>OW964178.2:12702500-15395000 GCA_943136025.2 Agrotis puta
CTTGGGGTTGTGAAAACGTCTAAGAGCATTTGAAAGAGCAGGATAGTAAATCGAGTCTGACAGTCTTTTCAACTCCACCCCAGTGGACTCATTCGATGACACTACAAGCCAAACATATCTAGGAATATATATAATGCTCTGGGCTTGATTCCCAGGTCGTGCAAAGTGTTACTAGGTTCTCAGTAGTAGCCGACGAGCCTGTATTTAAATATGATTGAGACTAGAGAACGCCATTTTTGGACGAAATAAATTAGGCATACGAGTCCAATAAATTATTAAACATATAAATTATACACGTGTCGTGAAACACCCTTCCTTCGGACGTAAGTATTAGAATATTATTGTATTGTTATTTCTATTTCAGACATATGTTAATAAAAATAAATATTGGATATTCATCGTTGTGAAGAGGCCAGTCTCCACAGCAATGTATATCTAATACTTATTTTTGAAGTGCTTACAAAAATGGAAACCGATTGAATATTGAGTCGACTAAAATGAAACTATGTTTATTATTAGTACTAGTATGTTTATATCGGATATTAAACTACTTCTCTTCTAAATTATGGTTTATAAAACCAGTTTAGTGTACTAGATTTAAATCTTGAATGTGCTCTCGCTGGAAAAAGTGTTTGCTTTGAGAATAGCGTGCTCGCACATCCTATATGACATTTTACATAAATATGTGCAATATACGAGTGTACGAGCAGAACAGTAAAGTTAATATTTGATGCGGTATAGCGAATCTAAAATTTAAATCTATGTCTATCACTGTTAGCGCAGTGACTGACTGAGCGATCGAAATCTGAGCTACGTGTCGCGTGTTTGGTTCCCGCACGAATCTAATATGGATTATGGCATATAGTAGGTAATGTAAATTTTAGTTAAAATAAGATTTTTAAGATCATTTTTAAGGAAATCCCTCACCAAATCGTAGTTATAGCTTTGGCGCTTTCTTTAACCAATTTTAATTAGCATTGCCATTCAATGTGGCAATGCTGCAGTGCCAGCTTTCTGTACACGATTCCACATGACAGTGAATTTGTTGTTGAGGGTAATTTATTTAATTTATATTTATTTTACTATATACCTTACTAATGTAGTATTGTATATAAATATTTAGTATATATTATTCTGCAAGTCTCGACAAATAATAGGTGTTTAAAATAATGTCCAGTGAAGAATTTCGCAACAATTTCAAGAATAGTGGAATTAAACCAATAAATAACGTACATCCGACTTAGAATCTAATTTATAGTCTCTTAAAATTTCACATATAATTTATTAAACCAACATTATAATTTATGTTGTCCTATAAAACAATGGCTTGATCGTTCAATTTCGCGGATTTAAAAATGTGCAGGAAGCAGTAAATCAGTCTATACGTTTATCTCATTAATGTTGTTTAAAAGCCAGATTATAAGAAACTGGCATATAATGAAAGACTATCTATAAAAAGACAATAATACTATGAAGTGAATTAACAATAACCTTATCACGGAAGATTTTCACTTTATAGAATTCATTTGTAAAATCATCAAATGAGTCCTCGTACCGGGGCGGGAGGGATTTTCAGACTTATACTGACTAATTTTGAAGTGAAAACTTCTTTAGCGGCGTTGAGCACTTTTCTGTAATGGGTATAAAATCTTAAACTCGCGTCAGGACACGTGACCCTGACCGAAAAAGCGTAGGACGGCGCAGGGCGCTTGCGTGAATGTTCGTGTGACTTTATTACTTTTAAAGAAGTTTGTATGCTGGATACATTCGTTGCTAGGTAACATTGTTTATAAAAGATGTACGTCACATTGGAAAATTATTGAAATAAAAAGTCAACCATTTTTGCGAGTTTTACTAAAATCTGTTCACAAGATATTTCCAACAATTACTTTTCAAGTTTTCACTTCTGCCGGCACTCCCAGAGTGCAACCCGTCGTTTTTTTTTTATGAACGAGCGCCATAGTTTCCCAATTACTTAGCGGGAAAAAAGTAGACTTCCTTTTTCGTCACATATTCACAAAAAGCCTAACTTTCAGAGATTTGACATATTCTTGGTCATTTACATGTTTGAAATAATTGCAATGAGTAAATGAAGATTGAAACTGCCGCAACTTGCAAATAGAAATAAAAAATAACTACACAGAACAAAGCTAAACTAATAATTTTGATAACTAAAGGAAGGAATAAGATCATGCGGAGGATTCTGTTTCTTCTTAAGAAATACTGGTAAGTATATATTATCTAGATTCTAAAGAAAACTGTAAAATAGAGATTCTATAATACCATAAATACATGTTCATAGATAATAACTAAAGATCTTTATTAATCTTTACTATCTAAGTTTACCTGTACATCACATTCACAGATTATATTATAATTACGGCACTTTAAATCGATGTATGTTTGTTATTCAATCACTCCGGAACAGCTGAACAGATCTTTACAAAATTCTATTCAGAGATAGGTTGTAGCCTGGAAAAACACATGGAATACCGTTTACACCGTTATTACGATCCCGTGGGATCATTTCCGAGTTACAAGCAAAGCCTTACATAAAGTGCACGTAACATTAAATTTCAAAGAGCTCATATTAATTACCAACTTTAGTTTTCAAAATATTTTCTCTTCGAAACCTTGTTGTTACGTAACAAGTTATATGTAAGAAGCCAATGAAACTTTGAATTTCCCTGAACTACACAGTCTTGCAAATTGTTTGCAAATGAAAGATAAACAAACCAAGATGGATCTGAGCAAGCTATTCGCAAATCTAAAGACCGACCAAGTGTAAATCAAAAGGTTCTGTAGCACCAAGCAATTAAAAATAAATAATATTTTAAACTGGATTTTCTATTCATTCTTTATTTAAATTATTGATACTTACATTCTTTATTTAAGCTATTGAATGAATTTTGCAAGCGTGCTTCACGGTCGACAACATCATTGCTTGCCATCAGGCTAGATAGTGACAAGACGCAAGCCTATCGTCAAATAAAAACGTTACTAAAACACATTTTTAGTCAATTTAAACTCAAAACCAAACATGATTTGTTTTAATGAAAATTACTATATCAAGTAGAATTCCGGTATCTAAAAAAACTTTAATCGAATGTCCCGTCTCCCAATGTTTAACGAAAAAAATTACGAGTATACAATACCACTTTATAGTAGCAATGTATAGCCAATATTTTCAGAGTAAAAAAGCTAAAACATTCCAACGGACAAACAAACACAAATTTTACAAACAAACCCCAATTTTTTGTCATTTGGATACGGAACCCTAAAAAGTCATATTCAAGGAAATAGTGTTTGCACTTATAGACATGCAACCTTTGCACTCAATACCTTGTCGCAAAGATACTCCTTCAGTTCCTGTAAAAACGAACCTTTTCTGTTTTAAAATAAGGTATAAAACGCACTAAACTCAGTGTTTTTATTTCATTCTCAGTATTAAGGGTAGTTCGTAATAAACCTTCGCCGCTGCCATATTATATTAAGTTGGCATTGGAAGCAAGTCAGAATTGCAAATCGATATCACTTTGGAAGAATATCAGCGAGCACTTTGTGTAATATGGCATTACGACAGCAGTAAACATGGTGACGGACTTTGAGTATCACGAAGATTTGGGTTATTCGCTTACCTAGTACCCCGATTCCTGAGGCCCCCGTTCCTGAGAACCCGAATTTCTTGTACCGTAATCAAGACAATTAAAAATTCAGTTTATATGATTATATGTTATATATCATTTTATTGCTTATTTAAACTATAATAGGTATTTAACTTTATAGATGGAAGGGAAAGAAATATAAAGTGTTGGTTATAGAAATAATATTATAATTAGAGAATACAATATGGTTTCCTAGAGCAATCACAGGTTTAATTATTATCGATCCCCTTTTTTTATAAAGCGTACAATTTATTAGCCAAATTGTATATTGAAAACAAATACTTGCTAAGTTGTAATTAAAAGTAAACTTCCCGAAAATAAACGGCTTATACCAATGAAAAATTAAACATTTATTTTAATGCTAACCTGTTTTTTTAAATACTAAATGTGCCAATTGAAATGAATGAATGATTTGACTTTGATCATAACCGCGGAGCACAGCCATTAGCTACACAAAATATATAATTTATTTTAATATTAATTTACCTCTGACAGTGGCCGTGGTCGCGGGACTAACGAGCTACCGTGAAGGACACCGTGGATTTTAGTCGATACAAATCTGACAGTCCCTGCTAAAAGAGCAACGACAGCTGTATCACAACAAAATAAAACTTCTTAGATTGTAGAATGTAAGCCAGTGAGAATTGAAGTCAAAAGAAGGAAGAAAAATTATCCCCTTCGTTCGGTTCCTACGCAAAACAAGTGAACATGTCCAACGAAAACATTTAAATGTGTGCATGGCGTTCACTCACACATTCATAAAAAAAATATTTAATATTTTGAAAAAATTGTCATTGAAGTAGAAACAAACAAAGCATCATTTTGACAGCCATGGAAGTGTTTTTTTTTACGTGGTAAAATCATCAAATGAGTCCGGGAGGACTAGGATATGACAAGGATATACCAGGATATACCAGGATCATGGTAATTCGTGAGTCCCGGGACTTGCCATAGCACTTGCTAAGGATAATTAACTGTGAAAGAAATGTAAAGAACCGCTAAAATCATTGTTAATGTTAATGCTAATAACGACAATCAAAGTTCATATCCTTTTCCCTTAATATGTCGCTTGACCCAATTGAACGAGCGCCGCGGGAGATCTCAATACTAACTGGAGGAAGCTTATTCACTATAGTAAATGAAGATTATATCAAGTTGTAGTATAAAATATGAGCGTCATCCACTTCTGAAGATAGGAAATCCGAATACAGAAATCTCCAGTCGCAGAAAGTCAAATATGAAGTTATAAAACCCCGTCGTCGATCCTCGCCATTTTGTGAAAAAAAAAGTCTACTGTTGACGATCGTAGTGACGATAACGGCGTGATGCTGTTGACGATCAGGACGACATAAACTTAAATTTTTCAATGGCGCCGTTCAGGCGATCAGGCAAAAATTGATTCACATAGTCGGACAACGTGGTCAAAGAAATCAGTACATACATTTTACAAAAACAAAATCGTCTTTGGTTTTTTTTTAAACAAGCTTCTGCCTAAGCCAAGAATCGTAATGGTAATGTAAAACATTACTACACATTACATTACACAGTACATTATTTCTAAAATTTTACACTAATTTTTTTTGTCTCCAAAAAATTTTACTAAAAGCTTTTCCCTCTTAAAAAATCGTTGATACGTTGGCTATATGCACAAAATGTCTGATCTCTGTGAGTAAGGACGTCCAAACTGCCACTTTGGCATCTCGCCAGGGTGATCCGTCACACGGTAGATGCACTGTTCCCATTCATTAATAGAGACAAAGTATTTTAGTTTCCGTGGCACTGGAATTCACAAGTATCACAGTGTCATACTTTGTAAAGTGTTTGGAATTTTGTACAATAATAAGAATTTTGAAAGCTCTTAAAATGATCCGAAGCAGTCGAGACCTATTTAAAAGGCGCGACAAATATTATACTATCTTTTAAACAAAATTTATGGCTCGGGAATATTAGAGTTAAATTACTTTCGAAAGGGGCAATTCTAATTTTTTTTGACGCGGTTAAATCATCAAATGAGTCCTCCGACACAGGACGGGACAACAGGATCTGTCAGACTCGTGCTGACCCTTTAAGACAATCCCACGACCCCGACAGGCTTTGGCCCTCTACTGGTACCCCGTTGTTCCCCGTCAAATTATTGTTATAGTTTTATTTCCTTCATAATAATTATGTAATTCAGTATCAATGTCAGATTTCACAATTTTACTACAACACAATCTAAACGTATTAGTTGGCAGTATTTAGACAATAAAAATGCTTCTTTAGAACAAAGTTATAATAAGCTCCGTAATGAACAAGCATTTTTATTGTCGCTGCCAAAACTTGTAAAAGAAAGGACACAACGTTGGGGAGTAACCTTGACAGCGATTTCAAAAGACGTGTGAAATATGGAACTAGTTGTACCTACTAGTGTCTAAACATGGAACAATCCTTGTCAGGTACACAATAACACCGTATGAAGGCAGTGCGGGTGGTAAGGTAGGTTTATAAAATAGGGATGGTAAAATACTATAATATTATAATGTGAAAGTGAATTTGTTTGTACCACTTCAATGTCTAAACCGCTGAGCTGGTTTTGATAGATTTTGGTAGAGATAAAAAGCGTAGCATACCTATAAACATCTCCATATGTGGTTATACACTACGCCATTTTTATATTGAACTTAAAGTAGAGAAGAGAAATGAGTCAGATGGAGCAGAGCAAAAATAACAAATCCTTAAAAAAAGTTATGGATTTTCATAACATTCTGGCGCAAAACATTTAGTTTTAATTTCGCACTTCAAGATCGGTTAACAACTCTTGAGGATGCCCAGTGAAGGGGCAAAACATAATGTCAAATACAGGTTTCGTTGCATGTTACCATGCTAATTTTTGCATGCACATATTATACATCTACTTGGATGTGCATATTTCTACTGAACCTGCATATTTTTATAGAAATACATCCTGCATAGAACCAAACACTGAAAATCTAAATTACGAGCACGAAAAATAGTTGGTCGTTAAAACGTGGACTGAATGCCTTTTCGTAACATTGTCCTGCGCTACATAATGAGCTCTAAATATTGATCATTTAGAGTTAGAGTGGATTAAACCCATAAGCACATTAGCTAGTTACTGTTGCCAACATACCCAACATAGTTACAACATAGAGCTACGATCATCAATTTGAATTATTCAAGGACTATAATCATGGTAGGAGCTGTACTTGTCTGAAACGTCCCGATTTTCAAAATTACATGACAGTAGCTACATTTTATTTACAAATAATCATAATATTATAAAACATTTTTAAAAGATAAAGTATGGAGTTTCTTGCCCATTCTTCTCTAACCGAATTTTCCCTTGCGGATGGGTGTAGAATTGAACTCATCTCTTTTCCTGTAGTTTTAATATTCAACTTTCAAAGGTAAATTATTGAAATAAATACTTTGACTTTGATCATTGCACCGGTGCGAAGCAGGCAGGTTACATTGCCAGGGTCACTCTAACCGTGACCCTGGAACGTACGATTTTTGTCAATACAAGTCTGACAGTCCCTTCCGTCCCATCCTGGGAGGAGGACACATTTGGTGATTTTACCACGATAAAAAATAGGGCAGGTTACTAGTAAGACACTTAACTTGTTTACTGAAGCCTATTTGACCCCAAAACTTGAGCTATATAAGATGACAGTTTGAAAGTGTCTCGCAGCGTGTGTTCATCTTCAAGACAAAGTTTGATATGAATCAACTATTTTATAGCTACGGCCATATGTTTTTAACGATCCCTAAAACTACCAGTTTATTTACCTTTCTTTATCGACTTGAAAAACTCCTAAATCATAGGCTTTTCCTTCTCATATCTGTGCCAGAACCCGCTTTGAAGTGGTTGTTTCAGCCTCTTCTTTATTTATAAGAAAGTTTATTGTACGCACTTGAAAGTGAAAAGTTTTGAATTTGTTGTTTTGTGAAATATCTTCTTAACAAGGAGTATCTTTGTAGTGGTTGTTTTTTTGGTCTGAGAAATTCGAGTAAGCAATTATTGACTTAATTGTTGGTATTTTTAATCAAAAGTTATTTTTTACTTTGTCTAGAATGATTTTTCAACCGACTATTGCTGAGTAAAGTCCTCATCCTCAATTATTCTTTAGCTCACTGTAATATTATGCTCATCACCATTATCTTACTTCCGTCCATTTGGGATCAACGCAACAAGTTATTCGTGCAACTTCCCCTATCAGCTGTTACTTCAGTAGGTATAAAATAGGTTCATATAAAATATACTCCACAATTATTGGGTACACAACTGGTTTACAATACTGCCTAATAGGGTATTTTACTGCATAAAAAAATCTGTTTAGTCCGTCAGTTAGAATATTAAAAAATAATGGACACGCTAAAACGCTTCCAAATTCGAGAGTCGGGGGCTTGTGACGTCATAACGCTTGTAAAATGGTGCCGACCGAGTGCAGTTTTGTGATTTTTAAAAACGTTGTATCTTCCTCAATTTTGGTTTACGTAACAAAAGAAAAAAGACGTATCTAATATTTTTTTATAATCTATATTTCGGACTTATAACTTTTTTTGTAAAATATCCTATTATTCTATGATTACTATTTTCCACTTAATTCTGTATTCCCTCCCTCTTCAATAACGTCATCTGTCACTAGCTGCCATGTTTTTTTTTATTCATCCGCATCCCAACTAAAAAGTTGACCCACTTATAACACAATGCAATAGAAAACCTACAATATTTATTAAAACGACCTAAAACTATGACAGAGTTAATGTTTTTCCATGTTGATTGGCGAAGTCACGAATTGGAAATATTACATTTGTAGAACAACGACTCCATTGTTTCACCCCAATTAGGTTATCTACAAAAAAGGTCGAAACCCTTTAACCTACCTTACAGGTAGTTCTATGTTTTTTTTTTGTCCCAAGAAAACATGAAGGTTTCCATTAGAAAAATGAAGCTACCTAAACCTAAGGAATATTGAGTCAGTATGAACTCAGGAGGGCTCATTTGATGATGTTTTACCCTAAAAAAACGAAAAAATAATCGAATTATACCTAAAAAGCCTTTTGCCAAGTAGACGAATAACAAAGGTGCCTGATTTTCATTTTATATTCTCGAGATGTCCACAAAGAAAAAAAAAACATTTCTCGGGATTAAAAATTTAAATCTTCAAAAATCGAAAACTATCAAATTAACGTAGTTCGTTTGAAACCCCAGAAACTTCATTCAGACCACTCACTTTTTGCCAAACAGTTCAGGGTAAGAAATTATTGCTCAAATATTGGAAATTGCTGAACTTTTTTACCTTATAGTAATCAATGTGAAAAACGGAAGATACTTATAGCCGTAATTTAAAAGAATTATGGTTTTCAACACGATATATAACAAATTATGCTCAAACTTGGATCTATCGACAATTTTTTTTTAATGAGTTTTACGTAGAAACTCATCTTGTTTTTATAAAAGCCTGAACATTGTGTTTAATTTTTTTATTCCTCACAGACAATTTTGATACCAAAAACTGGACAAATGCCTGCGCATGCTCACTATGGAAAGCTTTCTATGTGCTTTTATTGTAATCAGTTAAACAATAGTAAATAAAGGTTATACAACACTGAGAAAAGACACAGTGACGATATTAGTTGATTTACTTAAACTATACATACAATTAATTAAAGCAGGAAAGGGGACCCTTCTCATTCTACGTTTAGTAAAATAACAAACCCGAAGAAACATTTACAAGTAACAAGCCAACTTGTCAGTATCGCATGAAATCGAGTTATCCACTCAACCTATGTCGAGTATCGATAAACAAATATGTCACGTACCTACGCGACGACATATGAAACTCGAAACGTCCAGTTATATTGACCTCTGAATGTAGGCAAAGTCTGCACAATTCCAGGCCAGGTTATACTGGAATTTAGGGTATTTACGTTGGGTTGCTAGGTTTTTGATGGTAACGAAGTAAATGGTTACTACAGAGGGTGAGGACTTCTGTAGTCAATTTAGGAAATGAAATTCGTTTCAATGTATTTGCTTTTTGTTTACCTAATAAGTGAAACATGATTGACATGATTTATTTTTGCCTCGGTTTGATAAAATATGGCAGAGCCTTCAATTAATTAATTAGCCGGCTTTTTAAGCGGCAAATTGCAATGTTGGTGTCGTGGTACTGTCCAAACGAGTAAACGTGACCCTGAAACTTTAACATAAAGGGCAATTAAAGGAACACGGTGGATTTTACTCAATAGGGGAACAGTGTATCAGGGGACGCGAGGTATAATGGGGCCATACACTCTTTAGGCGTACTTAATACAATATTAACGTAGCGCAAGCGCCATCAGGACGTAATTTGCAAGTGGCCATTAACAAATGGCGTCCTGTTGTCGCTTGCGCTACGTTAGTATTGTGTTAAGTTTGCCTTATGTGTGTGATGTCCCATCTTATTCTCTGTTCCCTTACGAGTCTGGCAGTCCCTTCCGTTCCCCCCAGGGCGGGAAGAGTCATTTGATTATTTTACCACATACTGCAGACACAACATTACAACAGTATTTATATTCATTTGATGCGATGTCGTGTTCTCGATGGCGCTAATGACTCAACAATCGCGAGCCGCGACAAATGACGATCGCTATGACATCGCACGTCTATTTTTGACTCGCTACGTCTGAAGGAAGTCCTTTTGACGCGGCGCTAGTTTCTATATCAATAAATGAAATTGCGATAAAAAGATATGTGTGGCACTCGGTGACTGCCGCGGTAAAGCTATTGCATAGCATTTTTTATCAACTCATGCAGTTATAATTATTTATTCATTTTATTTATGAAAAAAAAAATTATCGCCTACCGCGAATATTTAACGAGAATATCATCCCATTGTTGCTCTATGGGAAGTTACTCTACTAATTAGGCTATGGTCAGCCACGTCAATAAAGTGAAACGTCAAGAAAAAAAAATTATTCATTCTAATTTTATTCATTCACGTTGACATGACAGATGTAGCAGTGACAGTGTTAGGTTTAATTTCGTTACGGAATTTCTTGATGCGGTCGCTGCGCTCAAAGCCCGCGATAAAAGCTATGCAATAGCTTAAAATTTAGTAGCACTTTATCGCAGGATTTGAGTCGTGGCGCGGACTCGGTTCTATTTTCAAAAAGTTTGACATTTGTCATAAAAGAATATCACGCCTGTTCTCATGAAAAAGTTAGGCAAAGATGTGCCTGAAAACCGACATTTCGCCAATCATGCAATAAGTGATTTTTCCGTCCCATATAAGGCGCGATCACTTGAAAAAGGTCGAATTTAGTATGAAATTGAGCAAGACTAGTTTAAACCAGTGTTGCCAATCTTGCTTCTAAATACATAAGTAATTTATAAGCAGGATATACAGAGATGATAATCATCGGGCGAAGCCAATCTAACCCGAGATAAATTAGGTTCTTTTACCACTCAAGCTGACTGGTATATGATAAATTAAACAAAAATAATTAATGAAGGTAAACAAAAGTAAATTTTCAAAGGTTAAAGGAAGTATCGATCGAAATAAGCTTAATTTTTCCTTCAAAGTCGTAATCATCATTATAAGCTTTTTTTACGATAAGTCTAACCCTTAAATCGGTGGAAATAAATCAGCTGCCCAGTACATTTGTATAGATCCATGTTCATGTAAATAAATCTTCGATATGTATAAAAAATAATCAAGTTGTGTCAACTGTCACAGCACATAATTTGTTTAAGAAAATATCATATAACTTTTTCCGCCCTTGATAGACCGACAACGACCCTTAATTCCACTTTACGTCCCAGGGCTACGGTAACATTTTAAGACATTTTTACTTAAACTAGAAATAAAAGAATCCAATACAGCAACCTATTAAAAATGGTCTATCAAATAGTCTGTTTTTAAAACTAAAGGGCATTGCACAAAATGTTATGCTGATGTCAGCTTAACAATGCTGACTTCATTTTACCTCGCTGTCTTTAGCAGTAATACAAACAGTAAAAATAAATTGTTTGTCATTCTTTCAGACTCAGATATCATCGATAAAAACTAGATGTGAGAGAAAATCAATTGATATGAAACTAGGTACATAAAAATACGTACGTGGACGAGGCGATAAAAGTATTTGTAAGGATCATAGGAGGTATTATGTTGTGTCTATTTACCTGTAAAAGAAAAAGGCGAGAGTTTTTTTATCGATTGTCTCTTAAGGAATGTTTTTCGCTTTTCCACGTTATGTAAAAGTTAGACATTTTTATGACATTACAAATGCAAAAGAATATTCAGAAAGTCATGCACATAATGCCCCCTTTTTTTTCGTGGTAAAATCATCCAATGAATCCTCCCACCCAGGGCAGAGCGGGAGGGACTGTCAGACTTGTACTGACTAAAATCCACGGTGTCCTTCAATAGCCCTTTACGTTCCGGGGTCACGGTAATTCGTGAATCCCGCGAACGAAACAAAACATACACGTTTTATGCCTTAATTTAAACGCGGGGTGAGTATAACAACAAAACAAAACGTTTTTATTCGAGACATGACTCCTATAAATAAATTAATATTTAGTCTGTACATTTCAGGTCTAAGAACGTATTTCGCAGCCTCCACCAGTGTTGATCTACGTTGTCTTCGCTACCTTATCAAGAATTCCGTGCTGATGTTCGGAACTTTATATCTGTCTTAAACAGAGATTTATTGTAGCACCTACTTCAGAGAAATATTAGTACTTTAGTAACAGACATGAAAATAAAGATGGAAAATGAAATATTATTTCATTACGCGGAATTTATTTAGCAAAAAACGTGTTTGTTTTCTTTCTCTGTTTAAATTGTATATTGTATATACGAGTATGTTACTGTAAAAGCCCGAAGTACGGTAAATCTTAAGATTCCTAGATCCTATGTTTTATCGGCATGAGTTGGTAAATATCCGAATTATATTTTATTTTATTTATTTTATAGACATTATTTCGGGCTTTTATCAGCAGAGTTTGGAAAATGCTAAGAAATACCAATGATGGCTGGTAAATGTTGATTTTAGGAATAAAACAATAAGTTATTCTTCATCATTTATTTCAATAAACTGGACGTGGTTCAAGTAACAAGGTTTGTGCCTTCTTCTTGTTGGTGCCTTCCGTGTACCTGAACCACGTCATGATTTTATTCAACATTTACCGTGCCTTTAATGTTAATCCTAAGATTTACCAAGTGAATGGTGATAAAAATCTAATAACAAACCTTTTTGGACATTTACCAACTCATAAAAAATAACTTTTAGAATGTATTGGGAAGTCTTAAGATTTACCGTACTTCGAGCTTTTACAGTACCATATACAATATAAAACTTAACTTATCAAATAAATAAGATGCTTAGGTTCAATAATACCTAACCAATTAACTTTTGTTTATTATTTGAAAAATTCATGGATATTTTATATCAAAATAATGACTAACATACTCATAAATATAAAAAGCTGGTATGAAGCTTTTTGCGTGAATAACAGATAGAAAACTGCACAAAGGAAACAGCTGAAGGCTATAAGGGCCCATATATGTATATATTTGAGGGGATCCATTTGCCTAGCAGTGGGACAAAATAGGTTAAAAAAATACCTAAAGATTATTTTTTTTATATCGGTATGAAAACCTTCTCCATCTGAATTAAAACGACTTTATCGAATTGACGTCGGTTTACTTACGCTCGATTGGGCTGATTTCCCATGAGCAATATAAGTACGCCACTTTCCCTTACGCTATAGACTCCATATTGAGACCAACAATGGTCCTAAGAGTTACCGAATATTCGATATTTTCGTAATACGAATTGCTGCCTGCGTAACATGACATGTCGATAGAAATATAGACAAAATGATAGAATATAGAAAGCTTTCTTTGCTTAGCAAGTTGAAACATAGAAAAGAAGTCATGAGTCGTATACGGTTCGTGCCATACTCGCGCAAGAAAAAATGACAAATCGTATAGAAATGACCTTATGTATTCTTATTAGAATAGAGATTAAATCGGTCATGCCACACGTGTGTCGCAAACACGACCGCTAAACACGCGGTTCTTGTTTCGATTCCCAGGTTGTGCCACGTTCTATTGATTTTAAGCATATTATAAGGAATTTGCAGCAGCAACGACGGGCCTTTGAATTATGTCAAGTTGATTGCAGTAGGCTGGCCCCTATTAGGTGCATCTCCCGCTCTGCCCTGGGTGGGAGGACTCATTTGATGATAGGTGCATGGTATTTAACGTAAGTAAACCTCTGCTTCACGTATCAAGGATTACAGGGACGATGTTATGAATGAAATGGCGATGTTACTTTACATAAATATACAACGGACTTTCAGCAACATGCATAATTACTTAAGCTTCGACAGTCGATGACAAACTTAAGTGAATCATACGAACAAAAGTCACCGGCTGCCGAAGCTAAAGTTGTTTTACATAAAAAATACATATAACAGTCGAATTATGGATTCACTTATTGAATTTCATTAAAAACAAAAAAAGTTTTTACTTTGCTTTAACTTCTGAGTACAAACACATAACAATTACCAGCTACCATTATTAATTAATGTCCAATAATACCTGGTAATAATAATCCATTGTGATACTACACTCTAAATCTGTTTTATTATTAAACATTCGTGTTCATAATACACAGTAACATTACTCGTATCAATTCGGAAAATGAAGTTTCCAGTTTCCAATAAATTAAACATTTATCAAATGGACAGACCACATTAATATGTCGTACATTGTGTACGCGAATTACGTCATTTTAAAAGGACACTTGGGATTGTAGAAAGCCGATGAATTAGTATTCGGCAACGTTGTCCTCTATTTAGGTCAATAAGCATTATATGTACTGTCATAGACATGGTATGCTGTCATATAATTCGCCATATATGCAGAGTTCATGCTGCACGTTGCTTTGTTTGACCGCATGCGAGCTCAAAGTGTGACTTCCACCTCATCGTGCCTATTCCCGCACTGGGCCCACCCCCACATGGTACATTAAGTCCCAGCGGTGGGAACACCATAGGCTAATTATGCAATGCTTAAACTAAATTTAGATATCTGTAAATTACATCTCTACGCAAGCTTCGTATTTTATTTCATCATAAATTGAAGAAATATTAGAAATCTCACTTAAAAATTAAAACAACTGTTAAACAAGTAAACAACAATATATTTTAACAGGTACGTAGTAAAAGCGACTTTCCTTTGAAAGCAGTAAAGTGGGTACTTTAAAAAATGTAATGTTTCTTCAGTCCTTTGTATTTCAGTCTCCCTGGACAGTCCTGTTC
Organism: Agrotis puta; assembly: GCA_943136025.2. Classification (NCBI taxonomy): domain Eukaryota; kingdom Metazoa; phylum Arthropoda; class Insecta; order Lepidoptera; family Noctuidae; genus Agrotis; species Agrotis puta. Next base: position 12,717,483 of record OW964178.2, read on the forward strand.
CATTATCTTCTCGTAACTGTAAAAAATATGTAATCATCTTTATAGTCTGGTTTTTTAACCAAGGTGGTCTAAAAAGGCCAGTTTAGCAGAATCATAATATGCAATGCGATGTAATTATCCTATATCTATGTTTATTATCTATTCTTTTCTCATGAACAATATAATATAATCATTATTTACTATTATATGTATCATTTACGTCACAGGTTAAACACGACTAGCTGTACCCCGTTTTTTTAAACTAAGCAGGTTTATAAAATGAGTTTGGATATTAAATTTGATCGCAAGTAGTATTATGATCATAAAACGTTTAGGAATGTGTTATTCATAATTATCTACATCGGAACAAACATACATACTAATCATCACTGAAATCATTTTTATTGGCAGGAGCTCAAATGAGCTAAATTTAAAATATCTAAATATAAACTATTCTACTATTTATTTATAATCGTACGTAGTAATATACCTATATGTTTCCTCTTACCACATGATTTATTATGTAATTTATTAATACAAGTACTAATTTTAAACAGGTCATTTTTTTTTGAGGAAAGTAAAATTTGTCTGCTCAGGACTCGAACCTGCGTATCTAGAATTTCTTACTAATAAGGCCACCGATGCTCTGGTGGCATATCCAGTTCCACTGTGGGAACGAGATGGCGCTAGAAGACTTGTATAACTCGGTCTCTTTCCCTCAGTGGAACTACTCTCACTTTAAGAAGTTATGATAGGCCCCCAGCTCGAGACTGAATCTTTCATTCCCTTATTTATACATTTCACGAAAAATAGTCTTGAAATTTCTTTCTTCAAAAATAAGGTTTTCTCTAAAACTACCTAATTTAAAAAAATATTTTTTATGTTGATATATCGCGTTCATTACAAAGTAAATCCCGTACACCGCAACGTTATCTGTACAAACAGACAGCGTCTGTGAAAATAGGGGTGTGCCAACGGTACCCAGGCGCAGGGCGTAGACCCCTGTAGGGCTGCAAAAACGGCCAGACTATGACCACAACTGGTCAGACTGCCAGACCAGTTAAAGAAGCTCGCACAAGGTGATTAAACGGCTAGTTACGGCTCTGAATAAAGATAGCGTTGCAGTGTGGTTACCTAACCCCCTTGAAAATATCTGCATATACTTAACTACATCATAAAATTTATACTATAGAAAAAATAAAAAGAAAAACAGTTTTTATACTTACACATCGCACTGAACGCATTTCCTATTGATTCGAACGTGATTTCGCGGACAGTTCCTCAGACTCGCCATCCTCTTGACCCTTTGAATGCCAAAAGTTTTTTGTTCTACTAGTTGGTTGAAGGCTGCAACCGGTTGCGCTGACAGCAACCCGACGAGAGACACGACAACCACAAAAATGACAACCAGCTTCATAGTAACACGTGTTTATTTCTCCACGACTGTTGAAGTAATGTGATGCAGTGTTTCTTTAGCAGTTTATATATAGCATTACATAATAAGGTAAACAATAATTTTACAGGAATCCCTGCATAAGATTGAAGTTTTGAAAATAACTATTTACTTAACACATTTCCATGTTTCCTGTTTATATAAACTGATTCAATTAAATATGCAATTAAATGTTATTTATAGATTATGTTGCATTATATATATATATGAACTGCAGTAGGGAAAACCGGTCAAGTTTGAATGGGGGGAATAACTAAAATACGTCTGCGGTTTCTTTCAAATTAGTCATTCGATAATTTTGTCTACTGTTGATTCTTTTAATCTCGATTTTGTATTTTTTTTTTAAATATATTTTAGCCCAGAAAAACAAGAATAAACCTTTTTTATTATGATTAAATGATGAAAAGAGTCCTCCCGTCCTGGTTGGAGCGGCAAGGACCGTCAGACTATTACTGACTGAACTTCACGTTGTTCCTTCAATAGTATTTTACGCTCCAGGCGCCTTTGGTCCTACGTGGGGGCCCCGGGAGATTGCTGACAGCTCTATGAGGTGGACATGCAAGATGAAGCGAGCGCATCCAGAAGTAAATGGAACTCACACACAACAAAAACTACAGGATGGTGGTCGCGACGCATGCGGTTCAGATGAGACCTACCAACGCTAGTGGAATTCAGGTGGTGGGTTCCAGGTACCCTGTGGTGCCGTCACTCAAGGTGGACTTTTAGGATGCGGATATAACCCACCATAAAACTAAAAGTTGATTTGGTTCTCCGGTACTTCGTCGAGTTTCATTGTCTCGGAGATTTTCTTGTGAGTACCATTGTTTATTCTGGCTTTCAGAATAGAGTAGAAAAATAATGTTTTAAGGCTTGCTCCCTACCAAACCGATCGTTTCGTATACATTAGGCCGCCGACCGTCCCGATCGTTTGTCATTCATCTTTTCGAAACATCGTCAAAAAAAATTGAAATTGCGGGGCAATCACTTCCCTTTATGTATCTTAGCGAGAGTAATGCTATAACATTCTTTAACCATTTGTTAAATAATTGTATGGCATTTAAACAATAGTTAACTATTGATCACACAATTTGCACTTAGTAAAAAGCGTTGTACACGCAAAAGTAGACTTAACACGGCTTTTACAAATTCTAAAATAAGTACGAATCTTTTTGTTCAAAAGATAAGCGTATAGCGTGACGTAGGATTATTTGCCAGTTAAATATATGTAACCACGGAACAACTCAGAGCGTCCGTTTCAGAATACATAATTCACATTTATAAGGCAATGTTTGCTCTCATGTAATAAAGAATGCAGGAATTCAGAATATTTCATTTCGTACTGTAAACAGAATTTGAGGCACGTTAAATGGGCCTGGTCAGGGGCCGAGGAATCTACCTGTTTACAGGTAACGATAGCTTATTCAAACTCACCGTTGCCATGTTTACTTAGGACAGAGATTATAATTTAATTAATAATGTTTCAGTTACTTCCAGTGTTGGCTCAAATACTTACTTTTCGTATTTTTATACCTGTATATTTCTTCTACAATATAATCAGTCTTTAATGTTTGCTGGAACACAGGCCTCCCTCCTATGAAAGGAAGTGGGCTATAACCCAGGGCGGGTTGGTGGATGTCACAGCTTCGATTGTTTGGTTCTAGAACATGACGGTTTCCTAACCATAGCAAAGTTCTAAAATCTTCGTCTTAGACGCACACTCCTGGCGAAGTGGTTGTGGTCATGGATAGTCTGCTAGGTTGGTTGCGGTTTCTGCGAGATTTTTCCATCTGTCCCCATTCGTACCACTGCGCAGTGCGCGTATTTTTCTTCCAGTAAGGGTAGCTGCATTTAACTCACGTGCATAATGCAGGTTTGCAACTTTTAGTATCTTCGTACACAACGCGATGCAAGTCATCAATATCTTACGACTTTGGGTATCTATTGAAGCGTGCCTGTGTACGAACCTTTATGACTTTGTCAAACAGACAGGCGAAAACGAAGCGTTTCCGAACCGAAGCGAGACGTCAGTCCGATAGTTCTGTCACGCTATCGGATCGCTTTCGGTTTTCTTTGTGATTGGATTCAAATAATTCCATACATTACAAATAAAAACGTCACGCTTCGCATTCGCAACGCCTGTCTGTTTGACAAAAGCTTCATAGATTAATATTGCGACAGTCACCAATACCAATACCAAAGTGGTAAAGTATCGGAAACTTGCGTCGCGTTGTATACGAAGGGCTTTCAGTGCGCTGCTGTTAATGAAACAGAATATCCAATTTACAGAGAATCGACAATACAATAATACCGACGTATTTGTTTTTCAAATCTGCTATGTATCACGTAAATAAACCCATAATCCATGCAACGTTATCGTTAATCAGACACGCCACAACATGGAATGCACGCCACGTAATGTCACATTTTACATGTAGAGACATCATTACTTACTCGATAATACCTTTTATTAATACATGAAAGCAATAATCATGTTGGGTAGGTCCACTAAATAGTATTATTGCAAGTCACTGTATTAATAAAGGTCCTTAAGGAAGGTCCTTCGCTAATACAGAAGAATTGAATGGCCTACCGTTCTTGCTTTCTCTAGAATAAAATTCGTCTATAATTTCTCTAGAATTTTCGAGATTCGCATTTTGTTCCTTACTCAAATCATTTTGGGAATATCCATTTTAAAATTTTAAATCCAATCTAATGGGTATCTTAGCGTCGCGGGAATCACGGCGCGTTGTGTTCTACACGCGCCTCAAGGAGTGTCAGCTTAGTGACGGGGCCTGTAGAGGGCCAAAGCCTGCCGGGGTTGCGGGACTCACAAATTACCGCGACCCCGGTACGTAAAGGGCTATTGAAGGACACCGTGGATTTTAGTCAGTCAAGTCTGACAGTCCCTCCCGCACTGCCCTGGGTGGGAAGACTCATTTGATAATTTTACCACGAAAAAAAAAGCGTCGCGGGAATCACGAATTACCGTGACCCCGGTACGTAAAGGGTTATTGAAGGACACCGTGGATTTTAGTCAGTCAAGACTGACATTCCCTCCCGCCCTGCCCTGGGTGGGAGGACTCATTCGAAGATTATACCACAATAAAAAAAAATGGGTATCTTAGTGCTGCAGGTATTATTAGTATTGGACAACGTTGGTCAGTGCTACCTGTAAAACAACTGTTATTAAAACGATGGTGTCCTTTAATAAAAAATGGGGGAAACGGATTCTTAGTTTGACAATCCAATCTGTTTCCAGTTCCTGAACTAAAATTGGGAATGAAATCATTCATCATCATCAACAAATTAACTCATATCTCTGCTATTTCATCCTATCAAGTTGATTTTTTACATTTTGTGACAAAAAAAAATTTAAAAGTGTTTAGCTGTACTTCCGGTCGGTCGGCGTGAGATCAGGCAATAGAACGAAAAGTCGACCGGTGTCCCATATGCAAGACAGGAAGTCATTTGATACATAGATAGATAGAATACTCTTTATTATGCACACCATATAAATACTATATATACATTTACATTACATATACTATACATTTATATTATTTACATTTTGATTCGTGGACGGCACGGTTGGCGCAGTGGCTGAGCGATTCGACTGCTGCGCTGCGTGCCGCGGGTTCGATTCCGTTCGCACGGAGCAAATATTTGTATGATCTACAAGTATGTAGTTGTTTCGGGTCTGGGCGTTTGTGTATGTGATATATATGTTTGTAAACGCATCCACGACACAGGAGAAATTCCTAGTATGGGGCAACGTTTAAAAAAAAACTATATATTTACGTTTATGTCTTCGATTATGTCACAGAAATTCGTATGTGTATTTACTCAATTTCAACTTAACCGGTCCAGAAGATTCAGAGCAAATTGACTGTCTCAGACGACTGACCCTGTAAGAGTTGCGATTTTCATTTGGAGGTCGAATACCTAAAAATAGTTTCGCTTAAGATGGGTCAAGAATGTCCGTTTAATTTTATTGATAATGGATTCATAGCACGCTGCGTATCTGAAACCTTCCATAGAGTTTTAGACATGTTTACAGGTCTCGATATTTGGTCTGCTCCAGCCGTTATCATCACGTGCGTGGCTTTTTTCCAAAATAATTAGATTTCCGTCCAACCGGATGCTACTGGTTACTGACTTTCTGACATCCGCGACCCAGTTACGAGGTAACAACCAGTAAGACTGCTAGTCAGACTATCATGCTACTGTCTACCTGAATCGACTAAGTATCTACAAAAGACGGCCACGATTTCAGGACCAAGCACTGGTTCTAAGACATGCCGATTTACTTACTATATTTTCTTTAACCGTATTGAGAGCAGTGGTGGTGAAAAAAATTACACAAAATAATGTGCCCGTCTCAAATAAGAAAGAATCAAGTCGAACCATAAACGTTCTAAAAAAGTAGCAGAGAAAAAAGAATCTTTATATAGAAAAGTAATCCATGTCGTGTTTCTTTCAGTGCAATAGGTACTCGTACGTATATAGCACGATTGTGGCATATATAGACATACTTCTTTAACACTCTTTCCGTGACACAAAGAGGACCCATCATATCTTATATTACTACTATTATAAATGCGAAAATTTGTGATGGATGAATGAATGCAATTTTGTTACTTTTTCACACAAAAACTTTTGTTCGGAATTAGATAAAGGTACATACTAATACACAGATAGTTTTTAACCTAGATTGACATATAGAATAATTTTTATCCCGACATAACTTTACAGTCAGAAAATGACCGAACTTCACGCTGACAAGACCTCGAACATAAGCGGGTAAAAAAAAAAAATGCCCCACATTACGAATTTCGCCTGTGTCGTGGATCCAATTACAAACATAAAATCACATACACAAACGCCCAGACCCGGAACAACGACTTGTAGATCATACAAATATTTGCTCCGTGCGGGAATTGAACCAGCCACTGCGCTAACCGTGCCGTCGCTCATCCACAGACCGACTTTGTCAAGAGTAACCAAATCTTCGATCGAAACGTGTGCCTGTAATTATTAAGCCTCGAACCTCTCTTAATAACTCCAACTACTGATCCAGCTTTTATACCCACATTTGTAGCCAATAAATCCGTAACGTACGCTCCCTAATTAATTAGATGACGTGATTAATATCGGAGCACATCCGACTTTATTACCGGTATAACTGTGCCGAAGTAGCGGGCAGTGGTTTGTGTCAATAGATCGCAATGTTGTGGTAAAAGCGATTTGTTTTCGTACGAATTGAGAGATTTAGGCAGCAGTATTATTCTGTACGTTTATCTGAATAAGTGCACAATCGAATACATTTGTTTTAAAGTAAATCATTGCAGATTCTGAATAAGACAATATAGTACATTTTGGTACAAGTTAAGTGGGGTAAGAGTTTCGCAGTTCTCAGTTCCTTATCACCCTCGCCTACGGCTCAGCTGAGAATTCTGCCTCGAATGCAGTAACAAACTTTCCACACTTGTATCAAAATGTATGTATGTATTTCAATACAGTTCTTTGAAAACTGGTCCTCATTTATCAACAGATTTCACTGAAACAATCGTCCCTTTAACTGAAAGCATAATGCACCCTCAAAAAGTTCATGAAAATATTACAAGATCTACGTCATCGGTGAAATAAGTATCTTTTCATGTAGTAAATAAAGTTTCATTTTGAGTCGTTCTATTAAAATGTGCTCCCAGGGTCGCGTCTCGGTGTGAATTGACCCTTAGGCAGACCTAATGCTTCTTTGTCACGGCATTAAAAATGTTTAACTGTGCGCTCACTTGAGTGAGTTGAGTTCGAGAACGTTACAGAATACCACTCGTGAACTGTATATTTGGGTTGAGTTATGTAGGTGGAACTGGGATTATTTAAGATAATCCGTTGTTATTTTTTAAAAGCCGTCTGTTGAACCCTGTGTAAAAAGTACTTGAATGAATCTATAAAAAATATAAAAGCTTTTGCACCATTTATTTCAACAGAAAAACGCGGAAAATGAACGAAAAAAAATGCATATATAAATCGAAATAATATTCGCTGAATCGAAAATGCCTGGAAAAGCTACTGGTCCAAGAAGACGCTTATGAAGGGTTACTTACCAATCTCACTAAAGCGCAAACTCATCGACATGTTCATCCTGCCCGTCCTTACCTACGGTGCTTAGAACTGGTCGCTTACCGAGTCCCAGAGGTTTCGCCTGGGAGTCTGCCAAGGAGCAATGGAACGCAGCATTCTGGGCATCAAAAGACAGGATAGAGTTCGCAATACCACGCTGCGTTCCAAAACGGGCATTCTGGACGTCGGCAAGAAGGCTGCCAGGCTGAAGTGGAACTGGGCGGGTCACGTCAGCCGCATGAACATTGACCGCTGGGCGAAGGCCGCCACACAGTGGGTGCCTGGAGATGGACGACGCCGCCGAGGCCGGCCCAGAAAGAGAGAGATGAGTTGGACTCGTACCTTGAGGACTGGTTCGAAGTGGCGCTGGAAGGAACACATGGGGAAACTTGGGGGAGGCCTTTGCCCAACAGTGGGACAGTGAAGGCTGAAGAAAAAAAAATTATATATATATAAATATGTGTGTGTGTATGAAGCCGAGAGGTTTGGTTGTTGTAGTGCGAGTGTTATTGGGTTAATCTGAAATGATCAGTGGCGGATTTACGCTAAGGCCCAGTAGGCCCGCGCCTAGGGCGGCCAGATATTAGGGGCGGCAAATCGTGTAAAAAAAATCAGTGATGGTAAACAAAACCTAAAACCGTTTCAAATGTTTTCTTCAAATTACCAATAATTCCTGAAACCTAAGAAAATATTATAAATAAGCAGCTTTCAGTGAACGTTAACCAATTTTCTGAATCAGTTTAAAGTGGGCAATTAAGTGAATTCATTACTAATCAAGTCAAATTATGGTTGCTGGCAGGAAAGTTTTGAGGTGGAGACCACCAATGGGAAAGAGGAATGTAGGGAGACAACCGACTAGATGGACAGCCGATCTTGTTGAAGTGGCCTGAAGAAACTGGATAGCTATAACACAAAACCGCCAGAAGTGGAAAGATTTGGAAAAGACCTACACTCAGCATTGGGTGATTACAGGTTGAAGAAGAAGAAGAAGATGGTTGCTGAAAAAGGGGCGGTGCTTGGTGTGGGGCCTAGAGCGGCTAGGACTGCAAAAACGCCATTGGAAATGATTTTATTAGGGGTTGTTCGATGTCAAAATGCCCGCCCTATTATAACTGACGAAAAGGTGTGTGTACATAGGAAACTCGATATTTAGACAATTAATAAATAATAGAAGGCCGCTATTATTTATTATTAATGTATTTTTTTCTTGTTGTATAAAAATATTTAAAAACGTATGTAATAATAAGTATAAAAATGAATAGAGGAATTGAAGGTACGTGGTTATCGAACTTGATAATGATATCTTTAAATCCAAAATCCCTAAGATGCAACTAATAAAACTGAAGCTTCAAAGCTTTAGAGTTATTAAAACTTTCGTCGTGATCCTCGAAATTAATAGTTGGCTTCAATATTTTGAAAGAAGAATTTTCTCTACTAAAATTTTCTTGAAGTCTTTCATCAAAACTTATTAACCTTCTAGCAGTCACGAAATTCATAATGTACTAGCTTTTCCACGCGGTTTCACCTGCATAAGGCTCGATCATAGCTCAAATTATACGGTACCGCCATGGGAGCCTTTGCCGGACACAGGAAAATATATGGGACAGTAATAAAAGAAAGTAAGCAGTGGTGAAGGTACATCCAATTCCAATTACATGGGTTTTCACAAAACGAAGCGAATTTCAGAGATGTACTAAATGTTAATCATCAAATGAGTCCTCCCACCCAGAGCAGGACGGGAGGGACTGCCAGACTTCAAAATCCACGGTGTCCTTCAATAGCCCTTTACGTTCCGGGGTCACGGTAATTCGTTAGTCCCGGGACCCCGGCAAGCTTTGGCCGTCTAAGCGGGCCCCGTTATTGTGTGGAACACAACGCGCCGTCGCGTCGTCCCGTGCATGGTCTACTAGTGTTGATCTTACGATATATAAATTTTATCGACACATAAAGCATAAAAATAATAGGGAACGAGCCAATTGCCACGAACAGGGCACAATAAATAAACTAGTATTATGTATGTTCCTAGAATATCTTGTCTGCTAAATTGTCCAATTAAATCTCGGGTCCGGGAAACGTGGAGAATAACAAATTATCTTGGAACCCGAGAAAAAATAATGAGGGGCAGAGAAAAATAGCGAACAACAACAGGAAACATCTTGTTTTCACCAAGTTGTAGATATATATTCAATAAATAACAGAATTATTAGATTAATTGTTTCTTTTTTTCGTCATTTATTAATTTATAGTTTAAAAATTTGATATATTACTTAAAATAATTTCTTTAAATCTGTTTGAAACGCTCTTAATAACTATAACATATTTGACTATCGTTACATGGACAATTCATTTAAGTCCGTCTGTGCGTGTATAACTGCCGAACGGCTGCACAAAATTCAATCAATTTTTTGTTGTTGTATTTGTTATAATTAAATAAATATAATACTTAAAACAAGATTTGTTACGACACCCGGGTTGACAATTTTAACCCGTATGAAGCCGATCTGCTATATTGCATAATATTACTAAATTAAATGAAGAAATAACACGCTGAACTCTAAAATCAATAACTACTAGTACCTATTAAACAGCTTAAGTTTCAAGTTTGTTTGTAACGGATAATCTCCGGGATTACTCATCAGATTCCAAAAATTCTTTCGCTAATGGAAACCTTCATTATCCCTGAGTTATATTTAGAACTTTCCCTTGGGATAATTTATAAACATAACACAAGACTGAAGCCGCTGGCAATAACAATCAAGTTATAACTTATAAGTCTGTTTATATTTCTAAAATTATCATTATTATGATTTATGTTTAATTTAGTCCACTGCTGGACATTTATGCCTCTCTCAGGGACGCAACAAGCCCGGGTCGGACGGCGAGTCGTGTTCCACTTGCGCCTCAAAGAGCTTTCAGCTATCATAGAGCCCCAGAAGACGGGGGTCAGAAGGCCAAACCCTGCCGGGGTCTTAGAACTGTCTTATCGGGTAACCGTGACCCTGGAACGTAAAGGACTATGGAAGAAATACCGTGGATTTTAGTCAGTACGGGCCTGACTGTCTACCTATCCCGCCCTGGGTGGGAGGACTCATTTGATGATTTTAACTAGTAAAAAAAGGCCTCTTCGGAGCGCTCCCAGCCACAGCCAGCTACCTTCTTAAGGTCTTCGGCCGATCTTGCCGGATAGCGTCTCACACGTTTTCTACCTACTTCCGTGCTCTCTCCATTCGAGAACCTTTCTACTCCACCCCTCGTTGGTTCTGGGAGAGACATGATCCGACTACGGACTTCGTAAATAGAAAACAAATATTTGGTTGTGTTGATTAAAATTATCGATTTACTAACTGACTATCTTTTTGCTGCGTCTTCGCAGGCGTCTTTTTAGAAAAAAAATCCACGGGAATTGTTATTCGAGACTACAACCTAACTCTGACTTGATCGGTTTTTTAATAAAACGTGAATGAGTAACAAATATCTATCCATTCATCCGTCGAAACTTTCCCTTTTTTTTAGTTAGGTAGTCCACAGGATAGTATTTGCACTGACCTATAACCGCATAGCCTTTCATGGGCTGAAAGAACAGATGCCAAAACATCAACCTACCACAATCTGACAATAGGTTGTCCTGCTGGCGTCTGTACCTATGCTTGTGGTAATCAGGTGTTTCATACATTGTCAATGGAAAAATATTCCATTTTTTAAAAAAACACCAGTTTTTCTTTTTGTTCTTTCAGGGTTGATTTCATAAAGAGTTGTTTATAACCATAAATACTTACAGCCTGTGAAAGGTTTTAATGTTTCACAAATTGGGGAACTGTGTATAAGACGGGGACACGAGGTATAATGAGGACATACACTCTTTAGGCATACTTAGCACAACACTAACGTAGCGCAAGCGCCATCAGGACGTTTTTTGCAAGCGGCCATTAACAAATGGTGTCCTGTTAACGCTTGCGCTACGTTAGTATTCTGTTAAGTTTGCTTTAAGTGTGTGATTTCCCATCATACCTCGCGTCCCTGTCTTTTACACTGTTCCCCTAATCCTGTATACTATACTGTAATAAAATATTCCTCAGAAAAAAAAACAGTAATGTAATAAAATACTACTTACATTTAATTTCGTAATATTGACAAAAGAACTACTCTTTCAAACTACCCTCTCAAGTTATGAAATGTTAAAAGTTTCTTAAAGCAAATTCTAATGTCTGATTTCACTTGATTATAAACAAACAATGCTTTCCTTTGATATCGTTACCAATTAATATTAAATTGGTAGACTTCGTTCGCTTTTGAAAACGATAAAAACATTTAAGCCTTTGTCAAACAGACAGGCGAAAGCGAAGCGTTTCCGAAGCGATTACGAACCGAAGCGAGACGTCAGTCCGATAGTTCTGTCACGTTATCGGATCGCTTTCGCTTTTCTATGTGACTGGATTCAAACAATTCCATACATTACAAATAAAAACGTCACAATTCGCAATCGCCACGCCAGTCTGTTCGACAAAGGCTTTATAGCAAACCGCCGCCGCCGGAGCTTCGCACGGGGACAATTAACTACATAAGCAGCAATATTCCCACAGCTGGGACACCGGAGTGGGCTATAATCCACTACGCTAATCCATTGCCTGAAGTTTGTGTTCCAACAGTGTGTACATTATAAGCTGAATAGGCTAATAGAATACATAGATGTCTGGTGAAAAGCATAATTTGCATAAAGGATTATATGTATATCAGGTTTTTTCTGAATTTTATTTCTTTTGAAGCAGGTTTTCTGCTTGACCTCTTCAATCTCTCAATCAATCTAATAATAATAACGTCCAGTCAGCAAAACAGTTAGATATGCAGGTAGCAATTATTAAATGGTTTTTCAATATTGTACTATAAGTTTCAATGTGTGTGCTTACCAAACTACATGCTACATGCAGCCAAAAAGTGCATACATATAGCGTATAGTATACAAGAAAACCGTTTGAAAATTGCTGCGTACTGACGCAACAATTTTCAAACGGTTTTTTTTGGTCGATGTGACTTTTTTTAAATGTCACAGCACATGCTGAGACCTATCTCAGCATGTCCCAAAATCTGGTCCCATACGAGACCAAAATGACCCCTAGGTCTTTTTGGTCTCCTACGGGACCAGATTTGTATTACTTTTGTTTCCTTCTTTTCTTTTATTTTTTAAATTATTATCTTTTTTTATCCATTTTATGTTGTTGTTCTGTCCTGTGTGAGTACAATAAGAACCTTTTCTTTCTTTATTTAATAACTGTTTTGCTGATTGTACATTTTATGCTCCGAACTTAGTGTAAGAAGTCGAGAGATAGAATAAGTTTGTCAAAGAAAATTAAATGTTTTATTCATGTACATTTTCACAACAGCAGGAACACAGCAATCCCCGGAATCAAAGAGTATTTGTATACACGGTCATTCCGTTTATTCAACTGAAAGAATTTGTATTTTTGCGAATACAATATTATATCTTACTTTATGACTAGGTTTTGCCTTCAACTGTACCTGTGTGCAAGGTAAAAATATCGCATTACCGTTATACAGATAAATCATATCCATATCCAATGCACTGCTTCGAATTATGAACTATCTGTGTGCCAAATTTATATCAACATCCATTCATCCATCCTCCAGACTATCTCATTAAAATAATCTCTTTGTTTATAATAATAAACAGTAAAAAAACACATTATTTCATGAACAAAGATTAAGTAAGAACAATAAGAAAAGCTCAGAGTACAAATCGACAAAGTTTCTTTAAAAATGTAGGTAGCAATATCTCCGATATTTTTTAATAACCATTATGTCTAATTGATGAAGTGGCCCTCCATTCCAGCGGCTTATTTATAATCGACTGGTCTCCATTAAGACCATAACGTAATATCGACAGGTTGACGTCTGCAAAACGAGGAAAGCCTTCAACGAACCAGAAATTAAAAATTACCTACCTTAGGAAAATTAATAAGAAAATCCACCAAACTCCACAGTTTTAGTTAAAAAAACACACAAAATCACACTTCACACAATATAGTTCACGTTTTTATTGAGAATTCGGAACTTTTAATTTTATTTTATGATAACGACACATTCGACATTCCCGAGAAAGTGTTTCGCGGCGCTGGGCGGGCGGCACGTCCGCCTACAGTGACCCGCCGAGTACGACTGGCTGGACAGAAATACTACGGGAAGTACGTATACTTTCTACGACAATAATATATCGCGAATAAAAAATGCATGCTTTTTCTTCCGGATTACCGAAATGTTTATTTAGAAGAAGTACCCTTTACGATATAACATTAAAAGTTAGGTCAAGAAAAAATACTAATGAACTATTTGTTTCAGTTTCAGCGTAAAGTAAAACCCTCTCAAAAAGCCTAGTCAAGAATATCTTTGAAATAAAAAGTCGCGAAGTTTTCGTCGAAAACCAATTTGCATTTTCTTTTTCGATTATCGTTTTAATAATTAAAGTTTCGTGTTACAATAATATCAAATGGCGCTTTCGCCTCCCTTTAATTTCTTTCTTGTCATCGAATTCGGGCTTTCAACCTTTTTTGTAGAGAAATAATTTTAGATTTCTTGAACGCATATTTTTATCACTCTTTAAGTCTGACACCTCACGACATTTTTGAAGTTATCCGAGCGTCATACTGAATTTTTAAACGTTATTTTAGTTATTAGTTTTCTGTGATACTATCAATTTTATTTATAAATGAATATTATTTACATGAGTTTGGTAAGTAATATTTATATCAACATCAAAATAAGTACATCATGCAAAAAAACGAAGCGGTCACACTGTGAAAATATATTAATGAGAAAATTATATTATTAAATTTTTCTGAAGGAGAAACTTGATGAATGATGTGTCCTCGTGGTTAATTAACTTAAACAAGCGTTTGTGATGAGCGTGAGAAAACTCGGTGAAAAGCTGGGCGCGGCTTAATTTGTAACTTCCTCTTAAAATTTGTACCAAAAGTCGTTGTTCAAATAGGTTGGGCACAAACAATAGTAACCGTTTAGTCCGCGACCCGCCGCAAGAGCGTACCAAATGAGTTATTTGACACAAGCACACAGCGGTCAGGGTGTTCATGCATGATTTATTTAAATTGTTCTCACCAACAAAGCGCGCCCCGGGCCGGGGCACGTGCCTGTGTCGTACTTATACCTTGTTGTTACTTTGCATTCTTAGGGCTTCGCCTAAAACCGTACTTAGTTAATCGCACGAAATCAATTTCGTAAGTGACTAAACTATTTTACAGCCGTATTCGTTCATTTTATGGACCATTACGTATTATTGAGTGCGTTTATTCGTTTTAAGATTCACTTAGCATAATTGCTGTCTTTTAGGACCGATTTATTGTAGTGAAGTGACTGAGCGATTGGTTGCTGTGGTGCCTGTCGTGGGTTCGATTCCAGTAAGGAAAAAAAATAAGATTTGAAGTTTTAGTTTTTCCGGGTCTGGCTGCGTGTGTATTGAGTTTAAAAAATAATATAAAAATTACATTAGTAAGTCTCTTTACTATGTTTAAAGAAGTAAATATAAATTCTGAAAATGAACTTTAGTAAATATTTACCTAAGAAGCAAAAATATGAGAACAAACAACAGACATGCAAACGGATCATCGTGCGTAAACATTGTTTAGTAATTGAGATTGTTATATTTGCATATCTTAAAATGGAAATTATTCCCTCAGAAGCTCGTACATACTAGGTACATAATACTGGGAGGAGTGCGATGCTCTCATACTCCACAAAGAGGCGGGCTTGTATAATTACCATAATATCATTAAAGAACGTTTACAAAATAATTGAAGGTTACAAACATCGGGAGGAAACTGGCATGTCCTTGAATCAAAAATTCTGAGACATCAGACGACAGATCTTCCATAAATGTCCCGTGCTATGAATTTTGAGGTTCGAAGATCCAGCATCTAGACCAGTACGGTGGATTACCAATACGTCATGTTTCCAGTTCCACAAGTTCTTTTTCTTACCGATTTTTTTCAAGGGATTTGTAGACCGCTTGGGCAGAGCACCGCCGTGTCCTCACGACGGCGATAGGTGGAGACCTCTCGCGCCCGGCATTAGTGGAGGCCATGCTGCGGGGTGAGACGGAATGGGAAGCGGTCGCCTCCTTCTGCGAAGCAGTCATGCTCGCGAGGGAGGAGGCGGGCCGCGTGAGGGAGAGGACAGGGTCCTCCCTCTACCCCAGCCGCAGTGGAGGACGCCCACGGCGACGGACGTCGCAATACGATCTCCGGCCACAGTAGGCGAGGGCATGCGGGCGGCGAGTAATGGGCGACTCGCTGTCCAACCATGGACCATGCCCGGGTCGACGGCGCGTTGTGTTCCACGCGCGCCTCTAGGAGTGTCAGCATAGTGACGGGGCCTGTAGAGGGCCAAAGCCTGCTGGGGTCGCGGGACTTTCCCATTACCGTAACCCCAGTACGTAAAGGGCTAGTGAAGGACACCGTGGATTTTAGTCAGTACAAGTCTGACAGTCCCTCCCGCCCTGCTCCGGGTGAGAGGACTCATTTGACGATTTTACCACGAAAAAAAAGGAATTTGTAGAAGCGGAATGCCCCACTTACAACCATACTCTATCATGGAAGGGAGACCTGTGTCCCAGCAGTGGGAATATTGTTGGTTGACTACGCTTATTACTATGTTCACAGATACCGGGAGACGAGAGCAAATAACTCGAGGGATGGTGATAGTGCCGACATACCAACTGAACTGATTGAAAACGTGTTATGTGCTACATATGCAGTTGCTTCGCATGGGGACTAGATTTAATACAAAGGTTTGATAAACATACCCTCATTCTGGGTGGATACTACCGGGAAATGCCGTTTATTATCGACTTTTCTCCTTAGTGTTAACCCCGCATTACAGATATTTTTTTCGTGTCGTGTTCAAAGAGCTGTTAGCAACTTGACGGGGCCCCCATAAAGGGCTAATCACCTTCCGGGGTCGTGAGACTATCTTATCAGGTAACAGTGACCCTGGAACGTAAAGGGCTTTTGAAAGAACACCTTGGCTTTTAGTCAGTACGAGTCTGATAGTCCTTTCCGCTACATACAGGGTATAATAAAGGTAGAGTTTGCTGTAAAAGTATAATTACAAAGTCTCTGGGGGCCCCAAGCCGGACCCTAAAGCATCCTTTTCAAGTATTTCAAGAGGTCATTGTTTCGGTCCCAAGTTGGTGAAAGTTTATGAAAGTCGGACGACTTTCGACACGTATGTCACATAAGAGAGCGGCTTCAGAAAAACTTGGCCAATTTTATTATTATTATTTATTATTATTATTATAACTTGAGTTAAGAAGTTGTCGCCTTATCCATATTTTTAGATTAACACATGAAGCAAAAAGTTTGTAAATCTTTTTATATTTTTACGAAAATCTCGTGAACCGAACGGATGAGAAAGAAATATACCACATTTCAAGTTTCTATCGAAGAAGAATAGTCTTTTCTTTTTCAAACTTAAAACCCGGCGATCTACATGGTGACTAGTACATAATTATATTATGCACTTAAATTCCTTTAAAAAACATATTCTCGTTGCTACTAATACATAATACTAATACTAAATTATAACTGTAACGTGTGTTTTACAAAATGGCATTGCTCGATTTTCAACGTTCAACCAATGAAAAGAGTCCTATATTTTTTCAAAGCTTTTTTATGACGGTCATATTTTAGCCATTTCCCGACCATAGCCTAGCCGTTAACTTCTGCGATCATTGTGATTAGATTGTTTGTTATTACTTAATTTAATGGCCGCGATATTAGTGAGTTAGTTACAATAACAACGCAGGCGCTGGGTAACATGAACTTAATGTAAACGTAATCCTAACTAGTTTGTTAGTCTTTTGTTACATACTTTTTCACGCCATTTCATTTCCGTTTAGTCCACTCTCGACCCCTCGACCCCTAAAAAAAGATTTGCTCATTGGTTTCCTCTCAACCCCTAAACATAGTCCACTCTCGACCCCTAGGGGGTGAGAATGAATTTTCATACAAAGGACCCGTACGTTGAGTCCACTCTCGTCCCCTAGTACGATAATTAATATTTTGGTACAGTGACGTACTAAAGACAAAATTCAGGAATTGATATTTTAAAAGACTGCCTCGTCGGTCTAGTGGTCGCAAGCGCAACTGTTGAAACTCTGATTCCCAGGTCAGGCAGCGTAACTAGGTTTTTCTATTAGGAATTTCTCAGTAGCAACTACGGAGTCTGGATTATTCTTGGAAATATTGGGTAGGTATAGGTTAGGTTGTGTGTGTAATTATAAGGTACACCTCTGTTTAACTCTGCGGATTCCAGGCGTAACGTTATGATGATAATGTTATATAAAACAAGCAATGTTAGAAAATACTTTACTTTTCATTTTTGATATAAATAAATTAACGGACTTAATTTCTAAACAAAGACTTACGGTAATGGTCGCGGGACTTACGTCTATCTACTTAAGTCTATCTCTATTCTACCAAGAATAGACAGTTATTTTATCGTTATTTCCATACAGACTATTTTTATGTACGAATATGATAAGAACCGACAAGATCGGTATATCATTGAAGAATAGAAACATTTATTTTCCAACCATTGTCATGTTTAAAACAGTTTTTTTCCACGCTCTTGTTTGTTCTCGTCTTTTATTCCGTCGACAAAACCGCCATGCTACTTATAATGATCGTACTTACGCTTCAATATCCAAATATCATCTTATCTAATCAGAAATCCTTATGACAATCAGTCGTTAGACTTTATCGTCTCTCAAGATTTGTGGGAACTTTTATCAGAGTATTAAATCGCCATTACAAACTAGGGAAATAAATTTCCTTAAGATCAAGCGCAAACGAAATATAAAAGAGACATTAAATGTGTAATCTTCTTGGCATTTCCAAAGGTTACGGAAAAAATTACTAATGAGAATAGTATTTTACTTTTGTTAGGTTTAACCTAACGAGAATAAAATACTTTCAAAATTTTATGATTTTCTGATGAAACTGGACCTCTTGCTGCCTACGCTTAAAATGCTGCATCCAACTCTAGTGCTGTTCCAAGGTGGTCGTACACTTTATCCGCGCCGTACGCGATGTACGCGCCGCGTGCGCCACATTTTATGACGTCATCAGCGATGTCAACATTCTCCCTTCAATTTTCGTACACATTCGAATGCTGTCAGCATTTTCTGAAATGCGGCGCGTACTGCGCGAATAAGTATTTGTGCGAGGTTTTATAATATGATTTCATTAATACAATGTATTCTAAAATGAGGCGCGTACGCATACTGCGTATGCTCATAAATGTGCGACCACCAGAAAAGAGCGTTGAGCGCATCCTTAAGGCCAAAATTACGGAAACAGAAGGTTGAAAAACGTACAGAAAGCTACGACAAACCCGACATTTTGTGATTCTCGGTTAAATTGATCATGCGATCCAGCTACTTTGCTATAAATCAGAAGTATAGTCTAAAAAATGAAGTATAGTCTAAATGAAATATACACCATATTTCATTTGGACTATACTTCATTTTCATGTTAGCAGGCTATACTTCATTTTTAGATTCGACTACACATAAGATAGATGTTGGCCAACAAAACACGCTGACGCAGTTACCCAATACCAGCTGTCATCCGGGACATGCTTATTAACAAGTTCTATTCAGCTTTTACTATCACTGTATCATATTTGGCTGAACTCTATTCAGGCTATGCCAAGCGAATATTTCCCGAAACACGTCCACATAATCTTCGATAAGGCTGTCCGGTTTTTCCGAATCTTAAACACAAACTTGTGCGTAGCATACACAATCAAGTGCGTACCAACTAACGTTTTATTTCTTTATGAGTAGTATCACGAGCACTGAAATTACAAGCACAGTTCAAAAGCAATTTTGTTGTGATATAACAAAAGCCTATTTCGTAACAGTATGGCTTCCAAAATACTGTTCGTGAAACGTAAAACGTCGATCAATAAATCGGGTTTTCAAAGTCATGCGAGTTTGGTTAGATGATCCACATAACAATAGCCGCCGTTACTACAAAAATATAAACATCTGTTGAAAGCTTGTCTAAAAAAGTGTAACTGCAAAATGACCCTTATATTGTATTTCTCGGGCTGGTATCCTCAACTCCACGTCATATGCGAGTATTTAAACGACCCTTATATCAGAGTGAAATGTACTTTTGACGTAGACAAGTGTTTAACAGATGTTTAACTTTCTTATGGTAAGACGGTAGATGTCGATATCGAATCTAAAAGACCTCAAAAGCCACTTGCAACTGAGGATTTAGCAAAATCATATTATGAATAGAGATAGAATAATTTCTAATTGATAAAAGTTAAACTTCAAAAATAAACTTAGGAATAAAAAAGTTGCAACCGTTTAGAAGAAAATGCAAAACTTTTTGGTGTCTTTTCTCAAAACTAAGTTTTCTGAGTTGTTTCACAAAAAGACATTTAAGTAAAGGTACAGAATTATTCTTTATCGACTCTTTTGCTTGAGCAATACAATATTCATTCATTCATATTTTGATTCTGATATGGTAGCCCCGTCAAAGCTCTTGATTCTGATTAGGAGGCTGATCGAACAGTACTGACAAAGGCTGCAGTAGCTGTGAAGGTAGTCTATACAACGTCAGCGACGCATAAAGCTCATAATGACGCTTGAATGCGGTTTTC
Organism: Agrotis puta; assembly: GCA_943136025.2. NCBI lineage: Eukaryota > Metazoa > Arthropoda > Insecta > Lepidoptera > Noctuidae > Agrotis > Agrotis puta. The sequence goes on from OW964178.2 coordinate 12,737,740, forward strand.
AATCTCTTCACTCAACATACATGGTACTGTATTAGTGTATACCTTATCTATTCATAATAGTTTTCGATCAATAGTTCACATTTTTATACTCGTAAAGTTAGTGCATTTCATTCATCATTTATACTGTTCCGAGAGCTGGATGGCGTTTTTCGTAGATGTTTGAAGCAAGCTCAAAACTTGTCCAAGAATTCTCCGATAACCAAAAACAAAATAAGCAATTTGACAGCATCAATAAATTGCAAATTTAATTAGTCCGTCTGCTAGAGTTTTTAAAAAATAATGGACACGTCATTTTTCTTTCGTGAAACTAATGCTTTTTTACAAAATACATCAAAATTTGACAGGGGGGCTCGCTCAGAAGCAAGTAAAAACTGTGCTTTCTTGTGACGTTTCACCAATTTTAAAAGTGTCGTATATTCGTCAATTTTGGTTAGACGACAAAAGAAAAAATAGGTATGAAATATTTTTTGATAATCTAACTGACCGACTAATTAGATTTTTTCAGTCAAAAACCCTATTGAAGACCTGGCTCCTGGAGATGCGGGAAGTATTCAACCAAAAGGTTTTTAATGTTGCATTTTTTTGGTCCCAAAAACGTTCTTGAAACATTTCGAAATGTTGTAGCCAAAATAAATTGCTTTCAAAGTTATTTCGAATCGATTTATTAGAATTTTACCCAAAAAAGCCAGGCAGGTCTCGGGCTATACGTTTTTGCCGTCACTGATTTGATTAACTGTATCATTTAATAATTACTTCTTTTCCCCTTATCCTAATTAATTTGGGTTCAACGTGACAATTATTCAAAGTCAAAGTCAAAGTCAAATCATTTATTTCAATTAGGCCATCAACGAGGCACTTTCAAACGTCGAATATTAACATTAAGGAAATGGGATGGGATGGGATTGATTCTACACCCATTCGCAAGGGTAGGTTTGTATGAAGAAGAATGGGCAAGAAACTCCATACTTACTCTTTTTAAAAATGTTTTACAATATTTTTATATACATCATTTGACATCAATAATGTGAAAGCAATGTACTTTAAATCTAGACTAAATATTATAAAAAAAATGAATAAGAAATAAAAAAAAAAATTGCAAAAAGGTACCTACATGGTGTTCACATTTTAACAAAATATTGCAATTACCTACAGCTATTTTACAAATATAAGTGTGTGAGCATTCAAATTTCAACAAGCTTGATTTTGTTTAAACCCTACATTGTACTATGGAGCAGGACCAGCATGTTTCCAAACATTTTTATCTTGAATATAATCTTCTAATTTATAATATGCTTGTTTACTAAGTGTATTTTTTATGTAACTTTTAAATTTTCTTTCATTTAGAGTTAAAATTTCGCTAGGTATTTTGTTGTAACATTTAACACAGTACCCCATAAAAGATTTTTTGACTTTAGACAATCTAAAATAAGGTTGATCAATTTTATCTTTATTTCTAGTATTAAAATTATGTCTATCGCTTATTTTATTAAAAAGATGAAGATTTTTCCTAACATGCATTATATTTTCATAAATAAATTGACAAGGCACTGTCATTATATTAATCTTTTTGAATAGTTCCCTAAGAGATTCGCGACGACGTAGATTGTAAATGGCTCTGATGGCTCTCTTTTGCAAAATAAAAATGGATTCAATGTCAGCCGCCCGGCCCCACAGTAGAATGCCATAAGACATAATGCTGTGAAAGTAGCTGAAGTAAACCAAACGCGCAGTTTCGACGTCTGTTAACTGTCTTATCTTTCTAACAGCATAAGCGGCTGAGCTAAGACGGCTCGCTAGAGATGCTATATGGGGGCCCCATTGTAATTTATCGTCTAACGTGATTCCCAGGAAAACTGTCTGATTAATAAATTCCAATTTTACTCCGTTCAAAAAAACGTCGCAATCGCTACTTCTAACATTTGGCAAAGTGAATCTAATACATTTAGTTTTCTTTTCGTTAAGAACTAAATTATTCAGAGTAAACCAATTTTGAACCTTAGAAATAGAGTCATTAACATTTTCTAGGTTATGTGCACGTCTATCTATTTTAAAAATTAACGATGTATCATCAGCAAATAACACCATCTGTGGTTGATTTTTTAGTAAATGGGGTAAATCATTAATATAGACTAAGAAAAGGAATGGACCCAAAATAGAACCTTGAGGCACGCCCATAGTCATTTCAGCCCCTGACGAGTTTACACCGTTTATCTGAACTTTAACCTGTCTATCTCTTAGGTATGAATTTATTAAATCAAGAGCTGTATTTTTAATTCCATAGTGTTCCAGTTTCAGCAACAGCGTTTCGTGGTTTACGCAATCGAATGCTTTTGAGAGGTCGCAAAAAATTCCTATGGCATCTTGCGCTTCCTCCCACGAGTTAAAAATGTTCTTCAATAGGGTAACACCGGCGTCAGTTGTACAACGACCTTTGGTGAAACCGAACTGTTGATCATGAAACAAAAAAGAAAAAATATTCTATAATTAGTCGTCTCTACCAGTCATAGTGTCAGTCGCTCTTTTCTTAAGTATTTTTTTTCTGGCCATCATCAGCCTAGCCTTTTCCTAACTATGTTGGGGTTGGCTCTCTGTGGAACCGTATTGAGTCAGCTGAATCAGTACCTTTTTCCATGGAACGAGTGCCTATCCGACCTCCACAACCATTGGGTTGGCAGGCGCTCCTACCAACCAATTGACCAGTGTCGTATTACCCAGTTACTGTACTGAACTGGGTAATGCGGTACCCTTTGATGAGACTAGTGGCGGGTTTTCGAGCTTCTGACAACCAGGAACAACCCACGGCTTTACGTGCTTTTCGAACACGTACTTCAGGTCATCTTCCCATGGGTCGCAGAACTGTCTAAACTGGTATCAGTGGCACTGGAACGTAAACGTCTATTGAAGGAACACGGTGAAATAATCACTACGAGTCTAACAGTATCTTTCTCTCCACCCATTTTCCCATTACATAACATGAAAAACAGTGCCCTTTGATCAATTATATAACTCCACCCTTTAAGTTTTCACCGTCTAAACTTAGCCTTGAAAAGCGAACGTAAAATACGACGTTTACGTAATCACTGAGTAAACCAAACGTATGAAATTAATCAGTAAATTTAACCGCCCGAGCTAAGTCAAATTGCGTGTCGCCAAGATCCGTACGGCAGCTGTTAGCCACTAAATAATCCAGTTGATGGAATTGTGTGATACCCACTGAATACTTTAAATGGAAATGGAAATTTATTGTTAAGCAATGTCATGAAGGGCAGACTGTACTTATGTGTGTATGTATGAAAGCTGATTGTTTTTTTATTTTTCAATGTGTGATATAACATATTTTTATTCAGCGTTTGTCCACTATCTGGCCTGATGGAAAATTTAAAGCATTAGCTAATGACACTGATATATCACTACATAGTATAAAACAAAGTCGCATCCCGCTGTCTGTCTGTCTTTCTCTATGTATGCTTAGATCTTTAAAGCTATGCAACGGATTTTGATGCGGCCTTTTTTAATAGATAGAGTGATTCAAGAGGAAGGTTTATATGTATATAACATCCGCCCGTGCAGAGCCGGGGTGGGTCGCTAGTTACTGATAAAAATAAAAATATTTTGTCATTGTAAAGTCTATGATTATTTTAAAATAAAATAGGGTAATAAAATATTGAAAAAATAAAGGAACGGTGAACGATTAAACATCTTTCGAAAAGTGTGCAGCCAAAATGTGGTGTACTATTTTATGCACACCGCTACCAAACCCATCAGAGATAACCACCAACTATAGAGGTAACTGACATGATGTTAAGCATTTGCCTTATTAAGTACTACAAAAAGTTAAACATCTGTTGAACACTAAAAAACTAAAGAAGTTTAACTACAAAACGGCATTCGACGTTAAAACTCGTATAAGGTTCGTTTATTTATTTTAAACTGTAGGTTGTTGTTGTTTCCGAAGAAAAAAAAATAAAACCACAGAGTTATTGTTTACTCCCTTTATGAAAATGTTCATTGTGCAATTTAAGTACCTGCCACAGCATAGCTTCCTATTCTCCCGAGTTTTTCCTCTTCCGCAACAATAGTTAAAAAAACAATCTCAATTCTAAAGGAAAGGGGTTTTCTAAAGAGTATTTTTCCTCTTAGTTAAAGATTTCTTAACGCTGTGCAAATAATGTTGTCTTCACTCCCAACTGCGGTGGTCGCAATTTAAAGTTCTTTTAAATGAATGTAAAAGTTTCAGTAATTTGTAGAAAACTGCTAAAGGACTGTTGTGCAGGGAAACTTTATTTTTTTCTCCTTATTAACGTTGGATAATAAAAAATGTTTTATGAAGCAATTTTCTGTGAAGATGCTTCAAGCACACTTGAAGTTTTCTCCGTATATTTCGAGAAATTTTATGTATAATATAATTTCTTTCAAGGCTACTTATTAAGGCAGAATGGTCTATGATATTGTTAACAACATTTTATGAAGTACCAAAATGGTTTTATAACACAGTGGTAGAACGTTTGAGATGAAAAATTAAATTAAATTAATGGGGAAAGGTAAAAATTCAAAATCAAAATTCTTTGATAAAATAATACTGGCTGTTATAACTCAAAAGTTATCCCACGGGAACATAAAATTGGATTAAAAACTATCCTTTAATCCATGTTATAAACATCTGTGTACCAAGTTTCATCTAAATCCGTTCAGTAGTTTCTGCGTGAAAGAGTAACAAACACAAACACACGTAATTACATACATTCTCTTTTCTCAAACTTTTGTATTTATAATATTAGTAAACCTCGTGCCACACTAACGGAAAATGCCGTTAATTATCACGTTAATTGACGTTAATACGAATATTGAAAGAGTATTATAGCGAAAACGGAAAATGCCGTTAGTTTGAGCCGGCAAAAATAAGTAAGATAAAGATGTTAGATACTTCATCAAATCAAATCATTAAAACACCTGAAGATACACTTGTAGGATTGTTTTTATTTAGAAATGTTTTAAATGTCCATTGTTTTTAAAAAATGTTGACAAGATGCTATTACAAAGGTTTTTCATACTCTTTCATACTCGTATCTCGTAGTGCTCTTTGAGGATTACATGCGACTCCCGGCGTAACTTTGCCACGTTCACACCACGTTATGTCATCTCTTTGACCATGTCAGACTCATGTCAAGTGCATGTCACGCCTTATCTTTGCTTTATTCCATTATTGTTTTACTGTTTATATATTTATTTATTTTTCTGAGCGAGTATGTTACTTTTTTACTGCGAATAAATACTAAAATTATTCTTGTACCACCATCGTATTGTAACCATAGAATGAAGTTTAAGTTGTAGAAAATTTTTGGTGCACATTATAAAGTATATTCTGACGTGTCTGTAACTGGCTGAAAGTAAAAGCGGTAGATGGTGCACTGTAGCATTCCTTTTTTTTTTTGGCGTGGTGAAATTTTCAAATGAGTCCTCCCACCCAGGGCAGAGCGGGAGGGACTTTCAAACTCTTTCTGACAAAAATCCACGGTGTCCTTCAATAACCCTTTACGTTCCAGGGTCACAGTAATTCGTAAGTCCCGCGACCGAAACGGGACGTCCTCCGACAAAAAATAAGGTTTTCGTATCCCCCTTGTACAACACCTCCTGGGGTGCAAATAGCTCGATTTATGAATGACCTCTGGATGACCTCTGAATAACCTTGACCGGTGACTTTCACTTTTTCTGTGCTACGGCTACAAAACATTTAACACACAGCGACTTGACTGTGTTTTAATTTTTGCTGTGGTATTCCTTAGGGGAAGCCTATGTTCGTCACTGGACTGAATAGGCTAAAATGATGTTGATGATGATGCTAAAGCGGGATTAATTGCTAAAGCGTCTGTTGTACCTACTGAATCAGAAGATCGTAGGTTTAAAAAGGCGCGCCTCAAAAATATGTCAGCACAATGACGGGGCCCTCTTAGAGAGCCAAAGCCTGTCGGGGTCGCGGGACTAACCCTGGTACGTAAAGGACTATTGAAGGACACCGTGAAGTTTAGTCAGTACAAGTCTGACAGTCCCTCTTGCCCTGCCCTGGGTGGGAGGACTCATTTGATGATTATACCACGCTAAAAAAAGGTTTAATTCCTGCTCGTAAACGATTTTATCTTTCTACAAAAAAACAATCAAGTATATTCTATACTAGCTTCCGCCCGCGACTCCGTCCGCGCGGATGTCGGTCTTCGCGTGGATGGTTTATTTCTCCATTTTGAGTAACTCTCACAATGACATCTTATAAATATTACGGCGCTGAATCCACTGCGGGTAATGCAACGTGTGTTCGCGGTTCTACAGAACAAGGTCTATGAATAAAACTGAAAAATAAGATTTTTTTTCTACGTATTTTTCCAGGATAAAAAGTATCCTATGTTATGCCCAGGATAATAAAGAATAATTATACCAAGATTCATCGAAATCGAACCGTTAGTTTTCACGTGATGCCTGGACAAACAGACAGACAAAAATTTTTTTAAACATATATTTGGGTTTGGTATCGATCCAGCAACACCCCCCGCTATTTATTTATTCAATATTTTCAATGTACAGAATTGACCCTTCTACAGATTTATTATAGTATAGATAGATATCTATTCTATCTTATAAAAATATAGCAGTCTCAAGTGCAGAATAGTTTACATTATCTTCAGTAACTTTACTTTATTTTCTCACAACAGAAAAGTAGGGCTCTAACTACGCTGGCGTAACTTAGACCGGTAAAAGTTATAAACGGCGAAGGTACATAAAAAATGCAGTCGTAAGAAAACTAAATGTAATCGTTAAAACTATGGAGCTCATACAAGAGCAGGACGGAAAGTCAGCCGTGGTAAAATCATCAAATAAGTCCTCCCGACCTGGGAGACCTGGCATATGGAACTGTCAGAATCGTACTGTCCACCGTGTTCCTTCAATTGCCCTTTACGTTCACGGTTACCCGTTTGTTCAATTCCACGACCCCGGCAGGCAAAGGTAAAAGCCTGCAGCAATTTTTTAGGAACTTTGCACCCTATTCCTCATACCCTTAAAGTTACTTATGTAAATTTCTGTTATGCTCCACCGCTTTCTAGACTTCAATAAGTCATTTGACGTCTGACTAGTATTCCCTAGGGACCAATTTAGCTTCATATCAAAATAGACATCATAATATCAGATTGCTTACCAGACGAGGAAAACACAAATTGAAATCGACACAAATCTGGCTCGACCTCAGCGAGACTAGAATACTAAAACCTATGATTATACATAATATAAGCTCCCTACCCTCGGGATTTAAATGAATAGTCTTGTAGCACTTCGACGAATTGGGAACGTAGCTAGCTATAGCTACCTACCCAACCTTCTTTAGTGAATCGAGACTTGTCGTGTCAGGAATAATGATTTCTGGATATCTACCTGAAAATATCATGGAAACCATTCGCGTCAAAAGTATTGAAATTTTATTTAGTTTCGAAAGAAGATTAAAAATACGTATCCGTATTTTCTTTTTCAATACACTACCTTGAAAACAGACTTGCGATAACACGCACTACAATTAGATTCAACATGTGGCGTTTTTCACACTCGAGTTTTTTTGTCATGTGCGGAAACAAAACCTCGACAGATAATACCATTCGGTGTCTTTATGACGCCAATGTTTTTTGGATATATAATTTTTAACAAAATGATTATTTAAAAGAAATAGCATTTAACGGAATAGTGTATAAGATGAGGACGCGGGGTATGATGGGAAAATACACACTTAAGGCAAACTTACCACAATGATAACGTAGAGGACGCCATTTTTTATTGGCCGCTCGCAAATGACGTCCTGTTGGCGCTAGCGCTACGTTAGTGTTATGTTAAATTTGCATTAAGTGTGTATGTCCCCATTATACCTCGCGTCCCCGTCTTGTACACTGTTCCTCTACTTTTATGAACAAATTAACATCTATTTGTGCTCTAAATATTAAAAGTTTATTTTTTATATTAGGCTGTATAGCGGCTACGTACCTTGCTTCTCCTTCATTCTAGCGACAGCAAAGCGTCGACAAAAATAAAATTAAAACCATAGCTTGCCAATAAATCTGAAAAAATAAAATTTTAAGGGCCGATTTTAGCAGAGTCATAACATGATGAAATTATTCTAGGTATATCTATTATTAATTATAATGCTTGAGCAATAGAATAGAATATCTTACTTTACAAATCTGCTAAAGTGGCCAGTTTAGTGCCCGAGTCATCTAATTGAACAAGGCAAGTAGTCATTTGATTTGAGGAGGGTAATAGATGGTAACATTAGCGGAGGACGTTTTCGATCCAACTTTGTGATTACTTTCCGGCACCAAAATATGATACTTGGGTACGAAACTCATTGATTGCGAAATGCTGGCCTATCTGACATAATTATATAAAACGGTCTTGGACACGTTTAAACGATCTATTTATGTTATGTACACATAAACCTTCTTCTTAAATCACTCTATCTATTAAAATAAACATCGCATCAAAATCCGTTACGTAGTTTTAAAGATCTAAGCATACATAGGGACATACAGAAAGCGGGAAGCGACTTTGTTTTATACTATGTAGTGATGATACACCATTTCCTTTCGAAGTTTTTATTCATACAGGGTCGCGGGTCTGTCTAAACAAGTAACTGTAACGAAACCTGAAACGTAAAGGTCTTTTGAAGAATACCATGGATTTTAGTTAGTAGGAGTCTGACAGTCTCTTCCGTCCTGAGTGGGAGAAATCATTTAATTAACACTCTAAAAACAAAGAAAAGGTTTCTAAACATAACGGTCGGAGTAAACGTCAAAGACGGGTTACAGAATAATCGCTTTTAACGGTCATAAATAAAATGGTGAAGCCCACAAAAATTAGTATAGAAAGACTTTGTTTTCCTGTTTTTTTACTTCTAAAGTTCGACGTAATTGTGAAAACGTTATGTAACAATAAAAATGTATTTCTAATTCATACCTACTCTATCGTGTCGGAGGTTAATGAACTCAGAATATAATACCTACTTGCAAACTTATACAGAACAAGCATATCATGAATACTCATTAGAATAATACAGGCTGATTTGTAATTCGATGCATTCTTTGAAATGGGTGATACTAGACCTTATTTGCAATCATTTTAACCCCGACAACATGGGGCCCAAACTGACTGGTTTTGGAAATATTGAACTTTAAAAAACTACTATTTTTCAAAAATTTCCACCTCTTTTAGTGCTTATTGTTAGAAATTAACGATAGTCACCACTTAGAATTCATACGTTTCTTATAGAATATGAACGACTAAATCTAGTGAATACAAGTTTGTTATAAAACTAATCATATCTAGGGAAATTAAGTGTCGTAACGTTTCCGCATTGAAGTTTTCTTAAAACTTCCCTTGTCCTTTATTTTATATATATACATATTTCTCAAAATAAATACACTCAGGGGCACATTTAACCGTCCGTCGAAATTGCATATCGTTTAAATTGGACGTGAGAGCAATGGAAAGAAGTTCTCATCTCTGATGAATCAAGAATCACTTTACGAGGTCCTGATGGACGTCAGCGGGTGTATAGACGCCGTGGTGAAAGGTATGCTGAATGTGCTGTGGTGAAACAGTGAGCTACGAGGGAGCCTCGATTATGGTGTGGGGTAGCATTTGTTACGAGGCCCGTACAGAGTTGGTGGTCTTTCATAGAGGCAGCGTCAATGCTCACAGGTACGTGACAGAAGTCCCAGAACCACATGTGATGATATTTGCTCCATTCACTGGCGATAATTTTGTTTTAACACACGAAAACGCTCGTGCACACACCGTGAGAATTGTCACAGAGTACTTGGACGCCATCAATATTCTGAGATTACCACGGCCAGCTCGGAGTCCTGACCTGAACCCGATAGAGCAAGTATGGGACAACCTAAAAAGACGAATTCGGAGTAGAACACCAGCGCGACCATCAGTGAACTGAAAACTGCAGCGGTTGAAGAGTGGAGGAACATTCCACAAAGCGACATCCAAGACATAATGGACGGGCTTACAAATCGATTACAAGAGGTGGTTAGGGCCAGAGGAGGAAATACACGTTATTAGTGCGATAATTTAGAGCATACTTTTTTTAAATTAAAATTTTGCTAAATGTTGGTTTTGGTCAGAAAACTCCATATTCGCATTTTGAATTTTTTTTTTATGTTGATTAAACCATTTCGCAACTTACACATGTTTTAAATGTGTTCTCAAAGATTCACCCAAAGTAATGTTATAACAAAATTAGTTAAAATCCGATTCAATTTTGAAATAATCAACAAAATCTAGGTGGCCGGTTAAATGTGCCCCTGAGTGTATATGAAACTTGGCCATGTTAGTATGGACCAGATAGTCAAAGCAATTGTCTGTGCTTTTAACTGACATCCTAACCCTCCTGGCATTATGGGTTATGTGTGAATGATGCTAATATTTGTCTCCAGGCTAATCACCTTCGGGCTAGCGTGCATCCTCAGCGCCACCGTCTGCTTCGGCCTCGCCATCGCCATCATCGCTGGCATCGCCTACGGGTACAACTACTCCATGGCTGAGTTTATGACCTTCACACGTATGATTTTTGACTTTTATTTAAAACATTTTTTATAAATGATAAATAATATTTATTTTGCAAATTGGTTTTGACAAACTCTTTTACACGTCAAATCACATTCCTTATTATTATTATTTTTAAACTAGATGAGGCCGGTGTTTCGTACCTGACTACTCTGAGAAGAAACAGCCGAAACAAACTCAGAATACAGACTTTATTTTACCGAATACGGGTTTTTCATGATTTAGGGTTTTTGCATAATCCTGTATAATGATCAGTATGCCTAGTTTCTTGGAAGTGAAGCAAACCCGAAAAATTTGACCTTTCTGGACGTTTTTTATTTTCTTGGAGATTGCACAGGGTCCCGAGTCGTAGCAGGCCCCCTAGGGAGTAGCCTACCCCGCCTTAAGGCGTGTTTCCATTGAGCAAGTTTTGCATACAAGTATGACGTCAGACTTGCAACTTGAACTTGCATGCATGTTTGATCAAGTTGCATACAATTTGCAAGTTGGATAATGGAAACGCGACTGATCCGGCCATGCACTCCAGAGGATTATTAAATACTAGCTTCCGCCCGCGACTCCGTCCGCGCGGATGTCGGTCTTCGCGTGAATGGTTTATTTCTCCATTTTGAGTAACTCTGACAATGACATCTTATAAATATATATTGGACCCAAATACGGCTAAGCCTATAATAATTAAGGAGATCGCGGTTCTATAGAACAACGTCTATGAATAAAACTGAAAAATAAGATTTTTTTTCTACGTATTTTTCCAGGATAAAAAGTATCCCATTTTATGCCCAGGATAATAAGGCATAATTATACCAAGTTTCATCGAAATCGAACCGTTAGTTTTCACGTGATGCCTGCATATACAGACAGACAGACAGACAAAAAAATTTTTAATCACATATTTGGGTTTGGTATCGATCAAGCAAAACCCCCTGCTATTTATTTTTTCAATGTACAGAATTGACCCTTCTACAGATTTATTATATGTATAGATTAAACAATTCAGTTTTAAAAAGACGAATTTAAGTTCTTCGATCATTCTTTGCTTTGATCATTAATACCATCCGTTGTTATTAATGGTCGAAGTCTCTTTGATGTTTTCTACTAGCCATAGCTATGTTAAGCAGTATAACTACTCTTCCTTATGTCTACGATAATACTTGACTTTATAGCCTTTGTCAAACAGACAGGCGTGGCGAAAGCGAAGCGAGGCGTTTTTATTTGTAATGTATGGAATTGTTTGCATCCAGTCACATAGAAAAGCGAAAGCGATCCGATAGCGTGACCGAACCGTTGCGAAGACGTGGCGAAGGCGTATTTGCTCTGTTTGACGTCGTTCATAAAAAGCCAGCTAATACAACTGCCACGCCTCGGTTCGCTGCACCTAGTTTGACGTCTCGTATCGGTTCGTTATCGCCTGTCTGTTTGAAAGGCTTATTTATATGCCTTGCAGCTATAACTATCAAATAAAATTCGATTTAATTTATACCATAGAGCATAATCATTTGCAGTCTTACAGATATAAATGTATACCAAATGGTTCAAACAAGGGCCTTAGTTTTTAAATAATATTTTCCAGACATGTTTCTACGGACGCCTTCGCCCATAAAACCTTTGTTACTGCAATCCTTTGTTATGAAATTCATCCAAGATTCACACTTATATGCTGGAAAATATTTAGGATATTTGATTGATTTTGTGAAATAATAAAATGCATTTGCATGGCTGCATTTTCCTGCAAAAAAATAATAATTTATAATTATACTTATTAGATATAAAGATTTTAATATTATTTATGTGTTTGATCAAAACGAACCAAGAAAATCATCATTTTTACACTCTGGCTGTGGTGCAGTTGAGGAACTGCACTGTTGGGGTAAAAATCTACTGTTCCAATAGCTTCTTCATAACCTAATACACCAGCACAAGTATGAATGACATCTACAACTTTAGCATCAGAAGAACGAAGTCTTGCAACGTTCTCTTGAGGTGGGAACTCAAAGAAAGGTGCTGCAGGGTCGAGGCCTGAAAAAAATTAAAAAAAAATGTTATAGTTGTACAAAAAAAAATAAAAAAAATTGAAGGTGCGTGTTTTTTTAAGAACCTACCTGTCACTCTGTATATGGTCCTTTTCATTTTAGACGCTGCTATACCCATAACGTGAGCTCCAAGACTATGTCCAATAAGATGAATCTTGTCACTAGGGATGTTATACAGTTGATTTAATCCTTCCAAGAAAGCAGCTATTTCACCTCCAATAGTCTTGGTTTCAGTTGCTGCCCAAATGTATATGATAGACTTTGCAGTGTTACTCCAGTTTACCGTTATAACAGTCGGAGACTTTTGAGATTCCAGATAAGCGTTTTTTATAGTTGTTACGGATCTACTGTCTGCTGAAGACCGCCATCCATGAGTTATTATTTTTATTGGTTTGTTGGAATACAATATGTGTTTTGTGATTTTTTGATAAAGCCTTTTTATTGCTTTTCCTTGTCTATTCAATGAAATATAACTCTCAGTGTCATTCCTATGTCATAGAGAAAGTTTTTTTTTTAATTTATAAATATTGCAAGGTTATGCAATATTGGAAGGGTTTACAGATTTCACACACACAGATTCTTTCATAGCATTTTAACAAACATTTGAATACGGTCTGGCAAACGCGCCGTGCAGTCAATTTTAAACAGCAAGGCTGCTCAACTCCGGGCCCGCGGGCCACAGTATTGGCCACCATCAGTTTTAACGGTTTACGATAGTCAGGTTATCTTTTCAGTCAATTTCAGGTTATCAAATTTTGAACACACATTGGAAGTAGAGAAAACTGTCCAATTGTATTATCATTCATCTAGAATTCTGACCCTTATTTAATATTTATGTCCGTAACGTCTTACGGACATAAATATCAAATAAGGGTAAGTGACACGGAAACACATGTAGATTCGGCCGAAACGAACGTAGAAGTCCACGCGCTTTATAAATCTATTCTCAAATGACAGTACATATGAAACTACACTTCTTTTAATTTAAGTAATGAGTTATCATTACTACATGCATGGTTTGTATTATACTATATGGCTCGCTGCTGCGGCTGACACCCCGTCGAAATTTCGGCCTGTCTACAAAATAGATTAAGCTGCCTTGCTCCAGCTAAGCTGCTGATAGCGAAGAGTAGGGACTCTATCTCAAGAGGCTCTGTCTCGATGGCGAGCTCGTCGTATTGTACATCCTAGAAAATTTCTTTTAGAGAATAACACAGCTGGTCACTTTAAGGGGGTAGCAAAATTTCATTCAAAGATAGGTAGCTTAACCTTTTTTTTATCGCGGTAAAATCATCATATGGGTCCTCCTACCCAGGGCAGGGCGGGAGGGACTGTCAGACTTGACTGACTAAAATCCACGGTGTCCTTCGATAGCCCTTTACGTACCGGGGTCACGGTATTCGTGAGTCCCGAGACCCCGGGGTAGCTTAACCTAAGTATAATCCGGTTAATCCTAAGTTTTTGTCTTCAAATCTTAGTTTACCCATAAAATAAACAGAATATACAAGTTGATACAACCTACCCAATAAACAGTCTGAATTCAATGTCATCAAACTTTAGATGCTGATGAGTAGGCATGTCTTTCGTAATTGTTAGGTTTATGTAATGTGGCTTTCCATCATCGTCCGGGAAATATAACCATTTAGTTCCATAATCTACACCGTACTTGCTTCTATAAATTTCTAGATTATGTTCTTCAAAAGTACCTGTGATTGAAGTATTAATTTACTAAAATATACGAGAAATATTATGTTATTTGTTTATGTACAGACGCCAGCACATCAGCCTACCTCAATCTGGCAAATTAATTTAATATTTTTTAACCTTACCACAATAGTGGTAGGTTAACACCTATTCGATTGGTAAAATTTGACAGATTAGGGCAGATTGACCTGCTGGCGTCTGTACTACACCTCTGCCTAACCCTTCGTGGATAACAGTCGTCATGTTGTAGGTAGCTAATGTGTTGGGCCACGCGCCTAAATATCCTTGTAAACCTATTGATATACAAACAAACCATTGAGATTTCTATGTAAAGAAAACTTCGGTTGTGGTCCTGACTGCGTTTGCTTACTAAAGCGGTTTATGTCCTGTCGGTATTTGAATTTTACTTTCTTCAAAAATCTTTACAATTCGCGACGCAGGCGCAAATAAACAGAAGAATTTTATTTTAAAGTAAAGCATTTGATAGTATTCATCGAACCGAACCATTGTGTATTAGAAAACCTCGTAGTAAACAGCTTTTATTTTCATACAATTACTATTTTATACAGGGACGAGCTAGTCGGCCATTTAAACTGCAAATTGAATGCAAATAGAGTTGAATCTGACGAACAAAATGAATGTTTTTGTTTAATAACCACTGGGGCTACCGCTCAGTTTAAATGTGTTCTCTCTCTGTTTCCTGGCGATTTTTGCGTCGGTTTTTATTTTTATTCAATGATATTTTAAAAATTATAGTAACGTATAACAGCTCCTTTTACTCTCAGGGTCTGATGTGACAGTCTTCATGCGGCGGGGACAGTTCTACGACAAACCTGATGGGAAGACGAGGAGAAGTGGTGACGAAGGAGACAGTAAGTAGTAGATCTCTTCAGTACTTTCATTTAAATAGCTCCGATTGCCGATCTAGACACGACAATCCATAAACGAAAACACTCTGTACACTTTAATACATTCTCAACTTGTTTGTTTAGAGGTTTAAGTTGAAAATCTATTAGAGACACGAGCGAACGAAAATGTTCTGTAAACTTTATCATTTGCCACTAACTTGTCTCTCATTCTGGAATGCTTACGCGAAACATAGGTGTTTATTAGGTACAAATTCGCCTAGCACTTAGAAGATTACAACCATTTTGTTACGTGTGCCCATCTTATTTAACTGCCACTTTTAGTAAAGTTCTTTTTGAAGAAAAATAATTGACTGAAAACATTGCAATTAAAACAACCAACGTTCAAAACGTTCAAAGAAATGAATAATTCGGCCTTTTTTTATCGTGGTATAATCATCAAATGAGTCTTCCCGCCCAGGGCAGAGCGGGAGGGACTGTCAGACTCGTACTGACTAAAATCCACGGTGTCCTTCAATAGCCCTTTACGTTCCGGGGTCACGGTAATTCGTACAGTCCCGCGACCGAATGATTCGGCCAAGACGAACAGTGCTGCGTTGGTCCAGATGGTGAGGTGTTCTGTAGTACTTATCCGGAAGGACGCAGGTTCGAGCTCTGCTCACAGTGAATTTTTCTTTCCACAAATAAGCGTTAAAAAATATTTAAAGCGTTTTATACAATTCAAAACTATTAATTCTCCTAGTGTTCGCTACAAACGCGTCGCTTGACTATGAAGACCAGAGGCCACCAGCGGAGAGCAAACCACTGGCTGACACGTGGATGAAGACCCAAGATACGAGGAAGTATGCCGAGGTCCTGACTCGTTACAAACCAAACAAAATACCACCCGCCCATGAACCTGAGCCTCAGGAGATCAGTCATATTCGAGAACTGCCTGCTCCAGTCAGGGAAATGCCTTCCCAGGTATATAATACTTCCAGAATAGATGAAGCAACTAAATAATATCTTTAAATATCTATTTGCATTGCCCTAATATCACGTAAAGCCTCGTGCAGACACATGCGATTATACGAGCGTGGCGTCATCGCTGTCACCGCACGCGGTGCCTTGCCGCATTGCTGTTCACACAGGAGCGCGCAAAGCACCGCGCCGCCGTGATGAGGGATGCTAATTATGCTGAGGTTAGGCGCGCGCGCGGCGCGCGTCACGCGGCGCGTTGCCGCAGGACGCCCTGCCAAGAGAGGTGAACCCAATTGTAGTACGTTTAGATTGGAAGTTACATTGGCATCATGCGCCAGCGCGCGCGTCACGCGCGTGCGGTTTTCGACGCGGCGAGCGGCGAAGCACCCTTAAGTGCCACAAAAATATAAACTCTAAATGTACTAGGGTAAGGACACGACGGGCCGCGACAAGTGCGACAAGAGCGCGCGTGGCGCGCGTCACGCGCCGCCTTGCCGCAGGACCACGCCCTGCCAAGAGAAGTGAACTCAATTGTAGTACGTTTAGAGTGGAAATTACCTTAGCCGCTTGCGTAACGCCGCGACAAAACCATGCACAATTAATTATAAATTAAATAAATTCTATCCAACAATTCAACAAATCCTGCCGCAAGCCGTCGCAATAATAATATCAGAAACGCGATGTGCCGCGCCGCTTCAGAGTGAACAGATGTGGGTGTTTTCATAGAAAATGGACTAAGTAGGTTTTTTCAACAATCGCCACGCGCGGATAACCGCGTGTGTCTGCAGGAGGCTTAAAGCCGTTGGTCCCAGGTGTCATATATCTTTCACAGTTATTACTATTATTCATATTCATCATTTTAAAAAAGCTAGTTAGTACTATGCATTCACACGCATCGGACGACTATTCACACCAGTTTTGATTATTTTTGTTGGCACAGTTGAAACAAGCGAATTCCGCATGGTTTGCATTGCAGGATCACTCGCTTCAGGCTTTGGCTAATACAAAGCAATTGCAAACACCAGCAGCGCGAATCAGTGTCTATACACGCCATACATTTTATCTCTACAATGCTCCGGCTACACACCCGAAGTATTTTCAATTTAAACTTTTCTGGATACATTTCAGGAGCCACCAAGAGCATTTCACATAAAACCGGCATCAACTTCTCCTATCATATCAATTTCGCCCAACCCTCTTATGCCGACTGTGTCCTGGCGAAGCGGTTCCTCAGAAATCGTGATGAGGAATTTCGAACCTCTGCATGACTACACAGCTATGGACAAACACAAAAGCAGACCGGACACCTTGTACCCCACACGATCTACAAAACCACAGTCGATATCCATCTTCAATCAGAAAGAAAAGGCGAAAGGATATGTGGACGGCAAAATACGGGACGGTGATGAAAAGTAAGAAATATAATTGTAAAAAATACTCGGTGAACTGTAAAAAAAAATCATACTTACGGCACGGGCAGTCGACACAAAGTAGAGAAGCAATCCATACCGAGCTGTATTTTTAGCAATCCTAATTAATTTTAAGCTGAGGTCTAGAACATCATAATCACTTACCATCAGGCGAGATAGCGTCTTTACGTTCTAAACAAGGCCAAAACGCAACGGTGTGTGGTACTAATGTTTTCCAGTCCATAGTAACTTCGTAGTAACCTAATAAAATACCTTTCTCCAAAACCTACAGTGCCTAAACTCATCGTGTATGGTTTGGAATAAGCTCGCCAATCTCTAGATTCCAAAATATAAGCATGCTCGCCATTATGATTTATTGAGCTCTCTTTCTATACCATTAGTAATGAGTATCTGCGTGTTTATTCTAAACTTTGTACGAGTATCATACTTCGACGCGTGCATGTAAGCCCAAGGTTTTACGCTTATGAACCCGAAGAAAACGGTCGAGAGGTTCGGTTTGTTCAGGTTTCTTTAAACCTTGCAGAAGGTAGCAGGAGCCCCGCGCAGCGGGGTTCCGTCGACTAAAATTTGATCGTCTTGCGGTGAAGCCTTGCGATGATGATTTATTGCTTATTTCCCCAGTTTCGTGCCTATGCGTGTGTGGGATACGACTGCTCGTCCGGTCATCCCGGATGAACCTGAAGACGTGGATGAAGACAACATTGTGTACAAGCCTGTATAACCCACTACGATGCCAGCCGAAGGTTCTAGTCTTACACATAGTGTTCCAAGCACTGCTCTTCCCCATGTGATTTTTTTTTTAAATAAATTAATAAAATACAATTCATGTATCTATTAACTTCAAAGAAATAAAGATGAAATTAGGAAAACGACGTTTGTTTTGCACACTCCACAAATGAAAGTCACAACAAAACTGGAATCTTAAGGCCCGGGCTCCACCAAAGCGAAGACGAAAGGAGATGTATTTTGTATAACCAGTAAGATATCCACCGAAGCTAGGCGGACAGGAAATGTGAATTTCTGATTGGTTATTCAAACACAGCTCCTCTCGTCTCCTCTTTGGTGGAGTCCAGGCCTAACAGGAATGTGTCAGGACTGAACGTATCAATTTGAGTAAGAGATTTGGTGATTCGAGATCGCATGTAAACTTACGGGGACGTGTTACTAGGTATTTCACTTTTCTAACTATCGTATCACGTCTAAAAGAAAAATTTAGGTCCGTCGAGCCATGAGATATTGAAATTACTCCCAAATATGTTCCGCGACTTTTTAGTTTTCCAGTCATTCATAATTTTGTGAATGTTTGAAAATTCTCGAGAAACCTGACCACTTAAAGAAATTCAAAAACAAACTAAAGTCTAGAAAGAATTTAATCGATTGTGTGACCAATACTCAAAGGCAAATACTGATCAAAGAATCGTTTGGTCAGTCTCACACTTTTCTGCTCATATTTACTTTACTGCTGGCAACGCTCAAACCATTTTCTATGTCCATAGAAAACAAAACATACACTCACGTTTGCACGATAGCAAGTAAAAATGGCGCGTTAATAGCGGTATAGCTATCGCAGCTAATTGCACGAACGAACGGTGTAAGCGATCCTAAACATACAACACATTACAACAAGCCTTTCCTGCAATATTATCAATGTATGGTAGTGATGACACTTCACTGTATTCCTTAATGTAACGTAGTTCATTGATTGGCAGTTACTAAGCTATAGAACTTTTAATGATTAATTATCTAACCTTGAACTGATTACCTGACCTGCTAAAACTTTAGAATTTTTACTTAAGAAGCTGGCGGATCGATTCAAAATTAATTGTTATTATATAAATATTTATTGTTATTATAATATAAATTAATTATTATATAATATATCTTTAGTTAATAGTTCTCTTTTTTTTTATTGCAACTGCTATGTTTTATCTCTGCATCACCCCAAGGTAGACTGGCAGAAAATGCCTAAGGCATTAAGTCCGCCATTGTACAGAGTTGTGCAAAAAGTTGAATAAATAAATAAAAGCCTTTTCAGCACATGAATAGCAGGGCATAGTTTCCTCCAAAAATAAATAATAAGGTCATTTATTTACAACACCATATTGATTTAAGAAATCATCTTGCTACTGTATCGTAAACTTCGTAAGACAAGCTTTGAAAGCTAAATGTAAGTGTAAGATACTTTTAATCAATAACAGCTAAGGCAAGCAAAATAAAGAGCCAAGAAGAGCCGAGCTTAGACGACAATGTTAATCTATAAGCAACTCTTCCAAAGTAACAACGTGAGTCTCCCGCGATAGTAATGGAACCCACCACGTTGGGTCCCAAACAGTGAAACCACAGTAAGTACATCGCGGCATGCTCTTTAGGATATTGCGGCACGAAGCAGACTCCTAATGATTTCTTTAAGATTGACCACAAACATTAATAGACGGGCATAAACGGAAGGAGAAGGTAGGCCTTTGCCCTGCAGGGGGACGCGGATCGCAAATAATAAGAACCAATTGTGGCAATCAGTTTACTAATCATTTCTTTCATAATAGATTTTTCTGCATACGCTTAGCGCTTCTGAGGCGGCTGAAGAGCGAACGATTTGAACTCTTGAAATTCTTCTTAGACTTTTTGAAACTATCCCGGACTCTTCGAATCTCATATGAACTTTCTGATGATCCTTTCAAATTCTTCTTTTCTATACTTGACTCATGAGCTTCTTTTGTATCTGACTCTTCGTTCAACACTTCATTGTTATCCGCTACTGTGTCGTCGTTTGCTAAAATAATTTTTATTCTTTTATTGAATTATCAAAAACAAAAAGTTTTTCAAACATTTGCAGGCCTTACGCGCTTTCTACTCTCTTAGAAAAAAGTTGAACACCATCAGATCGGAGGTGTATTCTGTGAGTCGTGTGAATTTTTCCTAAAAGGTAATATAAGACTCTCTGTATGTTGTACACAAGGTAACGCAAATTCTGCTATCATAGCTTGTTTGTTTCTTTCTTTCTTTATTTCAGTCTCTAAAATCCTGTAGTTAAATCTAACAACGTCCAAAATAAAGCATAGGTCCTAAGTCAAGTGCCGTAACCATCTCCGTGTATGGTCCGCGATTTTTTACGGTTACGTGTGTTATTTTTTTTAATTTTTCAGATTTTTCGATCTGACCACTTAAAGAAGTTCAGAAACATAAACCAGAAGATGTCGAGTTTCTTTTTTAACCAAATCTTCCTATGTTTAACTTATATTCATAAAATAATCAGCTTCCTTCCTTTAATTTTGATAATAATTTTGAACATTTTGCCTACAGTAATAAATTAAGTTTGTTTTTATACGCATTACAGGCGTAATGCATATTACATACTAAAAAACGACTGCGGACAGGATTTGAACCTACAACCTTTCGATTCAGTAAACCGGACGCTTTAACAACAAAACTTTACGACTGGCGTAAATGCGTATAAAAATAGGAAGTAGGTACTTGTTGAGGTATTTTGGCTGACATCAAGCCACAAAATCAAAAAAGCGGATGGGTAATTTTAAAGGATGAAGGAGTTCGTTTTCCTTTAAAGGCTAGATACACCCAGGTGTCCCTGGAGGACACGGAGAAGTATACCGTGGAGGCATACGCCGTTGGAGCGGATCACCCCAATATCCGCAAGGAGGTGACAGGAGGTGGCGACCTATTCCGTCCAGCCGTGTTACTGGCCATCGTACAGGGCGAGGGGATATGAGAACCACCTCCTTCCACGAAGCGGTAATCCAAGTGAAAGAGGTAGAGCGTGTGAGTATGGCAGTATTCCTCCTCACATCACAGCCACCACAATAGACATGTAAGACGCTGGGACTCACGAAGCGATTTGCCACTTGCGGACGCTTAATGGGTAGCTCACCGTCCAATCAAGGATCGGACAGGAGTTACACACCTCTCAATGTTAGCAAACTGATGGGACACAATAGAGCCTGCCTGTGTCGGGACTGTCTTGACAGGGTCACGTCCCTAGAACTCAAAGGACAACTGAAGAAACAGGATGATATTTAGTCAGTCAAGTTCAGTCTCAGTACTCCAAGAAATTATTTCATGATTTTCCAACCATAAAAAACAGAGATGTTTGTCTATCTAAAAAACCAATTCTCTTACTTACTTAAAACTTTTCATAACCTCTAGGCAATTTTTTTAAGAAAGACAAAATAGCAACACAAAAATTTTTACAAACCATCCCAAATTAAGAATTTCCCACCTCGCTGTCTTCGAAGACATTTGTTTTTTCGTCAAAATAGTTTGCTAAGCCTACCTACTCTCTTTAAGATTATAAAAGCTGAGAGTCTGGCGAAACCATAAAATCATCAGTTATCTTCAAGTTTCTTGAACCAAAGTTTGAAGATCGCAGGTATAATTCTTCGATCGTTAGTGTTTCACTTTGGTTAATTTATGCATAAAAGTACAGCTCATGAATAAATATAGATTCTGTCCTATGAAATAATATCCGAAAAGTGTTCTAGTTTATTATTTTGAACTTCTTTCATTGGTCGGATCAAAAACCGCAAAATCACGAATAACTCGAAAACTATAAAACATAGTGGAACATAAATGGGGGTGATTCGAATACCCCACAACACGAGGGACTAACATTTTCATTTTAAACGTCAATGTTCCGGCTAAATAGCAATATGAGTTACTGATTACAGGGTATCAGTACCTTGAGTATCAGAGTCAAAGTGACATTTGAACGTTAAGAAAATACGCTGCTTTTTAATTCGAAAATAAACGCTTTCTCCTCTAACATAGAGGACTAAAGCCTACCGGGGTCGCGGGACTAACGAGCTACCGTGACCCCGAAACGTAAAGGGCTACTGAAAGACACTATGAATTTTAGTCAGCACATGTCTGACAGTCCCTCCTGACCTCAAGTACAATGCATATCCCTCATAGATAAAAAATCATCGAAGAATTGACTTCAGATTTTTTTACCGTGGTAAAAACATCAAATGAGTCTCCCGCCCAGGGTGGGACAGAAGGGACTGTCAGACTCGTACTGACTTAAATCCACGATGTTCCTTTAATAGCACTTTACGTTTCAGGGTTACGATTCTAATGCTCAAGGACCTACCATGACGTCTTAAAGCGTGAGTAGTTCCACTGTGGGAAAGAGACACAGCTATACAAGTCGTCTAGCGCCATCTCGTTCTCACAATGAAACTACTCTTGCCTACTCTCTACCTGCCAGCCAGCCAGGGATAAAAGTAATGTTGTATTAGGCCGTATACAGATAGAAAGCTGGAAACTTATAAGCGCTTACCGGCGCTTGACAGCGCAGGTACGTTCTACATCTACACAAAAGAAACAGATTGAAGCAAGTTGTCTATTAATTTTAAATTGCAGCGCCCAGCGCAGACCAGCGCGTGCTGAAGCTTGTCGGAACTTGTCGGCACCGTTCAGCGCTTATCGGCGCGCGTTCATTTATTTTCCTGCGCGGTTTACCAGCGCTGTCAAGCGCCGGTAAGCGCTTATATGTTTCAAGCTTTCTTTCTGTATACGGCCTTAAAAAACTTACCGCTCGGATTATCAGTTACATCGGTAGGCTTTTTGTCATCCGATTTTTTTAATTTCATGTTCTTTATAGCGTCGTCGTAGAAACTCGTCATAGATTTAATTAACAGCTTTGGCACCGCACTCAGCAAGTACCCCGCTACCAAATTCTTTGCTGATCCAAATATTATTGAGGGCATCGTGAATGTCATACGACTGAAATGATTATTAAAATGATTATTTTTTTGTCCGTATTCCTTTGAAGTTTTTGTTTATGCCTTTGTCGAACAGACAGGCGAGTCCGAAGCGATACCGAACCGATACGAGACGTCTCAGTCCGATAGTTCTGTCACGCTATCGGATCGAGCTTTCTCTTTCTCGCTTTCACTTTTCTATGAGACAGGATTCAAACAATTCCATACATTACTAATAAAAACATCACGCTTCGCATTCGCCACGCCTGTCTGTTTGACAAAGGCTTTATAGTTTGTATACAGGGTGAATTTTCCAACTGAAAGTGGATGGCCGAATCCGAAACTATGAGGAATAGCGAAATATGCTCAGGAGTATCGATTTTTCAAAAATCAATAATCCTCGCCACGAATCGAAGATTATGGCCCACTCCCCCTGTGAGTGGCAGCCTGTGTCCTAGCAGTAGAAGGCTGATGATGATAACAGAATGAGAGTGGAACTCACTACCTACCTGCGTCTGTATTCTCGAAAGCATTCAACCTGAATCTGGGTAAGGTAACTCTATCGTAAACATTGTCTCTGATCACCTGGATAAGAGACAAGAGCAAATTCAGCCCAAAAAGAAGACCTACACTGACCTTATTGGTGAAGTGCTTCAGAAAGGTCGGGTGCGTAGTACTCGCAATCGGTGTCAGTGACCAGATGTACGAATGTGGATGAGGCGAAAGGAGTATGTAAGGATCGTAGCAGATGGCGCTCTGTAGTTTCTGCCGTACCCCAATGGGAAGAAGGCGTGAGAGTTCATATTAAAATTGATATAAAACATTACCTTATTCCGTCTACATTAAATATTGCTGTTTCTTTGGTTTTATTTAGGTGCTCTGGCTGAGTGACCTCAAGGTCCAATGTCAAGTCATCCAAGTCAGCGCTGAAGTCAAACGTGTCTGACCATGTTGAGTTTATTTCTATTTTTCCTCGGGCCTACAAAATTAATAAAACGACAATGCATAATAATTTCAATGAGACATAAACATACAAAAAACAAAGTTACTACCAAACTTACAACTTAATTAAATAATTAAAACTAAGAAAGAAAGAAAAATCAACTAAAATAAATTAAACTAAAACTAAAATAAGTTACCAGAAGACAAGGGTCTAAATCAAAGAGAATTAACCATATTGTCATTGGTCTAAATAATAACAGCTGCACATTTGGTCACGGCTATCATTTGTAGATCTTTGACAGTCGACAACTAGACAACTAGTCTTTCCAAGAGATATCGTAGTAACCAGTTACTGGGAGGTCAAATAGACAGTCGCTCCATGTAAAATACTGATATTCAGCAGCATCCGATCATGATATTGTTGTAAACTGTGAGGCTGATTTGAGATTTTGAGGGGTTCAAAATTTGAAAATCATCTCAGCCGACTAGTAAATGCTTGTTGCCGATTGGTGCAAAATGGCCGACTAGTAGGTTTATCGAATAGTCAGCACATTTCCGTTTATTGTTGCTTAAAGAATACTGAATAGTTTACCTGCAGGGAACTGAACCGGAACTTCTCGCATATCACGACTTCGTTCCTTCGAGCCAATCGGGGCCCGCCGGAGTGCGACGAGTATAACGTGTTCAGCCCAGTCAATGTCATATCTTTTAGTCTCAAAGACTCACCGGGCTTATTTCTATTACTGATTATCTGAAATCATATAAGACATATGCATAACGATGCAAAACAAATCAAAACATAGTGAGGAAACCTCACGATGTTTATTAGGAATTTATTAATTTTTCTAAAATCCAATGTTGCAGTTTTAATTTTCGTCAAAATCGGCCGCGATACCCTTTTCAGCATTTTCTGGTATTCCTCATGGTTTCGGATATACTATCCAACCAGGTTCGTTTGGAAAATTCAACCTATATGATAAATGCTGTATAACCGATGCAAGGGGGCCTCATACAGATTTTCCGCCCCGAGCCTCCGGCAGGCTTAATCGGCCAGAGTCTATTAGACGTCTTGTTTCAAGTGTGCGCATCCCAAATGAGTTAAGTCAAGCAAAAGTCTGTCAATTAAAACTGTTTAGTCTGTAGTCTCGAAAATCAGCAGTGCTATTCTATTCGCTGGGACTAATGTTTGCCATTCACTAAACTACTAACAGCAACGCTATCCAAACGATCTCAAAGCTGTCTCGTCATAGAGCACATCGTAGAGTCCAGCGACGAGATTTTCATAGAGAATAGCATAGCAGGTTTATTTTGATCAATGTGGTCTACAGGTAGATCTCTGGTGTCCCAAAATACCACACCATACCTACCCTTCCATCATCCCAATGTTCTTCGTATTCGGGTATAGTCACATCCTTCATTTTTTTACCTGAAGCCCCATTCATATGCCAGACCAAATCAGTAAAATGTTTCGCAACTATCTGATTAATTATTTCCTGGTTTTCTCTGCAATTTAGTTACAAAACCTTTTTTAGTTTAAAAAAATTGCACTCTAGGAATCTCCTGTATCGTGGGTGCGTTTACAAACATAGAAACTCACATACACAAACACCCAAACCCGGAACAAATACTTGCAGATCATACAATATTTGTTCCGTGCGGGGATCAAACCCGCGACACGTTACACAGCAGTCGATCGGTCAGCCACTGCGCCAATCGTGTCGTCAATACTTATTACTTACAGAAGAGACGTAGCGAGAGCGTGTGGCATTGGTGGATAATTAAAAAAAACCTAAAATTAACCAAAGTGCTCCCTGTATGTAACATTATAATTATGTATGACATTGTCTAACACTATAACATTGTATAACATAGTGTAACATGTTGTACGCTTCTTCAAAACTTTTAGACAACAAATGCTATGCTACATTGTATAACGTTAATACTTGCTGTGTTTGCACCTTGTGCACGAGGTTAACCTTTTTATTGCCTCCACATTATGCCGTCACAGTGGGCTAAAGAAGACCACTTATTAGGATCTTGCTAGCTTTCGTTGGTCCTGTATGGACGGCTTACAAAACGCGTTTCACTTATTTTAGTGATAACACCAAAATAATTGCACCATTTGATCGTGGACGGTCTGTGACGGTCGTGTTCGTTGGCGCGGTGTGCATAGGATCCTGGCTGATTTCGGCCACAGGGCTTTGGATCTGCCTATTGAGTACATCGCGTGTGTGCCCTCAGGTAACTAATGTGACCAATTTTTGCCGTGAAAGTGCGTCCACATTCACTGCAAGTCTGCACCCCTGCGATGTAATTATTTTGGATGGCCGCGGGTGGTCGGGCCTTAAGCTCGTCTCGTTTAGTATCGAGCTCCTCTTCACGTCGCCTTTCAAACTCAAACACCTGAGTTCTTACGGTATGCCTCCACAGTGACCGGCCTGCTGCCATTGCCTCCCATTGTGATGTCTCTAGATCATATCGCTTCATGTGACGCTTAAGCACATCTTTGTACCGAAGGAGTTGGCCGCCTTGTTTTCGCTTGCCATCCTGCAGTTCTGAGTAGAATATGCGCTTCGCCACTCGGTCGTCAGACATTAGGGAGACATGGCCAGCCCACCGCATTATACAGGCGTGTACGCAGCAATACACACAGTGTACAAGGGTCACAAAACGAAACTTACCGAAACTCATTTAACGCGTTGCCGAACATTTCCGAAGTGTTAACGAAGCTGAAAACTGCTGCTTGTAGCTTCGGAATGAACTCGTTCTGAATTAACGGTTTTAACAATAAACGATCGATTTTTAAATCTGTAAGAGCCGAAAGAAAACATGTAGACCAGTCAAAACCAACAATAAATTCACATAGCATTATGTAGGTGTTCCTGATTTTTTGGTATATTATTTGGACCCTGTTTGGACCAATTAGGGCTATATATATAGTCAAGTCAATTTTTTATACACAAAAACTGATAAATTCACGTTTTCGGTGATTAAATTTCTTTCCACAACTTTTGAGAGTTGAAAGCTGGGTTATATATAAACCCCTTGGGTCCAAGCAACATACTAAAAAAATTTAGATGATTACTTCATGCTTTGCGAATTTAGCGATTTTTTGTTTCAATTTAACTGGCCTTAATAATATAAATAAAACAGACGAGAGATGCAATTAGTAGTAGACAGTGAATGGTGAGAGAACAATTACACATGACTTAAGTGTGTGACAATAATTTTCTCGCGAGCACAAACTCGTACATAAACGGTGGTCGGATTGCCGATGAATAGGGTCACGGAAGTGAGGGACTAAGGCTGAAGCTACATTAGGCTGCGACGCGATCTGCGACACATGAGCGATTAAAACAAATAAATGAATGCTCACGTATATGGCTACACCGTACATCAGCGATACCACGTGTAATCTGTTTCGCTCTTCCAGTCGCATAGCAAATCGCTGTCTAATGTAGCCTAGGGGTTGATGCACGCCATGACGCGACGCTGCACGCACATTTCAATAGAGCGACTCAAAATCTAACTTTATTTCCCACACACAAAGATTATTATTTTTTACACACAAAAATACACATTTCTAGTATCGTCGCGTCGCGTCAAGTGTCGAAGTGGACTCTACAGTACAGCATATCGTGGTGGCGCATCTTTGATAGGTGTTGTCCATTTCCACACTCAATATGTTGTCTATTGAATAGATTGGACTTGACTTCCATATCAACAAGGAGCATATAATTATGAACTTATTCAACAACATTGAAAAAAAGATAAATTTCTTACAGGGGTTACATTTCGTGCATCGTCCCAAATTGTATTTCGCGATGACCGGTGGGGCATCTAAACCTGGCGTGTATATCTACAACATAATTCACATTAACTAGTATAAAACATTTTTAGCTTTATTTAAAGTAAAAGTTAAAAAGTAAAAAAAAAAAGTTAAAAGTTAAAAAGTTTAACTGCAAAACGATCTTATATCATAATATAGCAGCTAACAGTTTTTTTAGACAAGCTTTCAACAGATGTTGAACTTATTGTAGCAACATAATTACACCAACATAACAAAAACCGGTCATGAGGCTGACCACGCACAGTAAACGGTTACATAGTCTTTCAGTGATAATATTAAGACACACGGAATTTATTGGAAAACATTTTTTTTAACTGCAAACAGTTAATACTATTGTACCGTTGATCTGTAAAAAATAAACAATTTCTGTGCCTTATTTCAAAAATAAAAATTTTGGTAATGCACAGTACTCCTTTTTTACGTGTTAAAATCATCAAATGAGTCCTTCCAACTAAAATCCACTGTGTTCCTTCAATAGCCCTTAACGTACCAGGGTCGCGGTTACCTGTCAAGACAGACCCGTGACCCCAGAGCAACATTCTTGGGCATCTCTATAATATAAAAATGAATCGCTGAATGTGTTGCTAAGCGCAGATCTCGAGAGCAGCTGAACCGATTTCGCTAATCCTTTTTAATATTCCTTGAAGTACGAGGATGGTTCTTACGGAGAGAAAAAGTTTGTAGGGCTAGCTAGTTTATAATAATTATAATTCTGTAAGTATTAAAATGAACATTTACTTCAATGGTGTGCTGGCAATCAAAGACATCCATGTTGGTATATCCCAGGCTAATTGAGTTACCCTGACTGAACGGCAACACAGTACCTTTTAATCGGCAGCTTTCTATTGTTATCCTTAAAAAACAAACATTTACTATTATAATGATTTCAACAACACATAAAATGAGAAAAGTAAAAAAGCGGTCCAGGATTAGACGTCAAGTCACCCATTACTCGAAGCCCTCATCGCGCATACGGTGGCCAGAAATCGCCTTGCGACATTAGTTGTCGCCTGTGTGAGCGCCTACCGCGCTGGCTGTGTCGTGTGGTGAAAATGTCCTTCCTCACGCGTTTCGCCTCCTCCTCCGCTTAGCATGACTGCTTCGTAGAACTCTACCTCTAGTAGTCGTGGTTATACATCTATCAGATAAAAACCTGACCAGTTTCAAACTGTTTAATCTTTACACGAGGCAGATTCTGCCAGGTGACTGGAATTTTGTTGACCCACCTCTACCAACCAGCGCGCGGCCGCAGCACGTCTGATGAAACTGCAATATAAGCTGTAAACAACTTTCGCGACGACTTAAGTCGCCATGGTAAACTTTCGCACTTACATCGCAGTAAAGAACTTTCGCACCAACGAACGTTGCGGTAGTCAATTTTCGCAGTAACGTCCATCGCGATATTGAACTTCGCTTCTATGATTTACACTGCCTTATGAATTATACTTATTTCTATACTATTTAATAAATACTAATGATCTTCACTTACGCGACCTTCCCAACATCTGGAACTTGTTCAAATAGAAATGGTGATGACTTGTATGGATCCTGAAGCTGTGGATTATGGATGATAGCACTCTTGTTCCGAATGAGAGCATAATCAGCATGTATGATCATTGTTGTGAGAAACGCTTCTAATCTCAGATTGTTAGATGTTAGTGAAAACTGTACTTGGGGTGAATGGAATTTAGGCATTTCATCTAAAGTTAAATCCCCAAGTATTCTGAAAAAAAATTAAATAATAAGGTGCTGATAAACTTGAGCATTCGCGCGAATGCTTACAGAAAAACTAGCGAGTTCTATCCTAATCCTAGATTATAAAATGTCCAGACTCCGTGTTCGAAATAAAAATTAGCGGTTCTAATGAAGCCAATTTTTTACAAATATCTGCGTAAGCGCTACACATACATTGAAAAACATTTTCCTTGGAAATGTCTGTTTGTTTTACGTAGAAATCAAACGACGGGTGTAATTTTTCTTCCGTGTTTTTTTTATATACTAGGAATCTGGACATTTTATAATCTAAGCTGTAAATCATCTGACTGGCTACATGTAAATGCTGTAAAACTAGACGACTAGGTTTTGTTGTTGCAGTTATAAAAGAAACCATGCAGTACTAACACTCGCACTTGATTATCGTTGTGAAGATATCCAGCAGCCAATACTTCGTTTCGTTTCCTGATATACACATTCAAACCGGACGTACCAACGGTTTCTTGCATAGCCTGAAAAAGATATTATTAACCTTAAAACCAGCATTTTTTTCTATATATTACTAGGAAACGGCTCTAACGTGCTCTAATATCCAATTGAAGTATTTAAAAATTTGGCCCGACTCATATTAATATCATAATCTTATTTTATTTTTACCACTTGTAACGTCATGTTACATAATATGAAATGCAATAAAGATTTGAGTATTGGGTATTTTTATTTTTCATTGGCACGACGGACTAATATATAATGTAATATTTCTACAGTTTAATTAATATTTATGTACCTATTTAAGTTAAGCATTTTATTTCTGAAAACAGTAGGTTGGTTTGATACCAAGCAAGTTAATACGACGGACTAATTAATTAAATCGCGAAAAAATATAAAAATGCAACCAAAATATAGCAAAAATATTCTATACCAATCTACTTTGTTACGAAAAACCTCCTCCTTTTTTAAGTCGGTTAAAAAATAAAGTATCAATTAATAAAACACGGTTTTTGGAAATGATGCGTGTTGCTTAGAAGTTTTGACATGCACTTTATTATTCAACACATTTTCTAAAAAAAAAGTCGGTAGCTTTGTTTTTTAAAATAGTTTTTGCCACCGACTTCCGAAAGATAAGTTATTTTATACATTTTTGTGGTGGCTTTTGGAGGCGGTTATTTTTTTATGTTTTTTTTTTTATTTTATTTTACCCTTTAAGTTCAAATATTCAACCCAATTATTGTATAATACGTTATCCGTAGGTTAATGCATATTTGGACGATACATATATGTACACAATAAGCGAAAATGCTCATAACATAAAAAGTACTAAACCACACTGAAAGAATATTTTATGGGACCAAATGACAGCTATACTGCATCGAACAAAAACAGAATCACTAAAATCAGTTCTCCCAGTCGTAAGTTAAAACATTTGAAAAAGAACAGTCGTGTTGAGAACCTCCTCCTTTTTTTTAAGTCGGTTAAACAAAATTGTTGGGTAGTGACATAATGCCGCCCTAGCTGCGTGACAACTTGCCGTTTCCCAAATGCGACACACACTTTAGACTTAATTTTGTTTTTACCCTTTAATGCCTTTGTCAAACAGACAGGCAAAAGCTTAGCGTTTCCGAAGCGATACCGAACCGAAGCGAGACGACAGTCCGATAGTTATGTAACACTATCAGATCGCTTCCGCTTTTCTATGTGTCTGGATTCAAACAATTCCATACATTACAAATAAAAACGTCACGCTTCGCATTCGGCACGCCTGTCTGTTTAACAAAAGCTTAAGAAACATACTTAAATAATAATGAAAACTAGGTTTGCAAAAGTACTTAAAAAAATTAGGGAACCAAATGATCAAAAAATATAGCCCCAATGTTGTATGCATTTCTTGTCTGTCTGAAAAAGAAAAGTGATCATAACTTTTGAACCGTTAAAATAGCACCGACATACTCAGAGAAATAACATAAGAAATAAACTAGCCTATGCGCCTATTTGATTTGATCCATACTTCCAGGGTAGTATATTGTATAAATAATTCTCCAATAATAATGCAAAATGGATGAAAACGAATAATTTTCGCATAAATAGCAAGTATGGCTACATGGTGTACTAACCTTAGCTAACGCATGTTCTATTGGTCTTCTATAAATCGTATTCCATTCCGATCCGATTTTTTTAACGTCATCTGTAAAATAAAATGTGTTTGCAATGATAAAAAAATATAACTGAATGTCCAGGAAGTAATTAAAGAAATACATTCATACCACTTTTAAAATAATCATGAATAAGTTTCCTAAATTGTAAAGATATACATGTGGTTAATAAGCTAGTAATTACTAATATTAAGAACAAACAACGCATCTCCAATGTTTTTTCTTACTGTTTTATAATATTTCATGAACACCAAAAAATACATCAAAAATTAAATTATAAAGTTACGAAACATTTTAATTGAAGTGCCTGATTTATGGCTGAAATCAAGTCGTTCTAGATAAGAAAACTTAATTATTTGATCAACGAAAGGATTTTTTTTTAAACTAGAATAGATAGGTAATATGAAAGACGTACTTTTAATATTGTATTTTGTTTGTCTAAGTAGTATAGTGTTCGGGTCAAGTGATAATAATGATGGAGACGACGATGACGTTCAGGCTCTAGATGGAGGTAGGTCGAAATAAAATATGACGGTAAAAATATGACGGTAGAGTCAATAGTTGATGCCGTCCATCCATCGTCCATCGTCAGAGTAGGTACCTCCAAAACTATACTGGTGTTCTTGTATTGGTTACTGATGCCGAGGCTTAACAGGTACTGTTCTATCGTGATGGATTTCTTCTCATAGGAACGAAGTCATAACCCAGATGTTGGGCAGACTGACCCCACGGCATACGAACATCTAGAAGAAAGGTGGAACGAAAGTTCAACTGCTAGCAGGACTTGAAGCTACGACCTCTGGATCCAGTACATCCGACGCTTGCTAACCGAGGCACACTGTGATCTTGCCCTCAAACGTCGATTTTTCTTTCCACAGAAAATATTTGCCTTGCGCGACGCAGGCGTTATTAAGTTTAATATTGAAAAGTCAAAGTAAACATGGGGGTTCAATTTATTGCATTTTGACCCCTTGTTATCTCCTGATGGATATACATCAAATTACAAGTGTA
Organism: Agrotis puta; assembly: GCA_943136025.2. NCBI lineage: Eukaryota > Metazoa > Arthropoda > Insecta > Lepidoptera > Noctuidae > Agrotis > Agrotis puta. The sequence continues at coordinate 12,770,712 of OW964178.2, forward strand.
TAAATAAATGTCAATTTCCGCAGTTATTACAAAAACTAATTGTATATACTTCACAGAAAACGAGATTGACGCCGACGCCGAAACCAAATCCGAAGACAAAGACGCCGAAACCGACATTAACTTAGAACTTAACCTACATATGGACCTAACCAACTGCTGGATGCAACTCAATGCAGAAAAACACTATAAGATTTTGAATGAAATCGACGGTAATTTTTGATCTATGATTGGATGAATAGTGATCTGCATTCTAGGTGATCTTTGATTGAAGCTCATAAGACTACACTCAAGGTTTGCAAAGAGCAATAACACGTAGCATACTAAACAGGGAGACTGGTAAAAGTGACAGACACTTTTTTTTACGTGATAAACTCATCAAATGAGTCCTCCCACCCAGGGCAGAGCGGGAGGGACTGACAGACTCGTACTTGAATAAAATCTACGGTGTCCTTCAATAGCCCTTTACGATCCGGGGTCACGGTAATTCGTACAGTCCCGCGACCAAGTGACCGACATCTACTTGAACATGAAAAAAAACGAAAAAAAAACAACCTACAACACATTCGTATGTGGCATTTAGATAGGAAATAGATATAAATAAACTTTCTTTGGGAGTGTAGTTTGTTATCAACCGCGTTTTTAAGTATCGGATACTTACCAGTCACCCTATGTATTCGATTTTTTGTTCTACTCCTTCTCTAAGAGACTGATCAGAAATTGTAAGACTTAATAAGACAGGAAAGGCGTCCTCTTGCCCAGGAGCGCCACGAAAAAGACTTCAAAACAATCTAGGTTTCATACGACATTAAAATTTGGCTAGCCAATTATTTGGTTGAGCAATCATAGTTTATTCGTACAAAATAAAACCTCATTTATACACTTATAGGTATTGCAGCGTTATAAAAAACGCTACATTTTTAAATATCACCTTTTTTTATGGTGATTGTCATGCAACCTGTTTTCGGAAGCCTTTAGTCGAAATTTTTCTTTAAGAACTGAATCTTTTTAAGTTAGGAATTGGTTTTTGTTCGAGAAAAAATGAAGATTTTTTTAGTGTCAGTTGGATGTGTTTTGTTGGCCGTGACGGGGTTTTGCTGATTTTTTTGGGTGGAAATCACTTTTTGTTAAAAAATGTGAAACATTTTGAATTTAAAGTCGACAACGTTGGTTAAAAAATCATATGTGAAATCTTCTGTTTTTTGCCGGAATGGCGTGATCTGAAAATTTTCCTATGTATCGGTAAGTTTTTACAATAGTTTTTCTTCTGCAAATTTGTTTATTGTTCAGTCCGTATTTTTGGTCTCATGTCGCCTGTTTTTTCTTATCTACATTGGGCAGGAGGCGCTGAGTACGGTATCACCTACAACTTTATAAGCTAGCAGTCGGGAGCAACGCTCCACCGCGACCCCGGTGTGGTCGCGTGCAGTCTTTCCGGATCCTGAATTTGTCAGGCTCTTGAGCCGACAAATAAGTCCAAGCGTCAGATCATCGGAGGCCTGGTCCTGTTTTGACCGTGGCTACCAGCACGGTTCTCCGCGGCAGTCCTGCAGCGCGTCTCTCCATCCCGACAGGATCAAGCTGAGGATTCTTTATTTATTTAATTTAACTGTCTTATTTTTTGCTTTTAATGTTTAAATTGTTATTTTTATGTAAGGCACAGTAATACAACCCCTACACAGGGTATGTACGAGTATTTAGGTAAATAGCATCACTTTTTTTTTTTTTCTTCCGAGGCGTGTTAATTGGCCAATTAGTTAGTTACCGCTAGGATCGCTCAAATATTTTTTCCTCTGATATTCAGGATTTTGGTTTTTCCTCAGTAAATTAAATAACTATTGATTCGTACATTCTCTGGATAATCTGACATAATTGTATCGTAACCGAATTTTTTTGTGTGTGCGACCTAATTTTATTTAATTCAAAACTTGTACTTTGATAACCGGGCACAATTGCATCCTAACTGTATTTTTTATTTACTTTTACAATTTTACCTATATCAAAATTATACGTTTTAAATAGGGGAAAGTTGTTTTCTTCAAGTATCCCGCTATATATATAACTGACCATATGGCCTTAAAATGGCTTCTTACCCTAAATAACCCTTCAGGTCGTTTAGCGCGCTGGGCAACAGTCATTTCTCAATTTACTTTTGACATCGTTCATCGGAAAGGGTCGCAGCACATTGTTCCAGATGCGTTATCTAGAGTTTATGCAAGTCTTATTACCTTTGATCAAGGTCCGGAGCATACTGACGATAGATGGTACAAGAAAGTCTATACAGGTGCACGTGATTTTCCCCAGATGTTTCCAGCCTATGCCATTCAAAATGGTATTCTTTTGAGGCGGATGCCTATCACATCCCCTTTGTCTTCTGATCCATGGCGGGTTGTATTGCCTTCTGAAAAAATTCCTTCCGCAATTTGGGAAGTACACAATAATTTTCCTTCTGTACACCCTGGTGTAACTAAGTCTTATCAAAAACTAAGGGAAACATTTTATTGGCCTAATATGTACCGCGACGTCGTTACAACGTTAAGGCAATGTGAGGTTTGTAAAGCATATAAGATTGCGAACACGCAACAACCTGTTTTCGGAAGCCTTTAGTCGAAATTTTTCTTTAAGAACTGAATCTTTTTAAGTTAGGAATTGGTTTTTGTTCGAGAAAAAATGAAGATTTTTTTAGTGTCAGTTGGATGTGTTTTGTTGGCCGTGACGGGGTTTTGCTGATTTTTTTGGGTGGAAATCACTTTTTGTTAAAAAATGTGAAACATTTTGAATTTAAAGTCGACAACGTTGGTTAAAAAATCATATGTGAAATCTTCTGTTTTTTGCCGGAATGGCGTGATCTGAAAATTTTCCTATGTATCGGTAAGTTTTTACAATAGTTTTTCTTCTGCAAATTTGTTTATTGTTCAGTCCGTATTTTTGGTCTCATGTCGCCTGTTTTTTCTTATCTACATTGGGCAGGAGGCGCTGAGTACGGTATCACCTACAACTTTATAAGCTAGCAGTCGGGAGCAACGCTCCACCGCGACCCCGGTGTGGTCGCGTGCAGTCTTTCCGGATCCTGAATTTGTCAGGCTCTTGAGCCGACAAATAAGTCCAAGCGTCAGATCATCGGAGGCCTGGTCCTGTTTTGACCGTGGCTACCAGCACGGTTCTCCGCGGCAGTCCTGCAGCGCGTCTCTCCATCCCGACAGGATCAAGCTGAGGATTCTTTATTTATTTAATTTAACTGTCTTATTTTTTGCTTTTAATGTTTAAATTGTTATTTTTATGTAAGGCACAGTAATACAACCCCTACACAGGGTATGTACGAGTATTTAGGTAAATAGCATCACTTTTTTTTTTTTTCTTCCGAGGCGTGTTAATTGGCCAATTAGTTAGTTACCGCTAGGATCGCTCAAATATTTTTTCCTCTGATATTCAGGATTTTGGTTTTTCCTCAGTAAATTAAATAACTATTGATTCGTACATTCTCTGGATAATCTGACATAATTGTATCGTAACCGAATTTTTTTGTGTGTGCGACCTAATTTTATTTAATTCAAAACTTGTACTTTGATAACCGGGCACAATTGCATCCTAACTGTATTTTTTATTTACTTTTACAATTTTACCTATATCAAAATTATACGTTTTAAATAGGGGAAAGTTGTTTTCTTCAAGTATCCCGCTATATATGGCGCCCGAACTAATAAAGTAAGTATTTTTCTTGTCCATACTTCTTCTTATTTAAATCTACATCACATAATTATTTTTTTTTGCAATTTCGAGGGTGGTAGCTCGCTTCAAGTGAGCTAATAATTTCTTCCACTGTGTGAGCTAATTCTTTCTCTGTTTATTCCTATTGTTGGTTTCAGGACTTTAACGTGATTACCCAAGTGACCAGTTTAAGAGTTTCCTAGAGCCTGGACTGTTCCCATGGTGATACATCACGAGCCCTGAACTACAGATACGATAACGAAGAACTGGCAGGATACTGTTCTTTGTTTGCTTGTGTGAGTTGTAATTTTTCATCACTTATATAAAATAATTTTGTGAACTATAAAACACACAACCCTCTTTTATTTCTCACCCAACAAATACATAATTTACCTGATTGTTATCCCTTGTGTTTAATTTGTTTTCCTTTAGCTAGCGGTTGTTAGAACCCGTAGTGCATGAGTGTGTTGTATGAACTTATAGGCGTCGTGTTGCAAAGGTAAGCTCCGTATGCACGGTTGTTGTCTGTTCTTAGTGGTGTCTTTCGTTTCCTAGCTTGGTGATTCCTGACGCGGCTGGTTACCTTATTTTCTTTTTTTGTGTGTCTTGTTCCAGCTTGTCTTAGGGGTACCGATATTTTTATAAGGAATCGTTCATACAGCTTCGTCAACCGTATTACTATTTTTTTTTCTTGCTAACTATATACTAGTCTAGTATCGCTTGAATTTAGTTTACAACATGTCGGAAGATGAAAATTCTATTGGCGAGACTCCACGTTGTAGCAGCCCTATCATCTCTCGACCACATCCCACCACTCGTCCTCCTCCTCCTCCCATTCCACCTAGACTTTCACGCGTCTCCACACAGTCGGTTCTACCGTCACCGATCAGATCCGAAGATCCTCCACCTTTTGTCAAGCAGTTCTCGTTGACCAAGTGGAGAATCTGTTATGATGGAAACACGTGCGTACGTGACTTCTTCGCTAGACTTGAGGAATGCAGGGAGGCTGACTATATTACGGATTCCTATCTCGTAAGGCGATTCCACGAAGTTTTGTCTGGCATCGCTTTGGAGTATTATAGATCCATACGCCGACCGGGTCTGTCGTATGTAGAGATCAGGCAGGCATTTTTTAGTATGTTCGGTTCTGCGGATTTCGAATTTAGGACTGGACAGGAGATACGTAATCTTAGGCAGAAACCAGAGCAGTCTGTCAAGGAGTTTATTATTAAACTGACTCACCTTAATTCCAAACTTTGTAAGCCGATTGAAGAACCTGAATTATTGGATGTCATAACCCACAACATGTTGCCAAAATATACCCCAATTTTGTCCATACAGAAATTCCCTGATATTAATACTCTTATTGATACCGCTACTTATTTCGAATCTTTTATTAGAACACCTAAGGCTGTTGCTAGTCTTGACAGTGCTGCTCACCAACCAACCAGTTCTTCTCAGGCTGTCAGGCCCCGCCTTAATGAACCTAACCAAGGTGGTGGTAGGTCTCAGAGCTGCCCAAGTTGCAATCAGCACTGCTTGAAATGCAACAGTACTGGTCACTCTTACCGTTCTTGTCCTGTGGTAACAGGTATGATATGCTTCAAGTGTCGCACTCCCGGCTTTATAACTCGTGAATGCCCGAAGTGTAACCCAAAAAATGCCTAAAGCACCGGCGGCACGTTTCCTACCGTACAGTGTCACCGGTGATTACTATTGATACTATTGATAACCGTCCGTTTATCGAAATTTTATTGTGTAACCAGGTGGTCAAGGCTTTATTAGACTCTGGTGCACAGATGTCACTGATTAGCGATAGTTTAATTCAGAAATTTGGTCTATCTTTGAACGCGAGTGATGCTTGTCCTCGTGTAATTTCAGCTAATAATTCACCGATCGATATCCGGGGATCTGTTTATCTTCCAGTCAAGTTTAATGATACAACTACTTTCCATGAGTTTTTAGTGGCAAGCTCTATGTCATCCTCTGTGATATTAGGTATCGAATTTTGGAATAAGTTTGGTTTGACATCAGTTTTTAGTCAAGCTTTTGATAAAAATATTAATGGTAATATGTACCTTCCCTCTGTTAGTTGCTCTCCACCTCAAATTTCCTCTGTTAGCGAGGTTCGATATGTCCATCCTCGTAACGTCCTAACACTGGATCAAGAGACGAGCCTTCAGCAAGTTATTAACGAGTTTGAAGTCATCTCGTCTGAGAGAATCGGCCTAGGAAAAACATCATGGCTGTCCCATAAAATACATACAACGGGACCTCCTATTCGCCAAAGTTTTTATCCTTTATCTCCGATTAAGTTGAAGCTACTCAACGAAGAGATTGACAAGATGCTAGATATGGGAGTGATTCGTCCTTCTCGTTCCCCATGGGCTAGTCCAGTGGTTATGGTTACAAAAAACGATGGATCAGTACGTTTCTGTGTTGATAGTAGGAAGCTGAATAGCGTGACTGTTAGAGATTCGTATCCTCTTCCCCGTATAAACGATATTCTTGACAACCTTCGTGGTGCCAGATACATAAGCTCCCTCGATTTTAGGAGTGCTTTCTGGCAGATTCCACTTGCTGATAAAGAGAGTTGTGAGAAGACAGCTTTTATTGTTCCACAAAGAGGTCTCTTTGAATTTGTAAGAATGCCATTTGGACTTACAAATGCAGCTTCAGAAATGCAACGCCTGACTGATATGATCGTCAACTATGAATTTACTTCTACTAGCGACGACTGCGTTTTCGGTTACGTCGACGATTTAATTTTGGTCTCTAAGGACTTTCATAGTCACCTGGCTCTCCTCAGGAAGGTATTAGCTCGACTTAAGGAGGCTGGTTTAACCATAAATTTAAAAAAGTGTGTGTTTTGCAAAAGCGAATTAAAATATTTAGGGTATATTGTAAATGAAAAGGGTCTTCAAACTGATCCCTGTAAACTTGAAGCTATTAGGGATTACCCTACTCCTACAACTGCCAAGTCGCTACGCGGTTTTATTGGTATGTGTTCCTATTACAGACGTTTTGTGAATGGTTTTTCTTCGATAATTGCTCCGCTCACTGCGTTAATCGGTAAGAGAAAAGGACGTGATCCTATAAATTGGGATGACGCTGCTGTACAAGCTTTTGCGAAATTAAAAGAAGCTCTGATCGAGACACCAGTTATGGCGTGTCCTGATTTCTCGAAGCCGTTCATTTTGCAGTGTGATGCATCTGCAGTTGGTCTAGGTTCTGTTCTAACACAGAAATTTGATGATGTTGAGCACCCTATCGCTTATTATTCGCGTTTATTTTCCAAAGCAGAACGTAATTATAGTACTACTGAACGCGAGTTATTGTCGGTTCTTGACTCCATCAAACATTTTCGCTGTTACTTAGATGGTATGAAGTTTTCTGTTATAACTGACCATATGGCCTTAAAATGGCTTCTTACCCTAAATAACCCTTCAGGTCGTTTAGCGCGCTGGGCAACAGTCATTTCTCAATTTACTTTTGACATCGTTCATCGGAAAGGGTCGCAGCACATTGTTCCAGATGCGTTATCTAGAGTTTATGCAAGTCTTATTACCTTTGATCAAGGTCCGGAGCATACTGACGATAGATGGTACAAGAAAGTCTATACAGGTGCACGTGATTTTCCCCAGATGTTTCCAGCCTATGCCATTCAAAATGGTATTCTTTTGAGGCGGATGCCTATCACATCCCCTTTGTCTTCTGATCCATGGCGGGTTGTATTGCCTTCTGAAAAAATTCCTTCCGCAATTTGGGAAGTACACAATAATTTTCCTTCTGTACACCCTGGTGTAACTAAGTCTTATCAAAAACTAAGGGAAACATTTTATTGGCCTAATATGTACCGCGACGTCGTTACAACGTTAAGGCAATGTGAGGTTTGTAAAGCATATAAGATTGCGAACACGCAACCTCGTGGTCAGATGTGTTATCCTAAAGTAGTATCCATGCCCTTACAGATGATCTCGGTAGATATTATTGGACCATTGCCTATCGCTTATTATGGGTATAAGTACATTTTTTCTATGGTCGATGTTTTTTCAAAGTATGTATGGCTTGTTCCTCTAAAGAGAGTGGACGCCTTTTCTGTTATGAAAGCGTTAGAGTCTGAAATTTTCTTTAATTTTGGTGTACCACGTTCTATTCTCTGCGACAATGCTACAGTTTTTCGTAGTAACCAGTTTCTAAATTTCCTTAGATCATTCCATATTGAATCACCTACATTTACACCATATTATACGCCACAAGCGAATACGGTTGAGCGTTATAACCAAAGTGTGGTTACATGCTTAGGTATATTGGTTGGTGAAAACCAAAGGAATTGGGCAAAGATGTTGCCTAAAGTCAAGCTTTATCTCAACTCATGCATCAATTTAGCCACAGGCTTCACGCCTAATTTTCTTATGTTTGGTAGAGAAGTACTAATGGATTCTAGGCGTGTAAATGGTCAGACTCAAAGCACTGATTTAGCGGACAGTCGAACTCGTCACGCCTCGAATCTGTCTTCTCTCAGCGAAGTCTATGCGAAGGTGGCCGATAATCTTTCTTTAGCTTTCCTTCGTAACTCGCGGGCTTATAACTCCAACCGGTCGGCTATTACTTTGAACGTGGGTGACACTGTATGGAGGCGAAATTTCTCCAGGTCATCGGGAGAAGATTTTTTCTCTGGAAAGCTTGCTCCACGTTTCGTTAAGTGTCGTGTGATGCAAGTTATTTCTAGGACTACCTATTTACTACAGGACTGTGGTTCCGTCCATTCTGGTACTTATCATATCAAAGATATCCTAAAATAAATTCCGTTTTTATAAACTATCTTTTTGTACGGACCCAAGCGTTTTTTATCGCACACCTTTTGATCCTTAAAATTTTGTCCGATAAGGTTGGTATGAACCAGGAACTCATTTGATAGTTGCGAGCTAACTCAGCTAAATTTTTTTGTTACAACAAGGTTGCATCGCACCTAGTTCCGGTAACTATTCACAGATGGCGTGATTACAATTTTTGTGTGTTTGGTCATAATTGATTTTCGAGTTTATAAAATTTTTATATTCTATTTAAATATGTCGAATATTGAAAATACATTACGCCTTGTTTTTCCCGTTGGAATGGGCAAATATGTTAGGTCAGTTAGTTATTACTTACGACTGAAGAACTTGAGTCACACCTTCGTCCTGTGTCGTTACTCTTGCTCAAGTCATTATTATTTATAGTCTTAAGTTCCTGTTTTGACTTAAGTTTCCCTGAACATTAAGTTCCACCTTGGGTAAAGTATCTCGTTGACTAGAGTGGTTTCTTAAAGTTCGAGTATATTTTGGTTTGACAAGAAACACAAGTTGGTTCTTTAACTTGAGTCTTTCTTAGCCTCACCGATTTTTTCCATTGTTTGAACTGGAGTTTATTTAATTTGTCTTTTGTCCAAGACTTATCTTCGACTCAAGTTTTGTTGCTAGTCCTTAGTCTTATTTTTTAGCTCTTTATGGTCACCTTGTTGGATAGAGTTCTATTTTAGGCTAGTATTTTGCTCTCGCATATTGTTCTAGTTTTTACCTAGTGGATTAATTTGAAAATAACTTAGATATTTTCGTTGTAAGTTAGGTTATCTTAAGGCTTGTTGATTCCTTGTTTTCTGACTGTTGTCAATTTTAGGTTTAGTGGACACTATACGGGCTGACACTGATAACGTGTAGATGGGAGTCCGGTTTCTCATTTATTCTGTATCAGCTGTACTCCGATGTCGTCTATGTTAGGTTTGGTTTAGGTCAATTATTAGGTATAGTGTTTTTGGCTAGTCTAAGTTAATTTCCTCTGCTTTTTTCCCTTCTGCCGGACTTGTGTCTTTTTTTTCTTGGAAAGGGGGTACTGCAGCGTTATAAAAAACGCTACATTTTTAAATATCACCTTTTTTTATGGTGATTGTCATGCAACCTGTTTTCGGAAGCCTTTAGTCGAAATTTTTCTTTAAGAACTGAATCTTTTTAAGTTAGGAATTGGTTTTTGTTCGAGAAAAAATGAAGATTTTTTTAGTGTCAGTTGGATGTGTTTTGTTGGCCGTGACGGGGTTTTGCTGATTTTTTTGGGTGGAAATCACTTTTTGTTAAAAAATGTGAAACATTTTGAATTTAAAGTCGACAACGTTGGTTAAAAAATCATATGTGAAATCTTCTGTTTTTTGCCGGAATGGCGTGATCTGAAAATTTTCCTATGTATCGGTAAGTTTTTACAATAGTTTTTCTTCTGCAAATTTGTTTATTGTTCAGTCCGTATTTTTGGTCTCATGTCGCCTGTTTTTTCTTATCTACATTGGGCAGGAGGCGCTGAGTACGGTATCACCTACAACTTTATAAGCTAGCAGTCGGGAGCAACGCTCCACCGCGACCCCGGTGTGGTCGCGTGCAGTCTTTCCGGATCCTGAATTTGTCAGGCTCTTGAGCCGACAAATAAGTCCAAGCGTCAGATCATCGGAGGCCTGGTCCTGTTTTGACCGTGGCTACCAGCACGGTTCTCCGCGGCAGTCCTGCAGCGCGTCTCTCCATCCCGACAGGATCAAGCTGAGGATTCTTTATTTATTTAATTTAACTGTCTTATTTTTTGCTTTTAATGTTTAAATTGTTATTTTTATGTAAGGCACAGTAATACAACCCCTACACAGGGTATGTACGAGTATTTAGGTAAATAGCATCACTTTTTTTTTTTTTCTTCCGAGGCGTGTTAATTGGCCAATTAGTTAGTTACCGCTAGGATCGCTCAAATATTTTTTCCTCTGATATTCAGGATTTTGGTTTTTCCTCAGTAAATTAAATAACTATTGATTCGTACATTCTCTGGATAATCTGACATAATTGTATCGTAACCGAATTTTTTTGTGTGTGCGACCTAATTTTATTTAATTCAAAACTTGTACTTTGATAACCGGGCACAATTGCATCCTAACTGTATTTTTTATTTACTTTTACAATTTTACCTATATCAAAATTATACGTTTTAAATAGGGGAAAGTTGTTTTCTTCAAGTATCCCGCTATAGTATGCAGTCCGTTGATCTAGTGCTGACAGTGTGACCTGATTTCTTTTCAATTAATTCCATTATTAGCTACTCAAGTAATCTTAGTTAAGTACCTAGTTAAGAATCGGAAGCTATTGTTATCCCCAAAATAAATAAATCAAGGCAGGCAGTATCGATTGAGATCTCTATATTTTTTAGAACGCTTCAAAGAAGATCGACGTAGATTCCAAGAAGCAATCGAAGAAGCTGAATTTGATAAAGGAATGATTGAGGTGAGTGTACCTTATGACATGAAGCAACTGTAACACTGCACGGGTAGGACTGGCAGAAACTACCTTCTTCGACTACTACCTTTTTTTTTGGGCAGGGCGGGAGGGACTTTCAGACTTGTACTGACTAAAATCCACGGTGTCCTTCACTAGCCCTTTACGTTCCGGGATTACGGTAATGGGTAAGTCCCGCGACCCCGGCAGGCTTTGGCCCTCTACAGGCCCCGTCACTATGCTGACACTCCTTGAGGCGCGTGTGGAACACAACGCGCCGTCGACCCGGGCATGGTCCATGGTCGGGCTGCGAGTCGCCCATTACTCGCCGCCCGCATGCCCGCGCCTACCGTGGCCGGAGATCGTCTTGCGACGTCCGACGCCGTGGGCGTCTACCACTGCGGCTGGGTTGGAGGGAGGTCGCTGTTCTCTCCCTCACGCGGCCCGCCTCCTCCTTCGCGAGCATGGCTACTTCGCAGAAGGAGGCAACCGCTTCCCACTCCGTCTCGCCCCGCAGCATGGCCTCAACCAATGCCGGGCGCGAGAGGTTCGACTACTACCTAGTATAATTTTATTATTGTTCAGCTCTGAGTCGCGCTGCCAGCTAGGTCTACTATCAAGTCAGTCTTATGGAGCGCAAGATGGAAGAACAAGTCTTAGCAATAGGCTGGCTACCTACTAGATAGCTATTAAAAGCGCAATTTCATGTTCCATTTTCCATTTAGGGGTTTATTCAAGAAAAAGGTGCGGCAATCCGGGAGATAGCCTCGCATCACCACAAGAAGTGGATGATACCGTCGGGGATGAACCTCGGCGGTTACTGCATGCTGAGGATGCCTGACTCAATCTTGTGAGTGCTATATAACATCACGGTACGACCAAAAGGAACCGAGAAGCAGGTGAAACCGCGGAGACCAGCTAGTTGAAAGATATAGCAAAAATTCTATTTTTACCGTATATCGTTACTTCCCAGAATTTGATCCTTATTTTATTTTATTTGGACATAAAACAGATACATGTTACAATTTTAGTGAACAACGAACTAGGATAATAGGCAAATCAGGTTAGGAAGAAATCAGAAATTATTGTGCAAGCAATTGAATAGTCATTCCTTTAAAATTTTATTTGAGATAGCGAAAATATGTCAAGATCGAAAAAGTGTGTGTTATATGTTTCTAAGAGACGACGGAGCCCTTGCGCCAGCATTGTTTCTCAGTGTGGAACAGCCGGGACGCGCGCCCCTCGCCGTAAAGCAGTTATTGACGTCACTATCGGATGGTAACGAGGATTGTTAATCATAACAACCCTCGACAATTTCTAAAATCCAATGGTGCAGTTCTAGTCTTCGTCATAATCGATCTCGAGACTTCTTACAGTACCTATTTTTCGATATTCCTCGTAGTTTTGGCATAAAGCCATTCACGCCCAGAAAATTCGCCCTATATCCATGTGGAAGATTATTGTATATTTTTGCGTTCTCGTAAACGTTCTTTTTTCTAATTTATAAAGCAAAAAGATTTACACGCTCAATACGGTAGTCTAGTTGTTTTTCAGAAATTCCTGCATTTCTTTTTGTATCTTTAAACCGTTATCCGAATGGTTTGCGTTTTTTTTTAGTATGATCACGTCACTGGGCAGACCAAAGAAACGATGAATGGAATGTGTGAACGATGACATGGCTAGAAATGATAGCACTACGAGTAATAAAGAAGTATATAAGTAGAACATATGCTGTGCCGACCCTAAATCGTTTCGTCGTTTGGCCCTGTAAGTGCCGCGTCATTCACGCATCTAATTCAAAAACTAAACACCTGTGCAGGTTCTTCCACCGTATGAAGCTACGCAACAACACGTACTTCCGCGTTGACTACTTGCACAACGACCTCGAGAACCTGGTGGTGAGGATCGACCTCTCGCTCAACGACCTGCATCTCAAGGGCGCCTTCGAACGCTCCCTCACTGATAAAGATTCCTCCATCCTCCTCTATGCGCCCACTTTCGGAGAAGTTGAGTAAGTGTTGTTTTTTTTTTTTAATAATACTGGCGAACTTTTGGCAAGCCACTGTAAATGGGGTGCTAAGACAGGAAACCTCCACGTGCGTCCGTGGACTGAAGTTCCCTCTCGGATACGTCCGGGGGGAAGACCAGTTTTTCGGGCCGGTGCACCCTGGGATGCGGGCAAAAACTCTTCCTTAGGCACTGCGTGCCTAAGGGGTGTCTTTGCCCGTATGCGAATAGCCTGTCGGGTGGAAGCTCCAACGCGTGTCTCTGTGAATAGCAGAGGGCACAGCGGCGGAGCGGGCTTGCGGACGGTGAGTAATGGGTAAGCTCGCTGTCCGACCAAGGACCAAGCCCGGGTCGGTGGCGCTTCGTGTTTCACGCGTCATCGACGAGGGATTACGGGGCCAAATGCCTGCTGGGGTCGCGGATTTTTTCTTAATCCAGGTTACCGCGACCCGGAACGTAAAGGACATCCGAAGAAGCACGGGTGGATTTTAGTCAGTAAGAGTCTGACAGTCCCTCCCGCCCCACCCAGGGCCGGAGGACTCATTTGATGATTATGCACCCTAAAAAAAAAAAGAAAAAAAGCCACTGTAAATCCTCAAAGCCAGAATCAAATAACAGTGAGAGATGATGGAGCAATTAAAACTTTCCGCGAGCGCAACCAGGAGTATATGGAGAGGAATATTTGTGTGAGTTGTGGAATATTTATTTATTTATTAATAGGGGACTCCATGGACACCTACGCTTTCGGATCAAAAATTTTGTTTTGTAACATAAACTTCAATATCATTCGTGTTAAGATAATGCAATATTTATATGTGTATGCCTTTATTATGGTTTTTCAGATTTCTGTTAAAAGATGTGAAATACAAGATCGAAGGCCGATATAGGTTTGTCGATTCCAGACTTCGGATTGAACTCGTCACCTCAGAGATTTCCACCAACAATGTCTTGATGACGGTATTCAATATCTATATTATTCTAATTAGAACCATTTAGTATGTTTGATAAGACTTAACACCTAAATTGCTAAACCAATTTTGATTATTTTGTCTTGTGGGATTCAGGAGAGATTAATAATGCAAAAGCCAGTATTTTAGACTTCTATCTGAATCTTGAAACAATAATTATAAAACAGCGAAAAAACGGATTATTTTGTAATTAATTCTACTTTGCACACTTGATTATATGTTTCGCTTGGTTTCACCACTTTTGCGACGAAATGCATAATTTGTTTAATTTCAGTACGTCACCAAACAAGTTGAAAGTTCACCAGTAAGAGTAAAACAGGAAAACTTGGGTAATATATAAACATTTTGAATTTCAAAATATAAATACAAAAAAAAAACACTTATCTTACCCTATAATAATTATAAAATAGTATAGAAATAAAATAAACATTTTATTCGTTTGTATGACTACCTTCGCCACCTCCTAACAAGTGGATCCCACCCAACCCGGAGTCTTAGCCCCTTCTTACACTAGGCGAAGCATGTCTCCGATGACTTGACCTATGAAGGGGCTTAAGATTCAGTTAGTCTTAAATCTTATCCTAGACTCTTTTTACAGGTTATTTCATGTCTAGACTGAAAATAGATCTGGATAAATGGATAAAAGATTATTTCAATGACTACTTGATACATACGGATATTCATAAAATATCACACATTAATGAAATAAGGTACGTTTCACTTTATTTGCTTATTGCCAATTGAAACCGTGTTCATGAAAATTAAAATTAAAAAACAATATTATATTGGTTTCGACTTAATTGCTTTTTTTTTGGCATTGTTAGTAATCTTCAATGGGCGCAATATAAAGCGGTTTCTATTAATAGCATTATTGACCACTAAAAAACTACATTGGCCACAAAATTACTAAGTCAGCCACCCATTAAATAAATTGATCGATCAAAAAATGTACAAAAAAAGGGCAAGACAAGGCGTAGTCGACGGAGCCCCTTTGTGGGTCTCCTATTTCTATCTGCAGGGTTTACAAGAACCTAAAGAAACTGAACCACGAGGTGCCCCAAAACTAAAACTGTTGCCGAGTTGTAATATTCGTGGCGGAGTTAGTAAGGGGTATGCAACTTTTTTTTAAATGAAATGTTGGTCATTAATAGACCGCAACCTAAGAACTTCGTAAAAAATAATTAAAAAAATCTAAACCGTAACCAACCAGAGATATAACGGATTTATTTTGTTCTAATCAGGAGTAAATCAATAGTTCTATGGATTCCTACAAAAATTATTCCTGATTAGAACAAAATAAAAACCGTCATATCTCTGGTTGGTTACGGTTAAGAAACTTACTGTTTTTGTATGGACTTCTTAGGTGGTAGTCTAATTGTGCCCAAAATTTAACCACTGGCGAAAGAAGAAAAAAATTGATGCCAAGGTCCATACTAAAAGTTGCATACACTTTTGTGATTATTATTTACCATTTTTAATTAGATTAAAACGTTCAAAAACCGCACCAAAACGATGTGTTTTTTTTTTAAGTAATTACGAATACGAAAAAGGAAGGGCTCTGGAAGCATTCACAGATTTTGCCATCGAAGCCATTGCGATGAGACTACGACGAATTGGTGCTGAAATTATTCGTATACCCTCATTTACCTTCAAGTCAATCCATGGCCTGGTATGATCATTAATACTACTATTATGCCTTTGTCAAACAGACAGGCGAGTCCGTAGCAAAACCGAACCGAAGCGAGACGTCAATCCGATAGTTTTGTCATGCTATCGGATCGCTTTCGCTTTTCTATGTGACTGGATTCAAACAATTCCATACATTACAAATAAAAACGTCACGCTTCGCATTCGCCACGCCTGTCTGTTTGACAAAGGCTTTATGTATAAATGCGAAAGTTTGAGAAGATGGATGGATGGATTAAAGGATGTTAGTTACTCTTTCACACACACTCTAAACGGATTTGGATAAATTGAATAGACAGTTTATAACCAGGATCATAGTATAATACATTTTAATCTGGTATGGCGTTCGCGTGAGATAAATAACTAGCATGACTAACGCAGACAGCGCCGCGGACTTAAACGATATTTTATGTAAATTTTAATTAGTAATTGATGTAAAATTAATAAGCGAATTAGTTTATTTTATTGTTAGAATCCCTTTGTTCCTATAAAAACTTGATATTTAAAGAAAGTTGCGGGCAGTTCAGTGCGCGCGCTTTGAGCCTCTGTGAGGTTTTTTTTTTGTAATTGACTCATTTCAACAAAATATACTGATACAATATGATATATATATGTTAAACATAAATATTATGGTATTGGCAGGAAATAAAACTGCACGATGGCATTATCAACGGGCTGGACACCATATTCAAGCGATCAATAGCCACTGAAACCAATACGGACCCTATCCGCAAGATCGACTGTGTTGTAGGATTCAGTAGCTTGAAGGTAAGTATTTATTCTAATTAAAAAGTGGTATCTGTGTCTACAGATACCACGTGAAAAAGTATTGTAAGACGATTCATATCAAAGGCCGGAAAATAATTACCTACTTCACTTATATTGACGGGACGATTGACGCAGCGTGTCCCGGGTTCGATACCCGCACGGAAATATTTGGATGATCTGCAAGCAGTTGGCTCAGCAGTCTGTGTGTTTGTGTATATGAGTTTCTATATTTGTAAACGCACCCACGATACTATGAGAAATTCGTAGGGGCAAAGTTTTATTTAAAAAAAAATGACCTGTCAGTTGACAGATGTAGCTCATTTACACTTTACTTCTTAATTAAACCGCACAGAATCAAAATATAAAGAAATTAGTAATAGAATGCTGGACTTAATTTCGTTAGTTTTACCTACATTTTCTTTTAACCAACACGCAACGTGAAAAACGATGACGATTGTTCAGCATTTTTCAAGGCGACGTTTATTTTTCTGCCTTATTTTATTCAGTTTTCATTAAAAACTGTTTTAGGTGACTTACAAGTACCAAGCAATGGTGCCAACAGGGTTGCCGCCTCTGTCAGGCATGCTGACACTTGCAGCTGATGACCTGGCTGCGCACCTTGCCCTCACCATAGTCTCTGACCCTGAAACTCTCGACATGGACATCGAATTCCTGGACCAGATGAAGTAATTCAAATACCTTAATTTCTTGTAGATATAAATTTACTTATTTAATAATGTACTTCCACTGCCCATCAATGTCCCGTCAACAATTATGATATTAATTGGTGTACAAATTTTAATATTAATGAATGGTTACAAATAAATTCTATACTTCATCATATTTTTCAGGCCAGAATTCCTGACAGTAGAAGGTGATGCAAATATAATGATAGCCAACTTCAAACACCTGCTGGAACATCAGATCATAGCTATCATGTCCAATGCCCTGATTCACGGCGTTGAAACCCTTAAGTCTCTTCCTCGCTGTGGTAAGCAATTTTTACATTTATCTTTTATAAGAAACCACTTATCTGCACTACATGAATACCGCCAACCCAGTTTAACCCCAATTACAACAAAACTGTTGCTGTTAAATATTCTACACAGGGTCATCTGCTCCATTACGGACTCTGGGCAAGTGCCAGAGTTCCTGGAAACTTTATAACAGGAGGGAATTATTTATCGTTTCACTGTCCACCATTAGTGGACATCAAGAATCATCGTTAAATTAACCACAATCAACATGCATTGTCGTTTTCGCAATTCAAATTTAAAAAAAAAATCTTTTCTTTTTTTATAATGCATTTAGTTTTAGTATCTGGTTGTAAATATTTAGCTAGTAATATTTGTAATTTAGTTCGTTTTAGTTATGTATTGGTATATTTTATGATTTTTATTTACATGTAAAGATAGTACCTACATAAAACTTTTTTAAATTAAAAATTATTTTTAGATCCATTCGTACCAGGACAATTAGAATCTGTACAACAACGTGTACGTTATACGGATGATTCGTCGAGTGAACCTTCGAGCAATGAAGATGTTTTGAGGGGTAAGGCTAAACCACAGCGACCGAAGCATTCAAAATCACTCACGAATTCAACAAAAATAAATGAGAACATAGATAGGAAGAAAAATCAGACAATATTGAAAAAAACCAAACGAAAGAACAAGATAAATAATAACAAAAAGCAAGAAATAAAGAAAGTATCTAAATGGTAATTAAAAGCGAAACCACAATTCATACCTATTGTTTTATTTAGTGAATAATTCAGGTAATTCGTTCTAGCGATACTTTCTGATCATCATTCAACTATTTGTAATTTTAAGATAATACTTAAAACCATATTAATATTGTTTAATTAACGTCATTATAAAAGTGATTTTAAATTTTATTTAATTTAAAAATTCTATTTAACATGCTTAGATATGGAAATTAATATCTAAGGTCATGAAACTGGTTAATAATAAAAAATCTTAAAGATGACGAATTATAATTCAATTCCATTACCCAAAATTGCCTAAGTTCATGCACTTTGTTGTTTCTGTTACGACTATTTCGGATGTAGGGTACTTATAGAAAGTTAACACTGTAGTTGATTTTAATAATACCTGATAGAAACAAAGTCTACCCACATTTGTATACTGAGCATAAATCATTTATTAATATGAAATGTTTTCGAACTAAGTAATGTATAAACATGCTATACTCCTCTCTGTACCTATATGTATTTCAATATTGGAAGCGACTAACGTCTAAGATACAGGCTCGGCCTAGTTTAGACGTTAGGGTTCATTTTGATCCGTTAATTTGCTGTACATATTTTAATACTGTCATAAATGTATAGTGTTAAATGTATTTCCTTTTTTCAATAAAGAAATTTATTATCATCATAATCAGCCTATAATGTTCCCACTGCTGACATCACATAAGTCTCCTCTCTGTGAGACGGAGTGGGCCATAATCCACCACACGAGTCTACACGAGAAATAAAACCAACGTCATGTAGATTTTTTAAAGATTTCTCCCCACACTAGGAATTTCTTTGACTGCACGCTTACGTCACGGGTCATGAAATTAATCCATGGTGAAATGCCAAAATGCCACAGAAATAATCGGTATTCCCATATAACTAAACGGGGCACGCTGCATTGTGCTAAGCCGTGACGTTATTGAGCATGAAATAAGGGTTGCGAATTGCGATGATCTTTTTTTTTATGCGACATCTTGCAGCGCAACAACTCTAGAAGGTTGATGCTGCATAACCGGACAATGGATGCGATGATCATTCGTCACTTTAGCTTTATTAACGGGATTTTAGCCTCAAATTTGTTGATTGGGTCATTTACACAGCCAAACGTAGAACCGGATAATTGAGTTTTTTATAAAAAATACCAATTAGTAACAAATTAGTCGATTTTCACTTGTAAGCACTTACGGCATGCACTAATCTTTTGACATTAACAACACAACAATTTCCTGTCAGCTGTCATACGCACGTCAGCCGCTGCAATATGTTTCGTTTTCGGTGATAGATATTTAATTTATATTACAAAATTCAAACGTTTTAAGCAAAAGGGAATGTATTTAGCAAAATGTCTGAAGAAGAAATTGTGGATATAGAACAGGAATTAAACGATCTCTTGACGAAAGTCCAGCCGAACTTACAAGATGTCATTAAAAGGGTAAATAAACACATTCAATAAATATACTTTGAATTATTTTTCAAGTTTAAATGTGAAATTATATCCTTACAATATTTTATAGAGTTTCACGAATGTGGCGTTGCAACAGACGAAGAATGGTGAACAAATCAAACCAGACACCCTCGGTGATACTTCATATTTCGCGAAAAACACACAAGTGTAAATATGTTTTTTTTTTATACAATACTGATATAACGATGACTACGAATAGCCTATTTTCTATGACTGTTTCCTTGTCCTTTTTTAAAAATAGAAGGACATATTTGGAAATTAATGAATTAATATAATTCCAACCAAAAAATCTTCACCATAACTATTACCATTTCAGAAACCTCTCTCGCCTAGAACTTGTGAAGCCGCCAACATTCCACATGCAAGCAGTGGAATTAGACTTGAAGTCCATGAGCCTCACTTTACGGTGTTCGCTCGGAGAAGTAAATGTGAAAGGACTGTACAGTGCATTTAATGAGAACCTGTATAATCTCATACCTGTCCTGGCTGAGGGTCATGTTTTGTAAGTAAACTATTAATTTTTCTTCTATTATTATATGACTAAAAAGCCCTTGTCGAAACATTCTGCCAATGTTAAGTGAATTGGAAAACAAGTAAAATTTGTTTCTATCGATAAGTACAGTTATTTTATCACAATAGTAATTTTATAATAGCAATACATCATTTTTCTTTGTTTAAATATCTGCCCCTTTTCATCACAGATTCACTGGTAAACTTTCTTAAATAAATACTGTAAATAATGCCAAAAACTGCATTAAATTACATACACAATTGACAGAGTTAATATGTGACTTTGTATACTGACATTCTTTCTGCAATTTCAAAGTACTCTTACCAACAACATTTTTTTAAATCAGTGACAGTAAAGTAGTTATCATAAATAAATACATTTATTATTGTGAAAACAATGCAGATTTATATTGCAAGCAAACAACAAGCAAAGATATTAAACTATAAATAGATAATTTATTAGTAACTTGCTCATTTGTGCATCTTATAAGATTTGCTGAGAGAAAAATAACTATTCTATTCCATACTAATATTTTGATGCCAAAATATTTTTTTCTTTTGCATTCAAAATTTTAGTATGCTGCTTTTTGCTCCAAATTGACTGACTATACTATAAGTAGGTTAAGCCAAGCCTGCTCCTCTGACAGTCAGAGGAATTCCATGAGGATTTTCTTACAAAAAACATAGGACACATTGTTTATTTTTAGAGATTAATCTGTTTTATGATTTTTTTATAAATTTTAGGAAAACTTATAGCTAGACAGATACAGTAAACAGACAAAATAAGGCCAATTATCATATACAATGTGTTTTATGTTTTTTGTATAGAATAGAAAACAATAAGATGATTTCTGACCCACACATAGACAAGTAAAAACTAGTGTTTTGTTTATATGTATACAGACAGTAAAATACCTATTTTATGGCACAGGTCTGAGCATAACAGTTGGTGAGGTAGGTAACTAATGTCATATCAAACAAAGTAATTACTAAAACCATATAAATGAATGTAAACTGTGTACTATTCTAGAATATCATTGTCGAACATGATCGCAGATGTGAGGGTGGGCCTGATGCTGGAAGATGATGCTTACTCATTCATCAATCCTGGAATCGAGTTCACGCATGATGAAGTATTAGTAAAGGTAATTTATGTTCTTTCGAATCAGACCTTATTTCTACGACTTTAACGTCCAAGTCACCAGTGATTACAGTTCTTAGTAACCTTTGTAATATTAATTGTGAGATACGCCCGATTAGCCCTAAACTTTATAGTGTTTATCCCTATTCAATACTGTATTATCCAATTTGGATAATTATATTGTATTTCATTCCTTAAACCGAATACCTAATTATTACTAAAGCATCGTTTTCATTTTAGCTATCATGGCCATCACCGCAAAAGAATGGAGGCTATGACTTTGCAACGACAGAGCAACTGGCTAAACATATAGGTAAGTACTTTTAGGGTCACACACCGAGACGCGACGCTACGCGCTCATTACAATAGAGCGACTTAAACTGTAACTTTATTTACTCATGAAAAGATACACATTTCACCGAAGAAGCGTCGAAGTGCGGCGCCACACACACCTTTTAATGGCGTCTCAAAATCTAACTTTATTTACTAAATAATGAAAATAAAACCTGATGGCGTAAGATATACATTTCCAGTATCTTCCCGTCGCGTATCGTGTCGGTATGAACTGACCCTTACAAGATAGTTCAGCATGTTATGGTATCGTTTGGTATATATGGTAGTTTTGTGTGGATTTCCTATGAAAATATAAAATTAAAACCAAGACTCGCAATTTATACTTTTCCATTGCTATAATTTTGACGAAGATGACGGAATTCACTTTATTAAATGTACAGACGTCAGCAGGTCAACCTATCCCAAACTTTAAAAAAATCTCAATCGAACATGAACCTTCTTATTTTATGAAAAAGTTCAAAATCTATGAAAGAAAGACAATTAAGGGATAGGTTGATTGATGTGGTTGGCCCTTCGAAGCACCTATGTTCGTTACTGGGGTAACCAATTGTCGAAGCTTCACGGCTCACCGTATATATACGTATACCATAATATATTCCAAATCAAGATTTCTTTTAGAACGAAAAATACCTATAGGTAATCAGGTACACTGCTTTTACCTATTTCCTAACAAGATTCTTTTCAGCCAATCACATCATTGGAAAACCGAAAATCTAAATTCTGCAAGACAAAAGTGTGCGTTTATTTCGGTATTTAAATTAACTTGTCGCCTAATATTGATAAAAAAAACTTTTTCAAAAAAAATG
The DNA here is from genome assembly GCA_943136025.2 of Agrotis puta. Classification (NCBI taxonomy): domain Eukaryota; kingdom Metazoa; phylum Arthropoda; class Insecta; order Lepidoptera; family Noctuidae; genus Agrotis; species Agrotis puta. The sequence continues at coordinate 12,793,155 of OW964178.2, forward strand.
TAACCGCCTTCAAAAAGAACCACAGAAAAGGGTAAAATAATCTACAAAATAACTTTTATTTCGGAAGTCGATGGCTTTTTTTTATTTCATTGTTTTTTTTTTGCCACCGACTTCCGAAATAAAAGTTATTTTGTAGATTATTTTACCCTTTTCTGTGGTTCTTTTTGCATGCGGTTACATTTTTTTTTAAAAAGTTTTTTATTTTACTCTTTTTAGTTTAAATATTCAACCTAAATTCTTGCCAAATACATATAATATAATCCGTAGCACTGGTCATAACATCCCTCATGTACAAAATAAGCTAATAAAATTCCCTATCTCAAAAACTACTGAACCGGTTTTGATGAAACTTGCAGTATTCCCTAAGTTGAACGATACCTAGCACAAAAAAAAAGAATTATTTAAATCGGACGTGTAGTTCCGGAGATATGCGAACAATGAATCAGTCGATGCCTACTGCTTACTGTTAAGGAGTTGTACCTTCCATCATCAGCTCAGCTATAAAAGACGATGATTACCATACGCAAGTACTTAAATTACTTCATAAGATTTACGAAAAACGATGCGTGGGCCTATAAAATTTGAGGGTTGCCACTCGATATATCCAAGATCCAATCATCAGATCCTGATTTGGTGACAATGGGACCACACGGGAAGCACCAGCTTTCAAACAAAAAAAGAATTTTGAAAATCGGTTCACCCAGTCGGTAACAAACATAAAAAAAAAAAAATACAGTCGAATTGATAACCTCCTCCTTTTTTTGAAGTCGGTTAAAAACTAGTTTAAACCTACACCAGAATTCTTTTTATCAAAAGTGAGAATTTCAACCGAAAGTCCATGGTCGCATGTTACAATTTACAACGCCTAGGTATTTGCTATGTTTAGAACAAATTAAAATTCCTGCTTGAGCGGACCTACATAGGTATTTGTATGTAAATTGATATTTATCGTTTACACGCTTGATAACTGTTACAACATGAGAAGTTAATAGTTTGAAGCGAGATAAGAAACCAGTTGTGTAAAACACGTTTAGGTTTTTAATTATAATCTTTATATAATGTACTTACAACACAACCATGTTGTGCTGTGCCGTTTCTCTGTTCTACACCTAAAGCCCGTATTAAACTCCGGCGGGCTTATGACGTCAGGACGAACTGAAAAAGACACCAAGGCATGACGTATTATGAATTTTAAAAGCGTCGTATCTTCGTAAAGGGCTATGCAACTTTTTGACATCATTTTTTTTTTCTTTCGCCAGTAATGAAATGTTGGTCATTAGTAGATCGCAACCTAAGAACTTCGTAAAAAATAATTTAAAAATCTAAACCGTAACCAACCAGAGATATAACGGATTTTGTTTTGTTCTAATCAGGAGTAAATCAATAAATCTATTGATTCCTTTTTTTTTTTTTTTTTTTTTTTATCGTGGTAAAATCATCAAATGAGTCCTCCCACCCAGGGCAGGGCGGCAGGGACTGTCAGACTTGTACTGACTAAAATCCACGGTGTCCTTCACGAGCCCTTTACGTACCGGGGTTACGGTGATGGGTAAGTCCCGCGACCCCGGCAGGCTCTGGCCCTCTACAGGCCCCGTCAATTTGCTGACACTCTTTGAGGCGCGCGTGGAACACAACGCGCCGTCGACCCGGGCATGGTCCATGGTCGGACAGCAAGTCGCCCATTACTCGCTGCCCGCATGCCCGCGCCTACGGTGGCCGGAGATCGTCCTGTGACGTCCGACGCCGTGGGCGTCTACGACTGCGGCTGGGATGGAGGGAGGACGCTGTCCTCTCCCTCAGGCGGCCCGCCTCCTCCTTCACGAGCATGACTGCTTCGCAGAAGGAGGCGACCGCTTCCCACTCCGTCTCGCCCCGCAGCATGGCCTCGACCAATGCCGGGCGCGAGAGGTCTCCGCCTATCGCCGTCGTGAGGACACGGCGGTGCTCTGCCCAAGCGGGGCAGTCCTGCACCGTATGCTCCACCGTGTCCTCCGGACGATCCTCGCAGTGGTGACACCCAGGCGTTTCTTCTCTCCCTATCAGACACAGGAACCTCCCGAAACTTCCGTGTCCGGTGAGGACCTGCGTCATGCGGAAGGTAAGGACGCCGTGACGCCTATCCAGCCACTCCTCAAAGAGGGGTCTTACCGCCGCGATTGCGGCGTGCCCGGACCTCGGTTGCGACAGTCGCTCCCTCCATACTGCCCTGAGATCGCGCCGGAGCTCTTCCCGCCGCGCCTCGACCTGTCGAGGCAAAATCTATTGATTCCTACAAAAAATAACTCCTGATTAGAACAAAATAAAAACCGTCATATCTCTGGTTGGTTACGGTTTAGAAACTCAATTTCGTCTTTTTCAAACTTAATTTATTTAGTCTAATTGTGCCTAAAATTTGATCACTGGCGAAAGAAAAAAAAAATGATGCCAAGGTCCATACTAAAAGTTGCATACCCTTTTGGGTTACGTAACAAAATAAAAAATACGGGTCAAATATTGATAGTAAAATATCTAACTTACGGAGTAATTAGATATTTTTTAGTACACAAGCTTAATTATTTATGAAATCATCACAAAGATAAAAGTTTTACTTTTGATATTAAGATTTTTTTTTATTAATTATTCTTGCTTGCCCTAACCTTAATACTATTTCCCTTCAGACGATCTACCACTAACAGCAGCAGTATCTCTGCCGCTGTACGCTCTTCTCCGGGAGAAGCTACAACGGCACCTGGCGCTGGTGCTGCGCCAAGCGACCAGCGTGTCTGAAGTCATGTGCTGCAACCCCTCGCTTATGGAAGCTTACAGGTTTGTGCTGGTGCTTCACAACCAATGGGACACAACGCATCGTGTCCTCTATGATCTAATACCGCATGATAATATATCATTAGACAAATGCAACGAGTCAAGATAGATTTTGTAACAGCCAGCTTTTTTAGGTGGTAAAATCTTGATGATTTTACCTGAGTCCTACCCAGTGTGGAACGGAAGGGACTCTCAGACTTGTACTGACTACTAGCACTTTTCCCGCGACTTCGTCCGCGTGGTTTACGTACTTTCCTAAATCCCCCTTTTCACCCCCTTAAAGGTTAAATTTCCAAAAACCCCTTCTTAGTGCTCCCCTACATTATAATAGGAAGCCGTGTGCAAAATTTCACATTCCTAGCCCTAGTAGTTTCGGCTGTACGTTGATATGTCAGTCAGTCAGTTCTCCTTTTATATATATAGATAATCTACTGTGTTCCAACAATAGCCCTTTACGTTCCAGGGTCACGTTCACCTGCTAAGACAGTCCGCGACACTGCTTGTTTTACAAGAAATGTAAAACAAGCAGTTTTTAAAGCTGTGACGTTGTCTGTCACTGAATTCAAGATTTTTATGGAATATTATTAGTAACCATATTTAAACAAAGCTCGTTCTTCGCAGCGCTATGATCGACAACCTGTCTCAGAATGGCAACAAGGTGGTGGACATGATCCTGATCAACATGCGCCGCACGCTGCTGCAGAACTGCCGGGAGGTGCTGCAACTGCCGCCGCTGCATGCCACCTTCATGCATAAGGTGAGGAATAACGAGTACTACACATAACATAATGACCCTGATCTGTCGTATGTGACATTAGATCCAAATTTCTCCAAATAAGTTCCACATAGTAGGGAGCTAGCCTATGCAGCCCCGTATCTACGATATACTTGAACCGACATAAAAGTTGATTTCATCCATCTTCAGCCTATAAAATTATTTGTAAAAAACCTCAAAATATCGATTTTTTGAGGTTTTATCTGATGAATAGTGGCTAGGCAACTTAAATCCAACCTTAACACGTTTCAGGTAGGGTCACTATCGTTTGTCGGCAAGTTTGAGACGGACACGGGATGGGTGAAGAACCTCGCCACGATTAACCGGATAAGTGACGTCAGCGTCACCAGACCGCACCCTTCGAAGACCAGCTTCCACGTCACTTTGAGGATAAAGGATTTGCAGGTAAGTTGACGGTGGAAAAAACATGATTTATTTTAAACTGATGTTTGAAATTTTTCTTAAGGGGAAGTCATATCGTTACCCGGGCCGACGGGTGTCAGCATAGTGATGGGGCCCCCTGTAGAGGGCCAAAGCCTGCCGGGGTCGCGGGACTCACGGATTACCGTGACCCCGGTACGTAAAGGGCTATTGAAGGACACCATGGTTTTATTTTTGGAAATAGCAACTTGCAATGTGACTAAATTTTTACGGTTAAGTACTTAAAAATTAAAACCTACGGTCTTATGTAAAGATTGTTTAGAGACATTGTTTTGTTATTAATGGTTTATGATGACAGCTATCCTATTTTTAAATATTTATACGCATTAACGCCTGCGTCGCATATCGTAAAACTTTTTTGTGGAATTATAAATTCAGCTGCAAATAGGACCCGCGACTTCTGGATAAGTACTCCAGACGCCTACTAATACGTACTACCAATTAGGCTATCGCAACTCCACTCGTCGAGGCCGAATTTTTCATACCCTTGTTTTTAAAAGTTGGTAACGTTGTATGATCTGTCGGAATAGTATCAAACTACTTCCAACAAACCGGTTGACATTATAGCCAAATCAATGTTGTGTTGGATACAGTCTACCATACTTAAGTTTTGACAGGCCTGTTGGTCTAGTGGTTAGTGACCCTGACTGCTATGCCGGAGGTCGTGGGTTCGATTCCCACCCAGAACAAACGTTATTGTGATGAGCACGATCATTTGCTCTATGTCTGAGTGTAATTTATCTATAATATGTATGTATTTAGAAACATATAAGTGTGTTTATCAGTTGTCTAGTACCCATAACACAAGCTCTGCTTAGCTTGGGACTAGATGACGTTGTGTGATAGTTGTGGAATATTTATATTTTATTATAATTATATTTAAACGTGCTTACACGCACCTGAATTTTTCTTTCCCAAAAAAGCTTAAATAACGTATTGTTTCTGAATCAACAGATAGGCTACGACGACTACCGCATCCGTGCGATGGGCGTGTCGTGTTCGGGGCGCGCGACGGCAGCGCTGCAGCGACACTCGCTGCACCTGGCGCTCACCGTGGGCCTGTGCCACTGGGAGCCCTACACGCAGCTCGACCATCTAAGGGTGCAGAACTTGGAGTAAGTTACATATTCAAAGGTTTACATTCAAGCTTTTGCCTGCGATTATCTTCCTCCCTCCTCTCTATAGCCTTAAACCATCTCCAGTTTCCAAAAAAAGTCTTATCAGTTTAGGCGTGAAAGCGTAAGAAATTGACTTTCTCATTTATTATATTTTATGTGTTATTTAGTTAGTATTTGTAAAATAGATTACAGCTCATGTTACTCACTGATGATATAGCCTTTTATAGGAAAGAAAAAAAATACAACACTATACGAAGCCGGAATAGGTAATTTGACAGTATCAATGAAATTTAAATTGTCCATCAGCTAGAGTTTTGTAAAATAATAAACATGTATTTTTTCTTTCATAAAACCAATGCACATTTACATAGATGTAACGCATCAACATTTGAGAGTGAGGCTTCGTGACGTCAGAAGCAAGTAACAACTGTACTTTGATTTGATGAACTGACAATCAAGATTGTGACGTTTTTCCAACTTTAAAGTGACGTTTCTTCGTCAATTTTGGTTTATATCCGCATCAAGGATTGTTTTTATCTATTTTGCATCAGTCACATATCCGTGACCGCAACAAAATAGTTTTTTTGTGCCACAGCGAAGCGTGGCAGGGTACAGCTAGTATCATATATTTTTTTAATCTAACTAACGGACTAAGTTTTTTCAGTCAAATACAGAGTTCATTACTTATCGCCGGTACTTAAGTCATCCTTAAGGCTCACATGACTAACACCAGAGCTTCTTAACCGTGTCCCTTGTCCCCAGTTGCGCAGACTTACACGTGACGGGTCTGGGTCCGCTGAGCGGCACGTCCAGCCTGGTGTGTGCCTGGCTGAGGGGCGCGGCCACCGCACTGGCCGCGCCCGCGCTCGCCGCGCAGGTACAGCACGAGTTGCAGACCGCGTTGCAAGAACTACCACTGTGGCAAATGTTATATCCTAAACTTATACCGTAAATATCTGTATAGGGCCCGTTACAGTAACATGTTGCAGCTACGAACCACGTAGAGCAGCATGCTTCAATGTTACAGCTATGAGTAATGTAACGTGTTGCATTGCGTAGAAGTTATAGGGTGTAACAAGTGCGCGAGAACGGTAAGCATAGAGCATTATAGAACCCCTAAAGAAGGCATTTTTCATTGGTTATAAAAACAAAATACGGTTAAAGTACATGGAACAGTCGGCTTCTTTTTTAATAATCGACGAAATATTTGTACTGCTAGTAGTTTTCGCAACGACTTCCTTTCTTTTAATGAATGAACCGTGCCAAATGGTTTTTTAATAAAGATCTTTCTTAATAAAGATCGTCAATATACGGATGTTTTAGGTCAAATTGTGTGTTGTAGGTATCTTGTTCTGATATGAGTGTCCGAGCTATTGAGTGTTCTTGTTGAAGGAGTGTCAATTGATCTAATTATTGAATGGTATACTAAAAATAGCAATAGAGTGTTTAACTTTTCATTTCTCCTTTACTTTAAACTTAAATTTGTCTTTACTTGACCTAAATAATATTATGAAATGTTAATCTTTTAAAATAAGGTAGTCTTTTTAGGCCCCTAGAAGAGAGACCTGTAACATTTTTAGCGTATTTTTAATTCACTCCTTTTTATAATAAACTTGCTCAATAATTTATTGCTAGATAGATACACTCTATTGCTTTGTATCAATTTGCTTTGCATATAAAAGTTGATAAGCTGACTGCAAACGTTTCATAACTGAATTCACCAATATTCGTTACCAGGTAGGAGTTTCGATTTCAATGTTATGTCGCGAAAAAAGACTGAAAAATCACACATATTATGCTACATTGATATTGTACGAACATGCTTATCAATGCGGGATCGCCTTAAGTCGCTCAGAAAGATCTTTATTTCCTTGCAAAAGAGTTCATTTTTGAACAAAATTATGCAGCTGCAGCCCAGCCTTTGCTGCGTCGGATTCTTTGATAAGTGTGTGACCTTAACTAACTCTTGATTTACTTACTCGTACTTCGTAGAACCACTTGTTTACGGCTTTGCAACGAGCGACGCGAATAACACATTAGTTACTTTGAAGTACGCGAATTCGCCACGGGCGGCGCCTCGTGGTGAGTTTCAAACATTTCTAATCCTTTAATCTTACTGCTCGCCGCCCCGCGTTAATTTACCGCTTACAGCGGCAAGGTCGTTGTAAAAAGATAATTCTGCCCTATCCTGCTTATAATAATAGCTTGGTTGACGTACATATTAATTTATATTTGTCTTATTTGTCTAGGAATTTGTACCAAAATATTGTGATTTGTCCTGGCCTTGAGAACCTATAGAATAGGCTCATCAAATTCGTGTTTTTGACTGTTCTTTTTTACTAAGGTGTCGTTAATTTGAAAATCATGAATTCCGACCAATTTTACATTTTATTTTGTAGTTTTATTAGACACTCTTTTAATTTGAATAATATACATATATTCATTACGGAACATCAGAAATATTTATAACAGTTTGTTAGGCTACATTTGAGATCCGTCCTTAACTTCGCTTAAAATGTAATGAAATATACTAAGCCACATTTACGGACACGCGGCGCGTCGGGCAGGGGGAACTGCGCGGCGCCAATTGTTCGTAAATTGTTACCGCTTCTCTGTGAACGCTCTATACATCACCGTATGTTGGTGTTTGAAACGGCTCGCTTCGCACACAGCGCCGCTAGACGCCCCGCGTGTCCTTGAAAGAAGCCTTATGTATGTAAGGTGCCTTTGTATTTTACATCACTTTATAGAATAATCATGAATAAATCGCATACTTTTATGTATTTTCCAGCAAATAACAAAATTTAAAAAAATATTGGTATTAAAAGTACAGGTTTTCTAAGACTTTTACTTTTTATTGTTTTATTTATATGAAATTACAATTTAGGTATTTTTATACTATAACTAATAAGTATTTGTAGAAGATACGTTAATTTATAGTTTTTTTATTTTTGTAAATATGTTGATGTTGACCAAAAAACATCCTGATGATATTAACTTGATATAATAGTTATTTATGCAACTGTTGTATAATCAGGGGTATTAAAACACGAATGTGGGTTTATCACACGAGGCTTAGCCGAGTGTGATAATAGTATCACATGAGTGTTTTAATACCTAATTATAACAGTTGCATACAAGACTTTATCTACAATCATGATGTGAATCCTCTTTAAAAGATTCTCATACCATACCATATTCGCATACCATATTCGAGTGAAAAAATGGCGGGATATAACACGATAAGACAGACACAATTTATTGTTCTTTTTTCAAAATTTGAGCGATCTGGTGGTGAAAATGTCATTGCATGAGAATGTTCTCTTTTTGAAATTCATTATATCACGCATTTGGATGATATAATGATCATTATATCATTGAGTGTTTTAATGTTGGCAATAAGCTAATTGTTATAGGTTCTTTTATAGAGGATTAATAGCATGATAGTAGATAAAAACTATTATGTATTACTTGGTTGGACTTTTTATAAAGAAATAATAAATTATTCTTAAACTATAATCAGAGTAGATTTAGGTACTACACAAAAGTACACTTATTATTTTTATACTGCATGAATATAATGAAATATGGTTGTATTAGACGAAAAGCAATAATATTTATAGCAATTTACTAGATATTGTATATTTTGGTTGTGTTGTGACTTTGTGAGTGCCTTTCAACTGAGACTGTTGTAATGTATTTTTAAAAATATACGAATAATTGTTAAATAATTTGTTTTATTTAATTAATGTTTTTTTTTTAGTTTACTGTCAATTTATAAACGAGTTAAAAAAGTTTTATTAGATGTTACGAAAATACATTTATTATGAATTCTGCAAGACAAAAATCCGGGCTTGGATGCAGAATGCAGGATCATGCATAATATGAACATACAAGAAAAAAGGGACATTACTGTCCGTCTGCAAGCCCCGCCTTCGGCCAGAAATCGTCTCGCGTTGCCGACACCCGGGCTTCGTCAGTGGTTACTGAGACGTAAGGCCAAGTATTACTGCTTCCCATTCGTTCTGTCACATGGTGAATGAAGACCAGACGCGAGAGATTACTGCTGCCTATCGCCTCCATCAGGAAATGGCAGAGCTCTGCCCAAGCGAGGAGCAGCTCCCTCCGCTCCAGACGTTTCTTCCCACAGAATCGGACACAGGAACCGCTCGAAACAACCAAGTCCGGTAAGCGCTGATGGTTAGTACGTCGTGGAGCCTCTCCAGCCACTTCTCAAAAAAGAGTCTTATTACGAGTGAAAATAGCTATGCAGAACCCGCGAAAATATTGCGCTGGGCAAAAGGTCTATCCACGGGTATGTACACACCTTTTGGAAGCGTTTACTGCTATCTGGCCATAAATAATACAGTACCAAAAAGAACTTTATCTTTTTTCTCTTGACACTGACGCTTTCAAGAAAGCATTCAGAAGTTTTGTAGGATTTTGGCTCGATTTTAGAGTGAAAATTTTATATATCTATAGCATTTTTAAATGAATAATGTTATCGAAACAACTTTTTAGTTCCTATACTTTGTAGACGTTTTGAGTGGTATGTTGCCATTGATGTTATACCTAAATAGTTAGAATTAAGTAATATTTTAATTCCACTACTTGACCACCATCTGTCTTTTCCGAAAATAAATCACATATAATTTATATTCATATTTATTTCATTTAAATATTTGGGCTCTCCAAAAACATAGAAACGGCTTTTATATTTTAAGTTGGGGAAGTCCTCCATTAGTTCCCGCCCAAATTTTGGCCAAGCGCCCAAATATTTAAATGAAATAAATACGAGAACAAAGAAACTTCTGACTTTGTATTTTTGGAAAGAGCAGGTGGTGGTCAAGCAGCGAAATGAAAATACTAAAGATAGGTAGTTAATTCTACGTGTTTGCTGGCCATCATACCACCGTTATAAACCTAGTACCTACGGCTCATTCGTTTTCATGACTAATTCAGATGTTCTGTTAACAGGTATCAAATATCATCTAAACAAGAAAAATGGGGTTAATACAGTCTGTGTTCTGTTCTATGACATTTTGTGTCGAAAGGTAAATTTTGCATTGAATCCTTAAACCCTTAGCTAGAACAAGCTTCAAATTGCCTGAATATACAGGGACAGCCCCAACCATCTAACAATAATAGCCAGTCGCGAACATGCGGACACTTTACTATCGGTTACATTTTGTTTCGCCGACAAGTGGCTCGTTTGTAGTACCCCGACAATTCCCTATAACGGCAACATGCCCGGCAGCTGGTGGCGGTTTGGCTTGGTTGGCGGCTTTGGTGTATAAGCTTCAATAACTTGAGATGTAGAGTAGGTATGAAATCCTATGGAGTGCCGTCATCAACTCGTCATAACTCCTGTTCCGCCAAAATAGAGATATTTCTTATCGATTAGCATTTCATGCTTTTGCGACACAAGAATGCGAACCTACCCACATCTGTAATTCAGCAAATTCTGCCATAATGAGAGTTCTAAGCGTCAATATTTTCCACTCATCTAACATTTTGGTCCCTACCAGAGTTCTAACATGGACCTGCTGCGCTTTCCTACTGATGCTTCTGATGTTCACCATCGTCATGTTGATGGTGTACGGTATATCAGTGGGATACCATTACGCACAGAAAGAACTCGCTTCGTTCGCTAGTAAGTACCGTTTATGTGCCTTTCATCAAATATAAATTAGGGTTTTTATCTATGTAGTCGAGAGACAGGAGCGAACAGGTTATTTCCAGGCAATCGTGCTGCACCGTCAACAACATCATCGTTTACCATCAGGCGAGATAGTGGTCATACACGAGCATATCGCTAAAAAAAACTTTGTCCTTTAACGGATCCAATTCTGTCTTCCTAGCTGCTTACCTCGATTCGTATGCATATTAAATAAAAACTACCATACATTTTGTTTGATACCGTACCGATTTTGATTACAACGGTACTACTACGTCTGATAGGTATCAAATCGAGACCAATATTACCCCTTTCCCAATACACTAATATTTCAACCTCTGTCTTGAACCAATGCCATTTTTCTTGCAACGTTACCTACATCATGTTGTTTTCTTACAGTGTCGTCGAGATCGACGACAGAGCCGACGCTGCTGCGATCGGGGCCGGAGAACAGGCCCGTGGTGCGTCTGCTAGCAGTCAACAGGTCGGAAGTGGAACACGCACCGCACCCACTACTTGGTACGTATAATAAATCAAACTTACTTCAAGAAGCTGCTTATTAAATGCATTCACTCTTCATGTTACAAATCTCGTCGATGTCTTTGAATTGAAGATTGCAACAATGAATTACGACTGCTTTAGCAAATTCAAATGAGGACTTTATGTACCTAATGATCTAGTTATTTTTTTTATTTCAGAGGTGTACCAAACCAGAAAGCCAGGAGAACAGATATTTATTGAACAAACAGAGACTCCTATCGTGCTACTAGAAACTGAAAGGTGAGTTGGGTCTGGTTGTACCACGAGATCTTTTAAGAAGATGTAGAAGTAGAAAGCACATAACCTGTACCATTTTTACTTTAATTATTAGGCAGATATTTTGAATCCTAACAATGTATGTTATAATCTCTCTAGGCCCCCTAAGGCACCCGAGCTATCACCGCACGAGCGCGACCTGGCGCGCAGACTCATCGGGCGCTTCCGTCGCTCGCGCAACAACACCTCGACAGCCGAGCCCTTCTTGAAGCCCTTGAGGTCGCTGAACATGACACAGGCCAAAGTAATGCCTGTCATATGATTTACATTGGTGTCTTTCTGCGACACAAGTAAATTTACCAAGTGCTCGTTTTATTTGTGACATTTGGGTGACTTGATGCCTCGTAGGGGTTAAATATACTGATAATTTGATATGTTATCTAATATGGTTTTTATAAATTAATAAAGTATTTCATATTAATACGAATTTTATTTATAACTTCCCATTTATTCAAAACACTTTAGAAGACAGTAAAATTCATTGTGGTTATCGTTTTAAAACTTAATTGAGGTAGACTGTCAATTTGTGTAAGGTTGTTGGTGTTTGTGAAATTGTTGATGTTGTCTGTTTCTGTGAAGTTGTAGAAGGTGTTAGTGTCTGTGAAGTTGCTACTGAGTGTGAGGTTATTGCTCCCAAGCGGCGATTCTGCCTCTCGTCGCGCCATACGGTGAGCGAAGCCGCGCTTAATCGCTTTGTCCATAGAACGCATTACTTGACCTGAACGGCCTGATGCTTCCGGCCCTGAACGCAACGCTCCCGCCGCGGCAGCAGCCTTCGCTGTAAAGTAGAGAGAAGTTGGTAAATAAATGCAGGTTCCTTTTAATAATATCCAGTTAGTTATTTCATATTATCAATTATCTGGATCGTTTCACACAAACCGTTGGAGTCCCGAACTCATACAGAGACAAGCGTATGATTGTGAAGGGATGACGGTTATATTCAAATCTTAAGATAATGTAGAATATTTTTACGTACCCATAGCTTCCACGGAGTTCTGTACAAAGCAATAATGGTAACCGATACCAATACCCATCACCATTACAGCTAAAATAGTAAACAACACACAACACGTCAACATTGCACATACTGTGCATAGCGATATTCTGAAAAAAAAATTAAAACCTTTATCATATCGTCATAACATCTAACTATAAGACCAGAAGGTAGTACCTAGTACCAGTAGATAGTAATAAGAAACATAAAATTTAATAATAATTACCTTTCCAAAGCATCTAAGGCGATGGAGACGAATGAACTCACAGAACTACACACTCCACCCATTTCGTGATGATAACATTGGTTAACAAGGAATTTAAGGACCTAATTAAATAAATTGTATTATAAAACACTGTCACCTACATTACATTTTTTCCCCGTTAACCTAAATACCCATTTAGAATAAATAAATCACTTTTTTAAAGCTTTTGAAATCCCTGATATACTTTTAGAAACTGACATGACAGAATCACTGATTGACATAATTTTCTTCAAGATAAACGTTGCAACAGGTACACAGAAGATAATCATTATTCTAATTCGGTACTCTTTAGGTATTTCATTAATAACCTATTCACCTAATGAGTACCGACCGTCTCTTATTCGTATTGCTACACATGCTCGCCTACCTACTTCTGTTCTGCCGATAAAGAGGCCGAGCCACGACTCCGGCGGGTCGTCTGTCGGCGTCTAGTAGCCATGTGTCCTATTATCTAACTACGGCATAAAGCAAAAGGATGCCAGCGGCCAGTGGCGTAGCATGAGGGAGGGCAGATGCTAGGAATGGACGAACTAAAGAATTTGCTTAAAACAAAGACAATCTCGACCCGGGAGAGCCGACGGCGAGTAGCGGCACGAATTTCCCATCAGCTGCACACTGCATAAACCCATGCTACGCCAGTGCCTTCGGCGTTTGATCATTATTATAATTATTTCGATATTCGGGACTTAGATCAATATATATAAAAATAATGTCTTCATCGTAGATAGGATTCTATCAAAATATGTTTTTTGGGCAACGTTTCAGGTAGTTTATCATGATCCGAACATTAATTATTCAACGAATTCTTTTGTGTCAAAAACGTCTACGGTTAAACGTCAAGTTCATTTCATTTGACATTTTGTCTAGGCCACTTGTAAAATATGGCAGATGAAAACACTCAACCGAAGAAAGAGGATTCCAAGAAAAGGCTAAAAAGAAAACCAAATAAGAATTATGCTTTGAAGAAGCGTCTCCCAGTAAAGCCTGTGGATGGTGATAATGTAATATTCATCACAAAGAGGACGAATTTCAAAGTAATACGCGCCTAAGGAGTTCTATTCAAAGAAGTTTTATAGTATAGTATAGTGTTTTCTACTAATGATTTTATATATTTTTAGGCACAACTAGACAAATGCTGTGATCTTTTGACTAGAGGTGAAAACGAAATCATTCTACATGGTTTAGGAGCTGCAATACAAAAGTGCTGCAACATAGCACTCCAACTAGAAATATTGTTTTCTGGCACATTTCAAATTGAAGTAAACACTGGAACTGTTGAGTGTGTTGGTGAGTATACTTTTTTATCTGTGAAATAGAAAATAGAAAGTGTGGGTCTGCTTAAATATCCCCGTTTTGTTGTAGTATGTTCACAATGTTGTGCAATGAGTCCAGGGGCCGTATTTATGACGTCTTAAAACCAGGCTTGTTTCAGTGAGTGAAAGAGGTGGCGCTATACGACATGTATAGCTCTGTCTCTCACTCACTGGAACAAGCCTGGTTTTAAGATATCATAATATTGTCGCTAGTCCTTTTCAGTTCCCTCAAGTTATAATTGTGTATTGCATCAAACATTATTGCACATTCCAGATGATCTGGAGCCACTGACTGACGAGCTAGACTTTGATTCACAAGTAAGGTGTTCATCTTCAATCCACATAAGAATATTCAGAAACGCAATGCTTGGAGCCAATCAATAAACATGTTCTTCACACTGAATGAAATTGTGCAGTGGATTGGACTTACAGTGTTTGAAATATGGATAAACTTAATAACTATAACAATATTTTCAGTGTTGTTAGCTTTGAAAATAGATGGTGTTGTGTACAGCGCTTGGTGGACAGTATTTGCACCTTTATTTGTAAGTGATGCTATGAATGCATATTTCTGCTGTATAGTATGTATAAGAATGAATTTAGAAAGTTCATATAAGGCCTCCTTGTATAGAGCATCTTGGAGTGCTATATTTCTAGGTCTGACATTTGTATTTAAATTCTTACTGTGTAGAAAACTACAAGGTGACTCCGCCATAGAATACAGTGAAGTGTTTGCTCCACTGTTTATACTTCTGCAATTAATAGCTGTAAGGGCTTGTCAGTTACATCAATAAAGCTGTACATTTTTATGGTAAAAAATAAATATTGATATCCTATAGTGAAAAACTTTTATTATGAAACAATTTTAAAAATAACAATGAATCAATTGAACAAACTAAACAAACCTCCTCTATTTTTCTTCTCTCCACCAAAGTTAAAACTAAAATTATTTCCATCAGTTGGAGCACTGGAATCTGGCTTGGGCTCTGACGATGCATTTCCTCCTCCAAAAAAGGATAAGCCTGCCTTTCGAAATCCTATAAAATAAATATTTTACTTTTTAACTTTATCTTTATCATGTACTTTTATAATAAGATATATACAAGTAGACTTAAAATGTAAGCAGATGTAATCATAATTATCATAATATAGTTGAAATACATTACTTTATTGAAATTTAGACTACCTGAAAGAAAATTAGGTACTTCTTGGGATTGCACATCATGGTTCTCGCCAGTCATAGGTATATCAGCTTTTGGTGAAAGAAGGAGACTTGAATCTGGGAACGATGCAATTTTTTTGAGTAGTAATTAAGCAAATGAAAATGATTGGGTAAAGCCTCAGATGGTGATGAATATGAATTATTTCACTCAAGCTAAGCCAAGAAGTATGTAAGAAGCCAAACCCACCAATGCAATGTGGGAAGTCTGAATCATCATAGCCAGTAGTACTAATTGATACATTCAATGAATCTGGAATTGCTTGTGTCCCATGAGTAAATAATAATCCAGAGATTGGTTTCTCAGGCTCAGGATATTCATGTTTCTGAAAATGTGTTAAATAATAATTACCATCTTTTTGAATCGGTCCAGCCACAATACATGAATAAAAACAATCACTTTTATTAAAAAAAAACTGTGCTACACTAGGAATTGCGCCCGTGTCATGAGTATGTTTACATTACACTTAAATTCTTACTACTTGTAGATCTTACCATTATTTGTGACGTACGGGAATCGAACCCTCAACATGCAACGCAGCAATCGATCGCTCGACCATCGCATGCCGCCATCATTCCTACTTCATGTACTACAAACAAGTACAGCTATATTTAAAAAAAATACCTTTTTCTCTATAGGACTAGAAACAACAATTTCATCAACATCCATTGGCTCATGGGGCTGGCTGGCTGTAAGCCGCAACTCTTCTAATTTCTCACTCTCTTTGAATTTTTCTTCAAGTTCTTGAACCTTGGGTTCATCTATCTCCATTATATGATCAGGAGCTTCATCAGTCTTATCTTCCTGATTTTCACTTGAGAAAAATTTTGATGTTACGATATTATCATCACCCCTCTGCAAAACATAAGTTATTATTATCGTGTTCATTTTTATTAATTCGCTTGTTCTCTCATGACTTTACCTTTTGCAAAACTGGATTCTTGGCATACACAAATTGAGGCGAAAGATCCAAATTATGCTTTTTAAGTATCATATCTTGTATCTTCGCGTAACTATCTTCGCTCACTATACTCGCGTCTAGCTGACTGTTCATAGTCTGGTTAGCTGCTTCATTATCATCTACATCGTTTTGTTTGTCCACTTCATCTATTATTTCATTTATTTGTATTGATGAAGGTATATCGAACGATACTCGCTTCTTATGTATGCTATCCTGAGAACTCTGAAGAGGGTTATTAAGATGTCATTATTGAGGACTAAGCGATGGACTTCTGAGTCGCGGGTTAGATAACCAGACGGAGCAGATATTTATACGGCCTTTAAATAATGGGTCTGGCTGTTTGTGTAGGTATATGTGAATATAAATGTTTGTGAACGCTCCTACGAATCACGACACAGCAAAAAATCCTAGTGTGGGTACATGAGTTCAGTGTAACCTGAAGGGAAATGCAGAAATATCTGGTCGATAACGATCATCCACACAATCTTCATCATTAATTGCTGAGTGCTTTAAAAAGGTAAGCACAGCTAAGTCGCAAGTAAAAACTAGTTTAATTTTAGATTATTCTTTCTATCTATGCATAATCTTAATAATATTATGGGCGCGAAAGTTTACAAACGTGGATTTACGTTAGTCTTTCACACAAAAACAAAGAACTACTGAAAGAGTTTTCATTAAATTTTGCAGTAAAAGACACATTTTTTCGGGCAGTCTAAGTAAATAATTTAAGCGTTGTAAGATTGTAATAAAATACTAAGTGGGTTACCGGTAAAGTAATATCCAAAAATTGAGTAGGAGGTATAATAATATCTATATTGGAGCAGGTCATATCCACTTCTTCAATGGTATCACTTTCTATCGGCGCGTCCTATAAAGATTTATTAGGAATAATCAAAAGTGAACAAAACCTAGGTTCAAAAAGGCATAAATGATACCTACCTTTGAAAGTGTTTGTTTGTCTCTAACGTTTTCAGTAACATCTACGGATATCTCATTAGTTTTCCGAAGCTTTTCTGGGTTTACTTTCTTCACAATATTATAAACTTCGTCTTTATCTAAATGTACGTCTTCAAGAATATTAATTAATTTTCTGTTAGAGAAGTTGTGTGGTTCTTTTTCTTTATAAGAATTGAAATATGGAGATATCACGTAATCATAAGGTTTTTCGTCTCCTTTATATGGGTCAATTTTATTATTCAGTAATTTTTCTAAAGGATCTTCCATTGATACAATAGAATTCGGTAATTCATCGTTCTTCATTTTTGCCTATTGAATTTTAAAATGCTTTATTAGTAGAGTTTTATTTCTAAATGATTGTACCTAAATATGGCTAAGCCTATAATAAAAGGAGATCCCTCTATTGAGCTGCTGCTACTACTATAGTAAAGGTCGTATTTTTCCAGGATAAAAAGTATCCCATTTTATGCCCAGGATAATAAGGTATAATTATACAAAGTTTCATCGAAATCAAAACGTTAGTTTTCACGTGATGCCTGCATATACAGACAGGCAGACAGACTAATTTTTTTTAAACACATATTTGGGTTTGGTATCGATCCAGCAACACCCGCTATTTATTTTTCAATATTTTCAATGTACAGAATTGACCCTTCTACAGACTTATTATATGTATAGATATATGCAAAATCGGTTCTATTACTGTTACCTTACCCGTTCTAAATTGATATCTATTAAATCGAGATCGAAATTAGTGAGCTCTAGCTTCGGTATCTGAAAGAAAGGAAAGAACTCATTATATAAGAACAAATACAGTTCATGAAAATAACACCAAATAAGAATATAGTGTGAAATACCAAAGAATCTTCATCGCTTTTATTTAGATCATCATCATCCTTGCCTGCATCATTGTTCTTATTTTCTATTGTTTGTAAGTTCTGTGGTTCTTCCGTCGCTTTTACTTCTGCAGCATCAATCATGATATTTTGTTCTTTAACCATTTCTTCGATTTGTTGTGTTATGTCATTGATATTCTGAGATTTCTCTTTTATAATCTTCATAGTGCTGGGCATTTCATGAATCATATAGTTTGCTAGTTCGATGCAGCGTTTTCTATCTAAATCAATACAAGCTTCACGACGCGTTTTTATCGATTCGTAAAGCGATATTATTTGTTTATCAAGGCCGTCGATATCATTGTTTTGAGCTTGTACCTTTTCAGTAGCACGAAGTAGATTTTGTACGAAAGGTATACTTTCATATCTAGCTTTACATCCCAGCCATAAGTCTTCGTATCTCTTAGTACCCACCTCAATGCGCTCTGTAATTTCTATCTTCTGTTCTTTAGCTATAAGCCATTCCTTTCTAATTTCCACATTAGCCGTTTTAATAGTATTTTGAGCGATTAGCATACTGAAATAAACGTAGTCAAATGGATAAATCAAAATCAATTTAGTACTAATATAGCTGGTCGCGGGACTTACGAATTACCGTGACCCCGGTACGTAAAGGGCTAGTGAAGAACACCGTGGATTTTAGCTAGTACGAGTCTGACAGTTCCTCCCGCCCTGCCCTGGGTGGGAGGACTCGTTTGATGATTTTACCACGCTAAAAAATAAAATAAAATAAAAGTACTAATATAGCCAGAAGATTCCCGGAAAACAAGAGCCTTCTTCTCCCTCAATCACGTAGGTATATTCCTCACCATCTCTACCCAGGCAGGATTGCCGTAAGTATTGCTACTCTATCTCAATACCGGGGTATTGGCAGCTGAGCCAACCTGCTACGCCAGCTACAATATGAGGTGTGTGCCTCACATGATAATCATCTGTATCGGTACTTTACACCTATATACCCATTTCTTCTGGGGTAACTCATGGCCCAGACAATCCCAGTGAAATTGGTAGTACCGTCAAATGCACGCACAGTTCTTCACGTAATCAGGATAACTTCTTTAAATAATGGCGTGATTTGAATGTATCAATTTAAAGTTATTCTTAATTATTATTTTTTTACTCAAGATCCCGCGGATTTCCCAGTAAATGATTCCATACTTTTTCTGTATATCTGGACCTCAAACTAATAGACGTAGTATTTACGTGGTAACCTTTCTTCGCTCATTAAACCTAAAGCAAGCTAATTATGATTTTATGTGGGGTTAATCGTATTTTAAGTCGTGTAGGTAAACGTAGGCGTTTATTTCCAGGCTCGTAAAAACTAAATTATGTTTACTAAAAGACAATCTAATCCCAGTCACATTGTGCCTACAAAACGTCTTTAGAAGAATAGATACGGGTTAGTTTTTCGACCACGTCAGACGAGCTCTTGTTACCTCTGCTTTCCAGTTGTTTTAGTACAGAACGGCTTGGTTACGTTACGTTAAAAAAAGACCGCATGGTATGTCTGTGTTACCTCGAGAGAATATTGACCATACGATCCCCGTATTCTTTCGCCCTCACATCTTTCCAGTTCGTCGTACATACTTTGGTGGCGACTACCACTGTAGCTGCTGACAACCTCAAGCGACGTAATATAAGCGGGAATTTCCTGTTGATTGTGATAATAATAATAAAAAACGAATGTTCACCTGTTTATCTCTTGTTCAGCCTGTTTAATCTCAGCTTCAAGTTTCAGATTAGCACTACTAATGAATCCGCAGGTTTCTTTATGACGCTCAGCTTGCTTTTTCAGTTTGTCAAGTAAAAATGCTTGAGCTAAAACCACCGTAGTGTTACTTTTACAGAGAATGTGGTGACTAAGAATTACAAAAAAGGCAGTAGAATCTTTGTTTAAATTGAACAAAGTTCATAAATCGTTCGTTGGATATAATATGTCTAGGGATGGCCTCTAACCGAAATAAGTTTAGTCATAAATTAATTGTTGTTTAGAGCTGTAGTTGAACTCCAAAATGAGTTCTGATTTTGCGATGCGCTTTTGAATCATGACCGTTTTACTGAGAGTCGCATTTGAGAACATAGGGTTGGATCATCTGTAAGAACTAGAATATTCCTATCTAAAGATTAAATCAAGAAATTACTGCTGTTTACCTTTGATGCATTGGCTGGAAAGAATGACCTTTATTTGAGATTCGTCAACTTCGCTAGAGATTTTCTCCAAAGCTTGTACATCGTTGACTTCCTCCATATTTTAACAACAGTTAAATAAACAAATTGTGTGAAAAACTGAAAACTACAAGTTTTTAGAAAACACTTTCTAAGTTTTATTAGCAAATTCAGAAAACTGAATAGCGTGTGAATGAAGGGCAAAATGGCGGGAATACTTTTTTTTTAAAATTTTGCATGTCATCTTGCCACTGTTTATACTGCCTCGCCGTCTCATGTCCGTAAGGATTGAGGAGCCACTTTTCGTATCTTAATGAAATATGTAATGTACTTATTTAGTAGTAAGTTTAAAAATATTGTAGGACAGGAGGATATTGTAGTACAGGAAAAACTGTTTTTCCATATCGTTGTGAAGTAGACATAGGAATTTAGGCGTGATGATAATTATTTAAAATGAAACAAATTAATAATACCTAAAATTTATTTAACAAAATAGTGTCATACAGTTATTTAAAATAACAGACATAAATGATAATTTGCAATACAACCTAGCATCCTAATTAAACCAGGTACTTTTCAAAAATTTATCCCACTAATAAAAAAAAGTATAAGGACAAACAATGACGAATGTAGCACGAAGGAATGTTGGCTAACGCTGGTGTGGCTAGTGCACACATGCATCGCCCGTGCGCGAAACTAGCCGATTACACTGACCCACTTTGAATACTCATCGCAACATTACACATGGAGACTAATTTCTAGATTCATTTACAACCTCCGGCATCGTAATTACGAACTGGCACCCTATTACACATTTCCACATGCAGAACACATCCACAAACGAACATCGTCTCATATACCGCGACCGATCGACATGGTCGTGCTCTACTAATTCTGGCAGCTACTTTATAATACTGTTAGGCTAAATATCATTGCTTCTGTCCAAAGATGTGCGCCACATGTACGTGGCATGTGCAAGGACACAATGTTCAGATGTTACATTTTAACTAAGTATATCTAGAATATAAAACACAAATCACACATCCAATTAACTTTAAATGATTTAAATAAC
This sequence comes from Agrotis puta, assembly GCA_943136025.2. Taxonomy (NCBI): domain Eukaryota; kingdom Metazoa; phylum Arthropoda; class Insecta; order Lepidoptera; family Noctuidae; genus Agrotis; species Agrotis puta. The sequence continues at coordinate 12,814,628 of OW964178.2, forward strand.
TCATCGCAAACTTTGAATCGACACTTACCGGACTATTTAAATTCTAAACACCAATTTTATTTCTACTATGGAAACCATTTTCTGGTCTAACTATAAGTATTAGTATATTACTTTGGCTTCAATGACTGGGCTGAATATTTCAAACCTGTTTCTGAACCAGCATGGAATACAACATCAAATCTAATGTGAGCTTCAAATATAAAATACAATGTACACAGTGTAGAGACAGATACGCACTTTCTTAAAGGATTACAACAAAGAAACACATTCATCAGCAGTGGCAGGGAATGTCCAATGTCAATTTGAAGGTAATCACATTGATTAAGCACTCAATCAGAAATCAATCATTAAGCTAGGAGTACAACTCAAAGCACGTCAATCTGGAATAACTTAACAGTAATACTTATAAATACATGGTTTAAGAATACCTACTGGGTCCCACATCAAATTATAATAGTTTTATTAAACATTAAATTAACATAGTTTGTACCGCCAACATTCACTAAGTGCGATATCACTATGCACTCACATAAAAAGAAATCGTTACTTAAATCGCGCTTTGGCAGCCACGAAACGTACAAATGGAAAATACCCTGCGTACCTACCTATATCCTTTTTATGTAAATACATAGCGACCTGTTAGTTTTGTCTACTTTTAAAGTTACATCAGTCGAACGGTAAATTTTTGAGGAAAATAGTCTTTACATTCAAATATAATATTCATTTTAACAACATCGAAGCTCACCATCGGCGAACTAAACGTACTTCCGAAAGATTTCCACTGCGGAGCCGCGCGAGGGCGCCGCTCCGACGTCACAGCGTCCGACGCGATCACAGCTCTCTCAGAATTTCGTCCGAAAGGAGATTTTTTTAACGTTTTTTCTAGGGAGTGGCCCCGCGGCCCTTACGGCGCCTCATTAACTGTAGGGCTGCGGCGGCAGGATCTCCGTCAGCAGGCGCTTGAGGCTGTCGATGCCGGTGAGGAAGCCGCAGTCAGGGCCGTGGTGCGGCGTGTTGGTGGCCAGCGGCGACTCGGCGTCGGCGCCCGCGAAGGCCGTGTGCGCGAAGTCGATCATGCGGATGTCCACGCGCTCGGCCGGCCCCCCCGCGCCCCCCGCCCCCGCCCCCGCCGGTCCCCAGGTGCGCGCTCGCTTGCCGCGCGCCTCTTCCTCGGCCGCGTCGGTCTCGGGCTCCCCGCGCCAGGACTCGCTGCTGTTGGACGAATACGCCATCCAGCTGTCGGCCGAGTCGGGGCTGGGCGGCTGGCGGCGCGGCGAGTGGCCGGCCAGCTCGCCGTCCTCGTACCCGCCCATGGTCTCCTCCGAGTGCGGCTGGAAGGGCTCCCGCGCCGGCCGGCCCTCGCTGGAGATCTCGTCGTGCAGCGTGGACATGTCGAAATGTCCGTGAGCGGGCGCCAGCTCGGCCGAGCTGCTGGACGCGTCGGCGTCATACTCGCTGGTGACGCCGCTCGCCTCCTCGGCCGGCGCAATGTCCACGTCGCCCTCGTAAACTATCAGTAGTGAGCTGCGATTGTAAACAAATTAGTTATTATTGAGAGTCAAATTATAATTATCCCATATAGAAAATCGATGTAAATTGTAGTGCCGTAGAAATTAACGACGTGTACTAACCAGGAGTAGAACCTATAGTTGGTCTGCTTGGCGATGGCGCGGCGCAGCGCATCCAGGTCGCGCAGCACGTGCCGCACCACGCGCGCGCGCAGGCCGGCGCCGGCCGCGAAGAAGTCGCGCAGAGCGTCGCGCAGGCCGCTCTCAGACAGCGCGCGGCCCCAGTACTTGTCGCGCTTCACGCACGCGCCCGTCTCGGGGATGTACACCTGCAGACAAACATATAGATAAGGACACGAACCGAGAAAAAGGATGCAGGTTGTGAAAAAAAGATAGATCACCGAGCCGACAGTTACATGTTATTCCCGCACCATGAAAAGTGTATGTAGATAAATGTGAATATTAAGTATCAAGTTTTTTTATTGTAGATACTTCGGTGACAGATCTTTTTCTACTAACGAACTAAGAAATAAATGAATGAAATGAGCGTCAGCCGTCGGATGAGTCTTTGCAGCTGACGATGGTGAGGTGAGATGTGTGGCGGCGGGTGTCGCACCTGCATGCCGCACAGTCGCACGCCGAGCGTGGCGGAGGTGGAGGCGGCACACTTGGCGATCTGCTTGCTTCGCTTCTCCGCGGACGCGTCGTCGCCGTGCTGCCGCGTGCCCATCTTGAGGTCCAGCACGCACGGCCGCCGGTACGACGACGTAATGTTCTCCATCATCAGGAAATCTGCATCGTCAATAACTAACGGTTAGTATATTAGATAATTCTCACTCGGTCAATTACAAGAACACTTTGTCCAGCCAAATGTAGTGGAACTTACACTGCTTATTTGAATTGTCCATGTGCGCAATGCTTTTGAGCACCTCGCTCGCATTGCCATTTCGGTGAACCTTGAATCTGTAAGAGAGAAGTAAAGTTGTATTATTCTGCGACGGGGAGCACGCGCTGCGATCGACAGATATATTACAGGAGCTAATGAAACGCAGACTTATTGTAATCTGTTATATTGTTACATTTCAATCAAATTATAGATATCATTACCACGACTCCACGACGCAAGTCATCGGGGGCTCGCAGAGTGAATGCTCGTGCATCGCTCACGCGTTAGAGGGATAGTCATGTAAGTATGCGATCGAATGAATTAATGGCGACGTCGGCGGCGGGCCGGCGTACGTCAAAGCTTCTGAAATATGATAAAGGACACATGACAAGTGTCGAAGATGTGTGTCGGCCGCATGTTGCGCGGATACGCACTTGAACACGTCGTCGCGCTTGCGCTTGCCGGTCAGCGACGCCTTGCGCCCGTTCTCGTCGCGGAAACATGGAGAGTACCGCTTGTCCAATTTGGGCCCTCCAGAGTTAGATGCCTGCATCACGCCTGAAACAAACAGCCTCGCCATCAATACTAGTGTCCGCTAGCACACACGCACACACCACAACTAGTATAAACATTGATCTCAACAAACATTATCTATTTATTGGTTTGCTTCCGATAGAATATTGAAAACAAGGGTCGTTAATTAAAAATCAAAAGATCATACTGTTCACTGTCATAATTAGATAGTAAATGGATGAAGTTTGTGCAGCGATAGGAGATTGACAACTCAGAACATGCCCAGTCGGGTTCCGACCCGGAGCTGGCCAGTGGCACACTGGTGCGTCTTTGGGACATTGAATGAGTTACTTTATCCACTATCTACGTTCGTAAATTCAATATTAACTTACTATAGTGCAAGTTGGCAGCGTTATTTGATGAGGAAGTGATATAAAAGTTACTTTGTTTTTAAACAGGGTTTGTATATCTTTTGTATGGTGTCTCATGTAACGTGTAACTGATAGGTAAACGTGTATGTGATCAAACAATTTATATTGTTGTAAGTAGACAATGCATGTAGGTGTGTATGCGTGTATGTATAAGTATGATGTGGGTGTAGTTTTTAAGTAAAGGTTTACAAACCCAAAATGTAAAATTACCGCTAGGGCGCTATTAGGGGCGGTTGTGTGGTGCGCCGCCGGCGTCGCTCCGCCCGCCGCAGCGCCGCAGCCCTTGCGACAACAAGGAAACTAATATTGTGTTCCTGACCCCAGGCCCGCTCCCGCTCCCGCTTCCGCTCGCGCTCACACTCAAACCCGCCGCGCGCCCGCCATCGACCACATGCTACACCGGCACCGCGGCCCTAGCCTGATGGCGCTCGCTGACATACACTGAACTTTTACTTGTCGTTACTGTTTATTGTCACTTCTACTAGTGCAACTAAGAATACAACACCAAACCAAACTGAGCATTTCACTGCATCGAATGTAAATAATGCTCAACATTCCGTATTACTTACTAAGGTCAATTACCAAGGTTCACCCGAAGTTTCTCTAATTAGCAAAACAAAAATAATAACTCAAATAACTATTTCAGTTTTTTCATAGTCTCAACTAGGTAGAATTCTTGAAAATTAATATTGAAAAAAGCAGTAAGAGTAACATAAGTAGAAGTTCAAATGTATTGGATGCACAATGTGAGCAATATATGTTTAAAACGAGCTAAGGTAAGGTTACTTAGTTACGTTTCAACAATGTTGGTCAAAATATAACACAATGATATTGCCATATCGTGCACCGGTGGTAATGTTTATAGTCACTCAGGCAACAGCTGTGTTAATATTATTATGTTCGTGGCCTGGTGCTACCATAAAATACCAAGTATTTGTAGAAAGTTTTAAATACTTTCTTATCTACCATTTATCCACAGCATCATAAAACATAAGCACAATTAGTTTCAAAGAGATTTTTTATAAAACAGTTACAAAATCATCAGTTTTTCGTTCATAAGTATAGTATATTATTTAAAATACTACTTACCTAAGAGCCTGTTTTATAGGTTGCATGAGTACAGTTACATTATAGACACGTTCTCAATATTTATATCAATAATAGCTATATGCCATAATCAATAGTATTGAAAGTAAGACACTGTGGATATTCAAATTGTACAGTTTTGCGGTCGGCGGGTTTTCATTATTCAACATCCATACATCTCTCTCATACTCATAATTCACTTTGTATATGATGGTTACGATCATCAAGCAATAAGGAAAGTCAATATCTGTTGTCTAATCTCATAAACTCATACTTCACAGCTTTATGAATCGAATTACGATTACATTAGATTATCTAAGTATCGAATGACGCAAGAGATTAAAAAATATTACTTTACAAAGAAATCCATCAAAAACAGTAAAAACACGTATAGTGACGTTTTGAAACTATCGATGAAACAACGGCTTATTCGATACCACACCCATGATTCGTAAACACGATTGTCACAAGGCTGTGGAAAACAGATAACAGTTATAAAAATCATTTTACTATATCAACAATAAAATCAATAACTTCCTTGGTGCTTTAAATGCAAACACATTAAACAACACAATTTGATATGGAAACAACAAAAACGGATTATATCATTATAATTAAAGAAAATAATGTAAGATGCAATGAATGAACATGATGCATTCAGCGAATCGTAAAAGCGTACTGGGCGGCCATATTGAATCGTGTTTCAAGCGGCAAAGGAGATTGATGCTCACCTTTGTATCTGGGTACGAAGTTCTGAATATCTTCAGGAATGTTTTGGTAGAAATGCAACTCGCGAATATTGAGCGGCTTGATGACTGTACTGTCGTTAAGCACCAGTAGCCTGGTGTGGCCCCCCACCTAAACAAAAAAAAATACAATTAATAATTCAATTAACAATTCAGGTAACATAATTGATTGTCTTATCGTAACCGCGGCATGCTCTAAAATTATTTTAAATAAACCCTTAAAACGTTTTGTGTTTAACTTGTAATGTCAATCGATAGGGCTCTACAATGTTTATGTAATGACTTGCAACTGATTTCCATCCTTTAAAACATTGCAAAGTATTTACCCGTTTCATTTATTATTACCGTCAGTCACGCTTTTTTCTGTCACCTAAACATTGACAACCTTGTATAGGTACATTGTGTGATTCATTTGATGTATGTATGTATTTTCGTACATGTCACCGTCACCAGAGTTGAATGTGTCTTTATCTGATAACGAATCAATTTGGGTATTGTTTTTGTGTTATAAAACGAATACACAAAACTGCGTACATTAAAAGTTTGGAGCAAAATAGATTCTACTTGTTTACATAAAGGTAGCAATGTAGTTGAGCACACGCGAGGTTGCAGTCTGTACAGTATGCATTCGATCGAATTGCTTGCGAGTGAGAAATAGTGTAAAAAGTATGGCGGGTGATGCCATTGACCTGCCGGGCTCACGCAGCACCGGGGCGCGGCGCGACGACCCACCCGCCCGGGTCGCGCTCGGCCCCGCACCGTAACATACTACCTTTACAATTAGTGTGCATACATAATACTTGTCTAGACGATCATAAAGGACTACAGATAAATTAGCGGTCATCAGGTCGTTGCATATTTTTATTTGCGTACAACAAACAAGGTAAAAAAGGTTAAGATCGCCTGACAAGTCGCAATTATAGAACACAGATAGGTACGTCGCATGGCAACTGTAGACTTGATCGTGTTTAGCAACTTAAAGGTTTATGCAAAACTAATATAAGCAGACCATATATTCAAAGACAATGGCAGAGCAGTGACTGTTCGGCAGGCAGCCTGTCGCCATAGACACGTGAGTAATGAATACTCCTTGTTAATACCGTTCCGCCACATTCTCAACAGTGCACACTGCACTTCACACCACAATAACACTACAAATAATTACCTCCAGAAATTACTGCTCATTCGTATTCAACAAAGACATAATGAAAAAAAAAACACATCCAATAGATCTGCATTATTAAATTACGTTATCGTCGAAATATTTGTTTACGAAGGTATCGTACGCAAATACTTCGAAGATAACGTAATTTTTTTTTTTGGCGATTATAGACTGGAATCAATGATGGTTTTTTTATTTAACTATTGATATCGTTCCACCACTAACGCTATTACCCTTCAAAATAGACTTGATAACTAAGTACAATTCTGTTTTGTCATCAACAAGCATGTTATTAATATTGAGACGTCTCCTTCAAATATTTCGATACGTATAAAATTACTTGAAAGTGCTAAAGCTTCTATTTAAAGATTTAAGGCTAAATATTATAACCGCACTTGAACTGTACTTGCGAGCAAAAGTTAAATATACCCAAATAGAGTTTGTTTGGCTCAGACTTAGCCCAACTTAAACAAAGTTTGGGACAATGATAATGAATTTGTGTACAGATAATGTTTGATGTATATTTTAGGCGTGTGGGTCTCTTCTATTCTTAGTGTAACAAACGAATAGTATAGATACGTGATTTGCTATAAATAAACTTAGTAGGTAACAAATGGCTCCCTGGAAATGAAAGTTTTAATAAAAGATATTGTAATTATCATGACAGGCTTCACCTTATATCGAGAGCATCATCTCCAACAATCATATCTTAGCACTTTGACATTTCACACTTTGGTTTTACAGCTCATCGTTATATCAAAGTTCTCGTGAAGTTTTAAACGATAAAAAGCTAGGGTAAATAATAACTAAATAATATGGTAACAATAACCAAAAAATAAATGTGGAAAAGACATCGTATAATCGAACTTGTCAGCATCCATTGTGCTACGAAAACGCTACGCGGCTACGACGTAGCAAACATACGGAGGTTCTTTTTAGTGGAAAGTGATGACTTCTTGTTTTGTTGTTTACCTAGCATACGGATTTCCGCAAAACAATATTATTGAACATTAACGACTTCCTTTGACGCTTCATGCATGCGTAGCGTCTTAAAATGCTTGCTGCGTAACTTGCTAGACAGGATCCGAAAAACGGAAAGGGATTTTTTTTATATAAAATGTGTAAAACAGTACCTGATTGTGTAGGGGCAACACGTCCACCTCATGTCCTTCGTCAGGCGAGAGCGGCGTATGTACTACGCTGACCGGCACCGGCTGGCCGCGCTTGCGGTCCGCGCCGCGCCGCTCCGGCTCCCCCATACCCCAGCCGAGAGAGTACACCATTACTTCGGCCGAGCCACCGCCGCCGCTGTCCACCTGAACAACAAAAAACACCGGTTAATATATAAAAAATACTTGCAAATAAACTGAATTGGTAAGAGAAAGAGTGCCAAAAGCAACTAGCTTTTAGCTCTGCAAGATGAGAGATTGGGCCAACTAGTGCATACTTGAATAAAAGCAAGGATGATGGTAGATTACAGGATTGAGTATTTCCCAAAGAAATTACGTGACGGCTACATTAACGACAGGAAACAAGACGGAAAATGATCGTTTGTTGGACTGCATGTTTGATATAATGCAGTGCGATAAACTACACGACTTTCAACGCACTTAACATTGATAAGTGCGTCCAAACATGAGATGATGTGGGGAATACCCCGCGTAGTGGAAAACCCTGACCACAAAGCATAAAAAACTAACTTAATGACACGAGAGGTGAAGACTGACCTTATACACAAACTTACGCAATTAATCAAATAATTCTAAGCGTGTATGATGACGTGTCTAACAGAGATCTATTATTCACTGTTAACTTACCCCTCGTGTACAAAACTTATTAGATTTAGATAATGATATCATCATTCAAGTGTCACCACCACTCAATGTTTTCTACGCCGATATCTTGGAACGTGCAATGTCCTTTATTTATTGCACACGTTTAATTCATGAGGGAAATACCGAAAAAAAGATTTGCTCCGTCGTCTTATAAATATTACGAAACTTTATATAACCGTACATTTAAAATAAAACATGTTTCCTTTTATGGCAGAAACGCAGTCATAGAAAAAATAAAGTCTAGTTCGGTCGGATCAACTTGATGCAACTGTAACGATTTCCTAATTAATTACATAATATAAAACATTTCCACAGAATTGAACTAAATATTGTTAAACGTCATTCTTGATACATTCATATTAGAATTATATGTTACAAGCGTATAAACACCTCATATAGTAATCTATAAACTCAGTTTGCTAAACTACTATTCTTATACGAATTGAATTTTAACATAACATCAAAACATTGATCACAATTCATTTTCATTTTAAGTTTTATCGTAAATAGGTTCTATTGTCAAATCTCAGTCTCAAATATTATAACCTCTCTAATCGATTATTGACTTCAATACGAAATTTGAAATTCTATCAATAAAGTCAATTTATCGCAGCCTAATGGCTTAACAATATTGGCTTTATGCACTCCTCCCTATAAGCAGATATGCCAATTTCCTAAAATTCCTAAAAAACTGGACCTACCAAAGTTTTTCCTTCACGTATGAATAAAGATATTCATTATATTTATCTTAAATATCTTGGTATTGTTAGAACTCAAATCCTTCAAATGCGAAGTTCGTGACTATTGCTAACATCTTAATTAAACTGACCTCAATATTTCGTAGCTACTAGCTATAACACCCCCACAGTTGCTACGCTCAAATGGCGCTAACTTAGCAACATGGGCGATCAATAAAATATTGGGAATTTAAGACAAGAATTTCATGTTATTTATAAAGTCAAGCGTTGATAGTCGAGAGTTCACGTCGAGTTCCATTATTGTTTCATTTAGTCTGACAAAGAAACGAGCGCTTTGTAGCAGACAAGATGCAAGTGGCCACGACTAGTTACAATCAGTAAATGTCAGATTGGTAGACTGGGGCCTTCGAATGCTTTTTAAATGACTAGCAACTACACTAGTCAGCCAGCGCCCGGGCAGCTCAACAGCTTATTATCTTTTATTTTATTCTCCCACTCGATGCAGGCACGTTTAGCGAGTAAAGGGCACGACAAAGCAATCCAGAGATTTCGAAGTGTGTACGGGCGCTTGACCTCCAGCTGTCTCAGTGTATAAATTCGTTTGTTACGTCTGCTGCCTCCTTAATTTAGTTCCAGCTACATAACATCTGCTGTTGAGCACGCGTGTTTTTTCTGGTTCATGTTCAATGTTATCATTGACGTGTTGACGCGCATTCGCGCGCCGACCACACCTGCGCGGTTAGCGGGTGGTGAGGGGTAGCGATCACGCCACTGCCTCCTCACCCCGCGACCCCGCGCCTCACCGCCTCGCCTGCCGCCGCTCGCGCCGCTACCGAGGGCCGGAGCCCCGCGAGCCGCTTCACTTCGTCCGCGACAGCCGCCGAGAGCGGACGTTGTCACACAGCGCGGGCCGCGCGCATCTGCGCAGGCGCGCGGCCCCGAGCGCCGGTCGCCGCTGGCGCCATCGCCGCTCCCCGCTTCACATCACTTCGTCCAAATCAACCGTCACGAGCGGGCGTTGTCAGGCGCACGGGATACCATTTCATTAAATCCATTGTGTGTCATAATTTTTCAACAATACAATCATAAAAGTCAGCCATTAGACTTTTATTTAAAACATCCTGCCTGGGACGAGATCACAGCCCGAACATTGGTCCTTCGAGCCGGATATTGAAGATAATTGGAGAAACAACGTGGAACCTCAAGGAAGCGTCTCGTGAGTCGTGTCTTCGAGTCGTCGCTTCACGTCGTGTCAACGTGGCTACGAGTCAATCAAAATCGTCGAAGATCGAAGCTCGTGTCGCGGCATCCGTCTCATCGGTCTCATCGCGTGGTGGCATGACAAAATGGCGTCGGTGCTGTAGACATCGATAACGTGCATTATCGTAACCTGGAGGGCATTATTTCCTGTGAGTTCGTTCCAATTATTTTCCCAAAGTTAAAATCATTATGTGGATATATCATTAATTATCCCAAATACGATCAACAGTCATTCATTTGTTGATCATAGCATTTCATGCATTATATGACTTGCATTTTTCTCGAAACATTAATTCTTTAAAATATCTCGAAACATTAAAGTTCATCAAAAACTGTGATTATCCCGTCCCTATTTAGGAACCCGTTTCACATTATAACATTATTCGTTAGTAACGTAATTTTATCGCATTCCAACAGGATTTGCACCACAGCCGAGCAGAGCAACGACGCGCCACGTGTCACACGTTGCTTGCTGTGTTCGTCTGCATCAGGGCTACGCCCTTGCTTTGAAGTCGGAGAGCGGCGGCTCGCCTCCGAGTGTATCACCCGCTTCTTGCCTGTCCCTGCACGCTTGCATTTAAGTATAACCTGCTATCATTACACCTAAGAGAGTTCTTGTTCTTGAGTTTCGCGTTTTCCGGTGCATCCACGGCTTATTTCATCAGCAATACATTCATTTAATCTCATTTAACGTTTTCACAATGCCTAACCTAAAAGATTTAAAAAAGAAACGTGCTTCATATAAAGCCAAACTTACACAGTTTGAAAAATATCTGTTGATCATGTGCACGTGCGAAAGGCCTAATAGCATTCAATTAAGTGAGCTTGGGGCTAGGTTGCAGAAGATGGAAGAGTGCTACGGTGAATATGATTCCATACAGATTCAAATAGAAAGCTTGCCGGACATTTCAGATGCTGAGTGTCAAGACGAATACAACGAACGCGAGCGCTTCGAGACGCAGTATTTCGCAGCAGTCGGCAAGGCGCGAGAGGTGCTTGGCAGGCCGGTCTCTGCGGAAGCGGAGCACAACTCGGATGCATCAATAACAGGTTCTGTCCTCGCTGCAGGTGGGCCAAGCTTAAACCTTAAATTACCTACGATACATCTACCTACCTTTTCTGGTCAACATGAGAATTGGTTAGAATTTCATGACACTTATGTATCGCTGATTCACAAAAATGGTAATATACCAAAAATTAGCAAGTTTCATTATTTGAGGTCAGCTCTGAAAGACAAGGCTGCGAACGTCATTACTTCTCTAGAATTTTCTGAACATAACTATGATACAGCATGGTCATTATTATGTGAACGGTATCAAAACAACAACTTGCTCATAAACAATCACATTGATGCATTGCTTGACTTTGAAAATATAGCAAAGGAATCTTCCTCAACATTAAGAAGTCTCATAGATAGTATCAACAAAAATCTCAGATCTTTAAAAATGTTAGAGGTCAACACAGAAAACTGGGACCTTATCATTATTCACATTATGAGTAAAAAATTAGACAGTACTACTAACAGGGCATGGAAAGAACATTTGAATTTTCAAAAACATAAAACATTAACTTTAGAGCAATTTATCAATTTTGTTAAAGGGCGTGCTGAACTTTTAGAATCATTAGACTACACAAATAGGATCACACGTAGGCAAAGTGAACCTTCAAACACTAAACCAAGAACATTTGTTGCTAATCAAAAACAAAAACGACAAGTAACAGGTTCTTATACATGTCCTCGGTGCAAGGAATCTCATCCTATCTACATGTGTCCTCAGTTTATGTTATTGTCTGTGAAATCTCGAATTGCAGAAGCTAAACGTCTCAACCTGTGCAACAATTGCTTAAGACAGGGACATGTATCTCAGGATTGTAAATCTGGGCCTTGCAGAGTATGTTCTAAAAAACATAATACAACATTACATATAGATGAGTCCTCACTTCCACAACAGCAGAGCAATAGTGATGTCTCTCAGGACAAGTGTGTTATGTTAGCCTCACAGGAGGACTGCCACTCCAAGGTAGCTTCAACATTACAAGCAGATGTTGCTTTATCATCTTCTCACAATGGTTGTGTACTGCTCTCTACAGCACTAATAGATATTGTAGATTGCAATGGTACAAAACATACTGTCCGCTCGTTATTAGACAATGGTAGTACATCCAACTTTATTACAGAAAACCTCAGTAAACGACTCAACTTACCAATAAGGTCTACTGCCATTACAGTGGAAGGCTTAAATCATTCACTTCAAGTTACCAAACGTTCCACTCTGACTATAATCTCACGTACACAGTCATATGTGGACAACATTGATTGTTTCATTGTACCAAGGATAACACAATTGTTACCTACAACCTATTTTAACATTTCAGATTTAAATATACCAAGTAATGTAACATTAGCAGATCCTAACTTCAATGTGCCATTGGAAATTGACATACTGTTAAACGCAGAAATATTCTGGAAAGTCCTAGGTACCGAACGAATATCTTTAGGAAAAAACAAACCAAATCTCATTAATACTAAGGTTGGATGGTTGGTGTCAGGCGTTATGTACAACCAGGAACATAATGAGCCCACAACATATTCAAACACAGCTCAATGCAATTTCATAAATAGTGGCCAGCTACAACAACAATTAGATAGATTTTTCGAATTAGAGTCTGTTTCACCTCGCAAAACAACAAATGAAGAAAATGAGTGTGAACAATTTTTTATAAAAACAACCACTCGTGACAATGATGGTCGCTTCATTGTAAAAATTCCTTTAAAGGATTCCCCAGACAAATTGGGTGACTCATATGAACAAGCTTTATCTAGGTTTCAGTCTTTGGAAAGAAAGTTTAAACGTGATTCATTATACAAAGAAAAATATTCAAATTTCATTAAAGAGTACATTGACCTCGGTCATATGTCTATAGCTAACAATATTAATGATAAATATTCATATTTTATGCCACATCATGGTGTAATTAGAGATACTAGCTTAACCACTAAACTAAGAGTTGTTTTTGATGCATCAGCAAGGACTACATCACAGCTGTCATTTAATGACATACAGTATGTAGGTCCTACAGTTCAAGATAGTTTAATAGATATATTAATTCGTTTCAGGCAACACAGATATGTTGTGACATCTGATTGTGAAAAAATGTACCGTTGTGTACTGGTTACACCAGAGCAACGCTGTCTTCAACAAATCTTGTGGCGGTTTGATTCCACTCACAAGGTAGATACTTACAAACTTAATACTGTAACTTATGGCACCACAGCTGCCCCATATCTGGCCACACGGTGTCTAGTGCAACTAGGTCAGGAGTGCTCTTCTCCTCAGGTGCGTGAAACAATATTACATGACATTTATGTAGACGATCTGATCTCGGGCCATGACTCAGAAACAGAATTAATTCAAATTTGTCAAGGAGTTATTGTAGAATTAAAAAAGGGTCAATTTCATTTAAGAAAATGGCGTTCAAACAACATGAATATATTAAACAGCATTAATGAAGGTGACATGGATGATCATTTACTCAAATTAATCAATGATGATCATGCCAAAACATTGGGCTTGCGATGGTCATGTATAGCTGACACTTTAAGTTTTGCAACAGTCAGCGAACCCATAAAGAAAATAACTAAACGATCCGTATTGTCAACAGTAGGACAGGTCTTCGATCCGTTAGGTCTTGTGAATCCTTGCATTTTACAGGCCAAGGTAATTTTACAGGAATTATGGGCTACAAAAATTGCATGGGATGATATATTGCCACTGGAATTTACAGAAAGATGGTTGAATTTTTTAAAATCACTTTCACAATTAAATAGCATTACCATACCTAGGCTCATTCTATGTGGTCAAGCTGTACGTTATGAGCTACACACCTTTAGTGATGCTTCCCAGCAAGCATACAGTGCTTGTGTTTATGTTCGGTCAGTCTCAAACGACGGCAATATTATGGTTCATCTTGTCATGGCTAAAAGCAGGGTGGCACCTCTAAAGAGTATGACTATACCAAGATTAGAGCTAAGTGGAGCTTTAATAGCAGTTAGGTTAGCATTGAAAGTTAAAAACGCTCTAAGATTAAATATACATACCTGGACATTCTGGTGTGACTCGACAATTGTCTTAGGTTGGATAAGAACACCAAAGTCATCTTTAAAACCGTTTGTTCGAAATAGAATTAACGAAATCACTGATACTACCAATGCAAAGGATTGGAATTACATTTCCACTAAATTAAATCCAGCTGATGTAGGATCCAGAGGCTGTAATGCGACACAGCTTAAAGACTCAAAACTGTGGTGGGCAGGACCACAATTTTTAACACAACCAAGGTCACAATGGCCTGCTCAAACTCATACCATACCCACTAACTTACCAGAAACCAAAATTCTGTGCAATCTTGTTAGTGAAACAAATAACTTTATTCATAAGTTTTCAAACTTTAGTAAATTGCAACGTGTCACAGCTTACATATTGCGCTTTATAAACAACTGTAGGCATCCTCATAATAAATCCACTGCATACTTGACTACTTCGGAGTTAAATTCAGCCATATTACTTCTATGTAAATTAATTCAACTAGATAAGTTTTCAGATGAATACTATACTTTAAAGAAAGGCCAATCTTTAAAAAAGTCACAATTACTTAATCTTAACCCGTTCATGTCACATGAAAATATAATAAGAGTTGGAGGCAGATTATCAAATTCAAATTATACTTATGATGTTAAACATCCTATCTTAATTCATGCTTCTCATTATGTTACCCAAATGTTATTCAGACATTATCATACATTATTAATGCACGCAGGACCTCAGTTATTGCTTGCTACATTAAGGCAAAGATTTTGGGTAATAGGCGGTCGTAGTCTTGCCAGAAAAATAACACATGAGTGTCACAAGTGTTGTAGATTCGCCGGCAGGACCATTCAGCCAATCATGGCGGACTTGCCTAAAGAACGCGTTTATAGTGAATATCCATTCATTAATACAGCTGTTGACTACGCTGGGCCAATTTTGGTGGCGAACAGGAAAGGTAGAGGTTGTCAACTTATAAAATCATACATTTGTATATTTGTTTGCTTGGCAGTGAGGGCAGTTCACGTTGAGTTAGTCACAGATTTAAGTGCTGACGCATTCATAGCTGCACTAAGCAGATTCATCGCACGCAGAGGTCGGCCTGCTAACATTTACTCCGACAACGGCACAAATTTTGTGGGGGCCGACAAGGAACTCTCGAACTTTTTAAAATCAAGGTGTAATGATATTAGTTTAAATGCAGCAGAGCAGGCAATTAATTTCAATTTCACTCCTGCCTATAGTCCACATTTCAACGGCTTAGCTGAAGGCGCAGTTAAGTCTGTTAAATTCCTTCTTAAAAGGATTCTATCCTTAGCCCATTTAACTTACGAAGAGTTAAACACAGCATTAATTCAAATCGAAGGGATTTTAAATTCACGCCCTCTGACTCCATTGTCTTCTGATCCCAACGATATAACTCCACTGACTCCATCTCATTTTTTAATTGGACGAACGATCATGATGTTGCCTACTCAGGTGGACATAGAAAGAGAGACACGGATCAGCACTTTGCCCCGATTTAAAAGAGCACAAGCATTAGCGGCTCATTTTTGGAAACGATATCAGACAGAATATCTCTCAGAATTACAGAAACGCGCAAAATGGCAGCGCCACGATCACGAGCAGCTGCAGCTGGGAGACTTGGTCGTGGTCAAGGACGACCGCCTCCCACCAAATCATTGGCGACTCGGCCGCATCACACATCTGCATCCTGGCTCCGACGGCATCACTCGCGTCGCGGACGTCAGGACGGCTTCGGGAGTGCTTCGCCGAGCCTACAATAGGCTCTGCCTGCTGCCCACTTCAGACCTTGGAACATGTTCCAACGGGGGGAGCCTGTTGACGCGCATTCGCGCGCCGACCACACCTGCGCGGTTAGCGGGTGGTGAGGGGTAGCGATCACGCCACTGCCTCCTCACCCCGCGACCCCGCGCCTCACCGCCTCGCCTGCCGCCGCTCGCGCCGCTACCGAGGGCCGGAGCCCCGCGAGCCGCTTCACTTCGTCCGCGACAGCCGCCGAGAGCGGACGTTGTCACACAGCGCGGGCCGCGCGCATCTGCGCAGGCGCGCGGCCCCGAGCGCCGGTCGCCGCTGGCGCCATCGCCGCTCCCCGCTTCACATCACTTCGTCCAAATCAACCGTCACGAGCGGGCGTTGTCAGGCGCACGGGATACCATTTCATTAAATCCATTGTGTGTCATAATTTTTCAACAATACAATCATAAAAGTCAGCCATTAGACTTTTATTTAAAACATCCTGCCTGGGACGAGATCACAGCCCGAACAGACGTGTTTACCATATTCCTTGTTTATTTCGTTGATGAATGTTTATTGTGACGCACGGGTAACGTGATTTCTTTCGATACTAGATTTGTCACGTCGCGTCGTCGAGAATGCGTAGCGCAATAGAAGCTTGCCAGCACGGCCGCCCGCGGCGTCACCAAATTAGAAGCGAAACCGCGGCGCATTTGTTCTCGGGTGTATTTGTATGACGCGCACGCCCCGCCTTCCCGATAGTCCGAGGGCCGTGGACAAACCACCTAGCACTACGTCAACAAAACGTCACAACTCCGGTAAATACTTAAAATAGAGAACCCAAAAAAGAAACGTCACAAAATCATATGGTTAAAAACAACAGCGATAGTTTGCCAGAATCTGAACCAAAATAAACTCACATGGAGGCTTGCTGATGTAATAATAGGCGGCTTTAACTCTGTTCAAAATACAGATTTAATACGAGACTTTAATCATTTGTACACGCCTACATTATTATCGACGAGACCTTCAAACTCTTGATAAGAGGAATATTGTATGCGTATGTACTGTATCGGATCCTTAAGCGTGTCAACGCTACATATGCTCGAAACTCGCTAGAATTTTAATGTGACGAGAAGCGAATGTTTGTAAACGCACGACAATAAGGTCATGTATGCTGAGAACCGGATGGAACCGGTTTGGAGAACATGAGGAGCTGTTGTTTCGGCATAAATAGTTATATTTATTAATTTACACGAGTAGAGACGATAGAACCGCAACAACTGTTTTTGTAACGACGGGTGATTACGTAACGCTTATGGGAATAGAACGTTATCATGCGAAGACGTCTAATGTCCGACCAATTTAATGACACGCCATGTAAACTCACAGCCAGGATAGGTTCTTCTACCGGTAACAGATCATGAAAAAGCAATGACAAAGCCACAGCGAAACATGTAATCTGTTTTACCAAAGAACTTTAATTAAGGAACAAGGAAGAAGTCAACAACCAATTTACAGTTTTTATGATGTAGGGCAGTCATCAAATGAAGAATTAAATAAAGTAAATATTTTTGTCTGAACAAATGTCCTCGAAGTAGAAAGACAATATTTGAAATGCCTGTCAACATAACAAGACATTTTTCTTGTTCAGAATATAATCTGAGAACAATAAACCGGTTTACAAAATATTTTTACCAATTTGGGGTGTCATACGATACAGTCGTCATTGATAACATCGACTCTTCAAGGTTGACTGTATTGTTTAATTTACCTTTTGTTTATCAAAATGTTAAGTATTTTGGATACTTATGTACAAGAATGTGACAGCGACCCTGACGCGAACAAACGTTGCAAGAATTCAAGAATTCTGGGCATCAAACCGTATATTTCTGTATCGGTGATATCTGCTTGCGGGTTGACAACTTTATGTCCAGAGGCCCCAATTTATTCGAGTTTAATTCAAACGTTTTACTCCTACCGATTAACAAGTCTGGACTTTAATCGGTTATGTACGTCAGTGTTAACTACAAAGTAATATTGATTGTTGAATAAAAAAGCAAGAGTAGTTTGAGAAAATTATGTAAAGCAGTGTATAAAGAACCTGCGTTTACCTAGTTAGTTTAAATTTTGCAGTAATGACAGAAAAGAACCAGGATAACCTAGAAATTAAGAGGCCGCCGTGTACTTGCACTGTTAAATTCGGGTCAGTAGGTTGAAACAGTAGGCGACTAAAACTACTAATAATGTTTTCGTTTCCAGATATAAATTCAACAATCTTCTAAACGATGTCCAAAATCATGTCTGTTGCAAAGAATTTGAAGAAAGTCTTAATCAAATTAAGAGACTTTTAAATTAATAACAGAATTTGCAATAAAATCGCCAAAAGAAAGCTAATATTAAAAGAAACGACACTGAACTTGATAAGTTGGATATTGAAGATCCCAAAAACGTTGGTTAACATGTTTAAATAAATGTGATCGATGATATATTGGAATGTGGCTTAGTGCTGCGGCAAAAACATTTGCCAACAATACTGTTATTCTAGAATCTAGATTGTTATATACCTGTTGCTACCCGACGCCAATGAACATTAATAAAGAGAACATTAAACTCACAACATGGCGCTGTGCAAGTCTACACGAAGCTAAAGAAATTATTAATGTGTAGGAACACGCCCGGTTTGGATTCCCAGTACTTGATTAATGCAACCATCCGTGAACGTCGATAGGCGACCGATATTTATATCGTCCGAAGATATTAATAGCGTTACCGGAATGAAGCATTTATTATTGATTCTGTCAGACCGAGCCTCAAGTAGGTACTCCCACAGATAGTCCGCATTTAGCATCATTGATTTTTTGCTAATTGTAAAATATTTTTAAACGGATTTGCCACTTTGATAAAAATATTGTTATTGGGATTCCGTTGTAATAACTTCTCAACATTCAACGAAAATTTTGCAGGTACTGTTTGTCTTACATTTTTCACACTATTCATTTACGGTATTGTTAACAATATAGGTTTTACTTTTGTCATCATCGTCATACTTGGCGAGGATGGAGACGATGTCGCTTTGAATGAAAACACGCCAATCGAGCCAAACGACTGACTCATCATTTTCATTCACGGAAATTTGTTTTTAATTTGTCGCAATAGTAAGTAGTGAGTACCTTATGAATGAAATCAATGTAAACTGCGAACTCGACCTCGGCACGTATCGATAATATTGGCTCAGTTGCGCAATAAATTAGCGTATTACATAAAAAGCACGAAAGACATAACGCTTTTTTCTGTTTTCCCCCAAAAAATCATTTCACGTGTGCGCCTACGCGAGTACAATTGTATCATATGCCTTGAGCTTGACCCGACTAGCGCGACAAAAAACTGTATGTACCACTTACAAACAAACGATTACATAATGATCTGCAGGTGAACCACTTCGGTAATACCTATGTGCTTGATCTTGATCGTTATATTGAATGGTTTTACACTCCCACACACAATTAGCTGTCACAATTAGTACAATAAGTGAGTTGTGGAGATGATTGTTCGTAAATTGGTGGACGTGAGTGGTTAAGTGCGATTACAACGAGTCGTCACGTGGTGGACCGCGCGTCTGGTGCAGTGTGCCACGCCAACTATAGCCAGCGTGCCAGCTAATTACTTCAACGATATGCTTCTGCAGCGTGATTGATTGATGCTCCGGACATTCTAAGATAGTAGACCTCTACATAACAACGCCATGCATAAAGCGGGACGGGTTGATAATATTTGTTATTCTAAACATGACACAGTTTCCGCTTGTTTATAAACTTAATGTTCAAATTGCACTTGGGAAGTGCAATAAAAATTATCATACTTAGTACAGCAGGAAACGATAATGCAATAGTCAGTGTCAGTGCAACAGACATTGTTACGAAATTAAAGCGGAACAAAGCAGCAGGCTCTGTTGTTTGGATGGAAAATTCCATGGAGCTTTCTAGAGCCCCTCGGAGCACGCAGCCTTACGACACACGCCGGAGCCGAGTTCTGCGCCGGCGCAGGTCGAGCTCACATCGACACTTTCACTGTAGGCGTTCAATGCAAACTTAGCACTACATACAAGACCTAACACTTTCGACGAGTTTTGCTCTATCAAAATGGATAACATCATGAAAACATTTAAGTAGAGGCCGGGCGTTCATTCTATGCAATCGACCATACATTATTCGATACAATGGCAAATTGTGAGAATAATTTAATATTCATTTAGTGTCCAACTGGTCCGACAAGTTTGGCAGGTATATTTCTAACTGACAAATTAACCTTGTACGAAGATTCAAAGACAGTTATTAAAAAAATATAACTAATGAGTCTTCAACGCTAATACGTGGCGTACATACATGCCACCTATCTTGTGTGTATATTTAGCTGCTTATATTCATAAATATTATGAAAACAGAAAGATAACTAACTAAACGAATTATAAAGAAGATTACTGAAATTCGCAATAACCTTGAAACAGTTTGAGTCAAATTAATCAAAACAATGGTTTACAATAAACTTAATACTTAACACACACATAGTGACAGATCACACTGAGATGAGCTAACATCACATTTTTTACGTAAACGTCGGCCTTGTGCAACCTTTATGGTTTAGATAAGTTTATAATGTTGATTGCATACTTGTATAATTTTATTTGAACAGAATTTTGGTTCATTACTATGGTTCACGGTCAGTTTTTTGCCTAAAAGATGAAAGGTAAACTAAATAACAGAGTTCCAAACATAATATGAATAATTCAAAGACAATATATGTATTATTCGGCACGAACTAAAATTGCGATTGTCAAGGCACTACTTTGAACCTCACGGCACAAATGGAGCTAGTAGAAACCAAAAACATGACAATAATATAATCCCAATATGTCATAACATAACGCCTACAGATGACATATGTTATGAAGCTAACAATTCCAGAGCATTACTTCAAACCAGTATAATTATTTTATGCCAATACGAACTAAATGCTAGTGCAGCTACTGCTACCAATTTCGAACTACATGTGAGCTAGTGAAGAATCTAACAGAAGATAGAGCTAGAATATAGGTACGTTGAAACACTGGTTACAAAGCGAATACTCTAAACCACGGGAGACGTAATAGGGGTTACAAAAAACTATTGATAAATATAGGTATACGTTAAACGGTATACCTGCAGATGATACCAAAACACACTCCAAACTAACTGTAAATGATGCGGGTTAAAACTTGTGATGAGCCAGTGTCACTAAATGAAAACAATTTGGCAACCCATCACCGAGCAGATGTTAGTTCCACAACACTTCACAATCAAGTCTTCCGTCTTGTACATCATCATTCATATTAGGTTAAACATTCTGTTTTTGTATGTTACAAGAAGTTCACTAGAAGTTCACTAGATACACCTCAAGTGATTGCTAAAATTTCACAATCATGCCCTACATGATGAAAAAACTTGCTTTATTTTGCTTGTTTGTCCAAATACATCAGATTGTATAGCAAAAATTTGTTTAAAAGCACAATACCTTTTATTTAGAAAACCATATTTGTATTTGATAAGAAACGTTGTGAAAATTCTCAATTAGCTAACTTTTGTATAACGCGTTTTAAAATATAAAACATTTGCTGGGATAAAGTTGAATAAATACATTATGCACACATTCATGATGTTAAATTGTTAACAGCCATTTACATGGCAACCAAACACAAAATAGACTATTAGCGGGCGGAAACACCGAAATCAAGTGCAGATTTTAATCAATATTACACACGTCCGGTTTCATATGCTGTTGCGCGTCTGTTTACTCATCAAACGTTCATTGATTCTGCGGTCACATCTCAAGTGTAACAAAACATTTAAGTTCGACACCTGCAGTCGAAGTTGTATTATTATTGCAAGTAGATTTATCGACTCTGTGTATTGAAATTTAAAAGTCAATCTTAGCCATGAAACAAATTGATTCGTTGACTAGCACACCGTCACCATTCGAGATAAGTGGCGCTCTAGAGCGTGTAGTGGGACAGTGACGTCGGACGTGGTGGTGGCGCGACGCGGTACGGTGTCGTCACGCGATACCACGGTGCATCCACTTGCTCTTCGGCTTGCAAACGATAATATCTCATATTTATCGCCCCTTAATATTGCTTATCAATTTGGCGAGAGCACCAGATATTCAAAGCCCGATTCAATCCTAATTAATCATTCAGAATATATCAAATTGTAAATCAGGAGGGTGAAAACAGTACAAGAAAAAGAAAGCCAAAACACTATTGAAAAATGAAATGACAGTTTAAGTCGCGTGTATTTCATCATTAACTCACTTGACTATAAACTTCCTTGAGCCCGCTCGTGGTGAAATCCCAATTTGGAACACGTTCGCGATGAAATTGTCCGACTCTATCACAAGCACAACCACTACAACTGACACAGAATATTACTCAACACACAGGAACCGAACTAGGTAGAGAGCCAAGCGATGTAACACACTTTAGAAATGATTCTCTACTCTTTCGTGTTCACCAAAGAATAATATGGGCGATTAAAAACAGGTTTTCTTTGTTGAAGCGTAGACTTGCACAAAAAAATTAACGCAAAAATAAAAGTAGCGCTGCGAAGCGCGAACACTTGTTTCTCTTGGCGTTGCGCACTAGTGACTGAGAGACGATAGCGGGCGAAGCGCGAACCACGAATCAATGTTGCGCAGCGCGCCGCTGTGTGCCGTATCTGTAAACAGAAGTCGCACACATCGACGCGCGGGATACCCGACCTAGCCGGAACACCAGGGGACGGCATTGTCTCGCCACGGGAGCCCGTCTGGAGGTACCTGTTCAACCACTACTGGGCCGTGTAAACGAACCCCATTTGACCCCTGGAACATTACAATATAATGATTAGGATGGAAAAGCTACTGTTTGTTCCGGTGGTCGATGTAACGCAATAACAAACGCAGCAGTATGTGACTGCAGTCACTTTGGTGATTATTATTCACTAGACGACGCATAATGATCTACAATAAGCTATTGTGTTTTAACAAGGTTGGTACTTTTGCACTTCAAGTTCGTCAGTTCGTGAAATAAAAGTATGTAATATGTTTAAAATCAACGAGATTTTCGATACTACAGCTAAGAAAATGTCACATCCAGAAAAATCAACTAAAAGGCAGAGCTTGAAACCACAATATTATTACGAATATCCGAGAGCTAGCGCAATCCAGATTACATGGGAATGAACTCGTGAGAACTTTGCAAAGTAGCGTGCGAGTTAAAATTGCACATAAACCATAAAAAGATTTCCAAGAAAATATAGCCATCATATCGTGTATCAGCTTTATGCTGCAGACGCACCACAACTGTTATCTGTTCATAACACGGGTTACTGTTACAACATAACAAAAACATAGGCAGAATGCTGATCAGATAGCTTGATTGTAGTTTTCCAACATAATGCAATAATTAGAAACTGGTACAGTAGGTAATTATTGCAATTGGTGATGAAAGAACAAATAAGTTTATCAAAAAAAGAACACATAAGATTAGTGTTAATGAAGATACACAACTTGCTATTGAGCATAAACATGAAACTGCCAAAATTTGCAATCTGGCGCCTGCTACTGACGCAATAAAATAATAATAACCACGTCTCAGAGGATAAGCGCAGTAAAGTAAAAATAACAGAGGCAGATTTTGTGGAAATCATTGCCCAGGAAAAATCGTAGCGGTTTCGTGGTAAACGAAAACTATATATTTTTGCATGTGGTTCCATGTCAGTGCCTGGTTTATGCCTGTATAGTCGTGCCTGTGCCATCTAAACACCAGATGTTTGATCTAAACGCAACTACGCATTAGAACTCGAATACGCATTGAGTCCAGAACTACTTTTAACAAGATATTTTTATCCCCTCACAAACGCAATCCAACAGGAAGCATTCATTCGCAAAGTCGTACATTAAAGAAATATGAAAAATCAATAACGTGCGTGCGATACATATTTTTTTTTCATTCAAAGAAATATATGCTCCATTGACGTTGTCCATATCAGCCTGCCCAGACGCCAATAGCAGCAAAAGGAACGCGTTGTGCGTTAGTTAAGAAAGAACTTAAGAATTTATCGTCTCCTTCAATTGTGAGATGCAAGTAACAAAAACCGGCCAAGAGCGTGTCAGGCCACGCTCAGTGTAGGGTTCCGTAGTTTCCCGTCCGTTATTGTTTGAAAGAAGATACGTTCAGAATAATGAAATACGTAAACGAAGTTAAAAAAAATGCTTGTATATATGATTAAATAATTGATTATACTACAAACTTAGTCCAGGAATTTTGTACCACCTTCTTGTTTTTTTTGCACAAAAACTGTTCTTTCCATCAAGTTCAAAATAATTTTCCTACAAAGTCCTTATAAAGTTCTACTTTCCAGATTTTTTTCATATTTTCTAAACTTATGGTTCAAAAGTTAGAGGGGGGGGGACACATTGTTTTTGACTTTAGGAGCGATTATTTCCGAAACTATTGACATCATCAAAAAATGATCTTAGTAAACCCCTATTCATTTTTAAATACCTATCCAACGATATATCACACGTTAGGGTTGAAATTAAAAAAAAATCACTTTCTATTTTACATATAGGGGGGCTACCCTAAAAAAACATTTTTTTCCAATTTTTATTTTTGCACTTTGTCGGCGTGATTGATATACATATTGGTACCAAATTTCAGCTTTCTAGTGCTAACGGTCACAGAGATTAAGCGAGGACGGACAGACAGACAGACAGACAGACAGACATGGCGAAACTATAAGGGTTCCTAGTTAACTACGGAACCCTAAAAACGTATAAAACGTTTAGTGTATAAATTGGGATGATGTTCGGAGTTTCGTACGTCATTCAAACCTGTTCCACTTGATCAAAACTTTTGTTTTGCATTGCTTTATAAAATAAATCAAGCGACAAACGATAAACAAAGGCAACAATATTAAAGTTATGATGTCTTATCACAATTGCTTTTCAGAAAAACCAATCATTTGTGAAAACTGTTTCTTACCAAAATCTTGAATGAATAAACTTATTAATTTCTTTATGCACATAGAGGAGGCGTACATGTATAATTTGATTGTTACTACACACTATTTAACATAGAAAAATATAGTCTACCGCCAAGATCAATTTCCGTGTCAAAGAATATAAAGCAATGAAATCCTAATGTTCTATTCACAACCGCATTATACAAGGAGTGGAAAGCTTCTCTTAGGACAACAAAGCACTTGACTTTATCCCTTTCAATGACTCATTCACAATGGCACATTAAATAGACAGTTTTAATAACAAAACGCTTTCTTTAATGAAAAAGGTCAACTCACAATAATTAGCCTGGCTCTATCTGTCACTGAGCCAACCCCTGGCTTTATGTCATGCCTTTGTGTGAGCCGGCTCTGAAATGTCACTCACTCTACCCAGCTTCAAAACAATGGAGACGAATCCTAAACGAATTAAAGCCAAGGTAAAAACAGATTTTGATGTTATGATATTAAGATTTTCTAGTTAAATATTTAGTGGAAAACCGCTGCTATCGTTATACATTATACACTTTATTATTAATTCGAAAAATAATCATAAATCATCAAACGCTTCAATGTGTGTGAATTCCTACATTACAACTTTTATTGCTTAATGCAATGCCCGCGATTAAAATATCTTCAATTATTTATTAAAGATCCAATTTGTTGTTCCGACAAGTTATTTTTAGACGTCACTAAAATCCTTTTAGTCGAAAATGTTTGCCTTACCTCGTCAAACCGCGCAGAGTTAGAAGTCGCAAAGTTTATGTCCGAGCTGTGCGCTCCCCCGCCCGGGTAAGACGTCCGCCGCGCACCTGACACCAACATCGTATGGTTCACAAGTGCTTCACGGTACCTCTCTAGAGCAAAGATTACCGTGGGCACATTACTTAACAGATAAGATAACAATGTGTGTACCTTTGTGACATATTGCAAATGTAACTTGTGAAACTTTGTCCAATCTTCTTATTGTACCCATTGATTGATGGTCCTTACATATATATCGGAGGAGACGTTTTGGGGTTAAGAAACATAGAATTTTGGTAGCTGTCCCAATGTTAGCTTTAAGATTTAAAGCTTGCGAAGACGTTGAACAATGGTCACTCAACAGAGGATTGAAAGTAGAGACAACATACACAATGAACATAGTAAGCTAAGAGTAGGGAGCAGTGAGTGTTAACGTAAAATGAGGAAAAAAAAAAATGGGATGCAATCAATTTAAAATCTGTTTAAAGTTATGTGTAAATATTATGTAGAAAATTATGCAATAAATTTCGAATCGGATTAAAACTTAGATTACCAACAACAAATGTTTGTACTAGCACGATACGTAGTTAAAATTTTATGTGCAACTAAACCAATATTAGAGTAACAGTAAATCCTTCACCAGGTATTAACGCATACATACTACTACTATAGAAGCTTATATTTCACAATACAACCTATTAGCTCAGCTAAGATTATAAGTATTATCTTTACCATAATAACAATGATAACGGCCGGTTCAACTCGGATTAAGTGGTTAAAATTTCCATTACAAATCATGGACTGAGATAACAAATTCAATAACGTTGCAAAATTTCTTTGTCGTAGGATTTGAGCGAAGTGCTACTGTGATATGCACCTTTTGAAGTGATCCTAAATGAGTCAAAATTAAATTAATTAAATATATGTACCAAATGTCTCATTAACCTTCACCTTATCGACAAAACACCGAATATAGTTCGCGTGCAAACTACGAGCGGCACCCTTATCAACGTGACATCACGAATGACCAACGAAATACTAAATTGAACCTTAATCCAAACAACTGTGCGTTGTTGTTTTTCGGCCACTTTTCCGACACATTGAAGGATATTTAACATTAGAAGAATGTACCATTATTAGCCATAGTTATTATTCATGGCCAAATAGGAGTCATACTCCAGATTACAAAATTATTTATTTACTTTCACACGTATTGTCAATGCATTCCGTTAATTCCGTAATCAGCTAATAACTTTTGATAAGCAATCATTTTTCAATGGCAACCACTCCATTTCGACAGGACGCAGATAATATTTTATATTGTACACATCTGGTAAACAAAGCACATCATCAGCTGCTTGCACTCAGATTCTCAGGACTGGTGACAAAAATCCAACCGCGGGTGAATTCCCCCAAACATTTTGGCAAGTCTCCAAAGCCCACCCCGCAGTCCTAATTAAAGTATGTCCACACTACAAACGATTCATTCTTAGCTCAAACAGTGGTTACACAAAATTAAACTTTCCCAGAAATGTAGCTACGCTTCAATCCTGTTGGAAAGAGAAAAGACCGCCTGCACTTATGTGACATCCCAAATTATTGCCGCAGTACTTCATTGTTGAGACTTTATTGTCTTCATTGCGAAAACTTCTGATTCATTTATCCAAGAGTTTCCAAGAAGATGAGTCATATTTCTTCTCAAGTTTATTTTCACTAACCTAAAGAGGACACAGACAAGATACAACTACAACATTTTCAATAAAACAATGGATGGACATGTAAAACCTTGGACTTGACAAGCTCTACCGATGACAGAGTAAATTTTTCTCTTTCACTATACTAGGGCCCATCTCGTAAACAGTTTAGAATTATATGAATCTTCTCATGCCATTAAAAAACAGGTGCAAAAATCATAAAAATATTTATCTACTATCATGCTATTAATCCTCTATAAAAGAACCTATAACAATTAGCTTATTGCCAACATTAAAACACTCAATGCTATAATGATCATTATATCATCCAAACGCGTGTTATAATGAATTTCAAAAAAAGAACATTCTCATGCAATGACATTTTTACCACCAGATCGCTAAAATTTTGAAAAAAGAACAATAAATTGTAGACTAATTCGTAATTTCAATTCTCGTCTTATCGTGTTATTTCCCGCCATCTTGAATTTACATAGTTCTGTACAACACCCTATGGTATGAAAATCTTTTATAGAGGATTCACATCATGATTGTAGATAAAGTCTTGTATGCAACTGTTATAATTAGGTATTAAAACACTCATGTGATACTATTATCACACTCGGCTACGCCTCGTGTGATAAACCCACATTCGTGTTTTAATACCCCTGATTATACAACAGTTGCATAAATAACTAATACATAACTAGCGGCTCGGTACGTGCTTCGCTAAGTACCTATTAAGTGAAATAATAATAAAAAAATTGGAACATGATCCGCCATTTATAGAATTTATTTGTTACAGAAAATGTGATAAATGAAGAACCGCTCGACCGATTTTGTGCAAACTTCACATAAACCATCTACCAATAAATAGTCCGTACAAAGCCTAAACATTCGGTTTGGATAGGTGAGCCTGTTCTTGAGTTATAAAATTAAAACGAAAAGTGGCATTGATTTTTATACATACAGATAACAATCTGAAGCGTGCAAACACAGTTTTTTTGTGATTTCCGATAAGATCGTCTGGATGTCAACACGAAAGTCGAGCATCATACATGCATCGATTTTAAAGTAGATCCCATGCATAGCAACACGGCTAAACGACAATTTACAAATACACACAAATCAGAAATGCTATTTTCAACCTCCTGTTTATTATCAATGTTTGTTCTATGCTACTAGTTTCAAGTCTTCAAATAGTTACACCGATCAAAGCTAGGAATTTGAGAAAATAACTGAACGTCTTGTTGATACAGCATGAAAGTGAACAAACTGATAGGCGAATGAAATATTAATTGGAATTTTAGAATAAACAGAATCAGCATCCGGAAGAAGTGAAAATAACGACGAAGGTTTATGAAAATAAATTGCCAATCAATTCAGATTGAAAAACAAACAGCTGAATGATAAATCTGGAATTCCCGGAGATAATAATATCGTGCGATATTTAATCTCGTGACAGATTCAAAGATTGATTGCTAAGGTAACTCTAACTTGAATCTTGTAACTTTTTTTCTATTTCGAGATATTTTGTAACCCTTATTTTCCTTTAATTTTGTTCTAGTCTTCGAACAATATCAACTAAATTGCAGATAAGACTATTTGACAATATCTATGAAGTCTCTTATTTACAACAGCATGTTTATTGGTGTAGGCATTATGGTAAACCATACAACACACATACAGGGGCCGTATTATGACGTCTCAAAACCAGGCTTGTACCAGTGAATAAAAGAGACAGAGCTATACATGTAGTCTAGCGCCACCTTGTTCACTCACTGGAACAAGCCTTGTTTTAAGACGTCATAATACGGCCCCTGTATTGTTATTGCTAAGGATTGAAACAACGAATAATATTTCGTTATTTGTGGTTTTGATTTTGAAATAGCATGTACTATATCATTAAAAAGCACTGCCTTAACTCATAAAAACCGTTTTTCTTTTTAGTCCTTCGGTACTGAAGCAAACAAAAAGCTTTCACTTATTCTTCCATGTTGGATCCTAATACAAAAATAATTTCACTATCATCGTGTCTTTAGTTTCTATTTATAGGCAGAAACATAAAAAGTAGGTACGCTATCTACGAGTAACGTCATCAAAGATAAGTAAATAAACAACGTTTTGTTTCTTTATTTGGTATCTTAAAGAAAAACTAAGTCACTTTTGCTATCGTCTTATCAAATGATATCCGATTTCCCATTCGATTTCGTAGAAAATTCTAATAGTCTCCTAACATGGAAAACCACTGCGTGTTGTTCGGTTAGGTACAATTAAATATTTAAAGTATACGGTCGAAGCACGTGTCGATCTGAAGGTCAAATAGCTAAGGTCAAGTGTTAAGCATTGTACATGGTCACTTGAAATGTGATAGTATCCGTAGGGCGGTACTTCCTTAATCCTATTTACCAGTGAAGTATCATAATCGTGTAGTGCACATAGTATGTTATTGTCCACATTTCTCTTTATCCAAATACCATATTAGTCCCTAGTACGTCACATTGAATGAATTTTGGTTGTCCAAAAGTCTCCGTACACAAATAAACTTTCATTTTAAATTGCTGTTTATTCCTTCAAGTCATTCAGAGACTTTAGTACAGACACGTGAGGTTACAAACTAAGGTTAAGGTTAAATCAACCATCATTTATCCTCAAGTTTACCGACTTCCGCAGCGATGTAGTTTCGGGTTATTGTAATGTAGGTTAGACATGCGCACATCCGTTCATTTCTCGACCATCGGCGACTGCAAGACTTAATAATATTGACGGACCACAAACTAGCGGCACGATGATGAAGTGAATTTGTTTAATATGTAAATGGTTTAGTCCCGCTATTACAGGCTAAGTTTAGACGAGCATCGCGTGTGGGGCCAAGGTAGGCGAGCGTCGAGTAAACTCTGAATTTTTTATAAGAGACAATGACGCAGGTGCATGGTGATATGGAGTTAGCTTTAAGGTAGACACAGTTCAGCGATAAGCTTAAACATTTAAGAGCAACGTAGCACAAGATAAATAATATGACGATAAGTTAACTGTTTCTCAGATCTTGGTTCATTTGAAGACATAATATTATTTGAAAGTCATCGTAAGACCACTCTTGTATTTTGTAGTTTTACATAAAGCGATGCTTCGAGCGTTTTATTTTTTAGAACAAGAAAAATAAATAAGACGACATTGTTTGCTTTTTTCATGATTTTTAGAGTTTGCCTAAAGACACTTTAAAACCCAAGACACGAAACACGATTGTATAACAGACACAATTTATAAGGGATTTAAAGCGAAGCAAGCAACGCCCACCGAACGCCTACGCTTCGACCGTGATACCCACGCAATATACAACCCCTCGGCATGCCTCCCACTCTCCTTTTTCTACCTAATACTAAAGGGCAAAAAATAACTGCATTATTTTTTTTTGAAGATGACGATGGAAGCTTTTGGCAATATTTGACTAAGGCTCAAGGAAGTTCCACAAAACCTTCACGGTTCACGCCGTCTCAAGGTTAGTCCGGGATTGCCGCAGTGCGATTCCCGTCTCCCGATAAATCAACTCCAAGGTCAGACCACCGCGTCGAGACTTCCCGAGGACGTTCCCTTATGAGAAGGAAGCAATTTCGGGAATAAGGTTACTTTATTATTTGAGAGAATACAACTTGCGGTTCATACGACAAGAAAATGTATGTGCCTCAGGTTGGCTGGACAAATCTTCAAAATAGCTTGCATTTAACTAGGTCAATAGGTCACTTTATGTGACGGCTAAACACCCTTATTTCAGAATTTGTGACGCTACAGAATCTTAGATAATCGATCGAAAACGTGTCCAGCCATCTTGAAAAACCACTTTTCGCTGGTCTCTCAATCTCGGTAACGGAAGTGATTTTGACGACTTTTTGCATATCAACGGGCGTCACATAAATTTGTGACGGGCACCGAGCTAAAAGTTTTGTGATAAGTACAGTGGTTTAGTAGAAAAATGCAAAAATCTGAGGCCAGCCATCTTGAATTTACGTATAAAACTTATGGCTGGCACTTCCGAATCTCAATAACGGGGGCGTTTTCGAATATGGTTCCGTTACTAATACTTGGTGACGCAATGTGTGACAGTAATAATATTTGATTTATGGCGTCACATGTAAGGGTTTGCGAGAAATCAATAAAAACTTAATGTCCAGCCAACCTGAGTTCAAGATGGTTGGACACATGTATCTCCACTGCCTGATGATCTACGACCTTCGAAATGTGTTCAAAATTTTGTGACGGGGACGATAACGATAACCTGAAATTGTGACGGAGAAACTTTGCGTAGTTTCAAAGATATTGACCATTTAAATGTTTCCATTCAAACATCCATTAATATTATGAGGTGACCATAATTTTACATACATAAAGGATTTCTTTTTAATCGATTAATTGGCCGGTAGCATCCACGCCTGCTTTGTATTTGATTTCCCCGTGGGAATAAAAGGTTTTCCTGCAGTGAAAAGAGTAAGTATGTGTTAATTCAAAATAATAATTGACCACCAGCGCTGCAAGAGAGTATTTCGCGTTTAGTTCATTATCTTATGTAACTGAAAATGAGAACTAAAATCGATAGCCGGCAGTGTATGTAGGTACTTACTTTTCGAAGTGTTATCACTAATCAGAGTACTAGTAACTATTAATTAATCTGCGATAAGACAACCTAATTATGAGTTAAGATTCGACCAGTTGTCCTAGTAGTACCAACTTTAAGCAATAGATGGCGACACCAACATCAGCTATCATGGCAGTATAGTTTGTCATAAATTTTAGTATATTCCGCTATTTATATGATTAAAATAACGACCACCAACTTCATTTGCGCTTCAAACACTTAGTCTGCAAACTGGACGACTGCGGGCGCGGGCGCGGCGGCGGGCGCCAAGCCAAGTTGCAAACGATAAACGTGAACGCTTAGTAATCTCCAATAGATTTTCAACTTTATACATAAGAGTATAAAGTTGAAAATCTATTAAAGACTACTGAGAGTTTACGTTTATCGTTTGTGACTTGGCTAGGGGGGCTGGCTTGTTCTCGGTTTCGCTCAGTTTGTCGCGGTGAAGAGACGTACCAAATGTACGAACGGGCCAGTTAACGCGTGTCGCCGACCGCCACCGGCCGCGCCCGCGCCCGCCATCGTCCGGTACGCGGCCTTAGGACGGCGGTAAAACAACGTTGTGGTACAAGGCGGGGGTTACGGAAGTGCAAATGCGAGTTGATCATCGTCATTTTCGCCATTTGAAACGCTGTATGAGTACAAATAAATAAATGTGATTTTATTTACAGCAAACAATATTTTTTCATTTAAATACCTTCAGAGCATTAGTTTAGTTCTCCTGACATAATATATACCTACTAAAAAGAATAGATATCTGCACGTAAATAATCAATAACATTTAAAAATTACACCCCCCCCCCCCCCCTTCCTCACTTCTACATTTTTGTCTTCTATTGATTTAAATATCTACAGTTGTTCGTATTAGTATCACCAATACACGGATTATCGACCATTAATGAAAACACCTTAAAATATACTTGTCCTACATAAAACCTACAATATTGGTTACCCTACTGCAGTGTTCGTATGGGGAAATTTAAATGGTCAATATCTTTGAAACTACGCAAAGTTTCTCCGTCACAATTTCAGGTTATCGTTATCGTCCCCGTCACAAAATTTTGAACACATTTCGAAGGTCGTAGATCATCAGGCAGTGGAGATACATGTGTCCAGCCATCTTGAACTCAGGTTGGCTGGACATTAAGTTTTTATTGATTTCTCGTAAACCCTTACATGTGACGCCATAAATCAAATATTATTACTGTCACACATTGCGTCACCAAGTATTAGTAAAGGAACCATATTCGAAAACGCCCCCGTTATTGAGATTCGGAAGTGCCAGCCATAAGTTTTATACGTAAATTCAAGATGGCTGGCCTCAGATTTTTGCATTTTTCTACTAAACCACTGTACTTATCACAAATGTAGAATATTCAGGCGCAGGGATTCATTGAATCAGAAAGATAAACACTGAGGTTGCTTGAAAGGTGCTATATTCACGAGTACACTTGTTGTTGTTGTTCTTGAGGCTTGCGATTCCAGGCTGCCCCGTTATATTCCACCGCGCTATATTTATACGCTCGACCGTAGACGGGGTGTGTGGGGGTGGATCGCCCCCACGCTATCCCTTCCTCTCGTCCGTCTACGCTCGGCGTTTGCGCACATGTGTAGCGCGGGGTGTTTTTGCCTATTGTTCTATTGTTACATCGCTCTTTTGTTTAGAAAAACACCACGTTATATTTGTCGCCGTGGTATTTTTCGCCGTGGTATTTTACACTGTTCTTATATACTATTACAAACACACAAAACACTATCAAAATATCAATGTCTAAATCTAAACTCTACGTTACAGAACTAAGGGAGGGGTAACAAATACTTAGTAACTTAAAAGGTTTTATAAATCTTACGTCTATACAATGCCTTACTTTCTAAGTACTTATTTACTATGTACAAGTGTTTTCTTAGGTTGCTGTGCTCCTTAACATCTCCACCCCCCGTATGAGGGTTCAACCGACCATACTTCCATCGGTCGGGAGCACAACAACCTTCACAACTGGTCTTCGTAGGACCCCATGGTTCGTTCGTACATCGACCACTCTTATAATAGAGTCCGCACCCGGGAAAAC
Organism: Agrotis puta; assembly: GCA_943136025.2. Lineage (NCBI taxonomy): Eukaryota > Metazoa > Arthropoda > Insecta > Lepidoptera > Noctuidae > Agrotis > Agrotis puta. The sequence goes on from OW964178.2 coordinate 12,848,804, forward strand.
ACTTTGCACGATCCCTTTAGTCCACTGGTTTCGTGGCTTATTCTCGTCCACTAACACTACCACATCGTTAACTTTCACGTTCGGCTCGTCAGCCGACCACTTGTTGCGTCGTTGGAGCGTCGGCAGGTACTCGCGTAGCCAGCGCCGCCAAAACAGGTCGGCCAGCGCGTTCACCCGGCGCCACATCCGCCGCGCATCCTCGTCGCGGGCGTGGCCCCTCATACACGGTGCATCCCCCGCGGCAGTGCCCAGCAGGAGATGATTCGGCGTGAGTACCACCGGTTGCTCGACGTCGCTGCTGACATAGGTGAGTGGCCGGCTGTTTACGACCAGCTCGGCCTCTAGGAGGAGGGTGTAGAGGACCTCCTCGCGAGGGGCGCGCTCGCGCAGGGTCGCCTTGAGCGCGTTTTTTATAGAGCGCACCAGTCTCTCCCAGCATCCGCCCATGTGTGGGGACGCCGGAGGATTAAAGTGCCACGCGATGCCGCGGCCTGTAGCTTCGCTCGCCACTCGTGAGTGATTCATCTCACGGAGGGCAGCGCGTAGCTCGGTGTGCGCCCCGACGAAGTTGGTACCCCGGTCGGAGTACATGTCCGATGGTCGCCCGCGGCGCGCAATCAGGCGCCGCAGGGCAAGGATTGCCGAGTCGGCACTCAAAGATGATGCCAGTTCCAGGTGCATGGCGCGGGTGGCGAGGCACGTGAACAACACACCCCACCTCTTCTCTCGCCGCCGTCCGATGGCCACCTCCATGGGGCCGAAGTAGTCGACCCCGCAGTGGACGAACGCTCGCCGTGTGACCTCCAGCCTGGAGATCGGTAGGTCACCCATCTTTGGTGCCCTTGGCTTCGCTCTCTCAATGCGGCAGCGCTGGCAGCTCGCCGTGACGGCTTTCACTGAGGACCGCAAATTGGTGACCCAGTACAATTCACGGATGCTGTTCACGACGGCCTCTTGATTCGCGTGCAGCGCCGCCTCGTGGTGATGTCTGATGAGCCGGCGTGTGAGCTCGTGCCTCCCGTCCAGGATGACGGGGTGCCTCTCACCGAAGCTCAGCTCGCTGCAGGCTCTCAGCCTGCCGCGCACTCGTAGGAGTCCATCCCCGTACAGCATCGGGTCCAGCGCGCGCAGCCTGCTGCCGGCTGGCAGCGCGCGGCCGGCTCTCAGGGCCGCGATGTCCGATGCGTAGCATTCCGCCTGCGCTAGGCGAAGTAGGTGTAACCTCGCTTCATCGAGGTCCGCAGCTGTTACGGCACACGTCTGCCGTCGTTTACGGCAGAGCGCCACGAAGATAAGTACGCGCGCCATGACGTATAGCGCGCGCGTCCAGGTCGGCAGCCGGGCGTACGTCAGCACCGGCTCAGGTGGCGTGCTCGCAACGTGCACGCACTGCACCCGCTCCAGGTCTGCCTCTGCCACTCCACTCACGTCGTCGCTCGCCGGCCACTGCTCCTGTGGACAGCGAAGAAACGGAGGGCCACTCAGCCACTCACTGCTGTTATTAGGCCAGTCTAACCTGGTGGCCTTGTCTGCTGGATTCTGCGCCGAGGGAACCCAGCGCCAGTCCGACCTCTTTGACCTGTTATCTATTTCAGCTAACCTATGAGATACGAAACGTTGAAACTCTGTGGCTTCTGAATTAATCCATTTTAATACGGTTTTACTATCCGTCCATAAGTACTTACTCCGTATGGTGGCTCCTAGCTCCCTTTCGACGGTTTCCGCGAGTCTGCAGGCCAAAACGGCTGCCTGCAGCTCCAACCGTGGGATCGAGACCACCCTTTGAGGGGCCACCCTGGCCTTGCCTATCACAATCGCGACGTTTCTCTCCCCGGAGACGTCTACCCCGACTAGGTAGACTACCGCTGCGTACGCGGATTCGCTCGCGTCTCCGAAGGCGTGCAGCTCTAGGTGGTCTGTACACAACCCGTACCACCTAGGCACCGATACGCTCGCGAGGTGCTGCAAGTTGTCAAGCCAGTCGAACCAGCAGCGCGCCTCAGTTTCTTTCAGCTGTTCATCCCAGCCGATGCCCGTGCTCCAGATCTTTTTCATTAAGATTCTGGACTGAATGACACACGGATATAAAAATCCTAGTGGGTCAAATATCGACATGATGAAACGGAGGAACTCTCGTTTCGTGGGTACCACCCGCCCTTCCGTGATCTCCTTCGGCAATCTCTTGAAGGACAGATCAAAAGCCAATTCGTCAGTGGTGGGTGACCACGTGAGTCCCAGCGTCCGTTCCACTCCGTCCTCCCCTTTGTCCAGCGATACCTTGTCTGGCATCTCAGTGCGGAGCCTGTCGCGCAGCTCCTGAGAGTTTGTGACCCACCCCCGTATCACAAATCCGCCCTCGGCGTGGATGTGGGTCACGTCCTCAATCAGCTGACCGGCTTGCCCGACAGACCACGCACTATCGAGGTAATCGTCCATATAGTGATTACTCCTGATCGCTGACACTGCATCGGGGTGACTTTCAATGTATTTATTCGCGTTTTTATTTAATATATAAATCGCGGATGTAGGCGACGATACCGCACCGAATATCATCGAGTTCATTTTATATACTTCGGGTTCCCTATCGCTGTCCTCTGCCCACAAAAACAGCTGCGCCCCGCGGTCTTGCTCCCGGACTCGAACCCGGAGAAACATGTCGGCAATATCCGCTGTGAACGCGACAGGGCCTAAACGAAATTTCAATAGTACCCCTAACAATGGGTTCAGTAGGTCGGGTCCAGTCAAAAGGTGATCGTTTAGCGACGTACCTTCGTATTTCGCGGCGGCGTCGAACACTAAACGTAACTTGCCCGGCTTGTTGGGGTTAGTGACCCCAAAGTGGGGCAGGTACCACACGGGTTCTGAGTCGATTTTACTCTCTACCTTGCTGGCGTACCCTTCCTTTAACAGTCGTTCTATTTGAGCTGTGTAAGCTTTCTCATAGGTCGCGTCTTTCTTGAACCGGCGCACTATTCCCGACAGACGTTGCTTCGCGTTGACGTAGTTGTCAGGCAACTGAGGGTTGTCCTGACGCCACAACAGACCCACCTCCCAAGCTCCACCGTTTGACTGGCGGCTAGTGGCGTCCAAAATGTGGTTGGCGCGCTCGATGTCTGCGTGCTTCCGCGGTACTTCCGATATCCCTATGGCTTCTAACTCAAACTGTTTTTTCACTAAATTGTGCAAATCCGCACTGCTTTCACTTAAACAATTTACAAATTGATTGTTATAACTAGTCGAACCTAAGGGTCCGTGCACGACCCATCCTAGCGAGGTCAAAGAGGCAACTGGCTTACCTGATTTGCCCCGGCGCATCTCCCTGCCGACGAGCAGCTCCCAATTGTCCTGGCCCAGTAGCAACAGCGGCTTGGCTCCACACATTTCCTCGCAGCCCAAGTCGCGTAGGTGGGCATGCTCCGACATGACGGCGGCGGGCACTGTTTGCGAGGGCAAGTCCATGTTTACTAACGTGCGGCACTTCACTTGATGCACTTGTCCGTTGGGTCCGCGCACTCCCACACTTATCACTCGCGATGATTTGTCCGTTATTTGTTGTCCACGCGCACTTTTGATTGTCAGCGGCACACGTTTGCCCTTTGCGTTCCCGGCCAGGGCGCTGTCGATCAGCGATACCGTCGCACCGTCATCCAGCAGAGCGTAGCAGCTTTCTTCTTTACCTTCGCTGATGACGTGCACCGGCATGATCTTGAGAAGCGCCTTGCCGTTATAATCGCTGACGTTCGTCACACTCTCGGGCTTTTTGTCGACGTGTAGGAGATTGTGATGCGCAAAGTTGCAGGTGGCGCATTTCTTCTTGCGGCACACTCTCTTCGAGTGCCTGCCTCCCAAGCAATTGAAGCAGAGTTTCTGCTCTTTGACGAACGCCCAGCGCTCGTTGACGTCCAGATCGTTGAACTGCTTGCAGGCTGTGAGCGTGTGTTTTTCTTTACACAGCTGACACGAATCTTCTCTGGTCGGAGCTCGCGTGTTTTCTTCATCGTTGGCGTGTACGTGCAGCCGCTGTATGTTCTTGGCTGTCTTCGCTGGTGGCGCGCTAGCTCGCGGTTTGCTCGGCGCGGCTGCGGGCATGTCCAGCTGCACGTAGAATGACGATGCACGTGCCAGGTGATTTAGGAATTCTGAGAGCATCTCTAGACTCGGAGACACCCTCATGTCCAGGCCTTGACTCGTCGCCATCCCCATCGCGAAGTCTCCGTACTGTGCGCGCTGCACCGGCGTGAGCTTATTCAGTAGCTCGCTCACCAGCTGCGGGTTATTCAGGTACCCGTTAGCACGCACACTCTTCAGCAGCGACACGCAGTTTCTTACCGTTGTTGAGAATCTTCTTAACTCGCGGCCGCTTTCTGTCACTCTCGGTAGTTCGCGTACTTTTTTCAACGCGCACTCTAAAATAAGGTTGGGGTGCCCGTATTCTTCATCCAGAGTCTTTATGATCTCTGACGGGCTGGCCGATGCTCGAAGTAAGTCTTCCACCGCTATTCTCGCCTCTCCTTGTAGCGATGTTTTCAATCTTGCGAGGTTCTCGTGCGGCTTGAACTCGTACATATCCGTCGTGTCGTGGTACATGTTTTTATAGGACAGCCACTCCGCCGGGTCACCTTTAAACGTTGGCAGTTCGTAGGCTTGTCTAGGTACCGGTCGCGGCCGCGCGAGGCTCGCGATCGCTTCCGCCAGCTGATCAATCTTAATGTCGCGTGTAGACCCGGCCTTGTCGTCTTCTACGGCGCCCCTGTCCCACTCGGGTGCGTCGCGATTCGATGCGCGTGCGGTGCCAGCGTTAACTGTCGGAGTCGCTGGGTACGCGGGCTCGCGGTTCGGGACGGGCGCGGGCGCACTGATCGGAGGCGCAGGTATTCGCTCGGGCTGTACCGGTGGCGGCGGCGCGTTCGCAGGCGGGCGTTGAAATACTTCACTTAATATTTCAGACACTGGTACCTGGGGCTGTGTCCGTGGCGGCATGTCCCGACACGTCGAAACTTGTTCTTGACGAGTCACGACGGGCGTCGTGTGCGTGACCCACTCTTCTACGCGGCACGCGGTTGTTTCTTCCGCTTCGGAGCACAAATCTTCCTCGGCGGCCGCGTCGATCTCTGCTAATTCTGCTTCTAGCTTCTTTTGCACTAATTTTTCTTTCATTTGAACCAACTCTTTTTCAGCCTCATACTCGGCCCGTCGTCGCAGGTACTCGGCGCTCTTGTGGCCGCTCCTTGACGAGGTCATGCTGGTACCGGATCTTACTCCTCGCGCTGTCACCGACCGCACTGACGTCGACATTTCCCGGTAGTCTATGACTCGACCGGGACTCGTCAGTGGGATGACTTGCGTTCGTTCCGGATGTAGAGTTGGCGCGATTGACGGCGAGCCTGGAGCCCTGTCCGAGGGTACGCCGGAGTCCGCTTCGAGAGCCCTCTTCCTTTGGACGTCCTCTTCTAAACGCCTCAGCTTGCTTCTCGTTGTGACGGCACTTTTCTCACTCATTTTCACGTTTTTCGCTTTTCACGCTATCTTCCTGATCCGGCTAACGAAGGACCAAACTTGTAGAATATTCAGGCGCAGGGATTCATTGAATCAGAAAGATAAACACTGAGGTTGCTTGAAAGGTGCTATATTCACGAGTACACTTGTTGTTGTTGTTCTTGAGGCTTGCGATTCCAGGCTGCCCCGTTATATTCCACCGCGCTATATTTATACGCTCGACCGTAGACGGGGTGTGTGGGGGTGGATCGCCCCCACGCTATCCCTTCCTCTCGTCCGTCTACGCTCGTTGGCTGTATGGGCTCAGCTCCCTTTGCCTGTCCCAAAGAGAGACGAAAAGAAACAAAAAAAAAAAAAACGTCTACGCTCGGCGTTTGCGCACATGTGTAGCGCGGGGTGTTTTTGCCTATTGTTCTATTGTTACATCGCTCTTTTGTTTAGAAAAACACCACGTTATATTTGTCGCCGTGGTATTTTTCGCCGTGGTATTTTACACTGTTCTTATATACTATTACAAACACACAAAACACTATCAAAATATCAATGTCTAAATCTAAACTCTACGTTACAGAACTAAGGGAGGGGTAACAAATACTTAGTAACTTAAAAGGTTTTATAAATCTTACGTCTATACAATGCCTTACTTTCTAAGTACTTATTTACTATGTACAAGTGTTTTCTTAGGTTGCTGTGCTCCTTAACAACAAAACTTTTAGCTCGGTGCCCGTCACAAATTTATGTGACGCCCGTTGATATGCAAAAAGTCGTCAAAATCACTTCCGTTACCGAGATTGAGAGACCAGCGAAAAGTGGTTTTTCAAGATGGCTGGACACGTTTTCGATCGATTATCTAAGATTCTGTAGCGTCACAAATTCTGAAATAAGGGTGTTTAGCCGTCACATAAAGTGACCTATTGACCTAGTTAAATGCAAGCTATTTTGAAGATTTGTCCAGCCAACCTGAGGCACATGAAAATTTTGTGTATGAGTATTTCTTTGAAAATCTAATATGGAATCTTTTAGCTAGTAAACAAAAGATATTTAACGTTGTCGAAGGTGATATCTCAACCTTCAATAATGTCGAACATTGTTGTTTGGGTTTCGATTCAAAAGTAATTTATTGTGGACATAGGATGGTATGATTTTATATTCTCCCGAAATTTACCAAACTATATTTGGCCACTTAGTCTTCAACGAACGTTAGTAATTGGAGCAGACAATTTTAGTTCTAGAATTGTCTGTTACTGAGTCCAACAATTAGTCAAGAAACAATAAATGAGACAACTATTGCTATTGTGCCTGCTGAGCTTATACATTACGCACAACCTACGCAAGGATTTTCATTTATATTTTTGGGTTTCCATTAAGCAGTTTAGGTGCTAAGTCAAAGTCAAATCATTTATTTCAATTAGGCCATCAACGAGGCACTTTCAAACGTCGAAAGGCACTTTCAAACGTCGCTAGCAGGTTACATCACCGAAAATATAATAATATGTGTAGTTATTATGTGCCAATAAAATATTTAGGAAAATAACTGATGGTAAATTCAGGTAATTTTTATTAGGTACTATTTTAATTAACTCAGTTTAGTAACATTCAAATGCTAACCACTTTAGATTATCTGTATCGGTACTTTATCAAAGTGTTTCTTGAAGATATCATGCTGATTCATTGACGAAAATAGTTATAGATTTTCACGCAAGTATTATCTAATGAGTCATTGCATTACCGGAACTACAGTATGTTCCTAGAAGCATTTCATTTCATTTGCAGAGTGTTTTAATAAACTTTACGAAATAGAGTCACACATCTTTATTAGTCACATTTGTTTTTGACCACGGTTTCTTACACGTGCCAACATACTATTAAAAAAGTCACGTTTTCTGTCGGGTCTCGACAAAAAAAGCGATCATTATGTAAACTTCAGCCAGTACATGAATTAATCTTGTAAAGTTTTCAAATACATACATTCTTTGCACATTGCCGGGCTGAAGTCTCGAACCTCGTGTCACAAAGTTTAATGGCTGTATTTTTTCTTGTAAAAGTTTAGAATTTTCAAATTGGGGCAATCTATCAGTCACTGACTTTTTGTAGGGTTGCCATCTCAAAAATTTGGAAACCAGTACAAGACGCGAGAAAACCCCGGATTTTTTAGTCGAAGTGCGCACCATGGAAACTGCGTCGTGAAGGGTGGGGAGAAGGTGAAGAGTGCGTGTGTCGCGGGCGGCCCAAGACTGAATTTTTAAACCCGGCCTACAAATGAATCCCCCTCGGACACACCCCGGATGCCCTCTAAACTAGGACAGATCCGGGGAAACCCGGATGGCAACCCTAACTTTTTGTGAGATCCACATATGACATATCCGTTTACATTGATGAAATAATTTGAAACAGTGAGTTTCCTCATAACAAGTTGTTATTTTTAGAAATTAGATAATCTATAGTTAAAAATAAGATTGTAGTAAGATAAAGCTTTATCGTTGATTCCTTTTATATATATTTTATCAAGAGTTATTATGTCCACATGGTGCTTTATGCATAATAATATACGTAGCAGTAGGAAATTGTGCGAGCCAAACAAAACAATGTTGTTTATTTTTACGCACAAGACTCTGCTGGGGAGTATACTATTGTCATCGCCTGCTCCTCTTTATATCAATTCTAGCTGAGATGAAATCCCAGATTCTTATTCAACCCAAGATAAATTCCACCAGACGCACTTTCATCTAAATTGACATTATGCTGAGATATACTAACATCTAAACTTTGGAATTTACGTTAATTAGTGAAAGAGCTCGTATATTTATTCAAGGAAGAATACGCAGAAAACATTTTAGCCATAATTAAGCTGCTAGCTAGAGTTTTAACATAGTCGTTATCGCTGTTAGCATTACCGAGGAAAATGTTTAACATTACTGATGTATGGAGCATAAAAAAATCAGCTTTTCCCAGAAGCTATTAAAGTAATTGGTATCGAATTTAGCCTGAATAAATAAAATACTTTTTTTTGAGCGGGGTATTATCATCAAATGAGTCCTCCAGGGCAGACCTGGAGGGACTGTTAGACTCATACTGACTAAAATCCACGGTGTCCTTCAATAGCCCTTTACGTTCCGGGGTCACGGTAATTCGTCAGTACCGAGACCCCGACAGGCTTTAGCCTTCTACAGGGGGGCCCCGTCACAATGCTGACACTCTTAGAGGCGCGCGTGGAACACAACGCGCCGTCGACCCGGGCATGGTTCATGGTCGGACAGCGAGTTGCCCATTACTCGCTGCCTGCATGCCCGTGCAAATAAATAAAATGTTTGGCTTAAGTTATTTTTCAATCCACCTTAACCTTAGGCGTGATTGGAATGGCTTGTCCACCCAATGTCAAGTGTATTGGAGGGTCGGAGTACTGGCAGGCCTTGGCCTCGGGCAGCTCGGGGTGCGTAGGGGGTGTTGGCGTCACGCAGGCGATGACGTCACTCACGGCTCCCTCGCACCCTCATCCCACAGACGATGCGTCGCCCGATAAACACAAATCCACCCTACCTTCGTTCACTGTTACATCTCTTTCATTCCCACTGATTGACATATTTACCCACTAACATACCACAAATACGCAACCAATATTTCAGCTCCCTCAAAATTACACAGATTAAAGACTACATCAACATGAAATATGACGGCCGTATAGCAAATGGTGAGGCTTTCTAGAAGGTGCGATTAATCATACAACAAATAAAGATAAGGGAAGTTCTTGTGTTAACTTTAAAAACATCCGCACACACAACAAACAGGAATCCGTTTGATAAAAATATTACTTAAGTCTTTAGCATATTGACATTTATGTTTGAACCTGAAATCGCTCTTTTTTTTTCAATGAAAATGGTTTTTATAAAGCTTCTGTGTTACTAATTACTATGGCGCGTGTGGTAGTATTCGGCTATTTCAGTACGCCCTCAGACTAGTGTATTGCGAAAATTTGCGTATCTTCATTTACCGCAGCCGCTACGCATCTTAATGTAAATATTTGGTTTGTATCTCGAACGTATTTTGCATGTTCCATTTCCGTATTAACAATAAATCTACAGTAATCGTGTTTGCCTGGATATCTGTGAAATGCCTCTTACCACCCACTTTTTACTGACAGCAGTGCAGTGGAAAAATTTACCTGAGATTTATTTGTTGATGATAACTAATGTTATCATTTTTAATAATAAGTTAGGCACCTATGAACTAATATATAATTATCATTATTTATCGTAATCATCCTGTGAATCAGAAACAGTATATATTGGTGTATTTGTATCTAACATACTTGTATTATCATTTTCAGTTATACACATTATTGGTCACCGTTTACATTTTTCGACCAATAATTCATCGAATTATAGAGATTTCTTTACATAAATTCTTTTGTCAATTTGTGGCATGAGCGAATGAAATTTCGGTGCTGTTACTGTGTGGAACATGAAAACATTATTAATTCCCATATCATGTTCTCTTTCACTAAATATTTTTGAAATATTAATTCCGTGTTGCTTTTGTGAATTCTTGTCGGGTAATGAAAGTCCATAACAATATCAAATTTCTTATATCAGACTATCGGATCTGATAATTAATAAATCTGATGTTGTACTTTGAGCATCAGATTGATATTATATAATAAATAATGATTGAGAAACCGTTCGACGACTGAATGATGGTAGATTCTGTGTAGAAGCTATATATATATATATGTATATGATATAGCAAGAAAGTGCCAGAAATATTAATGTATAGCTGTTCTACGTATCATTATTTAGGAGCGTTCGGGATTTGTGTCGATCAGTCTTACATGACTGAAGTGCTTGTACTATATTCTGCACGCATGCCGTCGAACTTTGACTTTCTTTTGGCATGTGTCGATAGTTTGCTGATGTCGACCGACACTTGGCTTTTTTCCAAGAAAAGTAATAAATAGCGATCGTTGGCCGGCGCCAGGTCCCTATTATAATAGTAACGTATCGATGTAAATAGTGCACTATAACTTACATTTATAAGCTGTCATCGTAAACAAAAATACTGGAGACTATAAATGATGACCGGAATTCCTGAAATGTGACGCACCGGATGGCAGACGAGAAAATAGTTCACCTTGAAAGTTGAACATCAATAGACATAGTTGGGGGTGTATCCTAGCCTTAGTCTATGAACGAAAATAGTTTGTAGAAGTCGTTGTTTTGTTGGTTTTAATAAATGCACGTGGTCGGTGAGCAGCAACCACGTGGAATACAGCCAGGGAAGTGGATAACGAGGACAGCGACAATAATAATGTGGCTGTTAGCAACAACTAGAGGTGTTTGTACGTCGAAATGCCAACGCTTTTATGGTTTCGGTGCCACTACATAAATTATGTCTAGGAGAGCACAACTCTGAGAGTTCTTCACTTGAAGTAATAACCATAGCAGCAAAAATTGCTGTCTTAACAAATAGAGCAGGAGCCACTTCGGCCTATATAAAAAGCGTGTAAGCGTTAAACTAATAATAATTCACATTAATGTCGAAATCACGGTATACAAATTAGAGTGCTAAACTCAACAACATAATGTCCAAAAGCTAAAAGGATAAATGTTTATAATTAGATTATATTTAATTTAGATTATATGTGGTAATTCGCAATACCTACTGTCGAATCAGGATGAGAAGTCAGAAATTGTGTTTATTTGAACTTTATGCTAATTATGACCCCTTTACCAACAGCATTGAATGTAATATTTAATGTAGGCTTAGAGAGTTAGAATCAATTTAGATCGGTGACCTGACGTCAGCAACTTCAGGCGATTATGGTACTAAAATCAATATAATCGCAAAATCATCTTTGTCAATAATAGTAAAATTCGAAAACTAAACAACACACCTGTAGTAATCTCCGAAGAGTGGGGCAGAGAACCTAGTGTTTAAATTCTATCTAGTAGGGGCGAGTCTATTGTCACCAAACAGGCACAAATTCAAACTCCATTGTTGCTAGACTAGACCTTTACACAAAATCAATTATGTATGGAAGAAGCAGGAAGATAGGCAAATGATGGTGACATATGTGGCCCCGTCACTATGGTGACACTCCTTAAGGAGCGCGTGGAACACAACGCGTCGTCGACCCATGCATGGTCCATGGTCTGACAGCGAGTCGCCCATTACTCGCCGCCCGCATGCCCGCGCCTACGGTGGCCGGACATCGTCTGCCGACGTCTGTCGCCGTGGGCGCCTAAAATGATGGTGACATGGCACAAGTATGAGCCAAAAACCATAAAAGTAGAGTGTCAAACGCAAATAATACCACATCGCTTCATTATATTAGGAATTTCACAGCACAACAAAATAACTTGTTCTAATCTCAGTAACAGTAGTTGAGTCGTGCTCTCAAGATTAAATAAATAATCATTAAAGTCCCCATACTTGTCACAATTAGAGTTGTCATTATTAGAACAATGGGAACAAGCCAAGCACATGCAATATTAATCATGCAGTTATTAAGATTACATTGCACTTCGTATCAACAGTGTAAGTACAGCGAATTTGCTGTGCAGTTTTAATTGGAATGATAAATAAGTACAGTACTCAATTTTCTTAGAAATGACAAGGTGATTGGGTATGATGAACAGGGTGTAAAGTTTCGTACCTCAGGTGAAAAGAGGAGATACCTTCAACCAGACGGGTGTTAGAACAGCAGATCGTTGAATTTTTCTATACGTTCTAACCTGCAATGTGTGATGCAGGATTTTGATTTTTAGTTCTTCTACTGCTCCATGGAAATCGATAGTTGTTATTTTAGTTTTTGTTGTGGACTTAATTATGACTGCTCCAGCGATTTTATTGATAGTTTGGAAGGGGTTGCGCTTGCGCAAAGGCTTATGTACAAAAGGCGCGAGTTTAGGGGACTGTCTCTTGTAATATTAACGGTTTTCAAAAAGTGCTGATTGTCATAAGCCTAATTTGAATAATGACTTGATTTTGACCAACTAAAGCTTCGGAATTGGATAATTTTTTTTCTCAAACGACTGCTATGCGTGTTTTAAAACCTTTCTTTCTCAAATTGAATTGCCATCTTAGAAAAAAACTGCTATGCATTTTTTTAAAGCGTTCAAACGTTATTTTGATTTATTATTTCGTTTTATATAAACACGCTGTCAAGTATGAGAGCTACTGTGCAGCAGAGATAACAATATCATAACTTATGTCAACATTGCAAACACATATCAGGTGAATTTTGTAAATAGCAACAACTTTGACACTAATCGGCAAATCCTTTAGAAGGCGTCTGCTCATTAACAGAGACATAACAACATGCAGGTATAATATAAATACAAACTCGTAGTAAAATAACCTTGACAACATTTTGAACGAAATACTTGCAGTCAACTCATTATAAACGTTTTGAAATACTCGAAAACACATATTTTTATTTTCAATAACGCTGATGCTAAAATCGATAAAGATAATTAAGACGGCCGCGTCTCCAGGAGATTATTATTAACGTTACAAGAGATGATGGAGTCTAGCCAACTGGGGCGTCTCTCACAGGCATCGCCTCACGTCTATATATCGATACTATCTACTAAAAGCCAGACAGATACTAAGCTCCGACAAAGCGATCGATGTTCAACGATAACTGAAGAGAATCTGCCACCCTAACAGATTTTAATGTCACGATTTAAAAATAGTTTTAGCGTTATCAAACCACATGCTATTGTGCAATCAAAAACGTATTATACGTATTGCTTACATAATGCGTTATGCAAAGAATAGAACAAAAAAGTCGTAGTGATCTGCAGTATAGGCGATTAGTGTGCGCTTAGTAACAGGGGCCGCAATAGAACGGATAACGGATAGTAATGTGATTCGCCTTCGCATACTACCAGTAAATCGCACGAGCATGTCGAGCACTACGTAACCAATTACCTAGACAGTCTGCGTATAATTATGGAAAATTACTTAGAGACGTGGTGCAAACAACCGGCTAAGAATAAAACACGTGTCTTGTAACGTATAAGTAATCGAATAGCAGATTACCAACGATATCAAACACTTGAAATAACCACTTGTGTTTGTAGCAGTGGAGAGATGTGCGATTACCGAACTCAAAAGAAACTTTAATATAAACGAACGTGTTTTTGTAATTGAAGCATAATAATATACAGTATTTACCACGAATGCTAATTTCATTTTATGCTTCATAGTTTTATGTGATACCCTTCTAAGAATTAGTATGTCTCTTTCCTCCACTTATGGAAGTCGAACAGTCAGGCAAGCCACGTCATGAGGTCACATGAAGTACAGGCACAAAATTAGGGAGTCGTCCAATGTGACCGACGAGTGATTTAGTTGACAAATACACTGACGACAATGTTTAGGAAAGAGATTAGATCAATTTGGGTACAGAACCCATCAAGTAAAATCATGAAAGTGTTCTACAAACGTCACATCTTCCTCAGTCAGGCTCTGGCAGTTACATAATACGAGCCCGAAACACCTGACAGTTTCTAGTTTAAACGACAAATACAATCAACGAATAGTTCTGTGTTCAACGGTTGGATAGTTCCGACAAGATTCAAACAATGGAACAGCCCGTCACGGCATTGACCACAGCGAAGTACTCGCGCCAGCCAGTCTACTGACAACGTGAATAAACTATGAAGGGGAAAATGTTATTTACTCCTGTATCTGAGACTCGGAACAGCTGTTAGCATTGCATTGTGTGCACACACACAGAAACGGCAGTCTGTAGGAAATGGAGCGGAAATTCGACACACAAAAGACATATTTTAAACACTGTGTTCTACAACCGATCACTAAGACGATTGGGATATCGAAACATTAACTTTAAGTGCATGTTGCTTGCACGCAGATTATCAATTTGCCGTGGTCGTACACCATAGTTAACGTATAGAACAATAGTTAACAAATGATTACGATTAAATACGGCTAGATTCCAAGCTATGAATAAATGAAGATGATTATTTAAAGATAGGTTAGACACTAGCGTTGAAATGTTGAAACAACAAGCAAAAAAATCATACAAAATACCAATTATAAACCACGGAGACAAACAAGTATGAGAATAAAAAGTTTCGTATACTAGTGGCTAACACAAGGTCAAACGAATGGCCCAAAAAGTTCAATACAAAGAAGTTCAAGTTCAATTTGGCCTTGTTGAAACACTATGATAAGTACAGGAAAATAGTGTGGTTTATTTATTGAATAATAACTATCAAACATAAAATTAAATAATGTAACGATGCATTTAATTAAAGAAAAACAACTCATGTATCCATTACTTAAAATTTTATATTCACAGGTTACCTCAGTTAAATATTTTTCCACAAAATTACATTGAACATTCAATTCAATCGCGGTTTCGTATGACAAGACCCTTTCAAATTCAAAACCTTGGAAAGCTTGCTACGTAATGCTACACCAGTTTGACAGGGGCCTTGAAGCGAAACCTCATTAACTTTAACGCTCCCTATTTATTTAACGGACAGCTTTTGTGCAAAATATTTCATAATCATGATGACACACTAGACGCGAATTCTACGTACAGAATTATAGACTTGTTATCAACGGCTTTGCCCGCAACTTGACGTTTATCTCACGGGAATATATGTGTTAATCCAGGTTATAAACTATCTGTGTACCAAATTTCATCCAAATCCGTTCAGTAGTTTTTACATGAAAGAGTAACAAACATCCATCCATCTACCCTCACAAACTTTCGCATTTGTAATATTAGTAAGATAAGAAATAAAATAAGAGTATTAAGTAAGATACGACTACACCGTAGGTACTACGCTGCTACGGCTAAAAAGGGTCGCGTCTACGCCGTAGGTACTACGCGGCTACGTCGTAGAGACCCCGCGGTTACGCCCGCGCCTAACTACGCCGTAGCCAAATAAAAATAACAGTAGTTAGTATGCTATATACACACGTTGTAAGCAATGATTAAAAAAATATATTTTAATTGTGTTTTTTCTAGCAATTTTTTACGGTCGTTCTAGTTTCTTGTGCTGAATTCATGATGAACGTTTGTGTGACGATGTCCCTTCTACTGGATTTTTATTATTAATTCTACCCGTCAAGAGATCTACGATGTGGTTCAGATGCTTCATCCACTGGTAGGTCAGAAGTTCACAGATCGGAGTGGTAAACTCTAACAAAAGATCCAAAATGGCCATAAACGACACTCCATTCTCGGAAATACTCTAGTACTGCAAAGGTCGTAAGGCTCATCAGCCACTACTGAAGCCCTTAACTCGTAGGTCAGTACTGGGCCGACCTAGATTGCCATTGGCAAGCTAAGTAAGACTCGGTTTCCACCAAAGCGGAGAGGAGCGGAGACGAGAGTTTTCTTTTTTTTTTAATAACCAATCAGATTTTCACTTGGCACTTCTCTCTCTTTTCTCCGCTTAGCTGCGGCGAAAATCTGATTGGTTCTTTCAAATCACATCTCCTCTCGTCTCCTCTCCGCTTTGGTAGAACAGGGCCTAAAAGAAGCAATTCATAATTTCAATCAGCTCAGTTAATATGGTAACTTAACGTTCTTTATTGTTAAAGCAACAAAGAAACCTACGAATTTCCTAATTCTAACACAAGAATGCCGAACAACGTAGAAACAATAAGTGCGCAGTGTTTGTTTACATAGGAACAACGATAAATAATGAATCATTACCCACTGGGCAATATTACCACACAATACCACTGTGCCACGAGTAAATAATGCGCAGACCAGGTGAAAACATGCTTAGCAGGCCATTTGTGTACATAGCCTGCTTTTTAAGGTAAAACTTGAAAATATTTGTTCATTTTTACCCATAATCGTCCGACTGAATCAGAATGACGCTATGAAAAAAACATATATCATGCGTAAATGGTCAGTTAGATAATAAATATGTAATAGGTCATTATCGTATACTAACATGAGCAGCACGTCTTTGTGAAAATAAATGCCTTCTACAGATTAATGGCTCTTTGTTTGGGCCACCTCAGACAATAACATTCGTAGGGAGAAAAAAATGGTTTGCGTCAGTACAATGAAATACGTCTATAAATTGGTATTTTTTATACGATTTTATATCTTGTTTATAATTAAAGTTTTAACTACAATCTAATTTTATCAATGCAAAAAATTTTATGTTTTGATATCTGTTTGGCGCACTCAATCAAGTCAGAACATAATTATCTGTATGAAATTGTACAAAAATACGTTAAAGTCTAACACATAAGATACCGAATATACTGCCAGTATATACATATATGTTCCCATAGGATAATTTTAGAAATAAACACACATAAAAAAAATTGCGATCACTTTGAAAAAACTAAAAATCTTTTTTGTTACGGTAGACTAAACAATAAAAAATATGCTAGTGATCACAAACTTTTTTTTGATGTGTGTACACGCAGGAAGCCACTGGCAACAGCTAGTTATATTAAATACTTGTTTAATTTATCAGATAGATTGATTTAACAAAGGCTGGGCATGCGGGCAGCGAGTAATGGGCGACTCGCAGCCCGACCATGGACCATGCCCGGGTCGACGGCGCGTTGTGTTCCACGCGCGCCTCAAGGAGTGTCAGCAAATTGACGGGGCCTGTAGAGGGCCAGAGCCTGCCGGGGTCGCGGGACTTACCCATCACCGTAACCCCAGTACGTAAAGGGCTAGTGAAGGACACCGTGGATTTTAGTCAGTACAAGTCTGACAGTCCCTCTCGCCCTGCCCTGGGTGGGAGGACTCATTTGATGATTTTACCACGCAAAAAAAAAAAGGCTTCCATAATTATATAAAAGCATCTTTTAATAAAATATTTGTTAAATTAGCCAAATTAAGCGCTATCCACACATGTCAGGGCTATCCGTGTTCCGAGTTGTTCGTTTAAGTGTTCCCGACAGGGACGTGCCAGCAGTCACCCGTGTTCACATAAATATCAGGGAAGTTGGTATCAGTGTAATATAACAATGTGGATTAGACAGGTCGTAAAGTATATTATTCTGTCGTAGAAGTTCTATCACACACAACCTTTCTGTGTTCATGTTGTCTTCAACGTACCTAGATAAAAATCAGATACCACTGTCGGAGCATACGTGCGTCCGAGCGTGCTCCGGGACCCTGACGATCCGGATAAGCTTAACATGGAGCACGTAGCTATGTGAACAAGTTAGAAAATGTACCTAACCGTTTTTTTTTGTCCCTGACGGAACACGGCAGACCCGGATACCCGGAAATGTGTGGATAGCGCTTTAGCGGTAAAAAGATGGACGCAATGTCCCTAAATGTTGCCGAGGTCAGTATTCGATTAGCAAACCCTTGTTCAATTAAGGGTACGTCGTGTCATCGTTATTTATTTGAAGTAAATTTTATTACGAACATAAATAGATTGTTTTTCTGTCCTGTCTGATACGAAACTCTGAAACGACATGTCTAATATAGTTTAGTAATTATGTAGATGACTTTGAAATAATGAAACGTTATTAATCAGAGGTAGGAACCTACATGTTCCAATTAAAAAAACTTTCAGAGCAACAGAACCAAAGGTATAAAGATATGCTTAACTGCTGATAAAACATATCGCTGGTATTTCCCAATGATTAGTATTAACGTCAGGTCTTTATTTTTGCATAATAGCTACAATAGGAGGCGGCAAGGACATATCCTGCATTCATATTAAAGTCAAAAGGACGTACGTGTTCGCTGCAAATAATAGAAAATATAAAACAAAACATTAAAACTGAACTAATGGGACAATTTCTTGTTCATTATGCTTGTTATATTAGGGCAATAGCCCCACAGAATATTCCATCCGAATCCTTAAAAAACAGGAGCAATTGCTGTTTAAATTACTCTTATTCAACAGTTTGTTAAGTAAAATTTCAAAACGTTTTGCTATGAATACGAAGCTCGGCAAATTCTAAACTGACTACTCAAGGACCTTACATTTCTCAACTCACTTGCCTAGCCTTTTCGCAACAATATTCGGGTCGGCTTCTAGTTGAACCAGATGCAACTGAATATCAGTATTTTATATGGAGCGACTGCCTATCGGACCTCCACAACCCAGTAACTGTTTAATACGATACCCCATGATATGAAAGGTTGTCAGACTTTTAGAGCTTCTGACTAATAGTAACGACTGTCAAAGATCTACAAATGACAGCCGGCACCAACGGCTTTACGTGCTTGCCGTGGCTCGGAAGAAACTCGCTATGATAGATGGTCACCCATCCACTGTCAACCCCGGCAAGCGCGGCTTAACCCGGAAGATCGACCTGTGAGTGTGTAATTATTTAGCCAGGAGCTCCTCCCTTACACTTTAAAACTTTATTTTTAGATTAAATTGAGAGCATTTCCTTGGGTTTGTTCTTTATTTATAGTAATAAAATTGTACAATCGAATAAATTCTGTTAAAACATTTTATGACACACTTGAGACTTTTATTTAAATTAATGTGACAATGAAGCTCACGTTTTTTCTGTTTTGGCCCGATAACATAACGAGATAGAGTATATTCACATACGACGTAATTCGGTCAAGAATGTTTTAAGAATGAAAACAACGAATCGTTTCTAAAATAACTTAAAACCAATAATAGCAAAGTCATTGACCGAATCAACTGAACATCTCTAAACAGTGTAGCTGTTATCTTGAATCAACATTCGATAAGTTTCGCTAACAATCATTAAAGTGGAACATAACAATATAAGATGATAGACTTGTTTGCAATATTATTATGTTTTGAGTGACGTCTTCTATTAATTTCAATGAAACTGGTTATTTTTTTCGTAGTTTTAGAGGTGATCTAAAACTGGATCTTACAGTGAATTTATCGTGGATTCGCGGGCAATTTTGGTTTGAACCAGAAAATGTCTGTGAAGATTATCTGACCAAAGGGGTTATCTGTTACGCACAGTTAAATAATAAAGATTCAATTAAAATGTTTAATAATTGCGATAAACTAAACTTTTTTAAGCCTAACAGAATGGGTCGACGACGCGTTGTGTTCCACGCGCGCCTCAAAGAGTGTCAGCAAAGTGACGGGGGACCTCTAGAGGGCCAAAGCCTGCCGGGGTCGCGGGACTGTACGAATTATCGTGACCCCGGAACGTAAATGGCTATTGAAGGACACCGTGGATTTTAGTCACTACGAGTCTGACAGTCCCTCCGGCTCTGCCCTGGGTGGGAGGACTCATTTGATGACTTTACCACGATAAAAAAAAGCCTAACAGAATACTAGTAAGAAGCAACACTATTTTACGTGTAGCAAGGAAAACGTTTTGTGGTATTTCTTAGCTATCGTGCATAAATAATTTGGTGGTTTTCCTTTAAGGAGAACTGACTGACTGACATATCAACGTACAGCCGAAACTACTGGGGCTAGGAATGTGAAATTTTGCACACGGCTTCCTATTATAATGTAGGGGAGCACTAAGAAGGGGTTTTTGAAAATTTAACCTTTCAGGGGGTGAAAAGGGGGGAATTAGGAAAGTGCGTAACCCACGCGGACGAAGTCGCGGGCAAAGTGCTAGTCGTGCATAATTCAGTCAAGTCAATAAATTCGTTTCATTTTCATTTTGTCATACAACAAGAGAACTACTTACAGAGCGCATGACCATTACTGCGCCATTAAGTCAGACGGGTCGAGCACAGGGTTAACGACCTTCAAACTAATTGTAAACACCTAATTTCGCCTCATGTAAGAAGTTTGTATTTCTCGCTATTGTCATGCTGCAATTACAGAGTAAATTACATAGTTAATTCCAATAAAATTGTCGGTACTCAAAGCGTTTGTCAGTCAAGACCCAATGAAGATAAACGACGGTTGGTATCAGATGATGCAACAGTCATCTGTGTAAATATATTTTCCTTCTAGTTTCATCTCACTCAATGTCACATAATTCATATAAATAGTTGTGAATCTTTGTGCATTCTGTGCGCTGGGTATAAAGATTATGAACGCTCTCTAGAAGCCCTTTCCATCCATGGCATTGTTTGAGATTCGAGCGAATGGCACCGCTCAGTCAAGTCTCGAGAGCGCATTTCATTGGCTTTTGTTCGTTCTGAAAGGGTTAACGAATAATATAATATAGGTTCGAAAGGCAATCCGGTTTCTAAAGATTCTTAAGATTCGTTACTGTATTATCTCTCTATTCTCTATTAATACGTCTATCTCCAAACAAATCTTTGAAAAAAAAATGTTAATTAATTACTGAGTTATCTAAAGCCGCGTATCATTCTTTTGAATATGTTCTCATATCTTTAAAATCTGTTTCCCTTAATATCAACTTGGCAGATTAAGATATGTTTTTAGGCCATAATCATTGTTGCTCGTGGACAACAAAAACGATCGATCAACGACTGTTTGTTATGATGACTTTGGTTATAGTCAAGTACGATACGAGTTTGATTTTGGATCTTTATTTGGTTCGACGAGCAAGGTTATTTAAGATTTTAATATGAACATTTCGTTGGAAGAAAATGCCAGAAAGCGCAAGTAATAGTCATTACGTTACGTCTCGGTGGTACAACCTACGCAGTTTTGAAATTCAGCTCAATGTTAGAGGGAAAATTCAGCAGAAATTACAGCAGTTAAATCAGAAAACTCGGGAGTTGACAAGAGCTATAAATTGATTGTTCCCAGTAAATGAATCATCGTAATCATTTGAACTGGCCTTAAAGAGGAAAGTGTCCCAGGAATGCAGCTGCTTTGGCTTCGAGCCATGAGTGTGGGACCGGGGGAAATATCATTCTAGGTAGGTACTTGCATATTGTCTTTCAATAAGGACTGGCCGGATATGATTAGTTGTTTACCTGTCAACTGATGAATATCCACGTGACAGTAGACATAAACCTACATATGAATCTATCTCAATGAAACTGCTGTAAACGACTAAATTGCAAACAGTAAAAAGCATTGACCTTTAAATTGGCACTAACTAGTGATGTGCACTTGATCCACGTAAAAAATGCCGTCCTGGCCCAAATGCTACTTGTGTGACCTTTCAAACAATTCGAACTAGCTCAACTTCAACAAATCATCCACTTGTATCCACTGAACAAAAAATAGTTAAGAAACTACATAGGTACTATGAACTAGATATACGACTGAGATAAGGCAAAAAACACTGGGATGACCTATGTGCGGACACAATTATTGCAATAAATATGTTACATGGACCTTTGACAACCTCTAATAGTACGAGAGAAAGTTCCATCATGCGATAACAGGATGATACTATTACTAACTACTTGATAGTAGTTGTCTTATGTACTATTACGTCGCGTTTATCAAGACGCAATATTGACCATAGCTATACTAAATGATAAATTAATTTGTGTTCGTTAATTGGGAACTGAGCAGACTTTACTCACATGTGTCGCCCATCACAGATAAGAGACAACTGCTTCCCACGTATAACACGACTCTAATTCATTAAGTGTAATTTATACGTCAACTTAATGTTAGGTATTCGGAATACTTAATAACTATCGTAAAGGGTTGTTATACGAGGGCTGCCCCGCTTATTAAAGACCAACTAAAACAAAGGTCATTTGCAGAAGTGATAACTTCCTAGAGATAAAGGTCTACAATCACCATGCCGTACACGAATAACAGTAATCACAGAGCTTCACAGACCCAATAAACAGTCCGAACACGTAGCTCACGACTCGACACCGTACATCTATTTTGACTTGGACATTTTGAAGCTCTGAATAGCAATCGTTTAGGAAAGTAAACAAACGCTATTTGCGTGCTAAATACGGAAGTGTTGCACTAATCATATCAGACATAAATACATGGGAAGTCTTACGAGTGCGGAGTACCAGTGCCATAGCGGTCCTGACGACATATCATGACGTCAGTGCCCGCACTTGAATGAAACGTATTGACAGATAGGGGCGTGTTTATAAAGAACTTGTTTATCATACCATTGATGTAACAAAATCAATATATTGGTAATGGTTCAAAGTGTTACGAAATCAAAATAGACTATGAACGTAAATGAATGACAAAAATAGCCATTCAAAACAACCATCTATTTATCACTTGATGAATCAGAAATCCGTTATTTATATAAGAAACTGGGGTAAGCATAAAATTTTAAAATGTATTTCCGCAATATTATTATTAATCAGGTGATGTTTTGCTAAAGAATGTTATAGGGAATTTTAATCTGTCAATATTAAAATCGTAATTGGCACCAATGCCAAAACATTACTTAAAAGTGAAACTTATGAGCTGGAAAAGACTAGAGACAAAGTGAAACTACACAAAAATACCTACAGATTGTTGTGCTACAGATTGGAAGTGGAATTTGCAGATAGGTGACAAATAGAAGTTCTCTTTTCAGTTCAGCGGCGGTATTATGTGCTTTCCTAAGACACACAGCGTTGCTTTGAAGAATGCTGTTGTAAATTCGCCTTACCTTGGTTGTCTATGGTTAAAACTTACCAAAATGTCCCTGGTTTTATACCTGTCTCTTTCTTTCACCAGCGTGCGTCCTTTTCTAATCGTGAAGGATGCTTGACAGGCAAGCTGTCAACTTCATAGCGTTTGTAGATTTTGCCGGGAAAACATCGAAAAAATTTCCAAAGTCAAAAAAGTGTTAAAATACAATAATTAATTGTATTAAATTAGCACACAGCGTTTATTTAGAGTACGTAACACGTTTTTCTTTTGTGAATTAGTGTTTTAAAAGGATTACGGACTAAATTGAACGGGTAAGTGTGGTGTGATTTCACGAGGTTGAATGTTGACGCTTCGGGGGGAGATCAGCATTCAAATAGGATGAGACCTGATGACTGGTCAACATCATCGTGATCCTCGAACGACGAGAGCATAGCTTCACATCCGCCCAACTGAAGACGCAAAGTCACGTAAGTACAAACAAGTCCAAACTTGTTGGGACCCGCGTGTAGAGTCACAAATTCAAGATGAGTGAGGGGTTTAATTCTAGTTATTGAACTAACTTACCTCCTCTAACAACGAGAAGGCTATCTGACTCCACCCAAATAAATTTTGGTCAGTGGGTCGTCTTAGTTTTTTGAGAAACAACTTCATTGTGTATTTAGGTGAAGTTTTAGTATGAAGCTTTATGAAAAACAAGTATTCCACACACTTTCAAAGAAAGATCACAAGAACAGGCAAATCTAAAATATAATCAATTTTATTTGACACTTTTTACAAAAACCCCTTACAATTCCTTGTTTTATAAGTCTTAAAGTTAATGATGAGTTGTATCATTTTAACAAGACCAAGGATTAATTCGTTTCAACTGAGCAGTTATCCAACAATATTTTGGAATTGAAACAACTGTTAATATTAACATTACAGGATTTGCTTAACCGGGTATCGGCTACCCTAATTATTTTCATTATAGCACATGGTTCGAAAAGATTTCTATTATTAATGGTCCACCAACCGTGGACTCACAATTAGCTGTTTAGCCAAGAGGTTTTGCACCCTATCAAAGCTTCTTTAGGTGGAATTAAGGTCCAGCCGATTAAACAAGTATAAAGAAAAATCTATTTGACCACTCAGAACATTTAGAGGGGGTTGTCTAGAGGACCATGCCCACTCAGGGCAGCAAGCATTGCATTTTTGAAATTAATAACAGCTTGTGGCTTTCTCTTTATAAAGGAACCTCCCTGGTATCTAGTGAAACATGCTTTAGAAAAGTTTGCAACCCCAACAACAAAAGACATAGCACTCATGATCTTTTAGTTAAACCTTTGACCCACTGACCATATACCTAATTCGAGTTTACTATGTCGAATTTATTGTAAAAAAAAAATAAAAAATAAAAATTGATCTGCGGGTTAGGTCCCGTATTTGACCGCGGAGGTCTCGACTCATAATGCCAGTGAAACATTTCCAATTAAATTAATAAGGAAATTTAACCCAGTATAGGTTCACAAACAAGTGGTCTATGCTTATTTTCATTATCCAATTGTAGAATCACACAGGAGGCTTCTCCTTGTGATCTATAACAAGTACCGCTGTTAACAGCATTTGTTTTTTTTGGGCTATCAATGGCCCCAATTATGTTTGCCAAAGTACAACTGGATTGCGGAAATCCTGTGAGAACAATGTTTCTGTATAATTGTATACCTGCACGGTTGTTCCTGGTAAATCAGGATCGTACAGTATTGGTTTCTCTGGTTGCGGAAACGCTGAGAATATTGGAAATCTTGGGGTATCACAAGTCTGCTTGAACCCTCTCTTCAAACAGAACATATTGGTCTAGTATGGAACACCCAGCAGAACTGGGTAAAACCTTTTTCCAATAATAATAGAGATTTTACTCATCTTTAACAAGATAGAGCAATGGAAGCAGTTGTCTGCAAAAAACTCGGACTTAAGTTTTACTGAATTATGATAATTATGCAGTATCAAAAGAACTTCATTTTCGCAGAATGCAACTGTTTCGAAAATTGTTCAATCAAAACAGGTTACTAGAGAGAAGTAAGTTTCCTCTGCCTGTTCAACAAGGGTGGTTAAAGCCACAGAGTACATCTCAATACCGAGAGTTAAGAAAAGTGTAACTCACTTCTTGACCACGGATACACCCAACTTGGGGTAGGGAGCCCAATTAAACATCACTTACCTATCTGTAAGGTGGGCTCCATTCCAGATACCCTGGCTCTCAGATTTCCTTTCCAATACATATGCCGTATTTGCAGCTATAAATATTCACATAGTGCACATATACATATTAAGTCCGACAACAGGACTCTTATTATATACCTCAGAAACAAAGGGGGGGGGGGGCGAAGGATACATTCCCTTGCACTACTAAGCCTGACAAACAGGTTCCAAAAACTTGCAGAGCAGTTGCATTTATCTCTCTTAGCCACTTACTCTCGGGGAGTTTAAACGAAATTGCGAATCGCCTCTCAAGGGGTCGCAAAGTACCAGAGTGGCGTCTTCTACCCCAAGCCGCGGAGGCCATGTTAAAGATATGGGGCGTCCCAGACGTAGATCTATTCACGTCAACAGAAACGGCTTTCGTACCAAAGTACGTAACATTAGGTTCCAAAACCTTACGCAGTTATCTGCGACGTTTTCAGCCGATAATGGGACTATCAGCTGGGCTGGGCATTCCCCCACCCAGCTTAATACAAGTACAAGGCACAATTGTACAATCGAATTATGACCCACCAGAAGCATTATTTTCTTACAGATATTCAAATACAATTAGCTCCACAGTTGTATAAACATGAATATCCATAATAACGACCTAGATCCTTGTTATTTTGACAGATTCAAACGACGAATTGTCAAAACGGATCATACTTCAAATTTGTTGATAGTACATTCTAATAACGCCAGAGTGCGCCAAATGCTTCTGACTACTCGATCTTCAAGTGAGAGCCAGAGCGGAGCCACTTCCGATAAAGAACCTGCGGAAGGTCTTAGATCGGATTACAGGCAAGTGCCTTGCACAGGCGGACAAATTTCCGATAAAGACCCTGTGGAAAGTCTTAACAGATAGGACTACAGGCAAGTGCTTGGCACAGGTGGACAAGTTATCCCCCTAGCCTGGAAAATGAAGGGTGGGCGCTGACCAAGTCTCTTCCTAAACTCTAGCAGAACAAGACTTGTTAAAAAAGGTAGCTGGCGGACATCTACTTTTATAACAAATAAAGCCCCAATTAAAAGATGGTGATCCTGGTGTGATACCAATCAAATTAACCCTAAAACACCTATAGGTGTACATGTTGCTAGATTTCAGGCTAGATTGTTTTGAGAAAACAATCTAGGTTATAGAAGTATTCTCCTGCATAAAACTACTATCTCAACTTACTGAGCAACATCTGAAGTAGATATCTCAAAACATTCTTTCATTTAGAAAGTTCTAGTAACTATTTCACTTGCTAAAGCTTGCAGTACAAAAACTTCCAATAGGGTACACTACAATATTACTTTGTTTTTTTTTTTAATACACTAAAGAACTCTGAATATCCAGGTTCTTTGTTTGAGATAGCTAGGCGAATAGCTCTATAGCTCTAATACTATTGCTTCCCTCAGGTTAAAGAATTCGTGATCTCACATCAAATGGAGATTATTATCACCAGTTAATTTGACTATGCTGTGCCCGACAGGGTCCATTATTGATACAATGTTTTAACATACTAACTGTTTTATTTAACATAATGGAATGCAATAAAGTATTGAGTATTGAAAATAGTCCTGAAAATCTATTTCCTTTATTTATTTTTCAAAAAATTAGATGAAAATCTTATTTTTTGAAATATGAAATCAGTCTTTGTCCGAAATTTTGATTTAAAAACAGAATCAAAATTACAAAGACGGCAAGGTTCGTTGTTGCGGAAACACCGAGACCATGTCTACCCTGTTAGAAATGTCTGAAAATAGAATAAGCCTGTGACTGTTTTGACTGTACAACACAGTCACTTTATTTCTCTATCAGGAAAATTAAAACCAGCTTCTGCACAAGTTGGAAACATAGCATTGTTTTTAAAGATGCAAATATTGGTGCCCCACTGGGCAGCTATAACAGGTAAGCTATTATAGCCCCTAGAAGCTAGTTGTAGAAAATACTAGTTCAAGAAATGCTTGACAGGGGAAAGTGAAAGAGTAATAAAACATTTTCAGAAGTTTTACTGTCCACCAGTAAACAAGATTAATCACACCAACTCCAATGCTTATTTATTGCAGTTAGATTTATGCAATATTAATTAGCTAAATAATTATATCTTCAAAAGGTTGTACCCTTAGAAGACATAACTTTATCCTATTCCTAGATAAATATTTAATTTAGATTTATCTCCTTGTACCAGGTATCTCTATCTATAATTATTATTTTGATTTCTGAAGAAGTTACTAATTAGAAAGGAATGTTACAATATTTGTTACAGAAGGTTTAAAAAAAAAAAAAAAGGTTTTTAATCTATCTTTAAACCTATTTATGCTTTAAAACAGTATTATAATTAATTCATCATAGCGTTTGTATTTATCACCAGCAGATACCAAACAGGTCTTCAAAGCAACGCTGTGTGTCTTAGGAAAGCACATAATATGACTGTTTTGCATTCCAACAAAACAGGTATTATGTGTTGAATAAGACACACAGCGTTGCAGCAAGTCTCTTGCTGGTACCTTGAAGACTCTATGAAGTTGACAGCTTGCCTGTCAAGCATCCTTCACGATTAGAAAAGGACGCACGCTGGTGAAAGAAAGAGACAGGTATAAAACCAGGGACATTTTGGTAAGTTTTAACCATAGACAACCAAGGTAAGGCGAATTTACAACAGCATTCTTCAAAGCAACGCTGTGTGTCTTATTCAACACATAATACCTGTTTTGTTGGAATGCAAAACAGTCATATTATGACGTCTTAAAACCAGGCTTGTTCCAGTGAGTGAAAGAGACAAAGCTATACAAGTCGTCTAGCGCTATCTCGTTCACTCACTGGAACAAGCCTGGTTATTATATATTGTGTAGTTTTATGTCTCCTTGGCAACAAGACAAACACATTTTTTAAAATAAAATAAATAAACCACATAATTTCCGCCTGTCTGTTGGCAATGCATATTATAATTAAATCCCAACTGTGACAGCTCAGTGAGTAATTTTAGATACTGTATTTATTTTTGATGGAACAAATTTTATGAAAATATGAGCCAAGTTTTATTAAACAAAGGTTTCAGAGGTTCATTGAACATGCCATCTGCCATGCCTCTGTCTGACAGTGAGTGACATGTTGAAAATGAAATTTAATAACCGTGATTCCTGAACTTTAAAGGTCGGAAGTTTCCTGTTACATTATAAATATTATTTACTGTTTATCAAGAGATTACTTTTTAAAACTTACCTTAAAATACATTTAAGTGTTTTTAAAGAAAAACCAGCAGATAATAAAATAAAGGCTGAAGGTAAAAAAGAATAAAGAATAAAGGTTGAAGAAGATAAGTCAGGATTGTCTTTGGAAATGAGTCTCATCCCGTAAACTAGAATTAAAGAAAACACATAGAAACAACAATTTTAGAAATCTGCAAGCCAATAACATTCCATAGGACCGAGAATACACATAACACTTATAAAATTGGCATGAACTTCAGTTATATTAATACAAAGGATAGTTGAGCAATGTGTTTTGAATCTTGATTAAAAGGAATGCTGCTTGTGCTCTCTTGAACTATCTACACACAGGCATGTACTGGGAATTATTATTATCTTTCTTTAACAAGGTAAGTAACCTTTTAACATAAATCATTTTATGGACTCTCAACCATATCTTTCCAGGCCCAGTAAAGTTTTCCATCTGTCATTATGCCAAGCTAAGGGCATTTTGGGATTTTAAGACTGTTTTTCTTATTGTTTTACAAGTTATAAGGTGTAAATTGTTAAAGAATAAACATACTTTTTTTTTCTTACTATTTAATATTAATAATCCTAACATCATTGTATTTTTTAAACCATAGTGAGGAAATCAACTTTGTTATATTTAAAACAATAAACTGAATTATAAGAATGCAATAACACATGAGTGTTGTAATAAGCAAAAGTAGGTAAGTTCATCATCACCATATCATTGTTCAGCTAGTTTCTTCATAAGAAGGTATAATATGAATAAAATAAAAATATCAACTTGTACTCAACTATTACTGATGTTAGAGCAAATGTGATCCTTCATACAAATTACAGCCCTAATCAAAAGCAAATAGATTTACCGCAACACAGGTCTTATTGCTTTTTTTTTTCACCGTGGTAAAATCATCTTATGAGTCCTCCCGCCCAGAGCGGGAGGGATTGTCAGACTCATACTGACTAAAATTCACAGTGTCCTTCAATAGCCCTGTACAAACCGGGGTCATGGTAATTCATGAGCCCCACGACAAAGTCCCTATTGCTACCAAAAAATTGTGGGCAGCTTGATATCAAAACATAAAGCTTTAGTTTTGAGAGTTAAGATTTTAGAAAGGACCACCCTTTCAGTAGTAGTAAGCTGCTTAAAGGCTAGTGATGACACCAGAAAGTATAGTCACTTGTTTTAAATGAAATCTATGTTTAATATTATGAAGCTGAAGAGTTTATTTGTTTGGTTGAACACACTAATATCACGAATGAAGGGTTTGAATTAAAAAAACAACTGTGTTAGATAGGACTTTATTGAGAAAGCCTATAAAACATCATGCTACAAACAAATGGAGACAAGCAGCAAGGGTGAAACTGCAGGCTATAGCTAGTCATTCTATAAAAGCTCCCAAAAAATAGATGCAGTTTCATACCTGACACTTATGACAGTAACAAATGTTTCTATCAATCATAGAGATTTAGCTCATCTAATCTAGCTTTCATATTTTATCTATGTGATTAATCACAATGTGCATTATCAGACATTGTCGTAAGTAGCGGTCAAAGGAACATTGTATTGGTCCCGATAGGGTAAATACACCTTCTCAATCATTGCAATCAGTAACCTATCCATTTAAAAGTAATCCTACATGTCACAGGTATTTATAAAACGCATTAGTCACAAGCACAATGAAAATAGTTTCATAAAAACATAATGTGGATTAAAATTTTCAGTGACAAGAAGAATGTCTTTACTTCAAATTCTATTGTACCGGAATCTCATTAAGAAATATGCATGATTTCATCTCTCTTTTGTTACCTATTTCATACATAAGGTCTCTGTTCTGTGTAATAGATCTCCGCAAATACAAGAAAGCCGTTCAGAGGAAAACAGTGAAAATTTGTTAGCTTAACAAGCTAACTTTTGTAATAAAAATTGATTATACATTTAAAAACAGGGTGTTAAATAAATAACATACGTATTCATAATATGAACAGAACTAACCACTACTAAGTACCCAAATACAGAATTTATAGTGGTAGTATACATACCTTTGAAGCACGATTCGACGGAAACTCAACGGTGTAAATGCAGACTTCTCCAATTTTGGCAGCACACTCACTGATTAGCATAAATTAAGAATTCTGCATGTAAAATAAAATGTAACCTAAGGAACACCTGAAAGTGTTTGTTCCAAAATTAATCTTTCAAATATGAAAATAACGCAACTGAAGCATACCAGGAACCTAAAATCATAAATGAACGAAGTAGTAATATTATAGAATTAAATTTTAATTGCAGAAAATATGGCAGATTTCAGAAAAAAGACTGCTGTCAACTGTCAATTTTGTTTTGCACAGATAACATGAAATAACTCACGCCATGATTTTTTAGTCGATTGTATTAATCCATCGATAATTTCATTTTATGAAGTCTATTATATTTATAAAATTGAAAATATTATCATAATAAGTTTTGAAGGCTAATTACCCTTTTAAAAACGGGTTTTCCTTATTTTCCGTATGTGTGTGACTTGTATGAACTAAGCGAGGATGAGGTGAAAAGAGTAGTAGACTGTAGCAGGTGGCATTTTGTAGTTGATTCGACACGCGCTTGTTTACTGAAATATAATTAATATAATAGCCGTTTACTTTCGCGTTAATGGACTTAAAACTGTTGTCATAAAAATCAACGGGGAATGCTGTTAGTGTGGCCCGGCTATTAATAGTACATATTAATCTATCCAACAATTTGTACTCTGTACTTTTTTAAATTTCGAACTATTTTTCAAAGATTGTCATTATTGGTAAAAAGTTATTTGCAAATGTAAAATATTTATTTATCTTTCAATATTTGTGGTGTTGTTATTGTTTAAATTTAACAATAAATTTCAGGAAATGCCCACATTTCCCCCGGAACCCCCTGCTCCTTGTACATGCAGTAACCCACCTGGCTGCCAAGTAAATATTTCAATATTTTTATCATATAAATTGCATAGCTAAGTCATCTTTTCTTTTTTGGAACATAGGGTGATTTATAAAGTAGCAAGTTTACGGAATAAACAATAATGCGTGTCTGTATCGGTCGTGCAGGAAAAATAAACGCATTCTATTTATACGCTCGCACATATAATAAACACAAGTTGGTACCGACTACTTGCAACGGTTCATACGTTCACGAGTAGATTGATTTATTTAGTTTCGATCGCTATACTCAAAATCTAATGTAAATATGTACGTTATATACATTTAAATAAAATAAAGTTAAGGCTTGTGAAAAAAAAAACAAGTGATAAGAAAAATCATTTTCCTATTTAGTCGTTGGCAACACTAATTACGTCTTTTGTGCAAGGCTAGTGCATGTTACGGATTTTTGGGGCTATCAAACCAATTTGGAACTAGAATAATTCCATTAGGGATTATCTAGAAAGTGTATTTTAATTCGTTACAATTCTTCGAATCATAACATGCTTATGGAATTGACCGATGAACAAGAACTAAGTGATAGCGGAATGGAATCTTTGAGTGCTAGCAAAGATGATACCCCAGAGCGGAGACCCGACGATTTTTTCATAACCCCCTCAGTATGTACGGATAACTGATAATGATAATTAGGACAAGTGTAACGTTATAATGATAATCATTTGTTCAAACAGCTAGGATCATCTCCCAGCGCGGGTACACCTACTAGTGGGCCAAATGCTGCAGGGGCACTTTCTGGACCACTGAAAGAATATGATGATGTGAGTTTTATCTTTAAAGTGTATGTTTCCCTATTTAATAGTGCCAATTTATGTCATGTGTATGTGTTCATTGTTTTAGGAACCTGATGAAACGTTATCAGAGAGGTTATGGGGGCTGGCGGAGATGTTCCCTGAGTGTGTTCGAACCTGCACTTACACTATTACCACCAACACAATGTGAGTTAACATATCATCATTAATTTCTTTCTTTTTTACTTGAGTATGAGGAGCTGTAAATGTGAAGCAATGGAAATTTAATTTAAAAAATTGCATTGAGTAACAAGCCAGTTCATAATTCTTATTTCATTCTAGTTTGAAATTACTGATAACATGTTGTTTATGTAAAAGTGTCTATCTTCATATTAAAATAAGTGGACTATGGATGAGCAGTGTGCAATATTTATCTTATTTCATATTTTGTTTTTAAAATATTTGTATTGCTTTGTTCAGATCTGGAGTCAAATCACTCTATGGACTATCTCGCTCAGTGATGTGGGTGGTGGCCAGTTCATCGGTCATCCTGTTTGCTCCAGTCATATTTGAAGTAGAGAGAGCTCAAATGGCTGAAATGGAAAAGTCACAACAGAAACAGGTAATTCTTTGATAAAAGCTGATTTTGATCTAGCTGATATATTTTATTCCTTTTAACACATACTTGAAATATCTTATTAATTATTGTATTTTGTTCCAGGTCTTGCTAGGCACCAACACAGCCCTGGCGGGTCCTCTGCCACCCAACATGCCACCCATGCCCCGATAATTTGTTGTTATCAGACTTAAACAGCACTTCATTGTAACCTGTTTGACATCTTCATTATATAATGGAAATATTCAATTATCACCCTGAATGCTTTAATGTTAGTGTATTAGTTAAAAAAAAAATAGGTACCTACTTTAAACATGATTTGAAGTATTTTGTATTGGGGTTAGTAACACAGATTATCTGAACTGTACATAAGTCCTTACAAAACCCAATCGCATTTAATCAGAATTATTATAAATGTGTGCAAAATAATCAAATTACTGTTTAAATATACTATTATAATTGTATTAAAAATAAGTTGCATTTTCTCCTTACTGTCTATTATGTTTTTCTGTTCCTGGAGGTTGCAGATATGTTAGTCAATGGGTCTAATTTATAATTATTGATTGGTTAGTGAGATAACCTTTTGATTTGTGAAGAACATTTTATAGGTGATGCTTTGTTATTAGAATAAATGTACTGTTGAAAATGCATTTTTTAATCATCGTAATGTTAATAGACAACAATGTGACAAAAAGTAATACAGTCTATAATTAATTAATTCAAAAGCTGTTATCATTTTACTAAAGTAAGTAGGAGATGAATCAAATATTTTTAGGTAGTGATTATTACTACATGGTATAATTTCTTTAAGTAGTGAATTAAATGGGTGGAAATGAGTGATACTGTGGAATAGTCATAGGTCCTAGTATCCTGATATTAAATATCACCAACCAATAGCACCTCAAATGGAAGTAGAAAGCTATGAGGATGTGAGATCATAATCCATTCTGCGGATGGCGAGTACGTTTTGGTGGTATAATTGGAAACACGTTCAGTAAGAAATTGATAGCAACCTGTTGCATAGGATCGAAGATCGTCTTCTATTATTTAATTTATGCACATATTACAGGTGCAGGCTAGACAAGGCGGGGCAATGTATAGGAGTATAATATCTGTAGCATTTCTATTATATGCAGGTGCATTGCCCGAGTAATCTTAGGGCAGGCACTCACTGACGTGACATACTGAGAGATCCAGGGGCACACTGTACGGACTTGTGACATTGTTGCAACCCCTGCCGCTAGCCGCTGAAATCACCGCCAAGATACGCCAGGTTCAACTTTAGTTAAAATACGTAGCACTCATATTCCTTTGATAATTTGACGTAACGTATGCGTCTCACGTAATGCAGCGGTTTCGCCGAATGTCACGAAGTACTGCAATAACCCAGGGAAGGGCTTGAATATTAACGCTTAAAGCGTTGACATTCGTTTGGTTTTTATTGAAATGTTGACGGGAAAAATCGTTTGCCACCCCAGGTCCGTCAGTGAGCGTTGGCCCTTACTTCAATTCCCTGAACTCAATATTATACAGACAGGTGATCAACATTAAAAATTAAGACATCAATAAATTAAACTTAAAACCGGGTATTGAGTTTGCATTGCAATGTCACGAAAGAAGCATGATTTTAATTGATTTTAGAGTTGAAACATGCTTGAAATGAAGACTTGTTGAAACCAGACTCTTAATGTTCTTAAATTATCTGTGAACTGACATTCGTCGTCCATTCGTCAGACTCTAAAAATATGTTATCTGTGCAAATAGTTCATCTCAAATGTCATTTCACCTGACAACTTTTTTACTGAGATCCGATGTATTTTCATAAATAAATCGTTGTAAACATGGCAAATACAGGCTTGTTGCCGTTTGTTCGCGGTGTAGACTTTACTTGTAACGATTTCAGCGTAAGTTCTGAGTAAATTTGTCGAGACATCGCCCTATCTAAAACGGATGATATCATATCCCTAACCTTTGCTTTCCTATTTGGGTCTAAATATTTTTCTTACTTTCAGGATGATAAATTCCCCGATGCAATTCGGTACATGACTGGTCTGCAATGGCTCAGACTCGACAAAACTAATCTGACTGATATTCCCGAAGAATTGGGCAAGTTACTGAAATTGGTAAGTAGTCTTTACACTATACTTAGACGTTTTGTACGACTGTTGATGATTGAATGAACAAAGCAACAATAGGATAAAAGTTTTGCATAATCTTATATAATCTAATACAAATTTTATTGTCACTTCGTCAAAAATAACCAAGAAATTCTATTCTGAACAATTTTTTTTTTTTGTTTTACTAGCTATTTATTGCTGAATATATATATATGTAACAAATCAACATTTGAAAGAATCTTTGTTCATTCAATTAAAGGTTGCTGATGTTATAGTCCACTATTTATTATAGAATATTCTAATAGTTAAGTTGCAACGGTTTTTTGTGTTATTTATATCAAATTAACATAATATTGTGATTTTAAATATAATCCATTAAAAATGATTTCTTATTGTAATCACAGGAAAATCTATCATTGAAAAAGAATGGTTTAGAAAAGTTGTTTGGTGAGTTAACGGAGTTGAAATGTTTGCGTTCACTGAATGTACGGCACAACAAAGTGAAGACTTCAGGTATCCCGGCTGAGTTGTTCAGGCTGGAGGAACTGACCACCTTGGATCTGTCACATAACAGATTGAAAGAAGTTCCTGAAGGACTCGAGAAAGCCAAATCTTTACTAGTCTTAAATCTCAGTCATAATAAGTAAGTTTTTACGACACTATTTTTTTTCGACACTATTCCCTACATTAGTTATTAATTTAATAAAATTTAAAACTTAAAAATGTGAATTGTTCTTACATAAGACACAAATTTCTTTCTGAGAATTCTGTACTTTTGTTATACATATTATTATAAAATACAGTGAAGTTGTAAAGAAAATGTTTCACCAAAGTAGGTTTTAAATCAAACATCTTTACTAAACTGTACATTGTAATTATTTTTTCAGAATTGAGAGCATCCCACCAACATTGTTTGTGCAACTGACAGATTTATTGTTTCTGGACCTGTCTCATAATGTATTGGAGACTTTGCCCCCTCAGACAAGGAGGTTGGCAAACTTGCAGACCCTTATTCTTAATGATAATCCTCTTGGAGTTTTTCAATTGAGGTAAAATTGTTTTCTTTTTTCTTTTGTCCTTAATTTGAATGAATCCACTCTTGCAATAACTCAAATCATAAATATTAATTGAAATAAAAAAGTACAATCCTATCTTTTCTATCAAAACTATCTAACCCTCAAAGTTTGACCAAAATCAATTTTTGGCAGAGATCTAGAGGCTAAAATACATTCCTTAATTTCCAGACAACTACCCTCCCTTCAGAGTCTGGAAGTGCTTCACATGCGCAACACTCAGAGGACCCTGGCTAACCTGCCTTCATCTCTGGATACCCTGTCAAACCTGTCTGATGTAGATTTGTCTAAGAACGCCCTGACAAAAGTACCTGATGCCCTGTATTCACTGCTCAGCCTCAAGAGACTGAATCTTAGTGATAATGAGATCACTGAGGTGTCTTCAGGTGAGATTTTTTTACAAAATACTCATGTAACTTAAAGAAGAGAACTACACTCTCTTAAGAAGAAGAGAACGAAACTCTTGTAATGCATGTGTAAGGCAGTATAAATTGAGTCAACCCAGACCTCTATGATCTTGGCAGCTTCAGTAATATTCATCAGCTACTGCTGTTCATAAATAAAATGTAAGAAAATTACTAAATAGGAGAACATAACAATAAGGATGGCCCTACAATCATTCAGGAGAATAGATCACACAAAATTTCTCAAAAGGCCATAAATAGGTAGTTTCTTACAGTTTGCCCGCTTACCTTGTTATTGTACCTAATTTAAATTAAACAACTAAAAATGTGTGTTATCTAATATTGTTAAACATGTAGTGGCCATTCTTTGTGTGCATTCTATGGTTTGTGGTTGTCTCTCTGATAAGAAGCTCCCACTTAGATATATAAGCTAACACTAAACCTATTCCGATTTTATAAAATTCATCACCTAGCTTTTTGTATGAAATTCTTAAATGGGACTAATTCTTTTCTAACTGAAATAAATAGTAAAAAACTGAACTAGTCATAAAACCTCTTTATGAATAAAGATTGACCACTGATCAGCACAGAGTTTCCTTTGATTTACATAATTCTATGATGCAGATTGAAATCAATGCACATACAAAGTCATCACGTTTTCACTTGTGCGTTTGCATGTCCATTAGCAATTACCACGAAGTCATACTTTCTATTTTACTATGCTTATGATAGCTCAATTAAACATGAAAAAACATATGGTGCAGCTATACTTATCATTTTATTACTCAATTTGAGTTTTATTAGATTTATTAATCTCTGTTTCATTTGTTGGCTTAAAACATTGCTTTTTTTTTTCGTGGTAAAATCATCAAATGAGACCTCTTGTACTGACTAAAATCCACGGTGTCCTTCACTAGCCCTTTACGTACCGGGGTTACGGTGATGGGTAAGTCCCGCGACCCCGGCAGGCTTTGGTCCTCTACAGGCCCCGTCAATGTGCTGACACTACTTGAGGCGCGCGTGGAACACAACGCGCCGTCGACCCGGGCATGGTCCATGGTCGGGCTGCGAGTCGCCCATTACTCGCCGCCCGCATGCCCGCGCCTACGGTGGCCGGAGATCGTCTTGCAACGTCCGACGCCGTGGGCGTCTGCCACTGCGGCTGGGGTGGAGGGAGATCGCTGTTCTCTCCCTCACGCGGCCCGCCTCCTCCTTCGCGAGCACGACTGCTTCGCAGAAGGAGGCGACCGCTACCCACTCCGTCTCGCCCCGCAGCATGGCCTCGACCAATGCCGGGCGCGAGAGGACGCCGCCTATCGCCGTCGTGAGGACACGTGTGCTCTGCCCAAGCGGGGCAGTCCTGCACCGTATGCTCCACCGTGTCCTCCGGACGATCCTCGCAGTGGTGACACCCAGGCGTTTCTTCCCCCCTTATCAGACACAGGTACCTCCCGAAACTTCCGTGTCCGGTGAGGACCTGCGTCATGCGTCACGGCGTCCTGACCTACCCCAGCCACTCCTCAAGGAGGGGTCTTACCGCCGCGATTGCGGCGTGCCCGGACCTCGGTTGCGACAGTCGCCCCCTCCATACTGCCCTGAGATCGCGCCGGAGTTCTTCCCGCCGCGCCTCGACCTGTCGAGGCAGCGGGGATTCGCCCCGGCGCTACGCCTCCACGCGCCATTCGTAGACGCGCTGGAGGGCAGTCGCCTCCAGATCCCAGGGCAAAAGTTGGAGAGCTTAGCGAATTTTTGCCAAAATTCTTGACGCACCCTTGCTCAATACTGCTCAATGTATTTCATTCGGACGCTACGCTTAACGCCTAATGCCTACTATATTGTTTACTAGTCTAACACACGGGCGCCACCAGTTGCCATGACAATAATTCTAGAAAATATCTTATTTTACATTCATTTTTGCGCCTGGCGAGGTGTAAATCCCAACTAAATGATCTGGGTTATTAATTTTTCCACTTTTCAAATATTCAATTTTAAAGGTATAAATTTTTGGAAACGCCTCAAACACTTTTTTTGGGACCAAAAAATCACATCTTTACATACGCCTGGCCTTGTTCAAAACCAGTTTCTCTCAACCAGGTCTGCATTTTTGTGTTTAGGTATAATTGAAGAAATATTGAGCAAGTTTTCAGTGTGCCTCCAGCACTTTTCCAAAATTTCAAGTCTCAAGCTCTTAGGCCAATACTGAAACTGTTAACGATTTTAGAGATAGAGTTTTACTAAGCCTAGTTTATATTAAAATTAACTTAGTCAGGAAAAAAATTACATAAAAAACCAGTTCAAAATATACCTGCTGTTTGAAAAACTTTACCAAACAAAGAACTACGACACGTGTTCAGACACTTGATACGCTGTAAATGTGTCCATTGATGTTCCGGTCGTGAACACGGCCGCCCATCCGTGGCCTACGACGACGTCGACCTTACACCACATGTAACTGATCCTTATGAGTCAACTAGTGACCTGCAACACGTTTGTGTATATCCAGAACTGGTGGTGGAGGCATGGTATAGACAGTTGTTCTTTTTTTGCTTGTTTTTCGAAAAAGAAATATCTTTGATTTTAAATCGCAAGTGCACACAACATCGTGAGTGTGTCGCGAGCAACCGATGGATGCAAGTTGCGAATTGTCGTTCGGCGTGGCGGTTTAAGGGGAGGCCTGTGTTCAGCAGTTTACGGTTGGTTATGTTATAATTCAAATTCCACATTTCCAGCTATGGATAACTGGCAGAAACTGGAAAGCTTGAACTTATCCCGAAACAACTTGACTGCGCTACCGGCGTCTATGTGCAAGCTTCAGAATCTGAGGAGGCTTCATGTGGATGACAACAAGCTGGACTTCGAAGGCATACCCTCGGGGATCGGAAAACTCGGCAGCCTGGAGGTGTTCTCAGCTGCTAATAATTTACTGGAGATGATTCCTGAAGGACTTTGCAGGTACACTAGATGAAAAATGTTAATACTATATTTTAGAACATCCCCATAGAAAAAAGGCGTATTTTTATATGTGTATGTATGAGTAATACGTAAATCCCCGAACACTCAATGACACTTAAGTTTAAGACTTTAATTCTTAAAACAAGCACCACCACAAATAATGTTATTATCAGAAATAATTATCATGGAAATGTAAAATGTTAAATTAGGTTTGAAAATTACAACATAAAAAAAGGTCTTTCAAGTGACGGAAAATTCTCACAAATTTTACACAACCCCATTCTACCTTGTCATTAAATAATTATCACATGAATAAACAAGATCCAACAAGACAATTCTAATAACAAAATGTAGGTCAACTCCAACAATAATTTGGGGCATTTCCAAAATAAAGAATTCGAGAACCACACCATATTATTCACTGTCTGTCAGCATATTTGTTTAATCATTGAATAATGGGCGACGCGACGACGTTGAGAAATAATATAGTTGTAAGTATTTAAATTATGTAAACATTGATATAGAGATATAGTGAGATTATGTAGAAAGCAGCATTCTCTTAACATTATTCATCAGACAGTTCCGTAGGGGGAGGACTATGTTCAGCAGTGGACGTCTTCCGGCTGATGATGATGATGAATCGCCAAACTGTGTGCCAAATACAGCTTCCACAGACTCCGCGCGACTGACTAAGTAGGATACAATTGCTAAAATAACAAGGGTGGATTATTTTATCAGTAAGAGTCGGACAATCCCTTCTGCTTCACCAAAGGCGGAGGACGACTCGTTTGAAGATTTTGCTAGCACCAAAAAAAAAAAATACTCCACAGACTCATTTGAAGAGGGCGTTTACGCATTACTTAATGAGAAACTTTCTAAAATCTTATTGAGCAATTTTAGGTATAGTTTTTTTTGCGACCCCGGCGACGTTTAAACCGCTGAACACATTTTGCCAATTTTGGCATAGAAGAAGGGAACGATTACACGGGTTAAAACTAATGATGATTTACATGAGCTTTATAAAATATCATAACAACAGTTATTCGCAATAAAACAAGTAAATACATTTTCACACTGCAAAACATTGCGTTTCAGACATTCGCTCGTCTATAGATCATGAAATGCTAAGATATGCGACACAAATATGTTAGCAGATGATCTATTAGCACGGAAGCACACATTTATTTTTCAACAGCTGTAATTTAATCATAAATCATCTTGTTATACACGCATGTTAGATTATATTAAGATATTTCGTTCACTCAATGGCTGTCACGCGACATAAAACTTTAAGATGTTTTTATGTCTTGAATAGTTTATTGCGTATCTTCTACGTGTTATATTTGTTAAAATTGTCATGTGACTCGTAGAAAATAACGAATGTCTGACAGTAAATTTTGTTCTGTTTACTACATGGATATTTTTAAACAGAGTCCACCCCCATATCTGTCTGTCTGTCTGTCTATTCGCGATAAACTCAAAAACGACTGGACGGATTTTGATGCAGTATTTACAGTCAGAGTGGTTTATGAGGAAGGTTAAGGTGTATTATTTGTTAAGTTTTTGTGTAAATTGGTTAAACGAAAACGAAAGAAAGAGAAAGAAAGAAGAATGGGAAAGAGAAATGTAGGGAGACAACCGGCGAGGTGGACAGACGATCTTGTTAAAGTGGCTGGAAGAAACTGGATAGCCATAACACAAAACCGCCAGAACTGGAAAGATTTGGAAGAGACCTACACTCAGCATTGGGTGACTAAAGGTTGAAGAAGAGAAACGAAAACGAAAAATAACGTAATAAACAGCCTAGTACATGAATGTACGGTCTTTAATTGCCACTTGCGTTACAGAGCCACGGTGCCCTTTTAAGACAATACCGCAGTGCCCTCTAAAGACAGTCCCGCGATGCTCTCTTAACGCATCCCCGCGATGCCCATTCCAGAGAGTCATTTTGCTGACAGCTCAGTGTCGAACACGACGCGTTGTTTTTTCAGGCCTGGCCCTTGATTGGACTATGCAGTCCCCTGGCTTTAATACACATACACAGATGCATAAAAATACTACCGAATTGCAATGAGTATCAGAGAACTTTATAAAGGTGAATATTTTCCATAGCTATATTAAACACCTCTTTTTTCTATTGTAAACAGATGTGGCTCCCTGAAGAAGCTCAATCTAAGCTGCAACAAGCTGATCACTTTACCCGATGCCATCCATCTACTAAGTGACTTGGAAAGTCTACAACTGCACGGTAATCCTGACCTGGTGATGCCTCCGAAACCGGTGGAGCGAGCGAGGGGCGCTGGCTTGCAGTACTACAATATTGACTTCTCGCTGCAAGCTCAATTGCAACTGGCAGGCGCTGCTACTAATGAACCGACGACTCCTAACAGTGAGTGCTGAGTTGACAAAGTTAAAAGTAGATTTACAGAAGGAAAATAGGCATGATAATGGCATCAATAAATTGCATATAATTATATATTTAATGCGTCAGGGTATTGCAAAAAAAAATTTACACCTCTTATTTTTTTTAATCTAGGAATATTGACAAAAATAATGACATATTATGACACACAGCGGGAGTTGGGTTCTTGACGTTAGAATTACAATAAAAATTATATCAAGACTTGATGTATTGTGAATTTTAAATGTAATTAATCTTAGATTTGTGCGATCATCTTGTCTATTTGGAAAATAAGTTACAAATATCCAGGTGGGATATAAAGGCTAGCTTGATACAATGAGCTTGAATTTAATATCAATTTAGGCTTCGTTTCAGACTCTTCTATCGATATTTTTTCTAATTGTTTTTCTA
This sequence comes from Agrotis puta, assembly GCA_943136025.2. Classification (NCBI taxonomy): domain Eukaryota; kingdom Metazoa; phylum Arthropoda; class Insecta; order Lepidoptera; family Noctuidae; genus Agrotis; species Agrotis puta. Next base: position 12,890,828 of record OW964178.2, read on the forward strand.
GAGCAGGTTAACGGATTTTTAAGTAAAGGAACTTTGACCATTCCTAATTTTAACAAGTATTATAAAGACTCATTATCTATGCAGGTGTAAAATCAGACCCAATCGCTCGTAAGATGCGCTTGCGCCGCGGCCGCGCTGAGCCCGAACAGCGTGACTCTGCGGTCATCCTTCGAGGTATGCAAGAACAAGTCAACACACAACACAACGACCAGCGACTTGAACAGAAGAACTCAGAGCTCAAGTGAGTATTTATTATAAAATTCTTTCCAACCAGCATAATACAGGAACTATTATTACCATAGCCTGGAGTAGGTAGATTGATTTGGGGTCAATGGCCTGAAACATGTATATTAATATGAACATGCCTCTGGGATTCTTTTAAATTTGGAAATTGAATTCTTTAAATGTGGAAACTTTTAAATTTTTCAGGATAAAATGTAATCTGTGTACATCCAAATTTCAGCCATATCGGTTAAAAATCCCGTAAGTACTGAAATGAAATACCGGGAAAAAGGCTTATCCATGTTATGTTTTCTATGACAGTTCGTGATACAAGATTTTTGTCACCATTTAATTTAGCTTGCCGTCGACCCGCCAACAAGATGAATGATGAATAAAAAATCATGCCTTTTGTTTATTTCTATTGAATTTATCGTCAAGACATAAGTTGACACATTGTTCTCGTGTGAAACCAAAACAACAAACAATATTTATTATTGTAGGCCGAAACGCTGGGACGAGAGTTTAGAGAAGCCGCCACTAGACTACTCGGAGTTCTTCGATGAGGACACGGGGCAGACGCCCGGCCTTACGGTGTGGGAAATCGAGAACTTTATACCTGCACCTGTTGACGAGGTAACATAGGTTTTAGATCAAAGTTAGTTATTTAAAATAATGTGTATTAGAAATGTATGGTCATATCTTAGATTATAAAATATCCAAATTCCGTTTTCGAAAAAATGTAACATTCTTAGTGAAGCCACTTTTTTATAAACGTGCGAGTGAGCGCCACACACACATTTAAATGTTTTCGTTGGAGATGTTCACTGGTTTTACGTAGGTATCAAACGACGAGGGTAATTTTTCTACCGTCTTTTTGGCTTCAATTCTCAGGAGCTTACTAGGAATCTGGACATTCTATAATCTAAGGGTCATGTATTAAAGGTCATGTTGCAGACTATGAAAATTCAACATCTACGATCTTAATGTTTGAAATCTAGATTATTTTATAGTAATTCTTATGTTAGTCCTATGTAGAAAAGTTTTTAATTTGATGCATAGATCTTACCACCTATTTCCGATGCAAGCTGTATACAATAATCGTAATTTAAATACTGAATTATAAATACAGCATTATAAATACTGAACTTTATTTGAATGATTTAGTTTAAATCGTTCAAATGAGTTTCTTATGTTATACTGACTTACAATCAAGTTCTGTTTCATTTGCAACTATTTAATAAGATGTATGTGCTTACCTCCAGTTTTTTGAAAAGTTCTGTCCAGGGTATCTCTTGAATTAATTTCAATAAATAAATAGTGAAGTGCATAGAGATTTTTCTTTTCATCACATATTTTAATTAAATATTTCGTGATGTAGGTGGCACACGGCAAGTTCTTCGAAGGTGACTGCTACATAGTGCTGAAGACTGCCATAGAGGAGCAAGGCCAGCTGTCCTGGGACATACACTTCTGGATCGGCTCGAAGGCGACCGTAAGTAGACATGATGATATTCTCCTTTCTATATCACTATGTGGGTAATCCTGTTGAATGCATATACGTTCGTTACTGGAGTACCCAGTTGATGAAGTCTACTCTACATCTTATCTTAGGTACTTAGCTATCGCAATTGGAGTGCCTTTGACAATTATGTATGAACGACAACGAAGTGAAAGGAGTATGAAAGAGTAGCAGTTGACGTTCTTCCGTTTGTGCTTACCCATAGAGAGAAAGGTGTAACTATAGATTTACGGTCAGCAAAAGAGTTCATTATGTTTCCTTTCACCCTGTATAAATAATCTAATAATCTATAAGTTATTTATACAGGGTGAAAGGGACATAGACGCACAAACGAATATGGGTCCATGACATGTTTCATGATGTTTTTTTTTATTTTTTAGGAGTTTTTTACTTTAGACCTCATGCCTATTTCATCTATAGAGATTTTTAATAATATTAAAAAATATATATAAAGTCGCTACTTTACTAAAAACAATAACGTAAATAATAAAACAAGAAATAGGTGTCCGTACAACCAATTCTTCGCATAACTCTAACGCGCGTTTAAATGACGCTTTTCACAATACATTGCATGCTTGAAAATCTGTAACCGATCATTTGTAAAATTAATAACTTTCACATATTGAGTAATGACGTTACGGCCCGTTCACCACCTCGCCGCTGTGAGCGTTGACTTAGCACGGCGAGCGGTATGATCAAATGTTTGAAACACGCCACGACGCGCCGCCAGTGTTGAATTCGCGTATTAAAAATTAATTAATGTCTTCTTCGCGCTGCCCATCGCACCGCTCCTCGCTTAGACTAAGGTCGTGAATCGGCGTTTAGGTGCAGTCATTTCGCGTATTTTGTATTACGATGTTACTGACACCCTTTATAATTTGTAGGATGTATAAGCGAACGAGAAAATCTCAGTACTCTGCCTCAGATAAGTTTGTTTCCCTATGGTTGCCAGAGAATTCGGGAGGGTTAGGGCCCATAACATAACACCTTTCCCTGCCCACGGCCATGAAGTGATATAATTATGTATGGCCGCAGCTGGACAAGGCGGCGTGCGCGGCCATGCACGCCGTGAACCTGCGCAACCTGCTGGGAGCGCGGCGCACGCAGCGACACGAGCAGGCGGACGAGACGCCCGACTTCCTGGCGCTGTTCCCCACGCCGCCCGTCTACATACAGGGCAGCCACACGCCCTCCGGCTTCTTCACTGTGGACGACCCGGTAAGTACTTCATGTGTGAACCTGCGCCACCTGCTGCAGCGGACGAGACGCCCGACTTCCTGGCGCTGTTCCCCACGCCGCCCGTCTACATACAGGGCAGCCACACGCCCTCCGGCTTCTTCACTGTGGACGACCCGGTAAGTACTTCATGTGTGAACCTGCGCCACCTGCTGCAGCGGACGAGACGCCCGACTTCCTGGCGCTGTTCCCCACGCCGCCCGTCTACATACAGGGCAGCCACACGCCCTCCGGCTTCTTCACTGTGGACGACCCGGTAAGTACTTCATGTGTGAACCTGCGCCACCTGCTGCAGCGGACGAGACGCCCGACTTCCTGGCGCTGTTCTAGTAGCCCTAAGCAACACTAGGAACATAGGATTCTGGGTTCCATCGCCAGGTATTTCTCAGCAACAGTCTCGGAGTCTACATCTGTGTCCAATTATGGTAATAGCTTTGCCTCCTACAACCTGGAATTTTAATGTAATTGGCGAAATGTGGGTGTAAAATTAAGGCATCTGTCCAACTCTAATGCATGTTTATGTATGTTGTTGTTATAGCACTACGTGACTCGTCTGTACCGCGTGCACGGCGCCGGGAACAGTATCCACCTGGAGCCAGTCGCGGTGCAAGCAGAGTCGCTCGACCCTCGCTATGTGTTCGTTCTGGATACCGGCCTAGTCATCTATTTATGGTGAGTTTTTTGAATATATACACAGACATACAAATAACAGTTTCTCCAACATCAAAAAGTCAAAAGTACTGAGTATCAATGAAAGGATATATAATTTTAACTTTTGAGTAATTTCGAATATAAGCTATTTAACCCGTGGCGCATTAAGGTGATTACTATTTAAACGTGTGTGTCTGTCTGTGGCAAACTGTGCCACAGACAGACACACACGCTCCTAAATGGAGGAACCCATTTTGTAGTAATACATTGTTTTCAAGTTTATATTTCTGGCCCTATGTTCAACTTATCTGACATTTTAACTTCATTGTCTTGTTCTTGGATTCATCAAAATGAAATCACCTTTTTACACAGGTACGGTAAGAAAGCAAAAAACACGCTAAAATCCAAGGCTCGTTTGTTCGCGGAGAAGATAAACAAAGAAGAGCGGAAGAACAAAGCAGAGTTGATAGCTGAGCCACCCGGAAAAGAACCCAGCAGTTTCTGGGAGACGCTGGGCTATCAGGGAGAGATGCCGTATGTGCCGAAAGTAAGTAGATGACGCTTTTTTTTTATAAATGGTTTTATTTAGCTCGAAGCCATATTTGTTTGATTAATTCAAAATTTTTGCAAGCTTTTTGACTACATCTGCTGAATTGATTCTAATGAAACCCTGCACAGACGTGAGGTTTTCGTCGTCAGTTTATTTTCTAGTTTTTAATCTAGCAAAAAAAACGACATTTTTTTTTTAAGTTAACCGGTCTTACATAGGTGGTCGTCATTGGTCGAAATTCCACTATCATTATTTTATATTTTAGGTATGAAAAGAAAATCAGCTTTTTGTACTTCTTTTCCCTATTAACTTTAACTGCTCCTTCCATACTCCTTTGTCCTCATAATTTTCATTCAACAAGTAAAGGTTAAGCGTAAAAATTTGAAATATATTTTTTGGACTTGGAAAACATTTTTTTTTTTAATTTATTGAATTTTGTCGCTTAACACATTGGTAAATGCCAAGTTTTTACTTATTTTGTTGCGTTTTTGTCCAGGAGCACGTGCCAGAGTCATTCTCGTGGGCGGGCGCTCGTCTGTACCGCGTGGAGCTGGGCATGGGCTACCTGGAGCTGCCGCAGCCCGACGACACGCCCCTGGCGCGAGGGGTGCTGGCCACGAGGAACGTGTACATACTGGACGCACACGTCGACGTCTTCGTCTGGTACGTACTGATGCACACCTTCATTTTCTACGCTATTTTTAGGATTGAAAAGTCATGATGTGATCCTCGCCCTGAGCGGAGTGGAAGAAGCTGTCAAATTTAAATGACTACCGACCTGTTTCTTCAGCGACCCCTTGCGTTCCAGAGCCGTGGTCCTTTTAAGAGTCTTCCGCGACCCTAGCAGGCATTTAACCCTGTCAATTCCCTTCAGTCTGCTGACAGCTATTTGAGGTCGCGTGTAACACAACGCACTGCCGCCGTCGATTAAGGCCTGGTTCTTAATCGAACAACGACCTGTCGGTGGACGAAAATCTTCCTGATCCATTAATTACTCGTATTTTGAAAAACACATAATCTAGATGAAATTAATATCATTTTATTCACCATACCACTAAAGAATTATATTGTTCTATTAGGTTCGGCAAGAAGTCCTCTCGTCTAGTCCGTGCGGCCGCCGTGAAGTTGGCACAGGAACTGTTCAACATGGTAGCGAGGCCACCACACGCTCTAGTCACCAGGCTACAGGAGGGAACTGAGACACAGGTATGGATTTATGACTAAAAAAAAAACAGAAAAATAGATTTATTTTAAGTACAGAAACTTTTAGCAAGCCGTCTAGTCCTACTCGCAGCTTAATTTTTATTCCCTCAATAAAAGCTTTATCGAACATCGAAACCAATTAGTTTAGTCAGTTAAATAAAATTTTGCCTCATGTAAAAGTGGGTAAATGTTTACACTTTAATCCATAATTTAAAAAAAAAATAGCAGCTTATGAGAAAGAAAAAGCTGAGTTGTATAGTCATAACATAATTAATTATGTTCTAATACAAGTAAAAAGTGGGTTTATTGACGAAAGGTCACATGCTAATAATTTGTTACAATTATTCAATCACAAGGTATTCAAGACATACTTCCTGGGCTGGGAGGAAGTGATAGCGGTGGACTTCACGCGCACTGCCGAGTCTGTAGCAAGAACAGGTGCCGACCTGGCCAGCTGGGCCAAACAACAGGAGACCAAGTACGTACTTTGTGATGTAGATCTAGTTACTGATAGTTTGTGTGTGTGTTTAAATGTTTGTAAACTCACCCACGACACCTGTATCGTATGCATTTATGCAAAAAAAAAAAGCGTTTACGTTTTTTTTTTGCCCGCACACTAGAGTTCTGGTGAGGTGCGACGAAAACACTTTCAAAAAATAAGATTTTAATAAGCCCTTATAAATAAGTCTGCCTAATGGTGACAACTGTATGAATAACAGTGCGTGACGTTCGCAAAATCATTTAATTTCATCTCAATCTAAAGATTTCAACAAACAATATTATAGCATCAGTTTCTGTTTCTATGAATGACTCTTTGTGTTAAGTAACGACAGTCAATTGTTTTCCATTTGTGTAACCATACCTATATTCAGTAATTGTTTCCATTTGTGTAACCATACCTAAACCCGTTCCACTTCTTCAGGGCAGACCTATCAGCCCTGTTCACACCACGGCAGCCCGCGATGGGAGCGGTCGAAGCCCAGACCCTGGCAGACGAGTGGAACGAGGACCTGGAGGCCATGGAAGCGTTCGTGCTGGAAGGCAGACACTTCGTGCGCCTGCCCGACAACGAGCTGGGGGTGTTCCACAGCTGTGACTGCTACGTGTTCCTCTGCAGATATGTGCTGCCCGCTGAGGTAAGGGTTGAAGGTTTATGAACTGTTAGCTCAACACAAAAGCAATCCACAGCGGATTTGCCCGCATTGGTTATTATACCACGGTAATTGTGATATCGGGATAAAAATCATATGTTATTTGTTTACCGTCCATCTAATCGGTCCAGTCGTTTTGGCGTGATTCAGTAGTAAACATCCATCCTCTGTTTGTTAGGCTGCAAGTTAACAAGACTGACTCTCAATTCCAACTTTTGTCTGATACTACTTAACAGTAAACCAAACTCCTTGAAGTCGAAGGCAGTTTTCGTCTTTCGTCAGACGACGCATATGTGATTTAGTCACCTGGAAATGTGACATGACGGAGGAAATTACTTTGTTTCACAAATAGCATTTTTAAAGTGCAATCCACGATGACATTTACACTTATTTTTTTACCAAGTACCTCCCGAATCAAAAACCTCATTTACAAATCTCACTTTCTCAACAGCCCGAAGATGAAACTGATGCCACAAATCTGTGCGAACCAGAAGACACAGATTCAGAAGCAGCGACCTGGGTGGTGTACTTCTGGCAAGGTCGGCGCGCGCCCAACATGGGCTGGCTGACGTTCACGTTCGGCCTGGAGCGCAAGTTTAAGCAGCTGTGCAAACGGCTGGACGTGGTCCGCACTCACCAGCAGCAGGAGAGTCTCAAGTTCATGGCGCACTTCCGGAGGAGGTTCATCATCAGAGACGGCAAGAGGAACCAGAAGCCGGTTAGTTGTTAATTAAACCATAATCAAGAATGCTTAACAACAGTTGCCATATTGTAGAAATCGTAATTTCCTGAATGACCGATTGTTTTGGAATAGCTATATTTCTGACTAATATAGTGATGTAGATAGCACTCTCGCACACTTCTTTGTAAAACTATTAACTCTGCTATAAACAATTATTATAAATATGTAACCTTATTTTCTTCCAGGAGAGTGGTCGCCAACCAGTGGAACTTTTCGAATTGCGTAGCAACGGCTCTGCACTGTGCACGCGACTTGTACAAGTGAAAGCCGATGCCACGCAACTTAATAGTGCCTTCTGGTGAGACATACTATTTTTTCTTCTTTTCCTTTACAAAAATAGCTCAAGTCGATGTAATCGTAAACAGATTTTTTCGTCAGCAACGTGGTGGAACAATTGTCATTGCTTAGTAGCACAATGTTCAGAACATCAAATTACATGGACCTTCAGGAAGATGGCGAAATTAATTCGATACTCTTCATTATTAAATTACGGCTAACTATCAACTAATAAAGGAGCACTAAAAGCTCAGCGACTTATAAAGCCAAAAACAGACCTACGGCGAGAAACAGGTTTTTCAAGTCTCTTTTACTTTACTAGAAGTCTCAGGGAGATATCTCGCCGTGAGTCTGTATGGCTATAAGCTTACCATTTTCAATGGCCGCGAAGCAGATGCAATAGCTAAAATATTTTGATGTGTAAGCAATTCAGTTATTTGCAGTTTAACAACCACCTTCTTTGTTATAGTTACATCCTGAACGTGCCTCTAGAAGGCGCCAACGACACGTCATCAGCGATAGTGTACGCGTGGATCGGGAACAAGAGCGATGCCGATTCCGCGAGACTCATTGAGCAAATCGCAGAAGAAAAGTTCAACAACCCCTGGGTTAGCTTACAGGTAAATAGAATTGTATAGATTCTATTTGGTTATTTCAGACCGTCTACAACCTGGGCATAAGCGTTGACGGCACGTTGACGAAAGCAAAGATTTCATGCAAGAGAAGAGATAGATATTTCTTTATGTTTATTGTTTAGTGAATTCTTCAATAGAAACGCATAAACTACGGATTTCCAAAAACACCACAGCGACATTTCTTGAGTGTATAATGCTTATGGGAATTTTTTTAGATAACAGAATTGTAATCTACTAAAATAATGTATCAATTAAATAACAGGTTATAACGGAAGGCAGTGAGCCGGACAACTTCTTCTGGGTAGGTATCGGCGGGCGCAAGCCGTACGACACGGACGCCGACTATCTGAACTACACGCGCCTGTTCCGATGCTCCAACGAGAAGGGATACTTTATTGTCTCTGAGAAATGCACTGATTTCTGTCAGGTAATTTAATATGGCTTTGTTTTTTAAGCAGTATTTCATGCTGTATAACCAAAGAGCAAATCATGATACACTTAAATGTTAACCTGGACATATAATGCATCCTAAATTGTAGGTTAAAATAATATTTTCGTATTAGCGAGTTTGGGTAGCAATTATTGTCTATGTTTATACAATAGCTGGATGTAATACAAAAATATTTTATATTTTGTCTAGGATGATCTGGCAGATGACGACATTATGATCTTGGATAATGGCGACCAAGTATTCTTATGGCTTGGTGCCAAGTGCTCTGAAGTGGAGATAAAACTGGCATACAAATCTGCACAGGTAACAAAATATTGAATTTTCATAACCTTTAAAATTTTAGAATACCATGGTTTGACAGATAGTGTAAATCGAATGAAACTAAAATATTATTATTTGACCATGGTCTAGGTATACATCCAACACATGAAGTCAATGCAGCCCGACAAGCCGCGCAAACTCTTCCTGACGCTGAAGAACAAAGAGTCGCGACGGTTTACCAAGTGCTTCCATGGCTGGGGTGAGCACAAGAGGCCCCCAGAGTAAACACCACATAGATCTGCATTTGCCAACAACTATACCATTAGATGCCTGTACCTAGTTTTCTATGAGTGATTTTTAGTTACATAAGTAAAATTGAGGCACACTTTTTAATAAAAAGACATGAGATACGTTCCCTACATCACATTGGAACTGAAATTGATCCCTGCATATTTTGGTTATGTTTATATTGTCATTAGAATCATATTATAACATCGAAACAGTATTGAATAGTTTATAAGTCTGTTTAATGGTGTAATTGACACTGCTGAAGCTTTTTTGATAAACTTTAGTTTTTGAACACATTTTACAGACAGTAATTATTTATTGATATGTGCAATACTGAGTATTAATTGTTAAATAGTTGATGACTTTTAGTATCTACGTAATGTGCTTCCAGATAAAGACATTCTAGGGAGTGTAATTTTGATACAAATTCTACCACTGCTCAAATCCACATCACTGTTTTCCTGGTAAATTCAATATCCTGTTTGTTTTCTATCATTTAAGTAGCAATTACTACTTGAGTCTCTTTCAAACTTTGTCCCAAACTCATCTCTCTGTTTAAGCAATTGTTGCAGTGTTAGAATATGTTGCGGTTAATCAAAAATGAAAGACTGAATCATGCCATTATCTCATTTATTTGAACTTTCATCTATAAAATATTAAGCACAAGTGTGATGAGATTACACAAAATGATTATTGCTACATTTGAGAGAGTAACTTTTGACTAGATTAGCAGAGACTGCCTTGTGTGTTACTCCTGTGGCAAATGAAACATGCATTTCTTACACAATGCATTTATTATGACATGATTTATTTTGATGTAGCTTGATTGATTTAGCTGTATATAGTATGCGTTTAATATCTTCTTAAAATCATATGATAATACACTGTATTTATGTAAATCATGTAAATAAGAGATTTCTATAATATAATAAAATCCATAAATTAAAACAAAATTCCTAAGTATTGTTTACAATGCTATTTTGATGTTGAGCACAAAATTTTAATGTTTTTGTAACAATCCTTATAATAAAATATAACAACAAATGTGAGTCTTATTATTAATATTTATTATAATATACCCGCATGAAGTATACATTATCTGAAACATAAAATTAATATATAATCATAACAGGAAATATTACGGTAATTAGGTAATAATAGTCATCATTAGGATCTGGTAATTACAATAGTTTTCACTGTTCTAGAACAGTTTGTTTCTCAAACATACTGGAGATAGAACAATTAGTAATTTTGGAATCGAGTGGTATAATTACATTGAGGAAAAGGTAGTACCTGATTAATGTCTCTTTAGTCATCATCGTCGTCGTCATCTGAAGGAACAAACAGTTCGTTCTCTTCCAGGAAATTGGCTATGTTTTTACTAATAGCTGCTCCTATAAGCAAACCAGGCACTACAGCCAATACTATACCCAGGAGACCTCCCGGAGTCTTTTCGGGCTCCGGGAGTATAGCACCAGTCGGGGTAGTCGTAGCCGTCCTCTTTTGTATGACGTTTTTATGTCTTGTCAGGGTTTTTGATTGCGCCATCAATCGGGATAACCGAAAAATAGCCATCCTCACAAGTAAATGCGTTGAGTGTTTTTTTTCTCGATTATTTTTAGCCAGCTGCAATAGCTACTTTTTTGAGTTTTTGACACTGACTCTGACAGTGACATCAAATCTATGGCAGAAATCGATTGATACTGGCAACACAATGATCCCACAGACTAAACCCGTATGTGTTATTTCCGGCTAGTTTGCATTTTAGAGTAAAAATCATTTTGATACCATAATGATGGCAAGTAGCAGAAAGCAGCTGTAACGGCGACTTAGATGCCATACACACGAGCATTTTTTTTACGTGCTTTAATAAAGCGCAGAGTTGGAACAAAAAGGTAAATTGAACTTTAATGTTAGCACCCAGCACTTAAAGTCAAATGCAGTTCGAAAAAAAGCACCGATTCGCACGAGCGAATTTTGAATAAAAAAAATACTATGTACAGACGCCAGCAGGTCAACCTACCCGAATCTATCAAATATCATCATTCGAACATTAACCATCTGTAATTGTGATAAGGTTGAAAATCAATTTAAGGACATATTGTGGCAGCTTGATATGCTGGCGTCTGTATATATTTCACAAACCACCTAAAGCTTCTTGAACGTTTCCGATCTTCCTTATTAGAAATTGATCTTAAGGAGAGAACAAAATAAGAGATGGTTCCCGACGAATAAAAATCCTTTGCAAGCCATCATTGATTGTATTGACATTTTTAACATATTTAGGGAACGCGTTCACCAATAATTTCCAATTACTACTAGACAAAGTTACTATTGCTCATACTCATCATCGCTCCTCATTTCGTAAAACTTTTTATCAGTTTCTATTTCAAAAATAAACTAAAAACAATAGAAAGAAATGACTGACTGTGACTGAAAAAAGACTGCCTACCAAAAAAATGGTGTATTGTTTATTGATGGTGTATGTAGCAACACAGATGATTGCAAAATGTCAACTTGATCTGAAACGAAATGAACAAAAATTTTAACACAATTTATTTATATTTGACGAAATCTGTTTTTCTTAAGAAAAAATGAATGTGACGTTAATCAGCTTAGAAGCTTTAATTTGTAAGTATTTTTTGTATGATGTTTCTCTTGTTTTTCAAAGTTTTTACTACATATGAGAATGTATTTGTTATTCGTTTGCATAGTAAAAGCAACACATGAATCTCTGCCATGTCCGGATGCTGCGGCGTTAGAGGCGTTTTGCGCGGTGATGCGGGACAATGCGGAGGGCCCGCAGCTGGCGGCGCAGGCTCTGGCAGCGCGCATACACACTCCGAACGCTCGCGAAGCTCTTCTCGCTCTCTCAATGCTAGATCGGTGCATGCGACGTTGCGATGCCGGTTTCCACGCAGAAGTTGGCAAATTCCGCTTCCTCAATGAAATGATTAAGTTAGTTTCACCTAAGTATTTTGCTGATCGAACTTCCCCTGAAGTGCGGACTAGGGTAAGAAAACTTTGTTTTTTTAATGTCTTGTTGTAAATCTATAAACATTCTAACTAACTAAATTTACAGATCATTGAAGAAATCAATGAGAATAAAAGGGAGAATATAAACCTTATTGCTTCTATAAAATCATTCTTGATTCTACCCACAAAGCATATACTTTTTCAAAAGTTTATAATTTTCAGCATCAGGATAGAATTTTAAAATATCTTGGATTTGTTAAAGCCGTTGGCACTAAAGATTAAAAAAATACTATTTTTATCCTCAATTATGTTTTACACAAACTTAAAAGGAAAGAGTACGCATAATAAGTGTACACATTAACTATTTAATTTTACTTTTTCCTCAAATACTTTTTGATAAAATACAAATATTTTAGGTACTACAACTGCTTCATGCTTGGTCAATTGAATATCCAAAGGAATCCAAATTTAAGGTAGCTTATGACATGCTTAAGAACCAGGGTGTTGTGAAGGAGACACCACCCCCTTTACCTCCTGAAGATGCTGTGCCTCCGCGGAACAGGTCGAAGAATGCCATATTTGAAGATGAGGAGAAATCCAAGCTGTTACAGAAGTTACTGCAGAGCAAAAAGCCAGAGGATCTTCAGCATGCAAACAGGCTTATAAAGACTATGGTCAGAGAAGTAAGTATATTAATAAGAACATTTATTTATTTACTTAAAACTTCTTGCAATACGAAAGGTACATAGGGTGTCTACTAAAACACAAGCTGGGAGTTTTTTGTATGTGTGTTGTACAGGAGAAATTCCTAAATTTGGATTTTATAATGTTACCGAAAAAACGTTCAAACAAGGGAATAGAGGATTTCAGCTTATAAGTGTGATTTGCGATGGCCTAATTGGTAAGGCATCTGGAATACTTATCCAGAAGGCACAGGTTCAAAACCACTTGCAACTAAATTTTTCGTTCCTCAAAAATTATCTTTAAAAAATAATAATTTATAAATGAATAATTATTTAGTAGCCTTAAAAATCACAATGGAATGCGATGGATTTTCGATGGAAATTTTGACAATGCTACAATTTTAGGAGTCTCCATATAATCTGTACCATTGCTGGATAGTTCTATTCAAATAGTACATCATTATAATTGAACTATATTTGCAGATAATTGTATTTACGTGAGTATTAAAGTCTGCATAATATGCTCTACAGCTGAGAATAAGCCATTCAGATAAGATATCAAATAATTGTTTTGAATTATTATTTTTCTCATTGTTTGTAGATATGTTGAAACATTATAGTTATAGTGTGTTGTAAATTAAAATTATAGGAAACTAAAGTAAATTACAAATCATAATAGATACTTATTTATTGCTCAGCAGTACAGCCACTATCACAATTATTATATGAATTAAATATAATACTTTTTACACTGTATAAACTACAGATATGATAAAAAGTAAGTTTATTATAATTGTTATTCCCTCTCTCTCTATTTCTTCTAAACTTCAAAAGAATTCTTTTCTGTGGTAATATAGCATGACCTCTTCTTCTTGTATGTGTAATTGGTTTAATTGTACTAATCTTAGTTACTTATACTGAATCACATGATGAGCAGTATATGATCGCCATGATGATAGTAACACGCGATAAAATTGTACACTAAGGACCTGTTGATCATTAGAGACAGATTTTAGGCAAATTTGTAATAGGACAAATCTTAACTAAACCACCTAAATATCAGGAAGAACGTAGAAACGAAGAAAGCAGTCGACGCGCCCAAGAAGTGGGTAACGCGTTAGATAGCGCGGAACTCCTTCGAGAACTGCTCGCCAACGCTGAAGACGCGTCCCCGGAGGAGGAACAGCTTATCCACGAACTTCACATGTCCTGTGGGACGCTGAGGCTGGCGCTCCAGCGACTGGCGGCCTCGGAGACCCAGCCTGATAGTCTCAGTGAGTGGACCGGTTTGTTACATCCATCCATTTACCTTTGTGATGTGTGTAGTGTATTTGTCATTGCTTTCATTCTACATTTCTATGTACAGTAGCATTCGATTTTGCTTTCTTTGTAGAAGTATGTATTTTTAGTATTAAATACACACGTCACTATGTGAAAGACCTAGGCACTTAGCTATAATTTAGTATCTAGATATTACACAGGTGCACTACAGTAGAATGTTCAATTAATCACCAGTTAGTAAACAATTACGAGAAGTAGCAATGTAACGGCCTTTTAATTGTTAGTTTAAGTCTAATTAATTATCAGTTTATGAATTAAACTGTCTTTTGCCATACATCGTGTACCGTTAAATCCAACTAACAATTTAAGACTAACTGACCGGAATGGATTTGTCATTAATATGATGGCACGATTAGCGCAGTGACCGATCGTCCGCTGCGCTGCCGATCGCAGATTGAATTCCCGTACAGAACAAAATATTTGTAAAAATCAACAAGTTTTTGTTTCGGGTATGGGAGTTTGTGAGTTTAATGTTCGTAAACGCAACCACGATATAGGAGAAATTGCTAGCGAGGCAGTTTTTTTTAAATTATTTTTAAGAGTACTTAGTTTTTTTTTTCAGTCGCTTGAGCAAGTCTAGAATCGTGTGCCAAATCCATACACATAATAGTTTGCACCCAAAAACATTTACGTACTTTTTATTACGTAGTTTCTACCGAAAATCAATGACCCGAGCACTTTTCACACCAATTTAAATGAACATAGATAATGTTTGTCATTGTTTATGTGAGTTACTGTTAAATAGACGCAGGATTCGCCTCTATTCCGTCACAATGTTATTACCTTTACCTAACTTTTTTTGAACCGTGTTCTATTTCGAATGATCAGTAATATGCTTGAATATTTTATTTAAAGTGTTATTAGCTCACCTCTACCGCATTTATGCCAGTTATAGACAACATCAAAAAAAAAAAAAGGAAATTATATGCAAATGCATCTGCATTTCAATCCGGTCTCTACAGATAAGAATCTTCCAAGTCCTAGCTGTTACCTTGAAGCTTTGTTGTATGTGAGATTATCTGTTCCTTGAAGCTGTGCTGGCAACCTATTAGTATAATTACCTATGTTCTATGTTGATGTTATTATAATGGACATAAATTAATCATACAAAACTTATCCGGAGAGTGTAGTAAAACTAAAGTGAACTTTACTGTCGTTGTAAAGCTTAAAAGATTATCCCATCAACAAAAATTCGACACAACACGGACGGCGCAATGGCTCAGTGATCGACTGCTGCGCAGCGTGTCGCGGGTCGATCCCCGCACGGAACAAGTATGATCTGCAAGTAGTTGTTCGGGTCAGGGTGTTTGTGTATGTGAGTTTTATGTTTGTAAACGCACCCACGATACAGGACAAAATCCTAGGGTGGGGCAAAGTTTAAGGCGAGGTTTTCCTGAGCACCGCAGGCATTCAACGCTTACCGCAGCGCCCGCAAGGACTAGCGGATACGTAATGAATTACGATGCGCGATGACACGCGCGCCAAAACTTGCGAAGTCTAGGTAGTAGTTGCAGAGTAGAGCAAAGCAGTAAATCAACTTGAATTGATTACTATAGGCACGTTTGTATGTATATTTTTTTTTTGTTGCGGTATTATTTTGAAATCAAATGATGTCAAGGGCAATTTTGTTCAAAATGAAATACTTATGACGATTAACGTATTTATTTGGAAATATGGATTAATATAATGTAAAACTACCTTCGCATATATTGCATTATTTTTGAACATACAGAATAATTTAGTTGGAAATATGATGTTTACAATCTTAAAATGTTACAATGTTAAAAAGTAAAAAAAAAAATCAGGACCTTTGGACCATTACATAAATGGCGTTTGTATTCGACTATCATTATATTAAGTTGGTGATATGTTCGTATCGCAAATAATTTTGGTATTATGTTTGAATGGAGAAATTACTTGGCGCCGGAACCTTAATCAAATAGAAGCGAATGAAAGCTAATATTATTTTTTCTCTAAAAAGTAACGGATATCATCAGTAGAATTGTTTTCATTAAGTACATTATAGTCACATACTCCTCAATTTTAGGATTATTCAAATGAACAAGTTGTAAAGTAATTAACGGAGACACCTTACGCCCTTCCGTATGCTCTATTCACCTATAATACAAATGTTGATTTTGATTAGTTCGTAATAATTACCACTAAATACTTTTTTTAATTAAATAAAAAAGTGGAGTAAATGACTCACTCGTTATCCCCTGAATCATTAGTCGATATATACGCACTGCGCTTGGCCTGCAGCTGCATTGCTCTAAAATATAAAAAATCTAGGTAATTTTAAAGCGTGGAGGTGAATTAGGGGTCACGGCAGTTAATAACTAATATTTTTGTAGGAAATGATCATACTGTGTACACTTCCACACTATGACCACTACCTATTTCACATTTGGAGACAGTAAACCATTATAATAAGTGCGTTCACGGTGGCTTTATGAACTCTGACATAGGGTCTAAATTTAACTGTCTTAAATATTTGATGCGGTTGGTAAATCCGCTAGAAAAATAAACCATTATATTATATTCTGTGGTTATAGTCTAGGAGCCACTGAAACATCCCACCCGTTCTCCACAAAGCTAGATTTTTTAAAATTGTATTATTGAAAAGTAACGTTGTAACTGGCATCTATGTGGTTGCATTATTATTCCTCAAAACGGAGACAAAGTTATTTTGTTTTTGCTCTCACAGTATGACTATAATTTTAAATTCTAACTTTGTGGAAAACAGGTAAGTCGGATGGTTCAGTAGCTCTCCTACTATTAGTATTGAGAAATAAATATACAAAGGAGGTTTTAATAATTTTTCCAATGCATCCTTACCTTTTTTGTTTATTCAGCCTTCGAAGAGCCAGCGATGACAACTTCTTACTTTTTCTGCCCATTTGTTTACAAAATTATAACCTTATAAAATGAACAATATTACAAGTATTTTGAAAATTAAAATATATACAGGTATTATTATTTCGACGGCTCCTAAGTATACTGAGTCAACTAACATATTTTGAGAATTTCACTTTTTTGTGTATTAACAATAATTAAATCATTTTCTATTTACCTGTAAAAGAAAAAAAAACATATCTTTATAAATAACTAAAATAAAATGGCGTATACTGGATCAAGTGTAGTCATTTATTTATTTTGCACTTAGTATACTGAGTAAAGTGTTGCCTACCAATATACGCGGGTCGCGAATGCGCTCATTTCGGTGCAAGTTCAAACGGCAAAACAGTGCGGACGTTTTTGTGTGCTTTTTGTTATCAAGAAGTTGTTGCTTTTCTTGTGTTATTTTTATTTAAATTTAGAATCATAATTGTATAGAAAGTGGTGATGAGTACTAGGTCTCGAAAAATCAATAATTTTTATAAATAAAAACAAGAAGCAGAACACCTGAAGCGAAAAGATTTAGCAAGACAGTTGAAAGCACTGTCAGACTCGTACTGACTAAAATCCATGGTGTCCTTCAATACCTCTTTACATTCCGGGGTCACGGTAATTTGGACAGTCTCGTGACCAGGGTTATTGCTTTGCCTGGCACCAACAAATTGCTATAAGAGGAGCAAATGAAATTGCTAGCTGTGTTTTAAATTTATTGAACAAACAGTTATGGCAGGTATAAAAGATTACCGATTCTGGTCTGATAACTGCGGTGGTCAGAATCGGAACAGAATCGTTTTTTTAATGTATATGATGGATGTTTATTTTAGTTATAAATTCAAAATAAAAATTAGTCATCGTTTTCTGATTGTTGGTCACATCCAAAACTAGGGAGACAGTATGCATTCACTAATAGAAAGACAGACGAAAGACAAAATATTATATACGCCTGCCCAATGGTACACGTTTTAATTTGCTAAAACCGACGATGAACCTTATAAGGTCACCGAAGTGTCCCAAGATATTGTGATGGACTTCAAAACAATGCTTACAAATGTCACCAACTGGAGTTTTGCCTGTGATCTAAGATGCAATGGAATAAAGTCACTGAAATATAGATTGAGCCAGAAAATCCTTACATTGTATTTTTTAAAACTAGTTACATCGAAGATTCTTATAACTGTATTGACTGTGCTAATAAACCTAAAGCAACACATAATCAAACTGTCCCTAATATAGATTTTTGTGATCTTCGCCCAGCTTACAACAGACCAATCCCAATAGATAAGAATAAACACAAAGATTTAATGGACATATGCAACAAATTAGTGATACCTCAGGAATATCACTTGTTTTTTTCTAGTTTAGAGACTGACAGCAATAGAAATGAAAGCGATTCAGAATAATTAATTTGTCTTTTTCCTTTCTCTAGATTGATTTTTTTCGCAGATAAAATTATTAAGTACTTAGCTCATAAATTAATTTCGAGACTGATTTTATTCTCAGCAATAAATACTAAGCATAAGGATATTAAGAATTGTGATTTTCTTTAAAACATTAAGAAAGATTACTATTGTTCTTAAATGATAGTGATTTCAAACAATTCATAAATAATTCTCCTATTTTACAGAAACTTGCAATTGATACATTCAATATTTTGTATTTTTATTATTACTGCTACTAAGACTAGACCAATTTAAGTTTTATTTTTATTGGTAGTTTTGTGGATTTTTGTTATTTTTTGTTAATTTTATAGATATCCTAAAGTTGTATTAATGTTACCAACACTATTTTGAGATGTCTTTGATTAAAATATTAAACATAAAAGGCGTTTTTGATTGTTTTAACTATTTTATATTTCACACTTGACTCAATCTCGTATTGTAATCTTTTAAAATTATGTCCATGTACAGTGAGTCAACTTATTATATTTTAACAAAATATGAATCCATGACGGACAGTATAATATATAAAAATTCCAATAAGTAAATAAAAATGTTTTTCGCCACACTTGTAAAGTAATTTCTCCCCATAACGTAGATTCAATAATGCGACGTATAAAAATATAAGTGGTACTTGATCCATTTTTAAGAAACAAATAATCGCCGTATACTAGTCTATCTACATTATCTCATAAATTAATAAAATAATATGAAATTTATTTTGTACAGATGAAAGGCTTTATTATATTTAATTCAATATGATTAATTATTTTTTCTTGGTTGTATTAACAATTTAAATATAACCATTCGAATCTTCTTATCGCGTTCCTGTAAAGTTATTAGAAGTATAGTTGACTCAGTATACTTAGGAGCCGTCGATTTAAAATAAATGTTTGTCTCTGTCAGTAATAGAACTAAGCGTGGTGGTGGGTTTGCAAAAAAATTGACGTACATCCGACCTCCGACACGGTCCAAGACCGACTAAATGCCACGGGTCGAGTGTATGAATAGATGAAATCACCTAATTCTGGACTTACTGGTATGGTTTCTCATCCTTTTACAATAATACTGCTAAATTCTATCTCATTTTTTATGCTCTTTAAGATGGTATAAGTTTTATTATTCAAAGCCTAGTATAACTCAAATAAAATGGTATCCAAACCATGAGATGGACCTGTTTTTGCGATTTAATTGAATGCAGTAAAGTGCAAGCAATCGTGTATCGAAGAGCAGAAACCTTTAGACCGAAGACTGAAATATGTACTATGTTTTTTTCAAAATTTAAATCCCTTTTATTCAGGAATAATACACAATACAAAATGACGGTTTTGCGTCTCACATCGCCTTAAAAAAAAACCTCATGATTCTCAAACTTGTTATGAATAGAGCTCAGTGAATACTTAGCCCAGCGCAGTGGCCATATCATAGCAACTTTATTTCTTATTGCGCAAAGTAAGTAGCCTAGCGCTGTTTAACTTAAATACTAGAAAGTCGTCACACTATTCCGTGTTTTCAACTTTCTTTTCGCTTATACTTTCCATTACGGTGGTGTTCGGGTGTCGTGGTCCGAACTGAAGACGAGGAGAAAACTTTTTGATTTTTATTGCACAGATTTATAGGTCTTTCTTATCAACTCAAACTGCTTTGAGTAGTAAGGTCACTCCCTAATTATTACAAAGACCAAATTATTACAAAGAGAATTTATTACAAAGAGCAAAAGCTAACTGCACTCAAGACTTAGGTACATTAAATTGACGAGGGTATGAGGAACAGCACTCTTTAAGTCGTCGTCGAAGAAACTGCAGTATTTCTTTAAAGTACAGTTTTTTACTATTCAAAACAAATTGGAGTCGCGGGACTCACGAATTACCGTGACCCCGGAACATAAAGGGGTATTGAAGGACACCGTGGATTTTAGTCAGTACAATTCTGACAGTCCCTCTGGCTCTGCCCTGGGTGGGAGGACTCATTTGATGATTTTACCACGAAAAAAAAAACAAAACGAAATTTTTTTTTGTGAGCGTCGACTTAGGGCGAATTGCTTACTATGATTTTTGTTAAAAACCCATTATTTTGACATTGTTCAAAAAATATGTATATTGTGTGTATGTTGATCAAACAACTCGCTCGTAAAGAATCGAAGACCTCTGTGAACAGTTCCTCCACCTCCCATCGAAAGAAATCTTCCGATCATACGGATGTGTCTAGTAGGCTTCTGTATTTATTCCTGACAATAATGACTTATCTAAACATTTTAAATATCCCCCTTCTAGATGACATTCTACACGCCAGCGAAGTCCTGGACGAGGTCTTTGAGAAATACGACGCATATTCCAAGTTCACGAAGGAAAAGAAGAAGAAAATTAATGCCAAAGGAACAAGCACTGAGCAGGCACAATCTTTGAACAGTGACAGCTTATTGGACTTCGCGGGCAATGTGGAGAAGGGAGACGGCACTACGAACAAAGATAGTGGTGCAAAGAATACGGTCATTGATGAGCTTGGTGACATATTTGCTAGTGGAAGCGATGCAAATATTGCGGAGCCGTTGAAGCCTTTCAATTTGATGCCTAATGGTAAGACATATATTTTTTTTCGCATAATCTGTACATATCTGAAGTTCGCGCAGAATGTATTTTTGTCCCATACTTATCGTGTAAAACTTGACTGCACAGTCATGTTTTTTGTAAATACCTTTTTTTTTTCGTGGTAAAATCATCAAATGAGTCCTCCTACCCAGGGCAGGGCGGGAGGGACGTTTGTAAATACCTAGGAAATAATTTGATTCACATGGTGTTTATTTTTTACAGAAGACGTAGATCTTTTAGGAGGAGATAAACCAAATAAAGCGGAAGGATGGAATGAATTGGACTCACTAGGTGAACAACTTATCAAGCAATCGCTACCTGGAAACGTGAAAAGGCTTGAGAGTTTTAATGGGTAATTATAATTAAATTATACAAAAGAAGTAAGCGCAATTGTTTACACACAAATAATATCGCTTTTTTTTCTTCCAGTAAAACAACAAAGAAAATACCAATGAACGCGTTAGCATCACCCAAACACGAGCTCCCTCCACCCACGAACGGCGCTCTATTCGACCTAGACTTTTTCACCAAAAAGACAGAGGAACAGCCCAAACCGACTGCAGAGCCACTAATACTAGCGAACAAGACTTCCCCACCGGACGATCTCATCGTAGACATCACAGACGGACCTAGCACTTCTAATGTAAATCTTAGCACCACGACTGACTCCCCAATAGAAAACATATTGGACTTTAGTATATCAGTAGATGACGCCAAATATAAGAACACATCGCCAACAGAAAGTGTTGAATCAAATTCTACTGAAGAAAAGAGAGAGAAGACTAAAAGTGAAGTGAAACCGTTGACTGACATAGATGTGTCCCTGTCTAACGTAACGCCGGGCAATGTTCCTCCCATGACAATATTTGAAGAAGAGAATGGTATAACAGTAGTGTTACACTTTTGTAAAGACAAACCGAGGCCTGATGTCAACGTTATTGTTATATCGACGACGAACAAAAATAAGAAACCTATTCTAGATTTTAGGTTTCAGGGTGTGGTTCCTAAGGTATGCTGGTTAATTATTTCTAAAACTAATTTATAGACTATTTTTCAATAAACTTTCATCAGTGCAGCAAGTCTTCCCATATTAGCCATCGTCTTACTCGTGACTCTCGGATTGTGAGACGATAGGGTATGAGAACACATTGTGCACTGTAAAATTTAACCATTTTCACTGAGATTTGCCTAAATTCGGTCTCGAAGACCCCTTCGAGTTCGTCTTTTGCTAAAATAACAAAATCTCTTTTCTTTTCCAGTGTTGCAAAGTCCGACTCTTAACGCCATCAGGTACAACTTTACCGCAGTACAACCCGTTCCTGCCACCACCAGCCATCACACAGGTCATGTTGATCGGCCGGCCTGAGCAGGCGCCGCCTGTTGACCTGCGCTTCGTTATCTCCTATACCTGCGACGACGACTCGTGCTCCGAGATCGGGGAGGTCAAGGAACTGCCGCTTGATCATGTATAGTGTTCTTAAAAAAAATATATTAAAACCTTACAGTAACTGGATCTAATTATGACACTTTGGATTTGAATTTTGGCTTTCTAGAGAGCGTTGTCACTGTGTTTGACAATCTTTCGAGAACTGAACGCTATCAGCATCTTAACCGTGTTGAAGAGCTGATTATGGTAACAAATAGTTCCTAGCAGCTGGAAATAACTTTATAGCACTCAATTGAGTAGCTAAAGCTGGTGTTTTTTATCTAAGAGTTATTTTTATGAATCTCCATAAACTTATTCCATTTTTAGCAGGTTTTGTAAACTTTTGAGGTGACATCGACTGCACTTGCTTTCGACTTTGTCATAAACCTACAACTTTTACTATTTGCGACAAGGTACTAACATAATTGAGTTTGCTATGCTCGTTTATTATATGAACCATACAATTACAAGGAACCTCTATGTAAGCCATCATTTGTATGGAATATTTACATGGACAGGTCTTTGAATGCGGTTCAGGTGTTTCAGTCACATTCAAATTATGAAAGCATATAGTCCTATGTGTCATAATTATAAAATACTGTATTTAATTATTGGTCGCTGAATGCTTACTTATTATTTACCGTATTTAAAAGCTTATGTGACGGTGAAATGTACAATTCCACTCCCGAGAGCATCAGTAAATACTAATGATAGATATACTTTAGTGACTGAGTGAGATATATAATATTTTATCAATATTGTGTAATTGAACGTATAATTGTTTCTAGTCGAGAATTTATTACTGAATTATAATTATCGGAAAAAAGCATTTATTTAACATTCCACTATATTTAATTTTGTGACTATGTAATAATTAGGTCTCATACATTTTTTTAAAGTTGTTATTATACAAAAATGTGAAAACTTAAGAAAAAATTGTAAACATCAGTGTTTACTTTGTAAGATGTGTATAGCACAGTATTATATTAGTATATTTATATAAATAAGCGGTTGATGACGTACTTATGGTGTATTTTATGTTGCAATATAATATGTACAATTATTAGGATACAGTTTGTGTTCATGCACCCCCATATACCGTGCAATATACGCAGGGAATAAATATTTTTTTATTTTATGTCCAAAATATTATGTATAAAGTTTATTTACCTTCCCGTTAGCTTAGGAATTTGAAAAATCTAAGCTTCAATGTGTATCATAGATTTGTTTTTTTTTTTGTGATCGGCACTAATATCGTATTTATTAAAAAAAAAACTGCATTTATAAATAGTATTTTATTTTTTATATAAAGTCATTACCGTTTATTATAACAATTCATTTACATAGTAAATACATCGAACACATACGAGGTATGGTAGTCACGATAAGGTCTATTGTTATTTATAGTTTTACATCGTCTTGGCTTCCCGTCAACTAAATGCACATCTTGGTATTAATATTTAAATTACAGTTCTTATTGAACCACTAATCTTCAGGTTCAAATAAAAATAGCTCAGTTAGTCGATTTGTTTTTAGCAAGCAAAAGAACTGATTGTAACTGTTATCAGCAGATCTGTATGAAATTTATAATATAACTACAAAATCCTTATTTAAACATAATTTGAATTTTACTAATCAGTTAAACTCACATTTGAGTTACAAGAGCTTATAGAACGAACGGACCAACTGGAGCGAATATTTACAAATATACAAAAGATTACAGTAAGTTAACTCCTAAGTAACTTCATACAAAAGGAACATTGATTTAATAGTCATCACTGCACTGATCTCTTTGGAAAGTCTTACATTACGAAGGAATCAATGGCACTAAATAAAATATGCACTTTAAGCACTGCATCCCCATCCAATTTGCGTTCATAATGTGACCTTTCATAAAAAAAGCAGTGAATTGACATTCTAAAAAAAGAAGAATGTACAAATTATTCATTACATAGTTAATCCTAAAGTTCAGACTAAACGGCTTGATCCCTGAAGGCGAGAGCGGTGATCGCTTTCTGATGCCCACAATATTCTCTCTCTAGTGTGCCCTTCTCTACATCCCATAGACGCGCGTAGCTGTCCGATGAACCTTGAGAAAGAACAAAATAATCATCAATACATGCTAGAAAATTATTCATTTTCAACATGAAACAAAATGGTGGATCTGTAGAACACAAATTTTAGGTAGCAGATTAAATATTCTCAAGCTCGTGAACCATCAGAGTGCTTGCAATGAGTTACGTAATGTGATAGGGGTTTAATGATTGGATCCATCACTTAGCGTTACACTAGTCCAGCACTAGTATTTATTCCTAGTACTAACTGATATAAAACTGCCACTAGCAAAATAAAAATATTTATGAATCAAATGGTGATAAATTGACAATTCATATGATTTTGCTGAAGTGGCTTTTTAGGCCCTGAGAAGAAAAATCTATCAACAGAGTACTAACGAGTACGACTACCTACCAGTAAAGAGGTATCGTGAGTCGATGCTAAAGGCGGCGTCCCACACCCAGCGTTGCGTGTCATTGCGCAGCTCCCGCAGCAGTGTCCAGTCGCTCGTGCGCCACACCTTTGCCGAACAGTCGCCAGATGTCGTCACCAACATGCTGGAGAAATACAACATCTACTAAATAAATCACGCCCGATATATTATGTAAAATAAATGTAGGTTTTTTAATTAAAGTAGCCAGGGCATAATGAAAAACAAAGGCAGATAAAAGTATTTTCTGATTAGTAATGTACTCACGTGGAATCTAGACTGAATTTACACCTGAGTGCATACTTAGAATGTGCAACGATATGTTTGAGCGGCACAGGGTTCGGCGCGGCGCCGACAAGCGACCATACGTAGCAGTTGCCCTTGTTGTTCACCGCCGCCATCATCTTACCCTCCGGGTCGATGGCTATGTCTTGGATTGACGCTTCAGCTTCTGGAATCTATGGAAATATAAATATTTTTGAAGAGGTGACATGAAAGAACGAATGAAAAAATGTTTATTGGCACACACCACAAGTGCACACAATTTGAGATATAAAAAAATTAAACTAAACAAGAGAGAAATACTATGTGTCATACATGGCTGTGTCAAACAGTCTTATATTAAATACACAGCATAAATGGAAGCAATTTGACACTCAAATTAACATTCAGGGCATTTTCATATTGATAAAGTATTCTTTACACACTTCACTTGAATAACTTTCAAGTTCATTTAATAAATAAAAGGCCTTAAATTTATGTTGCATATTTTGACTACATGATTTCAACTCACCAACTGTTCATTCTGATCAGTCCGAAGGTCCCACATGTGTATAATGCCACTCTGGTCCCCAACCATGATCAGTGTCTGGTCAGGGTGAAGCATCACTGCATTAACCAGTGCCTGCACTTGAAATATCTTTGTGCAGCGGAATTGTGGTGCAGCCCTACACATTGAGTATTTAATTTACATTTGTTTTAAACAACTTTTACAAGTTAATTTTATTCATCTATAATTAAGATTGATAGCTGCTACAAATATAGATCAAAAGCTATTGATCCAAGATTATCCAAATAAGTTGTAAGTGTTCATAACTCAACAAAAGTATCTGGAACCATACAGTTAACAAGATTTTGTAATTAGTAAGAGGTACCTTTTTACCTTGGGTCCCATATCCTAGCTGTCCAGTCTTCACCACCTGTGTACATCCATTGGTCATTTTTCTACAAGCATGTAAAAACTGGTAAATAATTGGTATTTCTCATCTAAAAAAAATCATTGATTTAAACACTCACTTGAAAGCCAACCCTGGAGACATTCTTTGTGATGCCCTCAAAATTGACAACTGGGTCAGGATTGGCACTAGCCAGGTCATACATGCGGATATGTTGATAACCACAAGCTGCCACCATCTGACCTGTTGGAGATATCTCCAACCCATTCACTTGCTGGAAACACAATTTTACAATAAGTAAAACACATCATTATAAAAGAAAAATTATTGTATTTTTTTTAATATATGTAATTTTAAAACCGGTTTTAAATTTTAACATATAAATTTTGAAGTGGGTAGTCTGTTAACATTTTATGCAAGGTTCACAACTAAGTTTTTGATATTACCATTTGAATTTTATTGCCTTAATTTAAACAAGGCACTTTACACAGTGTTACTTATAGTTTCTAGAAAAAGGTAAGTAATTGCTTAAGTTAAATAATATGAAAATCGTACAGAATCAGGGTGTTGCATAGTACGCAGACAGACGCCGCTGTGAGCCTGCCACAGCTTGATTGTGTGGTCGTAGCCACCTGTGACCAACGCCACTGCCGACCCGCCACCGACGCTGCCATCCCCCGACATTCCTGCACTTAACATTCACTTTACAATAATAACAAATAAAACTTTAGATTGCACATTAAAACCTTAACCTCAACTACCTTTTCAGTAAATTCTCTAAACAGTTACAAGCTTGATATACGTATTCCTCTATGCTATTAGAAAACTATTATCTTTTGCTTCCAATGTTAGTAGTATTATTTCGCAGATTTCACTAGTAATTTTTGTTTATTTATTTCACAATAAGATACATGCACCACCACAACATAATTGTCAGGTTGTGACATTGACAGTTCAACAACCATAGAATTTTTTTTTGTTCTTTTCGTCCCTCTTTGGGACAGGCAAAGGGAGCTGAGCTCATACAGCCGAACAACCATAGAGGATCCATAGAATACTAACAATTATTTATAACAACAGTGGGATAATCACATTTATGGTTACTTACTTGTCCATCACCAAACTGAACTTTACCTTACCAAATATTTTTAAAGCGTTTTAAATGTTCGTAATATTTAATTTAAAAATATATATTTTAATCATAAAAGAGGCTGATGCAATGAAAATAAAAGATCACGTTTTAACAAAAAGTACTTAAAACGAATAAGCTGTTTGTATCGTGGCGTACTGTCGACTGACGCTATGAAATTATGACGCAATTAACTAGAGCGTACCTGATTGGCTAGCTAGTTGAATACCCTTTTATTTTCCCATCTCTGCTGCTTGTAATCACTAATTTATTGATTAGTTGTGTATCTACCTAAAACCAGACAATAGATTTAATAGGTAGTTGCCAATTATGTAATTATCTGCTTACACTCTGGAAAAGATCAAACGCGTCTCAGATTATCGATTCATATACTTTTATTGTCGTAGGTATGATAGCGAATGGAAACGCCTTTCAGTAACCATAAAAATTATGGACTTTGGGCATTGTTTTGCAAACAAAACAAACTTCTTTGCAAATAAAATGGATATTAGAGGTCATATTATGGCACATTGTGCCGGCCGACCTTGCCACGCCAACGTGGCACATTAATTATCGATCATCCTTTGCCACGAGGTAGAATCACGTGCATCAGGGCACTTTTGACAATAGGTCAACAGTCAACCTAAAGAATAAGGGTAGACA
This sequence comes from Agrotis puta, assembly GCA_943136025.2. Classification (NCBI taxonomy): domain Eukaryota; kingdom Metazoa; phylum Arthropoda; class Insecta; order Lepidoptera; family Noctuidae; genus Agrotis; species Agrotis puta. The sequence continues at coordinate 12,918,813 of OW964178.2, forward strand.
GGTTTAAGTATTAAGAATGTTTAAATAAGAAATATAATAGTTAGTGAAATGTAGAAGAATCAACCTAAAAGAAAAAAGAATGAAAAGACAAATTGAAAAATAGAATATTTTATATGAAATTACTTTATTGAACATGTAAAATCCGTATTGACATGAGGAATGCTAATTCTCATTTACAAAATAACACAAATGTAAAATTTGAGAGACAAATCACATCGAAAACCTACCTATGAACTAACTAAAAATACAACATACACATCAATTTCCTAAGTGGGATCTTAGCTTAGAGTTTGGTACCATTATCAGCATTGAAATTTACAATGAGAAGAGGTAGGTTTGATTAACAATAAGCAGCCACAAACGTTTATGAAATAGTCTCTAATTTTACATGTTGGTATAGTCTGACCAAAACTTCTATGTCCAAAATTAATGCACACAACTTATCAATACACAGTAAATTAAAAATATGGTATATTTAAATCAAAGCACAGCTTCAACATAAATATGTTATGTTATACAGCAAATCAGGTAATATTGCAGACATACTAGTTTTGATGAAACCAGCTGAGGTACACATCTTAAAGTGAGCATCCAGTAGTCACAGCGAACTTAACGAGGGAGGGCTAACTGTACAATTCCCCGGTGTATACATGCTAACACTTAAACATTATTTTTTTTTGAGGCTTAGAAACCTAGACCCTAGCCAGCGGCAGAACTTTCCAAACTCTGCAATGCTCTCTTACATACATCTATCATTACCATTACTATTAATACTACAAAACATAAGTAGCAGATAAACAACACATTGAACATCAACAAATTTCATGTGCAGACCAAAATTATTGTTACAATGCATCAGAAACGAGCCAAAAATTAATAAATTCAACTCGGTAAAAAAATATTAAAAAATTGTGAAATGTCATACAGACTTTGGAAAGTCAGTCCCATTTTACTTTGTAATAAATTAAGTCCAAGTAAATTATTCAATATGAACAGTAATGTCGTATGTGTTGGGAGATCATTCGCTTTCCTCCTCCTCTTCCTCTCCGTCCTCATCTTCAGACTCTTCCTTCTTTTTCTTGGATTTCTGTAATCAGTTTTAAAGTTAGTATTTGTAAAACATAAACAAAATGATTTTATGGTATTATTAAGTAAACGCGATACTCACAGCTGGCGCCGCCTTTTTGCCCTTCTTCCCTCGTTTCTGTGCCTTCTTGCCGCCGCCGCCGCCCTCTCCGCCGCCGCCGTTAGCGTTGTACGACTCCAGATCTTTAGCATACTGCTCCTTGGCTTTAGCAGCTTTTTCCTCCCACTCCTGAACAGAAAAAAAAGTTTTAGTACATAATTATAACGGACAAAGACAATGCGTTAAGATGACGAGTTACTACGTACAGTCTTGTCCTTCATCGACTTCCAGATTTCGCCTCCCTTTTTGGCGATGTCTGTAACTTTCATGCCGGGATTCTCCGACTTGATCTGTTCTCTCGCGCTGTTCAGCCACAGCATATAGGCAGACATGGGACGCTTAGGCTTGTCCGTCATTTTGACTTTTTTCCTGCAAGCAAACAAAGAAAATTGTGATTAATTTAAAGAAAATCATGGCAACAGGTTATGCGGGCCATGCCTTGAAGAATCTGATAGGTAACTAGCCTTCACACTGCTTATATGGCACAGTAGGGCGGCGTTTTGGCGGGAAACACGCTTACGCGTCTTTTAGATGAAAAAATGAATTTCCCGGTATTGATTAATCTAAAATATAGCTTTTAACGATAAGAATTACTACTGAAAGTAAAAAAAGACAGCGATTACTAACAAAAATAGTTATCTCCCCATACTACGAGTTCACTGTCCTAGGCTTGGGTCGAAAGAGCCATTTTGTTTTCACGGATTGTGTTGAAAATACGCAATAACTCAAGATGACCTAATTACCAAATAATCCGATGACTATTTACCTAAAACTTATGGAAGAACTGTTTCTATCCCTTAATAGTAAAGATCCGAGAAATTAATTATTGAAATAAGGCGTCCTTACCGTACCCACGCGTACTAAGGAAAGTACTGCGATGCCTATAGCCATGTTTGAATGCGAATTCCAACGTGGAATGAAAATTATTTCAATGAATCCGACCGTAAGAAACACGAATACACATATTAAAACACTTTACTTTGATTGGAAAAATAATTGTACTCACCTGATGGCAAAAATTTTGAAATTATTTTTGAACTGGTGCACAACCAAACTATAGACGTAGAGAACCAGAAGAAAATGTATGGAGCTCGAAGCAAATGTTCCCAGAGCAAGCTAGCTTGGGGTCGACTCGCGTCGGTACAAAAGCGACATCTATCTTGAACGTGATTGGCCAGTAGATACGGTTCTGCCAACAGCACGGCTAATACAATGCATCGTGTACTACGTATATCCGTGACGTTTCCATTGCTTACATTATATGAATTTAAACCTTATCAGAGCAGCTTAGGTATGCTTTTCCTTTTAACCCATCGGTCTAGAACATTTGCTTCAGAAATTTATTTCGACGTATTCCGTTGAAATTACGCTTAGAAATGGGCAGATTTTTGCATTTTACGATCATAATACTTACAGAAAAGATTTCTCACAAGTACTTTATATATACTTACAAAAGAAGTATATCAAGAAATGACCCAGTCCACTCAACACAAGACTCCTACAGAAACCAACTCGCGCCCTATTTTAAATGCCGCCAACGTTAATTTCGAAAACGTAAAAAGCGCGGTAAACGTTAGCGGGAAAGGGACGCCAATAAAACATAGCGCTTGAATGGCAGCACGTTTGTTTACGATTTGATATTTCGTGGGAACTCGAGAAATAGTTTTTATTTTCAAAGAAATAAGGGTGTTGTGTCCTTAGTTCTTAAGGTCTTACACCTAAAATACATTCTTGCTAGATAATATTTTAACTTTGAATGACACTTTGGAAGATTAGCTGCTGTTATTCATTGGTTTCATTAGGTTTAGGTACATTTAGTGAAAATTATACCTATATAGTGCCTTTTTAAAGGCTCCCGTACATAATTATAAGGATTTAACAAGGTACCTAGACTCAATTACATAAGTACCGACCCAGGTAGCGTTGCCAGGCGTCCGGATAAAGCCCTAAGCCTAAAGGACAAAGTCAGGCTTTTTGATTGTGTGTCCGAAATAGACCGTGTCTGGACTGTCCGGATTTTGATAGGTGTTTAGATCATTTTCTTGTCATGATTGGAATTCCGCTCTACCCGCTTCAATCTTATAACACTAGCGCAAGCGAGCAGACTAGCACTAGCCGGTGTACAGCGGGGGACCTTGTCCGTATCCACCCGCTGCCAGAAACATTCTTGAAATCCATCCCATCTTGCCGCAGGGCATCCTGCTCTATAGACCGTCTGTCCGTCTGCAGGCATGGCCGGCCCACTTTTACTTCAGTATGCTGATTCTACGCGCGATGTCAGTTACTTTGGTTCTCTGGCGAAACGAACCTTGCTTTAGTTTAATAAATTGTTCTTGTTATACAAGGACTACAAAATTAAAAGTGACCGGTCATCACCGAAATGTCCGGCTTCTCAGGTTTAAGACTTGGCAACCCTAAACCCAGGTAAGAATGGATAGGTACCTGCATAACAACTTAGTACCTATTCATGATATTGTAGGTTTGTGCGGCATTCTAGATTATTAGGGAGTGACCTATAAATGCTTATACGTACTTAATAAAATTAAATAACTAATAGGTATTTTGGACTAGGAATTGTGTAGGTGCCTTGTACGTATTAAAAACTTGCCCCACACTAGGAATTTCTCCCGTGTCGTGGGTGCGTTTACAAACATGCAAATTCACATACTTACTACACAAACGTTCAGACCCAAAACAAGTACCTACCTATTTTTAGATCATACAAGTATTTGCTCCGTTCGGGATCGAACCCGCGACACCCAGCGCAGCAGTCCGCTCAAATCGCTCAGCCACTGCGCTAACCGTGCCATTGATTATTGATTTTTTATTTCTCTAGGCTTCTGTAGGTACCAAAAAAAATATAAGTATTAGTCCGTCAGTTAGTTTATCAAAAGATATTTGACCTGTTTTTTTTTAAATGTGTGGTATGTAGGTCTATTTTGTAAACCAAAACTGACGAAGAAACGACGGTATAAAATAATAATTCACAATACGTCCTTCCTGACGTCATTCGACCCCATTCTCATTCTTCATAACTAACTGCAGCATCAATAAATTGCAAATCTATAATAAGACCGTAAATTAGATTTGCAATTTATTGATGCTGGAAAGGAAACTAGCCTATTCTGCGTGCGTCCTCGAATCCCATCTATCACCTGGCTTACAGCAAGCCCCCGCAAGCTTCCGGCGATCCCTGCAAGCCATCACTGGCCTCCGGGGAGGCCCATGCAGTCTGGAGCACAGCCTTGATCTGGAGCCCGGCTGGCAAACGCTACCTCGACTACCTATATGGCTAGTCCGACGGTGTTTAGGTGTATGTACCTAGACACAACGCTTAAATAATAAATTATGACAGAGGTACCTAAAATCAATATTTTGGGTACCTATACTTAAGTATTAAGTAGTACCTTACTATTAAGAGTATTCTGTGCCTATGCTAACGACCAAATGGCCAATAACAATGTTTGAACAAATCTATGTTTACGTTAGGTGATGGCCAGTTTAGGAGGAAGGAAGTTACCAAGTTACTTGTTTACATTGGTTGTCAATTTTAATTAATTTACATTTGAGTTAAGTTGTACAGAAAAAAGCTTTAGCTTACTTGCTTATAGGTTACCTAAATACTTGTCTAATTTATATTTAATCCACTCTGGCGTCCGATGACCGAAGGCGTATTCTAGCAGGCAACAATGACCTAACGAACAGATTGAATCAATCAGGTAGGTAATCAATTTATCCGATACTAGCACTTCGCCCGCGACTTCGTCCACGTGGGTTACATACTTTCTTAATTCCCCCTTTTCACCCCCTTAAAGGTTAAATTTCCAAAAACCCCTTCTTAGTGCTCCCCTACATTATAATAGGAAGCCGTGTGCAAAATTTCACATTCCTAGCCCCAGTAGTTTCGGCTGTACGTTGATATGTCAGTCAGTCAGTTCTCCTTTTATATATATAGATGCATACTAAAAAGGGTGATGATACTATTGTTTGCCAACAGACAACCTCAAGCTAAGCAAGTGTTCATCGTGCGCCGGAACTAGTCCTAACAGTAACGTATAATAGTAAGTATTAGGTGCGGAGACATACTGGTACAATAGATGAGTAAACATTATTTCCATTAAATCCAGCTAGCTATCTTGGTTGTCAGCATGTCTTCTGTCGCTTCTTCTTATTATTTTTGATACACATTGACGAATTGATTTCAATAAAATTAACAATAAACTGTTATTAACGGTCCCGTATGACGAGAACCTCGCGAAAACAGAGCAAGCAGAGCAAATCAAGTATCTTGGCTTAGCTCGCAAGGTTGTCGACTCGTAGCATGTGGACTCAACAGTATTTGCCGATGGCTAAATTGTCAAAAGCCTAGACCAACATCTCAGGAGCCTCTCGTTAGGCAATTGGATCAAGGGCCTGATTCAACAGCAGTACCTACCTGACACAGCGTGCATTGTTGCTCTAGTGCCCTGCAGTGCTATTCCTTAGCGACACAGCGTAGCTGCCTTGTACAAGTGCGGCATCAACAGCCAAATGTAAAAAGCTAAATTCCTGAACTCCTCTCCAAACAATTTCCTATTTGAATTTGATAGGCTTGTTTTCATACGTTGATCAGGGGCTAAATTGTAGACCGAGAATCTGGTTTACGATTATGGTTTAAGCTCTTTTTTCTCCATCCTGTCTCGTTTATAAAAAGCTTTTACCTGCTACTTGGGTGCCACTGAAGACATATTCTAAAAGTCCAGAGCTTTTACGATTTACTCTTATTTAAAAAGGACGATTATGACCCTGACTTGTCTTATACTATCTCCAAAATCTCAACGGGCCCTTTACGCCTTCTTTGTAAAGCCACACCGCTCAGATTTCAATATAGGTAATTTCGTCCTAGTTAAAGAAGTAGAACACTCTTACTCTTTTTAAAACAAGTTTGCCAAGTACGAAACACGTCGCCACGCTGGCTGAACAGATAGCATGTGTGGTCGATGGATAGCATAAGATTGATATATTAGGCGTAATCTTGTAATTCAGGACCCTGGGAAGAATTGCTGTTAAAATCAGTGCAGCTAGGATTCAAGTCTACATCAACTTGAACACCAATTTCTCTGGACGAGCTCAACCCAACTGGAACATAAAGATTATAGATTAGAAGTATTTGGAACATGGGTTGAGAATCATGATCTGTTGTCGGCTTGCCTAAATTAATAGGTATCATAGAAGTTTTAGAATGTTTTCTACGAATGTGGTAGGGTAGGGATTTATGACTGACATTAGGAAATAATAAGGACATACATTATTGCTATTCTTCTTGTTTCAATTAGCTAAAGCCCAATTCCGGGATAACAAGTACCAACTACAAATTACTAGTCTTTTTATTTACCCTGCTATCAATAAATACTGCTGGACCGAGTATCTCCCTAAAAAGGCTGGAGTTTACATAGCCACCAGTCCACCACCTTGGGCCTGCCGGGTTGATTGACCGCTGAGTTGCCGCTGAGCCAGTCCTTGCGCACCGGGTGACGCTACTACTGCGCTGTCGCCGGCCGGCATTTTTATGGTGTTTGCATAGTACGTTTTATTTACTTAAGTACATAATTAAAATGCTACTTGGTTACATAGGTTTATTAGCCTGAATATTAACTGCTTCGCCATTACAGTTCCTTTATCCCAAATGTAGTCAGAAAATGGAGAGGAGTTTTGTTAATAAGTACGAGGTTTAGTAAAAGAAATCTGAAAACAATCTGAATGCATAATATTTATCGTATATCTATAGGTATTACTTATAACAATTATTCTTTCAATAAGAAAGTTGCTGTAGAAGTTCTTAGTTGCTTACAAACTTTGCGCCTTTCGTTCGACTCTATTGAATCAGCTAAATAAATGTACGACTCATGACTGTATGTAAGAGCGGAAATAAAGTGTGGCCTCTCTGTTACTCGCGGTTTAATATTCGATACGGATCAGGTTCTACTGGTTTTTGTGACGACACGCGACGCTTCGAGTTGTTTACGCGCTCTACCGATTGCCATGCCCTGTCCATTATAATATCAATGCATTTTTTTTTCCCTTTAGAAGACTAAACTTCGTCAGTTTGGTATAAATCTCCAATGCTCGATACCATTTAGATAGGGGGTCGGGTTAATAAAAGTATTACCGTGCGACGAAGAATTCAATAGTTAAACCAACCCTATTAATAGACTCATGGCATGAGAACTTTTTTTAGGTCCATGTTTGCTTGCCATGCACCGTTCTCACGTAAAGACGACCGTTACAAGGTCCTTATTCTTAATGCCAATTTTTTGTTTGTATTTTGTTCATACTAGTTATTATAGCTCCAGTTATCATGACTAAAATTGATAATACACATTGCTATCGCTTATCACGATCGTAACATGTAAAAATATCGCCAGTTTTCGCCTAATCTCTTGGTGGGTTGTATTCCAAACGTAGATTCTAGTCTAAATTTTGAAGATTTGAGAAACTACAAAGGTTGATTAACTATTAATTTTCAATTTACGGTTACGACAAACTACCTACCTATGTTTTCACATATTATAGAAACGGATAGGATAGGATACACCATTGACAAATGATAATAGATGTCCAAAAGCCATAATCTTTAATATTTTACTAATAATATTTTACGTTGTACGCGGTAATGCAATAATGCATTATAAAGGTGGCGACGACACGTGTTGATATCGAGTTTATCATTGTGCTGACCGATTAAATGGGCGCCAACTAAAAGTATAGTTGACCTAAACTTGATAGTTTCTTATTTCAGCCTGATAAGCATTTTTGAACGTAGTGGATGCAATTGAGTTTCGTTTTAATATACTCTTGTTTGTACGCTAAATTATAGGTAAAACAATGAGTTTATAGGATTACCTACATAAATTAATTTTAACATTTTCCTTATTGGTTTATTTTGAAATAGAACTGCAATTTAATTACAACTAATTCTATTTTAGATGAGGTATGAATGATATAGAAATACCACAAATCAGGCCACTTTAATGTTAGATTTTTGTTTAAAAACTAGATGGGATAATTTTTACCACTGCAGAATGCAGATGCGCTCTTAAATTATTTGCCCATTAGACTCATTATTTATTAGGTTTTTTCCCCTTACCTACCGCAAAGCGCGCCTTTTCTCTTCTTGGGAACAACCCGCGTAACAATAGCAGAGGTCCTTTATAAAAAAGGGCGGCAACAAGCGCGACGGTTCGTCGTTTCGGCGCATACCCCATACTTTGGTAGCGTTGTATAGAAAGGCATTTTTGTTACTTTTTATATGGCGTGGCGCGTCGCTTAGGGGAAGCACACTGTTACCGATCCGATGTCCCTTTCTTGTTAAAGTAACGGTTGCAGTTTTGTGTAGAATGTACTAAGAATTTGGGTATTGTTTTTATTACATCTTTAAATCGTTTTTGTTTTTATTCTTTTGTTCTTTAGTGATTATGAGCTTAGCTTTCTTATGTATGAGAAAAAGTGTTACCTGATAGTTAAGTGCACAAATAACACTGCACTGTTATAATATTTAAAATCTAATAGAATAATCAATAATAAAAACGCCAAATAAAAATAAAGACTTATAATAAAATACAGTACGCTAACATTATAACTAAACTGGGGCTTCCAACATTCACATAGTTAATACAAACTTTATGACAAATTACAACTGATCTTAACAAATATATCATTATTTACATTAAGTTATCCATCAAGGATTTATAACACATTGACATAACACATCACACTTGTAACTGAATGGGAATATAATACAAATATCACATACATTATGATCCCTATGTTTTGAGTAAACTTGGATTTAAACAGGCAGGAACAAAATACATGCATGTTGTGCAAACATAGTTTAAAAAAAGGTAGATTCCATAAAAGATCCTTTAGATTAGAATTACCTACGTGCTACTTAGCGAATTATATGTGTTCAACAAAACCTTGTATCTCATTCAATTGTTCTACACAAATAACTAAAAATAATGATTGAGAAAAAAAAATGATGTATAAATCAGTTCTTGGTAAACTTACACCTGATTACTGAAAGCCTAGTCTTTGCAAGATTTGCCGACCTGGCTTTTAGTAACCCGTAGTTATAAAACAGGGGTTTATTGTATAAGTACGTAGTCATTTCAATCACTTCCACTGCCGCTCTCGTCACCAGATCCACCCGAAGACGCCTCAGCTTCTGATGACGAACTTTTTGCTTTCTCCTTCTTCGACTCCTTGGTCTAAAAGAAAAAATTGATGTGAATACTTTTAAAGTTTTGGAGTGACAAAAATCGCTTAGAGTAAGCCGCTTTGTACCAAGTCTCCGATACCGTATCACTTTAGTATCTATTGATGCGTGCCTGTATACGAACCTCTATGGATTTGTATTGCGATAGTCACCTCGATACCAAATATATCGGAGACTTGCGTCGTCTAGTGTACCCCTGCGTACAATAAGTCCTAAATAATTATGTACTGCAAAAAGAGAGGAGCAGGTAAACAGGCCTCCTCTCTTTGAGAGGGAATTGGCTTTATTACACCACGTGGGCCCAAATCTGACATTTGTCTGGTTTATTTGACATGCCGGCCGGCTTTTAGTTCCTTCATCGTTTTCACCTATCTAAATCCTGGATGATATACAAGTAATTCAATGCTTTACTTTTATGAAATTATCTGCTTAAATATGCATTTTAACTACTTGGAATGGCGTTTTTCATTCACTTTTCGTTAAACACCATAACAAAATAATATCTCTATTCCGTAAAAGGAGGCCAGCCGTTTACCGCCATAAATCCAAAACTATTTCTACAAAATAATATAAAAAAGAGTAAGACAAAAACGAATCTTCTAACCATAATTTTTAAGATGCATTTAGTAAATAACTTGAACAATCAGTAAATCTTTTATGTATCAAAGCAGAATGACGCGGCTGCGGTTGATAAAAATCTAAACTTACTATTAGGATCACTTGCGCGTGACCACGGCAACACGAGTTGTAAATACTAGCTGGATATTACACAACCTTTAAAACACTAACATCAGTTCAATATGTGTTAGTGTACTGGACAAGGTGTTCAACTCTGCCTCTTAGAGCGCGGGCTTGCCGGCGGCGAGTAATGGGCGACTCGCTGTCCGACCATGGACCATGCCCGGGTCGACAGCGCGTTGTGTTCCACGCGCGCCTCAAAGAGTGTCAGCGTAATGACGGGGCCCCCCTCTAGAGGGCTAAAGCCTGCCGGGGTTGCGGGACTTATGAATTACCGTGACCCCGGAACGTAAAGGGCTATTGAGGACACTGTCAATGAGAGTCTGACTGTCCCTTCCGCTCCACCCTGGTCGGACGAACTCATTTTAGGATGGACGAAAAACACGGACGAAGTCGAGGGCTAATCCTATTTCGTTTGTGACCTTCTATGTGACGAAACAACTTCAGTGGATTCGTGATACAAGCGCGTTGCATAGAACGTGCTAATGACTCATCAATGGTCAAAGTGACTTGTATGTAGCGTCGTACTAACATTATAATTGGAATTATGATATTACATCATCTTCTGGAGCCACCGTCCGAGACTAATTTTACGTCAAGTGGACAGATAGTGACGAGCGTATAATGGCTCGATTGTTATTATGTTGCTGATCCACATACGAGACGTTGAATATCGTAGGACTTTAAAAATACGACTATTGCCGAATCATAATAATATTTGTTGCGATAAAATTATGCATTATTATACTACTCTAGAATATTCGATTTCACCAATTTTATTGCAATTTACATTTGATTCTTATAAGTCAAGTTTTTTTAGACCCCTTGATGACTAGATGTACACGCCATAAGTATTGATTGATAGTGTCAAACATGCAGCTTAGTTTTGCGCAGACTCATTATAGATTTCCATTGAAGCACTGAAAAGGAAATATACATTTTTCCAGTTATATCGCCCTAATGGACATAAGTGTTTTTATTCTGTTGTTGAAATATTAGGCTCTCGTCTTATCGCAACGAAGATTTTAAACTTTAAACTCTACTTAAACACCAAGATCAAAATCCTAATCTTTGACAGCCGCTTCTGATTGGACATATTTTCTGATCTGATCAAGATTGCGTCTGTGAATCTTACAGTAAGTAAGTCAATGCCTAAACATTATTGCACTACTAAAATTACAAGTCTTATTGAATCAAGCCATTAATTCAAGTATCACCATATATAAAGGCTTGCATAAAACTTACATCTTTAGTATCCTTCTTCTTTTTATCCTTCTCCTTATCAGAATCAGAAGAAGAGTCATCGTCTTCGATATACTCCTTGCTAGTAAACTTGCCCCCACTCCCGGTTCCCGCGTTACTCGCAGTCTTCGCCTTCTTACTGGCAGGGGGCGCTTTGGACTTCTTTTCTGCAGCCTTGCGGTCTTTCTCCGCTTGTTTCTTCTTCTGCTTGAACTCGTCTTGAGCACCGCTGTCTTTGTACTTCTTCATGGCGACGTTGTATTCTTCTTTAGATTTGTTGGCTTTCTCTTCCCATTCCTGTGTAGAAAAAAATATTTAGTAACTGAAGTTAGGCCTAATAAGAATAATAGGCCGCTTTCATATTAGGACGTTAACAGCGGCACAGCTCTTGTAACACTGGGCACAGAACACGGCCTCGCTTCTGCTAGAATTATACAATTTTGACAGCGAAACAGACGCAGCCGGGGTCGCGGGGGTGTACGAATTACCGTGACCCCGGAACGTAAAGGGCTTGCCCCATTATTGACCCACAATAGAACGAAATAATGTAAACTTACAGATTTATCCTTGAGGTCCCTCCAGAGCTCTCCACCCTTCTTGGCGATCTCAGTGACCTTGATGCCCGGGTTCTCTTCTATGATACTCTTACGGTTCTCATTGAGCCACAACATGAAGGCGGTCGCCGGTCGCTTGGGCGCGTTCACATCCTTCTCACGTTTCTTGGACTTTTCCTTACGTTTGCGTGGAGCTTCTGACTGTAATATTGAGATAAGAAAGTTAAATAGCCGAATCTTAAAAAGTCTAGGTAATTTGTATAAAAACCAGGCGACAATCTGTTAGACTAATACCACTCTGTAGACCGTTAAATCTTGGAACTTGTGACTCCTACACACCATTAATAATCTGGGACCACAATACTCGCAGACAATAACAGGTTATGTGATAGTAGTGCTCCGGACAAGCTGATTAACAAAATCTTCCTACTACTACCAACTCATTAATGGACTAAACTTGACTTCTAACAGGAGCTTGGTTTTCGCCAATTTGAGGAACAATTGCAATAGGATCCTCATTTACTGTAATCTTGATTGAAAAAAACATTATTTTATTTTGTGAATCTTATACCCTCATCTGTTCTTTCTATATGCACATGCTTCTAGTTGGTGGCGTGTTGTTCAGACCGTCTATGTTACTTTTTCTGTTCAGTTTACAATATCAGGTTTCAATATTAGTGTTTCTACCAAGAAATCATTATCGATAAGAGATACTTACAATAGTGATAGCCTTCTTGGGTTTCTTTTCCTTCTTCTTCTCCTTCTTGCCTTCATCATCCGACGCTGCTTCATCATCAGAGCCCTCAGACGACGATGGATTGGTGTCGTATCTATATGAAAGCAATAAAAATAAGTATTACGAAGGAAAGTTGTGATTTTTCAGTTATTTTTGCGTTAAAATGTAGTAAGCATCCATCCAACCTTCCTTCTTAGAATTTTTTAAAAGAAAGTAATATGTGTAAAATGGATTTTTTGTTTTAATTTTCGTTCTACACTGTGTTATAAAGCACAGCAGGTACACTTTCCTAAATCGATAACGCGTCAGTTTTGATAAAAAGGTTTATAACTTGTCAGTGATACAGCTTCGCGCTTGTCTTTCTCAATAGAGATCAACACTTTACTTAAACCTTTAAATAAGACCGGGGATAAGACCGAGGATTGTGGGATTTTAACTCACTTAAACGACTGCAATGGTCACTGTGGCACTTGCGAAGAGACCCCGTTTCCTCTTAAAAGACCTGACCGTGACACTCTGTGTAATACCTTTTAGGGCACACTACAGTACTTTCCAAGTTATTATAACTTGTAACTGGGACTGTAAACATATTTTTGTATTTTGACAATTTAAGTGGCTGAGGCTGCCCTACTTGATAAGTACTTACTCTTCGGCAACATCACTCTCCTTCGCCTTGTCCGGGTTGAAGTCCTCGTCGGTGCTCTCATCGCTGTCCGAGTCTCCGGAGTCCCGCTCCTTCGCCTCCGCCTTCACTCTCTCGAGGTACGCGTCCGGCTCCTTCTCTGTGTCCGAGTCGCCGAAGTCATCGTCGTAGAGGGCCTTGTCCTGGAGAAATAAAAGTTTATTGGCATTACAAGACATTATACAAATTCTGTGGTACCTTTTTCTAGGAATTTCTGTGTCACAAGAGACAGGAAAAATATAAAGTTTCTTTTGGGTCCGTTTTGCTATTGTCATTTTTTATTTACATTAAAATACAACCCTGTAACACAAATGCCTTATGCTGCGTGGTGCGGGTATTCACTGTTGGCAGTTGCTTTACCATTTAATGGATGAATGTATAGATTAATAAATTAAATTGAAAAGATAAAGACAGAACTATCGTCAGCATGGTCAAGGCATATAAGGAAAGCAAGGTATCAAGTGCTAACTCAAGACGGCCAATGTAAGGACAATTAGCAACTACTGAGCTCATGACCCTGACCAATATGTTGAAGTGTCCAAACAACTACACATCGTATTGTGAGATTTTAAACATTCCGCCCAGAGCTGAGAGTTCAAATTAGAATAATATTAGAAAGGGTCCCTAACCAGACAACACTGATGCCAAGACTAGCTTTGCTGCTTAGAAGACTCAACTTCTGTAACATAATAATATTTAAAACTTACATTCTTGCCAGTGTTCTTGACATGTAGTTTCTTGGAGGTGATGTAGTCGAAGAGCTTGTCGTATTCACCCTTCTCAATACTGCTGAACGTGTGCACGCTGCCTTGCTTCAACTCGATCTCAAAGTCGAAGGATCTGAAGACAGTAACAAAATAATGGGTTTAGAATTCTGATTAAATAAATAAATAAATAAATAAATAAATACCCGAGACCGAGACGTAATCAGAACACAGGCCCAAAGTGTATTGATAGATGACGTGTTTTCGATGTTTCTGTCCTAGATGATCTAGGCGAGGCGGTTTCATATATCATTTTCTTTCAATAATTTTAAATCTTCTTTTAGTTATTACTAGCACTTTTCCCGCGACTTCGTCCGCGTGGGTTACGTACTTTCCTAATTCCCCCTTTTCACCCCCTTAAAGGTTAAATTTCCAAAAACCCCTTCTTAGTGCTCCTCTACATTATAATAGGAAGCTGTGTGCAAAATTTCACATTCCTAGCCCCAGTAGTTTCGGCTGTACGTTGATATGTCAGTCAGTCAGTTCTCCTTTTATATATATAGATTTCTAATTAGATTCAAATAATTTACAAGTCTAGTTCCCTCATTGCTCATAATCTAATAGGATAAACATTGTGCAATCATATTAAATAGAATAAAATAAAGAAACAATGAATGTGTTTTGTTCAAATAATGGAGTTTAATCAGAATTATAATACATTTCCTTCAATTATATTTTTATTTTTGTGTATTTATTTTGATAAAATTATTAAGTTGTAAGATATTAGAGGATGAAGCACCAGACAATTAAAAGCACCAGAACGATTGAATGAAAAATGAAAGCACTAGACAATTTAAAAAAAAGAACCAATCTTCTAAAACATACCGCCATATGCAAACAATCTTTAAAATGTCATTGTATCATCATACTTACTTGGTAGAGGAAGCGCCTCCTCTGGCGAAGTTGACAGAAGCGATCTCTTCAAAGCGAATGTGCACTGGCGGCTTGTGCACATATATGAACCCTTTCTCCAGGGGATATAGGTAACCAGCTGCTGCCTTGTAAGAACATGCGATGGCTGGAGTTTTGTGGTGGCTGTAATAGAATAGAAAGGTATTATGTGAAGATTTTTTTGTAAAAATTCAAACAGGTTTTAATAAAAATGCTTAGCACGACATACATGAATTGAAAATATCATATTTCTTTTAAATTATAATGTGCACATATCGAAATAAGGTAAACTGAAAAATTGATCAATGATAAAAAAAATCCTGGGTTGCTACATTTTTAGACTCATACTGTAGTATACTCGTATTATGGAAGTCTCAATGAAATGACAAGTTCTCTTTGGGAAGCAGGGTCAGCTTGCTAGTTTTGTCATCAAATATAGGATCATTTAATGGTGAATGTTACCCTAAGAAGTCTCCAGGTCCCGTCACTCGTCTGTTGATGATGACCTTCATTATTTTGGCGAGCACCTCATAAGTTGGGCCCGATAACTCCTTGCTTATTTTATCTTCATATTTCTCTTTCAGTTCTTCCCTGTAAAATATTATTAATTAAGAATAAATAATTACAAATGACGTTAAAAAGTACATGGTAACATTGGTTTGCACAAACAACATCGCACCCAAAACGCATATGTGGACTCCGTACCGCCACGGATAGAGACAATTTTTGCGCAGCTGTGAGTCACACAAAAAAGAAAACTTACAACTAAACATTAAATAATGTTTAGTTGTAAGTTTTCTTTTTTTGGTTTCTTTGTTTATTTATCATATGTCAATGTTTTTTTTTCTTTCTTTTCAATTACAGTTTTGTGCAACGAAAACACTCCGCATCATTTTATCTCCATCTTCATTTAAAGTACAAAAATATGGTTTGTTCCACTTACTCAGTAAACGGCAACTCCAAGCTAGTTTCCTCTTCAATACCAAACAGCAGCACCAAGTAATGGTACCTCGTCTGACCCTGCTTGATGGGAGGATCGAGGGAGACCACAAAGAACATCTGCCTAGTATCCTTGTGAGGCAGTAGGAAGAGACGCAGCACAGTCGACATGGGGATCTTGTAGTCGAAGGTCTTACCGTGGAGCTGGAAGAATGTCTGGAAGACTTTGATGTCGTAGCGACCACTGAGGAAGAAAATATGCTATTAGGTTTTATGTTTTAAATAAACAACATTGCAAAAAGAAACTACCACTGCCATGAACACAATAATTGCAGTGATGCACTATTTAGTAGGTCTATCTGTAACAGGTCCCAACGTGTCCATGCTTAATTGCTTAATCGTTCTTTCTTTTGACTTGATAAGCTTCTGTTATAGCATGTTTGTTTTGTGACTAGACGGCAACAACTAAGTCCGCAGGTATCAATGTTTCACCCTTTGGCTTATTTGATCATCATCAGCATGTTGCAGTTGCCTATTTCATCACAAAAAATTGCTTTATTTCCTCAACTCAAATCATTTTTGTATCAAGCTTATCCTACATACCGAGGTGTAAGACACTGTAGCTCCCTAAAGATGGCGATGGCGTCGCCGGACACGGAGATGACGCTGGCCTTGTTCATGACCTGCTGGTGGAAGGCTTCTACTGCATCCATGTCGCCTCCTACTTCACTCGTCGGAATGTGGAAGCGCATCTCCATTAGAGACACAGGGGTGTCATCATTCTGTAGGTAGTACAAAAAAAAATATTTAAGTATTGCAGCAATGCAAAAACAGTTCGAGTTTATTTCAGTTTAAAATGTTTTTAGTGTTATTTAAAAAAACAAAATAAGTTTTTGCTAGAATCAGGATAAGGAGCAACAATCTCAATCTCTTTAGGGAAGCAATTGGATGAGAGTTTCAAAGAACTGAATTAAATTATGTGCATGTTTAGTTTTCTTTAATTCTCTGGATTTGTGGCCAAAAGCCTTATTGCCATTAGCTTGCCAAACACAACATTAAAATATTTTGAAAACTTCATGCCAGATGCCACTCTTTTTCATGTAATGATACAGTTTGAAGAGATATTAGCTACAATATTTAGATTTTTGGATAGCTATAACTTACAGGGTTGTTTAATAAGTGAAATATATAAAAAATTGTTCTGCAATTCACTCCTTTTATAAAATATATATATATTTCTTAAAAAATTCCACAAGTTTTATCTCCTTAGAAATGTTTAGCTTTAGAATGCATTATTGCATAATATTAAGAAATAATTTTCAGATATAAGTGCTGCAGTTGTTGAAAAGTTTACAAAGCAAAGAGCAACAATACTGACTATTTATTTAAATTCCTTGCATATTTACAAAGAAAAAATGATAATAGAATGATAATGGAATCGAGAATGAAAATGTAAAATAAAATTAACACAGCATATCCTAATTCTTTGTCCACATTTTCATAAAGTACTTTTATGACACATCAACCATTATCTTTCCCACTATAATTTTCTAATATCTTCCTAAATTTCCATATTTACCTGATGGAATTCAAGTGTAACTTCATTCTTGCCAGTATTACACTGTGATACATAGTGCAGTGGGATCTCAAATGCTGTGTTAGTCCCAACATTGAAACTCAACACTGCTCCATTGAACTTAGCTGTGCCCCAGTTCCAACCTTTTAGGGAGAGCTCTTTCTCTAACATGTCTTTGTGGTAGTTTGTCTTGAAGAACTTAGCTACTTTCTCTTGTTCCTGAAATAGACCATTCAGTTAATAATTATTGGATTTATAAAAAGTGCAATAATTCAAAATAGGTTACATAAATGTAAGGATTGGTCTGTATTTTATGTGGTGAATAGGTTTATTTATAAAAAGAACTGTAACTACAATGACCATCTGACCAAAGGTTTTCTCCATACCTTGTCAAATTTATTTTTTACAAAAATTGTGCTTTGTTCATTGTGAATTAATTAGACATCACACAATGATTTCAATATCAGTTTTAAGACAATTTTATGAAAGGATCTCTGATGGAACTTACCCCTTCCTTGAAGCCACCATATCTATGTAGCGTGCCGTTCTTTAAGAAAACTCTGAGGCCCCAGGACCCTATGAACTTCTGGAAATTGACCAATTCAATCTCGTTGGCAGGAATCTGCTCCACCTTGCCGGTCTTGCTGTTTTTGAACACTATGTTCTGGTCCGTCATCTTTAATCTACCAGGAACCTGAAATTTTCCAATAGTTAGTATTGAATTAAAGTAAATTTACTAAATTATACAATAAACAAATTATTCAACGAAACGTACCATTGCGCCCTTGATCTCTGCTTGCACATCATTATATTCGAGAAACTCCATTTTAAGTCCTGAGTAAGCTATTGAAACTTCAAGTTTTGATAAGTGCTTCAAAATGTGGTCAGTATTCCTCCACGCGTTAAATGTTTTATGAAAAAATTCAGCGGCATGAGCGACGAAACAACAAAAATGACATTTGTGATGACAGATGGAATCAGGGTGACCAACTCATGTGACAATTAAACTACTAGCACGAGTTAGCCCCCTTAGCACGAGCGCTTTTATTACGGGCGAGGAAAAAGAAAGCGGTGAGTGTTAGCAAAAAGGCGAGTTGAACTTAAATGTCACCGCCCAGCAATTAAAATCAAATAGAGTTCGATAAAAATCACCGCGCTTAAAGCGCTGACTCGGAACAGATACATGGGAATGAATTTGTTCTATTTCGGTACTTTTTTAACACCGGCAAAAAAAAATTCGTGCGATTGGTGTCTTGTAAAGTGAGCAATGTGCAAGTCACATTGGTCACTTTAAACTGTCGCTTGGCGCTCCATAATAAATTATATAAATTAGGTCCATGAGAGAATGCATGAATGCATGGCTAGGTGGGGAACACTAGGTTTTAAGTTGTTTTTAAGGAATTTGTTGTAATTTTTGCTGATAAAATAAAAATTAACTTTTTAATCATTTGCATTAGCTTGCTTTTTTATTCCCTGGTAAACCAAATCCATTGATTTATTCTGAAAAAATAAATTGCCTTTCAAATGGTACCTTATAGTCATATGTCTACCATTGATTAATAGGGTTAAAATTACTGAAGGGAATTTTTAAAGAGGTGCGATTTTTGTGATGCCGAATTTATTTGAATTTATATTCTTTTTGTTTTGGTAAAGGATTCCAAAAGATCCAGAGTATGCAGTATGTTTCTGTCAGAAAAATTCTGATGCTTTCCGGAAGGCAACACATTTTGTACTTTTAAAGTAGTGGTGTGCATCCAGTAAGAAGTAAAATTGTTTTGAAAGTATACAGTATTAAACTGCAATGAAAATAGCACAACATTTTGTAAAATGAAAAAGTATTCGTTTGTTGTTGTTCCTTCCTACCATCGTCCTTTTCTTTCTTTGTAAACGCAACACTAAAGTCACCTTGACAGCAGTTGTCTTCACATTCAAAAATTCATTCATTCTTTCGTGATTCATTCACTCATTTTTTGTAGGCGGACGGTGGACGTGTTTTATGTTTTAATTTCAGAACTTAAATATTTACGTTATTATATTCGATAAATTACAGTTTAATGTGCTGAATTTGGGATAAATTTGCAAAATATACTGTGAAGAATTGTGTAAATGCTGTGACTGACAGAGTACTATTCCGCCCTCATTTATAAATTAAAATTGTGTCGTGTTTGGTCGGAGTACCTCCGCTAGTTATTTTTCGTAGGTGTGTATTATATTTGTGTACTCTATGGCGTCATTATCCTTGCCGCGAGTCCTCCAGCTGAAGAAGAACAGCTTGGACGCTGAACGCGAGCAGTTTGAGAAGTTTCAGGTATGTTTCTTGACCTCCTCAAAAGTTGCAATTTGACCTTGCCTTATTTTGTTGTTTTTGTATTATAATCTCACAATTGTATGATGGATATCGTATTTAATATGTTAAAAATATGTCTTCATGGTATCTCTCTATAAAAGCAGATACAAAAAAATAATCTTCATGATTCTAACTAGTCAGCCAAAAAACTACAGGAAAACTACACTGTAATGATTTATTTATACTAAACGTCGAGGTCCCAACTGTAGGGTCTTACTTGAAGCGAGTCAAGCATGGTCTTTTTAAGGCCAAAAAAAGAAGTTATTGTATAATCATAAATGAAAACTTATATGCAGTGCTCTGTTAAATCTTATAAATAACAATCTTCATGAATCTGTTGCAGGAGGGTCTAGAGACTATTGAGTATTTTTTTTTCTTATTAGTAACAGAGTATCAGATGCCATCCATCTGTTTGGTATGTTTATGATAATCATTCATTTCAATCGGGTAATGAAAAGGTTCTTGGACATCTGCCCTGATTCCTTTGTAATGTTAGTAAAGCCAGTCTCTGCTGATCCGATGCCGGCCATAGTCAGGGCAGACTGATAGCATGGCATAAGCAAATTCAGCCCATAATATTCCCACTGCTGGGACACAGGCCTCCTCTCTATGAAAGGAGGTTAGCTGTGATCCATTACATGGATAGGTGCGGGTTGGTAGATGTCACATATTGGTAGTTTTTGATTTTCTCTGTAGATTTGCTGTGTATTGGTAGAGCAGCAGTGATGAAATTAAATTTAACAAAGTAAAGAGCCTGACTTTGTTCGAAACCACAACCTACAACTCTTAAATCAAAGCTGATATCACTGGGCCATAACAAACCTTTCAGAATTTTTCAAAAAAAAAAAACAAGCAGTACATAGACAGTTATTTAATAGCTTTTTACAGATATGCAAATTTTACTTATCATTATTTAAGTTGGTTGCGGGACTGCACGAATTACTGTGACCCCGGAGCGTAAAGGGCTATTGAAGGACACTGTGGATTTTAGTCAGTACGAGTCTGACAGTCCCTCCCGCTCTGCCCTGGGTGGGAAGACTCAATCATGATTTAAGTTACTGCATTATTTAGGTGATAAAATTTGACTTAATTAAATTTATAAATTTTTGTCTTATTTTAATAATCAGTAAGATAGTCACTCCATGTAAAATAATGATATTCTGACAGATGATTGTTGATATTGTTGCTGTGATAAAAAAAATACAAAAGCAACAGAAAACACATAAATATTATAGCGGGAACCCAAACAACAAGAGTTTTTTTTTTGCTTATTAGGCTTGATATTTATAATGGCAACAGATGCTTGAAATATTCATAGAATATTCAGTTGTATACTTGAAAAATAAATAATTTAGTTTATATAGTATTGGAACCCTTAAGTGTGCGAGTCCAGCTCGCAATTGGTCAGTTTTTTCAATTATTTTAATTTTATACTTCAATTACTTACAAAACCTAGCTTATTTATCCGCTCAATTTAACTTTTGACCATTTTCATAAATTGAGTCTTGCATTATTTTACGCAGACCGCGGACATACCAATTTGGAGGGAAATTGTCAGTTGCGCCACGGTGACGGATACCCGACGACACGCTTGTCGCAAACTGTGTCGGTTACGTCACCTCCGTCACCTGTGTATACAAACAGTCTAACATTGATGTAACATAGCATACGAATGCAACAAACACTAACTAATCAGCTCATCTATCTCTTTGTTTATGCCACATTGTTATCCATAGACCTATGTTGTAACCACACGGTTAAACGCCGCGGTTTTTATATTACATCAATGTTTCCGGTCGTTTTAATTGCCTTTCCTCTGTCCTGAAAATCTTATCTAATGATTGGCACAGTACCATCGATAGCGACCATGGCGACGTCAGTATCCA
Organism: Agrotis puta; assembly: GCA_943136025.2. Lineage (NCBI taxonomy): Eukaryota > Metazoa > Arthropoda > Insecta > Lepidoptera > Noctuidae > Agrotis > Agrotis puta. Next base: position 12,940,608 of record OW964178.2, read on the forward strand.
TATCCTGCCGCAACTGTAAACTGCTTTCAAAATAAATCAGTCTACCATTTCAACAATTAACTGGGCGAAGCGCTCAAAAAAACACTTTTTTTTTATCGTTGTAAAATCATCAAATGAGTCCTCCCACCCAGGGCAGGGCGGGAGGGATTGTCAGACTTGTACTGACTAAAATCCACGGTGTCCTTCAATAGCCCTTTACGTACCGGGGTCACGGTAATCCGTTAGTCCCGCGACCCCGGCAGGCTTTGGCCCTCTACAGGCCCCGTCACTAATCAAAAGAACACTTGGAAAAATATAGAAGAACCCAGCGGTGGGACATTAAAGGCAAAAAAATATCTGCTCGTTGTAACTGTCAGTCATCATAAAGGAGAGAATTTTTCCGAAATAGTCACAGCCCCCCAATGCTCCACATTCTTCATCCAGTTTACTAACTATTTAAAACTATACTTGCCGATTCGCGATCAATCGTTTGTGGAACTTGATTCATACTATGCAATCTATTAATAAATAATATAATTTATATCGTTAGATAATGATAGGATACCTTCGTGTATTCGCCAGGCGATTTTTTTTTCTGAACATTTGGGTGCCACACATGTTCGAAACATGCTTCGTCATTTTCAACTGGTTTATAATAAGCATATTAATGTTTTGTATACTAATATAGATAAGTCAATGCGCTATTAATTATTCGCAACCGCAAAATCTTAATCAATCAAGTAATAGCTTTAATCTTAAAAGTTTTAGTATCTTGATGCTTTGAATATATTGTAACATCAACAAAACAATAAATGGCTCCAATCTCACCAAGCTATTTTAATTGATACCTCGTCAATAGCTTGCGATACTGATAAGTAAGTGGCCGATAGTTCGCTCTTGCAGAGTTTTTGTTATCAAACAGATAATAAAACGTTGTGAGGACTCGCGTTCGATAACTTATCAACTGCGATACTTTGTCCGCCGACAACACGGCAACATTCAATTTAGTCACAAATACAACTCGAGGATAATACTCGTGTTATCAGAAAATTCTAGCTAAAATTTGTTTTGTTGAAATCAGTGTTTTTCATTGGAAAGTTTGCAGTTTATTTTGGTAAGAGTTTTGCTTGCACTTCAGTCATTCAATGTATGCGAGATCTAATCCCGTCACAAATGTCGGGTGAACGAACTGCATTTTGGAGATAAATATAGTTCTTTGTTTCGTTCGAGCTCTGGTGGAGTAGAACTGAGAACAGTTTTGTAATTAATATCTCTACCGCAGTAGCTACTGTTTCTCCAGTGAAAAGCATACCAACTTTTACAGGTTTACGAGTACCACAAAATGCATTAATATTATAACTGTAAAGTCATGATGCCTACAGTCCTACACGCAAGTTAACAAAATACAAGGACAAGGACTAACACGTATTTTTCCTTATCAGTTTGGTGCATGATGTCTTAATGAAGCAGCTCAATCCCCCTTATCTTCACACTAAAGGGTTCATAATGATATAATGGTGGGCGAGTTATTCATCGTCAGTTATATTTATTGGTTGCCGGTTGTTCAGAGTTGTCCAGTAAAACGATCATGATTACTCGCTTCCGCCCGTAGTGCCGCCCCACAATTTTATTTGTGCCGCATGGGAAATTAATATTTGTAACTTGTGTGGGAAACTGGGAATTCAGACTTCGAAGTCTACCATGTCACTACACTGTAAAAGGTTTACCTTCTATGTCATATCTGATAGAATTATTTTTCACATTAGCTTAAAAATACTTGTAGAGTCTGAATATCAACGAAAATTGCCTGAAATATGAACAAAACAACCTCTAAGTAATACCATATCTGTCTAGTAAAACATTCGTGACTATAGGCAGGGCACAAAAACGATTCTCACGAGCTAAACATGCTATCATTCTGCAAATAATTCAGCATAAATACTTTAATTTATAAAACAGTTCTGCTTGCATGCATCATTATTACTAAGAATCCATTAAAACATGGGAACTCCGAGAACTATGTTTTTTACCATCATTAGTGTGTCTTCTTGTCGCACTTTGCTTTGAACGTGACGTAGACTGAATACGACGTATTTACTAAGATCATAAATAATCTAGAGTGAGTCATATTATGTCTAGCTTCGTAAAGTAGCAAACGAAACGGGAGGAAATATTGTAAACTAAATGGTGCAATTAAAACTGGTCGTTAGCCCGAAACACTTTACTCGAACTCGTAGTACGAGTAGGTTAAACGAAGACTAACCATGAACCCAAACAAGGTTGTCCGAATGTGAACCATTTCGTCCCTTTTTATTCCATTCGCTTCGGTCTTTTGCCCGAATTTTGTAGACAATGCAAACGAATTCGGGTAAACAACTCCGTGTCACTACGAAAAAAGTCGAATCGAAGATAAGCAAAACAGAGCTATAATAAGTAATTGAGATGTTTGTCGAGTGTCTAGGTTAATGACCAAAAGATCTTATCAATATAATGTGAAGAATTTTAAATCTTTCTTGACACTCAGATAAAAAGATTTTAATTTTCAATGTAGATCAAATTTTAAAAGAACAGACCACAAAATGGTCACAAGAAGTTAAATACATCTAGTAGAAACTTTGTGACACTAAAAAAACATTGAAATCTCAAATCAAGAAAAAACATCTGCATCTGTAAACCTTGTAGCCGTTTAACAGTTATAGCTTATAGAGGTCAACATTTCGATACAGTGAGGACAGCCTTACAGCTCGCCTTATAAGAAACGTGAGCTAATGCTCCCTTGACTGCGATCTCTCAAGCAAATGCCACGTACATGTTGCAATCTAGACCTTATTTGGAGTACTCGGAAATATTGGCATTTGTTACGAGGAATCGGACATGAGAAATGTAGATTCGGCGACACGTACAGTAGGACGTATTGTCTTTCATTTGAGTTTAATTTGAAGTACTTTTAGGGTTTTTCAAATAGTATATTTAGTAGGCGAGATATAATTTGTATACCATTACATAATTTCTGCATACTGATCTTGTATTCGTTTTGACCTTTTACCTAGATTGCTAGTGCATCGTCCTACTTCCGTTTGAAATCCTTTGTGAACAACTTCCAAGTCGACTTCTGAAGGCGATAGTTCTTAAAATGAATAATCACTATCCAGCTTAATGCCATCTTCTTTCTGATACTCTATCAACACCGTTGCTATTTTCCTCAAATATTTTTCTGTCGTATTCTATGATCTAATTTCGTTATCTGTAACCGTTGCCCTTACTTGGACTGACTGTTCTAAATATTACTATCAGCAGTTTGTTTTGCTATGACTAAATGGATGCAGGAGTTTTCCAGTACCTCCGTGTTATTAGTACTAGCAAGCTGTGACTAAGCATGTATGAATGTGCATCGCAGGACCAATGCCGCGGCTCCGCGAGCTGTAACCGGTTTTGTGACGGAAGAAATATTACCACAGTGACCTAGTGTTGGGTTGTTTCATATTTTGCAACCAGATGCAGAGTGTTCTACAGTATTGTGAATTTCTGACTAATTTGTTCATTATTAATAATCTCTTCAACTACAGATGAATGAACGAAAGTTTTTGTTAATGTTATCGCAGTTTCCGCAAATATCTTCTTTTGTATTGAGCCTTTATCTTTGTTGGAGTATAAATAAATGTGTTCATTTAATGTATGCATTATTATGATGTTTTTCCCAAGGTCAAGAATGTGTGTATAGCCGAGGTATTGGTTTAACATCCTCCGTAATTTGATCAAATCCCTTAGGGATTTGGATATATACCAAACTGTTTCCTTGTATCAATACTGCCGTTTATGACTCGAAGAGTAAAATCAGTTGCTCTAACATTTTCTATTTCACCATTAAACACGTTCGCAGCTTTCTTCCAAGTTCCAATGCATGTATCGATGCATTTCGCAATTTCCGGTAATGCACTATCTGCGTTTAACCAGCTTTCTATAAAATTTTCCATGGCTTCTTTTTCATATTTCTGCTACAATTTTATTTTATCTTACGACGTTATGTGGAGCATGGTGTGTATGTAGATCGTTATCACGTTCCCACTAATGTTACAGAGACGTATAAAATGAGGATTGACGATCGAGGGCATATGCGCTTTGAATTTAATTGCAACTGTGTATGTTTTGTGCGCTTGTTACCAACGCTTGTGTTGTTTTCTGTTATTGTAGTATATGAGGTATTGTTTCTTGTTTTTTTTTATATGGTTTGATTCATTTATATGTAACCCAGACGATCTAGCAAGAGCAGTGACATTGTGACATCTACTGTCCCAACTTATCTTTATTTTATATCAATAGCTAGTCTGAAGTCATATTTCATTTTCGATCAATCCTATACATCGTCTGCTTTGAGTTGCAACTTATTTTGTCTAAATAGAATATTCCAAGACATTGTATTGTTATTTACTTCAATGGAACAAAGATGTCTTTCCCATTTCCCATTAACAACTCTCGTATTGAATTCCCATGGAGCATTTCAAAGCGGAGTCCAATTAGCATAGTTCAATATTGGCACGGGCACTATAAACGTTTGCTGTAAACTGGCACACCAGGTGGGAAGTGGATCGGTCCGTTGCTCCATAGGTAGGTACTCCGGGGGCAATCACCGCGGCATCCTCTTCCGCCCAGCCTCTCTACATGCGGTTGATATCATTACGATCCTCGTAAACGCTCTTAACTGCGTTAATGATATGGTTAATGTTATCTGGGTATGCGCTTCTGCGGTTACAAAGTTCTTCTTCGATATTATATGTCCTGTACTGTGGGAGGACTCATTAGATGATTTTACCCTGCTAAAAAAAATAAGAATCTCTCTCTATCACCCAGTTATCAATCGATAATTATTTTCATTTGGTCCTTAACGATTTGTTGCAAATTTGGAATTTGCAATTTGTTGGATGACATCGACCAGGATTAGTTAGGATATGTAAGTTTGAAATATTCTCAGGTATGCCGAGTATTTGAAAAAGTCTTCATAATAAAAATTCTACCAGACGCCCTGCCTTGTCCCAGTTTCAAATATTTTTCCCTATATCCTTTGTCTTAGTTGTGCATTAGGGAACAGGAATAATGCCTAAATTTCAACTATTGGTTGAGCATTGGGGATTCCCCACTCTCAACTATTCGCAGTTGAGCACTTATAGTTGTAAGCACACACGGTTGTAACCACAGCAGTGGGGAAAAAGCGCTATTTGCTTTGTTTTTTGTGTCGAAAACCTATGTGTATGTGTTCTTATCATTGAAGAAATAAGTAGGTACCTATACTTAAATTAATCGTATTTTCCTACATTTTAGTTAACTAACGTTTGTTGGTCATTATTCACTGCGAGTAAGTTGTGCTGTGGGTCGCAATCAGACCATTTCAAATGACTCTTCCATTTGAATACCATGGTAAATAGGCACGTGTGTGCATACTGCATGGGCAAACTAACGGTCTCCCACAGTTTCCATGTGTATTTTTTCCACAATCAACACAATGATTTCTATGTGCTTAATTAAAATCTCTGTAGGTGTCAACTAATTTCCTAGTAAAGACGAATCCAAGTGAAAAGTATTGAGTACGATTGTAGGACTACATGACCATGACATGATGGATGTAAGAATGAAGATAATACGAGTATCAGAGTTTACTGTGATAATATTGACTAAAAATACATTTCCTATGAATGAGATGAAGGTAAATAAGAGGTAGAAGAAAAACTCGTGTTAGGGCAGACGAAAGCATTACGATGTTTGTTATAGACTAGAGAATGGTGGTATTAATATTAGGTTTTCGAGATAACTAGAAATGGTCACATTTAATATTATAATACGGGACTCGAGAAACTTTAACTTTGAACCAAAGAGGATTAGTAATAAACTCGATACCTCTATTATCAATTCATAAGTTTGTTATTAATGTTTTAAGTTACTCTTAGTTTTTCAAAAGTAATAATATAAATTCGCTTCGTCTGTAGATTCTCTACATATTACGTACGACTTTTATCGCTATGGCGCGGCGCGGCGACCGACTTTGGCGCCTATTCTTTACTTTTCTCGCATCTGTAACGGATCAGTGATAGTTCGATTATTCGATGTAACTGGTTACGTGTTGCTGGTTGTAATAGTCGAGCTGTGACAATTGGGGCGTAACACTGATGTATGTGGTGGCGTACACTTTAAACTGATTGCTTTCCTGTTGACTGAATAAATGTATGGCCTAATGTGTAATTGGAGGTTTCTTTGCTAGCAATACAAATGTTGGGGTAGCAACTGTTGAATTTCAGTTCAAAACTGGCACTGTTTGCCAATATTACATTTTCGATGTTGCCAAATGAATCGAATTTCATTTCAGCAACGGTTCGCTCGCATATGCATCTGGCATTTAAAAAGAACCGTTGATTTCCCATTTGCGTGCCTTTCTGACATTAAAGAAAATGAAGCAATGGCAAAGGCGGCAAAGAAACGGAATTCGTTTTAATGGTTCATGAAGCGTTGTAAAGAGACTTTCTCCTTGGATTAAAGGAGAAAGTATATTAATTTATAATTATTTGCTCATTTCAGTAATGGCATATAAGGTAAATATTGCAAAGATAGCAGTTTATGTATTCTCACGAATGCTCAACAGACTTTAGCTATGATAGACTACTCAAAATCGTAAGCAGGTAGTATAATAAAAATCTGAAACTGGATTAATTATAGTTTACCAACCGCTAATTCTTTTTCTAATTCCGCCACGTACATGTGAATGACACTAATCGTATTTGTGGTTGACGCTAATGTTAATGAAACGTGTTAATTCATTAAATTAGATTAGCGCTTTTTGACGATGATCCTGCATTTATATTTCTTTCTTGCGTCTTTGGTAGATTAAAATGTTGTCCTTTATACTCCTGCTTTCTATAACACCAATTTATTTAAATCGGTGTAGCATTTATTCTGTAGTGTTTGTAGTCCACATGTCTGGTCATATAATTTTTCTTAGGTTTTCCCTTAGTTATTAGAAACCTGCTTTAAACTTTCCTTCAGATTTAATCCTTATAGAATTACAAAGATTAGATAATATTATTAACAGGTCAAATAAATTAAGCTTATTTGCGTTTTCTCTCTCCACTTCGACTACTATAAGTTCCATATCCTTATCAAATCCCACCGTTGCATACTTAATTGCACTATCTTAAAGTACGTATTGTGTATACGATGGGAATTTTAATTCAGCTTTGTCAAGTGTCTATTTTACTACAATGGCTCGGTTGTGAAATTGTTACTATTGTGAGTTTGTGAGTGAACGATTGTCTTTGCAACTGCTGGTGTGGATGATACTAGGTCCTAGAACATGGAGGTATTGCCGTATTACGTGGGTTAGGAATTTAAGCTTAGAATGATAAGCTACTAGACACGAGAGTGGGTCTTAAAATTGTTATAGGAAATAAGGAACTACTATCGCACCTGCCTCTGGACCATCCTCAAATTATTTAATTTATTTGACTAAAAAAAGTTTAACATCTTTAATTACAAATCTTATTATTATTCTGCACTGTGTAGTAGGTGTGTTTCAATGACTGAATTTAATGCGTTATGCAAGTACACTTTCCGAAAAGGAAACAACATACATTTACGTTGATGTTATCTCAATGTGTTTTCCTAGTTTCGGAATTAACGGAACTGTATTCATCTTCCTTAAATGATGTCACGTTTCAAACTCTCGTATTCATTTTTGGACTTTTTGGTAAGAGGTGTTCAAAAATAACCAGTGCAACAGAACTTACACCTGTTCTGTTTCTGTTCAATCGTTGCCGAACCAATTAATCATCACCCAGCTTTTTGGCGTTGTTATCTCAGCGATGGATTTGGGCTTCTTTCTGTTTCCACGTTTAAACTGAAAAGGTAGAATCTTCCAAATAGGTACTAAAGAGCATCTGCTTTGCCTCATCTCTTAAAGTAAACTTTCCATCAAATAGTTCAACCATCTGTTGGGTATTAAACTTCTCTATCATTCAGACATTCGCCTCCAGCTTTCTTGACAGATTAATGTCTTTAGAACAGTAATTTATTTGCTTGATGGTGTTAAAAACACATGGTGTCAGAAACGGTGATTCGGGGCACGACTGCATCCGTCAAACGGATCATTGTGTTCGAACGGAGATTGTATCTCGTAAAGTGCAGTTTCCTGATTTAGATGCGCCAACGCACTCCCTGCGTGCGCAGCGTGGGACACGCCGGGTTATTATTGTAGCTGTTCATATTTTTGTTTATGTTTATAGCCGTTTGTAATTCTACTGGGTTGGGGGAACTTTTGTGGTTTATGGGGGAATTGTTGCCAATCAAAAATATTTTAGATGGTCTCATTTCTAAAAGTGGTAGAGATACAAATTTTGTGGTTGGAAAAAATTGGGAATTCTCTGTACCTACGGGTCTTCCTTTAGATAGTATTTTCTGAAAAATAGACTAATTTATTTGCCGAGGAATAATTATGTTAATTTGAGAATTTGACAGGCTGAATTTGAATTTGTTTGACAGAAACATCTGGATTAAAATGTTAAATGCCTACATGCAATATCGCGAGCCGAGGTCAACATCTGAAGTAACTCCATTAATGTTATTAATATATTTAATAACATTCATGGAATAACTTTATATAGGGTTCACACATGTAATTTCAATTAAAACAGTCATGCATGTTGAACATAATTTCATAAAGTTGTGCATAGAGTAGAGGTACACAGATGACCTAATTATTTTTTACATAATTTCTTCTAAACTTTTCAGACACGCAATTTAGTTACTTAACATAATTTATTTACGTTATGCAAGCAGGAATGTATGAGGTCGTTTACTTGCATTGAAATATGTAAACACATAATTTTCTTTTTAATTGAAACGCTGTATGTTTACGGAACCTTCAGCTATGGCTATGATTAAGTGCTGTATTTCCATGTTAGTGTTAGAAAGAAAATCAATTTGCGTTAGCTTTCTAGGGTTCCCTCATAACTACCGTAGGGTGAGTGCTTGGGGTGCTAAGACAGGAAACCTCCACGTGCGCCCGTGGACTGGAGTTCCCCTTCGGATACGTCCGGGGGGAAGACCAGTTTTTCGGGCCGGTGCACCCTGGAATGCGGGCAAAAACTCTTTTAGGCACTGTGTGCCTAAGGGGTCTCTTTGCCCGTATGCGAATAGCCTGTCGGGTGGATGCTCCAACGCGTGTCCCTCTGAACAGCAGAGGGCACAACGGCGGAGCGGGCTTGCGGACGGTGAGTAATGGGTAAGCTCACCGTCCGACCAAGGACCAAGCCCGGGTCGGTGGCGCGTCGTGTTTCACGCGTCACCGACGGGGCCCCTTACGGGGCCAAATGCCTGCTGGGGTCGCGGCTTTTTTCTTAATCCAGGATACCGCGGCCCCGGAACGTAAAGGGCATCCGAAGAAACACGGGTGGATTTTAGTCAGTAAGAGTCTGACAGTCCCTTCCGCCCCGCCCAGGGCGGGAGGACTCATTTGATGATTTTGCCACCTTAAAAAAAAAAAAAAAAAAGGGTGAGTGCTTGTCGCGGGACTGTACGAATTACCGTGACGCTCTGCCTTGGGTGGGAGGACTCATTTGATGATGTTACCACGATAAAAAAAAGTGTGACCTTACTTTGCTACCCTTAATATGGTTTGTTTCCATCAGATTGAATATCAGGGTCTTAATTCTAACAGCAGTACGTAGGCATTATTGAGAAAAATCTCCTGAATATCTCGTCCAACTATAATTGGATGTCCAAACTTGTAAGTTGAGCTCGTTAAAATTAAAGCAAGCTTATTGGGGTTCATATTACTAACTGCCGAGATTTTCATAATCCTATCTAAACCTCCAATGTATAATAAAGGCAAATTCGGATTTCGACCGTTTCCAGTCCACTTACTAATTCGACTTGATATGACAGCAAACGGCCCGGTAATCTCCCAAAACAGAACATGAAAGTGTGCCAACAGAAGCCTTACCTGGCTTATCTTACTATGTGCTGGCCAATTATTGATTTTTCGATGCTATTTTGGTACAAATTATATTCACAGTATGTGTACTTAGCATCTGCTTATTACCTCAAACTTACAACAAAATGTCTGTGACTAAAATTTCATGTATATCGTATTCTTTGTTGATTTCAACCAACTCGCAATGGGCCTGCCTGGTAGATTACATGCCACTCCCTCTAACTATGAAAAGGTTCGAGTCTCACAGCTGTGAGAACATTGTAGGCTGATTGTGATGATTCCGACTTATGCTAATTACTTCTATGTTGAGACGCGCTCAAAATCATAGTGGTAGAGCCTTCAATCAACAAAAGTGCCTCATGCAACGTGCGTTTATTGAAAATAAAATTCTGATTTTTAAACACATTTGTACTTCAATAAAGTTGTGGTAAAACTGGAGTAGTGTTTCAACTTTTCAAATGCCCAAATCGTAACAGGTGGGCCGCATTACTGCTATGAGCTCAATACACTTCAAACTACTTTACATGTGGAACAAGCAATAACTGATTTATTAGCCTCTCTTTTTCCACCACCTGTCTAGTGTCTACCAGTTGATCTCAGCTTCTGCTGTAAATATTTCGGCAAATTATATTTAGCGTACAGCCATCGTGTCGCACCGGTTTCTTACATTCATTAAGTCCTCGCCACGCACCGATTCTTATATATTTTTTGTTTGTTGCAGGTAAGGTGTTCCGAATGTTCCGATCCAGTGGACTGGTGATTTTTTGCCAATACTCTCGGTTCGCACCTGCATGAACGCTTGGTGTAAGAACTTTGTGTCAATAACTACCATTTTGTAATAACTTACGATCCAGTTTCTTGAATCTTTCATGTACAGACTTAATGTTCATATCGGCATATGTAATATTTTCATGAAAATAATAAATTTCATTCGATTCTACCGTTAAAGCGCATACACTTATCGATGATACGATGTACCTCTACGTCGTGATTGGTAATTAGTTTCGCGTCTAAGAATCTCTAATAAAAACTGTGTCGTTGTTTCGCGGGTAAGTGTATGCGTTTTTTGCATGATTGGAAATTGAAAAAAACTTTTTTTTTGGCTACAGCGAATACAGCATTTGTATATACTAAAGCAAGGCTTGTGCTCCAAAGAAACTAAATGCCTAATATTCCAAACATGCCAACTGCTGCTGCTACGGCACGTGCACTGCAGCAATGTGAACCACTGTCCAACCATTACTGATAATGTTGTCACCTTCACTAACAGTACTAATCGAGCGTGGCGCGTCTTCATTTCAGCGCCATCGCTCGGCACTTTACTAATGCATGCAGATTCAGCCACAGCTGACCACTAACACGCTATGGCCAACCCCAACGACAAGCGCTTCTATCATCTGGTGAGTTTACATTCATGTTACTTTATGAATCGTACTAAAAATCATTGATACTTATTCGGTAACGGTCTTGAAAGTCATCAAAATATAACACGTTACATGTCTGCTCCAACATAATGATCGGTTGGTTACACTTAAGTTTGCTATCCTATTTATTGTTGAGGAGTCTGTTGATATGTATGAATAGTTAGACGCTTGTCAACTTGTCATCAATGAAATACGAATACAATTTATGATCTAACTGCTTACTAACCTTTCCAAGGTATAGTTTCACGTTTCTGTATCGCCAGCACTTAACAATGCACCTGTCATCACGCATCATCGATTATTTCTATCATTGTTCCGTTTCGTTCCGCAAAACGGAGCGTGCGATAAAAACTCATTTAATTCCTCCACAAAGGATTCCTAAGGGGAAGGTATTTTCAAAGCTCTTACAGAAGCGAGTGCCGTGTCACGATTTGGTTTGCAAAACGACAAAAAGGTGGCTTTCAAGCCACGGACGGAGCGGTATTAAATCTAAAAGTATCTTCTGGCTTCGTGTCTCTCGATTCAGCTGAAATTCTGAAATGTGGATAGAAAGCTTCGTTGCCTTTTGCAACGACCTTATCTAATATTGTTTGACAATCTGCTATTGTTAGTCACTGTGACTCGAAATTAAACGTCACTAATAGTCACCATTATCTCTGCTTATCACTTGTGTCTAATAACTACGTTCGATTCATTAATATCCAAAATATCAGAAACATTTTCCTCTTGTTGTTCTGACTTCTGAGTTAGCACATTTTATCAATAATTAATATTGATACCTTTTCTAATCAAACAAAATTATTTTTCTGAACGAAAAATTTTTGCCAAGGTATTGCGGAATGAAATCTTGAATGTAGGGTAAATCATTGTTGTATACGTGAGCAACAAACAAGCATGACATTTATGGGGAAATCCAGAACTGTTATTTTCCTCGAAAAAAAAAACGTTACGGCGCTGTGTAGGAGGAGGAATACTACGATATGATAAGAACATCCGACTTTTTTGGAGATTCCATACGAATAAAAATGTACATATATTTATTTTAAGAGTATAATTTCGTAGTTTGCCTTTTAAAATATTTTTGTATGCCCATACTTAGTAAAATAATCCTATCAGAAACGTCAGTTGCTTTATTCATTTAGTAACATCTGGACTCAATCCGCCAAAAATTTCAGATAACGATAACACAAGCTTTGGTTTAAAGACAATCTCTATGAAAACAGTGAATAACATCAATGACGTCCAAACTAAATGTTATCCAATGTAAAGTTTGAATACAATTTAACGAAACATTCAATAGTGTTAATGAATGACCCATAGTTGTATTGTATAGTTTTAATTCTTCCAACACGTGCTGTGATGATTTCATTTATTCATTATCATTATGAATGATTGTGACTATCTCTGTTCTTTGTGTCTGCTTCTATTTAATTAAATAAATTATTGTTCTATTGAGCATCCTGTCTATATAAAAAAAAAAGACATTTTATATTTTTTCTAATCCAGCGTTTGAATCCTTTTGACCAATTTAAACACCTTCTGTTCACCAAAAAAATCATCAATATAAAGCCAAATCAGATAAACCCAGATCAAAATATAAGCCAGTCCCAATAAATCCACTTTGAGCTAGATTTTGGCCAATAATATTGTATACCAAAATAAATGTTATACTTCTACAATTTAAATCTTCACCAAGTTGAGTCTCGTATGTCGCCCAAACATGGTTATAGCCATCTTTTGACCGTATGTTTATTTGTAGTATGTTTTATGTTCACTATGACTTTGTCAGTTTCACCGGTCAGTGTACCCTTCGTTCGTTCAGATGTGAGTCTTCGGTGCACTACAGAAAAGGCACGAGCCCATAAGTCTCGATTAAGCCTTTTAATTAAGAAAGGAAGTTGTTATCTTTTTGGGAAGCGGCGTTTAGGTCACGATCTTTCTACATCTCTTACAGAAGGTAATGCTTTATAAAGGGGTTCTTTCATCATTTCCTCTGAATATTTGAACATCTGTATGTAACTTAGTACAGTTGGGTACTGACGGTATCATTAAAAATGTCTGATGTGAGCAGCCATGGTTTATTTAGTCAGCAGACTTGTTTAAGAATATATTTGGAAAAACATGAGTTTCTAAAGATTGTGTGGGTAAAAACAAAAGCTAACCAGCACGTAGTTATGTTGTTTCTGCTATGTTATCGTAAACGTATTCCCACTCCCTTTTTCATATATCGTAGTATTTGCAGTTTCTTCAAATATTTACTGTCTAAAAATATCGACGGCAGTCAACGCTAAGACAACATGTGTTCAGCACCACTTCACCCCACTTCTAGTTTACGTACAAACATCGGGAAGGCTATCGAAGTTGAAGTGTTTGTTTGTGTAACTTTCAATAAAATGTTGAATGTATTTGGGTAGAATTAGTCAAGATTACTCAAGTTTGGAAAGCAGATGTTTTTGGAATTGTTTAGAATGACAGACATCGAAAACATCATTTTTTTTTTTATCAACCTGTGTTGTCCCACTGCTGGGCAAAGGTCTCCCCCACAACTTTCCACTCTTCCCTGTGTGCGGCTTTCTCCGGCCAATTTGTCATGAAAGTGTCTAGGTCGTCACGCCAGCGTTTCCTAGGCCTCCCTCGGCAACGACGCCCGTCCGGCACCCACTGCGTAACAACCCTAGCCCAAAAACATCATACGTGTGGTAATTCAATGAAGACCATTTAGTAGATTTTGTACACAAGCTGCAACGACGTTGTTATATTGGGAACGATTTGTAGAGCTGCTGCAGTTACTACTCTGTTCATACTCACAAGCTAAACGAAAATTTGGTCGTCGCCATAGGGCCAGAATTAGACACACTGATGTTAATATCTATTGCAGAGTAAGACACTAATTTCCATTTGGTTGGATGCAAAATATTGCAACTTATAACTCTGTATGAATTCACAATTGAGGTGTAATGATTGACATTCTTTGTCCTTGATTAATGTCCTCTGAGAATATAAGGATCATTACTATGCAGAGCCGAACGCTAAGTCGCTATAAATAAGAATCAGGATATGTCATACATGACCACTTTAACCATGTATTTATAAGGAAATCAGCATTTGTAAATAAAGTGCTTGTAATTCGTAATGACAGTTCCGATTTACTCACTTACCTGGTAAATATGGAGTTATTTATACATGATTACATTGTTCACATGACAAACCCTTACCTAAATATCGATATTTGGTGATAACAACGTTTTCCCAAATGATTCATAGATTAGGTTGTCAAAAATGGTTTACCGCCTTATCGTGACTCATCCTATGAATTTAAATAGAAAGTAAACGGATATGAAAATCGTAAATCATAAAATATACTATTGAAGAAAGTTTTCAATTGATGAAAATGCAATCAAGAACTAAAAGAGGAAGAAATTTAAGTTAGGTCATTAAATAGGCCCAAGGCTTTTCTAACTAATGAAAGATCTTTAAAAGTAAAAAGTTCAACTTTTGCGTTTCATTGAGCCGCAATGCCTTCCATAAAGACGCTTTTCGATTCAAAACTTCAGCTTAAATAACTTTGTTGAATAATTTGACTAACTTTACCGATGAAAGCGTAACTTAGCAGACTCAGAAATCTCACTATGTTGGTCGTAGTAGATAGTTCTGTTTGTTAGTTTCCGTTGGCAAACTAACTGACTAGAACTTTGAATAGTTCTTGAAGTTTGAGAACTTCGTAATCAACTAAGTTACTGCTTTGGAAATGTTTCTTGGCTATACTTGATTGGTAGTATAATGATTTGCAACTCTACAGAATTGATTGTTTGTTTTTGCCTAATCAAAGTTGGTGTAACGTGTAATTTGCTACTTTTTGTGTGGTACTCGTATCTTTGTTCTTTTACAGAGTCAAAGGTTAGCTTAGAATTAGACATTTCATTTGGATTCTTGTTTTTAGTATTTTTTTGTTTTGTTTTTATCTTCCGTGTCTATTGTTTTGTTTCATTTTGGATGTATTTCCACTGTTTATCAGTCTCGCAATATTCAAGTACAACAATCAGCTATCTCGATAAAAAAATATGGTTATTTTTAAATATGCAAAATGTCATCTTATAGGATTAATTAAGCATTCAGACATTCGTGATAAATGAATTTGTGAAAGTCAAAGTAATCAACGAATCAGTGACGCGTGGTATTGAAAGTACTTTTTGGAGCAAATTCTGCAAATTATTAATTACGAATTGTAAAGTCCATCCGTTTACTTCAGCATTGTGGGAATGTTGTGATTTTCCTAATACATATAGATAGGTAGGTTGATTCAGAATTCCCGGTTGACGTTTGAACAGCACGCAGTAATTTATACCTTACCGATGACGCAAGCGCAAATCGTCATTGCATACGAATTTGTTTGTTTGTGCCGAATATTTTACGGACACTATTTTGTCAGAACATTCCATAAATTCGGAAGTTTAGAAGATAATTCTAGGTTGTTTTCCTTTATCTGTTTACATTCTAGTTGGCTGAAAGTATGTCGGATTTCATTTAGTATTGTTTTTTTTTGTTTTGTCTATATTGTCGGTTTAGCTTAATTTAATGATTAGCTATTCAAATTATTGATTACAAGATTTTTCTCGCAACTTCGCTTGCGTTGGTGTCAGAAATTATTCATCGGAAACGTTTTAAATGTACGTCTGATCTCTAAGTGCCTATTACTGAAAGCAGGTGCTT
Organism: Agrotis puta; assembly: GCA_943136025.2. Lineage (NCBI taxonomy): Eukaryota > Metazoa > Arthropoda > Insecta > Lepidoptera > Noctuidae > Agrotis > Agrotis puta. The sequence continues at coordinate 12,956,694 of OW964178.2, forward strand.
TCAGTAATAGGCAAAACTCCCTCCCTATAAATTTAATCTTTTTTATATTAGTTTAGAGCATACGGCATTACCTTTACTTTTATCTTTGTACCTACAAAAAGTACCCTATAGGTTAGGGCTTCCAAATATTAGATGATATTTCATATTCGAATATTCGATTTTCTAAACGCAAATATTCGAATTATTCGAATAATTGTATTTTTTATGTTTGTAAGTAACCTTGTCTCGACGAGATTATTAAACTTCAAATAAAATACATAGATTATTATATAAAACTTTAAAAAACAAAAGTTTGTATTATAAGGGAGAAGGAGGCACATTAGCACATTTTTCGTATTTGGACTCCTAAAAAATCAACTGTAAGGAGAAATAGAAAAGACATATTTTTCTAAGCTTACTTACTCCTTTGTTAATTTAAAAATGATGAAATGTTTGAATTTGTTGAAATCGTTAAAGAGAAAAATGTGTTTTTTTTTAAACTCAAATTTGTTCAAATCTGCCTCCCCATGGGGGCACATTTGAATCAACATGGGGCAGTTTTGAAAAATGGGTTAGTAACCAGAAAAATGAGAGAAAAGAGTAATAATTTGTCTTTATTATAATGATAAATGTTGTTATTAAAAAATTAAATAAACTTATAAGAAACTTCTAAAGTTAAATCTTCCATTACAATAACAAAAATAAAATTTATAGTTTTTAATTGTGTCTGACTTCCTCCTTGTTAACAAAAATAATTATATTGCACAAGAGTATTAGTTTATTGTGATTATAATTATATAATACTGCCTCAGACACAAAATTAAACATAAAATAAACTCAATATCAAACTTGTAAAACTTTATAATCTTCATTAATTGTACTTTCCCGCTTCTTTTTGTATGTTGTGTGTTCAGTTAGTGTTGCAATTAATTACAATTAAGTATTACATTAAGAATACATGTATAAAAAAACATTAAAAATTTAATTTAAGTCTCGTTCAAATGTGCCCCGTTTGTTTTGATCAAATCTGCCCCATGGTCACTTAAAAGATAAAAAATTACAAAAAAATAATGTAAAATAACTGGCAAGCAAAAACTACAACGTGGATTGAAAACTTTTAAGTATTGCACAATTTTGTGAAAGAATTAGTTGGAAACCTTTACTCAGGTGATTGTAAATCCCTTACAACATTTATTTTTATTTTTTACTTTGCCGGTACAAATACGACGACAGGTTATAACTCTTTTTGAGAACGAAACACGCGCGCTTTATGATTTGACGTTTGTCACAGCCAATGTTGCCAATATAAAAATGAAGTTGCGGCATAGATCAACATAAAGCTGCGTTCAGAAATCAACTTGTTCAAATCTGCCCCTGTGCTAAGGTGCCTCCTTCTCCCCTACTTAAAATATAATTGCTATTTTGCGTCATTTTGGTAGTCGTAAATTGACATTAAGAGGGAGGAAGAACGAAAATTATTATAATGGATTTTTTTTCTGGTATATTATATTATTAACAGTAGTTTAAGGCGTTGACTCAGCCTCCGCTTGTGAAACATGGAGTGGCATCGTAGACTCCGCTGCCTAAAACCATTCTGGTGTTCCCTCGCGCACTTGCGCGATACTTCTGTTTTGCCCCAGACTGAAACGCCTGCGGGCTTCGTTCCGGGGAAGAGTGGGGTAAATGACTTGCCCGTATTCGAATAGTGAAATGGGGCGAATATTCGAAGTATTCGAATATTCGAATTGGAAGCCCTACCATAGGTACAGTATTCATAAGGCCGATATGCCTTATTTAGGTTAACTCTAAACACGTAATAAAACCAGGTCATTGGACCTGTAGAACAATACAATGCATTTCTCCATTTGCCTTTAAAAGCATTGCATGTTCGGAATTTTTATTGTTTACTGTAAAACGTTTGACATTACGATTAGAGCATATTACAGTTTCATCGCTTTATTTTCATAGCAACTGACAATTTGTTACCAGTTTCATTATTGAATGGTGTTTTTATATAGGTACCTATGTATCATTCAATCAATTTAAAAGTTTTATAACTTTTCAAGGGTAATCGAAAGTCTAATGAGAAGCTAATTCTAAAATTCATTTATTTTAAAATTAATTTAAGCTGCCGTGCTGTCTGGAATCGATCAGTTATACACGATTTGAGAATCCGAATATGACAAGAAGTAAACCTTATTCTTTTTATCTACATGTGATAACTAGCTTGATAACTAGGTAAAGAGGTTAATTTGATTCTGCTATAACTTCTTTTTTATTTTTCAGACCCTTGCTATCCAGAAAGCAATCAACGCCATCGAGACACCGGTCAAAGAGAAACATGTTCGCAGCACACTCATTGGCACCTTCAAGGAACAGAGCGCCATTACATATTGGGTAAGAACATCCGACAACTATGAACCATAGAGAATGGAGAAGAATCCTGGCATGTTTCCTTGATTTACGACACAAATAAACAGACGCCTTTGAAGGTAAACCGTGACGGAATGCAGACGTTCAACGCAATATTGGCGCGACGATCTGTTCTAGCTACCGCGGTTTTAATTCCTTGCACTGTGCTTTGAACTAACAAAACAAGACCATAATTTATAACAGAATACAGATTGACAATAGTTATTTGAAATATAAGATGTTTATGTTATTGCTCTGACGCATAACCTTATGGCAATCAGATAAATAGAAATAAAATTAGTACAGGACCAAGTATATTGGATGGATTGGATGTTCAATTGACTTTTGGTGACTGTAGCTTGTTGCATTAGTCCGATTAATAATTATTGACTCTCAGTCTTTGTTGTATTAGGCGCTAAATATAAGCTAATTCAAGAAATTTACTCACACGGTGACGTCTCAAAGCCCTATAGTTATTCCAAGATCTCGGATGCCTTTTAATACTAAATACGGAGAGTTTAAGCCATTAAAGTAAATGGTGATTGAATACGAAAGCCCGCCGTGTGTTAAGCCATAAATCACACCTAATGTAACGGGCCAGTACTTGAAATAATCTCAGGGCTTAACAGCTTCTTGACTGCATCATTATGTCCTGCCTTAACGATACACGGATCGATTCAAATTCGTGATGTTCCGACCCGATGCTGTGTTTGTTACTGTTTCTAATGTGTCGTTACCAGATGGTTTTATTGAGTCAACCAGATGACAGCATCTTTGTATAAACAAACATTGCCTTTGTAATGGTTCCATCTATCTTCTATCTATATATATATATATAAAAGGAGAACTGACTGACTGACATATCAACGTACAGCCGAAACTACTGGGGCTAGGAATGTGAAATTTTGCACACGGCTTCCTATTATAATGTAGGGGAGCACTAAGAAGGGGTTTTTGGAAATTTAACCTTTAAGGGGGTGAAAAGGGGGAATTAGAAAAGTACGTAACCCACGCGGCCGAAGTCGCGGGCAAAGCGCTAGTTATTAACATATCCTCATTACATTGATTGTTAGTTACTGTTGTTTTGTAAATGTCCGACATTTGTCTTTTCTAATATCCGCTCTTACAGTCTTTACCGTACTATACTTATACTTACCTCCTATTCTGCTCCTGAATGCTTAGTCATTTACATTTTGATATGTTAAGTCCCGATATGATCGAAGCGTAGGAAGCAAATACGTGAAGGCTTATCATGTCATCATGTGGCATTTAGATGTTGCTAGATGTTGTTAGCGTTTTTGTTGCATTATATTCGATGACGATAGTTTTATTAATAACTACATCGTTCCGAATTCTCCAGATGGTGGCCATTCGTCTTCCATTACAAGAGAACCGCATCGTGGCATGGAAGTTCTGCCACGTGACACACAAGCTGCTGCGCGAGGGTCACCCCGCCTGCCTCGATGACTCGCAGAGACACATTGGCATGATCGAGAACTTGGGCAAGCTATGGGTAAGTTGCAACTTTGCCTGAATATATTCTGGTTACTGGTGTTTTAGGGCTTTATCGTCAACTTATATCATTGATATTCGTCATCTGCCTAGCCTTTACTCCGAAAGTGTGACAACTAATTTTCAGTAACTGGATTATGCAGGGCAGATAGACGCTCCAAACTGAAACCGGTTATACTGGAAGCTGACCCTACTAACATTGAGAAAATCTTCAGTAGCTGATAGATAATGTATGAGTAATAAATTCGTAGAAAATTAATATTTCGAAACCTCAATCCCAAATCACTTGTCATATAAATTCTCGGAAAGCTAAATGCACACTATCAGACTTTGTCAATGGAGAAGTACATAGTCGTATTTGGTAATCCATTGTGTTATTGTTTCCAAACAAGTGTTCTTGGGAAATGTAGCCTTTTAACCTTGATTGTATCACAGTAACATTTTAAATGTTTGAGTTTGAATACAAATAATCTTAAATATACATCAACAAAATCTGTGTAAGCATTGAAATCCATACCTAAAAGACAAACGAAAATCAAATTCGCATTATCTAGTTTTATGCCAAGCAAACGAGATCCAGTTAAACTTGACGGCGCGGTGTATGGCTATCTGAAGTAGACTTGTCATGCACACTGCTGGCTATCACTGTGCATGTCAAGTCTACTGCACGCCGCTTCCAGCGCTTGCAGCGTCCTGCCACTTAACAGAAAACTAGATCGTGTATGGCTGGCATAAGTAAGGACATTAGTGCTAAAAAATAGATGAAGAAGTAGAGCAGATGCTTCTGGCCTTTTTGGAACCATTAGTAGCGATTACAACCTTCGCCATGTCAAAAACTGGCAGGAAGATGATCCACGGTTATCTTCGATTCTAAGTCTTAGAGATGTTGTTTTTCTCATTCACAAACTACAAACTGTGACAAATATGGTATATACCATACCTTGAAAAATTTTTTAATGTGACCCTGTATATCTTTCCCAGGTACACTTACGCGAAGGGTACGGTAAGCTGGTGCACCTCTACTGTAACCTGCTGGTCTGCAAGCTGAAGTTCCACGCGCGCAACCCTCGCTTCCCCGGCAACATGCAGCTCACGGCTGAGGAGTTGGACGCCATCGCTGAGAACGATGTCAATAATTAGTAAGTTACGATCTAGATACTTATGTTGATTCTTTTGGCAAAGGGTGCTGTACTGTTTACTAATATTACAATTAATGGGTAAGGCTGCTTTTCCACCAGAGTTGTGCTATGCTACTTTGCTGCGGATGCGTTTGGTATCAACCAATCATATTCATTTGTTTACATAGCACAGCACTGGTCGGGCACGCCGCAATCGCGGCGGTAAGACCCCTCTTTGAGGAGTGGCTGGATAGGCGTCACGGCGTCCTTACCTTCCGCATGACGCAGGTCCTCACCGGACACGGAAGTTTCGGGAGGTTCCTGTGTCTGATAGGGAGGGAAGAAACGCCTGGGTGTCACCACTGCGAGGATCGTCCGGAGGACACGGTGGAGCATACGATGCAGGACTGCCCCGCTTGGGCAGAGCACCGCCGTGTCCTCACGACGGCGATAGGCGGAGACCTCTCGCGCCCGGCATTGGTCGAGGCCATGCTGCGGGGCGAGACGGAGTGGGAAGCGGTCGCCTCCTTCTGCGAAGCAGTCATGCTCGTGAAGGAGGAGGCGGGCCGCCTGAGGGAGAGGACAGCGTCCTCCCTCCATCCCAGCCGCAGTGGTAGACGCCCACGGCGTCGGACGTCACAGGACGATCTCCGGCCACCGTAGGCGCGGGCATGCGGGCAGCGAGTAATGGGCGACTTGCTGTCCGACCATGGACCATGCCCGGGTCGACGGCGCGTTGTGTTCCACGCGCGCCTCAAGGAGTGTCAGCACATTGACGGGGCCTGTAGAGGGCCAGAGCCTGCCGGGGTCGCGGGACTTACCCATCACCGTAACCCCGGTACGTAAAGGGCTCGTGAAGGACACCGTGGATTTTAGTCAGTACAAGTCTGACAGTCCCTCCCGCCCTGCCCTGGGTGGGAGGACTCATTTGATGATTTTACCACGCAAAAAAAAAAAAGCACAGCAAACGATTCAACTAAGATGTGTTTTTTATATGGAAGGATTCGTGCTATGGCTGCGTGCTATGGATGCATGCTATGGAGGCGAGATATGGGTCGTCTTCCCTACTATCGATACATCGCATAGCTCGAGCTACGCATCTTCCTAGCACAGTTACTTTGCGGTGGCGCATCTTACTCGCACAACTACATAGCGTAGCATCAGTGGAAACGGCTCAACTTTTACATTCTCGCAGCACAGCTACGTAGCTCATCTCTGGTGGAAAGGCACAATAACTTTTTTAGGGTTCCGTACCCAAAGGGAAAAACGATGTATTTCTGCTGCCGCTTAAAAAAAAAACAATAAATACCGAAAAACTGGAATAAAATAAATATTTAAGGGGACTTCTATACAACAAACGTCACTAGGTTTTTGCCTGAGGTCGTTCTCTAACCTGTTTATAATACGATCATATTCCTTATTTTTTATTATTTTTCATTAATACATTTGAATAAATGGCTATATTTTTGTTCCAGTTTCCAACTATGCGTAGAATTATTCGACTATATGGATGAAATCCTCAACTTGCAAGCAGCAGGTTCGTACCATCATTCTCTATCACTGTTTTAGCAGCCTCATTTATCTTTATAGCTCTGCTCGCATTTCGCTTGTCTATATTTACATCTGAATTAGATGACTTGGATTTTCTGAAAGCACAAGGTCAATTGGTTAAGACCTTGGGGAATTGTCTGGAGACAAAACACACATAACCGTGCGGAGTAACGACTCTCTGGCTTATGTTCAGCATAAGATTTGTATGATGACGAGTTTCTTTTTTTTTTAGCCTGGTAAAATCATCATATGAGTCCTCCCAGGGCAGGGCGGGAGGGACTGTCACACTTGTACTGACTAAAATCCACGGTGTCCTTCAATAGCCCTTTACGTACCGGGGTCACGGTAATGTTAGTCTCGCGACCCCGGCAGGCATGATGAGTCTTCTTAAATAATGTTTCTGTTACAGTGTTCGACAGTCTCGGCAACGCGCGCGCCAACTCGATGACGGCCAGCGGTCAGTGTCGCCTGGCCGCGCTGATCCCGTGCGCGCAGGACGCGTCCCAGCTGTACGACTGTAACGTGCGCCTGCTGTTCAGACTGCACGCCTCGCTGCCGGCCGACACACTGGCTGGACATCGGGAGAGGTAACATAGCGTAGCATAATCTTCTATCTAAATTTATAAAAGCGCAAAGGTGTTAAGATCAGATTTACCTCCCCCACCCCAGCTCCATGTCTTCTTCAACAACTGCCTAGACATGTTATTCCCCTGGGTAAAATGGGTTAGAATTGCATTGCCTATGAACCCTGATATTGTTAATCCGGCCCTGAGGCGAAAACTTCACGCAAACGAAGTCGCAGGCAGAAGCTAGTCAGCTTAATGTCATGAATGACGATTTCTTTCTTTTTTTATGATTTTTAAATTGGAATTTCTTGAGATCTGTCAGCAAACTGACAAGGAGACCCCTGCAGAGCTAAACGGCTGCTAGAGTCTCAGGGCTGTCTTAAAAAGACACCGTAAGCCTGAACGCGAAGGACAACCGAAGGAACAGGGTGATTAGTTTGTCAGTAAGAGACTACAAGTCGTTTCCGCTGCACCCACGGCGGACAGACTCATAGAATGATTATGCTATGAAAACAAAAGGGTCGCGAAGTATTTTTATTATCTAAGTTGGCTATGAAAAACATTGATGTAAACAACTTTGGATTACAGGCCATCTCTTAGCGACATAGCTTTAATCTACAATACGGGCTCAGTTCTTGTTAGTGGATGTCAAGTATTCCCAAAGATATTTTTAGAGTCAATGAAATCCATGCATGTAATGATCCCATTATATGCATGGATTTCATTCGCGTCAGTTTATATGTAACTTTGATTTTAGATTCCGGCAGCAGTTCAGAAAGCTAAGTTCGTTCTACAAGCACGCCAGCAGTCTACAGTACTACAGGAACCTCCTCTCATTGCCAGTACTACCTTCCAATCCGCCAAACTTCCTTCAACAGGTAAACTATTATTAAAATAGGGAATTTGACAGTATTAAATTGTAAATTTACTCGTCCGTCAGCTAGAGTTTTGAAAAATAATGGACACGTATTTTTTATTTTGGTAAACCAATGCATATTTACAAAGATGTAACGCATCAAAATTCAAGAGTCGGGCTCGAGACGACAGAAACAAGTAAAAACTGTACTTGTTTGTGACGTTTTACCAAGTTGAAAAGTGTCGTATCTTCGTAAATTTTAGTTTACGTTACAAAAGAAATACGTGTCTTATATTTTTTATAATCTAAGTGACGGACTAATAAGATTTTTTCAGCCCCATACCCTATACTCCTCTTAAGATGTCGGGTTTGAGTTTCTATTTTCATGATCAAATGTGTATTGTCGTCAGTCTGACTTCGGCACGTACGTGACTCCCGTGGTGTCCATCCCGGACCCTCCGCCGGACGAGGTGGACTCAGTGGCCTCGCTCATCGACACATCCGATACTATGAGCCAGGTAACTTGTTAGGTATCCTATTTAGTAGTACAGAAGCCATAACACTAGATTTCTGTATTTTACTTTACAGCTTACTTGAAGTAATAAAACGTTTAATTGAAAGCAAAATGAAAAAAAGCATCTAGTGTACCAATGAGGAATTAATTTAACGTGAACGTGAAAATTCATGCTAGAGCCTCAGGACGTGGTAGATGCCCACGGCGTCGGACGACGCCAGACGATCTCCGGCCACCGTAGGCGCGGGCATGCGGGCGGCGAGTAATGGGCGACTCGCTGTCCGACCATAGACCATGCCCGGGTCGACGGCGCGTTGTGTTCTACGCGCGCCTCAAAGAGTGACGGGGCCTGTAGAGGACCAAAGTCTGCCGGGGTCGCGGGACTAACGAATTACCGTGACCCCGGTACGTAAAGGGCTATTGAAGGACACCGTGGATTTTAGTCAGTACAAGTCTGACAGTCCCTCCCGCCCTGCCCTGGGTGGGAGGACTCATTTGATGATTTTACCACGATAAAAAAAAAAGAGCCTCAGGACAGAATTATGATGAATAAGTGAAAATTACTTATGTCTTTTGAACATGGTTGAAATTGCTAAATGAACAGCTCGAAAATTTGTTGCTTTGAATAAGATAGCACACGATTACGACTTGCTGCTGTATAAGAGATCGAAGCTTAAACACGCATGCTGTTATTGACGTAACATAGATTAAAACTTCGAAGTTAAAACTGGATGTCCCATATTATCGGCGGCGTTGTACATGAGGTTTGTATTTAAATTCATATGTGTAAAATATAATACTTGCACAGATGTCAGTACAAGATAACTTTGAAGACTACGAAGCTCGTCCGAGTCAGTCACCGCAGCCCGACCCCATCGTGGAGCGAGACAGACTCATCGACCATCTGCAGAACGAACTACAGAGGATGAGGTATGCACTCACGATGAAACATCCTATCTTACATCCTACTAAAATTATAAACTAACTGTTCCCCGCGGTTTCACCCGCTGCTCGGTCCTTATGGGATGTAGCGTGATGTTTAAACACCATTATTTTTAGTATACGTGAGACCTGAATATAGTTTGTTCAGAAATTGTGATTCGACTCTAATAATGTTTACACCAGTTAATTACAAAACAATCACCGTACAGTTAGTTACCTATTGCCAAACTATTATGAGTGACTGATGAGAGTAAGACAGAGTAGGCGTGGGTTGCGTGGGTGTACCGCGAAACGAGCATGTTTTTGAACATAACAAGCTTATAACTTTGTGATTTTTCATGATATAGCTTTGAAATCAGCAACGTCATTGGCTATTCTTGTATTATCATACAAGAATATTGCTATGTGGCCGTTTTAAACCCTCTGTTCCCATTTTTCTCATAAAGGTCTGAAGTATCACAGCTGGTTCAAGAGAGAAATACAATGATAGGATCCATGAAGGAACATTGTACCCGTATCGAAACACAACTGCATAATACCAAGGTAAGGAACAATGAGCTTGTTAATATTTGACAACTATTTGCGACGTTGCCAACTTACAGAATACGCGCTCTTATGCCTTTTTCAAACAGACAGGTGAGTCCGAAGCGATACCGAACCGATACGAGACGTCAGTCCGATAGTTCTGTCACGCTATCGGATCGCTTTTCTATGTGACTGGATTCAAACAATTCCATACATTACAAATAAAAACGTCACGCTTCGCATACGTCACGCCTGTCTGTTTGACAAAGGCTTTAAAGATGTCCAATCTGAAACTATTAATTTTGGAAAGGTCGACTTTTTTAAAACGTCAGTGTTATTTTTGTTGCCATCTTTCTATACAGTATTTTTGACTCAGGTATTGTTTACAGGTAGAATTAGAAGAGGAAAAGCATAAAGCTGAAATAATAATGGCACAAACACCGGAAATTAAACGTAAGTATTTTCTTGTTATAACGCTCCTTTCGCGTATTATGTTGTGCGAACGTATTTGAGTATAAATGTGGATGACTATCGCTGGAAATTTATAAACTGTCTCGATTATTACCTGCAGTTGGATTTTTGTCTGTAATCGATGATCGAATTTGCCTATCCTATCTTTTAAATGCCAAAAAATGGGATTTTGAATGAGATTGAATAGGTATCAATTACGGGCGTAAAAAAGTACAGTACGTGGCAAAGAAGTGATGGACGTGACGACAACATTCATGACTATATCTGAGATGCCTACCAGAAATATGGGAAAGAAAACACACACACAAGAAAACACACACACAAAACTTGTCTAAATTTATTATTTTATCTTAGAAAAACTCAACGAAACCGAAGAGAGAGCCAAAGTGATCGACGAGAAATTCCAAAAGTTAAAAGGAGCGTACACGCAGCTCAGAGAAGAACACATCACGTTGATACGACAGGTTAGTAACAAAACAATTAATGATGATTTGCATTGCTCCAGTGTCACTAGATACCAGCGCTGAACTGGCGCTGGATTCATGTAAACTTCCTACATTCCAGTCCAGCGTTTAGTATCTTTTTTTTTTATCGTGGTAAAATCATCAAATAAGTCCTCCCAGGGCAGGGTGGAAGGGACTGTCAGACTTGTACTGACTAAAATCCACGGTGTCCTTCAATAGCCCTTTACGTACCGGGGTCACGGTAATTCGTGAGTCCCACGACCAGCATTTAGTATCTAGCGCAGGATTGTAAATTGTAATAAAGCACATACCTATTTTTAAACCGCTTGACGCAGGATCCAGCTACAGGACCAATGTAATTAAGCCTTTAAACTGGAGGCCTATAAGAAATGCATATTTAAAACTTTAAATTCTATCTTATTCAATTATAAATTTCCTTTGTAGAAAGCCGAAGTTGACAAATTGTCAGCTAGTTTGAGAGCAGCCGCCGCACAACACGAGAGCGCGAAGGTAGCGCTTCAGCAACAACTTAACGATAGGATCAAGTAAGTACCGCAGCGCTATGTACTCCGTTTATGTAGTAAGGCTGTCAATACATCTGCATAGTAGGCTGACAAATATCTTAATTTTTTATTTTTAAAAAACCTTATCTATTTTGTTTAACTCTCAATAGAGAAATCTAAAAATAGATTTTGTTTTAAAAAGAAAGAACACTACTTTTGGCTGCCACACTCAGTACTTTCAATTATTTTATTTACTATAGAGATGTCGAATTACTACAACAAAGTACTTCATCAAGCGAAGAAATAGAAGCATACAAATCTGAAATATTGAGCCTCCGTACAGACCTAGAACAATCCAGGCAAAAGGAACTCGAGTTAGAAACTGTAAAGGCTTCCTTTGAAGCTCTAGAAATAGAACACAAAACAGCAATGAAAGAACAGGAAGAAAAACTAACAACCATAACCAACGAATTGAAAGAAACCACAGAAAACTTAGAAAAGATCAAACAGGAGAAGGAAGAAAAAGAATTAGAGTTGAATAAAGTGAAAGAAGAGTTAGTAGGACTTCGGGTCAGCAGTGGAGATGAGTATAAAAAGGTAGTAGAAGAAAAAGAAGCTGCGCTCAAACAGGTAGAGGAGTTACAACTACAGCATCAACAGGAAAAGGAGGTCAGTATTGTTTATTTTGTAAAGAGTATTTTAATTCTTATAGAGGTGTAGAACTGTAGTTGCTTGCTAGTGAGGTACTGCATGATCGAGTCATGTTTAAGCATGTAATGTAGACCAGCTTATTAACAAAATTCCCATTGTTAGTGCTAGACTTTAATGCCTTGCTGTATAAAATCCAATGTGTCTCAATAACAATGATTAATCTTCGTTATATTGATTGTCCCAATCTAATAAACTCATATGTTAACAACCAATTCATGAAAGCTTGATTTTATTAGGAAGTAACACAACTAAATAAAAGCATTAATGAATTAAGTTCTGAGATAGATAGTTTACAACAAAAGCTTGCTAGTACAGAAACTGAATATAGTGCAGAATGCCAAAAATTGAGCCAAGAGTTAACGACTAAGACTCTAGAGTTTGATGAATGTCTCAGTGAAAAAGAATCCAAATTAAAGGAAAGTCAAGACCAACTCGAAGAGTTGCGTCTTGAGTTGGAAAATACAAAATCTAATTACGAAGGCAAAATCACTGAAAGCGTCACAGAGATTTCTAAACTTGAAGAAAGAATCGATGAATTAGTTCAGTATCAACTGACGGCAGAGTCATTAAAAGCTGAATTAACAGAAGGTGGAAACGAACTCAATAAAAAAATACAGGAACTAAGAAACGAGAAAGAACAGTTACAAGACACTGTACAAGAAAAGATGACGGAAATATCTGAACTGGAAAATAAATTGAAAGACTTGGAAGAAAGTAAGAATCAAGAAGTGATGGAACTGAAAGAGGAGATACAGAAGATGATTGATGAAAAGAATACTGAAATTAACAGCTTGAAAACTATGCTTGAAGAGAAATCTGAGTTTGGCCAAAGACAACAGTCTGAAACCGAACATTTGTCCAAAAATATTTTTGAGCTTGAGGCTACTTTAAACAATACAAATATTCAATTACAGGAACAAAAAGCGTCGTACGAAGATCAGCTTAAAGAATGTAATACTGAAATTGCGATTCTGAAGAACAAATTAGAAACTGTTACGGAAAGTAAGGACGAAATCATTGGTAACTTTAAAAGTATGGTGGCTGAGAAAGATGCACAAGTCATTGCTTTAAATGTAGAAGTTACTCAACTAGCCGACGAGAACGCTAGACTTAAAGATGAGTTAAAAGAATCGCAGGCAGAATTGGAAATAGGAAATAATGAACTGTATTCATTGAAAGAAGAACATGAAAAAATCGTAGATAGAAATGAAAGCAATTTAGCTTTGAAAAATCAAGAACTAAGAGAACTACATGATAAGATTAACGAACTTACTGAACAGAAAACAGAGTTAGAGCAAGAAAAAGTATCAAATGAATTGAAGTCAGAAAAAGAGGTTTGTGTTATGAATAATATATCTGTTATTTTATGTGACGTCCTAAAGATAGATTTATTTTTAATGATGTGTATCTTTAAATAGGTATTAGAAAGTAGGATTTTGGCACTCACAGAAGCCCATGACAATTTGATGAAAGACCATGAAGATGTTAAATCTGAAAAAGAAGCTTTAGAAACTGAATTGCACAATGAAATAAGTAAATTGAAAGAAGAATTTGAACAGCTGAAAGAAGAAAAAGAAACCGAAATCCAATTGTTAACCGAAAAAATTCAAAATCAAGGAACTGAATTTGCTGAACAAGTTGTTTCGAAAGATGCAACTATATCAGAGGCTGAAGCAACCATACAAACTCTTAAAGAGGAATTGGAAGAGTTAAAAAAAGAAAAGCAGAAAGAGAAAGAAGATATGGATAATGACATATCTGAGAAAGAACGCGAGAGACAGGTTAGGAAATCAGTGACGTTGAGTGAAATGTGTGTTAATCACCGCGTTGTTTCATGGACACCCTTAGTTTATAATGGTGGTGGATCATTGTGTTTTGTGTTCCCATTATCAAGAACTAGGATTATCAATTCGGTGTCAATAAAAAGGTGTTGGGTTAATTTTGTGGTTGCGGTCATCGATGTAATGTTCTCTTTTGTAGTGTTTTAAAATTAAATGACAGTTTTTCAAAAGAGTTTTAAAAAGAAAGTTATTTTATAAAACACGTCATGTATTTAGTACACGTTTGATTTGCTGTTTTCTTGGCTGTATTGTAAGCATGTATAGATATCTAAACTGCATGTTTTATTTCTTTCCTCTCCATCTACGCAACCTGCCGCGCTGTGCATGGAATCTTTCGGACTGCGCTCTTGGACTTGCTTGGATCCTTCGACCTACGTTTCTCCTATGGTGGTATAGTTACTGGAGACTAAGCTAGGCAACGCGGAGAGTAACAGATTGAATGCCGAGTGTGAATTACAGGACTTGTTGCAACACAATACTGTGCTCGAAGCTGATCTCACCGCTGTGAAGCGACAGCTCGCAGAGGCACAGAAGGCGTTGGAGTTGCGTTAGTATCACTTTTATTGTACATAACTTTGTATAGAATTTTAATATACACTTCTGAAGTTTCACCAGCTTAACCATTTTTAAATTAGCTGGTGTATCTTCACACATTTAGTGTTTTATGCTTTTGTAAATCTATCTAATAATATTTTCATTCTAATATTCAGGCCGGGACCAAATCCAAATCTCTCCGCTTAGCTTCGGTGGAAATCTGATTGGTTATTCAAAGCCATCTCCTCTCGTCTCCTTTGTGGTGGAGTCCCGGCCTAAAAGATATTGACTTATGAACTATTTTATCTTATTAGGACAAAAACATTTCAGTTTCTCTTCTTGAACTAGACTTTGTATAATTTTCTTTCAATCAACTATCCTATCACAGTCTACTGCTGGACATAGGTCATTCCTAGGCTGCGCCACGTCACTCTGTCCTAAGATTATATTTATTTCTATCGCTACATTAAAACATTATTTAAAATATTTCAAACTTAATGACGAAACAACAATCTATCGCTCATACAGAAACGTCACGGCTAGTAACATGCGCTGGAGAGGCAGCTCTTGAAGTCGCCACCGGAGCCCTAACTTCATTCGAGACTGGCCATGCTCGCGACACAGTAGGAGAAGCTGCTGAGCTTGCTGCCAAGGCTTTGGAGGAGCTCGCCAGGCATAGTGAAGAGTCAGGGAACGAGGAGTCGGTGGCGAGGTCGGCCATCGTCGCGGCACATAACACTGCGCAGCTGTCTGCGTATGTTGCTGAGGTGTCCAATGTGTCTACTGACTTGGCGTTAGCTGAAAGTGAGTATTTAAAGTATTAAAGCCTGTAATGAAATTAAATTGTATGTCAATCCCCGTCCGCGTGGCATTATCCTCAATATCTTTCCAGGTTTATCACTTTATTTCAGATAATCTTGAAAGACGAGAGAAGTTCCCATAGGGATAAATTGTCATATTGCTTGAGTTAAACCTTTCGTCTATCTATCAGATCTAAACAGATCATGCTCTTCTAAACCGTTTTTATTCTGTTCGGTTCAATCACTGAAATAATATACATGATTGTCAGCATATTAATTTGCGACACCGCGCTCTATGCATATCTTAGTCTATATTCGAACCGGATGTCTTAACCTCGCCCAATTCCGAAGATTGGTCCTTTGAACCGGATATCTTAATCTTACCCCAACCCTGAACATTTAAATTGTGATAATCCGTATCGTAAACAGTGCTATCCGAATTTTTAATGAAATTTCTATTTCAAATCTCTCTTCTAAATCGTTTTTATACGAAGACATAAAACCCTCATTCCCCTTACAGAACTGAATTCTGAATGTCGCTCAATGTTAACGGCGACAAAGGAATGCCTGGAATCTATCAAGAGTGGTTCCGTGGTGAGCTCGCATTGCTCCGACGCGAGGAGTCGCGTGCGAAGCTTGATGACTGCTGCTGCGGCCGCTGACCGGATGAACAGCGGCGCCAGGAGTGTGGATGATGAGCTGGCTGACATGGATCGAGCTATTGAAGAGGCTGCGTCGCAGATTGAGGTCAGTAGTCTAGAAATTAAGATTTGGAGTCTCTGAAATCCATGGTTTCTTGCCCGTGGACTACCTGTATTACTACTAGTAGTACAACAGTTAAAAAAATAACCCGTGGTACTACCGATCTAGTAGTACCACGGGAAGTTTTATTTACCCAATTTAAAGTAAAAACTCAAAATTACAGATTAATTGTTAATATGCCACAAAAAAGTTTTAGAGGGAAAAAAAGAAAAATAAAGTAAGGGGAAGTTTTTATTTACTAGGTGAATGAAAACGTCCCGTCGGCGTCGTACTGCAGGATCGCTTGTTATAACCACGGGTATTATTTTACACATTGTGCTACTCGTAATACGGGTAAAAAATAACAAACAAAATCAATTGTTATTATTACTATATACTAAATTCTTAGGGTGCTTTTACTAAAGCGTAGCATTATTAAATGTTTGAGCGCATACGATCATACTAAAGTACAGTAATTAAATGTAACTAATTTGTTTTGAAGTTACTCATGTCAGGTACGCTGATGTTTTCATGTTATAAATGTCGAACTAAGTATTTACTGCGCCTTTTATCGCTGTAGGTACAATATAACTATTTATATTCATAGCTGTACGTACATTATTATTATCGTTTTCCTGCCGTTGTTCCTTGAACTTGGAGTAACATTTTTTCACCCACCTTCTCCTGATAGCTGTCACGCTATCATTAACTCCTCTTTCTTTCATATTAATACCCACTAGAGATGGGTCGAGGGCAAAATCATTTATGAACAAACTGGGCATAAACTTGGCATATTGGACATAAATGAGTTAACGCCCAAATTAATGCCCAGTCTTTGGGCATAAAAACAAATAGCTTTGTTTAGTAAAAATTTAAGCAGAAACTTAACGGGCAAAAAGCCCAGGCAAAAGGTATTCGGCGATTATGGGCATTTATTCAATGACTCAATGTCTTGGGGATAAACCCGTCTCTATTTCCCACATAATCTCTACCATAACTATATTATCCACAGAACATGCTAGCAGCAACGCGTGCTGGAGGTTCAGGAGTCAAACTGGAAGTTAACGGCAAGATCCTCGACGCCTGCACCACTCTGATGGGCGCCGTCAAGATCCTGGTCCAGGATGCTCGCAAGCTGCAGAATGAACTGGGAGACCCCAAGACAAGGCAGAAGATGTACAGAAAGAACCCGCAGTGGTCTGAGGGACTTATTTCGGCTGCTAAGGCTGTTGTGTTTGCTGCTAAACTGCTAGTGTATGTATTTTGTAGATATAACTTTACTATTTTTATAAAGGTAGGGTGCATAGAAAATCCGTTGCATTTATATGTTTTTAATTGACTATGGATATTATAAAGGGCGTAAGAAACTAAGCTAATAAATAGCTATTTTTGGATCAGTGCTTGAAAGTTGAAAACCCAAATGCAGGCTCAATTTCTTTTGTCGCGGGATGGTCTAAACAGTACTCCACTGTCACATCGGTTGCGAGCAACAATGGCAAGATTGTAGTAAACCCTCACTCTTACAGATAGCCTTATTTTATGACTCTTTACTTTTCATTATTTAATAAGTTAAAACGTTTCGGGCTCGTAATAATTCACAGATCAGTCTAGCCACGATTACTCTCTTGTAATATAAAAAAAAAAACATAAATTACCAAAGACAAGCTCTTTCACACTAAATGTATGGTACAGGACATCAGCAGATGAAGCAGTAGGTGCGTCGGGTCAAGTGGAGGGTGTGTCTGCGGCCGCGCATGAGGTGGCGGGCAGCACGGCGCAGCTGGTGGCCGCGTCCCGTGCGCGCGCGCCGCCCGAGTCTCCCGCACTGGCGCGTCTCACGCAGGCCAGTCGCTCCGTCGCCGCCGCCACGGGCGCGCTCGTCGCTGCCGTCAAGGCAGGATCTGCACTTGTGCTTGAACAAGGTATGATATTAATGATACAGTCTACCTACTACCTGTTCGCGATGCTGTTGCGCTACATTTTTTTAATATTTTTAAATGTTTTTTTATCCTTTTTGTTTTGTAAGAAATATTTAAAAATTTAAGAAATTAATAAATGGCAAGAAAATACACTTACAGCACCAGTTTTGAATTATTGTGCTGTTTTGTATTATGACAATGCACTGCATTCCAATCATATACACTAAAGCGTGCCGTTCACAGTCCAACAACTACTCGAAAAACCCTCCTCCTTTTTGAAGACGGTGAAAAAATGCAAAAAAAAACGCGCCAATAACTCATTACTTTCTGAACACTTATTATATATTCGGTAGTTTCATTCATCTGTTAGATATGATACCACAATTTCTATACATTATTTTATTAAATAACATACAATAAATTCTATTTCTATCCAACAGAGGCCTTAGACACATCATCGCTATCGCTGACAGCAACTCGTCGTTTGGAAATGGAGAGTAAAGTGCGCTCGCTCAAGTTGGAGACAGCACTCGACGCCGAGCGCGCTCGACTCGCTGCGCTGCGCAAGAGACACTACCAACTGGCGCAGATGGAAGAGGTCAGTATTGTGAACAGAGCATAGATTTGACAGTGTATGGAAATGTAAAAAAAATAAATAACGCTACGGGATTAGAAAAACATTAATTTTATCTGAAAATTGTCGACAAACGCAATGTCGTGGGCCGAAATAGGCACTTACCATGGGAGCTAGTTAAAAATGGCGCGGGAAAATAATGTACTGGCTAATCTATTTAATGAAGTTCTACTGGCTGGGAAGGGATTTCTTTTCGAGACACCTGGAGAATTTTCAATAGCACTCACGTTGACTTATGATTTTTAGGCTGAGTATTACAAACATTAATTTCTTTGCTTTGTTACAGAATGGAAACATGGAAAACGGCAAAGATTGAACGAATGCGAAATTTATAAATTGAAAATAATCAGATTACTACACATTTTAGTAAGCTTTTGATCAGTTCCCGTACTTTCTTTTTTGAAGACATTTTGTACTTGCATTTTTATACAACGAATTTTTTACTGTCATGCTTGCCAATTGCTCAGTTTTACCTACTATAGTGACCGACGAGAGAAAACGTCTTCCTGAGGGATGACCATCAATAATTTTGAAGTTTACTGTAGAACTAACCATTGTAATTTAATACTAGGCGCTTATTAGCCAATTTAAAACTAAATGTTAGATATGAAACCCATTCTAAATGTTAACTGTCCACTTAGACGTACCGATAGCAAGTTATGAATATGTCGTAGATTTAATTAACGTAACAGCCACGATATAGGAACCCACAAAGGCGAATAGAACAACCCAAGTTTGTTCAGTGTCACAATATCGATTAACCTTTGATTAATTACAACCAATGTTTAACGACAAACTTAGATACTGTTAACACGGACTGATTTGAGTCACCCACTCTAAAAAACAATAAACTGTAGTCAATCTGTTTGGCCGAGGTTCGTAGAAATAGGTAGTAGGAGTATGCATGTAAACCTTAGTGTCTTTAGTACACGAGTGAGGCATGCGTCAGGCCCGACACGCCTTTAAACTGGTCTGATCCCCACGATGGAGTCCGCATGATCACGAGACTATAAGCTTTAAGCAAAGAGACTAAGGTAAGAAATTGTGAATTGTCTATGTACCTTTATGTATAGATATACTTTTTAATTACTAGTTAATTATGTTAGTTTATACGCAGTGTGTTATGACATGCGCATTGTTTGTATGAGTAGTCGAGCGTGTCATGCACATTCCAATAATTTTTTTGTGTAGTTTAGCAGTGTGTGATCAGAATATGAAGCCCCTAGGATACCCGTAATGTTAGCCTTTATTTTATAAGTGTAAGTACCTAA
The DNA here is from genome assembly GCA_943136025.2 of Agrotis puta. Classification (NCBI taxonomy): domain Eukaryota; kingdom Metazoa; phylum Arthropoda; class Insecta; order Lepidoptera; family Noctuidae; genus Agrotis; species Agrotis puta. Next base: position 12,976,558 of record OW964178.2, read on the forward strand.
TTGATTTATATAAGTAATTATACTATTGAATGGATTCGATCAGACAATCGCCAATGCGGATCAATTGTATTATTTATTCCTTATGTTTTACATTTACTAATAAAATATATACATGTGAAACAAACCACTTGGTTTCATTCAAAACCGGTTTGAAGATGGATTAGATTCCAAGGAATTGAGGTTGCAACCCTCTTTATGGTGTTCGCAATGTGACCCCGCAGAGTACACCTCACGCAGCGACCAATAAGAGGAAGGTCAAATGAATTAAGATCTGCGATATCAACTTTAATCTCGGTTTTAGTACCTATACAAGTTTGGCTCTATTGATAACTAAGAAACGTGAAGGCTTCATTAGCACGATATCAAGCAGGTGTGGTGTGTGGTGGCACCTTTTGATATAAATACATATTATTAGAAGTTTATCGTCCCTATTTAAAGGACTGACGTAATCGACAAACAATTGTTATCAGATTAAGATAAGTTTAGCGATAACACCACCATCTGTCATGGTATCATTCGACCAGGCGATATTGAATTAGAGAAAGGACGTAATAATAAAACAAACAGGATAGCTTACACATATTCCATATATTCGCTGTATTACCTAATACTGCTAGAAAATAAACACAAAAAGCATGGCAGACGCGTTGATTATACAGGGTGTCCCAAAACTCAACGTCAAGCCGAAACGGGGTGACAGGATTGATCATAACCATCACGAGAAAAATCTGAAAAAAAATCTATCCCATGCAGTTTGAAAATTATGGGCATTTTAAGAAAAACCTAGAAATTTGATCAAACTGTACCATTTTTCGGTTATTGTGGTTATTCTTTTTTATTTTTGTTCATTTGAACTTTGGAAACGTAATCCTAAATAACATTTCTAGAATCTCAATAAAAAATAATGACACAATTGCCTCAAGTTTCCGAGAATTGAGACTATTTGTAAAACTACGAATTTAAAATTTTCAAGATTCGTCGACTTTGACAGGCCCTCCTATAAAAAAAATGTACTAGAGTGCCTTGGCAAGTGGCATTAAAAGTTGGCGCATTTAATCTGAATTCTAAAATGGTACAATACTTGTTAGTTCCATACAATAGGAAAGAGTAAAAAAATTAAAACCTCAAGTAACCCGATTTTTGCTATCACATTTTACTCAGTTAAAATGTTTTTAATTCGCACAAGCTCTAGGTAGGTTCTTAATTTTAAGACAAAATTATGAGAGAGATGGATAATGGGTATGTTTGCCATGAGTGAGCGAGACAGATAGTGACGCCACGCATTGAGACGGAGATGCGTCGTTTAAACGAGTGCGAATGAAACAGATAGATGCTATGGCATCTATCTGTTTCATTCGCACTAGTTTCAGCCAAGCAAATGGCTACGCTACCAGTCCGACACCAACCAGTTAGTACGTTTCGCTCATTCGTCTACTGCGCACGTTCGTATTCGCTTGTGTTGATTTAGTACTGACAACTTTGGCTTCTCTTTTTGGACTTGAATCTTTGTAAATTGGACTTGTTGATAACATACCGGCAACTTTGGCTTCTCTCTGGACTTTTGTGTTGGCATCCTTTTTATCTACCATGCCTACGCGCTACACTTCACAAGAATATGCGAACATGCACCTCATTTATGGGGAATGCAGATGCAACGCAAGTGCCGCCGCTAGACTTTATCGTGAAAGATATCCAAATTTAGAGCGCTACCTGTAAAAAACGCCTTCTCATAAAGGAGTGGAACGTGTATAAGGCACCATAAATATTAGTTCCTCCTTTCCCCGTAACCTCTGTGTGTCGCTTCAGTATTTAGATAGAAACATTATCAGAAAAAAACGCTAATGAACTTTTTAATTTTTTTGATAGATTTTGCATCCCTGGTTTGACTTCTATAAATAGAGTTACTTTTAATAATAAAAACATGAATAATATATTATTTGAAAGTCCGTCCAAAACGGACGATATGTGAAGAGAATTTTAGTCTGTGGAACTCTTATGTCAAGATGAATGTCTGTGATGTAAATCTATGGTTTGTTGAACTGTCAATATAATAAAATTATCCAACGTGTGTACGGAAAGTCTTTTACTAAACAATAAATCCACACGATATTTCAAAAGGTTATGGGCCCAGACACAGACTTACGGCCTAATAATCGTGCTGGATTGGTTTTTTATCAAGAAACGCTGCGGTAAAGTAGCTACATAAACATACGTCGGCCAGGGCTGTCTGACCAGGTGTGGCGGTCGCCGGCTCAGATTCTGATAAATCTGGTAATTGCGGTAAAGCAATAATAATACGGGCGATGGATTCCGTCGAAAATATGGCTTCTGGACAAAGCTTTCAGCAGCTTCAAGGTGTACAAAATTGGACAGCGTGGTGTTTCAAAATACGCGTTTTACTAAGAGCTATGGGTCTCTTAGACGTCGTTGAAGGCACGTTCAAGGCCGACGAGGATCAGGAGAAATGGATGCAGAAAGATTCAAAAGCTCAAGGTATGTTGGTAACAAACATATCTGAAAAGGTTATACCACAAATATTAAGCTGCAAGACGTCAAAAGAGATTTGGGATAAGCTACATACAATATTTGAACAGCGAGGCGAGCTGTCTGTGCATATACTTCAGCAGAAGTTCTTTTCAATGAAATTTGAAGAAAGGGAAACCGTGTCAGAGTTCCTGGGAAGGTTCGAGTCTCTCCTGAGCAAACTGAAGAATCTCAACGCTGAAGTGAGTCAAACTATGGCCATCACAAAGATAACTTCATCTCTGCCATCACAATTTCAGCACTTTGTGTCAGCGTGGGAATCGGTGCCAGCAGAAAAAAGGACCATGGACCAGTTAACAGCGCGATTACTGATCGAAGAGCAACGCGCCTCAGCCAAAAACAAAGAAGATGAGTCATCTGCGTTTGTACACAAGTCTAATAGAAAATGCTATCGGTGTGGAAAAGTGGGACATCTGAAAAAGGAGTGCAAATCGAAAAGTAGAGGTACAATAATTAATAATACTAGTTGTAAGTTCTGTAAGAAGAATAATCATAAAAGTTCAGATTGTTGGTTTAAAAATAAAAGCGAGAAAAGTCAAGATGTAAACAAAATTAAACAAGGCAATGCATTCTCTGTGTTCGAGCTATCATCATTGTTTTACAGTCAATTAGAAAGTGATAATTGTTGGGTAATGGATAGTGGAGCTTCAGAGCACATGTGTTATGATTATGATATGTTTATAGACTATAAAAAACTAGAATGCCCTAGATCCATAGTTATTGGAGACGGCAAAATCATACAAGCCGTTGGTATTGGAGTTATTTCTTTAGAAGCATTTACAGGTAAACAATGGATAAATACAACATTAAATAACGTTTTACATGTCCCCAGCATCAAGATGAATCTATTTTCAGCAAGTTCAACTACAGATAGAGGTTATGTTTTAACAATTAATAGTAAAATGTGTTATTTGAGGAAAAATAACAGTAAAAATGTTTGTGCACTAGCATATAGGAAAAATAACTTGTTTATAATGAAGTTTAGGTCTAATAAAATTCAAAATGCTTGTGTTGGTAAATCAAGTGACAGTTTATCTGAATGGCATGAAAAAATGTGCCACCAGGATATTGAACAGGTAAAAAACATGTTAAATAAATATGATATAGATTTCAGTGTTAGTAAACAAAAGGAAATAACATGTGAGCCATGTCTTTTGGGTAAGTTACATAAGAGACCGTTTCCTATAAGTATAAATAGGGCAGATAGGCCCGGTCAATGGCTTCATATGGATTTATGCGGACCGATGGAAACAATATCATTAGGTGGATCAAGATATTATCTACTCATAAAGGATGACTTTTCAAAGTATAGAACGGTTTATTTTCTGAAAAATAAGTTTGAAACAGTTGATAAAATTAAAACTTTTTTAAATTTTGTTACTAAAAACTTAGAGTATAAAATTGAAATAATAAGATCAGATTGTGGTTCAGAATTTATAAACAAAGAGGTGAAGTCTCTCTTCAATCATTTAGGTATTGTACACCAAAATAGTGCTCCGTACACACCCCAACAAAACGGTTGCATAGAACGTGAAATGCGTACAATAACTGAAGCGGCTAGAACAATATTGTTATCAAGTAATTTAAATAAGTCTCTATGGGCTGAAGCTGTCAATACAGCTGTATACGTTATAAACAGAACTGGTAAAAGTAGGATTAAAAATGTAACTCCGTATGAGCTCTGGTATAAAAAGGGATTATATGATATAAATAATTTAAAAGTATTTGGTTCAAAGGTAGGTGTACACATTCCAGATAATTATCGCAAAAAATGGGATAGCAAAGCTGAAATAGGATACTTTGTAGGTTATAGTGAAACAACAAAAGGTTTTAGAATTTATTTTCCCCATAAAAATGATGTTTTGATTAAAAGAGAGGTAACATTCCTGAAAGGCAATTTTAGTAGTCAAAAGCTAGGTAATACTTTTCAAGATCATAATAATATAACCCCATTATTATTAAAAGAAGAAATAAATAATAAAGAGGATGAAATAAGAGAAGAATATCACAGTTTTAATGAGGAAGGTGAAGAAGATGTAACACAGTTATCAGATCTTGATGAAAATACAGAAGTACAAACAGAGGAAATTCTAAATTCAGAAGAAACATCAGAGTCAGAAAAAGAAGAAGAGGCAGAAGAAACACCTCAAGTATCAACACATTCACGGAGAGGCAGAGCAATAAAGAAACCATCAAGGCTAGATGACTACGAAACAAACCTTTTATCCATCGGTACAGAGCCAGCTACTCTAGAGGAAGCGCTTGACTCTGAAGAAAAGGAAGAGTGGAAGATTGCTATGAAGACTGAGCTAGATACTCTGAGAGAAAATAACACATGGACAGAAGTAAATAGCGTACCAGAGGGGAATAAAGTAATTTCTAGTAAATGGGTTTTTAAAGTTAAACAAGTAGGTACTAATAAAGTATATAAAGCTAGGTTGGTAGCAAGAGGCTTTGAACAGTCTGATTGTGATTTAGAAGTATATTCTCCTGTGGCTAAATTGCCTACTTTTAGAGTTTTTATAGCAGTTGCAAATAAACTTCAACTTTCAGTTCATCAGATGGATGTTATAGGTGCTTTTTTACATGGTGACATAGATGAGAGTGTATACATAAAGTTACCAAGCGGTGAAACATGCAAGTTAAATAAATCATTGTATGGTTTGAAAAAGTCTCCTAAATATTGGAATAAAAAGTTTGATGACTTCATGAGTAAAGAAAATTTCAGTAAATCTAAAAATGATCATTGCTTATATTTCAGAAAGGTAAATGAATGTATGCTATATGTTTTGCTATTTGTTGATGATATTCTTATGTTTTGCACTGAAAACAAGGTTTTGGAAGATTTTAAAAGCGAGCTAAGCAATAACTTTAAGATGAAAGACTTAGGTTTGGCCAAATGTTATTTGGGTATCGATATTGATCAAAAGAAAGGTACAACGGTAATTAGTCAGAAAACATATCTTACTAAAGTTTTAGAGCATTATAATATGTCAGATTGCAAACCAGTTTCTACTCCAATAGACCAAAACTTTAAGTTTGAAATACTAAAAAGGGAAAAATCTGAAAGTCCAGAAATAGAGAAAAAGTGTAGACAACTCATAGGCAGTTTAATGTATGCAGTTTGTGGTACAAGACCAGATCTATGTGTATCAGTTTGTTTCCTCAGTAGGTACCAACACTGTGCTAGTATTATGTTGTACAAGGCATTGAAACGTATTCTAAGGTATATAAAAGGTACATTAAATTACTCTTTGATATATAATAGCACATCCACAGAATTGCAAGGCTTTGTTGATGCAGATTGGGCCGGTGACACACAAGATAGAAAATCTACCACTGGTTATTTGTTTAAAATATTTGATTGTACTGTAGTATGGTGTTGTAAAAAACAACTTAGTGTGTCATTATCCTCCACTGAGTCTGAATATATTGCATTAAGTATGGCTATTTCAGAAGCATGTTGGTTGAAAAATTTGTTGTGTGACTTTGATGTTGTCGGTAATGAAGTGATCTTGTATGAAGACAACCAGTCAGCAATAAAACTTGTTTATAATAATGAAAATAATAAAAGGTTAAAGCACTTGGATATTAGGTATCACTTCATTATGGACAAAATAAAGGATAAGTGTATTTCAGTAAAGTATATTAAAACGCAGGATAATTTGGCGGATTTGTTAACTAAGCCGTTAGGAAAAACTGTTTTTGAGAAGTTTGTTAAGTTAATTTTTTAAGAATATAGGGCTATGCACATAATCTATGTAATGTTGGTCATGCATTTTTAGAGTTAAATTCTGTTAAAAATAAAGGAGTAAGTTAAGTATTTGAATGTGCCAGTATAAAATGCATCACTAACAATTTAGTCAGAATTAAATGTTTTAATATTTGTGTTTTTAAACAGGGAAAACAGGAAAATATTATGTTGAGGGGTGGTGTAAAAAACGCCTTCTCATAAAGGAGTGGAACGTGTATAAGGCACCATAAATATTAGTTCCTCCTTTCCCCGTAACCTCTGTGTGTCGCTTCAGTATTTAGATAGAAACATTATCAGAAAAAAACGCTAATGAACTTTTTAATTTTTTTGATAGATTTTGCATCCCTGGTTTGACTTCTATAAATAGAGTTACTTTTAATAATAAAAACATGAATAATATATTATTTGAAAGTCCGTCCAAAACGGACGATATGTGAAGAGAATTTTAGTCTGTGGAACTCTTATGTCAAGATGAATGTCTGTGATGTAAATCTATGGTTTGTTGAACTGTCAATATAATAAAATTATCCAACGTGTGTACGGAAAGTCTTTTACTAAACAATAAATCCACACGATATTTCAAAACTACCCGGATCACCGAGTGTTTGTTAATGTGCACCGTTCACTCACAGAGGGCGGCCATTTCCCGAATCAAATACAGGCTGGAGGTAGACCTGTGTTTCCTTTCCAGGAAGAAGTATTGCAAGAGGTCGCAGGTGACCGAAGTATTTCCGTACGTGGAATTGAAGAAAGAACGGGAATACCCAAAAGCACTGCTCATCGTATTTTACAAAGAAACGAAATGCATCCGTTTCACGTACAACGAGTTCAAAGTCTTCTACCTCGAGATTATCAGGAAAGGATTTCTTTTTGTAGAACAATGCTACAGAGGCATAATGAGAATCCCCAATTCATCCAAAAAATTCTCTGGTCCGATGAATCGACATTTAAAAAAGATGGTTACATGAACTTGCACAATTATCACGAGTGGCATGTGGAGAATCCACATTTAATGCGAGAAGATAGATCCCAGTATCGTTTTAAAGTAAACCTGTGGACCGGAATTTTAAACGGTAAAATTATTGGGCCTATTGAACTGCCTGAGAACTTGAATGGAACTAATTACCTACATTTTTTAAGAGAAGATTTACCAACCCTGTTAGAGGACGTACCACTAGCAGATCTTCGCGACATGTGGTTTCAACAAGATGGCTGCCCAGCGCATTTCGCAGTGCAAGTAAGAGATTTCCTTGACCAGGAATATCCGGGAAGGTGGATTGGACGTTCAGGCACTATCTCGTGGCCCGCCCGTTCACCAGATTTAAATCCCCTGGATTTTTTCTATTGGGGAGTTCTCAAAGAAAAAGTTTACTCAAAGCCCATTGAGAACGTAGCCGACCTGCGTGAACGCATTTCTCAAGCAGCTGAGGCGATCAACTCTCGAAGATATGCCCGACTTATAAGTAGATCTTTTTTAAGAAGATGTAGGGCTTGTATTGAGGCTGATGGTAAACAATTTGAACATTTATTGTAATAAAAAATGTTATTTCTCCATCTGACTTTTATTCCAACAAACCTAATTATTTTACAAATTTTACTAACTTTTTTTCACTTTGATAAAAGTGGCGTCACTATCTGTCTCGCTCACTCATGGCAAACATACCCATTATCCATCTCTCTCATAATTTTGTCTTAAAATTAAGAACCTACCTAGAGCTTGTGCGAATTAAAAACATTTTAACTGAGTAAAATGTGATAGCAAAAATCGGGATACTTGAGGTTTTAATTTTTTTACTCTTTTCTATTGTATGGAACTAACAAGTATTGTACCATTTTAGAATTCTGATTAAATGCGCCAACTTTTAATGCCACTTGCCAAGGCACTCTAGTACATTTTTTTTATAGGAGGGCCTGTCAAAGTCGACGAATCTTGAAAATTTTAAATTCGTAGTTTTACAAATAGTCTCAATTCTCGGAAACTTGAGGCAATTGTGTCATTATTTTTTATTGAGATTCTAGAAATGTTATTTAGGATTACGTTTCCAAAGTTCAAATGAACAAAAATAAAAAAGAATAACCACAATAACCGAAAAATGGTACAGTTTGATCAAATTTCTAGGTTTTTCTTAAAATGCCCATAATTTTCAAACTGCATGGGATAGATTTTTTTTCAGATTTTTCTCGTGATGGTTATGATCAATCCTGTCACCCCGTTTCGGCTTGACGTTGAGTTTTGGGACACCCTGTATAGTATGTAAAAAAAATACATCCTGTGAACAGGCATGGGACGAAACAGCTTTAAAATAGAATATTCAATAATACAACAACAGGGTACAGAATTGTAAAACAGCATGACTACAGAGAATACTGAGTTGTGGAATGGTAGTTCATAACATGCGATTATTTTTGCACTTAAATACAATAACATACAAATAAAGAAAAAAGGAATAATAAGGATGAGATTATTATGCAATTTTCAACAACATAATGTTCCCTAAACAGATCGCACACATCACTAACCAGTGGCACTTCTTATTTGTGCAATATTACATCCTATCATTATTATATAGTTGATACATGATGCTTAAGTACTGAATATAAGGTATTGAAATTAGGCCAATAATGTTGATGATTCAATCATTATCACTCATACAACTGTAAAGCTACTCTTGGTGCAAGAAGCCAGATTCCATTCACTGTGTGAAATACATGGGTTATCAAAATCTTAAGACGATGGTAAAACCTTCGAAAATTTAGCACCACAAGTTGGCTTCTCACTATATTTAAATACTGAATTCAATTAGCAATCAATATACGAACATGAATAAACAAACAACCTTTGTCTTTCCAATCCTTTGATTTAAAAATAAATGAGCAGTAGAATTAGTTCATTCCATTGAGTCCAATACATTTGATAGACATGTACAATTGACAAAGTTGTATTCAATTCTGTTAGACAGTTACTTAATACGGCACAATATCTATAAATATGTATAAGTAGGTACACAATACTAAAAAGTAAATACAACTGGCATAACACACATTTATAAGACGAAAAGTGGATAAGATATGACACGAAAGAGAGATTTGGTGAGCAAGAGGTCCTTGCAAATGATATTCAAGAGAGTGGGGGGCGAGAATGGCGGAGGGATCAACACAGTGGCGGTTCATCCCATTTCAGGTGCTTCTCAGGGGTCAGGTGTACGATGCGAACATGGACAGCTTGATTCTTTTCAAACTTGGGAGGAATTGGACAGAGTCGGTAAATTACTTCATCGCCTGGCAGTGGAACAAACTCACCTTCAATGCTGTAACAAATAAAATTATACATCTTTGATCAAAGTTGCAATAGCACATCAAAAGGCAATTAATATGAATGCTATTTATGAGACTATTTATTCCAATTGAATAACTGCTGTACTTTGTTGTTATGCCAATCACAATAAGCAAATTCTTATAGGTGATATTGTTTTGTAAAGTATGCACTTTTGTTGTTCTTGATACATTTTATATCAACACCATAAAGAATACATCATTTAAGTTTGACACAGCAAAATAATATGAACTGCCGCTGATGACATCTGAGGGTCTAGCCAATGGCATAGCGGGAAGTGCACATGAATGGCTATTCATTCTCGAAGGTGAATCATGTGGTATTTTGCTAAGCGGCGGTTTTAGACCCTCTGATGTATTGAACAATAAATACTACAATTAAAATATTAGATTTTATAATCAAACTTATAAGAGTAACATGATAAGACTGTTCACATCATATTATCTTTACAAGTTTGATCATGTTGTCATGATAGTTGCCTGTAACCATGTTTCAATTATGAAGTGTACTCAAATATACTGTCTTCTATGCTTTAATTATTCAACGTCTAGAAACACATGTCAACAACAAAGACAAACAAAGAACGCCCACATTTGACCTCCAAAATGTGTTAACGCCAACATTCTAAATATATTTGTTATCAGTTTGAAATTAGAACAAAGCCTGTATAACAAGTACATAATTAATGGATGAGTTAATTTATTTATGTAAAGAAGTTGTTTATGCTTCCTGAGCCAATTTATACTATTCTACTTTTTTACTGTCTATATTTATCATAATCTGTAAACAAAGTCTAAGGAAACAATTTTATTTGTTGTTAATGGCATGTGTGATGAAATATTAAAATTAATGGTTATTTCTTAGAATTTTAAACTTGTAAACTTTTTTTATTCATCAAGGTTAACTGCTTACAAAACTTTAAAAATAGGAGGTACACAATGAATTTATCCGTACAGGTGTAATATTTTAAAGTACGTTAATACTTACTCAGAGATGTGTACAAATATATCTTCGCCGCCTCTTTCTGGAGTAACAAAACCGTGACCCTTTGCTCGGCAAAAGGATTTAATTTTACCACTTTCTATCGGATTTCCTAAAGCCCTTTCTGACCTGGAACAGAACAGAATTTAATTAATTTCACACGGTTCTGTTAATAATCGTCGTGTTATGGTCTAAATTACTTAATTAATAATAGCGACACCAATAACTTACGTCGATGCTGTTCGGTTACGCCGTGTAATTATTGGGCTCGGCAGCTGTAGATGTGAATTAGTCTTATTGGGAGAGTCATCACTGTTGAATCCGTAGTCATTGGACATGATTGCAGTATACAAGTTGCTTCCCCGAAATAAATTATAAACAAGAAGAGCTTCGCAAGAAGGAAGAAAAACAAAATGTCACTCAGTCACCGTCGCTTGTGTGAAACAAACGTCAAAACCTTATGTCAAATGAAAGATTTTCGTTCTAAAACAGTGATTCAGGACTTGAGTTTATTCGTTTTTCCATTTAAATGGTTTGTTTTCCCAAAACTTTTTTTTAATTTCTTTAATAACATAATTCTACTCCGTTGACACTTAAATAATGATTAATCACGCCATGCATAATGCCTTGCGCATCAAAATGTACCTAAAATTTGAAATTGATCTGTATTGCGAAACTCGATCCAGTTTACTGTCAAGTTTGCGGTGCGCCGCAGCAGCCCACCAGCAGCCACACTAGCAGTGGCGGTAAGTATGGATATGAGTGTGCATGACGTCTTTTTCTGATGGCCATAAACCGTCAAGTTTCCCGTACGCCGCGCCGCTGCTAGCGTAAGCTGGCTTAACCTGCTTTCGCATGAGTGCTTTTTTTGGCGTTCTAAAAAACGCTGAGTTTTAACAAAAAGGTAAATTGAACTTAACTGTCACCGCTCAGCATTTAAAATCAAATGCAATTCAAAAAAAAAGTCGCGTTTTAAAAGCGCTTACGTGTGAAACCCAATACATTCGTACGAGCTTTTTTTGTGGGCGTTAAAAAAGCGCCGGAAATAGATGCATTCCCATGTAATCTGTTCACACGTCGCGCTTTAAATCGCCGCGTTTTTTTAGAACTGTGTTTCATTTACTTAGATGATTTCACCACGATAAAAAATGGTTACTTTGTTCCTATGGCCAACCAATATCAGCCAACTAAAATGCCGAATTATGACACCATTTCTTTTTCGATTATCTTTAGGTCGGCTACTGACGTGGTTGGCTATACAGCTTGGTTACTGGTTTCCGATTTGAAAGTTTTTGCGTGTGTATTTGGTGAATTTATGGTAAATTTAGGTTGGTAACATTAATAAAGCACAACACAGTCCAGTTATTAATATTTTATTGAAACATCTACTGTACATTTACATGATTATTATTGCGTAACGTCACATCGTAGTAAACATCCATAGTCAACCTTATAGGTAATAAAATTAATTATACGCATATACCTACAGAATAAATTAAAACTTTATATCACAACAATGTTCTTATTCAACTATGACTTTAAAATTTAATCGTGTTAAATATCGCTATATAGAAGTTATACAATACTAAGCTGTATAGCAGTGTCTACGTAGGTCTATCTTCATCTCGCATATTAACATAATTATACAGGATGGTTAACTATACCCTTATTTTTCTATGATGGTATCAGGACAAACTCTCATTTCGGCTGGCAGAGGTAACTTGATTTTCGGTATCTGTATTCCTTCCCAGTCGCCCTGAAAAAAAGAGGAAACATTATATAAATAGAACATGGCAATAAAACCATTGTGTCAACAGGATTGCTACAGAGGCAACACTTAAAGCGGGTAAAAAAACGCGGGTAGGTGTGAAAAAAACACAGACGTATCGTAATTATTAATTTAATATATAAAATAGTATTTAATAGTATTTTAAATTTTTTAAAGTATATTGTTGTTGTGTAACGTTTATACAACAAGTACTCACGTTTGCAGCACTTTTATGTGACTGTAGATATATTTGTACACCACCTGCCAGCTCATCATTGCACTTGCACTATATTCACTGACACTGAATCAACTATGTCTCAACTTGACGAAATAGTATCTGCTCAGAAGTGCCTAGAGGACAGCTTTCTTAAGAAGATGGATGAATTGGAGGCACAGATACAATGTGCTGGACCCGCTAAGGACACTGTGGCGAGGATAGCCGAAGAGTTTCGTTCCTTCAGGGAATTAATCTTCAGCATGCTGAGTCTACTTCGGAACCAGATCAGCGAGTGTGCTAGGCAAGTTGATGGCTTGGAGACCCGACATCGGCGGAAAGCGCTTGTCTTCCAGGGCGTGCCCGAGGTTGATGGGGAGGAGAGCAGTAAGGTCATTCTGGAGGTGTTGCACAAGAAGCTGGCCCTACATGCCATCACTGCTACTTCTGTTAAGGCCTGCCACAGACTCGGCACGGCCAATAAGGACCATCACAGGCCTATCCTTGTTAAGTTCTCCAACTACGAGGACAAGTCGGCGGTTTGGAGAGCAAAGACAAGGCTGAAGGGAACAGCTGTTTCCGTCAAGGAGTTCCTCACAAAGACCCGACAGTCCATTTTCGGGAAAGCGCGGGTACACTTCGGTATGCGGTCATGTTGGACTCAGGACGGCGTTGTTGTTATTAAAGCACCTGACGGGAGTAAACACAAGATCACGTCGCTTCAGGAATTGAGTCCACTGCTGGAGAAGTATCCCGGGGTTGAAGTCACTGGAGATGGCCTGAAAAACAAAAAGCGTTAATTATGGTACCTCTTATCACATTTTTCAATTATTTTTTTTCTTTATTTAACCATTGCTCATGTTTTTCTTACCTTAGTTTATGCTTTCTTTTACTTGTGATTATATGGCATTTGTTTATTTTCATTTTGTTCTGTCGTACGGTATTTGTATCGATTTTCTTTTTCTTTGTACATCTAAAGTGGGTCGTCCGCCTTTGGGATTGCACTAACCGAAATTTCACTTTACCCCCAAGGCCCAACTTTATTTCTTGATTTCTTTAACATGTAAGTTTCACAACATTGAAAACACAAACGTCAGTGTGACAGTGACGCTGTCGCAGTGATGTTTGGTTCGTTCGGAAATTTCATTCCCGTTCCAGATACCGTATTAATGTTTGCGTTCCATATACCATATTACTTTATAATTTCAACATAACTAGATTTATCTTTTTTTTTTTTATATTTGCACTGTTTTGTTTTTATTTAATTAACATTTTTTTTTTTTAAATTCTTTGTAGTTGTGTTAGTTTCTCTGTTTGTCTTTTTTGTTTTGAGATGTTAGCTGGCGGGTGGTGCAGAGATGCAAGCGTCGTACTTGTAGTTTGTGTAATTCTCCCTCTTAATAATAATTATAGTTAATTTACATTTATATTGTTATGATAACACCTTTTGACAATTTATCTTTTTATTCTGCCAACGATTCTGCTGCTTCTTCTAGTGATGACAGTTTCAGCTCGATTCCAGATACTCTCGGTGATCTTTTGCGTCAAACATTCAACCAAGATCTCGGCCGATTGTTCAATGTTTGTCATATAAACGCACAAAGTATCCCGAGTCACCACAACGAGCTTTATGAAACTTTCTCGAGGGGCAATGTCCATGCCGTCCTGATTTCGGAAACCTGGCTCAAACCTGAACTTCTGTCGACTACTTACTCTCTTCCCGGTTTCGTTCTTCTGCGGAATGATCGAATCGGTAAGAGAGGGGGTGGTGTTGCAATTTACCTCCGTGCTGATTTTCCTTTTAAAATTCTTGCCACTTCTTCCCTTCATAATTCAGCAGAGTTTCTTTTCCTCGAGGTTTGTGTCAAAGGAGCTAAAACTGTTCTAGGTGTGGTGTATTGTCCTCCTTCTCTTGATTACTTCATCGAATTCGAATCGGTTCTTGAATCTTTGGGTTCACAGTATGCACATCACATCATTATGGGGGATTTTAACACTAACCTTTTAGCGCATAATTCCTCTCGATCCTGTAAACTCCTACACTTGGTTGAATCAGCCAGTCTGCATGTGTTGCCTCTCCAACCAACTCACCATAACACTACCGGAGATGATACTTGGCTTGACCTAATCATCATCTCTAATCCTTCCCTAGTCTCCTCACATGGTCAATTTGATGCTCCTGGTTTTTCCCATCATGATCTTATTTTCCTATCCTACATCCTTAAACCCCCTAAACCTAAACCCGTGTTCCAGTACAGGCGTGCCTTTGCACGGATGAATAGTGAGCTGCTTACACAGGATGCTTCTAAGGTTGATTGGACTCCCCTGCAGGAAGCAACTACTGTCGATGACAAAGTTAATTTTTTTAACAAAGTTGTACTGAAGTTGTACGACGCTCATGCTCCTGTTAGGAGAGTCAAGCTGAAACGCCCTCCTGCACCTTGGATGAATCCTGAAATTCGGATGGCGATGCGACGAAGGGACCGCGCTTTTCGTAAATTCAAAAGGGATCGATCTGAGGAAAAGTGGGTCCTTTTCAAATCAGCTCGAAATCGGTGTAATCAGATGATACGCAACGCTAAACGCCGCCATGTTCTTGATAATATAACATCTGCTTCTCCTGCTGATATTTGGAAGTTCCTTGGAACTCTAGGTATTGGCAGGTCGCGACATTCGGACCTTCCTAAGACACTTGACTTGGACGATCTAAATCGTCATTTCTGCACCGTTTCCACTCTTGATAGTCCAACGAAATTTCGAACCTTAGATTTCCTTAATGGTCTGACGCGTCCTAATATTACTCCATTCGTTTTCACCCCAGTTGACTCAGGAGAGATCAAAAAGATTATCCTTTCCATAAAATCCAAAGCGGTAGGTTGTGATAACATCAGTCGGCACATGATCGTTACCGCTCTTGAACAGCTCCTTCCTGCAATTTCCCATATCATTAATTATTCCATGTATTCCTGTGTCTTCCCTTCCTTGTGGCGGAGAGCTCATGTTCGTCCACTGCCAAAAATTCCTAATCCTACTCTTCCCAATCAATTCCGTCCAATTTCTATCCTCCCATTTTTGTCAAAAGTGCTTGAGGCCTGTGTACATAAGCAATTCTCCCACTTCATTTTCCAAAATTCCCTTATCAGTCCTCTCCAATCAGGGTTCAGGCCTGGGCATAGTACTGTTTCAGCCCTTCTTAAAGTGACTGACGATATAAAACAGGGCATGGAAGACACTAAAGTTACCATCTTAGTGTTAATTGATTTTTCAAATGCGTTTAATACCGTCAATCACGAAGTCCTATTGTCCATCCTCTCCCATCTCATGGTCTCTCCTGATGTGTTAAATTGGTTTTCTTCCTATCTTCAGGGGCGTCAGCAGTCAGTTCTTGTTGGAGATACTTCGTCCACCTGGTGTGATCTTGAAGCTGGCGTCCCTCAAGGCGGTATCTTATCTCCACTTCTCTTCTCAATTTTCATAGACTTTATAACCACTGAGCTTCAATGTGCGTATCATCTTTACGCTGATGACTTACAGCTCTACTGTCAGGCGGGTGTTGACAACGTCTCAGTTGCGATCGACGAGCTGAATCGGGATTTAAGCGCAGTTAAAAACTGGTCAGATCGTTTTGGGGTGGCGGTAAACCCAGCTAAATGTCAGGCTATAATAGTAGGGAGCCCCTATAGTTTGCGTAGGCTGAATGGGTTAGCAGTACCACCAATTATCTTTGACGGCGCTGTCATTCCGTTCAGCTCTGACGTCAAGGACTTGGGTTTGTATGTCGACACTTGCCTCGACTGGCGTAAGCAAGTCGCGAGTGTGAGCAGTAAAGTCACGGGAACGTTGCGGTCGCTTTATCGCTTGAAGAATGTTCTCCCGTCTACCATAAAGGCATTGCTTGTACGGTACCTTATTTTCCCCATAATTGATTTTGGTGATGTGTGCTGCTACGACCTGAATGCAGATCTACTCAACAAACTTGACCGACTTCTGAATAACTGCATTCGATTCGTATTCAATCTCCGCAAATATGATCATGTTTCCGAACAACGGTCACTTTTACAGTGGTTGCCCATTCGGCAGCGTAGAGCGTTGAGGGCATTGACGACTCTATTTTCTCTTCTACACAAACCCACTTCTCCTTCTTATCTTACTTCTCATTTCCAATTTTTATGCTCAGCACACACCAAGAATCTTCGTTCCACTAGTAACCGCCTTCTGCGATGTCCCTCTCACCGCTCTAGCCTCCAGAAATATTCCTTTTTTGTTCAGGCGGTCTTTCTCTGGAATGAACTCCCCCTGAATATCAGGACGGCAACCAATCGTTTCTCGTTTAAGGTAAAAGCTCGAGAATTTTTACTTAAGAAGCTGGCAGATTCGATTTAAAATTAATTGGTTGACAGTTTTTCCATTTATTTTTCTTTTCTCTGCACTAAGTGAGTTTATGTATGTATGTATGTATTTATTTTTATATATGTATTATATAATTTATCTTTAGTTAATTGTTCTCTTTTTTTTTATTGCACCTGCTATGTTTTATCTCTGCATCACCCCAAGGTAGACTGGCAGAAAATGCCTAAGGCATTAAGTCCGCCGTTGTACAGAGTTGTGCAAAAAGTTTAATAAATAAATAAATAAATAAATAAATAAATAAATAAAGCCATTCAAAATTTAGAGTAGATAATTGCTTTAAAATAAGAGGAATGTATCGACAGATGTGTCTAATGAAAAGACGTTTTGATAATCAGAGACCTTATCACCTTAGTCACTTCTGACGTAGACTAAGGTCAAGAGCAAACCCATTGAACATTATAAAAAAAAGAAGAAAATCACAAGCTATCTGTATTTTATGAACAGAGTACTTGAAGAGTTTACTGCGTTTATTGTATACAAATTTAAAAAGCGACTCTAGTGTACTAACAAAAGGAACCATTTTTTTCCTTCACGTCATAGTTTTATGTCACAAAAACGTGAACATAGCGTGAAGTACGAGCAGCATGAGCTAGGATTTCAATATGTTTGTATAAAAGTAGCATTCACCAGAAGTCTATCCAAGTTTTGATTTGGTGATTCGATAGTGTAGTGACCCTCGAGGGGATCTCATCTTGGTTGTGGGCCATACAGAACGATTCCTGCTGCGCTGCTTGGTCTACTTTTACTTGTCGTCTTATTTGTGCGGGCATAATAGATCTTTTACCACAACCCACCTGGAATCGACTCCCATCCGACTTGTTGCACTGCATCGAAATTGGTGACTCGGTGTAGAGGGCATGCAGCGCGTTGGCTCGCAAGTGTGTCCACGGCTTTATGGCAAGGTAGTTCGCCCGAGGGGCTGCCTTGTACGAGATAGACATGTTGTCCCAACTATATTGGAGAATACAGAGATACAACACTTTATTATTTGTTCTACTATGGTGGGGTTACTCTGGGAAAATCTGGTATTTTTTAGTGGTATCAAGTCATTATTTATTAATTTTATTTTTCCGAGAAACGTTGCCCCTCTCTAGGAGATTCTTCCTGTATGAATACATAATCTAGGAATCTTTGGTGTGTTTACAAACATATCAACTCACATACACAAATACCCAGACCCGGAACAACTGCTTGCAGATCATACAAATATTTGTTCCGTGCGGGGATCTTACCCGCCACACGTTGCGCAGCAGTCGTGTCATTAACTCCTTATAATACTTAAGTCTTTTTTGCTATGGGATCAATCCCCGGCTAGAGGCCTTAAATTCTTAAGGCATCCACAGAAAAGTCCGGTTGAGCAGTACACAGCCTACTAGAGTATGACCTGTGCGACGCCAATCAAAAAAAAAAATGGGATCTATCTTGAAACAGGGGAAAAAGTCGCTTACCATAAAAGTATCGAGAAGCCGATCTTTATCTAAAGTTTCTGATTCACCAGTAACAAAGGCTCTAATATTCCAGCTTACCGTTTCTCAAACTTGAAGTAAGTTTCAAGCGCCGCATTGGACACCGCACTCTTGCACACTTCGAGCTGCGTGGCGGGGTAGTAGTGCATATAGTTGACGCACATCTCATCCGTGATGGCGTGTCCGCCGATCGTTGCGTTGTCTTTATCTTCCGTATTGTAGATGCAGGTCGTTTCTAGGTAGTCGCCCTATAATGAAAATGTACTTTAATTCACCAAGGTTATTTTTAATTGTGGATGCATAATTATATACCCAATAGGCCTATACCCAGCAGTGGGTGATCCCGGGCTGATATGATGATGATGAATTATATACATCTGGCCCTGATGTCTCTTAAACGTTGGTGTGATTGATCGAGGTCCGGGCGCCGTGAAACAGTCTACCGCGTTCCGTTGGTGCGCAGGAGTCATTCTGGGTGAGCTCGCTCCATCTTTGCTTCTGGGCTAGGTAGAGCCCATAGACCAATTAAAAAAAAACCGAAATTGTCTTCTAATTTTAGCAGCATTCGTAAACGTTTAAAAATATTATATATTTTTGTTGAAGAAAAAATTATGATTATGAAACTATAGACTGCCTTCTAATTACTCTCCACCAGAACTCCAAATACTGATGATGGTTTAGGGGACGATGCAAGCGCTTTTTAATCTGCCCCTTCAAAGGGTCACAACACGCCAGTCAATCTAACAAGATTTTTATAAAGAACTCTAATTATTATCAAATTGTCTTACCGGCAGAACTTTAACAGGTCGATGCAAGATCCTGATCTCCTGGAAATGTGTGGAGTAGTGCAAGTCCTTGTTGAGATAAGGAAGCTCGACGCCTTGCCTAGAGTGCCTCGTCCATACCGCTACACCAGCCAAGTGCGTGTGAAGCTGACTGCCGAAGACTATAATACCGTCCGAAGGTAGGCCCTAGAATTTATTTTAAAGTGTATGAGACTGCAAATTAATTTCATGGGAAAATCCTTTTTTTATTTTATTATAATGCTCGCCTGATGGTTAGCAATGATGTGGTCGACGATGAAGAACACTTGCCTAGAGGCAACCTATTCACTCTTGACTTAAAGATCCCAAGGTTTTACCTACCAAGAAACAGACTACCACACCGCCAGTATTGCCTAAGCTGAGTCACGTGACAATATTTCAGGTATCGAAACTAGTCTCCACCACTAAAAAGCCATAAATGGTTTACGATTAGCCAAGTTCATACGCAATACAACACCCAGCCTTTGCATTTAGATTGTTGCAGCTTGGGTCCTGGTTATTACAACCTTAGATAATGTACTTAAAAATTGAAACTGCGTTTTTGTTCAAAAATAACTTCATATACACATACCACGCCAGTACACTGTGGGATGCAGTATGCCGTCAATGGAAAAGCCTTCTGTCTGCCAGGAATAGCCATTTTGTCCGTGTATTCCAACCCGAGCTCCATGATAGCCGCATCGAACTTGCGTTTTTGTCCCGTTACGTGGAGAATTATACCTGAACTGTCAACCCAATCTGCAAAAAAATGAGGGAAGGGTTAGACTGAACACTGAAATGTTTTTTCGAACAATCAAACACAATGACGGCGACCCCCTTTTAGAGGATCAAAGCCTGCACGGTCGCGGGACTCGCGAATTACCGTAACCCCGGAACGTAAAGGGCTATTGAAGGATACCGTGGATTTTAGTGCGTCTGTTGGGCTATCCCTAATATTATAAATGTGAAAGTATGCATGCATGTAAGTACGAACCGATTATGGTGAATTTTGGTACAGAGATATATGGGCCGAGAGGTTTATAGCGGGGGGGGGGGGGAGCGAAGCCTCGAACAACAGTGCCGAGTCAGGAGGGAGGCTTTTAAATGTTACTGTGACGAAGGGGGGAATGGAAGAAAAAAATGTGTTTTGCCGACCTCAAGTAAAATGGGATAAGGGCAGGAAGATGATGAATGGACGTCTTCTCGCTGATGATGATAATGACACGTTCCCAACAGGGCGGCAATATTCTTGCAAATCGCGTTACAGAGCATGATGAAGCATTACGGAGTGCGTGTATGAACGTGGACGAGGCCTAGGGAATGGTATAAGAATCGTAGCAAGTGGCGTTCTATAGATTTTGCCTACGCCCATGGAGAAAAAGGTTTAAATATTACAGCAGTCTTAATAGCTTTAGCAGTTACGGAAGGTTTTATTAAATTATGAAAAAAGTAGTTGCTACCTGTCTTCATTTCTGGATTGTTATAATGAACTTCGAGCATAATGTATTTGTTAGCATTTGGTCCTCCAAGAGGCAAGCCTGCTTCCTTTGGATATATGAAAGGAGGAGCGCCCATTGCCCATGCTGCTTTTACCTAAAATATAAATAAATATTTTGTTACTGCTTAATTATAGTCTGCGGGTGCCTCCCAGTCACAGCACTAGCAAACGTTGCTTCCTGCCACATATCTGTCAACATCAAAGTAATCTTTATACTCATTAAAATAAGGTCCATTAACAGCAGGTGCTTTTGTCTTTTGTTTCTTACCTTTGAACATGTTTTAGTGATTTCAGGGCGCTCTGGAGCGAAGCAGTTGCCTTCATATAGTGGTACCTCCTTCTTTGGGTCGGTATCGCAGTGGAACACTTCCATATGATGCACTAAGCCTTCGTTGCCTTTTGAGATTGTGGATTCAAACTAGAATAATCGATGCTTAAATATTATTGCAATGTTATGATTTAAACTCTAACCGCCTTATTACAAAAACTAAATAAACCTTGGTTTAAACCTGGTCTAACAAGTCCAGGCTTATCTGCAGAGCCATGGTTTAAATTTGTCCGTATTACAAAACTAAGATAAAACGCCGACTTTAGTACCGTCATTTGAACGATTGTCTTAACAATTAAATCCACAATGAGTAATAACAATTAAACCTACCTTATTTCAATCCATTTTGGGTGAAAATAACACAAAAACAACAACACAATGAAAAATTTGCTATGAGAAACTTTGACACACCTTTGACAGCTAAGTACTGTTAGACCTTGGTTTATCGCAAAACCACGAATTGTAATAACGTTTGTGTAAACAGTAGTTTTACAAGATTAAACCTGGGTTTTTAGTTAAACCTCTTTTTGTAATAAGGCGGTATGTGCTGATTCAAGCGTCCAAATTCCAACAGACTATACATTCATATGTGAGTTTTGGATAAAATACTTTACTTTGATAATTTTCCCATTACAATGGATTCATATGAAGAAGGTTATAGATAACCTGTATCAGTAAGAATTTCCTTTCATTCTTCAATTTGCTAGCTAATTCAATCTATCCCTGTACTTATGTCACTCCTAAATTCTTACCTCAACAATATGATGAACTTTCTTCGTAATAAAATCAGGCAACTTCACAATTTGACACCAATAAGTGGTATCACCACCTGGGACCTTCAAGTTCTTGTTGGTAACTCGTAATTGGTAGGCGTCACCAACTCTCTGGTTGCCTATCGGAGTGAAGAGTCGGACCCTGATGAAGCCATGGTCTTGGGGTGGGGTGCAGGTTAAGCACAGACCTTTTGATGAGAATAGTTTGTCGTTGCCGTGGGCCCAGACTACGTGCACTGTGCCTTCCTGCAAAAGGATTATAAATTGTGCTTTTTTTTTACGTGCTATATCTGGAAGATGGAAAAGGCGTTGACAAAAATCACTAAGTGGGATCTTTTTTGTTTTATTAGCGTTGTAAAATCATCAAATGATGCCCGCCCAGGGCAGGCCGCAAGGGCAGGAAGATGATGATACATTGATACCAAAATGCCCTGATTGGCGTATTGGATCTCAAATGAATTATCATTTAAACGGGACATTTGATTTATAATTTGTTTTGAGTTTCCGATATCGACACAGATGCAAACGCCATCATATTGCATTTTCCATAATTTAAAGTTGCAGATTTTTGGAGTCTACCAATCACTTACCTCAATAATGTAGTCATCAGGGTCACAGGTGTCGAAGAACCTCTCAAACACCAAGCTCTGTGTCTCCGCGTCGATATAGAACGCGTCGCAGTCTTGTTTGACATCCCTCAGTAATTTCCCTTCATTGTCTGCGTACATATCCTACAAAGCAACACAGTTTCGTCATCACGTGTTCGAACGTAAAGTGAAAACGCTATATTGTAATCTTCAATAAATTTTCGACTTTAGATCCCAGAACATTAAA
Source organism: Agrotis puta (assembly GCA_943136025.2). Lineage (NCBI taxonomy): Eukaryota > Metazoa > Arthropoda > Insecta > Lepidoptera > Noctuidae > Agrotis > Agrotis puta. The sequence continues at coordinate 12,999,265 of OW964178.2, forward strand.
TATGAAAATCGATTACAGCCTACTGAGCGTTTGTGTTTATCATTGGTAACTTGGCTGGGGCTGTTTCGATTTATTGTCCACGACAACGGGCAAATGCTACAAAAAAATTCGAAACTGGCAATCACTGGCCGATCTAGGGATCAAATCCACGTTTCTAGGCGTTACGCTTTTTACTTTTACGCGTAGGCAGTTAAACTCCAAATAGAAAAATTAAATGCAAAATAATAATTTGGTACTAGGTAAGTTTTACTTACCTCAAAATGATGTTTTTTTCTATAATCAGTCCAAAATAGACAGACATCCGAGTTATTCAAGTTTCCTCGATCGGAGAAACCCAGAGCGAACCAGTAAAATGTTGGAGCTTTTTCAGATATCACTATTTGAAATTGAATTTTCCGGATGGAGTAATCAATTCTCCATTTCAGTAAAAATGCACCGTTTGGGTCCAGCACTGATTCAGATTCAGCTATTTGATCTGTTGGGGAAAACAGAATAAAATCTATAGTCGTTAAATATATAATCTTTGACGTTAAAACGATATGGCCAGTTATAGAAAGCCACAGCATGAAATGGGACTATTTCAAGAAATGGTCGACAATATCATGTGATCAATTGTATCGAAACTAAATTGAATTGAAACGTTTTTCTTTCTTTCTTTATTATTTGGTCAATAGATGTACGACTTTATTTAAATAAACCTCAGTCACAGATCAAGCGTTGTAGAAAAAAAACTTTAATTAATTACACTAGGTTCTACCCCGTTTGTATTTAAAAGGGATACATCTGTATTGCGGATTTCGAAATTCAAAGCTTAAAGCACCATAACACTAGGTATCTAAAAGGAATCGAACCCAGGACCTCACACTCTGTAGCCACAAAGTCAAAAAATAAGAAACAAAAGTTACTCACCCCCATTTTTATTAATCGTATAAGAAAAATGCGAACACACAAACAAGGACAGAATCGTAACAATACACTTCAGAGCCATAGTGATGCACTAGAACATGTCTTAGAACATCCCTCTAGGATTGGTCTGCTTAGGTCCAAAGCCAAGGAGACAATGAGCGGCGCCCTTGTGGTTCCTATCTACATCTGCGAGATATTATATCTATGCAGCTTTATTTGAAGGATCGGTATGTCGGTTGTGGTACAGTCGAGTAGAATAAGCGAAAGGTTTTGTACAGACGAGGAGACAAGTGTTTTGAAGATTTTTTGTTTATGTTTCGGTAAGTTGGTTGAGTTTTTGATTGGTTCGCAAACTAACATATTTTCTCCTATGGGCTGCGAAAAGGGAAAGAATCTGTTAAAGTAAATCTTGGGGGTTTATGACCTTGATTAAGAAGGGCTTTTTAGAACCCCAACGGAATACTCTTGAGCAATAGAATAGTTATTCCATATAATCATATCTGTTTCTAGAAGTGAAGATTTTTAATTGGCTGTAATTTTTTGGCTATAAGTCTTCCATGCTTATCAAATAAATGAATAAATATTAAGGATCTTATCGCAATTCATTTATGATTACGATAAAGTGGTATTTATAGACCTCCTGGTCATAGGGTGTTTATTTTGGAGACCACCGTTCCAATAAGTAGTTACAGATAAATGTATAAATTTTAAGTATAGAAGGTAAACATTTTTCGTATAATGGCTGTGATGATAAAATCATCATCCGTACATAAACTTTTCAACCGACATTGTAGTGATTTCAAGCGCGTAGAAAAAATGGGAAAATATTCAAGTGAACAAAGAGCCTTTTCTGACTTTATCAGATTACGATAACACACAAAAGTTTGAAGAAAAGGCTTGAAGATATTTTTTATACGACTGCGCCAGAAAGAGGGTAATGTTTTTTTTTTATTTTAACGAATTAAGTACTTTTTTCATACCGATTTTAATGATGGACAGTTGTCAACTTATATGGAACATGCCCTGTAAATGACTAAGGGGTCTCTAGTTTCTACAAGATTCAGACACATGGGTACATACAGGTATGTATACCTTATGTGTCGCCGGAGTGCCTAAGGATACTGCATCATTGGAATTCAAAGGGAATGTGAAGAAACGCGCTGTTATTATCTAGCAAAACTGGTGGGAATCATTCCCGAAAATAAAAAATTATATTATCTTCGTTGCTGGAAAAAGCTGCACAAAAGGGAAAGTGGCAGGTTATGGGGAAGTCCTTTGCCCAGCTGTGGAATAATAATTGGATCAACAAAAAAAAAAACAATACCCTTTGTTGCTGTCATTACTTCGATTGGGTCTTTTTTTCTTAATCATTCAAACATTAGCTTTAAAATAAATAGCAGACGTATTTGAGTGCCCCAACTAGTCTCTAACACAAAACCGTACGTGACAAAATGTCCAGAGGATCCATATTATACTTAAAAGACGTCTTATTGAAATTTTCTAGACGCTTCGGCTGTGGAATGCACCGGGCGACGTTATATTAAATTCCTGCAGGAGCGACGCGGCCTCCCCTAGATGAGGTCGCGTAGATTAACGTCTTATTTAATTATGGCGCTAGGTTGTGGTGTAAACTTCGGTTAGTTAGAGATTATTATTTTGGGATCTGATTGCTTCGAGGACAGCGGAATTGGATAATTACAATGGAATGGGCATCTACGGTACTTTCACAGTTATTATGTCTTGTGACTGGGACCGTAGCACTAAATTTTTTGTTGCAGTATTTTTTTTGTCTTTTGACTAAATAATCAAAAGACAAAAATAAATTAAATTTAGGGTTTAGGGACTTTTAACGGGCCTACATGAAATAAATTCTTTGATTTGATTTTTAGAATTATTGATTGATGTGATGGTAATTTTATTTTTTTACTGAAAACTGTGGTTAGAAATGATTAAATTTGGTTGTGTTGTTATAAGGTCCTATAAGTAAGAAGGTATTTAAAATCGGTAATTGGCTTGATAAGTTAGTTTTTTATGCATATTCGTAGCTTTATAAAAAAAAAACTTAAACGAAAATCAGACATTCCGTTTGGAGCTACGATACCACAGACTGATACACAGACAGACACGTTAAACTTTTAACACCCCTCTTTTTTGCGTCGGGACAGATCAAAAGATTGGTATAATATGGGGGAAGTATTTTCCGAGCAGTTGCGAAGAAAATGCCGATTAAATGTTGCAGTTAATGCTGATTTTTATGAAATTATCGTAAAAGTATAAAAAGGACTGAAGGTACAGTAAAATAAGACACAAAGTTAATGAAAATAAAGTTTAATAACAATAACCAATAAATGCTATCCTACATTAGTATCATTATTTTCTTTCATATCTACGTCATTCGTTATTTCATTACTCTCTTCACTTTGTATTTTCGTTTCTTCGGGTCCTGCCGATTTCTCTTCTAATGGATCTTCCGATTTCTCTTCCACTGGATCTGCCGTTTTCTGTAAAAAAGATAATATTGTAGCCAATATATATATTTTTAACAAATTAATCTTATTCTTCATTGGAGAAGTCTGAAAGATGCTATAATTGGTGGTTTAAATAAAGAAAATAATATTTTGTAAACCGTCGAAATTGTATAGCTTTACTTACTCGTGAAAAATAAACGCGTAAAAAACACTACAATAAAGGTCCGGACTGCTTGACTATTTATGTTATGTAATGCCTTGAATTGTGTCATTGTCTTAGAAGAATACCATAATATAAGACAATGCCCATCTCCGTCCCAGAGCTGCTCTAAATGCAGATCTATATCATGCAATAGTTTTTATTATACTTTTTTTTTACATTGGTAGATTGAATGTAATGTAATGAATGTAACACGGGATGAAAAGTTACATAAAAAAAACCGATCTAAATATACCTGAATCTTTTCAATTTTCTTATTGTTTTGCTGTGTTTAGATGGTATTTTTTTTTTTATAAAACCTGGCCCCGCACTAGGAATTTCTCCTGTATTGTGGGTGCGTTTACAAACATAGAAACTCACATACACAAACACCCAGACCCGGAACAACTACTTGCAGATCATGCAAATATTTGTTCCATGCGGGGATCGAACCCGCGACACACCACGCAGCAGTCCGATTGCTCAGCCACTGCGCTAAACGTGTAGTCCAAAAAAAAATTGTATTATGATGAATCTTACCTCTCTTTCAAACAATATAGCCAGCTCCACGTGCTTGGTCTGCGGGAACATATCCACCGGCACAGCCCTCACTGGTAAGAATGGGGCTCCCCTCAATGTCTTTGAAGACGGACGGGTCAGGTCGACGAAGTTCTTCACCGCTGATGAAGGGCTACATGAGATGTAGACTAAACGCTTGACCTTTTGTGTGTTTCGGAGTTGAGTTACTGCGCGCATATCTATGAGGGCAGAAACACGAAGAAATTATTGACGTTGTAGTTTCTTTAGCTTTCAGGCAACGGCTGAAGGCTAAATGCAGTTAATCACTCCAGTTTTCAAGGATCGTTTGAGGATTGAATTGAATTCACTGTCGAATTTAGCCAATAGTGATAAAATTATTATTTTTTTTAGAAACAAGTTTTTAATGGTTATATTTATTTTTTACTTCTTCATAATTTGTCTCTAAATTAATTCGTTTATCGGAGGTACTTTTATTTTAAAGCACGGTTTTCTTTTTTAAAACCACTCCTGCTAGTACTACTTATACTTTTTCCGGTATAATTCAGTGGTAATCAAAAGAACTCACGTAGTCCAGCTCTAGGCGGGTCCACAATAGCGATGATGTCTTCTCCTGTTGCCCTCGCGAGGACAGAAGGCAGGATATCCTCCGCCTTGCCGGTGAAAAACTCACAGTTCTCTATTTTGTTCAGCTCAGCGTTCGACTTGGCATCCTTTACTGCTTCTGCTATCATTTCTAGCCCTAATACTCTGTCGCAATGCTGTAAAGTTATTTCTATATCAATAATATAAATATCATGCTTGTATTCCCCCAGTTATGATGTTAAACGAAAGGATTCCTTGCTTTAAATACTGATTTAATGACCCTACGTAAGCAACCCATGTTTATAGTATAGGTGGGTGTTGGCAATGTGGCTTTTAGAGTAAAATACAAGATTGTCGAAAGACAATTATGACTATCCAGAATAGTTGGAGAGTAAAGTCTAATATACGACTATTAGACTGCCGCTTACTGGACTCACGAATTACCCCCAATTTAGTTTAAAAACTATAATTTTCTGTGGCAATTCTAGAGTACTGATTGAATATATATGCAAATAAATATTAAGCCAATTACCTGAGCAAAGCACAGTCCGATAGTGCCGGTCCCGCAACATATATCGACGACTGTCGAGTCTTTTTTCACCTGACTCAATTCAATAGCACTTCGGTACAACACATCAGCGCCCGCGGTGTTCACCTAAAATCAAACTTGAAACATAAGACCTAGATTTTTTTGTTATAAACGTAAAAGTAAAATACAGTTTTATATATTTTAACCGCTGAATGTTTGCGGAGTTAAATCTATATTTTAACCTCTCCACCTACAAAGGCTTGTTCTCCTTGCACCACGCTTATCCATTTAGAGGGCCAAAGCCTGCCGGGGTCACGAGACTGTCTTATCAGGTAACCGTGGCCCCGGAACGTAAAGGACTATTAAGGGACACCGTGGATTTTAGTCAGTACAAGTCTGACAGTTCCTCTTGCCTTGCCCTGGGCAGGAGGACTCATTTCTTGATTTTATCACGTAAAAAAAAAACGCTTATGCATTTAGTGTGAGGCATCGTTTAAAAAAAAGTAAATAAATAATAAATAAATAAATGTTCCACAACTATCACACAACGCCATCTAGTTCCAAGCTAAGCAAAGCTTGTGTTATGGGTACTAGACAACTGATAAACATACTTATATATTTCTAAATACATACATATTATAGATAAATTACACCCAGACACAGAACAAGTGATCGTGCTCATCACACAAACATTTGTCCTGGGTGAGAATCGAACCCACGACCTCCGGCATAGAAGTCAGGGTCACTAACCACTAGACCAACAGGCCTGTCAAGTCTTAAACATGCTCTTCCGAAGGGAACTGGTTGACGCCGTTTTCATTGTGTTCATATAGAAATCAGTCGTACTCGGAGGTTACTTCTGCGGCTGCGGTTGCCCTCAAAAGAGCATGTTAACTCACCCATTACTCTGCTTACCAGCTCATGCCTTTTTGTTATTTTTACTTAGATTGTACAGTTCAATACTTAATTTTTCATTATTCATTAAAATTTATTTATAAAACCAATACATTTCAAAATAGTCACCGTCAATTACAATTTTTCACACTTCACAACATAACTTAGAGTCACAATTTAACTTAACCAAGTGATAATCCGATAATCCATACACAAACTTACAACTTCATACATTACTGTGAGCTCAATTCAATATCAACTCTACTCGCAAACATATAGAGTACAAACTCGTTAATTTCAAATTCAAAATTAATTCTATTTAATAAAAAAATCCCATTCTAATTTAATTATACTTAATATCAATACAATAATTAAGGTAAAAACATTATACAATTCTAAATTATTATAATTCTTAATTAAAATCATTATAATTATAACAATGAAATTTCAATAACGTCATATTAAGTCAATAAGATTCGTCAAAAAATAAAAATTAAATTAAATTAAAATAAACTAAAATAACTGCCCTAATCAAATAAACCACCCCGTGACGTTCCTGGCACAAAAGACCCCAGAATACAAGCAGCGTTACCACGCTGAATGGCAATAGCCAGTCTTTGCACCAGAAACGAACCGGCGCGATGGTCCAAACCACTGGTCCTAAGTCGCTGACCAATTTCCCTCACAAAAACTTTAGCCTCTCTTCCCCAAGCACCACACGTCTCAAATGCCACGGGAACAAACAAGTACCGTGACTGAAGGACAGCATACTTGATATGTTTTGACGCCGCGGCGGTCTCAGCCGCAGCAGAAGCGGCTAACGACGTTCGCGCCAAATGACAACAAGCGAATGTATTGACACAAGTAGCATCCCAAATCAAGCATCTGCCCCTCTGCCACGGAACCAATGTCAAACCGTCCGGCCTCTTACCGTCAGACCGAGAAAGACCAGGAGGCTCCAACAAGCAAGGGACACCAGCAGAAATTAAAGCCCTACGGATGATATCATTCAGAGAATGATGGCGAGGAAAACGACCCAGGCAACGACCGCAACTGAGCGCATGATAACCACAAGCATCGACAGTGGATCCACAGATGCAAACGTGAGGCTCGACTACTTCACAGCCCACGCGAAGACCCACGGCCACTCGCAAGGATTCATCATCCAGAAGGGTGCCTAAGTTCGGAGAAGGCAAAGCATGAAGCCAAGCACCAGCCTCCAGACCAGATACACCCCTAAGCCTCGCCAGATCAAACCCTGATGCATGTCTTAAAAGGCTGTCCAAAACCCCTCTGGAGCCAATCTCGTCCCAGCACCGCTGAGAAGTAGGAGTACAAGGCGAGTCCATGCCCGGATTTCGGTCGCGCCATGCTTCACAAGCCTCAGAAGCATAAGGGATGATAACTTGGCCACCGTTGGGAGAGAGAATTTTAGTAACCAAAGCCACCACCCCATGCACCGAGCCAAGGAAAGCCGGCAAGCCTACATCAGCAATCCGCCTCACACCCAAACCCCCAAAACGGACCGGCAATGAAACCTGATCCCACTGCGAGTCGGTCAAGTTGACGTTGAGAATTTCCACGACTGACTCTCTAAGCGCCACGTCGAAAGCAAAAACCTCATTCGAATGCAACCACGTGGGCGCTGTACGCAGTAAAAACATAACTTTCGGAGCCGCAAAACACATCCTTAGCAAAAGCAAAGCGACGTGACTGGAGAGCTGCTTCAAACGTGCTACCGCAGTCAACAGAAGGAGTCTACGTTGTTCCAAGGCTATGGGAACAGCATCGATGAAGATGGGAGAACCCAAAAGAAAAAAGGACGAAGAAGTCAGAACCCTGAACCCTGGCAAAAGGGCATCGAACAAAGTACAAGATGAAAGAGCCTCAGAGCCACAAGGAAAGATTTCACACTTTGACCCATTCACCTCCAGCCCAAGTTCAGCAAGACGAGGAATTAACACTCGTAAATCATCACAAACCTGATCAGGAGCCCCACCTATGGTACCATCATCTAAATACCAAACATTCAGCGGGGACTTCAGATCCATGATGACCTTATGTAAACAAAGGCTGAAGGCGAGCGGGCCCAAGGGATCCCCCTGCTGTGCTCCCACCTGAGACAAAATCAAATTATTATTATAAAACAAACTCGAGGGGGACCTGTAAACTTGATAAAGAAATGGATAAAGAGTAGGAATGTGCTCCAAAACCTCTCTAAGCAAAATATCCCTTTCGAGGGAATTAAAAGCATTACGAATGTCAAGCTTAATGACAACAGTTCCGGAATTCGCCTCATCGGCCACGAATGCCCGAGTAGCATGAATAGCAGCCTCGCAGCCTAAATGAGTACCAAAGCCAAGCTGACGAGGCTGCAGATAATTAGCCATCGCCTCTTTCACAGCTCCACACGCCAATTTAGCTGCGAGACGCCTGAGGGTACTACCCACAGCAATAGGACGTAGCCCACCGTCCTTTTTGCGGAGCGCACACAGAGAAGCACCGTAAAGGTATGGTAATACCTCCAGGTTTACTTGACCACTCAGCATAAAGTTCATGAAGGTCGTAAGGCTCTTCAACAATCGAGGATCACTATCACCGGCCGAACTCGACACCAACTCCTTCAGATGGGCCGGCCTTAAACCATCCAAACCAGCCGAAGAACCTGGCCGGAAGGAGCTCAACGCCAGGGCAACCTGCTCACAACTAACCACTAAAGGTGCTATTGAGATACCTGGGGCATCTGGAAAAGACAGGGACCTAGAAGGCGGCGGATGCTTTGACCGGAGTGAAGCGAGAGTCTCGGGGCCAGGCTTGGCGAAAGAATCATCAGAAATGAGTACTCGAACCGCACCGGACAAGTCGCCCTCAAAAACCTTTGATTCGACAATCTTGGTAAGAGTGGCTGCCGAAGAAACCCTTTCAAAGTCCCCACCTGTGGGAAAAGATGTATCCAAGGATATAATATTATTTTTAACCTTCTGAGTAAGACTACCACCACCAGAACGAGATGGTACCTTAAATGCCCTGAAAGAAAACGTGAGCAAGGCGCACCAGTCTTCAGAACTATTGGATTCCACACACCTGTCCAGCAAAACACTGAGCCGACTAGCAGCAGAGTTACGCGCTGCCTTGGGTATATGCCTTAGAACTGCAGTAGACTTTTTAATCAAACCTAGATCTTCCAGACAGCAGTCTTGCAGACCCAGGCGAGGCTGAATAAGCGCGGCGTCGACGTCAAAATCGACAGCCTGTGATGCGGACGACGCAACATCCTTATGCTTATGTCCGATATGCACTTTAAGACCGTGCTGCGAAAAAAGACGTGTTGAGCCCGGGCAATGAGGACACGCAGCTCTCGTGGGAGAAGTCATCGTTAAAAATAGACAGACGCCATACTTTCAAACTACAATTCGCTGTATATACAAAAATACATTTCAATTTATAAACTAAAAACAAACATAACAACATAAAAAAAAAAAAAATTGAACCTCTCTCTGAAGCAGTCGCGTAATAATAACAGAAATAGACAAATAACAACAAAAAATATTCAATTGTCCTAACATAATAAATCGTTGACAAAACGAAAAGTAAATGTCAAATAAATAATTAAATAGGTACAAAAAAAAAAAAAAAAAACTTACGCAACTAGGTGAGTCAATAACAAAACAAACATGTAAAAAAGAGGTTCATGAATTAAATGTAAAAAAAAAAAAAAACAAGGGTATAACGACAAAATATCAAATCACAATTTCACAAACAGAGCAAGGCCATTAAAAAAAAAAAAAAAACCCATACAATAAATTAACCTCACCACTAAAATTATATTAAAATATTATGATTACGTTGAACAATGAAGAGAAAAAAAAAAGTCTACATAATTTTATAATTACCAATAATAAATAAATAACTAAGACAACCAGTATAAACAAATACTTAAGGACATTTCATTAAAAGTAACTCGAAGAATTGTACGACGAAATTTAAGAAACACAAAAAGTGTCGAACGTGGTTGTGGATCGAACTCGGGACATCGAGCATAAATATCTGTCGCCGATGAAACCACAATGCGAGTACCAACCCGTAATGAGGTCTTTTCAATAGCATGATTAAAAAAAAAAAATGATTTCAAGAGCTCCCCTAGATGGCTCTAGTAAAAAGTGAACTGTCAAAATTGGCTGCATAAATTTGATATCTTTGCCTATGCTATGAGTAAAAAGTTTATCACTCGTTTGACGCATGTTTGACGTTTGGATTGTTCATAATGGACAAAAATTATGGATCGTGGTCGCTTAAAGACCTTAAAAACGAGCTGAAGAAACGCAACGCGAAATCCATCGGCAAAAAAGCGGTGCTTGTACAGAGGTAAGTGGTTCCATAATGAAATTTTTAAATTTATAATAATATTATATAGGATTTGATCAAAGTTAGGTATAATTTAGGAACATGGTTAGTATAAATAAAACTAAAGTAACTGCATAAAAATGATGCATTCCTTGTTCACTCTTTGTTTACATAATGTAACTTGTGTTATGGGATACTAACTCAATGATAATATTTATTATCATTGAGTTAGTACCCTATAACACAAGTTTCAAACTTACTTTGGGGCTAGCTCATTATGTGAGATTTGTCCGTACATATTTATTTATTAGTTGACATTCAAATGTTATCAGGATAACATCAACAAAACAGTTTCTAAATTACTTATAGCAAAGAGCTGTTTTTTTTAATTCAGAGTTAGTATTCTTAGGTTGTTTTAATTAATCACATGTCAATTGTTTATTTCAGACTTGAAGAATATGACAAGTTATTTGGACAGATTGCCTATGACTCTACTGATGCAGTATTTAAAATACAAGTGCCTAGTCCAGACTGTTTCCGAGATGTGACATCTGAGTCCCCGATACCTATATTGGATGACACGGATTTACTGTCTTTTTGCCAGCAAATTGAAAGGAAAGATCAACTTACATCAAGCAACATGTATGAAGAAAGATTTTTAATATCATGCCGTTCTGCACTGAAAGATGGTGATTTTTTTGTGACAGGCTTATGCGCCTCTGAAATGAGGAAAAATGTAACATACAATGTAACAATCAGAACAAAAGATCATTTAATAATAGAAACACAATGTGAATGTGCTGCTGGTGTTGGTCCTTACAGTCAATGCAAACATATACTGGTGTTGATTAATGGCATCATAGAGTTTAATAAAAGTAAAACAATAAAATTGAAGGCAAGTGCTACTAATAAACTCCAAACATTTCACCAGCCACAAGCTGGATACTCGGGTAATCCAGTTCTAGCAGAAAACCTGAACCTGACATTCAAAAATAAAAAAATGAAAAACATAACATCATTTGATCCCAGAAACTCAGTAGAGGATGAGGAACAATATAAAGAGAATTTTTGCAAACTTATTGCAAATTACAGTGGGCCAAATTCAAACATGCCCATAAAGCAGATTTTAATGCCTGCAGACAAACGCAGCATTTACAGAGACCATGATTATCTAAAAAAAACAGCAGAGGAAACATATTTAGAATCTCTAAATTTAAATGATACAGGTCTAAAAGATTTAGAACAAAAAACTAAATTAAATAAAAAAGAGTGGTTGGAACAACGTAGGTTGAGATTACAAAGTTCAGATTTTGGCAAAATATGCAAACAAAAGTCAAATAAAAAAAATCTGGCAAAAACATTACTGAAGAAAAACAATATTAACACCCCTGCAATAAGGCATGGAAGAAAATATGAAGCAGAAGCAATAAAAAAATTTCAAGAGATTACAGGGCTGAGCGTATTAAGGTGTGGTATTATAGTTCACCCCCAACAACAATTTCTGGGTAGTACCCCAGATGGCCTAACAAATGATAATGCTGTACTCGAGGTGAAATGTCCCTATACAGCATTTAACAAAGTCATATCCGGGGAAAGTGTGCCATACCTCTCTCTTTGTGAAAATAGTGGTATACTAAAATTAAATGAGACACATGACTATCACTATCAAATACAGGGCCAAATGTACTGTTCAAACAGAGATATGGCATATTTTTTTATTTACACTGGCTGTGACTATTATCTTTTAAAAATAAGAAGAGATGAGACTTTTATCCAAGATATGTTCATTAAACTCAAAGGCTTTTATGACAACTTTTACAAAGAAGTCATATTAGATAGATTTTTATATGCTAAGAGATATTATGATTAATGGAAGTTTAATGAAAGTATTAGATTGGATTATTATGCATTTTTATTTATAATATTTGACCTAAAATTAACAAGCTGAGAAACAATAAAAACAATATCACTAGATAATAAAATCTCAGTTTGGTTCATAGGTTGAGTCAATATTTTGTAGGTTTTCAACATGCCTATTACTCTTTCAATATGAACTCGTTTACTTGCTACCTTTCTGTTGGAGCTTAGTGTTGTTGTCTCGATCTGATTGCCTTTTTTAAAGAAAGCTGGCATATTTACTTTGACTCCATGCGAAACAAAAATATCTTGGACATTTAAACCTTTGTCCACCATAATTTCATCATTATAGTTGAATTTTTGTACAATAGAACTTCTTTCTATTATATGTCTGTCAGTAGCATATCCTCCATATGAACTAGATACATAAGTGATTAAGCCGCCTGGAGTAATGCCAACAAGAAATTTAATGGTGTTTCTGTTTTTATACATTGAAAAGGTTACTTGCTGTGCCAGAGGTAGCTTTGGCTTTTTAATAGGACATTCAGTGGCATCTATAATTATTCTTGTGTTTGGGTATTTTTCATGAAAATCAAATGGCATGTATGCTCTCACTTTATCCCTGTCAACCCATAAATCTAATGTTCTCCACTGTAAGGACATAAAGCGAATCCATGTAACAAATATAGTGTACACATGTTTTAATGAAATTTTATATAACATAGTTATTTCTTCAAACGTTGTGTGTCTTCTTAGAATCATTAATGTTACAAAAAATTGTTCAACGGTATCCAGTTCTTTAGGAGGTGTGCCATACATATAGTTCAAGTCATATGCAGATTTTCCTAATGAAAATAGCACAAGCATCAGTTTATGAAAATTTTCAAGGCCTGTATAAAAGTGTATAGCTTTGTCATCATTTTTGATATTTTGAATGCTAAATCTTAAGATACCCAGGGTTTGTGTTTCTGTGGAAATGACATGTTTTTCATTAATATGGTCCAGATCGGTTTGAGATTGCACTGATTTTCCTGATTCAATTTCGACAATAATATCTTCATCCTGATTAAAAGATAAATGTGGTGAATCTTGACTATTGTGTTGTACTGTTTGATTTTGGTCATCTGGATCTGATTGTAGAAACTCTATTTCTTGATCTGGAAGTTGTAATGGGTCCAAGTCCAAGCTATCTTCTGTTTTTGTATCCAAAAATGGAAATATTGCCACATACTGAATTGGAGGAGCTGTGGACAAGAAATTAATTTTATATTCAGTGACACATTTAGGTCTTTCTGCAGCATGTCATGATATTAAAGAGCACATTATCAGGTATAATTTCTTAGTTTAAACTAAGAAATTATACCTGATAATGTGCTCTTTAATACCTAGGTATTAATACCTAGTCAGTATCTATTACACAATATAGTATTGTTGAGTAAATATCCCAAAACACAAGGTGACAACTTAGCTCAATTTGTGTGATTTGTGCTTAAATTTGACTGATTTAGTTTTTATTTATTTTTCTAGTAGCTGTAGTGAAATTTAACATTTCCAGCTGTGATTAACTTAAAATTTAAATATAAGCAACTACTTACTTCGTGAATATGTTACTTTTGCTTTTGATGGATCACAAACCAGTTCCTGGGAAACTCTGTTGTGTTCCTGATTCCATGGAAATATAGATGGAACAGCATTTCTTTTCAATATTTTAGGAGCACGATCTTTAAATAAATATAACTTTAATCAGATTGATAAAGAGCATCATTTATTTATTTATTTAATTAAGTGTATTTACTGACTGAAGCATTCTATGCTCTGATAGTGGGTCTATGCTGGCATGGCAGGGGCTGTTGTAGTTTTTTTCCGCCGACACAAGAACATACATTTGACGAGCTGAGGGGGGATCATAACTTTCTTCCCCTGGATCCGCTCTTGTATTGAAATATTGTGCTTATCACAGTGCATATGTACTTATCTACTCAGCAATTTACTTACCTAATTTTGTAAAAGAAGTAGGAGTTACAGCAAAATCGGCTGGACGAAAATGAGCTGAGCATAACCGTGAAGTTTTTCGTATTGGCTTTATGTATTTAATGGCTTGTATCCATTGGGTCTTTCGCACTTCGTCCCTAGGAAAAAGGTGCGTGCCGATATTTTGACAGTACTGCACGCAGCACGGGCTAGCCATGTCACATCAACGTATTCTTAGATATAGGTAGTTACAAAATATCCTAATTAGAATCTTGTTTGTTTGTAAACAACTTTGACAGTTCAGTTTTAAGCTACGCCATCTATTGGGGAAATAGAAAACTTTTTTTTTTTTTACTTATGTCAATCTGAAAAGAGCTCATTACGATATAGTGTTGAATACGGTGAGTGAGAATAATCTTATTATAATTTTGTGCCAAAGATTGTGCAAATTCCTTGTTGTAGATTGCGGGCGGCTTCTAAATATAATAATTTAACTATTACAAAAAGATGCCAGGCGGGTCGGATTCGAACCCGAGTCGTAGTCGATGCAGAGTGGAGTGCGATACCGCAGCGCCACGGGTACGTTAACCAACGAGACGAAATTAATGTGTGCTTTACTACATATGGCAGGGGTGATTAGCGTAGCTTCGACGACTCCTTTGTTTTGTCACTGGGGTCAAAGTCTAGAAAGGTAGCCACATTTAAACTTTTTAGATCGTTGTGATTTAAAAATGTACACACACAAGGTTGTAGTGGAACTTTCACTGAGATTTTTCACACAATCGTCACTTATATGTTATAGATGATCACTGTAAAGTTTCATACTTATTTGAACACTTTATTCACGGTTTTAGGAATTTAAAACACAGAGGCGATCGAGAGTACGTGTGTTCACGTTAACGACCCAACGACGATACTTAATTTTAGTAATCTATACTTATATCCATACATATTTATTCTACAGTTTTTTTTATTCAACTAGCAGTTAAACACGCACATCAAAAAAAGTATGCGATAATTTTGAAAAATCGAAATCTTTTTTGTTACGGTTTATCAAGATTAAAATTTCTTCTTCTTTTTAAATTCTTTATTTAAAAATATAGATTTAGAATATAAAGTAATTCAATTCGTTTTTCCATAAAATAAAATAATATATGTATATTAGCATTCGATCAATAACAATACTAGATTCCCGATGAGCGCTTCAAAAACGGACCGAAAAATAACGCCACAAACGGTTTTGTGACGGTATTCCGAATCCTTGTTGCTTAGACCTTAAGTATCATTTTAGAATGAGTACTTTTGTACTGATGACATTTTATCTTCAAGAAACATTTTTAAATAGTTTACGTTAAACCTAATATTTGCTATGGTAATTAAACTGTATGTTTGAGTGTTAAGGTTTATAATAAACTGAAGTTGTTAATACTAATGATTTTTATGAAGTGTAGATGTTTACGTGTGTGCAAATGTGGCCGCTTATGCGACTCATTTTTGTTCCTGGTCCTTAATCTAGAGCTACTATTGAAGATATTAGCTTTTGCTTATCTGGGTACTTCATTTAACCTACCTGAAAGAAAGCCTCTGGAGAGATCCTGAACTGTTTACCAAGAATGGTGTCAGTAATGTGTGTGGACCCTGACAGATGAATGGGTTTAGACGCTTCTTCGCCTACCCGTCTGAAATAGAAAATTATAATTTCAAATGGCAAAGTTTAAAATTATAATTTATTTTAAATTATATGTACTTATATTTGTAAAGCTTTTTTGTGGGAAGACAAAATTAATTGCGAGCAGGATTTGAACATCATCGTAAGACTTTAGGAATGGAATGAAGAATTCGACCCCATGAGCATGACTGCGATTGCTCGGTTGGTAAGAGCATCAGATGTACTAAATCAGAAAGACACTCACAAATAAATTTTTATCCTTGAAGGAACGGTCCAGCGGCCGCATTATGACGTCTTAAAACCAGGCTTGTTCCAGTGAGTGAAAGAGACAGAGCTATACAAGTCGTCTAGCGCCACCTCGTTCACTCACTGGAACAAGCCTGGTTTTAAGACGTCATAATAGGGCCCCTGATAACATAACATTAGGACCGTTCCTTCAAGGCAGAGTTTTAAAAAATGTAGAATGTAATAGCAATTAATGTATTACCTTTTAACAATAAGTTCGAAGTACAAAGACTTGATTCCACATGCGATAGCTTCCTCTGAATTGAAATGGTCAATTAAATCCTTCTTGATTTCATCGAGTTCTTGTTCTGTTAGAGTCTTTGAACAAAAAGAAAACCGTTGGGTTACCAAGACAATAAAGCATCGCACATTTGTCAACACCGTACGCACCGCACGAGTGACTTTACAGGTTTGAGTAAGGCGCGTACTGCGCGTGTGTGAGGCCATTAGTTAAAGGAGCGAGTACGGCGCGTACCGCACGTGTGGTGTGTTCGATGCTGATAAATGTGCAAGCACCTTAAATGAGAAGGCACTGTTTCTTTAATAAGAGGAGAAAACCTTTTGCTAAGGAAACAGTGTAACCATGAGATCCACCATAGGCTCCAAGAGTGGATATGGTTAGTTACGGGACTGTCTAAATAGGATATCGCAGCTTTGCAATGGAAAGGATAACCGATGAAACAGGGTAGTTTTTAATGAGTTTGAATCTGACAGTCTCTTCCGGTCTACCCAGGGCGAGGGGGGACGGACGGACTTAATAGATGATTATCCATCCATTTACGTTACGTTTATGCCAACAGTGTTCTAGTGCTCTTATCACTGCCTAAATTGAGATATTTTCTTTTTCTTATCATTTAAAATGGAATTCTTCTTGTCCAATCTAGCCCAGAGACAAAAGTGAGGCCTAATATGGCCCAAGATCGGTCGGGCTCACTAAGAACGAACGCACATCAACGGATTGATTTTTGTAATTGGTTCCATAAAATAAAATACCGTAACAACATACCTGAGGATGCATAACGACAATCAGCATTACTTCCCCAGTAGAAGTGGAGTCTCGCACGGTAAGATACCTCCAATGTCCGGAGTAGTCAGCTGGAGAGAACGGCGCCAACTTTGACTTGCGCACAAAGTCTTGGAATATCTGAAATGCGGCTAAATTAAAACTTTATGATGTTGAAATGTTTGAAAGTGTTTCAATATGTGAGTTGAATAACAACTGATTTTATCGTAATGAAAATTTTTAAACGTGATTTTAATATGATCTATTCGCGTGTTCAAAGTGCAAAAAAAAAGTAAGTATGTATATCTACATACATCATACAGTCTGTTCCATACATCAGTTTCATACATAATACATCAGTTTTACAGGTTGGCTGGAAGAGATCTCTTTTAAGAGATAAGCTCACCTTTGTGAACTAAATATTTAGTAAATGCTTTTATTGTAATTTTTTTTTGTACACAATAAAGAATAAATATCTACTTGTGAAAAAAGTGGATGAAGATAATGTGATGTGGTGTGAGAGGGAGAGTGTGTGAGTGTGTGTGTGTTAATGTGCGTGTGTGAGTGAGACATTGTATAGGCCATAGGCCACATGTACTTTTATATATAGGGTACCTGGGTGAACCCTGTACTAGTCCATATAAGTTATTACGATATAGAAGTGATTATAATATTTGCATTAAATGTAAATAAAATCAGTCAAGTGATAACCGTTATATTTTTCTACTCACCAATACAGCTTTCTTTGTCTGCTCAGAAATGTGAATCATTCCTTGTATGGGACCGACTCCCACTGTACCAGTAACATAGCTGCCCAGCCTGAATCCAACGGTGGGCAACTTGGACTCCTCATCGATCCCAACAGTAAACTCGCACTTGTTTCTATAACCTTCAGTGACGGGGGACTTCTCAATGGGCCCCAGTTCAAAACTTAGTCCTGCATGTTCTTTCCTCTTTGTCTCAATTTCATGACGTCTACTCTTGTCTATTTTCCATATTTCATTGTCAAACTTCATGAGAATGTTTTTAATTTCTTTTTCTTTTTGTTTTAACTGTGGGATGAAACACAATCAGTTTTGAATCGAAATATTCCCGTCATTGGTTAGTGTGAGATTTGCAATTTCCACTAACTTAAAATGAAAATCGTCCTTGCTACTACAATATAATGATGCAATTCGACTGACTTACGTTGTTGTGGCGAGCGAAACCAAATGTTTTATGTGACATGACATTTTCATGCTTGACATGTTACTGCCTTTCTGCAAGCTTCTGGTGTTTCCACCTTAAATAATGATAAAAATTCCAACAAAATGGGAACTTCCTTTCCTTCTTTTTTTAAGTCGCTTCAAAAGGAATATTAATACTGCATACCTGATCCTCATAAGCCATATTCCAGAAAGGAGTGGTGGCATCCTTCAGTCTCTCTTCTTGGCTCTTGCTAAGATCTACTTTCTTCTTTTTAGGGTCCGTGTCTTCTTCATCTTGTTTCCTCTTTCTTACTAGAGGATCTGGAGCTGGTTTTGCTTCTTCTGCTATTAGAGTTTTTCCTAAAATAGTATGATACAGTTGAGTGAATATGTTGGAAGAATAGAATATAAATATATTTGTATGAATACTGACACAGAACAAGAAAAAAAAGTCTACAAAAGTAAACAACTGAACAGTTTGTTTCATTGAAATTAGAAAAAAATATATGTGTTCTATTCTGTACTCATTTTTTCATTTTCGATAAACTTTGTTAGGCATAAAAACAATCAACAAAAATGCACTTACCCTAAGATACATTAACACACTAAACGTTACTACACTATTCTGTACTAAAACCCGGTGGCTTACCATGTCTTAAAGCAACAGTAATTCTAGTTTCAAAAAGAGATAGAGCTATACAAGTCATCTATCGCTGCCTCATTCCCACACTGGAATTACTCTAGCTTGAAGATGCCATGGTAGTCCACCAGTTTCTATGATATAAGTACTATCTTTATGGTACCATATCTATACAAACTCATGGAACAGGTCAAAAGCTCACTACATCATGTAAGGTTCAAAGACAAAAGTTCTTCAAGGTTTAATTTTACCTTTCCATGAATAGCCATTAAGTGCTTCAATAGCTTTCTTACGCTCCTCATCATTTTGGAAGCATGCATACAACCAGTGGCTGCCATTTTTAGGTCTCTTTATCTTGCTCGTGTTCAGCCCTAGTTTCTGATTCATCAGTTTTTTTAATTCCTAAAAAAAAAACAAAATGACATTATATTGTTCATAAGTTTTAAGAATTACATTTATTGATTTCAATTTAAAGCAATCATTCAACACCGGTTAATTTATTTTATATATCGATGGCATCGACCACACAGCCTATAGACTCCTAATAACAGGCGACCGATGTCTGTCAACACATTAGGCAAAAATGTCTTATAACCGTCGTCACTCACCAAGCTCGTATTAGTTTCGACCACTCCTGTGAGCCGTAAACACTTCCGCATTACTCCTTTAAAAAATCGAGAAAATAGAGATAATATGTTCCCGTATACAATACGTTTGTGTGATAAAAAAACCGGACTTCAAATTTCCTGAAAGACGGTATCACATTTCATCGGTAAGTTAATAGCTCCATAATCTAAATTAGATTAAATTTCTGACAATATTTATCGGGGTTCATCTTATACTGGTCATACTTGGCGTCTTTATGATTCCGTCCCTTTCTTTTTCAAGTGTTTTTTTCGCCATCTCTTTTCGTCGATTTTAAGTACACATATTAGTGATGTTCCAAATCGTACAACAACCTCTGTTGTCGATAAAGCAAAACAAAAACCTATAACTATTAATTTATACAAAAAATATTTTTTCAATAATTAGAAATTACAACAGATTTACATCTGATAAATTGTGAAACTTTAATTTATAAATTTTAGATACCCACACGATCTTGATTTAAAAAAATAAATGGATAATTGCAACCAAGCGAGAGAACTGGATCCCATCTACTTAAAGTGTAATATGTTCACGTCATTTCAGCGAAGATTGTTTTATTCTTATGAAAAACCGTCGATGTCTACTAAGTTGAGCAGTACCAAATAAGTATTTGCCGCTTTTGGTGAGTTTAATTATTGAACTTTTTTTTCTGTCTCCTAGGCAAAAAATATAGTTTCGGAACCTTTCTTCTTTTTCTTTTTTTTCGCTGCCGCGACGGTATTTATATTTTATTGGCCCAAAACCCCGTCATCTCCACCGTATTATCGGTAGCGGCGAAGAGATCCGTTTGGCTGCATGTTTTTGGGCTAACTCTATAACATCGCGCTGCATTCAATTTGATAGGCCTCACCAAAGACTTAGAACATAGCTTATAATAATTACGGAAATTTTAAAACATTGTTTTTATTCATTTTTATATTTTACCTACATGATTCAATCGTAATTACAATAAAAGAAGGTAATTGAATGCAAGTATGTAAAAACATATTTTATTAAATACAATTTAAAAATGTCGATACTTTCTTGTTTGATTTAAAACCGTCCCATCCCTAGTGACATGCACTGACCTTGAATTGACCAATCAGGACGCAGTACCCCGTCCCCCTCGCTGACGTCATACCTCAGCAAGTTGGCAGAATAGTTTTCGTGCGTTTTATCGTGTATTAGGTGTCTATAGGCTGTGTGGTCGATGATCGATGGCAATCTGATAAATCGTATTTATCGATTTTGAATAACTTTTACAATTTTGTGGTGTATGCTATTCGAATAATTCTGTTTAAATTTATCTTTTGAACATAATTAAAGAAAAACAAGTAGTAAACATACAGCTATTCCGTAGAACTTCGGCAGTCCACGCAGTTCAATCTTAAACTTTTCTGAAGAGAACCCTCCTCGGTCTAAATAAGCATATTCTTCTTCAACTTTCACTTCTTCAGGTATTTCTTCAGCTATCTCAACTGACCCATTTTCTTCAGTCATCATTAAAACTTAATTTAAAACAAAATAAAATTCCTACTATTATACGTTCGTAAAGTTGTGAGGTTATGTTTTGATGTTATTTCAAGCATTCTTTGTGGACCAATCGTGGACAAATATTTATGGAAAATTGCACACACATGACAGAGATAGTAAAATAGCAATGCTTTTCAATACCCAATAATGTACACCTGGAACACAAACTACTTGACTTTATTAGATTCGTTTAGAAATAAGTCTTGATCAAAACCTATCTAGTCTGTGAATAAAACTATTAACGGGGAGACAACTGATGAAAAATCACGCGGCCGGAAATGGCTGGCATGCAAAGTCAAAGTAATTTTCAGCGACCGTAGGCTCTACTTTCAAGTCGTCACTGCGTTGTGTCCCACACACGCCTCAAGGACCTATAAGCAGACTTACAGGGCCCGGTAGGGCTAGATACCTGCCGAGGCCGCGGGAACGTTATGAGAGGTTGAATTTTATGTTGGAACTGATGATCATATCCACGGCTAAATATTGGGAGTTTGCTATCGCTATAGCATTGGAAAAGCTTGTTATTTTTATAGCTAGTAAATATAAATAAACAGGGAGCTTTTATGGAACCAGTAATCTGAATATTAATTAGCTCTACTAATTTCTTATCAAGCATTTTTGTACGATTTTGATCGTACCGTCGCGGGATTATCATAAAAGGGCACCGAAGCTCTGGAACGCAGAGTGTAACTGCAGGAATAGATTGGTTCTTAGTACTTAAGTCTCAAGTCTCAGTGACTTCCGCTAGACCCAGAGTGAGAGAACTCGTTTGTTTTTTCATCCCAAAAAAGGGCTCTTCTTTCAACCAAAATTCATCAAAATCAGTCCAGCAGTATAGGCGTGACAAACGTTCGTATTTGTACATTAGTTTTGATATCATAAGCTACGAAATAGTTTAAAACACGTTTTGTTTGCACCGTTTCTTATAGATAAAATCGGCAACTACTGCCAATAATTTGGTTGGGAGCAGTTTACGTATACAGATTGGCTAATAACTTACCCACGATACGGTGTCCAGTGGTTTATACAGGCAGACTAATTTAAAAAAGGATTGATGAAATAAATAAACCTCTGTTAAAACAAGTAACATATATTTCAAGATAATATTCATAAAATAAATGTTAAAATAAACATGTAATAATTATTCACAATAGATTTTGAAAATTCTTGATACAAAAGGTTAATCTAGTTACATGGAAGTATGTTAGACTAGTCACGACATTAGAATAGCACATAATGAGGTATAAACTCTACAAATATAACCTTAATAAATAAACATAGGGGAACAGTGTATAAGACGGGGACGCGAGGTATAATGGGGACATACACTCTTTAAGCATACTTAATACAACACTAACGTAGCGCAAGCGCCATCAGGACGTCATTTGCAAGCGGCAATTAACAAATGGCGTCCTGTTGGCGCTTGCGCTACGTTAGTATTTTGTTAAGTTTGCCTTAAGTGTGTGATTTCCCATCACACCTGGCGTCCACGTCTTATACACTGATCCCCTACGTGTTATGGTAATCCTAGAGCCCACAAAATTACAAAGAATACAAGCTTAGTTTGCCAGAAAAAAATATTGCTTTAAATTGCTTCTTTGGTAGGAACTCACAATATCTTCACAAGGTTTGCCATATCAAGGCACAGGGTCATCTTTTACAATGGGCACACTGGACAGTTGCCTAGGGCCCCGAATTTTTTGGCGCCTCCAAGTTCCTTCGACCAACATAGCATTAAGAATGCCTTACTTAACATATCTTGCTACCCTCGCTTTTGTATTCTACATTTTTAAGATTATTTAGCTAGCCAAAAGAAACCTTTTATAGTCCTGGTGGTGTTAAGGGCCATGAGGCCCTATAGTCCTAATGAGCCCAGGGTCTGTTGAAGACGGCCCTGTGAAGGCATATAATTAACGGAAGCCTGTTCATATGTGGGTCTACCTGATGACCAAAAGCCCAGTTAAAAGTGTGACTGAAGATGACACATAAGATTTTTAAATGTGGGCTCTGCTCCTATAAATATTTTAAGCGTAGCGTTGATTTTAATATAAATCTATACGTATATCGTATGTGCATCTACTTATTGCATTCTACACACAATTACTAACAAAATACTAATAAGCGCTTTGACCTCGAAAATAAGAGTTGATACAGATTGTTGTATTGGGTACTAAAGTAACCTAATACACACAGTTTTAATTGTAATACAGCGCGAACATGTATATTTTACCTTTTGAAGGATCAGAATCTATATTTTATAATAATCTCATTCAAAATGTATCTTGCTAGTGATAAATCTATGCATAATGCGCGCTACACAAGGCTAAGATACTATAATATTTTATCTTAAGATACCATATCGCTCGCCATACAATTCAATGGACCATCACACACGACAAAGATAATATATATTTCATATTTTCGTATCTTAAGATAGATAGCGATATGAGAATTTATTATTGTAAGATAACATTCTAAGATATGAAATATATCTTACCTTAATATCATAGGCTCGACTCACACCAAAAGAGCGGCGAAGGGCAACGAAGCGGAGCGCAGTTTCAGTGTCATATGAATTTCAACTTTATTTTCATTAAAATAATATTTATTATCGCATGAGAAACTCGAACGAGTCGCCCGCGGGAATGCCCGCGGATCCGCGGGCATTCCCGCGACTCTTTCGAGTATGAGTATGACTCTTTCGGGTAAATATTATTTTAATGAAAATAAAGTTGAAATTCATATGACACTGAAACTGCGCTCCGCTTCGTTGCCCTTCGCCGCTCTTTTGGTGTGAGTCGAGCCATAAGATAGAAAATGCGAATTCGGGATGTTGAGATTTAAATTTCGTTGTTACGAAATCGTGCGGCAAATTCTATCTCTTTCACACACAGCGTAGGACCGGCTCACGAGCACCTGGAATCTTATTTCTTTCTTACTCAGTTCAGTGGAGCGAGCAGAGAGGAGGCCTTATATATATTAATATAACATCTGGCATCTAGATACTATATGTTATCTTACGATAATAAATTCTCATATCGCTCTCTATCTTAAGATACGAAAATATGAAATATATATTATCTTCGTGTGTGATGGTCCATTGAATTGCATGGCAAGCGATATGGTATCTTAAGATAAAACATTACAGTATCTTAGCCGTGTGTGGCGCGCTTTTTAATATATTACATGAATGAATAGATATGTATCAAAAATAGTAATACATGATGAATTATGAATAGATTGGACTGCCTCGTTGTCATCAAGGACTTGACGAGGCCAAGGCCATTATTTCTCTAAGAAAGACACAAGGTCACATTAATTATGAATTATAGTACCAAGTCTTTTGTACCAGGAGGTTAATTTTTAAATTCAATAAGTATAATTAAGCGTTTTAGTTTTTTATAATATTGGTAACCAAGGGTACACAGATACATCTCCGAAGTAAATAATTATTCTAATGAATAATCTATGATAAAGTTACGCAGTGCGACGAAACACTTCTGATACAACAAACATACATACAAAAGACCAAACAAATCAACACTATAAAAGTAAAACTGGGCGCGTTATATGGCGTACCTGATCCTATAGCCAAATGGCATACGATAAAAGTAAACGCTCAGGAGTTTTTAATAGATTTTCAACTTAATACCCAAGCTCATAAAGTTCAAATTCCATTAAAGACTGCTGAGCGATAGCAAACGGAACTAACGAAAACGCTTTGTAATTTTGCCGTTTGACAATAGGGCCTGTACACTAAGAGACATCGACCATGAATTTTGACCGTAGAAACTTCCACCAAGAAGAAAGTTTGGCGTCATGCCAGTCATGTGATGTGGTCATGGCTGTATGTGAGGTAGTTTCACTTCTAAATAAATAATTATTACTTTTTCTACAAATAAGTATGATCGTCCCACTGCATAACAAATAAACAACTCTAATCTAACTGCTAAGTGGTCCCATTCATCAAAAACATATTCTTAAGCGCATCTTTGTCTTGGTTCTCCTTTTCTTTCCGTAATTTCTTTATATGGTCCAGTTCCTTATCGACTGTGGCAGCCATGGACGGATTCAGTGACTTCAACCTCTTGAAGTCTTCTTCTGCAGCATCAGGGTTCCATGCACCAATGTGTGCCTTGCCTCTTCTGTATAAGGCTTTTTCATTATCTAGAAATTATAGGGTAAAAAATATTGAATATTATATAACGATCTGTTGATGCTTCCCATGACCAAAGGGCTGGCTTTTATCTTGGCCAGAGGCTAAGTATTGCCATACAAAGAGGCAACGCCGCCAGTCTTTTGGGCACATTACCAGTTGAGAGCATTAAGGAGGAATTTTTCGATGCTTCGTAATAGTTATAATAGCTTTGTTTATTTTTTTTATATATAGATAGATAGAATACACTTTATTGTACGCCAAAATTGTTACAAAAAACGGTTTTACATCTATTTTAGTCATTTGTATTCCTATTGTTTAGTTTAGTTTTAGCATTTTCGGTATATTGTTTTTTAAATAATTTATATGAAGAAAAATATGTAACCTACATTAAGACACGTAAAATGCTAGCCAAAAAACCTTTTCTGAATTTAAAAAATTAATTTAAAAAAAATTACCTTTTTCAAATTCGAGAACAGTGTTACAATGTTCTACGACAGCATAGTATTCTCCATTCAACAGTTTGCACTGAGCGTAGTTCAGTAGTATCGGCAGTTTTATTTTATTTAAATCACTCCATTCCTCATCACCTTTTCGTTCTCTGTAAGAGAATATAAAATGTTTTAAATTCCAAGATTTATAAAAACTAAAATGGCTACCGTTCAGTGGAGGTTGGGTTCGGACTCAACATGTGTAGAACAATTTTATTGACAGAATTGAGCAAGCTACCTCCCTTTTACGTTTGTACAGACCGACACCGGACACATTGTATATGTATACAAGTTAAAATCAAAAACATTCATTACAAAAGTGTTGCTAAAAAAATAACTAGTATTATGCCAAAACCAACAACATATTCAAAAAATTACCAATGCCCCAATTTGTTTATTCTAATTACCCTACCTAAAATTTTTACATATATTCATATAATAATAATTTAGAGCATTACCCACACCCTAAAAATATATTTAAAGAATAACACTTAATGACTCTAGAGCTGGAAAAACCGGCCAAGTGCGAGTCGGACTCGCCCATAAAGGGTTCCGTAGCAGCAAGTAACATAATATAAAAGTTCTTGTAGTTGGTTGTAACTTTGAAAGGTAAATTGCGATTTACGATTTATGACGTATTAAAAAAACCTAATTACTTGATCTCGTTCAAACCAATTTTCGCTGGTAGTTTGCATGGTAATGTACATCATATATTTTTTAGTGTTATCATTCTATTATTTTAGAAGTTACAGGGGCCCCCCTGTTACACACACACATTTTACCACTTTGGAAGTGTCTCTCGCGCAAACTGTTCAGTTTAGAAAACAATGATATTAGCAACCTCAATATCATTTTTAAAGACCTATCCATAGATACCCCACACATATGGGTTTTCGTGAATTATTTAAAAAAAAAAAACAGTTCTAAGTGTGGGGAACCCCCAATTTTTTTAATTTTCGTGCATGTATCCTAATGCGGTTCACATAATACATCTACTTACCAAGTTTCAACAAGATAGCTCTTATACTTTCGAACTTTTCTTCGAAATTATAAGAGCTGTGACAAACTGTGACATGTCACAGCATGCGGATGGACAGACAGACATGACGAATTTATTAGGATTCCGTTTTTGCCATTTGGCAATGGAACCCTAAAAAACCATGTCATATTTATTCAAAGAATTATTATTGCCATTTCCTTTATAACCATCTCAAATTCTCAAGTACCATAATTACCTGATCATAAGCTGTTCACAGATAGCTAAAGCCTCATTGTAGGCCTCTTCAGCTTCTTTGTACTTCTTCTGCATGTACAGCTTATTGCCTTTCTCTCTGAGGGTCGGTATGAGATCTATCCGCTGCTGAACATTCAGCTGCCATAACTCTTTCTCATACTCATCTGATCTTTCTACTTTCAAGATTTCTGAAAGAAGACGCAAAGAGTTTGAATATTTTCATGGTATTCCAGCTAATCCTAAAAAATGTTGAGGGAAAAAAGTTAAATTTACTCCAATAAATATAACAAAAAATTGAATTTTTAATAAATATGGGTTTTAAAGGTAATCCTGTAAATAATGGGTCAAATTTCATTCTATCTCTTGATATTTGTAGCTTACTTCCAAATAGTAGGATAGGATTGCACAAACATACTACAAGTATAATTAAATTGGTAACTAACAATTAAATAGCGGTTTTCAAGAGCTAGCCTAGAAAGAACTGGAAGTCATTTTGAGAGCTTTTCGACCTGCATTGGGATGTTGCAGTAAATGGTATATTTTTTATGTACCTATTTGTAATGATTTTACCTTCAAGCTCATACTTTTTTTACAGTTCATTGATTTTTTTTATCTCAACCAGGAAAGTTAGTTAAAGCAACACTAGTTATTAAAACAAATATAATCAATAACAATCAAGCTAATCTCTATTCTGATAAATATTGTATCAAAAATTTCATCAAAACTGATAAGATATCACTGAAGTGCCCATATTTAATTGATTCCAATGAACTTCCTGGTGTTATGAAGTTTTCTAGATAAAAATTGCAAATTCCATGACCTTATGATTCAAACATTTCGTTAAAAGAATAATAATTATGAGGTTGGATTGGTAAAGATCCTAAAAAATGCTATCTCAAATTCACAATATGGGTCATATTGTGAAGAATTCCTGATTTAAATACTAGTTTATCATATGAAGGTGCATAATCTTCTTTTTTTTAAATATTGAGCTTTTATTATTTAATTAGCCCACTGCTATCCAGCAGTGTGGGCTAATTAAAAAAAATGCAAACCTAACAAGACTCTTTTTTTCTGTTGTCTCTGCCTTATTGTTAGGAGCCCTATTCTTTTCTTAAGCAAAAATAACCTAGCTGTTTAAAAAGATAAATCACTGTACAATTTCTGTAAAAAAATAAAATCTCACCTATAATAAATTCCAGGTCACAAGGGTTCTTCATCAGATCATCCAAGTCTGCGTGACCCAGGCCTTCAGTGTGTAGCGTCATGGTACAGGAGTGTTTTATCCTCTTGGGGTCCTGCCCCAACTCCCGCAGAGTTTTTGATATGAACGGGTAACTGAAGACTAACTAGGGAAAGATAGAATTAAAAACTGTTTATACCACATAAAAAAAAAACACATTATAATATGCAAACATAGTTTTAAACTTAAGGTTATGTGGTGATTATAACCATTCTATTTAAAAAACAAGCTGAAATGATATTCTTTTATTTTTTTTTATTATTGTTTTTCAGCAGCTTTGTTTTTGGTTGGTCAATTATTTTTCCTGAATTTATTTTTTAATGTCATCATGATAAGGAACTTTAAACTACACTTACTTCTTTCTGAACCTTAAAGCTGGACACTTCCCCAACAGCCATCATCTTGACGATAGTTTCCCATACTTCCAACTTGAACTTATGTCCCATGACCAAAACCATGGGCTCTTTCTTTCCTATCTTTCTGCTATCATCCAGAAGGATTCTTTCCTTCCCAAGTTTCCATGTTTGGAAGTGGAAATGTACCTGTAACGAAGAAGACATTTTTAGTAAAGTTGTTTACAATTTTAAATTATTTTAAATGCTTATTTTTACCTTACTGCCATTTGCGATAGGAATGTATTTTTGTCCAGCGTATATTAGTTTTTTGATTATAGGAGCGGTGGCGTCAGTCATGTTATAAGATTAATATGGCACGATTTCCCAGAGGAATTAGTAAATAACTTATTTGTTTTTCGTCACAACCATAGGTGATTTTGGAGAATTCTTTGATTGATGACTGTGGATGACATTCATTCATGACATTGACTTTACTTACTACGGTCAGACTGGTTGACAGTAAAAAGTTGCTATGCGTAAGTAATACTGCAAATAAGTACAAAGTTAGATAAATAAAACTTCACTTTTATTATTTTTTATATTACAGCGTTCTTTCATTGATCAGTTGGTCAAAGTTTAGTACTGGGTGAAACAAGGCATAATTATACGACTTTTTGACCTTAGTTTAAAATAGTTTAAATAAAAATAATTGTACAATTTAACCTTACTATTTTTAAGTTAGCACTAGATTCGGCGTATAGTTTTGTTGTGATCTAAAGTACCGTAAACTGAGAAAATGTAAAAAAAAACATTTAGCACACAGCTTCATGCCGCAGTTGGAGTTGCTTCACGATCGTCTACTAGTTAGGCCTCCATGAGAGGCTATTTAATAATTACAAGGTATTATCTATGTTACTTTTGTCTTGCGATTTAAAATATATAAATAGAATAAATACTAAATAATTTGTTCATTCTAACAATACTTTCAATGTTGCCAGTTTTTTTGCTCCCTATTTAATATTTCATTGTTGAAGTGCTTGTGCACTTCAACAATGAAATATTAAACTGCTCAATGGATAAAAACCGTAAATCAGTGATGGTACTAGAATATCATCTCTTATATGTTTCTTTCCGGTAATAGTTCGTTCGTTCATTCTCAGTCTTTTCATTCGTGTCATAATTTCAAGCGAAAATTATAGTTTTAGAAAATTGTAGAATTTACAATTTTATTAGCATTTAATTAATTAATCATTTAGTTAAGTTTACAGTATTACTGTTTCTAGTTAAGTCTAAGTTATAATGGCTGATTTTCTGGAATCTGAGGCGGAGGAAAGCGAGGTTAGTGAAAAAACTTCATCGGGCTTGTGTTCGTGAAATGATTACGATTGCGTAGTTTCTAACGATGGTTCTTGGTAAATTGTAGGTTGATTCTGAAGATGAGCAGCCAGCAGAGCGCAAGAAGCCAAAGCGCAAAGCTGCCGTGCAAAGTGACGATGAGGATGAAGATGAAGAAGGTATTGTTGACATCGTGTACTTTCTCTTGCGTTACTAAGTCTTTTTATATCATTTGGTAAACATAATCGCGTGACCCCACACCGTTATGTTGATAGACGCTGTGAACACAACACTGCATGATGCATGTAGAATAATTTTCAATAACAATGTAATATGGCCTGAATTAGCAGGAACAAATTTGACACACTTTTCTAGCCATGTGACTAAATTTAATTTACAGTTAGTTAAATATTTTAGACAACGTATAACAGTTTCTTTTATCAGTATCATTTGGAAATTAAATTTCTCGTCACTTGGGAATTGTTCGTAATTTTTGCAACATTTCACTTCCTCATTCACATAGCAAGTTTCATAGGATACAAATTAATTTGTTTGACAAAGCAAACAGGCAAACTTAGTTTTCCACAAACAGAGTTTCACAGAATTGCTTACTTATTTTGGAAACACTACTTAAAGGAAAGATAAACAAAATTATTATTATTTAAAAACTGATCTGCTTGAATAAAATATTTGCCAAACAGGAATGTTATTCAAAACTGTAAAATAATTGTTACTATATTTTATAAAAATTTCAGGTGTTCAATGTAACTTATTAAAATGTGACCAGAATTCCTTTCCTTTTGTTATAATTTATTGATTGAAAAGTAAAAAAAAACATGGCTATATTTGTGCAGCATCCATTTAGTAAATAAAATAATTCCTTTTAGATGATGAAGAGCGTCTCCGGGAAGAACTCAAAGATTTGATAGATGACGCCCCTATAGAGGAATCAGGGAGTGATGGAGAGGATTCAGATGCTAGTGCAGGACCAAAGAAAAGAAAAAAAAGTGATGATGAACTGGATGATCGATTGGAAGACGAGGATTATGATCTTATTGAAGAGAATCTAGGTGTCAAAGTTGCAAGAGTAAGTATAGTTTATTCAATACAATTTGTTTACTTAGTCAATCAATAAAATGTTCTTAATTTTAATACAAATTCTTCAACACATTTCAATATTCCAGACAATCTTTCAAAAAAAATAACTTGATTGAGAATAATGTCTAAATGCATAAATTTATGAAATAGAGAGATGTCCCTGTATTACTTCACAAATATTGTAACTTTCTCAACCTGATTACAATGAGATTGAGTGTCTTTGCCAACCAGTCATAGATATCTACATTTTGGAACAGGCACCTTCTACTTTCAGACTTACTCTATTATACTTCAAAGCTGTCAGTAATAGCTTTTTGAAATAATTACTATCATTTTAAAATCTTTGGTTTTGCCCACAGAACAAATTCAAACGTCTGCGTAGATTGGAAGATGATGACAGTGATAATGAAGGGAATGATGACCCGGAGCTGGAGAGAGAAGTCATAGCTGAGAAGTTATTTGTGGGAGGATCAGATGATGTAAGTTATTATTTTAGAAGCAGCAAATGCAGCATGTTTGATGAACCTATGATCAGAAGTGACAAAATAAGCTGAACATAAATAAGCTGTTTTGACACAATCCATGTTGATAGTAATATCAAGTATTTTATTTGCTATGTGTGGCACAATTTTGTATTTTAATTGCAACTCATTGATTGTATACGCACCCACGATACAGGAGAAATTCCTAGAGTGGGGCAATCTATAAAAAAAAAATTGTTCGAAGAAAATAATGTCAAATTGTAGAACATAATTCTAAACCCCTCGTTCATATAATCCCAAAGCCAAATCAATTGAATATTTCAACAATGTTTATTTGCTCACAAGGTTTTTGGTTGTATTTTTGTTGATCAGGAACTCGATTAGGCTTCCGGCAGTTTCAGCTAAGAGATTATGGCATTCCACCACAGACGACAGAAGCGCAGTGGAGACGCGTGATTTAGATTTCAAACAATGAAGCTGGTCGAATTTTGTATATCTCTTAATCTCTTCAGTTTCTTTGGAAGAAAACAAGCCAAAAATCTTATAAGGCAACTTTGAAATTGTTATATGGTTCTGCCTGGTACCTCATTGAATTGTTTATCTTTAGGAGGATGAGAACCGCTCGGAATCCGCGGCTCCACGCGGTGAGGCTGAATACGATGATGATAATGAGGATCTGGAGTCTGACGCTGATGACTTCATTGTAGATGATGATGGCAGACCCATAGCTGAGCGCAAGAAGAAGAGGAAACCTATATTTACTGATGCGTAAGTATCACTGTAGGAGAAATAATTTTATCATCGGTTTATGGCAAAAACTATGTGAGAAAAGTAAAGTGAGTGAGTGTAAAAGTATGTGAGAGAGCAACCACACTCTCTTGTCTTAGTGTGGTTTTCATAATTTTTCAAGTGTATGTATCGTGTATATTTCTTTGGCACATTGTGTAGCCTAAATGGCCTTTTTTTTACGTGGTATTATCATCACATGAGACCCATCCAGGGCAGAGTGGGAGGGACTG
The DNA here is from genome assembly GCA_943136025.2 of Agrotis puta. Classification (NCBI taxonomy): domain Eukaryota; kingdom Metazoa; phylum Arthropoda; class Insecta; order Lepidoptera; family Noctuidae; genus Agrotis; species Agrotis puta. Next base: position 13,031,892 of record OW964178.2, read on the forward strand.
TCAGACTCGTACTGACTAAAATCCACGGTGTCCTTCAATAGCCCTTTACGTACCGGGGTCACGGTAATTCGAGAGTCCCGCGACCAGCCTAAACGTCTTTGGAGTATACGCTGTGTATGCTTCCTAGTGACCTTTATTTGGAGACAATTATTGTTAAGGGGCCTCTTACAGTCCACTAGCACCGCCAATCGAAAAAATGTCATAACTCGTAAATAGAATCAAAAATACAAAATGAGGTCTGTAATTACTGTAGAAAAGGCAATGACGTAATGTGTTTGTCAACACTTGAAATATAGCTGTTTAGCTAATTTTTTTTTATTTGTAACAAAAACGGCCGTTTATGTTTAGAATGCACGATTTAGCTAAACAGCTATATTTCAAGTGTTGACAATGTGTTATAAAATTACGTCATTGCCTTTTCTACAGTAATTACAGACCACATTTTGTATTTTTGATTCTATTTACGAGTTATGACATTTTTTCGATTGGCGGCGCTAGTGGACTGTAAGAGGCCTTTTAACTAGATATTTTGATAAATAATTTAAGTTTAATAAAAAAAAAAACTAAAGAAGTACTTGAAAAGGTTGTGGTGCATTCGTCACTCCGCGGATGAACCCCGTTGTTCACACCTCTGTGACATCGCGCGCTGCGATCAATTTGTCAGTCCCCACCACCGACTTCGTACGTCGTATATTCAAATATACAAAATTATCCTTCACGCGGCGAACCTCAAATTAAAACCAGGATTTGTATTAAGTGCAAACAAAACTTTCATTGACGAAGTTGTATAATGTCACGTAAACTTTTCAGTACCAAACAAAAATACTTGCTGAACCAAAGTTATTATATTCATATAACTTATATTATAATATGTTTGTAACTTATCATAATTTTCGTATCCCATTTTCCTCTTTATGTTTCAATAACAAAAACAACTTCAAAAAGTTCTAATAATATAACTGGTCTATTTTGGGCCTTGTTGGCGTTTTAAGGAACATTTTTAGATACTCATTTTTTTAATTCTGTGTGAACTTTTTTTATCGATATATTTCCCCACACTTAGAATTTTTCTTGTACTTTGGTTTGTTTACAAACATTTATATTCTCATAATACAAAAAGCCAGACCCAGTACACAAGACATACGTCAGGGTTTCCCAAGGTCGCCCTCGTGCTCTGTAGAAGGTACAAAGGTTCGTTCTTCCGTTGACCATTCTCCAGTACGAATTTGCGTCGGTCCATGATTCATTCAGAAATAAATCTCTTGGAGCTGTGAAATCAGATTCAGGTTTTCAGCAGTATCGGCAAGTTTGCCCTTGACCAACTATTTGTTACTTGCGGGAGTCGAACCTGCGACTCGCAGCGCAGCGGACAATCACTCAACCATTATGCCATCGACATCCATGTTCCACTTTCTGTATTACTAGTATTATAATTTTTTTTTTAATTTTCTTTCGTTTAGGTCCCTACAAGAAGGTCAAGACATATTTGGTGTTGACTTTGATTATGACGAATTTGAGAAGTACGGCGAGGAGGATTATGAGGATGAGGAAGAAGAAGATTTAGATGAATACTTGGAGGACGAAGAGGAAGAGGGTAAGTGTTTCAGTGCATAGCTTGGCTACTAAGGACCGTGTGATCTGAAAACATGTTGTTATTGGGGAAAACAATAACATACATAGTTAAAGGCAGGAATTTCAGATTTTTTTAAGATACAATTGGCTATTTGACAGTATTAATAAATTCAATTCTCAATTTCTTTATTGCATTCCAAAATGTAGCATTTTTTTATTGTGGTAAATTCATCAATTGAGTCCTCCCACCCAGTGCAGAGCGGGAGGGACAGATACTCGTACTGACTAAAATCCACGGTGTCCTTCAATAGCCCTTTACGTTCCGGGGTCACGGTAATTCGTTAGTCCCGCGACTAGCACAGCATAGCATAATTTTGGGAGAGAAATCTAATTAGTCCGTCATTAAGAGTTTTTAAAATAACGGACCTTAATTTTTTCTTTTGTAAAATCTATGAATATTTACCAAGAATTAAATATAAAATGTACTAAATTGTCACGTATTGCCAATTTTGAAAGCGTCCTATCTCCGTCAATTAAGGTCCACGTACCAAAAGAAAAAATACGGGTCGAATATTTTTTAATAATCATACTAACGGACCAATTAGAATTTTTTGTCAAATAGCCAAATTGTATGTTTGGTAATCAACACTAAACATACAATAATTGTATCTAAAATGACCTATGTAAAGATAATATTTTTTGTATAACACAGGTTTCTGCAATATAACTTTGAATTTACCACAATTACTTCGCTATGATGATGACTTGCGCATATAAATAAATATAAATGTATATTGCATAATTTATATAATTATCTGGATCTTCATTCCTAACATACGCCTTTGACCCATGTTACAGCTGTACTGGTTCTTTTTTAGCATTTAATTATTTAAGACTACTGTATGCCATAAAATTACTGGTGAGCAAGTTTTGGCGTACTAAGGGTAAAAATTTGACAGGCCTGTTGGTCTAGTGGTTAGTGACCCTGGCTGCTATGCCGGAGGTCGTGGGTTCGATTCCCACCCAGGTCAAATGTTTGTGTGATGAGCACGATCATTTGTTCTGTGTCTGGGTGTAATTTATCTATAATATGTATGTATTTAGAAAATATATAAGTATGTTTATCAGTTGTCTAGTACCCATAACACAAGCTCTGCTTAGCTTGGGACTAGATGGCGTTGTGTGATAGTTGTGGAATATTTATTAATTAATTAATTTATATTATTGTATTGTAATACACAGTGTCATTCTTTCATAGGCGAAAAGCGTAGAACAAAGAAAGGTAAACCGAAGCGGCCGAGCAAGAAGTCTATATTCGAGATATACGAGCCCAGCGAGTTGAAGAGAAGCCACTTCACTGATTTGGACAATGAGGTTTGTTTTAAACATCGTTAAATCATTGCAATTTCTTTTACTATAATATTCTTTAAACTAAGGTCGGCTGACACAATGGATAAATCTTAAATTGGTTCCAAACCTAAGATAATGTTTTGTGATAAGATTTAGAATTATATTTTTAAACTTAGAATATTTTTAAACCTAGAAGTTTATTTTATGTTACCAAACGATGTGTAGCCTAAAACTTGAATAATGTTTGCATGCCATTTTTATGGCGAAATGTGTTTGAACTTATATTAATTTTACTATCTTTATACATACCACATTTAAAGCAAATAAATAATTTTGACTTTGACTTTGACGAAGAATTTATTTTCACGAATACTAGCTACCACAGTTAATGAGGTTTCTAATAAGCGCCAAGAAAGTCTTGTACGATGCTATTCTTTTATAACGTGATAAATGCCCGTATATAGTACCCACACTTTTCGACATGTAACTGGTAAGGACAGGTCTGAAAAAGCTTTTATTCATGTAATAAAAGCGTCATTCGCATCGTTTGATTCAAATTACGCGATTTCACATCGCGCCAAATTAAAGGCGATACATGATCGGCTCAACCCAATGTCACGTCTATAAAATATGTTGTTACTGTTTTTTTGGGGCAGTTAGCATAATCATCCTATTTTAAACCATTCCTCTTATCACAGATACGTAAAACAGACGTGCCGGAGCGCATGCAAACGCGCGAGGTACCCATCACACCTGTAGAGGAAGGAAGCACAGAGCTGGAAGATGAAGCCGAGTGGATATACAAGCAGGCGTTCTTGAAGCCGCCTGTGTCGAAACCAGATGCGCAGGAGGCTAGGGAGAGGACTCGCAGGTTGGTTTAATCCCTGGCATTGTTCCATATTTTTTGGCTGCTTATTCTACAGCAACTACATTTGGTAATCTTATGTTTTTGACCGTAAAGCTAGCTTGCTGATGACGCGATGCGCTGCAATTCGACCGATTTCAACTACAAGTGAAAATCATTCTTACCACTACGACTTAAGACATAAAACGTGCGGTTATGTACGGGTAGATGAAAAACGTTCGCCTCGACGACGTCAGTCAGTCGAATTGTATCATTATATCATAGTAGTAAGGTTGATTTTCATTTATAATTAGTAAAAATTGCAAATCGTCATGAGCAAGCTCGCTAAGGCATAAAATTGCGTGAAAGAGACTCCCGTGTGGTCCCATACAAAAGTGAAGTAGCAACACTGCGTAAATAAAATGATCAGTTCTCTGCAACAGGAACCAGTTTAGCTTTTGACCCAACTATCTATGAAACATCGAAATCAATAGTCGTTTTCGGTTTTCTGAAATAATAACATTATTTTGATTTTGGAAGAGTAGCTTTAATTGATTTATTTATACGGTACACCAACAGCAAAACATACAATAGCAGTAATTGAAAACAAATATGCTAGTATGTAAGCCTACTAGCATATTTGTTTTCAATTAAAAAAAAAAAGGCCTGGGCGACTCGCTGTCCGACCATGGACCATGCCCGGGTCGACGGCGCGTTGTGTTCCACGCGCGCCTCAAAGAGTGTCAGCATAGCGACGGGGCCTGTAGAGGGCCGAAGCCTGCCGGGGTCGCGGGACCAAGGGATTACCGTGACCCCGGTACGTAAAGGGCTAGTGAAGGACACCGTGGATTTTAGTCAGTACAAGTCTGACAGTCCCTCCCGCCCTGCCCTGGGTGGGAGGACTCATTTGATGATTTTACCACGATAAAAAAAAAAAAAGTATGTAAGCCTATGACAGGTATACGCAGCAATTTTACTTTAATGCACCCTGTCAAATCCTGAAAGTTTTCAAGAACCGGAATCTCACAAAAGCTCGATTTGCGCAGCTCAGCTACTACCTATTAACCTATGATGTTAATTTTTTTTTTACCACTTTTAAAATACTAACATTTAACACAATATTGACAGGGGTAACAGCACAATCACAAAGATCCGTCAAGCGCTGGACTTCATGCGCAACCAGACGTTGGAGGTTCCATTCATCGCGTTCTACCGCAAGGAGTACGTGCAGCCGGAGCTCAGTATCAACGACCTCTGGAAGGTCTACAAGTATGATGCCAAGGTACGTCAACAACGATTGAGTTTGTTGTAATCATTCATATTTTAAATTTTGGTATTATTGATCCACTTCACACCCGTTGCATTTGTTCATAATAATCACTCTTCTTCTACTATGTAGTCTTTATTTTTAAATAAATAAATATTCCACAACTATCACACAACGCCATCTAGTCCAAAGCTAAGCAGAGCTTGTGTTATGGGTACTAGACATCTGATAAACATACTTATACAGGGTGTCCCAAAACTCAACGTCAAGCCGAAACGGGGTGACAGGATTGATCATAACCATCACGAGAAAAATCTGAAAAAAAATCTATCCCATGCAGTTTGAAAATTATGGGCATTTTAAGAAAAACCTAGAAATTTGATCAAACTGTACCATTTTTCGGTTATTGTGGTTATTCTTTTTTATTTTTGTTCATTTGAACTTTGGAAACGTAATCCTAAATAACATTTCTAGAATCTCAATAAAAAATAATGACACAATTGCCTCAAGTTTCCGAGAATTGAGACTATTTGTAAAACTACGAATTTAAAATTTTCAAGATTCGTCGACTTTGACAGGCCCTCCTATAAAAAAAATGTACTAGAGTGCCTTGGCAAGTGGCATTAAAAGTTGGCGCATTTAATCTGAATTCTAAAATGGTACAATACTTGTTAGTTCCATACAATAGGAAAGAGTAAAAAAATTAAAACCTCAAGTAACCCGATTTTTGCTATCACATTTTACTCAGTTAAAATGTTTTTAATTCGCACAAGCTCTAGGTAGGTTCTTAATTTTAAGACAAAATTATGAGAGAGATGGATAATGGGTATGTTTGCCATGAGTGAGCGAGACAGATAGTGACGCCACGCATTGAGACGGAGATGCGTCGTTTAAACGAGTGCGAATGAAACAGATAGATGCTATGGCATCTATCTGTTTCATTCGCACTAGTTTCAGCCAAGCAAATGGCTACGCTACCAGTCCGACACCAACCAGTTAGTACGTTTCGCTCATTCGTCTACTGCGCACGTTCGTATTCGCTTGTGTTGATTTAGTACTGACAACTTTGGCTTCTCTTTTTGGACTTGAATCTTTGTAAATTGGACTTGTTGATAACATACCGGCAACTTTGGCTTCTCTCTGGACTTTTGTGTTGGCATCCTTTTTATCTACCATGCCTACGCGCTACACTTCACAAGAATATGCGAACATGCACCTCATTTATGGGGAATGCAGATGCAACGCAAGTGCCGCCGCTAGACTTTATCGTGAAAGATATCCAAATTTAGAGCGCTACCCGGATCACCGAGTGTTTGTTAATGTGCACCGTTCACTCACAGAGGGCGGCCATTTCCCGAATCAAATACAGGCTGGAGGTAGACCTGTGTTTCCTTTCCAGGAAGAAGTATTGCAAGAGGTCGCAGGTGACCGAAGTATTTCCGTACGTGGAATTGAAGAAAGAACGGGAATACCCAAAAGCACTGCTCATCGTATTTTACAAAGAAACGAAATGCATCCGTTTCACGTACAACGAGTTCAAAGTCTTCTACCTCGAGATTATCAGGAAAGGATTTCTTTTTGTAGAACAATGCTACAGAGGCATAATGAGAATCCCCAATTCATCCAAAAAATTCTCTGGTCCGATGAATCGACATTTAAAAAAGATGGTTACATGAACTTGCACAATTATCACGAGTGGCATGTGGACAATCCACATTTAATGCGAGAAGATAGATCCCAGTATCGTTTTAAAGTAAACCTGTGGACCGGAATTTTAAACGGTAAAATTATTGGGCCTATTGAACTGCCTGAGAACTTGAATGGAACTAATTACCTACATTTTTTAAGAGAAGATTTACCAACCCTGTTAGAGGACGTACCACTAGCAGATCTTCGCGACATGTGGTTTCAACAAGATGGCTGCCCAGCGCATTTCGCAGTGCAAGTAAGAGATTTCCTTGACCAGGAATATCCGGGAAGGTGGATTGGACGTTCAGGCACTATCTCGTGGCCCGCCCGTTCACCAGATTTAAATCCCCTGGATTTTTTCTATTGGGGAGTTCTCAAAGAAAAAGTTTACTCAAAGCCCATTGAGAACGTAGCCGACCTGCGTGAACGCATTTCTCAAGCAGCTGAGGCGATCAACTCTCGAAGATATGCCCGACTTATAAGTAGATCTTTTTTAAGAAGATGTAGGGCTTGTATTGAGGCTGATGGTAAACAATTTGAACATTTATTGTAATAAAAAATGTTATTTCTCCATCTGACTTTTATTCCAACAAACCTAATTATTTTACAAATTTTACTAACTTTTTTTCACTTTGATAAAAGTGGCGTCACTATCTGTCTCGCTCACTCATGGCAAACATACCCATTATCCATCTCTCTCATAATTTTGTCTTAAAATTAAGAACCTACCTAGAGCTTGTGCGAATTAAAAACATTTTAACTGAGTAAAATGTGATAGCAAAAATCGGGATACTTGAGGTTTTAATTTTTTTACTCTTTTCTATTGTATGGAACTAACAAGTATTGTACCATTTTAGAATTCTGATTAAATGCGCCAACTTTTAATGCCACTTGCCAAGGCACTCTAGTACATTTTTTTTATAGGAGGGCCTGTCAAAGTCGACGAATCTTGAAAATTTTAAATTCGTAGTTTTACAAATAGTCTCAATTCTCGGAAACTTGAGGCAATTGTGTCATTATTTTTTATTGAGATTCTAGAAATGTTATTTAGGATTACGTTTCCAAAGTTCAAATGAACAAAAATAAAAAAGAATAACCACAATAACCGAAAAATGGTACAGTTTGATCAAATTTCTAGGTTTTTCTTAAAATGCCCATAATTTTCAAACTGCATGGGATAGATTTTTTTTCAGATTTTTCTCGTGATGGTTATGATCAATCCTGTCACCCCCGTTTCGGCTTGACGTTGAGTTTTGGGACACCCTGTATATTCCTAAATACATACATATTATAGATAAATTACACCCAGACACAGAACTAATGATCGTGCTCATCACACAAACATTTGTCCTGGGTGGGTATCGAACCCACGACCTCCGGCATAGCAGTCAGGGTCACTAACCACTAGACCAACAGGCCTGTCAAATTTTTACCCTTATGTACCTACGCCAAAACAGGCTCGCCAGTAATTTTATTGTGCCCAAAGCTAAGGAGTGGAATTTCCTACCGGAGTGTGTATTTCCTGATAGCTACAACCTTGGCGTCCTCAATTCAAAAATGAATATCTTCTAGGCATGCATGTTTCACAGTCGAACACACAGGCGAGAATGTGACCTAGGTAGCCCATTGCTAAATAAAAACGAACTTTAATTTTATGTGTTTCGACTAATATAATGTTAATAAGACCAATTTAACTGATGTCGTGACAGGTTCATCCCAGCTCTTATCAACCTTATAGATAAAATAATTTTCTCCTCAATTTTGAACCGCCATTATTATTCTTCTCAGTGGTGCCAACTGAAGCAACGCAAGGAGAATCTCCTGAAGTTGTTCGAGAACATGCGCGACTACCAGCTGGACAAGGTGATGGAGAACCCCGACGCGCCCATCCCGGACAACATGAGGCTCATCAGGGATGAGGACATTGAGAGGTAAGGCAAATTGATTTTTAGTTTTTATTTGTATCTGAAAAGCAACTTTAAAAGATTTGAATAACCACTGCACTATTCATAATTTTAGAAGAAAAAGTGCTGCCGTGTAGTGAAAAAATTTCAAGTAAACTTTTGTTGTTATATTTTTTTTTCGATTTCCACAGCACGACATGCTTAGGTTCGACTTCGTATCGTGAGTTTATTATTTGATCCTGAAATAAAACTTAATTAACATATTCTCCATAGGTTGAAGAATGTTCAAACTCCGGAAGAACTGCGCGACGTGCACACTCACTTCCTACTGTACTACTCCACTGATCTGCCCGAGATGCAGAAGGTACAGCGAAATAAGGAGAGGAAGAGGAATCTAGAGGAGAAAAAGTGAGTAACTTCTTCAAACACATGGCAAGACTAAATCTTGAAACTTTATTTCTTCATAATTATTTCTCATTACAAGTTTAGTAGCCGACCGGACAACATCTGATCCGATGTCCACCGTTTTCAACAAAGTATCGAGGAACTCTACATCATGTTCCCAATACACCTAAAAGTAGTAGAACTCTCTGTTGGATATGTTTGTAGGTCGGATCAATCAACATTTCACGCGATTTTGAACTTTATTGTCATAGTAATATAGTTTATGATATTCGAACTTAGTCAAGAAAAGTGTTGTCAATGACTCGCCCTAACTACTAAATCTTTTCGTTGTATTTTAAACCTGTGTGGGAAAAAGACAAACCTACATTTTCAACAACCACCATACCTATTCTCTAGACGGTTAGCGCGAGAGGAAGCTGATAGGAACGGCGAGGACCCTGAAGAGGCAGCTGCAGCAGTGGAAGCTGCTGAACCTGATGAGGAAGAGGTCAGCGAAGTCAAATACGCCGTGAGGTCCGGGCCTTATGAGTTATGCAGAAAGGCTGGCATTGGTGAGTTAAACTTTTGACGAATATATTCCTGTAAAGTAGATTCAGAGAAAAAAATAACCATCTTCTGTTATTCATATTACAAAGTTTTACATATACAATCAGCAAAAGAGTTAAGTATACAGGCAGAAACTTTGATCGCTTTTCCATTATCGTGTTTTAGGTTTCAATGCGTGCGAAAATCAAATTGTTTCGCTGCACGCGTAGTATGACCAATTCTATCTCTATTCTACTAAGAAAAGACAAAGTTATTTTATAGTTATTCGTATACAAATCGACTGTTTTTTGCATAAGTATGAGATTATTAGTACACAATTGAAGAATAGTAACATTACTTTTCTATATTTTAAACATTTCCATGCTTAAAACGGTAAAAATCTTTCTACGTTCTGTCATTTTGTCTTTTTTTCCGTCGACAAAACCTGTTTCGTATTTTGAAAGCTTTGAAAGTTTAAAAGCTGCTGCCTGTATATTTAACTATTTGCTGTCTGTACATCAATCGGCATAGCGGATGTTGTTTTAAAGAAGTTACTAAATAGCATTAAAAATATCTTCTCTGCGCCTTTTGGCTACTTTCTGCAAATAGAAATTCTTCCATCGTAAGTTCCCGTCATAGGTTATATCGTTCATAATGTTTGCACAGAGCCTCTTGTGAAGAAGTTCGGTCTGACTCCGGAGCAGTTCGCTGAGAACGTTCGCGACAACTACCAGCGACACGAGGTTGAACAGCAGCCAGTACCGCCACTTGAGGCCGCTGCGGAATATGTGAGTTCTACTTTATAATAAACTATATGAATCAGCTCTATCTATATAATTTCGCGTCTATGAATGGCGCGTGGAGGCGCAGCGCCGGGGCGAATCCCCGCTGCCTCGACAAGTCGAGGCGCGGCGGGAAGAGCTGCGGCGTGATCTCAGGGCAGTATGGAGGGAGCGACTGTCGCAACCGAAGTTCGGGCACGCCGCAATCGCGGCGGTAAGACCCCTCTTTGAGGAGTGGCTGGATAGGCGTCACGGCGTCCTCACCTACCGCATGACGCAGGGCCTCACCGGACACGGATGTTTCGGGAGGTTCCTGTGTCTGATAAGGAGGGAGGAAACGCCTGGGTGTCACCACTGCGAAGATCGTCCGGAGGACACGGTGGAGCATACGGTGCAGGACTGCCCCGCTTGGGCAGAGCACCGCCGTGTCCTCACGACGGCGATTGGCGGAGACCTCTCGCGCCCGGTATTGGTCGAGGCCATACTGCGGGGCGAGACGGAGTGGGAAGCGGTCGCCTCCTTCTGCGAAGCAGTCATGCTCGCGAAGGAGGAGGCGAGCCGCGTGGGGGGGAGGACAGCGACCTCCCTCCACCCCAGCCGCAGTGGTGCACGCCCACGGCGTCGGACGTCGCAAGACGATCTCCGGCCACCGTAGGCGCGGGCATGCGAGCGGCGAGTAATGGGCGACTCGCTGTCCGACCATGGACCATGCCCGGGTCGACGGCGCGTTGTGTTCCACGCGCGCCTCAAGGAGTGTCAGCATAATGACGGGGCCTGTAGAGGGCCATAGCCTGCCGGGGTCGCGGGACTTTCCCATTACCGTAACCCCGGTACGTAAAGGGCTAGTGAAGGACACCGTGGATTTTAGTCAGTACAAGTCTGACAGTCCCTCCCGTCCTGCCCTGGGTGGGAGGACTCATTTGATGATTTTACCACGCTAAAAAAAAAAAAAACTATATAATTTATATATTTTCTACTTTGCATTTTCTTGTTCACTTCTTCAGTCTTTCAATGTTTTGGTACGCATTTTATTTTATTTTATGTCAACAAAATAATATTTTGCTGGCGTTATATAACAAAATATAGTGATCAACACCAAATCCTGACCTTTAGGTGAAATGACTTGACTGACTAAAATTCACCCTGTTCCTTCAGTTGGCCGCTCTTGCTCTTTTATATTAGTGCCACGAAAATCTAATTAGCTTATGATTAAATTTATGACGTCATCACCACATTATTCCGTAAAAAAGAAAAAATATAATAGAGATGTATTTTTCCCTCTAGACTGGTTCAATCGGCTCAGCACAAGAAGTAGTCCGCCGCGCAGTATACATGTGTGGCGTGCAACTAGCTCGCGAACCGTTGTTGCGAGCGACGTTGCGAGACGCGTTGCGTGACCGTGCTACACTAACTGTGAAGCCCACGCAACGAGGACTTAAGGAGATCGATGAGAACCATGCGTGTTTCGGGTAAGTTACTGTTACATAGGTTGCATGTATTGTGAAATGAAAGTTCTTGAAAATTACCGTGTAGCGACGGTTTAAACCGTATGCCCGAATTGTCGCCATGACGTATTTTTTTTTAATTGTCTGCATGTAATGTCTGCAATTCACTGCCACAATTTTGGCGTCCATGATACAATGTCGCCATTCTTTTCATGCGCACACGCAGAAGTAATTCCGACTGTAGTTTTACAAAGTGTATTTTGTAAAATGAACTCTAACCAACGAAAAATAGATTGCATGGCGATAAAACATTTCATTTTTCGCAGCTTGAAATATCTGAAAAAGAAACCAGTACGAGACCTGACTGGCGACCAGTTCTTGAAACTGACGATGGCTGCAGAGGACAAACTGCTCGAGCTGAATATAAGCGAAAATATTGAAGGGAACACTACTATCAGCTATTTGGAGGAGCTCAAAAATCTTTATCAGAAGGTATGTTTATGATAAGGGGAAACTATTGCTGATGATTTCCTAATTTCATATAACGCGCTTACGGTGCTTATACAGGGTGTCCCAAAACTCAACGTCAAGCCGAAACGGGGTGACAGGATTGATCATAACCATCACGAGAAAAATCTGAAAAAAAATCTATCCCATGCAGTTTGAAAATTATGGGCATTTTAAGAAAAACCTAGAAATTTGATCAAACTGTACCATTTTTCGGTTATTGTGGTTATTCTTTTTTATTTTTGTTCATTTGAACTTTGGAAACGTAATCCTAAATAACATTTCTAGAATCTCAATAAAAAATAATGACACAATTGCCTCAAGTTTCCGAGAATTGAGACTATTTGTAAAACTACGAATTTAAAATTTTCAAGATTCGTCGACTTTGACAGGCCCTCCTATAAAAAAAATGTACTAGAGTGCCTTGGCAAGTGGCATTAAAAGTTGGCGCATTTAATCAGAATTCTAAAATGGTACAATACTTGTTAGTTCCATACAATAGAAAAGAGTAAAAAAATTAAAACCTCAAGTATCCCGATTTTTGCTATCACATTTTACTCAGTTAAAATGTTTTTAATTCGCACAAGCTCTAGGTAGGTTCTTAATTTTAAGACAAAATTATGAGAGAGATGGATAATGGGTATGTTTGCCATGAGTGAGCGAGACAGATAGTGACGCCACTTTTATCAAAGTGAAAAAAAGTTAGTAAAATTTGTAAAATAATTAGGTTTGTTGGAATAAAAGTCAGATGGAGAAATAACATTTTTTATTACAATAAATGTTCAAATTGTTTACCATCAGCCTCAATACAAGCCCTACATCTTCTTAAAAAAGATCTACTTATAAGTCGGGCATATCTTCGAGAGTTGATCGCCTCAGCTGCTTGAGAAATGCGTTCACGCAGGTCGGCTACGTTCTCAATGGGCTTTGAGTAAACTTTTTCTTTGAGAACTCCCCAATAGAAAAAATCCAGGGGATTTAAATCTGGTGAACGGGCGGGCCACGAGATAGTGCCTGAACGTCCAATCCACCTTCCCGGATATTCCTGGTCAAGGAAATCTCTTACTTGCACTGCGAAATGCGCTGGGCAGCCATCTTGTTGAAACCACATGTCGCGAAGATCTGCTAGTGGTACGTCCTCTAACAGGGTTGGTAAATCTTCTCTTAAAAAATGTAGGTAATTAGTTCCATTCAAGTTCTCAGGCAGTTCAATAGGCCCAATAATTTTACCGTTTAAAATTCCGGTCCACAGGTTTACTTTAAAACGATACTGGGATCTATCTTCTCGCATTAAATGTGGATTCTCCACATGCCACTCGTGATAATTGTGCAAGTTCATGTAACCATCTTTTTTAAATGTCGATTCATCGGACCAGAGAATTTTTTGGATGAATTGGGGATTCTCATTATGCCTCTGTAGCATTGTTCTACAAAAAGAAATCCTTTCCTGATAATCTCGAGGTAGAAGACTTTGAACTCGTTGTACGTGAAACGGATGCATTTCGTTTCTTTGTAAAATACGATGAGCAGTGCTTTTGGGTATTCCCGTTCTTTCTTCAATTCCACGTACGGAAATACTTCGGTCACCTGCGACCTCTTGCAATACTTCTTCCTGGAAAGGAAACACAGGTCTACCTCCAGCCTGTATTTGATTCGGGAAATGGCCGCCCTCTGTGAGTGAACGGTGCACATTAACAAACACTCGGTGATCCGGGTAGCGCTCTAAATTTGGATATCTTTCACGATAAAGTCTAGCGGCGGCACTTGCGTTGCATCTGCATTCCCCATAAATGAGGTGCATGTTCGCATATTCTTGTGAAGTGTAGCGCGTAGGCATGGTAGATAAAAAGGATGCCAACACAAAAGTCCAGAGAGAAGCCAAAGTTGCCGGTATGTTATCAACAAGTCCAATTTACAAAGATTCAAGTCCAAAAAGAGAAGCCAAAGTTGTCAGTACTAAATCAACACAAGCGAATACGAACGTGCGCAGTAGACGAATGAGCGAAACGTACTAACTGGTTGGTGTCGGACTGGTAGCGTAGCCATTTGCTTGGCTGAAACTAGTGCGAATGAAACAGATAGATGCCATAGCATCTATCTGTTTCATTCGCACTCGTTTAAACGACGCATCTCCGTCTCAATGCGTGGCGTCACTATCTGTCTCGCTCACTCATGGCAAACATACCCATTATCCATCTCTCTCATAATTTTGTCTTAAAATTAAGAACCTACCTAGAGCTTGTGCGAATTAAAAACATTTTAACTGAGTAAAATGTGATAGCAAAAATCGGGTTACTTGAGGTTTTAATTTTTTTACTCTTTCCTATTGTATGGAACTAACAAGTATTGTACCATTTTAGAATTCAGATTAAATGCGCCAACTTTTAATGCCACTTGCCAAGGCACTCTAGTACATTTTTTTTATAGGAGGGCCTGTCAAAGTCGACGAATCTTGAAAATTTTAAATTCGTAGTTTTACAAATAGTCTCAATTCTCGGAAACTTGAGGCAATTGTGTCATTATTTTTTATTGAGATTCTAGAAATGTTATTTAGGATTACGTTTCCAAAGTTCAAATGAACAAAAATAAAAAAGAATAACCACAATAACCGAAAAATGGTACAGTTTGATCAAATTTCTAGGTTTTTCTTAAAATGCCCATAATTTTCAAACTGCATGGGATAGATTTTTTTTCAGATTTTTCTCGTGATGGTTATGATCAATCCTGTCACCCCGTTTCGGCTTGACGTTGAGTTTTGGGACACCCTGTATATGTGTCTTTAATGCACTAATAACTGTAATTTTTCGACCCATACAAACTTTCACAGACTATTCTTTTGAAGTGAAAACTTCTTTAGCGGCGTTGTGCACTTTTTTTGGAATGGGTAAAAAATGTTAAACTCGCGTCAGGACACGTGACCTGATCGAAAATTCGTAAGACGGCGCAGGTCGCTTGCGCGAATGTTCGTGTGTTTTTATTACTATTCAAGTTTTCACTTCTGTCGGCACTCCCAGAGTGCAACCCGTCGGTTTTTTTATGTATAATCAATTCTTTCTTCCTCTTAGGATGAGTTCGCAGCCACAGTAGAAGCGTGGAACGAGTTACGAGCGGAAGCTGTGACCATAGCACTCACAAAGATCGTGATGCCTGAACTCAGGAGGGAACTTCAAGCTGTTCTGCTGCAGGAATCCAAGGAATACGTTCTTAAGTGAGTACATGGAAAATAGATTTAGTAGGTATTGGAATAAGGTTTAAATTGCATTATCATGTCTTTTGGACGGTAAGATCATTAAATAAGTCCTCCCACATTGGGTTCAGCGAAAGGGACCAAAATAGAAACCACATGGTTCCTTCAGTTGTCCTTTGAGTTCCAGGGCGTTTTTTGTTTGTCTGGCCCCGATAGTTTGCTCACAGCTCCTTTTGGCAGGCGTGGAACACGAAGCCTGCACTGGCCCTTGGTCGGACGGCAAGCTATATTGGAATTTCATAGAATCTAAACATTAAATTGCGTCTTTTATTTGTCCTACTGAAGAAGCGTCAAACACACAGACAATGATATTCTACTAATTGCTATTCGTTCCTTTGTAGATGTTGTCGCCGCCGCTTGTACGACTGGTTGAAAGTTGCGCCGTACGAGTCCAGGGTGTCGGATGACGATGATGAGGAGTGGTCAGATTCAAACGGTAAGTTCACTTAACTGTTACTTGTTGTATTGCATATTTTTCAGGTTTTATCACAGTTCTAGGAATTTTATGGTGTCAGATCTAGAGTATCGCGAGAAAGGCGCATAGAAACCGCGGAGCATGCATGCTATGTATGTGCACGCACGCAGCTAAAATGCATGCGTACCATGTAGTACGCATACATTTTGGCTGCGTGCTTTATTTTGTTTACCAACGTGAGTCTACGTTCCACGACCAACGGTTAACGACTGCAGTAGCGTGGTGCAGCACGGTACACAGCCGGCCTGCATGTCGTGTGAGACATGTGAACGTCTATTTGAGCAAATCACACGTGTTGTGGGGTTGCAGTGGACAAAATCACACAATTTCTTACAAAGCAAGTTTTAACACATCAATCCAAACAGTAGATTATTTGCGCGCCGCGGTGGGAAAGTGCCTTTTTTATCGTAGTAAGATCATCAAATGTCTCCTACCGCCAGATGTGGGACGAGACGGACTGTAAGACTGATACTGACTAAAATCAACGGTGGTCCTTTAATAGCGTAGGCATATCGGTACAAATCTTTATGTCTTCCGCCAGGTCTCCGCGTGATGTCGATCGCGTACGTCCCGGACAGACAGCACAGTGCGTTCGCGTGCGTCGTGGGAGGAGGAGGGGAGCTGGCCGACCATCTGCGCCTGCCGCACCTGCTGTACAGGAGGAACGCGTGGGACGCGCTGGAGAGGCAGAACAAGGAGGCCGACATGACCGCGCTGCGCAGGTAATGTTTACTGTGTTCCACTGGAACTAAAACTAAATTTTCAATATTGATTCATCTTTACCATTTTTGTGACATTTCATACACTCTCCATGTCTCCTATTTCTCTTTCTCTCTAACTCATTCTCTTGCAATTACATAGTACTGTATGACACAGTACTTAGAAGATTTTTTCTGTTGATGAATGCCTAGCCAAGTAAGTACAGGGTTAGAAGTGATAATTTTTAATAATTTCGAAACCTGGCGAAATACTTAAAAATTATGTTTATAAGAAGACCCTTTAGAAACTTCATTAGTAGTAAAACAGTAACCGTCTGACTGTTGAATAGAACTGTCGATTGCAAAACGGCATTGGACGTTGATATAACGGTGGTTTTGCAATTACACTTTTTTTAGACAAGTTACAAAAGTTGTTTAAGTTTTTGGTGTATGACGGTAAATGTCCAACTTCGGTACAAACAACGCTTATACAGCTGAATAAAGGAAAGAACTTCATTAATGCAGGCAATGCGTACATTTTAAAGTTTTTAAACAAATAATGTTTCCCACAGATTCATCTTACGCAAGAAGCCACACGTCATAGTGATCGGCGGCGAGTCCCGCGAGGCTCTCAACATAAAGGCAGACGTGTCGGAGTGTGTGCAGCAACTTGTGGAGGACGAACAGTTCCCCAGGATACCCATTGAGATCGCTGACAATCATATCAGCAAGATTTATAGTAATAGTATTAAGGGACGGGTGAGTTATATTGTATTTAAGTGATAAACTGGGGTATGATAACCTATTTGAAACTAGTGATTTGAGCAAGCTGCTAATATTATATTTAATATCTAAGACTTAGATAATTGCAGTGGTAGACGCTCACGGCGACAGACGCCGGAAGATAATTTCCGGCCACCGTAGGCGGGCATGCGGGCGACGAGTAATGGGCGACTCGCTGTCCGACCATGGACCATGCCCGGGTCGACGGCGCGTTGTGTTCCACGCGCGGCTCAAGGAGTGTCGGCATAGTGACGGGCCCCCCCTTTAGAGGGCCAAAGCCTGCCGGGGTCGCGGGACTCACGAATTACCGTGACCCCGGTACGTAAAGGGCTACTGAAGGACACCGTGGATTTTAGTCAGTACAAGTCTGACAGTCCCTCCCGCCTGCCCTGGGTGGGAGGACTCATTTGATGATTTTACCACGAAAAAAAAAAGCATATTAATTAATAAAACTATTCTATTCTAAAACGAATTGTCTATACTTCTTGGTTACAAAAAATTTCGTGGTGCACTCTTCCGTGTATGTGTATCTAACTTACGTCTCGAAATTTCAGCAGTTTTTTTGTCTTGTCCACAGCACGATTTCAGAGAGTACCCCGACATCCTTCGCCAAGCAATCTGTCAAGCGCGCTTACTACAAGATCCTCTAATGGAAATATCACAACTTTGTGGACCAGACGAAGAAATACTCTGCCTCAGATACCACTCACTGCAAGATCAAATAACAAAAGAGGATTTACTTGAAGGCATAGAACTCGAATTTGTGAACAGAGTGAATGAAGTGGGTGTAGATGTTAACGAAGCAGTCTTAACAGGCCGAGGGACAGAACTCCTACAGTTTGTCTGTGGTCTAGGACCAAGAAAAGCACAAGCTTTAATAAAACTCTTCAAGCAAACAAACCAAAAATTAGAAAACAGAACACAACTCGTCACAGTTTGCCACATGGGTCCAAAAGTCTTCATTAACTGTTCAGGTTTCATCAAAATTGATACAAGCAGTCTTGGCGACAGTACGGAAGCGTATATAGAAGTGTTGGACGGCTCCCGAGTACATCCGGAAACGTACGAATGGGCCCGAAAGATGGCTGTCGATGCGCTGGAGTACGAAGATGAGGACGCAAATCCTGCTGGAGCTTTAGAAGAAATTCTAGAAGCACCGGAAAGACTGAAAGACTTAGATTTGGATGCTTTTGCAGAAGAATTAGAGAGGCAAGGTTTTGGCAATAAGAGTATTACGCTGTACGATATTAGAGAAGAATTGAACTCTAGGTATAAGGATCTCAGGGTTGCATATCGTACGCCGACAGCTGAAGAATTATTTGATATTCTAACTAAAGAAACGCCAGAGACTTTATATGTAGGCAAGATGGTGTTGGCGTCAGTAGTCGGTATTACTCATAGGAAGCCGCAGAGAGAAATGTTGGACCAAGCCAATCCTGTCAGGAATGACGAGACTGGACTGTGGGAGTGCCCCTTTTGTCACAAAAATGACTTCCCTGAACTTTCTGAGGTAAGATACCTAGGCAAATTAAATGATTTGTGTTATTCATGGCAATTTTACCCTAGCACTAATGGCATAAAAGTGATATTACAACCTATGCAAGATTCTCTTCAAAATTAATGGGAGAAGATTCACCCGAATTTTCTAGTTTTCAATTTCAACTCATATTTGACTTTTATTAACTTGTGGGCGCATTTTGAGCTCAATGACTCAACTGTTTCCTTAGCCTATATCTACATAATTAATCACATTTAGCTGCCTATCTGTGACTTTTCGTGCCGACAATTATTCGACTTTTCAAATATCTAACTTCCTTTCTCCACATCAGGTATGGAACCATTTCGACGCAGGCGCATGTCCGGGTCAAGCGACAGGCGTACGTATCCGGCTGGACAACGGCTTGTCCGGCTACATCCACATCAAGAACCTGTC
Organism: Agrotis puta; assembly: GCA_943136025.2. Taxonomy (NCBI): domain Eukaryota; kingdom Metazoa; phylum Arthropoda; class Insecta; order Lepidoptera; family Noctuidae; genus Agrotis; species Agrotis puta. Next base: position 13,051,318 of record OW964178.2, read on the forward strand.
CGACCGGCACGTGTCCGACCCGACCGAGCGCGTGCGCATCGGACAGACCGTACATTGTAGGATACTCAAGATAGATGTGGAGAGGTTCTCAGTAGACTGCTCGTCTAAATCGTCGGACTTGTTAGATAAAAATAGTGAATGGAGGTGAGTTTTCTTTTTATTTTTTCGGTTTAAGGTATTAGTCAAATCCTTCTAAGTACTCTTTTCGTGCACCGTATTGAAGCAGCCGTCTATTATAAGCGAGGCATTTTTTTTTAAACATTGCCCCACAGTAAGAATTTCTTCTAGTGTCGTGGGTGCGTTTACAAACATAAACTCACATAAACAAACGCCCAGACCCGAAACGCCTACTTGTAGATTATACAAATATTTGCTCCGTGCGGGAATCGAACCTGCGACACGCAGCACAGTAGTCCAACCGCTCAGTCACTGCGCTAACCGTGTATATTATTCTAAAAATGGAAAGATGGACGTGCATTCTTTCATAGCTATGAATATTTTAGTTAATAGTGACAGGGATTTGTCTATTTTGTAAAACACTTTAATTTTCACTTCAACATTTTCCCATTATGGTGAACGTCAAAATTGCCGTGATACATAAACAGACGAGCGGTGGTACCCCAGTGGTATCGACCACGACTTACGAATTGTAGGTCGTGGGTTCAAACCCAGCCAGGCGCATTACTTTGTGTAATTTATTTCCTCACCACTGCTCTCAAAACGATGAAGGAAAATAGCTTGAGGAAACCGTGTCTTTGAAACAAAAATTCGAAGACGTGCTACATCTACCAATCCGCACTGGGCCCGCGTGGTGGATTATGGCCCACTCCCTTTCACACAGAGGAGGCATGTGTACATTTTTAGGCTGACGATCAATGATTGAATTAACAGGTAAACATTTTATCACTTGGGCCAGTTTCTCACATATTGAACTCTTTCAGACCACCAAAAGACCCATACTACGACCAAGAAACAGAAGACAAGGACCTTCGCAAGGAGAAAGAGGCCAAACAGACAAAAGAACGCATGCAGTACGTGAAGCGAGTCATCGTGCACCCGGCCTTCCATAACATATCCTTTGCGGAGGCCGAGAAACTCATGGATAAGATGGCGCAGGGAGAGGTCATTGTGAGGCCCAGTAGTAAGGTACGTCACGACCATCGCATACCATCAGGCGAAACAGAGGTTAAAGAGAAGTGTATCGACAAAAAAGGGTTTTTGAAAAAATAAAAAATTGGTAGTACTGCATCCAAACTTCCAAACTAATATTATAAATGCGAAAGTAACTCTTTCTGTCTGTCTGTCTTTTCTTCCCGCCTAAACTACTGAACCGATTTGTGTGAAATTTGGTACAGACATAGTTTAGAACTTGAGAAAGGACATAGAATAAAAAAAGAAATTAAAAAATCTACCGGAAGTCACTATTCCACGCGAACGAAGTCGCGGGCAAAAGCTAGTATAAAATAATGAACTGTTTTGTAACTGTTGTGTAGTAGTTACTGCATATAATAGTAGATTATTAACCAAGGGCTGTATGACATCAATTGCATACGAGGTTTTTGGCGCCTGAGCGAAGCGAAGGCGCTAATTAATCCGAGTATGCAATTGATGCTTACGCCCGAGATAAATACTCTGCTTTACATATCGATTGTGAGGTAAGTAAACAACAAGACAGCAGGTTTCAAATAAATTGTCTAGATTCCGATTCGAGTAATTAATCGATACCGAGAAAAAAAAAATTAACTTTTTAAAAATATTCTTCGTGCAGTATGAGTATGACAGTTCTTTTTTCAAATTCCAAAACCTATGCTGTAATGATAGTCATACACCCCGGCATTCAGGGGTGTAAGGGTGTACTTACAGAGCAAGAGATATGTAAAATAATTAACAAGTCTTTTTGTTTTCTTAAATCAATGATTGACAAAGATAGAAGAGAAACGCTTTGAAATTGGGGTGTGGGGGGCTTGTGTCTTTATAATAAGCGTTATAATGTCACAAGCCCCACTGTCAATGTCAGAAGAAACTGTAAAATTATACCAATCAAATGATGTTTTGTGATTTTTAGGAACGTTGTGTGTTTGTCAATTTTGGTGAATGTATAAAGAGAAAAATTATCTTTCTTTCGTACTAATGTTTAGAAGAAAAAAAAAAAATAGATGTACAATAATAGATGTTTGGTATATGATAAAATAGTGCAGTTTTTATCGGTTTTCATCAATTTTTAAGTAAGGATGTTAATTTTGAAACTTGTTTCAGGGTTCGGATCATCTCACAGTTACTTGGAAAGTAGCAGAAGGCATTTATCAACACATCGATGTACGGGAAGAGGGGAAAGAAAATGCGTTCTCATTAGGTGTGTACACTTTGTTCTCTAAGTAAAATAACGTAAAGAAAAATCTTCGTTAAGATGATATTCAAAACCTATGTCTTTGTTGCAGGTCGAAGTTTATGGATCGGAGGTTCAGAATTTGAAGATCTCGATGAAATCATTGCGCGACACGTGACGCCTATGGCGGGGCACGCACGCGACTTGATCAGCTACAAGTATTACAAGCCACTGCTGGGCATGCGTGACAAGGCCGAAGAGATCCTCAAGGAGGAGAAGTCGCGTAACCCCAACAAGATCCACTACGTCATCTCTGCCTCCAAGAACTACCCGGGCCGCTTCCTGCTGTCCTACCTGCCCCGCGCGAGAGTGACGCACGAGTACGTGTCGGTGACGCCGGACGGGTACAAGTACCGCCAGCGGACGTTCGACTCGCTGCCCGGCCTGCTGCGCTGGTTCAAGGAACACTTCCGGGAGCCGCCGCCCGCCGCCACGCCTGCCGCCCGCACGCCGGCCCGCACGCCGCACATGACGTCGGCGTATCACACGCCGGCCGGACACACGCCGGCCTTCCACACGCCCGCGCACACGCCCGGCCCCGCCTACATCAACACTCCCTACACGCCATCCGCGCAGACGCCCTATATGACGCCGTTCGCCGCCACGCCGCGCCAGCCCGAGTTCATGCCGCCGCCCAGTCGCCCTCGCCCTCAGCCCTCCGCATACTCTGAGCCCGCCGACTGGCAGAAGGCGGCCGAGGACTGGATGCGACGCAACAACCGCGAGGCATCTGCTACACCGCGAGCGCCGCGAACTCCACGTGAACACTCATCACGCGACCACACGCCTCGCGAGCATACGCCACGTGAGCACACGCCGCGCGAGCACCACTCCCACTCGCACATGCGCACTCCGCACGGCCACACGCCGCACAGCTCGGGCCGCTCGTCGCGCGCTCACTCGCTGCGCTCGACGCCGCACACCAACACGTCACCGCGCAGCATGTCTCTCGGCGACGCCACGCCGCTGTACGACGAGAACTAGCGCGACGCACTGTCCAGCGACATGACACAGACGACACGCGCGTGTCGACGGAGCGGCCTCCCGGCTAGAGGATGTATGCAGTATATTGCTAACGTTATTCCCCGTTACGTTTCCACACCTGTATTAAACCCCCTCATATATTTAGTTCCGAACTAGGCCTCGTTCAGTAGGTAGGTGATAGTAAAGCGCTCGGCCGGCCGGAGCCTCGAGTCTCCCTGGCCGAGCTAGTAGATAGCTAGAATCCATTTGCGATGTATATTGAGAGTTTTGACTGTACTCTTATTACCGTGCCGACTTACGTCGTAGTACCGAGCTCATGCTACGTGGCGTCTCGACAAACATTGTAAATGTAAGGATATTTTGTAACCCAAGCGTATTTTGTCCGCTGTTTTTAAATTATGTCAACTTTATTTACATGAATAATATAATGTAAATAATTACAGGAATACGTAGCCAATTGATTTATTTTTAAATCTATACCAAGGATGTTGGTAGTTAGGTTCATGACAATGGAAATATTAAAGTTAAGACTGCTTTCATATAATGGTCAAATGCATAAAAATGATATATAACCGTGCGATGAATTAAACATTAAGTTCGTTATGCTGCATGTGGCAACTTTTATAAATTTTTGCGATTTTTATATGTTGTTGCCTCCCTTTTATTTGACGTTTATTTGAAAGCAAATAAAGTTATTTAATTAAAGAGCAATTTAATTTGTATTATAACTAATACGACCCAATAGCAATAATTATTATGTGTCGTGTTTTCGTTAATGATAGTTTTGTCAAAAAACGCAAACTCCACAGGAAATGCCTTAGCTATGGTTAGTGAGCAATGGGATCTTTCATTATTTATTCACGACATTACTCTTGGAAAATAATAAAAATTATGACGATTAAAAAAAGCAGTTTCATTTGAACCGCTCTTACCATACACCGTGCTTTTAAACAATCCTCAATAGTTTTATGAACAGGGTAAATAATATGACAAGGCTGCATGGCTGTTCTTGTAAGAATTATGTATGCAGACGAAGTGAACCTGAGCAAGCAAAACTAAGGAGTATAAATTGTGATGTAACGAGAGAGGTCTGTAAATACTGCTTACCTTCTTAGAATTAAATGTATGTGAGGAGGTCGCGGCCAAATATAGCAGCACTATAAGGTTAAGCCGCGCTTGCTTAGGTTGGTCTGTGGATGGGTGAACTTTATCATGTTGAGATTCTGCGACTCGGAAAATACGTAGTCATTGGTCTCCGCTGTAATTTATAGATCATTCTCAACAGTGATCTTTAGATAGAAGCACGGAGTCTCGTGGAGATGGCGCCTAAGGGGTTTATAGGCAGTCGTTCCATGTAAAACAATGATATTCAGTTGCTGCTGCAACCAGTTCGACTGAAAGCTGACAATAACATAGTTGGGAAAAGGTTAGGCAGATGATGATGTACGTCATTGAGTAGTCTAGCTTTGTATATTTAGTTTTTGTAAATGTAAATACCTACCTATCCACTTTTTTTTTTAATGGGAATTAATTGCTCCTGTATCGTGGGTGCGTTTACAAACATAGAAACTTACATACACAAACACCCAGACCCGGAACAACTACTTGTAGATCATACAAATATTTGTTCCGTGCGGGGGTAGAATTCGTAAATTTCTTTACCAGTATCCCACTTAAAACAACTGAAACTTTAAACTCATCTCCCTTACTTTCTATTGATTTATTAAAAGCGAACGTTTCAGCCTGCCCGAACGAATTTAGATTTAAGCATATAAACCCCCTAGTCGTCATAAAAGCTTACAAGCAAATTAAGATCAAGTTAACTGAAGATCTATGGGGTATGTCTATCAAAGTTTGTACTTCAATTATTGAGACTGTAGCACCGTATTTAGCTTCGATGTTTAATTTGTGTGTGGATTCAGGGGTCTTTCCAGATCTAATGAAACACAGTAAAGTAATACCGCTTTTTAAATCTGGGGATAGTAAAGACACCAACAACTATAGACCTATATCCGTATTGCCGGTTTTCAGTAAGGTGTTTGAAAAAGTGATGCTTGATCAGATGCTCAATCATTTTAACATCAATAGAATATTACACGAGCAGCAGTATGGTTTCACCAAAGGACGTTGTACCACTGACGCCGGTGTTACCTTATTAAAACACATATATACTGCGTGGGAAGATGCTCGAGATGCCATAGGAATTTTCTGCGATCTCTCAAAGGCATTTGATTGTGTAAATCATGAAACCTTGCTCTTAAAACTTGAGCATTATGGCCTCAGTAAACTCGCGCTTAACTTAGTGAAATCTTACTTAAATGATAGACAACAGCAAGTACAAATTAATGGTGTCACTTCAAAGGGTTTACGGGTAGAAATGGGTGTACCACAAGGTTCAATATTGGGTCCTTTTCTCTTTTTAGTTTATATCAACGATCTACCCCATTTATTCAAAAACCAACCTGAAATGGTATTGTTTGCTGACGATACTTCTTTGATATTTAAGATAAATAGACGCGCCTCACACCTTGACGACGTAAATAGCGCTCTACTGCAGGTGCACAAGTGGTTCACCGCTAATAATTTAGTATTAAATGGGAAGAAAACTAAGTGCATAAGATTTTCTCTACCAAATGTCAAAAGTAATGATAGTGACATCGTATTGAATCAAGAGAAACTAGAATTCGTGGATAAAACGGTTTTCCTGGGAATCACGCTCGACTCAAGGCTACAATGGAGTCCTCATTTAACATCTCTTGCAGGACGGCTGAGTTCAGCAGCATACGCTGTTAGAAAAATCCGCCAACTTACTGATATAGATACCGCGAGGCTAGTCTATTTTAGTTATTTTCATAGTATTATGTCATACGGTATTTTGCTATGGGGACGAGCTGCAGACATCGAGTCCATATTTATTCTGCAGAAAAGAGCTGTCAGAGCCATATATAATCTATGTAGGCGCGATTCTCTCCGGGAATTGTTTAAGGATATCAACATCATGACAGTACCTTGTCAATACATATATGAAAACATCATGTACGTTAGAAAAAATCTGCATCTATTCAGTAAAAGAGGTGACAGACATAACTATAATACTAGAAATAGGGACCAATTAGTTCAGCCAGGTTTCAGGCTAGCTAAAGTAGACACATCTTTCATGGGGTACTGCCTAAAATGTTACAATAAAATACCTCCTCACATAATAGAACTGAATGAAACAAAATTCAAATCATGCATAAAACGCACACTATGTAGGCAAGCATATTACAAGTTGGAGGATTATATTAATGATAAAAATGCTTGGCTCAATGCTGGTCCTGCTCCACAACAATAGGGGTAAACTTATTAGGTAACACGCATAATTATTGAGGAAGCTGCAGAAGATTGTAAGAATATTATTGCATTGTATCGATTCAATTTCTTAGTATTATATAATTTTATTGCACATGTGTGAGTACTATGTACTACTTATTAATTATTATTGACTCGATTTTGCCCTGGTGGTTGAGAGAATGTCATGCTCACTTAAATGTCTCGCTGATGGTGGCACGTGTGTCGGATCATTTAGCTCCCTCCAAAATGGTTGAGCTGAATGGTGCTGATACGTGTGTCATGTTCGTGAACGGGCGCTGTCAGTTGAGACTGGTCATCTCTTAGCTGCCACGGTTTATTTTAATTATTGATTATTTTGTTTCTGAATTGTCTCTTTTTTGTATTTTACTGTGGACACTTTTAACTTGCTACATCGTTCTCACATAATGTACCATCTAAAAATGAATGATGTAACAAAGGTTTTGTAAAAATTTTGGCGATCTAAAAAGAGTGTCCATGGAGTTTCTTGCCCGTTCTTCTCCATAGAGATCTACTTCTTGGAACGGGCATCTACGGTACTTTCACAGTTTTTATGTCTTGTGACTGGGACTGTAGCACCATAATTTTGTAGTATTTAATTATATTTTTTATGTCTTTGACAATTCAAAAGTGCCTGTAACTGGTCTACTTGAAATAAATGCTTTTGATTTGATTGATTTGATTTGGATCGAACCCGAGAGACGCAGCGCAGCAGCCGATCGATCGGCCACTGCGCAAACCGAAATTGAATTAACTTTAAATTAATTAAATGTTGCCCCACGCTAGAAATTTCTCCTGTACCGTGGGTGCGTTTACAAAAATAGAAACACACACACAAACACCTAGACCCGGAACAACTACTTACAGATCATATACAAATATTTGTTTATCTGACCTTTATTACAAGTTTCTAGTTAAAACTTTACCCCATTATTATTTCTCAGACTAAAACTAATTGCATAAAAATCAAATCCCAAGATTTCTTCCTCCTGAAAACAAAAAACTCGCTGAGTAAGAGTTACCCGCATATCTAGAAGAGGTCTTAAATCACAGGATGTGTTAGTTGAGTGATAATCTTCTGTAAGTACCACGTGAGCTGTCGGGAGGCATCAAGATCATTGCTGTAGCAAGTTTGTAATAGGTCTCGATTCTCAGAGCATCGTCTCGTCTCTGTGTCGTACGACAAGTTTAGTTAGTAAATGATCCGTGGTAGCACATCGCGTGTGCGCTCTTCGCTTCTTAGATCGTTCATTTTCCGCGCGTAAAGTGTGTTCTGTGAACTTGATCAATTTTGAAATTGATTGGGCTATTTCATGTTCGTAGGAGGTATGTGAATATAAATGTTTTTTTTTTTAATAAGAACCTCGTAACAACTGATTTGTACCTACATTCTTTGCAACATTCATATTTTTTAATAACGACATTGTTTTTTATTTTGTGCAAGGCGATCGTTTCTAGAATTATTTTTAAATCGTTAAATTGTTAATAAGGTTGAAGAAAACAACATAATATTAAAGGTAAAGAATAAAAACTTTATGAAATTATACAAAAAGTTTTTAACAGTATGCTACAGAATTTAGATGTCTTAAGTTAGTTTCATTCGCATATTAGATAGGTGTCTAAAAACCAACACCATCTCCGGTTAATGTTTTTTTTTCTTCTGGCCTGCTCCGTTCCACTTCTGGACAATGCACTCCAAGGCAAGGCACTCCATTCCTCCATTGCATTCCATCCGCCGTTCGTGATACTGGGCGTCTTCTTTCCAGTTCGGATGGTACCTGGCTTGTATATTTACACGAAGAAAACAATGCGGTGCGATGTCTAAAAAGTAAGTAAAACACGTGCACAGAATAAATTACAAACGTGTTTTTACTGTATGGGTTTTTAATCAAAGGTATCTTTTAACGACTGTCTAAGTGATGTCAGTCACCTGTTTGGTAGGTAGAGATATCAGTAAGGTCATGGCCTCGCAAAGCTATCCGTAAACCCGCATATCCACAGGTGACAGAAATATTCACTTGTTTTGTCAAAGTTAAATATAATTTCAATACTACGCTTTGCTACGTCAATACTACGCCTTGCTACATCAATACTACGCCTTGCTACGTCATTGCTACGCCCTTAATTCGCCTCGCCTCGTTTGACTCGATCAGGATAGTAGCCGCAGTGACTGAACAATAAGCATGTTGATACCATCAATACATTACTTTGTCAGAGTTTTGATGAATAATGTATACATATTTTAACTCTTGTTGAATAAATGCATATTTACAAAGATATATCGCACCAAAATTCGAGAGTGGATCTCATGACGTCAGAAGCAAGTAAAAACTGTACTTGCTTGTGACGTAGGTATTGTCAGTTTTAAAAGCGTCGTATGTTTGTTAGTTTGTTTACGTAACAAAAGAAAAAATACGTGTCTGATACCTAATTTTTGATAATCTAAGTGAAGTAATTAGATTAATGTTTGTAAACGCACCTACTTACAGCGGGAATTGATTGAATTTCGATGCTCTGCCTAGCTAGATTACACTACACCTTGCTTCGTCAATACTACGCTTTTTTACAACAATACTACACCTTGCTACATCAATTCTAGCCTGGCTACGTTATTACTACGTCAGTACTACGCCTTGCTACGCCACATTGTTACACGGTGCTACGTCATAACGAAGTAACAGTTCTTTATACAACCGAATACATCTTTGCATATACAGTCTCACGGTGGAACAGTGCCTTTATCAAGCAAAAAATAATAAAAAGATGTTTTAATTTGCCTCATTTGAGCGAAGTTACCTTGAATATGGTACGCATCGGCAAATCTGTCATGCGCGCGTATAATATGAGTTTGGTGACTTTTTATCAATAACCTGCAGCACGTCTTTTTTCGAGAACCGGTTTCCAGAGTCTAAAGTCAAAAGTAATTTATTCTAATCAGGCTGACTACTCAATATGAACAAAAACAAAATATACCTAAAAGTAAATAAGAATTGCAGTGGCTTCGCCCGCGTGGTACCTAGTCGCTTTTGCCATTAGAAAATTCTAATGGGAAAAAATCTAATTATTATATCGTGATAAAAGTACATGTTATTCCAGACTATAATTTCAATACTCATAATTGGTGTTAAGTTTATTTTAAATAAGCAAACGTAAACGCATCAGTCATGCACGAGTCAGTATGTAAAACGCTAATTGAACGCTTACATTGAAGAGAATCGACAATTGTGTTGACTGTAGACAAACCAGCAATTTTCCCATTAAAGTACAACTGACATACTGAACGGCTGCATGAATATCGAGGACAAATTTCTTGCCCTCCGTGATGTGTGTGACGAACTCTATATTTGCGTCCTACAGTTTCTTGGTTACTTTCATTCTTCTCTAGGTTTGAAAATCATGGTCGCGGGACTCACGAATTACCGTGACCCCGGTACGTAAAGGGCTATTGAAAGACATCGTGGATTTTAGTCAGTACGAGTCTGACAGTCCCTCCCGCTCTGCCCTGGGTGGGAGGCCTCATGTGATGATTTTTCCACGATAAAAAAAAAAAACAATAAAAGTAAAAAGGTATTAACTTTCTGCAACTTATACAAAGTTTAACTGCACCAAATTTCATACACCTCGTCATTTTTGCAAGAAAGGGTACAAAGTTTTTTTTTCCCGTGTAAATGTGTAGATTATAAATCACTAGCACTTTGCCCGCGACTTCGTCCGCGTGGATTACGTACTTTCCTAATTCCCCCTTTTCACCCCCTTAAAGGTTGAATTTCCAAAAACCCCTTCTTAGTGCTCCCCTACATTATAATAGGAAGCCATGTGCAAAATTTCACATTATATAATATATATATATTATATATAAAAGGAGAACTGACTGACTGACATATCAACGTACAGCCGAAACTACTGGGGCTAGGAATGTGAAATTTTGCACATGGCTTCCTATTATAATGTAGGGAGCACTAAGAAGGTATGCGTGATTACTTTCTTGTAAGAATGAGGAGTTGTCGTTTGGCTTCGACAATACTATACGCCTTTATGTTAATAAGTTAAATCTATTTAAAGAAGAGAAGAGACCATCGTTTATTATTATATATGCTGTCATAACTTTTAAGCCCTATCCAGAAAACTCCCCGGAAAATCCGTATCCATAAGAGATACGAGAAAACTTTCTTAGGACACTGTAACTCTTTTTTGGATGTTAATAATTATAGAATATTTATTTTGGAGGTCAAGCTTGAGTTGTCCACATAAATGAATGCGGATTTCCCCTTGTTTACCAATTTAAAAGAAAGACCCTGTACATCCTGCTTATGCGAACGAAGTGTCAATATAATTGGTTCATTCATCTCGTAAAATAAGAATTTGTTTTTATGAAATGCCATACTCATAATTTATTAAAATGTATTGTAATATTTTCCAGCTATCTTAAACCGGCGTAAATGTGTTTGCGAAAAACTGGCATTTAAGTTTTTTTATAACATTACTTAATCCATTAGATAAATGTCATCATGTACCATACAAGGTGTGGTTATACATACAATTGAAATATCTTAGATATATGTATAATTTATCATTGCTACTTCTTGTTTAGTCTTTATAACCTTTAAAACAAAACGAAAATAACAAATATAAAAACTGACACAATCGCAAGGCCGTTTTATCTACAACTTTAATGTAAAACATTGGACAACTTATAATTATATTTTAATATAAAATAATAAAAACAAACTACTTTTTTGGTTAAAGATGAGTCTCGACTTAGAACCAAAATACGGAAGACACGAACGTTGTACAGTCACGAGGAATATGTATAATACACTTAACAGAATTCAAAAGCGATGATTTCTTACCATATTGTAATGATAGTCGTAAAATGGAAATAAATAAATATTTTATCTATACCATATACCAAACTTTTTGCGTTTTCATCAAACTTTAATGTTAGAAGCCATGTTATTACTAAATAGGTCTTATTTCAAAGTACGTCAGTTTTCACCAGAAAATCGTGTTTGAATTTTGTTAAGTCGTCCCATTTTTTTTGGTCGTGAGTGTAAATCTCATCATCCGTTGGTTGAATTCCAGCGCTTGATCATCCATGTTTGATCTCCATTCGCAGTGAATTCATTTAGGTATAGTTTAATTTTAGTAAAGTGTTTTTTACTAGTAGTGGATACTTGGTTTTTGGTGTATTACACGGTCGGATACGCGCCTTTTTGTTTGGATTTATCTAGCTGAAGATACTGTCCTCAAGTTACATACATAGCAGTTAGCACCACATATAGCACCATCGAAAATATTAAATGGACAAAAATCTTTGACAGATATTACGGTTGTGTAATTGAATATTCATTTTAGGAGATAAATAAGTCGTAAGATAAATACACATTGAAAGTATAGTTGATATGTAATTTACGTTGATCTACAATTATAATTATGTCCTTGATCTTCAAACAAGTTATACAATGTGAAGCGGTTTACACGTGCTTTTTACAGATAGATATTCAGAAGAAGCCGCAGAATTCTTTTGCTTTTAAATATTTTGCGATTGTACTACCTAATATCTAACTAATCATAGAAATCTCTAAATCTAGCTAACTATAAAATTCTTCAGTTCCGTAGATGCGCAGGACCCTGCAGGAGTTTTAGTTCGTTCTGGGTGAGCTCAATCCAACTTAGTTCTAAACTTTCTGGGCTATAAAGGCTGAGAGAAAACCCAATGATGGAAAAAGTTCAAGCTTCGAAGAACTACAATGTAATTTAATTATTAATTAAACAATTTCCTAGAATCAACGTTCAGCTATTAAAGTATGTACAGTGCCATCATAACCATCTGGTTGTCAAAATATCCAATCCCACGCACTTAAAAAGGTTTAAAATAAAGTGGACAGTTTAGAAGACTATTTTAACTATAATTGGCCATAACACTTGCTGTTTCTATGCTACAAAGAAGCCATTTATCTTAATGACGTAAAATGTAAGTTGTAAAATTGACACAAAAGGTTAGAATTAGAACGTGCTAGTTTAAATTATTGTGTGTTACAGAACGTTCATGAGTATTTAAATCGTAAAAGACTATTTAAATCATAGTAGTGTATGTTTTTTCCCGTAGTACGATGGTTAGTTCATTGGAAAAGACAGTTACAAATTACTTTCAAAAGAAAACGTTTCGTATTTAAAATAATGTACTCGTATTTTCGGGTTTTCCATTGTATAATCTTTCCTGTTGCTTTTAGTGTGATACATACATACTTTCAACATACTTAGATTACCAAAAAATATTCGACCCGTATTTTTTTAGAATTGGCTATTGCCAATTCAAGGTGACATAGAAATTATCTCCATCATAATATTTACACTTTTTCCTCCAATACTATAACAGTTCAAATTCTTAACGATCTTCATTTTATACTTTTTGACATAACATCGGAATAATAAATGATCTTTTTCTACAGCAGATAGATGCTTTTCTTTTCTTCAAAACTAGATTTAGCTAAAGTATAGCCACAGAATATATTTTCAAGTACTTTGGTTTAGGTAACCCATAAATCTGAATAAGAAGGTGAAGTGGAGAAACTAGGTGGAGCATGGGTGGAGTACAGAGACTATTAATTTAGATTAATAGTTTTCTTTAAGAGTCAAGGGCGAATAACCCAACAAAGAAAACAGTTGGGCTATTCCGTTTCTTAATTGACGTCTTTTGTTAATTAATAGGTCAAGGTGAGATGTATCTTCCGCATATACTTAAATGTCAGTTTAGTAGATTATAGAGATCAGGCTAATGCAATTTTACACTGTAATTAGGCAAAATTTATTCAAACTAGCCTAACGACAGTTTGATGAATACAGTCTGTTAATTATGTGAATAAAAAAATATATAATTTGAGATTAAAAAACAGTATTTGGACTAGGTATTTTTTTAATTTTTTAGATAATTCTGGCGGTATAATTTTTAGCCGTACCTATGTACTGTACTGGGTTCGCGGGAGTGTCTCATCAGTTAACCGTGACCCTGGAACGTAAAGGGGTATTGAAGGAATACTGTAGATTTTAGTCAGCAGGAGTCTGACAGGCCCTCTCGTCCCACCTCTGGGCGAGAGAACTCATTTACGACGGTAAAAAAAGCCTATGTATTGTTGAGACAAAATAACGCGTATAAACTTAATATCTTTGACAGGCCTGTTGGTCTAGTGGTTAGTGACCCTGACTGCTATGCCGGAGGTCGTGGGTTCGATTCCCACCCAGGACAAATGTTTGTGTGATGAGCACGATCATTTGTTCTTTGTCTGGGTGTAATTTATCTATTATATGTATGTATTTAGAAATATATAAGTATGTTTATCAGTTGTCTAGTACCCATAACACAAGCTCTGCTTAGCTTGGGACTAGATGGCGTTGTGTGATAGTTGTGGAATATTTATTATATTTATTTATTTATCTGCTGTGTTAATGAATAGGTAATGTAGATCAAGGATAATTACTTCAAAAACGTTGACCTTTGATAAGGATTATTCGAAATGAAAATGTATACTGAATTTTACGGCGACTATTTTCCTCATCTTTTGAGAAATCATTAACCTAATATACTCAAAGAAACCGGCATGTCCGAGAACCAAAAATTCGATGGCATGTGAAATCTACCAACAGGCACTGGGCTCGCTTGGTAAAATTTTACATCCCACTCCTCACAGAGAGAGGTTTGTGTTCCAGTTATGGAAACATTATAGGGTGATTATTTTTATTTTTAACTGCAACTATGATCATTTCTTTCTTAATAAGCTATCTTCGCCTAATATTCGTAAAAGTACTGTTAAAAAAATAAAAACTATTGCCCAGACATATTCTAGGATAACAAAATAGTATAGTAGATACTCTCAATATATAGAGTCTGCGCCACTACACTAAATATTCAAATGTGTTCTCCCACCCAGTGCAGGGTGGGAGGGACTGTCAGACTCGTACTGACTAAAATCCACGGTGTCCATCAATAGCCCTTTACGTTCCGGGGGTCAGGGTAATTCGTGAGTCCCGCGACCCCGGCAGGCTTTGGCCCTCTACAGGGGGGCCCCGTCATTATGCTGACACTCGTTGAGGCGCGCGTGGACCACATCGCGCGCGCCGTTGATCCGGGCACGGTTCTTATACATAAAGACTTAAACATATGATGAACTTCGTGGTTAGATAGGCATATCATTATTTATAAATATAAGTCGTGTGTACATGATATAATTGCTCTTCTAATGTGGATGATATTTTAATTTTGTCAGACAGTCAATTAAACTGCCTGGGTGTGTGAGATGCATTTTTTGTTCTAAAGCATTCGTGATTACGAACTATTTCCCGATTAAGATTTCTTATCTATACTAATACTAGCTGTTGCCTGCGGTTTCACTCGCTACAACTCGAAAATCATCCCGTGGGAACATAAAATCGGGATAGAAACTATCCTATGTGTTATGCCAGGTTATAAACTATCTGTGTACCGATTTTCAACCAATTCCGTTCTGCGGTTTTTGCGTGAAAGAGGAACAAACATCTATCCATCCATCCAAACAAAATTTCACGTTTATAATATTATTAGGATAGTTAGATAGCATAGTAGGATAGTAGGATAGTGGGAAGTAGGATTAGTAGTATTATCAAGCTGAAGAGTTTGTGTGGTTGAATGCGCTAATCTAAGGAAGTACTGGTTCGAAACGAAAAAATATTCTTGTGTTTATCTCCATGACCATTCTCTATGACCATTTATCAGAGAAGTGAAACCGAGGGGATCATCCTGTGGTTTCTCGTAAAAAAAGTTTCAAGTAAGAATACACGTAAAAATAGTTAAAAATACAAGTAAAAATGGTTTACTAATATCTAAGTTTAATCTCAAAGCAAAACTAAGCTATAATATTCTTAGTTGTAAAAATAACTGTTTGTTTAATTAGGACAATAACGTTTAGAATATTCATTTGTCCTATTTAAATTTTATGGTGTCTCGCAACCACGGACAAGCTTAAAAAAGTATAATAAAATGTTAGTTTAAATAGTAATAAAGATTTATCTTAGGATTATCTTAAACATTAGATAAAGGTACTGATAGACTTGATCATTCACTTGTAACAGAACATCGAGCATACTCCGTTTAAAATTTTGTCGAATTGAACAACGATCATTGAGGGCTCATGTACACGATGCCGCCGCCACACCGCCACCGTTCCGCCACCGCGCCATCGCGCCGCCGCCGAAAATCAAACATTAGCTAATGGTGGCTTCATGAGCCCAGATTCAAACATCGCTACGAACATTTTCACGATGTGTCTAGCGAACGCTTTAGTCCATAGTCGTCAAAAATGGTTTTCTTCATAAAGATGTTATACTTGATAGTTGGCTCGGCAAAAAGCTCGTCAGAACGTTCGTTATAATGTTCGCTGAAACGGTCTCGGTTGATTTTCTGTAATGTAACATTCGCAAGAATGCTAATTACAAGTGAATGCTCAAGTTTATCAGCACATTTAGTTTAAATAGTGACAAAGACTTATCTTGGGATTATCTTATACATTAGATATCCTTGTTAATGCGGTCTGTAATACCAACAAGAAAAATCAACATATAAAAGTTGTTTTATCAAGTTTATCTGCTCATATACGCATAGGCCTTGTGAGAGTTCAACTAAGAAATAGAACAATGATCCGTTTATGTATTTGAACAGGGTGTTAGTTACGGACACTCGTGCGCAAACTACTATCATGGATTCAATACATGGTTTTTGCGCAACGAGCAGTTGTAATTCTTTTTTGAGTGGCGGTCGTGGTAGTCCACGAGGGGATGGCGGGCGACCTTGAACGGTTCCATCAGAACTGGAAGGAGGAGGCGCGGGTTCGTGAGAAGTGGAAGGAGGCCTTTGCCCAGGAGTGGCACAGTGCAGGCTAACAAAAAAAAGGCGCAGGAGTCCCACTCTTCTATCAATAAGGTCCATCTCTACATTATCTGTGTGTTATCCGATGGGAATCGACTCACGACAAAGAGAAACTCTTCCACCGCATCATTAGGGTCTTTGTTTCCTTATCTTATCATTGTAAGTTTTAATTAATTGCAAATACCAGTAAAGGTTTACAGTAAACCGTCTTATATGTACTACTTAATTACTAATATAAGTAGTACATGCAAAGTCATTAATTGCCTGTATTTATTATTAAATCTTTTTTAAAACATTTTTATACATGAATTAATAAAAATAATTCGTTATTTTAACTAGTTTTTTTTTTAACATTTCTGTTTTTGCACCAGTGAACCGTTCAATTTTTTGATGACATAATAGTAGATTATTAACCAAGGGGATAAAGCAGTGTCTTCTGTCGCGGGTGACGATTTAAATCGCGAGCGTAACGAAGGACTCGAGGTTTACTCCCGAGCGTAGCGAGGGTGTTAAAAACTTAAATCACGAGCGAAGCGAGGGATTTAAGACGAGTCCTGAGTGTAGCGAGGAATTTAAGTTCACCCAAGACTAAGACAGCTTTATCACCGAGGAAAATACTCTACTTTTCGTACCATTTTTTTTTTTTTTTTTTTTTTTTTTTGCGTGGTAAAATCATCAAATGAGTCCTCCCACCCAGGGCAGGGCGGGAGGGACTGTCAGACTTGTACTGACTAAAATCCACGGTGTCCTTCACGAGCCCTTTACGTACCGGGGTTACGGTGATGGGTAAGTCCCGCGACCCCGGCAGGCTCTGGCCCTCTACAGGCCCCGTCAATGTGCTGACACTCCTTGAGGCGCGCGTGGAACACAACGCGCCGTCGACCCGGGCATGGTCCATGGTCGGACAGCAAGTCGCCCATTACTCGCTGACCGCATGCCCGCGCCTACGGTGGCCGGAGATCGTCCTGTGACGTCCGACGCCGTGGGCGTCTACCACTGCGGCTGGGATGGAGGGAGGACGCTGTCCTCTCCCTCAGGCGGCCCGCCTCCTCCTTCACGAGCATGACTGCTTCGCAGAAGGAGGCGACCGCTTCCCACTCCGTCTCGCCCCGCAGCATGGCCTCGACCAATGCCGGGCGCGAGAGGTCTCCGCCTATCGCCGTCGTGAGGACACGGCGGTGCTCTGCCCAAGCGGGGCAGTCCTGCACCGTATGCTCCACCGTGTCCTCCGGACGATCCTCGCAGTGGTGACACCCAGGCGTTTCTTCCCTCCCCATCAGACACAGGAACCTCCCGAAACTTCCGTGTCCGGTGAGGACCTGCGTCATGCGGAAGGTAAGGACGCCGTGACGCCTATCCAGCCACTCCTCAAAGAGGGGTCTTACCGCCGCGATTGCGGCGTGCCCGGACCTCGGTTGCGACAGTCGCTCCCTCCATACTGCCCTGAGATCGCGCCGGAGCTCTTCCCGCCGCGCCTCGACCTGTCGAGGCAGCGGGGATTCGCCCCGGCGCTGCGCCTCCACGCGCCATTCGTAGACGCGCTGGAGGGCAGTCGCCTCCAGATCCCAGGGCAGCAATCCTGCTAGGAGGTTGGCTGATTCGCCGGCGATCGTGCGGTATCCCCGGATCATCCGGATAGCCATGACCCTCTGGCATGCGACCAGCTTGAGTGGTCGCGTCCGGATGCTTAGGGCCCACACAGGGGCCCCGTAGAGGGCCATGGACCGCACGACACCGGCGTACAGCCTCCGGCAGGAGGCGTTTGGCCCGCCGAGATTGGGCAGGAGTCGCCTGAGGGCGCCTGCTGCCCGGTTCAGCTTTGGGGCCAAACGTAGGAAGTGCTACTTTTCGTACCATTTGCGAAAAAATGAATTCAATAATAATATGAGATAAGTATTTATTAAAAATAATGACAATTAAAAGTAAAAGTTAACATTCGAAACATTGGTCCAATTATTATTGATAGAGAGAGTTACATTTTTGTTTGGTACATTTATTGTCGATGAGTTAATTTGAGTATTTCTCTGTTCTTGCGTCTGAGGAACTTGCGTTTCATTTGATTTAACATCGTAACGCATTTTTAGAACATTAACTTATTTATAAAAATAAAATAAACTTAAGGTTTTATTTGAAGAAAACAAAAACGCGGCAAATACCTAGATTAAATTTTTTTTTCGGAAAAGCAAAGGCATCAAGCTCATACGGCCTCTTCGGTTTTCGTAATTTTGTTTAATAATCATAACTGCATAATAATAGTTATTTATGCAACTGTTGTATAATCAGGGGTATTAAAACACGAATGTGGGTTTATCACACGAGGCGTAGCCGAGTGTGATAATAGTATCACATGAGTGTTTTAATACCTAATTATAACGGTTGCATACAAGACTTTATCTACAATCATGCTGTGAATCCTCTATAAAAGATTCTCATAACATACCATATTCGCATACCATATTCGAGTGAAAAAATGGCGGGATATAACACGATAAGACGAGTTGTTCTTTTTTCAAAATTTTAGCGATCTGGTGGTGAAAATGTCATTGCATGAGAATGTTCTTTTTTTGAAATTCATTATAACACGCGTTTGGATGATATAATGATCATTATATCATTGAGTGTTTTAATGTTGGCAATAAGCTAATTGTTATAAACGTATTTATCTACTATCATGCTATTAATCCTCTATAAAAGAACCTATAACAATTAGCTTATTGCCAACATTAAAACACTCAATGATATAATGATCATTATATCATCCAAACGCGTGTTATAATGAATTTCAAAAAAAGAACATTCTCATGCAATGACATTTTCACCACCAGATCGCTAAAATTTTGAAAAAAGAACAACTCGTCTTATCGTGTTATATCCCGCCATTTTTTCACTCGAATATGGTATGCGAATATGGTATGTTATGAGAATCTTTTATTGAGGATTCACAGCATGATTGTAGATAAAGTCTTGTATGCAACCGTTATAATTAGGTATTAAAACACTCATGTGATACTATTATCACACTCGGCTACGCCTCGTGTGATAAACCCACATTCGTGTTTTAATACCCCTGATTATACAACAGTTGCATAAATAACTAATTCCTTTTTCAAAAAGATGTGTAATGCTTTATATACAAACTCAATGGTGTAAACACAGATGTAATTCAGTATAAATTTCGGTAAGTATTCCAAATTTAAATCACATTCTCTCCCTAGAGGATGAATGAAATTCAGTACAACATTCTTTCCCTGTTTTTAACAGACTAAAAATGACTATCGTTATGTTCGATTTTTGAAGCATAGAATGTCACTTTTTTGAGCAAGTGGTACGAAAATAATCTATATATATAAAAGGAGAACTGACTGACTGACATATCAACGTACAGCCGAAACTACTGGGGCTAGGAATGTGAAATTTTGCACACGGCTTCCTATTATAATGTAGGGGAGCACTAAGAAGGGGTTTTTGGAAATATAAACTTTAAGGGGGTGAAAAGGGGGAATTAGGAAAGTACGTAACCCACGCGGATGAAGTCGCGGGCATAGTGCTAGTATTACATATGAAGTTATAATTTTAATATAAATTTATAAAATAATTTGAGCCTACCAGTCTCTGACTTCAAAATATTGATAGGTGCTCAAACGGGATTACGATAGTTGCTCTAAAAATTGGTGCCCTAAATATGGATGCTCGAACGCTGCACGAGGCAGACTGCAAATATTTCCTGAGAAGTCGGTACATCTCTGTAGATTAATACCAAGAAGAGCCTTCGGAACAACATTGACGATGCGATGTCACTTTCCTTATTACAGGTAAGGAAAAACAGTACTTATAACAACCTGGTCTAAGGTTGATATAGAGGAAGTGTCTCCGGATCATTAACGACCACAATTTTTTATACTTCCTCAAATAACTCTAAAGTGATGAGCGTAAGGTTCACTATTGTGTAATTTAGGAAATGATCGCGGATTTTTTTTCGAATATTTTATGGCCTGAGAAGGAGATGAAACTAATGATGTATCTTTGTCTATGAGATTATTTCGGGTATCGCTTCCGTAAACATTGATAGAAATAATATATAATTTGAAATAAGAATTAATTAATGACGTCATAAATATTAAATTCCGTTTGCTAATTCTATGTCGGACATGTTACAAAAAATATATTAGTCCGAAATATAGATTATTAAAGAATATTAGACCCGTATTTTTTCTTATGTTACGTAAACCAAAATTAACGAAGATACAACGCTTTTTTTTAGCGTGGTAAAATCGTCAAATGAGTCCTCCAACCCAGGGCAGGGCGGGAGGGACTCTCAGACTTGTACTGACTAAAATCCACGGTGTCCTTCAATAGCCCTTTACGTACCGCGGTCACGGTAAGCCATTAGTCCCGCGACCCCGGCAGGCTTTGGCCCTCTACAAGCCCCGTCACTATGCTGACACTCTTTGAGGCGCGCGTGGAACAAAACGCGCCGTCGACCCGGGCATGGTCCATGGTCGGACAGAGAGTCGCCCATTACTCGCTGCCCGCATGCCCACGCCTACGGTGGCCGGAGATCGTCTTGCGACGCCCGACGCCGTGGGCGTCTACCACTACGGCTGGGGTGGAGGGAGGACGCTGTCCTCTGCCTCACGCGGCCCGCCTTGACGAGCATTACTGCTTCGCAGAAGGAGGCGACCGCTTCCCACTCCGTCTCGCCCCGCAGCATGGCCTCAACCAATGCCGGGCGCGAGAGGTCTCCGGAGGATGTATGGATAGATTGTTACTCTTACACGCAAAAACTACTGAACGGATTTCCATGAAATTTGGTACGCAGATAGTTTATATCCTGTATAAAAACCTACCTATATAGGACACGATTTTATCTTCCTGTGGGATAACTTTCGAGTTTTAGCGGGCGAAGCCGCTGGCAACAACTAGTAATGAAATAATATGAAATTTGGATATCGCATAGTGTTAATGATAAGGAAAATGAATTTAAACTTCTGGGCTAAAGGATATTATTAAATATATTTATTATACTTATAGATTAAATATGTATATTGACCTGATTATCCACTATTATTACCATATTTAATCTTTTGAAACGGGGAATTCCCTCATAAAAATAATATCTATTTGAGATTAAGCAAGCCTTGGAATTGGAATTATCCAGTCATGGTCACCCTTGCCCTTTCCATCACCGCAAATATTCCGGTGTTTCGGTGTTGTGTTGATCATTTTCCTGTACCTACCTAAGAGTACTTTTGTTTGAGGCCGGAGCAGACCAAATGCGTGAGCTTTTTTTTTTAACGTGGTAAAATCATCAAATGAGTCCTCTCACCCAGGGCAGAGCGGGACTGTCAGACTCGTACTGACTAAAATCCACGTTGTCCTTTACGTATCGGGGTCACGGTAAATCATAAGTCCCGCGACCCCGATAGGCTTTGGACCTCTAGAGGGTGGCCCCGAAAAAAAAAAAAAAAAAAGAGGGTGGCCCCGTAATTTTTGCTGACACTCTTTGAGGCGCGCGTGGAACACAACGCGCCGTCGACCCGGGCATGGTCCATGGTTGAACAGCGAGTTGCCCATTACTCGCTGCCCGCATGCCCGAAATGCGTAAGATTGCCATTACATTATACGTGAAACTGTAAAGAAGGTTTGCTTTTTTCCCACTGCTCAATTATACTGGTCAACTGCTCAACTGAGTTGAACCGTTTACATATCCCACTGCTCAACTACAAATTGCTGTATTTTTATTTGAAAATAGCACTTTGCCCGCGACTTCGTCCGCGTGGGTTACGTACTTTCCTAATTCCCCCTTTTCACCCCCTTAAAGGTAAAATTTCCAAAAACCCCTTCTTAGTGCTCCCCTACATTATATTAGGAAGCCGTGTGCAAAATTTCACATTCCTAGCCCCAGTAGTTTCGGCTGTACGTTGATATGTCAGTCAGTCAGTTCTCTTTTTATATATACAGATGTGGCCAAGTCATCTAATTAATGATAAGATGTATCTCTCTCCAAGTCACCAAGAAATCAATCGACGATTATTTTCATTTGGTGCAATTTTGGCAAAAAACAACTTTTTTTTTTTGCAAAATTGGAATTTGTTGGATGACATCACCCAGATTCATTTAGTATATTGAGTGTAGTTAGTATATTTGAAAAAGTCATCATAATAAATAATATAATTTAATAATAATATAATCTCTACCAGACGCTTGACGACTCCTGTTTCAAATCTGTTGGAGGGTGTGGACGCTTTTTCCCTATGTCCTTTGTTTTAGTGGAGCAGCAGGATACGGAATAATGCCTGAATTTTCAACTACTCAGTTTAGTTGATTAGGGGATTCCCCACTGCTCAACTATTCGCAGTTGAGCACTTACAGTTAAGCGGTGGGGAAAAAGGGAGGTGTCAAAACGGCCGGTGCATATTGTACGGTCACGGGTATGAATCACTTAGCAAAATTAAAAAGTATTTTTTTTTCCTACTGTTTAAGGCCATACTATTACCACAGATTACGTGCTATTACGGCTGTCCCCGTTGTTCTCCTGGTCAAGGAATATATTATGTTATGAAATTGGTTTTATCTTCAAGTAGAAACTAACAACTGAAAAATTACGTAGCGTACAACCGTTCTGACAGCTTGTTCGTCAGCGTTTGGGTGACTTCTTTTCTTCTAACATTTTTCTTGTCCGCATTTGGTCTGTTCCGGCCTTTATTCTTCAAATAGCTCTCAATTATATCAACAATTTTCTGCGGCAGGAGATTAGTAGTTAGGTACTCGTAATTACATAATTATTGTGTTTAGGCATTGTTTTCCTGTATCTATAATTATACGTTGAAACTGTGTGAAAATGTAGATAAGTGTTAAACATAATAATCATTGTTCGAAGATGCGGTTAGATAATAACAGGATCTTTGATGTGACTTACCTACTTGTCGTCCAGTGTCGTGTTTAGCTTATTGGTAGCCTTGGTAACCCTGGCCAATGGGCATGTAGGATGGTCGCGGGAGTCACGAATTCCCGGACCCCGGTACGTAAAGGGCCATTATCGTGGTAAAATCATCAAATGAGTCCTCCCACCCAGGGCAGAGCGGGAGGGACTGTCAGACTTGTACTGACTAAAATCCACGGTGTCCTTCAATAGCCCTTTACGTACCGGGGTCACGGTAATCCCTAGGTCCCGCGATCAGCGTAGCAAGCTAGAAAATTTTAGATGTCCTGAGAAAAGTGAAGTTAATTGTGGAAACCCCTGTTATGATGTTTACAGGAACTGGGGCCCCAAGGCTTGTGGGCGTAGTAACTACTATGTTATCTGTGTCGTGGGTCCCATTCAGCACATACCCAAAGCGCTCAATGGTGATGATGGTCCTGTTGTTGACCGCACTCCATACGTCTATGTTAACAGTTAGACCTTAAGCTAACATATCACTAATTTTCAAAAGAATAAGGGACCAATCAAAACTATTTATCTATATATATAAAAGGAGAACTGACTGACTGACATATTAACGTATAGCCGAAACTACTAGGGCTAGGAATGTGAAATTTTGCACACGGCTTCCTATTATAATGTAGGGGAGCACTAAGAAGGGGTTTTTGGAAATTTAACCTTAAAGGGGGTGAAAAGGGGGAATTAGGAGAGTACGTAACCCACGCGGACGAAGTCGCGGGAAAAGTGCTAGTGTTACTATAAAATTCTAATGTTTTGTATTGATAAGATGCAGTAATAGATATGTGTATTTATGCAAATGATAAAATTTTAATCTAATACCGGTTGCCCCATATTGATAGTTAAAAAAAAACCTTTATCTGAGTATTTGTACACAATTTGACGGTACCAAGGTCAAGGGTATCACAAATTAAAGGACATGACCCAGTTTTCCTACTCTTTTTGGCAAGGAATCATTCGTAAAACGAGAGCTTTAGAAAGGTATGACTGAGAAACTATGTTGGGGTCGGCTTCTAGTCTAACTGGATCTCGCTTAATACTAGTATTTCACATGGAACAACCGCCTATCTCATTTTCATATTAATAATTCAGCGGGTGCTGGGTGATACGATTTCACTTTTTTAACCTTGTTAAAATATTAAATGAGTCCACTAAAGGAGAAAGAAGGGGCTGTCAGACTTGACTATCCAAAAATCAACCTGTTCTTTCTCTTGCCCTTTACCATATAACCTCTATAGATTCCTGTGACCCCAATATGATACCGCCTGTTTAACCTATATGATTTTAACCTAACTTCTAACTTTCTAACTAACATAATAAATATGAAAGTAAGTGAGGATGGATGGATGTTTGTTACTCTTTCACAAAAAAGAACAACATAACGGATTTATATGAAAACGGTACACGGATAATTTATAACCTGGGTTAAAACATAATTATGATATTTTTTATCCTCATAATATAACGGTAATTTTCGAACCCTGAGCGGGCACGCTTCGAGCATAAGCTAGTATTAGATAAAATAATTTGTCTAATTTTTTTTATAATGTTGCCCCACACTTGATATTTCTCCTGTATCGTGGGTGCGTTTACAAACATATAAACTCAAATACACAAACGCCCAGACCGGGAACCCTGTAGAACATACAAATATTTACTCCGTGCGTTAATCGAACCCGCGATACGCAGCGCAGCAGTCCAATTGATCAGCCACTGTGCCAATCGCGCCGTCAAACTTGTTTCTTTAATAATATGACGATGATGATGCATGTTATTTGGTATTAAAAGATTGCTTCGACTGATAAGCTGACAAACTAACATCGATTCTAACGCTTCATTCAGAATTCCCAGTTAATTTTAATCATAACAAAAAAAAAAAAACGTTTAAACCGACCTTTGGACTCGCACACGATGGGTTCATTACAACGGCAGTTAAAAAAAAACCCAAAATTTTTTATTTCAAAGCCAGAATCAACAGTGGCAACTACCAGAAAAGCGCAGAGACAATGAAGCTCGACATGTCCCGGAGAATGAATTTACCTGTCTTGGATCCTGCATCAAAAAAGAATAGTGGAGGTCTGGAGGAGTGGAAAAAAACATAGAAACTTTAAACTGCATAACTATTACGGTTCATCAGATAGTGCCTGGTGACAGACGTACAGACAGATAGACGAATAACGAAGTCTTAGAAATGGGGTCCCGTTTTACCCGTTGAGTACGGAACCTTAAAAAATTTGTTTTTAAAACATAAGTCGTGGTTCGCATCGTATACTCGCTCTGGTAAAATAATAAAAAATGTTTTGATTGACTTCGCATTACAATTACAATAGTTGCCGGTGGATGTTTGATGTTATCAAGTGGTAAACTTTGAAGTTATTGTTTGTAGGGCCGCGAAATTAGCGGTAAAGTTGAGAGGTAGTAAAGTTAAGTAAAAACACCTCAGATGTATCCAGTGGGCATGCAGACGGTTAGTGGACATGTGGATGGCGATAAATGGTTGACTTGCGCTCCAATCATGGACCATGCCTGGTCGCGTCGTGTTCGTAACACGCCTCAAAGGGCTATATCAGCAATATGACGGGGCCAGGTAGAGGGCCAAACGTCTGCCAGGGTCGTGGAACTGCCTAATTTGGTACGGTTACTTTACCCTGGAACGTAAAGGGCTATTGAAGGGACACCGTGGATTTTATTCAGTACGAGTTTGACAGTCCTTTCCGATTCACCCTGGGCGAGGGGCGACTCATTTGTTGATGATACCACATAAAAAAAAAGTAGGGACTATGTAGATTACCTAGAGTCTGAGACGGTCTTTTGAAAAAAGATATGAATGAAAAAAACTGTAAATCTTTACTTAAATAGATCACCTCGTTAAACTTTATGGCCTTAACCGCAATTATTTCAAACAATAGTTAAATCTTACAATCAGTGGGTAATCCCCCATGACCAGCGGTTTTTGATACACTAATCTTAACCGGATTTCAGTTAAAAATTGAATAAAAAACAAACGTTTCTCAATCAACAAGGCCGAGGATGTTAAAGATATAATTTTATGATGCGCTTGCGTCGCTTCAGTTTGTAGCTAGCGTATCTTTAGGATGGTCGCGTGTCGTGGTAGAAAATGAGACGTATTGTAATTAAAATTACCTAATTAAACAAAATGATGATTATAAATTAATGTCATTTTAATTATGTTCGATCAATTTTGAATTTGGAAATTAATGACGTAACTGTATGTAGGTATCAAGTAGTTGTTGTTTTTTTCTTCTTATTACCACAAAAATATCTTAAAACCACATTTTTTTTATTCAGTTGGCTGCCCTTATCAGTAATCTCACTTTTAATAACATTTTCATATTGTTTTCTCGTTGTTTCAGGCTCTACGTGCAATCGACAGCGTTTTCAGTGAAGTGTTTTTTTTTTTCAAAAATATACATTTTATGAACGAAATAAAACAAATGATACTCGTAACTTAAAATAAAGTTTATTCAAAAAAAATGTGCATCAGAAATATATTTTAGAAATAGTGAAAAGTGAAGTTTGCTAATATATTATTTATACTTATTTATAAAGTTTTAATAATAGTGACAGTGTGCAAGTATGACGGAAAATAAGTTAGAAGAAAAGTCTCCGGTGGACAGTTTGAAGCCGAATGAAACATGGAGGATCACGAAGAATGTCGTGATCATCAGCCTGGCATTCATGGTCCAGTTTACAGCTTACAGTGTGAGTTTCATTTATTTTTAGTGGGTTAAAAAGTTATATTAAATTATCGCTCTGAGTAGACCGAAAGCAGGGAGTGTCAGACTTCAAATGGGTCCTCCCACCCAGAGCGGGAGGGACTGTCAGTCTCGTACTGACTAAAATCCACAGTGATCCTTCAATAGCCCTTTACATTCCAGGGTCACGGTTACCCGATAGTGATCACGGTTACGCGACCCCGGCAAGCCCTCTAAGGGAGGCCCCGACATATAGATGGAGGCTCTTTAAGGCGCGCGTGGAACACAACGCGCCGTCGACCCGGGCATGGTCCTTGGTCGGGCAGCGAGTTGCCCATTACTCGCTGCCCGCATGCCCGCGCCTACGGTGGCCGGAGATCCGTCGCCATGAGTGTCTATCACTGCGGCTGGGGTGGAGGGAGGACGCTGTCCTCTCCCTCACGCGGCCTGCCTCCTCCTTCTCGAGCATGACTGCTTCGCAGAAGGAGGCGACCGCTTCCTACTCCGTCTCGCCCCACAGCATGGCCTCGACCAATGCCGGACGCGAGAGGTCTCCGTTTATCGCCGTCGTGAAGACACGGCGATGCTCTGCCCAAGCGGGGCAGTCCTGCACCGTATGCTCCACCGTGTCCTCTGGGCGATTCCCGCTGTGGTGACACCCAGGCGTTTCTTTCCCCCTTATCCGACACAGGTACCTCCCGAAATTTCCGTGTCTGGTGAAGATCTGCGTCATGCGGTAGGTCAAGACGCCGTGACGGCTATCCAGCCACTCCTCAAAGAGGGGTCTTACCGCCGCGATTACGGCGTGCCTGGTGTATATAGACTTGGTTTTTTTTTAACGATGGCACAATCTTACACACCATTTTTGATGAGGTATCAAGAAAGATACAAGTTTTGATTTAGGAAATTCCCCCCGTATCGTCTGTGCTTTTACAAACGTTAAGACCACATGAACAAATACCAGACCCGGAATAACTACTTGTAAATCACACAAATATTTATTCCGTACGAAAATCGAACTCTCGACAAGCATCGCAGCAATCAATCACCCAGTCACTGCACCAACCATGTCGTTTGAAAGTAGGTAGTCTTCGAGGCTCCCATTCATATAAATGGATAGTAATATTCAGTACTCATTTCCTAAACCAAAAATACATATTAATGTAGTGTGTTATTGCAGGGCGCTGCCAATCTCCAGAGTTCTATCAACGCGGAGGCTGGACTGGGCACGGCGTCGCTGGCGGCAGTCTACGCTGGACTCATCTTCTCCAACATATTCCTGCCTGTTGTTGTAATAAAGTAAGTTCCTACTTTTTATTTAACTATTTTAACGATTATATACAGACTATAAATAAAAACTTACTAGTAATATGTACAAACAAATAAAAACATTCAAAGGGCGTCAAAGAATACATCCACATTGCTGTCAACGGGAACAGTGCCCAGAACGCTGGCAGCATTGCCATGTTGTATGGTAATGCTCTCTGGTCTCCTAAAGAGTAGAGTTCCTACTCCTAAAATTGTTCAATATATCCTTTTTAGTTTAGCAGACGGTGGCAATTCCTGTTTTTTGAACTGCTTTTTGTAGTACGTATCCCTTCAGGGTCCGACTGACTAGCGATCACACAATCGCAAGTTCAGCGTCTAGTAGCTCATCAGCGTTTCGTCCGAGGAAGCGTTTCAGCCTGTTCTTAAACGATCATTGTGCCGACAGCTGGGAAAAACCCATGCTGTAAACACAAACACATTTTACCGAAAAATCGTGAAAAAGTTACAGTAACTTTGCCGTTACAAGCGTACAGTCATGAGCAATAATATGTACACACTTAGCAGAATGAAACAGCGATATTCTCCTACCATATTGATAAAACTTTTGCGTTTTCATGAACCTTACATTTTGGAGGCTATGTTATTACGAAATGGGTCTTATTTCAAAGTAGAAACCAGTATTTCACGAGAAAATCGCGTTTGAATTTCGTTAAGTGTATACATCTTTTTGCTCGTGACTGTACATAGGTTACGGTGCTTGAAAATGACCGTTGTTGCACTCATAATTATAAAAGAGATCAAGACTGAAATCAAAAACTCCAGTAAAAGCTGTGAATACGAATTTATCAAATGTGATTTCTTCTTGTATTCTTGGAGGAGGTTTTTTTCCGTAGGTATAAATGTTTGGCTGAAATGAGAACGATATTCAACAAGTAGACCTCTATAACCTTTTTATCTTTACTTCCAGATGGCTCGGCACAAAGTGGGCTATATCCCTCTCTTTCATCACATACATGCCCTACATAGCGGCGCAGCTGTACCCCACCTTCTACACCATGATTCCTGCGGGGCTCATCGTAGGGCTCGGCGGGGGACCGCTTTGGTGCGCCAAGTGCACTTATCTGTCTGTGGTGAGTATTATATTCCATTACCTTCTTCTCCGCGTATTGACGGCAATCTACATTGAATCGGCCCAGGGGTACTACTATTTAAGTACGTAACTCGTAGCTTCGGCCGACGTTTCGGGCGTATCTTGTTCTTAATCACTTACAGACATAGGATTCCTAACTACTCGTATTTGTATAACATTTGTATTTTTTTGTTTTTTGGCAATTTAAAAGTGCCTGTAACTGGCCTTTTTTTTTGTCGTGGTAAAATCTTCAAATGAGTCCTCCCACCCAGGGCAGGGCGGGAGGGACTGACAGACTTGACTGACTAAAATCCACGGTGTCCTTCAATAGCCCTTTACGTACCGGGGTCACGGTAATTCGTGAGTCCCGCGACCCCGGCAGGCTTTGGCCCTCTACAGGGGGCCCCGTCACTATGCTGACACTCCTTGAGGCGCGCGTGGAACACTACGCGCCGTCGACCCGGGCACGGTCCACGGTCGAACAGCGAGTCGCCCATTACTCGTCGTCGTCGCATGTCCGCGCCTACGGTGGCCGGAGATCGTCTGCCGACGTCCTTCACTGTGGGCGACTTGAATTAAATGATTTAAATTAGTTGGTGATATGAACTAAAACTTGGTGACAACATGATTGGACAGTTGTCCCGATTCGAGATATATGTTGTTAGAACTTATGAATTCTGAACTAATATGGAGTAGGGTTCACTCAAAAGTTTCGAGTAACATGTGTGACTAAGAAGAAATCACCAACAACAGTTCCTGTAAATAACAGTCACTAGGACATGCACATAGTTTTTGAAGCCATGTGAGCGAACGATCGTTTTTGAGAATCGCCTTTTTCTTTTTAATTTTCGTCGATACTGTACATATTTCTGCTTGACCTATCCAGATGTACAATATGGTTTTTATCATGTTTGCAGGTATCAGAAGCACACAGCAGTATATCCAAGATATCAGCTGAAGCGCTTCTGACTCGTTTCCTGGGATTATTCTTCATGATCTTCCATATGAATCAAGTTTGGGGTAACCTCATCTCTTCACTTGGTAAGTACCTTGTAAATCTAGTCATAGCTACATATTTGTTCATTGTCCATTTGCTGGTTGTGTCCAGCTTTTAAAGTAACTAGGATTGACCAGCTTCAAAGATACGGTGCTCGATGCATGGATCATAGGTACTATAGGCCATGGGTATGTAGTCCAAGATGAGAAAGTTCATGCAGTATTATGTTTAAAGCTTTAATTGTAATTTATTTTTTAAACCTAACATAAGTCCTCCTCTCTTAACTATAAAAAGCTACATTATCACCGTAACATTTTGTGCTGCATTTTATTTTGAAACTGAGTCCATCATTAGATTTCCTTATTTTACTTACAGCGTACCTACTTAAAGTATTTGAATGGAAATTAAAAAAGGGCCTCTAGTATACGCTGTTTCATTTCTCATTCATTCATTCTTGGTACGAACGAAGAACTATTTGTTCCCATAAATTAACGTTTATGTTCCCGTTTACATTACGTCACAAAAACGTGAAAAATCGTCTTAGTGCCTCTGCAATTTTTATTTTCGAGGAGTTTGTATGCATGTTTTTCATACGAACTTTCTTTGTTTCCAGTGTTATCGTCCGGCAACAACACAGCAGCGGTGACGTTAGTGAATGAGACGATGATTCCCATCCTGTGTGGAGCCAACTTCCTGCCCAGTGCTGATGCTGGTGAAGCTCTGCCCACGCAGCCGCCGGAGAAGATTCAGATGATCTCAGGTAGGACAAGCTTATCAGTAATTAGGAGGTGTTCACACTTCTTCACTGCCGTCACCGGCTTTTATGTGCCCAGTGCGAGCTTTTTCAAGCGCGTTTTGATCTGTCCAATTGTGGTAATGGTCTGGTCATTTCTGCACCCTGTGCCTTGGCACATGGGATTGAAATCAGGCGAATTAATTCTCTTGTATTTGCATTACATTTTTGAATTAAAGCTCTTTCTGCCTGCTTAATTCGATTCCACGTCGATAAGGGTAGTAGGGGTATAAGACGGGGACGCGAGGTATGATGGGAAATCACCCACTTAAGGCAAACTTAACACAATACTAACATAGCGGAAGCACAAATAAGACGCCATTTGTTAATGGCTGCTTGCAAATGACGTCCTGACGGCGCCACGTTATTGTTGTGTTAAGTATGCCTAAAGAGTGTATGTCCCCATTATACCTCGCGTCCCCGTCTTATACACTGATCCCCTAACTCTCCAAGAAGTCAATGATAACAGCAAAATAATACGAACAAACTGAACTAAGAATAACAAATAACTCTGACGATGCTGAAAGTCAAATTCAGATTTTTGTTACCGAAACAAATTAGGAACACTGGAACATATATACACGTAGGATGTAATGGTTTACTGGATTATTACGAGAAAATCATGTATGTAAAAGGTTTTTTAAACAAACGCTATGCCGTTAGTAACATGCAAATTCAAGAACAATAATTATTTTTCATGCTTCTCAAGAACGTCATATAGACGTAACCATAGCTAAATAGGTAGTTGTAAAGGATTCCAACACTTTTAGGTGACAACCGTATTTGCACAAATCAATTTATTGTTTTTATCTTTTCAGGCATTTACCTGGCATGCATGGCTGGAGCAGCCCTTATTGTTGCCGTAGGAGTGGATTCAATGAAAAGGTAAATTTAAATCGAACCAAAAACTTCTTTTACCAATTGTATCCTTTTGGGAGTGTAATTCGGGATTTATGTTATGTGAAGAATTCATAGATTTATAAGAATTACACTCCCAAATGTAGAAAAAAAACTATTTGGATCATTTGCCATTTTGCGAGATTTTTTTTTAGAGAATTAGTCATTTTGAGAACTTGTCCTTTTGTGACAAGGTTGCCATTTTGCGAATTGGGCTTTTTGCGCTTAAACCCAAAACCTTACTCAAAGCTCTATAGATTCTGGATTTCAAGAGTTGCAGTGGTCTGGGAAAAGGGTCTCTCACAGAGAGCAGGGCTATATGTATTAGAATACGTGATCAAATAGCTTTTTTCTTAAGGTACGACTCAGGTCGCACAGGATCCAGCGGAGGCCTATCAGGCATGGCCCTCTTGGCTGTCACCGTGAAGCTGCTGGTAGAGCCTACGCAGCTACTGCTCATCATCATGAACATCTTCATCGGGTACCAGCAGGCTTTCTTTGGAGCTGATTTTACTGCGGTAAGTTTTTTTGACTTCGGTAGGGAAAGTAGATAAGTGTGTAGTATGAGTGAGTTTCTTTCTTGGCTTTAAGCAAAGTCGCGACGATAAAGTGAATTCAAATTCATTTGGTGTCAATCAGATTGAATATTGAGCTTGGTTTTGACGTTGTTTTCCAGATCGAGCTCAGTTCCAGTTTGAATTGGTTCCTGGGTAAATAAGTACATGTAAATTTCGCTATACAACGAATAATAACTACAGAGGTTAAAGTGAACGAAGTAAACACAAGATGCCAACTTGCCGTGTTTTATTTTGCAGGCGTTCGTCTCGTGTGCAGTCGGCACCGGTTCTGTTGGATTCGTCATGATGACGTATGGACTGTCTGACGCTCTTGGATGCGTGTTCACCGGGTATTTGGCCAAGGTAAGGCAAATAAGTAGAAGGCCAGTGGATGGCTCGATCCATGTCTATCCTCTTATGAAAATATGGATTTATTCCCGATGAATCCCAGTTAGTGATCCAATTTTTTAGTTATTCGTTCCATTTCCGTTGAATCCCATTTTAGGACAACATACACAACATTATGTGTACTTTTCGGAAGAAAAGTGGTTAATTCTATTTAAAAAAAATAACTCTGGCTACCACAAGATTAACTAAGCTATCTAACCAAAATTGAACAACCGTGTTCAGAAGCATGTATTTGTGTATTCAGAGTACATTTGTAGGAAGCGTTTGTAGTACCTATGTTATCCGTAAAACTTCATTTTGTGGCGGAAGTTCACGAATAACCCGCGACAAATTATTATTTTTTCTGAAGGCCTCATTCCCCAGTTTAATCTAAACGCTGTTGTGAAAGCTTTCCTACTCATTCTCTTTTCAATTCTTCAGCTGACTGGCCGTATTCCTCTGATCATCGGTGCGACGGTCCTCCACACGGCTCTGTTTAGCACCGTCCTGGCGTGGCGACCTCACGCTGGGGAGGATTATGTGCTGTACATCATTGCCGCGCTGTGGGGACTCTGCGACTCTGTGTGGATGGTACAGATCAATGGTACGTGGTACAGACGCAAGCTCATCACTTTACCCAGTCTATCCTTTAATAAATTTACAACTTTATCACAAAAGAAGAAGGTTGAAGGGAAAATTTGACAGATTGGGGTATTAAAACAATTATCGTTGTTACTATGACGGCTTTTAGACCATGTTGACGTTCAGGTATCCGAAAAATTACAAAATCGTTATGGAGCCTAAAAGATAAGAAAAACCCAAAAGACAATTTTGAAATACCCATTCAATGGTATCTTGTTTTATTAATAAATAAATAAATAATTATTTGGCTAACTTTTGTTCTTTTTAGGGTTCCGTAGTTAACTAGGAACCCTTATAGTTTCGCCATGTCTGTCTGTCTGTCTGTCTGTCTGTCCGTCCTCGCTTAATCTCTGTGACCGTTAGCACTAGAAAGCTGAAATTTGGTACCAATATGTATATCAATCACGCCGACAAAGTGCAAAAATAAAAATTGGAAAAAAATGTTTTTTTAGGGTAGCCCCCCTATATGTAAAATAGAAAGTGATTTTTTTTTTAATTTCAACCCTAACGTGTGATATATCGTTGGATAGGTATTTAAAAATGAATAGGGGTTTACTAAGATCATTTTTTGATGATGTCAATAGTTTCGGAAATAATCGCTCCTAAAGTCAAAAACAATGTGTCCCCCCCCCTCTAACTTTTGAACCATAAGTTTAGAAAATATGAAAAAAATCTGGAAAGTAGAACTTTATAAGGACTTTCTAGGAAAATTATTTTGAACTTGATGGAAAGAACAGTTTTTGTGCAAAAAAAACAAGAAGGTGGTACAAAATTCCTGGACTAAGTTTGTAGTATAATCAATTATTTAATCATATATACAAGCATTTTTTTAACTTCATTTACGTATTTCATTATTCTGAACGTATCTTCTTTCAAACAAAAAAAGAATTATTGAAATCGGTTCGCGCATTCCAAAGTTATCAAACGCATAAAATGTTAAGGTAAAAACCAGTTCATAAATGGTTCGATAGATGGCGTTGCGTAATGACGTCAATTTTAAAAGTCGATGTCTTCGTGCTTTCATGACCTACCTGTGGTAAAAATTTGCTACTACTTAAAATATATGTTCTTAGAGTGCATAATCGCTACCTGAACTACTTACTCTTTTCGATTAAAATAAAATAGCTATTTGATAAAGGTTTGTGGGAAATTGTTATTGTGTCTTTTCAAATTTATATTGAGGGTTTTATTTTTTAACTTGTACGGGGACAAAAGTGGTTGATAGTCGTCGAAGTTTTGGTTATAAATTAGGTTTTGGGTAAAATTAACTTCTTTTGGGGATATTGATCATATTTATTTTGTATGTAACGCAGTTACTTGATACGTACACCAGCTAATTCCGGTTTGAAGTAGACTATTTTGTTAAAATACATAGTGTTGCCTATACAGTATAGTTGAACACTTGTTTATAATTACTTACTTATTGTCCGGTATTAAAATGTTCTCGTATATTTTGAACAGTAATAATCATGTTGAGGACGACGTTGTGCGCGCCTTTCATGATTTGTTAGCCCAACACACATCGTTTCAGCCTAGAGAAGTGTATATTTAAATTACTAAATGACGCCGGTTATCACTCCATGCTACAACCCCTACCCACTACTCGTGGTGGGACTCAAATAGACAACATTTTCTCGAACTTTCCATGTGCGGTTGGAATCTATAACTCTTTTTTTAGTTATCACCGTCCT
This sequence comes from Agrotis puta, assembly GCA_943136025.2. Classification (NCBI taxonomy): domain Eukaryota; kingdom Metazoa; phylum Arthropoda; class Insecta; order Lepidoptera; family Noctuidae; genus Agrotis; species Agrotis puta. Next base: position 13,086,955 of record OW964178.2, read on the forward strand.
TTGTGGGCCCGTTTTTAGGGTTCCCTTTTTATCAAAGTTCAAAATGTCAACGTAACAAATAACCTTTTTTTAACACACAAGTTTAAAAAAACCGGCCAAGAGCGTGTCAGGCCACGCTCAGTGTAGGGTTCCGTAGTTTCCCGTCCGTTACAATAAGTGTTAACAAATAGCCTTTTTTTAAACTTGTAAACGAAGTTAAAAAAAATGCTTGTATATATGATTAAATAATTGATTATACTACAAACTTAGTCCAGGAATTTTGTACCACCTTCTTGTTTTTTTTGCACAAAAACTGTTCTTTCCATCAAGTTCAAAATAATTTTCCTAGAAAGTCCTTATAAAGTTCTACTTTCCAGATTTTTTTCATATTTTCTAAACTTATGGTTCAAAAGTTAGAGGGGGGGGGACACATTGTTTTTGACTTTAGGAGCGATTATTTCCGAAACTATTGACATCATCAAAAAATGATCTTAGTAAACCCCTATTCATTTTTAAATACCTATCCAACGATATATGACACGTTAGGGTTGAAATTAAAAAAAAAATCACTTTCTATTTTACATATAGGGGGGCTACCCTAAAAAAACATTTTTTTCCAATTTTTATTTTTGCACTTTGTCGGCGTGATTGATATACATATTGGTACCAAATTTCAGCTTTCTAGTGCTAACGGTCACAGAGATTAAGCGAGGACGGACAGACAGACAGACAGACAGACATGGCGAAACTATAAGGGTTCCTAGTTAACTACGGAACCCTAAAAAGGCTATTTGTTAACACTTATTGTAACGGACGGGAAACTACGGAACCCTACACTGAGCGTGGCCTGACACGCTCTTGGCCGGTTTTTATAATTTGATGTCTGTTGGCAGCCATTTTGAATTTTGATTAGAGTTCGCGCCACGACTGAAGTCAAATCATATCGCATCAAAAAAATGTAATACCACGAATCCTTAGGCAGTCGTGGCGCGGATTCTACTGCCAGGTATTTTTGACAGTGGCAAGATTAAGAAAGAAAAAACAGACCACACGTTAGGTCTATAGAGTGCCACAAAGAGACTAAAAGCAAAAAATATAAAGTATAGCATTATCTAATTTTTTTCTTTTCTTACAGCCTACTACGGCATCCTCTTCCCCGGCAGAGAAGAGGCCGCCTTCTCAAACTTCCGTCTCTGGGAGTCCGTAGGCTACATCATTGCCTATGTCCTCTCTCCTCATCTCAGGACCAGTACAAAGGCCTACCTCTTATTGAGCATGATGACTGTGGGAGTATTTTGCTACTTCATTGTGGAATACCAGCAGTTCAAGATTAGGAGGAAACTTGAGCATAAGAAGAAGGATTTGTGTTATATTAGTGATAGTGGTAAGGGCTGTGATAATATTGCTTTTCAGACTGTGGAGTGATTTTCTTAGAAAAAGAGACATTTGTAATGATGTGATAGACGTGATAGATTTATTGTGATTACCGTTGTGTTCCCAATATTATTGTGATTGAACATTTCCATGTTTAGTAAAATTAGGTCTTAAAACTTTGTCAAACAGACTGGCGTGGCGAATGCGAAGCGTGACGTTTTTATTTATAATGTATGGAATTGTTTGAATCCAGTCATATAGAACGGCTAAAGCGATCCAATAGCGTGACAGAACTATCGGACTGACGTCTCGCTTCGGTTCGGTATCGCTTCGGAAATGCTTCGCTTTTGCCTGTCTGTTTGACAAAGGCGTTATTGATGTTAGTGTTAAGGAAATTGCAATCTTTTATAAATTCAATTTGAAGCGTTTTAAATACTTTTGCTTTGCTTGTTACAAAATGTTTGTCACGGACTGGAAGACGCAGCGTAGGCAGGCCTCCCACTAGGTGGACCGACGGCATCGTGAGAGTCGCGGGCAACCGATGGATGCAAGTGGCGAATTGTCGTTCGGCGTGGCGGTCTAAGGGGGAGGCCTATGTTCAGCAGTGGACGTCTTCCGGCTGATGATGATGATGAAATGCTTGTTATGGGTTTCTTGTGTGCCATGATGTTCGTGAATACAGTTTTTAGTTTTAGAAGAATGTTGACGGTATGATCTACGAGAAAACAATATATTTTAATTAATTACTAATTTACAATCTATCTGACACGTTATTAAATGGGTTTACGACGCCTGGTTGCCTGGTGATTTTATTATAATGGTCTTGTGTTTACACATATTTATAGATTGAAGAAATAGTTGTAAGTAAAACCTTTCGTGTGACACGCTCATATTCTTTTATATAGCTCAATATAAATAGGTCAAAAGTATTAGTTAGTTTTAAAGTATTTTTACTAAGTTTAAGTGAAAATGCAGTTGTGATAATAATGTTAATTTAAAATACCCGAAACTCACTAACAGATTTATATAAAACCAGCATCTTCGCCTTATTGCCTACGTCATTTAGGAACAAAGCAGCTTTCGACGGGATTTTTTGAAATTGGTCCAGTAGTTTCGGAGCCTTTTAGCATCAATACAAACAAACAATCAAATCTTTCCTCTTTATAATATAACTAATGGCCTGTCACGGTTTCGCACGGGTCTATGTTACTTAGGTTGAATGTAGCTTCCGAATGGTGGAACTTTTTTTAAATCGGCGCAGTGGTTTTTGAGTTTATTCATTACAAACATACACAAAATGACAAATCTTTCCTCTGTATATTATTATTATTATTATTATTTTTTAGTTATAGTTTGACATATAAGTATGATACTTGTGCATCCCATAGTGGTTCAGGTGTTAAAAAATTGCACCCGGGCGAAGACGAAGAGGGTCACTAGTTATAAATTTATAATCAAAATATTTTAAAATACGAATAATAAGTTTAGAAATTAGTAAAAAATAATACAATTACGATAAAAAAAAACTGTCTTTTATTTCGATCCCTATAATTTGAAAATCATAAGTATACTTCGTCGTTACCAAATTTAAAGGTAAAAGTAGACTGAGGTTCAAAATGCCTTATCATCAACATGGTAAGTTGGCTTACAGTCTAATGGGCCTACCACACGCACAAGCGTCACTACAGTTCTGCCTGCAAGCTTCACAAGTTTTGCCAACCGCACGTACGGTGTTCCGTGTACAAACCGGCTTGCGCAGGCAAAACTGTGGTGAAGCTTGTGCGTGTGGTAGACCCATAACTGGATGCAGTTGAATATGACCTTCTTGCCCTGGTTGGAGGCCTTAAAATCTTTAGGCATCCATAGAAAAGTCCGGTTGAGCAGTACACAACCTACTAGAGGTTGACCTGCGAGACGCCATACAAAAAAAAGAGACCTTCATAACCTAGTAGGCGCAGTGGCTGAGTGATCGACTGGTGCGCTGTTTGTCGTGGGTTCGATACCCGCACGGAACAAATAGTTGTATGATCTACAAGTAGTTGTTCCGAGTGTGGCTGTTTGGGCATGTAAATTTTAATGTTTCTATACGCACGACTCTTCTGGATGGTTTAATCGTTTGTGCATAATCAACGTTTTGATTCCTGGCCAAAAGTATTAATTTTTCAAAAATCCTATGATGCAGCTTTAGTTTTCTTCAAAATTGATATCTATGCTCCTTTCAGTATTTTTCGATATTTCTCATAGTTCCGGACATAGCCATCCACATCCAGTTGAAAAAAATCATTAGTATATATTCAAAAAGTTATTTTTTGTTGTGTATTTATTTTAATTTAGCTTCCAGATAAATCTTAATACTTCCGTAATTTCCAGAGTTTATTATTGGGCTTAACCTAAGATTTGCATAACAGGAAATGCCATAAATGCACCAGTGTTGCCTGATACAAGTCAATTAATACCTATGTGCTCTGTGGTATGTCATAAAACGTGGGTAGATTTGTCACTACCGTTTATAAGTGTTTATTAGTTAAGTTATTATGGGCTTATTAAATTATGTATTGCAAATTACTTATGGTAAATATGCGTGTGTCCACAGTCGTACGTAACATTTGCTATATCTGCGGTATAAAAAATGGTAAGTGACGTTCTTTTTTTAAATTGATATATTAGCGAATTATAAGTTCTGTTCGATATTAAAAAAAAACATAGTTTTGGAAAATGAAAAAGGTTTTATTGTTATAGCAATTTCAATTTAATTTGAATAATGCAACCTTTTTACGAACAACTTCTTAGGGATCGTTGACCTTATCGTTATGAGAACAATTTTTTCTATTCGATAAACGGGATAATTGTCAATGAAAATAATTTATCTGTTCGACCGTTCTATAAATCAATTTTTAACTACATATGAACGCGTTTCAAACTTTACGCAAATCAGAGTTAAACAATGAAAACGCGCTAAATCCTTCGAACAGCTGCACAGGCTCTCTAGTTCCATTTACTTAGTTAGGCACCCATTATCTTGTGGTTCGGACATACCGATATACTGCTCAAGTGCCCAGTCACCCATGCGGTTACGGGCACTCGGAACAAATAGCTGGCTGTGTATAAAAATAAAAATAAACCGTTGAGAAAAAAAAAACAATAGTGACCGAATGTGACATATTTTTGAATCTGTGGTTTGATTTTCCTTTTTGTGCTTTTTGGCGGGCATAACGAAAACAAATGAAAAGCGATTTGTCACAATAGAGAGGTGGTTTTTTATACAATCCTGGAACAATGAATCATTTTAATAAATATTAATTGTGAGTTTAGAAAAATAAACACCTAATTGAGATAATTTTATAATTCAAAATTAACTAGGTATCATTATTGTGTGAAGTGTGACTCTTCAAAGGATATATACATAGTTAAAAGGTGAGTTCATTTATTATTCGATCCCTTTTTTTTACTATTTTTATTATTTTGATTTTGTTATTTTTTCTCGGTAACTGTCATATCGTTCAAAATATTCAATAGTCAAGATAATGCCGATTACTTGTGAAATAATTGAGATTTAAGATTCCTTAATCTTAAAACTATGTGACATTTGAAAAATTAAAATATTAGGAAGAAAAATCTTATTTATGTTCATGCAGTAAATTGCATGGTTTTATGTTTATAAACCACGTCTTTAAATATGACCACACGCGGTATGTTACGCATAACGCGGAAGGTTATAGTTATTCTTGTTTATAGACTGGATACAACCATTTATTAGTATTGCCTAGAGCTTAGTCCCATAGTTAAACCTTATTCTAAATTAGTTCTATTCTTCGTAAAGTTCGTAAAGTCTATGGGACAGATTATCTGAAAGGAACGTTATCTACCATCCATTTCCCATGTTACTTTTTTTTTACGTGGTAAAATCATCTAATGAGTGGCTTAGGGCCGTATTATGACGTCTTAAAACCAGGCTTGTTCCAGTGAGTGAACGAGGTGGCGCTAGACGACTTGTATACCTCTGTCTCTTTTACTCACTGGAACAAGCCTGGTTTTAAGACGTCATAATACGGCCGTACGGCAGAGCGGGAGGGACTGTCAGATTCATACTAACTAAAATCCACGTTGTCCTTCAATAGCCCTTAACGTTCCGGGGTCACGGTAATTCGTACAATCCCGCGACCATTTCCCATGTTACTTGGGGTAGGAGCAACGATTTTTGTTTACATGCTGTCATTTGCTCTCTTTTTATTTACATCATCTTTGGAAGCTTTGTGCTTCTGGCTAGATCAGTATGAGTATGAGATAGGCAACCAAATGAAATTGTAGTATTGTGTTATGTGAAGCTTTTAGCTACCAAGCATGAATATCGGCGGTCATGATACATATGTGTGTGTCTAAAAGGTCAATTAGTTGATCACTCAACTTTCAGTAGTCAAATAGCAAAAGCATGCAAGTGATGACCATGAATCTATTCCTTCAAGGGAGACAGGAGTTAATAGAAACTGGTGGACCGGTATGTTTCTGGACCACATTTTGAAATCTCACCTACTAAGGTCGATTATAGCGATAACATTAAATGGTCCTTATTAGGAAATAAGGTACAGTTCTTGATAAAGCGAAAGGTTACTACACGCATTCTGATAGATTCGAATATTTATAGAAACAGGTATTTTTATTTGATATGTGTTTGCTCTTCCCTAGTCAATGTTAGAGGCGATAGAGACACAAACACAGCCTATGATGGAGTGAGCTTACCCAGAAGAAGCCTGTTTTCCTTATACGAGGGCCACACTAACGGAAAATGCCGTTAAATTTCGCATTGATGGACCTTAATACGAACATTTGAAGACTATTATCGGGAATATCAACGGGAAATGCCGTTCGTGTGACCCGGCTATTAAGAGGAAACAAGACAACAGCGTAACATCCATATAATACAGCTACAGTTTATATTTAGTACGGGCAGCGTGAGACAAAAATAATTGTACAGACGACAGCAGGTCAACATACCCGAATCTGTAAAATTTTACCAATCGAATAATAACCTTCCACTATTGTGATAAGGTTGAAAATCTATAATGGAAATTTGACAGATTGAGGTAAGCTGATGTGCTGGCGTCTGTACATAAGTAAATTATGTTTGTCACAATGAAGTGAATAATGTGAACCATTGTAATTGAGACCGTAACCCGCGCCTGTCACTCTGACAGTCAAGGACATGGTTGTTCCATAGTCTACTATGTAGAGCATGTCATGACATGATAATTTACAGTCCCTTGAACACTAAAATAGTTTAGTAGGTACTTAAGTTTAAGAATCAAACACACATAAAAAAAATATCGCTAGCATAAGCTGAATCCTGCCGGGGTCGCGGGACCAAGGGATTACCGTGACCCCGGTACGTAAAGGGCTCGTGAAGGACACCGTGGATTTTAGTCAGTACAAGTCTGACAGTCCCTCCTGCCCTGCCCTGGGTGGGAGGACTCATTTGATGATTTTACCACGATAAAAAAAAAAGCATAAGCTGATTATATTTATATTTTTTTAATTTTATGGAAAAACAATTGTTTTATTGTTTTTTATTCTAAATCTATATCCAAACTAATATTATAAATACGAAAGTAACTCTGTCTGTCTGTCTGTCTGTCTGTCTGTCTTTTCTTCACGCCTAAACTACTGAACCGATTTGTGTGAAATTTGGTACAGACATAGTTTGGAACTTGAGAAAGGACATAGGATAGTTTTTAACCGACTTCAAAAAAAGGAGGAGGTTATCAATTTTTATGTTTGTTACCGCATTACGACCGACTGGGTGGACCGATTTTCATGATTCTTTTTTTGTTTGAAAGCTGGTGCTTCCGTTGTGGTCTCATTGTCACCAAATCAGGATCTGATGATTGGATCTTGGAGAAATCGAGGGCAACCCTCAAATTTTATAGGCCCACGCATCGTTTTTCGTAAATCTTATGAAGTAATTTAAGTACTTGCGTATGGTAATCATCATCTTATGTAGCTGAGCTATTGATGGAAGGTACAACTCCTTAACAGTAAGGAGTAGGCATCGACTGATTCATTGTTCGCATATCTCCGGAACTTCACGCCCGATTCAAATAATATTATTTTTTTTGTGCTAGGTATCGTTCAACTTAGTAAATACTGCAAGTTTCATCAAAACCGGTTCAGTAGTTTTTGATATAGGGAATTTTATTAGCTTATTGTGTACATGAGGGATGTTATTACCAGTGCTACGGATTATATTATATGTATTTGGCAAGAATTTGGGTTGAATATTTTAACTTAAAAGAGAAAAATATAAACTTTTTCAAAAAAAAAATGTTACCGCCTTCAAAAAGAACCACAGAAAAGGGTAAAATAATCTACAAAATAACTTTTATTTCGGAAGTCGATGGCAAAAAAAAAAAACAATGAAATAAAAAGTAACAAAGCCTACAAAGAAAGCTACTTTGTTTTATACTATGTAGTGATTAAATGCAAGTAACATTGGTCTCTCTTGAGGGTGGAATTATCTGAATTCCTTTCTAAGTGCTCATTATTTTAGAGGGCCAAAGCCTGCCGGTGTCGCGGGACTTACGAATTACCGTGACCCCGGTACGTAAAGGGCTACTGAAGAACACCGTAGATTTTAGTCGGTCAAGTCTGACAGTCCCTCCCGCCCTGCCCTGGGTGGGAGGACTCATTTGATGATTTTACCATGATAAAAAAATAATAATAATAGAACTCTGCAAATTTCAAAATTCTACCAGTGGTTTCTTCATCAATCTTTACCTGTATGGTGTGTTTATAAAAAGTAGCCCTATGTCCTTCCCCGGGCTTGAGATTATCCTATCCAGCACAAACGGATTACTAAACACTGACTAATAAACAGGTCGGACCAATGTTACTTGCATTTAATCACTACATAGTATAAAACAAAGTAGCTTTCTTTGTAGGCTTTGTTACTTTTTATTTCATTGTTTTTTTTTTTTTGCCATCGACTTCCGAAATAAAAGTTATTTTGTAGATTATTTTACCCTTTTCTGTGGTTCTTTTTGAAGGCGGTAACATTTTTTTTTTGAAAAAGTTTATATTTTTCTCTTTTAAGTTAAAATATTCAACCCAAATTCTTGCCAAATACATATAATATAATCCGTAGCACTGGTAATAACATCCCTCATGTACACAATAAGCTAATAAAATTCCCTATATCAAAAACTACTGAACCGGTTTTGATGAAACTTGCAGTATTTACTAAGTTGAACGATACCTAGCACAAAAAAAATAATATTATTTGAATCGGGCGTGAAGTTCCGGAGATATGCGAACAATGAATCAGTCGATGCCTACTCCTTACTGTTAAGGAGTTGTACCTTCCATCAATAGCTCAGCTACATAAGATGATGATTACCATACGCAAGTACTTAAATTACTTCATAAGATTTACGAAAAACGATGCGTGGGCCTATAAAATTTGAGGGTTGCCCTCGATTTCTCCAAGATCCAATCATCAGATCCTGATTTGGTGACAATGAGACCACAACGGAAGCACCAGCTTTCAAACAAAAAAAGAATCATGAAAATCGGTCCACCCAGTCGGTCGTAATGCGGTAACAAACATAAAAATTGATAACCTCCTCCTTTTTTTGAAGTCGGTTAAAAACTATCCTATGTCCTTTCTCAAGTTCCAAACTATGTCTGTACCAAATTTCACACAAATCGGTTCAGTAGTTTAGGCGTGAAGAAAAGACAGACAGACAGACAGACAGACAGACAGACAGACAGAGTTACTTTCGTATTTATAATATTAGTTTGGATAGTCGTTCAAAGATTGTATGGAAACTAATTTGAAGTTAGAAATCTGGGATGTACGATGTGAAGTTACATAAAAAAATATAAGTATTAAAAAAAAATGCCACGTAACTTAATGAGGCAGACCAAATTCTACGCGAGCGAAGCCGCGGGCAAAAGCTAGTTTTAAAATAAAGAATCTAAAAAGAAAAACTATTCATTATTTAATCTATCGTACCAAAAATGATTTCGAGCTTTCAAATTGATCGCATACTTTTTTGATGTGTGTATAACTTGAATTCTTTAGCACTAGACAAAACCATGTTAATCTATGGCCAAATCATTTTGATATGCTGATCATGGATGCTGGATCACGGCATATCAAAATCATAAAACAATTCTAATCCTAATTTAAAGAACGTCATCTCTAGTTTATCATCTGAAGCTAAACATTTTTCACTTCATGAGATGGAGTATTTTTTTTTAATGTGGAATTATGGCCTGGTAGTTATAGTTATCTATAGCTGGTAGTACAGAATGTGACCTTATCATTTTTAACTACATTGTAAAAAATTTAAAAATAAATACTTGTCGAGTTTAAAATGCGTAATGTAGAAAAAATAAGATAGGTACACGTAATCAAATAAAAAAAATTACACGTAAAACAAGCCTTGCAGCTTTTTTATTGTTGATTGCTACAATAAAAAAGCTGCAAGGCTTGTTTTACGTGTAATTTTTTTTATTTGATTACGTGTACCTATCTTATTTTTTCTTTTTACAATTAAGAAACAACAGACACGCAGAGTAGTAAGGGCACACTAAAAAACCCTTTAAACATTTTAGTGTATCAATTTTAATCTAAGTAATTTTAGGATGTTTATATTTATGGTTTCTATTAATTCACATTCACACAATATCTCGCCTTTTTTCCACGACTGGTTCAGCAGAGGTGTGGGCACCAGTATACACACATTTCGTCAGCTATATTCCCATGTAATAGGGAGATATAGGAGCATTCCTTATAAAACTGAATATAACTATCTTCACTCTTAAGTAATAAAGCAATATCATATTGCAAAAAGACTAACAAGTACTGATATACTGTTAATTGGCAGGTCAGGGTCACAGAAACAGAACATACCTTAACAATTAGCGAAAATGTTACAATTAGATGTAGGTAGTTGGGAAAAAGCTCTTTGTTTTAAACCAGCTGGAATATTTAGGGCGAGAACTATGTTGATAAGTGGGCTAACATAGATGGGTACATCTCGTTTCTTCACATTCCCGTTTCATAAACTAAACATAAAAGTAGCATAAAACTGCCATTTCATCACTTACATTGAATCTCGTTTAGTGAAACTTCAACAGAGTCTTGAAATTCTTTGAAAAGGTTACCGAAATAACATTATGCTTGTCTGAACTGTAGTACGAATAACATTTCTTAGTGTAGTCGATCTTAGCTCTTTCCTTTGATTTGAAAGGATAAGGTCACGACAGACATGGTTGACGTGAACCTGCTTATCCATAACCTGATCAAAAAGTTATGTAGTTCACGAAGTCAAAACAGTTATTCAAGGCACAGAGGATAGTGTAGAAATTTATCAACGACTAGCGATCCACACTGGCTTGCAATTTGAAAATAGAATCGGTAGTCGGTAGTTAAAGTTTTTTTTTTGAAATCTGTTCAGTAGTTTAACCTTCAAGCGGGCGCGTAGTCTTTTGTAACGGGAGCGGGCGCGCGTAACCGAAAAGACCTATGGGATGAATACGAGAAATAAAGCACTAAATTTCTAAAAAAAAATTATTTTTATATACGCAGATATGTTGTGGTTGTCTTTAAAATCTATCCTTTTTTTACTCCCAATGACATAACGATAGGCTAGAAATTAGAAGATCGATCGGTCGATTCAACTACGCGCGCCCGCTTGAAAGTTAAGAATGTTTTTCATATTCAAAGAAACTCACAAACATACAAAAACCGTTTCATAATCTTAGTTTAGATAATAATATTGACATTTGCGACCAAAAAGCTCATGCCGATCCTATGACTACAAGTTTGTGTATGTGGTAGAAATAGGAAACACTTCGAATTCGATTCCTACTTTCGTGGGTCTTCAAAACGTTAACAAAGTTCTGATCATGATATTAGACTTATGTATTACTAACAACAACGTTGCTTAAAATTACCAATTTAAATTAATCAATCGTAAATCGATACTGTGTACATAATTGATAGTATTCTGTTCAAAGATAAAAAAACTATAGCATCCTGGCCATGGTTGCTGATAGGTTGGACTGCTGCATAGTGAGTCGATGCTCCAGAATTGCGGCTGGAATTATGCAGCAGTGATTTTTATTTGTATTGTGTAACGTTCTTGATGTGTTCTAACATAGTTTTAAGTAAATATTGTTACTAACAGGCCTGTTGGTCTAGTGGTTAGTGACCCTGACTGCTATGCCGGAGGTCGTGGGTTCGATTCCCACCCAGGACAAATGTTTGTGTGATGAGCACGATCATTTGTTCTGTGTCTGGGTGGAGTTTATCTATAATATGTATGTATGTATTTAGAAATATATAAGTATGTTTATCAGTTGTCTAGTACCCATAACACAAGCTCTGCTTAGCTGGGACTAGATGGCGTTGTGTGATAGTTGTGGAATATTTATTTATTTATAGTTTTAAGTTAATATTGTAACTATGAGTCTTAAGTTACTCGAAACTTTAATAATAATAATAGCGATAAACGTGATAAATAATAAATATTGTAGAAACTTTACGTTTATATGGCGTAACTACTTAAAGGCAATATTATCAGCAAAAAGTGGACGTATTAACAATCAATCATTTTAACAGGTCACATTGTAGGTGGGTTTCAATGGAATAATTGAAACTATATTTATTTCAAAACTGAATATTATGTCATTGCGTTCAATTAAAAGGTTGTTTATTTATAAACACTATTATTTTAAAAATAAGGTTTACATAAGGAAGACAATTAAATTGATGATTCTTTATTCAGCACGAGTGTTCGGTCGCGGGACTGAACGAATTACCGTTACCCCGGAACGTAAAGGGCCATTGAAGGACACCGTGGATTTTAGTCAGTATGAGTCTGACAGTCCCTCCTGCTCTGCCCTGGGTGGGAGGACTCATTTGATGATTTTACAACGCTAAAAAAAAAGGGGGCAATTTTTACGAGCCTAAATCTCGGATTGTGAAATTGTACCTCATACCAAAACATAAGTTTACCGATTCAGCTAACGACTTTACGCAATATTATTTGCGTTCTGAATAACAATTTATGAATTAGGATTGATTGCCGTATTGTTTCATAATGTAATCTACACACATAGAATTGTGAACATTTTTGAACAAATAGGTATGCCTATTATATACCAGTCTGTACAAATGTAGTTTGATTGACAGCGTCAATTCAATCAGTTTTTTTTAACGTGGTAAAATCATCAAATGAGTTCTCCCACGCAGGGCAGAGCGGGAGGCACTGTCAGACTCGTACTGGCTAAAATCCACGGTGTCCTTCAATAGCCCCTTACGTACCGGGGTCACGGTAAATCATAAGGCCCGCGACCATCAATTTAATCAGTAGAAGAACTTTTGAGGATGATTGTGAAGAACGTCGATAGTGTCGATAAAAGCGTGGTACAAGTTAATTTTAACAAATATATTTAATGATTTAACATAATAATATTCTGTAAAATCATTACCAAATATAAGTAGTAGAGAATTTCTCCGTCTTGTGAATATAAAGCGTGCCTTTTTTTTTCAATAGGGTATTTTACTACATAAATAAATTGATAATGTGTTTAGTCCGTCAGTTAGAATATTGAAAAATGATATGTATACACGTATTTTTTTTATCAATTAATATTGACACAGATAGAACGCTTCCAAATTCGGTAGTAGGGGCTTGTGACGTCATAATGCTTGTAAAATTGTACCGATCGACGGACGTTTTGTAATTTTTAGAAGCGTTGTATCTTCGTCAATTTTGGTTTACGTAAGAAAAGAAAAAATATGGGTCTCATTCTTTTTACTCCCGCTCTGCCCTGTGTGGAAGGACTCATGTGATAATTTTTCCACGTAAAAAAAAAGTGTTCCATATTTAGGACTAATAATTGTTTTTTTTAGTAAAATAGCCTTTTGCCTGTCACTAAAAGGTTTGAATAAGAACATAGTGCTTAGGTATTATGTTTCACTAACTGGAAGCATCAGGTATTTTGATCCTGTTTTTTTTTTTAATTAAATAAAAGCCTCTTTCAAGACAAATATGTCATACCAAAGTGTATAAATAATCAAATAGCTATTTATGATACAATTAAAACTTTGATTTATTTAGTTCGTGCTAACAATTGACCTCAAATTGCACAGGCAGGCCAAGGTTACGAAGCTTGTATTGTATCCGTGCGAATATGTTTATAATGAGTGTTTGATTTATTTAGCCTAGTGTTTATGTTAAGTACGACACATTTTTTTTACATTTAATATTTCTAGACACCTGGTTATTTTAAATAAGCAAATAATTGAGGATTTTTATCTAGTAGATAATTATTACTTTAAACATGACATAGGTAAACAGAAGATATTTCATTTTATTTGGCTCAAAGAAAACGGGGTGTTCTTAGAATCTCAATGAGAAATTAGATAATTAATTGTTAAACATATTTAACCTCTCGGGCGAGTTACGTACACCCGGGTGTACATAAGCGAAAACGCCCCAGCACCTTACTTACACACGTCTGTACATAACAGACAGTCGCTCATTGGACGTTGATTTTTATCATTTTCAATTATAAATCGCCCGAGAGGTTAACACTTCGACAGTGGACTAATAATAGAGCGGTGTTTTGCGATTTGTCGTTCCGTAGACTGCAAAATATTCATTGATTTAAGCATTTGTAATAACAGACTTGCAGATACGTAGATATAAAAGATAAAATATTTTTCTAATAATTTTAAAATTGGGTAGAAGTTGTATTACAGGATCAAACGCTTGCCTAGGTCGCGGGACTGTTTAAACAGGTAACATGACCCTGGAACGTTACCCCCAGTTACCACCCAGGGCACAAACGTTACGTTGATGAATTTACCACCGAAAGAATAGGTAATCTTTACCAGTATTGACTCATATCCTCGATTGATAAGCAATATGCAATACATTGTTTCAGCCATTTGTGCACACAAACCGGTTTGTTCCAGTAATATCGAGGTAACAATCGGTTCATACCAATATCCTTGAATGTAAATTAGGAGAAGGGAGTGTTCTGCACGCACTGTGAACTGTGATACTGTTTTTTAATGGGATTTTATAAATCAATTAAAAGTATGTCATTGATTTACCTTGTCATGGCCTATTTAGCTGTATCATGTTAAACTCAAGAATTTAATTATTCGGTAGACAACATGACTAGATTTTTTTTTTTCATGAAGGTGACAAGCAAGCATACGGCTTGCCTGATGGAAAGCTGTTACCGTAGATGGACGCTTGCAACACCAGAAGTATCGCTTATGCGTTCCCGACTTTAGTAGGAATTAAATTGAATTGTAAGCTGCGTTCTGGGTACTATTCCCGTTGACAGCGATGTGGACGTAATCTTTGACGCCCTTTGAATGTTTTTGTACATATTCCTATTAAGTTTTTATTTAAATTTTGTATCTATAAGTGTTGTATTATATAGTTAGAATGCCAAAAAAATAGTAATTTTGGGAGCGTCGATAAAGTGACATTCACGTACATCAATAATTTTGTCTCGTTCTGAGCGATATATGCTCATATTATTATAATGTTACCATTTCGAGGCAGTTGAGGTGTCAACAAATAAAATTATATGAACGTGGTTACTTTTAACGTAAAAAATCAATGATGGATTTGTAATAGATATTTAAGGAATTTTAATGTTTGGAAAATCACCTTTAATTTTATGAGACTTCATAAGATATAAAATGCACAAAGAAATAAAGTTTATCTTGTGTGTATATGGTCGCGGGACTGTACTAATTACCGTGACCCCGGAACATAAAGGGTTATTGAAGGATACCGTGGAATTTAGTCAGTACGAGTCTGACAGTACCTCCCGCTCTGCCCTGGTATGGAGGACTCATTTGATGATTTTACCACGATAAAAAAAAAAAACTTGTGTGTACATCAATAAATAAGCTATGTTTTTAATGCGAAACTAATTATAATATTATTAAAAACATTTCAGGTTAATCTACCAAGATGCCAGAAACATCAGTTATCTTCGGCACCAACGAGAAATGGCGGATCAACCGGAATATCCTGATCCTAGGGTTTGCGTTCATGGTCCACTTCACTGCCTTCCACGGAACTGCCAACCTTCAGAGCTCAGTGAACAGTGATGCTGGTGCCGGAGCCTTTACCCTGGCTGCTATCTACTTTTCCTTGATATTATCAAACATACTACTGCCTGCGGTGGTTATCAAGTAAGTATCATCATAAGCGAGAAAGCGGCAAAAGTCGACCAATGCTATTTCACATCTCTGTGAAGCCACTGCACTAACATGCATTGAATTCAAGTAGTATCGCAAAGATATAGTGAAGATCTTTCGCTGTAACATGCATCAAAGTGTTAAAGCTTATGCAATAACGTCACAATTTTGTAGCATCGAATTAACATTTATCGATATTTAGCTCGTCGATATTTCGTATTATGATTGTCATAACCAGTGTTGTAAGCTCTTTCAACACCGGATAGGAATCCTTAAAACTTTATTCGTATTACATCGTGTAATACGAATAAAGTTTGAAGGACTCCTAATGGGTCTACCACACGCACAAGCTTCACCACAGTTTTGCCTGCGCAAGCTTCTCGTATGAAAAAACAATACACGGTCGGCAACACTGCACGCCCGACCACACACACAGGCAAGTACGCGCAGGCCAGGCTTGTGTTGTGTCATAAGTGCTTACACGAAAAAAAAAATTATTTTAATACATATTATTTTGATATCATAGCAGGCAGTTCCTATGCTGTGTAGCAAAGGAACTGCTTGCTATGATATCATCACAGTTGTGGTTTGATAATGATTCAATTAGGTTTTTAAAAAACAATATTTCATGGGTTTTTAAGTTACCGTTTTACGAGCATTATTTTACATCTTATTGATCTTTATCGGACAGTTACTACTATGTATACGTGAAGTATAGCTACATCGGTCTTAAAAAAAAAACCAAATTCTAATATGTACCTAGTAAGATACATGTGGAATTAATTTTAAAACACCTAGACGAAGGATTAATTTTGTACTTTAATTTGCACGTACATAAACCTTGGCAGAGTAAGGTGCTGCATTGTAAATGAACTGCTGACGCTATAAAGGCATATCCGAATTTGAACAATGATCATTAGACTAACTGAATTATAAATAGATTTAACATTTTCGTAACACCTCATATTCCTATCCGGTTCATCGAATCCGATATTGTTATAAAATATGGGAATTTACAAATCCAGTCACAACTGAATTCGAACTTAAACAAATTCGATAGTATCTGAAAGACAGAAGAATGGCAAGATGTTAATGCGTCATAAATAAAGTATAATTATACAAAGAACAGTCCTTTATTCGGCAATTGATTGCTGAACCAGAACCCTTGAGAAAGCAGTTTCCACTGATACCACAATTCTGTCCAACAACATATTTGTAATCCCCAAAAGCTTAAACAAAAAAGGGTCTTGACAAACTGCTGACAGTGACATCTCTACCAGGTGATGCAAACCGTATACCTACATGAAATAGAGGTGAGGCTCCATGTCCATCACCATTCGTTGTTGTTACTGAGACATTCTTTGCAGAAACTTCTAATAACACCACGGTCAACAACAGGTTATCATGATGATAACATGACATCATCATACGAGTATTATTAGCCGTAAGACGTCCACTGCTGAACATAGGGGGATAGACTTCCAATAGGACCGGTTGGAAGCGGCTTGCACCCAGTGTGATCCTGTGGTTTTAATAAGATCGTCTGTCCACCTAGAGGTTGGTCGTCCTACGCTGCGCCTGCCGGTGCGTGGTCTCAATTCGAGAACCTTACGGCCCCATCGGCCATCAGATCTGCCTGCTATATGGCCTGCCCACTGCCATTTCAACTTGCGTTATGTCAGCAACAATACCTTATACTCAACAGTAATACTTAAGACCTCCAGACCAATTAACTTTCTTTGTCAACAGATGGCTAGGTTGCAAATGGGCTGTAGCAGTGTCCTTCGTAGCATACATGCCGTTTATCGCAGCGCAGTTCTACCCCAAACTGTACACCCTCGTGCCCGCTGGAATGATGGTGGGCTTCGGTGGAGGACCGCTTTGGTGTGCCAAGTGCACTTACTTGTCTGTGGTAAGATATCTACTATACTAATATACTATACGCTCTAAACTGGTTCAAATTGCAAAAACATTTTAGTGTTAGACAATTAACTAGGGTGTACAAAAAATACCTAGGACATATTTTGACCACCGACCTCAAGGATGATGACGATATAGATAGGGAACGAAGGGTGTTGTCGGTTAGAGCTAACATGATAGCTCGCAGGTTTGCACGCTGTTCTAGAGAGGTGAAGAAAACCTTATTTCGAGCGTATTGCACTTCTTTTTACACGTTTAGCCTGTGGGTTGTGTACACTAAGAAATGGGTGCTAATGGGGCTGTCTCGTTACTGTAGCGCGTCGTGGATGTTCGCTGAAGCTCGCGTCGATTGTTTTTACGAAAAGATCCGCTTCCCTGGTGCGCCGCGTGTGGGCCAGCCCCAACATTATACGGCGATGTGTCGCGAGCAGATTGGACTGTTTGTGTGTGAACCGCTGCTGCAAGCTGTCTTCTTCGCTGCTGAGCCTGTAGCAGGGATTCACACACTTTACATTCATTCTATAGATATAAGTTTAATGTGAAGATTAGAAATAGTAACATAGTGATTAAGAAATATTGTTATCAACACTTTGAGTCAAAATAAATAAAAATTCAAATTATTGAGGAAGGCTGTAAGCTATATCGCGCTACGAGTATTGGGAGCCGAGCAGTGGGGATGAACTACGGGGAACAGGCGAGTAATAAAGTGGTACAACGATATATGGCGGTCGTTAGATGTTCCATTAATTTTGTTAACATCCGATTATTGTACTGAAAAGTCAGAGGATGTCATTTAATTGTTTAGATGTCAAGGGGGATCATGTAAAGTTATTCATATTTGCGGGGTCGCAAACCTTAGGTAGGACTAGATAGCGACCAGATTTTATGGGTCACTAAAATACAGGGTGTGCTCTATTTGGGACCACTGTTAAACCTAATTCAAAAACCTGCAATATATAAATGAAAAAGTGAAGCTTCCTTTTTAGTACTACGATTGTCGACGCCGTTTGAAAGAAAAAAATAGTCAAAGTTACCTGGTAGAATTCAAAGTACAAATTTGATTAAATCGAATATCAATATGTCCTGGCTGACTACCTCAATGTAGGTGCTGAATATATTATATTACATAGTAACATATTTATATACAATACACGTACGAGTACATTATATACAATATCTCATTACAAAGTACTGTGCGTATTTTTTTTGTGCTAAGCCTCATCCATATACGACTACCATTCAAAATTAATGAATTAAGTTTGCTATTAACATAATTTATCTATTTATACCTACGGAAGTATGTGATGTATATTTTTACAAAAGGAATTCACGTGCTTCACGAATATTGATGGCTTCATAGTTCATATAGATAGACTCATCAATATTAAGTAGGCGCTTGAATCAATTCGGTCCTGCCACCCTTAAAAGGACGTAGCCAAATCCTTTGGTTACACCTTATCCTTTGTTTACTAAGCAAATATAATTATGAAGGCAAAGTTGGCGCAGTGGCTGAGCGATTGTCTGCTCCGCAGTGAGTCGCGGGTTCGATTCTGCACAAATATTTGTATGGCCTGCAAGTAGTTGTTCCGAGTCTGGGTGTTTGTGTATGTCAGTTTCTATGTTTGTAAATCCACCCTCGACACAGAAGAAATTTAAAAAAAAACAACAGAGGCGATAGTAAAGATGTTACACATAAAAAACATCAACAGAATAACACTGCAAAACGTGCGTTTATTGTACAAAAACTGACGCTTTTAAACAAAATCACCGTGTATAAATAATGACATCATCTCCAGAAAAAAATACTAATAACGCTAATTTTTAGCTCCACTTTTCTAAATGATGTTCATTTCATTTTCTTTACTATACAAACATAAGTATTGTTTCAGACTACACTAAATGAAATGACCCAAAACATTCCAGGTGGCTGAACCGTACGCTAAGCTCTCTGGGGTGTCAGCTGAAGTCCTCGTGGTACGTTTCTTCGGCCTCTTCTTCATGTTCTACCAGATGGCACAGATCTGGGGCAATCTTATATCTTCAGCTAGTAAGTTAACAGTTTTATACAGCTATTATACGAGTAGAAAAGGAAATGGATGGAAGAGTTTTCAGATTAACCGCGAACTTATTGTGGCTTATATCTGGTACAAGTCAGGCGAGTAGTTAGGGTAATCCTTATGCAATGAAAAGGTCCGTCTCAATTTGATAATTATAACGACTCAAATCGTTGGCTGACTCCGGTTTGCTAGTTAGAAGTTCTTTACGTGAAGATTTAATACACCAATGGTGATAATGGTGTCCAATGGTGTCCATCTGCTGGGCAAAGGCCTACTTCCACTTTTGAGGAACCTGCATCCGTAAGATTTAATAACATCCAAGATTTTGCCAAATTTTAAATTGCAATTGTCACAAATACAGACGCCAGCTGGTTAACGTTTCACTGAATATTAACCTTCCACTATTGTGATAAGGTTGAAAATCTATTAAAGAAATTTAACAGATTGTGGTAACTTGATGTCTGTACATAGAACAAAGCAGTTCAATTAAACGAGTCCACACAATATTCGCATGATTAGTTAAACAAAATAAACATTGAACATAATCAACACAAGGTCACAATCACAGCAATTCGGAACAGTTCCTGGTAAAGACAACTGTCAAGTGAAAGTTAAGACAAAACTCACGACCTGAACAACCTTGTGGCTAAAATGTGGACCAAAATAAAGCAATGTCGATCAAATTGTGATAGCAACAGGAAGTAAGATTGTGTATAATATTAGGAAGTGTAATTTAGTATTGCCTAGATTTTAAATTGGTTAATTGACTTCTGTATTTGTATTGCAAATCGTTATTTTGATTTTTTTTGAACCGGCATGTCGGGTGTTCAAACTCGTGCAATAGCTAGTCTAACTACGACTTTTAGTTAAACGTATAAATGCTATCATAAAATTGTTTGCTAGTTTAATTAGGTACATTTTCGGAGTAAGTTATAAGTATATTCAGAGAATTCCTGTATTCGATCGCCTCGATATGTATTCGTTGTCTTGTTGGAATTTACAAATACTAGCCCTTAACCTCTGCAAAATGTCAGTATATTAAAATTAAGAATTTGTAGAGGGCGTTGATGAGACAGCATACGATTGACTGAATGAGAGAAGACTTTACCTTAAACTTAGTTGAGTTCTGTAGAGCAAGGTCAAAGAAAAGATGTAGGAAAATGATAGACGAAAGGAAGAAAGCAACGTGATGCACCTTCCTAAATAAAATAGGATAAGAACAGGAAGATGATGATTATGTGTAGGTTTTTTTGTATCATGGTAAAATGTTCAAATTAGTCTTTGTTGGAAGACTACGGGCGGGACTGTCAGACTTGTACTGACTAAAATCCACGGTGATCTTTCAATAGCCCTTCACGTTCCATGGTTATGGTAACTTGATAAGACAGTTGCGCGACATGATGTATAGTTGAGTTCGTAACCATCAACAAGTGAAGGTTGCGATCTTAACCTCTCGGGCGCGTTACGTACACCCGGGTGTACATAAGCGAAAACGCCCCAGCGCCTTACGTACACACGTCTGTACATAACAGACAGTCGCTCATTGGACGTTGATTTTTATCATTTTCAATTATAAATCGCCCGAGAGGTTAACTATGCACTCACATAAGAACAACTCTTTCAGTTCTGTCATCTGACCTGGGCGATGCACCTAAATCTCTGAACGCGACCACTCCCAGTATTGCTGCTCTATTTACCAACGTCACCAGTGCTCCTACCGTGGACTTCGGAGCTACGTGTGGAGTCAACTTCTGCAGTGCCACTGCTGATCATGTGAGTGTTAAATTTTATTTTTGTATGTGCGAAGTCGGTGGTGGGAATTATCACAAATCGATCGCAGCGCGCTACGTGGAAGCAGTCATGCTCGCGAAGGAGGAGGCAGGCCGCGTGAGGGAGAAGACAGCGTCCTCCCTCTACCCCAGCCGCAGTGGTAGACGCCCACGGCGACAGACGTCGGCAGACGATCTCAGGCCACCGTAGGCGCGGGCATGCGGGCAGCGAGTAATGGGCGACTCGCTGTCCGACCATGGACCATGCCCGGGTCGACGGCGCGTTGTGTTCCACGCGCGCCTCAAGGAGTGTCAGCATAGTGACGGTGCCCTCTGTGGAAGGCCAAAGCCTGCCGGGGTCACGGGACTCACGAATTACCGTGACCCCGGTACGTAAAGGGCTATTGAAGGACACCGAATATTTTAGTCAGTCAAGTCTGACAGTCCCTCCCGCCCGGCCCTGGGTGGGAGGCCTCATATGATGATTTTACCACGAAAAATAAAAAAAGCGCGCTACGTGACAAATATGTGAACTAACTGGGGACACCCGCGGAGTAAAACACGTGTTAAATTTAATAGGCAGCACAACCATTTTAAATAGTTTTTTAAATATGTCGAAAATGTTTATCAAAACATATCTAGTTTGAAAGAATTGACAGATCTTATATCCCTAAATAATATGGCCAGAAGGAGGCACTGTCATCGCGCATACTGCATATAGAACACTGAATTGATTTAAATTTACTTCGGAGGTTTGTGATCGTTTACATTCATCATCAATATCGAAAATGAAATGAAAAATTTAGTTTTGATCATCATATCCAGAATAACGCAAGAAGACTGAAAAAATAGATTTAGTTGATAAGTTAGATTTTTAAACATTATTTGACCCGTATTTTTACTTTTGTTATGCAAGCCAAAATTGACGAGATATAATATATATTTAGTACATACAACGCAACATGTGCTATCTAGATATAATTCTCTTCATTAGTTCTGACGTTACTCTTGAGTTTCGATACGACAGGAGATATCCCGTAAAAAGAATAAAAAATATCTTTTATTTCTTTTTAATGCGTAATTAGATTTGCAATTCATTGATGCTGTCTTCATGCCTGTTTGTCGATCACATACATCGGCTATCGTCGTTTATTTGATATTTAGATTTATATTATTTACTGTTGGTTCTAGGGCAACTCCAACTTGGAGCCTCCATCAGCTTTAAAGATCCAGGTGATTACGGGAGTATACCTCGCGTGTATGGCTGCTGCTGTACTTCTGGTCGCTGTTGGAGTCGACTCTCTTACCCGGTAAGTCTGCAATTGTAACACAGATGATTACAGCAGAGTTGCAGGTACTGATTTTTGAAGTGAAAACTTCTTTAGCGGCGTTGTGCACTTTTTTTGAAATGGGTAAAAAATGTTAAACTCGCGTCAGGACACGTGACCTGATCGAAAATTCGTAAGACGGCGCAGGGCGCTTGCGCGAATGTTCGTGTATGTTTATTACTATTGAAGTTTTCACTTCTGCCGGCACTCCCAGAGTGCAACCCGTCGTTTTTTTTAATTATATTCTATATCTCAAAGAGACCTCGAAGTTCTGTCTTTGAAGACAAGACAATATGTCTATTGTATTGTAATGGATTTTTACCTCTATAGTCTACAGTATGAAGTTGAAAATCTATTAGAAGCTCATCAATGAACTCGTCGTGCAGTCTTATATAGAATAGCATAGCTTGTTCTTGATCGGACGGCAAGTTACACACTAATCACCGTCCGGAAACCCGCGCCTGTGGGGTGGTAACGCCACACCCCTTACCGCTTCTTCGCATCTGCTTTGTGTTATTCGGTATCGTATGAAAATAGCCTTAAAGCTTCCATTAGACCAGGGTTTCTTAAAGTGGGGTCCACGGGTGCATGTGCACCAGGGGTCCGCAGTAGGTCAGCTAACTCTTAACCTATTTACTAGGAAATAGTGTAATAATCTCGTCTAGACCTAGGTTAAGCCAAGAACTCGCCGCGACGACAACGTATCGTCAGTCACAAAACATGAGTTAATTGAACATAGACTAAACTTCTAGGGCAGGGTTTCTTAGCAGCACAGTTGTTTAATATTTGACTTAAAATTGATTTTTCAATATAAATATGGCTTTTTTCTTTCCTCAAAATATTATTTGACAGGGGTCCGTGGAATTATTTATATTGTGAAAGTGGTCCGTGACTGCAAAAAGTTTAAGAAACCCTGCATTAGACCTATGTAGATAAATGAATAACTTCAGAATCTAATTAACAGATACACAGCAGGTCGCAACACGTCATGTCAAGGCAAGTCTGGTTTCCGTCTGCTAGCAGTAACTCTTCGACAACTGAGACACAAGTACCAACTGCTTCTACTGCCTGTCATCGGCTACATCGGTGCTGAACAGGCTTTCATGGCTGCTGACTTTACACAGGTAAGATTTATGCTATAACAAGCGTGTTAAACGGTTTCGCTCGCGTTAGTTAAGAATTTACAATAAATTCGGATTGTACATGTAGCAATATCTATTACCATACACATATAAAAAAAAAATTGTTGATTACTAGCACATTTCATCTGCCTAGCCTTTTCCCAACTTTATTGGGGTCGGCTTCAAACCAGATGCAGCTGGATATCAGTATTTTACATGGAGCGACTGCCTGTCGGACCTCCACAACCCAGTAACTGGGTAATACGATACCCCATGGTAAGACTGGTTGTCAGACTTTAGAGCTTCTGACTAACAGTAACGACTGTCAAAGATCTACAAATGACAGCCGGGACCAACAGCTTTACGTGCTTTCCGAGGCACGGAGGAAACTCGCTATGACAGATGGTCACCCATCCACAGACCAACCTCGGCAAGCGCGGCTTAACCCGGAAGATCGGCCTGTGCGGCTGTATTTATTTAGCCACATGCTATTAATTACTATACTTACTATTGTTGATTACTAGCACAGCTGCGAATTTGTCAGGGACTGTCAAACTCGAACTGACTAAAATCCTGCTCTGCCCTGGGTTCCCACCCATGGACGATGACTCATTTGATGATTTTACCACGATAAAAAAAAAGTAATCGCAAACTTTGAACTTTTATTGATGTGTGTATGAACGTTATTGTTATTTTTGTTGACATTATATAAGCCCAATTGCTTAATGATCGGTTCAGTTCTTTGGGCGCGAAAAGTTTGAACTGTTGCTGAAGAGTACACCTGTAACTTGTATTTTACTTATGATTCTTTAACATGTACTTTTATTATACTAATCTAAAATGTATGCACTGTTTGTGTACCATCCGTCTGGGTTTTCCCGGATTTGTCCTACTTTGGGGGGCTTCTTTTGTAGTCCGGGTTTATAATTCAAAGTCTTGGGCCGCCCGCGACACACGCATACTTCAACGTCCCCTCACTCCAAATTTTAAAGATGGCAACCCTATATATGGCACTACAAATGAACGCGAGAGAGGCCGCGTGAAAAAGCTACTTTTATAACTGGGTCTATCGTATGTTTCCAAGTGAGTTTGTCATGGTATAGTCAGTGCCTACCAAATTCGTTACAGCAAGGAAACGTTATGTTATCTATTGCCTTCTTTAAAACAACAAGATCTTTTTGCTAAATGCTATTGTTTATATATCAGGCGTTTGGTAAAATGTATTTTCATTTTTAACAAGGCGCTGTACTATAAATAGTTTTAATATCAATGAGTGTTTCTCCTAAATAAATCACGCCAGATTGACCCCCCATTTTTTGTGGTATTAATGTCATCAAACGAGTCCTCCCACTCCGGAGTGGAACGAAATTGACTGTCAGGCACTTCACTACATGGTATAAAACAAAGTCGCGTCCCGTGTTTCTATCCCTATGTATGCTTAGATTTTTAAAACTACCCAACTGACCTTGAGTGATCCAAGAGGAAGGTTTATATGTATTTGACATACATAGTATAGTAGAGATTGCACCCGTGCGGAGCCGGGGCGTGTCGCTAGTACTGAATAAAAATTTCCCTGTTCCTCAACATGACCTTTGCGTCCTAGAGCCGCAGTGCACTTTTAAGACAGTTCCGCTAACCAGGTTGATCCTTATGAAAAAATATGAATATGGGTAGTGTTTAAATTACTCAGATCAACAATTCTCTAGAGTTATGAGGAATTGAGGAACACGATGTAAGGTTTTACATCGTTCTTAGAAAAGGGAGGAACCTCCACTGTAGCCATTGTTCTGTTAAGTAGTCTGCTGTCCGATACCTAGCCAGCCACATAACTTTGTGTAATTTATTTCATCATCACTGCTCTCAAAACGGAGAAGAAAAACATCAGGCAGAAATGTCCTAGAACCAAAAATTCGTAGACAAAATTGAAATAGTGATGAACCGGCAGTTTTGTGTCACTCCTTAAATATTCAATTTTAAAGGTTTCGAAAAGCCTCAAACACTTTTTGGCGACCAAAAAAATCGCATCTTTAAATAGTATCTCGCTTCATTCAAAATCATTTTCGAGAGATAATTGAAGTATTGAGTAAGTTTTCAGCGTGCCTCATGCACTATTCCAAATTTCGAGTAACTTTTAGGCCATATGTCCGCGTGGAATACAGGCCACTCTCTTTCTTATAGAGGCCTGATGAGATGTCCCAGCCGTGGGAACAATTGGATGCGTTACGAAGTAGTTTTTTGTACGGTTCTTTGGTTTGTAATTCTTGTTTTATAGTTACATAATAGTTATTTATGCAACTGTTGTATAATCAGGGGTATTAAAACACGAATGTGGGTTTATCACACGAGGCGTAGCCGAGTGTGATAATAGTATCACATGAGTGTTTTAATACCTAATTATAACGGTTGCATACAAGACTTTATCTACAATCATGCTGTGAATCCTCTATAAAAGATTCTCATAACATACCATATTCGCATACCATTTTCGAGTGAAAAAATGGCGGGATATAACACGATAAGGAGAGTTGTTCTTTTTTCAAAATTTTAGCGATCTGGTGGTGAAAATGTCATTGCATGAGAATGTTCTTTTTTTGAAATTCATTATAACACGCGTTTGGATGATATAATGATCATTATATCATTGAGTGTTTTAATGTTGGCAATAAGCTAATTGTTATAGGTTCTTTTATAGAGGATTAATAGCATGATAGTAGATAAAAGTTCTAAACTCCAGGCATTCATCGGGTGCGCATACGGCATCAGTAACATCGGCTACGTGATGATCTGCTTCGGAGTGTTCAACGCCGTCGCGGCTCCCATCGCAGGTGCACTCGTCAAGATCACCGGGAGGTACCCTGTCATGGTCACAGCGCTGGTAAGAGATATTTTTATCATAATATACTAGCTGGCCTGGCAAACTTCGTACTGACTAAAACTAACGTTACTCAATCCCGGAACCCCTCCGCTAACACTTAAAATGTATGGTATGGTATTAAAGTTCGAATTGACTTTTAAGTATTATTACGAATCTTTTGTATGGGAATTTAGGAAGTGTTGTTTTTAGACTTTTTCAGACAATTTTTATTTATTTTTTCTCTTTATATAGCTTCGCGTACTTCAAGGAATATTATAAAAAAAAAATATTAGCGAAATCGGTTCAGCTGCTCTCAAGATTTGCGCTTAGCAACACATTCAGCGATTTATTTTTATATTATAGACTAGTAGCTGAACCTGGCTTTACATGTATAACAGTTACAGCCGACGAGCAGGCCATGTAACATGTTTATGTAATTTTTTATAGGTGAAAGAATTTTATTATCAAACCAATAAATAATCTAGGAAATAAGGCACAGCAAGCCTATACTCAGCATCATCTGCCTAGCTTTTTCCCAACTATATTGGGGTCGGCTTCCAGATGCAGCTGAATATCAGTATTTTACATGGAGCGACTGTCTATCGGACCTCCACAGCCCAGCAACGGGGTAATATAATTCCCCATAGTAAGACTGGTTGTCAGACGAGTAACAAGATATACAGGGTCTTTCTTTTAAGTTGGCTAACAGGGGGAAATTCGAATCCATAAGAGATACGAAAAAACTTAGTTAGGAAACTTTAGCTCTTTTGATGTTAACAATTTTAGTATAATTCTTTTTTTGCTCAAGTGAGGGAGAGTGCCTACAGAGTTAGTGAAACTGATCAATTTTTTTATGCAGTTTGACTCTGATTCCCTATTATTCTTCTGATATGGGTAATGAAATGACATTAAGATGAAATAGAGTCAAACACCTTAAAAAATGAACTATTTCATTTATTTTACTAACTTAAAAATGAAAAAAGTAGTTAATATCAATAGAAAGCTAAAGTCTGTGCTGGCTGTGCTTGCAACGTGGGATGACGCAAGGGTATCGACACAGGTAGCGTCCCACACCAAAGGTCTCCCCACCTTCCAAGGCACCAACGTCATTCCGTCTGGTCTTTTCCCATCGTCACGTACCAAGCCATTTGGTTCTAAAACCGCTGGTACGCCGGCGGAGGCAAAAGCTCTTTGCAATAAATATATATTGTAAATCTTTTATCTTTCAGCTACTGAACCTGTGTCTCCTGTCTGCCCTGTTATCCTGGCGGCCTGACCCGCAGCAGTGGTTGGTGTTCTACGCGCTCGCAGCTATCTGGGGAACTGCTGATGCTGTGTGGCTCGTGCAAGTTAATGGTAATCTTCCACTTCATTTTTTTTATGTTTTCCACACTTTTTTTTACGTGGTATAATCATCAAATTAGTCCTCTCACTTTGGGCAGCACGGGAGGGGGACTGTCAGACTTGTTCTGACCAAAATCCACCGTATCCTTCAATAACCCTTTACGTTCCAGGGCCACGGTTACCCCATAGTCCTACGAGCCCGGCAGGCTTTGGCGCTCTAATGGGGGCCCTGTCAGATTGCTGACAGTTCTTTGAGGCGCGCGTGGAACACAACGCGCCGTCAACCCGGGCATGGTCCATGGTCGGACAGCGAGTCCATTACTCGCCGTCCATATTGTCCCACAGGGATTTCTTTTGTGTTGTGAGTGCGTTTACAAACATAGAGACACACCCAGACCCGGAACAAATACTTCTACTTGCAGATCTTATAAATATTTAATCCGTGCGGGGATCAAACCCGCGACACGCAGTCATTTATGTTGATCGTTTAAATAATTTTCTCAATGGTTATTATTCATGGTCGCGGGACTCACGAATTACCGTGATCCCGGTACGTAAAGGGCTGTATTTTATTTAGGTGTATTTATATTTTCCCTTGAACAATTTATTCTTAAAATTAATCTTCAGTAACGTTGCTTCGTCTATATTTCAGCACTATCAGGCATCCTGTTCCCTGGTAACGAAGAGGCGGCGTACTCCAACTTCCGTCTGTGGGAGGCGACAGGCAGTGTGCTGTCCTATGCCACAGCACCCTACTTGTGTGTCAGGACTAGGTAAGACACGGTTGACAGGCCAACAGGCCTGTTGGTCTAGTAGTTAGTGACCCTGACTGCTATGCCGGAGGTCGTGGGTTCGATTCCCACCCAGGACAAATGTTTGTGTGATGAACACGATCATTTGTTCTGTGTCTGGGTGTAATTCATCAATGAAATGTATGTATTTAGAAATATATAAGTATGTTTATCAGTTGTCTAGTACCCATAACACAAGCTCTGCTTAGCTTGGGACTAGATGGCGTTGTGTGATAGTTGTGGAATATTTCTTTTTTTATTTTTAAGATGACAGATGAACATAATGGTGTACTAGATACCCAATTTGATTGAAAACAGAACAGTTTATTTATTTGGTTGAAGATTGGATTGATTGGTTGGTCAAACAGCCATCAGAATATTTTGTCTAAACCTTCTTCATAAAAGCAAAAAGTAGCGCCATCTATGATAATCATAGGAACTACGTTGCTTAAATCGACGAAGTTACCTGAGTTGACTGAGTTGCTTTGGCCCGGAACTGACAGCTGGGGGCCAAATAATTCGTGACATTTTGTTGTTTGGTTGGGCCTGTCCTTACGATGTAAGTCAATAGATGAAATTGAAAAAAAAAAATTGTTTAAATAAACATTTTTCGAGGAAGACTAAATGTATAAAATCACGCTACGGCCAATATGAGCCGTACAGCGGAGGTATCAATGATAACTGTGGTGGAGTTAAGGCACTTCTTTGGTGACGATTTTGGGAAATAGACATCCCGGGACATGGACATTCCGAGAAATGGACATTCTGGGACATGGACATTTTGAGAAATAGACATTCCGAGAAATGGACATTCTGGGACATGGGTATTTTGAGAAATGGACATTCT
This sequence comes from Agrotis puta, assembly GCA_943136025.2. Taxonomy (NCBI): domain Eukaryota; kingdom Metazoa; phylum Arthropoda; class Insecta; order Lepidoptera; family Noctuidae; genus Agrotis; species Agrotis puta. The sequence goes on from OW964178.2 coordinate 13,116,575, forward strand.
GGGACATGGACATTTTGAGAAATGGACATTCTGGGACATGGACATTTTGAGAAATGGACATTCTGGGACATGGACATTTTGAGAAATAGACATTCTGGGACATGGACATTCCGAGAAATGGACATTCTGGGACATGGACGACTGACGTTTTGTACTCATTAGACATAACAAAAAATTAAGACCCGTCCTTTTTCTTTTGACGTAGCAGCGTAGCTCTTAAATCTGTACGTTCATAAAAAAAACTTTAATTCTATTCCGCTTTTTTCCAGGTTATACTGCCTCTTCGCTTTCCTCATAGTCGGCTTCGCAGGCTACACCATCATAGAGCTGATGGAGTACAAAGTGAAGAAGGCTCACCATCTCGAAAGAAACTTCGAACTCGTCAACAAGAAATCAGAAGATGAGGCTTTAAGAAAACCTGGTGATGCTGATGGAGATTACTAAATCTGTATTTTTATTTAAACTTAGTTAAGTATACAATGTAAGAGAATTATGAAATCTAATAAAATATTTTAGACAACTATTGGTTTTTTTTGAGCTTCAATTCATGGAAATGGAAAACCCAACCTGTGTGTGCCATCCCCTTTCAAAAATCTTTGTGCGTCATATTTTGTTAGAGACAAAAGGTCGTATTATCTCCAATCTTTTTGTTCGATCATTCAGGAATATCAGAAATCAATGTTTCAGTTTTTGGGTCATATCTCTGAAACGGGGCGTCCTAGCCAAAAAACAAGGAAATTTTTGCATCCCCCTTGTACAACACCCCCTGGGGTGAACAGAGCTCGATCTACCTACGTATGACCTTGGCCCGAATTAAGAACCTCCTCATATTTAAAGTCGGTTAAAAAGGCTCCTTATTGAATTTATGTGTCGTTCAAACATAGAAATGGATTTCATAGATTTTGGCACATATCTCTGAAACGGGACGTCCTAGGCAAAAAGTAAGGAAATTTTCGTATCCCCCTTATATAAAACCCACTGGGGAGCCACAAGCTCAGTCTAGGGGTGACCTTTAAATGACCTTGACGAATGGAAGACCTCTTCTTTGAAATCGGGTGAAACCTTTTATTAAATCCAGTTCGGATTCAAACCAATCGTCCGGACATTGAAATCGATTTCTGAGGTTTTTGTTCATATCCCTGAAACAGGATGTCCTGGGCAAAAAAAAAAAGGAAAAATTTCGTATCACCCTTGTACGATACTCCCTGGAGTGCAAAGAGCTCAATCTATTAATGACATTTTAATGACCTTGACCCGAATTAAGAACTTTCTCACTTTTGAAGTCGGTTAAAAAGGCCTTTTATTAAACCCATACGTCGTTCGAACACAGAAACTAATTCCATAGATATTGGTTCATATCTCTGAAACGGGACGTCCTAGGCAAAAAATAAGGAAAATTTCGTATCCCCCTTGTACAACACCCCCTGGAGTGCAAAGAGCTCGATCTATGGATGACTTCCGGATGACCTCTGAATGACCTTGACCTGTGACTTTCACTTTTTGCTGTGTTAACATAAGGCTACAAAACACCTAACACACAGCGACTTGACTGGGTTTTAATTGTTTAATACTGATTTTTGGCTATTTTATTTTTATTACGGTCACGGTCAACGGTCATCCATAGATCGAACACTTCGCGTGTCAGTCAGTAGCTTCATAGCATGCAAGTCTTCTTCGTATACAATACGAGACATCGATATGGTAGACGAACTACTTCGGAGGGTCGGTGCAGTCAAGCAATTGCCAGGCTTACAGTAACTGCTCCAGCAGTCCGGGTATGGTCGCGGGACTAACGAATTACCGTGACCCCGGTACGTAAAGGGCTATTGAAGGACACCGTGGATTTTACTCATTTGATGATTTTACCACATTAAAAAAAAGGAGTCCGTGTATGGGTGGCCTGATACAAGCCGAAAACTAGCAAGTTGCAAGATCCAATAATTTTCATTTAAATCCAAATATCCTGATGAATTCTTCTTGAATTTGGACGAAACTTTAACTTCTGTGGTGATTATTTCGTATATGCGTAACTGAATTATACTAAAAGTAAAAATAAAAACAACAGGTTTTTATTTATTTTTGATATGGTAATGTTATTCAGTAGCACAATTTTGGTTTTTATCCACTTTGGACGTAAGCAATGTGTGTGTGAAAGGAAACTTTATCATGTTTAAATAAAACAAAAAAAATTGTTTCATTAAATTGTCGCTTTTATTTCTCTTCACATAAATACTTAAAGGGTTGGATTAAACTCGACCGGCTAAACAAGCTAAATCATTAACTAAGTACAAATGTTCGCAAGGAAACTAACAAAGTGACTAAAACCTTGTTATACACAATAATTATACACTCAAAATAACAATTACCAAAGTCTTGTTGATTACAAGTCACAATATTACTGAAATAGTAAAAAACAATCATGCAAAATCCTGATGACTGAGTCTTTGGTCAAGTGGACCCATCCAAAATGGACCCGCGGGAAAACTTAACCAGATCAAATTTTAAATAGATCGACTGGACCCGCTGTCCAACATCATTATTCGTAAAGTCACAGAGTAAAGCCAAAAATTTCATTTTTGTGATTTCACATTTATTGAAAATAAAAATGTAATTTTGAGGCTTGAATGTGGGTCCAGTTGACCGATAAAATACAGAAAATTATTTGTGTGGTCTTGTGGACCGGCGGGCTAGTAGCGAGCGGGTCCAGCTAACCGCAGACTCGATGATTTTCTCCAAATTTGAATTAAAGTCCGGACTTGTATCCCATATTGTTATTTTCGTAAAGTACTTAACACAGAACTATAGGTACAAATTTACACACTCTATATACTCAGTAAGTCACTGGTCCATTACAAAGTTATTTACGTAATAAAAGCTGTGATCAAATCTATAAAGTTCTATTAAAATAATCACTTATCAACAATAATTCGTCAAGTAATCTATAGAAAACTATTAATTATTATCATGTATTATTATCGTCCAATTTAAAGCGTACAACCGTAATACTTTTCTGAAAGTGTTATGATTATTATAATATTATTATCGTTATATATTCTAATTTTAAAGGAAGACCGTTTAAGGCACAGTTTTTAAATCTACGTACCGAAATAGCACCTTAAGTTTTTGATGATATGTTGGTCATAATACGATTAGAAGGTCACTGGTGATTTTCGATTCATAACAAAGAACATTATTATTTAGTTTGACTTGAAAAAACACAACTTTGCCTTCGAAAAACACTGGGAATTTACTATAAAATTACTTTACCTTACTTGGTGTACGGACAATGGTTATCTCTTTAATTTTCTCTATACAAGATCATCAAGATATCACTGAGTGTACAAAATATATTTTTGGTAAAGGCAAAGATGTCAATTCCCAAGTCCAATGTCTTTAAAAAGTATATAATCACAAGTACAAGTTGTATTTCAACCACATTTGAGCTACATGAATGTGCAACCAACATCCCCAGTAACCCGTTTTACCTACTAAATAAGTATATTGTTTATTTAACCATTATATTTTGGCAATTAAGGAGATTACCACAGGAAAACCACGTTTTTTTACAATATCTGTAGGAATTACCATCTAGATTCTATTTTACAACGACGTTTATGTAGCGTAACTGGCGGATTATAAATTGATAAAGTTGAATTAAATAAGCGAAAATATATAGAAACGTATATCAAGAAAAAGTGTTATTTTTTATTTAAATTTAGATCTTTCGCGATTAAAGTCTGGTCATGTATTAATTTAGAGAAAAGTAAAGTTAATAAGCTAAGTTTTCTTTTTAAGATTATTATGTCTCAAACCAGCTACGTTACGATATTCGTCGTTCCAACATTTATTTACATAATCCTCCACATTACAGAAAAAAAATATAATTACAAAGAAATTATTATGCTCGCTGTGAAGTTAAGTCCTTTATACAACTAACTAAACATTTTACACTACAATACATATTGTAGAACGGTATTACTGAGCTTTCTTCAGGTGTGGTGTAAATAAATGCTATCATAAATCCACGTATATATAACTATACATCTATACAACTATTGTATTTAAGTATATACACACCGTTTATAACTTTGTGACCCTGTAGACATGTAGCCTCGATTATTTAAGCAATATTTTTTACAAAACGGCCATTATATACAATATATTTAAGTTAAACAGGGTCTTAGCACCGAAATAATTTCGTTGTCAACAAAATATCTTTGTATGCAAGTTTCTTTTTGGGGCGGATATGAAAAATTTTGAGAGCGACCCCATTTTTTTAATTCAATTATTATTAATTAACATACAAAAATATTTCTTACGCAAGTATTACATTTAAAACATTTGGACGGCAACTCGTTTATTATATACAAAACAAAAATCTTATGAAACTAAAAGTAAATCTAAAGCGTCTTATAATAACTAAATGCAAAATCTATGAACGGGAAGACTGTACGAATGCAGGCAGATGACTATAATTAAACTAGTATTATTATGATTGTTAAGAATTGTTTTGAAATGTCTCAAATGAAAATTGGGGGTCGGGCATAAATTTTATACAACTCTAGCGACCCTATTAAATAGTTCCAGATGTCAATACGTCTTAGATTAATGTATCTTAATACTGCTTTTCATTTCTACAGAAAATATGAATAATACGTAAAAAAAAGTAAGTAATTGATACTTTTTCATCAAAAACACGTTATTCAAGATCGAATTTTAAAACAAAGACTTCTATATTTTCTCTGTAAACAAAAGGCGGTTGTGCAGGAACGATACGCATTAAAAATACTACTTTAAGTCCAAAGTCCTAACTGGGGCTAGTTGTGTTGCTCCGGGGCTCTGACTTGAGCGCCGCGCCATTCATCCTGGGCGCTATAGTAGTCAGGCTGCTCGAGTTTGCCTGACATTGAGCGCAGGGCTCGAGCCGCCTGGCCAGCACGGCTCGAAGTTTAAGAGCCGGTCCTAGCTTCATCTGCAGCATCCCTGTTAGGTGGTCCTCTGTGAGAAGGGGAAGGCCCGAACCGTCGATTCTCTGCTCACGGAAATTCTGGAAAAGAAAGCGTTTTGTTATTTGGATGTATTTTATTCAGAGTAATGTATGAATATCTGTAAAACGATTGGTTGACAGATAATTCATCTCACAGCTATTAAGTATAATTAGTTCTATTTAAAAGTCTATTCCATAAACTAATCTTACACCTTTTATAAAACTACTAAAGGCAAAAGCTTAAAATATTTAGATCTAAAAATTATGAACTTTCGATCCAAATAATTTGAAGATTACAAGGTCTTAACAGTGTATTAGACATCAACGCGCTGCGGCCGAAGGTGCACCTGTCGGACCATGTTGACGACTATAACACGTCTTGATATTTTAAAACATTTCTTCTACGTTCATTAAAATAATTACTGAGATTTATACAAGATGGCATGTAGATAGTTCCCCACATGCGTATAATTATTAATATAACGCACGTTAACATTAATTACCTATCTCAGAAGTGTGTCAAGTCATTTGACTGCTACAAATGCCAAGTGTGCTACTCCATTACTCTAATTATAGTACTGTAGCGACGTATTCATATCTCATCATAAGCATCTAAGTTAATGCTTCATAGCCGGATAAACGCAATTTATATATCGGATGCCATACCTCTGTCTGTTGAGAGGATTTTAATTCGTAAAGATGTAGCTTAATAAACAATTTGCGATAATTGTATTGTAGTAAATGGAAAGCATCAAGACGGCTCGCGGACAGGTCGCGGCGTCCAGCGACCTGTCATCTCCGCGGGAACGTTGACAAAAACCGCGCCGCCTACGTGACGTCCTGTGCCCGCCGCCTCCCGCGCACCGCGTCTCACCACTCCGCGCGCCCGCTTGCCGCGCGCTCGACCACTTTTTACTGCGCGACATTTGCCCGGAGTTCGATCCGTGTCATCCGACTTATTTCTTTTTTAAATTGCGCCGACGTTCGATTATTTTATTTTTTAATTTTATAAGGCTTCGACCGGCCGTCGAGCGGTAAAAAGCGATAGCGTATAAAAAAGTCTATGAATAATTAAAGTGAGATAGCTACTGGCTAGATGATGGGAACGTAGCGGCCGCGGCGACAGGTCGGCGGCTCCGCTGAGGGACAGGTCAATTTGCGGCGCTCGTTTTGTTCCTTTTTAGATTGCCATTAGCGTTATCCCGGGCTTGGGAGCAAATTTACTTTTATGCAAATGCGAAGCCATTCCGCCGGCGAGCGAGATTAGAAAACTTCACGTTCTAATGTATTGAAATTAAATAAAGTGGAACGCAAGACGGAGCATTGGGACGACCGGCGCGAGTGGTTTGGGGGCATGTTTATGTTTAATGGGGTTTATGGAGGAATCGGAGCAGGATCCTAATGTGTGCCCCGGGGTCACGAGTGACCCCAACCGTTCAAATGAAGCGGAATGATATTCGAGAAAATTGTTTAATTGTGGCTCAAATTACTGGTTCGGGGAAGCGACGCAGGCCTGTTTCGGGTTTGACCTTTTTATCTGGACGGTTCAAAGTCAAAGGGAGAGTCTATGGTGTTTTTTTGTTGAGAGATATTACCATAGGAGACGAAGGTCTGAAATTATATGGGTAGGATGTAATGTATGGATGATAGTGCAGGTTGTAAAGAAAGAAGATTGGTATTTTAATGAACGCTTTGCAGCTGCGGTCATGCAAATATTAGGTTTAAATTCATGTATTAAATTATTGATACTACGTATTTATTTGCCTTTGAATGTCGACCGATTTATGCTTGCAATATATTTTTCAAACTGATAGCTTGAAAAAATGGTGTAACCATTTATGTGCGCAAGTACTTTAAAGAAAACTTGCCTTGGGTAATTGCTAATTTTCTTAGACGATAGCTTTTCTTTAATTAGGTAGTTTTAAAATCGAACTTGGGCAGGTAGGTAGAACAAGTCATGCAACTCTATCAATAAAAAATCATAAGTTAATATCACATCGAACCTCGTCAGCTGGCGTTCGATATAAATTGGTTATTATCACGTAAGGCTGCGCCTGGGCATGTCGGGCGCGCGGTGGGAGCCTGTGGGTAACTAACGTCGCGCCTACGTTATTACGCGCCCTGTGCACTTAACAGGTTGCGCAGGGTTGCTCAAGGACAGGGCACAAGATAATGACGAATGGTATAGGTATGTTTCTGGATAAACTAAGAATGTTAGGTAAAGTTGATGTTTATGTGAGAATATTAATTAATAGCGATGCATTTAGTTGAAAGCCTACCTAATTTTTTCTGGAGATGAAATATTTTACACGTGAGCTATTGAGTTAAATAGCTGATACAAATTTATTCAAAAGTTGAATCCAAGGTATTATACATAGATTGAAAAGATGCTGCCTGCACCCAACAAAAAAAGGATGTTTCAACTTTATTTAAAGTGCACTTTTATAGCAACATTCCCTTCCATCTCCATATAATTACAACCAGTTACGGGCAAAAACAAACGCTTATACTTAGCAGCCCTATTTCGCAGATACTGCGTATCGCCCGCGGCCATGAACCGCGGCGCGCGCGCAGCAGCCGCGTCCTGAACAGGTTGCAAGGGAGCAAAAAAGGTTAAAGTATGTTCCCCTGAGGTCGAGCGGGGCGTGCGGGTGCGGGGGCGGGGGGGCTAATGACAGGGGCGGCGCGGCGCCCGCGGCCGCTACCGAGCGCAAATTGATGCCTGCGCCCTCTGCCAAACCTTTGCTCCCGGCTAGTGATGCACCACCACGATAAATTGTGACAAGCACGTTCTCGCCAGAATTATACCGACGTTTATCGACCCAGCGATCCGAGCGAGTTATTGTACTGCCGTTTGTTGCTCAGTTAATTTTACAAGTGAATATTTTATGGTAAATAGCAATCAGTGGTTTGAATTTTAAATTGCTGATCTCTAGTTTACTGCGTAATTTATAGCAAAAATAAAAGGTAATCATAAAATTGTGAAGTAAACAGAATATTACTTGGAGAGCTTAAATTAATATAACCAGTGCCTAAATTAAATTTGCCAACACCCATATACTAGACATGTAATTAAAAATGAGAGCTTTTATGAATTACCAGCAAATCACAGGTAGCGCACCACTAATTTAATCAACACACGATAATTAAGTTCAAAAACAGGTTGCAACAATTAAACAAACGTTACAAAGAACAATACGTAACACGCAATTGTACGATGTAATAACACATTATCGACATCGGCTATCGAGCGATAACATCACTATTCGGAGGCCGGGCTATAAAGATTGCTATTAAGTTTAAAGCATGGAACGCACAGTCTTGAGTTAGGGTTGGCACATAATGGTTAGAAAGTAAATATAGCACGTTGTAAAGTGAGCTGGGAAAACAATGGGAAGGTGGAATTATGTGGGAAATGGTAGGTTTGGAGTTACGTGTTGTGCTAATTTGTTAATGATGCATTTTACGGAGTAACTATGTTCAAAACATAAGGTTAACCATATTTGCGTCATCAACAACCAGGTTTAAGGATATTGTCATTGAAGATGTGTACACATCTGTTTATGTAGTAGACCAGAAACAAGAAAAGATGATAAAGCTGTAAATAATACAATCCTCCTTATGAAGTATATTATATGGCAAAACTTTGAATGAAAGGAATTAATTGATACGTCTATGTTATTGATTTAAACAATATGGCTTACTTAGTAGGTAATGTGCATACAACCATTGAAAAGAGGATACTAAGATGGTTTGGCATTTCACTTCATTATCATGAAGGGATCTTTTTGACTGTAATATTTCTATTATTAAGGTTTAAAACGTGATATTTACTGCCATGTTAAACTGAACTGTCAGTTCATCCGTGATCATGGCGCTTGCAGCGGTGCCGAAATATTGGAATTCAAAACAAATAATAAACATTGTAATTATCCCGTTTTAAACCTTAATATTAGTATAAGTGACCATGTCAGTCTCAAAACTTTTAATATTTATTGTAAATATTTATTTTATATTAAACTCTTTATGATCTAAAGTAATTTAATGTTTTCAATAAAGTGTCTGGTAGCCCTGTATTGTGTCTTATATTTAGTGGTGAGTGACGGTGCACGGGTTAGCTCTACGGTCTCTACAGACTCTACCGTAATTATAATCTGAGACCATCGCCATTTCTCAAGCAAACTCTTTTATTTCTAGAGTTCCGCACTTAAATACAGGAGATTACTGTGTGACTCAATATTTTTAGGGCGATTCTGTTTTGAGATCAGATCAGATCGATCTTAGGATTGAAACGGTGATAATAAAGATGGTGGATTCAATTTTCTTAATTATAAGGAGATGAAGATTTGGCTATAGATACATTTCCAAGGTAATACACGGTGATATTGAAAAGAGCAAACAAGGTTTAGAATATGATCAGGGAGGCGTCGATGTAACGTTGAAATGGGAGCTGAATAGGTGTCTTCTAAAGTATTAAACCTTGAATTTAATCAAATTAAGAGTATGTTTTATTTATCTTTTTAAGAGTAAATTGATTTGATGTGATCCCCTGCTGTTTTCTTTTTCCTTTATTTGCTGTTTTCTGCCTCCACTCACGTAAGTTTGGTATTCTCGTCATAATAATAATGTCCTTGTGTATTCAAATTCCGTTTAATTTGATAAAAGTGTAAAATCAACAATTTCTTCTAATAAAGGACCTGTAAATTGATGAAAACTGAAGTTAATGTTGCGTTTTTGATTATTACTTTTAAGACGGTGTTTATAAAATCAGTAACAAAATAAGTCTAGTCCACACTTAATCCTAACTATGTAGCTCAATGCTAGACTTAGATTGTTTTGTTATCAAGATCTTTATTGCGACGTAAAAATATTTTAGTTGCGTTAGTTTCCGAGTAATCAAGATGTATTAATTATTGAAAGCGAGTACCTCTTGTTACGAAATACACTTTTTTTTTCTTTTACTATTGGTAGTATATTTAGTTTTAGTTGTAAGCATTGTGCAATCGGGTGGACAATTGACAATTCATCATTTTTTAAAGAAAGAGGGGTATATTCGGTGAAGTATCTGGTATGCTACGACGGATAACGTCAAGTTACTGTATTTTATCCCATCACCCGCCGACGCCAACTTTGTCCGACTTGCGAGACCAAAATTGTGATAGTTCAGCTAATATTTGTGATATAAAATAATTTATAGCCTATAGCACTCAGGAATAATGTAGCACAAATAATATAGAATTGGATCATTTGATCACAAAGGTATTTTACCTCTTTAACAATATTAGTATAGATTTTTAATTAAACGCGCGGATAACTTTGATATCGAGTTTCATAAAATTTATTTTGTGTTCTAATACTTTGCCAGAATTAATATTAAATCTCTATCCAAATCCTGTTCTTTTGTTTTGGTTCAAATTCGGTCGTTGTTTGGTTACAGACAAAGATACCGAATCTAGCAACCGAGACAGATTATTAATTTCCAGCGTAAGTAATCCTCCTTTTTTAATCAACTACTCTAATCAAAAACTTCAAAAAAGCCATCAAAAATATTTATTTGTACAACAATACATATAAAATCAATCACGTAACACAACAATAGCTTCCCAAAGTGAGAGGTAAGAGGTCAGGGCGCTGGGCGATCGCCATTTTTTTTATCAATTGTCGTTTTGTACATTCGGAACTTTCTAACTTTTACTCCGTAATGGTCTCCATTAGTACTTTGCCACTTATGTTATTAATTTTTTACGTCTTTAGTGCAAAAAGTCGTTTAATTGCGTGGAGGTATGCCACCGCGTGAACTATCACTTGGTAATAATTGCCTTCGCTTCGCAGCTGTTTTTTTTGTGGTAGTATTTTAATGGAATCAATTTGGATTTTTTAAGTAGGTACTGGTACTCGTACAGTGGTTTGTTCTGTCATGTTTATAATTAGTTAGTTAAGCGATGGGATTTAGAAAAGTTAAAAGCAGAAGCTAATGATCAGTCCGAGATCCAAAGTTGAGCATAACATTTTAAGAATGTAGAGTAATTTTAAAAATGCTGCTTTACTCTCGTTTGGTACTTCGTATGTGAGTGAAATATTTTATGAATTGAAAACATTACAAAAGTCACAAACACTTGAGTGTTTGTAATTTATTGTTCTTCTACGTGTTTTGCATAAAATATAATCTTGTTTGTTGGTATTTATGTAGAACATTCTTTGTATCAGTAAGTAGATACAGTTACAATTCATTTTACAATTTGATCGTTTTGTGTATGTTTTTATGTAATGACTATCTGCGAATAAGATTTTGCGATTGCCATCAAACTATACCTAATTATTTCATCTGATAATAATGTGGCTTCCCGAGAAAAAACAAGTCTTCAAAATAACTACAAACAAACAAGTTTTATAAATAGCTTCAGTCCAAATTGTTGTCTTACAACAACAACATTACCTCACTCATTCTGTTACTAGAAAGCTTATCATTGTTGGCATCGGCGCGCGCGCAAAAAGCTCCTACATAATAATTGGAAAATAGCCTAACGCTGATCTGTGGGTGTGGCGACCGGCCGAGCCGGCGGCGCGAGATAGACTGACTCAGGGCCGCGGGAGGGACAGAGATAGGGACGGGTGCGCGCGCAGGTGGGCGGGGCCAACACACCCGAGTGTTGCCGACCATTCCCGATCACAACCGAATAGAGAACGCCCAGTCGCTAATGTTAGCGTACTACTGTCTGCATAACTTGAGCTGTTGTTTCCTATTATTGCTACGTTTTGAGAGGTCTTGTTAAAGTGGTGATTCGAACAATGCGAACTATGTTTGAGCAATGTAATGCCATTATATAGGTATTATCGGGCTAATACAAGTCTGGATAATAGATTGTTTGGAACAAGCATGTGTTGTGATATCCCTTATTAAATAAATTACTAGTGTGTAAGAGGATTTCTATTGTTAATTTGTTATCTTTGCTGCTAGATAACTTGATTGGAAGTCTGAGAAATTGTTTAGTCATTTATTGCGAGGTTTACAAGTCATCAGTATCGTTTTAAAAATGAGCAGTAAATATATTGTTCGATGGTACCTTGTTTACCAATCTTCATTATGGTTTTTCATTATGAAAGAAAAAGTTGTTTTTTAATCCAAGCACTAAATTAGTTAGCCTGCCGGGGTCGCGGGACTTACGAATTACCGTGACCCCGGAATGTAAAGGGCTATTGAAGGACACCGTGGATTTTAGTCAGTACGAGTCTGACAGTCCCATCTGCTCTGCCCTGGGTGGCAGGACTCATTTGATGATTTTACCACGCTCAAAAAAGGCACTAAATTACTTAGTTAAGTTTTGCAACTTTGGCAGATATCATGACAGATTTAAAAAAAATGCTGAAAAGAAACATAATGAAATGTCCGTAAGCTCATAACCATTTAATTTTCCTAACGAAATGAGTTCTGTCTACACCAGCTAATGAAAATAAGCTATTCGAAGCTATAAAGTTCGTAAAGCTTAATTGATTTCCCCGTTACAGCACTTGCAGCTTAACTGAAACAAGCTGGAGGTTAAGATAGGTTATTTAATAGTTAAACTTAATTATTGATTTTGCTGGGTTTACTATGAACTTAGTTTAGTTGAATAACTGTTTTAATTGAAATAAATAATCTTTTTAATAATATTCAGCAAAAGACGATTAGTAAAACACTTTATTAACTGACTTCAAATAAGTTTTAAATTCGTCGAAATCTTTTTAATTTTTGAGTTCTTTTAATGAGACTGGAACTTTGGGTGGAGTAGAAGGGACTGTAAGAATCGTACTTACTAAATACCACCTTGTTCTTTCGGTTGCCCTATGCGTTCCAGGACCGTGGGACTCTTTTTTTTTAGGCTGACATCATCAAATGAGTCCTCCCACCCAGGGCGGGACAGGAGGGACTGTCAGACTTGTACTGACTAAAATCCATGGAGATCCTTTAATAGCCCTTTACATTCCAGGGACACGCTTACCTGATGAGGCAGTCCCGTGGGACCCTGTTTAGAGAATCTCCGAGTTTTTTTATGACTATTAAGTCCCATCACCTACGTATACGTTAGGTAAGCGTGGTAGGTAAGTTCCAGGACCTAGTCCTAAGTACGTTATAAATGTCAGTCATCATCGTCACCAAACAGTATTCAGAATTAGAAATATATTATGATTACAATAATAATAAAACTGACCTTGCTAACATCTTTTCAAGTGAGAACTCGTACATAAAATCATTATCGAACTACAACTACTAGGTAAGCAGATCAATATCTCAAGATCAGCACATATTTAAATAAAAACTTTTTTAATATTTACTTCACAAATCTATAATTTATTTCGAATGCTATTCTAACACAGATTTTCGAACCAAGCAAACTACACGTAAGCCAATAATCCCACCAAAACTAAATAACCTCTTTTTTTTCAAGTCGGTTAAAAAACAATATTTTTTCAAAGCCAGATCCGTAGTAGCCCCCTTCATAATGGTAGGCGGCGCGACTCCCGTTAAACAAACAGACCTGTGCATGCGCAGCCCGTTATTCAACCACACCGAGATATTATAAGTTATTGCATTGTTACACCTGCTTTATTATGCAGAACTAAGTGATTCCTTGTTGTTGCTGATCATCGAGGAGTGTGGAGAAAGTTGGTAGGGGGGGGGGGAGTTGGGTATGTGCTAGAAGTTTCTGTTAGTAGTGACAAATATGAAAAGACGTATTTTGATGGTGTATGGATTGCACACAATACACACACAAAAAAGATGTCTAAACGTACACGGTTCATGAAGAACTGTGAAGTATTTTTTTTGAGACTTCATATGCTGGCAATTTAATGATCGATGTTTTTTTTTCAATTTACTTTAATATTAAATTTCGCCCATGTTCCGTGTTACACACAGCCAAACCCGGAACAACTTATAGTGCGGGAATCTTACCCACAAAACGTACCGCTGCTGTCAATCATCCAGCTACTGCGCCGACCATGCCTCCCATTATGAATTTACTACGTAAAAAGTAAAGAAAACTTTGGAATAAAAAAAAAACATTTTAAAGAAATGATATCTAAATAACCAAAAACAACCACAAAATCCGAGTAACAGTACAATTAACCTCAAGCAACCTTAATTTAAAACAACATTTTATTCCTCTATTTAAATCAAAAGCAGCACTTTCGAAACGTGAATCGATACTCACGATTAAATCGTATTATTAACAATCGAGTAAATAGTTCTCGGTATCTGTTGAACGGTGTTCTGGTGAAACAATCTGCTTGTATCATCGGTTGCTAGATTCTATCGGCTCGTGCCACTTGTGTAGATAGTGATGTCAATGATTTATTACTGGTTGTTTAGTCGATGTTTGGGTTGGGGTATCGACTGTCGATAGATTTTGAGTTAGGGTCAGTGAATAAGGGTTTTTTATTTAATTAATTGTGTATAAAATTATTAAAAAAACATTACTTGTCATATTATTGTTACTAGTTTTGCGTAAAACTATGAAAAGCTGTGTGAAAACAAAAATAACGCTGTCACATGCCCAGTGCTCACAGTAATGAATGATGAATGAAAGTTGACAATTATGAATTCAAATGTGTCAAGACTTTACGTTTAAAATTCAGATTGATAGGACGAATACCGCATCTATCATTTACGACAGCAAAATTCTAGTCGAAAGTAAATAAAAAAGATATCGACTATCGACAAACACTATCACATCTCTCAGTTGGCACGAGTAGCGGTCGCGTGCCGGCGCGCCCTCTCGCGGCCGATTGAAGAAAGTGCGTCGACACTCGACGCGGGACGTACCGCGGATCGCTATCTACGCGTTTTACTTTAATCGAGCTCTTTAGCCTTTAAGTAGTCGTTAGCCGGTGGAAAAACTACTGAATTAAGTCCAGTAGAATTAGAGGAAAAACGACTGAATTAAGTGAATCAGGTTTTGAAGCAAAATCGATTTAAAGTAATGGTTTGAGATGTCTTTGAAGATATCTGATTGATTTGTGAGGCATGTTTGGGTTATAAGAAAAATAATTAATTGGCATTTTAGGGGAGAAAGTGTTTGAACTTAAATCTTGGAGAGCGACTTTATAAAAGTCGTGTCTGGAGGTCATTTGTCGAGTTAAATCTGCAGAAAATTATTTAAAAATTATGTGAATAGGATTGATTCTAAAGTTCAAAAATACAGATCAGTTGAACTGTTTTCAATAATATATGTTCATGGAACTGAAAAGAAATTGGCCGAGTTTTAAAGTGGCTGCACTTTAGTCTGCTTTAAAAAGGCAAGTGATTGATGCTATTAAATTCTGTACTACTTTTAAGTAGCTCCAAGTTACACAACCGATCTAGATTTTCCAAAAAGGGACTTCCATTCTCAGATAACTCCTCAAAGCCTTTCCTCTCATGTTCTTAGTAAGTGGGTTTAATGTAAGATTAGTTAACACGCTCCGCTTCGCCAGGAACCCTTGTATTAGGTTCGGTACCCGATAGTTGCATTAGCGGCCTTGTTTATAACTTGCTAATGATATGTTGGCTGGCGGTACCGTTAGAGGTGCAGATGAGGTGCTGGGTTAGAGATTGTTCAGGAATTAAATTATTGGGTCTTCTGTTAAATGGATTGTTTGGTTTATTTAGCTGCTTTGGGGATGTCGTGGTGTCTGGCATATTTCTAATGAGTAGTAGTAATACCTCTTTTGATTTACATTAGGCGACATTGTAATGAAGTTTATGTAAAACTGTTGGAATATCTAACAGCTCATTTTGATTTTGACTTTATGGAATCACCTAGTGTGCATTTATAAAACCGAAATACTATCATATTCTTTTCTTTTTCGGGATCAAGACCGAACACAACTGTTCAGAAATAGAGATGTTTCTGGGAAACTCTGCAAGTGTCATCGTTTGTACATTTTATTGGAACATTATTTTTGTATCATAAAAACTAAAAGGTATAACAACTTTAATTTTACCCCCAAGCCGTGTCCTTAACACCATAATAATAACCCCACGGATACTGAATAACTGTCAAAGATATTTTTTTTACAAATGTTAAAATCATCACAATTGTACGCATATTTTCTGTAATTTTATTTGAAATTCGAATAATTACCACTTGTCCTTTTCCCCATCCCCCTTCCTCATCTAACCTCGACCATATAATCACACTTACCGTCCTAACACATAACTGATCGGTGTAACTTCCAGCCAGCTATCGTATTATAACTGGTATAGTTATTAGCCGGCTTTCATCCGCAACTAGTCCGGTGGCAGAATTCATGGGCCTTATACGGAGCACGCGGATATGCCGGCCGTGGGTGACCATGGTTGGCGCGTTGGTGGTAAATTGTATTGATTTTTTTTTATCGTGGTAAAATCATCAAATGAGTCATCCCACCCAGGGCAGGACGGGAGGGACTGTCAGACTTGACTGACTAAAATCCAGTAATATTGAAAGTGTTATAATATATGGGTTTCGCTTCCATATTTTTCAAAGACATTTTTGTACAGCAATGTATGACAGTTTAGAACTGATAAATGACACGAGTACCTAACTCTCAAAAGTCCTAAACATATAATTCCTCAAGTCTGGTGCCCCTACAAATTACAAGTCCATATCTCGGGGCGGTGCGCGACAAGGACAAGATAGCTCATACGTTTGTTTGTACCATTGAATATACATGAGCCTTGCTTTATTTGCAGAGCTACACTGTCCTACTAGACATTAGTGTCGCTTCGCGCATTGTATTTTGTAAGCGAATTGTTTCGGGAGCGATCTTGCACTGAGATTGTAATGGTACTCAGGGTAATGAGATGAAGATTAGTTTTGTTTTTGTAATTAATTTATTACCGAGCTAATATTTTTTTTTGTTTTTAATTTCCACACGAAAACTTAAGTGACAAGTTTTTGACAGCTGTCATTTTGACCGAACGCGATCTAAACGTTGACGGGACGAGTTGGTATGGACCAACCAGTGCTTTGGATCGTAAGGATGCCACTTCAAAGTCAATGGACCTTTGCCCAATATTGAAATGACGGAAGCTAAGATTAATAGTAAGGCTCCTTTTAAAGTTAACCTAGAAACTTAAAACCGTATTTTTTTTAGCCAATTATGGAAAGTACTGTTAAAAATCCACAATAAAAAATATTCATGAATAAAGTCACACCTCTAACCATAACCGTGTACTTTTTCACCTCAAACTAGTGGGGATATTACAAATCACCTTTTACGGGTTAAACAGTCGATAAATCTGCTCAATACACCCACAGAGCGATACTATCGCACCTCTACTGGCTTTGTGGTGTCTCGGGCTCTAAACGAACTTGCCTTTGGCCACTTAGATTTAAGAACGATAATTATAACATTTTCAAATTCAAAAGTGCGTTCTGAATTCTAGTTTAGTAGTAACGTCATGGTTGTTTATGATTCATTCTTTATTTAAAATAGTAGTCTGTGTGGCCAGTTTTAGATAAAGAAGTTTGGTTGGTATTTTTTTGTTTAGTGGTATTGTATGTTCTGTTTTTGTTGCCAGTGTGAAATTAGATCATAGGTTTCTTAATAAAAAAAACTTAGCTAGGTAACGAAATGTTTCTTTGAGATTTACAGAAGTACTATAGAGCTACCGATAGTATCAATTTAATTTTCAACAATAAGTAGTTATATTTAATAACAATTCTTAAATTTAATAGGCTGTTTTTCCAGTACGGGATCCTACTAAATAACAAGAAGCACTGCAACGATAAATGGCGGCATTAAGTCGTGTGCTAGTGTTGAAATTATAGCGAGTTAACGAACTACTAACTGTGGCTCGTAAAAATAACCAACAAGCTCGTAACTGAGGTAATGACACGTTTACAGTTCAACTCATTATTATTAATAAATACTTTCAATAATTATTACTAACTAGTGATCCGCCCTTGATTCGTGCGGTATTTACAACTTGACAAATCATCGAGATTGTTTACTACCCGTAAGTATAAACCGTATCAAAATCCGTTGAATACTTTCGAAGCACACCGGGGCCACATTTGTCAATGAAAAATTACGTTTATTTACATATTGTTTAGTGCTACGATAGCGGTAAGTAAGTGATTATTTTACTCAAGTTCTACTGCCACATTCATGGGGATTCATGCAATGGGGACAGTGGAAATTCACTCAACAACTACAACCACCAATTTATAAATGTCATTTATTTTAACAAGAAATGCTTCACTAGCGATTATTATTTTTTAATTTCTTCTGTTTTTCACGAGCTTCTGGATATTTCTGTTTCGATTAAACTTGGGCTTAACATTGCGTCATACGTAGCTATCTACATTCAGTAAATACTTTTTCATTCATAACTTTCCTCTATCCATAGACCAGAGCACACTAAGACAACCGCAACGTAGCGCGCACCCAGTAATTTGTATAACATGTAAAAAGCCGCACTGCGCGGGCGCACGTGAATAATGACATCTATAACGCGTCGGGAGCAACAATCATGTAGGTTTCCTTTTACAGAGCCATCGACATCCGGCCGGTAAACGGACCGGTCAGGGTTGCCACGTAAATATGATTATTAGACGAGTGTTGCCGGAAGAAAAGCGTTTTGAAGTCAATAGAGGTTAAGAGAGAGTGGAATATATTTCAGTGGATTTTTCCCCTTTTTTTACGAAAAAAGCCATTAATTCTTAAGAGGAGTATTAAATTTTTGGAATACTCGTGGTGTAGTGTTCAATTGAAATAAAACCATACATAAAATCATACAGTTTCGCAATGTAAGTGCACTATCTATAAAATTAAACGAACAAACTGAGCTTTATACCGTCTATATTTTCCAATAGCTCTCCAGCACAATGCATTACCGTTGCTTCTTCATCAAATCATAAATCTGATAGTCCGGGAGCCCAACCCTGCGACCGATCGGATCGCAACGATCTCTCTTTAATTATATTGTTACGGCGTCCGACCGGGAGGTCGTGAGGTTATACCAAATAGATTATCTTTAGATGAGGCCGGCTGCCGCTGGTCAATAGTCCCCTTTCATATCTGTACCATCGAAACATCGGATTCTTTTTACTACCCGCGGGTCATTATCGATACTGAGTGGATCACAAGACACTCTGATTGCTTTTTGTAATTTGGACCATTGAATGTTTGAATTATTTTTGAGAATTCTTTTTGTGCCGTGGTGTTGGCACGGTGCTCTCTGGTCAGTGATCGATTTTTTTTTTCTTTTTTTGAATGTTGGCTGATTGTCTGTGCTCCAGTTTTGAAGTTTGTGTTAGTTGTACGGTTGATATTTCAAATTGTGTAGTTTTTTGGAGATATCTTTGCGTTGATCTCTGCGCTTAGATTGAAAAAAAATTAATGATTTTGAAACGCGAAAGATATTTGAGTTATTTGATTATTGCTTACTAGATCGATGTAACCTACCTATTGTTAGAAACTCGTTTAAAGATATTTCCTTATTTGACATTCATAATGAGGATATAAATATTTTGCATTCAGAGATGTTTAACAACTTTAAATAAATTATTTGACGAAAACAATAAATTAAGCCAACGTACCATGGGACATATTTCAACAAAAATCTGCTACTCACAGATGTTATTTGTGATTACAAAAATGTTAAAGCGACAGTAGCATTATATTACGAAACATGTTATTCTTGCGGTTGACATTACAATAAAAAGACACAAAGGTTAATAAATTACTTCTTATGAATATCGACGCAAATAATACTGGCTAGGAGGAAGTAGACCCGTTTTGTTGGTACATCTGTGGCTTGCGTAAGAGCGGATGTTGGCCAAATATTTGAACCAATTGATGGCTCAAGTTTGTAACCAATAGATATGTTTTGAATAATTAACTATATCATTATTATTATGAGATATTTACCAACATGTATGTAACACTAGCTGTTGCCAGCGGCCTCGCCCGCTTCAATTCGAAATTTATTCCACAGGATGATAAAATCGAGATAAAAATTATCCTGCGTGTTAATCCGGATTTTAAACTATCTGTGTACTAAATTTCCTCGAAATCTGATCAGTAGTTTTTTGCGTGAAAAAGTAACAAAAATCCATCTTCACAAACTTTCGCATTTATAATATTAAGATATTTCAAAAGTGCTAACATGTTGGAAAAAAACAAATAATGTAATTAATATGGTAAATATCCCATTATAAATTTTAATGATTCGTTACCAATTTTCGCAATTCGATGATCTAGTTCAACATTTACCAATTTTCTAAAGAAATCATTCAAGAATGGCGCCATTAGTGAAGTCTTATTTACGCCATAGGCGTAACTAACACACGCACAAACACATGAAAACCATTACCCTCCTTTTTACCAACTACAAATGTTTATTTTTTGTCACAAATAAAATATACAGGCAGTTGAGTTAATGACATCGCATATTTTATGTCGCGGTTATACGTATAAAAAGAGTATGACCGCACATTCCATGGTTTGCATAGCTGTTACAAAATCGCTGCGCAAACGCACCTGCCGTATGATTACCATTGGAGACACGCACGCGATAGCGATGTAAAAATGAACTAATTTCGGGTTTGGTTGTTTGGATGATTTAGTTTTTTGTCGTGGATTTGAGAGTTCCACTTTATAATGGCGGTTTAAAAAGATGATGGGATTTGGCGTAGTTAAGTACATAATCACATTTGAGAGCTTTCTAATAAAATATTAGGTCCTTTCCAGTAAAAAAAAAAGAAGTAGGTACTTCTCCTAACAGATTTTATTTTTGGCTATGCTATGTGGGTTACAATAGTATGTCCCAAGTATTAAAATTATTAGCCTCATTCATTTACAAAATACTATACTTAAGTATCTATTGTGATCAACTTCAAATGTTTTTGAGGCGTGGCCAGAACAAAAGATGTGGTCTTCTAGCCTTTCCAGTTGTAAAGAGTAATCCATTATTCAAATACATCATATTGCCACGAGCCAAAATAACTCATTTCTAAACGTATTGATTTACAATTAATAGCCGCGAGGCCTAGACAATGCGACCTCGCGTGTTTTATTTGACATTTAGCCCGAACGACCTTTCGGGTTCTTTCGGACAACATCGGGTACACCTACGTACAAAATTACTATTCAAAGTAGGTGGTATGTTGAACTATTTGTGAGCTTTTATTAGATTAGCGGTACAGTCACGTACAAAAGCTTTTGCGAATTTTAAAGAGGTATGAAATATTTTTGTTTAATAACACTTACTGAACTGGAAAGGCGGGTTTTCAAATAAATTCAATGAATCAAGTTGCCTATTAATTTAATATAAATTAATTACTTTGTGATTATCTTAAAGTCGAATCACCGAGGCGGAAGTTAATAACTACTTATAACTTATTTTTATTAGATCTTTATTCATGACCTGAGGATATTTTAGCAATTTCAAAATTAAAAAATATCAGATCCACTTTATAATTATGAATAACTGTATCATTTATGTGTATATACAATAAATAACTTGGTTGTATAGCACAAATAGAAAAAGGTTTTAGGACATGCATGTTACTAAATTTTATATGTGACTATTCCTTCACACATTCGCCGCTCTCAAAGGCCTACTTCACCAAGATATGCCTTACTACGAATAAATAACAAGTTTCATATCAGCATTTAAACTCTAAAACATATCAGTTCGCAAGTACCACAATGTCCCAGTCGACCCACATCCCTCCCACATGGTACAAACTAGCTCTTCAATTGTAGCCTGCAAACTTTTTGCGTAGAGAAATCCTGGAATTTATTGACCAGAGGGCTTATGATAAACTCTCGTCGTGTCAGATTAGGTGTTAATGATTGTACATAGTTGTTCTAGTTATTTGGAGGTTGATGAACGGAAACATAATTATGTCGTATGGTATTTTCGAAAGGGGTCGCGCATACTTTAGTTGGTGTCGAGATTTGTGGACGCAGTATCGACTGAATTTTCATGTAATTAAATCAAATAATATTTCAATGCGAGATACTACTGCGTATTTTTTACTGTTAGACATTATTTTAGATTTCTAAACTGGACCGATCGCTGGTCCCTTAGAAGTTATTCAGAGGTCAATAACATTATATGTTTAAACCACCTGTTAATCTAAATTAATTGGATCTTAATTATAATGATTTGTTTTCTAAACGTTTAGTGCCGCTAATTGACTAATGTGCTTAAAACCTGTCTTAAAGATAACGAAATGTTCTAATTGAATAATAAATGATCATTGTAATAAAATCTTAAAATGTCCTACTCCGTTATTATAGCTTCCGTATCAAGAAAGTTTTCAAAATGTGAGAAAACAATTTCACCTATAAATTAATTCCAATCACGTTCACCATTCAATTTTTAATATGTTAGAATCAGATTCGCGTTTTTTAATTATAATAATTAAAATTCTTACGTATATGTCGCTTAAAGGCTTGGGCGGAGTTTTTGACATTTTTGCGCTCGATTATTAGGTTAGTTGATCAATCTATGTAAAAGGCTGTTTGCAAATACCATTTTTTTTCTTATTTTGTTTTTCTTATTATTTTTTTGTTTAACTGGATAACTACTTATCGACTTTGGTTGATAGATTTTATTCCAGGATTTTTGCAATTTTCATATTGAGTTTCCAATCTTTTTCATGATTGTATTATACATTTTCGTTTGTATTTGACTTCAGAAAGTTATCTAAGTAAGATGCATTGTCGCTAATTATTTCTACACAACAAAATTGCTCGATCATTTTCAATTTAGCGCGACTAAATCCAGTCACTATTTCATAAAATTAGCACACTAATAGCTAAGATAGGCACAGGGAATTACTGGTGAGTGATCTCCGGATCTGCCGGGGGAAGCGGCATCCGCCATACATCATGTGTGTCCAGTCTGTCGGCGGAAGGAAAGCTAATCTATTACCAGCCTGTCATTAAGGCTGTTGTGTTCGCATTTAGCAAGCTTTTTCTTTTGAAATTTTCCAGGTAATTGTTCTTTACTTGGCTCTGTTCGCGACATTACTCGGAACATTCCATTACTGTTGGTGAAGTATTTTGCAAAAATAATTACAATAATTATAACCGTCTACAACGTCACATTTATCTCTGTACTAGCACTTTGCCCGCGACTTCGTCCACGTGGGTTACGTACTTTCCTAATTCCCCCTTTTCACCCCCTTAAAGGTAAAATTTCCAAAAACACCTTCTTAGTGCTCCCCTACATTATAATAGGAAGCCGTGTGCAAAATTTCACATTCCTAGCCCCAGTAGTTTCGGCTGTACGTTGATATGTCAGTCAGTCAGTTCTCCTTTTATATATATAGATTAAAATCAACAAATTCGGATAAGTGAATTAGGCTTGAAGCGTTATAAACAAACTACCAAGAAAAATCCTTTTGGTAATTATAATATTACTTAGGATACCAACTATGCAAGTACTCTTATGTGTTACACTGAGGATTTCGACACGAAAATTAAATTTTGGATTCAGTTACTTTATGTCTGGGGAGTCGCCAATATTCTTTTTGCGGGGAACGGCTTACGTATGGCTTAGTTGGTTGTAGTTCCAGCGCAACGTAAAACAAAATCATTCAAGTTTAGATCTAGTGGTCGAATTAAAAAAAAAGTAGTGACAAATTTAGCTAAAGTGTATTTCTGAGAATTATTTTGAAACACTTCACAAGTGTTCTCGAACACCATTCCCATTAAACGGAAGGAGGTGCGTCATACAAACTTTTTGCAACCGCCATTTTCAATCAAAGCTTAATCGATAATCACTCAAAGGCCTGTCCAAATATTATGACGAATTATAAAGAAAAACTTCCATCAGTTAATAAAAAGTGTACTGGCGATAGTTGGGCACCGTTATAGTTGGTAATGGCGGCGTGGCGCGGGCCGCAGGCGAACGGCGCGTGCGCAGGCCGCCGGTCGCAACAAATATGGTATAATAGGAATAAGTTAGAAGTTTCCGTTTGTTTGTTTCTTTGATGGGATTGGAGAAAGGTGTATGTAGGGTGTTGGTGGTTTTGTTTCAGTAATGTGTTAGAGAACGGTAGGGAATTGTAATTGAAGAGATTTTTGAGTCACTGCTCTGATGAAGGGCTGATCTAAAAAATTGTTACCTTTGATATTTTTGTTTTGCTATCACTGTTGTATTAGAAAACGATTTACGCCCGAAATTAATATTCTATATCATTTCAAAAGTCGTTTTTGATGGGTGCTTCCTGAAGACTTGGATAGGTTAATTCGGTCATTGATTAGTTACAGACGAAGATCAGGATCAAGATAGGAGTATTTTAAAAATTTAAGGTAATTTTTAAATTAATTTCCAGCGTCAGTGATATAAATTTTCAAAAGGTGAAAACACGATCCTCCTGAGTATCAAAATTAAGATTATTTTTCATTCCAGATAGATTTAGACTGAGGATAGTTAAATTAAACAATAATTCCCGTCCTAAGAAATTAAACATCACTTATACTAGCTTTCCATATTTATAGCACATAAACCATAAACATTGTAGTATTCAAACGACTTACTCTATCCTATATACTAGTACATAGTACATAGGTAGGTAGCTAGTGGACTGTTACTGCCAATTTATTTACTTTCTATGTCGACCGGCGACCGGCCGGACCTTTAGTTTCACTAGTGATACAGTTCGGTTGTTCTTGCCTATTTTGTTGTTATAGATTTAGGTTTTAATTGGGGCTTTATTGCTTTGAGATTTAGAATTATATAATTACTGAGATGATCTGTTCTGAAAACATTTATTGTTTATTTTATACTCATTGACGCCTGCATCGCGAATCGTAAAGATTTTTGTGGAAAGAACAAATCAAGTCCTGTCTGCAATAAAATGAAGTTTAAAATATAAACTATATACTTCTTTTTTTAAACTTCATTTGTCTCTATAATGTAAAATGGGGGACGTAGCGAGTCGGCCCTCATTTACAATCCTCTCCTCAATTACAATTACTGTTATGTGATGATTTTGGAACAGTTGACAATTTATTTATTATTATTCTCAGGTAAAAAATTCTACGATCTTAATTAATAACAAAAAACTCAAATTAAATTGTTTTGATTTTTGACGAAATCCGAAAACCTAATTTAGTAGGTATTTGTGATTGCACAATCATCCAAATAATGATGAACTCACCGATTTCAAAAACAAAACAAATTCTATTCCTATCATTTCCGAACGAAGCAAAACCTTTCACTTTACGACGAAAATAAGAGCTATAATCTATATCAAGGCGGCTGAACCCATGAATCTGTGAAACGCGGCAAATGACCATCATCTGAGGGTTTGCAGCCATCTTAACCGCGCCTGCGTTATGTATGTCATTCTGTTCACTGCCTGTCATTTGCCTGTCATTCCACTTTGTGGGTGGCGGGAAGTGTATAAGTTATATAATCTGTGGTAAAGTTTCGTTTTACAAATTGTGTATTGGTGTTCTTTTGTTCGAATTGTGACTTCGACTTCAGTTTCTGAATGGCTACCGTTCATTATTATTCACCTGGGGTTTCACTTTTTTTTATCGAGGTAAAATCTTCAAATGAGTCCGCCCAGGGCGGAACGGGAGGGACCGTCAGACTCGTACGTTCTAAAATCTACGGTGATCCTTCAAAAGACCTTTACGTTCCAAGGTCACGGTTACCTGATCAGACAGTCCATGACCCGTGATTTCACCCTATGAATGTCGGTTTTACGGAAAATAACTAAGATTAACGGAAAAAAATATGTCAAAATAAAACAGAAACGTGCATACTGAAATTGGTTGAATACGTTTTTTTTTTGCTAAAACCGTCTCTTATACAACTTTGTCTTTAAAGCTGATAACAAAAACGCCATAAGTATTGAAAACACATAATTTCACCTCGCAAATACGGAGTAAAATACACGCAATTAAAACGAACAGACTCAACCTATACATTTCAGGTCAATTTCTAGTAAATGCAGTACGTAAAGGCAGTAGCTAAGAAAAGCCAGTCGTCTATAATTTATGATTTTCCACTCCATACCTACGAGGTACCTTAGTAATCAAGCAAATACAAATTTATGTAAAAGTATGTAAATTGTGCAGATTATTGTATCAAATTGCTGGTTGATGTATATAATGTCGTGTGGTATATAATTAAGCGGTATATGAATATATGAAGAGAACTTTATTGGTTTTTATGTGTTTGTAGTATCTTACCGAGTTGAATCTATTAATACAGTCTGGAGAACAGTTATACACATAATTATGACTTGTGTAATTGTAGGTGTAATTTATCTATAATATGTATGTATTTAGAGATATATAAGTATGTTTCTCAGTTGTCTAGTACCCATAACACAAGCTCTGCTTAGCTTGGGACTAGATGGCGTTGTGTGATAGTTGTGGATATAACAACACTGAAAATACAAGAAAACTTTTTTTTTGTAATCTATATTTATATTATAAATAGGATAAATCTGTCTGTATGGGTTAATCTCAGGTAGCACTGAACCGATTTAAAAAATTCTTATATTTTATTATATCGATTTTAAAATGCTAATGTTTTTCAACGATACCGGCTGCGGAAAGCTAAAGTCAAATAAGATATCCAATGAAACATTACTACGAAATTCCCAATCAAGCCTTCGCATCCAACAAAGGTACTTTAATACTGAGATACTTCTAATGAAGATCGAACTAATATGGAGTGGTCATTACTTCCAATATACGAAGATGGGACTTGAAATCTCCATGAACGTTCATCTTAAAACCGTCGAATGTATATTAGATTTCGGAATGCTGCATTTTCCCAAGTAACTATCTCTTGATCTATGTTTAAGTCTAGTTTAGACTAGTGCTTGTAAGAAAATGCAAATGTACTGTGATCAATGATCGGAGGATTTGAGAAGCTGGCTACGAATTGCGTCAGCCTTCGTATTGGAGACGTGAAAGTTAGTCAGGAAAAGTTTATTTTGAAATATTAAATACTTTTACAGTCGGAATTGTGTGTATAAAAGTTGAAGAAGAAGAAAATAACCAAAATATATTAATTTGAAAACACTATGTCAACAAAAGATACTGTTGTAAAATAAAGCATTAACGCTAACACAGAAGCCAAATGTAAGAAAGTAGAAATATCATAATTGACATATAAATCACTTCTGATTTTCACCGCAATGGAGCTAATCACATTTTTTTTGGGGAATAGTATAACCTTTGCGTCTCCAACAGGTGCATATGCATCGTTAAATCTATCCCCATTCTTCACCAATAGATTTGTTATCAGAATAGCAATTCTTCATCAAATCTTAAGCGACACTTCAAATAGTAGAATGCAACTGATAAATATCACAAAATTATAGAAGCCATCTTAACGGTGACGAAGAAGCGAGATGAATGGCATATCTCCATGATTGTCCACGATAAAGGGCTGATGATGATCGCATATCGATTGAAACTAATGTGAGATATCTCACACTTACTGTATAATCTTTATGGGGGCAATAAAATGAGTAATTAAAATATTCAATTTGGTTTGAAGAACTTTGTGAAGATACGATCTGTTGATCTTGAATCTTTGTGGGAGATAAGGTGGAAATGTGCTATAATTTGTAGATAACCGTTTCTTGTTGAATATTTTGTGATTCGGCAGACCTAAAAATATTTTCTGTAACATTCCTGTTACACTATTTATTAACACTTTAAATTCTTCCACACACGGAGTCCTCTCGCCCTGGGTAGAATGGACTGTCAGGCAAATACAGACTATAAGTCCACCGTGTTGCTTCGGTTGCCCTTTGCTTCCAGGGTTATGGTACTTACACAGTCCCGCGAGTGTAATGAATTCTACAATTTAAATAGCAAAGATTTTAGATTGTCAGACAGTTATAACTGTTACAAACACTAGGAGAATAGCCTAAATAAAAGCGCTCCATAACTTGCTTCGTTGAAACGGGCGAAATAGGGCTCAAATTGAAAACATTTATAGCTCGACCAATTTAGAGCAATACGGTAGCTATCACTAAACCACTAAGATGACCATGAGGATACGGAAGACAGTCACCATTCTATCTACCAACTATGCAGATTAGCTACAAGCACAATGTACATACCTACATAAATTTAGTGAAAGGCGGACAATATATTTATCTACCATCGTTATCATTGACGCAGGTTCGAGTCCCAGTAGTGGAGGTTTGAATAATGAGTGTTGGTTTCAGATAAACTCGTTTTCTCGACGACAGATGTCACTGTGCGACTTCGACAAATGATAGCCTGAAGCCTTTGCTATTTTACATAACGTACTAGCTACTGGCCTGTTATTTGCTCTATATGGCTACTAGTTTTGATTTGAGGTTTTACTTGACTGATTTTTTATTTAAATCTTCGTCGGAATTATCTTTGGTGACAGTCTTGTTTTGTGGCAAGCTGTCATTGTCCGCGGGCATGCGGGCAGCGAGTAATGGGCAACTCGCTGTCCGACCATGGACCATGCCCGGGTCGACGGCGCGTTGTGTTCCACGCGCGCCTCAAAGATTGTCAGCAAAATGACGGGGCCCTCTCTATAGGGCCAAAGTCTAGCCTAGTCGCGGGACTTACTAATTACCGTGACCCCGGAATGTAAAGGGCTATTGAAGGACACCATGGATATTAGTCAGTACAAGTCTGACAGTCCCTCCCGCTTTGCCCTGGGTGGGAGGACTCATTTGATTATTTTACCACGCTAAAAAAAAGCTGTCATTGTCGACCTGATTGTGTTTTGTATCATTTTTTTTTTAAGATTGTGTTGCATAGATACCAAACAGCGATATGATAGGATGAACTGCAGAAGATCTTTTTAAATTCATAATGAGAGTATATAACACCTAATACTCGTAAACATAATAAAATCAGATAGATTTTAATCACTTTTACAACACCACACTACAAAACATGAAAAAGTTAAAACCTCGTTTAATTTTAAACTTGTTAAAATTATAATTCTGATCCTAAAGATAAAACTTCAACTATTTCTGAGGTAACTTGCTTATAATTTGAATAAACAAGGTTTATGTAACAATATTATGTAACAATTAGTTATGACATAAGTCGCCATTTTGATATAAATGATAATTTTACTGGAAAAGAGGCAGTAGAAAATAAGAATAATTGTAATCTGGAGAAAGGCGCAGAATTAAAAGAAGGAGGTAAAACCAGAAATGTTATTGTAACAACTGATTTTAGGCACAAGTCACAATTAAAACTAAATTCAAATCGATTAATCCATTTGGGATCAAGCATGCCACGGACAGACACGTAGATACACACGTCAATCTTATAATATCCCGGCTTTTCAAACGAGACCCTTTTAAAAGAGAATGTGATAAATACCGTACATGTTGTTGAAACTTTATTGAAAATTATAAATGGAGTGCAAATGGCAGTATGAAGACTGAAGTAGGAAGACAAAAACTTGTTAATTAATGTCTTGAAATTAGTCAAGAAATGATTTCCTTCTGCTTAATCGTTATTAACAAAGAATAAAACGTTTGTAATAACAGTTATTAAACTTACGAAACGAACAGAAGCTTGTCTACATCGACATGATTTAACCACGTTAACTAACACTATATTTAGTTTCTCCACTTTCACGTGTGTAATAAGCTTAAAATATATTACACGTTATTAAAGTTTCCCTGGATAAAGAAATTATATTTGTTATTTCAAGATTTGCTATAGTCAAAAAACTTACCCAATGTGGGAAAGACCACAGTTTTTTTTGATAATCCTGGCACAATATTCCCAAAAGACATAATCAACAGTGGCATCACCAGAAAAATGCCGAGAGCAAAGAGTTTCGACGAAGTCCCGGAGTATGATTTTGCCTTAGAAATTACTCAGAATTGGATACGAATAAAAAACCCAGTTTGTTTATAAAAAATACAAGGTTAAAGACTCTTTCCATCAATGCAGTTCTCCAAAAAGAGGATGAAAATGAAAACGATCCAGATACAATATAAAGTGCTAAAGCTGAACCCGCCAATCACCTTAATGTCAATGAGGTTTCTCCCGTTAAAGTCAACTAAGCGGTTAAAAGTAACACGGTCTACCCGGTAATCGAACCCCACAATGAGATAAAACTGTATCATGAAATAGCACCGGACAATCGCGGTCGTTACTGCATTATGACTTGACATGCCAACAATACTTATATTTAATGTAAAAGAGACTTTGTTCGAGTGTCATAAGGTGCATGTTGACCGCACGTAAAATATAGCAGTACTTTCGAAAGACCACGGGCGACGTCATGATAGGGTTGCTGGCTGTTGGGGAATAGAAAATTTATGAACTGATCATAATTTTATGTTTATGTATATCTATGAACATTTTAGTAGCATCTGTATCGATGAAAGTTCAAAAAAACGGATTTTATGTTCTAAAAGGTAATAGTAATCATAAAGCTTTATTTATCTGAACATCAAAATGCAATGGTTCATAAATGAACAATTTTAGATAAAGAAAGGTGTCGCAGGTGTGAGTGGGAGGATCATGAATTACAGATCATCCGGCTTTTTGACTTCCATAGGACAAGCAACACTATATTGAAATGAAACGAGATTTGCATATCAAATCATCCTAACTGAACACATCAATGGAAAGAAAATTAGCATGATAAATAGTCTACTCTATGATTTATTGCTTACATCAGGGTCATAAATAACGCATACTCGGCAGCCCTGCTTCAAGTTGACATTCCTAGATTGAAAGGTCGCAAACTGGTCCGGCTATTACCACAGCCATTACAGGCGGACGCCGGCAGTGGTCGCGAAGATTGCCGACCATTCGTGCCATCTGCGGCCATCGTGGACCATCTGCCGGGATTACCACCGTCAGATTACAGCGTATTATGGCGCACGCGTCCTTTTTCCGTTTGGAAGGTAATACTGATTGGTCAGCGTGAAATGATCTGATGGAGGTATGTGATCGTTCATATTGATGAGTTTTGTAAGTCATTTTTCACTGTCTGTACTGGTTTGTGACTTAGGAATGTTGCAATATTTTGCTCGCTTTTGCTGTTTCAGTATTGGTAATTACTGTATTTTTGGAAAATGACGGTTTCGGATTTGAATGATCATCGAATATTTATCAGATAAATAACTTAATAATTATAAAAAAAACGCACAACACTTAGAAACTGCCCCTGTTTTAACTCACCATGGGTCAATATGTCAAAAAAACCTAATTTGGAAATCTTATACCACCATTGGACAAAACACATCCGTTTTTGATCTATTTCAAAGATGTAGATAAAACAAAAGAGGCTGTAAGTCGTGCGGTCGCAGATGTAACGATGCTTGTTTATTCTCCGTCACATGCCCACGTGGGTGGTGCGCTATCTGCATAGCACTAAATAACTTGTTCTGCTGCCCATGCTCTGATTGATCTTTTACAAGTCTCTATAAGATATTCTATCAGCTAAAATAGATAACCCTAGAATTGATATGAACAACGGTAACAGCAAAAAATATTAATGTAATCAGACTCATTAAATTAAAAGAAGCGAATAAAGGGGACACACGGTATCTGTCTGAACAGATGTTGTGTCTTCGTCGAGGCAGCACAGAGAGACAGAATGGACAAAAAAATCAAATCAAATAAAGAATCTATCGATTAAGTCATTGCAGTACACGAATACGAATTTAATCGATTTCAAAATGACATTTCACCCTTCCGGCATGAACACGTCCAATATACTCGGATTCCAAGCTGCATTCATCAGGTACTCCAAGATTATTCCACATTTAGTACGTGATACAATTACTAGTTGTCTGTCGGCCACATGTCCATCGGTGTCGCTTAAATCCGAAAGGAATTGCGTCGAGATGAAGGATCACCGCCCTACGTGATGTCCGACCACCGGACGATTTAGAAAATTATTTTATAGCTTAGCAATCTTATAGGAATTTGATTTATAACGTCTTATATGATGTAGTAAATGCTTATGAAACATGGTTACAACCCCATGTTTGTAAAAACAAAACAAAGATACATTTTGATGATATGCAAAAGTTGCGAGTGTCAAATTCGTAAAATAAAATTCTGTCTAAGCATTAAAAGTTATTCAAATCTCTGCATTTGAACTTGTATTGGTGAAGTGTGAAAATTGCATGTTTGTAAGAAAAACGAGGCAGTAATAACGTTACAAATACCGTTTAAACTTTAGTTCCTCAGTTAGCTTTTATGATTAGTGCCGTAAGAAATGTATAACGCTCTAGTGCGTTCTACCTCTCTTCATAACTCACTGACCAACGGTCTTATGCGATAAGGTAATCTACAGAATATTTAGTACTATTATTTTCTTTATACAAATCTTTTAGAACAATTTGTCTAAAATATAGGTTTGTTCTGAAAATCTCAGTAAACAAAGTCATCCAACATTCACAAGTAAGACTTAGAAAAACGATGGTTGCCTCTCGTCTTGGAGAAACTTACAAACGAGGGCTCCAAGCCCCGAGATAGCATCTCCGGAGCCCGCTCCCAGTTCCTATCTCGGCATCTAGACGTCTCAATTTAAATACACGCCTTCCGAGACTCGATTGAGCTAAATTAAATGTTCTTACGTTTATAGAAGCTTATTCTATACGCTATTAGCTTGGGAAGTCATTAGATGGCCGCTCAATTTATGGCTGAATAACGCTTATGTGGTTAGCATCTGGGTGGTGGCATTTTACTCAGCCGTTTACTTTTATATCCGAAAGGGCATTTGATTTTCTCGGATGATGTTGTTTAGTCACCCACTAATAAGATCATCTACATACACAACGCATTTATAGCCTATGGAATGTAATTAGTACCCTGATTAAGTCATAAAATTGTACTTACTTGTTGGTAATAATAATATTTTTAATTATTATCAACATTTCCTAGTACATTGAGGTTGGCTTTTACCGTTTTATGTTTCTATTAGAATTCATCGCTACTTGATATTAACCGAAGTCGAGATCGTATATCTTCGGAAGCGCAAAGGGGGGTATCGTTTCCGTGCCTTCTCAAAGATTAATATTAAACCCGATTATAGTGGTCAAGTGTAGTACTGTAACACCGGGGTACTTTAATTACGCTCCCTTTCTTAAACTTGCTGCGAGAAGAGCAATTCTATAAGGGATTTACGATCCAATATATTCGCAACATTCAGCGTGAAAGTGGTAGGCGAATAACTATTACAGCAACGATTGAGCTTGTGGAGGTATAAATTACTGAATTATAGTGAAATTAACGATCGAATAACTGATTTATGCAATGGTTACTGGTTGATATTAATTGTTACTAAAAATTAATGAAATGAGCATTGAGTTTCGAACTTAGATTTAACTTAGACAGAGGTGGATTTAGTCATACCTATTTGGTTATTGTTGTTATTTCTCTGGTCGAAAATTATGAAAATTAATTATTTTACAAATCACTAATTAACAAACAGTAATTCTACTTCGTAAGTACTACACGGGTAAGTACTAAAACTTAGGTATATGATAATTCCAATTAATAAAATAGTAAATATCCAATGATCATTGAACATGGCAATAATTATAAAGATATTAAATCCCGATATCATGTCGCCGCTAAGTTAGAGTTAAGTTCAACTTAGTTCACGGCTTGCATGTTAATTAGAATTCACGTTCAATTAAAATAATCTATAAGTTACCGTACTATAACTTCTGGGTTTAAATTAATATATTCTTGTTCAGATAACAGCTATTAAAGTTCTATCTCGTAACTTTGTATAAGACATAATAGCAATTTAGTTTTAACTTTACCACGTGTGATAAATATCTTGTCGGTAACGTTATTATCGAGATTGTACTTTAAGACGTTATAATAACGTCGTCTTTACGTTTATTCTGTTCTTTATTGGTTTATTAACTTTAAGAGTCTACAAGTAATCTCAATCTGTTTTTCTAACACATAATTTGAAGAAATTTTATTTCGTTCTTTTAAAGCGACAGCTAAAATTACCAATACTAACTAACCAGCTCTAAATTAATCCGGAAGAACACTAGTAACAGCACTAACACAAACGCAATCCCGTCGACCATAAAATAGAACTATCATTTATAAATTGCGATTCTAATACACATCTGAGTTGCGATACCGTGTCGTAGCGGTCGTCGAGTCAACTTTATTGGTGGTCCCCTATTAGCCGGGTCTTATCCGGCATCGGACGGACACACACGGTCCGTGGACATTCGCTTTTGCGACTTTTATTACGGTAGAAGACTTTGAAAGCTTTTCGGGATCGACAGGTTGGGATTTTATGAGGGTCTTTTATCAACCGCTCCTCAAATGATGACGGTTTATTAGGTATGATTATTTATTTATTTAACACCTTAAGAATAGGGTGGCTAAAAGTTCAACCGAGCAGAATCATTATATGAATTATTCAATCTCTATTCTATTGCTCAAGCAATATAAAATTCTATTTTACGAATTTAACCTTAGACTTTTGTTAAAAATACGAACTTATTTACAATACACATTTTCTAATTTATTAAATTCGTCAGTTGGTCAATTTGTCAATTGTCAGGAAGCTACTGTTTAGCAGTATCTGTCTTTTATTGAACTAGTATTGTCAACGCAATACCAGATATTGTAAATGCTACTTTACGATGTGAATAATTAGGTACGACTACTGTTTCACAATAGTTTTCATTTTGGTTTATTCTTTATTACAAACTAGTGGACCAGTTACTAGTCTATTACAAAAAAATATCGTGAATGACCATGTATTACCATGTATTATTTATTTAGGAATTCTTATCTACTTTCGTTCTGCGCATATCAAAGGGACACAGGTGTTAGCAAGGGCTTTAGAAAGCCCTCATTAATCACGCATGCGTTTGCATTCTTCACAGACTTGTCACATCTCACGTCATTGGTCAACAAGGCTTTGTATAGTGTCAATTCTTGTTGATATTGGTTGGGAACATTGTATAGTAATGTGGGAAAAAAGTAATGATTGATGTGATTTAGTGGACCATTGTGGATGAAAGGGCCTAGTATAGCTCCTAGCGGTACTCTTTGATTGATGTATTTTTAAGATGACGTTTTTGGCTTTTGATATTCAGAAAATGATAGTAAGATTTAGTTTAAAATAGTGTTAATTAAAACAAAACTAATTTTAACGTTGTTAAACAGGATCTTTTTCAACCAAGTTGACTACAAGTTAGTTGATCCTGATTAAATTAATTGTCTCTTATACTGTTAAACTTACATAAAATCAATTACACATAATAATACAGTAATTATGTCATCAGATAAAATTGAACATTATCAATACATATTCAGTCTAAAACACATACAATTAATTGGAGCCAATTTAACAAATTACACGTTCCATAAATATGGATCGAAAGATAAAATCGATTGTGAGTAAAATAGTTAATTAATCGATTATATTTTAATTGACGTAGTGAATATCGGTAATAGCTCAGGGGAACTCGATACTGAGGTACGGGCATGTCGATTAAATGAGCGAATAAATAGTTTGTGTAAAATCGTAGTTGAGCTGGGTCGTATCGGGGCATTTAATTGAGGTCATGGGTCAGGCGATACGACCGGGCGATATAGATGTCTGGAGTACCTATCAAGTAGATTGTCAACGGTAGTTTCGTTTCGTGCAAAACTTTTATTGAAGATTGGTGTTATTTTTTATTGCGAAATTGTTTAGTCAGGGCGCGATAGACTTACTCTATTGGCGCTTGAAGCAGTGCAAAATTTCGTAGACGCTAACATAAAAGTTTTAATAACCATGTTTATAACACATTTACGTTTGTTAAAGTTCGAATTACAGGGGAAGGCAAAACATTTTTAAATGCAATAAATACCTATAACATTATTACTTTATTCAAGTAAAAAAGCAAACAATAAAATTAATGAATTGTAGTTCTACCAATTCAATTATAAGAAAGACGTTTGAAGATATTATTGTTATTAAAACAAAATGGGGTCTCCTAAAAAAATTGTCGTAGTGAAACAAAAGGCTTAAACAAAGCTAAATTGAAAATCCTAGAACTTCTATCTCACCCGCACACTCAATATCCGTCCAGTAATCCAACTGTCTTAACTTGTTAACGACGAGGACAGTGACCAGACGACACACTCTTAATGGATATAGTGCTCTTGTTACGTATAATGCATACAATAAACACACTGATTGATTCCTGAACTGTTTACGATTTGCCCGTGTTTGGTCTACTGAACTATGCGGTACTGTTGGTTCAAATGATTGGTAATTTAATTCTCTCTGTTTACTTATAAACTTATAACGTCTTTCGAGACTTATGTATGGAGAAATTGGAAGCTACCACTGTAGTAACGGTCTTGTTTAATATGCTATTTGCTTTAGATTCATTGGCCTTGCAATCACGAGTGCTATTGCTGAGCACGAGGTCTTTGGGTTGAATTCCTGGATCAGGTAGAATTTTATTGAGATTATCCCTTGGTTTTTTTTGGTGTCCAGATTTTTGTTCAGTTAAGTGCAAAATAGACGTCATTCAAAACCAACCTATATTAGAATGACAATTTCAATTGCAATTCGGATTACGATAATGCGAGAGCAATAGAATAGATAATAGATACAGCATTATTTTAGCTCAAATTCATAGATGCTGCGAAACTGGCGTTTACACCATGATCAAATTGTGAGTGTCTGGTAACCCCGTCCAACCCTGTAGACTTAAGCGTTTATGTTGCATTTATGCTTGCTAGTTCTTCCCTTATTTGCTATGCTTTTAACGTAAACGTTTCCATAAATTTCGTGGTTTACGTTAACGTTTTGATCTTTGTCCCTCTGACCTTTGCGTTTAAAGGGCAACTTGTCTTCGCTCCGTCAAGTGTCATTTGATTCTATGAGCTGTTAGCATATTTACATACTCCGAGTCAAAGGGCATCGGGAACTTGAGAATTAACAATATAATGTTGACGCTTTTATCTGTTTTCGTGTTGTTTATTGTTATGTATTAAATCCTGTATTTTATTGCT
Organism: Agrotis puta; assembly: GCA_943136025.2. NCBI lineage: Eukaryota > Metazoa > Arthropoda > Insecta > Lepidoptera > Noctuidae > Agrotis > Agrotis puta. The sequence goes on from OW964178.2 coordinate 13,153,533, forward strand.
TTGTATTTTGACGATTTGACGGCTTTTTCGTCGATTGACCCGCGAGGTGAGTGAACTAATTTATGGTTTTTATTATTTTTTCTTTTTGTCGATTGTTTTGACTTCCAGTTTTTTTGCCATCTTTTATAAGGCCTGTCGCAAAGTCTTTTGGCTATGTTCTGGGTCCACATGGGGTGAGGTCTTTGCTTAGAATAAGAAGACGACGGCTAACTGGAACTTAGCCGTCGTCTAGAAATAAGGAGGAATGAAGCACGAGTCATTATAATCTTTTTAGAGATGGTCCTAAGACCAGGCGAGTATTGTGACTGGTGGGTACTGTTCAATATTTGTTCTCAGACAGTATTTTAATCCTGCTTTTAAGTCTGCTTGGCTGATGCGGAATTTTATATGATGACATGATATATTTAAAATTCAATGTTGTACCCACTGCCAAATTAATTATCTTTTGCTCAAAAAGTTGTACAATTAATGTTTACAGTTCAAACCATATTATATAAAACCAATTACATCTTATCTAACAAACTAATGACTTCAAGCCAAAATTAAGTGTCAAACATTAATCTACTTAACGAAAACGTGATATGCAAATAAGGTGGGTGCGCAAACGCAGCAAAAGTCGTCTCACTAAAGATCGATTACACAATGTCAGGTGCTTCATATAATCGCGGGTGTCGCGGTTGTGTGGCAAGCCTTAATGTCATCATCTCTTCAGCTGTCACTAACTGGTATAGAAAGCTGTCATGATTCTATTCTGTTTAGTCTTTAATAAAGTTTGGCTGTTAAACTAAGTTCAAGGTGGATTAGTTAGATTTGTTTTTGGGTTCTGTAGACTAAAATTTGGGATGACTTTGTATAAATACAAAGTCGCCTATATTATTACCATCCTTTCATTCTTCTTCTTCGTGTCGCTGGCACGACGGTATTTATATTTTATTGGCCCAAAACTCCTCCGCCATTTCCAACGCGTTGTCGGTAAATGTAGAGCTCGTTAGTTGTTGGTAGCTGATGCGATGCTGGCTTTGTGTCGGGGAAGATTGAATAAAATATCGGAGATTATAAATGCACGTGTATATTGAACCAATGGCGCAGACGGAAAGAGATAAATAGTGTTGCCACTACATGTAAGAGGATTTACACTAATTTGATGTTGGTGTTGAATCCTTTCAATACAAACATGACATTTTAAAATCTTCTACAAGAAGGAGTTTAGGAAGAGTGGTTTATCAATCATTTGTTTTCATAACCAACTCAAGACACTATGAAAACAAATTATTGATAAATCAAACACACAATAACCTTACTTATTCAGTTATTTATAAGTTTCATCGACAGCGGTAGTCTTTTGCTATGAACCGAGCACAAATTCGGAGTTTTTTTTTTGTATGTATCTAAAGACTATTAACATTAGTGAAACATGTCAGGTGTAACTATTAAAAATATCTACACGAAAAATGCCAATAGCAACTTAATTACATGATAATGGAGAAAGAAAAGATTGAGCCATCTGCCACGGAACCCAGATATAAAAATTAAAACTCACAGCCTCGCTTCTAGCACCTAATTTACTAGATTGTAATAAATCTAAAACATCATTAGAGAAAAAAAAAAACAAGATGAGTCGAGTTGCGGTCCATGAACGTCAATTTATTAGCGTCGCGGAGAAATTTTGCTCCACAGTCCGACGCCATTTTGAAAACTCTACGATTGATATGTGAGAAGCAATTATGATTTATTTTGAATTTAAGAATTTATTTAGATTTGAATAAAAAGAAAATTATAAGTTATTCGCTGTTTTTATTGGGTTGTTTGAATCAGAAAGTGTTTTTCTTGAAAGTGGGTACTTTATTTTGGTTTGTAAATAACCGTAAAGTTACATGTTAGTAATATTAAACATAATGACATAGCTACTCATTGTGCTGTAGTTAGGACAGAATAATTGGATCAACTAATAGATAAAATAAATTTATTATTTACTTACTACTTACTTATCGTATACGCGTTATGAATTGAGCTCATTTACACCAAACGACGCGAAAGCGGCACGGATGCGATAAGTAGCTGTAATATCGTGTGGCGTAAATGGGATGTCATGAAATGTTCATTGTATGGTTAATTAATTATTACTGTAAGTAAAGATAGAAATCGCAAATCTGTTTGTTTATTATAGAATGGACTAGTTAGATAGATCGTGTCAAAAACTGATTAAATAATGTAAATATTAATTATTTTTAACAATAGATCAATTTATAAGTTGAGAAGAGATGTCAATTGCATTGATTAATGTATTTAATATTTTGAATAGGTTGCAAGCTTACTTAGTAATAATTAAAAAAATTCTTGATGTATTTAAATTAAATTATTAACTTAATTAAAATATTGCAAAAGGTTAAAATTGCAATAACTAATTTTTCTTTAGTGTATTTTAAATAAGATGAAACCTTCGAGTCAAAGGTAATAAAGAAGTGAAATACTTGAAACACGTGGTTTATTTAATTTTGCATTTTTAACAGTATATATTAACAAGGAAATTCGATATAAAACAAAACAAAGTGCTTATAAAAAACTCCAGTAATTTTAAACAGTAATTGGGCGAGAAACTGTTTTTGGTTTAAAACGAGTGGAAATCTCAATTTCGCCACATTTCACATTATGTCGTGACAAACGCTGATAAACCAGTAATAAAATAGCTGGACGAGGCTTAGTGATGGGACAAGGACGAAGAACTCATCGTGTTATTCGAATAATTTTTAAATTCGATTATTCGATACGCATCTTACGCTTAACTTTGCGAAGTCTCTATATAGAGAGGTGATTTGTGAATAGGTGACAAACCTATCTTGATAAATGATGATAGCTTCGGAGCATAACACATAATTCATGTTACAACTCCATTCATTATAAAAACCCATTCACAAAAACGATCGAACACCATTCAATCCGCCAGTCTAATTTCGGCGATCGATTAATCGACTAGCTCTAATCGAAATGAATCATTCGATCGCCCACCTCTAAGTGAAATCGTGTTAGCCCCAATCATTTTGCGCAACGAATACTCACATGGAGATGACCCGTGACCATTTTCGATTTCATGTCTAAAATCATAACAATATACGTCGACTGATCACGATACAACGCCCATTATAGTAATTACATCTCAGACAATACATAGTTTCACTTGCAGTTGAGATGAAGCTAAGAATGAAATTGTGGAGTAATTTTCTTCTGCGTCGTATTTTGGCATGTGCATTTGTAAGTTTGTAATCTGTTTAACAATAGTTGAGGCTTTTGCCGTATGAGTCGTGTATGGCTTCGGGTGATGAACATTGTTTGTTTTGGGTGATATTAATGCTAGTAACGGATGTAATAACGTGATTATGAATAGCACTGATGGATTGTCTGTGTGTGGCATTCTGTGGACGTGATTCGCGACTTAGAAGGGCTCGAGATATGTTAGTGGAGGTCCTTTCTCTTTGTTGCTAACATTCTGAAACACAGCATATATTGAAATGGTTGAAATTTCTTAAGAAATTGTCAGTGCCATACATTTCCTTATCCGAGATTGTGAAATTGCTACAACAGCTTTGAGACTAAGTAAGATATATTGTTGTTAGTGAGGCAGAATTTAGAGAGTTTGTTTATCCTACAGATATTGTATTAAATATTTTACCGAAGATAAGGATTTCTTCAGTGCTCATATTCTAAATCTTCTTGTTGACAGCATTTATATTTTGTCTAACTCTTATAGTAATTTTGTTATTATTTAGGATCTTCGTCGTTTAAGGACGATCGACATACTTCGATATAGTGACGGTGTTGAATCTCAAACAATTCCCTCCAATGTTACGAAACTATCAAGTGCACTAGTATCGACACTATATTAATGGGCTCCTTTCATCTCAATCAAGCCCACAATATTTATCATAGCGTTACAAATGCGTCATTTATCAGCGCCCTCTGTCGCACGTTCGCGTCGTGCGCAAACACTTAGCTTCGCCGCTAATTGCGCGGGCGCAAGCTTCGAGCCTCATTTATTTTCATACGGAATTCCAAGTCACCGATATGTATTACTGAGAGGTATAAAGTGCGTAATTTACAAGTATTTTAGACATCTCCTACACGGTGGTAAATTTGTTGTAGTAGTAGTAACTTCTAGACGTGTCTTTTGGTTGTTTCGCGATAAAACCGGTATATAACTAATAGAAATGTGTTGGAATATGTAATCTTAATTTTTTTCTTTTCTGAATATTTTATGAGATCTGGTAATGCAAGAAAAATTAAAAAAAAAAGATTACATAAAGTCTAACGTAAACAGGAATTAAAAATGATATATTTAAAGCGCTGAACATTTTATTCTGCTTTTAATGTCATCAGATTTCCAACTAGTCCTACCAGTAATTAAAATACATTTTCCTTGAAGATCAGGAGATAAAATATTATTTTGAAGTAAATTTCCTGATTCTCATAATAAGCTCTGTTGTAAACTGCTGAAATATGTTGTCGACTGTCGAGACATTTAACCGACAGATCGTTTGTCAGCGCAACACAGGTAGCGCAACATAACACAGGTAAAAGGTGCAACAAAGAACATCATTTGCTACCATCATGAAAACAATATTACACATGGCCTTATTACACCACAATCTGTCCCAGTGAGCAACCGATCCCGATCGAATATTGCTATAATTTAAACGTTATACATTTCGCATACACACTGGTAATTTGTATAAATCACGGTTCGTTGCGACACTGCGTCACGATCGCACGAGCATCCGACGGTGCGCCTGCACAGGTGACAATGCGCAATTAGGATTACGCGCATCTAGATCGAAGTATTTCAAGTCATATTAGAGGATCGCGTGATTTGTGATCGGGATTATTTTTGCGTGCGTGCGGAGAGTGGACTAATGGCTTGAGCAAGGACTGAGAAGTATGTGAAGTTGGTCATAACTAGTCCAGACTATATAGAAGAAGACAATTTCAAGTAAAGTAATGGCAATTTCTTGACTATTCTGCTTGGCATTCAAGAAAATAAAGCACTTTTCATAGGTTAAATCGCAATCGGTGATATAATAAAGTTTGAATCGATCCTCAACATAAATCTGAACTTCTTCCCGCCACTATTTCAACAAACAAATATAACATTTAACCTTAAATTAAATTATTTCTGTATTATTAAGATCCACGTGATAGGTTCGGTGTCAACTGTATTAGTTACTGATGGTGTGAGCGGCGGCGGCGCGTCCCGCACGATGTGTTGCGCAAACGCACGGATTGACGAACGTTGCGCGGGCGCAGAACCCGATTCCATCTACAAATTCGTGGGGCAGGTTAGTTTGCGTGTCTGTTAGTTTATTGCTCACGACATCCGCAGAACGAAAAGCTTCAATTTCAATTGAATTAATTTATTACGGTATTATATTTTGGTGGTAGTTTTATGGTACTGCCCGCTGTTTGTTATTGACAGTTAAGTATCTTGATTTCTGGATCTGTGGATACCAGCCGCGGATAGAATTATAGGCTATCGTTAAAATTTTAAATGCATTATCAATGCAGTATCCGTTTTAAGATATTTTAATTGAGGCATCATGCAGCTACACTAAATTATTCATTACTAATATTTTATTAATTATTTTACTATTATAAATTCATGAATTTTGTATATTTTCTCAAGTTTCACGCCCTGGGGGACAAAAAACGAAGTTTTAGTGCAAAACCACGGGAGATTGTTAATTGATATTTTGGTAGATGTAAAAGTCATTTTAAAATTAATTTATTGGCAATTTATATTATTCAAATTAGTCGAATTTGGCCGAATCAAATTTTCACACGGTTGTTTATTTTTATTTAAGAAATAAATATTGCATTATATCTATGTAAATTTACGATCCATAATTTTACGTAATATTTTATTCACCAAAGCAGGCCATACTGCAGAGTGCACATGGTATAAAGAGATGAATTAGTAATTTTAGATATCGGAGGTAATCTCTAAAACTGATTCTATTTCAGAAAATCTTTCACTAATGAAAAGCTACTCTATTGTCGGGTGAAGTTACGGTAGAAACTATCATTATTATAAAAAACCAATAATTTTGTTAAACAATCAACCGAACTACTTTTTAGTGTTAGAATCCAGAATATAAACTCAAATACCTATTGTTTTAAAATACTAACTGACATTAATTGCAAACCATAAATAAATCACCAGTAACCAGAATTGCCAGCCTACAAAAGTCCACAAAAACATTAATCATTTGTTGTTAAACGATATTATTATCGAGCTAACAATTAATTCTGTTGCCACAATTCGCCACGACACTTCTGTGTATAAATCATTTGGTAATCCGATATTGCTACTGTAATTTTACTGTGGTATAGTGTCGGTTTAGATGTAGAACTTGGCTGTGAATTGAAAAGTTTTGGAGGGAAAATATTTTCTGACCCTTGTGTGTTAAAAAGCCCGTTTACACTTTACGATTTTAGTGACAAATTCGTTATTATTTTTATTGCAATGATGTCAGCTCCGAATGTAATGGATAAGATGGCAGTTTTTATTTTATAAGCAAATTAAAAATATCTAAAAATTGTTATTGATTCGTTATTGTTATTGTTTCGTTAGTTCTCTAAATTAAAAAAAAATACGCAATGTTTAATCGCCGGAAAAAAAAAAACATCTCACTGAAATCTTTGATATTAGTTGTATTCTATCCCATCCTTACTGAAAAGTTATTTTCCATGGAGAATGTGTCACGATAGTTACGGTGCGTCATTTCTACTATTTAATGTCACGACTTGAGCGTGGGGAGTCTTGTTTTAAAATTACAATTACATTGTATGCGTTAGCGCATGTTATCTTACAATGTATGTGAATTTATTGAGCCGCAACTTATTATTAACATTTACATATTTCTTACTAAAGTGTGAGCTTATGATTTAAATATCGATAGTACCGATGTCGGTAGGTATTTTACAGGTTCTTTTTTTGAAATTTGCATTTGATTGCACTTTTTCATGTAAATAGAGCTGGCTTGCGTCTCAGCATCAACACTGGCTATGTAAATAGATTGATTATGACGTTTGTGTGCACGGTACAATGACAAGCCAAGTTAAAGAAAACAACGATTACAGTTTTGACATCCTCATTAATTTTGGCACATCAACTAAAACATTGCAAGTCCTTACGACCTGTATGTAACAAGGGCAATTGTCTCTCTTTTCGTCTCGTTCCCGCTCACCAACATTGCACAATTTCGCGATACAAATATTATGGAAATTTAAAATCTCCAGCTCGTTTCCCACGTCGGTGTTGCCTCACATTGACATAATGCATGCGATGCCATGCTCGACGCTTTGTGCATTATACTTTGTTGTGTAATGTGATGCATGCACTTAGGGCTGTCGAGAGTAAGGAACTTGTGTGGTGGAGAACATTATTATTATAAATTTTGAAATTATTGTGATAGTTTTTCTTGATTCCTAGGAGGAAATGTTTTATTGACCATGAAAATTATATATATGTTCTTTTTAAGACGACTTTTTTTTTTTTGGAAATTTGAAGTAACATAAGTCGTTAGCCTCAAACATACACACATCAAAAGTGTCTAGGGATCAAGCATTTTTATGCGGATTTCTTGAGATTGAGATGTGGCTTTGTAATAAATTTATGATTTTATAAATTTATATGGATCCTTTTTGGTGCATTTCATAATTTGAATCAGGAACTGTGAATCAAATTCGAGTAAAAGATGAAAATCAGCTGTCAATATTTTCCCTATAAAAACATACAACGCATTGAAGACATTATTAGTGCTACTGTTTCCCTACTACTGATTAAAACCAACGTTATTATGGAGCGGCGACGTCATTTAAGCAGGGAAGAAATGCTCAGAGCCGTGGGAATGATAGAAGCTGGTTCCCGGCAACGTACTGTGGCTTTAGCTCTGAATACAAGTCAGAGTATTATCAGTCGACTTTGGACACGTTACCGAAGCACTGGTACAGTGGCTGAGCGCCATGGAGGACGGTATCGCTGCACCACACGGAGACAAGACCGATACATTCAAATCTTAACTCGAAGAGCTCCAACAATAACCGCCATGATGTTAGCCGTGAGGCTTCATCACTCTTCAGGGAACTTAATTAGCGACCAAACAGTCAGAAACCGCTTGCATGAAGTGAACCTTCATTCCCGAAGACCGCTACGGGTACCACCTATAGCAATGCACAATCGTAGGATTCGATATCAATGGGCTCTTGAACACAGAAATTGGGCAGAAGAACAATGGCGTTTCGTGTGCTTTTCTGATGAGTCTCGTTTTGGTATGAGACCGGATACAAGACGTATACGACACTGGAGAAGCCCTGGACGCCAACAGCGATTAAAATCCTGCCAGGAAGTCCATCCTTATAGTGGTGGAACCATCATGGTATGGGCGGGTATTTGGATCGGCGGAAGAACTGAGTTGATTTGGATCAGAGGCAACCTCAACGCTCAAATTTATGCTGAGACGATTGTATCAGACGTCATCGTTCCTCTACAAGTGCAAATCGGTCCCTTATTTCAGTTAATGCATGATAATGCACGACCGCACACCGCAAGAGTTGTAAGACAGACTCTCGCCGCAGCTAACATCAATGTCCTGCCCTGGCCTGCTCAGTCGCCAGACTTGAATCCGATTGAGCATGCATGGGATATGCTACAGAGAAGAGCTCTGCCGAATATGGAGGGTATCCAGTCGCAAGAAGACCTTTTTTTGTTGTTGCAACGAACATGGGCGGCCATTCCACAGCGGGATTTGGATGAACTCATTTTGAGTATGCCAAACCGATGTTCTTGTGTTGTTAGTGTTCGCGGTAGAAACACGGATTATTAATTGTTTAAGTTACCCAATAAAATTTTAAAGAAAACTGTTATTTCAGTCTTTTTTCGAACTTTTGTGTTAGTGGTTCAAATGTCAAAAATCCCTTTATTAGGAAAATGGCAAATTTCTTTATTAATGCAAAGGTGACTTGGTTTATCGTTACTGTGACAAACGAAAACACTTTATTTGATGAATCCTTAAAAAATTTTTTAATTAATATCAATCAGGAGAAAAGTTATTGCAAAAATATATGTTGATCCCTAGACACTTTTGATGTGTGTAGATATGGCTAGGTACCTAAAATTTATTTAACCAACAAAAGTAGAGGTGAAAGCTGCACACAATAGAAGATTTAAAACAGAGAGCTGCAAGAGATATCCTGTCGACTTCATTGCTTTTAAAATCATTATTTTACACTGCCAAGCCTTTATTTTGAATACAACAAGATCATGAGAATTTCATCAAGTTGTAAACATATCCAATGATCGCGTTTTACCTAGTATCATGTAAAGAATTTTGCATGCCCGAAACAGGCATAATGATAATTAGGTATGGTTTGTACCTAAACCACCAATTGTAAGAACGGGTAGTACCTATATTTTAAGCAAATAAATTATTCTTTCTTTCTTAGTACAGCCCTAAAAGGGCAATATTACGGGTATGATTCGCGTCACGGCCCTCATTGTGCGCAAGCGCCGGCTGAAAGCGATGTTTATTTTATTACTCAATCAGCTAATAGAAATGTTTTATAACAATAAGCTTGTTAACTTACATCTGTTTTAATGGTTCACTACATTTTATTTGTTTACGTTTATTTGGTTGATGTGTTGACCTTTTCTTACAAGTATTGTAATTAGTTATTTTTTAAAAATCCTCATTTTGTCAGGTGGAGTAAATGTTTCTAACATATGCTCAGTATTAATGTGTGGCATGGATTATTATGAGAAGACTCCGCAGTGTAATAAATCTGTAGAGCTTCTTAAGATAATTAAAAAATAGAATGGGATATCCCAAATAAAACCTAGTCTTCGCTTATACTCTTTATATTCCAGCTTTCATTTTAGTCATACCAAGGGTTCTAGTAGCAATTCTAACAAATTATTTAATATATCCTCCAATACCAACATTAATTATAGTATATAGTCAGTTTACCGTAGGTTATCTAGATTTCAATAAAATATGTAAGTAGGTACTACCGAAGACGGGTGATACCGTCGGTTGACAATAAGCCGTAGCTACTTAAAGCTGTAAAGTTCACAAATACTCAATAGTTTATTACCGACCGATGACCGTACTGTAATGAATTTAACACAGAACCAATAATACGCAGAAATTTGCAATAAATTTTCTAAGAGGACACGGTGTTTCGACGCGAAAATAATTGTTTCAGTTATCATGATGATTTTAAGTGGTTATAAGGATTTTAGAAAATTATAATCATTATTTTTCATTGAAGTTATTTATTGTTTAAGTAAGCGGCGTAATTATGCTGTATCATGATTATAAAATTACTAAACAAACAATAAAAATTATAATTTCAATCAATAGTCATCGTTAAAATTAGAGCTAGGGTGTATGATCGTTATCATCATCGGCGTATGATATTTGATCTCAAAAATGGCTTATTTTGATCTGTTGACGCTGAAATTATTATTGAATGTTAGATACTGAAAGCTACGCTTTACAGCTCAGCCAAAACTTTCTAACACAATACACAAAACGGACGCTAAAATAAAGGCAACACGAAACATTTTTATTCAACAGATGAGAATTTAAACCTTTTTATAATGATGAAACACGGTAGCTGTAGAAAGGTGCGTTAACAAAGATGAACTTATATAACGCCGGCCTCCAGATAATTAAAGCAAGTTATGATTCTTTTTCAATACTCTTGTTTTATTTGCTCCCTTTCACCGCGGTACGCAATTAAATTTTTATAATAAAAAAAGTGTACAAATATGAAAACATGTAACCGAACTTGGCTAAGGATTTTTGACACTTGATTTCTTGAAACGAAGTATGCTGGTTATACTAACCTGATGGGTCTTGATAAAATGGTGAATTTATCCAGGGAGTTAGACACCTGAGTTTTGGTGGCGAAGTATGAAGGTTCTATGGTTGTGATGGTTCTTGGTAAAATGGTGGTTTGGTGCGGAACGGTGAATGATTATATTAGTAATCATGGCTGTGGGTCTCTACTGGTCATGGAGTGACGTTTTATTGTAGTGACATGCATATCTCTATTGTTACGACGGAACTTGGATGGGCTATTCGTTTGTCGGAGGAGTAAAGTTTATTATTGTTGAATGTTATAGGTACAGGTTACCGAATAGTTTTATAGAATAGACTTGATATTTCTTTCACTGATAGACTATTCACATTTTTGAATTTACACCCCCCTGAAGAGATTGAAAAGGGCATATAAGTTTGTGCAAAAATTAGGGCACACTGTTTAAAATCCAAAGAAAAACTCGTTCAAAAATAAACACGGTGACGTTTAAAAACGTCAACCTTGATCTAAAACAACAATTACCCACTATTCTCTCCTTACAAGTGACAAAATAATCGTAAAGATTTTCGTTCTGTCAATATATTTTATAGTTAAACATTACTCAGAGCGCACGTTTGATTTTATCTGCGCACGCTTCTTCAGAGATCCGTTGGCGTGTAAATCGACCCTATCGGTCTCGAAGAAACGAATTTGTATCGACTTGCACTTTATATTGCTCCGATGAAAGTACTTAATGGTCGATGAGTACCTTATTATAATTGTAATAGAACATAGTTTAGTAACACATTAATTATCCAAGCACCTGATTGAAGCCCTCAACTGAACTCTCTCGCCGTATTTACGGCTCATCATCCAGTTATAGATCATCGTGTTATAAAATTTATAGATGCAATTTCCTGCTTATAAAATAATCCAGTAGATTGTATCGATCGATATATCTTAAGTTTTACTATTCATAAATAACATTTGCTCTTCACTATAATATCTGTCAACCAATCAAAATGCGTTCTAATATTCGGAAATAGTGATGTGCACTTACCGTTGCATATTCGGCGCAGATATCGATGGAATTGATAAAGTCGCAGACTTCATCAACGGACCAGGCGGAGAGGCGAGCGCGGGCTTCGGCGCAAAGGCACTCACGCGCATCACTACGATCTAAGGGAAAAAATAACGTCAAATAAATTTAATTTATTGCTACTTTAAATCACATTTGAAAACGGAATTGATAGAAAATTAAGTGTATCGGGTTAAGTAATCGAACATTAAACTTGGTTTATGTTTTAGAGAGCGATCATAAAATTAATAATTTAATATATTTACATGATCTTGTGGCTCGCATCATAATGAATTCATAATGTGTTAATATGACAATACTACGTTATAATTAGTTGATATTTAGCATTTGAATAACCTTATGATTTATTACAATAATAATAGAGATACCGTTAAAATTATGAGAATTAGTCAACATCTGTTCGCTTGTGAAGATTATTATTTTATAATGAGCCGTGAATTACGGTATTGTGTTGGTGACATATAGATAAATTGGATGCTTTTGTAATTTGCTGCAATAAAGCTGTATTTCGTCACTTTATTAATTCGCAACCTACAAGGATGTCTTTATTTATTTGACTTTGAAATTAATCTGAACGAAAACAAAGTATTGACTTGACAAAGACATCCTGTCTTTTTTTAACTTATGTGGGTGAAAATGTTTTATTATTTAACGATATTGTCAGGCCAAGTTGCTTTGGAATATTTCTAATTTCTCTTGTCTCTTGCGATGGTATAAACTAAACGTGATATAGGTCTGTCATAGCAGTATTCCTTGACTTGGCTTGGTTATTTTCACCCTAGGGCTTTCCTTATTCTAAATCATTCTTTATAAGATACTTACCATCATTAGACACCCTGTCCCTCTCATCGCTGTCACTCCGAGTGCTGGGACTGGCGGAGAGGCGCGCGCGCTTGGCCGCACTCTCCCCGGCCGCTGATAGGTCGAGCGGCGAGTGCTCGGGTGCGCCGGCGCCGTTGCGCTTGCGACGCGACCTCCCACCTCGACCGACCCGCGATATTGCTAGGAGAGTCTGTAGATAAATGGAGGAGGTTAAATTGCTGGAAAGGTGAATTGGTCGAGGAGCTATAATTTTGTGAAAAGTGTTGATGTTACGGTTGAACGGGTTGTACTTTAGGAGTACTTGTTTGTGTGTTTCAAATTACAACTCAATCGATATTAGATTGACTTCAAACTCGATCAGTAAGCCAGTTTCCTATTAAAAAACTCAATTACTCAGAAGTCCATCAAGTGGCGCATACAGTACAATGTTAAGTAAACATGAAAGGCGAGCCACTAGGCTATTATCTGATCGAGAGCACTCTCGTATCGTAAGTGGCGAGCATTCATCATAATAACGTTCCGAGCGTCACGCTCCGCGCCCGCGGGTCAAATTGCAATCTATCTTTTTTAATTGCCACGCGTACTAAAAAGGCGAATACAGGGTAATTCCGAATAAATTTCAGATGGAGGCGCGCGCGCGTGAAATGAACACGGCTGTGGCGGGCGCGGCAGGCGCGGCGCGTGCGCCACCGGCTACGTGCTGAAGCAGAGCACCCGCCATAAATCTTACCGATTTATTTCCGCGTCGCCCCTGTTTCTCTTTATAGGTAAAAATAAATTTAAACTACTATTTATAGTTCGCTTTAACCGTAAAGAGAAATGTAACAAATCACGCCCCGACAGCAATTTGATCTCGATTGCGTATCATATAGAATTACGAAAAAACACGTGATGATCACTTTATGTCGCTGCAATTTAGCTAGAAAGTCGAAATCGAATAACTGTTATGATTCCACGCTGCAATTTTATCGTGTCTCTTATTGCACTCGTGTGCAAAAAGTCAACTAATTTTAAAGTCGAGTTGTGTTTCGATTTCACATCCCATCACTAGCGTGTCGCGGGGCGAGCCAGCGCGCATGCGCGGCGCGTGCCGCGGCCAATTAGTGCAGCTCCAGTTCCTTTTACAGTGGAGAGTCGAGTCGAGTCGGTTCGCTGGCGAGCAGGGGGCGGGGCAGCACTATTACCCTGCCGATTGTGCGCGCACGGCACGCTCGCAAGACGAACGGCAATTAACACTCTCTCTACTGTGTCTATGCAACACCGGAGGAAGTGTAAAGGTCGTGAGCCTTATCAGATTTAATTGCGACCATTATTACTGGAAAGGAAGCGAGGTGCTCACCGCGCATTATGATTTTAAAGAGGTTCAAATTAACATAAACGAGGCTCGCTCGATGTAGATGCGTCCCGCGATAACGCCTTATGAATTTTACGAGACATTTTAATCACAGCCGTGAACTATGAAACGGTGTATGATGTGTAATTAAAACAGGAAGGTCAGTGAGCACTGTGTATATAATTAATATGAATTACAAATGTACTCTTTTGAAATGAAAACTCATCTGAGCGTAAATTATTTCATAGGGGCAGTGGCCTTGCCATAAGTAACGTACATTATGAAGTAATAAATACGAAACCGTATTTTTTTTTCTTAAAAACATAATTACCTTAAGAAATAGCTAGAAAATAATTATAGGGATTTATGTAACGTATCTGTTTCAATTGTTTATGATTTTGGAACTTCCTGTTTGTCTGTAGATTTTTGAAACACAAATAAAAAATAAACATTAAAAAAGTAGCCAAATTGCTTTTTATTACCCTAAATTAAACAAAGTAATAGAAATACACAATGTCTTTTGAAATTAAATCTAATAAGACAATTACTAAATTGCTTCAAAAGTTCGAATTTTCATTTTTTTTAATTTTCGCTCAAGTATCCCCACAGCAATACAATTAATTTCCTGTTTTTGAAAATTGACCTCTAAAAACCAACAAATGAGATAGGTATATAGTTTGGCGACCTTAAAAAATTAAATTAAGTCTAAAACGTTCAAGTATAATTATTTTATTCGCTACCAATATTTCATACATAGAATCTAAGATAGTGCTAAGCTCGTCTGCTTACAATGTCTTTTTTTTTAAAAAAAGATCGGGTATATAATGGACGAAGCAGACCAAACATGACCGCGGTGCGCATGCGCCGGTTATAGTGAATTAAATTCTATAGAAAATGCCGAACGGTATACATCTTGTCTACTCCTTAATTTCAAATTTAAAGGTTCTTCAAAATCTGTCTTACCTTAGTAGAACTCATATCCAGCATGACAGGGAAGGCTGGCAACCGGGGCGGTCCCCCCTGCTTGCTAGCCAGCTTCGTGAAGAGGCCGCCGAGGGGCGCGTCTGTAGCGTCCTGCGTAGGCGCCGCTGTGCGCACCTCACCGAAGCCATTCATGCGGTGGAAGTAGCTGAGGGAGGAAACATGTGGTTAGATAACTGATAAATAAGTATACCTCACACGCTCGGAAAGATTCTATTACTCATTCAAAATCTGAGCGCAAAAGTGTTTTCAAAATTCGAACACTTCTTGCATTCAATTATTTTCTACACTGACAGGCGAGCCGGCTCCACTGCATGTCCTTGCTGTAGTGAGGTGAAAAGTTGTGTGTTGCACTCGGCAGCAAAGTTATTCTGCGTCTCGTAACTTTGAAAACTTCGCTACGCTCAGGATTCAATATTTGAAGAGCTCCCTTTGCTCGCGGTTCAATCTTAGAATCCTTCGCTCACTTAGTTTTCATTTCAAGTACTCGCGCCAAAAAACAATTTTGCAGCCTTGCATAACGAATAACTGTTTTTGAGTTGCGAGAACATAGGGAAGAAGAAAAGTTAGAGAGAAACAAATGGGAAATCTTCATAAAATACAAAATTGTATAAAACAGCCAGTGGTGTTTGGATTCGTGTCTGGTTCATGGCAATTGGATCTCCCCCTATCACAAGGGCATTAAAAATATAGCTGGCAAAATGTGGGTGTATTATTAAGCATACTTGTACTGTGCCTAACTCTTCTAGGATTACAAACTTGATATTATGAAGAAAAGCTTGTTTGTGTTTGTTAATGTTTATAGTAATGTGTAATTCAGTTACGAAACGATACATAAATATAAATTCACTGCTGCAAAAACTAGGGTGATATCCATCCGGTCTAAGAAGGATTTGATCATCTCTGTCAGCTTATATTTATGTTGTATATTTATACTGCCTACTAAATTATAATTAAGATATTTGATACAAACCATCTGTAATCTTAATTTTATTGGTTTAAGATTTAGTTTCTCATGTAAACTTAATTGAGTTATAAACATCCAATTTCTAAATTTTCACATTTGTGTATAAAATTATTCTCACGGTGAAATTGTTGATGTAATAAATTAGAGGTTACATTTATTAGTTGTTGTCAATCAGGTTTGAAAGATCACACGTGTAAGGACGAATTTCACAAAAAAAAAAATGCTTTTAAGGAAATATGTCATTGACATAATTGTATTTATTGTTTCAATTAGAGGTTAAAAATGATTGAGTTATGCCAAAACAAAGGACGGATAAAAACGGTATTTGTATTCAACAAATAAAATCTCGTTTGATTTGAATTTATCGTAAATTGATGAAATAAGACAATCAGTGTATAAATGCTAATTTATCTGAGTAAATTTATTCAACAGATCCGTAATAATTATCTCACAATCATAACAATTCCGATGTTATTTGATGGAAATTGATGAGAATCTGCTTAGAAGTTAATGTCTCACTGCCTTAATAAAATACTGATTTTATTACCGAATATTATATTCTATTTTACTACACGTTTAGTCTTTAAACAAGACATCATCAAATTCAAAAAGAAAAGTGACAATATATTACGATATTTTTATTGAATCGAAAAAACTATATGCAGTACTTAGAAAGTTAATTTTACTAATTTATGAGCAAACGAAATAAAGACCTTAGAATTAGAAGAAAGAAAAAAGAATTTCTCGAAGTAAAATTTATTTCTTATGATGGGGCCTGTGGAGGGCCAAAGCCTGCCGGGGTTGCGGGACTCACAAATTACCGTGATCCCGGTACATAAAGGACTATTGAAGGACACCGTGGATTTTAGTCAGTCAAGTCTGACAGTCCCTCCCGCCCTGCCCTGGGTGGGACGACTCATTTAATAATTTTACCAGGCTAAAAAAAAAGTAAAATTTATTTTAAGATGCGTCCCAAACGGTTCTCTAGCTTGAAATTCCGTTTTACGAATGCAAATACAATACCACAGCCGCTAACCGGCGCTCACGTTGTCGTATTTGGTAATTAAAATAGACAAAGTTCAGCGACCTCAGATGACCAATTCATTAATATAACATAAGTTCACACGGACATCTTCGGTTCTCACGAATCATGTAAATTTTGTCGACTAAACGTAAGTTTTCAAATCGATTAATATGCTAATCGATGTTGGGCATCACTAGCATCGGTCGGTGAACCGCGGGTCGCATACTATTGTGACACCGACCGTGTGAAAAATGATTGATGAATGCGAGTATCAAATCGAGAATCGATAATCGGAAATGGATTATTTGATAAAGACAGCGTATTAACTAAGGAATTTTATAAATAGATATATATATACATATATTCATTTTGTAAAGTATTGTAGGTATAATTTAAAATGGAAGCAAGGTTAATGTCGTAATTTCAGAATATAAACGAAGAGTGTAATTTCTTTAGTATTTTTGGAGCTTATTCCACATTAAGTGAACTGCATTAGTGGTTTATGCCTCTAATTAATATTATATCTGTCTGCAATTACGTTCATACATGTAATTATGGAGTTTTAATTGTATTTTCAGGCTCTTATGTCAGTTGAGTTTTTAATGAAAGCTTTGTGATTCTGTTTTAACTGTTTATGCAACTGATTCGATACAATTTTCACAAATGGTCAGTGCATCTTTTAAAATCCGGTATATCCGCATGGATTCAAATAGTAGTCAATTCTAAGTAGATATATTTGACTCTAAGTCTAATCTTTATAAGAAGAAGTAACTTCACGATTTGCAGTCCCTTGAGTTTTGTTACAATCAAGGTTCTTTCTCTAATCTATTGTTCGATACCTTTCCACGCTTTGACGGTAAAACTGCTTGGAAGAAAATTGATACAATGCTGTATAGGTATTTATTTTTAATAGAAGGAATAAAAAAATATTGTCGCTCTTACTCGCAGTACCAGGGTAAAATGAGATGGATAGAGTTTAATACGTACTCGTTGTTATTGTGCGTGTTGTACCGCGCGGCTAGCGAGCGCATGATGTCGGAGTAGTTGCGCGGCGGTTGCGCAGATGCAGGTGGTGCGGGCGCGTGCGGGCTGCCGCGCTCGGGCGGGGTACCAGGGTACGATGAGGTTGAAGGAGTCACGCTTCGGGATCTAGAGTGAGAGGCAAGATATAGCTTAGAAAATATGGAAATTTACAGATACGCAGGCTGATGTAGTTGTCTGAGTACCAATAAGTTGTACTTCAGGAATGATAACCACTTGCAGTTACAATCTACCAACTCATTGGAGACCCTAAGGCTCAATTAGAATTTATCGGGGCATCTTACTGAACCACCTCAGTAAAACCCGTCAACAGGTTGTTTGCTTTGACAGTTCACTTAATATTTTACTGTCTAAATAATAGCACATGATTAACACGCTATTTACGTCAAATGCGAAATCGGTTAATTATCCTAATTTAAGGATGTACTTTGAGATACAGCTACTTCATGTAAAAAAGGTACTGGCAAGAAGCTGCACTAGGCTGGACTGGAATCCGATCGGATGATAAGCAGAATATTTGATCCAGATTTGATAATTGATCAATAGCACCTTCTATCTAAATATATTCTAGTGTTTACCTGGATGCATTGGAGTCATGCGGGCTAAGCCGCTCGCTCTTGACGGGCGCGTGCGGCGCTGGGGTGGGCGTCGGCGGCGGTGCGTGCGCGGGCGACGCCGCATCGCGCGCGCACCGCCGCGCGCCCCCGCCCCCACCCCCGCCGCCGCCTTCACCTACAAGACAAATAAAAAGATACATTAGTTTATGAAATAAATAAATAGTCTACGACATGGACCAATAATCGTGCAAAAACGTGTCGCTTTTGTTGAAAATTAAAAAATAAGTTACATTACAGTTTTGGGAATTAATTATACAAAAATCGATGTCGATCCTAAAATCGATGATGTAACAGAATCTACTTAAAAATCTAAGTTTAACTTTAAGAATACATCTATCTAAAATCAAAGTACTAGATTGAAACTTTCAATGGTAGATTTTCATCTTCGTCTGAATAATGAATGAAAACCACAATTGTCATCGCTTGACACAGACACAATAATGTCCAACGATGTCATGCAGGGAACTATGATATAACGCTAGAATGTCTCTCTACTAGACTGAACAGAAGCACCGCCTAAGTTCGTTCAAACTTTGCAACCGTCAAAAAAGTTAACCTCACGAACAATTAGTATCGCACTCGTGTGTCAGTACAAAATCCGGTTGGCAGCACTCACTAACAAAGGATTAAAAAAAACGGGTCAAGCGTGACCCTAGGTCTTAATAGTTACCGGTAGATTAGAATCAAATGCGCATAGTACAGTTCTCGACAGGCTTTTTGGCCTTTTGCCTTCTTTACCAGAATTTGATAAGGAAAATAGCAATACTTCTTAAGGAAAACGGGTTTATAATTGAATTTTTACTTGAAAATAAAGTTCAGGTTGCTAATCCCCAGTTTTTGATCAGTATTTAAGCTGTTAAATACTCAAACATATCTCAAACATTTGTTAAAAATATATACGATTGTATCTAAATGTATGCTTAACTCTGATCAAACAACATGCCCTAAGAGATAATATTATGGTAGGTACTTAGCAACTAGTATTCAGCTAAGTTTGTACGAGATCCAACTACAACTTGTGGAAAAGTTAAGATGATCACGAAAATTTTTGTTAATTTCTACATTCCCAGATGACTGTATTCACTACAATTTCCATGGAAATTCACTTTGGCGATGCTTTCACACAGAAATAAACCATACACTTTGACATAAGCCGCGGTACTTCAAGAGCGGACCTAAAGTTTATCTCTTACTCATATTTATTCGGGCACTGGCACGGATCTGCGGGAGGTGTCAAAAGCTCAGTGGCCGAGACAACTCGACATTCCGATATCATCTCGCGGCACGTTTGATCGTGGTCCAGAGAGCGCGAAACCCGGACTCATCCGAAGTTATCTGAAGTTCTCGGATACTTTGGTACAGATCGCCGCGATCTACGGAATTAATGAGCGGAGAGGTGTGAAGTGTCGCATTTGCGCAGTCGAGGTTGATAGCAAGCCATGTTTTGTACAGGTTTTCTGAATTCTTCAGTGATTTTGATAAAGAATGTCGCATTTTTGCGTGTGCTTTTGGTGTTGTTATGTACAATGTTGGTTTTTGAGTGATGAGGTATTTTTAGTGACCGAATGTTTTCTTAACACTTTCCAGCTCTAAAATATTTTGAAATTTTCAACATTAAAAAAGTCTTCATTTAATTACAGTTATTTTGGACAAATCTTATATTTCATTTTAAGCGTGCTTGAAATATTTCTTGCGTTTATTGTGTAGAAAATTGCAAAAGCGCCTCTAGTGTGAGAATGAGGAACTTTTTTTCGATCAAATTAACGTTAAAAGTTCCTGTATATTTTACGTCACAAAAACTTAAAGGGCCTTAAATCAGCAGTCTCCTGTCGCTAACATCATTAACCGTGTTTCATCTCTTAAAATCAAGTGAAAGGATAAACAAAATTAAAGCAGGCCTGACAAATATACTCTTCCTTGTTAATTACGATTGCGGACATAACTTGAAATGTCGCAGTAATTATGCAAGCTGGTCACATTCACCGGTTGTCTATAAATCACAAATGATTCATTGTGAGAACAACCTGCTACTTGTCACGACGAAATAAGCGTTATTAATAACACCTTTTACGCGAATAACCGTTTCACTCTTGTTATTAGTGTAGGGACACACCAGCCGGAATTGCGCGATGAAAATACAGCAAATTACCGGTAGATAAAATTATGTCGTATTTTGCAGTAGCAACACAGCAGAGGCGGGACGTATGAGGGAGAGGACAGCGTCCACCTCACGACCCAGCCGCAGTGGTAAGCAAATCGTCGCAAGACGATTTCCGGCCACCGTAGGCGCGTTCATGGACCAGGTCCGGGTTGACAGGGCGTTGTGTTCCAGGCGCGCCTCAAAGAGTTTTAGCACCATATCGGGGCCTTCCTTAGAGCTCCTTAGTCAGTACAAGTCTGACAGTCCCTCCCGCCGTGCCATGGGTGAGAGGACTCGTTTGATGATTTTAACACGATAAAGAAAAAGGTCAACCTATCCCAATCTATCAAACTTTAGCACGAACATTAACCTTCCACTATTGAAAACTTTCGCCATAGTGCGTCATAGTAACCGAATACATAGAAGCGTTCAGTGGTGTGGCACCACCCTTACCTCCTCGAAAACTCGGTAACATAATATTTTTCACAGGTGTTACTTTTTGATTGCAATTATGATAATGTTAATGTCATTATTAATGTTGGTAGACATGGAGATTTGCATGTAATTTGTGACGTCTTGACCTAAAAGATGCTTTTAGGGGGTCAAGAAGAAAGTGACCCAGTATGGTTTATGTGAGAAAAGGTGAAGTTTAATGGGACTTTTTAACTGGTAATTTATGTATGTTGATTTAGAAGTTAGTAAATATGTCAGATTTGCGAATAGATGTGAAAATCGTAGAAGAAAACATATGGTTAAGTTTTCTTTCGCTTTGATTTCGTTTGGAACACACAGACTCGTGTTACAAAATATGGTTATTCAATAAATTTTGTTACTTAAACGGAAACATAAATATCCGACACAATCATATGTTATCTTCCTCTCTCACATTACTTAATAGATGTTACTGACTTCTTATTAAGTAATAGCAATATAACATTTAAAAATGGTCTATTGTCGACCATTTTAATAATAATATTAACCTCCATTGAACACGCACAAAGCAGCTACCACAGCCTATAACGTTTTGAGAAAATTATAATAAATTGATGTTTTTTTTTTTAAATAACCGCCCGCTGTAGGCGGCAGACATTTTGTTAAAGAATGATATACACTTGTGTAATGATAACATAATATTTATAAAGAGATTATGGACCACATACGAAGAATAACGAACTTAACAATATATGGACAGATCCGGGTTATATTTTCTAAATTTCGGACTGTCGAAGTGGGAGTTCCGTGGGCTAGATATATGGGTTCAAAACATTGATCCGAATTATACGTTTTATCTGTCTAAAATACAAACGAAACTAGTTGTAATTTATCAGCTTTTAAGATCAGATAAAAGGTGACAAAGATATCCGTATTTTTCTAAGAGAAGAATGCTGTTTGTTGAGGAATTTAATCCGTAGTTGCTCTGATTTTTGACAGATTTATGCTAAAAGATACATTAACTATGTGGGTGTGAATACGAAATAACTTTGTTATGGATCATCTGAATTGCCGATTGACCTCAGATTTGGCGACTAAGTATCTTAATAACAGTCTATAAATATCGTGGGGATATCCACAATTCAAACAAATAAGATAAAATTTATGATTTCTCTATAGCTTTTAAACCCCACTTAATAAAAACTTTTGAATTGATGTAGTGTGTGGGCGGCAAAATAAAGCTAAATAAATTAAATACTTTTCAAAAAAGAGATTTGTTTAAAATGACGTAAGTTTTTCGAAATCAAGGAAACGTATAAATCCATGATTTCTAATCTCTTTAGCTTTTAACCCCTACTTACTAAATCAGCAAAATAAATGATGTAGTTTGTTGGTGGCAAAATATAGCCAAATAAATTAGATACTTTTCAAAAAAGAGAATGGAATAAAAATGACGTTCCTTTTTCGAAATCGAGAAAACAGACAAATCTCACAAAATCCTCAAAATAACATCTAAACTTGATCCTCATAACCATAAACCAAACAGCGTATCAACAAAATTTATAATTTTTTTTTATTAAATGTTGAAATTTTGCAGGAAGTGATTGGTATTTATGATGGCGACCAATGAACGTTGGTTTCCGGCGTCAATGAGAGTCTATAATGAGAGGAAATGATCCGTTAGAGTAGCCTTGTGTGGCCTGCGGTCCGTGGTCAGCTGGCCATGTCAACCGATTATCCAAATACTTAGCATGTGCGTATGAGTGGACTGTGTAAATGAATGAATTTAAATATAGAAGGTTGGCTTAAAAAGTCGTTGCTGTGGGAGGTTTATTCAAAATGGTCGTGTAGTGTAGAAGGGTTAACTTTGTGAATGTGACTTTATGTTTTAGAAATTTATGGATGCTTTAGACAAAATATTTTTTATTAATTTGTTTAACAGAATACTATTAAGTACATGCCAACTATAAATAACGAATTTACAATGATATAAAGGGAAAAAAACATTTACAGGGTGTCAAAAATATTTTTTTTTAATTGTCATATTTAACTTTTTTTTTAAATGAAACTTAGGTACTTTAAAAAATAAAAATGTGGACTTAAATATGTATATCAAAAGAACAAATAAAATTAATCTAACAATTATATTGTAATGCTTAAAAATGCCGCCTATATAAATTAAGTTTAATACAAACGTGTCAAATTCTTTACGTAAGATTTACAATTCCGTTGACAAACCTAATCGGATAGTAAACCTTGCCTACACTAAAACAACTAAAACCCCAACAAATCTATCAAACCCAACAGAAAGCTCGTAACAATCGTACAACAACTAACTAGGCAGTTAACCGCGACGTCAGTAGAACAAGGTTCAATTAACCTTTGGTTAGAATAGCTGATGGTAATGCAGCGTGTAACACTACATTGTTACCGGTCCACGCGTTTGACTTGACACCTTAGATGTATGTGTGGTGCAAGTGAGGAACTACAGCGGTGAATTAATAGGTCAACAGATTTTTTTTTAATTTTAAATTGTTTTACTACTAGCCCTAATCAATCCCAGAGGCTTTAGCACAACTTTTCACTATTTTACTTAAAGTATGTATGGCGTGGTCGCGGGACTAACGAATTACCGTGACCCCTGTACGTAAAGGGCAATTGAAGGACACTGTGGATTTTAGTCAGTACAAGTCTGACAGTCCCTCCCGCCCTGCCCTGGGTGGGAGGACGCATTTGATGATTTTACCACGATAAAAAAAAAGTATGTATGGCGTTTATTGTATGGAAAATGAAAAAGCGCTTCTTATCCAGATTATATATTTTTGTTCAGAATAAATAAATAAATATCTAGTGTACGAATGTGGAACTATTTTTTTCCATCAAATTAGCCTCGGAAAACACGTATAGCCGTTGGTCCCGGTTGTCATTTGATCTGGGTTTTGGAAGTCTGATAGGCAGTCGCTCCATATAAAATACTGATATTCAGCTGCATCTGGTTTGAAGCCAACCCCAACATAGTTAGGAAAAGGCTAGGCAGATGCTGAAATTAACGTCAAAGTTCCCGATTAGTTTACATCTTGGTAGTGCCTCTGAAGAGTGAGGTCTAAGATGGAGCGAGCTTATAGAGAAGGTAATGGAACTCCTGCGCACAACGGAACACAGTAAAAACTGTTTGGACTCTGATATGATGGTGATTGCGATCTAGGTGGCCCTGGTGCGGCATTCAGCCACCGGTCCCAAACTTTTTTATTCTATTCGACGTTTTATAAATGTTCATTAAGGCCCATGTAAAATAAAATATTTTGATTTTTGGTGGTAGGTTACTGATAGCCTGTGCTCCGGTATATAATATCCGGGGTGAACCGCTAAGAGACCACCCATCCCATTACATATTTTTCTAATAAGTGGGTAATGTTTTCATGAAACTGGATTTGTTTACTGAATTAACTATAGCGGATATGATTTTAAAAGTTGGCATAAAATGTTCAGTCTAGTGGTTTTAATTGAATTGTTCAGGATATAACAGTATTCGAATGTGATTTCGTAATAAAATGTTGTCAAAACATTTACACATCTTTAGTATTATGACGATATCTTTAAATGTAATTCTTAATTATTAAATTTAAAGAAATCATCATAAACGTAACTCCAGACATCCGATAGTACTGAGCTACATTTGAAATCGCAAGGTTCGGAGGGATGATTTGGATCGTTGACTGCTTTCTTCATCTCAGTCTTTTAGACTTCTTAATTTTATGACAAAAATCTTGCATTAACACAGCAGCCACCGCCATTACATTACGGCACCAACCGGTAGGGTCAGCAGCGTCGTCAAACAAGGTACCGTTGGCAGCGCACCTGACACGAATGACGGCACGTCCCACCAAACGGCCTGCCTAAGTGATCGGTACCGTTCACAAATATATGCTCGGTACCCAGCGATTATCGCGTGCTGGACTTTTTTTACTGCTGGATGCGGTATCTAGCGGATGGTGATTTAAGTATCTTGAGGTACTTATATAAAAATATATTATTTTACACTAGCTCCTACCAGTGGCTTTGACAGAGTGGATGTCGGAAATTATATCAATTATATCACGAAAGCATATTTCTGTATGCCTGCATGTAGACAGGCAATTTTAAAATATCCAGCATCCCAAGTATTCCTTATTCAATTTTTTTTTACGTTGTTAAATCAGACTATCTAGCTAGTGGATTTAGATTTAATAACGAACACAACAAAAAAAGAATTATCTCAAATTGGTGCAGTCGTTTTAAAGTTATACGCATTCAGACAGAGAAGTATAAGGAGATATTACGTAAAAATATATCTAGTATATAGATGGATATGCTATTGACTTGTAGTTTAGAAACCCGACCTAGGAGTGTGGTATCAGTTGAATACAGAAGGTTAGGGCGAACTATTCCAACAGTACATTGTTGT
Source organism: Agrotis puta (assembly GCA_943136025.2). Taxonomy (NCBI): domain Eukaryota; kingdom Metazoa; phylum Arthropoda; class Insecta; order Lepidoptera; family Noctuidae; genus Agrotis; species Agrotis puta. Next base: position 13,179,284 of record OW964178.2, read on the forward strand.
GAGCTGATTACCATGGTAACGGTGATTTATATGAGAGTGATCTAAAAAGTAATTCATCACTTTTTTATAAGAATACCTCGACTGCTGAAAATACATCTCTGATGTATATCCATACATACATTAACACACGCTTTTTTCCCATGGGAGTAGGCAAAAACAGCAGAGCACCACCTATTAGATACTTAAATTCTCCTTTCGCTTCGTCCACGTTCATACATCTGGTCGTACAAGCACGCCGATTAAGAGTACCATGCACCTGATCTTTCTGAAGCACCTTACCATAAAGGTCTTCGGTCTTCCTAGGGCGTTTCTTAGATCAAATTCTATCAACGATAAACACAACATAATACCGTCCACTCAACGCTTAACTAATTGATTGCCTCAATAATCATGTTTAGTTAATACCTCCTCCACTCCTGCGCAGTTGAAGATGTTTAACGTTGATCAAACAAAGATACCGTCTGCGATTGTTGACTGAGTATCGGTCGAGAGGCTGTGTGCCGTGAACCGTGGTTAGTTCGGAGAAATGAAGAGGTTTAAGAGAATGACAAACTAACTGTGATGTTGTGAACCTTAGTTTTGTTGGTTGATGTGATGATGTTGATTTTGGTGGGTAATAGATAGCTGGGTTGTTTATAAATATATAATATGTAAAATAATTTTAGGCAAAAGAAAACAAATACCCTTACGATGTTTGCTTTAGGAAATGGGTCTTAACGATGACGTATATCACATTGGGCATCCGCTGAAATGGCACTTCAGTGAAAGGCACTCAATATTTTTCGCAGGTGCCATTAGTGGAAATGTTTGTTGATGCATTTTATTTTACTTTGAACAACTAGGAATCACTACGTAATAGTTTGGGTTAACATTTGTTTTTTCGTCAAATTTAAATAATCGATTAAAACTAATAGTGTTTTAGAAGATACCCTTCATGATCCTGTTCTCCTAGTACTTTTTGTTCAATTATCTGGCCTTTAATCGACTCTTCTCTTTTTAAAGATATGATGCAGAATATGTCTCCTAAACAAAAAATTTCAAAATTCAAACATAATTTCATCTAAAAAAAAAAACTATTCAAAAATGTAAAAAAATAGGTATTTGGCAAGATTAAGGCAGATTAAATTGCAAACGGTTATGGCCAACCTGCAGTGTTTGGAAAACTGGAAATTACTGCTTTAATTTTGAGATACGATGATAAGGCAAACAAACAGATATTTCTTAAGGTTAAATATAGAAAAAGACCGATATTGATTTGTGGATTAATTGGAATTTAACTACTTATAAATTTAAAAGCTTTGAGTTCCTCAATTAAGATTATGACTCAGATTTAATTCAGTTTACGTGTACAACTAAATTATGATCTGATCTAATTACTTGTTTATTGATATTGCCATAATTATTACGTCAAGAGATTGGCAATTGCGTGCTTCCGTCCTTCTTATGTGCTAAAGTAAATAACAACCCTGATATGTTTAATATTTGTAATTAAATTGTTTGATAACTTTAGGTGACAAATAGAAAAATATTTTTTAAGGCAGCCACGCGGTCACGCGCGCCTCAAGGTGTGTCAGCATAGTGACGGGGCCTGTAGAGGGCCAAAGCCTGCCGGGGTCGCGGGACTCACAAATTAACGTAACCCCGGTACGTAAAGGGCTATTGAAGGACACCGTGGATTTTAGTCAGTACAAGTTTGACAGTCCCTCCCGCCCTGCCCTGGGTGGGAGGATTCATTTGAAGATTTTACAACGATAAAAAAAAGACACCCACGGGGTAAGGTGATGGTTTTATAAAGAAAGCTGAAGGTGGTCGCGGAACTGTCTGCCGGAGTCGCTGTTCTATCAAAGCAGGTTACCGTTGCACGTACAGAGCAATTGTAAGAACACTGTGGATTTTAGACGGTATGAGTTTGACCGTCCCTTCCGCGGTACCCAGGGAGGACTCATTTGAGATTTTTAGCACCACGAAAAAGTCACGAACATTAATAGATAGAAGCTAGCTCACTTTATACAGTACTTTTTATCATCTATCGGGGGTCAACCCTGTGTTACGTGCCGCAGTGTGGGTGACATTATGACCCCCCATGAGATAAGGTTGTCAATGTTTAACGATCGATTATATTCGTATGATGTGACTTGTCTACTCATTATATATGGAACTTTCTTTATCATCTATCGGGGGTCAACCCTGTGTTACGTGCCGCAGTGTGGGTGACATTATGACCTCCCATGATATAGGGTTGTCACGGTTCTATGATCTATAATAATATAATGTGACTTGTCTAGTCTGATGGTCATCATTATAGGATTCGTTAAATTTATAGTCAGATTAATCTATAATTTTTAAAATGTGTATAATTTTAATCTGTGTTTGAATTATGTATAATTTAAATTGACATTAGGTTAAGATAATAATAAGAATAAGAATAAGAATAAATTTATTTTCACTGTTACAAAGATAACCTTAAATCTAAACATTGTTTCATCTGTAACTAATTAAAATAACATTGGTTTGTTTGATCGGTGGTCCCCAAACTAGGTTTTACCTGTATCTTGGGAACCTGAGTTGAGTCTTGGTATTACTTTCGATATGGTGGACATTTATTTCGTTCTGATTAAACATTTTCAGTTGTGAGCAATAAAAAAATAATAATAACAAAGTTTAACAATAAAATAGTAATTCTAAAGAAACACAAATAAAAGTTAACAATAAAATAATAATTCTAAAGAAATATATGTACATAAAGGGCTGCGTATGTGTACTTGTGTTGTGTGTGAGTGGGTTGTGATGCGTGCGTCGAGCGTAAGTAGACAGTGTGAGTGTGGTAGTGTGTGTGTGTGTGTGTGTGTGTGTTTGCAGTTTTTTTGGCCTTTAAGTCCAATTAATTTAGGATTTCTTCTGTCTCCTCGTATGACAGTTTGGCAAACCATTCAATTAAAGTTTTCTTGCATGAGTAATTATTCAATTCTTTAATGTCGCATCTTTTGCTGATTCTATTATAAGTATGTATATGTGAGTAATACGGGCAACGTCTGGCTAAGAGGCTGTTTGCTTCGGGAAGTGGAATGCTGAAAACGCGTTTAGAGGCAACTAGTTCATAATCCGACCTTTTCTTGAGGGTTTTATGTACATGTAATGTAGCGTTTAAAATAAACAGTTGCCGTACTCTCAAGACTGTGAACTCATTATATATAAGATCTGTTGCATATCGGAAAGGCTTCCTTAATGCCACTTTTATCACTGCTCTTTGAGCTCTTTCTACTTCTATGAGAGTGCTTTTCCCAGATGCACCCCAAACAGAAATCCCATACTGAAGAACTGTCTGACATAGGCCGAAGTAAATTGTACGCATAATTTCAGTAGGAGTGAAGTCACGTAGTTTCTTCATCACGTATATCAGCTTCCTAACGCGCCCAGATAGCAGATGAATATGTGATTTAAATGAGAGGTTTTCATCAAGTGTTATGCCAAGGTATTTTATTGAGGGAATATGATCTATAGCTGTACAGGTACAGTGTGTAGGCGTTTGGTAACTGCAGCATCTGTGATATCTTAGTATTAGATGACGTGGCGGACGACTAGCTATTGTTTTGGAGAAGGTTATAAATTTTGTCTTTTTTATGTTGAGAGTCAGGAGATTTTCGTCAAGAGCCCTGGAAACAGTTACTAGTCCAGTTTCTGCAAGGCGGTACACTCGTTCCCAAGACTTAGCGTGGAAAATTATAGCAGTGTCGTCAGCATATGATATTATTTCTGCGTTTTTTAGTTGAAGATTTAAAATATCATTCATGTAGAAGCTGAAAAGGGTTGGTCCAAGTGTACTGCCCTGCGGAATTCCAAAGTCAATGGGAAGCACGTCACTTGAGTATTCACCTACTTTGATTAACTGTCTGCGGTTGGATAAGTAACTTGTGAACCAGTCAAGTGCCGTCCCTCGTATACCTACACTTTCCAGTTTTTTCAGAAGAAGTTTGATAGATATTGTATCAAAGGCCTTTGCAAGATCCAAAAATACTCCCATGGCCTGTTCTCCATTTTCAGTGAAAGTTGCTACCGAGTTAGTAAGTAATATAGCCGCGTCTTCAGTTGATTTCCCTCGCCGAAATCCAAACTGTCTATCTGATATCAACCTATGTTTTTCAAAAAAGTTCACTAGTCGGTTGTTTACTAATTTCTCTATTATTTTCGATAAAATGCACAGTAGTGCGATTGGCCGATAATTTTCAGGTAAATCTGTAGGGCCATTTTTGTAAATTGGTCTTACGGAAGCAATTTTCCAGCATTCCGGAAAAGTTCCTGATTCCAAGCTTAAATTAAAAATATGTGTTAGCGGTTTAATGATTGCATTTTTAATTTTTATTATAAACCTTGTGGTAATACCATCAAGGCCTGGTGCGCTGTCAATTTTCAGTTGGGAAATGAGTTTACTTATTTCTTCTTCGTCTGTCGGATAAAGGAAGAAAGAATGTGAGACATTTTCATACCGTTTGTATTTACTGGCTAGTGATTCTTGGGTCTCAGAGATTCGTGTTAATATTTGATCAGATAGATTTTTTCCTAGCGAGGTGAAGTAGGCATTACAGTTGTTTAGGGAGATAACTGGATCTTTTAGATTAGTAATTAGTTGGGTTGAGTCGCTTTTCTCGTGCTTTGGGTTATATATTGATTTGAGAGTGTTCCATAGTTTTTTTGGGTTCTTTCGATTTTCAGTTATCAGCTGGCTATTGTGCTCTGTTTTTAATTTATGTAAAATTTTGTTGCAAAAATTCCTATACCTGGTATAAACCAGTCTTTTCATTTCATCTTCTGGGTGGGATTTTGAGGTTTGATGAAGTTTGTCTCGGTGCTTTATACACCTCAAAAGACCTGTAGTTATCCAGGGTTTTAGAGTGAAACTGCTTCTGCTAATTTTGACTATGCGGGTGTGTTTACTTATAAGGTCGGTGAAAATGGTTGTAAATGTGTTTACGGATGAGTTGGCACAGTTAGAGGTGAAGATATCAGACCAGTCGGTGTTTAGTAGCTCCTCCGCGATTGCGTCATAGTCAATTCTGTTTGTCCACCTTGTACGGGAATTAATGCCATTGACTTTTTGAGGAATAACGGCCAGAGCTAAATCATGATCCGTTATCGAGCATTTTCCGATAATTCCTACGGGTCTGTAACTTGATTTTACAAAAATGTGATCAAGACAAGTATGTCCTCTGGTTGGCTCAGTTATAGCAGGTAAAAGACCATGTGAGGCCATCAGGGTCAGGTATTCCGCATGGTTTGCTATAGTTGTATTCATTAAATCAATGTTTAGGTCTCCAGCTACAAAAATAATTGGGTATCTTTTTAATTGAGTCAAAGCGGAATCTAGCGATGTTATAAAGTTATTCAGATTTAGAACTGATGGTGACCTATAAATTCCTAAAATGGCTACTTCGTTATCTAGGACAAGTATGATACTGTCAGCTTCTGCAATGACTAACTCTATCACTTTGACATTTCTATTTGTTTTCGTGTAAATTACGACACCTCCATTTTTGTTCAGTTGTGACTGAGAACGCGAAACCGAATAGCCTGTTATTGGCTCCAATATCGTTCCTTCACTTAACCAACATTCTGTCAGAACTATAGCATCAAAATCAGTGTTTAATCGCTTGAAGGCTAGACAAAACTCATCAAAGTTGCGCTGATAACTTCTTATGTTAAACGTGAGTATTTTAAAATTAGAATTATTAGGTATAAGTTTCCTACATTCTTCTATTATGTCGCATGTGTAACAGTTTATGGTAACATTTTCGTCTAAATCCTGAATGACGTCAAGTAAAGCCATTGATGTCAACGTGGAATTTTTTATTTATAATGTAAACTTTGAATATTATCTTTGTTACCATAAGAGTTTTGTGGACATATAGATGTAGGAAGGTATGGATACTAAAATATGCTTGTAGGTGTGTTACGTTGGAAACTAGAGTGTTAGTGTGCGAGTGTAAATGTGTTTTGGTATAAACATGAGTGCTTAAAAAATGTGAGAGAAAATATGCTTTGGTTGTGTTTATGAGGCAAATATCATGTGTGAGTGTTTTAAGTAGAATACCCTGATTTATGGAGAGCGATGTTTGACAAGGCTCTACGGGTGTTAGTGGCGTATATTGTGGTAGTGTAAGTTCCAGTATGTTTTTACGCAGTGTGTTTATAAGATGCAAAAATAACGTATTAAAGTAAAATTTAAGTGTTATATAAAATCTAAAATAATAATGAGATCTATACTTAACAATATGAAATCTTAAAATATAATAATGAGAAATAATAAAAAGTTTATACTGTTTGATATTTCGCAGATTAGTCGCTCCTTCCAAATTCCGTTGACAAGATCATGGTAATCTTGGATAGTAAAGATATGATAGGATCTTTATGACATTTGTTAATCTCTCAGGTAATTACAAAAATTAAATTAATAAATAAATACTAATACAGACATGTTTCCGCTGACATTTATATAACTATAATAATTAATTGCCACAATTTTTAATAGTATTTTAATTGCGAAAATTTGCATGTTTGGATAGATCTTTATTACTAAATCATGTCAGAACGGCTGAACGGATTATAATAAAATTTAGCGCAGAGGTAGATTCTAGTCTGGATAGAAAATCATATAACATAGAACTTTTTATCCTGGTAGCATAATTCCCTGGTACAAAAAGCGAGCTCGAGGCGGGCGAAGCCGCTAGCAACAACTGGTTTAATTAAAATAAGAAATTAAAGAATATCTCAACATAGGGACAGTTGAATTTATTGCGTGCTATGGAACGACTTAATTTATTTTGAAGAGTTTGATTTCAATCAATTTTATCAATCTATCAATCAAAATAGACTACCACGGTTTACTGCTAACACATAGACTCATAAAATATTTTTATTTGAAATAATGTTTATTTGAACGTATAAAACAATTATCTGCTCAGTATGATTGATTTAGTTAGTGACATTAGAACGAGTCAGTTTCGTGGATTCGATTACACTTATTTCATACATTTTAAATGTTTTTATCAAACATAACAAAAAATAGAAGTCTACCATGATCGGGTCAAGGCTCCTGAGAGAGGAACCTCCTTACAGTACGCGCCTTTTCCAGAAGTACTTACCTTCTGAATCAGGCGCTTGAACCAGCTGCCAAGCGAGAGCCTCCTCATATGTTGTTAGACCCTATTCGTTTATTCATTTTTAAACATATTATTAAATTTTTAAATATTTCTTACAAAAAAGTAATAAAAAACATTTAAAAATATAAAAATAGTGATCCGCCGGTGTGGGAGCAGAATAGCAGAATATAAAAGACCCTATTATTATTAACAATGGCTCTGAAATGGAAAGAGCAACCCAAGTAAGAGACGGACAGTGTGGATTAAAATAAAAATATGTACTCGTAAGAGAAGTACATAAAATAAGTATGTAAAGATCATAGCAGTTTTTTTCTGAAATATCAGACTATACCTATGGGAAAGAACAATGCCCACCTTCCATACATTTAAAAACCTGGTGATGAAAGTATATGTATAGTTGTCAGATATAGTAGAAATACTACCTGTAAGTTTAGAAAGTAATATCTTATAGTCATTTCAGCGATTTAAACGCCACGAAGTTCAGAAAATATTATTGTTTATTTTTAGGTTAGGATTTGTCGTCACCAGAAATAATTAAACAAACGTGCATGAAGTAATTAATAACGCTCGAAGTTTAGTCTAAAATAGGAATATTAGCTAACTATGGTTTAAAACGTCTTTTTTATTTGATTAATTCTTTGAAACAAACTGCCATTAAGTCAATGCTAAGACTCCATGATTATCATTATAAAATGAGTGTCGAGTTGAAAACTGCCTTCTCCAAGACACATTATTTGTTTTGTAAGACAGATTTATAACGGTATCAGGTATGGTAAGCAGAGGTTGTCAGATGAGGAAGATATCGGAGTCCAGGGGAGGAAAAAAGAGTCGTAATAAAAAGAAACACAATCAAAATCGCACAGTACATAACGAGACGCAAGCGCAACAACAAAGAACTGCGCCGATGTCAATCGCAGAACTGTCAAATGTCAAAAAAATCCATTTCACTTGCGCACACCAAATGAAACACTGAATGATTAATTTTTTTTTTATTGCGTTTTTATTAAATACTTTACTTCATCAAGTACTGATCGAATTAAATGTAAAATAAGTATAAAACTAAGGAACAAAGCTAAATATGGTCAACCAGCAATTTGTAAAATGGAACGTTTTAATATTTGATGGTTTGGATGCGTTCAAAATATGTCAATATGTCAATCTAGCTTAAATAAATAAAATAAAAAATCTTTTTTTCCTGCGTTTCTTTTTACATTGTGATAAGCGTAATTAATATACAATTTAATAAGCTTTATTTTAAGATTTATTTCATTTCTATACATTGCCAGGTGAAAAATGAGCATTCTTCTTTGTATGTTTACGCATACAAGCGCATCAAAGATGGCATAAATTATGTATATCCAGTATTATACGACCACAAACTCATTTACACACCACCTGAGCAATATTGCCCAATAACAACCAATATCTACGCATACACATTTCTTTGGGCACTCCACACTATCCCAGGCACGTCTCGGCACCTGTTGTTTGCCCAGCCGAGGGCGGTCCGGTGTTCAAACAGTGGTGTTTGTGTTTGTATAGCAACCACCTGCATGTTGCCGGTAGTGGCTGGTTGTCCGACCTTGTGGGTCGAAGCAACCATACGCTTCAAAGGTATAGAGTAAAGAGTTTTAATGTGAGGTTATGATATGAATAAAGCACGATTCGACACTTATTTGAAAGGGACAAAAATAACCGATCAAATTTTACTCAAAAATTGAATTTTCTTTCCCAAAAACATCATCATCTATTTTCTCATGGCTCAAGCGTCAAGTCCTAAGTTCCTAGTCGTGTTAAGAACCTATAAAAGAACCAAACTAAGAATATTTCCCATATAACCATGAAAAATATATTTCCTTAGTCCCTAAAATAAATGCCAATCGTTGAACCATTGTATCCTATCTACCTCCGGAATCGCACGTGGTGTTTGTTCTGTTTGCCCTTGTAATTTCGATACAGTATTCTGTTTAAGATTTTACACAAATCTATTAATAATTTTAGTAGAATGTAGATCAATCTGGTAGCAGCTACTAAGTACATACTTAGTACTAGTATCGTGATAGCCAATCAACCACCTGCGTTGTTTTACTGGCAGGTTGCGGCCTTGTAAGGCAAGCAACCAAACGCTGTTGTATGAATGCTTTTGTTTGTGTTGACTGTGTAGAACAAGCTTAACTTGATTTAGATTGCAATGATTAAGATACAATAGACTTAGGTATTGGGTAAACTGAATATTAGGTAGTATTTCGTCATTCGAAACTGAGTGTTGGTAGGTAGGTAAAGCAGTTTACCACAAATATAATAAGCATTACAAACAAAGTTACTCATACCTCAAATAAATTGGTGTGCGAGAAGGAGGATGATTGTAGAAAAATAAGTATCCATTTTTTTAGTATTTTAATTCTAAATATTGTTTTCATCCGAAATTTTAATACATGTTGAGTTAAATCCATCAGTTCGGACTCTGACCGGCTGCGAGCAGTGGAATTTCTTTTATAGGTACATAAACACATTATCTCAAATCTATCTTAATCCGAAGTCTAAAGTTCGATCCACAAATATCTATCCTTATCGGTGTGACTACACCTCAGTAGATTATTAAATTTGGACATTAACCTTCCACTATTGTGATAACGTTGAAAATCTAAAGATATTTGACAGATTGAGGTAGGTTGATGTGATGGCATCTGTATCTAAAAAGTAAGATTTATGTCCCTACAATTACTTGTAAAACAAAAACAAAAGTCATCTACTACCATTGTTTCAAAACATCATAAACAAATACTCTTGTCTCTTGTCACCGCTCCAAAAATAAAGCAAGTACTCTCTAAGTACCTACCTCTCTGCCTGCCCACAGTACTGGCATCCCAAGCGTGGGGTATACAAACTAATGTAACATACTAACACAAACATTGACTCACTACGTCACCTGCTTACCACTAAACTGTTAGCGTCGTTAAGATTCCGAGGAACGGCTTCAGTAGTGATGTGGTTAGACGATTATCGATAACGTCGATAGTTGGTAGTTAGAGGTTAAGATTTTTTTCTGCTGATGGCACGGAAGGCAAGCCACGAGAAACAATAAGTTGGCTGTGAATTTATCAAAAACATGTTTTCATTAAATTCATCATTTCAAAGAGTCAATGATACTCGAGTTAAAAATGTATTTTTTTATTTATATTAAAATTGTCAATTTATACCACTTATCAATGTTGTAAAATTTATACCATTTATGAATGTTTAGAGGGATATTTAAAACTATAGGATGTGTGTAAATTATCCATAGGCATTAACGATCATGGAAGCAAAACAAAGTGATGTTGTGTCGATAAAGTGAAAGCATCTGTGATAAGTACTACATTTTAAAAGACACAAGAGATTTTATCTACCTTAACTTGTTTATCAAATTAAATTCCACACACACATCATATTTCCATTTAAAACATATTATTTCAGTCACGTCCCCTCACTAGGCCCTTTAATAAGGAGTGCCCTTGACGTGTGGTCAAACGTTTGTGTCCAAAGCAAAACATTTGCTCCACTAAGGGCCAGCTTGGGCCAGCGAGGGCCAACCTCTCGACCGGACGAGAGAGCACCTGTATTGTGGCATGTGTGGGGTTACGCGATGTTTTCGTATACAAGGCGGGCCGTAAACGGGATTTTTACCGAGGACAGAATATATTATGAGCCCCATACTTTTTGAACTATTTTTTTAATTCGGACGGCGTTGTGGTTAAGCCATCGATTGCGACGCTGTGTGTTGCGGATTCTATTTCCACACGGTACAATTATTTATATGATCTACAGATATTTGTTTCGGGTCTAGTAGTTGAGGAATTTAAGTTTAAATGTTTGTAAATGCATTCACGATATCTACAGAATGATCTTCTAGTACGGTGCAAAGTTTGTTTAAAAAAAAATTACCGCGTCCTAATTAACTTAAAGAATTAATCAAAGAATTAGACGTTGTAAAATACATGCAAAGGCATAATATACACTTTATAGGCAAAATAAACACCTACAAGTTATAGCGTGATTGGCGTACAATAAGAAACAATAATTAAATGAGGAAGAAATATCATTAAAACTTAAGAATACCATGAATAAACTTTGACATAATTATCATTACGTCTTTAAAAAAGAAATGAAAGTTTAATAGTGACCAACTACTTAGTAGCTATCTACAACACTATCACATAACTACTCCATAAAAAAAAAACTGTTTTAAGAAGTTCGAATGGCGATTTTAAATTCCACTCAAGTCTCTGTTTTCTAAAGTGGGGTCGTTCTGAATCTGCAATTAACCAGTATTAGCATTCGAACCGACGACCCGAACGACGCCGGCGGTTCCGGCAACTGCTGGACAAACCGTTGGATGTTTATGTGTAGTTAAACTTCAAACACTACACCTAGCATAGAAAATTTCAATTTATCACTGATTAGCTTTGGTCGCGAGACTGTACGAATTACCGTGACCCCGGAACGTAAAGGGCTATTGAAGGACACCGTGAATTTTAGTCAGTACGAGTCTGACAGTCCCTCTCGCTCTGCCCTGGGTGGGAGGAGTCATGTGACGATTTTAACACGATAAAAAAAAAAACACTGATTAGCTTATATTCACGACGTTACCCGCTTGAAGTTCGGTAAATTATCCTACCGGGAGATACGTGTCATATGTGATAATCCTGCTTATAAATAAATATATTCCACAACTATCACACAACGCCATCTAGTCCCAAGCTAAGCAGAGCTTGTGTTATGGGTACTAGACAACTGATAAACATACTTATATATTTCTAAATACATACATATTATAGATAAATTACACCCAGACACAGAACAAATGATCGTGCTCATCACACAAACATTTGTCCTGGGTGGGAATCGAACCCACGACCTCCAGCATAGCAGTCAGGGTCACTAACCACTAGACCAACAGGCCTGTCAAAATATCTGTGTACTAAAGCTTATACTAAAGCTCATAAACTATCTGTGTACTAAATTTTATCCAAATCTAATCAGTGGTATTTTATGTGGAAGAGTAACAAATAACTACCCATCGTCACAAACTTTCTGATTTCTAATAAGTAAATAGAAATATTGCAAAATTGTTTTGAAGTTATAAGAGAGATGCTGAAGATTTTATTCTGTCAGTCCTTCTGTCCGGCTTAAACAAAAGAAAGTGGCAAAGTAGAGTTTAAAAACAAACATTAACCATTTTAGGCACTTTTGTTTTTGATCCCTAAAAGCACTTTGGGGCCCAAACTTGGAAAAATGGTGCATTTTGTTAATGATAATATTAATCGTCTAATGTGTTAATGTTTCATTCATTCATTCATTCATTTAGGTCTATTCTCTCTGATCGTAGTAGTCTGTGTTCCAGTCTTTAGCAATGTTTGAAATTCGAATGTGTCCTTCTTTTGTTTTTTTCTTCTTTAGGATTAAGAATGTTTCGGACGCACACTGAATCCAAATACGGTATTATTCCGTAAACCAGAGAGAAAAGGGTTTTTTTCTTGTCACCGACAATACTGATGTCTAGGGAAGGTAAAAAATGTGATGCGGTTAGCGTAAGTCGGGCTTCTGAGCAGTCAGCGGTAGTTAAGTAAGGTGGAAATTGAATACTTGGGTCGACTTCCTTGGTGGTCGTTTAGGTGTCGTCTTTTTCACTTATTTTTTAGAGTAATTACGACCGCTACTTAGCGGTAGTGATGTGGGAGAAAATCAAGTTTTATTTTAAGTAAAGATTTTTTTGTAAGCCATCTATATGAAGTGTCAGCAAAATCACGGGGAATCACTCTAGATGGCCAAAGCCTGCCGGGGTCGCAAGACTTACGAATTACCGTGACCCCGGAACGTAAAGGGCTATTTAAGGACACCGTGGTTTTTAGTCAGTACGAGTTTGACAGTTCTTCCCGCTCTGCTCTGGGTGGGAGGACTCATTTGATGATTATACCACGATAAAAAAAGCTATCTATATGTTATTATTAGTATTCCTATTATAAGTATTATAAGTAATGATGAAGAACAGAGCAAAAACTACAGCTTGATAAAATCTTCTAAGTTTATTTTTGTCTAATGTAAACATAATTAAAGTGTGGCTTTACGCAAATTAAAATGAGACTTTCACTAACTGAGTAACTTGATGAATATCTAAATTTAAATCTACTGTTTTATCTATGCTAATAAAAAAATACAAAACTTGTTTATTCTCTACAAGGTGACATAAACAAAAACGCTGTTTTTTATTTCAAATGAACTTTTGAACTTCGAACGACCCAACCCGTGTGAAACTCTGTGAGAACCTCAGAAGGTCAGACAAATAATAATAAATTATTAACGTCAGAACGGTCATACGCTACAGGTATTTAACCTCTTAGCCATTTAGCCATTCAGACTACCGCACATTTACTTACATGAGCATTCAAGAAACCATCTCTACGTAGATTAAACTACGTTTAAACAAATAAATGTAAATATTTACATGGGAATGCTCAAAACAGTCAGGCATTAGGCTAAATGATCATATTGATTTACATTAAAATACAGTTATGTCACAGGGGTCATCTGTGAGATACGTGAAGTCATGTTCGTTTTTGTTTATTTTTGAATAATTGAAAAAGAACCTGCTTTTTTCTGATAATAAATGCATAGAATTGAAATACTGTTAAGACACCGCTATTACATTTATGGTCTTAATTTAAAATGATAAAATATATGATGGTGTGAAAAAGATGGCGGGACCCTTTGGTAATGTCCTTTTAAAATGTCAAGTAACACCATCGAGAGAAGTTGAAGGAATGGGGTAAAACCACCGCTTTACCGCAGGAACAAATCCTCACAACTGCCAACAGATTTGTTCCTTGATTATTTATTTATTTTCTAAATAAATCAAGATGCATAAATAAAACAAATAACCTAACAAATTGCAGTGGTAAATAAACTCTGGCTCCTTTCATTAATTTCGTGTTTACTGCATTCAACTCGTTTGCAGAACAGCTTGACGTTTCATGCGTCAAATGTCAGAGGTTGGCAACCTTCGACCGGCTGTGAATCAACAGGCGTCGGTCCTGCGTCTCACGACCCGCCTGCTCTTCAACTTGACCTTGGCATTGATGACGATTTTGTGTAAACATTCAGTTTTGTGTAGAGTAAGATGATGGAAATTTTAGGTTAAGGTAGTTAATGCGGTTTTTTAAGGGAAAAGTTTTGTAATTTATATTTAAAGTTTTAGCTGTATCGTGGGTGTGCACATGGGTGGTGGTGGTCGTAGAAACATTTAAATTCACATTAAAAAACAACCAGATGTTTTCCGCAGTTCAATCTCACCCACTGCTGGGTATGGAATCTCTGCTTGTGCTACGCTCCACGTTCCTGTATCAGCCTCATCGAAGATAGGTATACCAGAGACGGCAACAACGCTTATTCTCTTTCTAACTTGGACACCATGCAGACAAACGTCTTTACTTCTCAGTTATGGACGACAAAGTAAGAAAAGGTAGCGATAAAAAAACTGACATTTAATTTTATCCACGTATCAAATAATTTCCAATATTCAAATAATTTCCAATAAACCGTCACACACGAACTTCGCACTTCGTATTGGTTACAGATGTATAGTACATCTGTAACCAATACAACATTGTATATGGATGCGCCGTTAAGCGATTACGTACAAATGTCAAAGGTGCTGAGCCTCTGGCCCGAATGAATCAGCGCTCATCTCACGACCCCTGCCCTTGATCCTCGCCTTGACCCTGCCCGAACATTTTTATGTTTTCAAACATTTACATACGTGTTCAGTTGGTTTTACTGGTTTTTGTTTGGCATTCTATGGTAGGTTGTACTTTGTAAAAGTATTTTTTTTGTTGTTTTATGCTTGTATGCAACCTCTGTTACTAGATGTATGTTTGTTTAGGAGATATTGCACAGCATTCTAAAACTCAAATCCATTTTAACCGACTTACATAACACCGAAGAAAGTCTTAAAAATTAGGAAGATCTTCGGAAGTCGCTCGGTGGCACAAAAGTCAATGAAGTTAAAAATAATAAGTTTTCTGACTTTCGATAGTAAATTTATTTTACAATTTGGTAACTTTGTTAATTTTTGTTTTCAAAAAGTTTTTTATCTATGGTTATACAGTTTTATCTAAGTTTTAGGTATTCTAGAATATTGAGATATACTAGTATCTCGATATTCTCGGTAATAGTTGTGAGGCAGTCTGTACAGTTGTATTGGGAACCGTCGGGTGCCTCATTCCCAGTCCTGGGATATAGTAGCCTACAATAGCCCTACTAGCTGTCCCAGCTGTGGGAATATAACATAAATTGTACAAAACACGTGTTATGTGTGTTGTGAATTCCGTTTTAACCTACAATGACATTGCAAGGAGCAATGATTAATATAATACATCTATGAATAAACAGAATGCGTCATAGATGTGAATCTGCAGTTCTAAACGACCTTTTGTCCTAACCATAACCTTTACCTTGATCAACGAGTTGCGTTTGTTCAGATAATGCAGATTGCACAGTTTTTATTTAAAATTACTGTCATTTTGATGACAATTGTGATGATACTTGAGAATTTATGACACATAAAATAATGATTTTGCATTTTTTAAAGGTATATGTTGTAAAAAATAAAATTCTGCCTGTTTAACTGATTCTGATGGTTAAATTTAAGAAATCTAATCAGTCATTTTAAACTATCGCGACACATTGATATAATGTCAATATATTTGTGTTTTGATTAAAGCCAAAGGCCTGAGCGGTTCACAAAGGCTTGCAATTTAATTCTGATACCAGGAGATGATCAACAGAAACACGAGAATATGACCAATTACAATCATGCTCACATGAAAAAGAAAGAGGACAGTAACATAGAAATAATAATTCAGAGATAAAATGAAGTACAATGTGACAAGCTTACACAAACAAGACAGGATTTTTTAAAAATACATATCTTGTTTGTAATACATACAAGTATTTCGTTCTTACTTTGAAATCTTAAAGTCAACGTACTAAAGTTCGAAATTTCTGTAACAATTAGTAAGAAAGTAAGTTCTAAGATAGCGGCAAGTGCGGTGACACTTCTTTTTAATTAGCGTCATGTTTAATTTTATCACTTGTTAATAATCGTAAAAAGTTGTCGTTGGTAACTCCATAAATCTTTTATTAGTTGAGGCTTGCAACACAGGTACTGTTAGAGGTGACAAAACATCGTGTTAGCAGGTGGTACTAAATTAATTAAACAGTTATTGTTTTTTTTCTAAGTGTTAATTAAAAACAATTGAGAAAAAAGAAATGAGTAAGTGAACAGCTCATCGTAAAAGAAACGCCTAAGTTTATACATATATACTCATTCGTCTTTACCTCGTGTTTTATATTGTAAAATAATTTAAAATAAATTCGTTATGTATGTGAATAACAGTAACTTCTAGACGCTGTTAAAAATGCTCTGTGTGTGTTGCGATTTTTTTTTAAAGTTAGTGTTTTTTCCTTTTTTTTAAACAAATATTAAGAATTTTAAATATGTGTAAATAAATTGATTAATTTAAATGACTGGGTATGTTTTTAAATATTGTTTTGGTTATTTGTTCATCCATGTAATTTTTTATAAGAATAGTATTAAAACAATTAATTTGAAAGTTAAATTACAAATTAAGACGTCCTTTACAGATTTCCTTGATTGATACTCTAAGTAGTTGATGCGAAGTGCAATAAAATTAATCATTACCATTCATGATCCTTATTTAACACTTCATTTTAGCTTAATGGCTTGTATTATGTTTTAATTTGTTTCACTGAACCCTAATATAGACAAATTAGGTAGTTACTACTTCAGTTAAAACTATAATTAAACATTTAGTACCTAGTTTTCAGTTATTGGTAACCTCAATAATGGCTAGAAATAACAGATGCGTGTTTTGAATTAAATTAAATAACTTATCAGAAATTCTGAATAAACGGGGTATCCAAATTCATCAAATGAGTCCACTCAGAGCAGAGCGGGACTGTCGGACTCGTACTGACTAAAAGCCACGGTGTCCTTCAATAGCCTTTTATGTTCCGGGGTCACGGTAATTCGTGAGTCCTGCGATCAAACGGGGTATACATAACGCAACTTTGACTTTGTAACTTAACGCCATTAATATTTAAAAAAATACTATTCTTAATATTATGCTGTAACACTGCCTGGTTTAGGTCCCCTGATCGGAAAATGTATAAACAATATCACTATTTGAACCGCTCGTAAAAGTCCAATAAACATTTTAGAGTAGTAAAACCTATAGATGTTTGTATACCACGTACAGAAGTTTCTAAATACCATAATATAATATACATACAATGTATGCACACTCCTACACACTGCGTGACTCATTTCCAAAAAGGCGTTTTACGATTCAATCGCACTTTACAATAGATTTTTACGCTATTGTTAAACTCCTGCGCACTTATCCCAAACTATGACCGTTTCGCCCGTATTGTCACGATTTCCTGCATCTTTTGAAAAAAATAACAAAATTCAGGTAAGGTCAGGTACCAAGGTACCCTATTTTTTTTAAACAGGTACATGATTCTGGGAATTTGCAAAAAAACAGGTTGATGGTGTAATTTGTGTGTCAATGGAGTAAGGTTTAAAATTGTGGATTATTTTTGAGTTTTTGCTATTGTTAAAAGGTCGCATGTTTGGGGGTACAAGTGGGAATGTAAGGTAAATTACTCGTGGAATAAATAAGGTAAGTCAACGGTATTTATAAGAATGTTTGAGTAGTTTTCATGATGTTCCGTGTCGACATTATTGTCGGTTGTCGATACGACATTCCATAAGATATTGCATGAAGTACATGGTGTATGGAAAACGGGATTTTTGTAGTAGGAATCTACCATGTATTTCTTTAATATATCTGTGGTTATTTGTATAAAACGATGTAATAGTTTTGAACCTATTAAATAATTAATTGTGGCACAATTCACAATCACAAATATTTCTGAAAGGTGGTGATAAATATTATTGAAAACTTTTATTTTGTGTTTGATGTTTTAAAAAGCTTACTATAGATTTTTTTATTCTACCTCATGCGTCAAATAGAAATTTAAGAGTGGCAGGTCACGAACCCAATTCGAACACCAAAACCTTTTGATAATTCATCAATGAATATTGACACTTTTTTTATCGTGGTAAAATCATCAAATAGTCCTCCCACCCTGGGCAGAGCGGGAAGGACTGTCAGACTCCTACTGACTAAAATCCGCGGTGTCCTTCAATAGTCCTTTACGTTCCAGGGTCACGGTAATTCGTAACTCCCGCGACCATAGACACTGATACTTGCGAGTAAGAGAGAGTGAGCAGAAATTATATTTTGGCCATAACAGTGTTAACATAATTAATCCCTTTAGCGTCGTCGGCAAAGAATTAGTATGTTTACCATAAACTTCAAGTTTGAGATAGTATTATAGGTACCGAGTTCTTCTGAAATTTCTTTGCAGCAAGGAAGAGGGCATAAATGTTATTTGCAAAAGTTGCTATAAAGTTTTATTTTGTGATTAAAATAGGATTGATACAACTACTATTACAACTTACTGAGGTTGCCTCTGTTTGTTTTTTAAATCCATGTACAATATTACACACTTTAACACTTCTCTCGCTCTTGGTTTAAAAAAAGAATCGCTTATTAAATTACTTCAATATCCAAACATTTGAATACAGAATATTCCTTGTAACAAAATCTAAAATCCGTTACGCTTTTTAAACTTAACAGCGCGGTGGGTCCTAAAGTCCGGACAGGAAATCGAAATCTCGCAAACAATTGACCCTATTGTTTAGCAAACCCTTGAACTAATCTCTTTTTGTACCTGTCCCTTTCCCTGGACCTTTCATTGTCCCTAATTGGTCGGGTACAAGGAGCCCTTTGTACCCTCCTTAGGCTAAGGGCTGACCATAAGGGATTATATTTCGCGTTTACCTGTTTTCTGCTAAAATTGGAAAGTACGGGATTATTTTGGATTTGTTAACCTTTTAGGCGGTTATTTAAAGGAGAAATATGTAATGCACGTGTGGTTTAAGTAATTTAGAATGATAAGAAATGATAAAATGGTTTTGTTCTATTTAGGGTGATTGAAAATTGTGCAGTTTGGTTTATTGTTCACAAATATTTTTATGTTTATTTATGGAGCTATCTATTTTCTGTCTTAAAATCAAATAGTCTTAACTAATCTCTTAAGATAAGATTAAAGTGAGCAAGTTGATATAAATAAAACCGGCCAAGAGCGTGTCAGGCCACGCTCAGTGTAGGGTTCCGTAGTTTCCCGTCCGTTACAATAAGTGTTAACAAATAGCCTTTTTTTAAACTTGTGTGTTAAAAAAAGGTTATTTGTTACGTTGACATTTTGAACTTTGATAAAAAGGGAACCCTAAAAACGGGCCCACAAAGGACGGTGATAACTAAAAAAACCCTCAATATAAATTTGAAAAGACACAATAACAATTTCCCACAAACCTTTATCAAATAGCTATTTTATTTTAATCGAAAAGAGTAAGTAGTTCAGGTAGCGATTATGCACTCTAAGAACATATATTTTAAGTAGTAGCAAATTTTTACCACAGGTAGGTCATGAAAGCACGAAGACATCGACTTTTAAAATTGACGTCATTACGCAACGCCATCTATCGAACCATTTATGAACTGGTTTTTACCTTAACATTTTATGCGTTTGATAACTTTGGAATGCGCGAACCGATTTCAATAATTCTTTTTTTGTTTGAAAGAAGATACGTTCAGAATAATGAAATACGTAAACGAAGTTAAAAAAAATGCTTGTATATATGATTAAATAATTGATTATACTACAAACTTAGTCCAGGAATTTTGTACCACCTTCTTGTTTTTTTTGCACAAAAACTGTTCTTTCCATCAAGTTCAAAATAATTTTCCTAGAAAGTCCTTATAAAGTTCTACTTTCCAGATTTTTTTCATATTTTCTAAACTTATGGTTCAAAAGTTAGAGGGGGGGGGACACATTGTTTTTGACTTTAGGAGCGATTATTTCCGAAACTATTGACATCATCAAAAAATGATCTTAGTAAACCCCTATTCATTTTTAAATACCTATCCAACGATATATCACACGTTAGGGTTAAAATTAAAAAAAAAATCACTTTCTATTTTACATATAGGGGGGCTACCCTAAAAAAACATTTTTTTCCAATTTTTATTTTCGCACTTTGTCGGCGTGATTGATATACATATTGGTACCAAATTTCAGCTTTCTAGTGCTAACGGTCACAGAGATTAAGCGAGGACGGACAGACAGACAGACAGACAGACATGGCGAAACTATAAGGGTTCCTAGTTAACTACGGAACCCTAAAAATCCATTTTGTGATCCAATGACAACATTTTATGTTTCAATTCTAATTCATAAATCTTGTTTATTTAAATTTTAGATTCTTCATTCGTTCGGTACTTCATTATTGTTAATTATTGAACCTAAATAATAATATTTCAGTTTAAATGAGACAGTGAATTACTTTCCGTCGGCAGTATCAAGTCTCGTACAAAAGACATCAACGCGCAAGCGCAATGAGTGCTGTCAATTTTAATAGTAGTTATATTATTTCTCACTTTAATAATAATAAGCTAATAATTGGTATGTGACTAGGATTATGTGAATTTACATAAAATTTAAGACCTTTGTCATAATAATTATTATATTCGTGGTACAGTAAAATATTTTCAAATATAGTAAAAGCATACTGCATTATTGAAGTTAATGACCGGTAAAAATGTAAGGTTTTATACTATTGGTCCGGAATCAATCAATTTTTACGTATTTTACTTTATATGTCTAAATGAGCAAGAATGATTACGTTGTAGAATTATCACAACAATACTGATATATTGTTAATCATATTCTATTAATATTTATTTCCAAAATATTTAGGTACTTACGGTCATCTAGTTCCTCCTCATAATCTGAGAAGCACTTGTCTTCTTTAAGCGCCTGATTGTCAGGCGTTTGGTAGAACCTCTCCGATTTTATGTACATTTTCAGGTACATTACTAATCACGGCATACACACATATAGATAATGTTTAACACAACTGTTATATTGTTACTGTTACTGAGAAATAAAATCACTTTGTTTTTCCAAGTCAAATGTAGATATACAAACAGTATCACTTATTACGAATACGAATGTTCTATAAAATGTTTGAATTAAAATAAAATAAACAACACCTTGACACTTCAAATATTTAAACTCAGAATGTCAAAATTATAATCACCGTCCAATGACATCACAGGTCACAACCTTACGTCCTTAAGTCCAAACAAAACTGTTTTTTACCAAATAGTTCACACCACAAGAAAAAAAAACGACTTAAAATGTATTCCACTTTTAAAAATATTCGAAAGACACTGGCTGTTAAGACAGTACCCTGTTTATTACAAGGCAGTCGGGAGTTTTAGCGGTGAGGTTTCAAAATGGAACGGTACGCGCGGCCGAGTCGAGGTGCGCGCAAACACTGGCGACCCGCTTCACCCGACGAATCGGACCTTTGACAAAAAAAAAGCACACAGGTAGTGGACGGAGGCTTCGGACGGCCAGAGCACAGAGGCTATACGGCTACATGGCTATGTTTATGGTCAGATAGCCACGTTCACGTGGTGTTTTGTTTGCTATTAAGCGACGCTTTTTAATTGATATGGGAGTATTTTTATAGGTTTTGCATTAAGAGAAATATATTCTTTTGGGTTGTTTATATTGGTAAGGTCTTTTTATATTTTTTAGGTGTTTTTAGAAGACTTATTTGCGTTTTGTGGTTATCAAATAAAGTATTTTGTTTCTAAAATTTTATTGCAAGGAGTTTTAATGCTCAAGTTTTGTTTCAATTGATAGGTTTTTACAAATGTTAATATTTATTGAACGATTAGTAGATTTGAGCGATCAAAACTGCGATAAAATAAAAGTAATACGTAGAACAGAAATTGCAAACTTACTATTGAAAATAATATATTATATGGATTTTTATGATCGCACTAGTAAATTCTATTTCCAATAGTTATGTTCAAACTCAACGTAGGTATTTCCAGAAGCAAAAGCTAGTCCATATTACGGATACGACGTCCTTATACTGTTTCGCATCATTAACAGTATTTTGCATCACTTTTAACTGTTTCCATTAACGTGTTCATATAAATCACTGGAATACGACATTTAGTCCAATCTTAAACTGTGTTTTTGTATGAGAAAACACATTGGATGATGATATATGTATGACAGCTATTTGACTAAACACAATATTATATCGTTATGATTGTGGCTTGTTTGTGAAACCAGACCATTTTGTTAAAGCTTTGGTTTGTATAAACGGTTTTCTTTGGTATTCGCATCGTGAGTGAGTGTTACGAAATGTCATGAAGCATGGACGTACAGACTCCATTAACCTACCTCAATCTGTCAATTTTTTTAAATAGATTTTCAACCTTGTCACAGTAGTGGAAGGTTAATGTTTGATTGGTAAAATTTGACAGATTGGGGTAGATTGACTTGCTGCAGTTGTACCAGTGGCCGTTAAAAGCTTTGCCAAATAGCGAGCTTGGCGTGGCGCGACGCTAGCGTGGCGTCACCTTGTTGTGTTACTATGAGAAATACATGTTATGTTCGCCGGCACACAAAACACGCCAAAGAAAAGCCACGCCAGCGTCGCGCCACGCTCCTGTAGTAGCGGCGTTATGCAATAGCACAATACGGTGACCTGTGATGTCCAAAACTATAATGCACTATTGTATTGTAATCATACCTACAAACAACACTCGGCTTTATGCCTCCAATGGAATGTGTGTTTTAGAAAAACCCACTAAACATTTGGTCGAGCTAAGAAATGTAATGGCAAAAAAACGGGTAATAAGCAAATATTTGTGCGCCTTGCGTTTTTATGAATAAGGTTCAAAATAACGGGATCTTGTTGTATTGCTAGCAAAGTTTTTATTGGATTTAAACATTACTTTAACCTTCACAATCTTTTAAATTAATGGCACCTTAAATTTAAATTATTTTAAAGTGTAATGAATTAATTAAAAATATTGTTTTGTTGTTGTAATAAATTCGTAATACAATTTTGGCATATCTATAATCATAATTGCCTTTAAGTAATAATAATATTATTTGCGCGGTTGGCTCAAGGGAATACAGAAAGCAGTATTGTTGTGAACTTTATGATATTATGTGTATTATTTATTTTTCATTTTTTATTAGCATTGTTTATATTATTATTTATTAAATACATTTTAAAATATATTTAATTTATAAAAAATATAAAACCATTAAAAAACATAAAAATGGTATCCTATAAAAATCAGGATCAGGGTCCAAGCTGCTTCGTTGGATAAGGATATCAGTTATACTTACTAGTTAAGTTATTATTTTGTTTTTTAACAAGAAAAGATTTTTTGATTTTGTCTTACTACAATGTGGTCGAAAAGGTCAGTTGTGAGTTGTAACTGTGTCTAGAATTTTGCATACCAATAATAAGTTCAGGGGGTCGAAAAGGGCGACTTTAAGCAATATTCATTATGATTCACTTCATGCATTTCCAGCAACGTCATTGCCTATTCTTCTATTATTCTTTCACGAAGTGAATCATTAGTAATATTGTTAATCGGCCGTTTTAGATCCTGGATCCAAAAAAATAATAAAAATTTTAGGCACTTTTACATGAATATGAAAAAAATTACGAAGTGTATCATGATTTATCTGTTAAATGCATTTAATTTTATTTAAAAAACTAAATTTATTGAAAAAACAACAGCAATAAAACAATTTAAACTCAACGGGATACCGTCCATCTATCATTTTCACACTAAAAGCAGCAGCGACATTGTCACAACATTTTATCGCTAAACAAGACTAAATTAATAATCCTATTATTAATAATTTACATTCTTATTAACCCATTATAGTTTGCACACCACTAAACGATCATCTGGTATAATTTATTTCGTAAATCAGTTTAATAGTATTCTTAAATCAGTGAAATAATGTAAAATATAATAAGGTCGATATTCTATTAAATTATTCGTTTATAAATTATGCATCGATTCGTAGTGCCAGCTACCGTGTTACCGCCATTATAGATTTATATAGATAACATACTGGGTGTACGTTATGGGAATCGATTTGGTACCGATAGTCGAATAATGTAACGGCTCTCGATCGGGTGATATTGATTAGATATCGGTGCATGAGATGAACGTAACCACTAGATTTACATAAATATGCAGTGTGATTCCACGCCTGACTGTTTACTGAAAATAAAAATAAAATGTGCACCTGACTAATGAATGAATTCCTTTGATTTCTATGTTATAGATTACAATCAATACCCAGTTTTTCTTCAATCGAACAATATCAATTTGATGTATTGTATATGATAATAACATAATATTATATTACATTATACAAACTATAAATACACATTTAAAGAACTGCTTAAGCCCTCAGAATAATGTCATTTCACGTGGCGTATACTCAGTATGTCAAAGGCTCTATATCGCCGATTTATGGTAAAATCACAATAGGTCTTGCGTGGGCGCCATGACACATTCTACAACTTATCAAGGAAACTTAAAATTATATCGATTTTTACTTAATACGGACAATCATGTCCGGCACTATAGAATTTTTGTTATTATTAAATCATAATAACTTTGACTTATTTAAATAAATTTTTCTGATTGTGTCATTTGAGGAACTTTTATAACACATTTGCTGTTATTCAGCGTCTTCGTCCGTGATAAATAATAATAATAAAGGGATAAAAAATAAATTATGGGAAAGATATCCTATGTGTTACTAGCACTTTTCCCGCGACTTCGTCCGCGTGGGTTACGTACTTTCCTAATTCCCCCTTTTCACCCCCTTAAAGGTTAAATTTCCAAAAACCCCTTCTTAGTGCTCCCCTACATTATAATAGGAAGCCGTGTGCAAAATTTCACATTCCTAGCCCCAGTAGTTTCGGCTGTACGTTGATATGTCAGTCAGTCAGTTCTCCTTTTATATATATAGATTTCAGACTATGAACTATCTCTGAATTTTATCAAGATCCTCTCATTTCTTTTTTTTTGCATCGGATTTTTAATGGCATCTTACTGGTCAACTTAGAGGAGTTTTAGTTCTAAATCGTTCTGTGCAAGTCCTAGTAGCTTAAAGGTTATAAATAAAATAAGTTAAACAATAAAAAAGTATTTTGTACTTTTTTGTTAGCATTTAGTGTGAATAATTAATTTAGTTATGTGAAGGGTTGTTTTGTTTAACTTGAGGTTCAGGGGTCAAAGGTTAAAACAAAGAACTACTGGGATTTTTGTTGTTAACTGTACATTTATATTTATTTTTGAGGAGCACATTGTTCCAAAATATAGTGGATTTTTTTAAACAAGTATAATTTCAAATTAAAGGCACGGTTAACGCAATAGCTGAGCGATTGACTGTCGTATTGTATGAAGCAGGTTCGGTTCTCGCACAGAATAAATAAATAGTTGTTCCGGTTCTGGGTGTGTTTGTGTATGGGAGTTTAATTTGTATATTTGTGTATTTTTGTAAACGGACCCACGATAGAGGCGGAAGTCCTAGCGTGGGATAATGTATATTAAATGAGATAAAAATATGTTTTGTTTATGCGACATATGCAAGATGCAGATATTGAGGATTCAAAGAAATTTATAAAAAAAATGCAGTGTATTTTTGTAAATTTTTGAATTTCTGAAATCATTCCAGTAGATTTTGATTTAATTACTAACAAAAGTACAAATCGTTTCTCTATTTTCATCACCAACAATGCGTCGTACGTTTTCTATTTACCATCGAAAACTTTTGCTTGACCATTTATAAGGAAATCAATTATAATATATTCGATCAGAGAAGGCAAGACCACATTTTCTAACACTTAACACGACAATAGCCTAACGAATACGAAGCTGGCTGGCGGTCGAGAGGTCGCGGGATCAAATCTTAACCCCTCGGACTAGTATGGCGAAACTACATACTTTAGGGATAGGCTTGTTCATAAGGCAGTTGCATATTTTACACTGGTTGGTACTGTAAGACGCCTGTTTTGTACTAGCTAAAACTATAAAATTAAAATTTATACTAATATTATAAAGCTAAACCGCCTTATTACAAAAAGGGGTTTAACTAAAAACCCAGGTTTAATCTTGTAAAACTACGGTTTAAACAAAGATTATTACAAATCGTGGTTTTGCGATAAATCATGGTCTAACAGTAGTAGCTGTCAAAGGTATGTCAAAGTTTCTCATAGCAAATTTTTTATTGTGTTGTAGTTTTTGTGTTATTTTCACCCAAAATGGATTGAAACAAGGTAGATTTAATTGTTATTACTCATTGTGGATTTAATTGTATAGACAATCGTTCAAATGGCGGTAATAAAGTCGACGTTTTATCTTAGTTTTGTAATACGGACAAATTTAAACCATGGCTCTGCAGATAAGCCTGGACTTGATAGACCAGGTTTAAACCAAGGTTTATTTAGTTTTTGTAATAAGGCCGATAGAGTTTGTTTGTTGAACGACCTAAGCTCAGCAACTACTAGTTTGAATTGAAAAAAATATTTTAGTGTCGGAGGACCAGACGGCTAGTAACGGGCGACTGGTTATCCAACCATGGACCATGCCCGGGTCGACGGCGCGTTGACCAGTGTCAGCATAATGACGGGGCCTTTAGAAAGCCAAAGTCTGCCGGGGTTGCGGGACTCACGAATTACTGTGACCCTTGAACGTAAAGGGCTATTTAAGGTCACCGTGGATTTTAGTCAATACGAGTCTGACAGTCCCTCCCGCTCTGCCCTGGGTGGTATTAAACATTTGATGATTATACCACGTCAAAAAAAAAAAGTTCGAGTCTGACAATCCCTCTCGCTCTGCCCTGGGTGGGAGGACTCATTTGATAATTTTACCACGATAAAAAAAAAACAAAATATGTCGGATAATCCATTTATCGAGGACATCTATATAACAACACGCTACGACCTATACGACATAAATACCAAAGTTTGAATGGATGGATGTTTGTTACTCAGTTAAGTCAGAACGGCTGCACGGATTTTGATGAAAGGATCAGAGTTAAGTTATTTATATTCTGTAACTAGCTTCAGCCCGCGACTCCGTCCGCGCGGATGTCGGTCTTCGCGTGGATGGTTTATTTCCCCATTTTGAGTTACTCTGACAATGACATCTTATAAATATTACGGCGCTGAATCCACTGCGGGTAATGCAACGTGTGGTCGCGGTTCTACAGAACAACGTCTATGAATAAAACTGAAAAATAAGATTTTTTTTCTACGTATTTTTCCAAGATAAAACGTATCCTATGTTATGCCCAGGATAATAAGGAATAATTATACCAAGTTTCATCGAAATCGAACCGTTAATTTTCACGTGATGCCTGCACAAACAGACAGACAAAAAATTTTTTAATCATATATTTGGGTTTGGTATCGATCCAGCAACACCCCCCGCTATTTATTTTTTCAATATTTTCAATGTACAGAATTGACCCTTCTATAGATGTATTATATGTATAGATAATATATAGAATAACGTTTCCATGGGATTAATTTTCGAGTTAAATGCGGGGCAAGCCGCTGGTAACGTCTAGTAAGTAATGTTTGTTTTTTTTTACTTAGGTAATACGGCAATATTATGTTTTAATCAATTTGCTTTTCAGTTTTTTTGAGTTAAAGAAAGAATGGAATTGAAAGTACTATTACTGGTCACTATAATGTTCATCATTAGTTCAATTACGTACTTACACTTATTGCAGAAAAAAAAACATTTAAGCAAGAATAAAATTACCTACTTTTATAATAATTACCTAACTTTAAAGTGCTGTGAAATTTGTAGCATTCAATTTAGTCCAAATTCCTTTAATTCATCATCATAATATGAAGAAACGGCATTATTTCGTGAATTCCATCTTAATTGACCCGTCTACCTTTTGAGTGTTCGTCAGTTTATTTATGAGCTGTCAGAATTTTATGGAATGGCTCCGAAATCAGCGATTTTCTTGTTCTATTTCTAAATTATTTGACTGTAGCAAAAATATAGAGACCCCTGAAGGAATATAGAGATTACTGAAAAATGATCTCTCTCTCTATAAATTTGATCGTCTAAATCCACGAATCGAGATATTTGCTTAAATATCTTTAGTGATTGTTTGTTCTGTACAATGCCAATATTTTACATGGAAGGACTGCTTTCCTGACTTCCATTACCCTGGTATCACTTGGCAGGGTTGGTTGTCGGACTTTTCAGCCACTGACTATTTTGTAACAACTGTAAAAGTTCTACAAATGACAGCCGGGACCAAAAACTTAGTTTAAAAATCGACTCATGGGACACGACCACCTTAGTAGAAATCTCAGCAGTAATATTATTGAATAGTACTGCTGAGATTTCTGAATTTTGGCTTATAAAAGAATTGTCTTTTATAAGCCAAAATTGTAACCAAAGTGTAGTGTATATTTTTTATAATAGTAAGTTTAGAGTTCTAGCTCCGCTGACTCAATGGCCCACCTGTCAATAGCAAATGGTCGGTATTTGGACATTAATGTCAATTTTGGCGGAGGCGTCGCGTTATAGAAAGTATCTACGATAGCCGATATCTTAAACTATGTTTATGAAGACAGAGAGAATTTAATTGGAATTTGAGAGACCCTGTATCGATACGAATGTTTAATAGATATTACTACAATTCTAATTCTCTATCAATTCTGCTGTAAGATCATCAAATGAGTACTCCTACCCAGGGCAGGGCGGGAGGGACTGTCAGACTTGACTGACTAAAATCCACGGTGCCTTCAATAGCCCTTTACGTTGGGGTTTACCGGGGTTGCCGTAATTTGTAAGTCCCGCGACCCCGGCAGGCTTTGGCCCTCTACAGGCCCCGTCACTATGCTGACACTCCTTGAGGCACGCGTGGAACACAACGCGCCGTCGACCCGGGCATCGGCTGAAAGTACTTACAATGGTTTTAACCAACCCTAAAAGATCTAAGAAAAATCTGGTGTTTCATACAAAATGGAATATTTTTCCGTTGACAATAATATGAATCAACTGATTTTTTTTATCTTTCAGAGTTAGTTTAAAAGTAAAATTTGTTCATGAGTACTTTCAGCCTTTAAAAGGTTGTTAATGTTTTACAAATAATCCTGTTTACATAATGGATCCTTATACACCATAAATGGATACAATACTAACATTTTTTTTAACAAAACCATTTCTTCAATATGGATAGTGCATTTATACTGTCCATGTCAGTAGTACTCGTATTAGCAATGTTTTGTCATATCTTTTGTTTTATGCTAACCATGGCCTTAATCGACTAAGGCCAAGGTGAGCCAAGGTCAATCTTTAGTTAGCTAGCTGTAGTTATACAAAAATTATTATTTGCATTTACTATTTATATTATTTTTAGAAAATGATCATTATTCACAGATATTGCAAAGAAAACTTATGCTAAATCTATATTGTATGTAACTTATTGGTTTCGTCGAGATATATTTTAGACAATAGCGAAACACATTCTGGTTTAAAATCCTAATATTATTTAGATTTCCAACGAAATACGACATCATTATAATCTTATATACGACATCGAACTTTCATTATAATGGCCGTTGAATCATTTTGGCAATAAATCCGGATTAGTTTTCCAAAAAAGGATATTACATTCTTCTTCGATGTTTACTAGCTGGAAGTGTCAAATATGTTGCAATTTAAAATTAATTCCATGTTGGATTGGTATAATAAATGTATATTATAGAAATATTGGATACATATAAATAAAATAATATTTAGAGAAAGAGCTTTTTTAAAATAAAATGCACATAATGGTTTTTTTGACTGTTTTTTACTGATGTAATTTTTTAATAAATATCTCTGGAATTTTAGAATATATTTAGGATGTTTTGTTGTGTATTAAACAGACGTATAATGCGTTTCAATTAAGAAGGAGAGTGGATAACGCCATATTGTGACATCATGCACATCTTTTCAATACTTTTACGCTTTTAAATAAAACAATTGTCATTTAAAATAAGTCTAACGAGATATTAAAGATAATATACACTATTAAAAATTAATTAGCACAGAGCATTTTATTGCTAAATGTTATTTTAAAGACCATAGACCCTCTCCTTCTTAGTTGTACCGCACTGTAATCATATGAATTCAATGGAATTTATTGATAAAACTCGTAACTCTGACTTAAACTCAGATTACAAACAAACTTGCATCAATGCAAGTGTTTAGCATAAAATGTTCCCGATTAAATTCATCACAATTTATAAATCAGTTCCTTGTCAAGCTTAGAAACAGCTTCTAATATACAACCGATAACCGCAATTGTCTTAAGTGTAAAATACTTCAAGATTATCATCTCCCTAGCTATCATTTATTTACTTTACGCTGCGTCTGTCAAACAATCTATTTATTCCCTCTAACGCCTATAGATTCGCTATTATCAATTTTAAAGACAATATTATAAAGTGTAAAATAACCATTATGTTCAAAAGATTATCATTTGACAATTTTATGGTCGTGGTGTGGACATAAACAATGTGAAACAGACAACGAAAGTTGTGCTTGTAACTTGAGATTTACGTAAAAAGTGTCGCTTTGACAGATGGATGTAGAGGCAGAATGTACTATGTGCGTTCTGTGTTGTCGACCGTCACTGTGGCGATTATCGCGGACTTAGACGGAGTTATTATTTTGTTGTGTGTGTAGCTTGTATGAGCACTTCCCTGTCTTCTTTATAATTTATTTAATTTAAAATACTATGTTTATCTGTCATTATCATCGTCTAGCTCGAGACCCTCTCCTCAATGCTGGATTTAATCCTCTACATAACATTGCACATCACTCTGTTAATCGCATGTATTATCTTGATTCAGTCACAACATTGTACCAAAAGATGCTTTATTTTGCGATTTTCAAGATCCAAGTGGTTTTATACTAACATTTGCATAAATGCTACTGGTACAATAATTCCCTATAAGTATCGAGAATGGTTCTAGCTTATTGTGCGCTATAACAATAAAACTTTTCATTGTAAATCAACATAGAAAGTGCGGCAGAAATCTGAAATCTCACTGCGTAGCAAGTGACGTTAACTGGTCCGTCTTTATGCTTTTGCATTGTCTTAAGTAAAGGTAGGCATAGCATGATTCCTGTTTTTAGTCCTTACTTTTAGGTACTGTTTTCATTGCAAAACACTGAAAATCTTTGTACTTCAAAATCTTTTTTTCAGAGAAAATTTCATAGCTAGATTACTATTAGGATTTTTGAATAGGAGGCTGTGTCAGTTAGATTTGTGTTTGCCTTGTTCCATAACATGGTCCATACATAGCCGATATGATTCTTAAGCAGAATAAGCGTAAAATGGCAGTATAATATTACATTTTCTCCCTTACTCCTTAAATAACAGCCATGGTGTTGTATTATGAAGACCAATCAACACTCATCGATTCATACGTATATATTACGCGGTTTATTATACTATACATTACGCGGTTCCAAATACAGAGTCGAAGTAGAAGTCTCTATCCCTCGTAAAGGAACTATGGCAGCGTGCTCATTGTTCCAGCGTCTTGCGCCCACATTACGTTTCTATAATAACCTAACTTGATAGAGTTGTTAGTTTACACAATTCTAGTTCAGTTTATTTTGGTTTAGTACAGATATGGGAGAGCTCGGTCATTTTAGTTGAATGTATTCATAGCAAAATAATAAAGGACACATACCACTGTTAGTCGAAAGAAGAAAGCGTCAGCGCTGCGTTTTTCAGAGAGTAGCATTAATGATATTGAAAGGTACACTCCTCTTAATTTTTCTTTTTACAAAATTAATAATTATATCAATAGAAAAAAGAAAAAGAAAATAAATAATGGCCCATCGGTATCGGGAATATGGTCCAGCAGCAAACGTACACTATTGTTTAGAGGAGTTAGGGTGTTATAGGATACCTATCATCATCTATCCGGCTATTCCGTCATCACCACCACCCGGTGGTGATGACGGAATAGCCGGATTCAGGAATCCACTGTTGGACATGCCCCTCTCCGATTTCGCCCCTTATCTCAATTGTGGGCACTTCTTAATTAGCTACTTTATATCGTATACCACCCACCCGAATATATATTTAATTTAAAAAGCACTGAATTGATTTACTACTTTAACAGTTGTTCACTGTGGGAAGCTCAAGAGCATTTACGAGTAATTTTCATTAGATAAAGGTCAAATGCTTTTAATAAAAATTTCGTTAAGTGTAAATGCTTAGAAAACATTTTTAGTAAGATACTTAGGTATTACTGAATAGATAATTATTATAATGACGCACACTTCAATTTAGACTGTCTAGTCACACACAATGTTATCCAATTTGCACGGCCCCACTCTCAAATCCAGTACGACACTTTTACAAGATACTTGAACCATTCAGACTATTAAAACATAAGGTCACCAATCGCCATAATTTCCGGGTGCAGTGTTGGCCGTTCATACGGTCTTATTGTACGGCTGCGCTTGCGCCGATTAGCATTGAGAAGGTCGCAGGGTACGTAGGCTAGGCGTGCCGAGGAATTCCGAGTATTGCCGAGCGCGCTTCGTGGCATTTCGGCTGGACCGACTGGTTATGTGATTTAAAACGCTTGTTTACACCCTGGTGGAGACTGATTGTCATTTGTTATTATGAGGAAAGGACAACCGGTATTTTAGTTGTGAATAGCAGTGCACATATTATGCTTGGTAAGTACAACATAATTATATGCCGGATGATTTGACAATTTTGTCATAAGGGGCAGAGAGCTCTTGTAGTTTTTATAATAAGAAATTGATTCTGCAATGAATACAATACTAACGCAGAGGAACTTATTAAAGTTAACTGAAAATTATCGCCCCTCCTGAAAGTTTTTCTTGAAGAAATCAGCCAATTACCTGATACAAGAAAAAAATCGACTTAGTTTTTAAAGCTTTGTGATTCGAGATTCATCATCAAACTAGTGGTTTTCTACAAATTATACGATGACTAAATATAATATTAATAAGTAGCTATTTAGAAGTGATCTTCAAAATGTCAACAGTTTTTTTTTATTGAGATCAATTTTTAGGAACCGTTGAATTTTTTTTTAGGGGTTAGTGAACTGAGATTTGATTTTTCAATTAGTTTAATATGCAAAACGACTGTTTAATTATTGATAAAAAAGGAGCATTTTCTTATTTCGACCCGTATTATATTATTTGCTTTTGATAAAAGTAATTCGAATTTAAACCCCAAATTGGTCAAGTGTGTTGTTATTCATCCTAGTACTTCTCTATCTTTGAAAGTTTAGAACTTTTCAAATTCAGAATTTCGAGCACTTCAGTTACGATAAGTATCGAGCATATTTGTGATGTTGTATCATCATTATCTTCCTGCCGTTATCGCATTTTACTTGGGGTCGGCGCAACACGTTTTTTTCTTCCATTCTCCCCTATCATACGTCACAGTATCATTTACTCCTTTTTCTTTCATATAATTCCTTAGACAATCTATCCATTTTTTTTTCAAAATCAAATTTATAAATAAATAAATAAAATAAATATAAATAAACAATTATTAAATAAAAAAATATAAAATAATAGAGAAACAATTTTTAAATAAATAAATAAAATAAAAAAAGAAACAAAAAAAGTTCTTTCTTTGAAAGTGGACTAGTCAAAAATCCACTGATACCTATTTACTTTCGCAACACAGAGGTCATCGTCGTCAATTTTTTGTACCAAAACTACTTGACAAATATCGAAGTGAAAGTCTAATAGACAGGTCGGCTATGCGGCTGTAAGGATTATGTTAAT
This sequence comes from Agrotis puta, assembly GCA_943136025.2. Classification (NCBI taxonomy): domain Eukaryota; kingdom Metazoa; phylum Arthropoda; class Insecta; order Lepidoptera; family Noctuidae; genus Agrotis; species Agrotis puta. Next base: position 13,213,353 of record OW964178.2, read on the forward strand.
GTTGCCGTTGATAATCTGACGATGGCTGTCCATTAGCCGTTTGATAAGTAAAGGTCAGATTTGAAACGGCGGCGGACGCCAATGGATTTTGTGTTTTTTTTATGACTATTGGTATTTTTGTCACTGGTAAGCGATATAGGGTTATTATCCTGTAGTTCATTGTAAACCTTGTTAACTTCTTAGAAAAAATGTCATCTTTTTCACCATGTCTACTTATCTTATCATCTGGTAAGATAGTGTTCAAACCCGAGGCAATCGTTAAATAAAAAAAAATACGTGTGGCACTCAGGGACTGCCGCGGTAAAGCTATTGCATAGCATTTTTTTAAAACCAAGAAAAAAATATTGCCTACCGCGAATATTTAACGAGAATATAATTTATTTAAAATGATTGTGGTCCACTTCTGTAATAAAGAAAAATAAATAACAATGAAGACATAAGTGGGGCATTTGTATACCTGTAGGGTTCCCAGGTCTCACTTCCAAACTGGGTCAAAATTTTCAACAGGTTATGGGCTCAGCACGCTTCCACTGCGCCACTTTGCTTTGTTGTAGGAGAATTTTATAAGTAGGTTTCATTATGAAAACCTCCTTTTGTAGCTGGCCGTTTAGAATGAGTACGAAAAAGTAAATTGTATTTATGACGGATGTTTTTATGATTGCCGAAGTCTGCCAAACTGAAACGATGTTAGGCGATGCGGGGTGTTAGGTATATTTTAGTTAGGTTTATTTGCGCCACACTCAGAGCCCACGATAAAAGCTATACAATAGCTTACAAAAACATCGCTCCTGTTATCTTTGAAAGTTTTAACCGTACATTTACCACGTGTGTACGGTTAACAAAAGTTACGTATGCAGATAGTAAGTTTTACGCGGTTTTCCATTGTCATGATTAAGTCTGCGTTTAAAAATCTTTAGCTGTTTGTAGCACACACAGATATCTCTTTCGTTAACTGCTCTTGTGTTACTTGTAGACCCAGATTTTATCCGTTAATGCCTCATCAACCAAGCACAAGTTAATTCTTGACTCCTGGCCGTTACTGAGAAAAACTCAGTTACAATTTCTTATTCTTAATTTTCTCGACGTGAATTGAAACCCAGCCCCTCTTACACCGAATTTAGTGGTAGTATTTTTGACACTTACTTATCCGTTTACAAAAAGATAATATTATGAATTCTTTGCAAAATAAAAACAATTTCATATCGAGAACTAAATCTTAGCTTCAATACAAATGCCTTTATTAATTGGTTTCTCGAACATATTCTAAATAATAGTTCTGATCCTATTTTTTTTAACATCTGTGAAGCGGATTTGCAAACCTCCGGGTCACACTGACATCCAATGGATAACGAATATTTATTACGTGGCTTGCCTTCCATTTCGATTTCTATTTAATTTCAACTGGTTTACTGCAGCTACTATAGTGCTGTCCTTTAAATATTCAGCGCCGCGGCAGCGCTGAAAATACGGTTTATATTTAGTGTATTTTCGACTTAACACTCTAGAGAATAAGTTGAAAATTTATTACAAGCTCGTCGACGAGTTCGTTATAGAGAATAGCAAATCTAGACTGTTGCACACACGCTAATCTGTTTCAGTTGCAAAGGTTAATGCGATTCTGTGCACGTCAGTTGTCTTCTTAGAAAAATGGGAGCCGACATCTGACTGCCAATCAATTTTCTATTGTGGTTTTATAATAAGAATTAGCGATAAAAGGTTGCTTCTGGTTTACGATTTGAGGACGGAGATTATGGTTGATTTATTTGTTATACCAATTAATATTATTAAGAGTTAAAAGAACAGACGTCATGGCGCTGTGACAATCTTTTTGCTTGGGTTAATTCATCTCTGGAACTAATGATAGAACTCTTTTTTTTTCTGGTGGGAAGTCACATTATTCATAAGTGATATAGCCTATCAATTATATTTATAACTAGCTTCTGCCCGCGGTTTCACCCGCGTCATGTTAGGCGTTTGGCCCTATGGTCCCGTCCCGGTCAGTTCCCTTGAGGAGCACGTGGAACACGCCGCAACCACTTCTCAAAGATGATCTTACGACCGCAATTATGACTTGCCCAGGCAGTAATTATTTTATTGTAGTATTATTTTGAAACTATGATATCTCCTTAGATATTCATTAAAATCAAACGATGTCAAGGGCAATTTTGTTCAAAATCAAATGCTTGTGAGGATTAACGTATTTATTTGGATAAGGATTAATATCATGTTAATGAAAATACCTTCGCAAATAATGAAGCTCTTTAAAATCAAATTTGATTTCCACAAAAAAGGTTATAGTGACTTAACCTTAAAAGATAGATATATGCTCCCGCGAACTTTATTTTAGAACTTTTCATGAGAAATAATTCCGTAATACATAATTTTTGCGTATCTTTAACCGTTTACGCAGCGCACGCAACGGAAGCTCTCGAAAAGGAATTCATTTTCCCGATTTTGAAACATTTCTTTGCTGCTCCGCTCCTTTTAGTGATAGCGTGATGTTACATAGCCTATAGCCTTCCTCGATAAATGGACTACCCAACACTGAAAGAATCATTCAAATCGGACCAGTAGTTCCAGAGATTATCGCGTTCAAACAAACAAACTCTGCAGCTTTCTAATATTATAGTATAGAAGAAGTATAGATATATCATGCATAAAATAATACATATTAGCAAAGATATAGCAATTTTTGTTTCGGAAGTGGAACACAGAGAAACGCGGGCAGATCATGGGAACTATGGAAAGAGATCCATTGGTGGCATAAACAGCGATAGCCATCCAAACACGTCCACGAAGGTGTATGATACAACTCTCTGATGATGTCCATTAATTATCAATGACCAAATTTTGACTCAGCCCCCGTACTACGTACGTAAAAAGCTATTGAACGGCACCGTGGATTTTAGTCAGTACGAGTCTGACATTCCCTCCCGCTATGCCCTGTTAGGACTCATTTGATGATTTTACCACGATAAAAAAAAGCCCCCGTACTATAAAGGCACACTCAATTTTCGTGGCCATTTCAACTGATCAAAAAAGGTTCCTAGCTCAAGGCCAAAGACAATAGGCCACCCACACAATTCAATAACTCACATTCACCGTCCCAATCACCCATAGAAGCATTTAACACCAAAACACTTTGAATCAATTAATTACCGTTACACTTTATCGGGCAAAATATTCTATTACAAAGTTCTAGAGCCTTCTGTAATCTATTAGATATTTCATTTAGAGCCTGTAGGTGAAACTGCAATTTCATACAAACTTTCAAGTTCCCATTTTTTGAAGAAACGGAACCCATTTCGGTCTAATTTAGCTGTAGTTTTTAGAAAATCTGAGTATAATCCTTTTTTTTTGTCGTCATAAAATCATCAAAGGAGTAGGACTCATTTGATGATTTTAGGTCCTAGGGCAGAGCGGGAGGGACTGCCAGACTCGTACTGACTTAAATCTACGGTGTCCTTCAATATCCCTTTACGTTCCGGGGTCATAGTAATTCGTAAATCCCGCGACCCTTTGGCCCTCTCTAGGGGGGCCCCGTCATTTTGTTGACACTCTGAGGTGCGCGTGGAACACAACGCGCCATCGACCCGGGCATGGTCCATGGTCGGACAGCGAGTTGCCATTTTAACACTTTTGAGATTTTTTATTTTTTTGGTTGCATGGATACGGCGTTAAGTTACGCTTAAACGCGAGAATGAAGGAGTATTATTATCACACTCATCCTTCGTGTTTATGCTTACATTTTTTTTGTCGAAATCAGTTCGTTATTTAAAAAATAAGGACTTGATTTGTATGAAATGGCGTTCAGGGTTTACGCTCTTAACCGGAAAATTACGTTTACGAGCCTAATAATTATCTGAAATCCTGGTTCTGGAGAGTTGCAGGACTTGTACCGTTATTTGTAACTACAATAGGATGGAGCGTAGTGAATCGGTTTTGATTAGCGAGGCCACCACTCACTACTGGCCTGTTTGGTGTTTAATAAGCCGTTGGAATCTTTCTGGATTGGTAGTTCGTTGGTTTAGTGATGGTGAGAGAACTGGTTTGGTCCTCAGAGTATTGGGTCGCGAGACTATCGATCTAAATAGGTTACCGCGACCATTTTTTTAGTGTGGTGAGCATTAAATGTGTAACTCTCCCTAGGGTGGGTCGGGAAGGACTGTCAGACTCGTACTGACTAAAATCCACGGCGATCATTCAAAAGCTCTTTAGGTTCCAGGGTCAAGTATACCTGATGAGGCAGTCCCGCGACCAACACCGTGGATTTTAATAAAAAGAGTATGACAGTCGCTTCCATTCCACCCAAGAGAGGACTCATTTGATGATTTTAACACCTAAAAAAGTTAGCATTTTTGGAGTTTGGTAAATGTCCCGTAGGATCGCACTATCGGGGTGATCATCATCTTCATCATCAGCCTGTATTCGTTCACTGCTAGACGTAGGCATAAAAAATATCCTTTGTGTTAATCTAGGTGCCATTTTTTTTCAGTACTTTTTATATATCCTCACAAACTTTCGCATATAATAGTCACTTAAATGTACAAACGCCAGAAGGTCAACCTATCCCAATCTGTTAAATTTTACCAAACGCACATTAAACTTCCACGAATGTGATAAGGTTGAAAATCTATTAAAGTTTGACAGATTGAGGTAGGTTGGTGTGCTGACGTCTGTACAAGATTGGAGCATACTCGCTACTAGTTTTTTGCCTAGTGAAGGGTGATAATCGCAGCCTTGACCGCTAAAACTTTTCGATAAATGATTTTTATAACATTTAACTAGGAATTCCCGCTCGACGAAAACTTCCGACGAATACTACTACTAGTTTAGAGAAAAAACTTACGTAGACAGTGGAATTCCACTAATATTATAAACGTGAAAGATTGTTTGGATGGATGGATGGATGGACGGATGTTTGTTACTCTTTCACAAAAAACTACTGAACTGATTTGGATGGACTTTGGTACCCAGATAGTTTATAACCTAGAATTACACATGGGATAGTTTTATCCCGATTTTATGTTTCCGTGGGACAATTTTCGAGCTGTAGCAGGTGAAACCGCTGGCAGTAGCTAGTATCTACATAAAATGACAAATGAGTCGTTTAATCATGTTTTGAACTCCACAGATCTTAGACATAGATTCTTACAGCTTGCTAAGAGGTCCATCTTTACTACCAACAGGCAGAAGAACTGGCGGTTGTCCCATCCTAAACGGAATATTAATTTGATTTATTTTATCTCTGTTAATGTGTCTTTAATGTTGGTTATTTTGTCATATTTTTGAGACATGGGACAACTCGGAATGTGAAAGGGAAATATATGATAAGCTTGGTTTAAATAACAGGTAATTAGGCAAGGTTATACAGATGTTTCTTATGCGGTTATCACACTATGCGGCTCTTCCGCGCGGGCGAGCGGAGCTCACCGCCTCTCTCTACTCACCCGTTACGCATCCGCTCGACCGCGCGGATGAACGGTCTGGTGTCAGAATTGCCTAAATTTCGACATTATACTCTAATGAGTGCAAAATAAGCTCTACCCTCATTATCATTTAAAAATAATTTCCTTTAGATTTCATTTACAAAAGCAGTATCAGTAAACATCATAATTCGATATCTACACATAAAAAGGTCTTGTAAATCAGTTATTTGTTATGTTAGACATGTCGTTAATGTATATGGTGTGAAATGTAGTAATATCGGAAGCCCTTTCAACCACGCCATGTTTAAATGAATGGCGGACCTCGTAAATGTACTTTACATTTAAATGTAAATTTAATTTAATAAAACTGATAGGTGTAGCTCGTTTGAAGAGGATTATTATTTTGTTATGTTTTAATACCTACGTACTTTAGAAATTACTGCGGCGTTGCCCGCGTAAGGTTAGGTTGTTACCTTATGGGAACACCATGATAAAAAATATCTAATGTGTCATTTCATATTATAAACTTTCTGTTTTTCAAATCTCATACAAATCTGTTTATTCGTTTTTGTGTGGAAGAGTAACAAACATACATCCTAACAAACTTTCGCATTAAAGTAATTAGATTTGGTAATGTTTGTGTGAATTAATTGTTATTGATCTTGATATAATTGCATTGATAAAGAATTTAACAAAAAAAAACAATGGTTTAATTAAGTTGTTTCTTATGTTTTCTTACAATAATCAGTCTGAGTCAAATAACGATAAAATGATTCTATGAAATACGATGACGTCGACAGTCGAAGGAAAATAAAGGTCATTCTAATATCACTGCATTATTATTAAATGAAAATCTGTTTGCTTCGTAATAATTCTTTTACAATGAATATGATAAAGATGATATTTAGTGCATGTATACGCCATGACCGGGATAATGTCTTAAATTATTATCTAAAATACTGATTTTCAGCTGCATTTGGTTTGACTAGAAGCCGACCCCAACATAGTTGGGAAAAGGCTGGGCTGATGATCATAATTTGTTCCAAATTTTGCGGATAGAAGAAATTGACATAACGACGTCACACGCGAAGACGTTTGGTAGGAAAATCATACATATGTATAGTAATAATCATTTCAGCTGATTTACATAAATTCATAAATTTCAAAAACATATCCTAACAAATATAACAAACAAAGATGATGTTGCAAAATAATGATATTTACAAAACTCATAAACGTTTTGCACGTAGGCGCAGCGGTCAAAAGTCGTGGACGCGTGGGATCCTACGGTCGGGTCCTGGGTTTGACACCGGCTTGTTACGTCATCGTCACCCACTGCTGGGCCCCTTTCCCACGCCGGCCCTAAACTGTTCTCAAGTTGTTATGCTATCATTGAAATACTGCCGAGGAAATCGTTTGGGTAAAAGTTAAAATTAAAATCTAATTTACTATGGAGATTCTAAAAGAGCAACAGGAAAATATTACAAATATTACCTTTGTATTTAAAACGCACGACAATAAGAGTCATTGTTGATTTCTTTAAAGGTCATAGCTGTGTTTCTCTATTTTTATTTAAAAATTTTGTGGAAATGTTAAATATTACAGGAAATGTATTTTGTAATCTGGTATTAGTTCAAAGAATTATTATTTTTACGATTACAAAAATGCTGTCACTGGAAACTGCACTACAGCCGAATCTTTTTTAATATGGACAAAGTCGGAGATAGAACCTTGTTTCTGTTAAAACAAGAGACACACCTAGCAGTGACTAGCAGTGACACGATACCTGGGTTGTTACCAGAAAAAATACCGTTACTCCAAACTAATATTGTCCAAATGCCAACATTGTTTAACAATCAAAAAGGTATATAATATCTTGGAGCATAATTCTGCATAGTTTATTCGCGACAGACATAATAAGCCGCTAACGCGGTGACCTGCGCCCACGCAGTCGCGGACGTGTTTAGACACGGCCATGTTGCATGCGCAGGGTTAGGCGGACTGCACGAGGGCGATTTTTTATGAGTTGACCGATTTGGATTTGGAAAGTTGTGTTTTTTTTTTTAAATTTAAGGCGAACCGGTGTGGATGAACTGCAGATACGGTACCGGGCAATGAATAGTGAGATATTAGTGTATTTTATTGAAAACCCTTCGATTTTCAGTGTGTTACTTTTTTAGTTGGTCCTAAGCTTGCGTTTTGAGTAATCCGTACTGGGCTCACGGCCTCTGGCTGGATTACATTCCATCCCCTCCCATAGAGATGAGCCCTATGTCCCAGTGTACAGCCCGGGTTGACGTTGTGTTGAATGTTGAATGATGGGGCCTCCCTGTAGAGGGCCAAAGCCTGCCGGGGTCGCGGGACTCACGAATTACCTTGACCCCGGAACGTAAAGGGCTGACAAGGGAGTCTGACAGTCCCTCCCGTTCTGCCCTGGGTGGGAGGACTCATTTGATGATTTTAACACGCTAAAAAATAATGTCCCAGTGTGCTGCGGTAGAAAGAACTGATTATGCTATGACATGATAAGTTTGAGTTCAAAAAGCTACATGCTTCTATTTCCAATGAATTTTTAGATAAAAGAAAAAATAAAATTTCACTTAAAATAAAATGTACAATATATCTACAACTGTAAGTGAATGAAAAATTCCCTTGAGAGAAAAAGAACGATGATGTTTACAAAACAGTCGCTTTAGAGATGTTGCTGAATAGTTCAACGCAAAATATTTGTCAACAAAGTGGCCATAAGGAAAATCGGCAAACTTAACAAACTGTCTAAACTGTTATCAGTAAAAGATCCATTTATGTTTTCCTACTTTCAAAACATTCATAATACTGAAATTACTTACAAAATTACACTCGCAATTTGCAAATTAATCTTGAAATATACATTTCGTATACAATTTAACCGAATAACAACACATTGTCGCGCGTGGTTTGCGACAAATCGCCGACAATTATAATTTACTAGTCGCCGTGTCGTGTCGCGTAGGCGGACGCATGCGGACGGCTTGCCTTTTCAGATCTTAATGTCGCCTAAACAGTCTGGATGGCTTTTCAACCTTTATGTTCAACCTAAACTCAGATATTCGTTTGGATATTTTAGAAAGATTTGTGAATGATGTCAAATGAAAGTTTTATGTGATTTTCGGAATTGACTTTGATTATATTGACAGAAATTTCGTGTTTTAGGATACCAAAAATGTGGAAATTTTTGAAACATAAATTGTGTGATAGATAGCTTTCAAATGAATAAAAATACAGAAAGCAGCGATATCATTTACCTGCATCTGGTAGGTACGAATTTTTTATTAGGAATCTATAAAAAAACATTTTTAGCCAGACTCCTTTGCATTTATGTTAATATTTGTCAATTCCGTGGTTATTTGATACTCTCAACAAATCCCACATGAACAAATATAAACCTATCAGCCGTAAAGTTCATCAGATAGCATAATATTAGTGTATTCACAACAAGTATACACAACAAAGCTTACTTAATCCGGGCGACATTACCCGAGATCAACCACGTTTGCCTATAAACGGCCTTTATAAACTCCTAACATTATCACCTAAGAATACAATACATAACTTGTATACAGCATGTATCAGAAAGGTGTGGTACATACCATCAAGCTCAATCGCTTTCTTCATGGGACCATCATCGTAATTGCAAAAAGTAATCAGCTGTTTCATACAGCAATATTTATTTATTTCTATAAAATGCTGTATACTAGGATATACAATGTGTATCAAAATGTATACCTAGTCATATTAAAGTGAGTGATTGAGAAAAAGATACCCAAACTGAAAATAAAAAAAATCAAGGACCAACTTCAATATTGTTATGAGTTGATAAGAAGAGGTTGAGAAGGTTTCATATTTTGTATGGGAAACCTGATATTTTTTTGCGATTAAGACGTTAGTTCAAGGTTCATATTATAATTGGATACAGCCTGTAGAACATGTAAACATATAAGTACTAGGATCTAGGTGTATATGGCGCATGCGGGACGATGACGTCACTTGTTGCACTCACGGGGCAAATGTCACGCCCGCGGCCCACGTCGCGCCCTGACGTGCGCCGGCGCACCCAGGGCTGCCAAGCTCAAGTTTATTTCTTTTTCTTTCTTTGTTTTACGAATGTTGTGAGTAGGTTGCAACTTGCAAGGTTGTATGTGGGTTTTTTTGGGTTCTGTTTTGTTGGAACTGTAGGTTAAGTGTTTTAGTTTTCGTTTTTGTATGTGATCTGGGCCTTCCGACGTAACCAAGGCATTCTGCCCTTCTGTCATCTTGTTGGACAGCCTTTATTATAATTTATTTTATTTCTGTGTGAACTATTTAATTAGTTAATCACTAAACTCCTAACTATAGTAGAAAATATCTAAAACCGCACTTCAAGGTATTAAGGCGACATTTACACGGGTTTTTAAACCAGTGCTTAAAGGTTAAATAAATAAATAATGAGATAAGCGATAAGTGCACTTTGTAATTGAAGCACAGAGCCATTAGCTGGATGTGTGAGTTAGCAGAGTCGTTTAAAGAAGTCTGATAATATTTAATTTACTTTATAAATTAGATTACTCTTTCCCATTATATTAAACTACTGTTGCCCGTGGTTTCAACGCTGCTCGGCTCCTACTAGTGATAGAGTGATGTTATATATATGTTTATTAATTCATTAAAATTTTATGCATAAAGTACATAGGAAAATGCCTAAGGCATAGATTTAATGCCTTAGGCATTTTCTACCAGTCTACCTTAGGGTGATGCAGAGAAAAAAAATATAGTCTATTATAGCCTTCCTCGATAAATTGAATATCCAACACAAAAGGTATTTTTTCAATTCGAATCAGTAGTTTCTGAGATTAGTGCGTTCAAACAAACAAATTCTTCTGCTTTACAATATTAGTATAGATATGTGGCAACCCTACAGAATCACCTTAAATCCATAAATGATCATCGTGTAGGATTCAAGAATGGAAATTGAAATGTTTCTTTTTAGATATTTGGTTGTGTCGGCTCATCTGACTCATGTGTTGTTTCCTATTGATTTCCTCATGTTTTGACTCATTTTCACTGTTAACATAATGGACGATGACGTGAGATTATTGTTAGAATGCTTTCCTTTAAAGGTTATGTCTATTTGAGTTCGATAACCTCAAGGTTGAAATCATCATCTTCTGCCTAGCCTTTTCCCAACTGTATTGGGGTCGGCTTCTAGTCGAACAAGATGCAACTGAACATCAGTATTTTATATGGAGCGACTGCCTATCGGACTTCCACAACCCAGTAACTGGGTTATACGATACCCCATGCTAAGACTGGTTGTCAGACTTCTTAGAGCTTCTGACTAGTAGTAACGACTGTCGAAGATCTACAAATGACAGCCGGGAGCAACGGCTTTACGTGCTTTCTGAGGCACGGAGAAAACTTTATTTTAACATCGCACTGTACTCCAGAATACAAATTATTGACACTGCTCAAATAGCTGCTAAGCTAAAAGTAGGACTGGGTTGGCCACGTCTGCGGGATGTCTGATGAACTGGGGGCCAAAATATCCACTATGTGGAGCCCTGACACAACCAGAAGGCGTCATGGCAAACCTCATAGAAGATGGCGGGATGAGCTGGACAAAACTTAAGACCAGTTGACAATGCCACTAGATCGATATACTTGGAAGTCATAGGGAGAGAGAGGCTTTTTGGCCAGCTTTGGTATGACAAAGGCTGACAGTAGCAGTTACTGATTATATTGCTAGAAGTCTTCTTTTTTGTCAATATGTTTTTGACTTCATTTGTAATTTTTTTTCTGTTTTTTAATATGTTTTTGTTTTTGTCTCTGTTGTATGTATGCATGTCTGTGTCAAAATAAATAAGTTTATTTCTTTCTTTCTTTCTAAGTCCATGTTGAGCAACAACTGTCGTCTGATTTTAATACATCTTAATTGCCATAACTAAAGATAGTAACGAGATATTCAAAGCACATGTATCTAGTCACATAAAGCAGTCAGTTTTGATTGACCTTAACTTCACGAACAGTCAAATCATTAATTTCGTTTATTACACATTATCTTAGCGATTATTTAGATAGCTGAGCCGAGGTCATAACAAAGTGATTCAGGTATAACGTAATCAATTTCTGGTGCGAATTGCGACTGAGCTAAATGTGTTTATGTGGAATGACCCACGGATCAAGATACAATCTCTTCATTTGTGATATACCGTGACTCACAAATTATAAAGGAATTAAATGAGATCTCAAAAATCTAGATCCATATGTGTGTATCACTTACGCTTTCTAGATTAAAAAGTCAGAGAATTTTTTACGCTTTCGCGCGCTTTAGATTTGCTATAATTACGCTCTGTCTATGATTGACTAATCAAAATCAGTTTTTGTATAGAAAGTGAATGTTTCGTGATTATTCCTGAGTAATTTTCCTTAATGAGTTATTTTATTTGTCTGTAATCGAGGTGTGAGGTGTCATTAATACAGTGACATTACCAAATAAGTCTTTGTAATTAAATACTCGGCAATAGGTAAGGCAATAGTCTGCATTCTTAACATATCGGTATATAGAGTTAATAATTTGCATTACTCTCAAGTTAAGAGCGAATATGAAAATGCCGCGCTAAAACTGCTATCTGATCAAGTGATCACATATCTTTTTAGTCACTAAAAGTGTTATAAATAACGTGAATTTGTGACCATAACAAGAAAAACAAATTATGCACATAATCAACGCACATAAACATTAAATCTTGACACTTTAATCGATCATAACCGACACCAACACAAAGGCACATTGACATTTCTGTTGAAAAATGTCACGACGCATTACACACATAATAATCTCGATCTCCTGACGCATGCGCCCTACCGTTCTCGGAACTGCGCGAGCGCACCTTGACATTCGCATGTCAAATGTCAACCGGCCAATGACCCCGTGCGTGATAGTTCACAACAGATTATTGAGGTTTTATTTTGATTTTTTTTACTTTCGTTGCGTCTGCTTTAAGAGTTAAGGTGCCGTGTGAAGCTTTTCGACATTTGACATTTTGAGATATGGGGATTAAGTCAATGTTCGATGGATTAAGTTTATAGAATACATTTATTGATTGGCTGTTTTGATATATTTGACTTGACACCATCGAAGATATAATTCTTTGAAATATACCCATAGAAAACTAGTCTTATCAGCTACGCTTTCTAAATTGCTGTCTAGATTTCTAGCAGCACTCTTCCTAGCCTTTGTACTCTAAGCCTTATCTCCACTTAACCTAATTATACTAGTTATAAACTAATTAGCGAATCTAAATAAAAATTTCCTCCTACACCTTTAGCGAATGATTCGTAACTGTATCAGAATTACAGACGTCAGACGATACGAGACGAATTGAGAATCTTAAGCGTTTAATACCAATTTGGGATAATACTCCACAATTACGCAAATGACTCAATTACGGACTTGTTTTTACGTATTTATAAAGTATAGGTTTGTGAAATGGTTGAAAAGCATGTTTATTGCATCGTCTAACTGATAAAAAGACCTTACCAGGTTTGCATTTTTTGTGCCCAATTAGAATTACTACGTACGTGTTATGGGTGCGTTTACAAACAGATTAACTCACACACATTAAAAAAAAAAAGTTGGTGATCACTTTGAAGATATCTTTTTTGTTACGGTGGATTATATTAAGATTTATTCTTACTTTTAATTATAAAATATAGATTAAGAATATAAATAAACAGTTCAATCGTTTTTCCGTAAAATTATCAGTTTATGCTAGTGCTCACAAACTTTTTTTGATGGTGAAATGAAATGAAATGAAATGATGTTTATTTATGCAAGTAGGTTATTTTTATGACTCGAATAAACAGACCTCCGTATTAGGACGTTTTAAAACCAGGCTTGTTCCAGTGAGTGAAAGAGACAGAGCTATACGAGTTAGGTGAGTTAGTTAGGTATATGAGTTGAAATGTATGTAAAAAAGTTTAGTTTCGTAAAAGCGTTCAGAGGCGACGACAAGAGAGTGAGATTTTCAAATTTTAAATTCTCGTTCCCCATTAAATTATTAGGCAACGTTAAATTTATTTATATCTATGAGGTGTACGAAGTATATGTTTTGCCACAAAATTTGACCAACATACTAAAGAAAACTTGTGTTTTTGATTACAAATCAGCATATTTACTTTAAAATCACATCACGCACTCGTACGAGTAGTAGTAGTACGCTCAGTTATTTTTTCTGCCAATATAATATGCCAGATTGTCAATAAAAATAACGACTGTATAAATGTTCTCAGGCAACAAAAATCAACATCTAAACGATAACAATCTCCAAAATAGGATTGAACTTAAAAACGTCAAACTTTTAAAATGTATTGACTGACAAATTGTCACTTAGGTATGTAAATAACGGACTATTTAAGACAAAAACTGCCATTACACTCCACATTCAGATTGTAAATTGTATTATAAATTATTTAGGAAGCTATTTATTGTAGTCCAGTTAAAGGTGAACCAGTTTTTACTGTACATTACTCGGTATAAGAATAAAGAACGCTTATTGCTGGTAGGGTTACCATTTTTGAATGTAATACTTTTTTTCAATACTTTTTTTTATTTACAATAGAGTCTGTAGGGGAACAGTGTATAAGACGGAGACGCGAGGTATGATGGGAAATTACACACTTAAGGCAAACTTAACACAATACTAACGTAACGCAAGCGCCAACCGGACGCCATTTGTTAATGGCCGCTCGCAAATGAAATTCTGATGGCGCTTACCTTTATTTCGTAATGTCATCTATGTTTGAAAAAAATTTTTCCTTAGATGTGAATTATTAAGACGGGGCCCTCGTCTTTGGGCCGGACTTGTCAACTTAGAACCAACTTCAAGTAGAGATGTAGCGGAAAAAACCAGATAAGTGTGGACTAATCGGGATGGTGGATAGTTCTGATTACTGAGCTATATTTTGACGGAAACTTTTCTGGTGTCATATTCGGTCGGCATTATGTGTTCTCATTTGAAATATATTTTTTTTAATGTCGAAGCAACCGTTTTGTGCAGCTCCAAAGTAGTATGGTTATCCCGTTCTACTTTGGATCAGCGCACCCACGAATTCACGGCAAGAAAGAAGAAAAAAAAACATAGACATTAACTATGGTCAAAAACACGAAGTTAAATCAACAATACCACCCATACACAATCGAAGTAAGTTCATCATAAGTAAGTGAATATTTACGAGCTGTTGGCAGTGACTACATAACAGTGGTATTCAATGAGCTATTGTAAATTAGTTGAGCTGAGGTTACGCGGCGCTGAGGAGCTCGCAATCTATGGCTGGAGTTAAGGTAGGGCCACCATGTAGTTTTTGAACCACGGGATTTACATAGCGTGTATGTTATGCCAAACTAAGCAAGTAACTCTCTTAATAGCAGGAACGTGGAATAGCTTCCTTTTTCTTTATAGGCACTATATATCTTTATGATTGTTTAATTGTTAGATTCAAGTCAAAAAGATTAGAAATTATCAATGAAAAATACCACTTCTATTCTGTAATTAAATTTCTAAAAAGAAAGTTGCTATTCACTAAATCTTTTAACTTTTCGACAACTCCTTATTTTTTTTACCTTCTATGGCAGCCATTTCAAACTACGACTATCATGGTGATGTTGCGCAAATCAATTACTAACATAAATAAATGTTAGAAAGGAGGAAACATACAAAAATAAATGACATGCAAAATCCTAAATATCACAAACTTCCACAAAATTACTCAACAAACAATAATAGAATAAAACTGGCAAGTCCTCCTAAATCCCAGAACGTATATCCTCCCTAGTCATACAAAAGTCCTGTACGGCAGTGTTAGTGCAATTGTTTTGTTACGCACAATGTGTGTGGTTACCTTGGTCACGGGGAGCGCTCCTATTTTATGCTATTGAGTTATCAAATATGGCGATATGGTAGCAATACGCAATTCTGGTTTATTTTATAAAAGCTGGAGTACAGAGAATAAAATATTAGAAATGCCAAAAACTTTAAAACCAAATGTTTTCAATAGGTTTTTCTGTTTTACACTATTTACTTTTTAGATATACCTATATCACAAGCAAATAAGGAATCGTATATTGTATAGTAACAGATAAATAATCTATACTAATATATAATAAAGAGGAAAGATTTGTCTTTTTGTGTATGTGTAGGGCAGCAGTGTATAAGACGGGGACGCGAGGTATGACGGGAAATCACACACTTAAGACAAACTTAACACAATACTAACGTAGCGCAAGCGCGAACAGGACGCCATTTGTTAACGGCCGCTTGCAAATGACGTCCTGATGGCGCTTGCGCTACCTTAGTGTTGTGTTAAGTATGCCTAAAGAGTGTATGTCCCTATTATACCTCGCTTCCCCGTCTCATACACCCCTATGTTTCATAATGATATAAAAAAAACCCCAAAAACTAAAGGACCGATTTCAAAAATATAGAGGAGTAAAGAACTATTTTTTGTATTGTATCTGAAAAAATATGATTTCCGTTGTTGTTTCCGATCTGTATATTGAACATTATATGGATTCAAGTAGATTTGTCCTTAAAAGTGCAGCTGTTCTTATTCCAAGATCTATTAACCTACAGACGCCAGCACATCAACCTACTTCAATCTGTCAAATTTCTTCAATAGAATTTAAAATTTATTGCAATAGTGGAAGGTATCATAGTCGATTGGTAAATTTTCACAGGTTCGGGTAGGTTGACCTGCTGGCGACTGTACCTTCTCAAATTCCGCTAACCAAAAACAAAGTTACAGAAACAACCACAGTAATGTATCCATGATTCAAGCCGCTGTTTATCTGTAAACAAATTTCGCGTATGTTTGTCTCTGACTAGACTTATTGACACAATTCCTACCGTGTCGAGCCTGATGGAGTCCGACGGCGGGATGCCAAAACATCGCTACGTCGAATAAGATAACAAACAGTGAGATAATAATAGATGCTGCACATAACAATGATCACTTGTTATGGCCAAACTTTGTTGGTAAACAGTTGGACGTCATGCCTTGATGTAATTTGGTTAGGTCAATGTTAATACTGTGTCTGTCCTCACATTGTTATAGAGATGTTGATATACAATTTGGGGACATGTTCGCAGCACACAGCTGAAATGACTGCTTATCCTTTTTCAGTAATCCCCGGGGTTCGGCAGTATGGAATTAATCGTAGGGGAACAGTGTCTAAGAGGGGGACGTGAGGTATGATGGGAAATCACACACTTAAGGCAAATTTAACACAATACGAACGTAGCGCCAGCGCCAAACGGACGCCATTTGTTAATGGCCGCTAGCAAATGGCGTCCTGATGGCGCTTGCGATACGTGAGTGATGTGTTAAGTATGCCTAGAGTGTATGTGCCCATTATACCTCGCGTCCCCGTCTTATACACTGTTCCCCTATACTTTCATTTTGCTTGTTATGTTAACGTCCCATGTAATAGCGGGTGAGACTAAATTCATCAAATTAGCAAAAAGTTAGACACCGTGACTGCTACTGAGAAGTATCTACCGTAAGTACCTGATGGAAAACACCTCATTACACTTGCTCAGTAGTCGCGTGTGCGTCCGAAAAGTCAACGAGGACATTGCAAATATTTCACTGACGAGTAACCAAATTTTGTGTCTCGTTGCTAACTAGTTTCTAACTTCCAGCTTAGCCTTATCAAAGTCCTTCTCGACTCTGAAGTCAATTGTACTTGCTTCACATACAACGGATTGAAGCATCCTCAATATTATGTGTAAAGCCTTTGTCAAATAGACAAGCGTGACGAATGCGAAGAGAGGCGTTTTTATTTGTAATGTATGGAATTGTTTGAATCCAGTCACATAGAAAAGCGAAAGCGATTCGATAGCGTGACAGAACAATCGGACTGACGTCTCGTATCCGATCGTTATCGCTTCGGACTCGCCTGTCTGTTTGACAAGTCGTGGGTTCGATTTCCACCCAGGACAAATGCTTGTGTGATGAGCACGATCATTTGTTCTGTGTTTGGGTGTAATTTATCTATAATATGTGTGTATTTAGAAATATATAAGTATGTTTATCAGTTGTCTAGTACCCATAACACAAGCTCTGCTTAGCTTGGGACTAGATGGCGTTGTGTGATAGCTGTGGAATATTTATTTATTTATTTATGTGTTTTAAATTTATTTTAACATTACATTAAAACATCCATCAGCAGCGATGCATTCATTGGATACTGGTGGCCAACCATGACGTCTTAAAGCGTAAGTTGTTAGGCTGTTGGAAAGAGACAGAGCTATACAAGTCGTTTAGCGCTATCTCGTTCCCTGACTACACTACTTCATTTCATTATATTCACATCTAAAATAAAATCACCCCCTTAAATCTCTAACCAAGATTACTATCAGACGGACTACAAGTCAAACTGCATCTTACAAAACTCATGAATCAAAGGAGAACGACCTCGACAGTGTGACAAGCCTTCGATCATTGCACCGCCATTGTTCAGCAAATACGTTATAGGTGTAACCTTTGGGTGCGCGTGGGCAGCTCCCGCCCTGGGCGTGACCCGGCCATAGATCAAGTGGGTGGTAGGACCTGTTTGTGCCTATGGAAATTAGGAGCTGGAGTGTCGTGGTATTGTCACGGGATATGTTTCAAAGGTTATGGTAATGTTTTATGACACTGTTGTGGTCTTATGATTAAATGTATCTTTGAAATTGGTGTATTAAATTTGAATTTAACTGAAGATTAGCCATTTAATTCATAATCAGGCATCCACATTTCTACTGGTAGAAGATAAGTTTTCCTCTGTGCGATTAAGTAAGCCATTAACCATGACTACTGTCAAGAGCTGATTAGTTTAATAAAATCCCCATAAACCGTGTGAAGACCTTTATGAGGTCGAAAATTTATTAAAGACATTTTGCCAGATTGAGGTTGGTTTATGAGTTGGTTACGTCTGTATATACTTAAGTGCACCGGACACAAGTACCATGCAATTTGACGGCATGGTTGGTGTAGTGGCTGAACGATTTACTGCTGTGCTGCGTGTCGTGAGGACGATTCCCGCACAGAACAAATATTTGTCTGATCGTATTTGTTCCGTATCTGGCTGTTTGTGTGCTTGAGTTTAAATATTTGTTAACACACCCCAGCTGCAGGAATCATAACTAGTGTGAAGCGACGTTTTTGTTTATACAGAAAAAAATACTTATTTAATTAAAGCATTTCTTTGGAAAGAAATATTCATGCGTGCAGAAGTGTACCTCTTATTTAATTAAGTTGCCAGTAGTATGAGTCACCGTCATTTGAATGACAGATCAGAATAGATTGCCACTAAATTTGATTATTTGCAGTTCAGCAAACAGACCATAAAGTTTCAAGCAATATTAATCGTAGTCAAGATTAAATTGTCACAGACCATTCCCCATTAAATTCAGACTAAGCTTCATCGACCACTAATGCGACACTAATACGACTCATAAACAAAAAACGAACACAATCAAATCAAAATTCACGCCCCACACCTACAAACTGCGCGGTTGTCACAATAAATACCAGTGTCGTATCTGCGGTAATAAAGTCTGCTCTTTGGTAATAAGCTGTGCTTAGTGCGTGGGCCGAATAATGAAGACATTTGTCGCGGGCCCATACATATGTTATCCCCTTATAGCTCTTGTATTGGGATAAGTTTTATCCTCGTTCGCTTTCAAAGTTTTGAGGTTGTATTCAAATTGGGTGGTGTTGTATTACGGCCCCACACGTGTTTTTGTTGCGAAATGTTTTGTTTGTTGTCTATGAATGGGTCATTTTATCACGCTTGTTCTACCTGAAGGGTTGGGCAGAAGTGCAGAAGCTATGATACCACCTACTAGTTAGTAAAGTCCTTTATAAATGGTGACGAATATGACGGTACGGTTGGCGCAGTACCCGACCGATTGAACTGCTACGCTGCGTATCGTGTTTGATGGCACAGATCAAATATTTGAATGATCTATAATTTAGTTTTTCCGGTCTGGGTATTTGTATATGTGAGTTGCAATGTTTGTGAACGTACTCACGAAAACTACATAACCTAGTGTGGGATGACGTTTTTTATAAAAAAGTCTTTTTTTTTTATTGCACGACTTGTCGTGAAAGATGTTAATTTAAAGAAAGTGCGATATATCATTTAATCGATAGCGTAGACATGCCATTAATCTATTCATAAATTATAAGGATACAACTGACGGAAGAAATATAAGCAATAAAGTCAAGTTTTCTAGAAAATTATACCTATGGAGCAAGAAAATTGACTGTCAAGCATTTGTCTTGAGTCGCGCTGCAGGTATAAGTTGAACGGCTAAGTATATACAAGACACGCAACTCCCCGGAAGCAGAACACCAGGGATAGTGAACATTTTCATGAACAAAAAAAGAAACACTTAAACTTTTAACCTTATAAAACTTTTAAAATACAAGGGAAGGGATTTTTGTTTGAAAAAAAAAATCAGGAGTGCACATTACACAGTGGGCCCGCAGTTTCGGAGGCCTTTGTACAGCGATGGCTGGCCTCCACAATTCAAGTCAGCTTGAGCTGAAATTCTTAGCTACATGGCCTGAAATTGTGAGCTTAGTTTTGTAGCTTGGCCTTGAAAACAATGATATACATACCTTATATTAATATTTTTTGAACATAATACGTGCATATTACATCAGGAGCTTTAATTATTATAATAAAATTGTAAAGACTAAATAGTATCGTATTATGATCGACTAGCTTCCGCCCGCGAATCCGTCCGCGCGGATGTTGGTCTTCGCGTGGATGGTTTATTTCCCCATTTTGAGTAACTCTGACAATGACATCTTATAAATATTACGGCGCTGAATCCACTGCGGGTAATCCAACGTGTGTTCGCGGTTCTACAGAACAACGTCTATGAATAAAACTGAAAAATAAGATTTTTTTTCTACGTATTTTTCCAGGATAAAAAGTATCATATGTTATGCCCAGGATAATAAGGAATAATTATACCAAGTTTCATCGAAATCGAACCGTTAGTTTTCACGTGATGCCTGCACAAACAGACAGACAGACAAAAATTTTTTTAATCATATATTTGGGTTTGGTATCGATCCAGCAACACCCCCAGCTATTTATTTTTTCAATATTTTCAATGTAAAGAATTGACCCTTCTACAGATTTATTATAGTATAGATAGATTTCCAGATGGACCGGAGAAACCTGCACAAAGGGAAGAGTGCAATGGGGGGGACCTCTACCCAGCAGTAGAAAAAAAAAAGATTTCATATTAAAACTAATACAAAGCCCATTTTAGGCCTTTTTTTTACGTGGTAAAATCATCTTATGAGTCCTCCCACCCAGGGCAGAGCGGGAGAGACTGTCAGACTCGTACTAACTAAAATCCACGGTGTCCTTCAATAGTCTTTTACGTACCGGGGTCACGGTAATTCGTGAGTCCCGCGACCCCGGCAGGCAAGCCCATTTTAGGCCTGTCGAAAAAGTTCACAATCTCTGCCACCATCGATTTTTACCAGGCTTACATAAAATTCAGAGAGTATTTACGTCATATAGAGCAGGTATCAATTTTAATGCGACATAATGGCGAGGTTTCACTTATTTGGAGCAAAACCGATCGCGCGGTGAAAGGTGGCGATGGTATCTGCGGTACTTTCGAGCGTCTTTGTCTTGGTTTTATAATAAACTAGCTTTTGCCAGTGACTTCGCTCGCGTTCGATATTTGTCTCACAGGACCGTGCTATAAGCTTCAAAGAAAACATATATGGAATAAAATAAATGATGTTTATTTATGAAAGTAGGTTGTATCAACACTTTGACACGTCTTTTCATAAAACTTGGAGAGGCCGGTGTTTCATACCTGACTTATCTGAGAAGGAACAGCCGAAAGAAACTCAGAGGTCACAGTCTCTTTTAAAGTCCAGACATTATTATGTAGATTATACGAGGACGTGTCTGACACGGTCTTTTGAAGAAAGAACCACACAAATTCGAGTGCACCTGTCCAGTCAGTGTTATGTGATATCACTACCAAGGGGGGGTAGTTTTCTCTAAACCTGATTGTAATACCGAATCAAAAAGTAGCCTCTATGTTATTTCAGTCGATATAACCTATGTCTGTGCCAGATTTTTATTCAGATCCATTTAGCCATTCTGGTTTGATAGAGTAACAAACATTCGTTAAAAATTTCTTAAATGTATGTTATTCTTTATTTAAATTTACTCTAGGCTACAGTGGCTGGACGCTTCGTAAGTGGACGCTGCGGTTTTGGTTCGCTGACTGGTTTTTTTTTTTGGTCGAAAGTGAACCAAAGTGTATGTGCCATTTGGGTGTCTATCTTGTGTAGTATTATTTTTCTGGTCAATAAGTTTTACGGTTTTGTAATTATGACTTGTCTGTTTGAATAGAGAATAACACACTTGAATATCGACGCATACTTTCATGATCATCACAATTAGGGTTGCCATCCGTCTCAATCAATTTTAGAATGTCCACTTTTCTATCCAATTTGCACCAATATGTCCAGTGTTCGATTTTAGCACAGCTAGTTTGATCCGTTACCCATTAAATCGGCCTGCAGATTAAGTGTGAAATTGAGAGGAGATCGAACGTTGGCCGTTAAGATCAGAAATGGTTGCACGGTCGGTTAGCCAAAGGTCGTTTGACAGCAACAGGACGGACTTTGAACTTTGATTGGCGATAGATACTGAATTAATGGTTATGGTTTAAAATTAATTGTTTGATTGGCAGGCGCCAGCGAATTGTAAAATTGAAGCTAGAGATTTGTGCGTGCGGTGAAGGGACATCCAAATATTTAAGTATTTCTGTCGATCACTTCGCTGTCGACACTCTTGTAGACACTAAGTATAGTCAGGTAGTTAACACCATAGGTAAACTGTACTCTTAGCAAACTACGAACATCCTAAGTTTACGCAAAAACCCTTCCGCACTTACCTGTACCACAGCATTACCTTATCGTTATCAGTTAAAACCGACACGCACAGTATATTGCGAACCAAATAAACATTACCAGTCTATTAACTATCGACACATGTAGCTTTGTAGACCATAAACTGATGTTGTTTAAAACGAACTAGTTTCAGCTCTATCTGAGGAACAAATGGAATGTACAGTCAGTGGACACAATACGTTAAATAAAAATTAGTGGACGAACAGACTGTGTTAATTGATTAGGAAAAGCATGGGTATTGAGCTATGTCTTGATTTTTATTAAATTCTGATGAGAATGATAGATTTTTTTTGTAGTTAATGTGTTTTTCGGGCATGAGGGAAGAGTGGCAAGGAAGAGTGCTAATAAAGATTCAATTATACTTTTAGAGCTTTTGTTTTTCTGGTAATTAAGTATCATACTAAGCGTGAAAGTTTGTCCATATGGATGGCTGTTTGTTACGCTTTTCTGCAAAAACCGCTGAATGAATTTGGATGAAATTTGGTACACAGGTAGTTTATAACCTGGAATAACACATAGCATAGTTTTTATCTCGATCTTACGTTCCCGTGGGATTATTTTCGAATTGTAGTGGGTGATACCGTTGGTAACAGCTATTATTACATATTGAGACTTCAACAGACACAAACTTGTAAAAATTCGGCGATCGGTAATAAAATCGTAAGCAAAAGCTCGCCAAAATGCAATACGTTATTGCAACAGTGGCTAAATAGCAGACACTTCTGAAAGTATCGTGTCTTCTACAGTCCTTTGTCCACATATTTTTGTCACTGACTGTACGATCGGCTTACAGACAAAACAATGGGGCTGTAGGCGAACTGGATGGCTCGGAATACTTTGTTGTCGGCTCGGGGTGATGATAAAATGTGGAGTTATACCTTTAAGTGGATTTGTGGCGCGAGTGGGTATTTAACTGGTGAGAGAATGAGCTGATACAATTGATTGGTTTACATCGAAATCAAAATAACTAATGGTAACTTGATAGGTAGAATATAATTCTTCGTTGTATCAATGGGCGTAACTAGAGACATTTTCCAGGTGGGCCTGACCTTCAGTGGTCTCATAGAAGCGATGATCATCCTATCGAAGTTAAGTTAACGCTTAAATGTAGGAAATGTTTAATATTGTATATCTATTTAACCATTAACACAATTTAGTAAAGGAATTGGCAAACGTTTTTGACTTTAGCTTGTGTCCCGTGAGCTCCGGGAAACTTTTTGCTTAGTGTGGCTCACTAAATCTCATAAATACTTGTAATGTGACTTTTCGATAAAGAAAATCTTTAGTTTCAACATTCAAATATTACGAATAATAATGAAATTAAGAGAGTACAACATGTTTGGGCTAAAATGTTCTCTGTGTGACCAGGCCAATCGCGGGCCTGGCGCGGCTTGGAAAATGTCACATATTTTTTGTCATTGCCACATCATAACAAAACCAAACCAATGAATCAAACATTGACACATCACCGCTCCTAATCCCACGATGCTAGCCCAAATAAATTAATATTTAATTGGCGCGATCGTATCTGCCTTCAAAATGTCGGGCCGATATAAAAATGTCATAGCTACTGACATTTTGGAAGGTAATCCGAGACAAGAAAGTGATCAGACCTTTAAACCAGCAACAAACTTTGTCTCACTATCTCGTGTTAGAAAGAGACAAGACTATACACGCTTCGCCATCTCTCGTTTTGACACGAGATGAAGTAGCGTCTAAGTTTACTCGCGCTGTGCTATTTACCTGGCATTAATTGACAGACGAGTCTGCCTAGCCTTGGTGGCGATGGATTGAAGATATGCATCGGTCTCATTGTTGTCAAATGTCGGTTCATGAGTGATTGGGTAGCTTTGGTGTCGTAAAAGTTGCGTATGATGAAAAATGTTGTGAAATCTGTTCTGTAGGTGACAATGGCGATGAAAACTTAGAGGGTGTTCTACAACGAAAAGAGAATATTTTTTGGAGTTGCTATCAACCACGATACACCATCTAATTTTGGGTCGAAATGATAATCTTCTTCAATAATATCCATTGCTTGATTTCTTCGAATCTTTCATTCAACATTTCTTAGGCTTTCCCTACTCTTATAGACAAATTAAGCGGCTTTTCAAACTCATAGCCGTGCGCCTCAGTAAAATCAGTCAAAGTATTCAAGTATATTTAAACTAATTTTTAAAAGGTAGGTATTTTTTTCTCTCTTTAATATTGTTATCTTATGATGATTTAAATGCATGCGCACTGTTAAATACTTCTGCCCTTAAATGTCACACAAGAGGTTATTTTATATAACAACAATCAGCGAACATTATACATAAAATATGAGTTCTTATTATTCAGAAAAGCGATCATAATTCGGTACAATAAAGCCATTCATAGCTACCAATGAGTGCCCATATCATTTTCATTGTTTTTTTTTTCGACAGCCAAACAAAAGTATTCTAAACGGCCAGTTG
Source organism: Agrotis puta (assembly GCA_943136025.2). Lineage (NCBI taxonomy): Eukaryota > Metazoa > Arthropoda > Insecta > Lepidoptera > Noctuidae > Agrotis > Agrotis puta. The sequence goes on from OW964178.2 coordinate 13,238,254, forward strand.
TCACGTTCTTTATAGAATCGAATAGTCGATTATTTAGTCAAGTCTGGTGAGGTCTCGAATCGATAAAGTTATTCGATTATGTCTATTGTTCCGAACCGATGAATATCTAAATCAATAATTCAATTATACTGTATTCAGAATTGACATTTGAAATTGTTTAAAGGCATCAATACTTCGAATTGTGTTAATGTTGGGCAAGTTTTTAGACGTTATCGTTAAGAGATTTGACTTCAAGGATTTTTTCATTTTAATTAGAACCATGAAACAATGCAATTTGTTAGTGTTTTACTTGCTGAAAACTAGATCTCGTAGGAAAGATAAATTCTTGGTAGCTACAAAAATTTACAATTTATCGGCCATTTAGATCACAGAAATTCAAAGGTTGATCGGATATATAACTTTATCGGTTATAATTAATTGCTTGTTGATAAAAAGACGACTAGTGATATCTATGTAGAAATAGAATAAATCAAAATCAACTGGGGCAAATGGGTTCCTTTACCCCAGTTGATTTTGTTTCTTACACCTATTCCTGACACCCAGAAAATGCTACGACTTGCGACAAAAATGTTTTATACTTTTCGTATAAAATATTTTTGTCGCAAGTCGGAGAAATACGAAGCGCTATCAAATCTATTGCCTTGACTACTCCTTTTTTGCTGTTTAAAATTACGTAAATAAACTACCACAACGCAACACGCTCAATTACAACCAAGAAACATTTGTCACTGCCATTCATTTTCACTTTTTTCAACAAGAAGCGCTTGCAATATAACCACAGGATCGTATAAAACATTCATTCAATTATCGCTCGTTTCACACTACATAAACTGTAGAACAACATTCTATTATTTCCCATTTATCCTTAACAAGTATAATTTGCGAATAAATATAAGAGCGTGTAAACAGGGCCGCTTTTGACGCATTTTTGGCCCTGGGCCCTTTAGTACAGAGGGGGCCTACAATAACTAGGATTATCATAATCATCTGCCTAGCTTTGCCTAACAGTGTTACGGTCGGCTTCCTGTCCAGCAGGATGCAGGTATTTCAGACTTTCTATCTGACTTCCACAACCCAATTACTGGGTAAACTAATACTATCCCACTAAGAGACTGGCGACTTAGTGATTAACAGTGAAGACTGTCTAAAATCTACAAATGACAGCAGAGACCAACGTCTTTTCGTGTTTTCCGAGACACAGAGGAAACTCGCTATGCTAGTTAACATCATCATCTACAGGTCAATCTTAGCAAGCTTTTTTTTTACGTGGTAAAATCATCATATGAGTCCTCCCACCCAGGGCGGGGTGGGAAGGACTGTCAGACTTGACTAACTAAAATCCACGGTGTCCTTCAATAGCCCTTTACGTACCGGGGTCACGGTAATTCGTGAGTCCCGCGACCATCTTGGCAAGCTTGACTTAATTTTGAAGAGCGACCTGTGCTTATTATTTAGCCACTAGTTCCTAACACCATCTGAATCTTTTTTGACTGATACGTAACTATCAACTATGTAGAAAAGCCGTAAAATCATATGAATGTAGAATGTGAAAATTTTGTAGTCCTCTGAAATAAGTTAGGTTTTGAAAATAAATCCGGTATCTATAACGGTAACTCGGGCTCCCGAAGGATAGCTGGGCCCCGGGAAAGTGCCCATAGAGCCCATTGCAAAATTCGGCCCTGCGTGTAAAGTAAGCTGGTAAGTTGTAGCTAGCACCTAGTCACCCAGTACGTTAGTGCGTTATACGACTTTGGTAAAACAACGGTTGAACTTATAATAAAATGGTTTGAAGTGAAAGGGTTGAACGTGGGAAAAACAAAAGAGGTTTAGTATTTAATTCCATGGTCTATTATTTTCAGAGTTGTTCTGTCTGCCGCAGTCAAGTGCTAAATCCGAGCCTCTTTTGAGCTGCACTTCAATAATATCTGATCCAGTACCTCAGTCACACTTTTTAGATCGTCTGATTATTTTACTGGGGGTCACCCCACACTACGTTTTCCGCTATTCAAAAATATTTCACCACTAACCATAAAATTATCTTTATTTTCACTTTCAAAATTCAATTATAAAACAGATTACTTCCAAGATGCAAAATAAAATAGAAATTATAATTCACGAGCTACACGCTACACTGCCGCCCACGCAAATTAAAGAAAATTAATTTTCCCGATCATCGTCCCAGCATTATTTACTACAAGCGAAGTCCCGTACACTGTCGAGCAGAAATAGTAGCCCCGCCTACGCGCAGTTCGCACAAGGTGCAGAGCCTCCGGTCAGCACATTACTTACCTAACATGTGATCTTCGATCCTGACCTAGAACTCTGCTCACCCGACCCCAGGGTAATAATGTTTAACAATAAAATTGTACATGAAAATGGTTTGGAATGAGGAAGGTAGCTTTTTAGTAGGTACCTACGTGAATGGCGGACTTAATTGTCCAGTGTGGTTTTTATGGAGGGAGAGGAAGACAGCTCCCTCCCGCTGCATAAAAACCATAGTAGCCACTTTAATGTACACACATTAAAGTGGCGTTTTCTAGCGGTCATATAAAAGAATTCTAGTCGTAAATTGTAAGTACTTTTTGCATTCGAAAAAATTATTGACTTCTTATTTTATAGTTTGAGATTTACACTTCATTTTGTCCTCAAGTGTAAACTGATTAGGAATTACAATAATGCGAGCTTTTATTGTTTGAAATCGTCTAGCATGACCGCCAGAAGTTCCAATATACTCGATAAAGAAAAATGTTGCCAAAATGTAAGTATAGATTGCAAAAAAGTTTTTGTCTTACATTCACCTTAATATGTTCTTGTTCTTTTTTATTTTTTAAAGTCTAAAAAGAAGCTTTTAACTACTGATGTAGTTATTCGATTTAATACTTCGTTTTCTTATTTTTGAACACATTATATTCTGGTTTTTAGATCCGTGATTTTATGGCCATAACAGTTCTTTTTTTAAATAAATATCAATTATTTAAAAGGAGTATTAAGTATATCTGTCTAAGGTCCAATAATTTGTATATTACTGTAACATAAGATATTTAAAAAAATTTTTTTTTTCAAAAGTTTAAATTCTCCAGCAACAAACTCTGGTAACCCCTAGTACAACTAATAAAGTACAAAAGTATCACAGCACGAATCGCCTTCGGCCCAACAATATCACCTGCTGGTCATAAATCCATGTCTATTGGCAAGGCACATACAATCCAGAGTATTGTACAATGTCGAACAGTAGCCGTGATTTGTATCGCTAAATATCGATGTGATAACAAGAGCAGATAGTGGGAATACATCGATAACACTATCGATTTATGGGCGCAGCTCTAGGGCTGATCTATGAGGGGTTGGGTTTTGGAGAGCAGATTAGTTGGGAGCAGGTGAGAGAATCTTTGGTTGTGGGAGAAAATAGAAGGCTATAAAGGGCAAGTGGAATAGCGATATTCATACGTTTTTAAACTGACTCGAAGTCACGTGACATTGTCATAAAAATGTGATTTATCCATTATCATTGTATTTGGAACAGCCTAACAATATCGTTTTTAAGTTCTAATTATTGGCCACATATGTGCTGTTCAACGAATTAAAACAAATACAAAAGACGGTATCGATAGGAAATATTCTCCAAAATTGTCTGAAATAAATGGACGGTCTGGGCAGAAGTTACGTTTAGCTAACATTATCATAATATAACCCATGTTTCTCAGCATAAAAACAAATCCAAGATTCAAAGGCACCTAGCACAACAAACCAAAGTGACGATTACAATTTCTACGACAATTTCCCTGCTTACATAACTTAGCAGTCGCAGGCGCAGCATTGTAGCAGGTCCCTCCACTTCGTAACGAGAAGCACAATAATTTGCAACCAACTAAAACCGTAGACATTTTGAATTTCAAATCGAACTATTTATAATCAGTTTGATCGTTATCTGAATGAAGGGAAAGTAACAGAAAATGATCTCTCCCGTGAAATCTAACTTGGTCCTATCATAATTTAGCACTTGATTCTACAATAGCGAGTCCTGTCTGTTAGATAAAGGTCTTAGGAACGCTACACAGATTAATGTACGCACAGAGACCGCAGCCTGGACTTATTTCATCAATTCCACGGTTGTCGCACAGATGATTTCTGGTCTGTAACTTATCTATGCGTTTTAACGTACAATGGAACGTTGCAATTAGAATTTAATGGCGCGTATTGTGTGGGCAGGTTATTTAGAGGAGATTTTTTGTTTGTGTTAGTTTTTGTTTAGGTGCGCATATTTATTATGGAAGGTCTGATCTTAAGCTTGCTAAATTTATAATAACAAAAGACGACCGATTTGATTAGAAGTATTTTTTAAGATGAAAGCGATGTAGTTAACTAGTATATTTAAGGATTATCCAGCTCTTTATCGCTGTCTATTTAATTCATCCTCGTTATTGGATTGATATTAATATTTATTTAAATCAAATATTGTAATCAAATCAATTGATTTTCAATTACTTATTCCAGATTTATCGATGCAGCTCAGAAGGTCGTATGCAAACGATATCTAAGTGCAACTGTTTTGCTTACTCTGCGGTGTAGCCCGCCCACGCCTGTCGCGGCCCGCCGCGTAAATATAGCGCAGAATTAGAACTACCCGCGGTTATTTATCGTTTGCGCGCGCGCAGGAGAAATCGACGCACGGTGTCACTTCCTGCTCGGACGCTGCCGCGAACGCACGCTCGTGCCGTAACGCTCATGTAATAGTCCTTTATTTGATGCCATAAAACTATATCAGCCTGCCCCGTAATGCCGATCGTAATCGTATATCTGATTGTTATTTGATGTTCGTTATTTATATTTTCGTGTTTCTTACTACTCGTAGTTCTCAAGTGAATGCACCTGGTTGTGTAATCCGTGGAAGATTGTAGCGGCAACTTTGTTATGCCGTAATAAAATCGTTAAGTGCTTCTTATGCCTTAATTATTTTATTGCAATTTGCATGTTTTGTTACTGCAGTCACGATACTGATGGGTCGTGTTTTACGCGTTAACTGTAATGAGTGATGCCGTCTGTTGTCAAACAATGCTGGCGATTAACCTCGGATATCAATTTGAAACAACTACAAACATTAACTTTACTAAATAACTTAATCTTAGCCGTAAGTAGTCTAAAAAAAGACTTTAAACCACGGTTAGGACATATCAAGTCATACTTACATTTAATTTATTACACACCACATTAATTTTTACAGTTTCGCGTAATTCATACGGCTTAAAGTCCATAAAAAGTTGCGGGTTATAAATCTATGTTAATTGTCACAGAGTAGTTACACGATATCAGATATAGCCAGAGGGTAGAAAATAACACATTGCACTTTTGGCACCAGGCCGTTTTCAGAACTCAGACAAGTTCCCAAATGTTTTCATTTTTAATTGGGACAATTCCACTACACTACGATTATTTTATTCCCAAACCACGGCAACTTTTGAAAACCAGAATTAACAATAGCGACCAGACCAGAAAAGCGCCGAGACAATGAAGCTCGATGTGCCCCAGCGAATTAATTTAACTGTCTTTGATCCTGCAACGAAATTAATCAGAAAAGAATAGTGAAGGTGTAAGAAAAATACTTGGTTTCCAGGAAGCAAAGTACTTCGTTCCCGTTTGAAGAGGAGGTTTCTCCGACCAGAAGACTTTTTTTTTTTTGATCGTTGTAACATCATCAAATGGGTCCTCCTACCCTTCGCGGGGCAGGAGCGACTGTCGGACTAGTTCTGACTGAAATCCACGGTGACCCTTCAATAGCCTTTTAAGTTCCAGGGTTACAATTACCTGTTGAGACCGACCCGCGACCCGGACGATTTACTGTTGACAGCACAAGAATATCCAGCTTTTGCATATGTTTTATTGCATTTCAAAATTTTTAATATCGTGATGTAGTATTTAAACTTATTCTTTATTTACTTCGTAGATTTTTATTGACGAGTAGCTGACCCGGCAAACTTCGTACCGCCTCAGAATCAGTTTTTTTTTAATTCATTATTTTGTCACCTTTTAAACCTTTCCTGGACTTCCAAAAATAATTCAAAACTAAAATTAGCCAAATCGGTCCAGCCGTTCACGATTTTTAACGAGACTAACGAACAGCTATTGATTTTAATATACTTAGATTCGTTTAATGTCCGCTGCAATGTCATTTAGACGCCAAAACAACCATGTCTCACCTTACTTACGGAAGTAGGTCCTTATGTGCGCCGTGTGCGCATGACCGATGACGTTTTATTTGTTGGCATTTACTCGACATTTGACATTACCGCCCGCTATACGTCTAATTATTATTTGTGGGTGTGGACCGTCGGTTCGCCTAACTGGGTTATTAGGGTCCCACAAGTATTTGGTTCAAGTATTTTTAGTACATTTTTGGTCTGGTTTGAAGAAGCTCTCTTTTTAAGTATCTATACGGCTCAACTTCTAATAACACTTGGTTGTAATTCTGTCAATAATGCACCTTAAAACTATGTTTGTAATTTATTTTAAACTAACATTCATTTTTATAAAACGAAATTGAAATAATGAATATGAAAGCGATATACTCAGAAAGTCTAAACAATTACTTAGTACTAAGTAAGATTATAGTTTTAAAAAGTTTGACATTTGAATAAGCTGTTTCATTTGATTAAAATCTGTGTTCTCTACATAACTTCCAAATTGCATTTTACAACTAAGATAGTCTTAGAAATAGATTCCTCTACTTTAAAACAATAAAAGAGCTTATCTTTAATGCACATTATTAAGAGACCAATACAAACAATATTTATATAGTTATTAAGCCAACCACGGTTTGCATATTTTCGATAAACATTGGGTCGACACGCGACAGGGGAAATCGAATAATCGTACTGTCTTGTACCCCCGAAGGAATACTAAATCGAGTTTAACTGCTTGGCCACAACTTACATATTCAAGCGAGTTGCGTCTGTGACTACAAAGATACCAAATTGATGAAATAGCTTGGTGCATGCTACAAGACTTAAGTATATGCCAAGAATAAGCGAGACACCGAGTCACCGCGAAGCGATGGACGGTACTCACAAGTGACACACGTGCGTGTTACCAGACGCGATTCGCGTCGTGTGAGGTCGTGAACGGTACCTAAGAACACCAATAAAACAGTCCATGGCAGGTTATTAGTTTAAGCCCGCAAACACTGTGGTGACCCACTTTTATTAATTGTTCAGATGCTCAGCCTATGGCCAATGGCCAGGGTATGAAGTGACAGGTTACTGGCCAACCATTTTCATGGACTTTATGATATTTAATTCCGTATCACCTCGGGCAATTTGACCGAGTTAATATGCTGGGTAAACTGAACTCAAATTTTGATAAGGTGTTCTTAGCGTATCGTATGTGTAAAGTGAGAGATATTGAATTACTGTAATATTATGCACCTACCTGTTTATTACTGACATAGTTGCTAAATAAGGCCTCAAAAAAAAAACATAAATAAGTGATAGCAGAACCTATTATTATATACATTTATTATATATCATTATTCCGGCCCTTATTCCTATTCATTTGGGTTTGGCGCGAAATCTCTTAACTAACTCTAACTTTTTTTACTCGTCATCTCAGCAGTCACAGTAAACAAGAACCATTAAAAAGTTTTTTTTTAATTAGGCTACCGCAACTCATACTCAGGAGCTAAAACTTGTAATCTCTCGTTTGAAAGTTTAACGGTTAATTGGTAAGGCGCCTGGAGTACTTATCCAGAAGACACGGGTTCAATACCCACTCGCAGCTGATTTTTACCTTCCCCAAAAATCATCTTTAAATAATTCTTACTAATTACAACAAACCAAATTCCAATTTTAAATCCAAAAAATCTCATACGGAACCTTTCCCCACTGCATAACTCATGCTCGATAGCTTTTATGATGGATACATTCATCGCTTTAAAACCTGTTTATGTGATTAATGCATTACCCAGTGAATGTCACGCGTGTTTGTGCTCTAATTAAATATCTTCCTTTGTCAAGCTTTGCCTTCTTATTTATTTTGACCGATGAATATTTATTAGACCTTCGCCAAAGTGTCCAGAGCTGAACTGGTTATAAATCTTGAGTCGTGCTGCTACTGGTCTATTTTGTGGGCTTAAAGTTCAAATATTATTATTGGTCGTGTAGTTTATTTCATCGCGAACCCGGTGGCCGTTACAGAATTTAAAAAGTCTCTACTAAAATCAGGAATTTTCTGCAGAAAAGACCGCACTATTTTATTTTGGACCAGCGTTTTTTCATTTAACTTTTTTACAAAAAAACTTTAATGTTGCCACTCGCTAAGTATAATTTTCCTGTATCCTGGGTACTTTTACAAACATTTAACGTCACATGCACAACATCATACGTAGAAAATTACGAGCCATTGACAAGGACAGGACATACTCGTAGTTAGAAAAGGCCAAAAAGCCGCACATGACCGAACACATCCGAATGGAATCTGTTCTTTGTAACTTTCATTTGTTTTAATTATCAAGTTTTCATGATAATCATTGTTCTATCATAAGTGCCTTAATTTTTAATCCATACGTGAAAACTACAAACCGTTCAGTAGAACTGTCATTTGATAAATCAACCGCCTATCCTTTTCAAGTTACTAATAAATAAGCTCAAGTACACCAACCAAGAGTTGTTTAAAATATGAAATGATGCCTAAAGCGATCTTTGGTTTAACGGCCTTAGCAGTAGGCCTTATGTTATACTAAAACGGCCTGGGATGTATATGTTATGGGCTAAGACCACAGGTGGTCAAACTTAGTACTGGCCTGGAAGAATTGACACTCCTCGTAGCCACCGGGCATAGCTGTAAGAGAGTAAAATATTAGGCCGAGGTTGGTCTTTGCCCGGATAATTATGGGCATAGTTTAAGCTACTCTTGCAATGACTGATGTTATGATAGTTTTGATGTTTACGTATTGGTATAAATTATATACTGCTTATATTTATAAGGTGTGTATTCATTTCAGTGCCTTAATTTTGTGTTGGCTCGGTTAAGACGAAGATTAACACTAAGATTGTCCAACATTTCTTAAACCATTTGAGGCACTGCCGGGGTCGCGGGACTAACGAATTACCGTGACCCCGGTACGTAAAGGGCTATTGAAGGACACCGTGGAATTTAGTCAGTACAAGTCTGACAGTCCCTCCCGCCCTGCACTGGTGGGAGGACTCATTTGATGATTTAACCACGATAAAAAAAAAACCATTCGAGGAATTTGAAATAACCTTCGATGTTACTAATACGTAGCTTGTTATTGACGAAAAAACTTTTTAAATATGGAGAAAGTGGTTAAGGAGCACATAATCTCCCTAGTTTTTTTTTAATATTAACCTTTATTGTCCCACTGCTGGACAAAGGTCTTCTCCATAACCTTCTACTCTTCCTTTTGAACAGCTTTCTCGGGCAATCTCTCAGAAACGTGAGTAAGTCTTCACGCCAGCGTTTTTAGGCCTCCCCTAACAGCGATGCCCGCCCGACACCTACTGTCTGACGACTGTGGCCCATCGAATCCCATGCATTCTACACACATGGCCCGCCCAATCCTATTTATACTTAGCAGTCTTATTTCCCTCGGCAATGATTTTAGTTAGGTTACCCAGCGAGGTTAAATCCCAAAAAGTAGTCTAAAGCGGTGGGCGGTGGTTGGTCGCCAGACTAACGAATTAAAGGGCTAGTGAAGGACACCGTGGATTTTAGTCAGTACGAGTCTGACAGTCCCTCCCACCCTGCCCCGGGTGGGAGGACTCATTTGATGATTTTACCACGATAAAAAAAAAGCAACGTATTCCAACATCTTCAAAATAAGACGAATTTATATTCGACTAACTGGCCCGGCAAACTTTGTACCGCCTTTGAATCCATATGTAAAAAAGCTGATCGATTTCTGAATGACGGGACGACCATCATATGTATTTATATTTATTTTTTTATATTTTACCTTTTAAACTTTCCCTGGACTTCCAAAAATAATTCATATCCGAAATTAGCCGGATCGGTCCAGTTGTTCTCGAGTTTTAGCATGACTAACGAACAGCAGTTGATTTTTATACATTCGTTACATGAATGATATCATCCGCGATAAATAATTGATGTAGGACGCAATTATGTAAATGATTGTTCTTCATTAAAACTGGATCAAATCCGCTGACAGGCACGGAAGTGTTCGGTTGTTTTTATCACCTGTTATTGACTTATGTCTGTCGACCTCGCCTGTGTCGCGGCTCGCAAAAAGACGAGATTAGATTTAAGAGTAGGTGTCATACGTTTGAAGTTTATTTCGAGACATATGTCTTCTAATTTTAGATTCAGTTTAGGTTTTTTGGCAAAGAACATGACAGAATTCTGAACTGTATGCACAACAAAAGATATTTAAAAGAGTAAATCGACTTTGTCTCTGTTTTTTTTTTATTTATGGTAAAATCATCAAATGAGTCCTCCCACCCAGGGCTCCGGGCTTGGTCGCGGGATTGTACGAATTACCGTGACCCCGGAACGTAAAGGGCTATTAAAGGACACCGTGGATTTTAGTCAGTACGAGTCTGACAGTCCCTCCAGCCCTGCCCTGGGTTGGAGGACTCATTTAATGATTTTACCACGATAAAAAAAAATTACATTAGAACACAAGATTACATTACAAAAGAATATGGTCACATTACAACGTTAGTCATAATATAGTTTTTATAAGTTATGCCTACGAGCAATGGCCAGTGGCCGATCGGTTTTTTGTTCCCGAATAATATCGGTTACTTTTATGTATGTAGGTATACTGACCTGGACATTTATCGAGATAAGAATGAAGAATTTGTTTCTAAATAAATTAGCTCGCATACTTTATTATATGGACCAGGATCTTCTTAATAGGAATTAGATAATCCTTTTTATTTTCGTGGTATACTAATCAAAGAGCCCAGGGCGGGATGGAACGGACTGTCAGACTTGTACTGATTAAAATCCAAGGTGATCCTTTAAATTGTTCTTTACGTTCCAGGGTTACAGTTACCTGATGACCAGTCCCGCGATCCCGGTAATGAGTCAATCTTTAGTGCCTCACTATTCTGTCTTCTATTACTTCTAGGCTAATATTGTAAATGTGAAAGTTTGTGAGTATGTACGTATGTTTGATAGTCTTTCACGCAAAAACTACTGAACAGATTTAGATGAAATTTAGACCATAGGTTAGTTTTGATACCGATTTTTTGCTCGTCTGGGATAATTTTCGAGGTGTAGCGGGCGAAGCCCCTGGGCAATAATTAGTGGAGAATATTTTAATGAGTTTTACTTTTAAGCTTAATCTAGCTAATTTGGTTATACATATACTATTTCTGTTATTAATGGAAAGAAAGAAAGAAAGAAAGATAATTTATTTGTCAAACATGCGTTTACATAAACTGAGTGATCAGACATGCAAGGTATTAAATATTATTGTGAGCGTCCATGCTTTGCCAATATCGGCGTACAAATATATGTTTAAAAATTACATTTTATTACGTACAATCATTTAAAATTTAATTACAAAAAACATAAGAAATAAATAATAATTGATGTCAAGATATTATTGTATAAGTAGGTATGTCAAAAAAAATAATTAAATGAAGTCCATTAAATTCATTATTATGCATTCAAAAAGTATCAATAGTCAATTATTTTAAAATTTACATTATTAAATTGATAATATATTCTTAATCATGTGTATTAGAAGTCGGAATAGAAAAGTCCTTTTCATTCAAAAAACTTAAAATATTGTAATACGCTTTATTAACCAAAAAAATTCTCAGCTTATTTTTGAAAAGTGACAAGGACAGTTCTCTCCAACTTCTAGGCAATTTATTGTATATCGTGGGAGCCATACAGAAAATACTTTTACGCATAAGTGCTGTTCTCGCAGTATGAGAGCATATCCTACAGTTGTCACGCCTGTTACGTGGCACTACTTCATCCAATAGTTTAAATCGGAGTGGATTTGTTTTGACAAACACTGCTACCTCCAAAATGTAAAGACATGGCAAAGTAAGTATTTTATATTTTTTAAAGTAAGGCACGCAACTATCAGTAGGTTTAATTTTAAATATTGAGCGAATGCATCTCTTTTGAGCTTTAAACACCGTGTCTTTTTCTGTTGAGTTGCCCCAAAATATGACACCATAGCGTAGATGGGATTCTGTCAAACCATAGTAGGCTGTAAGTAATGCCTCCACACATATTATAGACGACAATGTGTGCAGGGCATAAGCAGATTTACTGATTTTCTTGCATAATATTTCGATATGGGTTTTCCAATTCAGTTTTTTATCAATGTGGAGCCCTAAAAATTTTGTAGTTTCTACCTCTTCTATAGGCTGGTCATTGTAGTGTATATTTAAAGTACTCTTACTATTGATCCTTTGACTAAAATGTATTAATTTAGTTTTGGTCAGGTTGATTTTTAAGTTATTGTCATCCAGCCACTTTACCATTGAATTTATAGAATTATTTATGTCACTTTCATAGGTATCAACATTTTTACAAGGTATCGTTATGGTGCTATCATCGGCAAACAGTGTCAGAGGTTGAGGGATGCCTTTCGGTAGATCATTTATGTATAATATAAATAAAGGAGGACAACTCGTTGGTTATTTTAACACTGTAACATGTAACGTAGATAAACTTGTTTCAAATCTAGTTTAATTAAACACGCTGGACCAGATATTTTTATCTAAGCAGCGTTTTGTTAACAATTTGATTGAACAAATTACAAAAAATATAAAGTTAATGGTTGCTAACAACTGATTATTATATGATATACAACTGCATTTAATTCGTTCCATTTTCAAATCGCGCTATTTAAAAGCATGTTTATTGCCCTTAAACAACCTATTTCAACATCTCCATAATATCTCAATATGTATGAAAAGCCAGATAATAATTACACATGCTAATATCTTTATCAACGAAGCGACACACAACTTTACGGTTCCGATATTTATTGGCGAGGTAATTGGTATTCTGTATCGGTACCGGTATCGAGGTTGTGGCACGTCACTAGTCGATAAAGTGGAGTGTCAAACAAAACAGGCTTAATTAAGGCGTTCACTCAATTTGATTAAATATACAAATTATATTGTGAACTTTTATTATGTGGGTGGAGTGTGAAATTTTGTTAAAAGCACCGTTTCGTTCGGTAATTACTGTGTTTATGACGTGTCTGTGCTCGCTGCTTGTAAAAAGGTTTTATTTTCAAGCAAGTACCATAATTATCATTTGGTTTGGGAGTATTAGAGAAGCAGAGTGTAGTACAGATACAGTAAGGGTACAAATGTTCTCAAAGGCGAGGAGACTGACAGACAAGAGATGAGGCACATTTTGACAGACCTATGTTCAGTAGTGAACCGCTACTGACATTAAGGTCAACAAGATAGACCTTGAAGATGGTCGTCGTGACCGAAATAGGGCCTAGGAAACACCAGTGTGACGATTTGGATTCCTTCGTCACTAACTTTCCCGAAGAGACTAAATCAATCTCAATCAATCTCCTCAATCTCCCCGAGATTTAGAATGAATTGGGACGGCCTTTGTCCATTTGTGGGCCGATAAAGGCAAAAAATATTTATATTTTAAAAATATAGTTTAAAAAAAAATTAATTAACATTCAGAAATGTTGCTTTATATTATACCTTTCTCCCAATTCTAAAAATAAAATAAATAAAAGAAAAGAACCTCCGACGGTCTTCATTAATGAACATCCAATATTTTTTTAGTGCATATTAATTTATGTAACTAGAGCATTTAATACGTAACAATTGCGTCTGCGTTGTTTGTTGATGACAAACACAACAACACATGTGGGTTTCAAACAAATACGACACAGTTTTGTTGTTTGCTAGTTCGAATTATTATGTTGAGTTAACAATTGTTTTGAATTGAACAAATATTTTTGAGTTTTTAAGTTTTCTAAGTTGGTCGGCACTGTCAAGATAATAAAAAATGAGATCGTTTGAAGGAATGGAGGGAGGCTTTTGCCCAACAGTGTGACAGTGAAGTGAGACAGTACAGGCTAATTAATAAAAATACTGTCTTAATGTTTAAGTGATTAATATTACAAACATGATCTTCGACAAGCTGTCGAAAAATGAATTCATTTATTTGTAGACCACAATAGATGGTCTATTGTGGTCACTTTTTTTAAAAAAAAGAACGACTAATTCAAACCCCATCCAGGCTTCGATATTTAAACTATAGACAAACTCAATAAAGCATTCCAATTTCAAATGCATCAAGTTCTTAACTACCACAGACTAAAATCAGAATCGTCATAAAATTCCAATCATTCCGTCATTTATCAGAGTCCGAATACAGACCTCACATGATTCTACATGCCACACCTCACGAATGAGTTGGGTATCCATTTCCTTCGGCATGTATCTGTTCAATGAAGTGTAATTACGAATGTTACAAAACACAGCCGCTCCAGTTTCCAGAGGCTGTGTGACAAGGTGCATGTGTGTGTGTGGCAGTAGGGTGGTGTGCGTGAGGGGACAGTGACCCGAGCTATCTTGAGATCGCAGCCTCCGACCGGCCAGATGCCGAAAGATGTCAGCCAGGCACGGACTTGGAGTTCAACTTGAAGATCTTCTTCTTTGATTAACAAAACATGATTTACTAAAATTAAAAGACCTTCATTTGAAAAGTCTGTACATAACTGAAGAAAAAATAGTAGATGCAAAAAAGTGTTTTTAAAATTTAATTTTAAAGAAATCGGAAAAATGACTGATGCGCTACGCGTCGCAGGTTTTATTCCGCAACGGAACAAATGTTTGTATGATCTACAATTAGTTTAAATGTTTGTAAACGCACCTACAACACAGGAGAAATACCTACAGTGAGGACAATTACAAAAAAAAACTGGTATCTATTTAGAGTCAGATAGACACTGTTCGTATTGAAACAGAATAATAATTTGGCATCGAAATTAATTATTATTGTAATTAAAACAAAAGTTGGCATATCTTACTTTATTGCTTTAAAGCTATTCAATACAACTCTGTTATTGAAATATCAACACATATAAATGAATAATGAACCGTCTCTAATATCAGAATTTATTTGCAATAATTATGAAATGTGATGTCAACAGGTGGAACTGATAATTAATTTGTCTCTTCTGAATATTTTAATATCACGTTTCAAATAAAATCAAATATATTTAAAAATCATCAGAATCTATGCAATTTAAAATCATGTTTTGTATATATTGATATGCTAATTTCTTTTTTCATTACTTATTCCTCATTTCAATTCAGATTATCTAAATCGTAAATAAGAGGTCACTGCATAAGGTCGAATTCGTTGCACAGTTCATTAACTTTATATTCAAAATAACTAAACTGGATCTCAAACTAGAAAAACTTCCATAGGTCAACGGAGATCAAATTAATTGCACGCGGGACAAAATTAAGCAGAGGAACGAAAACAAGACAGTTAAGATAGTTTTGTATTATTTTATACCTAGCTACCGGAAATATGTTGTTTAGATTAAAAGAGGCTGTAACATGTCGAATGACCAGATAAAATTATTTTTTGAAATTTTTTAAAATTTTGTATGAGATTTACTGAGAAAAAAAATAACATTATCATAAAATTGATGAAAACAACATTATCCCGACTATGTGTGAACGTGAGTCACACCTAGTCGCGATTAACAACACAAAAAAAACAATTGGAACACAAATTCTAGATTCAAAAAAATCAAAATCGGAATTCTTCTCCAATCCGTCCCTGGTTTAACCTTTAGCTCGCGGCTATCGCGTATAAAAATAAAAGTAGTTGTGTTAATAACGTATTTTTAGTGCGCGTTTGGTAGGGAGCTACCGCAGCCGCGCAGGCGCAGGTGCGTTGCCCTGCCCCCGCGCAGCCCAGACCCGCCCCCTGCGCGCGCGCACCGCAATCTTTATCCATAATTAATTACATTTTGGCGATCCTCCGCGATTGTCTAGGTGATTGGTCCGTCGAGGTTGTTCAAAAATTACAATTTGATTGATAGTGAGATTAAAAAGAAATGTTTTATTACTTCTTCTGTAATCCAACTTAATTAGATTTGTTAAATGGTTATTTAATTAAATGTTAGCGTAAAATAAATCATTTTTGTTATGCTCAATATTCATTACACACTATAAATACCTATATATTCTATACGTCTTTTATTGTAAATTTCTATCTATCGTGGCTTGATTATTTTATGACTGTGGGTTTGACTTTTAACACCAATATTTATAGAGTTTTCTAAAAGCTGATTAGCGGTATTGTAATCACACAAGGAACACACGATTCGGCGGAAAATTTAAGGAAATTCAACTCATCGAAATACAAATATTTATTCTTCACTGGCGACCCGTTTCGCACACGTGCAATTTGAAATTAAAATGTAGCCTTATGTTACTCTCTAAAATTGTAGCCTACTATTTTTATGTTTTTTTTTTTATTTATATATTTTTTAAATCGTTCTCTCACACTAGGAATTTTTCCTATATCGTGCGTTAACCCCAGGGTCGCGGGACCAAGGGATTACCGTGACCCCGGTACGCAAAGGGCTATTGAAGGACACCGTGGATTTTAGTCAGTACAAGTCTGACAGTCCCTCTCGCCCTGCCCTGGGTGGGAGGACTCATTTGATGATTTTACCACGATAAAAAAAAAATCGTGCGTTAACAAACATAGAAATTCACACACACAAACACCCAGACCCGAAACAAATACTTGTGGATCATACAAATATTTGTTCCGTACGGGGATCGAGCCCGCGACACGTTGCACAGCAGTCAATCGTTCAGCCACTACTCCAACCATGTGAATGGTGAATGTAATGTTAACAACAAAAAAAAAATACATTTTTTTTATATGTACATGTTGATTTAAGTTTAAATTAAATTCTATTATTAGAGTGATTATCGGCTGTCGTTTGAAGATGGGCCGTAAATTAGTTCAGTGTTGAAGCACAAGATGTCGCTACCGGAGGCACGTCTCAAGCGCGCAGGATGGCAGATATTCATCAGACGGGGACGGACGCCTTCCGGCCTGCGCGTGAGTGTCTTATTAGCCTGGCTTAGAAGTCGCCGTCTATGTTGTCAGTTGACACGATGATCTGCGCGGATCTGCCGTGTTTGCATGCGTGAGGGCAGGACTGAATAATGATTGGCTGTCTTGTAATTTTTACTGATGTTACGGAATTATGCATGAAGCAGGAATACGCTAGTCAGCTGTCGGAGATGTGAAGGGTCGCGGAGACTGACGGGTATATCTTTTTCTCTCATCTTTAAGGCACTGTTCAGAAGTTCTGAACCAGTTCTGAATCAGAAATAGAGCTGAACCCGGTTTCTGGAATGAATTACACTTTCTCTTACCGTTGACTGAAATGTCACGGTTGTATTACATATTATAGAACATGGCGAAAATGAAATAAGAATCAAAATCTGAAGTTATATTAAAATTACCTACTGCCAATTAAAAAAAATAACTGAAAACATAAGTGTCATTCACCTGAAAAACGGCAACATACATATCTTAATAAAAATTGGTGTTTTTCATACATTCTCTGACATAAACTATGTATGTATCCGTTCAATATCTTCGGTAATGCTTTTCTATCTATCTATACTTTTTAACAGGTCGCTATGATTAAATTATCATGCACCTAAGTTAGCTAACTTAATATCACGGACTACTAGCCATTAAAGACGTCTCTTATCAAAGTTATAATAAAATTGTGATAAGAACTGACCACCTAGTACCACGACAGTCAAAGATTTTTACTCATAATCAACATTAGCTGATGATTATTTACTTTAAAATCAATATGCAGATTATGCTAACTAAATTTCTAATTATAACTGATAATGAATGCATTAAGTTTGTTTATATCACTTTAATGGTAGGAGGCTTTAAATTAAGTTAAAGATTTCTTTTGGTTTTCAAGTATTTATTTAATAATATGAGCTATTAAATAATTTTACGATCATCTAAATACATAGCTGCATAACTTTTCTTATTCAATTAGAGCAGTTTGTAGCTGAGCAGTGGGGAATTTAAACGGTACAACTCAGTTGAGCAGTTTAGTTGAGCAATAGGGAAAAAGGGAATTTCACGTCTTTTTTCATGTTATTGGCAGAAGCTATCAAACGCCATGCCACTTGCTAGAATCTCTACATAATATAGATATATTTTTTAATTTGAAATCGCTTTATATTTTGGTTTGCTGATGAATTTCATCGAATAAAACCTCCCGTTCTAGGTGGAGTGGAACCAACTGTCTCTGGAGACTCTTACTGTCTAAAAACCAATCTTCAGTTGCCCTTTACTTTCCATGGCCTCGAGCTAATATATTTTTTGGGCTGATTACATCATCAAATGAGTCCTCCTACTCTAGGTCGGATAAAAGGGACAATCAGACTCATACTGATTAAAAATCCACCTTGTTCCTTAAATTTGTCTTTATGTTCTAGGGTCGCGGTAACCTTTTTAAACAGTCTCATGGAAATCTGCAGTATACTCACACTCGTATGTGTTAAAAAATAATAACATAATTTATGTTTTTCCTATGCCCCTAGATCAAATGATTCTACATAGAGAGATAACGCAAAAAAACAAAGAGTCGTAATTTCCAAATAACGGCAGTCAAATACGATTTGCAATTTCCTCTTATAAAGTACCTAGTATCTAATATATAAACATGTGCGAACATATAATTGGTACGTTCCAATATATAATTGTAGCACGATGCCAGTAGCAGGTGCTGAGGAAATGCCTAATTTTACGACCATCGTACTGACGGTACTACTTTCAATTATTGCTACTGTATGTAGGGTTACTACTGAGCTTAAGCATTTTTAAATGGGGATAAGGTGTCTTCGTAGGTATTTGGCTGAACAAATCTAATTAATTTCATTATAAAAAGTATCAATCCGTATTTTTTCTTTGCAACCAAAATAGACAAGAGCCAATAAATAAATAGAATAAAGCAAATTAAAATTGGCAATAAGTCAGAATATAGTACTATTTTACTCGCTTATGACGTCTTCAGTTTAGATGCGTTTTATATTTTAACTGAAGAAAATAGTCATTTGTTGTGCAAGATTGCAAAGTTGCTTTTTGACGCGAGTACTTGAATTGAAAACTGAGCAAGCGAAGGATTGAATATAGAATCCTGAGCGTTGCCACGGACAGCGTTGTTCAAACGTACGAGACGCAGAATAACTTTGCTGCCGAGTTCAACACACATTTTTTTCACCTCACCATAGCGAGGAAATGCAGTGGGGCCGGCTCGCCTGTCAGTGTAGAAAATAATTGAATAGAAGACGCTTTCCGCACTAGTGCCGAAAATGGAGTTTACCGCACTAGCTCTTTTTTTTATCGTGGTAAAATCATCAAATGAGTCCTCCCTCCCAGGGCAGTGCGCTAGGGACTGTCAGACTTGTACTGACTAAAATCCACGGTGTCCTTCAATAGCCCTTTACGTACCGGGATCACGGTAATTCGTTAGTCCCACGACCCCCGCAGGCTGTGGCCCTCTACAGGCCCCGTCACTATGCTGACACTCCTTGAGGCGCGCATGGAACACAACGCGCCGTCAACCCGGGAATGGTCCATCGTTGGACAGCGAGTCGCCCATTACTCGCCGCCCGCATGCCCGCACCGCACGAGCACTGGGATAGATTGAGACCAAGATCAAACCCATTTCAAGAAAAGAAGACTTAATTTGATCTTCTACTTAAAAATATCTTTGCCAATATGAAACGCACAAGGGCAATGCTGCAAGAGTACACAGAGAATCTGAACTTTACCAATTTTTGTTGCAAATTCATTCCCCAAAGGGAAATTAAATCTCAAGCCTAACTAGAATTATGATATAAACATTATACAAATTGGCTCACCGGATGTGTTAGTTTGATTTAACACCTATTTAAGTAGATATTGATATGTAACATCTTTACTATCGCTTCTGTGGGATTGATATTGTGAAATATAACGGAAGTGGAACAGGATTGGCTAAATCAAATAGAGCGCGCGGTGTTTAGAGTGAGCAGAGGTCTGTCTTTGAATGACTCAATCATGTGGAAAGGTTGAATGGATAATAATGAAACTTGGCTTCGAGATAGGTTACAGTCTGGAATAACACACAGGATACCATTTATTCCGGTGTAACGTTTCCGTGGGCTAATTTTCTGGTTAAACGCGGACTTAGCCGCTGGTTTGAGCTAATTTTTCATAAAGAATTGCTGTTACGCTGACGTCGATCGCGTACAATCGGTCGAGTACGGTCGGTCGCGTAAGGTCGGTAGCGTAAGGTCGGTAGCGTAAGATCGGTCGCGTATGTTTAGTCACGTATTTTTGTGATATAAATCAACGAAGGACGCGTCGCTCTAGCGTCAGCGTCGCAGTATGGTGCTAAATCGAACACATCAGGATTTCAATCCTTAAAATATGAATTCCAAGAAAACAGCCCCTCTTTATGTTTCCTAGAGTAAATGAACTGATTACTATTTAAATTGAACACCACTTAACAGCTATCAATGTGTAACAAATTATTATGAAAACCTGCAATATTATTCATGCAAGCCGTCACGCAATATTTATTATAGCTCTAATTATATCTGTGATTAAGATAAATAATGCAAATCTATTGCAATGATAATAAATCTGAGCTTTCTTCGAGTTGAGCGGAATTATAAGGTTGAAAGTTGCGTAACAGTTCCGTCTTAGTGCAACTCAGAAATTGTTTTGCACTTAATGTAATGCAGGTCAATTGATTTGCTATTTTTATGTTTTATTTAAATCAATTGATTTTTGTTTCTGGTTAAGATGCTATAACTAAATCTTCGTAATCTATACATATAATAAATCTGTAGAAGGGTCAATTCTGTACATTGAAAATATTGAAAAAATAAATAGCGGGGGATTTATTGGGGCTGGATCGATACCAAACCCAAATATGTGATTAAAAAAATTTTTATCTGTCTGTCCGTCTGTCTGTATATGCAGGCATCAAAAGAAAACTAACGGTTTGATTTCGATGAAACTTGGTATAATTATACCTTATTATCCTGGGCATAAAATGGATACTTTTTATCCTGAAAAAATACGTAGAAAAAAAATCAAAATTTTCAGTCTTATTCGATCCAGCAACACCCCCCGCTATTTATTTTTTCAATATTTTCAATGTACAGAATTGACCCTTCTACAGATTTATTATATGTATAGATTTCCCTATGGGTCCATGAGAGTATTTGGTACAGTCAACAATATAAGCTCGTGGGTAAATTATAAAGACTATATAGCCTTTGTCAAATAGACAGGCGAAAGCGAAAGCGATCCGATAGCGTGACCGAACCGCTGCGAAGACGTGGCGAAGGTGTGTTTGCACTGTTTGACGTCGTTCATAAAAAGTCAGCTAATACAACTGTCATGCCTCGGTTCGCTGCACCCAGTTTGACGTCTCTTATCGGTTCGTTATCGCTTCGGACTCGGCCCGGTTCGCTATCGTCTGTCTGTTTGACAAAGGCATAAGAGAGTATACCTTCAGGGCCATCTTGGTGACGTCATCAATAGACACTCTGTCCCATCTATTAGCCTACCGTATCACCTGTCCAATGTCTATTTCAACATGATAATACGTCCATGATAAGCTATTTACTTCAGATGATAAGCATGAAAGTTAGGAATTAGTAAAAGAAAAAATGAAAGTGAAGAAAAAATCCAGCGGCTTCTTGAAAGATCTCACCACCCATGACCATTATCAATTTTATTTTACCTTTTAACATCCAAGGTTTTATTTCGCACCATTCAAAACATATTTGCTTATCATTACTCCCAGCTATTCAATGCTACACTGCAAGATAAACGTTCCTCATACCACTCTTGCGCACGCCAGACATCCAGATTGTACTGTAACCTACACATTAATAGTTCCATTCATTGCCAGGTGAAAGTCCTATTATTAACTGGCAACACTAATGTATTTAGCGACAAAGAAACTATTGCAATTTTATTGAGAACCCAAGTATTCCCGTGCTGTCCGTTTTGTTAGAGCTGAATTATGTGGATAGTTTAAACTGTACAGACTGTATTTGTAGATCTTATGTGGTTGTGATAAGGCTGGTATTTGTGAGAGTTTTAATGGAGAGAAGGAACTGTGAGGCGAGGTTTGATTGTAAGCGGGTAGCGGTTGGCGAGGTTGACAGTGAAATTCTAGAATGGGATGAATTTTTAAAACTATGTATTGAAAATGCTGCATGTCATTATTGTTGGTTTAAGTAGTGTCTAGTTGTGGAATAATGAGTTGGGTTATTGATTTTGAATAGGATTGTGTAGGCTTTACTGTCGCAAACTGACTCTACTGACATACCTCTTTTACATTGCTACGAGTATATCAATTGCGATTAACCGTTTTGACAGAACTATGACAAAAATCATAACGAAGTAGCCCACAGATTCATAAGCAGTCGTTTCCAAAAGAGTTTGAAAAACATCAATCTCAAAGAAAATGAATAAATCAGATTTTTTATTATGTCTGGAAATTATCGATCTTGGATGTTTAGTTGCCTCTAATAGAAAATTTAATCATGTACGATACCAGTTACTACTGCACTTTTCGGCCAACAACTTTTTCTTTTCTTTTCCTTGAACTACGTCATATTTTGCACTTCGCTTACAGTCTTACCTAGCATCAAATGTAGCATAGCCAATAAACCACCTCGTTTAATTGTATACACCGGTATGTGTGAACTGCGACAAACCCTGTAATACTCTCTAAACGGTAATACCGCTAATATGACGCTAATGTTGCCAGTAAAGCGACAGCATGCCACATAAGACGTTAATTCTGCCAGCTAAGATATGGCAACACTGCTTTTGACGTTAATTTTGCCGGGAAAATATGGAAATGTCGCTAATATGACATTAATGTTGCTGTCAAATTACAGCGTTTGTTTAAATATTTATAGAGAAGAGAAATTACATATCTTAGTAATTATATCTTTGTAAATCAACAGTTTACCGTTTGATTATATTATTTTCTATTTTCACTAAGTTTTTCAAAACGACTTTTCTTGGTATTCCTAATAATTTATTGTAAAAACATAAGCATTATGTAAATATGTACTAGAAGATTTTTTTACTGTTTTTAAATAAGCATTGCCCGTATTTTTTTCTGTATCGTGGATGAGTTTCTAAAAAATTAAACTCACATACACAATACTCCACAATTAGAAAATTCTTAGTAAAAAGTTCTTTCTTTATTTTTTGAACTTTTTGTGAAAATGTCAAATGTCGGCCATTGATTGGTTTCGGCCAAAGATGGGGATCGAAATTGCTACTGAGGTAAATTAGTCGTTGCTAGCGTAACTCCAGCTTTGAACAGCTCCTAGTCTTTTATCGACCATCTTTTAGATTACAGACCTTACTACACTAGCGAGCAAAAGTATAGAATCACTTACTTGGAATTAATCCGGGATAGCTCCTTAAATAATGACGTGATTTTAATGTATTTGGTATCAATTGACGACACGGTTAGCGCAGTGGCTGAGCGATTGGACTGTTGCGCCGCGTGTCGCGGGTTCGATTCCCACACGGAGCAAATATTTGTATGATCTACAAGTAGTTGCTTCGGGTCTGGGCGTTTGTGTATGTGAGTTTATATGTTTGTAAACGCACCCACGACACAGGAGAAATTCCTAGCGTGGGGTAAAAAAAAAATACAGTTAAACCTTTAAAATGGTGACATTCTTATTATTATTTACTAGTTATTAACTACCCAAGATCGAGCAGAAACGTAATAAGTGATTTCATATTTTTGCTCGCGAGTATGGATTAGTATTACTATTTCTAAGCCCGGCCCACCTCGCCTTTTAATTCAAACATGGCGTCGGCAGTAAGCTTGCTTAAAATTCAAAAGCCTTGCATAAATCCTGTACAATTAATACCAATATATTGTAAAATTAATTGGTGCTGTGATAATATGTAAATGGCCGGCGGTACTTTGTTCTGTGATCAACATAAACATGTGATAATAGAGCCTCCGTATTGGAACTATGTATTTTATTATTATATTGTGTTTGCATAATGATTTTGAGGTGGGAAGATTTTTATTGTTTTGTAATAAATTAGAGATACAAATGTGGCTAAAATTGTTTTGTAGTTAGTATTTTAAAACATTCTGTAAAATGTTGCAATCCGGTTATAAAACAATCATCTTGCGGACATGATAGGCTTCATCTATTTATATCTGACTGATTCTCCACACCAATGGACAATGGAGTAAATTGGTTTTGTTCGTATACTTAAATTTCTTGAATGATAATAAAATTAGATAATTGTTATAAGCTACTTACAACCGAAAAAACGTGTTGAAAACTGCTAATATTTACCTGTAAACAAAAAACAAAATATTGTTAGTCACAAGTGTTAAATATATTACATAAATGGATATTAATAAATTCACTGAACATCTAAAACAAAAGTTAAAGCGCTGTTCACACTTTTTTTTAGTGTAGTAGAATCATCAAATGAGTCCTGCCACCCAGGGCAGAGCGGGAGGGACAAAACTCGTACTGACTAAAATCCACGGTGTCCTTCAATACCCCTTTATGTTCCGGGGTCAGGGTAATTCGTGAGTCCCGCGACCGGCGCTGTTAACACTAGCGGATTTATAGAGAGGGTTTACTTATTTTTGTTTCGAAAAAAAAATGTTTCATGCCCATAATAAAGACAGAATAGCAGTTATCTTGCTCACACGTTGAATAACATAGTTACTTATTTCGCTACATTGTAGTTAAATTGAACGCGCGAGTGATATTAAATTAATTAAAATATTGCCTCACTTGACATTGTATACATAAATTACTACTGTTTAATCTCTTGCAGCAAGATAACTTGGAATATCTTATAGTTCAACTATTTTTCTGCATTTTTTTATAATCTCCTGCTAAATTTGTTTTTGTTAACCTTTTTCCAACTATCGGGTCGGTTACCTTTTCAGATCATTTAATAACCTACATATTTTTGAGGAATGTTGGAGGAGAGTTATAGATTTTATCTTATTAACAAAGAAAATACATTTGTAGTTTAATTCCATTGAAAAAATCGACTTGTGATCAGAAGATTACTCAAGTAAGTATTCATTTTTTTTCATTTAAGCAATGGCGTGAGACACTTTATACTTTTTAATTACTCAATACAATTTTCCATTACTCAAGTAACCACTGTAATAAACCGATTAAAATTGCATTTAACGAGAGAGAGCAACAATTAAAATTTTATAACTGAAAAGCTTTAATGAAACTCAATCGAAATAAACCTCATACGTCTTTTTAAGATCAAACATTAATGTTTAATTCGTTAATCTGGATCGCGCACTTTCGAAAACATTTTGAGTGCACTTTCTAGTACATTTAAGTATAATATGTCATACTTATACGTTTCTTTTTTCGTCACGATGCGGGTGTTAACTTTTAATTTAAAAAATTACAAATAAATTAGTTCAGATTGGCTTTATTGGAACCATTTAAGACCTCAATTTCTGTAAAGAATCATTGTTTTGTACAGCACTCAGAAACATCATCATCATTAACTGGAAGACGTACACAGCTTTAGCCAGGCCTATGTTCACATAGGCCTCCCCTTTAGACCGCCATGCCAAACGACAATTCGCCACTTGCATCCCTCAGTTCCAAACCGTGGTCGCCACTCAATAACACCACACAACAAAATCGATTGGTGTGAAGTGAACATTACGAAATAATACGTGCATTCCTGTTTTACATTCTTAATTTTTATCTCTACGAACGTATTTAGACCATATTTCAAAGGCGTCAACAATAACTTATTGGTGATTGACACTCACAAGAAACTCGCAACCAATAATTACTTGACACAAACAAATAAAAAGAAATTGCTTCCATTTTTTTTCCAACATGTCATGTCCACGAATCCATTCAGTTGTTTTAAGCCTGAGGCTACAACAGCGAATAACAGTTGCACTCGTTCATTGTTAAAAACAATTCATTGTGTCGAAAGTCGCGACACGGCAGCGAGTGGCGGCAATTAGGTGATTACAGTATTATTGTTAAGGCGAGGACACATTCAAGAGAAATTACTACGTCGTACAATCGACTGTCGTGTTAAAATGATGTGAAATGCTATTCATTTTATGACAAGGAAATCGTTCCTTTTCTAATATATTTTTAAGGCAATATTTTGAAAAGTTATTAGCAAACACAATAAAAGTAGCAGTCATGATAAGTCAGACAAAAAGACATGAAATTAAATATTACTACTTAAAATAACATAAACATTACTTCCTTAGTTATTAAAATATGCCTAACAGCAATTTGAAATTAATTAAAATGAATGCCTGGCATTCAATGTCCCATAAAAGAACATGCAACATTCAGATTTATCATTATCTATATCAAATCTCAATGCAAAGCTCGATGGAACATATTAATTATTAAATTAATTAATTTTCTTGAATGTTAATTGAAATGATGTTTATTTATGCAAGTAGGTTATATCAACACTTTTACACGTCTTTTTATAAAACTAGAAGGGGCCGGTGTTTCGTACCTGACTACTCTGAGAAGAAACAGCCGAAACAAACTCAGAGGTCGCAGTCTCTTTTGAAGTCCAGACATTATATGTAAATCAGGCTATACGAGGACCATGCAGGTCAGTGTCTGAAATGGTCTTTTGAAGAAAGAACCACACAAATTCGAGTGGACCTGTCCAGTCAGTGCAAGCATTTGTCAGTTATCGTGTAGCTCGACTCATAACTCAAGGAGCTCAACGACACGACGAACAATACCAAAGAAAGGACACTTGTGTAGGCCGCTTAAGTTACTCAAACTGTCAGACAATCACAATGATTATAAAAAAAAAAACCAGCTTGACTCGCATGGGTCCTCGCATTCACAAAGAATAGAAATAAAAATGTATATATATATATATATATATATGAAAAAATAATAATAATAATTATGTCAGTTTGTATAAACATAAAAAAAAAATCATACATGTCAGATTGTAAAAAATAAATAAATTCGTACATGTCAGATTGTATAATAAAAAACAAAAAAAATATAGTAAAAAAAAAAAAGTGGATAAATAATGATCTAACAATCGGAAAATTGTTTCGTCAACACCTGTGAGGACCATGTAGGTTCTCGCCTGAGATGGTCTTTTTAAGAAAGAACTGCAAAGAAAACTTTTAGTGGACCTGTTCAGTCAGTGCAAGCAGGAGGCAGAGAAAGGAAGCTCAACTCAGTACGTAAGGAGCTTAACGACCTTTTAAACCACATATTCCTCACATTTTCAAAGAATTAAAATGAATTGAATTACTTTCAAACAGCTGGACATTCTTATGTAAACATTGGACAGGATTCAAATTGATGAGCTGGTTCTTAGCGATTAACAAACTTTGAACTTAATTCATAGTTGTACAAATATAATTCCTATATTTTTTTCTAAAAAGTAATGTGTCCATGTTTTATTCCAAACTAATAAACAAAAAAAACTTATACGTGACTACTAAAAAAAAATCTCAAACGTTTAATCAATAATAGTAAACACACAAATTTCCAGAAAAAAGAACCAGTAAATAAATAAAAAATGGTGTGTACTCAGCCTTAGTTCAGCAAAAACACTAGATAATAATTTAAGAGGCGCACGTACGGTCAGTAGGAATGATTATCACTAATGACAGTGATTTAAGAGAGAGGACCACGGGCTACTGGAACAGGGTTAACTAAAATAACACCTGCTACACTATGTGGAGCAATTGAATTAGATGTTTTGACATTAAATTGTATGTTGATGTGTTTTTTTGGATATGAAAGACGGTTGAAACAAAAAAGATAAATAAAATATAAAAGATTTGAAAAAAAAGTGTCTTTGGTTTTTTATGACTTTTTGGAAACTAATTTCCGAAAATGCCACATGTATCGCATAAAACATACTAAACTTCAGCGCCATTTTCAACGAAACTTTTGTATAATCTTCTAAAAAATTGTAATGTGCAATAATAATATAAGAACAATACAATACGTATATTATTCCGTGCAATAGATAGATAATTCAATCGATGAGTTCGATAGTTCGTTCCATAAAACTAAATCTGTCAAAATAACTGTTGAATCGCAAGTCAAAACGACCATAAAGAAAATAATCGAGATACAATACTATTTACGAAGTAATGCAATAAAGGCGCGACCACACTAACGCGTTGGCGGCGGCTCGTTACTGCGGATTAGTCGCGCCTCATCGCGACATTCGAGCGCGCGTGAATCACATTTATTGTGACAGCAAAATGTTACTCCAACTTTGACTTTAATATCCACTTGCTTCAGATAAGTTTCTTGTATGTCCTAAAATTACACGATAAAGATCTTTGCGTATATTGATTTCATCTTACAGGTATATTTTACACATTTTCAGGTTATAAATTGTTACGCATGGTAGCACTTCGTTCGTAATTAATAGACATGTCTTCTGTTTATTTAAGTATATTATTTCCTTTAGTTTGGTACTTCATATTGTGACCTCACACATGAAATCAGTATGCCTACGCGAAACCTTACTGTAGTAATTATTTTACTTCTTTAATGTTAATGTTTCGTTCTTTTCCCCACAGACAAAGTTATGTATGTAAGCTAACGACAAAATAGGACACACTATTGCAGTGTATCATTATAATGAGGTGCAATTTGATAAACATGTGTACCTTCAAATCCATCAGCCACGGGTCTTCAAACGAATCGCTTGTAAGGGCTTGTGGACACGCGCGTGTGTCACGCGTGTGCTGAACGTAATCACGCGGAACCAGCTATATATCTCCGTGTTAAACAAAAATTAGCTTTGTTGTTAGTCTCAATCTTACTTTCTTCGGTTTGCTTTGCTTTTTCTGGTCATGTTCAAATGTTATATAATATAAAGAATCAAATAGTAAAAAAAAAATACTGAAAAACAAAACAATTAACGCTCCAGAATACTTGAATGTTGTCTTTTTTACGGATAAATTTGATAATTTGAAAATACCTACAAGGACAGAAGAATGCCTAATAATGGGCAACCCTATCATACTATTCGCTACACATTTTTACTACAATCGATAATCTGATTACTGCTTTAGTAACACACCACATTTTTGCAGTACTATCCCTCACAGGGGGTAAATCATGCATGATATATCGATTCAACTACATCAGAATTGATGTGCCACGGCCCACGGTAAAAGAGCAATTTCGAACAAATCGCTAGACGAGCATCGTCGATCGTTCGTCGCGCGTGCGGTGCCTGTCATAATCATGCGTGGCTGATTTTGATCGCGTAAAACAAAACTCGCCTTTATGCGCCGTGAACGTTGTGTCGTAAATCATTTTTAATATGCGGAAGTTTAAATTTCTATGTCACGCATTTTTGTTGGTGTGATAGAGAATACGGTGATATATTGCTGTGTCGATGCGTCGATGCACTTTCCTGATATGATGTGTATTGAAAAGACAATGAGGTTAGAAACATGCGTATATGTCGCATACACACATCAAAAAAAGTTTCTAGCACAAACTGTTTTTTTTTAATTTTGTGGAAAAGCAATTACACTGTTTTATAATCTCCATCTATATTTTTAAATAAAGAATCTAAAAAGAAGAAGAAATCATAATTATAATCTAACGCAATAAAAAAGAAATTCGATTTTTATGCATATGCCTTTGTATTGTTTGATAATCTTAGGATTTTCGAATTAGACTTATCAACCACGATCTGAAATATCTACTAAATTCAATTAAATAGTTACCAACGTTTAAAAAAAAAAATATATCCTCTACAAAAATCAGGTACAGAGTCATTATAGAACCTTGTACCACTTAGACATCTAAAGGAATCAAAAACAAGACGCGTAACATTTTACAAAAATCGTCCAAAGAAAAGTCGTTAATAAAACCTGCTTTTATGTTTCAATTTCAAAAGTGAATCTTTATGGTGCTTCTGCATTGAGCTTAAACTGTTAACGCTTTTCGCGAAATAATCATAAATAGCTGTTACTTGATAATGATTTAAAATAATAAAATATTTATCGTAGCTGTTTAAAATGCGATGTCGTCAAATATAAGATTATGTTAAAAACCATTATTTTTTGCACTGCAAGAAAAAAAGTTCGATTTTTAAAATAATTTTAACAGTTTTTGCTTAGGTGTTATAAGCTACACGTACTGTTAGTCAGAAGCTCTAAAGTCTGACAACCAGTCTTACCATGAGGTATCGTATTACCCAGTTACTGGGTTGTGGAGGTCCGACAGGCAGTCGCTCCATGTAAAATACTGATATCCAGCTGCATCTGGTTTGACTGGAAGCCGACCCTAATATAGTTGGGAAAAGGCTAGGCAGATGATGAATTCTACTTACGAAGTGAGGAAAACAGGCGCGATTTGTGTGTGTGTTAAATAAAAATAGAAAAAACAAAGTTCCCATGTCCACACTTTTATATTCTTCGAACAGTTAACGAACATAGTAATAAAAGAATCGATGTGACACGAAAAGGTTGCGTCGTAGGATGCTGACCGGCTGAACCCAGCTTTCACGGTTTATTTGCATCGTAAAGGCTTTAAATACATCCCTACCGGAGTCTCCACAAAGTCACTCACGAATAAAAAAATAAACATTTTTACAACCACACGTAAACATTTGCAAATCGAGAGATCCAGAAATAGTGAAGCTATACCAACAAATATCGATTTCTCCCCCATATCGATTACTATCGATACACATAACCCTCTTTATTACTACAGAATCGAATTAAAAGGTCAATAATACTTGAAACAGTTTAGTACATCGTAAAATAATTTTGCACACACCATACTTAATTGCTTGTATACTCTGCTACTTTTACCTTAGCCTCTCCAATTTAATACGTCCGCAATTGTAAACTTCATTTGTGTTAACATTCTATAAAACTTTATGGTAACACTGTAGTCATTAAAACAAACATGTACTGTCGTATAAAAGTTAACGGTTCGCGTGTCAGGAGAATACGGAACAATCTCTATAGTTAAATTAGATTTACGTCGACGACACATCGCGTGGTGTTACGATTACACGGGTTACATAATACGACACTAGTAATAACCGTAAGTGAGTAAACAAAGCACTTCTCTATGCATTAATAAAGCTATACGCCAGTGACGGCCGCTATAACATGTCGAATTTACGACAACCGTTAGGGTTTGACATAAAAGTCGATATAAAGGCGTTTTTATCGATACCCGCAATCCGCGCCTCGTTACTGACTCGATAATTTCTTCATTTTCATAAATAAGTATCGGATTATATCGAACGAGTCCGAGTTTGAACCAGTTTGTTTTTATTATTGCGTAATACTTGTCAGACGTTTTTGGTAATTAACTCGGAGGGTCGTTAATGTCAATGTTTTAAGATCGCTTTCGTATTAACGAGGCGACTGATAGTGATGTAACGCTAATGTGTCCGATGTCGAAGCCATTCGTTATTTAGACGCGATTGGACTAGACAAGGTAGAAAGATAATTTAATTGATTCTGTTCGATTGATATGAGGTTTACAAGAATGGTATACTTTTTATAGTATGTTTATCAGTTGTCTAGTACCCATAACACAAGCTCTGCTTAGCTTGGGACTAGATGGCGTTGTGTGACAGTTGTGGAATATTTATTATTTATTTATTTATTTATAGTTTGTAATTGTTATTTTATTTGATTCATAAGTCATAACTAAAGTAGGTATATTGTATTGATTACTTTTTATAATCAATTTATAACAACGGGTATTTTTCTGCAGTGGTCAATTCAGGAGAAAAAAATCAAGTTTGCAATTTGTTTTAGAAAATCTTGCCATACTTTTGATTACCAAATTACATAAAGCTATTTTGGAATAATGGTCCATTAAACAGAAGTGCTTTAACATTTAGGTACTAATTAAGGCTGGTAATAATTCGTTCGAATGATACCGTAATTTCGATAGTTAATCGATTGTTCTATTGTACCGGTACCGGTAGCCACTCTATAACATTAGGTGAAAGTCTCAATTGTGGGCCCTATTATTTTATATAATTGAGAAATGTGGTATTTACTGTGTTCTTGAAAGGTTTTTAATATATTGACTGGAAATGTATTGTATGTATGTTTGTATGTTCCCTCATAACTTCTAAACTGCTTATCATTACATGACAAATGAGGTGTCGTTAGAAGCGTCTCAGTTATCCACTGGTTATAGGATAGGTGACGTGTCACCAAATTCAATTTGACGCCCTCTAGGAAATGTAAAGTGGTAAACTAAAATATTTTCGCACAATATCGACATGGGTATCAAATTAAATGGCTTGATGAGCACATTTGAAATATATATACATTATATTATTATAGATTTTACTAGCTAATTTGCCTGTTTCTAATAGTGTCAACATGGGTATCAAATAAAAAGGCTTAATGCTAAAGGCTTACTTTGCTCTTATTACTATATCAAATAATTAATAATATAACCCTAAAATATGTAAATAAAAATAAGTTAAAAAGAACTAAAACCCGACTAAGAAAAAACCCGCATAATAAATGGAAAAAAATCGGTGAAATGAATATTGTTCTTATTTTACGATCATACTTTTCAGTGAGAGTTTTGTTGTAGTCGGTTTTTAGTTATTTTTAACTATTTTTTTCCATATTTCAATTCGAACGAATTGAAAAAAAAATATAAGAGCCATCTGGTAAGACTTCTCACGATTAAAAACTTGCTCTACTACTCCTATAAAAATAATAACAAACAAAAGAACAAATGACTACCACTTATCGATATTTAACGCATCGTAAAAAAAACAAAAGCAAGCTCTTTGTAAAACGGTGAGTTTTTGCAGAGTAAAAGGAATGCCCCCGAATGTCCATATACATACATAATAATGTAAGTAGCTATGTGAACGGGTTCCTTCGAGGTCATTAAGGTTATATTCGGGTTACCGTGAGTGTACATTAGTGCTTATGTCGCGTTAGTGTGGGGATTTGGTAGAAGTCGGGGGCTGGCAATTTTT
This sequence comes from Agrotis puta, assembly GCA_943136025.2. Lineage (NCBI taxonomy): Eukaryota > Metazoa > Arthropoda > Insecta > Lepidoptera > Noctuidae > Agrotis > Agrotis puta. The sequence continues at coordinate 13,271,347 of OW964178.2, forward strand.
ATCTGAGGAAGTATTTATCATGTCTTTGAAAAGCTGGACATCACTAGATTTAAGTTTTTTTTTTTAAGTTAGCCGTCATTGTTGCACTGTTGGGTAAATGCCCATATCTTTCCAAGTGCTCTTTTTTCAGATTGCCAATTTGGGCACCACCTCTTTTTGGACCGATTTCGGCGGTATCGTTGAATCTCGTAATTATACTTATTTTGTCTACTTAAAATGGTGTAGCGTGATTGTTGGTGATCAAAAGCTAGTTGTAATGGAATATTTGGGGTTGGCTGGATTTAAGTGAAGAGGAGCCAATCTTAGAATAAACAGAGTCTTTTACCTACATCAGATGCATGACGCATTTAGGCTTGTTAGGTATTTACCAGCACCTACCTACATTTCACTTAACAATGTTTCTATAACCCAAGTATGAAGAGATCATGAGAGGTGACGTTTAATAGTTTTACTCTATCCTCCTGGTAAAGGTCGCGGAACTCAAAAACTACCGTTACCCCGGTACGTAAAGGGCTATTGAAGGACACCGTGGATTTTAGTCAGTACGAGTCTGACAGTCCCTCCCGCTCAGCCCTGTGTGGGAGGACTCATAAGATGATTATACCATTTAAAAAAAAAACCTCGTGGTAAAACAGTGTGAATTTAATTTGACTGCTACAACAAGAGAACTTCTCAACCTTATTTTAAAAATATCAATATTATTATACAAAGCATATTTATCACTTCTTGTGATACCGTAACTACAAGTACAGGGTGTAACCTACATAATTACGTTTGGGGATCAACCAATAACAACAAATTTAAAATGATTCGCACTAAAAATACAGCGCAGAAACTTTTACTACACCCCAAAACATAACGTTTCTCCGTAACCGCGAATCTTATAATCAAAATACTCCAATTTACGTACAACTCCTGTATTTTGGTCGTAAACAGGGCTATCACCTCAAATGGAGACGTCTGAATACCGAAATTATATCAAAAACGGTATGGAAAAAAATAAAAAAGGAAAATATTTTAATTGTGTCGTAATTTTTAGTGGCATTTTTGTCTTAAATTATTTTAAAAGTAATTCGGATTCGTAAAATTGCCGAACGGTAAAATATCGGTTTTTCAATTTCTTGTTATCGTAATACTTGTGACCTCGATTAACCTTATCGAGTAGTTTGAACGAACCTTCAATTTTTATTGTTCTGACTTTGTTATTGATTTTGGTTATATTTTTTCATTGCTGTAGAATGTGGCGCCTTCGTGACTGTTGTACTTAAAGTATGTTCCATACAAGGATCGGCGTTTATCCAAGATATACAAGACTGGCAACACTGGATAGGACTTGTTTTATTTTTAATATTAAAAAGAAAAATGAACAAGAAAAATAATTGAACAAGAAAAGATTGTCGATAATTCTGTTGACTATTTAATTAAATTGAACATATCTCTACAAGATCATTCATTCAATATATCTGGTGTACAGTACTTTGAACTAAAGGAATGTCGTTAACTAAACAGTAAACCAATTGACAACGTATTTGAACGGTAAGCACGCAAAAAGCGAATTCAATTAACCTTAAAAGTCATGAACTTGACCTCTGTAGTCAAGTAGTTCTGTTTATTTATCGAGTAGGTTCCGTATGTGTTGACGGTTTACGTAATGTGCGACGTCCGTGGTGGGGACTATCAAATTAAACGCAGTGCGCGACAGAAATATGAACTAACTGGGGACCCTTGGGAGTGGCATGTGTCAAATTTAATATGTACCACAAACTCTTTCGGCCTTATTACAAAAACTAAATAAACCTTGGTTTAAACCTGGTCTATCAAGACCAGGCTTATCTGCAGAGCCATGGTTTAAATTTGTCCGTATTACAAAACTAACATAAAACGTCGACTTTAGTACCGCCATTTGAACGATTGTCTAAACAATTAAATCCAAAATGAGTAATAACAATTAAATCTACCTTGTTTCAATCCATTTTGGGTGAAAATAACACAAAAACTACAACACAATGAAAAATTTGCTATGAGAAACTTTGACACAGCTTTGACAGCTACTACTGTTAGACCATGGTTTATCGCAAAACCACGATTTGTAATAATGTTTGTATAAACCGTAGTTTTACAAGATTAAACCTGGGTTTTTAGTTAAACCCCTTTTTGTAATAAGACGGTCTAAGTACGTTTTTTAAAGTTTTATTTAATTTTTAAGAAAAACAAGCCAAAAATGTTTACCAAAATATCTTGTGGGCAAGAATTGACAGATCTAAAAAGTCTCGAAATTATACACTTCAAATGATATCTCTGCTAAACCTTTTGTAAATTAAAGACGCAATGATTATGTTATGTTTTGCTTTAAAATCATGAACTTGACCCTCAAAGTCAAGTCGATCTGCTGTTGTTCAAGTAGGTTCTGACAGTGTATGACTCAACGGAATATGTTCGGGGGCCATAAGTGACCCCATGCGTGTGCGCATCTGTTATTAAATAACAGTCCTCTCATTCAAGTTTTGAGTGTCAATGACAGCGTGATTTATTGGTGGATAATGGGTTCCGTATATATTAAGTGATAGTCAGCGTTCTATAGAGGATTTAGATTAAATATTCTGTAAAATTGCTTAAAACATAAATTTTAAGTATAATCGACAAAGTTGAATCATGATCCATTTTGACAACAAATCATTTCAATCTGTGAATGTTTACGCGAATGTGACAAACCTAATTGTATTTCAATATCTGTAAGAAAATAAGCTTATGGTGGGTTATAATTCAACTTTGTCTATTGTACAGAGAGTCTGCACTTTACTTGCACATATGAAGAAATATGCAATTAATCTAAGTATTTACTAATATGATAACAATGTGAGAGTTTCGTCAATTGGATGAATGAGTTTCTTCACTTATTCACCTCACAACGATGGCAGGATGACAGGCTCAGCGATAGTTTATAGCCTGGAAAACCATAGGATACATTAAGTTGATCCCGGAATTAAGATCGCATGGAATAATTTCCAAAATACACGCGCGGATGAACTCGGTTGCATCCGCTAAACATTTGATATTTTAAAAGAATAATTTCATAAAATTACTAGACCACCTTGATCTCAACTACGGAACTCCAAAAAAAACCTGACCGCGATACTAGGAACTATTTGGCTTTTCCATTGACACTGTCACTCCACAAATAACAGAGGTGGCAAGGCGCGGCGCGTGCGCAGCCCACGCACACATTACCAATGTAAATATCATAGCAATTCATATTATAGCAGATAGGAAAAAATGACGGACAGGTTTTTGTTAAGCTTTTTTTGAGTTGGACAGAAGAGGTGGAGTTTAGATGGTGGTATAAAAAAGTGGTGACTAAAAGAGGTTTAGGTGTGTCCTTTTATAGAAAAATATGAGATTTTAATTATCTTTATCGTATTAAGTAAATAATAGTATCAGTAATAGGCGAAACGGTTGGAGTAGTGGATAAGCTATTGACTGCGTATCGCGCGTTCGATTCTCACACGGAACTGTACGACCTACAAACTGGAGGACAAGACTGGCGGTCTCGCCACGTTGTATGATAAGATAACTTAGGCCTTGATAAAATATTAAAAAATAAATTGAAAGGATACATCGTTTACAGGAAAGAGTGTAATATTGTAGAATAAAAGAAAAATAAAGTTACAGGGCCGTTACTAGCCTTTTAAGCGTCCAGTGCGATCTTCTTCAACTGCGCCCTGGTCTGGCGCAATTGTGGTCCAGGTCTGGCCATGTCTGCGCCCGTACAGGGTCTAAGCCCTATGTCTGCGCCCAGAGCTCACTTTTCCGAAAAATTTGGTAACTACTCTAACCAAGGAGTACCATTACTCAGTACTAACTGGGTTTATAAGCAGTCGCCCTATGTAAAATACTGATATGCAGCTGCATCCGGCGAACATAGCAGGGAAATGGCTGGGCAAATGATGATTTTTCGTAAATCCTTAGCTCCCTAGTCTAACATTTCCAACCGGTAGTAGCCACTTAGCCACAAGTACAAGCAATCTAACTTTTCATCATTACAAGCCTCGTAAATCATGGCTGAACACAGGCCTGGGGGGCTCAGCCTCATGATCGATCCTGTAGAAATATGGCCATAATTACCACTCCAGCCAGGACCGGTGATTATTGCGTGCTGTTATTAGTTCGATTGCTTGCTCGTCTTCACGATAATTATGATTATATAGAAATTGTCGGCTTAATTACTTGTTGAGGTAACTGCGGGGAAGATAAGCCGACTAATTTATTTAAAAAAAAAATACGGACGGCTCTTAATTTATATTTGATTCGTTTAAGTTATCGAACAACAACGTAGTTTTAACTAGTAATAAACGCTAGCTTTCACCCGGCGGCTTCGCTCCCGTTTGTTTCGAATTTAACTATCAACTCGGATCGCCTGCCGGGGTCGCGGGACTAACGTATTACCGTGACCCCGGTACGTAAAGGGCTAGTGTAGGACACCGTGAATTTTAGTCAGTACGAGTCTGACAGTCCCTCCCGCCCTGCCCTGGGTAGGAGGACGAATTTGATGATTTTACCACGATTAAAAATAACAACATTATGTCCGTCTCTGCATACCCAACAATGTGTAAGCAAAATTTCAAGATGATCGGTTCAGTGATTTAGGTGAGAAAATGTTACAAACTTACTTGGATTAAAACTTAATTAGAATGTGCAAGTTCTTAAAATATTTACCGAATATTTTTGAGTTTCGAATACGGTTAACAAGTCGCATCACTATCTTCTCGTAATACTAGATAAATAAATCACTGTTAGCAAGACTAGATAAGTATAAATGTACCAACTAAAATGTAAACGGCTCTCTGTTATCCATATCAAAACATTCAAAGGTTTAATGTTAGTTTATATTTGAATTATTGTCATATTATGCTAATGAACTGTACATTTAATTTGTTAAAATAACTGTAGCAATCTAAATCACATCATAATACTTAGTTATAAGTAGATGAAGCAAGCACTTTATTTGGCCGAACAACAGTAAACAAGTTATTGTTTTAAAATTTAATTTAAGTACATATTGCCTTAGGACGGTCGCGGGACTGTACGAATTACCGTGACCCCGGAACGTAAAGGGCTATTGAAGGACACCGTGGATTTTAGTCAGTACGAGTCTGACAGACCCTCTCGCTCTGCCCTGGGTGGGAGGACTCATTTGATGATTTTACCACGTTAAAAAAAAAGTATTGCCTTAGGACAAAAATGTTAAGCCAAAAATTACTTGAAATCGATAATTGCAGAACATAGACATTAATTGAATAAACACCTGCTACGAATACATTACATTTTATTCAATTCTTCATTTGAATTAAGTTCATGGGTTAAAAATAATGTTGACCAACAGTTCATGGACCAGACGACTGTTGGTAAAACGTTTCAGACTCTTATGGAAGTCCTAAAGTAAAATAGAAGTCATCATTCATGACAAAATTAATACAACCCATCCGTCTTGAAAAGAGGAAGAGAAAAAGATACTGAGACAGGTTGAAATACCGTTCAGCAACCAAGTTTAGAAAACATTAAGTGTTAATACACTGGTAGGATCAGTGAAAACAAATCTATAAAACATGAACGTTTTAAAACTTGTTTATAGACTTAAAACGACAGGCTAGCTTCCTCCTTTGAAGATTTCTACTCATTGTTTTCAATGGCTTTTCATGAGGTTCCGTCTCACTTTGAAATGGCCGAAGACTTAAATATTAATGATGTTTAAATGGACAGATTTTTTGTTGGTAGTGTTGTAATTTGTCGGTTTGGAGATGAACCAATGAACTTTGTACTTCTAAGTTTTGTTATGTCCTTTATTTCATATAGTGTGTACATAAATGATTAAATAAATAAATGAGCTGAGGAGGAGAGTCTCCTATACGACAGAATATATCCACTTTCTACAGATATTACGCACTTTCTTCGGTGAGTTTACCCAAGAAGACCAAAACCTCATCTCACCCCCCCCCCCCCTTTGTCATCGGATATCTAGACTGCAAGTTATCGTCTCTACCTTGTTGTTATTCCACCAATTCGCACTAAGCGTTTCCAAACGTCTTTTATAATACGTACAGCAAAGGAGTGGACCCTCTATTTGTGTCTGTTTCTGGACGTATACAGCCCTAATCACAGGCTAAGTACAATCAATAGAAAAAAAAAAGTTCGTGTAAAAATATTAATTTGTTTTTATATGAAAAAAAAATAGTCTTGGCATCAGTGGTTCCGACATAATCCTTAATGTTTTCAAAGTTCTACAACAGAAAATTAATAATTGCTGTTGTGTGCAACTCTCAAACACCGTTTCATTCGTTTTTTTTTAGTTTTAATATTATTTTAAAACATTATCCTTATTCCGATATCAATAATCTTAATCACTAAGCACAGGAAATAGTTCAGGCGAACATTTTGATTTGAAAAAAATAACCTAATTTTTAATAAAATGATGTCATTCGTGACATTTTTAAGCCAACGTTTACTAGCCTAATAAATCAAAATATAAGGAAGTCTTGCCATATAAAAATTATGAATGGAAGAGCTTTTTAAATACTATATGACAAAAATGTTAGCTTGAAATTCTGGTTTTTCTTGATCTTACTAAAAATGGTATTGATCGTATTATTTAAATAGAGACTATAAGAACAAAATACAAAGTGACAAAAAATATTCAGTTCAAATACAAAAGCGTGCACTTTTCATTGAAAATATCATAACATTTCTGTCAGATGCCGTTATACTAATCTTGTTAACGTTTAGTCCTAAACGTTAGTGATTTGCGATGAATTTAAGTACATTTCTTCAAGTTTATCGTTTAATATTTATACTAGACGTGATTGAAGTCCGGACACTCTCAATCAAAGTCTCAGGTATTCGGCTACTAAACCTCTTTACCGTACCCCAGTATCATAAACATGAAATCGTGTGATGCCAGATGTTCATAAATCGCTCTATGAATACGTCTCGACATTGGAATAAGTTATAAGTGGAGCATGGTGAAGAGCTCATAAATAAATAATCAGCTGATGCTCTGTCCTCGAGATCTGTGGATGATGTAGCTGTTTTAAATGAAATGTCGTATAATTTAGAGCAAAACGTGGATGTTTTCTTTTGAAGTTTTATTTTTTAGAAAATATCTGCCTGTTTCGTATTAGGACTTGTTTGTTTCTTTTAATCTTTTTTTTGTTTGATAAAGTAAGGAAAGTTAATTTGCATTTTGGTTTAAAATTACTAGGCACTCTGTCGCGGGACTGTTTTATCAGGTAACCGTGACCCTGGAACGTAAAGGGCTATTGAAAGACACCGTGGATTTTAGTAAGTCCGAGTTTTGCGTTTACTCTCGTCCCAGCCTGTGTGTGAGGACTGGTTTGATGATTTTACCATGATAAAAAATCACTAGAGATCCCATAAGTCAAATAGGTTTTAGTTTCAGAGATAGGTGAGACTTTTTTCCCGCACTAAGTACAATATAAACTACCAAAAAGCTTCTGTATTTTTTTAAATAGTATGCAATATAAATCAACTACGAACATAATATTTTCGACTCGCAAATCCGACTTTTAAGATTGTATGAGTAATAAATACAATTTATAATATTAATGGTGAAAATGCAGAACTTGTTGAAAAAGTAATAAATAACAATACAGGTGTGGCAACACTGGCAAAATGATATAACAGTCTAACAGTTTGGATTGGAATGAAATTAGTTAGAACTAGAATACTGCGAAACGGAGGGACGTGATTTGTTTAGTAATGACCAGAAAAATATTTATTACTAACTTTTGTTCGGTAACGTATTTCAATTAGGAATAAATGTATCTTGGTTATATCTATAATCTATCTGCATTTCATCGAAATCCGTTCAAAAATTAAGACATAAAATATAACAGACAGCCAGATTTTTTTTTTATGAAATTGTTCTAAATAAATAAATTATAGAAAAAAACAACATTTGCTCATGAGCGAAAAATCATACAGCAGAACCCGTAATCATTACCCAAATTAAACAAATGGAATAATTATAAACTTGTTTATTTCATGGATATACGTTACTTTTTTTTTATTGAAGCCGAGAAACATGGTTTATTTTTTTATCATTGCCTATGAGAACTTTGTACTCGAACTTTAGTCACGAACATCACGTTCATGATGACTGCTCAAAAACGGCGCGAGAAGTGATCAGTTCAAAGTGATCAATTTGCCACCTAAAGTGGCAACTACTTGAAGGTGGCACTTTTTGGTACCCACTTAGCACCGTAATTGATGATTGTCGGTAATTTTACGGTAATCGACTGGAAGTACAAACAGATTTTATAGAAGTTATTGCCATCATAGTTTGGAGGAAATTCTCACGATTATTATAAACTGTTTGTTGGAGAAATGTATGGGAAAGCATATAACTATTTTGCGCCAAGTTTTTTGTTTATTTGAAAAATAATGTCAATTCTGATTTCTCCCCTTTTTCTATGTGACCTTTGTGATAGTTCATAAACCACCTCTGTTTGAGGTAAAAGTTATCACACAAGTACTCCTCCCGCCGTTTTGCGTTCTGGGGCCGCAGTGCCCTTTTATTGTCATAAAATTTTATTTTCATGTCAACTTATGAAAGTCAAGTTGACTGACTCAACTGACCTGACATACAAACACCTTTTCTACATCCATACATTTTGTCATACCCGCAGAATATTCGTACCACAGGAAGTACCTGACAGGTTATACGAAAAACCGTATGTAAAACATGCATTCTCTAATAAAATCAATCATAAATTCCCGTAACAAGCAAGGCTTTCTAGGCGTACCGTAAAAACTTTGACGTCGCGTCAGTCGCGTCGTTGAGGCGTGCTCTTGCGCACGGAAGACGTATGGAAATGCGCGCGCACCTGCCACTCCGCCACCCACTGCGCGCAGATAAACCAGACTCTCTTACACTACTGTATAGGGTGAAACAGAAGGCTAACTTCAATATCATGTTGAAGAAAATTTGCGACGAGTTTTGGGATGCGAAAACCATACAGGATAAAATGAAAAAGCAGACGCGTGGTAAAAGAAGCCAGTACCAAACATAAGCATATTACGAGACATAGAACACCGTTATTTCTCGATGCTGTTAAAAGTTGTAGTCGAGTGCCACAAGATTCCAAAAACACTTCAACTTCAGAAAGTGAGAACGAAACTTGGCCGCAATCAGAAAAGTGTCGATGCAATGAACCTCTGTGTTTCCCGAAAAAAAAGAAATATCTCAGATTACAGACTAGCGAAAGAGTAAAAAAAAAACAATATACAACCAAGATATGCCCCCGGCGTCACCTGTGGGAATTTAAAACGTCACACCAGGATAAAAAGTATGCTATGTGCTAATCAAATTTGTAAACTAACTGCGTACCAAATATTATCCAAATACGTTTAGTAGTTTCTGTGTGAAAGAAGAAAAAAAAAGAGTAATCCATCCATACTCACAAATAAAAACGAAGCGAGTACCAGTGGTCTAAATCCTCATCCTATATTCTGGTCATCAAAACACTAATTCCATCTACCTTCTGAATCCTGACTGTCTTTTGGCACATCTCCTTGTTGCTAACTACCTGTTACAGTAGATTGCCTACAATTTTTTCACTTACGTCCGCTACCGTTTTCAAGAAACATTTAGATGACTTATGGTGTCTAGATGGTTACCAGTAGTTTCCTGGCGTAATAATTGAGGTTCATTGCCTATTCGTTACTCACATTACGTTGTAAATGGACGAGAACGAGGGAAACGATGTGGAATGGGGTTTAGGAATTGTTTTTCTGTAGATGGGCACTTTGAAAAAGAACGCTGGGGTAGATAAATTTAAGTTGCGAGAAACCGTATATGATTCAATGATGATTTAGTTTTGCTAATTCATTTAATTGTTTTAAATAGCGCTTCTAAATTATTATGTCAAAAGTATTCTTAGTTTCCGAACGAATTAAGATAAGACGGTGTTTTTTTAAAGGGTTGTTGTATGTCTGCCACAAAGTTAATTTACCGCGAAAAAAAATATGTGTAAATTTGACACAAATTCACATTTGACATGATTTCTGCTAAAAGTAGCGATAGCAGGCAAATTTATTGTTGAAATAATTACCATATAAAATAAGTATTATCCTGACCTGATGATGAATTTAAATATGAATGTTATACATGTGGCGAATTTACTTTCAATGTGTGGGCTTTACAAAACTGTGGTTAATTATTTTTGTGGCTAACTTACAACAACACTTTTTAAAGAAGCTCTCGCTAAAAAGCTTATACAGAGAAGGTGACAGTTGCTTAATATGCCCCTGGGTTTCAGGACCTAAAGTCGACAGTTGTGATGATATTCTTGAGGTCATCAATTGCAAATAGGAGAAAATCTGATGAGGAATTCTAAACTGACATTGGGTGTTGGATAAATATATACTAATATCATAAAGCTGCAAGTCTGGTTGAACGCGCTAATCTCAGGAACAACTGATTCGAATCGAATAAATATTTTTGTGTTAGTTTTAACGAGATGGGCTATAAGCTATATAACATCACGCTACAGCCAATAGAAGCCGAGCTGCGTTGGTGAAACCATGGAGAATTGCTATTATTCATAATCTACTTCTGCCAATTGTGAATGTTACTGATTCAAAAATCAAAATGGCCGCCTACTTTTTTTTTTAGCGTGGTAAAATCATCAAATGGGGCCTCATTTACTCAGGTACCACGCTAAAAACAGTAGGCTGGACTTCCACCCAGGGCAGGACGGGAGGCACTGTCAGACTTGACTGACTAAAATCCACGGTGTCCTTCAATAACCCTTTATGTACCGGGGTCACGGTAATTTGTGAGTCCCGCAAGCCCGGTAGGCTTTGGCCCTCTACAGGCCCCGTCATTATGCTGACACTCCTTGAGGGAACTGCCGCCTATTTGGGGAAGTTTCCCTAGTACGCAGTCAACTTTCGCTAGCGTAACTTTACTCAAGAAAATCCCTTTTAAGCTCGAACATGATAAAAAAACGGGTGTTATTATATTTTCCGCTGTATGTTGTTTGTTATTCACCATTGTAATACCTGAGTAGCACCATGAGGGCCAGACGACCGGCGTCTCAGCGTCCACGTCGCGACGTGCCGACAGCGAGGCGATCATCAGTACTGCATGTCAACCGCCGTCGCTGCCCGACATCGCAACACCCTACAAATTGATATCATACACTGGTCTTCAATTTCCCAAGGACTTTGGAGATCCCCCGTTAGTTTTATGGCCCTACATTAAGTTGGTTTTTGGTTAGCACATTTAATTACACACACGGTGCATTTAACCTTAAGATTTTGTGGAGTTCCGTGATAAGTTACAGTATTGATTAATTTGTCTGTTCTGAGTCTTACATTGGTCCGTTTGGTAATCGGTAGTGTTTTTTTTTCTATGCCTAAAATACTATTATTATACCTTTATATGATTGCACTTCTACTGGAGTATTATTAAACTATGTGCAGTGTTTTTAATGACAACATTGATTGTTATACAATCAGAAAAAGTCATAAAGAAAAAGACACAAACGAGATGTTACAAATGAGTGGTCATGTTTTTTTCACAATTGAATACAATCAAACATTATAACCGGTACAAAAAAAAAGAAAAAAAACTTAGTGACAACCAATTACTGCGTTTAAAGTCTTTGATGACGGGGCTCATTGCCTCACAATTAAAAAGGGAGTTAAAACTACAAATTACAAAAAAAAAACACTTAATTTTACACGATGACAAGGCTTATTGAATTTACAACTAAAAATTAGTGTCCGTTTAATGTCCTATAACAAAAACACATGTAATCGACGCCACTCACACGCTAGTTACACATTAAAAACTACTTATGTACATCGAATTCGGTCCAAGTTCATTTAGATTCCAACATGCTCGTGCGCAGGCTACCGTACGGTGGCTCGCGACCACAAAAATGGTCTACGGAACTTAAAATAAGTTGGTGTGATTGGTCGGGCTAGTTATTTGTATATTGTAATGGTATGAATAATAATAATGATGTTTTGATTTGTAACAAGAAAACGATCATTAAATAAAAATGGTGAAGTTTTTTTTAATAATAATTGAGTACATTTTTCTTACTTTTATTAACACTTATTCATGATGATATTGATGTAAGAATCATAATGTTTATTAAATGAATGGTTAAGCTTTAATAAAAAAGACCGGTTTTTCATCCGAGGAAAAACAGTATCAGGCCCGATAGGAATGCGTGAAAAATCGATCATTTACAGTACCGATAAATTCTTTGACGGTGATACTCTACCGAGACATGGACCATTATTTTCGATTATGATTGGTCAACTGCAAAAAGCTAACTCCTAGACTAATTTGGCAGCTTTAGAGTTTACGTTTATATTTTATTTTATTTTTTTGTTGTTTTAACTTTTACAGTTTTTGCTTTTTCAGGGGTAAGATGAGAAAGGGTGTTGACCTCTCATTTAAATTGGAGTATGACGACTTATGGTTTTAAGTTAGTTAAAGTAATAATGTCTATCAATAATAGTCCCAAGACAGTATGTACTGGGTATGCGGGCAGCGAGTAATGGGCAACTCGCTGTCCGACCATGGACCATGCCCGGGTCGACGGCGCGTTGTGTTCCACGCGCGCCTCAAAGAGTGTCAGCATAATGACGGGGCGCCCTCTAGAGGGCTAAAGCCTGCCGGAGTCGCGGGACTTATGAATTACCGTGACCCCGGATCGTAAAGGGCTATTGAAGGACACCGTGGATTTTAGTCAGTACGAGTCTGACAGTCCCTTCCGCTCTGCCCTGGGTGGGAGGACTCATTTGATGATTTTACAACGCTAAATAAAAGCCATTACGTACTGATCCACAGGTGCCCAAAGCGGAAATTAAATCAAAATATTGATAGGTACTGTATGTGGAATACCTTTAGTGACATTCACTAAGGTTCCATTTCAGTGGATGCCTAATGTGATAAAGTAATTTACAAAACAAAGAGAAAAACATTGTTTCGTGACTGACATTTTACTGAGATAATTACAACACAAGTTTTTAATCGCTAGATATTATTTTCCTTATACGTTTTTATTATGTTTTGATTTTCCGACATACATTATAATGGTACTATCAACGTTTAGTAAAAACTTGAATGAAGTATTAAGTTATTCTTGTGACATTTGAAAGCCCAATTTCAAACACACCTTTGTTCCTAAAACCCAAAAATTCTTTGTAGTTCATTATCTCAATGAATTCAAAATCGACTTTCATTTAATGTCGAGGCCATTTGGCCTCTGTTTCCGTGACAATGGTCAAATTTAAATGGCGTCGGTCTAGTTTCACGCACGCGCCGCGCCCGACCTGCGCTTGCGCCGCTTGTGTGCCCGCGAGCGGTGCTAGGGTTGCCTTTTCTTTGTATACTTGAGTAATGTAACGATAGATACAGTAGTGGGTCATGGTTGTTTATGATTATGTTGTTAAGGTTCCGTACGTCTGAATACAAAAACGGAACCCTTATAGGATCACTCGTGTGTCTGTCCGTCCGTCGCTTACAGTCAATTATCTCCGAATCTATTAGACCGATTAAGTTGAAATTTGGTACACATATCAATTCCTGTGACCCAAACACAGAAGTGTGACGTGAGCAGATGAAATCTGTATATGGGGGGTCATTTTTGGGGGGAAGGGGAAAATTAAAAAAAAAATATCTGAAAACTGCATCGTGTGGCATATCAAATGAAAGGTCTTGTTGAGAAGATCTTAAATGTATTTTTTTGTAATTTTAAAATAAATAGTTTCCAAGTTATTCAAGAAAATAGACGAAAATTGACCATTCCCCCCCCCCTTATCTCCGAAACTACTGAACCTAAAATTTTGAAAAAATACAGAAATTAGTTTTCTCCTTATAGATTATAGGAAAACCTATAAGAAGTCCATGATATTAAAATAACATGGTAAATCACTCAATATTGTGCGTACCAACTTACATTTTTTTTTTAATACGTCATAAATCGTAAACCGCAATTTATCTTTCAAAGTTACAACCAACTTTTATATAATGTTACTTGCTGCTACGGAACCCTTTAAAGGCGAGTCCGACTCGCACTTGGCCGGTTTTATTTTTGTTATGGACTTACACTACCAGAAGGTTGGAATGGCTAATTTCTGTAAGCTATACTTGTAATCGGGCATGCCGCACTTGCGGCGGTAAGACCCCTCATTGAGGCGTGGCTGGATAGGCGTCACGGCGTGGCCTAGCGCATGATGCTGGTCCTCACCGGACCAAAATGACGGGGCCCCCCTCTAGAGGGCCAAAGCCTGCCGGGGTCGCGGGACTTACGAATTACTGTGACCCCAGAACGTAAAGAGCTATTGAAGGACACCGTGGATTTTAGTCACTACGAATCTGACAGTCCCTCCCGCTCTGCCCTGGGTGGGAGGACTCATTTGATGATTTTACCATGATAAAAAAGCTATACATGTAATGATTTTCAATGATTTGTGATAAACACATGGAATCATTTTTAAAAGTTGGTCGAAAGTGTTTTATTACAAAGTTACCATGGATGAAGTATTCCAAAATCTTATTTAAGGGTCTTAATAGAGCATCTTGTAACACTAAAATGAATACAGTTTTTCGCTTAATACAGGTACTAATATCGATTACAAAAATTCGCTAATAACTAAGTCTCCAGTTTTACTACAATTAAGAAAAACATATATTCTTGCATCTCACTCAGATCGCAGCTAAAAACCTCATCATAATCATTAAATTTTCAGTTCTAGCTGCTGTCATCAAGAAAAAGTCTAAGTTTTAAACTACTTCTCTTGCGGTGAACCCTGCGCCCGCGCCAGGTGTGAGCGTCGTGCGCAGATCGCTAGTACTCGCTGGCCGTCAATTGCGCGCAATTGAGGCTTTTTTCCGAGCCGCCATTAGAGACGACACGCGAGCAAGAGCTAGGTGACAGTCTAGCTACAGCGTGTTTCGTTTAGTTTATTGAGATCTATTTTTTTTATGCATAAATCCACCTTTGATCCCCGAAGGGTTAAGGATGATTACCAAATAGAACACTCCCATTTCACCAGTTATGTGAAAATCCCCTGTAATAGGGGCGAGTTTATTGGTATTAACCGGCACCAAACTAGGCCCTGTGGCCCGCTACTGAAAAATTCCTAATGAAAAACCCATTAACACTTTTCCCTACTTAGAACCCAATAACCTTGCGTGGTGTAACATTGGACAAAAGGGTCTTCTTCGTGGTTACTTACTGGCACTGGTGTATTTACTGCCACCAATGAGTGCTTCTTGTACAAAAGTTATCCTGCCTAGCCAACTGAGTGAAGTGGGTTCTAATCTTACAGCTCAATAACTAGGGAATGAAAACGGTAATTATGCTGTTGTATGTAAATATGAAATAAATTACTAATTCGTAGTCAATTTGTATGATTTTCACCATAATTTATACCAATATTAACATAGAAAGATTATAATAATGAACAGAAAGATTATCCGTTTATCAAGATTATGGAGTAATCTCCTAAGTCTTTACAAATGACTGATGCTGAAAGTAAAAGTATTTGTTTTTACGCATTGACGTAATACATAAATAATAATTTGAGAGGCTGAGCGATTGACCGCGCAGTGTCGCCTTTCCCGAACGGAACAAATACTTTTACGATCTACAAATAGTAGTTCCGCGTCTGACTATTAGCGTATGTGATTTCAAATATTATTTGTAAAAACACCCACGATGCAGAACAGATATCAATAGTAACGATAAAAATCCCAGATTATCGTCCACTTTTCAATAAGATTATTCCTTTTTTAAAACGATAAAAAAACAGTTACTCGACAAAAAAGACATAACATCACGCTGTATACAGTCCACACATAAGTGTATAAGTAGAAAGCGGTGCCAATTACGTGGCACTCGTCTGACAGACCACCGCTGGCAACTGTAGCATCCTGTCTTTATCGTGGCATCTCGATACTCACATGTGTCGGCGAACTGATTCATCTATTCTGTTGATAGGTTACGTTAACATAGATGTTAAGGCGAGACGATTTAAAATAAAGAGAATTATTGATCTATGGAAAAAAATACCAATGTAAATGTTTTTTTTTTTGTTAGTTGTGTATCACGAGGACTGGTTTGAAGTGACCCGCGAAAAGATATCAGGAAGAGAAATGAGTAAAGTACGCTTCGTCGATATAAAAAATATTTGGACAAATCATGAAATGGATAACTAGATTTTAGATTGCATAGATTTGCTACATCAGATTCAACATTTTCCTCTTACAAGTACTCAAGAATCTTATTTACAAATTGCTATGAAATGTTTGAAATAAAATTTACATTATCTCTATCATCATACTTAAAAAACATATGATTTAGCTTACGATAGCGACTAGCAACTAAAATATTTCAGCAATCTTCAATAAATTCAACTTGAACCCGTTAATTGCAATGATAAAACTAATTAATTGGTTTCATTTAAATAAATAAACACTTAAGTATATCACTGCAATCATAAATTCGTTTTATTTCTGGGAAAAAAGTTACTTACACTATCGTCAGTAGGTGGAAAACACCTGTCGAATTCTTGTTTAACAATTTTATGAAATGTGATGTAAATTTGCCGAACATTTTCAAATGCGAGGCATAGACATTATTATTGTTCATGGTTTTTGTTCTGTTTAAAATAAATCAACCTTACTTTTTTTTCTCGAGCTTATAAAGTTGAAATTCAATACTTAAAAATGTTAACTGCTAATATTCCTTGTCACTGTTTTATGCCACCTGCCTCTTGTCACAAACGTCAAACTAAAATTGAAAGATAGAATTTTAAACGTTAAAAATGTTATATAGTCTGCGTCAGCTCAGACTCAAGTCCTTTTGACGTGGCGCTAGTGTCTATGTCATTTTCTAAAATTGCAATGTAAAAATGTAGTACTCGAATTTTCCAGATAAATCGAATACTTTCACAATATTCAACTTTTAATCTTTAAATCTTATACTGTAAATCTAATACTATATTTCATAAAAATAAGTTACAAAATAACATTTGTATAAAATGGTCTACGCAAATATATTTCTGTAACCTCTTAAATAATGTAACAGCTATAAATGCAAGTAGAGCTCACGACTACATCAGTTGGTCGACAGTCGATATCTGCTAGGGATGTAACGGTGTTGTTCCTGGCCGACTAGATTTATGAATGAGACCTCCAGCGCGGTAGGTTCGACTAACATTAAGATCAGTAGGGATGGGGCACGGTGGAATAAAATTATCGATATTTATTTTTGTTTAGAATAAAACAAACGTACAAGAGTGATGTAAATAAATATTATTTATTTGTTTATCCTATCATAAATATACGAGCTATAGTGCATAATTATTTCAATTGAATAGCCTATAAGGTAGCTTCATATTAAAAAGTAGGCTTATTATTTAAAAATTCTAGTTATTTTTTGAAGTTAAGTAATAAAAACCTTAACCACAATGTTGCTCCTAATGAAAGTTCTCTCCGTAGCAGCTTAGAATGTAGATAAAAATAATGTTAAAGAAAAAAATAACGGAATTTTGTTGATTACTTAAAATGTTGTAAAATGACCTGCGTTTTTTTTTTAAAGATTAATTTCATAGTTTGATACAAAAACACTAAACTGTTCAGAAAACATACTTCTACATTTAATCTTGAATAATTTACATAGAAATTAATCTTCCAATTTACGTGATTTATTTGTTTGTATAGTAATAAAAATCTATCACGATAAATACACGGATTATTATTCCCATTATTTATACAGCGAATTAAAAGATAACATCGTAAATCGTAAAAAGAAAAAAAGTTTGACGATACAGGAATTATTCCTTGCGCGGGATAAATAAATAAAAACCTCTTAACTATCGACTAATGTATTTGTGTATTTGCATACGTCGCATCACTAGAGGCCCTCACAAGTGGTCGCTACTATAACTATCGCAGGTTGTTAGAATCCTTGTCTTTGTATTTCATTACCCCCCTGTATAACGAGAGGGGAAGGGGGGAAATAGTTTCCCAGCTGGTCAAGATAGGAATTAATGTTATTGGGAATTTAGGGCGCGATGTTTTAAACCTTACAGTGTATAGGTGTACAATACATGCTACGACCACCCTAATTGAATTAATTTATGGGCTGGAGAAGATGATTATGGTAATTATGTGATGAACATAATTATAAACCTAATTTAGTTCAATGTTAGGAGCTGCAAGAATTTTTTGTTGCTTGAATAGAGTAAGTTTTGCTCAGGCAGCGCTTGATATGATTCACTTAAAACTAGGTTTTTTTTTGTGACGTTTTAAGAATAGAACCTTGTAAAGCTGTTTACTTAGTAGCCTATCTATTATCACTCGCACCGTGACGGCACGTGAACCTATTGCCAGGGTAGGTCTCGGCTACTACTGATAAATTCGTATATGAGAAATTCCCAGCAACACCACCCGACTCTCATGCTCAGCAGTGATTAAGTCCACAAGACCAACGACACAATTTTCAATTCCTCTAATTATAATAAGACTAGTTGTTGACAGCGGCTTCACCTTCATCATCATCTGCCGAGCTTTTTCCCAACTATATTGGAGTCAGCTTCCAGTCAAACCGGATGCAGCTGAATATATTTATTTTACTTGAAGCGACTGCCTATCGGACCTCCACAACCCAGTAACTGGTAATACGATACCCCTTGGTAAAACTGGTTGTCAGACTTTAGAGCTTCTGACTAACCGTAAGGACTGTCAAAGAGCTACAAATGACAGCCGGGACCAACGGCTTTACGTGCTTTCCGAGGCACGGAGGAAACTCGCTATGACAGATGGTCACCCATCCACAGACCAACCTCGGCAAGCGCGGCTTAACCCGGAAGATCGGCCTGTGCAGCTGTTGAGCCACGAGCTCCTCTTAATAATCGGAAATAATGAGGGAATGTACTCGTATTACCGAGATAAAAAGCTCATGTGTTGATCCAGGTATTAAAATATTGGTTTAAAAAAAAAAACATCCAAGTTCGTTCACATTTTTTGTGTGAAAGAGTAACAAACATATCATCCATACTCACTTTCGCATATAGAACATTAGTTAGATATCTTCCTGACCCTTGTCTATGACACTTCCTATTTTATCTGGTTGACTGATACTGATAATCGTGTCGACAGTTCGTGGTATGCTGGGTAACTTCCTTGTACCTATAACCCCTTGGTACTCGATAGGGTGGTCTAGTCGAGAAATAACTCAGTTCCAAGAAATATTGTTTTAGCGTTATTGAGTAAGACCAAGTTGGGGATGTTCAACTTATGGCACATTTACTATAAAAAAAAATGTCGTGGGTACTACATAATTATGTGTGTTTCGGAAATATGTTTTTGGCTTAATCAGACGATCTTTTTTTTTATCGTGGTAAAATCATCAAATGAGTCCTCCCACCCAGGGCAGAGAGGGAGGGACTGTCAGACTCGTACTGACTAAAATCCACGGTGTCCTTCAATAGCCTTTACGTTCCGGGGTCACGGTAATTCGTTCAGTCCCGCGACTAATCAGACGATCTAGAGATAAATAAATGTATTTATTTTATGTATATTTCTTAGATTCCAGGCCATAGCACCGCCACATTCATAACATTAAAACTATTTTATTACGATTTTTGCCGGCAACTTGCCTCGCATAATTTACTTGCGAAAGCCGTTCATCTTTTTCTGCATAAAAGGGGAAAACGAAAAGCCTGACTTAAACTTTTTTTTTAAACTAAAACCAAAATAAATAATATTTAATTTATTTTAAATAATACCTAAGGCAGTTGGCCACTTATGTTTTAAAAGTACTAGGTATTCCAAACTAGAAAAACGGTTCGATATTGTCGTTTCCTGCTAGTCCAAACATTTTACCATATTCCATGACCACCCAAATCCACTTGGGCACCCCTGCATCATCTCGTTACTCCACCAAGCACACGTGCGGGCAGATCGCGACCACCTGCAGTCTGACCCGCTTTGATATCCGCCGGTATTACCTTCGACCCGTGCAGGCTGGCCATTAATCTCGGTACAAGCTTAATGAATTGCTCGCGGACTATGTTACGAGTACGATTAGCGTGTTCTGAAGACCACACTGGAGTCTGGAGGTATGTTGGATTGGGAGCGGTGCAGGGCTGGACTTATTGAGGTTGTGTGTTGAAAAACAGCCTCGTGGGTTCGATAATCACACCATCTTTACGTAGTGTAGGTAAAACAAAGTCGCTTATGTATGTCTGTCCGTGCATTTCTATTAAACGACGGTACCAAGTTGGATTTCTTGTCTCTTATATAGAAGAAAGTTTTTGAAATGAAACCATGTAAAGCTGGGACGGACTGCTAGTCATATTATAAGAAAAAATACCCCGCTCCGTCTGCCTGTCTAAAACTCTAAATGCGATGAATTTAAAAAAAAAACATGCGTATTTATTTTGCACTACTAAAGGAGTAATTTATGAGAAAGTTTTAGGTATAATTAGTTAGGTTTTGTTTAAATATTAATAGTGATAATTAATGAAGATGTGAGAATAAATCGTAACGACTGAAAATTTTACTAAAAAGGTAAACAAATATTTACATGACGGGATTTGTAATACTATGTTCATAATTAGCCTACAATAGCCCTGGTGTTTACAATGAGGCCTGTGTCCCAATGTTGGGACGTCTAAGAGGGAATAGTCTATTATCCACCACGTAAGCCCAATGCGAGTTGGTAAATGTCGCATGACTTCGATTTTTTGACTCACGATGATTTCCTTCACCGATATGACAACAGCGGTTATGAAAAAAAAAATAGACTAATGCACCAGCACCAGGGTCGACAGCGCGTTGTGTTCCACGTGTGCCTCATGGAGTGTCAGCATAGTGACCTGTAGAGGGCCTAAGCCTGCCGGGGTCGCGGGACTTACGAATTACCGTGACACCGGTACGTAAAGGGCTATTAAAGGACACCGTGGATTTTAGTCAGTACAAGTCTGACAGTCCCTCTCGCCCTGCCCTGGGTGGGAGGACTCATTTGATGATTTTACCACGCAAAAAAAAAAGGCACCAGCACCACCTTTAATTTATTCCTTCTGAAATAAAACGCAAATCAAATCAAGCTAAATAGCGACATACATCGAAGAAGGTACCTATTAATACGACATTGCCATTGCTACGGATGACCATAACTAACCAGTTAATGAATAATTAATATACAATTTCCTTAATATAAACAGCGTTGAAAGTTGTGTGAATCTGAAGTCACCAGCCGTGTGAGTTATGTTGCTTCTACCAGCTTTTTGCAAATGCTAGGTGTCAAGGTTTTGATGGTAACTGTTTAATTGGGAATGAAAAATAGAGGTATTCCTTGTATACGACTAAATTCTTGTTTTTTGTTAATATCACTATCTTTTGAAATCTTTTGCTGGGGGATTAAAAGGGTGATCGGAAAGATTTATCCAAAGCCCAACCCTCCATAATTATCCGTAACCATAAGTTAAAAAAAAATATAAGATATTAACTAATTGTTTAGTAACTACTGACTATAAAATATACAGTGTTGTGCATAAAGTTTAATAAATAAAATAAATATAACAGGCCCTTTAAAAAGTCACCCAGTTTTTTAAGCCATTGTCAAATTTTTGTAAATTATAACATGTTTTTTTTTTTTGTTTTGAATGTCATTTTTGTACGTCAACATTCATCCCCGTTTGAGATTAATTCATGCGCAATCTTTTAGTCTACGAATATTGAAAACCTGAATCTCTTCGATTTACATTTCTCTTTTGAATAATGATATCACCATAACATGAGGTACTTACCACCAACAGACAAAAAATACTACGAGTATACATCAATCAAGCATTACCATGTCTCGGAGGCATCATGAATCATTATAACCATTTTATTATCCCCCATTACACGTAATTAAGTATTCTGTGTAATACCAAACGTTACGCACATTGACCGGACAAAACAGCTGTCATTACTGTGATTGATGCTGGTTATAGTACGAAATGACCGGCCCGGCTTTAATCATTGTTCGTAACCCAATTAATTATGATATCTGTACTCTATCATTAATTTGAAGAAAGTATTTCATTGTTCATTTTTGTTAAGGCGATGCTGTTTAAAAAAACTTGGAAGTTGTATTGTAATTTCGATTTGCCATTTTTTATTTTTATAATCAATCATTTTGTTTTTTTTTTGTAGAATATAATGCTGAAAGTAGTATGAGTAGAATGGCAAGTATATGAAGATTTATTAGCTAGATGCAAATTCAAAGATGTGTTTTAAAAAAGATGTCTCTTATTCGGTAGATAATTGACTGTAACTTTCTAAATAAAATAGGATGAATAATATTGTTGTGTAACCGAATATTGTTTGCCCGAACGTCCCCTTAAATAAATCTTTAAAACTACATTGATCGGCGCAAAATCTATAATGATTTCTATGTACACGAAATAGAACTTATAGTAGACAAAGTACTAAAGATGCCAACAATGATAGATACCTTTGGCATTTTTCACAGTGGTAATTAAGACATGGTTTAACGAGTTAATCTATGGTAACCATGATCATTTGGGAGGCCCGTTATTGTTGTTTTTATGTATGGTAAATGTTTTGATTTATGAACATTTTTGGTGAATTAAAAGATGCTAAACACGCACGGTTAGCGCAGTGGCTGAGCGATTGGACTGCTGCGCCGTGTGTCGCGAGTTCGATTCCCGCACGGAGCAAATATTTGTATGATCTACAAGTAGTTGTTTCGGGTCTGGGCGTTTGTGTATGTGAGTTCATATGTTTGTACACGCACCCACGACACAGGAGAAATTCCTAGTGTGGGGCATGTTGGTTCCTAGTGGTGGGGGGTTTTTTATTTAAAAAAAAGTGTCGTGGAAATTTTTTCAGGAAACAAGCAGCAAGAACCTGAAATTCGAAAATAGTTATGACAATTACCATCAAGCAAAAGGTGGCTTCTCCTATAACAGGGTTGAGGGCTGTGTCACAATAGTGGGCGCATTTTACGCTGATTTATATGCTTGCTTCTATCTATGTTAATCGGATGTTGAATATATGTGACCTCACCTCTTCAGGAGGATGTATTCCCATCATTGGACAACCGCTTAAACGGCACGTGAGTGTATGACACCACATACGGCACAGATCAATGTTATTTGTAGGTGCCATTGGCAGAATTTTAGCAGTGTTGCACCGAAATGGCCATTTTTCTTTTATTATGTCCGTAAATATTAGAATAAACTTTGAATAAATGAACTGGGTTGGTCGATATTTATACGAGCAAAGCCGGGCGAGTCGCTAGTGATTGATTAAAGGTTAACCCATTAACCGCCAAAATGAAATTAGCCATAACATATTGATGAAATGTTTATTTTTATAATGTTTACAAACCAAAAGTACAAAAAAAAAAAAAAAACGACGGGTTGCACTCTGGGAGTGTCGGCAGAAGTGAAAACTTGAATAGTAATTGTTGGAAATATCTTGTGAACAATTTTAGTAAAACTCGCAAAAATGGTTGACTTTTTATTTCAATAATTTTCCAATGTGACGTACATCTTTTATAAACAATGTTACCTAGCAACGAATGTATCCAGCATACAAACTTCTTTAAAAGTAATAAAGTCACACGAACATTCACGCAAGCGCCCTGCGCCGTCCTACGCTTTTTCGGTCAGGGTCACGTGTCCTGACGCGAGTGTCCTGACGCGAGTTTAAGATTTTATACCCATTACAGAAAAGTGCTCAACGCCGCTAAAGAAGTTTTCACTTCAAAAAACCGTGATTTTGCACCCCTTGAGGGAGGTGTACACAATCAGGTACAGTAGTATATCAGAGCATGTATTTTTTTCAAAACAAGTTTCAAACCTCTTATTCAATATTTATTTTATAGCCAGGGATATATGCTTCCAAAAAACATCTATTGAAATATAAATATCTTATTTTAAACAATAGAAATATAAATCTGATCCTACTTACTCGTTATCGCCGCAAAACTCGAAGTTTAAAATCCTCGATCTGACAGTTTTAACGTACCTACCCTTCAATATTAGTGATTGATTATATTATTAGCGTTGCATGTCTTCTTACCAACAACAGTCAAATAATTATGTTTGTTTTAAAAAAATAACAGCTACCTTAATTTTTAGTGCTGTACCTGATATCTAGGTTAGCTAGATATTTTGTTTAGAGGATGCACCTGCTATTTTCTTATTATCAATAGAATTACATACAAGGTGCTAGGTCAAACAGGTATACCGACAGACGCATCCCGCTAATAGGTTGTTTACGGTCATAATAAAATAATATATTCTTAGTATATTCAAATTAGCAGTCACGGAGGAGATAATCAACAGAATGCTAATGGGCCTATGCGCTAGACATATGCATACACACTGCGTTTGTTGGTGACAGCCGACAACGGAAGCTGAGGACACGATGCTTGTCGTGGTGGTCTTTTAATGGGAGACGTTTTTTTCATGTTAAAATTGATTAAAATTAAACGCTTAGATACAGTAGTCAACTATTGTAGTTATAATCTATTGCACTTAGACTCCGGTCTGTGCGGTAGCAAAGTAGACAAGTTAAATATGTGTTTAACTGAAACCTATTTAAATTATTTACAAATCTATAAACATATGTAAGTACACTGCATTAGAACATCTTCTAGCTAGCTGAATGTTTAACTATTCCTATACTATATTTTATACTCTCTATACTATAAAATATCTCTATTATTTTGGCTTCTGTGTGCTATTGGTAAGACGCGTTTTTAGTATAAATAGGAATAGGATAAAGCTAGGTAATACGCCCTAGTTGACTAAACGCCCCATTATTATAGCACTGCTCGGAACCACACGCGAGTGTGACCACTGTTGGCGTATAAAATGACCAGTTACGCCAACAGAGTTGTAGTTAGCACTTCATTTGTAACATTATCCGTGACACAACCATACGGGTGCTGATCTAAGACACGGTCGTACACAATATTATCGGGCCATAGGTGTGTATGTCATAGTTATAATGTTATGTGCTGACCTCGGGATTTTGCATATCCACTAGTTGTTGCCAGCGGCTTCACCCGCGTATCTCATGAGAAATTAATATCGGGATAAGCGATATCTAGTTATCCATACATGCCGTTTTGACTTGATTGAGTTACAAATATCCATCCATCCATATAATATCCATATTTTCGAATTTTTATAATGTTAGTTAGATTATGTGGCAGAAGTTATAGTGTTTCATTAGATCACCATTAGACAGTTGTGGCAAGATTGATTGATAAGGAGACTGTTTAGCAGTAGCTGGTAGGAATAGTGAAAAGCATTTTCCTTTTTCAAGTGTATAGTAAATTATATATATCTTTATAATATGTCAACTTCCTTTTTTTTACGTGGTAATATCATCAAATGAGTCTTTCCACCCAGGACAGAGCGGGAGGGACTGTCAGACTCGTACTGACTAAAATCCATGGTGTCCTTCAATAGACCTTTACGTTCCGGGGTCACGGTAATTCGTACAGTCCCGCGACCCCAACTTAATTTTAATAATGTGAGTTTGACAGGATATATCTTTGTTTTCCTGATGAATATCCCATAACGAGTTATGTTTATAATTAAACCAGGTCTTAAATTTACAAGGTTTTTTTTTTAAATTCTTTTACAATACTTTTAAAATACCATGTCCATTGTCTCCCAGGCTCAAAATTAATTGCTTCATTGAACTGTTTTTGCTTTATTTAACTGTACAACGTTAATTTCAATTAACATATAAATAAAAAAAGATTCTCAGCAGTATTATAAAATACTTAAATATCTAAAAACAAACAATCTAAAGGAAAAACGCTATTAAAGTTAAAGTGAGGATGTTATTAATTATGAATTATTAATAGTTATTAAGTAGATACACCCACACACAACCGGAACGAACAATGGTGATGTGGAGCGAGGATGCGCGGAGGTCGGGCCAAGGTTCGATGCCGGCCGGTGCCTTTTGTTCCTCACAGTGCTATGTAGGTTAGACATGAAAACACTTCGGTTTATTGTTTTCAAGTTTCATGGTAAATAGTGGCGGTGAGGTTATTATTGAGAAGTAATTATAAACTGTCAAAGGCTGTGGAGCAATGTGATAATTTATTTTTAAACAGACTTAAGTGACGCTTCTGTCTATGAGTGGAACAGCGTGGCTCAATAAAAAAAGCTGCGTTGCATAAACATTGGATTACAAAGGGTTGATGAACGTAACCCTTTTTTTCTTCTGTAGTAGCCTTAAATCACACTGATAAGCTCAGATCCCAGGGTGATACCCAGGTCGAGTAAAACTATATCAAAAAAAGTTTGTGATCGCTAACATAAGCTGATTTTTTTTAATTGATTTAAAAAAAACAATTGAACTGTTTTATATTCAAAATCAATATTTTTAAATAAATAATCTAAAACGGAGAAGAAATAATAATCTGTTGTAACAAAAAAGAGTTCGATTTTTCAAAGTGATCGTAAATTATTATGTATGGTATTGTATTCTTTCATCAAAATTTTTAATCAAACATAATTGATGAAATATGCGTATTATTACGTGCATTTCTGTCTAACCCTTTCTAAATTTCTGTCTAAATCTTTATAGAATACGGGCGTGATTTTATGTCACATTTCAGTGAAACTGAAAAGAGTTATTATGTTTAAAATACTAAACTATTATTACTGTTTTATTGTGCACAACTTGAACCTCGAAATGTTAAGAGTTTTGTGTCTATGAATTGCCTAATTATACAAATCCTTCTTTGGAACATCTTAGTAGTGTACCTATCTTCTAAAATGCATCCGTTATTCATACCGCCACACAATCATTAAACAGCTCCATCACCAACTAAACGTCAATAAGGTTCAAAGTCCCGTACGCATAGCATCACGTTCAAAAGACAATCCTTCGCGAATCGTCGGCGCGTTCCGTCCTACATTCGACCTTCGATCCTGACAGGTCGCGGCGGTGACCGTCCGTCCACTATTAGCATACAGACAAAGCCTTCGCAATGAATAAGAACACTTGACGCACGGCAGTCTGTGGGCCGTAAAATGCCGCTGATTGCTTCTTTACTTATAATAAATAAACAAATGAGTTATTTAAAAAACCATGTTCTTTTTAAAAACAAGATTTTATTGTTAAAAAATATTTACGGTAGGCTAAGTACTCGTCATTTTTTTTAACGTGGTAAAATCATCAAATGAGTCCTCCCACCCAGGGTAGAGCGGGAAGGACTGTCAGACTCGTACTGACTAAAATCCACGGTGTCCTTCAATAGCGCTTTACGTTCCGGGGTCACGGTAATTCATGAGTCCCGCACCCCGGCAGGCTTTGACCCTCTACAGGGGGGCCCAGTAACTATGCTGACACTCCTTGAGGCGCGCGTGGAACACAACGCGCCGTCGACCCGGGCATGGTCCATGGTCGGACAGCGAGTCTTCCATTACTCGCCGCCCGCATGCCCACGAAAAGTACTAGTCATGACGAATCAAACGAGTCTAAACTCGATGGGTTTGCGGCATTTCATTACAGAGTTCCTATGACCACCTTACAGCTCCATAATCAGATCAGCTCCATGTCATCATAATATTGCATTGTCACGCGATATACATATACGTGCAAAATCTCAGCTCAATCGGAAACCGGGAAGTGGATCGAATTAAAGAGTGCCGTGCAGCCGTATTAAAGAATCCCAAAGTTCAAAAGGACATTATTAAATGGTTCATCATTTGTATTCAACAACACGGAGGCGGTATTTTTCTTTAAAAATATTTTATTATTATCATAACACTTGATATTCGGAGTGCATCATTTTAGCGGCGCCATTGTGAATCGGTTGCCTTTATCATGCAAACGCGACACTTTTGGCTCAGTTTAGATTTCTCGCTCGACACAATGTTTCAGTTACGACAACCTCATGGAAAAACCGACCATCTCGATTCTAGAAAACGAAAAAAAACGTATTGAAATTTTAAATTCGATAGAGCCTAGTTTTATTTGGTTTGAGTTATTTTCTGTGACCTTTCACAGGTAGATCTTGGCAAATGTACGGACAAAGGAATTTGAACTCTAACAAACGTGTCAGCGGAATAATTCCAGCCTCCACGTGAAAAAGCAGCGTACTGATTCCAAATATATTTTTTTAGTTTTTTTTTTCAATTTCACTTTCATTATTGAAAATTATAAAACCCTATGACATCATCAATCTAAAACTTGTCAAACAGTTTTCTTTCACTTATCACAACATTTACAGTGTACTTAAACTATTTACTGCGTTTATTTTATGGAATATTGAAAAAGCGCATCTAGTGTACGAATGAGCAGGTCATTTTTTCCATCAAAAGAACGTGAAAGTTTCCATTTATTTCACCTCAAAAAAAACGTGAAAAGTCATACTAGGGCTTTTGAATTCAAATGAAGAAAGTTGAAAACGTTTTGCCAACAACCCCAGTGTATCACGTTACTTCAACAACTACATTGAAATAGCAGCACCAGAAATTAACGCATACATGTTTATTGCACCATGTCACCTCCGTAGACCCCGGGGGTCGGGGGTCAGGAGGCGCTGGGGCCACGCGACGGAAACACTTCATCAGATTAACGTATTGTTAACTGTTTGGAAATATCCTCCGTTTTAGGAAGTTTATTGAGGATCTGGCTCTTACTTGAAAAGGGTAAAACAAGTGACAATCTCTTTCAAAGCATTAAATATTTCAGACAGGAGTGACAGAAGTTTTAGATAGGTGATGTCACGGCAATTAATTTCATTCATCGTTATCGCCGACTGAGCGTCTTGAATCTCAGTCTATGCGATCCACCTCGCAGAGTTCCACCCCGTGCCACGGCACCACATGCTACATGTAACCTACGATGACGGCTGAGCAATCGCACAGGTGGTAATAGACTTCACCAGGGACGCCTGGTTCGCGATCACCAACCTCTCATCTCCTCATCAAAATTTTCATCTGAGTAAGCTCACTTTAAATTTGGGCACATACTCAAAAAACTCAAGAACCTGTGAATCAAAGTTAAAATCGATAATGCTCATCCTAAGACCACGGAACTTGTATTAACAGACTGATTTTTAAATGACAAACTAACTGAATAAATGTGGACAAACACTTTTGTCTAAAAAATATAATCATGGTGGTCAAGGAATATAGTTATGGTAAACGAAGAGGTAGAAGAATCCATTCTGAAAACGGATAATATACTTTTTTGTTCCTCCGCTATTCTTTGCTTATTAATTTAGTTGCAGAGCAGTTAAATTCATTTATCCGGGACTTCGTTGAGCTTTTCTGTCTCGGCAATCGCCACTGTTGATTCTGGCTTTGAGGAGTTGCAGTGGTTTAGGAAATGTGCGGTGAGACTGTCATAAAAAAAAACATCTGTAAAGAAATTCATCCACCACATATTTTTTCTGCTTGACTCCTTAACAGGACAGCAGTAAGTTGGATGGTGAAATATGCCCCATATGCATACCAATGACAATAATTACTAGTTGAAATTAATACATGCGATCAATTAACAGTGTTCATTGCATCACATTGACTCCGAGCACCTTGAGGTCAAGCCTAAGTTCACAGCATAAGCTAATAGCAAGGGAAGCACTTCATCAGTTAACATGTTGAATGAAATTTGTTTGGTTTGAAGAAACAAATACATTCAGTATTCACTTTCAGTGACACGCATTTTTGGCAGTTGCATTTTATCAGAAAATAATATCGTTTTATCGTTTGTGACCTCTGAAATCTCTGGCAAATGTGTACTGATAGACCATGGTTCGTCAAATCTTTCTATAAAGATCATGGAATAAAATGCGATCTTATTGACATTAACCACCAATGATCAGATCCAGAGGATTCAATATCAGAAACTCAACTCATATAATAAACCATGGTGAATTTCCCATTTTAAGATCTAATGATAATGATTGAAAACTGACGAAAACAATTGGCAAATGAATAACGGGAGTACAATTCACTTGTTCAAATCAGGCTCAAAATTATCACTTTTTGAACCTCTAAAGGTACAAAAACAGCCCCAAAACACCAAACAAATCATCGCTTCACGTATTTTAACTACGAAGAAGAAATAGTTTTTTAATTTCCTCAGAAATAATTCAAATTTTGAAACAGGATGCATCTCCACACACTAAAACCCAAGTTATCACATACTCCTTGAACTAAGTCAAGCCAAGTTTATTGCATCATATCACCTTCGCAGGTCCCCAGGTCAGACCTGGGGTGCGTGAGGCCATGGCGACGGAAACACTCCATCAGGTTAACGTATTGTGTGGTTCCTGGGGTCCTGGGGGCACCAGCTCCAAGAAAGTGGGTTGTTTATCGTCATTGTTGATTGCTGTAGTTGCTGTTACGTGATACTTCGGTTTTGGAATAAAATCATAAGTTTGGCATATGGAGGTAGATATACAGATATTTTTTTATTCTATCTCTTAATGATGTAGGAGAATAAATTGGTAAAAAAAAGCAGGATTGTGCATAAAAGTGGTAAAAATAAATATACCTGCTGGCTGAGCTAGTTTTTGATGAATTTGTGAAAATAGATTACACGACGTATTTTTGTTAGCTTTTGTTAAGGAATTTATAAATGTTTGATTCATCTAGGACATTGATTCTATAGGAAAATATCAAGCTGTAAGCTACTTGCATTAGGAAAAATATAACCTGTGATAAATATGACATACAATAAACAATTAAATAAATACTGAAATTAAATCACAAATAGACAACTATTACAAGAATAGTTCAACAACATCAACTCTTTACCTGAAAAACATATTTTATTTTTGTATAAAAACGAACTACACACACGTGTGTACATAATATATACAAACAATGCAGAAACTAGATGCATTACGTATCATACATGAGTGGGGCGACCTTGCAACGGGCGCCGACCGGTAACAAGACACTGTAAAATTGACTCAGAAGTTCAGTTACGTTCATTCGTTTTTGGTTACTACTCGTATAGGCAGATAATTTTAAACGGTAAAAGCCAGAAATTGACCAGATATTGATCAAGATGGCCTCTCCATTTTGGGCAATATCAAATCAATTTCTGGCTGAGAAGAAACGGCAGGTCTTTGCCCAGTCGTGGGACACACAAAAGGCAAAAAAGAAACTCCAAAAGTTGAACATAGAAAAATTTAGGGGTTCAATTCGGTCGGAGGCAACGATTGTGGTGGTTGAACATGGATTGAGCCGTCTCATGTTGATTCGATACTTCAGAAGATAAGGTTGACTTCAAAAATCCATACCTTGGGCACATTACCAGCTGACACGATTTTTTTTTGGTATTTATCCAATCTGCACCTTCGGTTACCTTTTGTGTTCACCTGACAGCTTTGAAGCGGAGTTTATCAGTGTTTTGTTATATTTTAGTACCGAATAGTTTTTTTTTTAAAAAAAAACGTTGCTCCACACCAGGAATTTTTCCTGTGTCGTGGGTGCGTTTACAAACATAGAAACTCACAGACACAAACACCCAGACCCGAAACAAGTACTTGTACGTCATACAAATATTTGTTCCATGTGGGAATCGACCCCGCGACACGCTGTGCAGCAGTCCAATCGTTCAGCCAATGCGCTAACCGTGCCGTCAAATGGGGCGCAGCATCAAAGATAGAAATGGGGCGCAACTCTAGCATTGTCCACTATGATCAGCGTTACACCGATTGCAGCATCGGTAGTTAGTAAATCCTTCAATGATTTATCTTACTCACTGATGATGATTATTATCGGTAACACAAGTAAATAAACAACTACATACAACACAAACAATGAACTGAAACTATGTAGGAGCATTACGTGTCGGACACGAGTGTTGCAACCTTGCACTGTGAGGTGTGCGGTAACCTACCGGTAACTTAACTAACTTCTGACTAACTAGTCAGAAGTTTAGTTGTATTTATCCATAAATACATCTAGATGTTTGTTGAGGAATGTTAGTATTGTTTTTTTGAATATCTTTGTCAAAAATATTGCATGAGGTAGATTAATTTTGGGAACAATAAACACTACTTAAGTGACTACTTCGTTAAATACAGTTTTGGTTTGTTTCCATTTATATTTTTCGTGGGTAAAATAATGTTAATTTAAAAACAAAATTAACATTATTTAACCGAAACAAAAGTTTTTTTTTGAAAAACAATATACGTCTTGAGCACCGATCAGTAATTCAAGCTTGCTTGTCCGTACCGACAACCTTACTTTTATAATAGCAACTATCTAAGTACGAAACCCGTAGTTTCGGCCTAAGTTTCTGACGATTTCTGCACTTTGTCGTTACGGACATGTGTTTAACCGCACAGCAAGAAATCTTAACATCGCGATTGCAGTCAAAATTAGTTCATTTTTTGTCAATAGATGGTGCTGTTTATTTGAGATTGTTTCCTGAATCGCGGTGTTAAGATTCGCACGCCGATACATAAGTATTTTGGATGTATAAATTTTCGGCAACTCAGATCAACACATGGCAACCCTCTTGCCACTATTGTAACGGGTCCTAGGGTGTATGCACTGCATCTGTGGATAATAAACGTGGCTTGGGGTCAACAAAGTGCTGGATCAGTGATCCGCACTCCTGAGTTCAAACTTGACCTGGCTTTTTCCATCCCCCCCTATCAAACACCTTGGGAGGAAGCCCAGGTTGTTCATGGTCCTTCGAGCCGGATGTGGCAAAGGCTGGACTAGCATCAGGTGTGTTCTCCTGCTGGACGGAGAATCACCAACCCCATTAGGAGTGGGTAATATAGCTTTTTTACAGTATCAAATCGAAACTATATATTGATATTTGATATCGGATTTCGAAACTATATATTTTTTGAAACTACACACATCAAAAGTGTCTAGGGATCAACATATATTTTTGCAATAACTTTTCTCCTGATTGATATTAATTAATTTTTTTTTTAAGGATACATCAAATAAAGTGTTTTCGTTTGTCACAGTAACGATAAACCAAGTCACCTTTGCATTAATAAAGAAATTTGCCATTTTCCTAATAAAGGGATTTTTGACATTTGAACCACTAACACAAAAGTTCGAAAAAAAGACTGAAATAACAGTTTTCTTTAAAATTTTATTGGGTAACTTAAACAATTAATAATCCGTGTTTCTACCGCGAACACTAACAACACAAGAACATCGGTTTGGCATACTCAAAATGAGTTCATCCAAATCACGCTGTGGAATGGCCGCCCATGTCCGTTGCAACAACAAAAAAAGGTCTTCTTGCGACTGGATACCCTCCATATTCGGCAGAGCTCTTCTCTGTAGCATATCCCATGCATGCTCAATCGGATTCAAGTCTGGCGACTGAGCAGGCCAGGGCAGGACATTGATGTTAGCTGCGGCGAGAGTCTGTCTTACAACTCTTGCGGTGTGCGGTCGTGCATTATCATGCATTAACTGAAATAAGGGACCGATTTGCACTTGTAGAGGAACGATGACGTCTGATACAATCGTCTCAGCATAAATTTGAGCGTTGAGGTTGCCTCTGATCCAAATCAACTCAGTTCTTCCGCCGATCCAAATACCCGCCCATACCATGATGGTTCCACCACTATAAGGATGGACTTCCTGGCAGGATTTTAATCGCTGTTGGCGTCCAGGGCTTCTCCAGTGTCGTATACGTCTTGTATCCGGTCTCATACCAAAACGAGACTCATCAGAAAAGCACACGAAACGCCATTGTTCTTCTGCCCAATTTCTGTGTTCAAGAGCCCATTGATATCGAATCCTACGATTGTGCATTGCTATAGGTGGTACCCGTAGCGGTCTTCGGGAATGAAGGTTCACTTCATGCAAGCGGTTTCTGACTGTTTGGTCGCTAATTAAGTTCCCTGAAGAGTGATGAAGCCTCACGGCTAACATCATGGCGGTTATTGTTGGAGCTGTTCGAGTTAAGATTTGAATGTATCGGTCTTGTCTCCGTGTGGTGCAGCGATACCGTCCTCCATGGCGCTCAGCCACGGTACCAGTGCTTCGGTAACGTGTCCAAAGTCGACTGATAATACTCTGACTTGTATTCAGAGCTAAAGCCACAGTACGTTGCCGGGAACCAGCTTCTATCATTCCCACGGCTCTGAGCATTTCTTCCCTGCTTAAATGACGTCGCCGCTCCATAATAACGTTGGTTTTAATCAGTAGTAGGGAAACAGTAGCACTAATAATGTCTTCAATGCGTTGTATGTTTTTATAGGGAAAATATTGACAGCTGATTTTCATCTTTTACTCGAATTTGATTCACAGTTCCTGATTCAAATTATGAAATGCACCAAAAAGGATCCATATAAATTTATAAAATCATAAATTTATTACAAAGCCACATCTCAATCTCAAGAAATCCGCATAAAAATGCTTGATCCCTAGACACTTTTGATGTGTGTATATATTTACAGATACGCGTAATCCGTCTCATGATATTGTATCGTTGCATAAAGCATATTGTGAGAACCACCTAGGTACGCGATATTATAAATATCGTAATACGATTTATCTCTAGGGAGCTAAATTACAAACAACTGTTTTGTCTAGATACTTAGCTGAAGTTTCCAAACATCACTTATTTCACGTGATGAAAAAGCCTATTACGTAGTTAGTAACATTCGTAAATAAGTAATAATGAGGAACAACAATAATGCGCTCACTCAATAATTGCTAGCACGAAACTAAAAATAGATTTTTAAAATTTCTTCGCTCTCTAGTTCAAGGCCAGAGGCCAACAAGCGTCATGCGCGAAGTTAATAAATCGTTGCATAATATGTAAAGTAATATGCATCAATACTAATTTAGAATAAAGTTGAAAGTTGAAATTCCTTTCACAATCTTGCCAAAATACTAAAACAATTCGTCAAACAGACTTATTGCATGTGACATAAGGTTCAGAATAGTACCTACGGATTATTAAGCTACGTTGGTTTTATTAATCACGCGCTCCCTCTCTCGGCCGGCTGCTAAGTTATTTCGTCGGTAGAGATCGGGTCATATCGTGTATACTCTGTGTTTATTCGGTAAATCGGTTATTAGCATCATACTCGCCCTCGGATACGCGATACGGAGCAATATAGTGTTTCGCCCGATATACAGGGTGTCCCAAAACTCAACGTCAAGCCGAAACGGGGTGACAGGATTGATCATAACCATCACGAGAAAAATCTGAAAAAAAATCTATCCCATGCAGTTTGAAAATTATGGGCATTTTAAGAAAAACCTAGAAATGTGATCAAACTGTACCATTTTTCGGTTATTGTGGTTATTCTTTTTTATTTTTGTTCATTTGAACTTTGGAAACGTAATCCTTAATAACATTTCTAGAATCCCAATAAAAAATAATGACACAATTGCCTCAAGTTTCCGAGAATTGAGACTATTTGTTAAACTACGAATTTAAAATTTTCTAGATTCGTCGACTTTGACAGGCCCTCCTATAAAAAAAATGTACTAGAGTGCCTTGGCAAGTGGCATTAAAAGTTGGCGCATTTAATCAGAATTCTAAAATGGTACAATACTTGTTAGTTCCATACAATAGAAAAGAGTAAAAAAATTAAAACCTCAAGTAACCCGAATTTTGCTATCACATTTTACTCAGTTAAAATGTTTT
This sequence comes from Agrotis puta, assembly GCA_943136025.2. Taxonomy (NCBI): domain Eukaryota; kingdom Metazoa; phylum Arthropoda; class Insecta; order Lepidoptera; family Noctuidae; genus Agrotis; species Agrotis puta. The sequence goes on from OW964178.2 coordinate 13,307,051, forward strand.
TAATTCGCACAAGCTGTAGGTAGGTTCTTAATTTTAAGACAAAATGATGAGAGAGATGGATAATGGGTATGTTTGTCATGAGTGAGCGAGACAGATAGTGACGCCACTTTTACCAAAGTGAAAAAAAGTTAGTAAAATAATTAGGTTTGTTGGACTAAAAGTCAGATAGAGAAAAAACATTTTTATTACAATAATAAATAATAAATGTTCAAATTGTTTACCATCAGCCTCAATACAAGCCCTACATCTTCTTAAAAAAGATCTACTTATAAGTCGGGCATATCTTCGAGAGTTGATCGCCTCAGCTGCTTGAGAAATGCGTTCACGCAGGTCGGCTACGTGATCAATGGGCTTTGAGTAAACTTTTTCTTTGAGAACTCCCCAATAGAAAAAATCCAGGGGATTTAAATCTGGTGAACGGGCGGGCCACAAGATAGTGCCTGAACGTCCAATCCACCTTCCCGGATATTCCTGGTCAAGGAAATCTCTTACTTGCACTGCGAAATGCGTACCCATACCCATTATCCATCTCTCTCATCATTTTGTCTTAAAATTAAGAACCTACCTAGAGCTTGTGCGAATTAAAAACATTTTAACTGAGTAAAACGTGATAGCAAAAATCGGGTTACTTGAGGTTTTAATTTTTTTACTCTTTTCTATTGTATGGAACTAACAAGTATTGTACCATTTTAGAATTCTGATTAAATGCGCCAACTTTTAATGCCACTTGCCAAGGCACTCTAGTACATTTTTTTTATAGGAGGGCCTGTCAAAGTCGACGAATCTTGAAAATTTTAAATTCGTAGTTTAACAAATAGTCTCAATTCTCGGAAACTTGAGGCAATTGTGTCATTATTTTTTATTGGGATTCTAGAAATGTTATTTAGGATTACGTTTCCAAAGTTCAAATGAACAAAAATAAAAAAGAATAACCACAATAACCGAAAAATGGTACAGTTTGATCAAATTTCTAGGTTTTTCTTAAAATGCCCATAATTTTCAAACTGCATGGGATAGATTTTTTTTCAGATTTTTCTCGTGATGGTTATGATCAATCCTGTCACCCCGTTTCGGCTTGACGTTGAGTTTTGGGACACCCTGTATAGATTCAGATTAAGCCGATATCGGATTTTAGATATTGCACCAATATATAGATTCAATATCTATATACGTTTTGTATCACCCACTCCTAAACCCCATACGTTCCTGCCGAGTGGTCCTGGATGGTGAGAAAAGAAGCGGGAGGAGTACAATCAGCAGCAAGCAAGCTGCAGACGACTTTGAGTCGTAAGGAAGTGAGTGATAGTGTCTAAAACCGTGAGTACTTTGTGATTTCTTATGTGCCAAGCAAAAGTGAACTTTATTGCCTAGAAGAATTTAACTTTAACTTTTCAGTAGAAAAAATTGGACTTAGAATAATTTTATGTGTGCTTGTTTAGACTTAGTTAGATTTAAGCCAAATTGTGTAGCGACGGGGAACCTGTGCCCAATTTTCGGTAAAGTGTCAAACACTTAGAAAAATATCTTTGTTTACATTGACTTGTAAAAGAATTTGGAAATTATTGGGACTTGTAAAATTTTTGAAGAATAATTTGGACTTGTGATTTTTTTGGGAATTTGTGGAACTTAGAATTTTTTTCTGTTTGTTTTCATCGACTTGTAAAATTTTTGAAGAATAATTTGGACTTGTGATTTTTTTGGGAATTTGTGGAACTTAGAATTTTTTTCTGTTTGTTTTCATCGACTTGTAAAATTTTTCAAGAATAATTTGGACTTGTGATTTTTTTGGGAATTTGTGGAACTTAGAATTTTTTTCTGTTTGTTTTCATCGACTTGTAAAATTTTTCAAGAATAATTTGGACTTGTGATTTTTTTGGGAATTTGTGGAACTTAGAATTTTTTTCTGTTTGTTTTCATCGACTTGTAAAATTTTTCAAGAATAATTTGGACTTGTGATTTTTTTGGGAATTTGTGGAACTTAGAATTTTTTTCTGTTTGTTTTCATCGACTTGTAAAATTTTTGAAGAATAATTTGGACTTGTGATTTTTTTGGGAATTTGTGGAACTTAGAATTTTTTTCTGTTTGTTTTCATCGACTTGTAAAATTTTTCAAGAATAATTTGGACTTGTGATTTTTTTGGGAATTTGTTCAACTTAGAATTTTTTTCTGTTTGTTTTCATTGACTTGTAAAAATTTTCGGAACTTGTATTTTTTGTTTACTTCAAAAATGTCTTTACAATCTTATGTTAAGGTGCAAGATGATCTATACGCTCGATTGTCAAGAGCTAAAACTAATTTTAAAAAGTCGCCAAAGGATAGAATAACTAAACAATATTTGGAAACCAGATTAGAAAATATTAATGAATTGTGGGCGGAATTTAGTTTAACCCATACACAAATTATTAAAGATTTTGACCCTAAAGAATTGATATCCTCACCATATACTGTGAATGAAGTTTATTTTAATGCTGAGGAGTTATATTTGGATTTAAAATGTGAATTTAAAACTGCATTAAGAAAAAATTGTGATTTTTCTCCAGTTGCGGGGTCATCATCAAATAGTGCTTGTGGAGGTAAAAGCGTATCTATTAAGCTGCCTAGAATAACTATCCCAACATTTTCGGGTAAATATACTGAATGGCCGACTTTTAGAGATTTATTTGTGTCAGCAATACATAAAAATAGTTCTATTGATAATGTTCAGAAATTGCATTATTTAAAAAGTTATTTGTCTGGGGAAGCCGAGCAGCTCCTTCGTCATATACCAATTTCGGAGTCAAATTATGAAAGATGCTGGGCTCAGTTGGAGACCAGGTATAACAATAAAAAATATTTGTCTCACTGCATTTTAGTAAGATTTCTCAGTCAAAAGAACATAACACAAGAGTCAGCTAGTGCTTTAAAGGAATTAATGGATACAACATCAGACTGTTTAAATGCGCTAACTAATTTGGATATTGATGTTACTTCATGGGACATTTTAATAATTCATATTCTTTCATTAAAACTAGATCCTGACAGTAGAAAGGACTGGGAACTAAAGGTAACAAGTAACACTGATTCAGATAAGCTACCTACATTTGAACAGTTCAAAGAGTTTTTAACAAGCCGCTATAGGGCATTTGAATTTTTAGGAAGTAAGCCAATTAGGGATAATGTTAATGTTACTAAGGCAAAGGTCTTTCACACTACGGGCAATGCAATCATGGCTTGTCCCTGCTGCAACAGTAAAGATCACAAAATAAGAAATTGCAAGCAATTCATTAACCATGATGTGGATACTCGGCGCAAGTTTGTGCAAGAGCACAATTTATGTTTTAATTGTTTGGGGCACAACCACTCTGTCAGAGTTTGCAAGTGCACAGCCTCTTGTCAAGTATGTAGACGTAGACATCACTCCTTGTTGCACCCTAAAGGTGAGCAGGAGTCAGTAGAAGAGATGGGAGATTCTACTACAAACACAGTAGAATCGGAACATAACGTTGTATCATGTTTTTCGAAAGGTAAAGCTAATAGCCAAGTCTTATTAGCCACGGCCCTTGTAAAGGCTGTATCGAAAAATGGGGTTATGTTAAACATCAGGACCTTGTTAGACCAAGGGTCTCAAGCGTCTTTTGTTACAGAGCATTCTGTGCAAAGGTTGGGATTAAAGAAAAAATCTGCTAAAGGTTCAATAACTGGTATTGATGCTCATAACAAATTAAGCTCGAATTCGTATGTTGAAGTAAAAATTCAGTCCAGAATTGATCCATCAATTAAACTTGTAGTCAAAGCATATGTTCTTAAATCTATAACATCGTTATTGCCTGGTAGAGAAACAGAATATTTAGATTGGGCACATGCTAGCGACATTCAATTAGCAGATCCTAGGTATCATAGACCGGATAAGATAGATATGCTGTTAGGAGCAGAAATTTATGGTCAGATATTACAAAACGGATTAAAGAGGGCTCCTGATGGTGGCACTGTAGCTCAGTCGACCTCATTAGGATGGATTTTATCGGGAACAGTAGCTTCTGCTGCTCAAAGTAAATCAAATATTACCGCATTGCATACTCACCATGGTGATGACGACCTCCTGAAAAAGAAAATCTGGGAAGTAGAAAAGAAACCAAATCAAACTAAGAAACATATACTTACCGAAAAAGAAGTAATAAATGATTACTTGAAACTAGGACATATGAGGTCAGTAACTAAAGTAGAAGAACGAAGTCAACATGCAGTGTACTTACCCCGTCATGTGGTTATTCGCGAAGATAGAGACACCAACAAGGTACGGGTTAACTTAGATGCGTCCTGCAAAAGAAAAAATATCAAACAAGATGAAATATTTAAAACGTTGGGACTTACCTGGAACCAGAATTCTGTTCAGTTGCCTCCGCTGCAAAAAACGGAAACTGAAAGAAAGCATCATACTTTTGTAACTGCAGAGAAAATGAGAGTAGCCTTGGGAGTCATGCATACGGGTCATGCATCAAAATTGCGAAACAGTTATTCTGGGTCTGCAAAAAGATAAACCCAATAGAAACGTGAACGTCTAGAAAACTTATTTAAAACGTTATCTCGATTTCGTTAATATCGTCAGGGTGGGCGGTAGACTGGAACAGTCAGGTCTGACCGCGGATCGTAAAAATAAATAAATAAAATAAACATATACATAGGGTAATAGGAAGCTCTACAGTAACTTTTGAAGAAATGTCCATTTTTATTAAGCCAAGTAGAAACATGGTCAAAGCAAACACCGGAACCCAGCGTAGGGGTACGTACTGTTTAATTAAAGAAGATAACTTACCTTCTTGTGGGTGGCTTCTTGGCAGGGTGGTTGAAAAACATCCGGGATTGGACAATCTTACTCGAGTAGTCACATTTCGTAGTAATCATTCTATATTTAAAAGGCCGACATCAAAACTGTGTGTCTTGCCTATTACCTAAGATTTTAGTAGATTAGTGTTTATTTTAAGTTCTGTATTGTGTTCTGCAGTCTTATGATTGTAAGCATTGTTTAAGTTTAAGTTGTACATAAGGGTTATAGAAACTGTTTATTTTGTAAAGTGTACATCGCTTGTAATATTTATAAGATTTTAACTAAGAAAGGACATAATGTTCCACAATATGTCCTTGGTGGGCGGAATGTTTAACCGCACAGCAAGAAATCTTAACATCGCGATTGCAGTCAAAATTAGTTCATTTTTTGTCAATAGATGGTGCTGTTTATTTGAGATTGTTTCCTGAATCGCGGTGTTAAGATTCGCACGCCGATACATAAGTATTTTGGATGTATAAATTTTCGGCAACTCGGATCAACACATGGCAACCCTCTTGCCACTATTGTAACGGGTCCTAGGGTGTATGCACTGCATCTGTGGATAATAAACGTGGCTTGGGGTCAACAAAGTGCTGGATCAGTGATCCGCACTCCTGAGTTCAAAACTTGACCTGGCTTTTTCCATCCCCCCCTATCAAACACCTTGGGAGGAAGCCCAGGTTGTTCAGACATGAGATTAGTTAGCTATATTGACTAAAAATTGGTGTCAACATGATTGGACAGTTTTACCAATACCCGATTTGTTGTCAGAGCTCATGAATTCAAAACTAATAATGAGTAATAAAGTTTCGAGTTACTATCGGCACGGGCTCATATCTTCGTTGACGGACTAAAGCCTTTGTCAAACCGCCAGGCGTGGCGAATGCGAAGCGAGGCGTTTTTATTTGTAATGTATGGAATTGTTTGAATCCAGTCACATAGAAAAGCGGAAGATCCGATAGCGTGATCGAACCGATGCGAAGACGTGGCCAAGGCGTATTTACTCTGTTTGACGTCGTTCATAAAAAGCCAGCTAATACAACTGCCACGCCTCGGTTCGCTCCACCCAGTTTGACGTCTCGTATCGGTTCGTTATCGCTTCGGACTCGGCCCGGTTCGCTATCGTCTGTCTGTTTGACAAAGGCATAAGAGAGTATACCTTCAGGGCCATCTTAGTGACGTCATCAATAGACACTCTGTCCCATCTGTTAGCCTACCGTATCACCTGTCCAATGTCTATTTCGACATGAAATAACGTCCATGATAAGCTATTTACTTCAGATGATAAGCCGCATCGTATTTATAGGAGCCGTTCAAAGGACAATGCCCTACATTTTCCTCTGACGCTGTGACCTCTCGCGAAATTGTTGTTACAAGGCTTGTTACACTGAAACAGTCAGTAATTGTTTAATGATAACGTTAATAACTATTGTACAATGGTTGCTAATTGTTTTATTTGCACAGTAGGTATCTACAATGTTTGGTGTTTATTATTTTTATTGAATTGTTGGTAGCTTGCTTTAGGCGTCGTGTGATTTTTCGGTTAATGTCGAATGTCTTTAGATTACGAAAGATTTTTAATGAATGCATTGTAGTATAGGTTTAATTGAGAGCCAATAATGACCAGGAGCAGAATGATTAGGAGAGCCGACCCCAAATAGAGATGGAGTAAGGCTGGAAGAAGAAGAAGAGGGCAATTTGGTAAAATAAATAAATACTCGATTTCTTTTGATGCTTTACTTACGGATAAGTTCGTAATGACATACCTTTGCTTATCGCAAATATTGTCCTTCAAATCGATTTAAATCTTTATTAGAAATTATTAATAGCTGGATGAGCTCACTCTATTCTAGACTTTGACGGCACGGTTAGCGCAGTGGCTGAGCGATTGGACTGCTGCGCTGCGTGTCGCGGGTTCGATTCCCGCACGGAGCAAATATTTGTATGATCTACAAGTAGTTGTTTCGGGTCTGGGCGTTTGTGTATGTGAGTTTATATATTTGTAAACGCACCCACGACACAGGAGAAATTCCTAGTGTGGAGCAACGTTTTAAAAAAAAATATATATATAAAGACTTCACTCTGGAGCAAATGAACAGATTGTCAACTGGACAGTTTTACCGCTAGAAAGAGTCTGAGACTAAAGTTAAGAGTGAATTCAACTGAAAAAAAAAAACAGAAAACAAAGTTTTGGGTACCTTGTCAATAACCAAAAAAGATAAATAAATCCATTTGTGATCGAAACCATGTCACACTTACTCGTCAACAGTAGCGTATCAAGGCGGGGCCGAAGCGGACCCTAGCCCGCACCTGAAAGGGCCTTACCACCTAGATTCGGTCTCGCTACGCCTATATTACGTACTATATCATAATAAAATTACAACTGTTCAAAGTTATCTCACAATAAATAAATAAATAATAAATATTCCACAACTATCACACAACGCCATCTAGTCCCAAGCTAAGCAGAGCTTGTGTTATGGGTACTAGACAACTGATAAACATACTTATATATTTCTAAATACATACATACTATAGATAAATTACACCCAGACACAGAACAAATGATCGTGTCATCACACAAACATTTGTCCTGGGTGGGAATCGAACCCACGACCTCCGGCATAGTAGTCAGAGTCACTAACCACTAGACCAACAGGCCTGTCAATACATCAGATAAAGCGTTAACGATATCTATTACTTACTAACTACGCACATAACAAAACGTGACGTGAGCAGAGCCGTCGTGTCAAATAGGGCCTCCTAAGCACGGCTCCACGATTGTCCGTGAACCATAACAGGTATAGGTTTTATTGATACGCGCGGGAGGAAAACGCTCGACCTGCCGACCCGAAGTGCGGGCGAAGGTCGGGCTGGGTTTAAGGCGTGAACGGAGAGCGGAGGGTACTTTTTTATAATTATATCAGCTACTGAAGTGCTCCTCATGCAGTATTGCATCGCCGTCCCTTTCTAATCCATCCAAAGACAAGATGACAGCACGGTTGGCGCAATGAACGACCAACAGCTACGCTGATCCCCGCACGAAAAAAATATTTGTATGATCTGCAAGCAGTTGTTCCGTGTAGGTGTTTGTGTATGTGTGTATGTAAGTTCTTATGTTTGTAAACGGCCCCACGATACAGGAGACTCCTAGTGTGGGGCAAAGATTTAAAAAAGAAAAGAATTACAAAGAGTCAAATAACGAAACGACTTAACACAAATATCACATTTTGTGAATGAAATCAAAATTCAAGTTCAAAACTCGCTTGTCCTTCCACTTTAGGACGAACGTTAAACAGCCCACGGACCACCGTAAACAAGCAATTTAATCAACGCGGAAGACGATTACCGACAAAGTTCATATTTAATTACATACCTAAATATGTATAACATTTTTTTTTCGTTGTCGGTTCCCCTATTATATCCAAAGCCTTTGTCAAATATGTATACGTAAGTACCATATATTCTGCAATAGCTCAATAAGCAGCAACACTGGTTAAATAAAAAAGAAATTATATTACTTTTCTCATCTAATCCTAAAAGAACAGAGTGGAGCGACGAAAAAGTCTTTTTTTGATTTGGAAAGATTTTGGTGGAGAAGAGAAGTCTGTCAGGCTTGACCTAAAGCCATCCTGTTTCTTAATTCAGTTGTCTTTTGCGCCGCCTTCAAAAAGCCGCCTTCAAAAAGAACCACAAAAAAGGGTAAAATAATCTACAAAATAACTTTTATTTCGGAAGTCGATGGCAAAAAAAAAAACAATGAAATAAAAAATAACAAAGCCATCGACTTCCCAAATAAAAGTTATTTTGTAGATTATTTTACCCTTTTTTGTGGTTCTTTTTGAAGGTGGTTATATTTTTTGTTTGAAAAAGTTTTTATTTTTCGTTTTTTAGTTAAAACATTCAACCCAAATTCTTGCCAAATACATATAATATAATCCGTAGCACTGGTAATAACATCCCTCATGTACACAATAAGCTAATGAAATTCTCTATCTCAAAAACTACTGAACCGATTTTGATGAAACTTGCAGTATTCCCTAAGTTGAACGATACCTAGCACAAAAAAAAAAATTAAATTGGACGTGAAGTTCCGGAGATATGCGAACAATGAATCAGTCGATGCCTACTCCTTACTGTTAAGGAGTTGTACCTTCCATCATCAGCTCAGCTACATAAGATAATGATTACCATACGCAAGTACTTAAATTATTTCATAAGATTTACGAAAAACGATGCGTGGGCCTATAAAATTTGAGGGTTGCCCTCGATTTCTCCAAGATCCAATCATCAGATCCTGATTTGGTGACAATGGGACCACACGGGAAGCACCAGCTTTCAAACAAAAAAAGAATCATGAAAATCGGTTCACCCAGTCGGTCGTAATGCGGTAACAAACATTTAAAAAAAATACAGTCCTCCTTTTTTTGAAGTCGGTTAAAAACTATCCTATGTCCTTTCTCAAGTTCCAAACTATGTCTGTACCAAATTTAACACTAATCGGTTCAGTAGTTTAGGCGTGAAGAAAAGACAGACAGACAGACAGACAGACAGACAGAGTTACTTTCGCATTTATAATATTAGTTAGGATAGTTAGGATATAGTTAGGATTAGGATTAGGATTAGGAATTAGGAATTAGGAATTAGGATTAGGATTAGGATTAGTGTCAGCAGATTAACATAGTACTTTGTATACTTGTAGCGTAACTGGTCCAGTGTTGATAGGATCAAAAGGTCACGGGTTCAAAGCCTGCATAGTTGAACTATTGAACCGCACCCAGTGCAGGTATGTGTTGGTAATGTGCTAGGTATTGCCACAATGGCTGGCACTTTTAGTTTTATTCTTTATCTAGATCTTACTTTGAAAGGTTCGACTGTGTTCGACTTAAAGACTAAATGAAAAACGTTTCTGTTTAATTATAGTACTGATTGATTTGAGGTACTAAGTACTATGACTAGACACCAGCGCTTTGCCTTTTTTGAAGTGAAAACTTCTTTAGCGGCGTTGTGCACTTTTTTTGGAATGGGTAAAAAGAGTTAAACTCGCGTCAGAACACGTGACCTGATCGAAAATTCGTAAGACGGCACAGGGCGCTTGCGCGAATGTTCGTGTGTGTTTATTGCTATTCAAGTTTTCACTTCTGCCGGCACTCCCAGAGTGCAACCCGTCGTTTTTTTTTTATATGCACTAGTTTACTCGTCCCACAACTAACGAATTTCAGCGGAATATATATAATATCTAATATCTTGTCGAGTTAGGGAGCTGCCAAGCTGTTGTTATTTGATGTTACTTGACTAAACGTAAAAAAAATCGCTCTATTTTAAATGGGTCAAATGCTGATCATTTCTTTACTGAATAATTCAAAACCCGTATTCATTTTTCGCGATCGTCTCTTTGAGAGAGCCAATTCATCGCTAATCACCCTTTCACCCGCTACAATACGCTAAGCCAATCGCTTACACCAGCACCCAGAACACACAACTGCGGATGCGCTTGCGATGCACCTCGCTATTATGTAACGCAGTAAAATATGTCAATGGTATTGCTAGTCGCGTCGTGTGTGCACGGCCTTAACCCGGTCGGGTCGTCTGTACCGGCCATTACGACTTGCCCGACCCGTTTGCTTTTATGATTATATTTTAATGTCTACATATTTACCTCGTTGATCTAATGGTTGCAACTGCTGAGTAAGAGAGCCTTGGGTTAGATTCGCAAGTCGGGTAAAATGTTATTGGGTTTTCCATCAGGTTTTTTTCAGTAGCAGCTACGGAGCCCGGATGATGGTTTTAGGCTCGTCACCTCTTAAGTTATAGTTAAATGCCAAGGTACAACAAAAATTACACAAAAGTTTTAGCATCCGAAGTCAAACTACCTCCTAGTTTGAACCTGTTTTTTGGCTAACAGCGCCAACCCCTTCAAGTTAAGTAAGGTTTTTTAAAGTTCTTAAATCTAGCATTTTACAAAAAGAAAAATGAATACCAATTCTAGTTATAATAATAATCTTATTACATGGGAATTAAAATTAACTGGCCAAATAGAATGTAGTCCTCTGTCTTACGGGGGCTATACTGAAGAATAGAAAGAAATCTTTCTACATTCTGTCATTATTTCTATTCTTCCGTCGACGAAACCCTACAAGATGTCATCCTACCTTGAATAAATTGGGGCAAATATTTGTCTAATAGTGAGACAGTAGGAAAATAAAAATATAACCTACTTCAGATCCGTATAAACCATTATTAGGGATCTTAATAAAATGATTATTAAATAAAATTCTCTGAAAATGGCCTTATCAATCCGTTTTTATGAGTAATTAACTTATCAGTCACTCTGAAGGTCGGTCGTGGTCACCTTTGAGGAAAATATTTGCACTGACATTATTTAGCGTTTATTTAATGAAGGTTAAAGTCACTAGTTTTAAAACAGTTTATTTTTTATGGTGAATCTATTATGATCATGTAAAGTAGGAGTAAATTAACTTTATTTCTAATAACTCTTCTGTTAGGCGGGTTGACGGGTTCGATCCCCGCTCGGAACAAATATTTGTATTACCAGTAGTTGTTCTGGGTCTGGATTTTTGTGTATGTGAGTTTAAATGTTTGTAATCGCTCCCACCACACAGGAGAAATTCCTAGGGTGGGGCAACTCCAAAGATGAAAAATCATTACGGAAATTGATACTAAACACCAAAGCGTCTCCTTTGGTGAAAAATGCACTGACATTACAATATCAACTATTTTGTTTTACTTCTAATTGAAATGAGTCAACATCCCATTGAACCTGCTTCCCACGGACAAAATTCTAACCTCACAGTCGCCGCACCTACATGAAATAAAACGCATCTTATCGAGGAATGTTATGATGCCATAAGATGACAATTGATGGGAAATTGCAGCCACTCCTCGACATACTCTATGTGAGGTCGAAGTTAAGCTGATGCTAAGGCTAGTTGAATGGATGCGATTAGTAAACGTCATGCGATAAATCGGCCATGACAGTTTTTATTTACTAAAGCGACGACTGCTCTTGATAGTAATTTAAATTATGAATTTGCCAGACAATTGACAGAACATGCAGAACACGATGTTATGTGCCCCATCGTTGCCCCACACTACGAATTTCTTCCTGTACCGTGGGTGCGTTGACAAACATAGAAACTCACATACGCAAAACACCCAGACCCGGAACAACTACTTGCAGATCATACAAATTTTTGTTCAGTGCGGGGATCAAACCCACAACACAACACGCAGCAGTCGATGGCTCAGCCACTGCGCCAATCGTGTCGTCAAAGTAGTGCCGCACGGAGAGTGAACTGAACTGATTTTATTTGCTTCGGCCAACTTGGATTCAGGGTATCTATATACTAAGTCTGTCAACGAACACACGGTAACGGACATAGATGTACGAATGTAACTAACGTCAAAATCTAATTTGCGGACGGATAATACCGCCACGACTGAAGTCATTATGACGCGGCGTTAGTGTCTATGTTACTACGTCAAATTGCGTTAAAAAAAGTAGTATCAGTGGTGGTACATTTTTTTAACGCAATGCCAAACCACCATTATTTATTTATTTTATTTTACCGTGACCCCGGAACGTAAATGGCTATTGAAGGATACGTCGATAGTCAGTACGAGTCTGCCAGTCCCCCCCGCTCTGCCCTGGGTGGGAGGACTCATTTGATGATTTTGCCACGTTAAAACAAAAAAAAACCAGTGGTGGTGCGGACTCCAATGGGCTATCTATCAAATCATAATATCATTCATTCTTAGTTGGGGCTCGTTGTTAAAATGCCGAAACCACGGGTTTCGTGCTTGGAAATTAGACCTCCAGACCCTACTTAAAGATTTGAAGGTGAGCTGTGGTAGCTTAAGTGCATTTGGAAGAAGTAGAGTGACTTGATATAAGATATTCATTCCTTATGATTATGTCACCCTCACTTTAGGTTGCTACATGCTACATTGTTTAGGCCCTTCATATTTTTCAACTGCGATTGTGTATATTAAATGTTCTCATACTTACGTAACCATGCTGATACTTTCCCAATACAGACCAATGCACGCATGTTTACTACCGACCGTGAAGTCCAGCTTTTCCCACGATAAATCTTTGATTTCCTTTACCATTGTCATGGCTTAAAACTTAACCTATGAACTTACTGAGAAACCAGTACTCAAACCACTAGGAATAACAAACAATAAAACCCGCATTTACTATGCAAAACAACGCTTTAAAGATTTAATCTTCTTACACATAGCTATTTACATTAATTTTTCTACAACTTATCCAACTAATTAAACCACGTCAAACGTTCATTTTACTCATCAGACGAGTATGTAAAGTAATACAGTAATTATACATAAGCACGGCTACACACGGCACGACAAGTCCTGCGACAGATCCCAGCGACTGCGACACAAAGGGTTCAAGTACTAGGTGGGTTCAGGCGATAGGTTGGCGCTGTTTACGAGCGACTCGTTACACCGACATGTTTATTTGGACGCCCACGTATTACCCCACGCGTGGCTCGTGCCGGGTTATGGTGTAAGTTAAAAGCGTCGGAGGAACGAGCCTTATTGAAGGGAATTTTAAATAAATAACCTACAGTTGTTTTATCACTAGTAGCTACAAATTAATATGTATAGACAACAACATAAAACTAACTATTAACAACTATTAGTTAAAATCCATATTATTAACTAACTATTATTTAAAATCCTATACACATTTTAATGATTCGTTAAAAAGTAATATGAGATTTTAATAAATAGTGAGGTTAACTACTGCTTAAACAAATGCCTTAAGACATCAAATGTTTAACGCATGTTAATCGCCTTATACGAACCTCTATATCAAAGTATGTAATTATTTTGCGGCCAACGGTTAAAACCAGCCAAAGAATTTTCTAGAATTTTTTCAGGTACCGAATTCAGTCAGCCAAATCATGATCAATGTTGTGTTTGTAAACACACAGAAAAAATACAAACACAGATATCAACAAAGGTAAACAGTCTTAACTGCCCACCGTGTAACGTGACAAAAACACGAGAAGAAAAGAGAAACAGTAAGATTTCTTATCTAAGCCACTATTTTACCATTCATAAAAGCCCAAACAATGAGTAGAACCTACACTCTATTGAGCCGTCATCACCCACGCGACCCAAAATCACCCAAGTGTCAAATTGCATAGACAATCTTATCTACAAACACTTGGACCACCATAGAGTCCGGTACACAAATACCATAAACAATGCTAATATAGTAATCTAAATTCATCGTAACACTACGAAGCTTTTCTTATATTTATAAAGTTGACATAAAACCATCTAAATACAACTTAATACTGGAAGGCTATTGTGGTAGCTACGTGTGGGTCCCGCCTTAATAATACGTGTGTATGTCTGTCCCAATTGTGCGGGAACTGCTGGATCGATTTAAATGGAGTTTAGTGTTTAGATCAAGGGATTACGGTGTAAGCCGGGGAATATGTATAGGCAGGATTGTTAAATTATGCTTAAAGGTTGTGAATACGTCAATATTTTGTATTGTAGTTATGCAAACTGCCTCCATACGTCTAATTTTCTTTTTATATTTACAGTAACAGTCGTAATTGGTGTAATATTTTGACGTAAATGGAAAGTATCTTTAATGAATTTATAATATCTTAATAACATTTCAAACATGTGTCTATTATCATACGTATTACTATTTATATTTTAAGACTTATAATCATGATTCATGAATCACTTTTTCACTTTTTTTCCTGCACTAAAGGTACAGAAAGGTCAATCATAATTGTAGAGAGCACAAGTGCAAACTATTTACCTATTACCACGTCGTTTCTAATTACCAACTCTATACAATTTTCCGCTTCAAGACAAAAAGAGCATTACTGAGTTATCTCCAAGCATTTTAACTCACTTTGTTTCCTTTTACAGACACAAGCATGGAAAATAACTGAAATGCCTTCATTAAAAAATAAAAACTACACGAACGATTGAAATTGCTTACAAACACTTCAGCTCAAACGCCTAAAAAGAAACATCACGATAAGAATTGAAAACAATACTCGCACAAGGAATTTTGAACTTTAGACTGCTAAATTTTAAAGTGTTGTTTTCTGTGGAGCTGTGTGGTGGTTAGGTCATTGTGGTTTAAGAGCCAAAGGTTGGTAAAGAGGTCATGTGATAAGCGTCAGTTACAAAGGTTATGTGGAAATTAGAAAAACCTGGAAATGTTTGACGTGTTAATTGACTTATTTTGCTGGTTTTGTTCACATTCTGTTAGCGTTTAGTTAATCGAAGTTATTTAAATTATGGTATCTGAGGAATCCTTTTGCCTTATTTTCATACGTATTATGCAAAAGTTATTTATTATTTTCAGTAACTATGAACCACTTTTTTTAATCGTGGTAAAATTATCAATCGAGTCCTCCCACACAGGGCAGAGCGCGAGGCACTGTCAGACTCGTACTGACTAAAATCCACGGTGTCCTTCAATAGCCCTTTACGTTCCGGGGTCAAGATAATTCGTAAATCCTGTGACCAAGTTTTACTCGCTAGTGTATATTTACTCGTCAAATATGAAAAATAATCTTTTATGTTGACACGGTAGCATGAATTTGCCCCAAATAAGGTTTAGCAATGAGCGAAGGTCGATCTTGTTAAAAATAATTTATAGTCTTATGATATTATATATTAACATTACAATGCCGGAAATTTTGGGCAAACCTTGATTTTGGTCGGTTCTGACAGTGTTATTCTTATATATTTGTTTACCGGTTTTAAGGATTTAGGATTAATTCAAGAGAACTTGGGAAAGACCTTTGTTAAGAACACCCTACTTACTAACAGAGATAAATTAATGTATATAAATATAGTCCTCATTACAATGCATTACGGTAAGTTAAATGCATAAAAGAATTAATGAAATTTTTACACAATACTACCACCTCGTCTTTGTTTATAGGGTAGGCAACGATTTATTATTTTAAGCAGAACACAATAACTTACTTCATGACTACGTGACACAGACCCAATTATTATAATAATATAGAGTAGATATCTACAAAAAACACAAAGGTCTCCGCCCACTCATTTTCACCATGAGACGTAAACACAATAAGTTAACCAGTAAACCAATTAGGCCCTTTTGTGGAACAGTATACGCTGAGTGTTAGGGATATCAACAAAACATTTTGTTTTGTTACACGTAACACACCTAACCACTTGATTTGATGCGACCACGGTCGAGCGGTAGAATCATCGGTATCGGTAGACCAGAAGAGTGTCAGCATAGTGACGGGGCCTGTAGAGGGCCAAAGCCTGCCGGGGTCGCGGGACCAAGGGATTATCGTGACCCCGGTACGTAAAGGGCTAGTGAAGGACACCGTGGTTTTTTGGTCTGTACAAGTCTGACAGTCCCTCCCGCCCTGCCCTGGGTGGGAGGACTCATTTGATGATTTTACCACGCTAAAAAAAAAATCGGTAGACCAGACACCCGTCTGGTCGAAAAAACCACCCTTTGTATGCCAAGATGAGAAACTATATACTGCATGTTTCTCGTACCTAAAAATCCTGAAGCGTGCACGAGTCGTTTAGTCACTTTGCATGTGTGTGTAAGCTTAGTCCAACCATTTGTTTCCAGTTGTAATACTGTACATTAACACTAATGCTTACAGTGACAAAGTTATGGCTACTAAGGCTGGTATACAATAGGTTGTGACATACAAGTGTCGTGCCGCGACCTTGCTCTCGCGCCGAAGGCTGCGAACCTCATCTAAGTTAATATTTGTCTTAATTGCGCGCTCTATGTTGCGGTGCTGAATATAGAATAATAAATAACGAGAACTTATTGAATATTCATGATTCTATATAAGTAATAATAATTGTTCTATGTGTTTGTTGCATTCACACCTGACTAAAAAGAATTAAGGTAAAAAAGTTATGTTGAATTTATAGAAAAAATAGGTGATTGAGCTTTTAAATGTAGGGCGGGACTCTAAAGTAAAACGTGATTGTTAAGAAAAAAAAATGCATTTTTCACCTTTAAAAAACTATATTATCGGAGTTATATGTGCTGCATTATATTTTCAAACTGATACCCGATGCGAAGCTAGGGTCTAAGTGATAAAAAATAATAAGAAAACTCGGTAAATATCGAAAAAAAACACACTTTTGCATATTACGACTGGCAGGTGGTAATTTGCATTTGTTTTTTTTTTGTTGAACATGTGTAACAATATACAGGCTGTTCTTTGACAAACATTATACAGGCTGTGTTCTTTTGTCAAACGTTTGTCTTTTGTGATAATTGACATTGGTGGAGGCCAACGGCTGTCCGTGCGACCTCTTCGTAACTAATTGCACAGATATAGGTTTTTGTTTCTATATGAAAATCGTGTTTTGTTTTTTTAAATGTTTTTTTTTTAAAGCATTCATAATTTGGATGACGAGTTGTATCTGTATCGCATTGTCTGTTCTTGAAGTGTGGGCAGATTCCACTTACGGTTATTTATTACTCGTATATGTACCTATATGTATATTTTAATTATCTTTTCAATAAAGATTCTTCCATGTCCGAGTACTTGGTTTCGTAAGGATTGATTCGTTTTTCATCGATTTTGAAATTAATTTATTAAAAAATTACAATTATCAAATCACTTTAAAAATGTAGAAGACATAGCTCTTACCATAAAACATTTTTTAATATTTTTGTTTTATCTATGGTAAAGTTAGCTCGTGTTTCTAAAAATATTCTGTTACATGACTGAATCTTTCAGTGAGTTTCAGTTTCCGAACTATCATGATAAATATTGTATTAGCTTGATATTATTATGATTCCGTCGGCGACATGACGTGAAAAGGTGCAAATAATATTTTAATGTCAAACGTCAGTGATGGATGGCGTATCACCGCATGACAGCGATAAAGTCGTGGGAAATTGCCAACAAACGTTGCTGGGACGTGGATGGCACAGGATAAATTTGACTTCGTCGCATCTTTCCGGCTGCCACTGTCTCTTAAACGCCAGATGAAATTTTTGTTCGAAAGAGGATCTGGAGTGATGGTCTGTCACTGCATGTTAATGATGAGCGCGAGGTTTGTTGCAATTGGATCTTTGTCTGCAGCAACTGAGATAGATTATTAATTTCCAGCGTTCGACAGTCTGATGTGTGTCAGTTATAAAGCAATTATCACAGACAGATGACCCTCATTTCCTGGCCAATATCGGTCATTTAACATTGCCACATTTAAGCAAATTTCTCAATGATTTAAAAGCAATTTTGACATTTATGTATACCTAATTAACTTTTAATTAAACATTTATTGGTTAATAATAAGCTCGGTCACCGGATGTTACGACAGAGTGTTAGAAAATATTATGGTTCTTGGTCAGAAATCGTTAGGCAGGAGGTGACATAAATGTCAGTGTCAACTAGATTGACAGGGCAGCTCAAATTGACTTCTCACGAGTCACCTTAGTCATGTGTGAATAGTAAATGTTTTCATGTTAGGTTTAAAGGTTAGTTATCAGCCGTCACAGCTTTTTTTATCGTGGTAAAATCATGAAATGAGTCCTCCCACCCATGGCAGATCGGGGGGGACTGTCAGACTCGTACTGACTAAAATCCACGGTGTCCTTCAATAGCCCTTTACGTTCCGGGGTCACGGTAATTCGTACAGTCCCGCGACCGCACAGCTAAGAGATATATACTTTTTATTCTAGAGTGAATGAAGTGTACGATGCTTTTTTCTGCTTATTCTATGAAGATATAAACAAACTTAAAGTTCTATATTTACGTATTTTATAAGGAGCGGGTAAGAAGGACATACATTTAGTGAGGTTCTTTAGAAAGGATCTACAGATGTGTGAACGTGGACGTCGACGTAAAAAGAGTATGTGTAAAAATCGTAGCAAAATATCCAACATATACACCATAGGTATTTGACAGAATAGTAACTATTTAGTTAAATTATTAAGTAAAATTTTATTGAAAACCCATTATGACACACTTTAATTTCCGATTTTAACCACACGCTCTTATATACTTTAAGGAATATATAACATAACTATTCATATATTAAATTAATTGACGTATTGTCCGCACCACATATAAACAAAAAATCCATGTTTACATTTATTAAAGAACACCATTAAATGACCTTTGACCCTTCATATAATGACCTCATCTTTGTTATGAATAAAATGACACAACATGACCTTATTACTAACTTTATACCTAAAACAAACACGCTTCAAATAGCTCGAGTAAGTAAATTAATTACAGAGTGTTACCGCAGCGTGTCAAATCACTACGTATGACGTCACGGTGTCATTGCTTGTCATTGCTGAGTAAAAGCAAATAGCGTGTCTGTGTGTGCGTGAGTTACGCAATCAGTGATAAAAATGCACCTTAAAAATCCATCGCTGGTGATAAGTGAAAAGCTAGTACAGTCCTCTTTTTAGGTAGTGTGGAGTGGAAGGGACTGTCAGACTCATACTGAATAAAATCCACTGTGTTCCTTCAATTGCCCTTTACGTATCAGGATGAAGGTAAACTGGTTAACAAGTTCCGCGATCCCGCCAGGCCCTATGCCCCTGACAGCTGAAAGCTCTTTGAGGTGCGTATGGAACACGACGCACCGTTGGCCCGGATATAGTCCTTGATTGGACGGCAAGCTACCGATTACTCGCCGTCCGCAAGCCCCGCAGTACAACCCTTGCGGCGAAGGCCGCTCAACCTAGCCCAAACAACCCGAGTTGAGCTAATTGGAATGCAATCGGCTTTCCGATTGCACTTATGTCCAGCATTGGACTCCTTCATTGGACAAACGAAAACGAGTAGATTATTCCACGGTGTTCTCTCTGTGCAGTGTCTATACTTATGGCTAGTTTTTGAATGTTTGTTAATGAGTAGAGATAGAAATATAACCATCTGGATAATAAAATGGCCGAAGATCCGTAGAAAAGTTCCTAAATGATTAGGCATACAAAATTAGTCATGAGAACGGTGGTAATTACGTACACAGTTTTCAAAGAATATTTAAACATTTTTACAAAACACAGGCATAGATTTTCCATTGATTAGAGAGACGAACATAATTATTTTATATTAAAAATAAAACACACAGATAACTCTTTTAGTTCCATTAATAAATTAAAAACCCCTTGCAAGTAACCTCAAGATCAAATAATCACGATACATCACTATCATTTAGCCCACACCGATATTTTTCAATGTAATGCCTTTTAAAAGAACCATAAATTAACTAAATGTACTGTCAAAAGGACACGAGGAATTATTAGTTCGGTGGCTAAGGTTATAGGAGTCAGTGAGGTCGTATGCACGTACGGATCGCAAAAACTTTAGGAATCAGTCTTATGTAGGAGCTGCGTCGTGTTGGACGGCTGTTTGAGTTTATACAAGATTTATTTTAAGCTCTTATGCCAGGGTTAGTGACTATGGCCAGTTTAAAAAATGTTTCTATTGAGATCGACGTCGGACCAACGCTTCTCTTTCCGATTCTTCGAAACAATAAAATAAGAGCTTTAATTCAACTACCATTAAATGTCCTGTTGAGTGCTTTTCTTCCTCTTTGTCAATCATACGGCCCTATAGTAATTAGCATAGTCGCATGAAAACTTGCTTGATTGAAAAGTTTGTGGCAATTCCTATATAGAATTTGGAATCATTATTTATTAGTTTTGTTATTTATATCTAGACAGTATGTGAAAAGAAACCGATTTTTCGATATAAATATCACAAAATACCACCGACAAAGTTATGACAGATAGACATAGACATATCAATAACTTTGAACTTTATATTACAAATAAATCAATTATAATTTTCTTTTTCAATCGATTGACTGTTATTAGTGCCAGTATCGATTTAGCCTCCACTCCATACACGTGAGATATTATTATTTATGACCAGCTAACTAATAATTGAATATTTTATGTCCGCATGTATGTTTGCGCGTAACTCGGAAATTGCTGTAGTTATTTGCATGAGGTTTTACTAATCGTAAATTAGTTTATTTTGTTTGCATTTTTAATTATCGTTTGGTTTTGAAGTTATATTGGTTAATCACGTTTTTTTTTTATAGCGAGTCATCGAAGTATTTCGTGTATGTTTAGTGTAATTATAAATTATTATTTGAGCAAGCTTACTTTTATAGAAAATATTTGCATATACTAGTAACGTTTTATGCAAATACTTACTAAGACAAAAAAAAAAAAAACAAAAATAAACGCACATATTAACAAATAAATAGAAAAATCGTGCAACAATTTCACTTTCAAACCTCATGGTAGGTACAAATCGTGAAACCATTACCAATACACTTGCGGCCACAATTACCGGCACATTTTTTATTAGCTCCATTTATTAGTACATTTGACCCGCAGTGTGAGAGCAGGGTTACATTGACAAGGTCACGAGACAAAGGTGTTGTCGTCATTTGTCAAGCTGTGCCCGCCGATAATTACCTGTCAGTGCGCACATGATGGCGAATTAATGGGTATAATTAAATGAGGAGACATAAAGTTAAGAGGTTAGAGTACTACCGGCTTTCTCTTTAGAGACATTAAATTTTTAAATTAAATGTTAGAGGACTAGTTACTGTGTTTCTCAGTGCCAATTATTGGGACAATACTCGTCACTGATTACTGAGAACTTAATTACAAATGGCGGTATATGGGTGCATTGTAGATGATGCTTTACATAAAACATTGGAGAAAAACAGCTGAGATATGTTTATGTCAAACGTAAACGCATATTATAATGTCATATGTCATCATTACACGTCAATAATATGTGTAATACCTAACATTATTTAAATATTATTCAACATGGACAATTTGTTTTCAATATTATATAATTCAATCTTTATTTATAAATAAATTATATGTAAATACTTTAACCTTTTAGAAATAAATAACTCTGCTTCATACGTCGCGAATAGAAACAAAAATAAAATAAATTCGATCTTATTTCTGTTAAACTTCATCTGGGCCACAAGTGTGCGAATTGTGTGTAAATGACATAGATTATGCGTCAATTAATTATTTCTTAAGCAATTTACTATGGTCACATTTTATTTTGCAATATTTAAATCTCTAAATCTTTTAGAACAGGTAGAGTGCATTTTTTTAATGAGAAATTCAGATTAAGATATTTCTTTTATGATAAATATGGATTAAATAAATAAAGATAAATTTTATGATATTTACTGTACTGGCTGATTTTTTCAAGAAACTACGCCAATTGAAAATTCACCCTGTGTACTTTTTTTAACAATAGATAAAGGCTAGGTTTTAGTGACCCCCACTTTCCACAGTTTTATTGAGAAGGACATAGTAATATTCTTGACTAAAACCTAAGCATAGGACGTAGATCTGATTTCCTGGAAGTAATATTGGTAAATTGTTAGTGAAGATATATCTACATTGCTCACTGAAGTTTCAGGGTTGTGCTTCAAAATAATCATTATTTTGCTTCAGATTTTAAAACGATTGTTACCGAGGAATTTGCTATGTAAAATCGCTCAACAAAAATCCTTAGCCAGTAACGCTACAGATAGGAACCTACTAATTATCCTCTAAAATTGTTTTTTTGTCTTACTTACTTAACCCAAAGGTTGACTGGTAAAGAATGCCTTGTGGCATAATAAAAAGGCATAAGGCTTGAATTTCGCCTTGAAGATTAAATGAATAAAATGCTCAAAAAAAATAATTGTGACCGTATTAATTAATCGTCCAGTTAAAACATTTTTATTTTTTACCATTTAACTCAAAGGTCGTTTTCCTGTTTTATAACCTGTGACTCTAGGAAACAGTAAAACTTCTATTTATTAAAATACTAATTACTAATTAATTAGTTTGGCTAACGATCAATTTAATTCTGATTCGTTACTCGCTGATTTATCACTCACACTTAAACTTGGCGAGTTTTACTAAATTAAGATTCATAGAATTACTTACGTGATAAGTGATCGGTCGGTTTTAGTACCAATTTAGGTTTAATGCTTGAGTACTTACATATAAGAAATATTGCATTTTCTCTGGTTATCAAAACTTTCAGGGTATTAATTGATTGTGGCTGTGGTAGATAGGCAATGCGCATACAAATAATATTTTCCACTTGCATTTTAAAACTAAAAATATAAATAAACATTTGTAAAATTTTGTGATCTGGTAGAAATCCCTGAAGATGTACTATATCATTTAAAAAATAGTACCCACCCAGCAAACACACTCAAATTCACATTCATTTATTGTTTGTCACACGTAAAAAGACATTTTTTTATAATTGTATCATCGTAACATACCCATAGGGTGTACATACAAAACTGCAGTCAATTAAATAAACAAGAGTACCCAATATGCAAGAATCACAGCAGGAATCACTTATAGTGGGAAGTTTCTGTCCACCCCAAACGGTCAAACATGTGGTTTACTCCAAATAACCTAAACTGTTGTGTGTTTATCGTTGTTTCTTTGCGCCAAATAAATGATTTTCTTTGTCGACCTGAATAGAAGGATGAGGGATGCACAGTAACGAGTATCATGGCAGAATAAAATGGAGACCTTATACCCAGCAATGGGTGATTCTGGGCTGACATGATGAACCAAAAATTGCTTCATAAACTCCAAAAAAACATAATTATTAATA
Organism: Agrotis puta; assembly: GCA_943136025.2. Lineage (NCBI taxonomy): Eukaryota > Metazoa > Arthropoda > Insecta > Lepidoptera > Noctuidae > Agrotis > Agrotis puta. The sequence continues at coordinate 13,330,542 of OW964178.2, forward strand.
TTTGGAAGCCCAAAAACATGCAGCGATTTGCCATCTACGAAGCTAACAACGATGGCAACTGAGAAACTGATAAAGTTTTCGCCAATTTTCTACTTAAGTGGTAACCCTAACAAAATAACATTTTCGCAGCAGCTCACTTTCTCCGATATAAACGGTATTTCACTAATGCGATCGGTCCCGGCGGTAGTTCCATTATCAGCACTTTGTAGGCGGATCCATGATTATAGTGTAGTGCCTACACTGACAGCGTGAATGCTGCTACCAGTCCTGTAGTAGATAGCACTGTCAGACTAGCTATACAGAAATGATCTTTATTTATTTATGACGGTGAAGTTAAAATTAACTGTGCTTATAAATAAGTTTACCCGTTCGATTGAGAGTCTTATGAATTTCATAAATGGCCTAAAGAAATGACAATCGTTCCATATTTAAATTCATTCGTCGAGCTTCATTGTCTCTGCGCTTTTCTGGTGGCCGCCACTGTAGATTCTGGCTTTCAGGATTTTAAGTGGTTAGGGAATAAAGTGGTGAGATCATCCTAGTAAAAAAAGTATCAAATTCCTCAGAAGGAATGGTAGGTATAATGTTTTCGAAATCTTATGTCAATTCAGTAAATTTTTGCCTTACTATCGTCATTGTAATACCTGACACTTTCTCGGCCTGTCTAAACTGGCGCTAGGAAAGACAGATTGACATGAGTTATTAAAGTTATTTAATTTGTAAAAAGGATTACAAATATGTGTTTTGAATACTAAAGTAAACTTATTTAATTCATCAATTACAGCAAATATCTCGTTTTGCTGTTACAAAATTTAATTTACTCGATGTTAACTCCAAACCCGCTACCTTTATTTCTTTATTAACTTCCTTCCTGTGTCCAACAATTTCAACACCAATTTAATCAGCCGCCTCTAAATTAATATTCTAATCAACTCCTAGTTGACAAGTCAATCAACACCAGGTGACTGCCCTTTCACCGGTCACATGCAACCCAAGCTTAATGTCCGTTAAGGTCACTCTACACGATATTCGTTCTGTTTGTTACGCGGCGCACGCGCACACAGCTTGTGGAATGTTACGTTTTCTCTGCGTAAGCGTTGTGGTAAAGATAAATGTTGCTCATGTCGAATTTATTGTGTGTTTTGCGAATTGTAGGAGGACCATGCCGTCAGTCTGTTGTTGTATCAATTGAACATAACTTTCTCTTATGTGATAAGTCTTACTTCATTCATAACTTGACTACTAAAGGTGGTTGGAATTAAAATATGATAAGTGCAAGCGACCTACAACCTAGAATTTAACGGGAAAAAAACACAGTATCATTTACAATGAAGTAACCCATTTCATTATAAATGATACTGTTTTTTTGGGAAGCTAGGTGGATTTAGTGATAGTAATATTTGTAAATTAAGGGTCAAAGAAAGTGTCCAGAAATACAAGTACAAATCGCTAGGTACAAATCTTCAATCTTATCCAACAGAAAACATCTTCCAGATGTATTGCGAAAGATGCCACTGAAAATCCACATCAGTTTTGGTCACTAAGCGCCTCTTAATAAAGTCCAAATATTATTAAAAGCACTATTCGATTTTCAATTCTTTGCACTCAACTGAAAGTTGAAAATCCTACTGCTTAATTCTTTTGGGCATTCATTTATTCGTCGTTTATGATTCGTGAAAACATGAATTATTGTATGTTTATTCATAGTAGCACAAAATTAAGTATCAACCACGGTAATAGGCTATAATTATAGAATCTATTGAACACGGGTTAGAAGCCCTATGGCTTCTAACCCGTGTCTCATACACCTTGTCACATACTTATTACAAGAATTATCCTCTGCGTGTATACGATTAAATTAATAGCTATAAAGTTAATGAATGTAATTAATATAAAAACAACAGCAAACAGAAGTCTCGTATGTTATTCCTGATGCTTAAACTATGACATATGACGCTTCTTGGGGGTCTACAGATAGCCAGTCAAATGAATGACTTACATCCATCGTCAACAATGTAAAACTTGTAGCATTTAGTTGAGCAGTAGGTAGACAGTATGCATACATCGGAATTACCAAACTTTCATAATTTCAGCCTATTCCAATCCTATGCTGGACATCGGCCTCGGGCATGCGGGCGGCGAGTAATGAGCGACTCACTGTCCACGACCATGGACCATGCCCGAGTCGACGGCGCGTTGTGTTCCACGCGCGCCTCAAGGAGTGTCAGCATAATGGCGGGTCTCCCCTGTAGAGGGCCAAAGCCTGCCGGGGTCGCGGGACTCGCGAATTACCGAGACCCCGGTACGTAAAGGGCTATTGAAGGACACCGTGGATTTTAGTCAGTACGAGTCTGACAGTCCCTCCCGCTCTGCCCTGGGTGATGATTTTACCACGATAAAAAAAAATAATAACAGTGACCTAACTCAAAATTCCCGTAACACATAAGTTTTTCTATAAAATGACCTTGAAAACCATACTTTACTAGAACCCTGTAGATAAAAAGACCAAAATATAAGTAAATGAAATAAGCCATTATTTCATAGTCAAATCAAAAGTAGGCGCCATTTCCTCGTCATACTTCGGTAGTTAGTTGTTTATATTCGTTTTCGTTTAGTCACCTAAATGTCTCAATCAAACTAATATGATATTTTATTCTATGTCCTAGAAAATTACGTGAATAATAATCGATAACCAACGTTTTGATAGCTTCATGCTTACTTACAAGAATTATCTAAGAAACTCGTTTTGTTTTGGTACATTCATATGTCAAATATGCCATAAAATATATTTTATGTGTCCTGCATATAATGGTTTCCGCCAAGCAATAATAACGTTTAAGACAAAATCATTAGCAGTACAAAATTATAAGTTTGCCAAACGTATGATTAGTATTGATTATAATATTCGATTCTTAAATGAATCGATCATAATAACTTTTACTTTTGACACTAAGGTTTGAAATTGGGGATTTTTTTTCTAATATTCTAGATGATAAATTGGCGTATGCTATGCTATTATTAAGCTAGAATTAAGTACTTTATTAAAAGAAAAGTTTATTTTGAGTAAAGATATTTTTCTCTGCTTCCAAGTGAAGAAAAAACCTTGAGACAATTAATATGAATATAATTATTTTTCGGATAGTCCTTTCATTAATAGGAACAAAAATAACATTTAACAAGTGCTAAAAGCTTCGCGATCTCATTGAATTGCTTTTCAAATCACCAATCTTTAATCAAGAACCAGAACTGGTGCAACGCACTCCGCGTCCCGTCCGCATCCAGGTGACACGACTAGTCGCTTCGTTACCGAGCAATCGCGATTAAACGTCAATTAGACCCATTGTCGCACGATCCCCTCATAAATAACCTAACAGTCAATCCGCTGCGATCCGGTTCAATCTAGTTCGATCTAGTTGAGTTTGCTCGCGTTAACGACTTCGTATCCGACACCGCTGACACCCGGCGTCCTTAAGCGACGAACTGCTGTCTCATTTACTTCGTGAACGAAAAATAAATTGAACTGTGACTAAATTAAAGTATATTGTTATTGGGTGGAATGCGGCGGCCTTTATAGGAGTGCCCAGTTGATGGATTGTTTGAAATTGCGGAATAATTTGTGCTGTGTCTGGGTTTAGGTACCTACCTACTATGGTTATAGGCTATCATCGATGAGTGTGTACCTACATATAATCTTAACAAGGTAAATTATTTTATAGGGTCATGATCGTGGTTTACCTGTAAACGGGTTTTTTTGTCAAGACGTCGGAAATTTTTATTTGACGGATCGGTATAATTAATTTAAAAATAGAAGGGAAAATATCTGTATATAATACAGGTACCAAAGCTATATAATAACCACAAAATAGAATATTTAGGTAAATAAAATACTATGTTTTGGGCCTGCTTTTTTATTGGTTTTCATTATTATTTCGATTCCGATCAAAAACGGTATTCATAAAATCTCTAAAAAAAATTGCTATAAAAGTTTTATTCCATCATTGTAACTTTTGTGAAGTACTAAAATATTAGGCAAAATAAGATCGTCGTAAAAATATGGGCTATAAAATCTAAGCGAAATGAACTAAACTAAATTATTTCATTGAGAAAAAGATGAAGGTACAAAGGTTGTTTTGATTAAAGAATTTAGTTTCAAACCTGTAAATTTGCCATAAAAGTTTGATAGTCAAAATAAAATTTGGTTCAAAACCATTCATGTCCTAAAGATAATAAACATAGTTATTTATATCATAATTTATTGCAGGATGTCTTAAAAGGTATATTCTCACTCCTACGAAGTTACAGGTTTTAAAAATATGATGTAAATCATACTTAACTACTTAATACAGGTGTAATATTACGTTAGTGAAATAAAGTAAATATAATCTCAAAAAGAAATGGCAAACACGGATCAGTTAACACCTAGATGCGATAATGAAGCGACTCAAAATCTAACTTTATTTACTACACGAAAAGATACACAAATGGTCGCGTCTCACTATCAACTAAATATATTTTTTAAACCTATATTGTCCCTAAGTCAGGGCTGCTGGGTGAAAATCTCCTCCATTGCCTATCATTTTTACCTATGTGCAGTTTTCACGGGTCAATTTCGCTTAAACGCGTCTATCATCATCTGCCTAGCCTTTTCCCTTCTTCCCCCAACTATATTGGGGTCGGCTTCCAGTCAAACCAGATGCAGCTGGATATCAGTATTTTACATGATGCGACTGCCTGTCGGACCTCCACAACCCAGTAACTGGGTAATACGATACCCCATGGTAAGACTGGTTGTCAGACTTTAGAGCTTCTGACTGACAGTAACGACTGTCAAAAAACCAACCTTGGCAAGCACGTCTTAACCCAGAAGATCGGCCTGTGCGGCTAACCTAACCAAAAAATTTCTACCAAAAATAATCGCAAACGTAAAACAAAAGACAATCTAAATAAATGCCTACATACACATATACGAGGTAAGTATAAGAGAAACTACTGCTAGTTCAACGACCGTACGCAGTTTTGTGCAATGCGAGCAAAAGTTGCTTAGGTATTCTGGTCAGTTGCGCTTGCGTCGGTGACATGGCGACCTCGATCTGACCTGGGCCTGCGCTAGGTAAACGACCGACTATATAGAGCATTATCGCAATAAGGACATTCTTGACGTAGCTGATTTGGACTGCTGTCACGCTTTTTAAATTGTTGACGTGCTAGATTGACAGTGGTGTGACGGTTGTGTTTTTGTTTAAGTATATATTATATAATCTGTTCGAAATTAATGCAGTACGCTCAATTATTTACAAGAGATCCTGATTTAAAATCGTCGTGTCTTAGTAAGGTGTCTTATCATCCGTTAGTTTTTTTATGGATCTGTAACTTCTGCGCACCGACGTACACAGAAAAATATGCTTGGCGCTAGACTACGAATAATTTATCAAAATTTATTAGTTTTAAAGAGATTCAGTACTGGGATTTGTCAAAGGCTTTGTTTGCCCCCCTCCTTTTCCCCACTCAACTGTAATTTAAAAGGAAGTAACCCATAATGGTCTTCAAGGTCCCACCTAAATTCGTCTAATTCAGTTCAGCGATTCAGACGTGTAACTAACTCACATTCGCATTTATAATAATGGTAAGGATAAAAAGTAAATAAAAGATTGAAGCTCACTAAATAAAAAACCAATATAGTATTTAGGTTTAATCTTCATCAGTTTATAACGTTCCCAATGCTAAGAACACAGCTCAACTCTGTGAAAGGGATAGCTTTAGTAAGTTTATATGTTTAGTACCATTACCCTTTAGTTTTATAACGGTTGTTAACTTTTCCAAGCTAAATCTTATGAAGACATAAACCATTGGTAATCGGATTTTCAAGTAAAACTGTTCAAATGTTTTGACGTTTTATGATTAAGACATAAAAAGAGAATATTCTCAGTTAACAACTTTATTATTTGGATCGTAAAAAATATTTATCTCGAAAGATGAACTGAGGGTGTCCATAAGACCCGTTACTGACGAAAAGGTCAAAGTATTCAATAAAAAAGTTGATGTTTCTAATTCCACAGAATAATATTGTGATGGTCTCAAATTTTGCAAAGTAAAGAATTTACATGATCTGTTTCGCGCCGAGCTGCAGAGTCGCATCTGCGTTTATAAATGGTTAGAAATAATGGAAATAAATAAATAAACTGACGGTTAACAGGGAAAGGGAAAAAAGTGCTACATCGGCCTCAATCTTCGATCAATTATTGATCGAAGACCTCAATTTTTTATTTTTTTTATTTTATTTATTTAGCTCACCAACAATTGAATACACTGATACAGTGATATGATACATCCAAGAGACTTATGAACTAGTGTACCAATTTCTTATAGGTAAGCACAACATGCATATTAAATATTAATGTTGAGCGTAGCTCAAAGTAGGTGAGTATATACTCACTGTAATTAAAATTTAAAGCAACATTATAAAAATCATTATATATAAATCAAAATTCAAATCAATACTAAATACTTATTCAAATTGACACGACCCTGTGCCAATCAACATAGAATCCTATGCTCTTTCTTGTGTTAAGAAATACTTTCAAGAAGCGTCATAAACTGCATATACCCCATACATTTCAAAGGCACCACCAACTAAAACGCACAGTTTAAGCCCCAACAATGAAACAAACGATCCACGGTTTCTAGATACACAAAATCGCAACGACACAAACGATTACCTCGACAAAACGTTACAGTCAATTCTCTTAGTCCATCTAACATAACTGTCGCGGTCTGAAGCCGGCGACATGAGCCATGAGCCATGTGTGGATAATTGTGAGCTATTACTGCCTGACAATAGAATTGGGCGGTCTACAACCAACTCCCCATGAAATTGCGTTCTTTTTTTAAATACTTTCTACGGCGCACGCGACGTTTGTTAAGTTGCAGGAGGTTTTACGTTTGAGGTTGAAAGTAAGCTTAGGGCATAGACAAGTGACGATCGCTGTCAAAGCTTTTGATAATTCTACATCGGCTGTCAACTGGTTTGGCGTAACGTTTTCGATAGTTTATGTCAATCCAATACATTTTAATGTTTTCCAGTATCGTTATTGCAAAAACTATGTTACCATAGATTAAGAATTGATGAAGGTCTTTTTTATTAAAATTCTGCAAAAAAAGAAACAAGTGGAACAGGTCAACAATATTGACACATCTAGGTCTTAGATTATCGGAATATGTAAATTAATTTAGTCACAATAAATCTTCGAGATACCTCTCCTAATTAGCGTTAAACTTAGTTTAATCTGAATTGATAATGAAGAAAATAATCACATAATTAATCAGAAAAGAACAATATTATTAATTACCTTGTACTCTATTATGTATTTAATCCATGTTTACGTCAGTATCGAGCACAGTTGAACTTTTAAGGAAAACAATAACCTTTAATTAAAATCTCAAATCACGCGACACTCTAATAAATCTAATCAAGCGACATGACAAACAGGCCAATTTAAAACTGAGGTAGTTAAACAATCGCTCTATATTTAGGCGGCCCAACGTACAAGGCTTATCATTCAATCTGAACGTGTCCTAAGCTCAGCAAATTAAAATCAACGACAAATAACCAGAGATAATTGGAGTACGGTGTTAATAAAGAGTAATTATTTCCTTTATTTTATCCTCATACATATTTCATACATTTTATATCTGTATTTTTTAAATATTTAATAACATAAAACTCATTTATGCCGCCAGATTCAAAAGCAGATTCCGAGCTACCGATGGTAATAAACGGATCCAGAGACAAAACTCAATGGAGAGCATTGAGCGAGTCGTATCGAGGAATACTGCTTTCTGCATCAATCCTCCGCACCGAGCCTCAAAAAATGTAATTATTTTATTAATATAAGTGGAATGATGAAATTTCGATCAACAAAACGTAATATTTACTGGTTCATTTCTCATCCATTTTTGGTGTGTTTTCGATGAGGCCTTCGATCGCCCGGGTCGAGTTCCGCCAATCACTCCAGTTTACTTTCGCTCGATTTTTCTCGACCTCTATACGTCTTGTAATCTCCCAATGCTCTTGTTTTGACTGCGGTAACTTTCAAAAGCAAACTGTATCGTGTTGGCTACCAGTTTGCGCCATTTTGCTCCGTATTTTAATTTATGTAACCTCATGTCGTGTGCGGTTGAACCCAGAAGTAAATGTCTTATCTTTCATGCTCCATGCTCCCTTACCTTAAGTATTGGACCATGTTGTCAGCAGTCAGCAGGTCATGGTCTCGCTAACGGTCTAATCTACAGCTCGATCTAACGTGTCTGTTGTTTGTATCTATGCATTTATTGTTATGAGTAAATTCACTGGCTTTATCATTTTGATCTATTCATTGACAAAACATTATATTGAATTATTGGTATTTAAGTAATCTGTGATGTGAATGAAACCGTGAAATTCGTAATGTCCTTACAAAAAACTTAATGATTGAGTGACTTGACTCCTGTCTTGTTCATTTTTATTTTCTTTTTATTACATATTTCTAATAGTTCCATTTACCACTGTTACAACGCTGCATAGTATCATACATTTCTTTGTTAAGAAGCAGAAAAATCACAATTGTGCTTTCAAAAGTTCTAATGTTTCAAACCATAATATTTAATGCAATAAACAAATTTACCAAGATTACTACTAGACTATCTTATGATCAAGTTTTATCATCAAATTGATGATCATTGAAACACTAAAATTATATTCAATAGGTCATGAGCTGCAATTCTGCAGGTTTTAGGGGATTCTCACACAACATACATCCGCGTAGTCGTTCAGCGATGAAGCGGATGTATGAACGGTGCACCGCGCGGTGAGGCGGATTGTGCTGCTCGTCCGCGCGGTCAATGGAAGAAGTCGTTGCAACGAGGAGCCGTTTCACCGCTTGAAGACGCGCTGTCTCGTGTGATAACCGCCTTAGAGCAACGTGCAATCATAATAAGCGTTCATAAATGTAATAAATGATCATCGTATGGGTGAAAGCATCTTGGTACCAAAGTATGGCGAAATAAAGACATAACTTACATTATTTACGACACTTTAGACAATCTTAAACATAATTATTTTGTAATATAGTGTATCTCCCCATAGTTGTTAAAATGAGGCTTCATAATTGAAAAGTTTTAGCATAGTGTTTATTGCTTATTAAACTAACTCACCTTACTAATAAAGTGGATTACTAAAGCTATAGATTATTACCTTCAGATTAACTATATTTTAAAGCCAGAGGTTTTAAGTGAAGGATAACTTTGCAGCAAATCCATAAGGAAACAGGATTTCTCTTATTTTTTTTTTAATTATTGTGCGGTGTAACCTATGTTGTATGTCTTTTTTTTCAGGATTGCATACTGGTTGATTCACGTAGGAGGAGGTACGTATCCTGCAAAGGGGATTTCACGCTGATATAATTTTTGATTTTGATCGAGGCTACCCCACCTGACAAGGTTATATTCAGCCACAAATCGGTTAAGTGATTTCTCGATTTGTCACTGCAGTTCCTATCCAAGTGGTAAGTGTTCTCCTGGTTTTATAATGATGGGATGGCTGTTCCTCAATAGTTCGTATCTGTCATGTGACGCAGCCTTCCAGTTCCAAGGAGGCCAGAAAAACAAACAAAAGAAAAAAGTTTACGATCACTTTTAAAAGAAATCTAAACCTTTTTTTGTTACGGTATACTATATTACGATTGCTTCTTCTATTTAGATTCTTTATTTAAAAATATAGATTTAGAATATGAAACAATAATTTAATTACTTTTCCATGAAATTAAAAAATATATATCAGCTCATGCTAGTGATGACAAACTTTTATTGATGTGTGTATATTAATATGACGTCAGTCAGTCCGAGGAGGTACAGGTAACACACAGCACTTCGAACGTCGAAGTTTCTATAACGTTGGCCTAATAATTTCGTACAGCTCAACATTCATTCATTCATTCTTATTGCATCTTCATTCGATATTCAAATTCTCAAATTATAACCCGCCAGTGTTTCAAATAACTCAAAACTAGAGGTGTAATAAATGAAATAGAGCACGGCCCATTGATCCGTGACATGCGATCGGTCCGTACCTCTATGTCTCGATGATTTTTTTACTCAGTTTCAATCGAAACCAGTTCAAAGAGCACACGAAACTTGAGATCGTAAAAAGAATGTAACCAACATTCGTCTTTTGTTTGGTTCTGTATAAAAAAAGTGTAGTGAATTAATTTGGTGAGTCAAAAAAAGTTGGTAGGTATTTTTTCGTTGGAATCTACTGAAACTTGCTGAAATAGGCATTGTTATGCAAATAGTCATTATTAAAGGTTCTAAGTAATCTGACTGCCACAGTTCCACTGTAGGCCAAAGACCTCGTATAGGGAAGGCACGAAAATTGATCACCACATTTACTCAAGGTGGATTAATGATTTCAGACTTATATACAGGCTTCCACGTTATGTTTTCCTTTAAAATTATTAAAAATAATGTGTTTAAAACTAACGCAGTTCAAGGTATAGGAAAATCTTATTCATAAAAAAATAATCAAAACGTTTTCCTCATTCAAACTTATTCAGAATTTAAATAGAGCACGGATTCCAAAAAAAGAAAAAATCAAAATGTTTAAAAATCGAATCCTCGATCACACTCGAATTATGAATCGATTACATCCCAAATAACCCCTAACACAGCGTTACAGCGCACATCAACGATTCGTCGTGACTTCGTGCACTTGTCGCGACCTCCACCTGTAGCCGCGACTAATCGCACAAAAATGTCTTTTCACTTGACAAAAACGCACTTGTCGATGGTGACGAAGCTCTTCGTGATGCTAGAACGTGACCCGCACCTGCTATGGGACACTCAAATATGTCGCGTGACAAAAACGGGCCATGGGACAAAAACGACCCAATTGTAATTGTGTCACGTTTTGGATCAAATTACTGCAACAGAATGTAGTGAAACATGAACAAGTGTTGACCTTCGTTTTGGTTTATTTTTCTGAAGTCGTTTAAACTGATTCTGTTAATACACTACTAGTGACCAATACAGACATATATATATAGTAAAAAACAAAACATAACCTGCGCCATTCGTCCGAATTATATAATATGTACAATTGTACATAATATATCTATTACCCTACCTAAAGTCTGCGTATACGCAAGATATGATTCTTAAAATCTAGACACTTTGGAAAAGCTTAACATTACATTAAAAACTAAAAAGTCAGCTGATTCTTTAACTCACTCTGAATTGCATTCTAATAACAAACAGAAATGATTTTTTCTAAACAAAAAGTCAAAACCCCAGGTCCAGAATTGGTTACGCAACCAGGAAGCGATCATCAGGTGCACCGTAGCAAGATTTCCCAGCGTTCGGTCACGTCGTGCGGTCGCCGTGCGGTCGCCGGGCGGCCGGATCGCGGTCGTGACCTCCTGACGACCGGCCGTCCGGAACGACTCGTAAAAAACCTATCATGTTACCACTCAGCAGCATTTTGCTCTTATTTCGAGACAGTTCATCAAGCCAGTACTATGTTTTTTTTCTTTTTTCCCAATCCAACGCAACGGACACAAAAAATTGCGTTCGAATTCTAAACATCTTGTTTGATGTAGTTTAGTGAGTAACTGCGATTACAAAAACTGGAAAGCTGAAAATTGATGTTCATCATTCATACCTCATCTCTGTTGGTACTTTGACTGGTAAAATTGATCTTGTTAGATTTTATTGAAATTGCCTAATCGTGTTTACTTTCCGAAATGTATGTTCTATAATCGTTATACTCCGATGAGTAAAACAAAAATGGTAATACATAACCAATCTAGATTTCAATAGAAATAGCCTAAATTTTAATTTATTATTATGTTATAATTAATTAATTTATTTTTTATGATTGACCCATGGCCACTTCGCTACGCAGCTAAGTGCAGCTTTCCTCACATTTTTTTTCCTTCACAGAAGTCACCATCATCATCAGCCTATATATGTTCCCACTGCTGGGACCCAGGCCTCCGCTCTGTGAGAGGGAGTGGGCCATAATCCACCACGCGGGTCCAGTGCGGATTGGTAGATGACACATGTCTTCGAATTTTTGGTTCTAGCCTGGCGGGGTTCGAACCCAAGACCCATAAACTCGTAAGTCGGGGCCATTGGGCCACCACTGCTCTCACGGATGTCAATGATGTTCAATATAAACTTAGAGAGTACATATTATTATGTATTGAAAAAGACACTTCAGCTCTTGCCCGGGTTGGAACTCACAACATCGTACATGAAAGACGAGGTGTTAATCTCTGGGTCATAATTCATAGGTCCCAAATCCAAGTACCTACTAATTACGGAACTATAATTTCGTCGGCCAACATTCCTCTAAGGTCATTCAGTCACATACGCTAGGCAGTGCAGTCGTCTAAGGTTATGCGGATGCCGCGGCGGCGCGTGCGCCGACTACGAAGCGACGCGCGAGGTCGACTCCAGGAATGTTTTACTTTACATTAGTTATCGGACACGAATCGATGTGGAACTTGGAAGGAGCGGTGGAGCTACTGCCTGTCATTCTGTTAGGGTTGTGTAATGAATTAAGTTTTATGAAATTGGTTTTAAGCGTATAAATAAAAAGTTGTCATAAAATAGGGTAGTTTACTGCGTAAATAAATTGAAAAACTATTTAGTCCGTCAGTCAGAGTATTGAAAAATAATGAACACGTTTTTTTTTGTTCTTTTAAAACAGTGAATATTAATAACATATCCTTCGGGGGTTACAGGCTTGATTTTAATAATGAACGAAGATTCTTCACTTCAACAGCGTTACCATAGTTTTCAGTAAGATTTCTGAAAGTGCAGATCGTGTTGCATAAAGAGCAGGACAGTACTTAGATAGACCTCGACGCAATTAACAGCAAACGTGATAATTAAAACAAATTACAATGTTGTTTATAAATAGTAAACTATTACGCGAACATATCTTAGTTTAAAGATGTTTCGATAGAATCATCCCGTGATCCCCATCAATCCTATCTAAAGAATGATTTAATCTATTGTTTGTGACCATTGAACCAGTCATTTTTCGTCTGGACACATGTGATATTCAAAACTAGAAACAAACCTCTGAAATAAGAACAGCTTTTAACCACAAAGTCTTCAGTCTTCAAAAACGACCCATTCACTTTTTTCCTTAAATTTTTTTACTAAAATATCGTATGTCGCCGCCACAAGTGCGTCCCGCGGTGCAGTAGCGAAATCGCGATATTAATAAAGTCGTGTCTTTAGTTGCAACTTTACGGTGCGGTGCAACTTGACACCTCGTGGTTTGAACCCCGGGACATACAACCGCTGTTATGTATGCCTATGTAATACCTAAGCCCCTTTGTACACAACGCGATACAAGTCTCCGATACCTTACGACTTTGGTATCCAGGCTACTCTCGCAATACAAATCCCTAAGGTTAAGAAAAAGAAAAAAGAAATACCATTTATGAGCAGTTACTGTTGTCGCAGTGGTTGAAGGATCGATTGCTGCGCAGAAAATCGCGGTTCGACCCCGCACAGAAGAAATATTTGTATAAAATAAGTAGTTGTTTCGGGTCTGGGTATTTGTGTATGTGAGTTTCTATGTTTGTAAACGACACAGGAAAAAATCCTAGTGTGGGGCAACTTTTTTTTTTGAAAGATATAAGAGAGAATTCAAATATAAGGAATATTAACACACTGAAATTGGAAACAGTGTCCAAGCTACCGGCGGATGGTCAGGGCACCAGAGAAAGGAACCTCCTAACAATACTTGCCGTGTCAAGAAGGACTGCTTTCCAAATCAGGTTCCTGATCCAGCTGTCTGATAGACTTTTTTTTTACGTGGTAAGATCATCAAATGATCATCCCACCCAGAGCAGAGCTAGAGGGACTGTCAGACTCGTACTGACTAAAATCCACGGTGTTCTTCAATAGCCCTTTACGTTCCGGGGTCACGGTAATACGTACAGTCCCGCGACCAACTGTCTGATAGACTGAATAATTTTAATTGATAAATTCTTAGTCTCGAAAAAATGTAATTGAGAAAAACACTAGCTTACTACAAAAAGTACCTAAGTATAACATCTTGAACACTTGTCCAAAAAAAGTGTCGTTTTCCAGTTGACAGTTTTTTAGACACGTGTTCAACAGATGTTAACTTTTTGTAGTAAGACGGGAAATCTCCAGTCTAACTCTTACTGACTCAATACGCTTCCCATTTTTTGATATAAACAGTAGCAATAACACCATTGCACTAAAGACACTTGAAGTGCAACAGGCACAGCAGTAACCCGACACCTCGCGGTTTGAACCCCGACACACAAGCACGACTGCCGTATGTAAGATATGTTTATCTCATACGTCGTTGAGTTTATTGGAGAATATTATTACTGGTGAATAAAATAATTTGTGTTAAGATATTGTGATTTAGTAATTGGAGATATGATTGTAGGGGAACAGTGAATAAGACGGGGACGCGAGGTATAATGGGGACACACACTCTTTAGGCATACTTAACACAACACTAACGTAGCACAAGCGCCATCAGGACGTCATTTTCAAGCAGCCATTAACACATGGCGTCCTTTTGGCACTTGCGCTACGTTAGTATTGTGTTAAGTTTGCCTTAAGTGTGAAATTTTCCATCGTTCGTCGCGTCCCCGTCTTCTACACTGTTCCCCTAGGTAGGTAAACTTTACATTGTTTTGAAGAAGAAAGATAGATTCAAACTGAAATTAGAACAAACGATTTGATGGTATCAACGCTAACCTGATTAAAAACATAACCCTCTTTCTAGTGCAGTGAGGTAAAAAACCATTTAACATCCTTAAAAAGTCTAAAATAACGAAAACTAAAATCCTTTCAGTCTTGCGATAAAGCCTAAAATAACGTATCCATTCGAAATTGGTCGCGGGACTAACGAATTACCGTGACCCCGTTACCTAAAGGGCTAGTGAAGAACAACGTGGATTTTAGTCAGTACGAGTCTGACAGTCCCTCCCTCCCCGCCCTGGGTGGGAGGACTCATTTGATGATTTTACCACGATAAAAAAAAACATAACATACGAAATTAGATTATTTTTTTTAAGATTTTGTTTAGAGTAGAATACGAATTGTCTTAAAAATACATAAATTACCTAGTGATGAAAATCTTTAGGTATACGTATCATAACAGCAACATCATGATTCATACAGTTGACATTTAAAAAATTTAAACAACCACCTACGCGGTTCAACCTGGTCCTACTATTTTATTTCTTCATACCTGCATGGTAATAAACCAGATAAATCCGAGCACATAGTCTGTTTACCATAAAACGAAACGTTTAGAAATAATACAAGAGGATGGAACATTATGCGGACGCGGCCCACATCCGAACTCAGCCATCATTGTTTGTGGCTGCCTGTTTAGGGTGCGTTCTCATTGGTTATGAAGTCAAATATGACCTTGCTATAATAAGAAGGTAAGAAAGAAAAAGTAACTTATTGGTGTAAAAACAAAAAAAAAGTTTATGTAAAAAAAAACTTATGCCTACAAATTAATCATATCTGAATGAATTAATTAGTATTTATATATCTAATAAATTAATTCTATTGCAGAAAAAATACAGTTACCTTTTAGAATAGAATAGAATCATTTATTTGCCTGATTATTGTTAGCCATTAAAATAAATCAAGGTGGCCAACGAACATTACAAACTTGCATTATTTTTACATATTTTAAATGAATAATATTCAAATAAAAACTTTTTAGATTGTGTATATTTTTTCTCAGAAGTACTATGCTAACCTGGATAAACGTTATGTTTAATGTATTTAATTCTAAAATAACGTACACAGTGCAATATGCCCCAGATGTCACAGATGCCAAGGGGCATACGGTATAAAATTCGTGATCGTCATCTCTTCGTCATGCATACCCACTAAAAGAAATCGTACCAGAAGTAGTCAGAGCAATATAGTCATAAGTTTAAATAAACATCGCATGAAACATAATATTGTTTATTTTGACCTAAGAACATAAATACGTGGAGATAAACACAAAAACTAAAGAAAACAATTAATTTTCATAAAGGTGAACACCGGTGTATTGAAATAAAATATAGTTCTTTGCTAGGAATGTTTACATTGCAGTCACGCAAAAACTATTAATTTTAACATGTTAATTTAAATGAGGTGTCCACTTAATGTGCACATTAGTAACTTGGTAATAAATACACTAGGAACCATAACCTACTCGTATGTATGTACTTAGGCACCTAGTACCTATCTGATTCTGGAAGGTATTTACAGAATAACTATTTAAAGTTAAAGTTTTTAAATGTAATAGGTATAATATTTAGAGGACCATCATTCTGAATGAAGTAAAAATAAAGTATAGCATCACAGTATAAACAAAAACACCATGTTCTGTTACTGCCGAAATGCCTTAATTCATTATTTAATGAAATCAATTAATCTCTCGGGCGATTTATAATTGAAAATGATAAAACTCAACGTGCAATGAGCGACTGTCTGTTATGTATAGACGTGTGTACGTAAGGCGCTGGGGCGTTTTCGCTGATGTACACCCAGGTGTACGTAACGCGCCCGAGAGGTTAATATTGATTTTCAACCTATCGTGTTGAGCTTTGCATCAGTTCTGGAAAAAAAAAATACATAGGTAGTTTTGTCATTTTTGATTTAACATGAGAACGAGCCCTTAACATTGAATATTGAAGACGTGCTAGGGAGGTGACACGCGTGTCAGTCCCGCGCTCAGCGTGTCAATGAGCAGCTAGTGTTGTCACTTCCGGGACGGAGCGTGACCGGCCCTGATGGTAATAAGCAGCGATCATCGTTGTACGGCCTATTAATGTCTTGTAAGTATTTATGGAGACGACTGTACTTAGAATAAACTTCACTATTTATAAAACAAGTAAAATAAAATAAAAGTTTTATACATTTTGTTTTTTTACATTTTTTTTTCATATGTATTTAATTACATAATAAATTATACATTTTCGGTTAATTGTATAGTAAATATTTAATTTTCATAGGACACTACAATAATCTCATGTTTAACTAAATTGTAAATTATTATAATAATTTAGTTATTAAAATATTCGCATGCTAAATAGCAGTAGGCAGAATATGTAGAACTTTTTAGATAAAACACCTCAATATTTCACGCATATAAAAATGTTTTTTTAATCTACTTTTAACTTTAAAAGTTTCAGCCGAAACTGGCGTGGGAGAACAATGTGGATGCTGAAATCTCACATCTATTTATTAGGTTGACCTGCAAGATGCCAAACAAAAAAAAAAAAACATATGTATTGGCGCTTTAACCAAATCATAACTGAGTGCTTATTGAATCACATAACAGTAATTGAAAAATATACGTCATAAGGTAAAAGCCCTTATTACTTGGAAGTTATGCTTACAGTTGTAAAAAACAAGCATAAAATTTATATGGCTATTTATGAATCACAAATATTTTTTCCTTATTAAATGAAAATTAAATGTACCTAAACATTTATTGACATTGTCATCAACATGTTATAAATAAACGAAAGCGTAGGTCATGTACATAACTACAATAGGTCATTTTAAAGGCTATTTTATATATTTTATTAATACGTTTTGAGAAAACATTGTACCCGTTTTAAAAAATACGCATACAGGGTTTTATAAAATTCAGAATAGGTATATAAAGTTGTATGGGGGGAACAAAGTGATACATAAATATACATACAATAAAAAAACATACAATATTAAAAGCCATGCTTTTGACAGTTTGACAACTGAATATAAATTGCTACAGTTTTTGACCTTAAAATCGTGCCAAGTTCATAATTAAATTAATAATTGTCGAATTTCGGAGACTGGACGACCACTGGTTATTATTAAATGTAATAAATTAATTAATAAGTACCTATGTTATTTTTACGCTGCTTACTTGCTCATACCGACAAAAGCTGTCGATATCCATAATATGGGCTTTTAAGCCTAAACCACATAAGTAATGCGTACACACTTATTTCTATATAATTTGCCGCCCTGTAGGAAAAAATACGCCATAACCTTTATCACATTATTGCATACACTATGCAGGGAATTTTAACGTGAGTTAATATTGAAATTCCCTGCCGTCATCATTTATTTACCACAATATCCCACGATTTCAATTAAAAAACCCATCGTTTCTTATACAAAGGCCATTTTATGATACTTTTTAAAATCAATTCGGGGCAAAAAAGTCAAAAGAATAAGAAAAAAAGTCACTAACTTCAGAAAAGGCTTTAGAAATCGCTTAATTATTTTAATTTAATTTCATGTATGTTATACTTAAATTCATTATTACGTTAGATGAGTGTAAGGATCTTGAGATAAGTATGTATATTATAGGGTACGGTGGTAGGTATTGTTTGGCACAACTCCACTAGCTGCTGGATATTAAGATCGCCTGACCTTGCCAGATTCATCAAGTTTTTTATCCCAGAATTATTATATCAAATATTCAGAATCTTGTGGGTAAAGCAGTATTTGTATTAATTAGAAGACGCAATATTCAAGAAATAGTTGAAGGTGACCACAAAGAAAAACTGTTGACAACTTCTGAAAACTGACTTTACTTCTGTTAAAAAAAACAACCTTTAACTCTCTCTGCGTCATTAGCTAAAGTTTTGACACTTTGAAAACAATTCATCATGTAGAAATCATGTAAAAAGAAAAAAACTTGACACTTTTGACTTACATTTGACACCTGACGTCTCACTAATTAGCTAGTAATGACACACCTTTACATAATGGGCCATGTTGGGAGGAGCCTTGGTGGGTACATATTATTTTCAACATTTAAAGATCGGGTATGATCAGAATGATGCTGTTTCGAATTCAAAAAATATATAAATTCGCGACGCATGCCTTAATGCATATAATATTTGAATAACTTCATGAATATATCGGAAAACAAAGCCGAATCTGTTCATAACCATAATATAAATTATAGGCCTTACTGAGCTATTTTAGATACGAGATATAGATACAGTTTATATCTTTTTCAATTAACTTTTAGTTAAAATTATTTTATTCCTAATAGAATAAGTTTTTTATGCCCCATACTACTTGTTATAAGTTTTAAACTTAGATAGGCGATTGTAAAGATATATAACAAAGAAATCCTGGCCTTTATAAACAGAAGACCCATCAGGCCATCACATTTCAATAACGACTTTAATTGTAACTGTTCTCACGCTGACGTACCACAGTGGCTGACAGTGGCTGACAGTGGCCCACCAATTACAGCCAATTACAATCGTAATCGATCGATGACGTAAATCAAATACCTACATATATTACCTCCTTAAAGTTTTATTACTGAGGAAAATAATATAAGAAATTAATTCTTCGTAATGACTGGCGTATCTGTATAATAAGTGTAGAATCATTCCATAGAGTTCTAGTACGGGATTAATTATATTAATAGTAACACTAGGGGTCGGTAAACGGATATTAACCGTTTGGTTTGTTTTTTGAAACATTAGTCGTGTAATAATATCGTTCTTATTTTGCCATAATAACTAAGTTAATATTTAAATTATCAAAGGGAATGACATATTTGGAACTCAAACTTTGCTGTGACGAAACTGAAGTTACATAAGTGCGAAAATTCTAGCAGTTTGTATTTCATGTCTGCATAGCTTAGAAATAAGAAAGTATGATAAAACTTATATTTACATGGTACATTCATGCACTGATATTACCAATTTTTTATACATCCCTATTTTTCTGGCTGTGCAGGGTTGCTACGCCGCGTAGTCTGCGCTACAAATATTAAGCTACGAAGACTACGCTACGAAGTTTGCGCTACAAAGTCTACGTTTCCTTATTGGTAAAGAACTACATGTTGTAACTAAACACTGGGCATAAAAATGAAAGCATTTTTTTTAGATTAGATTAGATTAAATTAGATGATTTTGGTAAATAGTTACAATACATTGTAACGTGAAAATCTTTTCCTATAAAATGGCATCCGTGTTATTACAGATTCGCAAAAAAAAATACAGTTAGGCACTCAATATTTTTTTGGTAGGATGAGTTTTCCTTAAACTATTTTTATTTAGTAAAAATATTTGCTGTCGAGATTTTTAAGAGAAAAAAATCTTTGTGGAAACTAAAATTCGAACCGCTAGCGGGATTTGAACCTGCGACCTTCGGATCCAGTACATGGTTCAAACCCCGCTCACAGTCCTAATTTTCATTTCCACGGAAAATCTTTGATTAAGAGTAGTAGAACTATATAGACATAAACCAAAAATTAAAAAATTAAATATTCAACGGCGAATGGGAAAACCATAGACATACAGGAGAAACCGCACAAAACAGAATCATTTTCTGTTCATGCAACTTTTTGGTATTTAAGTTATGGCTTACTCCTATTTAAATACGCAATGTGCGCACATTTTAAAACTTTTGAAATGGTAACATTTCAATGATAACTAGGTACATTTCGATAGGTAAAAGGCCATATGCGAAATTTAAAAATTAGTTATGATTAGGTAGAAAATTAGTTATGATTGCCATCGCACTTACATTTTTCCGCTTCTTCGGATGCGCTTACTCCTATGGTTATAGAATTATTTTTTCCGTTACTTATGCCCAAGTAAAAACATTGCGTACTTTACTCCAATGTTTGAAATTACAAACTTTTAAACAATTTTTTTGCTTGCCTTTTATACCGTCGCATAATTTATAGTTCCTTTATACTTCATGTATGTATGAGCAATCCAAAAAATAGTTCAATTCTTTTTTCCTAGATAATTTCCTAAAACGATAATTATTTTTCTTCTAGACATCGTTATTCATCTATATATTAAGCAACTGGATGTTAGCTCATAGTTATGTTAGCAACTCACTAAATTATTTTCTAAAACAACTGCCTTATTTAGATGCATTCAAGGACGAATAGTAAACCGATATTCATAATATATGAATATCATTCCAATTAGAAGGATTACAGAGACTTTAGCAGTAAACCAAGTAATTGATCCTCGCTAATTTATTATGCTATTAAAATCAATTGGAGCCCTATTAAACCCTTACCCTTGTCGCAATGAACCGCCTCCAGGTTAACAAGTTATAGCGTATTAATTAATTCAATTGATGTCTAAATATGACATTAGAGACATTTCAATGAAATATTACCGCAATTATATGCCATGTTCAGCTATAAATTCTAAAGGATTACATGCTTATCATAATCACTAACTATTTACAACTAAGACGAGGTATACGTAAAGCTATTTGTAAAGCAATATCGTATTCGCAATAACATACAAAACTTGGACCGAATTCACGAACAAATAACCCCAAAAAACAAAATCATACCTTTTATGTATTTCCAAATGTATTCTTCGGTCGAAATATTCCTCAGTTTGGATAACGAAACGTCCAAAGTCACTGTAAACACTTTCTATCACTGTCCACTTAACGAAAATTCTGTCATTCAACGATTGCAAAAAACAAAATATGGCTAAACAATGGTTTCACCAGGACATAGGCACAATGTTATCGCCAGTCAAATGTCAGCGCGCACTTATCAGTACAGTCAATTAGCATTCAGTGCGCACACGTGGGTACGAAGCGCGGACTGTCCGAGCAGTACCAGGCAACACGATACGACCAAAGCGCGCCAAACAGACCGACCAACTGAAACACTATGCGCGCACCCACACACGCGCGCCGCTCAACAGGTGAAAACGCAACAGTGTGCTACAAATGAACTCGCACGCGACCCTATGTGGAGGTTACTCAGGTGAACCGCGCCGCCTGTGTGCGTGCACCATTTTGTTCGTGTTGTACAGATTTATTACCTCGAGCTCGCCTGTGTGCGAGACCTCTACAGGTGATACTCTTCTGTGTTTGTTAGTAATCACACTTGGTCACATGTCATGTGCGTATGTATGCTGCCTACCTGTTGTGCCCCCGCAACTTATCAGTTTTGCTCTTTTAGGGCTGTTCACAAAATGTATTGCCTTTAAAAACGTCCATCTTCGCCATTGTTTTGACGGAACAGAGGTGTATTCATCAGGCTATTATTAACTAAATCTGACCTTTATGGGTTAATTATGTTATTTTGCACTCACACAGATGCAAAAGTCATTAAATGTTTACATAGACGAGTACAGATGATAAAGCGCGTAACGAATTTTCCGACAATTTTCCGACAATTTAATTCGGTAGCGTTATAATGGCTAGTGTTCACTGGTGTGGGTAAATCGTGCCTCCTGCACTTAGTGAACTTTGTACATCGTAAGGTCACGGATGTTTAGCACCAATACAATAGGTATTAACATCTCATGTCACCTTGACGTAAGCGCAAAGACACTATTGTTACACGACGAGAAGGAACATAACACTCGGAAACAACAAAGCATTTTTGAACTTTACTGCTCTAATTTTAGAAATCTAAATTATGTAAACTTTACGTGGTTTGTAGCACATTTCAAGTAAGAAAATCGATCTAAGGCAGAATGTATGAATTGTCCTCCTATTCCAAACGATTGTAGCTCGTGTTGCCTATAACTCTAGGTGTTTTTTTCGAAAATGTAGATCAAAAAGTTAAGTCATTTTTTTTCGTCAAACATTTAGATCGTGACTGGTCTATTTGTATTGTAATTTGCACCTAATCAGATGTAAAACTAGATTGATTATCGTAGTGCGGGCCACTTAAGAGTGGATTGTTGTTTCTTTTGTTATTTTGTGTGACAATTCGAGTATTGTGGACAGGTTCATTACTTTTGTTTGGGCATCGATTCATTTTATTACGCCTACTTGTGACATTTTTTTGTTCAGATTACTTTGTTTTTTTCTGTTGTGTTCCGAATTAAAGGTTACGCGTGAGTAGTTTGGGTTTTGCCCTCGATTTTATTTGGTGTGATTTCTCAATGGTGTCCGGTCAGCGCTATTATTAGAAAATCACATATTTTCCACATGGAATGCTCCTACAATTTACCTTTTAATATAATTTCCTGCTACCCTAAATAGTGTTTGGGAAGTGGTCGCCGCCTGCGAAACAGTCATGCTAGCTAAGGAGGAGGCGCGCCGCGTGAGGGAGAGAATAGCGTCCTCCCTTCACCCCAGCCGCAGTGGTAGACGCCCACGGCGACGGACGTCGCTAGACGATTTCCGGCCACCGTAGGCGCGGGCATGCGGGCGGTGAGTAATGGGCAACTCGCTGTCCGACCACGGACCATGCCCGGGTCGACGGCGAGTTGTGTTCCACATTTTCGAGTTACACGCGGACAAAGACGAATGCTAGCATGAAGTAGTTTTTTTTTTTTTATCGTGGTAAAATCATCAAATGAGTCCTCCCACCCAGGGCAGGGCGGGAGGGACTTTCAGACTTGTACTGACTAAAATCCACGGTGTCCTTCAATAGCCCTTTACGTACCGGGGTCACGGTAATCCCTTGGTCCCGCGACCCCGGAGCATGAAGTAGTATAAAGTAATTTGACTGATTAATTTGCTGGAACTCAAATATTTCACTCTAGAAAATTTACATTGAGATTTATATTTATGTACACAAACCCATTCATATAACATAACATAATATTGAAATACATTTGATTATAATAATATTATATCTCCGAACTTCTGTATAAGTTCTTGTTTAATTTAATCACTGTGCTTGCCTTTGCGTTTGTAATTGGGCTAGTAATCTTGAAAACAATCAGATACCGAGCCATATTAAGCTCAGTAAGTTAGCTTACTAGTTGCTCTTTTGTTATCATTTAATATAACAATAATAATAATATATGTTTTGTTATATTATACGAGTAGAAACAGTTTACTGCGATATTGTAGATTTTAATTGGACCACTCTTTTCATAACTTATTTATTTATTACGTAATCCATAGCTCTTAAAAAAGAACCTTTTTACACTAAATGTTATAGCCTCGCGGTGGTAAGACCCTTCTTTGAAGAGCGGTTGGATGGGCATAACGGCATCCTGACCGGTACGTCAGGACGCGGACGCCGTGACTTTTCGTGACACGGAAGTTTCGAGAGGTACCTGTGTCGGATAGGGAAGGAAGAAACGCTTGGGTGTCACCACTGCGAGGATCGCCTGGAGGACACGGTGCAGGACTGCCCCGCTTGGACAGAGCACCGCCGTGTCCTCATGACAGTGATCGCCGTCCAGCATTTGACGAGCCCATGCTGCGGGGCGAGACGGAATAGGAAGCGGCCGCCTCCTTCTGCGAAGCAGTCATGCTAGTGAAGGAACTGGCGGGACGCGTGAGGGAGAGGACAGCGTCCACCTCACAATACAGCCGCAGTGGTAGACGCCCATGGCGACGGAGGTCGCAAGACGATCTCCGGCCACCGTAGGCGCTTATTGCGTTTAAAAATAATTAATACTAGCTTCCGCCCGCGACTCCGTCCGCGCGGATGTCGGTCTTCGCGTGGATGGTTTATTTCCCCATTTTGAGTAACTCTGACAATGACATCTTATAAATATTACGGCGCTGAATCCACTGCGGGTAATGCAACGTGTGTTCGCGGTTCTACAGAACAACGTCTATGAATAAAACTGAAAAATAAGATTTTTTTTCTACGTATTTTCCAGGATAAAAAGTATCCTATGTTATGCCCAGGATAATAAGGAATAATTATACCAAGTTTCATCGAAATCGAACCGTTAGTTTTCACGTGATGCCTGCACAAACAGACAGACAGACAGACAGACGGACAGACAGACAGACAAAAATTTTTTTAATCATATATTTGAGTTTGGTATCGATCTAGCAACACCCCCCGCTATTTATTTTTTCAATATTTTCAATGTACAGAATTGACCCTTCTACAGATTTAATATAGTATAGATTATACGTTTTATTTTTAGAAGTAGTACGAGATCAGAGCAAGACGATGATGACTGTGATGAGTTTTGTTTTAATGTTATGAACTAACAAAACCAAGAGTAGGAGATCGTCTGCGTTTCTAATATTTACATTGACAGCATTAAAGAAGCGGTAATAATATGTTCAAGATTAGTCAAATAACATAATATCATTAAAAAGACTTTCATTAAAAACAATAATTGCACAGGTAGGCAGTAAATTCAAGTACAGACATGGCTATGCTAGCAATTTCTAGAAGGAATGATATCTTTATAATAATAATACTTTCCATCATAAAAGTTTACCGGGGAAAGCGTTAAATGTTATGTATAACTAGAAACTAACAGATAGGTGGTATAGTTAATGACATACATAACATTAAGACTATAATTTTAGGACGGTTAGGCTAGTAACTAAATTGGTCATAAGTTTTAAGTCTCATGTGATAAGGAGTCGCGGGGGCATGTAATGGGTAACTTGTCGTCCGATCATGGACTATGCCTGGGTCGACAGCGTGTCGTACACCACGCACGAAATAGAGCTCTCAGCAATCTGACGCCCCGACCCACCCCCACTCTCAACAGGACACCATGGTTTTAGTCAGTACAAGTCTGACAGTCCTCCCACCCAGGGCAACACACACACAACCTTACATTCTTTTTATCAAAGAAATAATGTTAAATAAGCGAACAAGTTGCTTTGAAGTTTACTTACAATTTCCCTAATCATACCAAAGCTCTACCGACATAACTAACAAGTAATACAAATGTTATGCATATTATAAAACAAACGCTGAATTGACGTAGACAGCGCCAGTGCCCTTAATAAGGCTGTTTCATAAGCGAACGAAACGCAGCGAATATTTATAAGCTCGTTGTTTGGCTAGTTAATTGAAATACGCACGTATTTCAATTAACTAGCCAAACAACGAGCTTATCACCACGAGGAAAGATATATTAAGAAGGTTAAGCATACTCTTACTAAAAGAAATGTTAAAGCATATTTATGCATTTGAAAAAAAAATGGAAAGAAAATAGTTTTCTATGACACTTCTTAGCGTGTCGATGGCAAATTATTTTATATATTTTGTTTGGCCCTAAATTCAGCCACACGAACCCCGCTCACTGATGCAGTCATAAGGACACGTCGCATATACATTTGAGGTCTGAGCCGTCAGTGAATCCCCATGTGTGGAGGTTATCCTTGCTGCGGCCGACCATGACACTGAAAAAGCAAAATGTATGTACCTACTCATGTTCAGAACTGCTGTAAAGCTTTTATCCAACACTTTTCGCATTTCCAGCATTTAAATTAAAATATTATTAAATGCGCAAGCGCATGTCTTTTTATCTCAATAGAAATAATGGAAGTAGGTAAGGATGTATTCCCTATGCTAAATTTCAGATTGACTCTTCGATGCGCTTCAACTTTTGCTAGTATCGAGTGATATCTAAATATTTCTTTAAGTTCTGCAACATATTGATCACATTGTGAATACTATAAATAGTATTGGGAGGGTATTATATTTTCCCAAAATCTATATACCACCCGCTTGTATCTAAGATTTTCTTCAGTTACTCGTAAAATGTAAACTATCACTGAAAAACACAATAGCACGGTTTTAAGGTCTGAAACACAACGGTGGCGTTAAAACCGAGAATTTATACGTAAATTGCATAGATTGGATCTTCTGGCCGTCTGTAATTTGTGTTATAACTGTTTGCGCGCGCGCAGGATTTGTGGCAGAGCTACGAGCGTGTAGGAATATAGAGTGGGAAGTCAATACGTTTCGTAGTTAGTGTTACGAGATTACACGCAAATTATGACTACTGTAACATAGTTAGAAAGGAGGCTGTTATAAGTACTTAGTAACTTACCTTCCTTTCACATAATGCTTTCAGGACGGTAGCGGTTACTTAAACTGTTTCATCTTTGGATCTTTATTAAATGTCATTTCACACTCTAGAATTATTGATATTTTTCTTTCTATAAGATACGGTGCATAGTACTCACTACCAGTGTCCATGTAAACATGAAAAGATCTGTTGTGTGATCAGCGTCTTTTTATAAGCCTGAAATAAACCTTGTGCACATATGTATAAATCTCATAATTGAAAATAAACTGAAATATGACAGAAACAAAATTCTTCTGTGATACTAAATGCATACGTTTCTCACCATAGCTTGATTTTTTCTAGAAAAACGCGCGATTTATCCAGAAATATAATAAACAAAAACCTGTCTATACAACAGCATACACTACACAATCTCAAAGCTTACTCTATGTACAAAACATAGTAACATTAGTAACCCTAAGCGGTACAAGCCGTATGCGATAGCATTCTTGTTTTAATTTATTCGGAGTGGCAATTAAGGCTATGTTCCCATGGCACAATGGCTGGTCAGATGCGACAATTGTGCGCAAACCGGGCTATCGGCATCGGGTCGCGGCTGCGTTCTTGGTAAGATATCCAGTCCTGTTTTGGGGAGATTAAAATGTGGGTACATTGGTAGATGCGTAAGTGTAGTCTCAGCTTAGGAATACATTGGAATAAAACTGGTTTTACGCTGTTTTCAGTGGGTTGCTTTTTGGTTTACTGTTTATTTATTTTGCCGTTGTTTTTAAAAGAAAAAAAAAAAAAAGATTTTTTGCTTATTTTTCGTCAGGAAGAAGTGTGGTTATACAAAACGAGAAATAACCTTATTTTTACTTAGTTTACACAATGTACTCGTAAGTACCTACCTGCCTACCTATCAATTGCGTGAATCAGTAGTCATTGTCGTGTACTGAGTGTTTAGCAGATAAAATTGTTACGCAAATTAAAATAGACAAGACCTTCATATTTTATATGGTCTTCACCTGACGCTTTTTGTCATTAACTGATATTTGACATCTTAATGGAAACAGACTTCTGGAATTTGAATGCTTGGCGTAGCTTAAAGTTGAGAGTAGTAACTCGGGGCTTGTTTTATATAATTTTATTTAAAAAGCTTGTCGCTTAGGATCAGTTAAACTGTAACGAAGATTGTAGCTGCAGTTAAAATCCACTTAATTTTTTATAAGGTATGGTTAATAAAAACAACAAAGGCATGGGTAAAATGATTAGAAGATCAAAGCAGTAGTTAAATAAATTGTATGAATGTTTTAAATATTTGCCAAATACCAATCTGACAACTTGCCGTTAGCCACAGCATCGCCCAAAAAGAGAGCTCTAAAGTAGGGTTGCCATCTGTATAATTTGGAAACCAGGATAAGATGTGTGTAAACCCTGGAATTTAGATTCCAGAACCCGGACATGAGTCGAAGTGCGCACCGTTGCAACTGCATCGGGAGGGTTCGGGGGACAGAAAAGTGTGCGTGGGTCGCGTGCGGCCCATGACTTTTAATTTTAAAACCCGGACTACAAATGAAGCCCCCCCGGACGCTCCCCGGATGCCCTCTAAACTAGGACAAATCGGGGAAATCCGGGCGGATGGCAACCCTACTTTAAAACATTAACTTAAATAATATTGCATCCGCCGGCAACGTATATGCATCGAGGAGACGTGCTCTTCTTGGTGTAATACTTCTGCCGGTGTACCTCAGGGTGGCGTTTTATCTCCCTTACTCTTCGCAATGTTTATAAATTCAATTTCCAAGAAACTTCTTTCTTCCTACCACCTTTATGCAGACGATTTGCAAATTTATAAGCAAGCAAACCTTTCAGATCTGGCTGATGCAATCAACACTATCAACAAGGATTTGGCTAAAATTGACGAGTGGAGTGAGGCGCATGGACTGGTAGTTAATCCATTGAAGACCCAAGTCATTGTTGTTGGCAGCTCAAGGATGATCTCCAAGACAAACCGGTCGCACCTACCCCAGGTTAAATTCAACGGAACCACTATTCCTCTTAGTGAAAAGGTGAAAAATCTTGGAGTTTGGATAGACCAACACCTTTCTTGGGGTCCCCAGCTGCAGGACGTAAGTCGGAAAATGTTTGCGTCTGCTAAGACCTTGAGACGATTGCGGAACTTTCTTCCGACTGCCACTAAAACTGCGCTTGCACAATCCCTTCTACTTCCCATCCTTGACTACGCTGATGTCAGTTATCTTGATCTCACTGAGGCACAACTAGATAAACTTGAGCGACTTCAAAATTTTTGCATAAGATTCATATTTGGCCTTCGTAAATATGATCATGTTTCTGAATTTCGTGTAAAACTCAAGTGGCTTCCTATACGTCTTCGCCGGAATTCTCATATCTTGTTTCAACTCTACAGTATTCTGTTCAATCCTACTACCCCCACTTATCTTAAAGAACGTTTCAAGTTCCATCATGACACACATAATAAATATCTTAGGTCATCAGAAAATTTGAGACTAGAGATGCCAATGCATTCTTCCAGCTTTTACGACAAATCTTTTACAGTCGAAGCAGTACGTACGGCTATGGAATGCTCTGCCCTTGTCAGTAAGGCGGGCTCAAACCTTGTCCACGTTTAAAAATCTGGTAAAAAACCACTATTTTTCTCCTTAAACGTGTGTGACTAAAATGCTTCTTTGTTTTTGTTTATTATTTTTATAAGTATTATGTCTTGTATATATATATTTATAATGTTTGTATGTATGTTTGTTTTTTTTGTTTTTTTTTTTTTTTGTGCAAATTGTACACCTCGGACTACCAACAGTATTGTTTCTCCTTTCTCATAAATCCATCCAAAGGTTGTCTTGAAAAGATCGCTTTTAGCGATAAGACCGCCCATTGTGTCACCCTATGTATAAGATATACTCTGTACTAATAATTTATATGGTGTGCATAATAAAGTGTATTCTATCTATCTATCTATTGCATGTGTGAAACTGGATCAAACACATATTAAATCTTCGTCACTTGTCTGCCTCAAGTCCTTAACCCTTGTTTTACTAAGCTTATCACCAGCAAGACCTGTTCCACCATGATACAGCGAATTTCTGGTTTCACAGACAATCCGACCTTCCCAACCTATGGGGAAATCAGGATGTACTGTATAATGTTATCGCTATTGCAGATGAATGTGGTGCTCGACTAGCTGATCCTATCCCATGGAAACTGATGAGTTGGCATTGTCATGGTCAACACTGAGCTGGGATTGAACCTATATAGATACTTAGATGTCACCGAGCCTTTACATAGTCGTAATTACGCATAGGGGGAACAAGGTACTTAAATATCGCTGACTTTGGATTTGGCAATCGAATACGAAAAACGTGTGGATGCGGCCAGCCTGAGGACGCATAGGGAGTTTTTAATTTCACGAAGGACTGATAACGGACCAAATTTTCGAGTCATAGGCGACTCGCTGTCCGACCATGGACCATGCCCGGGTCGACGGCGCGTTGTGTTCCACGCGCGCCTCAAAGAGTGTCAGCATAATGACGGGGCCCTCTAAAGGGGGCCTTAAGCGGGCCAAAGACTGCCGTGGTCGCGGGACTACCGAATTACCGTGACCCCGGAACGTAAAGGGCTATTGAAGGACACCGTGGATTTTAGTCAGTGCAAGTCGTACAGTCCCTCCCGCCGTGCCCTGGGTGGGGGAAACTGATTTAAAAGACTAAAAAAAACCCCCTGCGTTGTGTGGATTTAACGATTTTCCAGGACATCTAGATACGTTTTACGGCAGCCAATACACTAGAAATTTCTTCGTGGGTGTAGGTGCGTTAACAAACATTTAAACTCACAAATACTAACAGCCAGACCCAGAACAACTGCTTGTAGATTATAAAAATGTTTTTTCCCTGCGGGTATCATATCCGTGACATGAAGCGTAGCGCCGCGGTGGCTGAGCGATAACTATCGCTAAAGAAGTTGTTCCAAATCTATGTGTTTGTGAGTTTTTTTTAAACGCACCCACGGTATAAGAAAAAATCTTAGTGTGGGGCTAAGTTTTTTTTCAATTGTATGAAATAAGTCAGATATATTCCGTATCAATATTGTAACCTACACTTTGTATCATAAACACCTTACCGTACACAAAGTAAGTAGCAAGTACAGCTTAGCAAAAGATTGCTTTATCTCACCGCTAGTAAATCAGGCGAGCAGGAAACAGGACGACGATGAAAAATGCCCGAGCAGCCGCTCGCGAGGCAAGCGTGATGATACGTGTGGATCGCGCTCCACGATTTATTAGTTGCCAGCCGATAACCGGTCGTAGGGTGTACTTAGCTAAATACCTTGTGAGATTTTCATAGTTTGTAACGTCATAAGTTACAAGGCATTCTTCTTCTCGGAATTGATGTTGATTTTGTGGTTTGGCAATACATAGCTTCATTTCTTCAATGGTGTTAGTTAATTATGCCAATATATAGTTAAGATATAGTATCTACTGAAAGTCCGAAGTAAATAGTGCGTCATTGTATTTGATTCAGAAATTTTACAATTCATGGAAAAATATGGAATGAATAAATAATCAAGTAGG
The DNA here is from genome assembly GCA_943136025.2 of Agrotis puta. Lineage (NCBI taxonomy): Eukaryota > Metazoa > Arthropoda > Insecta > Lepidoptera > Noctuidae > Agrotis > Agrotis puta. The sequence continues at coordinate 13,361,889 of OW964178.2, forward strand.
TCGTAAACTAACCGAGAAACAATGCAGCCTCCAAATTTAAATTCAATTGGCCCAATTACAGTTAAGATTTATTATAACATAGGTTCACAATTTTCTAATTAAGTATTTTAAAACATTCTGAACAAGAACAATTAAAACGAAAACAATAAGCGCTAACAAGAACAATAAGCGTTTAAATTACCATAATCGCAATCATAAAACAGTGTCACCAGAGAATTATTCCAATAAATGTGACAAAATATCACTTCAGAATAAATCTACCTGCAATAAATTTATAGGCCCAGGCTAGAATTTAAATCCTGTGTTTGTAGAACACAAAACATGGGGCAGGGTCGTTTATATTATACACAAAATGTCACAACAGCCGCATTGGTATTCAAACAAAAACAATCTAAATTATTCGAATTATTAAACCTATAGGGCCTATTATAGCGTGTATAGTTCGTTAGAACGGTCGGAGAGCGAAGGTCGTTGAAGGTTGGCGCGCTTTTCCGCGATCAACGGCACTAGATTAAACAAGATGGCGGGAGCGGCGCGTGCGCAGTGGCTGCAGTAACTTAGCTGGGACGATAAAATGTTGCACGCACTAATTTATTTGTTTTAGCGCAAAATTGCTCCACATTGCTCCACATAATTGTTATAAATTGTTTCACATTCTTAAAATAACTCAATGTAATTATTGAGTGGAATGAAACTCACGGTTTCTTTTTCAACATAATTCGACGATTTAGCTGCGTATAAATAAAATTGTGACAGTTGAGCGATTTGAATTAACGCAAGTAGAAGTTGTTTCATAAGATATTAAATAATTAACAACGAATCCAACTATTTAACTTTTTTTAGAATTTAACAACCATTTCACCCGTTTAATTCTGTCGAAACTGGCCAACCATCCTTTCTACTTGAGCATACAAATCTCGCCGTGTCTTCTATAAAAAATCCCTCATTCGAGTTAAAAAGCTCTTAAATTTGTTAATAATTTTGTCATCTCTAAAATTTCATAAATCTCAACGTTTGCGGTTTTTTTTATTAGAAAGACTATTCACAATCCTAGAAAAAAAGTTACCGCTCCGAAATAATCCCCAATCACTTCCTATTTCAAAAATCAGTAGCAGCATCTTAGCGGCCCTGATTTAGCTCTAAGTCGCCATTATAAATGTGCTTTTAATGTAACGATACGACGGCACGAGCGAGGCCCGATACCATTATGAATTTCGTCCAATCCGCGTTCAACTTGCACTTTAATTTTATTTAATATATACTTTGTTTAGTTTAAACTTAGTTTCACGAGAGTTTAGAGTAAGTGAGGTTGAGATTTCTTATGTAAATGTTTGTTTGTGAATGACTGGGAGATGGATGAGAAAATTCTTTAGCAGAGGAACATCTTAGTAGAAATTTTGGATAATGTTGGGCAACGCTACTAAAAGGTACCTTTAGGGAAGGGTGGGATCCACCACCTAGAGGTCCACACCGGGCATTGGCAGTACCAACTACTTGTATGCGATGACGGCTGAGCGATCCCTTTGACGGCTAGGCCTCACCAGAGCATCTAAAAAGGCCACTCTAGCAACATCACAATAAGCATTGCGATAAAATTAGTAAGATGGGAAATTATACTGTATTCTTCTTGTTCTTGCGCAGTTCAAAAAGCGCAGTTTTTAACCGACTTCAACAAAGTGGAACTTGTCAATTCGGTTGGTATTTTCTTATTTATGTACTTACTGATTACTCCGAGGTGTCTGGTCTACATTTGTCATTTGGTTATTATCACCGATAGTTTTAGTTTTGTGAGAATTTTATTGCTTATTACTATTATTATGTGTTCCTTCGTAATAACGGTCTTTATGAACATGCCTATAATAGGAAATCAAGATAGGAAAAGGTAAGATAATTATGATGACCTGATGATGTAAGAAAACGTGACATACGTAATTTTAAGGTCAAGAGGAAAATGGATTTTGTTCAATATAGAATTACCCAAGATACGTTGTTGGAAATAAAACAACAGATAATATTACAGACAGTATTAAAAAGTGGCCTACACAAAGTATATTTTTATGACATAGTCTAAATGTAGTGACGAAAGCTAAAGTTGTCCCCGGAACAATTTCAGCTAGGATCTTAGCTGCTACGAGTATCTACAGTTGTGTATAGTGAGCTTAAATATTTGTAAACGCACCCACGAAACAGGATATCGACGATGAAGAGTCAATATATAATATCTAACATTTTGGCCATTTTTGTTTTATTGCATTATTTATTGTAGAATAGAGTAATGCACATGCTGGCAAAGATCTTAGGTCTGTTTCTTATTAATTTTGCAAGATAAACAATTATTGCAATATATACTAAGTGGTGTTACGTCATTTACGATGGCAACAAATACTAATAAAATCTATCTAAAATATATCTAAAAACTAATAAAATCATTGATTAATATATTAATATTGTAGTCATAAGCATAATGTTGTAGTCAGTTTACATAAAACATTTAAAAAATCAAATATACTAAAAAAATAATTAAACGGACTTGAAACGTTTTTTACGCCTCCTGTAAAGTTGCGTTTTTGTAGTTATTATTTATTGACTCTTCATCGTCGATATGTGGAATACGGTTTAAAAAAAAAAAAACAACAAATATTTGTTGTATGTGAGCCCCCCCTTGGTCACGGGACTCACGAATTACCGTGACCCCAGAACGTAAAGGGCTATTGAAGGACACCGTGGATTTTAGTCAGTACGAGTCTGACAGTCCCTCCCGCTCTGCCCTGGGTGGGATGACTCATTTGATGATTTTACCACGCTGAAAAAAAATGTGAGCCTTCTTAAATATTCATTTCAATATGCTTTTTGGCATTTGTTGTTATAGCAGAAACAAAAATAAATTATCGGTGAAAATTTTAACAGTCTAACTATCATGGTTCATAATTTACATTCTGGTAACAAACGGACAGGCAGACGGACAGCGAAATCTTAGTAATAGGGTCCCGTTATACCCTTCTGGGTACGGAATCCGAAAAATATATATGTCGAACTAGATGAACGTTTCTTCCGCCCGCGACTCCGTCCGCGCGGATATCGGTCTTCGCGTGGATGGTTTATTTCTCCATTTTGAGTAACTCTGACAATGACATCTTATAAATATCTATTGGACCCAAATACGGCTAAGCCTATAATAATTAAGGAGATTCGCGGTTCTACAGAACAACGTCTATGAATAAAACTGAAAAATAAGAATTTTTTTTCTGCGTATTTTTCCAGGATAAAAAGTATATCCTATTTTATGCCCAGGATAATAGGGTATAATTATACCAAGTTTCATCGAAATCGAACCATTAGTTTTCACGTGATGCCTGCATATACAGACAGACAGACAGACAAAAATTTTTTAATCACATATTTGGGTTTGGTATCGATCCAGCAACACCCCCCGCTATTTATTTTTTCAATATTTTCAATGTACAGAATTGACCCTTCTACAGATTTATTATATGTATAGATTTGGAAAGCCTCTATTGCTTCTCTCTTGTCAACTGTAAACATCAATAATCAGCCATACAATCATAATAATGACGATAACATCCTCTACATAAATAGAAAGAATATAGTCTTTCTTCTTAGAACTCTATTAACTCTACAAAAGCCAACAATCTTTCTTTGGCCACGCTCCTACGCGTCCAAATATATAATTTGAAGCGAAGCGATGATTTTCTAAATATAATACTTAGTATTATATCAGGTCGCAATTCCGAAGATAACAGTACTGTGGACGAGCAGGAAGTTTATTTGTTTAGCGAGACTATTAATCATGGGTCAGACATAGTGTGGTGAAAAGTAGAAGGTATAATATTCTCAGGACACTTTAAACTCAGCCAACCTATGTCCATTGCTGGACATCAGGACACACTAACAAGCTGCGCACCGCGGTAGCTCCCGCCACTTAGCTCCTACGAGTCATTACGTGATGAAGCTTATATTCTCGTGTTATAACCTTCCTTTTTTTATCGGTGGTAAATCATCAAATGAGTCCTCCCACCCAGGGCAGGGCGGGAGGGACTCTCAGACTTGACTGACTAAAATCCACGGTGTCCTTCAACAGCCCTTTACGTACCGGGGTCACGGTAAATTCGGAGTCCCGCGACCCCGGCAGGCTTTGGCCCTCTACAGGCCCCGTCACTATGCTGACACTCCTTGAGGCGCACGTGGAACACAACGCGCCGTCGACCCGGGCATGATCCATGGTCGGACAGCGAGTCGCCCATTACTCGCCGCCCGCATGCCCGCACCTACGGTGGCCGGAGATCGTGTTATAACCTCCCTCAGGAATAGGGCTATCAAATGCAAAACTAATTTCTCAAATCCGACTTGTTGATCTTGTGATTAGTGACCAAATAATCTGACATCAGAATTCTAGCATTGAAAAAGTTCGCCAGCAAATGAAAAACAAAAGGAAGTTTTAGTTAACAAAAATGTGTTATTCTGGGTACGCGCTTCTCGGCTCCATTTTCCATATAATACGTAGACGTACGTAATAATACGTAGACTACAGTTTCATTCAAAGACGAATTTCATCTATACATATAATAAATCTGTAGAAGAGTCAATTCTGTACATTGAAAATATTGAAAAAATAAATAGCGGGGGTGTTGCTGGATCGATACCAAACCCAAACATGTGATTATAAAAATGTTTGTCTGTCTGTCTGTCTGTCTGTATGTGCAGGCATCACGTGAAAACTAATGGTTCGATTTCGATGAAACTTGGTATAATTGTACCTTATTATCCTGGGCATAAAATGGGATACTTTTTATCCTGGAAAAATACGTAGAAAAAAAAACTTATTTTTCAGTTTTATTCATAGACGTTGTTCTGTAGAACCGCGAATCTCCTTAATTATTATAGGCTTAGACGTATTTGGGTCCAATAGATATTTATAAGATGTCATTGTCAGAGTTACTCAAAATGGAGAAATAAACCATCCACGCGAAGACCGACATCCGCGCGGACGGAGTCGCGGGCGGAAGCTAGTATTATATAATTTATTCAATTACCAAGGCTTGTATAACAGTCAGATGTGAACTAATAACGCTGTACGAAAATTCTTGAACCTTCTGCATCTACATTTCCTACGCCACAAGTTGAACTGTGCCCTAATAGAATTACCATTGATTAAAAAATATCACGATCACGTTCAGTATAATAAACTTATTATTGTTTTAATTTAATTTATTACTTAAATTATTAGCTATTCATGTTTTGTGGGTTAATAACAGTCTGTCTGACCCAGTAAGAAGTTCTATTCATAAGTTTTGCATTTCTTATTATACTGCTCTATGATTTATTATTTCTTTTGTTCGTCGCTCAAAATATTTAAAAATATTAGTGTTTTCTCTTTTCTTTGGTCTTGTATAAATAGTATTTCGCTTTCGATTTTCTGAATTCGAATTTCATACTGTTATTTATCATCAAAATACTTATAATATTGATGCAAAGAACTTACTGAGTCAGTTTTTTAAGTACATAATGTAATTGGTTCAGACTTGTCCCTATCCTAATAATGTGTTTTATAAGAGGTCTCTAATAGACAAACCTGGTCTAAATCATAATACAAACAAATCATCAATTGGTTTATTGCGTAATATTCGTCATACAGTTATAAAACAATGACGTTACGTTATGCCAAATTATAAACACATCGCGCCGCTCGACATACCTAGTTACGTGCTACAATGAGTTAATGCTGACATACTGAGATTATGCTATGTGTCGGAATTAATTTTGGGAACAAAAAGGTTTGTCTATTTTTGAGACTGCCGAGACTGAGAAGGATATTGCACGCCATACATGGCCTAGAGATCTATGATATTTAATATGGTGTCAATAGTTGGCTGTAATAATAGAAAACAACTCCATTGGAGAAGTGATAACATTTGTATTTACAAAACAGAAAATGCTATTCATTGCACTTTGAAGAAGGCAGAGTACAGCGAGCACCTGCAACGTTACTATGCCAGCCACTTTCAAATAAGAACGCATTCCACAACATAAGCTCAACATGTTATAATTTTACAATATAAGTGTTGTGTCGCCCGATGTAATTTCATAAAATTGACGTCTGATTTCTCTCCCTCTTCCGTATTAGTTACACTCATTCGCTGGCGATTAACTGGAACCGAGCACAAACAGAGAAAGCAATGATTGTGGGTAATGTAGCAATGTTGCACTAGTTTGTGTGAATGGGAGGAAGTGTAACGTAAATGTGTTATGTGTTGAGAACGACACCCTTTAGCTGCGGGGAAGGGAGAAACTACACTCAGTGTTTTAACATCCTATGGAAATGTAAAGCTGTTTTTCGGTCACTTTTGGCCAGTTATACGTAGCCAGGAGCATAATCAAGCAAATACCACTGCTGGCCTCCTCTCTTTGGAGTAGATTGTAACCACGTGGGCCCAGTGCTGGTTGATGGACGTCACTAGGCTTTTAATTTTTTGAAACTATTTAAGTTAAGATTAGAGTAGTTAAAATTATTTTGACTTTTATTTTCCATTGATCATTACATTAATTTGGATGTTTTGTGTGAAAAATAGCTACAAGTATTTTTTATACATTAAGAAGGTAAACAATCACTATCACTACATATTACAAAACAAAGTCACTCCCCGCTGTCTGTCTGTCTGTCCCTATGTATGCTTAGATCCTTAAAACTACGCAACCGATTTTGATGCGGCTTGTTTTAATAAATAGAGTGATTTAAGAGGAAGGTTTACATGTATTTACCATACATAATATAATAGAGATTGCACCCATGCGAAGCCGGGTCGTCGTCGCTAGTCTTATAATAAAATTAGTGTCTAGATGGTTATCAAAGGAAACGGTAGTATGTTTGAAAGTTAAACCAGTCGTAAAGTTGAGCACGATTTCGCTGTCATGATGAACACAACGGCGCCATTCTGCTAAGGTGCCAACTTTGTGCCACAACAGACAGACCGTTCAGTTTCTCTATTTATCCTTTTAGTAAATAGTAATTCTAATTCTTGAGAAAACAATATTTGTATGTTAGAATTATACGTTTTGAACTATATAGAACAAACTTAGAGTTTTTTTATTAGATGTTTAAATTCGTCAAATAACTCTTTCCCACCCTGTGTAGAAAAAAGGACTGTCAGACTCTAATTGACTAATAATGCACTGTGTTCTTTCAGTTTCCCTTTGCGTTCCAGGTCCACGTTTGCTTTTACAGACCGTTCCGCGATAAGTACTTCAAGCATTTCAGTGATTTAGAATTACGTTAAGAAATACAGAACTTTTAACATATGGATTAATCAGAAAAAAATCGATAATCAGTCCTACTCATGCCATAAATCAACAAACAAATAAATCTTCAACTTGGTCTCTAAAGTTATCAGCGAAAGGCAACCTCTATGGTGTTTCAAATGCAATAACAACCATTTCCATCAAGTGGGCCGCACACCCCATTACTTAAACCAAGATTACTGCTTACAAATTAATTAATTCCACCCAATATTGCAAGCTACGACAATAACCCAGATACTAATGGTTATCGGTAATCAACAATCATTCAAGCCATCGGCTCTGCGGCCTTCAGAACTACCTTCAGAGGCTGGTCTAGGCACATTCCTACTAAAACAAATGCTAATTATATGTTAATCAGCTGTTTGAATATTGCAGCATCGGCATTGTAATGCGCTGTGGTATGTCAATGAAATTGTTTACTGTTTTGCTGTTGGTCTTATCTCGGGGTTTTGTATAACTATTATAATTGTTTGGAGCATGATATTCTAGACTAGGTATTCGTTTTTTGTTGTTACTGATTTATATTTGGAACGTATGACTGTTTTTTTTTTAATATAACGTTTAGCTCGCGTTTGACCACTATCTTGCGGATGGTAACCAATGATGTGGTCGACGGTGAAGTACGCATAAAATAGGGTACCGGTACAAGCCGCACTCTGCACATCCATCTGTACATTTCAAGATAGCTTAAGAAAATCATTTTAGAGCTCCGCTGGTGGTTATATCATCATCTGTCTAGCCTTTTTCCATTCTATGTTGGGGTAGGCTTCCAATCTCTCCGGAAGCAGTTGTATTTTAGTCTTTGACAAGGAGCGACTGCCATATGTAATCTCTACAACCCAGATGCTACTGGGTAGTATGATATTCCGGAAGACTGACTGTCCATACCGTTGACTACCGGTAAAACGTCACGTCACGTTTTTGAAAAAATAAAAAGAAAGAAAGTATATACTGTAAAAGATCTGCATATAACAATCGTTGTTAATGTGCTGTTGGTTGCATACTGCTCGGTCTAAGTTCATCGATACGGAAAGAAAAGACTGATTCCGATTACAACAGGTGTATAGGTAAACATAGTTACGTTGAAAAGACAGTGCAAAAGATTTCTAAAGATTTTGGGTCTTTAGCGTAAGTAAGAAACAAAATCGAGAAAAACAGTGTAGTTACGGTCGTGGAAGATTATATTTATGATTTCTTCTTTTTAGATCCTTTATTTAAAAATATAGATTTTAGAATATCAAACAATAAAAAAAAACCATTAATTTTCCTTAAAATTATAAAAAATATAATATCAGCTTATGATAGTGATCACAAACTTTTTTTGATGTGCGTATGGAACAAGAGCCAACAATATACAGGACACGTTATTAATACCCACCACATATTTCTCCACATATTTAGCAAGCCACCCAACATTTACACCAGCCAACACAATGATTACGATTACACGTACAAGCTAAGATAATACGGAGCCTACCATATCTTTCACAGTAAATACCAATCTTCACATCCAATTAATAGTAAGACAAGAGCAGAGCCTTCTCGCCCTCGTAAACTAGTATCGATACCTCGATAGGTTCGCCCGCCGATCGTAATTATCGATAGCGCAACACTAATTGTGGACGTCGATATCGAGTATCGAGTGACGATGACGCGTGATGGCTTCTCGATAAGGTGTCGATGGAATGTGTGTTTGATTTTGTTGGATTGGTCAATTCGTTGATGCGTTTTTGTTTTGTATTGGTATCGAGGGTTATCAAAACACTGCTCATAATCAGTTTGAAGTTACTTCTTGTGTGTGTAAGTAGATACCGGCAACCAGTCTTACCATGGGGTATCGTATTACCCAGTTACTGGGTTGTAGAGGTCCGATAGGCAGTCACTCCATGTAAAATACTGATATTCAGCTGCATCTAGTTCGACTGGAAGCCGACCCCAATATAGTTGGGAAAAGGCTAGGCGGATGTTGATGTAAATATGTACCGAATAGCACAGGAGAATACGAGAGACGTTTTACACACACAAATATACACTAAAACGCTAGTCTTTTGCATTACTTTTATTAGGTGGTAATATCATCAACTGAGTCATCCAAGGGACTGTCAGACTCGTACTGACTAAAATCTACCGTGTATCTTCAATAGCCCTTTTAGTTGTCACACATGTCTTTTATAAAATGCTGCATACAAGTAGATATATTTGTATACAATACATCCTGACCAATATTAGTAACCATTAACATAATACCTAAGATAATCATTCATAAAAGACGAACGCACATCACTTCATCACATCCCTACATCATTGTTTTACTCTCATTGCGCGCTACCGCAGGAAATTGTGCGCACACGCAGCTTTTTGTGACGAAAGGCTTTAATGCTCTATGAAATAGTTTTATTGTTCGCCTGTCATTACCGGTGTCATAAAAATGAAAGCTATCATTATGGTATAAAGAATTTATTTTATATAATTGCGCTGAACTACGTTGGTAAATAATAAAATATAATAATTAAGTTGGATTTATGACGCATTAGGGGCATGTCAGTAGAAAACTATTTGTTTACTTTTATTTGAAAGTATATACAATACTAGATAGTTCTGTTTTGACCGTTACATAATATACAATCAATACTTGACCTTTTAGCCTCTAACTTGATAAAATTACTGATTAGAAAATTTCGAGGACATAGCTTTTCAAATTAATTTCTATATTTCCGTTCTTATTATGGCTCCCTACCCTAACGGGACCCTATTACTAAGACTACACTGTCTGTCCGTCTGGCACCAAGCTGTTTGTTATAAACCGTGATAATTAGACAGTTTTTTCACAAAAGATGTATTCCTATTGCTTTTTGTCACGAATAAATGGTAAAAAGATATAAAGTACCGATTCCACCTAGCTTGTACAAAATATACGTAAAAGTGATTCCAATATCCTACTAACGGAATAAATAATTTAATTTCACAGGATGTTGTATAAGAGTATCGATAAGTTCCGGTACAAGACTTACAGATAAAATGTCCCATTTCCTTCAGTTAGTGAAACAGATCGCGTGGGTCGCTAACAGCTGATGTTATTAATATTTATGCCGTGTAATTAATCATAATTTAATACGAACAAATCCGGCAGAAAATATTGAACTGAACAGTACCTTTTGAAGTACGCTAATTATCGTTATAATTTATTAAAGTGACTATCTAAACAAAGTGACATTTTAATAGCGATAACGATAATAGAAAAGACATTAGGTATATTGTATGGGACTGACAAAAGCTAACGAAAAATGTGTATGAAACTGACAAAGACTATTGAAAAGAACGTATTTTACTGACAATAGGTATCGAAAAGAATGTATTATACTCAAAAGGTATAGCAAAGAATACATGTGAAGGGCATAAGCTTTTTTTTTGTCGTGGCATAATCATGAAATGTTTTCTCCGACCCAGGCCAGGACAGGAGCTACTGTAAGACTTGTACTGACTAAGATACACGGTGTCCTTCTATAGCCCTTCATGTTCCAGGGTCACGGTTGCTCGTTAGTCCCGCCACCAAAGCTTATGCTCCCCGCATAAGCTACCGAAAAAGTTTACGATATCGAAAATTCGACAGTCATTTGGACTGTGTTTTGTAGGTTCACTGAAACAGTTTTATTTTTCTGCATTAACCTATTAGAAAACCTGAACATGAAAAATACACTAAAACACATAACAGGTATAAAACAACCGAGATAACAAGTGAAAGTTGCAAAAAAACTCAACTTCAATTTCCGACTAACTATTCAACATGAGTTTTTGTGAAATCTCATCCTCTATCAGAAGATCTAATCATGTTTATCTATGCAAATGTAAGCAAGCAAAAAATAATTGCCTATATCCTTTAAAAACATCATCATTAACACGGTACCTACTTGCAAAATCAGCAGTCAATCAAATGTTACTTTGTAATAAGACCGGAATTACATGAGCCTTAACGTCCGGACATGTGGCAACACTTTAATAAAGCTTAGTTCACATCCTTCCGACACTACGTCACTTCAAGGAAACGATTTCGAAAAGTTGTGGGAACGATTTGAATTTCGAACGGTTTTTAAATGTCAGCCTATTGAGTTCAGTACTTTTGCGTTTCGATATTCGAATGAGTGTGAAATGCTGTGATTTAATGTGAGAAGATTTTTTATCGTGAATGGTGAGATTTTGTGATAAAAAGATGTTAAAATTTAAAGCTACAAACATCATTTTAGACTACTGGGAAATCTGCAAAATAGGTATGTTTTGAACATAATTATCTTATTTCTGTTCACGTATTTCAATAAAATTGTAGGTAGATACGATGCGATTGCTTTAACCATCATGCTCCATATCCTGTAAATCGCTCACGACGAGCAAGAAAAGAGGGAGGTACGGTAGGTAATGCAAAATCCAGCTGACTAATCCTTTCACCGCGATGACGCAATCTTAATCCAATACAACAATAAAATTAATTAAAGTCCATTGACTTATCCCGACACGTCACTAAAGTCCAGTCTTGTAGGGACTCCCCACTCACTGGGGTAAATTCTAAATAATTTGCCGCAGTAACCACCACATGGCCCTAAGAACTGGCCTTGACCGAAATTATTATTAAATGAATAAGCATTATTATAAGGTAAGCTATACCTAACATATTCCTTCTGAAGTTAAAAATGCGTAGAAATTGCAAATAAAAACAATTTACAAAAAAAAAAGTCGGTCTGACAGTGACAGTGACAGCTAAACGTCACAACTAGGCATAGACATTCTTATTTTAAACGCGAACTATAAGCTTCCTTCTTAACCAGTCAAGTACACCACTATCAGCACACAGAGTACATAAATAGAGGTAATCTCCGTGCAACCCCATTACTTTTACGTTGAGATACCGCGTCCCGTTACTACATGATACATTAGCTAGGCTGTGACACGGTAGCCATTACAATATCCCTGTCCAGGATATCGTAATGGCGGTGTGCTACAGGCTTTATAGTTTTTGTGGTATACTTTGTTTGTGGAAAATTATACGGCTTAAGAAGTGGGTTTGACTAGGTATTTCAATTTCCCTATGATTATGTGTTCAGGAGTTGAAGGGTGTATCCTAATCTGATCTTGGGCAGCTACAGATAAACTAAAAAAACTTATCGATAGATTCATTTACATTACTTAGTATATAAGCTAGGACTAGGATACATTGATTTAACCTCTCGGGCGATTTATAATTGTAAATGATAAAAATCAACGTCCAATGAGCGACTGTCTGTTATGTACAGACGCGTGTACGGGAGGCGCTGGGGTGTTTTCGCTTATGTACACCCGGGTGTACGTAACGCGCCCGAGAGGTTAAACAAATTGAAATAAGACAGGAAAGGAAACGAGATTTAGCGACATAGGATTCAAAGATATTTTGGTACTGTAGTTCAAAAACTTTTTTTAACTGGTTGGGCTGGGACGGAAAACGTCACCATATGCTACCTGTAACCTGGAAATGCTCGCTCCATCCTAGGTCTCAATTTTCTGAACCCTGTTTTAAAAAAACAAACTGACCTAAGAATGCATCAATTTGCGACCTTACAAACAAATTTAAAATAGTTTAACACATTTAATTTACATTACCTTTCACAATTACTCTTACCACTAAACAACAGCTATAAAATATCAAAACAGAAAACAAATCACAATACAGAATCAGCGAGAAAATAAACAGACCTTTCTATACATTTCCCTGACACCACCAATGATAATATAAAGGTAAAGAAAGCAACCATTTTAATTCGATCAGCTATTACGCGTAGAGGAAGCAAGGCAAGTGTGCATAACCCGACTAATTTGGAATGGTTGGTGTCTTGTTGAGCTAGAAGTGGTCAAGACGACGTTTTAAATGAGCAGGGTGTTACGACCTGAGAGCGCTGAACTTGGCTGACCATTAGAAAATCTAATCTTACGCCGCTTCTGTGTGGGTCGACGGGTACGGGTGCAAGAAAGTCCTAGACTATTTTTTTGAAGTGAAAACTTCTAAAATGTTAATCTCGCATCAGGACACGTGACCTGATCGAAAATTCGTAAGACGGCGCGGGGCGCTTGCACGAATGTTCGTGTGTGTTTATTACTATTCAAGTTTTCACTTCAGCCGGCACTGTCAGAGTGCAACCCGTCGTTTTTTAATTGAATTATTTTACTTAAAGGGTTTCAACAGACAATCATGGATTATTTTGCTTTACCATATCGCCGTTTTTTCTTTAATATCCGATACTGTATAAAAAAAGCTCTTGAATGCATACACACTATTTTTAATGCGCAAAAAAAAAACATTCAAAAAAATTCTTAGCCCTTGCCGGTACTTTCTTACAGCCATACAGTTGTCGGAGGCACCTGGGCCCCGCCCAATCGCGTCTGCCCCGTCCGACACTTACCCTGATTGAAACTATTAAAATGGGCGAGGTGAAAACCAAACACTATAGTTTAGCTTTCCACTCGCCGCAGATACGATAACTACATGTTTACTGTTATATATTATGAACTAGTACGTGCTACTCATTTTTATGGGGAACTTGTTAACTACAACACTACTTGAAGTAACTAGAGAGTACATAGTAGGTACTCATAGTTTTAAGTTTGTTATCCTACTCCTTTTTCTTTTTATTTTTATCCTGGTAAAATCATCAAATGAGTCCTCCTAGCCAGGGCGGGGCGGGAGGGAATGTCAGACTTGTACTGACTAAAATCGACGGTGATCCTTCAATAGTCCTTTATGTTCCAGGGTCACGGTTACCTGATGATACAGTCCCGTGACCCCGACAGGATCCTACTCCCTATTATCAGCTATCCTACTAATATCATAAATGTTAAAGTTTGCGAGGATGAATGTATAGATGCTTGTTACTCTTTCAGACAAAAACTACTGAACGGATTTGGATGAAATTTGATACACAGATAGTTTATAACACGCACGCACACACTGCACAAGGATTGCACAGTATTGTCTGACCATTTATTTCCTTCGAATTTTGTAAGAAGAAATGGGTTTCTTCTTCTTATGTTGTACAGGTGAATTTTCCAACAGGGCGTGGATGGCTGTATCCGAAACTGAGGAATATTGAAAAACACAAAAGAGTCTCGAGGCGAAAAGTAACTGCATCAATGGATTAAAAAAACAATAATCTTGGCCGAAACCCTCTGATTTTAGAAAAAAAATGAATAAGTTTTTCTAATTTTCCCCTACAGAACTGATCCCAGTACCCAACAGAACTGCACTATCACCAGGAGTATCCGAGCAAGTGACAGGCGAGTCGACATGCAGATATTATAGCGCTGCGTCCGCGCCGGGGCGTGGGCAGAGCTCCGAGTTATTGCTTGTCCCACTGCCTGTTACCGTTATCTTATAGCCCTTTATTATATGGGACTTTGGTTTGTTGCAAATTGCATGGTTTTTTAGTTGACAATGATTGTATTAAAGAATAGGATGGAAGGGGGAGCATTACTTTTTTTGATGTGTTAATATCATTAAAGCCTTTGTCAAACAGACTGACGTGGCGAATGTAATGTATGGAATTATTTGAATCCAGTCGTAGATAGAAAAGCGAAAGAGATCCGATAGCGTAACAGAACTATCGGACTGACGCGATGACGTCTCGCTTCGGTTCGGTATCGCGAAAACGCTTCGCTTTCGCCTGTCTGTTTGACAAAGGCATAAATGAGTGACCAGGGCAGGATGGGAGGAACGTTAATAGACATTTATGTTCCGGAGCCACAGTTACTCGATAGTCCCGACAGGCTTTGGCCCTCTAAAAGGGGACGCGTCATATTGCTCACCGCTTTTTTTGGCGCGCGTGTAACACGACGCGCCGTCGACCCGGGCATGGTCGGACAGCGAGTCACCCAATACTCGCTGTTTCAAACAAGTATCAAAAATCGACCACATCACTTACCATCAGGTGAGACATTTACAGAACGAGAGCCAATCGCTAAATAAATAAAAAATAGTAACTATTTATTTTAGACATTTTATGGTATTCATAAATAGCAGCCTGGTTTGTAAAGATTAGGATATGAAAGACGGAATATTTTTTTTTTTTTTTTAAACATTGCCCCACACTAGGAATTTCTCCTGTGTCGTGGGTGCGTTTACAAACATATATATTCACATACACAAATGCCCAGACCCGAAGCAATTACTGGTAGATCATACAAATATTTGCTCCGTGCAGGAATCGAACCCGCGACACGCAACGCAGCAGTCCAATTGCCCAGCCACTGCGCTAACCGTGCCGTCAATAAATGAGGTTACTATTTTTTATTCTTTTTACTAAATAAAGTAATTCACAACGCAAATTAAAATTGCATTTCTGTAGGGATCTTTTAGCTCTCGAATGATGTTGCGAAGAGCGCACTGCTGGTAAACTTTAGTGAAATGTGTTACAAAAACAGAATAGAGTAGTTAGAGCAGTTGACGTCAGGACTGGCGCAGTGGCTGACCGACTAACTGCTGCTCTGCGTGTTACGAGTTCGATTCCCTCACGGGACAAATGTCTGGACGATCTACACTTAGTTGTTTAGGCATTTGTGGATTCACATGTTTTTAAACGCACCCACGATACAAACGAAATTCCTTCGGTTTGGTTAATTAGAATTTTTACTAAATTAAATAGTACACCTATAAAAAAATTGTGTTCTTGGAAATAGTAAGTACAAAACATAATCCGCCTTATTACAAAAAGAGGTTTAACTAAAAACCCAGGTTTAATCTTGTTAAACTATGGTTTACACAGACATTATTACAAATCGAGGTTTTTCGATAAACCATGGTCTAACAGTAGTAGCTGTCAAAGGTGTGTCAAAGTTTCTCATAGCAAATTTTTCATTGTGTTGTAGTTTTTGTGTAATTTTCACCCAAAATGGATTGAAATAAGGTAGGTTTAATTGTTATTACTCATTGTGGATTTAATTGTTTAGACAATCGTTCAAATGGCGGTACTAAAGTCGAGGTTTTATCTTAGTTTTGTAATACGGACAAATTTAAACCATGGCTCTGCAGATAAGCCTGGACTTGATAGACCAGGTTTAAACCAAGGTTTATTTAGTTTTTGTAATAAGGCCGATTAGGTTTACCTCACCTACAAGTAGTTAAGTGGAACATTAATTACATGCTGCTCTTTAGATACCCTGGTAAGTATTTTTTTTTATCGTGGTAAAATCATCAAATGAGTCCTCCCACCCAGGGCAGGGCGGGAGGGACTGTCAGACTTGTACTGACTAAAATCCACGGTGTCCTTCACTAGCCCTTTACGTACCGGGGTCACGGTAATGGGTAAGTCCCGCGACCCCGGCAGGCAGCCTGGTAAGTATTAATAAAGTTTATGTATCATTACTAGACGCTAGTCAAGAAAGGCATAATGTAGACAGAAGCTTTCCAGTCTTCCATACCACCTGGCAGGGCGGCTAGTCTATTAACTATTGGGCATATTTTCAGTCGGTAAATACCCGACAGTGTACACCGACTAGTCGGCAAGCGTCAGCTGATGATAGTTAAGAAATCATAAACTCAGCTTTACATGAAACTTCACAAGGACATTGCCGAAATAGGCCTTTTTTTACGTGGTAAGCTTATCCAACGACTTCCCGCCCGGGGCGAGACGGCAGGGACTGTCAGACTTGAAGTGATCAAAGTCCACGGTGCTCCTTCCACAGCTCTTATGCTCCGGGGTCTAGATAACCTGATAACACAGACAGTCCCAAGGCCTCGGTGCAATATAGTCCTTGAACAATGATCGACTTGGTTTACTAAGCGGTCTTTATGCAGCCGACAAGTCGCCCAGTTGAATGGTCGGCCCATCTCTCGCCATTACTTATTTACAGTGTACATAAACAAATCGTTATTTACATAGATCATGGTAAAAGTTTAACCTGTAGTAATTAAACAACCTCGTTAGCGTTCTAAATACTAACTGATGCAAATAAAATATATGCCTACATAATTAAATCGTAAAAACATGAATAATTGTTGTTTTTGTAAATGAAAACTAGAAATTAGTATGTGATTAATGAGTGGAAACTTGCTTCTTTACTCGTGGTTTATCATTGGTACAAGATACTCTAGGTAAGTACTTACATATTGGTATGAGCTATCAATTTGGGCAGGCGAACGGCGAGTACTGGGTGACTTGCCGTCCGATCATGGACCATACCTGGGTCGACGGCGCGTCGTTTTCCACGTGCGCCTCTAAGAGCTGTCAGCAATTTAACAGGGGAAGTGTAGAGGGCTAAAGCCTACTGGGGTCACGGAATTGTCTTATCAGTTAGCTGTGACCCCGGACCGTAAAGGGCTATTGAAGGATATCGTGGATTTTAGTCAGTACGAGTCTGACAGTCCTTCCCGTCCCGCCCCGAGTGGGAGATTGATGACTTTACAATGTTAAAAAAAAATAAAGGCATTTTGTGTTTCTTGTCCCATATTACACGGAATGTTACTTTTTTTTTTAGCGTAATAAAATCATCAAATGAGTCCTCCCACCCATACTGTCAGACTTGTACTGACTAAAATCCACGGTGTCCTTCAATAGCACTTTACGCACCGGCGTCACGGTAATTCGTTAGTCCCGCGACCCCGGCAGGCACACGGAACGTTACTGGCGAAATTTTGGTATGGTAAGCTTTAGAGAAAACTCACCCCTTTTAGTAGTGACATCACTACCAAAAGTGGTGAGATTTCTCTGAAGCTGACTGTACGAATGTAACCAAAGGAATTTTTATAAAGCATCTTTCGGTGGTTAAGCAAAAGCGAGAGAGGCGGCAGAGGCGACCCCTCCCCTATCAGAAAAACCATGAACCTTACCAGTTTCATGACAAAAATAAACGCCAACTACTTTCTACTATCTCTACGGAAGTTACTCCCTTGGCACAGCCCTGCAAACAATATAAATTGATTCATCTCATTCCCATATCACAGGCTTCCTGAAATCGTGCCTCCTGAGGTCGAAATCTTAGAAACTATTGTAAGGGAACCGAATATCGTACATTGTTGGTCAGTGGTGCTCAACCTGCTGATTTTAGTTAAAACCTTTATGAAATCTTTTCTGATACTTATTTTATAATTTATAGTCATTAAGCATGAAAACATTTAGAAAAATTTGCGAAAAGTGTTCGGCACTTTCGGTGTTAGTAACTTTCAATGTCCAATCGACGAGAGAATAAAAAGTATAAGTCACAAACATTTTATGACCAACGATTTGCTTCAATCGATTTCTTTAATTTTATCAGATTGAATGCTATTATGCTTCGGTTAAGTGTTACAGCTCCAGCCTTACCAGATTGCCTGCCGGGGTCGCGGGACTAACGAATTACCGTGACCCCGGTACGTAAAGGGCTATTGAAGGACACCGTGGATTTTAGTCAGTACAAGTCTGACAGTCCCTCCCGCCCTGCCCTGGGAGGGAGGACTCATTTAATAATTTTACCACGCTAAAAAAAAAAGCCTTACCAGATTATAAAAAAAATTCGTCAACACCTTTTTTTTCCAACCACCGGGGTTATGGTATTCGTTAGTCCCGCCGATCCCGGCAGGCTTTGGCCCTCTAAGTAGGGGCCCCGTTACTGTGTCACCTCGTACACTTACTATTATTGTAACAATGCATAGCATTTTTTTTAGTCTCAAGTTTGACCACTATCTCGCCTGATGGTAGGCGATGATGTGGTTGACAGTGAAGCCCTCTTGCTTAGAAATAAGGATAATGAACCACTCTTGACTTAAAGATCCCAACTATAATAACCATTTTTTATAACCTCATGTATTATCCCCAGTAAAGGTTGAGCATCCCTGGTCCAGATATACCGTGTGTACAGGGCCACAAGGCAGCCGACAGGTAAGCTGACCCCGCGCTCGGCCGCGTATAAATCCCATTGTTTCAGCAGATAGATATTATTTAATATGTACGCCAGATATATAATACTGTGTGTTATACTCCGCACATTGTACAGCCCTTTCACACCTCCGTATTTATGTTTTGTTGCATCTCAAGTGATAGCTGAATTGTGTGATTGTCGTCGTAAAGGGTGATTATTGGTGATGCTATCTCGGATGAACTATCTTGTTGTGAGGGCAAGATAAATGGACAATCGCGACTGTGGTAAGCGCCTACTTTTTGAATTTGAAGTTGGGTCTTGTCTCTTTTAAGAAGTGAAGTTTGATACATTGATAGATTTCACCTTCATTAATCTGCACATGTAAGTCTCAATTTATAAATTGGTTCATGTATGTTCAAAAACAAGTAACGTGTGTACAGTCTTTAAGAAAATTGTAAACCACTGGAAAATTAGATGTTCTATTTACGCTAATTTTTAAAAAACATGTGGGAAGTCCTTTTTATTTTGACAGGCCTGTTGGTCTAGTGGTTAGTGACCCTGACTGCTATGCCGGAGATCGTGGGTTCGATTCCCATCCAGGTCAAATGTTTGTGTGATGAGCACGATCATTTGTTCTGTGTCTGGGTTTAATTTATCTATAATATGTATGTATTTAGAAATATATAAGTATGTTTATCAGTTGTCTAGTACCCATAACACAAGCTCTGCTTAGCTTGGGACTAGATGGCGTTGTGTGATAGTTGTGGAATATTTATTTATTTATTGATAAATCGATGCATCCCTTCAAACATGCGTTACTACGACAAGAGATTTTAAAATCGAAGTTATTTATTTACGTTTACGTCACTCACTCGTACTAATGCCTCAGTTCTATCTAAAATAAATATTATTAACGATTTCATTCGCAACAGTAATTGGGTGCAAGTAACTAGATAGTTACCCGAGAAACTAAGTCCCCATGACTCGATACAATCAGTACTATGTCTCATCGATATAATCGATTACGATAGAATCGATTGTCAACTCGAATGGAAGGCGTAAAGGGCGCAAAGCGAACGTACGCCCACGTGTTCATGTCATCTCTTTGTATCGGAAGCTGTGGTATGGTGCTCGTAGCTTATTACGTCGCATCTTTAAGCTTTAAGATAGCCGCAAAACTTTTACCATATTCATCCGTGCACATAGCATAGCACTGGTGGGTACAGATTAATCTAAGATGTGTTTTTTATAAGGCATGATTTTATTTTACAAGAAATAAAACGGCTGAAAAATTAAACATAAAACATGAAAGTATAGTATATCATTTTTTTTATCGTGGTAAAATCATCAAATGAGCCCTCGCCCGCCTTCCTCCGCCCAGGGCAGGGCGGGAGGGACTGTCAGACTTGTACAGACTAAAATCCACGGTGTCCTTCAATAGCCCTTTACGTACTAGGATCACGGTAATCCCTTAGTCCCGCGACCAAGTATAGTATATCATAACACGACTTTAAATTGTACAGTGAATACCTGTTGAGTTCAAGCGATATAAAGAGGTGAAAGCCGGTGAAAAATTCCCCCTTTTTTTACACATCCTTCCTTTCCCTTTGCCCTGTAGTGAGGTGAAATATTCTTAAAATAAGCAGTAACAAATATGTTTTATTTGATTAAGTACTAATTCAAATTAAACTCTCTTCATTCTCCAAAACCAAAAGACGCTTACAGCACCTCAATGCTTTACAAAACAAAACTGCTACAATTCCACGAACACATTCGTAATTCTTCCGAAGCTACTCGTACATACACACATCCATATATAAAGACAGTTATTCTTTAAGTAACGTGGACATATCCAGAGCAGGATTCCAGCTTTAATTAACCGCATCGAATGTAATTGATAAGCCCATGGATACCCACCTTTTTGGATAATTAATATAGAGTAGTTTAATGTTGTCGAGTCAACCCGTTTTGTATACAAGAATACGGTAGCGAGAACTTTGGTGTGGTAACGAAAATGGTATCTTTTTGGTGTAAGCTAACCAGTAAGTTATGCTGTCAAGTTAGTTATTTAATGTTAATAAAGAGGTTTAATTCCCAGGATGTCATAACAGCTCGGGTATCAAGTCCTTTTACGCTGGAAATAAATAGTCTATCTTGGTCGAATCCTGTTTTTTTTTACGTGGTAAAATCATCAAATGAGTCCTCCCACCCAGGGCAGAGCGAGAGGGACTGTCAGACTCGTATGACTAAAATCCACGGTGTCCTTCAATAGCTCTTTACGTACCGGGGTCACGGTAATCCCTTGGTCCCGCGACCCCGGCAGGCTTTGGCCCTCTAGAGGGAGGCCCCGTCGTTTTGCTGACACTCTTTGAGGCGCGCGTGAAACACAACGCGACGTCGACCCGGGCAGTCGAATCCTGATGCCGAACTTTTGTCTATAACCAATCAACTACGTAATTTGTCTATCCGAGTGTTAAAAATATCCAATCAGAATCAGTCGTGAAAAAAAATAGTCGGGATTTAGATTGAGACAGAATAACCAGCTAAGCAGCAACTGACATTGTCTCTCGAAGTCTAAAGATATCCAAAGAAGCAGCCGTAAGAAAATGGATCAAGATTTCGTTCGAGTCAGAATATTAGTTTTGGAGACCCCTAGAAGAAGGGGGACTTAAACTGTTTGATGGGGTTCTTCAGAAACGTCTGTGACGTACTACTCATAACTGACGTGCTTGTATGGCCAGATCTATGAACGAGGATGAGGGGAAAGGAATAAGTAATGATCGCAGCAGGTTCTAGTGTGTCTGCCTACACCATGGGATAAAAGCATGAGTTTAGTAGAGTCTTAGCCAACAATTTACTGGAGTATAAAGAATTTACCTCTTAAACCTACATTAAATACCAAATCATTTGAAATTATTCATGTTAAACCGAAGGATTCGACTAGTTCAGCCTTTGAGTATCAACTTACTAACGAAAGCTACTGTACTACACGTACCATATAAATAATCCATTAAAAAATCTACTAAATTCTAACGTAAGGCTATGAATTGAACTCCTAACCTCCGTACCGCAAGCTGTTGGTCAATTATCACTACTATCTATCCTAGTTCATAAAAGTATCCGCCTTTCTAACACAACACTTAACGCTCTGCTCACACCATAAAGGATAACCATCATGAAGATAAAACTTATAAATAACTTATCTGCATCAGTAGCGCCATTAAGTTACGAACTTACATATGATCTGCTCTCAAATCTTAAAAGGCTATAGTCCAAACATTAACGGTTCACGCATAATTATTGTTATTGCACAAAAATGTAATTACTTGCAGCGATATTTATTGATAAAAACATATAAAATATGACAAGACGACCGCAGAGACCGGCGGAGATAAAAGAGGATCTGCACTTACGCGACTCATATGTGTAGTCTTGACCTTACTGTGGGAGTCTTAAGCCCGGTTTCCACCACGAAAAAGTGCGAGAAATGGTTAGACGTAACGAACTCTTTTTTAACCGACTTCAAAAAGAGTTTCTTAATTCGCTTGATTTTTTTTCCACTAATTTGTCCATGGTTTCTGATACGATTTGTATGATTCTTTTTTTGTTGGTTAATGAAATAGGTTTGCGTTACAACCAAGAAAGCGTTGAGTCGACTGATTCCTAGAGCAAGCTAATTTTTCTTCATTTTGACCCGACTCTGTTGGTAGAATCACATGTTAGCAGTTTTCTCTTAGGTAAACGATGTTATTGGTCCGCTCCGCTCTTGGTGGAAACCTGTCTTTACAAAAAAGATTTTGTACAAAACATCGTGTAACTACAATGAAGTTACAACAAAGCCATAAGTAACATAAGAGTCCGCGTAACAAGTTGTTTTGTTTTAATAAAGATTTTAGTAATATAATAAAACTAAACTGCTTCCTTCTCTCACACATCAATGAACTCCCGTCTTTCCGCATCCAAACATCTGTTTTCCACTATAGTCTCATAATTTAATTAAACATAATTACAGCACTTATAGTTTACGTACATACTAGCCATTCACCTTTCATTTCCTCGCAGCGCTGCAGTCGCTGCACCGCTCCAACCTTACTACACTCTCATAACCTATAAACAATTAATTATAACAATTTATCGCGCCTGACTACAGATACGCGACAAGCGAAGGAATGTGCTACAGTTTAAATGAGGCTGCGCGGGAGTTGAACCGGTCGGGGGCGATCGGCCGCCTCCGCGCAACTTCGGGGAAAGGCCGACCATGATTTATAGCTAAAATTAAACTCTGAGTACAGGTCGCAGCAACCGAATGCAGGGAAATGAGATCACGACCGAGGCAGGGATCGATTATATCGATAATTTGACGGCTCAGTTGTGAAATATCTTAATCGTGACAAGTGGGAAATGCCAAAATATATAACGTGATGTAACCCGGTGCTACCTTTATAAGGCCTTAAAGTTCGATCCAATTAACGGTTTTCTCATTTCCTGTTTATTAAACGTAAGTAATGCTTTCCAATATCAATTAAAAATTAGGCGTTAAAAGGTTCGTATACGGTATACCGTTCTTTACATAAAGTGTGATACCTTACGATCTCTGAATTGTTTGAACTGCGAACACCGCAGAAGTCCGGACGTCGTAAAATCTAGTTCCATAAAAGGGTGACAGGGCATTCGCAGATCATTCCCACCTAGCACGAATATCATTTTGAAACGAGAATATTATCTGATCTGTCATCGTGAAATAAGACCTCTTAACAGTCATGCGCACTATCGTATAATTCCCTAATTCGCATTGTTCTTATTGGTCCATCAATCGCCGGCGCATGCGCTGTAGAGTCCAACGCAGGGTATATATTGCTGGTTGAGATAAAATCGCGCCAGTCGAGCTGCGGCAGCGGTCGCGCTATCTCGATCTGGGAGCTAGTAACTGCGGCCCGCAGGTCGTTCCATACAAATTGTATGGCATATCTACTACTACTTTTGGGCATAGTTAACCTTATAGTTTTCTTGTAGCATGTTCCCGGCCGCTAATGGGAGCGATTCATCGCGTCAATGGTGTGAGAAACGCGTAAATAGTCCTGCCCTGAAGATGGAACCTGCTGATACCATTCGAATTGTATCGGTGTGAATGTAGGAAATTGGATTTAGTTGCTCGCTGAAAAATAATAAATGGACATATAGGGCACTGACCAATGGCCATTTATTACCTACGAGATGTTCACATGTGAACTTAAATGCTTGCGTGTTAGTTATTCTAACATGACATATATTTACATAACCTTTAGATGATCGAATTTAAATCTGTACCCAACTAGAGAGCTGATGGCTGAATGACCTATCCGTCCGATCGCTAGTGTGGACTGTTTGTTCTAAGATCTAGTTTATATACCTCTCTATATAACTGCTGGGTGAAAAGACGTCTCAATGAATTTTCAGTTCAGAAATCAACAACCTAACTAAAAAGTTATTATGCTATTAGAAATTCTAAGCTATATGTAACGTAGGCACAGACTCATCTGAACACAACAAGAACGTAAATGAATAAATAAATAAATATTCCACAACTATGACACAACGCCATCTAGTCCCAAGCTAAGCAGTGCTTGTGTTATGGGTACTAGACAACTGATAAACATACTTATATATTTCTAAATACACACATATTATAGATAAATTACACCCAGACGCAGAACAAATGATCGTGCTCATCACACAAACATTTGTCCTGGGTAGAAATCGAACCCACGACCTCCGGCATAGCAGTCAGGGTCTCCAACCACTAGACCAACAGGCTTGTCAAATAACAATAACTACAATATACATAGAAAAAATAAACAAGGCTCCATTTATCAATCTATTTATGTTTATATTGAACAAAATACTCTATTATTTCAATTTCTTCGAATAAAATTTACCCTCGTAAACACAATGACAGTGAAAACAATTTTATGAAAAATAAATTCTACTAAGCTACTGCACCATATCACTTGGCCTCTTATACCAGAATAAATTTACACAGCAATAAAAAGCACATAAAGTGACATAATAGCACTGCATCTGCCGTCCCTCCTGCTTCTAAATAGCTTCATAATACGGTTGATAGTCATATCTAGTCCATCTTAAATTAACATATAAAATACAAGACCGCTTTATGTGTTTATAACTCGAGAATCGCTGAACGAATTTTGATACAACTTTTAGTCCTATTTTTCTTATTTTTATGCTTGTTTTGATATGTCAATACAAATTGATTATTGAGATGTTTCTGTCATACGTATTTTATTAAAATATGTAGCTGAAAGATTGATTTTATTATCGTGTAATATAATATTGTCTGGAGAAAACTAAAAATAGGCTGGAATGGACGTTACGAGAGAAAAGTTTGTCTAACAGTGGAAAAATTAAGCCTTTAAAAAAATAATTTGTTTTGTCTATAATTTTACAAAATCAAAAAAAAAAACAGTTTCTGATACAGTTATGCCCAGAATAACCATATTAAATCTTTTATAACATCATCCTACAAAACAAAATGATGACTTTGAAAAAATAACAGTACCATAAGGCATATTCATCGCCTTTTAGTATAAATTCCTGCTATACGAAATACCAACTTTTGGAATTTCTGGGGTTACGTATGTAACATCTGTCTAAATATAGTGCGTATTTAATTTTAGCCGCTCCACAACAAAACTAGACCTAATTTAAACGAAAAGTCTAGAACATGTTATCTAGCACAAAATCTTAAACTTGAGCAGATAAGCTAGTTAAAAATCTGAGAAAAATCCGACATTACAACAATGCTTTCCGAGTAAAAAAACGGGTATTTTAACTTTTCGCATCAAGATTACCAATGAAGATAGCACATGCGAATTAATTCGCAACATTGAGAGTGTATGCGACCTCTAAGCTCGTAAAAAATATGAGAAGAACCCAAGTTCATATCTTGGGAATACGGAACCTGACTTCTGAGAAACTGCAAATGTAAGAGCTTGCATTATGTGCGACTCTGTACGGAACATTGTGCGAAATTATCTAGATTTCGAGTATCTTTCGCGCGATAGTGAACATTCGAAATTCAAAAGCGATTTAGTTTTAAGATTCCATAGATATTGTGTAATAGTTTATGTGCCAGTAAGGTCGTTTGTGTTCTTATTTCAATAGATAAATTTAAATGAAACTCCGTTCGATTGTATTTTGTCCAAATGTATAAAAGTACTGACTGTTTAAAATATGTTTAAGTAACTGACGTCAAACAAGTTTTTACGTAAAATTCAAAGGTCAGAAACTGTAACATATAACCCTGAGGGCGTTTCATTGATTAAAATATAAAATTAAGTGCGTCTAGACGTTGTAACTAAATATGTCTGGAACGACTTAATGACGGGAGAATTATTATGTCTTAAAAATAACTTTTTTAGTCTTTTAAACAGTTGAAAATAATCTAGCATTGAGTAATGAACTCAATGTTATACAGTATATTTTTGAAGCGTATAAAAAAGAAAATTTGCAGAAAACTATTTTAGTTTGAAAATGTTTGAGCATGTGATCATATTTAATATGATTCTGCCGCATGATTAATACTATTTCTGTAGATATCAATTTGACCTGTAGAAAGAGATAAACGGCTAGTTTTTTTGTAGAGCATATTCTCTGTCAGGCACTACTTATATGATGTTTGTCGCTGATTCGTCATTCGTCATGTCTTCGTGTGAGAGAGCATAACGCTTTATGAGGCCAAAACTAGCCACCCAAACGACATCGCCGATATCTATAAAAATGTTTACCAACTGTACCTTTGTAAGTAATTTAAGTAAAGAATCATCTGCCTAGCCTTTTTCCAAACGTATTTGGGTCAACGCCCAGTCGACCCGGATACAGCTGAAAATCAGTATTTAATGCCAGTTTATGTTGCGACTGCCTACCTGACCTCCAACAACCCAGTAACTGGGTAATACGATACCCCTTGGCAAGGTTGTCAGACTTTGGAGCTTCTGACTGAATAGTAACGACTGACAAAGATGTACAAAGTTACCTCACAACAAAGAGCTTAATATGGACATTTAATTGAAATCCTCGTTCAACACCTGGGTGTTGGGGGTCATTTATGGGTTGAACATGGACTATACCGATGACAGCCGGGTCCAACGGCTAAATTAACCTCTCGGGCGCGTTACGAAAACGCCCCAGCGCCTTACGTACACACATCTGTACATAACAGACAGTCGCTCATTAGACGTTGATTTTTATCATTTTCAATTATAAATCGCCCGAGAGGTTAATTATTTTTTTATGTACAGTAGTTTTGCCCTTGACCTTTATCCAAGTCAGGGGTGACAAAGACAAAGTCGACGTAACCTATTCACACGTAACTTTAAAGAGATTAGGGTTGTATGCGTTCGGAAACACAGATTTATATAAAACTCTCCGGCAAAACTCATCAGGCCATACAACATAAACATTATAGGTTATAAAAAAACTTTTCCAATAAATTTCCGGAGACCGGTTGAAAGGTAGCCGGTCCGAACAATGTCTTGGACGAGATGCGATCACTGATTGCTAGTAATTATACCAAACAGATTCTTGTTAACACACGTTCAACGAATAAAATAAAAAATAATTTAGGCTACTGTCCCTTGTGTATTATGCGTAGTTTATTTTATATAAACATGCTCGCTGATTCTTTGGTAAAAATAAAAGCGTTACATTGCTTTCTTCTTCTCGAAAGAAGTTTCTTCTTCTCTCGTTTTCAGGCGATGAACTGCCTGTTTTTCCAATGTCATAGTGAAAGGTTCGAAAGTTGAATTATAACTTAAATTGAAACTATCGTGAAAATGACAATTATGGAAACTCGGTAAGGATAATGAAGATGATAGTTAAATAACGTGTTATTATTAGTTTATAACGCAAGTGTACCTTTTAATTTTCTGTTTTAGGATATGTAATCATACATAATGGCTTGTCAGCGCCGACCGTCAGCGAGAGTCTAAAACCAGACTTACATACTAAAATTATGGTCACTACATCGACAAAAGTAAATAGTGATTAACTAAGTTACGACACACTCCAAACTTCGAAGAATCCGGTAGCTCCAGCAATTCAATAGCCTTAAGGACAGTACCAAATAGATATCTAGACTAATAACAATCTAGAACACTCCATATCTATAGAAACAAGGAAACGTATGGAAAGATGTAGATTGTAGCGTATAGCTGCCCAGGCGCAGTGCGCAGGTAGCGGGTGAAAGGTTTCATTGTGATGTCACGCGCCGGCGCAGCGACGAACAAACTGAACAGAGCGAACAGTGCGCAAGCACAAGTGTAGTCGACATGTTGCTGGGACTGTAAGGTGGTTAAACCATTAAATGCATATTCAGTTTCATAAACACGGTGTAAGATAGATCGTGTGCTCGAACTCAGACAAGCATTTTCAGACTTTATTTTATCACTGCTCTTAAAATGGTAATGGAAAATAATGAGAAGAAACTTTGGGATATCCTAGAATTGAAAATTCGGAGTATCATCCGCCAACTCGCACTGTGCTAATGTGGTGTAGTCTAATGGCACTATACATACGGAGGACATCTTTGTCCCAGAGGAAAAGATTGCCTGCCGGGGTCGCGGGACTGTGCGAATTATCGTGAAGGTCCCTCCCGCTCTGCCCAGGGTGGGAGGACTCATTCGATGATTTGACAAAGTAAAAAAAAAGAGGAAAAGATTAATTACTCTTTTCTTCTTGGGACCGCCAAGTGCGTCAATACTATTGTTCCGAATAAGTACCTACGACATGTGTACAGTGAAGCGTGTAATTATTTTTAAATTTAATTAAACTAGCTAAACAACTTTAAACTAAGAACTATTGAAATATCTTAAAAGCAAAGAGATTTGGCCATACTGACAAAGTGTGGAGTTCTGACATAATAACTATAATTATCGCCGTTATCTGTGTATGATACATTATAGTGCACTTTTCATACTATACGTGTGAGCGAGGAATAAAGTACTTCACTATCCATTCACTTTTACCCGGGTAGAATGTCAATCTTATACAATTTTATAAAAAGTACGGAGGTTTTATTTTTCGGCTCGTCATTTTAGGAATTATTTTTTCTGTGAAATGTGTCAAAATTATAAATTTTAAGTGCTTACATCACTATCACTTACCGTTACTTGAAGTGAAACTTAATGTATCCCGTTGTGTGTTTCCTGAAAATAATAATAAAAACATATGTTACTTTACATGATTGTGTGGGCGTTTTCTTATATTTTGAAATTTTCTATTCAAAAATCAAAAATCAAAATCAAATCGTTTATTTCAATTAGGCCAATTACAGGCACTTTTGAATTGTCAAGAGACAAAATAAAACTAGTACAAAAATAGTTATGGTGCTACAGTCCCAGTCACAAGACATAAAAACTGTGAAAGTACCGTAGGTGCTCATTCCAAAGCGTAGATCTCTATGGAGAAGAATGAGCAAGAAACTCCATGGACACTCTTTTTCAATCGCCAAAATTTTTACAAAACTTTTTTACATCATTCATCATGAGATGGTACATTATGTGAGAACGATGTGGCAAGTTAATAGTGTCCATAGTAAATATAAAAAAGACAATTCAAAAATAAAGTTATTATTAATTAAAATAGACCGGGGCAGCTAAGAGATGACCAGTCCCAACTGACAGCGCCCGTTCACGAACATGACACATGTATCAGCACCATTCAGCTCAACCATTTTGAAGGGAACTAAATGATCCGACACACACGCCACCATCAGCGAGACTTTTAAGTGAGCATGACATATTCTCAACCGCCAGAGTCATTCAAGTCAATGAAAGACGTAGGTTTCTAGTCAAAGATAGCTCTGAAGTACATGGTACTCACACAATGCTGGCTATGACGCTATATAATACTAGATAGATACACTCTATACAATGCAAGAGATAGTTGTACATTCTTCATCCGCTCCAACAATATTATTAAAAGATGAAGGAAACCTACGACTGTCGTACTAAAATAATAAAAATACACACAAAAAGACAAACAATAAAATATAAAGTAGGACAATAATGTCCGTTAATCAAAATAAAATAATAAAACAAATACAAACACATAAAATAAAACAAGATGACTTAATTAAGTCATAAAAATAAAACAAATAAACAATTATATGAATCCATATAACTAGTCCGGAAGAAGAAAAAATACTAAAAATCTGGGAAAGAGCATGAACGCCGTCTTAACTTCAACAGAGTGACCAGCTGTTTTTATCGTCTAAATAATCGTTAATGGAATAATATGCCTTAGAACAAAGGTTGGATTTAATCTTAGATTTAAACACATTAAACGGCAAGTCTAGGAATGACGAAGGCAATTTATTATAGAATTTTATACCAAGGCCTATAAATGAGCTGTGAACCTTATGAAGCCGATGAAAAGGAACACGTAGGTGGTGCTTATTTCTCGTGTTAATAGTGTGAAAATCACTGTTCTTGGTATATAGATGTAGATTTTGCCTAATATATATAATGTTCGCAAAGATGAATTGAGATGCCACTGTCAGAATGCCAATCTCCTTAAACAAATCCCTCAGAGAAACTCTAGTACCTAGTTGGTAAATTGCCCGAACAGCTCGTTTTTGCAAAACAAATATGTTTTGAATATCAGCCGCTTTGCCCCACAATAAAATGCCGTAGGACATAAGGCTGTGAAAGTAACTAAAATAAACTAGTCGAGCTGTATCAACGTCCGTGTACTGTCTTACTTTTCTGACAGCGTAGGCTGCCGAGCTTAGTCTTCCCGCTAAACTTGTTATATGCGGACCCCATTGAATTTTAGAATCTAGTTTAATACCCAGAAACACAGCTGAGTCAACAGTTTCAAGTTCTTCGTTACTTAGAACAATGTTAGGACCTAGATTTGTAACATTTGGCAGGGCGAACTTTATACATTTCGTTTTTTTGGCATTGAGAACCAGGTTGTTAGCAGTAAACCAATCCGTGACCAATGATAATGCGGTGTTAACATCGTCAAAATCTTGTCTATTTCTATCTACTTTAAATATAAGAGAGGTATCATCTGCAAACAGTACAATGTCACAAATGTCCTTTAAAAGATATGGCAAGTCATTGATGTAGACCAAAAATAAAAACGGACCTAGAATTGATCCTTGAGGCACACCTAGCTGAACGGGTTGCCCAGAAGATTTCGAGCCATTAACATCTACGCATTGTAATCTATTACGTAAGTACGATTCTATAACATTAAGAGCTTCGTTTTGGACTCCGTAATGATGTAATTTTCGCAAAAGGGTATCATGGTGTACGCAATCAAAGGCTTTGGATAGATCACAGAAAACACCTATTGCATTCTTACAGCTCTCCCACGCCTTAAATATGTGCTTCAGCAGAGCAACACCTGCATCAGTTGTTGAACGACCTTTCGTAAAACCATATTGTTCACTATGAAGGAGGCTATTTACATTAAAATGACTAAGCAACTGCTTGAGTATCAATTTTTCAAAAATTTTGCTAAAAGCAGGTAAGATAGAAATTGGTCTGAAATTACCAATATCATTTTTATTGCCTGATTTAAATAATGGTATGACTTTACTACTCTTCATGAGGTCAGGGAAAGTACCCAGATCTACACATTTATTAAAAGTAATTGCAAGATAGGGGGCGACGATGTCAATTATATTACTTAAAAGTTTAATTGAAATGCCCCAATAATCGCCAGTATGTTTAGATTTAAGCGTGTTGAATACATTTATTACATCATATGGCGTTATGTGTTCAAAACTAAGCAGGTTACCGCATTTAGGCACATTACGTTGCAGAATGCTTTCAGCTTTAGACGGAGACGAACTTAAGGAGCGAGTCGTAGTTATAGGAATATTTGCAAAGAATTCATTAAATGCGTCTGCTACGCTAGTCGCATTTGTAATTAGTTGACTGTCTATCATAATCTCTAAATGATTTTCATTATTAACCGATTTTCCTGTTTCACTGTTGATAATTTGCCAAGTAGCTTTAACTTTGTTAGTAGAATTTTTAATTGTTTCGCTTAAAAATTTTGACTTAGCAATAACACAAATCTTTTTAAATAATTTTGAATAATTTCTTACATATTCTACAAAAGGTGTATCAAACCTAAATTTTTTCAAACCATACAACTCGTACAATCTCGCTCTACTTTTGTAAATGCCAGGTGTAGCCCATTGATTGAAACCAGCAGAGGATCCATTCTTGTTAATGATTTTGGTTTTAAAAGTGGACTGGTATTCTTCTTTAACAATATCAAAAAGGGATTCATAGATTTTATTAGGATTTTCTGATTCAGCTATGGCTGGTGTAAGTTTATCAGCTACATTATTCTTAAACTTGTTACAACGACTAACTGTATAGGGCCTACATTCAATCTTGTGTGGCTTTTTGTGTGATGGCATAGGGAAGCTTGCCATCAATCCACAGTGATCAGACGATAAGTCACTTAACACTACTTTACTTTCGGCATCACAATCAGTAAACATGTTGTCAAGACAAGTCGACGAAGATGCAGTAATTCTTGTTGGTTCAAAAAACAAGTTAATTAAATTAAAAGATTTAAAAAGGTTCAGTAGTCTGACACTTAATGGAGTTGCATCTAAAATATTAACATTAAAATCTCCACATAAAATTATACTTTTATTACTTGATTTTAACTTACTAAGTGAATCCTCCATTACAGATTCGAAGCGAGTAAAATCCCCAGAAGGGGGTCTATAAACACAAATTATTATATATTTCTCGAGTTCCACACAAGACAACTCAATAATACGCTCAACAGAAAGATTAACTAGATCTAAACGGTTTTTACATTTTAACTTGTTTGAAACAAGAACCAAAGAACCACCACGAATAGCGCCCCTTCTGACAAACGCACTTTGGACAGTAAAATTGTTATCATTGAAAAACGGTAATTCATGCTCCTTCAACCAGTGTTCAGTAAGACATAAGACCTGAACCTGATAGTGTTCCATAAATAAACTTAATTCTAACTCCTTGCCAGACAAACCCTGCATATTTTGATGCACAACATTCAACATATTATGTGGCTTGCCTGTTGTCGTATCTAACAGTTTAAATCACTAGGTGCATCAAAAGGAGTGTTATGAACACTATCAGTAATAACTAAACTACTAAGCTTCGACATACTATTTATGTCTGTGTGAAAATAAAAAACTAATAGCCTAGCTATTTCGCGTCTATACATATAAGGCAGATACACAGTATCTCGTGTTGACCAAAGTTTATCCATACAAACGTTGGTATCAAAATACATAAGTTTGTCACTATAGAGACTAACTAACAAATGAAGATGCTTATTGAGCATGTAAATATAATTGTTTTGACTAGAGGACAATTTCTCAAAATAGGGGAAAGCACACAATACAATTTTTCGACAGTTTAACTTTAATAACTCAGTTATGCTATCCGTCAAGTCCTTCCTTTTAATTTTTGAACTATTACCAATAAATATAGTTAAATCAGTATTTTGCCCATATTTATTACTATAAACTGATGACATAATCTGTTTAAAACTTGAACCTGGCATGCAATAATTGTTACAGGAATTACTCAGGTTATTAGCTAAAAGTTTTCGATTACATAGTATCATGCTTATGCCCAAAATATTGAATATAAGCATGGTAGAAGTTTTAATATTTGAAAAAGGACTTATTTAGCCATACATAATATTATACGATGTAATAAGTACTGAAGTGTCGCGCACGTTGTTGTTAGTTGAAAGAAAAAAAATGTTGTGAATATAGTATAAAATACTGCATACAGCAAAATTATATAAGTAAGATTATATTTCATCGTAAAAATACAGATTACCTCGAGTAAGCAATTCGAGCAGTTTGCTTGAAAAATGGAACTCCGGTCTGAACATATCTTTACACATAAAAGCTAACACAAGTCACTAAACGAATACAAAAACACTAACACTTAAGAAAACCCAGTAACCACGGCACTAATTTAATGTTAAAAAAAAAAAACAAATTTTCTTCTCTATGTTTCGAAATCACGCAACAATTATTTCAAATTCTTGACACTGACTGGCACATTAGACAATAAAAAAAAAACCACGACACAAGTTTTTATTACGGGAGGTAATATTTTTTCCTTTTTTTACGTCAAAATCAACGTTCGTATTTTCAAAAACTGACGTTTCGAAAAAGCGCGCTAAAAATCGTTTTGGAGTTCGAAGCCTAAGTTTTTTTTTTGGTAACTGCAAAGTTCCTTCTCTGACGTCACACGTGTTATAGAATGTTATGTTAAACAAAATATTAGTGTACCATCGACCGACCGATTGTCGCCAACTGTTTAATTATGTCGGCTGTCCCGATTCATTAGTGCACTATGGATTCAGGGACGGCTTTCAAATGGGATTTTTTATTATTTTAATTTAAGGTTCCAGCTGTTATGTAATGTCCGTAACGATTACGATTTTTAATATTAGGTATGTTACATTTTTGTTTCTATAATTTTTAGTTGTCAGTAGAATTTCAGCAAGGTTTTCTTACTACATACAACATCTAGTGCGAAAATTTCAGCTTTCAAGTATTTGTTTGATAGTATTTGGGAACGTCAAATTTACTCGTAGTTTCAAAATGACCCAAACATCTTGGAGGTTCACGTTTGTAAAATAATGTTTAAAATCATAAGCCTCTAAATAAAATGGGGCTAAATAAACAAGAGGTGTGAAAATCTATTTGAACAAGACTAAAAAAATAAAACACAAAATACGTTCCATACAACACATCCTTTTTTGTAAGTCCCAAGTACGGCCCACGAGTCGTCTGGAGAGGTCAGGGTTGCCGACGCTCGTCTTTTGACCCCCATATCTCCCTCCCTCACCAACATACGATAATATCATACCTCCGTCCTCCTCCCACAGGCCGCGACACTTTGCTTGACTTTTAACCCTTCACGTCATTGTCAGTACCATCCTATTCACACATATAGACTTTTTAATATCGCCGTTTCATTCAAACAGGTTACGACATATCGGTCGACATATGACCCGAGCATCGGTGTTTCTCTGTCCTTTTTTATCGTTTCGTATAAGTGTATGTGTGTCCTTGTCTGCAGTGTCACGACCCTTACGACTAGCCACTTGAATAGATTAGGTGTTTTCGTACGAATGCGGGTTCAATATTCATTGATAATCGGTTCGTTGGCATTTTATATGCAAGAAATGTATGATTGTTCCCTTTAGTATTCGTTTGTAAGTAATAACTTTGTAAATCGCAGTACTGTCAATGTTTACTTATATACTCTATGTTCACTAAAGGCTGAATAATTTATTTGTTTCGACAGGTTCAAAGTTCAAGCATGACATCATTCTGTATGACTCCAAAGGTCTATCTATACATTTATGTTCTCATTTGGTAACAGACCACCCACTATCTTTCAGAGATATTATATAAACTAGAAATGATAGTCATATTACTCATTAACTTTTAACGCTTCCAGAAGCAAAGCATCAGAATACAACACTTCATTTTCAGGACTTACTGTTTCACAACTTTTCAGGAGAGAGACGTAGTCACGCACAACCCTATAGATCATGCATGGACGTAATTAGTACAATTCAAGTGCATATGGCATAAAGTTATCAGCTTATTCGTTATCTAGAAACGCCTTATAATTGCTAACTTGTAACTTATTATTTACAAACAGATAAAGTTAATAAATTGAGTATGCCTTCGATTCTTCGAGAAAAAAACTATTTACTTGTCAAAGGATAAGCACTGGGGGCCTACCGTGATGTCTTTAAAGCGAGAGTAGTTCCGCTGAGTGAACGAGATGGCGGTAGACGACTTGTATAGTTCTGTCTCTTTCCCTCAGCTCCCTAATCTAATAGGACACACATTTTTTCAGGTTCTGCTGAGAAATGATCTACCAAGTTTACGCCCTTACAGTTAGTTGTTCATAGTACAACTTAATATTTGTTATTTTATAATACACTCAGGGGCACATTTAACCGTCCACTCATTCGAAATTGCATATCGTTTAAATTGGACGTCAAAGCAATGGAAAGAAGTTCTCTTCTCTGATGAATCAAGAATCACTTTATGAGGTCCTGATGGACGTCAGCGGGTGTATAGACGCCGTGGTGAAAGGTATGCTGAATGTGCTGTGGTGAAACAGTGAGCTACGAGGGAGGCTCGATTATGGTGTGGGGTAGCATTTGTTACGAGGCCCGTACAACGTTGGTGGTCTTTCATAGAGGCAGCGTTAAAGCTCACAGGTACGTGATAGAAGTCCCAGAACCACATGTGATGCCATTTGCTCCATTCATTGGCGATAATTTTGTTTTAATGCACGACAACGCTCGTGAACACACCGTGAGAATTGTTATAGAGTACTTGGACACCATCAATATTCTGAGATTACCACGGCCAGCTCGGGGTCCTGACCTGAACCCGATAGAGCAAGTATGGGACAACCTAAAAAGACGAATTCGGAGTAGAACACCAGCTCCTACGACCATCAGTGAACTGAAAACTGCAGCGGTTGAAGAGTGGAGGAACATTCCACAAAGCGACATCCAAGACATAATGGACGGGCTTACAAATCGATTACAAGAGGTGATTAGGGCCAGAGGAGGCACGTTATTAGTGCGATAATTTAGAGCATACTTTTTTTGTAAATTAAAATTTTGCTAAATATTGGTTTTGGTCAGAAAACTCCATATTCGCCTTTTTTATTTTTTTATGTTGATTAAACCATTTCGCAACTTACACATGTTTTAAATGTGTTCTCAAAGATTCACCCAAAGTAATGTTATAACAAAATTAGTTAAAATCTGATTCAATTTTGAAATAATCAACAAAATCTAGCTGGCCGGTTAAATGTGCCCCTGAGTGTATATGCTGACACCGAATCCACAAGCTGAATTAATGAAAATTGACGCATAGAAAAGCGACATTTTGCAGAAATCGTGACGTACTGGAGAATTCATTATATTTTTTAAGAAATTCTGAGAAGAACCATTTAATCCTAAGCTATATGGTTTTGGTTATACCTGCTTACAAGGATACTGTACATATTTCAGAAGTGTCGAAGAATTCCAGCTGTACTCCATATACTTCACTCGCACCAGCGAAGGCTGGTTCGACGTTTTTCTATCAGCTGACCTGCGACGAGCCGGAGCATTCCGACCAACAACCGTACGGTAGGAGCTATGAAATTGTGGACACGGCTTCTTATCTATTAGACGTATACGAGTAACTGTAACAACAAAATTCAAGGCGTTGTTTTCCTGTATTAAAGTTGTGAAGGCATCATGGACTACGTGATTCCATCCTTACTTATGATTGTACCCCTTTCAGTTGGGCAATCAATTCCTAAATTGGTGTTGATGACACATAAAGAAGAAGGTTCTCTAACTTTTTAATTTAATTAGCGATCTTCCAGTGTTTTGTGGGGTCAGAGGTTATAAGACTTAATAGATCGAGTGTCGGAGAAGCTTTACGACTTGACTTGACCACATAACATGTACTGCTACCCAGACCTGCTACTTGGGACTGGGCAGTTAGCACTTCATGACTACGTTTATTAGCTCGGGTATTACCTGGTATAGCAAATGTATTTGTTATTGAATAAATAAATAAATTTTAAAAACATGCTAAGTAAAAACATCTCCGGGCACGCCGCAATCGCGGCGGTAACAACCCTCTTTGAGGAGTGGCTGGATAGGCGTCACGGCGTCCTGACCTACCGCATGACGCAGGTCCTCACCGGACTCGGAAGTTTCGGGAGGTTCCTGTGTCTGATAGGGAGGGAAGAAACGCCTGGGTGTCACCACTGCGAGGATCGTCCGGAGGACACGGTTGAGCATACGGTGCAGGACTGCCCCGCTTGGGCAGAGCACCGCCGTGTCCTCACGACGGCGATAGGCGGAGACCTCTCGCGCCCGGCATTGGTCGAGGCCATGCTGCGTGGCGAGACGGAGTGGGAGGCGGTCGCCTCCTTCTGCGAAGCAGTCATGCTCGTGAAGGAGGAGGCGGGCCGCCTGGGGGAGAGGACAGCGTCCTCCCTCCACCCCAGCCGCAGTGGAAGACGCCCACGGCGTCGGACGTCACAGGACGATCTCCGGCCACCGTAGGCGCGGGCATGCGGGCAGCGAGTAATGGGCGACTCGCTGTCCGACCATGGACCATGCCCGGGTCGACGGCGCGTTATGTTCCACGCGCGCCTCAAAGAGTGTCAGCATGTAGAGGGCCAAAGCCTGCTTGGGTCGCGGGACCAAGGGATTACCGTGACCCTAGTACGTAAAGGGCTATTGAAGGACACCGTGGATTTTAGTCAGTACAAGTCTGACAGTCCCTCCCGCTCTGCCCTGGGTGGGAGGACTCATTTGATGATTTTACCACGATAAAAAAAAAGTAAAAACATCTCGTAAAACCTACAGCTAAACTAAGTCACCTCATCTTCTTCCCACATCGCTGAGAAGAAAGCGCGCTGTGATCGCGCGCGTGCGCCGCTTTTTTGCCGCGATGAATATTTATCGGCCGCTGCGGCCATTAGCAAACACAAGCGATACACTTTCAGAGTGATTGGTGCTGTCTTACTCCTTACTTTATACTAGTTTATATCGTATTATCTAGAACTCATCTCAACTCATCTGTTGGGGGTCTTAGCAGCTAGCAGACGGAGCTGAAAATTCAATGATGTAATTTGAACAGGCATGTTGACAACATTAATAATTTGCAAATCTAGTCCGTCAGATAGAGTTTAAAAAAATAATGGACACGTATTTTTTCCTTTGTTAAATCAAGGCATATTTATAAAATTATAACGTATCAAAATTAGTGTCGGCTCGTGACATCAGAAGCAAGTAAGAACTGTACTTTTTTGTGACGTATCGGCAATTTTAAGTGTCGTATCTTCGTTAATTTTGGTTTACGTAACAAAATCTATATATATAAAAGGAGAACTGACTGACTGACATATCAACGTACAGCTGAAACTACTGGGGCTAGGAATGTGAAATTTTGCACACAGCTTCCTATTATAATGTAGGGGAGCACTAAGAAATGTTGTATATGTATGTGTTTTTGGAAATTTAACCTTTAAGGGGGTGAAAAGGGGGAATTTTGTTTGTATGGAAAATCTTCTATCGATTGAAAAATCAGCCTTCGAATTTTTTAGAGGAAAGTACGTAACCCACGCGGACGAAGTCGCGGGCGAAGTGCTAGAAAAAAAAAAATTGGTTGCCTGTAAAGTCGGTATACGGGCGAAAGTTTTACGTGACAACGACTTTGAGTGGTAAAATAATTTTAGGCTAACCATGCCCGAGTGAAAGGGACGCGTGCCTCTCACTCGCTCTCATTGAGAGCGCATAACGCGAGCGGAGCGTAACGCAGTTTCTTGAAGTGTCACCCGGCAAACCAATTTATAAGACGTTGTCACGTCAATACGTGTCCAATATTTTTTTTATATTCTAATTAGATTTTTTCAGTCAAATACTCTAATGATTGATTTGATTCACACATCGTTGTAACAATTTCCCGGAATCATACAAGGCGTTGTCGTTCAAGAGAAGAAAGATAGACAGGTAAGTCATTTATTTCATTGAATGATATTTTACAGATTTAATAAAGCATAAACAATAGTTCTTCATATTTAACAAAA
Organism: Agrotis puta; assembly: GCA_943136025.2. Taxonomy (NCBI): domain Eukaryota; kingdom Metazoa; phylum Arthropoda; class Insecta; order Lepidoptera; family Noctuidae; genus Agrotis; species Agrotis puta. Next base: position 13,401,731 of record OW964178.2, read on the forward strand.
AAAGATGCATTCTTGGCTTGTTCTTGGCCACTTCGAACCAGCTCTCATGGTGTGCGTCTAGGTCGTCTATAGTCCGCTATACACACGATTTTTTTATTTTAGTGTATCTACAGTTGTTTACTAAAAATCATATATATAAGTACGACGGTTATCGTACTACAAAAAGATAAACAACTGTTGAACGCTTGTCTAAAAAAAGTGTAACTGCAAAACGACACTTATATCAACGTGAAATGCCGTTTTGACATTGACAGTTACTTTAGACAAGTGTTCAACAGATGTTTATCTTTTTTATGGTAAGACGGTAAGATTTTGACGGTGAAATTTGCACCTGTCATCTGTCAAGGACTATTTGACGTAATATGAAAATTCTCGTGTATGCAAGAGTGGCTTTAAAAGATTCAACATACAATATACAGTCATATATATTCCTTCGCGTGTATAGCCTACATAATTCATATAACACATCATCGTATGCAATAATTAACACATGTATCCACTTCATACAACATGATAATATCCAATTTAAATTCGATAACCAACTATGTAATCAAGTAATAATACATAGAGAGCATTAACTGTTGCTGTAAGTGCGTGTTACATACGTCGACAATGAACCATTTCAGTACTATCAAAAGCTAATATTGGGTAAACTACGATAGTACGAAAAGTTTATTCCGAAATTCACAAATACTAATTTCAAAACACTGATTTTCATAATCCCTAATATATCAACTCCGATTGATCATTATTCCTATTTTCATAACTCCGAAATATCAATATTCCTAACGTTTAAAATTACACTTCTCAAAATACTGAGTTTCAATCAATCGAACAACAAAAACTCCGACTTAATGATTTCGAAACATAAAAAACACGAATTCCGCTTATAAAAATACCGATTAATTAGAATTCCGAAAATTTAATTTCACTCCTTCTTGCATGCTTAGTCTAATTGCTGATTACCGACTATCAAGGTAGCTCGACGAAGCCCCGTTTTTTCTGTTTGCAAGGTTTAAAGTAAACACCAGTCACGAGTTCGCTTTACTAGCTCTTGCATCCTTAGTCAAATTGCTGATTACCACCTACCAAAGTAGCTCTGCGGAGCTCCGCTTCGCGGGTCTCCGCCGGAAAAAAAGGTATTGCCCATTCTTCTTTATGATCACATTGGTTACGCCATACTCGATTTCATCTTCTTCAAGTCCTTGTTTTTCGAAATGATATAAGTAGGACAAATAAGTCTTAGACCTTCTGTTAAGTACTATAATCAAATTATTACTAAGTCCATCGGAACTTGTTCTGTTCTTTCTAGACCACTTTCTAGCCAGAAACTGTTTCTCTGTCTAATAAAATGTAAGCTTTGAACTCTTTATGAGAATTAACAGTTAAAATCTTACTATTACTGTTATTAATAGACTATCTAATGATCATTTTCTTAATTGGACAAAGATAATATGAGGAGATATTTTATCCATGTTTCGTATGGTTTAAAAGTTTGTATTTCAATGTGTATATAACTCGTCTCTTACGGATTTCCTGGTTAATAACGACATCTTCCCATAATTATAATATGGAGATTAAATAAAAACCAAATTAATTTTATTTTAAAGTACTATTGACATAAATATTTCATTTTATAAGAAGCTAGTGTCTCTTATTCGCTAATGCGCACTGTTTTCACTAAGTTGGTATTTTTTATTTGCTCTTAGTCTTGCATTGTTAACTTTTCGTTTAACTTAATTTTCCCATCAACTAACATCGAACATCTGAACTTGCCACTACCCTATATCTCATTTACTCGGCCAAAGAGAATTCAGGTGCAGCACCTAGCGAGATCTAACGTCCCTGCCCGCAATTTGAATTTGAAATCAGAACGCAGGTCATTACGCGGCGCACACGCATTACATTTTCACAGTCCACCGAACAAATCGTATGGGCCTATTATAATTTGCATTTTACTTGTAAAACCTTTCATTAGATATTTTCTCATTAATGTGTTGCTGTAGAGAGACCAGTACTAATTAATTCCTTTGATAGATATATTAAATAACATATGGTTTTCATTTTATAAAAAAAAACATTTCATAAAAAATTTATTTTTTTTAAAGTCGTGATAAGGATTATCAATGTCGTGATAAAAACATAACACTCACTCAAGTTAAACATTCATTTAAGACGTTGACAACAGAACTAGTAAGAAAGGATAACCATTCAGAAGAATTTGAGTGACAAACATCCATCCATTTATCCATACATCCAAACTCTCTGCATTTATATTATTGAAAAGGATTACTTTTTTCTCTTCTGACTTTATACTTACTAAATTATTGTTCCAATTTAGTAATAGATTGATTTCGTTTGGAGGCTGTACCCCGCCCTCGGAACCGGGTCACAGACTAGATTTCGCCAGTTCCGCTTGCAAGGTTTTAAGATAAGACCGGACCGCAGTACTATCGGCTTGATAAAGTTACTTATTACGATTGCTCATTCAAGCTTTGTTAATTTATTTGTTCTATTTTAATTTAATAGGTAACACAATCTTGTAACTGGTTAGATTTTGAGCTGATTAAACTTTCAAGTTAAGCTTTACTGTAATTTATAATTATTATATAGTAAAATTCGTGCCTATTTGGACCAGTTGATTGACTACATAATACATATTGGTCACTGCCCCGTTGGTCTCGTGGACGCAAGTGTGACTGTTTTAGTAAAAAGTACTATTGGGTTCATCATATTAGCTTAAGACGTCCACTGCTGAACATAGGCCTTTCCTATAGAATTCCAATAGAACCGGTTGGAAGCGGCTTGTATCCAGCATGATCCTGTGGCCTTCATAACTATTGGGTATTAGAATTTCTCGGTAGCAGACTTTGTCAGATGGTAGTATAATACCCCGTGCCTCAGAAAGCACGATAAGTCGTTAGTCCTGCGGTTGATCTCCCTCCGGTCATGTCGGATTGCGATGAAAAGTAACCGAGAAGTTTGGAGGAAGAAGACATACTAAACACAAATAATGATTAGGATATAAGAAAGGCTTTTTTATTCTCTTTTTGCAATTTTATTAATTACTGAATGTGGTGTCCTGAAAAGGCTTTTTTTTACGTGGTACAATCATCTTATGAGTCCTCCCACCTAGGGCAGAGCGGAAGGGACTGTCAGACTCGTACTGACTAAAATCCACGGTGTCCTTCAATAGCCCTTTACGTTCCGGGGTTACGGTAATTCGTACAGTCTCGTGACCGGTCCTGAAAATCCTTGACGGGGAATTGAGACACTGTTGTCAGTCCCCCCGAGCAGGTGTCACAGTGACCTATCAAAGGGTCCATGACCTCTTTTATGGAATCTGGTCAGAGGGTTTGTGATTGTCGTAGGAGATCTTTTCCAGTATCCTTGCTATCAACGAATATTTTTTGAACGTTATCTAGCTATCCGAACAATGTGGCCGATGTGCCTGAGAATGCGCTAATAGCAAAATGTAGACCCCTGTCTAAGGGGACTGACTAGACTGTTTTCAGAGTGACCTTACTCACCTTTTTCGTTTATAGCTTGCCAGTTGTCTAGAGGGGCAGTTTCTTTCTAAAGATTCAAAAACATCCCAACCAATAACTAACGTTTGTCAACACTGCTTAATCCACATAAAGTTTACATTACAACTGGTGTAACTAAACCAGCGATCAAATATAGTCGGTAATGGTGTTCCATCGTGCTAGAACCGCAGTATCCCTGCCTATCCCTTTTGGTCTAATAGCAGCGAGTCGGCTTAGTTAGTCCATGCCCATATTAACACGTTAACAGCTGTATCAACGACCAGCTTCTCTGAACATGTTATGGTGCTTGTACAAGTACAGTCACGAGCAATAAAATGTATACAATTGGCTATTTAACAGTATCAATAACTTACAATTCAAGTTAGTCCGTCATCTAAAGTTTTGAAAAATAATGGACATGTATTTTTTCTTTTGTAAAATACATGGATATTTACCAAAATATAATGTACAAGCCTGATTACCGTCACACTGCTCACTCACTCTAAACAGTCCGATTAATATCCTGTAAACTCATGCTATCCTAGTAATTGAATATCGGAGTCTCCCTCAAAGCATCGCGCGCCTTTGCTCAGCAGACTGGGTGCTTAAGCTATGTTATTAGATATATCTATTTCCCGGGATAAAATATAGCCTATACGGATTCGGAAGAATCCCTCTAAGTAATGGTAAAAGAAATTTTGAAATCGGTCCAGTAGTTTTTGAGCCTATTCAATACAAACATACAAAAATACAAAGGTTTCCTCTTTATAATATTAGTATAGATATAGAAGTATAGATCAAGCTCGAGACATTTATTGCAGTCATGCTCGCGAAGGAAAAGGCGGGCCGCGTGAGGAAGAGGACAGCGTTCTCCCTGCACTCCAGCCGCAGTAGTAGACTCCCACGGCGACAGACGTCGCCAGACGATCGCCGGCCACCGTAGGCGCGGACATGCGGGCAGCGATTAATGGGCGACTCGCTGTCCGACCATGCCCGGGTCGACGGCGCGTTGTGTTCCACGCGCGCCTCAAAGAGTGTCAGCAAAATGACAGGGCCCCCCTCTAGAGGGCCAAAGCCTGCCAGGGTCGCGAGACTGTACGAATTACAGTGACCCCGGAACGTAAAGGGCTATTGAAGGACACCGTGGATTTTAGTCAGTACGAGTCTGACAGTCCCTCCCGCTCTGCCCTGGGTGGGAGGACTCATAAGATGATTTTACAACGTAAAAGAAAAAAAAGAAGGAAACCGGAAAATGGATCAAATAATTGGAAGATTTGATTTACATAAATGGCTTCCAAAATTAAAGGTTTATGAAAACGCAAAAGGTCATCAATATGGCAAAAAATAGCTTTTGAATTCTGCTGACTGTATACGTACTGCTCGTGACTGTACCAATGTATGTAGTTCCTCCTTTTTAAAAATAAATTTATTAGACTCTTCAATCGGTTTTTTGCAAGATGTGTAAGGCAAATTGCTAGAATGAATACATGAAAGTGAGGACTGATAGGTAGAGCTGTTTGATTGGAGATATATTGCTGCTGATTTACAGGCGACGTTCTTGAGCTAAATTGTGTGTCAATTTGAACGTATATTTTTTCAATTTTGGAACGAATTTGTTAAAAAAAACTAGAGTGTGTTCTGGGACAACTGCCTGTTCCAGAATATTTAAAAGTTAAAAGTTTAATCCATACAAAAGTTTAATGCACATATGAACAACGAAAACTTTCCTTTTAGTTATGAAACAACAACGCGCTATAAAAACTAAAGATTTATCATCTATATGCTTCGTTGACTGTAGTGAAAACGCATTTACAAGACAGTCGAAATAAACCAAGGATACAAGCAATATAATTAGATTTTCTACATAATTATTGTCCTGCAACACCTTATCTTACGCATCCATAGCTGAGGAGTGGATCTCTGTGCCTGAGTCTGTATTTCCGAACGCATAAAACCCTTATGCCTTAATCAAACAGAAAGGCGAGTCCGAAGCGATAACGAACCGATACGAGACGTCAGTCCGATAGTTCAGTCACGCTATCGGATCGCTTTCGCTTTTCTATGTGACTGGATTCAAACAATTCCACACATTACAAATAAAAACATCACGCTTCGCATTCGCCACGCCTGTCTGTTCGACAAAGGCTTAATACCTTCAAAGTGAGAATAAACAGGCTTCTTCAGGCTAAGAGGGTACTTTAAATTGGTAAAAAAATGAAGCTACAGTCTCAGTCACAAGATATAATAACTTAATAACTAAAAGTAATGTAGTTTTCCATTCCAAAGCGTAGATCTCTATGGAAAAGAATGCACATAAAAAACGTCATAAACACTCTGTTAAATCAAACTATTTTTTCCAGAATTTCAATAAATTAATATTGTTCCAAACTAAAAGCGTCCTTGCTGCTACGATATAATTATGCAATTCGACTGACTTTCGTGGCGAGCGTGTTTTGTTTTTCATCTACCCGTAGATAACACCACGCTTTAAGTCATATGTCGTAGTGGTAAGGATGATTTTCACTTGTAATTAGAATCGGCTGAATTGCGTCGCATAGCATCATCAGCAAGCTCCCTAACTTTATTAAAAAAAATATATCCAGGGAATATATAAACCAGCTAGTTTTAAAAGGCTTGCTTTCATTCCAGCCCATTAACAGGTTAGGTGACATCCAGTTTTTGCCGGTTATCCGGTGAGGTGTAATAATCAGTGTTCGGAGGCACTGATGGACGTTTCCGCTGGTTTTTATGGAGTTGTGTGGAAACGGAGGTGACAACGATGAAGTGGATAAGTTAGTGAGGCTGTAATCTGTTTTTCTGAAGTGAAAACTTCTTTAGCGGCGTTGTGCATTTTTTTTGGAATGGGCTCTAAAACTCGCGTCAGGACACGTGACCTGATCGAAAATTCGTAAGACGGCGCAGGGCGCTTGCTCGAATGTTCGTGTGTGTTTATTACTATTCAAGTTTTCGCTTCTGCCGGCACTCCCAGAGTGCAACCCGTCGTTTTTTTTTATTTAGGAAAACCTTGCCCCACGCTTGGATATTCCTGTGGCATGCGTTTACAGACAATATTACGTACAACATTTTGTATGCCATTAGGCCATACAATTTTTGATTAGTGTGAGAATAGAAACCGCAACAAGGATCGCAGCTGCCAATCGTTCGATCACTGCCGCAACAATGCCGAGTTCGTTACATTCTAATTTAAATAGTTGGACCAAAAACGATCAGAACTATAAATTGCGTCCTTTTGTGATTTCCTTGTATATACTTGACACTCGCACCAAATGAACCGCGCCTCCTTATACGCGGTCCTTTTCAAATGTGTTCCAGCAACAAAGGCACATAAGTACAAAGTGCATCATTTCCCTTCAAATTCCCCATTTAATTCAGTCTCTTCTCTTACTATATTACTAATTTAAAAAAATGTGAGAGTTTGAGAGGATGTATGGATAGATAGACGGATGGATTGTTTGTCACTATTTCACTCAACCACTGAACAGATTTGTATGAAATTTGATAAGGATGGATGTGCGTCGGATTTGCATGAAAAAAAGTACACAAATATGTAGTTAATAACCTAGATTAATACATAAGATAGCTTTTATCCCGATTTTATGTTCTCGTGAGATAACTTTCGAGTTACAACGATCACTGGTAATGGGTAGAGACGCTGTAAGTATAACAGAGAGACGTCATCGTCATGGGTCGCGCGCCATTCCATCACCACAACAATATTACCTACCGTCTTACGCCTACCCATTGTGTTCCGAAGTTTGTGTACGCTATCATAGTTTGCAACCAAACTGATCATTATTATCTTATGCTACAGTGGTTGTGTTATGCCTCGATGGTCTAGTGGACGCAAACGTTGCGGCTGAGCATAAAATCCTGAGTTCGATTTGTAGTTCAAGCAAAATATTATGGAATTTCTCAGACTTTTTTGTGGGGTAACATCATCAAAAGATTCAGTCCTCCTACCCAGGGTTGAGCGAAAAGGACTGTTACTCTTACTGTCTGAAAATCCACCTGACTTCCTGTGACTTCTGCTGACCTATGCGTTCCAGAGTACGATTACCTTTACAGACGGTACCGCGACCTGAATTTCACATGCTGGGATTTGAAATAGTGCACAGTTGATGGCTTAACGTTATCCTTTACAAGAATTGAATTGACTTTGAAGCAATATACTCGTAATATGTCTTTTTCTCGGCATTTCTTTAAGTGGCAAACTTTTTACCCCTTGTCTCTTCAGTGAGCTCTTAAAATGGAAAAGGAAAACATACAAAATGTGTAGTTTCCAAAAATTTTAGATATGTTACATACCAGCCTACATGGTGCAATGCCAAAGACATAAAATTTCTGAGCACTGCCAAGGGAGGAGCAGTGATTATAATGCTGCAGAGTCTGCCAAATGAAGAGGTTGACTAGAAATTAGATATTATATTCCCGCACTTGACTCTTTATTCCGTATTCCCTGTTTTAACCAAACAAAAACATTAACAATTCCATACAACGAACACACTCCTGCTATCTGCGTGTTATCCAAACCTTTAAGCCTTTGTCAAACAGACTGGCGTGGCGAATTGCGAAGCGTCACGTTTTTATTTGTAATGTATGGAATTGTTTTAATCCAGTCACATAGAAACGCGAAAGCGATCCGATAGTGTGACAGAACTATCGGACTGACGTATCGCTGACGTCTCGCTTCGGTTCGGTATCGCTTCGCTTTCGCCGGTCTGTTTGACAAAGGCATTATAGCGTGATTTGCTGTCTACCTCAAGTAATAGTCTCTTAATAAGGTACGTTATTCTTGATACCAATAAACTCACAACCTCTCCCTTCAAACCAGGTAAACAATAGGCCACATTCTAAGTAGCAGTTAACCCGCTCAGCCGACGTAAACCGAAGGAAGCCGAGATACAAGGGGCGGGTCACCTCGGTACGCCACAAACGTATCATTCGCCACGGTCACTGCCCAACGCCATTGAATTCTGAGGGTTCACTGTGTGACATATGGCAATTGTGGGTACGGCTGTAAGTAGGGGGTCGGGTTTGACGCTTGATATGCTGTGTTGATGTTTCAAAGAAAGCTTTGCTTTTTACCCTACTATTTGGCAATAAAGACAGTTTTGATTTTCTCATGATTTTATTCGATATCTTAAAGATTTGGACTTTTGCAGAGGATCTTAAACCGTCACTACAGCAATATTGTTATTTGGAAATGATTCAAATGTTCTTAATCAATTATCTACACTGTTGCTTGAGGAATAGAAGAGAATATTCCATTTTACGAATCTCATTGCAATTTTGTTAGCAACATCGCGGTTACTAACAAAATTGCGATGTTTGTTATTTTTATTATTTAGTACGAGTCCGACAGTTCCATCCGGTTTACCCAGGTTAGGAGAACTCATGTACAGATGTCTTATCCCAGAAAAAACAGTCATAGTAGTTGACGTCCAGCCAGTCCAGTTTATATCTATAAAAGTACAACATACTTTGTGCTGACTGCTGAGTATTTGTAATGAAAATGAAGGAAGGGGAAAGTTCAGCATTCATCAACTTCTGCATTGAACGGATCCCGTCGATTTCTTAAAGTCGTCTCCACCGTGGCGAATCGACCGCATCTGATTACATTCTATTTTTATCTGCTTATTAAAAATAAAAGAAATGAATCACGGATAGAAATGTAGCAGTCTGTCTAGTCTAGTCGATTAATCAAAGATCACCCAAATACCAGGCAGCGTAATTTATTTAAATAGATTCGTCTATCCGTGTATCGATATCACTAGTTAAACACGCGACGTGTTCGCACCAAGCTTGCTTATTTGCTGCTTGAGTTAGGCACCAATTTTCTTGACACACGAGACCTATTTTCGCCAGGTTTTCATTCACCTTTTTCGGTGATCTCACTAATTTATTTCATCACTTTGCCCTTTTCTTACAATCTCAGATTATGGAATTGATATAATTTACTTGTTAAAAATGAAAATATCAGAGATCTTAGCACGAGTTCTACGTATTTGGCCGTACTTTGTTTACGTCACAAAAACGTGAAAAATCGTGCTAGGTCCTCAGGACTCGGGCACGCCGCAATCGCGGCGGTAAGACCCCTCTTTGAGGAGTGGCTGGATAGGCGTCACGGCGTCCTGACCTACCGCATGACGCAGGTCCTCACCGGACACGGAAGTTTCGGAAGGTACCTGTATCTGATAAGGAGGGAAGGAACGCCTGGGTGTCACCACTGCGAGGATCGTCCGGAGGACACGGTGGAGCATACGGTGCAGGACTGCCCCGCTTGGGCAGAGCACCGCCATGTTCTCACGACGGCGATAGGCTGAGACCTCTCGCGCAAGGCATTGGTCGAGGCCATGCTGCGGGGCGAGACGGAGTGGGAAGCAGTCGCCTCCTTCTGCGAAGCAGTCATGCTCGCGAAGGAGGAGGCGGGCCGCGTGAGGGAGAGAACAGCGACCTCCCTCCACTCCAGCCGCAGTGGTAGACGCCCACGGCGTCGGACGTCGCAAGACGATCTCCGGCCACCGTAGACGCGGGCATTATTTATTTATTTTATTTATTTATTTATAATCATAATCTGTATCAATTTATCTTCCAATTTTCGCACTCCATTTTATCCAACAGCTCTCCTAAGCGGCATAGTAACACTAATGGCAGGGCTCTGCCATAGATCACAGCTCTACAAATATGGCGACAGGCTGTTAGCCTATAACCTGGTCACAATACACGCTTCCTGTTCGCAGTTTCCGTTGCATGACAAACTACGTATTGTTGTATTCATTGATGGGAGAAAGTTACTAAATTGAGAGGAAAGGGAAAAGTTAGTTTTTGTTTCTTATTTCTTTTGAAATGAACCCAGAAGCTTCATCTAATTATTATTTTTTATATTGATTGTAAAAGTAGGTAAAACGCCCTAGTTGACAATCCTTACCTTCCTTATAGCATCAAACGTGCGGTTACCTACGGGTAGATGAAAAAGAAATAGTCAATCGAATTGCATCATTATATCGTAGTAGCAAGGACGATTTACATTTTTAGTTAGTAGAAATTGCAAATCGCACGTATCATGGGGAAGCGCCCTAAGAATCGTTTTTCACTATCACACTCAAGCTTGATCAGTGACAGAAGAAAGTTAATTTATAATTGAAAAACCATTTAAAAATAACCAGCTGCAAGTTTTCCAAGCGTTTCAATTAAAGTAGTCATTACAAAAGCAACGTTTTCCCGCCCAAAAGAGCAAGATGGCGTCATGGGAGAGCGCGCATGCGCATAGCCACGGGACCATAAACCACAACTGACAATAAAGCACAACGCAGTAAATATTAAAGATGGGACTTGATACTTTACTTATTTATATCTGTGTCTGTTTTCTCTATCACTGCAATTGCTTCTGATATGAGATTTTCTCAGTCAAAACTCGCTGAACCCCAAGACATGCAGCCAAAAACTAACTTCTGCGTGGATAACGACGATACCGTGGAATTGGTGAAGTTTGTGTAAGAAAAGTGCAAATATAATGCAATTTCGTACCAGCAACAGAAAAAAGAAGTAAAGGCAAACTCCTGAAAAATAAACATTATGCAAAGCATTTTTTCTTTGTGAAACTAAAAAATTTTAATCGTTTATATTTAATCTATACCCCATTTTCTCGCTCGCGGGCATGCGGGCGACATGCAGCATGCGAGTAATGGGCGACTCGCTGTCTGACCATGGATCATGCCCTGGTCGACGGCGCGTTGTGTTCCACGCGCGCCTCAAGGAGTGTCAGCATAGTGACGGGGCCTGTAGAGGGCCAAAGCCTGCCGGGGTTGCGGGACTCACAAATTACAGTGACCCCGGTACGTAAAGGGCTATTGAAAGACACCGTGGATTTTAGTCAGACAAGTCTGACAGTCCCTCCCGCCCTGCCCTGGGTGGTAGGACTCATTTGATGATTTTACCACGCTAAAAAAAAATACCTAAACATTCACCATCACCATCATCATTTCAGCCTGGAATCACTCATTCCCGTCCCAGAAGCCTTTTTCTCCTACAGTTCTCTGTTATGTGCGTCTGTCATCAATCTGTTTCAGCATTAAATCTAAATATTTGAAAAAATGTATGCAGTAATAAGTGCCTTAAAGAGCTTAGGCAACACTCAATGACTTGCCTAGGGCATTCACGATCGATCGATAAGTTTATAAACACCCTCTTTCTTCAAATGCAGTTGCTATCGTGACTATTTCACCTCATCCCACTGATGCAAGTAGAATCAAAATAAGCGCATATCTCATTCCATTCACTAACCGATCAACTTTGTTTGGAAAAATTACAACAGACATGATATTTGCAAACAAACAGCAATCAGTGCGTTCTTGTGGCGCGCTTGAGAAAACCGGACAGGCGCGCGTTCTCACGGGGTGGCGCGTTTTCCATAGCTTTCGACACGTTAGGGAAAAAATTGGCTGCATTTAGTGTGACTTTCCTTATTGAATTTATGAATAGTTTTAGAATACAAAACCGTTATTGGTCGAAAACCCTCTCATCATCAGGAGCCAGGGTATACTTAAAAGCGTAACCTGCTTTGTTACGAAGGTGACTAGCTAAGTGTTACTAGTAGGGCAGTCACGAGCTATATAACATGTATACTCTAAATAAAATGAAAACGCATTTACTCCTGAAACACTGGATTTCACTTTGAAATAAAACCTATTTCGTAATAGTATGGCTTCCCAAATAGAAGTCTAAAGAAAAGGCAAAAGTCCAATCAATATGGTAGCAGAACATCGCTTTTGGATACTGCTTAGTGTACATATACATACTATTGCTCTGTACTGTACCTATGTTTCAACCACAAATTTAACCTGGTAACTATGCTTGCAATTAAAGTTCACTTGCAAAAAAAATATCACAACTGTCAAGATAACTCTGGGTTCCTGTATGGTTCTGTAGACTTACATTAATAATACATACAGTAAAAGTTCTTGTTAGGTAGCTGTGCCTCCTTTTTTTGGTTTAGATGATAGATTAGATACATACCAACTGCTCAAAACATAATTGGTGTTTAAAAACGCATAGACAACTGTGTCTTGTATAATTATGGACATGTAACTTTATAACACGTGGTGTTAGAATTGGATTACGAATATAAATGGTTTAAATTAGCATAATCTCATATTAATGTTGCTATTGCATCGGTGTTAGCAGTTTTACAAGACAGATTGTTACAGACAAGACACAAGTGTTAAAAAGTTAATTTAAAGTCCATTAACTTAATAATCGTCAGGAAAAAGTAATAGTTATACTTAACATTAAATTATTTTCATTTGTAAAAATTAGATGTGCGTCACAATATTGCAAACACCTATTTTATAAGCGAAATTTTATCGGAATCCATGCTTTGATATTGCATAATGAGTTACAAAACTCAAATGATTTTTCATAAAGTTAATTAACATTTTGTAAAGTTGATTCTCCCTACACTAAACTCTTTATTCATCTACAAACAATCTCGCATCAAATTAGTCATTTCTCAATATGCATTTGTTTTTAACAAAGTCGAACACAGTGGAAAGCGCCCATATTTCTGTCCCCCGTGATATATGCATTTACTGTGTAATTGCCCGCGAGGACTGTATTTGTAAAAATGAGCCTCTTCCCGGGGAACTGTATGCGTTTTCATTTCACATTGCCCTGTACTTTGGTAAATTATACACCGTTCGCTATGGTACAGCGTGCCTATGAGAAAATTTGCCTAGTGTGAGCCAAAATCATGGTTCAATTAAGTTATATCTGTAGGCAGGAAACGGTGCGCAGCGTTCTGATTTCTGACGGATTCCATTTCTGAGCAAATTATTTTGATATTTTAGAATTCAAGTCCTCCGGATAATAGATAAACGTAAAGATATAGACAATATTTATTGAGCAACATAAAAACTCTTGGAGGCCATTGCCCAGAATTGGCAAAGACTGGCTGATAAAACAATTACCAAGTACTGGCCCCGAAAGGTGTCAATATGAACCAGACCTTGACAGTTGGGACAAAGTTGAATAGGGAAAAAGTTCTTGAGATTTTGGAGGATGACTTTTCGTAGCAGTGGAATTACAGTAGCCGAAGTATGTTTTTTTTTATGTGTAACATCTTTTAACTCACTTTCTTCTTCATCTAATGGGACAGAATTAACAAGAAACCGGGGAATCGTGCTCTGTTTGATTTGACCCATGACCGCTACAAAAGACTAATAATAATCACCAAGTTATGTGTGCTACCATATGTTAAGGTACCACGGTAACGAACGTATATGCTTCCCAAGGGGTACCCACATCGTGACGCCGACTGTACGCAATAATGGAGTAACGAAAAAATTATCAATTCATAAACTTATTACACCCGAACCTTACCGTTTCTTTTGACATCAAAATAACGATTCAATTCTCAGTTCTACAGTTATTGTTACGGCCTCTGATTCCTTAATAAAGTGAGTACACCACTACGCTTGTAGCTGTCGGGGTATAAGCACATCACTCACGGTAACTATGTGATTGCCCAAATTACTGGCGGCTAACTACCGTAGACAATAACCGTTGGATAGATTGAGATGGTTCGTTTGACGACGGGTTAAGTGATGGCGGGTTAATTGAGTTATGGATTTTTAGGCGTCGTTTTTTGACTTATCTTTGTATAAAAAATCTTGGCACGGGTTTGTGTCACTGAACTCGTCTTTTCTTCTTTTTTTCTGTGTTGCTTGGAGGTTTAAATTCACAATCACACTCGGTGTGTGACGTTGTTTTTGACGTCGAAGTAGTATAATAATTTAAGTAAAGATATTCGATTCGATCTCCGACTTTAATAAAGTGTTACTCATCAGAAATTGGTAGATGGATTAGCACAGTCAGCTTCAGAGAAAACTCACCCTCTTTGGTAATGATGTCACTCGGAAAAAACATGGCGAAATGTGTATTTGAGTTCTATAAGACTATTCTCTGTAAAACCCTGTTGGCCTTTTTTGGGGTGATAAAATCATCAAATAATTATGCCTGGCGCACTGGTTGCAGCGGAAGACACTGGCTCAGACAGTTACTAACTAAAAATCCACCCTTTTCATACGATGCCCTTTGCATTCCCGGGCTACAAAGCCTCACAGTCCCTGACAGACCCTGGAGACAGTCCCGAGACCCTGGAGCCTTAGGGCCTTCGCCCTTTCATACATAACGCGACGCAAGTCTCCGATACCTTACGACTTTGGTATCCAAGCGACTATCGCAATACAAATCCATAGAGGTTCCTACACTGGCATGCGTCAATGAATGCCAAAATCGTAAGGTTTCGGAGACTTGCGTCGCGTTGTGTACGAAGGGGCTAAGACTTAGGAAATAGCAGGCGTGTAACTAAGCATGCCAAGTGTCAAAATATTTAATTCAGATATCAAATTAATACCTTTATCAGCTCATCAAATAAGCCACTGCATCTTCATTCACAAGGCCTCAGTCCATGCGTCATCTTAAACAATGATGTAGTTCCATGTACGGAACCCGATGCATCATGTTGTGTCAAAATATATGGTGGCCAGCTGTCTTCGTTATAATCACAATGTAAATACAAGCAGTAGATCAACTACTAAGACCTGTTTGTGATGTCAAATGCGGGTGTTAGGATTGATAGTTAATCTCTTTGTAATTTTGCACTGCACACAATTAACGTTTTTTAGATTAAGTTTACAAACAACCTGTAGATCATACAAATATTTGCTCCGTGCAGAAATCGAAACCGCGACAAACGCGACAATCGAATCATTCAGCCACTGCGCCAGTCGCGTCGTAAAAATATTATTGTAGGATACAAAACAATTAAATTGATTTTCCGGGGCTCATCATGTTGATACCACTATTGAATCTAGCTTTCAGTAGTTGCAATGATTACGAATAGCGCGGAGGCCATGTCTTAATGCGACAGCTCTTACCCCGATGATCCGCAAGTCTAAAACGGTCACTTAGATATAATCCTAAGGAATCACTTTGTGAACGATAATAGAAAAATAGCCAATGACGTTGCGAAATCAATCATGATATTAGGAATATTGCGTAAAGCGACCGTTTTAGACCCTCTGAAGATAATTCACAATGATTTTGTAAAAAGTTTGCTACACTACTCAGTTTATAAAACTTTGTTTTTTCTGAGCCTTGTAAACATTTGCACGTATGTGCAATAAAGTATGTCTCTATTATTTATTTAATTTCTTAAAGCTAAGATTGATACAATCACGCAATCTTGGAATTTCTATGAAATAATAAAATTATGCTAAAATCGAAGCTACCGTAGGGGCTCTAATGACAATGCAATGGTTGCTCTACACATAGGTGCTCTAAAAATAGTTTCTTAAACGGGAATACCTCTCAATTTCGATAAAAATTCAGTAGTATAAATAACAGCCCTTTTTGTTTGTAAAATCATCACGGAGAGTCCTCCCGAAGTCCCCCCCCCTCTGTGAAGCGGAAAAGATTTTCAGAATCGTACTGACTAAAATCCACCGTGTTCCTTCAATAGCCCTTTACGTTCTTGGGTCACGGTTACCTGATAAGACTGTCCCGCGACCCCGGCAGGCTTTGGCCCTCTAAAGGGGGCCCGTCAGATAGCAGACAGCTCTCTGAGGCGCGCGTGGAACACAACGCGCCGTCGCGTCGCCCCGGGCTTGGTCCATGATCGGATGCGTGGATTGAAGTCAGTACAATTCTGACAGTAATGGGTAGGAGGACAGTAATGGGTAAAAAAGAGTCACGGTTATCTGTTCAGACAGCTCTTCAGGATGCAACTCTTCACCATTCTCTCGTATTAGTAAAACGAAGAATATTCTCATTTATTTATTTATTTAAATCTTCTTGCACATAGAAGTACAAAGGCGGACTTAATGCCTTGGGCATTTTCTTCCAGTTAACCTTGGGGAGATGCAGAGAATCAAACATAGTAGGTGCAAAACAGCATTAACATCAAACAGAAACAAAATTTTTACATACATTTTTTTTTTACGTGGTATAATCATCAAATGAGTCCTCCTACCCAGGGCAGAGCGGGAGGGACTGTCAGACTCGTACTGACTAAAATCCACGGTGTCCTTCAATAGCCCTTTACATTTCGGGGTCACGGTAAATCGTACGACCCCGGCAGGCTTTGGCCCCGTCAATTTGCTGACACTCTTTGAGGCGCGCGTGGAACACAACGCGCCGTCAACCCGGGCATGGTCCATAGTCGGACAGCGAGTTGCCCATTACTCGCTCCCGCATGCCCGCGATACAAACAATCTAGTAAAAAGAATGCGGCAGTATTAGAAAGATCCTGTTCTAATTGGTGGTCGGTATAATAAGTTGACCACTATGTTTATTACTAAACAAGAGGCGAGACGCTTGTGTGCACCCGCTAATAACTAATCGTTTAACTAACTGTTCGTTACCCGTAACCGGAATGTTATTTATTACATTTAACCCGTCTTTAAAAAGGTAACACTGGTCTTCTTACCGCGGGTGTAAGCAAAGATGCTTACACTTTTCATAATATGCCAAATAACTAGTTTTTTTTCCTACTGTTACGAATCATTTTGAAATATTCTCGAAAATCCGGCAAAACCGTAGATATTGGGCCTCATCTCGCCCCAGTCGTGTCTTATTGCCAATCCACCGAATTATAAGGGTGAAAGGACATTTCTGTGTTTTCGCATACATCATTTCAATCGTATTTTGTACGGAGTGACTGCCAGTTAAAACACAGCTAACGCTCTAATTAAATTAGGAATTTGAAAAAGAATAGGAATCTATAGCAATCAACTTGAGACCAAGAAATAGATATAACTATTGTAGAATCTTTGGCTACTGAAACACCCACGCATCTTATTCTGCTGACCGTCTTAATTATCCTATTTTTATAAGTTAAAGTGTTTTAAAGCCTCAACCACTCACTCACTCAACCCTCAACCACACATCGCTCAACCACTGCTGCGCGGCGTGTCGCGAGTTCGATTCCCGCACGGAACAAATATTTGTATGACCTGCAGGTAGTTGTTCCGCTTTCGGTGTTTGTGTATGTGAGTTTCTATGTTTGTAAAGGCACCCACGATACAGGATAAGTCCCTAGGGACTTATCCTGTATCGTGGGTGCATTTTTTTTTTAAACTTTGTCCTATACTAGTATAACTCTTTCTAACAACCCATAAAAAGTATTTTCCACTTGGCTCACTCTTATTACAAATAGCATCAATTATAATAAATCACCCTCTTGTAAGTCGGTTACACCGGATGCGGTTCAACCACCGCGTCCGGGTCGTTGGGCAGCTAACTGGTCATTTTTGTCAAATGCCTGAAATCATAGCAACCACGACCCTATGAGTAGTATGTATAATGGTTGGTGGTCTGTCTGGTTGTTTTTAAACAGCATAGTACACTTTAAACTAGTGACCCGGCCCGTAATAATACCTATGTACATTGTAAGAGCGCGAAATTAAACTCACATCTTCTCAATCACCCGAGGACTAAAACTACCATAACTCCAAAAATAATATTTATAGAATTGGTAGAGGAACTGAGTATTCAAACCTTTTACTTAGATTACTGTTACTTTAATCCCACTGTCGGACAACTGCATCTCTCCTCGACTTTCAACTATTCCGTTCTAGGACCAATGTGAGCCACTGGCCATTAGTTTTACGTATCTCATTCCATCACCTACTATGGTCGCGGGACTGGACGAATTACCGTGACCCCGGAACGTAAAGGTCTATTGAAGGACACCGTGGATTTTAGTCAGTACGAGTCTGATAGCCCCTCCCGCTCTGCCCTGGGTTGGAGGACTCATTTGATGATTTTACCACGATAAAAAAAAAACACTAATTGCACGGTCTGCCGCGACGCCTTCTGGTTGTCTCAGGGCTCCACAAAGTAGTTAATTTAGTCCATAAATCATTGGTCATCAGTTCCTTTCATAAAAAGTTTTGTCATTTTTTCATTTCATTAATATTTAATGCTTTCGTTGCGAATCGTAAAGAATTTTTGAATCGTAAAGAAAGAGACTGCGATATCTAGAAAGACGCAGGTTCGAGTCCTACTCACATTCAAATATTCTTTTCCAAAAAATATTTTATCATTAATGAGATAATAAAAAAACAAGTTAATCTAACTTATTTTCTATCTAGAAATAAAATAAAATTATCTAACTCTTAGCAAGAACCAAACGTGAATAAAACCCGACATTACTTCAACAAGATACGTTATCATAAAAACTGACAGCTAAAGACATATGGAGCTATTTCAAGAAGCAGTGGTTGCGGTCAACCGACCGATCTGTAACCATCAGTTAGGTTAAAAAATGCAGGCAGAGCCGCTAGGCGAGCCTAGTTCGCGAGTAAAAACTAACCGTGTTGACCTGGCAGGCGATACACTTGGGTGCGCATACTCAATCGTGACCTCGGAGCGATGAAGTGAGCTTGGATGCGGTAGTTCGAAATTCTTGATATTTGCGACCGCATTTTTTTGGAGAAAATAAATGTGTAGAACTGAATTTGGAAGTGTTGGGAATAAGTTTATGATCAATATCCTCATTTTCCTACTCCAAACTCGATTTATATGGAGTCCGCGCAGTGTGTCTTCTTCTTCGTGTGGGTACATTACTTAGAAGTAAAAATCTATGGTCCTACGCCTTTTTATACAGTAGGCTCAGAAATACCAAGGTAAAAAGCTGAGAAAAAATTAATCTGTATGTTGATATAGACTCATTTTTTTCTCAGATTTTTACCTTATTATTTTTGGTTATAGTCTCAACAAACTAAAACCAAAAATAATAAGGTAAAAATCTGAGAAAAAATGAGTCACACTCTCTAGATCTAACATAGCAAGACAGCAGAGCAGCAACAAAAATATTAATCTAAATAAAGTGATTTACTCCATTGTACGTTGGGGTAAATCACTTAGGCAGTCTAGAATAGAACATAATATTATAATCAAAATAAAACCACCGCATCCTCAACTTCACAACTCCACACCCAAGTCTAATGAGCGTTCTTGTAA
The DNA here is from genome assembly GCA_943136025.2 of Agrotis puta. Taxonomy (NCBI): domain Eukaryota; kingdom Metazoa; phylum Arthropoda; class Insecta; order Lepidoptera; family Noctuidae; genus Agrotis; species Agrotis puta. The sequence continues at coordinate 13,421,302 of OW964178.2, forward strand.
TAAAGGCGAAGATGTGTAATTGGTCGGTGCGCACGCGCCCGCCACGCGCTGCGCGCGCGCCGCCTCGCCTCACCTATCGCGATCCCACTTTTTACTTTACCACTTTTTATTCCTCCACTTTTAAATACACCACTTTTTACATATCTCCCGGAAGAATTGAATATGCAGGCAAAAGTTCACGGGAGTTTTTGCAGCCATTGATTTTCTGGAATGTGGTTTATGGCTGCGGAAGCTTTACATTATGAGTTTGTAAAGGTCATGATGAATAAAATAAAGGAAGTCAAAGAAACAGGAAATTGTAAAAGAAATTGAGCTGTTTCTATGATAATCATAAATACATGAGTATTTATATACCCTCATATTCTCATCTACATCGTCATCAACCGGAGGACTTCGACTGCCGAACAAAACACTCCTCCTTAGAGGTGGTGGGTTGTAGGGGATGCCATATTCCCTACACTTGGCAGACAGCTTGAGGATCTTAGTTAGGTCACCAAAAAGGACAAGACTAAAAAGGAAAGGCGGCTAGTCGCAGTTTGAAGAGCCCTCACCCTCATGTGCCAACCCAAACATAAATTAGCAATTAAAGAAACTTCTAAGTCATCTTTTCCACTTCTTTACAGAGGCCTTATCATGAATTTCCAGTTTTTGTGACGTAAACTGGAACTTTGACATTCATTTCAAAGAAAAAATCAGTTACTTTTTCGTACACTAGAGGCGCTATTCCATTTTTCCATACAATAATGCCTTTGTCAAACAGACAGGCGAAAGCGAAGCGTTTCCGAAGCGATACCGAATCGAAGCGAGACTTTTCTATGTGACTGGATTCAAACAATTCCCTACATTACAAATAAAAACGTCACGCTTCGCATTCGTCATGCCTGTCTGTTTGACAAAGGCTTAATGTATAATACCGCGGGTCTACTTGGAGTGGGTTGCTACTTGAAACACAGTCACTGGTAAAACTTAACACGTTTATTAACTAGTACCAAACACAATGTACTGCTCGCAATTTCTAACAAGAACAACAACTAAAATATAATTCCCAACCTATTTATACATTCACATGTAACGAAACCATACCGCGATCTATTTCGACGACAACGCCATCTATCGAAGCAAATGTCAAACATTACCCAATTTTACTACATGACGCTATGACTTCGCTGCCTAAACCATAACCATACCGCCCACCAAGGACATTATGCAGAATGTCCTTATTTACTGACCGCCCACCATGCCAACAATAAAGGATCGTGGCCAAAACAAAACAACAATATCGTGAAACTACGAGTATTTAGCAAATATAAATCTGTTTACACAATAGCCAGTATTTTAGGAATTTACAATCAACCTTATAATTAAATACAACTAACATGAACCATAAAGTAAAATTACAAATTACATCTCTGCATTATTCAGCAACTATCAATATACACAATCTTCTCTTAATTTCTTCTTAACTTTCTTTTTTAACCTTGTTTCTAAACTCTTTAGTCTTTTTCCAGCAATATACTTACACATGCCAACTTTGCTGACTGGGTCAGCATCACATAGTGGCAATTTCACTATATATCTACCTAAATTATTCTGCTGCTTAGCTGTAAATATATTTGCACATTTAATTTCATCTTCCGTGAGTAATTTGTTTCCAGATGGTTCCGCTTCTGACTCACAAAACAGTTTCAACTTGTCATCAGCCTGAACACTGGAATGCATCACGGTAATATGTGAATGAATATTTGACTCAATATCCATTTCACAAGCGCCCGATAATATCCATGCAAAAGTGGTATCTTGAGCAATAAGAGTTCCACTTATATTTCTTTTAATGCCCTCCTGAATGATTTGATTGTAAACCTCAGCCCCTAATAAAATATCAATTTTATTGGGTCTGTGGTATTCGGGATCAGCCAAATCATCATCAGTCAAGTCTACCCATTCTATCCTAGCTACTTTTATAGCTGGGAGAAGGGCCGTGACTGACTTCAGTACGTAAGCATTAACCCTTACTTGGATTTTGGGATCTATTTTAGACCTCAAATTAATGTCAACAGTGGACTTAGACGTTACGATTATTTTACCCCCTACACCTAATATAGTGTGCCTTGATGGCTTCTTCTTCAATCCTAAATATTGGACTGTGGACTCCGTAACGAAAGATCCCTGTGACCCTTGGTCTAGCAAAGCCCTAATTACCTGATAGTTCCCATCTTTCGACTCAGCTTTAACCAAAGCTGTAGGTAACAGAACAGTTTTCTGACCACCTGTCGAAAGACACGAAACTACCGGCTTGCTTAACCCCTCCGCTTGAACGGTTACTTCACTATTATACTTATTTGTATCCTCCTTCATCGACCTACCAGCGGACGATGAGGTTTCCTCGCGAGCAATACTACTAGTTTCCCCAACACTAGACCCAGAAACACCTGTTGGGTGTATTAAAGTATGGTGGCGGCGTCTACACACCTGGCACCTAAGAGTGTTTTTACAGAATTTTGCACAGTGGTTATTACGAAGGCAAACAAAACACAATTTATTTTCCTGTACAAAATTACGACGGACATCATTAGTTTCTTTATGGAACTTTTTGCATAAGTCGATTTTATGACCCTCGGCACAATATGCACATGACGTGGTATCACCATTATTTTTAACAATATGAAAAGACTTAATAATCTTGTCATACATGGACCAGTAAATACTTCAAGTACGCAATAAATAAAATACTGAAATCTTATGATCGAGCTACAGATATTGAAATAGTTTAGGGATGTTTGACACCTTTACACTTTATGGATCAAATGTTTATCGGACATGAATGCAAACTGAAGGTATTTAATGTTATCACCACCGTTTACATTGCTGTTTAAAGAGCGTAACGATACAGGCATTCCTAGCAATCTTGTATGAGTACATGTAAAATCCAGAAAATAATGCAATGATGTTATTAGAACATAAATAATGTTGGGTACATAAAGACTGATCAATTGTGAATTGTTAGACAAAAAATCTGTTATTCTTAGTAAATAGCTCGAAACCAGGCTAAAACGAGCAATATTTTAATAGCTACATACAGGCATACATACATAAACAATAGATATAAAAATAAAAAAAATATTATAGGATATAAATACATATCTATATACAGACATACATAGACTCACGCCCACTTCCCATGGGGATAGGCAGAAACTAAAGGACGCCAGGATCCTTACATACCCTTTTCGCGTCATCCACATTCAGATCTGGTCATACAAGCACGCCGATTTCGAGTACCACGCACCCGGCTTTAACTGAACATCCGTACAGACATATTGTTATTTTAGTTAAATTATTTGAACAGATTTAGAAAGTTACTTATATGTTGTTTTGCACAGCAGACCGTCTGGCCTTCATAATGAAATTATAAGAGTTTCCATTTGTCATCTCGCCACAGGACTCTTAAATCATTGCTACAGTTTCGAGTGATCAATCATTCTTCAAATGATGTTGTGTCAAAAACATAGTCATTATAGTCTTGTTGTTAGTGCTACCGAGATGTTATCATTTCTGTACATGCACAAGGCAGGCAACGGATCATATCACCACGCTCTGGTTGCCAGGCAGGGTAAGCAGAGGTCCGAGCAATTGTAATATTAGATGAAATCTGATTTACAAGCTCGAAGAAAGTTACGACTAATAGCTGTAATTATGAACGCATTTTAATGAAGTCATGGCTGACTCATGATTTGCCTGCCTCTGTTCTATGTTAGTTGAGATCGGTGCGGCAGCTTTTCTTCTTCTATTCTCCCCAAACACGGGTTTTGTCAATGGAAGTATTGACAAAGTTTCAAAATGTAGAAAGATTTATATTGTCCTAAGCATCGCGATAGTTTAAAATTTAGAAAAAAATCGTCTAGGTAATCTCTTTCTTGTTTCCCAATATTTTAAATTAAATCCAGAAAATATTAGGTCAGATACCGTAAAATAATGCACCATAATAGAATAAAATAAACCAAACAGTAAATCACAGTATAAAGATAAACCAGTTAAACAAACAAACACAGTAACAATAAACCTAATTATTGCGTCCAATAAAGGCTTTCTTCTCAGTGCAAAGGTTGTTAGTGCATGCAATTGTTGGCTGCGCACGCGCCGCCGCGCCGCTTCGTCGCTTTCACGATAACCGTATTATTTTATTAGATCTCTTTATTGTTTCTAACTGGAATGGTTATGAATTGGTTGAAGAAATCATGTTTTATGTACCGTTACTTCTAATCTTATAAATCTTATTGGTTATTAGTTACTATAAAGTAATATGTGTCAAAATATTTTGGAGCAATACCGATTCAAACTTATAGCCCCAAACACAAATTTTTTTGCTCATAAAACATAACTACATCGTTCTTTGCTCTTGATAAGCTAACTAAACGTTAAAATTCGTTAAAATAAAAGATCTCCGACTGTTAAAAGTTTTTTTTTAATAATTAAGAAAAAATCATGTGTAAACTCAAGTCTACAGTTCTACCCTGCCACACAACTAAATAAAATAGAACTTTGAAGATTATTTAATTCCAGTTCGAAGAATATGAACAAAATAAACATTTATTAAATAAATTGATCCCCCAATCGATTTTCCATATAGTAGAAAGAGTGCAAATGGGTAGGCGTATTCATAGCCCGGCTGGCGGGCACAGTGCGCTTGCGGCTACATAAAGCATATATTCAATTATCATCAGCAAACCCTTCACACTTGGTAATTGGTGAGCGCTTCAGCACTTACGATACTGCTGTGAGTGCGCATGAGTTCAGCTTTTATTATTGAGAATTCATCCAGATTATTTTTCAGAGACGGGTGATGAGTGGTGTTCTCGATGGATCTAACTGGATAGATTATATCCCTTTAATAACTTACTGTTGTATACCTTTTAAACTCATTGGAAGATGTATTAGAAATTGAAGAAATCAACTCTACATCAAATTGATGACGAAAACTTAAAAAAAAACGACGGGTTGCACTCTGGGAGTGCCGGCAGAAATGAAAACTTCAATAATAATAAACACACACGAACATTCGCACAAGCGCCCTGCGCCGTCTTACGAATTTTCGATCAGGTCACGTGTCCTGACGCGACTAACATTTTTTACCCATTCCAAAAAAAGTACACAACGACGCTAAAGAAGTTTTCACTTCAAAAATGAATTGCGAAAATTGAAAAAGTTAGACAACTGTAAAATATTATACAATCAATCAATCAACTCAGCCTTTCGCAGTCCATTGCAAGGTATAGGCTACTTCCAGCTAAAAGCGTACAGTGGAACAACTACCAGCTTGATGAACCGACGACCTCATGTAGGAGGCAAACTGAATGCGGAAGGCGGAGAACAGGGTGATGTGGCGCAGCCTAGGAACAATTATACAGTAAGAGCCTTCACACTAGCTTTCTTCCAGCGCTAACGCGGCGCCGACGTCACACACGCCGTTCCGTTTCAGTGTTCCGCGTGACGTCTGCGCCGCGTTGGCGTTGTCGCGGCGTCTGCGCGGCGCATACGTTTATCAAACGCCAATGCTGGACAAACGCGAATGTGACGGCGCTCTTAAAAGTAATTCCTAACAACAGCCTATTTCAATTATTTGAAAAAGAATAATTGCTAATAGAAGGAATATGACTCCTTAAATACATCATCCTCACAATAGTTTTCTTCTCTTGTCCCGAGATTGTTAATAAGCAGACCACATGGTCACCCTTTCCGGATAGCTCTTGAATTATAATGACCATTGGTCCAACAATTTCACACTCTACCCGACTTTCAGAAAGCGGTACTCACTAAGTAAATCAACAATGTGTTCAGTGATTTTAATATTTTATTGATTTATTCCAATCAGTATAGTTAATAGATTATTTCGAGGTCCTCATTAAGATCATGGAATTAAGAATTGGCATAAATGCGATGAGACTTTCACTTACATAATTTGACATGGAATGGCATAAAATTATTGAAAAACGATGTTTCATGTCTATCAAACCAAAAATTTGTATACACTGTAAAGGAAATGGAAGTCGATTTGCTCTGTTTAAAATACTGTTATTCAGCTGTATCCAAGCTAGTCTGAAATATTACACAGATGATGACTGTGACGATTCGTTCAGAATAATGCACAGCCTTCTAAATTAGCCTTATTATAACTTACATATGCACCCGTGCTCATAATAGGGTATTTTACTGCATAAATAAATTGAAAATCTGTTTAGTTCTTCAGTTAGAATATTGAAAAACTATGAACATGTATTTTTTGTTTTTCTAAATCAATGAATATTGATAAAGATAAGATAATGCTTCCAAATTCGGGAGTGGGGGCTTGTAGCGTCATAACGCTTGTAAAATTATACCGACCGAGTGACGTTTTGTGATTTTTAGAAGCGTTGTATCTTCGTCAATTATGGTTTACGTAAAAACAAAAAATACGTACAAAAGAAAAAATACGGGTCAAATATTTTTTATTATCTATATTTCTGACTAATATTTTTTTTTGAGTAAAATAGCCGAATATGCGAACAAAACTTAGATCTTGTTTTTTTAACAAACCTATTTCGATGATTTTACGAATAGATATAATAATTTAATAAGTTATTCCATGATCGAGACCAACACTCAATATTATTAAGGTCAAAATAGGCCAACGTTTTCACGCATACATTTCCAGCGAGGTCTAGCCCGGGGCATTAGGCTTTACCTTGAGAATTTATCGAGCAGCTCCCAAGTTCTAATCATAAGAAATCAACATACAACCACCATTGTAACCACTTGTACTATTTGAGTATCCGGGTCCTGTTATTATTACGTTCAATTCCGTCTAGTTTTCATTGTATTTAGTAAATTAACCGAAAGACACGACTTTGTCAATTAAAATATGAATGTAAGGGCGCGTTTGAAATGGCATGATTTGTTTAACAAAATCGGAAAGTTTTCATAAAGCTGTCTTAACATCGCTCTACACTAATACGATAAAACTGAAGAGTTTGTTTGAATGCCCTTATCTCAAGAACTACTGGTTAAAATTGAAAAAAATGTTTTTGGAAACCCATTTATCGAGGAACGCTATAGACCAGGGGTGGCCAACCGGTCGATCGCGATCGACCGGTCGATCGCGACTATTTGTCCAGTCGATCGTGGACCCATATTATGTTGATAAAACATCATTAACTCAGACTTCCATTCCAAAGTATTAAGTAAATTTAAGGTAACAATCTCACATGTGATATGAAAAGGAATTCATAAAACTGTTCAATAAAAAATACTACATGATTGTGTACTAATCTATGCTGTTTCATTTAAGATTTCAAGAAGTATGTAATTGGTAGATCGCACAGGGATTCGTTAGTAAACAGTAGATCTGATGTCTAATCAAGTTGGCCACCCCTGCTATAGACCATATAACATCGCGCTACGTCCAATAGGTGCCGAGCAGTGAAAGAAACGGCGGAGAATATCTAGTAATTTATAAAAAATGCCGTAATGAAAAGAGTAAAAAAGAACATCGGGTGTCCAGCGCACCGTGGGAAGTCCCAAGGTACGTCCTGGGTATAATCAGCTTACAACGTTTTCACTATCTATTGCTGTTTACAGTTACGAGAGCAGTGGTAAATGCATAAATGCCATAAAGCAAAATATCCTGCGTAGAACCCAGGATAACTTACGAAAGTTATTCGAGATCGACAACAACCCTACTAATACGAGCATGTACATTAAATAGATATTTACGTTTTAAGTCATAATATAACCTAAATTCAAACCAAACGTATGACAGCCTATTTCAAACCAAAGTCATGAGAAGATAAAACACATGACTGAGTATTAAAAAATCCAGCTAGTATATTTTACAGCTGGCTATTTTAGTGAACAGCCGTACATTAGAATTCAATATAACAGTACAAAAACATCTGTCAACCTCAACCTGTCAATGCAGCTGGTTTAATCCAGTCTTTAATACTGTACTGAACGGACAGCCGAAATGAGAGGCCGTGTACCTTTAGCGTTATCTCTCAATACGATTACATATTGTGACAGCCATTAAAAACTCACCTTTTACGACCTTCGAAGTTTAGTTAGGGTTGGCACAAACAAAAATAAAATTGTCTGTTGTTACAAGATATAGCCCAAATAAACAAATAACATTCTAGCAGAGACACAATTTTCTACTCTTTGTGACCTAGTAGAGCTTATCTAGAAGCTCCAAATTTTTTTGTAGTAGATGAATTATTTACATTTACAAATTCAAATCTTTAATTTATTAAGTCTAATAAGCATATCCATTAATGGCCAATAATGTTTTCAGTGCTTGGACAGAAGCTTGTTGTAACATGGTCGCATTGTCTAAGTATTTAGTTTTTGAAAAGTCACAACACTTTAAGTACTCCGACTTTTCAAAAAAAGCTAACAAGTTTTTTGTATATTACAAGAAACATTGGCAAAGTCTGGCCAATCAATTTAGATAGCGAACAACAAGACAAGATCATTTATTAATATTGGCATTAATAATTTATATACTTTCAATTTCATCTACTTGCTCATCAGCCTTTGTACAAATGGATTAGATATATATTATGCAATGGTCTAGTTTTAATGACCAGTATAAATCAAATATGCAATTATATCTAGAGGCCGGGTTCATTATTCTGTCTGTCATTGACTAAGTCTTTGACTCTAATGGATTTAATTAAATTACCAAACCCGTCTACAATTTTGAAATATATGTATTGCTAAGTGTCTACCTACTTAGTTTTTTTTTCGGTTGAATAAATAAAACAAAAATAAAGTAAAACTCATAATTATTATATTTTTGTGAACAGGAAAAGCGTTGTGACAACCCTGAAACTTTTGGAGGGAAACACTTTCGAAAATTATTTTCATTGTGATTTTAATTCATTTCATTTGAGGAAGCTTTGGAATATAGCAATTGATTTTTATAAAAATTGAATAACGTCTCATCTATAGTCGTATACCAGCAATATTTCACGAACTATATCTTTTAATGTTATGAAAAATATTAGTTTTTTTTTTATTAAAGGTTAATACGAGTATGTATAACATTTAATGTCATGGATTTCAGAAAAATAATTCCTGACGCCATAACTGAACATCGCAATCTTAAATTCTCAGAATTTTCAGGAAACTTCAGACTAAAAAGCTGATGTAACCACAGATCATAACCTCGGAATCCTGTCAATTTATAAGATCAGAATGTTCCCCTGGCAACCTTAGAGTTGCGCAGCCGCCGACCGGACGCGGCAGGTGCTACTGCGGGTTCACTCGGGTTCACGCCCTGCCCCCCGCGCGCGCCTACCTTACCGCTCACCCCCGCGCCCCCGCAGCATCCGTGCAAACCCGTTCCTCTAATAATATAACGTAGAAATGAAAGATTAATGAGAGCAACCAGTGCACGCCTCTTTCACTCGACCGGTAGGGCTGGGGACGTGTCGATAAATTATTAGAAATACGAGTACTATCGTACCAGTCACACAAAGATAAGAAGTTGACTGACTACTGGTTTGTATACTGCAGCTATGGTCAAGAAAATGCAACATACATGAGTTGATCATGATTTTTCCCTTTACTAACGAACACTCAATATTCTTTCTCGAAATTCACAACACCAAATCATTGTCATTCCGTTAGTGGAAAAACTTATGCTCTCTTTCAGCGTTGAAGAATCCTTTTCGCATAATCGTATAATATCGGTAGCGAATAAGTTCCAAAAAAGCACAAAATATAAAGCTCAATGACATGGAAATTACAACATTCTCTAACAGTAGTTTGATCAACCATCTATTATTATCATTCGAATATTTCTTTTTATTGCACAATTCACAAAATTAATTTAATTCATCATTAGATCATCATTTACAATTATTCTAAAAATAAATCCTTATAACAAAAAAAATCTAAACTATCGACACTACCCGATACCCCCCATCCCTAGATCAACAGGTCCCGATCGCAATGAAGACCGCCCATATAAAATATTAGCCGCGTGCCGAGCCGGTAGCGGGTGTAATATATCGACCGATGACAGTCGCATTGTCGCGGCACAACACTAGGAATGTAAGCTTTTACTCAGCAACTATCAAGACGGTTAGCGCGTCGTAAATTCAGTTCGGCTTTCTTTATTATGTTGGGGGAATTGGACTTTGTTTTTATTTTCCAATTGTATTTCGGGCCAAGAAAAATGTATGGTCATTTGGTCATGCATTATCTTAACATAAGTTTATCTGGAATAGTCCTGTTTTAAAAGATATCGATATCAGTGATAATACCACTATTGTAAGCATTGAATTAGCAATATTGTAAAAGAGTCGTGTTAGAACTTTGGTGAACAATAAAGTACAATTCTACCTATCCGGTTATCTTTGTTTATTTTTACAAATTTTGATGGTTGCATCACTTGTCTAGGTGCTTTTTTTTATCGTGGTAAAATCATCAAATGAGTCCTCCCACCCAGGGCAGAGTGGGAGGGAGGGACTGTCAGACTCGTACTGAGTAAAATCCACGGTTTCCTTCAACATCCCTTTACGTTCCGGGGTCACGGTAATTCGGGAGTCCCGCAACCACGGCAGGCTTTGGCCCTCTAGAGGGGGCCCCGTCATTTTTCTGACACTCTTTGAGGCGCGTGTGGAACACAACGCACCGTCGACTAAGTAAAGACGTCTGCCGACGTCCGTCACAGTGGGTATTCTTTTTATTCTATTTAAATTCTTTTTATGGTCAACCAAATTCAGTATCCAGGCACACTTCCAAACAGTATATGAAAGAGATATCCTCCTATCAATACGAACAGATAATTACATCACAGATGATTAACAACACAACCTAATAAAGATTAAGTTGAAACCTACTCCCATTTATCGATACCCAAGAATTTCCGGGTGGAAAACCCCACGTGTTGTGGTCGACAGCAGATTGGACCAATTTCTAATCAGTTGACATTCCCCGGAGTAACAATAGCTGCTTAGCATTCCTTAGATCGTTAGAGTGGAGCGGAACACATAGCTGGAGAAAGGCAAGAGAATGATGACATTGGAGGTTTGTCGCGGATACTGTGAATAATTTTTTTGTCTATTCAAAAAATCTACATAAAATATTCACACTGAACTGAACACACTGTTCTGTGAGAAGGAAGATTAAGTTAATTATTATTTTCTTTTTCAGTGAATAAATATGTTTTTTTTTTTATCGTGGTAAAATTATCAAATGGTCCTCCCACCCAGGGTAGGGCGGGAGGGACTGTCAGACTTGTACCGTCTCGCCCCGCAGCATGGCCTCGACCAACGCCGGGCGCGAGAGGTCTCCGCCTATCGCCGTCGTGAGGACACGGCGGTGCTCTGCCCAAGCAGGGCAGTCCTGCACCGTATGCTCCACCGTGTCCTCCGGACGATCCTCGCAGTGGTGACACCCAGGCGACTCTTCCCTCCCTATCAGACACAGGAACCTCCCGAAACTTCCATGTCCGGTGAGGACCTGTGTCATGCGGTAGGTAAGGACGCCGTGACGGCTATCCAGCCACTCCTCAAAGAGGAGCCTTACCGCCGCGATTGCGGCGTGCCCGGAATAAATATGCTAGATTCATTCATTTAATGAATAATGGTAACTGGAATTAGTCTACATTTTTGGAACTGGAATGAAATAGGAAAAGAATGTTTTTCGCGGCCTTCTTTTGAAGAAATCATTAAACTGTGGTCAATGGTCATGCGTAGCGATGAATTAATGTACCTAGTCTATTATACCACTGCTGGGAAAAGCCTCCATTCATCCATCCGGTCACGAATACGCTACTTCATCTAGAAAAGATCTTGAAGCCTGACTCGCAATTACCATCCTGCTAGAGATCAACATAAAATAGTTTTTCGTTGGTGCGCAGAAGATCCAGTTTCTTCTGAGTGCGCTCATTTCATTTAAGGTCACATCTTTGCTTCTGGACTAGATTGAGGCAAAGAAAAAATCCATTGATAAAAGATAAAGAAATGCACGACCTACATTCATAATTTTTCGCTATGCAACTTCAATCATATTTTACCCAAAAGAACATCGTAAGTTACCGTTTCACAAGTTCATAATTGCTACAAATTCTAAGCAAACATAACTTAAGATGAAAAGCCAATTGAACAAAAAGCGCGCACGCTCTCATTCACCACCGACCCGCCCATAACAGTACCAGAGATGTAGCGTTGCATGCGGTAATTAGCATGGCCAGAAAAAGTGCTGATGCAGTCCATCGAGCAGCAGGGGCCTGCCGACCGGAACTACTTCTGAAGGTAATAACAGGAGACCGCGATATGCTCCCCTCAACTGAATTGTAGCTCATGAATAGTTTAATTAGTGATGAAGGGGCGTCGCTGTTTTTTTGCGATTTTTCTTGCATAATGAAGTACTTTTATAACGGTATATGTTATGTTAGTAGGCAGGTTTGTGTTGCGGGGCCAAAGCCTGCCGGAGTCGCGGGATTGTATAAACCGGTAACCGTAAACCTAGAACTTAGAGGGCTATCGATGGAACAACGTGGATTTTAGTCAGTTTTTTTTTTTTTTTTTTTTTTTTTATATTCCACGACTATCACACAACGCCATCTAGTCCCAAGCTAAGCAGAGCTTGTGTTATGGGTACTAGACAGCTGATAAACATACTTATACAGGGTGTCCCAAAACTCAACGTCAAGCCGAAACGGGGTGACAGGATTGATCATAACCATCACGAGAAAAATCTGAAAAAAAATCTATCCCATGCAGTTTGAAAATTATGGGCATTTTAAGAAAAACCTAGAAATGTGATCAAACTGTACCATTTTTCGGTTATTGTGGTTATTCTTTTTTATTTTTGTTCATTTGAACTTTGGAAACGTAATCCTTAATAACATTTCTAGAATCCCAATAAAAAATAATGACACAATTGCCTCAAGTTTCCGAGAATTGAGACTATTTGTTAAACTACGAATTTAAAATTTTCTAGATTCGTCGACTTTGACAGGCCCTCCTATAAAAAAAATGTACTAGAGTGCCTTGGCAAGTGGCATTAAAAGTTGGCGCATTTAATCAGAATTCTAAAATGGTACAATACTTGTTAGTTCCATACAATAGAAAAGAGTAAAAAAATTAAAACCTCAAGTAACCCGAATTTTGCTATCACATTTTACTCAGTTAAAATGTTTTTAATTCGCACAAGCTGTAGGTAGGTTCTTAATTTTAAGACAAAATGATGAGAGAGATGGATAATGGGTATGTTTGTCATGAGTGAGCGAGACAGATAGTGACGCCACTTTTACCAAAGTGAAAAAAAGTTAGTAAAATAATTAGGTTTGTTGGACTAAAAGTCAGATAGAGAAAAAACATTTTTATTACAATAATAAATAATAAATGTTCAAATTGTTTACCATCAGCCTCAATACAAGCCCTACATCTTCTTAAAAAAGATCTACTTATAAGTCGGGCATATCTTCGAGAGTTGATCGCCTCAGCTGCTTGAGAAATGCGTTCACGCAGGTCGGCTACGTGATCAATGGGCTTTGAGTAAACTTTTTCTTTGAGAACTCCCCAATAGAAAAAATCCAGGGGATTTAAATCTGGTGAACGGGCGGGCCACAAGATAGTGCCTGAACGTCCAATCCACCTTCCCGGATATTCCTGGTCAAGGAAATCTCTTACTTGCACTGCGAAATGCGTACCCATACCCATTATCCATCTCTCTCATCATTTTGTCTTAAAATTAAGAACCTACCTAGAGCTTGTGCGAATTAAAAACATTTTAACTGAGTAAAACGTGATAGCAAAAATCGGGTTACTTGAGGTTTTAATTTTTTTACTCTTTTCTATTGTATGGAACTAACAAGTATTGTACCATTTTAGAATTCTGATTAAATGCGCCAACTTTTAATGCCACTTGCCAAGGCACTCTAGTACATTTTTTTTATAGGAGGGCCTGTCAAAGTCGACGAATCTTGAAAATTTTAAATTCGTAGTTTAACAAATAGTCTCAATTCTCGGAAACTTGAGGCAATTGTGTCATTATTTTTTATTGGGATTCTAGAAATGTTATTTAGGATTACGTTTCCAAAGTTCAAATGAACAAAAATAAAAAAGAATAACCACAATAACCGAAAAATGGTACAGTTTGATCAAATTTCTAGGTTTTTCTTAAAATGCCCATAATTTTCAAACTGCATGGGATAGATTTTTTTTCAGATTTTTCTCGTGATGGTTATGATCAATCCTGTCACCCCGTTTCGGCTTGACGTTGAGTTTTGGGACACCCTGTATATTTCTAAATACCTACATACATATTATAGATAAATTACACCCAGACACAGAACAAATGATCGTGCTCATCACACAAACATTTGTCCTGGGTGGGAATCGAACCCACGACCTCCGGCATAGCAATCAGGGTCACTAACCACTAGACCAACAGGTCTGTCAATACGAGTTGTCAGTACGAGTTTGACAGTTCTTCCCGTCCCAACAAGTGCGGGAGAATTTTACCACGGTAAAAAATAAAAATAGTGCTGTCAATTGGTAAAGAAAAATGTTGGTTGACACAGTGGTCAAGTGATTGATTGCTGCGCTGCGTGTTCGATTACTGCGCGGAACAAATATGGATATGACCAACAAGTTGTTCTTACGGGCCTGGCTTTTTATTCATGTGAGTTGAAATATTTGTAAACACACTCTACGTTACAGGATAAATTCCGATAGCTATGTCCCTACATAGCTTAAAAAAATCTGTTTTTTTTTCTGTTTCTGGTTTAAATTGTCTTCCTTTTAGTTCAGATTATTGCCTCTTACAAAACGATAGAAAGATACATGGAATTCAACGACATTCTTCTTTCTAAAAGAAGAATTTGTATAATCAGAATGTACTCACACATCAATATCTACACCTTTTTAAAATCTAGTTTAGCTAGCCTATAAAATCGAAGCTATAAAGTCATGTCCCAGTCATTTTTCTACCTCAACCAGAGCCGTAAAGTTATAATAGACCGATAAAGTCAGTGACATAGGAGCTGCGATAGTGTTCGTCGTTTTGGCGCGCTCAGCTCCGTAACGGCTGGCCGCAGTAAACAAAGTGCGCAGATAAGGTAAACTCTAGCTGTAGCTCCGGTTAGCCACCGTTCACATGGGATAAAAGAGATATCGTTTTATTTATAAAACACACGCTGTTGGTTTGTATGGCTTTAGATTGGATTTTTGCATGGCTCTTTTGGCACGCGAATTATCTTATTACCCTGCACTGGCCCGGTCGAAGAAGGCCACTTAAAATCCTAATATCAATTGCGATAAAATAAATTATTTTTTCTTTGTATTTTTATATTAATTTATTTTTAGCCTCCTTGTATAATAATTATGTTAGCGTATGCAGTAAACTACCTTTATTGGATTCATGCAGAACTCTCATTGCATGGGTTTTCAATTAAAGTTGATTCAAGTTCGGAAGTAATACAAGTTATTTCATTGCGATAAAATTATAAGAAATCTTTTATCTTTTCTTTTGCTTGAAAAATTTAATAGAATATTCCAAATTACGAATTTTAATTTTAAAAAATATACATCGTCATCATCATCATCAGCCTGTAATGTTCCCACTGCTGGGACACAGGCCTTCTCTCTGTGAGTGTTGTGTTAGAGAGTAGGCCATGGTCCACCACGCGACACCAGTGCGGGTTGGTAAATGTCACAAGTCTGAATTGTTGGTTCTAGGACATTCCGTTTTCCTCATGATGTTTTCCTTCACCATTTTGGAAGGAAGTTTTGGGAGACAAAAATATACAAATTATTGTAATTGCATATTCTTTGAGCAAATCAGTAATATTTTTAGGTCTACGTTCTTGCATACAAAGATCCGTGTTTTTTTTTTTACGTAGTAAAATCATCAAATGAGTCCTCCCACCCAGGGCAGAGCAGGAGGGACTGTCAGACTCGTACTGACTAAAATCCACGGTGTCCTTCAATAGCCTTTTACGTTCCGGGGTCACGGTAATTCGTACAGTCCCGCGACCCCGGCACGACATACAAAGATCCTAATGTCATAAACACTACATTAAAGGTCAGTTTTATACCCTGACTGACCGAGGTGACACTTCTTTTGCAGACACAAAAATTGAGAATAATATCTACACTGAATTTCCGTCCAGAAACTTCAACACCAAATAAACACACACTAAGTCTATTGTGTGCAATACAAACGATAGCATTTCACCCCACTATCGAGATGGCAGCGGACACCTCGCGAGGAGATACGGCTAATTGTAACATGTGGTCACGCTTTCTGCGGCGTGTGTCACTGACAGCGTGACTCGACGGATTGCACTTGAAGCTGAAGCTGTTCCACATTCCTTCACAGATTGCGGGTGGTATTTCAATTGGTCGTCATTTCGTGCGAATCGATAAATTCTTGTGAGGAAAAATTGGTATTGGTATTGGTACAGGACAAAATGTTTGTGTGATGAACACGATCATTTGTTCTGTGTCTGGGTGTAATTTTATCTATAATATGTATGTATTTAGAAATATATAAGTATGTTTATCAGTTGTCTAGTACCCATAACACAAGCTCTGCTTAGCTTGGGACTAGATGGTGTTGTGTGATAGTTGTGGAATATTTATTTATATTTATTACTTCATAGTACATTTCAGCACAGCCGTCTACCAAACAGGGGCCGTATTATGACGTCTTAAAACCAGTGTTCCAGTGAGTGAACGAGGTGACGCTAGACGACTTGTATAGCTCTGTCTCTTTCACTCACTGGAACAAGCCTGCTTTTAGCGTCAGGAATGTGTGCTTGTTTAGTCATCACGACAGACATCGAAAAAAGTTTGTGATCACGAGCATAAGCTGTTTTTTTTTATTGATCTTTATTTATCAAGAAAAATTCTTCGTTGTGTGTTTTCTTTAGATAGAAATACCCTGTTTGAAATCATAAAAATAAACGAATAAATCATCATGTGTATACCCAATCTACCGTACCAAAACAGATTTAGATTTTTCAACGTGATCGCAAACATTTTTTGACGTGTGTAGGTTAAAGGTTTAATAAACTAAATCATTTGCCATTAATAAGGCAAAATCTTAGACTTCGGTTAAGAAGCCTAGGTTTTTTGCGGTAGTAACTGAAAAATTCCAGGAGACTCTTTGACAACAACACAATCTGTCTAATAATAAACTTATTTGCACAAAAACTAATAACAGCCATGCTAAGGGAAAAAAAGCTAAATCATAGAGGATAATTAAAAAAAATATTAATTTGGTCTTCACATAGAAATAATCACTCAACTTAAACATATGAATTTCAACGCATAATGCTTTAATTTTGCACCCCTCAGAAGCAAAAACTTAACATACAACATTAGAAATATGCATGTAGAGTCATCCAGTGACTCCAAGGCCTAAGGATCAAGCCCTTGACCCCAACTCCTCCACCTAACGAGAACCAGGTGTTGATTTAGCCTCTTAGCCATCAGGGCGATACCTTTGCTTCGAGTGTCAAGACCATGATTGTTGAGTACAAGTTCTACGATTGTTGTCCGTCTGTCAGTATGTGTATATCTCTACAATATACAAATTATGTACAAGTCAAACTATTTTGCTGTAACTCATAATTACTCATAGGTAGTCTATTTTTTTTTTGAAGGATTTGTCATAATTAATTTGTCCTTGATCCGTGTTTTAAGCGTGATTCAACTACGGTTTTTAAAAGTATCCATCACACTGTCGTTTAGTACTTTCTTCGTATCGTTCCTCACAAAATCTTCGCTATTTCATCCATATTTCTATTCTAGTCTGATGCGTTTGCCCGCCGGGGTCGCGGGACTGCACGAATTACCGTGACCCCGGAACGTAAAGGGCTGTCAGTACGAGTCTGACAGTCCCTCCCGCTCTGCTTTGGGTGAGAGGACTCTTTTGATGATTTTACCACAATAAAAGTCTGATCCGTTTTATACGTACACCTACTCCATTATCATATCAAGATAAGCGATTCCTTATCTCCTTTTATGTAACAGCCGCTACTTTCAAGTAAAATATTTTAATAGTTCACAAGATTAATATCTAATTCAAAATATGCAAAACAAACAAGCATAACCTATGTACAAAATTGCTTGACACTCATCCATACACAATCTACGCTAACGACGTGCTCAAGTAATTGCGGTGAATATATTTTAACTATATTAACTTGGCGGTTCATAATAATGTAATCATTATCGTTAGATCTAACTCATCGTATGAGGTGAGGTAAATTAATTTACTTTAGTAAAGATTGCAGAGATAGCACTAAATGTGCAGGGCTGCCGACTATGCCTAGATTTTCTGGACGGAGAGTCTAGACAAGATGACAATCTTCGATCGCTAGTGGATGTAAAATCGACGATGAAGTGTTAAGACTTCTTTATGTAATAGGTTGGAAAACAGGTCGTTGGACTATCTGATTAAGAGATGAGCGCATAATTATGACTATCCGACCAACTTTGAGAACATGGATAATTTCTCCTGTACCGTAGGTGCGTTTGCAAACACAGAAACTCACATACACAAACACCCAGACCCGGAACAGCAACTTGCAGATCATCTAAATATTTTTTGCGTGCGGGGATCAAACCCGCGACAAGCTGCGCAGTAGTCGATCACTCAGCCACTGCACCAATCGTGCCGTCAATGTGTGCCGCCATAGTGATTAAAGGAAAAAAACATCATCATAATTATTATGATGACCGAGGCGCAAAGGCACCGGCTTAAATTGATATCAATTGGAGAGTTGATCAGGAAAATAATTCGCCTCTACCTCTTTGACACTCCTCTCTAGAAAGAGAGAAAAACAATTTTAGACTTATGAGCAAATAATTATTCTCCTCTCTTTCTAGAAACGATGGTCAACGTTAGACAGCTATTGCTCAGTCCATCCTTTAAATCTATGATAATAAGTTCGTTCATAGAGAGAATATGTTGTTTAAAACCCTGAATAAAACCCCAATGACCCTTCAAAAAACACTGGCAACCCTACAAACGAATAATTAGACCATCTCATAAGGATTGCCGCGCACTGATTAGCAGCAGCACACGGATGTCTTGCAGTTTTCGCTGCCAACATCAACGTAATAAATTGTAGGTTTTTGACGTTTTTCACCTTTATGCAACACTGCCAACTTTCACATGTGAGCGACGAAAATGGCGCGAAGAGAAAATTTTGCGAATGCAGGTCTAAAAAGTTAAATGATAATGATCAAACTAATTATAGCAGTATAGTTTTAATTTTGTCAAATTAACGTTTGAGTTAGCTTTCTGTTATGTTGGTCTTCGGCTTCTCAAAGATTATAGAGATAAAAGTCAGTGTAGCTAACAATTTTGCTACTGTTATAGCCTCAAAAGTATGTAGAACCGCAAGCAGGATGCCCTAAGGCTCCTCTCTTCAACAAGTTGCTATAAATCGTAAGAAGCCAAGGATTGACGATCCTAAATGGCGATCACTGGATAGGCTGATGATGATTATATATTCTTGATGAATCATCTCATAGTCAAGAAGTAATGTTGATGAAACTACCATGATCATTAAACCTGGTTGATAACAATAGTGATATCCACATTCGTGGTACTTTTTGAAATCATACAAATAAATAACTACATTTGTATTTGCCAAGTTGATATCACTTCCATAGCGTTTTTCTTTCAAAAATTTCCGCATCTTATTTCGAACAAATTAATTTTAGGTTTTTAGAAATTGGAAGACACGAGAAGACGCTTCTACCGTACCTGCCTGCACTGAGTCCGGGTCGTAGATTATAGCCCTCTTTTTGTCGGAGAGGAGAGGCTTCTGCCCCAGTAATGGATAAAATATAGGCTGATTGTTATTATGCAATTTTAGATTTTTCTGTCACTTTTACCGCTGATAAAAGTGTCACTTTGTCTAAAATTCGAGAGCCTCTGAATAATCATGGTGTTTCTAGAGGTCCCACTAGACAAAAGCATCTTATCTGAACAACAAAAGAATCCCGAACGGAGTCAGCAACCCGCGACCCGCGTAACCAGAGCAAGGTCCATTCGTCCGAGGCGAATATCGATCATTATAAATTTGCAGCGCGCGGTAACGGCGCGGGCGCACGCGACCTAGCACAAAGACTATGCAGTATGTAGATGAGCTAGTTTGGATATTGTTATAATGTATAAATTAATTATTTTATGAAATTAAGGATGAAATACTTATGTACCACTGAAAAAATGATGAGTATAAATGCTAGGACGGTTGCGAAAGCCTTATTGGTAGTCTGGAGTACTTATACAGTTCGGGTCAAAAAAACTTTAATAATAATCAATATTATTAATCTTTGAGTTGAACCTCACAGACACTTGAGGTTGAACAAATCAAGTACGATTCGTGATACCAGTGTGAGTGATAAGGCTATAGTAATGGTTACTCCGTGACGGCTCGCTTATCAACACCTTGAAGTTTACTACTGTACAATACAATGCCTGATTACAGGTATTTACATTTTTTAAAGTGTAATCATAAATTTCTTGTGGAGCCCTAACACAGCCAGAAAGCGTCGCGGCAGACCCCGCAGAAGATGGTGGAGCGAGCTTGACAAAACCAACGACCAGTGATCCACTTCGCCTCTGGATCGTGAAAACTGGAAATCATAGGAAGAGGCATTTGGCCAGCAGTGGGATGAAGTAGGCTAGCAGTGTCAGTTAAAAGATTTCTTCTTCTTCAATCTCTTTCTACTATCTTATAACTTAATCAAATCCTTTTACTCATCATGACTTGAGGTCTCTCGTCCTTTCAACGCGTTTTTGGTCTTCTTTGGCGCTTTCCTCCCAAATAGTTTCCATTCCAGGTTTCTACCTCTATGCATTTGCTTTATTAGCAATTTGACAGGAGGCACACATTTTTATGTGGGGGCAGATTTACAGCAGATAAGGCACCAACTATACGTTCTACTCATATAACTCTAGGAGATACTTTTTTGCTGGTGTAACGTACACTTATCATCTACATTTATGCTATTAGCATCATTTACATTAATGTAAACCCCCTAATGCACTAAACACAGCTGAAAGCTACATAACTAATTTCCGTGGCATTATAATGGTTTACGTGTACACCTTCAAATAACTTTAAATTTTTACTTACTATGCTGAAAACCTATTGTATATACAAAGGCACTAAAAACAGCTTTCATTTGTACAACAGTATTGGGCTTTGCTAATATTATGCATCTAGATGCTTTGTGAACCTATAAAAGAGTTTATACGACCTTAAGTTCTACATGAGTTCACTATTCGTATCTTAAAGAGCTAACTGTGTTATTTAGGCTGCCTTCTCTTGCTGCCATCACGGTGTTTTGTCCATGATAGAGAGAGCTTTAGGAAAATCTGGTAGAATGTAGTTAAACTACGTACATCACTGGATACGTCTAACAGTCTGTGTCCTATCTCATCTGTGTAAGGTTTACGCCGCGGCGATAGCAGCGCGCGCGCCGTCTATACATCACTGCGCTTGCTCTCTATATTTGCTCACGACCGATAGAAATTATCGCCAGACCAACACACAAGCAAATACAGACGCTATCTACACTTCATATGGTTTATTTTTGCGTAGGGATTAAGTGAGGATAATTTTTTCAAGATGTGGTCGTAGTTGACTACCATTTGCCGTATTTCAGCGCGGAAGGTACATAAATCGAGAGCGCCGATTAACGTTATCTGGTTGGGGGGGAGTGGGGTATGAAAGAGGGGGGGTCTGACGGCGATTTATTCATTCATTAACTAAACGACCCCTAACCGATGGATTAATTAGGCCGACTTGCAATACCGCTTCTGTTTTAAACCGTTTTATGTGAAAGCTGGCGGACATTTTAAGGAGAATATTGTAGAGTGAGTGAAATTATTATACTTATTAAAATTATTATAATGGTTGGTTATTTTTTTTCTGATTTTCCCCAAAAGCTGCTGAGACTTATAAAATACAAATATGTATTTTCCTATAGCTCGCTACGCTCTGCAAACATATCAACTTCAGACAATCGCATTGCGTTTATAATTCTCATTTTAGTACCCTAATTGGGCTAATTCTACCTTCCTATTTTAACTGCGCCACATAAATTACTGTTTCCAGATACAAACGAATGTAACATTCAATTATTCGCTAAATTACATATATTCCCGACTATAATGACAAAAAACAAGACACAATCATGATCATTAATAGAGCCAGCGCGATGATTGCGCTGATTAGTTCAGCGGCAATGCGCGCGCGCCGGTGGCAGCACCGTCGCTCAGGTAGTAATGCAATCTATAGGGTTGACTCACAACTAGCAATATAATAATATCGATAGTGAAAATTTACAAAAGTAGATTATCGCGAGCCAGACCCTGGGGAGGCTCATACCAATGCCTTAGGGATCGCTCAGCCTTCACTGGTAGACCGCTAGGAGTTGAAACCCACCTACCCCACAAAATTCTCAATAACAGATGCCTAACAGATTTATTATTCAATTACAACACAACAGGTGCTTAGAAGCTGACAGCCCTAAGTTTGACACGCGCGGCGTGTTACACTTCTAGCGCTTGTTAAAGTGATGACGCCTATGTTCTTTACGAGCAGAGGAAAATACAGCTATTGTATTAGAATGTGGAGAAATTACTTCACGTAGGTCAGCCCAATCGTATCCTAGCCCCATAGTAGGAAACTGAACTGCGCCTATTTGAAAAATATGGCTTTTTTATGACTAATGTCCAATAAGCCATTGGATTGGTTAGTAGATTCTTAGGTTATTTATTACCTGTTAAAGTAACTAGCTAACTTACCTATCTTTAGCTGCTTTTTTATTTTTTTATCGTGGTAAAATCATCAAATGAGTCCTCCCACCCAGGGCACCGGGGGTACGGTAATTTCTGAGTCCCGCGACTCCGGCAGGCTTTGGCCCTCTACAGGCCCCGTCGCTATGTTGACACTCCTTAAGGCGCGCGTGGAACACAACGCGCCGTGCGTCGACCCGGGCATGGTCCATGGTCAGACAGCGAGTCGCCCATTACTCGCCACCCGCATGCCCCCCATCTTTAGCTGCTAATAAGGATATGTTTGAACAGGATGATTATTCCTAAATCTGATGCTGGGAGCCTAAAACTGTCGCTTGAACTTGTGTGAACATTCGTTATATGTTCATACAGTAACAATTAGTAGTATCAATAATGTCTGTGACCACTTTATGTATAGCAACGTAATTCATGTTATGATTTTGCTAAAGCAGCCTTTTAACAACCAAGAGGCGTATTGTATGACCAATTCTACCTCTATTCTACCAAGAAAAGACAAAGTTATTTCAAACTTTTCGTCATTGTTTTTGCCTGAATATGGCTCGACCCCTAGACGAATAGAAACTTTTATCTTCTATCTATTAAACATCGATTATCATAGGACGTCGACATCATAGTAGGACAACAGAAATCTTATTACCTACATTCTGTCATTTTGTCTATCATTATGTATTTACAATCATAATGTATATCAAAAAAAAGTTTTACGGTTTCATGCTACGCGTATAGATCTTACATAAGTCATACTCTTATGCAACATTCATAACGGCGTTGCAAAAAACATATATAAAATTTTCCAGCGCCCCACATCATAATCAGAGCCTACAAGCCGAGCCTTAACCAAACTAATTCAGAGCAGTCTCCGACACAGATGCGGCGATATCCTATCAGAGATCAGCGCCATTGTTGCCAAGATTTAAGGCGCACACCGCCAGACCCACTAATTGTGGGCAGCGGTACCACGCGTGCCCTTTGTCTGGAGTAATTACTTTTATAAATCTACTAAGCGATTTACATGAACACGATAAAATCGTAAAGGTTAGTTTTGTTCTCGTCACGGTTGAAGACCTGGTGTGGTTTATGGGAAGTGCTGTTTTAGCGGGTTGAACTGCGAACCGATTTGAATTAAACACAAGTTCTTATTTTATACGATGAGTATGGGCCTTAAAACTTTGATAGCAGGGCTGGCACTGTAGCTGATTAGCTGGTCAGCAACGTATCGTAGGTTCGATTTTGGTAGAGGACAAATATTTGTATGGCTTACAGGTGTCCTTAGTAATGGACTTGAAAAGTTGAGAAATAAGGAGTGTACCTAAAATCTTAAAACACACTTGAGCTGGAAGGATGTTACTATAGCCCTTAATAATAAGCGTCAATAGTTAAGTAGAAACCTTGGAAAACACATTTTACTACATTGTAAAATAGTGGATCTTACTGCTCCACTTTACTGTCTACTAGTAGTAGACATAGCAAGACAGTGCCACCTCCTGAGAGGTAGAAGGGACTATAAGTAACTTTTAGTTAATAGCCTCACAAGAGGTAAGTTATGCAGATACTCGAATAATTACTAAAGTGACGTGACGTGACTAAATGTAACGAAGGATGATCATAAAGACATAACATGATAACAGAATTTAAGAACCTATCGAAGACTCAATTAGGGTCAGTGAGTCGTCTTAGGGGCGGAGTTTAGGCTACTGCAAATTCAATCTAGCTAAATAAGATAGGTCGCGGGACTGTACGAATTACCGTGACCCCGGAACGTAAAGGGCTATTGGATTTTAGTCAGTACGAGTCTGACAGTCCCTCCCGCTCTGCCCTGGGTGGGAGGACTCATTTGATAATTTTACCACGTTAAAAAAAAAAGCTAAATAAGTTCACATAGAACTAAACAAAATGTGACTGCATCCACATCACACGTCACACCGTGACACGCGTCTAGCCCGTCGTATTCCGAAAATACTCCAATAAGAGGTCCCAAATTATTCCATGAAAAATTTAACGTTCTTAATTTCATTAAAAGATTTCACTCTAACTGTACACCTGTATTTGACGGGTTCATTTAGTCCATTCAATCTTTGGTGGAAATGGAATTATGGATCTCAATCTATACTAATATTACAAAGATGTAAACTTTAAAAATTCGCAACTACAGATCCGATTCCAAAAAATCCTGCATTAATGGAAAGCTAAATTAATCCGGAGTGTCATATGTTGCACACAAATGGTCATTTAAAGAATAACACGAGCAAAATCTAATACAATAAAAGTCAACGTTCCTACCTTTCATCTTGCTCTGACACCGCAGCTGGTCGATGATGCTGGTCAGCCGATTCTCCCTCTGAGTGCCGCGACTGAGCACCTCGTCGGCATCATCCTCGACCTTCACTGACACATCACTCTTCACATCATCCACGTCATCACTGCACTGCACTTTAGGAGACTGACGGTTTGATTCAACCGCCTCCATGATGAATTTGGTAATAGGTAGGCACTTTTGTTTGGGAAAAGCACTGGGGTAACTGAAACAAAAATAAAATCGGTTGGTGAAAATTAAATAATTGGAAGGTAGTCAGTTTTATTTTATCACTACTGCTACCAAAATAACTAGGTCGCGGGACTGTACGAATAACCGTGACCCCGGTACGTAAAGGGCAATTGAAGGACACCGTGGATTTTAGTCAGTACGAGTCTTATTTATTTATGTTCAAATCTAATTCTGTACCTACATTTAAAGCAAATAAAATTCTGATTCTGATTCTGATTCTGATTCTGATTCTGATTCTGAGTCTGACAGTCCCTCCCGCTCTGCCGTGGGTGGGAGGACTCATTTGATGAGTTTATCACGAAAAAAAAAACTAAATAACTAAGTAAAACAATAATAAAAATATGGAAATAGCATATTATTATCTTAAACTCGAGATAACGGTAACATGCTTCTGTCGACGGTACGGTTGGTGAACGGTGGCAGTGGCCGAGTGATCGACTCATGTCACGGGTTCGATTCCCGCACGGAACAAATATTTGTATAGATCTACAAGAAGTTGTTACGGGTATGGCTGTATATTTTATGTGAGTTCAAATGTTTGTCAACGCACCGTCGATCTAAGTCAAAGTGTATTGAACAACAACACAATGTCGTGCGATGTGAGTAACTCTTCTAGACAGAAGGCCTGGTCGCGGGACTGTACGAATTACCGTGAGCCCGGAACGTAAAGGGCTATTGAAGGACACCGTGGATTTTAGTCAGTACGAGTCTGACAGTCCCTCCCGCTCTGCCCTGGGTAGGAGGACTCATTTGATGATGTAACCACGTAAAAAAAAAGATAGAAGGCCTAGTCCCAGCTGTGGGTACGACATAGACTGATTTTTCATCGCCTTTTTTTCTTTTGACAGTGTGGTTGTCAGCATAGCAATTACAGCCGATCTGACCTTCACAACCAAGTTAGTCCAGGATAATACAATAAAGCTGATGATACCTACTATGCAATGCTATTATTTATATTATACTGATTATTCTGATACTTGATCAAGCTTTTGATTAAATCATCTATTAATGTGTGTGATTGAGATCGCAAAAGCGAGTGGCCTTTAGAAATAATATTATTTTGAAGTAGGAAAACTAGGAAGATAACTTATTACAGTATGATTTTAATCTTACAAAGATGAATCCGTGTGACTGTGTCCTTAATATACTAACACGTTTTACATGAAAAAATTGCAGCTGAACAATGTAAAATCATCAAATGAGTCCTCCCAGCCAGGGCGGGAGGGACTGTCAGACTTGTACTGACTAAAATCCAAGGTGTCCTTCAATAGCCATTTACGTTTCGGGTCCACAGTTACCTGATAAGGCAGTCCAACCTTAAAAAGCTTATAACACTGGGTTTGAATAAACAAAAGTAAGCAAAAAGTCAGGGCTGACGTAACGGTTAGCACAGTAGGTGAGCGATCGACTGCTGTACAGCGTGTCGCGGGTTCGAGCGCCGCACAACAGGAGAGAGGTCCTAGTGTGGGGCAGTGGACTGGTTTTACTTCTTCTTCTTATCGTATGGTTGATGAACAACCTGGTGTCAGAGTTTAAACCGCCCGTAGGCCTCTGACATGGCTTCACACACCGTTGAAAAATCTCTCAGGTGTGCTGGTTTCCTCACGATGTTTTCCTTCACCGTTTTTAGCAAGTGATAATTAATTTATAATACGCACATGAATTCTAAAAGACATTGGTGCGTGCCGGGGTTCGAACCTGCAACCTTTGACTTGGCAGTCCAACGGTCGTACCACTCGGCTATCACTGCTGTTACTGGTTTTACTAAGTATAGATATATTTTACGGTTTTTCTTTAATACTGTTTTTTTTTTTACGTGTTAAAATCATCAAATGAGTTCTCCCACCCAGGGCAGAGCGGGAGGGACTGTCAGACTCGTACTGACTAAAATCCACGGTGTCCTTCAATAGCCCTTTGCGTTCCAGGGTCACGGTAATTCGTACAGTCCCGCGACCCCGGCAGGCTTTGGCCCTATAGAGGGGGGCTCCGTCACTTTGCTGACACTCTTTGAGGCGCGCGTGGAACACAACGCGCCGTCGCCGTCGACCCGGGCATGGTCCATGGTCGGACAGTGAATTGCCCATTACTCGCTGCCCGCATGCCCACGATACTGATTAATTTAACAACTCATTTATTTTTTGTTACAAAGATCTCATGACCAGAGTAAACACGACTTCTTTCAGCCAAATCTGTAAGAACTGAAACGATAAATAGACTTGAAATTCACACGATAATGCATTCACATACAATATGATAAGGTTATCACAAAATGTCCGACGCATTTTGATCAATCACTTTCTGATGGACAATAATATAATGTGTGATTATCATTTATGTCTGTTTTATTAGTCAGAGTAGACGTAGAGCGCTTCTTGTAAATAACAAAACATTTATGTATTTATACGTCTCAGTTTTCACTAACACTAGGCTTCACTTAAATGAATGCCTAAATGAAAGCGTTTTGATGGATTGTTAATGGTCGGCTCAGCGCCAAGAATTTAAATTACAAAAATATTATAATTTCTTGGAAATTATTTAAAAGTTCGTGAATTTCAGCGTAAGTTCTAAGTGTTGTGTCCATAAGTGTTGAGTCGGTTATCTCAAAAAAAAAAACAAAGTAATGCAGAACTTTTCTTTTTTTCCCTAGTCATGGAAATGTTTTTTCTCATAAAGATTGTGTCAGATATAAAGAAAGATAAAATAGTAATAATTATTGTTCGTAATTATAATCCATTAATACAGTTTTATTATATTCCAGAAGGTTTTTACTCATTTATACCTACTTTTTCACTGAAATACATTATTGCGCCTTACGGTTTCTTATAGTCATCAGTTCATATAGTGTGCTTTATTGCTATGCGAATAGTGATTGGAATACTGCTTACCCTTTATGATATATTACATTGGAACAACTATTCAAATGTAACATCATAGGCCGAATTTACAGTTAGGTAAATTAAATGCTTATTTATAATTCAAAGTTCATTTTCTGTTTAACGTTTTTATTTTATCATGGCGTACATTTCTGTTGTTGTTTTTCTTCGAAAACATTTTGGCATTAACGATGGAAATAACAAACTAGAAGAATATGATAAATAATAATATAACAGCTGAATTAAAAATTACAAAAACGTCACATAAAAATTTTATTCGGGACTTTTCCGGAAAACTTATTTTGAATGAAAAACAGTAAACATGTTGACGTTACAAATGTGTTATCGTCTTTTTATAATACTCGTATAGGTTTGGAAATACAGAAAGGCGACAAACCTATGCATAACTGTCACAAACTACATTTTACTAATACATAATCTTCTTAAATATTATCATGTTGTTTTCAATGGGACAAATGGGCTTCTCAATATTTTACAACACATGGTCAAACATTGAAAAAAAAGTATGACCCTACAGGGTCAAAGGTGAAATTTTGTTTGGCAGACAGGACGAATCCTCTTGAAGTATTTACTCCGTCACGTTTTTATTATTCTCAAGATGCCATTGTTATTGTTAAAAGGCCTATATTTATTGTTTTATAGATAACATGAAATTTACTCTACCTTAAAGTCCTATCACTACAAGTAATATTTGAATAGCGAAACGATTTTCTGCCGCCAGACAGATCTACAAATCTCATACGGCTTTATTATATCTACATTTATACATATACTACGATACAGTAGACATACAATCTATACATACCTATATCACAACTGTTTATCGCTCCCTACAATACTGAAATTCCATTCGGAATAAAACACACGCGTTAAACAGCTAAAGTTCACCACATAACCTTTACATCTAAACTAACACACGTAAACTATACGATAACACCATTAAATTCACCATAAGAAACACTGTAATACTTCTAAAAGGAGGTTGCAATACCAAGACCCAACGGGGGTCAAAATGGAACACCACAACGCGGTTTTCAGTAAAAATTTCAAAAAAAAAAGAACACTTAAAGTTGAAAAATAACAACAGGTAGACCGTGACGGTAGAGCGGTTATCGCCGTGGTACTGATAACTTATGTCAGGTCAAACGAACAAATGGGGCGTCACCAAGGTACGCCTGATAACATGTGATAACGGGCTCTTAACCTTCCGACTGTACTCTAGTTGAAACGGTGTCATCACGGTGCTATAAACACTTATGTGACTGTACCAATACATGTTGAGTGTTTGTACTTGTTTATTGCTTGAGGATCAGCAGAGTTCTTGTCAGCCAGTCTGACTGAAGACAGAAAAGGCGACGAATTTCCCAGTTGAAGTATAGTATAGGGTGCTAATGTGGTCAACTTCAACAACCAGTAGCGACGGTTGATAAAATCTCAACTTTCTGCTGACAGCACCTGAAAAGTCATTAACGGGAGATATTTTTCAAAATTGATATAAGGTCTTGTTGTCTCTGAAAAAGGCTACATACAGACATTTAAACTGAGTAGTAGTATATATTTTCATATACTTTTGCATAATTATTCTAATTAAGTAGTTCAATAACTCGTGTCTTAGTTTAAACAGCTGTTTCTTTGAGATTACTTTTCAGTATTGTTATACTTTATAAATATAATTTTATGATACATGCATAAAATAAACCTAGTATAACTTTCAAAAACATTTAATACAAGCGACGACAAACCTTTTCTTCTAATTTCAATTGCAATTTTGCATAGCTATCGCATTAGGTGACGTAATGACCGTCGAACCTACACGAATACATACATTACCTACGGAATTAGGTAGTTATTTATAAACAATACCTTTATAGTAGTAGATGACTACTTTTCTTTGTTTAGTATCATAAGTATTTTACCCTAATTCTGTCAATTTACTGATGCAATCGTGTTCTGTTAAAATCAAGAAATGGAAACTTTAACGCAGTCCTGTATCTTCTCCAAAATATTAGTTATATTTTTTCAATTATCATTCCAGTCTCCGTTTTTTTATCGTGATCATCAAATGAGTTCTCCCACCCAAAGCAGGGGGGAGAGCATGGTCCATGGTCGCACAGCGAGTCGCCAATTACTCGCCGCCCGCATGCCCCACTCCAGTGCCCCTTCAAGATTTTTTTAAACGGTGTATTTTCTTTTACTAGTTTGTATTACCTCACAAGGCAAAAGTCTTATAACTTTTTCTATGATTTTAACGTACCTAGTCTTTACTAAGAAAATTTTGATGGATGGATATTTACAATACATAGGCTCTATATTTATCCCGGTACTGCGTGTCTTTGGAATAATTTTAAAAAACTAACGGTTAGATTTCGATGAAACTTGGTATAATTATACCTTATTATCCTGGGCATAAATTGGGATACTTTTTATCCTGGAAAAACACTTAGAAAAAATAATCTTATTTTTCAGTTTTATTCATAGACGTTGTTCTGTAGAACCGCGAACACACGTTGCATTACCCGCAGTGGATTCAGCGCCGTAATATTTATAAGATGTCATTGTCAGAGTTACTCAAAATGGAGAAATAAACCATCCACGCGAAGACCGACATCCGCGCGGACGGAGTCGCGGGCGGAAGCTAGTCAAGTAAATAAATAAGTCAATGCTTTGAATTAAAATTAGACCACATTTTAGGTACCTATATACTTAACATCGCAGTTCAAAAGCGACACTTAACGTGTCTAGTACAATAAACATACAAGATAAAACCCATACTATGTTATTTCACAGCGCAAATAATGTGCTGTTATAAACCTGGCTTTCAAGACACGACCGGTCATGTAGACACGAGATAAGGCCTGATATGACACATAGATATATGGACAAAGGAAACTCCTATCAGTTCGGAGGAAAATCAGTTGATAATGTTATTTGTAGCACTCTTCGAGTGAGATCTTTGAGTGCCGCATTATTGGTCACGTTGAGGAGTGAAATGTGAGGGAATTACATAGGTGGAAACTATGAGAATGAGGAATTAAGCAAATGTGTACCTAAATGTTCGCAAATTCAAATTTATGATACAGGTGACTGATGCAAGGTATTATCGTGTAACGGACATTTAAGCTACGATAACAAAAATAATTCTAGCGATATTATATTTGACGGTACGGTTGGATTGGCTGCTGCGCTGCGTGTCACAGGTTCGATTCACGTCTGCCTCTGCCTAGCCTTTTTCCAACTATATTGGGGTCGGCTTCCAGTGAAACCAGATGCATCTGAGTATTTTACGCGGAGCGACTGCCTATCGGACCTCCACAACCCAGTAACTGGATAATACGATACCCCATGGTAAGACTGGTTGTCAGACTTCAGAGCTTCTGACTAACAGTAACGACTGTCAAATATCTACAAATGACAGCCGGGAGCAACGGCTTTACGTGCTTTCCGACACACGGAGGAAACTCGCTATGACAGATGGTCACCCATCCACAGACCAACCTCGACAAGCGCTGCTTGACCCGGAAGATCGGCCTCTGTGACTTGAATTATTTAGCCACGAGATCCTCAGGTTCGATTTGCCTACGGAACAATATATGGTCAACAGGTACTTTTTCCGGGTCTGGAACATAGTCTTTTTTTTTGTTGCCCGTGGACGCTGGGAGGAGTTTCCCACCCACCCCAAAGATATTGTGGGTAAATAAATTTGAAGCCTTTTGATGAAAGACTTAAGTCTTGTTTTTGTATTTCAGATAATTTGAATTAGTTAATATTGCGTAGGTAGCCTGAAAAAAGATGTACTGAACTCGAAATCTACATTTGTTAGTGGAATAGTAGACAAAGACTTGCAAGATATCTAATATTTTGCTTTTCAGGTCACTTCAGTGTCATTTATTCGATTTTTAGGGTTCCGTACGTCTGAATACAAAAACGGAACCCTTATAGGATCACTCGTGTGTCTGTCCGTCCGTCGCTTACAGTCCGAATCTCCGAATCTATTAGACCGATTAAGTTGAAATTTGGTACACATATCAATTCCTGTGACCCAAACACAGAGGTGTGACGTGAGCAGATGAAATCTGTATATGGGGGGTCATTTTTGGGGGGGAAGGGGAAAATTAAAAAAAAATAATCTGAAAACTGCATCGTGTGGCATATCAAATGAAAGGTCTTGTTGAGAAGATCTTAAATGTATTTTTTTGTAATTTTAAAATAAATAGTTTCCAAGTTATTCAAGAAAATAGACGAAAATTGACCATTCCCCCGCCTTATCTCCGAAACTACTGAACCTAAAATTTTGAAAAAATACAGAAATTAGTTTTCTCCTTATAGATTATAGGAAAACCTATAAGAAGTCCATGATATTAAAATAACATGGTAAATCACTCAATATTGTGCGTACCAACTTACATTTTTTTTTTAATACGTCATAAATCGTAAACCGCAATTTATCTTTCAAAGTTACAACCAACTTTTATATAATGTTACTTGCTGCTACGGAACCCTTTAAAGGCGAGTCCGACTCGCACTTGGCCGGTTTTTTTCTTCTTGTAACCAATTATCTTGTTAACTTATCATTTGAAGACTTTCTGTATGTTTCAGTACGATAGTTCCATTTGTAATCTTGACCTAAATATTTTTAAGTGTATTTTTTGGTTTTCTTGGGTCGCTTTTTTAGTGGATAGTTTTTACCTTGGTTAGAGGCTGAACAACCAATCTCTTGAGTATATTACCAGCAGGCAGTTAAGAAGGAGATTTCTGATGCAATTTTACATTATATTGTTAATATGGTCTAATATTTAATTTTAATTATGAGCTGCTCGTGGCTAAATACTTACAGCCGCACAGGCCGATCATCCGGTTTAAGCCGCGCTTGCCGCGGTTGTTCTGTGAATGGGTGACCATCTGTCATGCGAGTTTCCTCCGTGCTTCGGAAAGCACGTAAAGTCGTTGGTGGAGGCTGTAATTTGTAGATCTTTGACCAGAAGCTCTAAAGTCTGACAACCTGTCTTACCATGGGGTATCGTATTACCCAGTTACTGGGTTGTGGAGGTCCGATAAGTAGTCGCTCCATGTAAAATACTGATATTCAGCTGCATCTGGTTCGACTGGAAGCCGACCCCAATATAGTTGGGAAAAGGCTAGGCCCAATGGTATCGGCCCCGACTTATACGTTCTAGGTCGTGTTCAAACCCAGCCAAGGCAGGCCGCGTGGTGGACTATGGTCCACTCATGCAGAGAGGAGGTCTGTGTCCCAGCAGTGGAAAATTTATAGGCGGACTATGATGATGATTAATGTACATACATAGTTAGGTTTGTATAAAGATTTTCAAATTATAACTTTTCACACTATGAAATGATTTCATTTTAGTATCTTTTCAAGCAAAATATGTCGTCTTCGAATCCGCCTCAATCAGTCGCGGCTATAGATACATGTATATTTGGAGTTGTCATCTACGTCGTGTGTGTACTGGCAGTTGGCAGGCACCTGGCCGTGACGTCACGAGCTAATTCCGGCGAGACGAGGTCGTGACCCGACGCCCTGCGCACACGCACTCACACACGCGCACCCTGCACTGCTACCCGAAAATATAAGTGTCTACGGCGTGTTGTGTGGCGTTTGGCTTGGTGTCTTGTTTATTATATTTTTGTACTTTTTATGTTATTATGAAACAAGGAGATACAAAATAATATTTCTAATTGATTAGTGGGAGCAATGCTTAAGAAACGCTGGCGTGACGAATAGGGGTCTTTTCTATGAGACTGCCCGGAGAAGGCAAGGCGTAAGAGATTGGAAAGGTGTGTGGGAAGACTTTGCCCAGTCGTGGGACAGAACAGCTCGATATTAAAAAGGTTGATATTTTTAACTTAATTTAGTTTTTAGTAGTTTTATTTTTTTTCAATCGTGTGATTAACAATGTTAGTAGTCAAGTATGTAATTATTGATCATTTAAACTAAACTTTAGTGCCAAGAATTGTTTTTTCATATTTCAGCTGCACTACGACGTCTAATATATACCTTAGAAATCTAATAGTAATAACGCATAACTACAAATAACTGAATTCTATGCTAAATTATTTTCCGATTGCGTTGAGATCGCGGATTACGATTATTCTGATCTTCCCATAAAGAATTACTAGTCCCTTTAAATACTTCATCATGATTATCTTCCCTTGCCAGGATTCTTCAAAAGGTATCGAAGTATTACTCATCTTGAATACACTGCAGTTGGCAGCAATGCGCCCGCGTCGCGTTGGTTACAATCACAGTAACAGGTGCGGTTATCTGTTGCCGTTTTCAGCGCATCAAGTGTATGGTCGCGTTTGTTTGTCTGTGTGTGTGTGACTGTGTTTGTTATGAGCTTCTAATACGAAGATTTTGAAGAGTTTTTCTTGAATAATTGAATATTAAAAGGCATGTAGATTTTGGTGAATAAGTAAATGTTTCTGCGGTTATTTATGTTGGTCATTTTTTCTTCTAAAATGAAGAAATGGACATTTTTGTGGGAAATTGTTTAGATTTCGGTGAATCAGTAAATAAATGTATAGGCTGTTTCCTTTCTCAGTTAAATTTCCCTACACGTACATATATTTGAACTGTACTGCTACATACTTTGTATAATAATTGTATCTACTAATTATGCTCTAGTATCGCCTAATGAGACTCAAACAACTCGCAAAAAAGGTTTTAAAAATTAAAAAAAAAACTATTTCTTAAAACAATCCCTCGTGAAATTCCGCACCAACCGAATATCTTTCTTTTTTTTCACGTGGTAAAACATCACATGAGTCCTCCCACCCGGGGCAGAGCGGAAGGGACTGTCAGACTCGTACTGACTAAAATCCACGGTGTCCTTCCATAGCCCTTTACGTACCGGGGTCACGGTAATTCGTGAGTCCCGCGACCCCGGACCAACCAAATATCTTTGAAAATAATTTGATCTGCTCTAAGAGTAAAACAAAGACTCCTCTATTCGTGACGCATTTTCTTTTTCTGAGACTTGCGCAGGTCACGGATATATGCCACAAAAGGGAGAAAGCCATTTCATGTTTCTCTTTTCATTGGTTCACTCTGAAAAGAAGCAAAGGACCTTAGACGGGGTCAGAAAAAACTGGAACTTCTGCGCAACGACAGATCACAGTAAAAACTGTAAGGAACCAGATTCTAACATGATGATGGTCGCGAGCTAAGTGGCCTTTGAGGCTTACCACCGTCAATGAGAGGCAGCAGTCAGCACAGGTTACAGGTAGCCAGATAATAGCAATCATCAACCATATTATAAACAACTTGCAGCTCAAACTTTTTATACTACACTTGAGAGCAATAAAATCGCACACGTTGACTTTTTGTTGTTAAAGCAGTTTTTTTCATAAATGTGAATACATATTAAAATAAAACTTACACTATTTGAATGTTTACTTCAGTACCTTTCTAATGATATCAAATACAGTGTAAAAAAAGTACCCATAGGGAGTTTTAGGGCACAAAACCCAACATACGGATAAAATTACCCAATTTAGCTTAACAAAGAATAAAAATAAAACTCAAAATGCTTGATCAAATTGTTTTTTAATAAGGTGTATTCCCTCCCCTAGCCTTGATTACAGCTCTTAATCGGTTTTTCATGGACCGTATTAATTTCACCATGAAATCTTGTGGTATGGCGTTCCACTCCTCTTCAATGGCAAGTTGAAGCTCTTGGAGGCGCGTAGGAGCAGGGCTTCTTGCTCGAACTCTTCTTTTTAGCTCATCCCAGACATGCTCAATCGGATTGAGATCAGGACTACGAGCTGGCCACTCCATCGCGGTGATTCCAACATCTTCCATGTAGTCGCAAACTGTTCTAGCGACATGCGGTCTGGCGTTGTCGTGCATTAAGAGAAAATCTTCTCCCATAAGCCACGCAAGCGGCCTCACATGTTCTTCGAGCACTTATTCGACGTATCGTGCAGCCGTCAAACTTCTCGATCTCGGGCCGGTATTCGCCGTAGTGATGAATACAATGTGAGTTTTAGTGTCCAACATTATGCCACCCCAAAACATACACGATCCACCTCCAAAAGCCACACGTTCGCTTATGCAGCATTGTGAAAATCGCTCTGATGACCTTCTGTAGACCCTAGAGCGTCCATCATGACCATGTAAAGTCATTCTGCACTCATCAGAGAACATAACAGCCCGCCATTGGTCATACGTCCAATTTAAATGTTCCCTAGCAAATTGTAGCCGGGCTTGTCGGTGAGCTGTGGTCAATTTGGGACCATTTGCTGGGCGATGTGAAGTCATTCCTGCTTCACCTAGTCTTCTTCGAACTGTCCACCGACTTATACTGACATTGCGAACTTCTCGAAGCTGTTGTCCCAGTTGAACCGCGTTCAGTTGCCGATTTCTCAAAGACCTTGTCACAAGAAAGCGGTCATCACGCTCTGATGTTGTGCGTCGCCGGCCAGATCTTGGTCGCCGAATGTAGCCACCGGTCTCTTGGAACCTCTGGTATACACGACGAACAGAGTAGCGGCTCAAATTTAGCCGTCGAGCAACTTCACTTTGGTTATGGCCTGCTTCGAGCAAGGCAATAACTTGAGCGGCTTCTGCGGGCGTGGTATCCATATTTTTCCAGTAAATCCGTATGCTTCCAGTAGAGATGTTATCACGTTGACCGTCGGTATGCAACTGAATAAAAATTCCAATAAACTGACCTTTTTATTCCTGTTCTAAGGGTGCAAGTAGTGACAACGCAAACGCGTGAATTTGGGGAATTCGGTGTACGGTCGGTTTTTGTAAGTTACGTGAAGGCCAATGATTTTAATTTTATGTTTTTGTAAAGCTAAGCTTGTATGCTTTAATTTTGTCTAATGATTTTTACTCAATATCTTTCGATTTTAGAAAACAATCAGTAATAAACCAAATTACAAGGGGTGTGCGATTTTATTGCTCTCAAGTGTAGTTATTGTTTGTATCGCGTCTCATAACCAAACGCTGGCAGAGTTCCACGGCGGTCGGCGATTATGTGCCTACTCCACGAATAGACGGTAAGGATGTGACCTGTCCACCTTCGTTCCCCTTGCCCTACCGTGACGTTCATACTACATAGCTACAGATGTTGGTGCTTTGCAAGATTCCTTACTACTGTTTACCAGTAATTCATTCAAAAAGTCAATTCTCTGCCGAAGTCTGTGTTCCCTGATAGCTATAACCTTGGGGTGTTCAAGTCAACAGTGAATAGGTTACTTCTAGGCATGCGTGCTTGCTAGGTTGCAGGACTCACAAATTACCGTGACCCCGGTACATAAAGGGCTATTGAAGGACACCGTGGATTTTAGTCAGTCAAGTCTGACAGTATGGGTGGGAGGATTCATTTGATGATTTTACCACGCTAAAAAAAAAGGCAAGCGTGCTTCACCGTCAACCATATTATCGCTAACCATCAGGCGACATACTGGTCAAACGCGAACCTATGTATAAATGAAAAATGTAAGTTGTTTTTTAATGGGAAAATTGGAAAAGATAACAGTAACACTTTGTCTAACTTATTCATCTAACCGACGTCCCCTAGGCTGAGACGTTATGCCTACCTACAAACACTGAATGAAAACATCAACAAAAGCAGCCATTTATTATTTGATTATTCTGCGTTTAAATTCATTAAGGAATTAAAAACATAACACTCCTTTTTTGACCACTCGCTAATCGTGTAAAAATATGTTGGACTGAATCTTGTCTTTCATTAATTTACCAAATAATCGCCAAATTTAATGAGAAAACAAACTTTTTTTTTTACGTGGTACAGTCCTTCCCGCTCTGCCCCTGTTGGGTAGACTCATTTGATGATTTTAGCACGTAAAAAAAAAGACAAACGTTAATTGAAGTTTAATAAAACGCTTCACTCGGGTTCATGCATAGACTTAGAAGGATGGCCTGGGCCTGCCCTAGCCAGCTGACAGATAAAATTGGCTTTCTCTAGAAAGAGAGAAAAACAATTATTTGCTTTTTGGTCTATGTTAATAATTGTTTTCCCCACTTTGTATAGGCAGTTATTGCTCAGTCCATACTTGTAAGTCATATGGGTTCACTTGATTGAAACGTCTAGTATCAACTTCATAATCGAACGAGAAGTAAACCATACCGTACTTGTAACAGCATCAACCAAGAACTCTTAATTCACACACAATACCTGTGTCATAATCAAATTCCAAATAAAATCAAAAAGTTCTCTTATCAAAAAGTCTTTAACGTAGCTACTATGAACAATGTAGTAAGCAGAAAGAAAAAATAGCACACCTGACCGTTTGTATAACCGAATGTTTGGTAATCAGTACCTACTGAGCCAAGTCCTGGTAAGCATCCACTCAAAATATGAAAATCCTTGAGGATATCAAACTGGTATGTTGTTTTCTATTAATAGCAATATCACTTTAAATCATGACTATATATGTATAACCAGAAGGGTAAATTGTATTAACTTTGAGTGGATTTCAAAAAAAGTTTTGAATTAGTTGGATTATTTGTAGAAAACTTAATCATCCAACGTCCAATTTGATCTATATCGAAAATTCGTTAGAGGAGCTCGTGGTTCAATAATTACAGTCGCACAAGCCGATCTCACGGGTTAAGCCGCGCTTGCCGAGGTTGGTCTGTGGATGAGTGAAGATCTGTCATAGCGAGTTTCCTCCGTGCCTCGGAAACCACGTAAAGCTGTTGGTCCCGGCTGTCACTTGTAGATCTTTGACAGTCGTTACTATTAGTCAGAAGCTCTCTAAAGTCTAACAACCAGTGTTACCATGGGGTATACTATTACCCAGTTTCTGGGTTGTGGAGGTCCGATAGGCAGTCGTTCTATGTAAAATACTAATATTCAGCTGCATCCGGTTCCACTGGAAGCTGACCCCAATATAGTCGGGAAAAAGCTAGGCTGATGATGATGATCGAAAATTATTAAAACTAAACCTACACCGTTCCCATTTATTTACAGATTTTGCTGTTTCAAATAATATATCAACTCCATAATGCTCATTCAAGTTACGAAGATTCTGCCTCTGAGGTGGATGAGTCCCAAGACCTGAAGGAATCTGCTGCTTCATCGGAAGAACACAGACACTCACACAAGCACCGCCACGTCCACCGAGCGGGACACCGCCACAAGAAAAGTCGTGGTCGTAGTCACAGCCACGACCATGACCACGAGCATGATCACGCGCATGTTAGGGCCAAGAGCATCGAGTATAATGACGACTGCGAGTGTGATTGCAGTAAATGTGACACCCCATCGGACTGCTGCAAGGACGCCTGCCAAACCTGCCCCAGTGACAACCCTTACCAGCAATCTACAGGAGGAATGACCGGCCAGTCAAGTGTAGTGTTCGTGCCGTACCCATTTCCTATGGTGATGCCCAGCCCAATCGTGAGTCCGGCCCCGAACCATCATGCGACAATGCGCGCGCACGAGATGACGCAAGAACCCACCACTACAAGCACGACCACGTCCACCACCTCAACAACAACAACAACCACTACCACAGAAAATCCAGTCGATATAATTAACTCACAACGTAATAGTAATATGCTGGAAGCAGTGCTAAAGAGCGTCGTGGATGACTACTCTAATATAATTGCTAAGACCCCCGACAAACTGCCGAACGGCAATAGTAAGTACATGCTGACGTCACTGCGGAGGACCAAGCCGGCGTGGATGCCCAAGTACGGCATCGTGCCCATCTCTGACAACATTGCCGAGAAACTCATTTCTAAGATGTCGCGGGTTCGGGGACCAACCCGTCGCAACCAACAAAAGAGGGTCGCTATCTCTAAGTACGACAAAGCGAACTTGAGGAATGTTGATAAAAGTTACTAAGCTAAGTTTTTTACGAGTGCATCTTTATATTTTTTTATTTGAACACTCGTTGTTTCTTAAAAATATTTATTGAGAGTAGAGAGAAACGGTTTTATAAGTAACCAGGCTCGTTTTTATAAGTTTCAACAAATTGTACAATACATAAAAATACAATAAAATAAAAATCATTATCCTTTTATTATATTAAATCCTAAAACACATCCTTCAACATTTTTACAAAGGAATAGTAGTGCAAATAAAAATTATTATTTCGAATTATTTTACATACATACAAACAACAAAATCAATGTTCTATCATTTAACACTATTTATTTAATATGAACTTCGTGAGTACTTTACGTTATAAAATACCTTCTTATAGGAAAGACGTCTTGACATCTTTATAGTGCACTGTATTTTCAGATGTATAATTTACTACCAATATATCTTCTGCTGAAAGTTTGTATGTCTTTGAGAAATCATCTTCCCCATGACGAGAGATACTTCCACCGCTCCGAGCAGGCGATGATGCAGCACGACAATAAGTACCAGCATTACGACAGCTACAGCAGCGAAAAAGAGGTGATGCGGAACTCACCGCGCCACTCACGACTCCGGTCCAGATACAATCGCCACATGGATAATCGCCACAACGACAATCATAACATCCTAGTGGTACCCTATCCAGTACCGTTTATGGTTCCCGCACTGCCGCCGTTGTCAGATTTCCCGATGACGCCAATACACATGCAACAAACTCCTACGACAACAACAACTACTACTGAGCAAACAACAACCGAAACAACAACATCAACAACCACGGAAGTGCCTATTTCCTTTTTGCGTAACACTCGCAACCGTTTGCATATACTAAACGGGTGGCCTATGAGACGGAACATGGGAAATAATGGCATGCGCTCTCCAGAGTTCGGTAGATTACCAAAATACGGTATTGTACCAATACCTGATAACTTAGTACTTAGTTTGATGCAGCAAATAAGGAAAGATCGAAATGATCACTTATTGACAAAGAGACTCGCTCTGAATCGGAACCTACTTGATTACACCAGGCAACCTATTAAACAATGACTTGTTTTTGTACTTTGTCTGTTCCACGTTTATCAAAAGATCGTCATAGTATATTTTGTAGAAAAAACAGCTTTGAAATTGTGTTGATAAATCGAAATAAAACAATATTTGCCTATATTATTATGAAATGAGTAAGTTTTAATTGTCTGTGAGAATGTGTGTATGTGTGACCACGGTATTAAATATACTTGTTAAAGTAGGTGTTGGAATGTCCAATGTACCATAAACTACGGACAATCGTACCCACTACTCTTGTATAAGTGAATCAATGGCAACCGCCATCGGTCTATCGCATCGTTTACCTTCACACTGTCTCCATTCGAAAACCTTATCACTCCATAAGTCGTTTTTTCTGTAACAGACACAACCAGCCCATTGCCACTTCAACTTTGAACTATACATGTTACTTTGGTCTAATAGTCTTATGCTTTATGATTTCATTCCAGATTTTCTCTTAGCAAGGTCCTAGCATGGACATTTCAGTAGGGGACGCAGTGGGCTAGCTTGATTGTCATGTTCCACGTTACGGCTCCGTTCGTTTAGACTGGACGCATTGACCATGCATACACCCAACTTTTTAAGCACTGCGGCAGTAGCGCGAGAATATGATGCAATTTCAAAATGCCACCCAGCAACACTTTTCTGGTGATTTCCCGCTCAAGTTGTCTCTACCCACCACAAGAAGAGTTACACTCACAGCCAGCAATTGATATTGCTGCAATACAATTGCCGTCAATATTCCCACCAGTTGCAGCGTGAATATGCAATATCATATATTTCCGGCCAAATAGCTACACATTTTTAAAATATTGGAAATTTTGTAGCCACATATTGTAGTAACAATATTGCCCGTTTTATGGCACCTTTACTTCTTTACATAAAATCACTTTTCATTGTAAAATAGTTATTGCGAGTGGTATTTGTAACGTACAAATAGACTAACTCATTTTTTATTCGTGCAAGCCAATATTGAACTGTACATTAAAAAAAAAAAACAATAAAAATAATCAAAACCTTTTATGGTGTAGGTATTCAGTTACTACTCAAACTATAACACGAAGTTGTTTTCATGATAACTTAAAGTAAACTAAACCAATTTATACAAAAATTCAAATCGTTAAATCAATGAAAACATCTTTCATATTTATTTGCTATGAATTTGGTAAGTACCAAAGATGTGTGACAAGGCCTAGCTACAGAGCACTCCAAATTATAGCACATTAATATTTTCAGATGTACAATGTCGTACCAATATATCTACTGCTGGACGTTTGTATGACTTTGAGAAATCATCTTCCCCACGACGACGGCTATTTTCACTACTCCGAACAGGCGATGCAGCACGACAATAACCACCAGCATTACGACAGCTACAGCAGCGAGGAAGTGGAGATGCGGAACTCACCTCGCAAGTCACGACTCCGGTCCAGATACAATCGCCACATCGACTTCTCAGACACAAAATACAATTACAGGTGTGAGTGCAGCTGTAAGAGGTGCGAGAAACAGAGGCCAAAGCCATGCTGTGAAAAGTTCTGCTCTA
Organism: Agrotis puta; assembly: GCA_943136025.2. Taxonomy (NCBI): domain Eukaryota; kingdom Metazoa; phylum Arthropoda; class Insecta; order Lepidoptera; family Noctuidae; genus Agrotis; species Agrotis puta. The sequence continues at coordinate 13,464,034 of OW964178.2, forward strand.
CGGAGTGTGTCGTACAGAATAACATCATAGTAGTGCCCTACCCTGTACCGTTTGTAGTTCCCCCACCGTCGTCAGAGTTGCCCATTACGACAATGCCTACAACAACAACTACCCCAACAACAACTACTGAGCGAACAACTACAACCGAAGGTACAACAACAACAACAACAACTGAGAAATCGACATTTTCAACGGTTCCTTTCTTTCAGAAAAATCAGAAATACAAAAGAAACAATCGTTTCCAAATACTAAATGAGAATCTGAGAAGGAGCATGGGAAATAACGGCTTGCGCTCTTCCATGTACGGTAGACTACCAAAATACGGCATTGTACCACTACCAGAGAACTTAGCACTTAGTTTGATGCAGCAAATAAGGAAAGATCAAAATGTTGATCAATTTAGAAACAGACTCGCACACATTAAGAATCATATGGATTACACCAGTCGGCCTACTGTACAGTAATTCTAGACAATTTTAGATTTATTCTTGTTATTTTTAATGTTTTTCGATGTTTCATAATTATTTTAGTAGGTTCCCAAATTGAACACTTACGTTTTTAAATGAAATGATGATGATGAACTCAGTAAGACACGAAATAGGAGGTCTTTCTTTTGTGCAAAACCATGAATCCTCATCCAATCTCTGCCGGCTGCCTTTCGCAGGTCGTCGCACCACCCGGCGGACATGATGACAAAACTAATATGTACCCTAAAACTGAGCCTAGCATAAATACTGTCCCTGTATAAGGAGTACGTATTCATGAAAAGTTTACGTACTTTTTAGATATCACCAAGGAAAATCGCCATAACACTTTTTAAAAGTACCTTCATATAATAAATCTAGGTTAAACAAACGTTTTAAACAACAGTTGTAGTTTTGCTTTTTCAAAATACCTAATTGAAAATGTATGTCCTAATGTAATAATATTCACATTAGGACATAGATTTTAAAGAATATCTGACATCAAGCAACTATGTTATCTGTGAGAATGGAGAGGGTATCTACTTGTTGAGGTGGAAATTGTTAGTACACAGGTACTTACCTACTTCCAGTTATGGAGAAAAAACTGATACGGCAGAACGCACTACAAACACAATTTTCAGAAACAATCCGCTGACACTATAAAACTAATAAACACACATAACATTTCAAACTTTGTATCAAAAAACCGCACGAAATTACTGAAAACTGAAAAACACAAGCACTGTAATCTCTCGTATTTTCCACACAACTCCGGTATCGATCGACGATTTATTTAATTAATTAACAATTTAACTATTGTTTAGACAATAGGGCGCGACACGTTCAGCGTGGCTTGACCTTTCAGAAGTCAGCGAGACTGCGCCTGAGTCGCGCGGGGTCACCAACGATTTATTTTTAGAGTTTAAAGTTCAAAATACGACTGTTTGAAGACGCGATGACCGACGCGCGAGCTTCCGTACATGATCGCGTTATTTATTGGAAATAGATTTAATATTCATTTAGATGCACTCTCAAGCCTCCCAGTATTTCGTAGAAGTCATTTTGTGAGAGTTGTTCGTTCTTAGAAAATGACAGGTGAAGTGAATCCATACTGGTTTAATAAAATCGATAACATCCAGCGTTCATTTATGCAAGAATTTTCTTCAACCAAGATAACCACATATTTCAAGAAGAATGATTTAATAATAAAAATGTTTCATAATAATCTTGATGATTGAAAAAGAGCGTCCATGGAATTTCTTGCCCGTTCTTCTCCATTGAGATCTACTAGGTATAGCACCGTATTTTTTACTATTTTTTTTTATCTCTTGGCAATAAATTAAAAAGGGCGTGTCCCTTTAACAAAAATGATTTTTTAACCTGCAGGTTAAATTAAGTAGAAAATCGTATCACAAAACTGTAATAATATCATTAAAAAAGTGATCTAAACCCATTTTATTCCTGGTCACCAACACCTCGTCACTGCTATAAAACAACATGACGAAAAGTCGAAAAATTTGATAAATCTGCTAAAATTCCGCCAAAATGTTTACGTCACGCCAAAGGGAATTTGCCATCATTGAAAGCGCGTGCGCAAAGCTGGTAACGGCGACAGGTCAACGGTGAGCTATTTTCGCGACGACCATCCGGGGCGCCATCGCATTTAAAAGCAATATTGCTTGATCAAAACGAAACGAACTGGGTCACTTTCATAAAATTTGCTGAATAAAGTGACGCGTTCCTTATTAGAACGTGATGTCAGATGAAATTTGGAGAAGTCCAGGCTTCATGGATCGGGGTTAATTCCCAATCGTAATTATGGAGACCAACATACAAGGTTTTGTAACGCAAATTACGTTACTCTAAATAATTTGGTAAATTACATCCTTTTTAAGTAAAGTTATTAAGAACATAATTATATGACTGTGACCAAATTGCTTCCCAGATGCAAACAATGGCACTTTAGCTCTTAAAAATTGTCTCGGTCTCGTTAAGACGTGGAAGCCAAAATGGCTAAACTTTCAGAATGTTCGCCAAAATATATACCTAACAAATAATCTCACTTTAGGTTCCGCTATTCTAACCCCAGAAATCACTGATTAGACTAGATTGAGCACTGAATTATTTCGTGTGAAGCTTGTATGACCAATGAATGGCTGAATTTGCTATCTGAACCCATGGTCGCGGGACCAAGGGATTACCGTGACCCTAGTACGTAAAGGGCTATTGAAGGACACCGTGGATTTTAGTCAGTACAAGTCTGACAGTCCCACCCGCCCTGCCCTGGGTGGGAGGACTCAATTGATGATTTTACCACGATAAAAAAAAAAATCTGAACCCATAAGCTTTGCAAAGGTGAAACGCAAGCAGTAGCTAGAGCAATGGTGATAAAATCCATTAAAAAAAACTTATGTAACGTATGAATATCTCATGTTTACTACCTTCCACTGACAGAGTAGTTGCTTAGTGCAGCAAAAATACCCGCAATCCTTAAAGATGTCTGGGGAACTGAACTCTCTTAACTGAGGAAGTGAGCTTTGTTATCTACGCTTGCACTCATGAATCGCAGACAGATTTTGAGGAATTTTCATACAGTGATATACGTGACCTTGGAGAGGGATATACAGGTTATAACCCAGGGACCAGCGTACATGTAAATTGAAAATATATTTATTTTGACTGCAACAATACTTGAAATGAGAGAAAACCTTCAAACTTGGTGTAGAACCGTGTTGATTATTATTTTTTCAACAAGCGCCTGTGAACTGTTTGTAGCAATTCTTTGTTCAGCGTTTTGCTAGCTGAAATATTGTGGAAAGCCAGCGCCTGTGATAAGTTAATGGCAAAATGTTGACTAAACTCAAATGTCTGTGGCAAAAGACGCAGCTCTACAGCTGTACAAGGATCTTTTGGCGTGTGGTCATGTTACTAACGCCATAACTTTTTCATCGTCATAATATGCACCAACAACGCCCTCTGTCAACAATGGCGAGTTCTTTTCAGTGCTTTTTTTTTATCATGTTAAAATCATCAAATGAGTCCTCCCACCCAGGGCTGAGCGGGAGGGACTGTCAGACTCGTACTGACTAAAATCCACGGTGTTCTTCAATAGCCCTTTACGTTCCGGGGTCACGGTAATTCGTACAGTCCCGCTACCGTCATTTGAGTGCTAGAGTAGGTATATTAGAACGGTATTAGTAGGGTATTTTAGAAGAAACATTGCAAACTGAATCAGTGTATGCTCATATTCCCAAACCTGCTCAAATATTAATAATAGCTGCTCCCCGCAGTTTACCGTTCAACTCGCTGTTCGGCTCTTATTGACTAAACTCAAATGAAACGTAAATGGGCTAACTACACCCAAAAAGTTTATCACAATTTGAACCAGTAGTTCCTGAGATTTGCGCGTTCAACCAAACAAAAACTCTTCAGCTTTATAATGTTAGAACCAATAGATTTTTGTACCTCTTCAGTTACATTCCGTTACTCTTTTGTTTTTCATGTGGAGTTGTGGCCAACCTTGTTTTCAAATTTTGTAACTGGAACAACGCTGACTAAGTGCATTATAAGATAGTGATTAATTTGTAGTGTAGCACAATTTGAGGGTAGTATAAAATATAAACCGTAGGTAAGTATTATATATCTCTTATTTTATCGTGCAATCAGTCGCGTAGACTATAAGCAGATGGTTTGTAGAAGAAATGATGTGTAGGGTCTACAGTACTCCCAGAGGAGGCTACCCTTCGTTTTATGTATAATCAGCCTTCAGAACTATTCTCGTCAAAGAGATATAGTCGTTTCTTCAGTCGACGAATTGTTTCAGGGATGGTAAGTAACAAAAAGCATTTTTTTCCTGGTAAAATCATAAAAAGATTCCTCCCACCCAAAGTGGGACGGAAGGGACTGTCAGACTTGTACTGACTAAAATCCACGATGATCCTTCAATAGCCCTTTACGTTCCAGTGTCACTGTTACTTGACGAGACTGTCCCGCGACACCGGCAGGCTTTGGCCTTGTTAGATTGCTGACAGCTCTTTGAGGCGCGGAAAACGACGCGCCATCGGACGGCGAGTCACCCATTACTCGCCATCCACACGGGCATCTTTATATATAAAGTCTCTACTGTACAAACTATCTGTGATGTATGTGTTGATATTTAGATTAAGTAGGTAGTAGGTTATAATTTGTTACTTATAATATTGTTCACCACCGCCGCGCCAGTCTGCAAATATACGCTGTACCATCGAGACGTTGCCTTATTTCCTCCCGTTCACAGCTGACAAATACCTGCAGCTAATATATTTCTCACTATCCTCATTCCTTTAGTTAAGGATCGTCAACTGCTGGACAAAATTGTTTTTCAGCTGAAGTATTTCTATCCTAAAAGTATAGTCAAATAATAATATTTTGGAGTGTGACAGTACCTTTATTTCGATGCAATAAGGACGATTTTGTAGGTCAAATATTCGCTGAAATTTAATCCAGCGACCCTTCTCCACACTTATAATAATATGGAAGTCTTAGGAAAGGAAGAAATAAAAGAAAAAGTAAGCTTAGCAATAATAATTGTATTACCTATTCATAAGAAGTACACAGCCGTTTTTAAATATATGAACTTTTCATATTAATGTAATCACTTAAATTATGGCAACTAATTAAATAAATAACTACCAACAATATTTTATAATCATTAAATTTACCATTCACGTGACACGAAACATACAATCATATTTTATTAATAGAGCTAAATATGTACCGCTGAGGTTTTATATACCACATACATAATTATTTAAAATAATTATTCCAATTGTTGTTGCAAGGGACGTGAGTTTAAATGGTTGTAAACGCAACCACAATACAAGAGAATTTCTAGTGAAGGACAAGGTTTTTAAAAAAGAAAAGAAAATTTAAAAAAAGAAGAAAGAAATTGTCTGACCAGCCTGTTCCCAACTTTGTTGGGGTTCGGCTTCTGTTATCCTCAGCGGTACATCTCTAGCTCATCAACTATGTAGCCTAGCTATATAAAATCTGCAACTCTGTTGACTTAACTTGCCACTTCGAGCCGTTGACGTCACTACAATAATACAAGACTACAGGACAAACGACTTAAAGCACAAGTCAGATCAAATGAGTAGTACAGTATAACTTATTTACAAAAATTAAAAACTAACGTTTTCACGTCAAAATCACCAACTTGACAACGGAACTAAGTCCCGCTTATATTCAAAAGTATTCATTCATTGTGTACTCAAAGTACCATCACAACATACAACAGTATTATAAAGTTAAATGCACAATCAAAATACGCCTTAAATTCTAATCTGTGCGATGTTAATAAGGCACAAATTGGCAATCACCATATCACATAGAAACAAAAGATTCAGTTGAAACCTTCGTAAATCCGAACATCTCCGAACGATGCCGAAGATATGGTTAAATTTCGAACTTTCAATTGTGATGTTACTCTTTCGTTCAAATTCCCTCATCAAATAATCATTCGACTAGTTAACACTTGAATTCCTTCATACATTTTTTTTGACAGTACCTATCTCTAACTATATCCATAGTATTGTCTTACAACATTTGTTAATATATGAGTGGCAATCTGAGCTCTATGTCAACGTACTGCGATACGTTTTTCAGCGCACAAGTAATTTGTTCTAAATGTCTTTTAGATTCACTTGGTCTGAAGAGTGAGGGTGGTGATGAGTTCTTGGAAGTCGGTGACGTACCATAGAGCACGTTTCTTGACTTCTTCACGGATAACATTACCTCCGAAACCTGAAAGAAGGAGATAGAATGTTAGTTACATGATAAAATATTTTCTTTTTTTTATTTATTTGCTTTATAAACTCGAGGAGTCTTCATACACACATCAAAAAAGTATGTGACCACTAGCATAAGCTGATATTTTTTTATTGCACTTTATCAAAAAAAAACATCTTTGTTGTGTATTTTGTCCTTAGATAGAAATACACTATTTGAAATTAAACAATAAAACGAAGATATTATAATAATGATATTATAATCTACAGTAACAAAAAAAAAACAAATTTTAAAGTGATCACATTTTTTATAGTATTTTTAGCATTAGATTCGATTTCTAAACCGCGAAACGTCATAAAGGAAAGTAAAGATTTACTTAGTAGTAACCGAAAGGCTACATTTTTGGACAGTTGAAATAAGTAGTCCCTTTATTACATTGGGTCAAGTTTTCACATAACCTTTCTCACGTGAAATTAAATAGATACTAACCAATAAATCCGTCTGCGGGCGGGCTGGCCTCGGCATCAGTAGCGCCATCACCGATCATGAACAGTCTCTGGTAGCCATGTTGTTCCTTCAGCCGTCTGACAACCAGACCCTTGCCGCCAGACCTGGACGTGGGCTCGTTCTCATCGAAACCAGCGTATTCACCTGGAACAAGGAGATCATTGGTTACAAATTGTCAATTGCTCAATAAAGAAACTAAAGTATTTTCACAAGTTATTATACCTTGTGATTGCGACTTGTTTTTTTTTTTAAATTAATAGTAACTGTAATGGTCAAATCAGAATAAATATTTTGAGTTAGTAAGTTCTCGAAATAAGATTACATTTAAATAATGTTGAATATTATACTCGATATTTTAAGATTGTGTAAGTTAAGGGTCGCAGCTGATTGCTTCCTACTTTATACCTACCCCCATTAGAAAAATGTGTGATTTTACGTGTAACATATTTGTTCATCTAAGTATAAATCAGTTATTCTGCTGATAGTTACATATTTTACAAAAATCCAATATCAAATATTCTGTCGCCAAGTGTTCGCTTTAGAAATATTCTGTGTTGATTACACAGTGCATAACTGAGACGTCAAATGTTGACCCCTTTAGCGATATTATTATCATAATATTGTAGTACATTTCTTTTGATAAACTGGACCACGGTCACTGACATAAAAGCTACAAAAACATCTTCTGTATTGACCACTGTTAAAGCCTACGTTCTCTTAACATATTCTTTAACTTTCATAAACCTTATTAATTTGAAATAAGGTACTTATTTGAAATATTTTATAAGCATTAACGCCTGCGGTCGAGGCTATGTCCAGCAGTGGACTGTGATTAGCTGAGTTGATTGAATGCCTGCGTCTCGAATTGCGAGCAGGACTTGGAGCTGTGAACTTCTGAATTCAGTACTCCAGTCCAGACGCCATCACGCCTTACCAACGACGCCATCACAGTTATGCTCGTCAAGATCGAATCTTTTATGACTTTGATGGCAATAAAAAATTTCGTTCCACAAAACCATTGTATTTTCTATTTATTACTGTAACCGTATCAATCTATTAAAATTCGACCTTATCAAAAACAAAATAAAGACTATTAACATAGAATAATCTGTTATCGATCTATTGTCACTATAATTTGTTATCGATCTATTGTCATTGCCAATAGAGGCCTATGAACCTAATGATAGGTAGTATGAAATAATATTGTGCAAATATCTCAAGATAATACCTGTTTTTCATAGAAAAATACAATAAATTGTTGTCATTGAACAATAGATGAACGATAAATTTATAGATACTATCAGGAATTTATATATGATGTGACTACTTCGGAATTCGCACAAACAAAACGATTAAAATTAATCTTATAATTTTCACGTGTAGTGTAGTGTGTAGTAAAAATACGAATTATCTTAGAGGCAACTCATTGGAGGACATCCGTCTGTGTCTAGATTAATTTTTAAAACATTTGTTTTTAGTCTGTGTCAGTCAGTGGAACGACCAGCCGCCGTATTATGACGTCTTAAAACCAGGCTTGTTCCAGTGAGTGAACGAGGTGGCGCTAGACGACTTGTATAGCTCTGTCTCTTTCTCTCACTGGAACAAGCCTGGTTTTAATACGGCCGCAGTGCAGAACAAAGGCCTGCCTTTCTTCTGTCCTTTTATACCTATTATTATACTTTTGTCTTTAAAGCAAATAAATCATACACCTATACTTTATTCATTTTCTTTACTTCCTTAATATACACATTTTTAAATATTTTTACAAAAACAAAACATTATTACGCAATGTCAAGACCTACTGGTTTTAATTTAAAAAAAAAAAACTGTTGTGACCATTTATAGAGGAAGGCTATAATAACATCATGCTATGTACTTTTAGGAGCAGACCAGTGGGTAAAACATCGGAGAACAGCTAGTACATACATAAATAAATTTACATGTTTTTAACAAGGGTACGCCGTATGGTAAGTATTATACATATGGTCAGTCACGGGTCATACATGCACAACTGTTATTAGCACTGATATTGTAGTTTCTTACTACCCCCAAATAAATAACAGAGACATGATATCCTATTACTATGTTGTTGGAATTTTCTCATCTATCCATTTATCCATTTATCTCTCTTTGATTTATATATGTTATTGTTTTTATTATAATATTTTCATAAATAGTTTTCATGCTGCACCTACTATGTTTTTTTCTATGCATCACCCTAAGATAGACTGGTAGAAAATGCCTAAGGCATATTAAGTCCGCCTATGTACTTTGTGCATAAAGTTTCAATAAATAAAATAAATATCCTTGAACACTAACCAAAATAAGAATAACCGAAACAAATTTAGACATTCAAAAATAAGACGTAATAAAACATAAATACTAGGTTTATTTTCGTATCGATCCCCGCAGATATGCAAAGTGGAGTGAGTATCTTCAATACAAAAACATAATGTCATCAGTGGCCTAGTTGCTACAAAACAAACACGGAACGCAACACTGCGCGCGCGCCCGTCATAAACGCACGCGTCTCGCGCGTGTCCGAAATACGGACACGGAGTAGGGAAAGAACAGAGGGCTTATTGCGTGGTTTTCTCTAAACCTTTTCAATAGTTTTAATGTAAATATTATAAGAAGTAATGCCGTAATGTGTCAATAATAGATAATACACTAATTATTAAAAAAAAAAACGTTACCACAGAGGCAGCTGTGAATATTTGGTAGTTCTGTACTGTACTAAATTAAACTTCTGTTATATTATTTTTCTGATAAGAAACAATTGACGCATGACTCATTTAGGTATCTTTTGTATCTTATATTATTAATTCGATTTTTTACATATTGCGTCTTCACCATTATGTTTGTAAATATTTGGCTATATCGCGCGTAAATGATAAACATACGTGTAATGGAAAGTTACATGATATAATTATGATATAAGTAAAAATTATACTTTTTTTAAGAGAATTACGTATTTCACAATAGTTTGCAATAGTAATTTTTTAAATAATATATATTTTTTTAAATAATTTTGCCCCACACTAGGAATTTCTCCTGTGTCGTGGGTGCGTTTACAAACATAGAAACTCACATACACAAACACCCAGACCCGGAACAACTACTTGTAGGTCATACAAATATTGGTTCCTTGCGGTAATCGAACCCGCGACACGCAGCGCAGCAGTCCAATCGCTTAGCCACTGCACCTACTAATAAACAAATAATATTTACTCTGGTAAATATTGAATTTAATTCCGATTACATCCTCCAAGAAATGATTGAACAAACAAGACGCAGGAATTGTTTGCTTGTACGAAGCAGTCATGTGGTTACAATCACAGCACAAACAAAAATAAACTTTATCTCAATACAAATACAATTTGTTTCAAAGTACTCGTAAACTCATTGAAAAGTGCGTAAATATTATCTTACTAAAGTGGGGGTAGCGATGACATTATTGACTCTTGTCTCTGGACCGAGGACAAGAGAAATATTACGTCAGAAAGTACATCATTTACATTGTTTATGATTATGTTAATAATAGCCAGCCACAAGAACTTCGCGAGGGGTCTGACGATAACAACAATAAAATTACTAGAGATACCTTTTTAATTTTTTATTTCATCACCACTGCTTTCAAAAAGAAAACATTGTGAAGAAAAAATCGAAGCGTAAAACGCACAGTGGATAATTCTTTCTCTTTCTCTCTTATAAAATATAACGGTGCTCCAGCAGAAAGAATATTAAAAGCTAATTTTGTTAACCGTCCTTCATCAAAAGTATGCAAACAAAAGGATTTATAACAATGTTTACCATGTTCAATAAGTATTCTATCAAGGAAAATCCAATAAGGTAAAATATCGCGAATTACTTATCGGAATTACCTTTATGCATTTTCCTTCAGTTCAAAATAGGTCAATTATCACAGACTTTTTTTATCGTGGTATAATCATCAAATGACAATCCCTCCCACCCAGGGCAGGGCGGGAGCGACTGTCAGACTTGACTGACTAAAATCCACGGTGTCCTTCAATAGCCCTTTAAGTACCTCGGTTACGGTAATTTGTGAGTCCCGTGACCCCGGCAGGCTTTTGCCCTCTACAGGCGCCGTCACAATTATCGCAGACTTACAATAAGTTGTAAAAGGAAATTATGCTGATAACTATTATTTTTTCAGGTTATCTGTGTTCTATATGTACTGTCGCCAGCACTTTTAACTAACCCAATCTGTCAAATTTGATTATATCCGAAAAGAAGAAGAATGTGTGGTTACGAAAATTGACAGAGACTCGATCAAGAATAAGTATAATATGCTTAGCAACATTTAAAAGTGATTTTGCCGACTATTAATGTATTGAAGGTCTTACATGTCGTTATGAACTGAAGCCAGTAATTTTGAACCCTTCCTTATAAATCATTCAGATTACTCTCCTTCACTTATGCATTGGCATTTAAGTGAAGGAGAGTAATCTGAATGATTTAAAAAATACCTCTAAAATACCTCTTGTACATTGGTACAAGAGGTATTTTCAATAAGAAATGATTGTAGGTGTCTTCTCAAACTGTGTCTACGTCTTAGTGTTAGTGACTGTACTTACACAGCGTGGCAACAAATGAGTTATAAAGATATCTTATAATTAAGATAATACCAATTACCCCCTGTATCGGAAGATTAATATCATAAGATTAGAATTGTTTTCGCTATTTTTTATGAATAGGAAAATTTCCATGACCTTATCGAATTAACGCGTTGTCCTCATCATACGATTGTGATAGCAAGTTCCTATATAATAGATACTCGTAGATAGATACTAAATAATATTTGCTAAAACATGTGTGTACAACTGTACATACAGTTGCTTACAAGATGGTACATTTTTTATTTTAGAGAATCTGAATAGAAGAGTATAGTAATATACATAAATAGATTGCTGAATTCACTTTTGTAAATACCCTTTTCTACTGACTACAAAATAAATGAGGACTTTTAGCCATCAAAGAATTTGGCAATATTATCAAAGTAGAGCAACTGTCAGATAATACTTGCAATAATTATTGTTTATCGTGACTCTTCAAAAAGTAAAATTGCATACTTCATGTCTGAAAATCTCATTACCTACATACTTAGTGATTGAAATGTTTCACGATACCTTTGTCATAATTTTGAAAGGCATAAATGCCATTTCAATTTCATATTAAACTGTGTAAACAGTACATTTCTTCTGTACTCTTACTGAAGAATAAGTAACCAATACCTAAAGAGGTGGGCTGAAGTAAGTTGCACAACCAGTTTGCACGTGACAAGTATCGCCATATATGTGCATCAAGTATGACACAAGCAATGTTCGTTTCATTGTATTGATAAAAACAGGAAAGTCATTATAATTCTACATGCAGTTCAGTTACATGTTAAGACAACAGGAATAACATACACCTGGTTCAAGTAAGCCATACAAAGAAACAAGCTGTGACGAGATCTCTCCAATAGTCTGAGACTACCCACTGTTGGGGGTACAGGGCCCTCTTTTTCCCTCTATGAGTGGGAGTGAGAATGGGTCTTAAACTACATTCACCCGGTGCGGGTAGATCGAAATTACCGTTATATTTGATTACCGTAAAAAATAGTAAGTTCGTAACTACTTTTTGGTTTATTTACTACAACCTACAAGTCCTTCAAGTAATTATTTTATTTTATGTTTCGCTTCTGCGAGTATTCCGCATTTTAAGGAAATTGTATTCTTTTTTAGAAATAAATATCTTTAACGGTAAAAGCTTATTTATGAAACTTGAATATTATTGCCCTGTTTAAAGTATCTAACAAAGAACTTTAAATTGACATGATACAATCAAACAAGAGCGTGATAAATCACAAATAGACAATAATTTGTTGTAATCATTGTGATTGCACAGATGTTCAATTGAGTGATTGAGCCAATTCACCACTTGCTTGCTAGCTGATTGATCAATTTAAAAGATGTGTGTAAGTTCTAGAATGTACGAATTACTATTTGCAACTGTAGAATATTATTATATGGCAATAACAAGACATCGATACACTTTTTAAGGCAACAAAACACTTTTTACAAGAGGTATTAATAATGTTAAGTACTAAATGTTAATAGCAAATGATATTAAAAATACCTACCTGAAAATTAAAATAAATTGCTGTAAATCCCTTATTGCTATTGTCATTAAAGCTATTACCAAATTTATAATTATTAGTTCATATCTCAATAAATAAAATCTTATCAGGCCCCCAGCAGGTGGAAGTATAGTCTCAATGTTATTTTATCTAACTACATACTAAATACTATTTAAATCATTGAAACAATATTCCAAAATAATATTTTGCAAATCGATTAATAAGATGGAAAAAGGAGACGATGATGGGAGGAAAATAAACATATTTTTATGTCAATTGTGACAGTCCTTTTTGCACGTTCATTTACAGTCAGAATTCGATGTCAACAAGTAAGTAAAAGCTGTCCATATTGAATGTTTACACGTGTAAACGTTCTTGAAACAATTGCATGAAACAAGTTGCCATATGCGATATCAGTGGAGTGACCCAGTTCGCTTCAGGGGCGTGATCAGTGACCACGTGGTTTTTAACGTCATTTTGCAGAGGAATATTCTTGAACTATGTTCATATCTCTTTGTTCTTAGAGCGCTTTTTGAATTAATTTAATGACTGTTACTCTCAGAAGGGTATGTAACTTTTAGTATGGACCTTGGCATCAATTTTTTTTCTTTCGCCAGTGATTAAATTTTGGGCACAATTAGACTACCACCTATGAAAAACACAGGAAAAAAAAAATTGACTTTGAAGTTCTTAGGTTGCGGTCTACTAATGACCAACATTTCATTACTGGCGAAAGAAAAAAAAATTGATGCCAAAAAGTTGCATACCCCTTTAGTTACCCTAATTAGAGGAGAAACAAAACATTAATCAATCAGTCTATAAATGATCCCGTTGCTGGGACACAGGCCTCCTCTCTGTGTGATGGAAGGGTCGTAATCCACACGCGCCCAGTGCGGATTGGTCAACAGAACATAAATTAAATATAAATATAAAACGCGCCTTTTTTCAACTTCCTTCGATGATAGGACGTCTAATTAGGGTTTATAGTAGGTCTAATCTGAAGAATTTTATTATAATTAGATACCTACTAATTCTTATCTCTATAACTATAAAACTAAAAGTGGTCCGATTTAGAATTTCCCGCAAAATTAAATGTTTGTAGATATCTTAGGTATTCAAGATAATGAGTACGATCGCCTGATCGGTTACGAGTTAGCAACAAGTTAAAACGAACTAACTTTATACTTTGGAGTTTGTAAAGACCACGATGCAGCTTCGTGGATCGTGATTTTATAATACCATCGTCTTTTATGGAGAAGACATTGAGAAGTCCAGTTTAGCAGGTTCAGACAATTCAATATTTTTTTTCCTATTTACGGGCAAGTTTTAACGACTGTTTGAAGCAATATAGACGAAATCTCAAAAAAAAAACAAAACAAGTTTGAAAGAACCTTGAAAGAGAATTATATTTCGTAAACAGTTACAATCTATCAATAACCTCTTTACTTAATTCGCAAGCCATTTCCATTCCATTCATCTGTGATTGTATCAAAGTTCAATTCCTGCTAATATACGAGAGAGTATGGCCATGGCTGCGATTGGCTATATTGTCTAGAACACGAACACGCCGACAGTCATGTCTAGTTCCGTACGCGTGCATGATATGATATGAAGAAATAGTAATTAGTAACACATAACTATTTTAAATTTTAACCTCGTGCAATTTCTGTAGCATTTCTTCTTCCAAAACTTTGTTAAAAATGCTGCATTGTTAAATATTTATATTACTTTTTATTTTGGACTTCAGATAATAAATGAGAGAGAGTTCCAGATACAAATCCGACCTCAAGATGACGAAACTACTTACGATAAAAATATCATAATACCAACTGACGTCAAAGCTTTCATAATAAGAAACGAAATCATGGCTAAGAGCCTGATGGCTTAGCACCTTTCGAGGCTTTCCTTAGTGGGTTAGACCAATGACCTGATCCAGAAGGCAGTACTCCTCGTTACAGCTCTCATTCTGAGGAAGTTCCTGTCTCTGGAAGTCTAACCAACGGTAGCTTGGACCCTTCTCCGGCGGACCACTATTTTTATATGTATAAGTGTTTTTTATGCTTTTTATCATAGTCCTATAACCGCTTTAGAGATATATTAGTTTCCCTTCAACTACTGTACTTAAATAACAGGTCCAATCTTTAAACCTGTACGATCAGGAAAACATGTTATTAGTTGCAAAACTGCTATCTGCTTCCTTTTCTTAATTGACAAGACCACATTCTGAGATTTCCTTCGATCTCGCATGTAATCGAATTAAAAGTCTCTAGAAATTCCATATTATTTATTTGAGATCAGATTGCTCTTGACTCTAGTCTGGGTTTGAGGTGATGAAGGAAAGCCTACGATGGAGCGAGCTTACCCAGAAGAAGCCTGTTTACTCCAAATTTGAACAGATTCGGGTTGTATGCGTTCGGAAACACAGACGCAGGTAGCGAGTTCCATTCTTAAAACTAAAACCATCACTGTAATTATGGTTGTCCACACTGGCCGACTCTCAGTTTAAATTACCTCTCTATTGACGAACTATCCGTTACTGGAATATACCGCTGTCCCAGCAGAATACTTCCTTTTTGGTATTTATCATAACTGGTCTTAGAAAACACAAGTCCTTCTTTGAAAAAAAAAATCTGTCATAGTCAAAGTACTCACCATTAAAGTAGAATTTGAGTCTATTAGCGTAGATGTTGGTGAGTGGGATGCCCAGTTGCTCGGCCACAGGCTCGATGAGACTCCGGAACCCGCCGGAGACCAGGTACACCTGCACTCCTCGCTCATGTAGCTCCTTTACTAGGTCCCTGGAAAGATAATAGCTTATTAGAAAGGAACATACAAGTTCTCTTCCTCCAGGGCTTGAGAGAATTTTACTTGAAACAAAAGTACAAGAGATTGACAACAGATATGTTGCATATTAATCCAAAAATTAAAGTGATATCTAAAAATTACCCTTGTAGGTGTAAAATGAGACGGCTTAAGTTACGCTTTCTCTTGCAGGTGTAAAGTAAGCCATTTTTTGTTTCAAAATGTGACTTTAATCTTACCCCAAAGTACCAAAGAACATCTCAAATTATGGGCAAGGGCTACAAAGTGGCAAAATCAAATTACGGTGGGCCGCACTTTTACATTCAAAACGGAAAGAAATTTTATTTTTATACAAATAAGGTATACTTCTTATTTCTCAAAGCTCGTTGCCTACCGACTGATCTACTGTATCGACGGAAACAAAGACAACAAATGTTACTATACTGCGTCATGCGAGTCATACTACCATATCTCCTGACCGCTAGATGTTTATCTGATTAACCGCTATATCGGTTATCAACAAAGGTTCGCCTCATTCTTTATTACTTGATACAGAACTAGGCAGGGGTAACCCTCTATTCTGGAAGGTATATTCTGGAATGTTCCGGAAGTGTATGTAGGATTATCAGCCTTTCAAGGCAGTATGTAGTATTTATGGATTTATGAACTTTTCCTTACTCATTTCAATTCTTATTTAGTTTTGAAATAAAGTTAAAATTAATTTAACGTTCTAGATTATACTCGTATTATAGATGGGCAGTTAAAAATAAAATAAACAAATAATACAAGGGTCAACTACGCACGCGAAAATGATCAAGTTTGAGTAAGTATTGGGGTCAAGAAATAAACGATAACGTGGGGTACTGAGGCAGAGATAACTAGTTAAGTGCTTTTATTTATTTTACGGATCACGAGGAATTCTGATGATATAATATTGTGCATTATTTTTTTAATTTCTGAACTTTTTAACCGACTAATAACATGAGCAGATTCTCAATTCTTCTGAATGCTTTTTGAGTGTTCCCTATTAGACAGGGAACATTTTTAGTTTTGCCATGTTCGTCTGTCTATCTGTCTGTCGGTCTAAATGTCTGTTTTGTAATACATACCTATGTACGCGATATATTCGCTAATATCTAACGGATTTAGATCATTATTTTATTAGAAGATTATTTTTTACAATGAGAACGTGCAAACATTTTTTTTTAAGTTATGACACTAATAGTGGCAGTATTAGTTTGCACTAAAGAAAAATAATTAGCATCATATCATTCCACAATAAAACGTGCAATTAACAATTAAAAACAGCACTATCCAACAAAACAAAGTCTTAAAAGATTACTCTTTACGTCAGTATGATTCTTAACACTAAAAATAAACCGCATGTATTAAGCCATATCGGGACATGATGTGTATAGCAACACAAATACGAAGAAACTGGTTAAAAATATATTTACTTTTTCATTAAAATACTTTTAATCAAAAATTATAAATATAATGTAGGTACTAAGATATAAAATCATAATCCAATCAATGCTTATCAGTAGCTTAGCAATTGCGAATAGCGATACGTGAGTTACCATGGCACTTTATAACGGTTTAATCAGATATTGAATCTAGAACTATGTACTCTGAAGTGTACTATTAGCGAATGTGTTAGACGAACTATGATTTGTAATTTGCCAAAAAATCTTATATAGAATACCAGTTTTTAATTTATGGTCAGTTGATGGCAAAAAACTCGTTCCATAAAACATAATTGGAAAAATTTATATGGGTAAACGTCAGCCTTACCCTACGCGAAGAAATGTGATAATTTTACTATGATAAGTTTCAAAAGGGCATTGCCTAGTAGTGGAATACCAATGACAATTAAAAAGAAAAATAATAAATATAAACTTACGCTACTCCAGGAGTGAGGTGAATAGGGAAGGTTTCTACGAACTCTCTGATCTGTGAAACACTGGGTCTGATGATATCCAGCCTTTTCTTCAGCGCCTCCTGGAAGGTCATGCCACCACCCATAGCCTCCGCCGTCCTGTAGAAAAAATAATTACATGAGTAAAATGATATAATTTTCGAAGGAGGTTTTGTTATTTTTGAAGGAGGAGGTTGTGTTATTGTTAAAGAAAAAGGTTGTGTTATTTTAGAAGGAGGGGCTGTGTCATCGTGTTTTGATAGGTAATTACGTGTTTTCTGCTCAAATCATGATAACGAAGGTAAAATACATAAAATTCTTTAGGAAGGTATTTATAAACAAAAATTAAGAAAACAAGATTTACAAAACAAACATGTTGGGAAAAACACAGCAACTTCAGGATCGTTCTTGGTAACACAAATAATATTTATTTTGACGTAAATATTATTATCTGATAGCAAATATATGTACTTCTTTGAAATGACTTGACTCATAGACGATATAAAGATAAAAAATCATTTAGCTGATGGGTTTTTACTGCCCATCATAACAGCTATTTCATAGAAGACCTAATTTTCGTAAAAGTATAATAATATATGTAGATAAAACCAATAATATAACCCACTTGATAGACATTTCTGTACCTACAGATTACATAGGAGTCAAAGAAATAGAAAAGCTAAGCGAATATCACGTATTAAAAAGAGTTTAGTGGGAGCAACTGGAATAATAAGCAAGAGCTTACAAAGATATAACCAATAACAAAGTTTTAAACTTTACTTAGAACCATAATTTGAATTGAGATAAAATGATTATTTAAGTATTCTGTTGCTTGACGGAATTTCAGGTAATTTTGAAAATTACGATTCTGCTAATCTGACCTTTTTACCCCCTAATAATATTCTGTAGTTTCTACCTAAACGCATTTAAAAGGGGTATTAATGTATCATATCTATCGTTATTCCTTTGTATCTTTATTAATAGTGAACTGTAAGATTTTATGAGAAAAATATTCTTAAAACCTTAGATCTTCCGGCCGATTTACATGCGGAAGCGACATGATATGGCAAATTTATTTTTAAAAACAACTACATTCACATCTTATTAATTTAAGGCCACGGATCAGACAAGGAATTATCAAATTTGGTACCTTCTCAGATAATAGCATGATAACAAAGACGTGACAAGGTAAACATGAATAAAATAGATAATTATCAGCTGTTTACAATCGCATGGATCAGCTGATTGCAAGTCCATGCATATGCGATACCACGCTTTTTTCATTGGCCAATATTTTGTAAATAAAGTGGCACAGTGCGTAGTTTTGTAACCTAGTTTTATGAAAATACTAATGACAGAATTCCTAGCAATTTTGAGATCAGATAAATTAGTATGGCGGTCTAATATTTCCAATACTTAGAAGATTATTTTTGGGTAATAATTTCAAATGCAGAATTTAAATAAAAACTTTTAAACAATTGCGACACAGGTTTATATATTTCCGATAGTCAATCGTAAGCCAAGGCTCAATATTTGATTAAAACTGCTCAATGGCGAATTAGTTCAATTCCAGATACCTACGCAGTAGGTATTTTATTGACTTTCTGAATTCAATATGATTACATTTAAAAATGCACTAATTTACCGATAAGGAAAGTAAACAACCTTCAAGATGTTTATGATTATATTTAATCGAACAAATAATATTGAACACGAAAGTGGAACTTCTACAGCTGTTTGACTATAGTTTTCAAAAAGAGAAAACTTTGATATGGAAATTATTTATGACACTATTTAATAGTTATAAAATACTCACAGCCTCTTAACTTCGTCTCCTTTTCCGCAGAACTTGGCAAGCTCGTCAATTCCCTCATCTTTGATGACTGTGGAGTCCACATCGAAGCAGACGCAGTCAGCGGTACGGAACAGCTCCTTGATGGACTGCTGCGGCGACATGACGCTGATGGAGACCAGCGACAGGGTCTTCAGGGTCGCGTACTGGATGTTGGACTTCAGACTGGTGACAAAAGAGAACGTTTTTTAACACAGCTGACTATGTTTGACCCCCCAAAAGTCGATTGAAAAAAACAAGTTCTTTGACGTGATCAAATTAACACATGCAAATTCGATTGGGTTTATTCCGATCAACCGAAAACAAGCAGATATTTTTAGAATATTGTTTGTTACCACCACAACCGATACGCGATAACAATCATTTGGCCTAGGTACGCCTCTAAACTCAATATGGCGTAGTCCTAGATACGCGGGGTTTATAAAGTTTCGTCAATAAAACCAATCACCTTTGAATAACACTTTGAATCAGACGCGCCATGTTGAAACTTTTTTATGAAATGATGTTTTCCCAAAATTCGGTAGGTCCTTTATACCATGACAGTCTTGCACGCTTGCAACCAAACAAGTTTACGTGTGCAAAACATACAAGGATGAAGGTAAAAATAAATTTATCTTTTGTTTACTATTAGTTTATTGTCATCACAAACGTTGTCAAGAGATGATAGAATAGTAGAACTTATCAAAAAGGTGAAGTTCAATAACAAAGTTTTTCACAGACCGAGTGAAAAAAAAAGAGGTTTGTGTGCAAAAAGTATGGCGCGCAATAATAGTCGAACTGGGAAGGTAGGTATGTTTTATTTTTTTTTAAATGAAGGTAATATTGTAATTAAGTAGTACCTAGTTATTATTTTTTTAGACCATTCAACAAAGATTAGTTACCTATACCCGAAAAAAAATCATTAAAAAGCTCTGGCAGAAACAAATGGTATTTTTTTACCGAACCCTTACTGTATTTAAAGCATATTTTATTATTAAATTTACTTTACCTCGAACAGGACACTAAACAGCTCAATGTTAACAATGCGAACTTTACTCTGCATTTATTGAAATAATTCATATTTCCTTATTAACGCTTCCTTTTATACACTGAAAACCACAAAAATAGGACAACATCCGATATCAAGCAATTTGTGGTACAATCGAGGGCAAAATGGGGTCGGGTAACCTAGTTATTTTGTTACAAAAATACAATATATTTTTTAACTTAATCATTTTTGTAAATATTGTAAGTATATTTTACTTTAAATTTTAGCATTTAAATGTAGTATGTATAATTTTTTTTTTTAATTAAGTTGGTATTTAATAATTATGTAATCGTTCCAAATAAAGAAAAAATATTAGTTTTCATTTATTTTTGAAAGTATGGAAAAGTAATTTATTTTACGACTAAAGTGCTACTTTTTTATTTTTACATTTCAGTGCAGATGAAGGTAGACAAACAACCTTTACTGAGAAATTACATTCGAAAAAGTACATAAAGAAACCACGGTATATAAAAATAACTTCACATCACTTAATTTTTGCTTAGTCCGCGCTTATAAACTGCACATGTATAGACAAGTATAATTTTAATATAATAATAAATATAGTAAAATGAACTTAGCGATTACAGACTTGACAATGAGTTTAATGATCCAATAGAAAATATATGCATATTTTCCTTTGCTTTATGACTTACAAATAACATCATTTAGGTAAAACAGTGGACCAGTAATTAACTGACGAGCCCATTACTTTAACTTTTTAATGCTAAAATAAATTGCCCCAAAAATATCAAATATATTTAAAATGTTTTAATACAATAATTTTAATTCATGCGCATGCATATAACCCGTTTTAAAAAATTCTACCTGTAAAGGGCCATCTTCGATGAGTCTTCGTATTTTACTAACCAAAATTTCAATGAGCTGCTGCACAATAATCGACTTGTATCAATCCTTATTTACTTATCTTCCGTTAAAGGTTAATAGAGCAATAAGACCCACTAGTCGGGATACACCGAGAACACGCCTTCGTCGAGAGTGATATCACTTAATAACGCACATTGACGCGCTTATCGACTTATATCCTCAAGACGTGCCGAGATAAACTGTATTGCGAGCTACAGCACTACCATCTGAGAGCTACGTACTATGAACGACGTCACAAGACTGTCTTTCGTTCAAAGACATACGGCCAGACGAGGAGTACGCTGTGAATTGAAGCCAGAAAACTATACATATCTCGCTCACACGCAATAGCACCGTATGGAATATTTTGTGAAAACCACTTGTTTTGCAGATTGCGTCGGGTGCAAAACCGATAAACTATAATGATAAAAAATATTATTTTCGTTATTATAACGCAAAATAAAATACAAAAGGGGAAATGCCTTGACGCAAACGATAATAACGGCGCAAATATTTGTTACTTAGAATATAATTTCTTAATCAAAAATGTGGATAACCATCCACATTATTTAAATACATCTTTTCTAAACTGCTGAAATAATTGCAGATTCATTAATTAAATGATTTTTAATTAGAAAACTGTTATTCCATTAGTGTTTCCATTTGTGTTTTCCATTGTAATTTCTATTTCGAAAAATACGCTTTAACTTTTGTTCGTAAGTGTACAACGAATTTTTAAAACATTAAATAAATGTATTTTAAGGACCAAGCGTCCTAGACTAATGTATAATTAGTTATATTTATAATAATAAACTATGCTAGTTAAACAGTAAAGAAAAGAAGTCATATTCTAAGAAAAACCAGAACTGTGGTACTTCTATTTTCGATTTTACAAAGTGGTACTTTGTTATGACGCGCCGTCGGCGCTGTGGTACTTTTAGTGACGCATAGTGGGTGTGTCTAGTGTTATCAAATACAGCTGGTACTCGTAGCGCCGGTTTATTGACACTAAGATATACAAACCCAGGAATTCCCAGACATTATTTGGTAACTAACCAAGCATTTAGATCTTTAATCTTTAATTTGATCAGTATGCCACTATTTCACATTATTATTTTCATCATTATTTAAGCAATATAAAAGTGTCAAGGACAGTTGGTTTAATAAAAATCTAAGACCAATATAAGTTTAGCTAAAAAAGTTCATGGCTTGCAACATGAACCACTTTGAACCATTTTCAAAAATTAAAAAAAAAAACTTATCTTTTGTATTATGTATTTTTTTTGAAGGAACTAAGAGTGCATAAAAAACAATTTTATTTTATGACTAATTAACGTTATTTTTTACCTGATTATTGTTATTATTTTCAACTCATAATTTCTTACACACAAGGTTATCATATATTATTATCGCCAGGCGGCTGTCGCACGCCTTCAGCGCATGACTTTTATTTACAGCTTGTTCATTGATGATAATTAATTCATTTGAACCATAGATAATGAAGTCATGTAACTTTAAAAGTTGTTACATGTGCATCTCATGAAATAGGTTCCATTTATTATAGTGTAATATACAGGCTTATGTTTATCTACATAAAATATTATATTGATCTGTATTGAGATGTCTGTTCCTTTGTAAAGGATTATGCAATGTATGCAATATATTATCTAATACAAGAATGATTTCATGTTTATAAACGGGTGTGTAATTTTTTTTTTATCCTGGTAATATCATCAAATGAGTCCTCCTACCCAGGACAGGGCGGGAGGGACTGTCAGACTTGACTGACTAAAATCCATGGTGTCCTTGAATAGCCCTTTACGTACCGGAGTCACGGTAATTCGTGAGTCCCGCGACCAATGGGTGTGTAGATAAATTAAACTTTATATTACCTACATTACATTATTAAAAACCAACAGCTTTCAAATACAAATTAAATTCTTATTTAGTCTATTTTTTTTTCTATTAAGTAGTGGAGTACAGATGCCACACATCAAACATACTGTTTGTAAACAAAATGTTGTTTTTCAGCATCTTCAACAGTACCTAGAATTATTTGATTTTTACAGAATTATATGATTTACTAATTTCGAAATAAACAGGTATAATATTGTTCCTGCTCTAAAAAATAACATGATAATTAATCCATTACTATATTGAAAAAATATTTATTTGGAAAAGATTCTATCTTTATACACCTACAAACAAAAAAAAATTGTCCTCTATGCATTCCTAGACAATCAATTTGTTTAAGAGCAGCAAAGGCCTTGCCCTAAAAATCATACAAAAATACTATAAAATATAATAAAAGAACAACTATTTTACCCTGTGTGATATTGCACTTGAGGTACAACTAGTTTAGAAAAGAGAAAAGAAATTATTTAATGAAGGGGAAAGTGATTTGAAAATATCAAAGAGGCTTAAACACCTATCAAATTCACATTGATATTGCCTGATAACTTTGTAAACCAAATTTATCCATTCGAAAATTCATTCCTAAAGCCAAAAATACCAATAAGACTTTGCGTAATCAAAATGTGTCAACATAGTGTGATAATTTTATATAAACTGAATTTATCTGGTAAAATTTGGTTCTTAAAGCCGTTGGCAATCTCAACTGCGACATTA
Source organism: Agrotis puta (assembly GCA_943136025.2). Taxonomy (NCBI): domain Eukaryota; kingdom Metazoa; phylum Arthropoda; class Insecta; order Lepidoptera; family Noctuidae; genus Agrotis; species Agrotis puta. The sequence goes on from OW964178.2 coordinate 13,488,004, forward strand.
TCAGTGTGCATTTAATATTGTTCAAGTAGGAGGGCAATATGAGCTATCTATAAAGTGACATGCACATAATTTAAATGGATATTTGACTGTTTTATTTATTTTATAAACAGTAAACATTCACGTAATAATATAGACAGATTAAAGTTTTGCACACTACATATTGCTACTTCTATTATCATTTTTGTTTCCAAAAAAATTTTAAAAGATACTGCTTCAGATAATGATGGAAACAAAAACAATAGGTACTTAATTATGTTTATTTTCAATATATATGTTTATGGCAGCTGAAATAAATATAAAGAAAAACATGATTTTTGTTTTTAAATAAAGTTTTCACTTAAAATCAATCTCAGCTGTCACAATTGAATAACTTAAAAATACATTTGGACACTTCTATAGAAAAAGAACACTTGGGTTTGTGTAGCATGACTAGGTCTTTTATGTAAGGCTCAAAAATTGTTACTATGCAGAAAAAAGGGTCCAAGAAATGATCTTTATGCAATGGGATTTTAAGATATATGTTGTATATTCAATAATCACTCACCTCTCTGCAACATTAAACCAGCCTCACCCACCTCTATCGCGAATATCAAGTAAAGAACTAGTTATAAATTACTATAGACACGAGAAACGCCGACAAATGACTGCCACGAAAGGTTATTAGCATGTTATAGAATGACCTTCCATAATGAAGGTTAAAATAAACTGCAAGTCATACTTACTTAAAAGGTTTCAGATAGTTCCAAAAGAAGATCTTCAAATAACTCCTTTGCCTTGCATTTGGGCTTTTTTATATTATGTCTATTTCCATTCGAATTTTTTATTAATTTATTTCGCAAGTTCAAGGTTATCACTCAAGGATTTCTTGAGATTATTCTGTTACTCATAAAATAAAGTGACGATTTAATTTTATATTAATGTGTTTAGGTTTTAGGTCCTTCAAAAACAAGATTATCATGGTTGTAATCATTGGTAAAATTTGAAAAGAAATATTTAAATTACGCACCAAAGTCTAAATTGCTGGTTTTGACGTTTTCCTTTGACTTTGACACTGACAGTTACCAGCCAAGTCAAAAACATTCGATTCTTGCATTGACATGTCATCGTAATTCATAAAATTGTAAATTGTTCAAAGATTAATTATCATATTCATGAATCAATGTAAAACTCAAAACAAACTTAATTTTATTATTGTTCAGTATTTCCTGCCGCAGAGATAATAGGTTTGGATTTATGAAACTGACGGATCCTGACCTTGACGTCTATTGTCAACGATGAGCGGGAAAAATTAAAGTATTTGACCAAAAAAATACTATCACACAACTATCCGAATCTATTGATTTTCTACAAAATATAAAATGAACGTCGTGCCAAGAGAAAAGCGAATAAATTCTAGAGCACTGCCAAAATTCAAGAACAAAAATGAGTTTGTAAAGAAAGACTCATCGCTAGGTAAAGTTCAAATACTTTCATCAATACCAATCTTACTATGACATAAATCTTCACTTGAAATAAAATTGACTATTTTTATTGACGTTTGCGTCGTCAGGTATAAGGAGCACAACTTCACTATTACCACCTCATCCTTTTAGTGCTAATAAAGTTGCTTTTACGGTGAATAAAGGTCCAAAGTATCAATTCGATAAAGATGAGGTTTCAGCGGGGTCATCCAGAAAGCCAACAATGGGTCCGCCAACGGGTCTACCAAGGAGTTTTAAACGCAGGTACTTGCCTAACAATTATTATAGTGTCTCTTTTCGCACTAAGCTTGTGTATTTTAGTATACAGAATACCTTTGGTTCTACTTTAAAGTAAAGTTTGGGGAAAACTTTTAGTTTTGAAGACCTTTGATTATTCTTAAATCACTTCGTTAGCGTTACACATCTCAGGATAATACATTCGGCATCATCTCGGCCCGAGTCCTCATCCGATGGCAGGGCGCCCCCGAGGGTGTTAGCCTGCGATTCTGCCGCGGCTGATACGTCTCATGAAATGTGCACACCAAAGAACAGACCTACTGCTCTCAGATATATTAGCAGTAGTAGCAGGGGTAAGTTAACAGCATTTTATCTTTAAGGGCGTGGAAAATTGGACCTAATTGGACCTGTTGTTTTCACAACCAAACACATTGCAGCACTGATTGAAGTCGCGGGACTGTGCTATTAGAAAACCGTGGCTCTAGAACATGAAGGACTATTGAAGGGACACCGGTGATTTTAGTTAATATTAGTCTGACAGTCCCTTCACACACATGAGTCGTCCCACCCAGTGTGGGAGGACTCATTGGATCTCTACGTTAAAAAAAAAAAACAAAAAACACTCGCGCAGATCACGCGCGACCGTCTTATTCTTTTACGTTTTATTATATTTCTGGTCTGCTGCTATATTTCTAATCCTGAGTCCTAAGGTGTAATCCAAAAACATAAGGCACCTATTGTTATTTTACTTGAAAAAATCCAGACCAGATTTATTTGGCTAAGTAATTCAACAAAATTTTCGGGAGTTGATTCCGCGAAGCCACTGCGCGATGTTATTCTGAGTCTCTTTTATTTTTGATATGTCCTTTAATCTGGTAGGTGCCAGATGGGCCCAGACGTAGCTTAGTTTCACTTCGAACTATGAACTCATTCGTAGTACATTCCTTGATAAATACCTAATATCGGCTGTTTCTGGATCTAAGCGGTAGGCAACTGCCGTCTGACCTACTCAACCCTTGCCCCAAACTAGTTGTCAGCAGTGCAACTTATCTGTGGTTCGAGTAATGTGGGCCATGTCATGTGTACTTGCGTGGATAGGTAAACATCTGTTTATCACTCCTACAAGTCAATAATAAAAAAAATATCATTCGACTGCATGATAAGCCAACAGAAAAAAAATCTTCATTAACTTGTCCCTAGATGTGTCTGCGGAATGTTCAGAAAAATTCTGATCCTGGTCAATGCACCCCGCATACTATTTTGAAACGGCAACTTTTTCAATGCAAAATGTCTCGGTATCAGAAGTGGACGATCCATCCGAGTTTTTCTCTCAGTGCGCGGTATCTATTTAGTACAAAATGTATGCAGTAAATGCCTTCAGATTTTTTCTGACACAAATGTAGGTCATGCTAAGACCGCCGCCGTCGTGGTCCATGGTCTGTACGGTAGGTAGGCAGTATGTAAATTGAAGGCACAGAACATATAGGTATATTCCTGATAAAAAAACGTAATTTAAAGTATCACGTGACAGTCCACGTTTTATGATTATAATACGTAAGTACTGTTTATGTACCACCATACCTACCACGTGTTTTTAGCAGGCAAGTACCAAAAATTGCCATTTCATTTAGATAACCGCTGCTTGCTGTGTCGCCATTAGTCCAAACATAATAATATATTTTATCATCTCTCCTTATTTTTGGTCAGCCAATCATACAAGTATACGTATGTTGTAGGCCGACTTTCCTATTGCATTCAATGTCGTAATAATTGATAAAAAAAAACTTAAGTATGTAAATATTTACATAGGTACGTAGTTACGTACTAAATTACGAACTCACGCGACTTAAACTGGTGGGCTTGGTACATATATTTTACCGGACGTCCATTCCTGCACCTCAGAAATTACGAGTATTTCGAAACTGCTTTCATAACGATTGATTCTTCGTATCTCTTACGGGTGAAACTACCCATGTGTCGTTTACCTGTGACTAAATAACCTTGCTGATGTCGCAACTTCTTTATTATGCCACATACCACATTTTTTTTTAGTGTGGTAAAATCATCAAATGAGTCTTCCGAGCGGGACTGGGTCTGGAAAATTCGTAAAGTGCACGCTTGTGCACGTAGAGAAGCATTTCCCAGGAGAGGCATCGAGCAGTCTGGTAAAAAAAAGGTTCACATTTATCGCATGACATAATATAACCTGCTCAGTACATATTCTTATACGAAAAATACTGTGTCAAGCAAGTTACGTGTGCAAGCAAGTGCGGGACTATCCCCGTGTATGTTGTGCATTGTAAAATAAATAACTTTTGTGTCTACGATATTTTTATTTAATATCTTACCTACTTTAATGTTATTTCCCTTTTACGTCCCATCAGAAATAAATTATTCCAATTAGTAATAGTAACAGTAATTGAGCGATTACAGTGAATACCCGGTTATTTAAATCACTAACTATTACGAACTAGTAGTAGTAGGTACGGAATCGTAGATAATTTACCAGTTCTTCGTCGTGTCAAATTGTTTTATTACCTATTTTAGATAAATGAACTTCGTCCAAAAATCTGCCACTTTTACAAAGACGTTGGTGACGGCCTGGGAGAGGTGCCTTTAACTCACCACTGTATAAAAGAAGTCTTCTGTTTTAGTATTAAAAATCGACTATGCTGGAATTATGAATGAAATTAACACACGTAAATCTAGTGCCTTCTTTAAAGCGGCTACCGACGTTATAAAAAACATAAATGCACATTAGAATCGCCCCTTGCTCCTCTGAAGGCATGTCTGCAATACCTAAATCTTAACATTCCATATCGTATGGTTCAGTGAGCTAGCCGCTATAGCTTAAACAAGGTTAGACTAAGTAACATTGAACCTAGTCACTCTATAAAACAATAATTTCTAGGAGGATACAGCGGGAATCGTTCTGCAAGATCTACAAGCGTATCAGCTGTCGACGCGAGTGTGATATTAGGTAATCATCCTTCACATTTTGCGCATGATACTCGTATAAACTTTGCACACGATTGAATTAAGTGATCGGTCAGCTGACTATTACGTCTTAAAAACATAGAATAAATGTCATTGGCCAACGGTTCTCCTAGTATCCACCCCAATTTACACAATATGCTGATGATTTGATGGCAGATAAAGCAAAATCTGCGACCGAAAGGCGCCAAAAGATGTGTGATTAATGAGCATTACATAGTTGTTAACATCGGAAAGTCTTGGATGAGACTGGCAAAGGCACATGGAACTAGGCACAAACACAGCAGTGAGTGACTTTGGGCTGTGGAGTATGATGAGAATAACACTAAACAGTTTATCACAAAAAGTTAAACATCTGTTGAACAGTTGTCTAAAAAGTGTAACTTAATTTACCTTTACAAAAGTGTTCAACAAATGTTTAACTTTTTTGTGGTACGACGGTACCTCTAGTCTAGGTGATAAAACTTCTATAAAAAATCTTTTTCAGCTATATCCGAAGGCAGAGGCATGGCTCGAGGAGAAATCGGAATAGCAGCAATAGATCTTAGACATCCCCATCTAGTGCTTTGTCAATTCAGTGATACCCTGCTATATACGCATACTTTAACGAAAATTAATTACTTCAATCCTGTTGAGGTAAAGAATTTATTATTTGGAAAGATCGATCGATCGAAATTAGAGGTAGTTAGTAAAATTCCCAGGGCAGATAAAAGATACTTAATTGGGTTTTGATCCTATTTGGGGTTTCTCAGCAGAAAAAAAGAAGAAGTTGATAGCAATGTGCTGGCTCCCATCGCAGAGGACTTTAAGATATTATGTAATTGGCAAATTGTGGATGTAGCTTCTGTAGGTATCCATTTGTGAAAACAAATGGATGACATAACATCACGCTTGGTTCCAATGCAGGCACGTTGAAGATAATAATTTGCACACGTCTTGCTGAAGATTGGCAAGAAAACGTTTCGTGACACATGATACGAGTATTATTAGTCGGGTTGCGTAAGCCCCTGAATGTGGACCTCCCTACATTTCCATCTTAGACCTACTAGTAGTAGTAATGAAATAATCAACCCATAGGTTACCTATACGTTTTTGGACACACGGTTTAGTGAACGCAGTGTGACAGTGAATTTCGTTTTCATTTTTCAGCGTGTATTAGTTATTAAAAAAACTTCCATTGGGTGTTTTTTTTTTCACGACATCCAGTGTTAATAATAATGTCCCGGCTACTTTTAGTCCGGTGAAGAAAAGTTCCACAAATACACAGATTCCGATAGTTTGTTTAAAATACCTGTCACACTTATAAATTATGGCTTTTCCTTTCACAGATCATAGTTCCTCACACATTCTGTGAAGGTGTGCAACCAAATCAGCTATACCAACTCATAAGGGATCGGTATCCGTTAGTAAACTTGGTCACAGTTCAAAGGAGACACTTCAACGATGCAGCAGGTCGTCAACATATACAAACTCTTTGCGCTCCTCAATACAGCGGGGTCTATCTTCAAGTGGTGCATAAGTACGCCAAATATGAATGAGTAGACCTAATCGTTCCAATATAGTTAAATTTGATTCAAGCTGAAGAGAGAGAGAATAGTTTTTTTTCACATTTCTATTTGATAGTACACCGTCTATAGGTCAAAGGTTATTGCTCAACAGATTCTATGCTGTAACTGCGGCGGCAGCTGTTCTGAAGTATGTTGAATACATCCAATGTATAGTATTTGCTAGAGAGTCGCTGAAAATCGAATATCATTCGTCTGAAAACACAATGATCATAGGTATGAAACTTTTGAGTTAACTTTGTTCAATCCACTCATTTGTAGAATCGAATGAAAGAAGTTTTGAGAGGCATATTGAATTACAAGATTTAAAAGACTATATTTTCCAATCAAAATGGAACAGGACTAAATTGTGACTAGTTTTTATATAGTTTCTGGAGTTTGAGAAGGAAGTTACACGAGTATAAACGCGGGGAGTCGTCTACTATATTTCCATACTGAGATTTACACGTTAAGCGCAGGATTTATCGCCTTATCTTCAGTCGTAGCTCGATAACTCATGGGTCAATCGTAGGAAATATATAGCTGAAAAGTCACTTTATGACATCATCCAATATATTATGTAGTCAAGACAATATGTATATAAAGTTTTCTCATTAAGTTTCAGATGATTTATAGTTGCATTGCATAATCAAACACCTCTCGTCATAGATAGTTTTATCGAAATTATGAACGGCACGTTTCCATCACTAATTATCCATACGTGTCGGAAAATGGTTGCCTTAATACTCATGTATTATGTGGAATCCCAGAACTGGTTTATAATCATTTTCCGTCTTGCTCAAACCCTAAGTATTTTTTTTAATAGGTACATAAAATTTAGAACAGGAAAAAAGTCTCGTAACACATGATAGAAATATACTAGTGCACAATTATAAATCACTACTATTATTTTCGTAGATGTAGGCACAGCCACCCAACTCGAACTAGTACAACCTCTAGTACCATCTGCAGGACCTACCTGTTGTCTGCTAGGAGTACTAGGTCCTACATATACAGTAGGTGGCATACGAGCTTTGAGAGCCTCTATACTTCAGCCTTCGTGCAACAAAGAGTTCATAGAATCTAGGCTGGACGCTGTACAAGATCTGATTGAAAATGATACAGGGTTGATGGTGGATTTGCAGGTATTAATAGAACCACATAAAACTTGTAATCGTAAATTAGTAGATAGTAGTACTATTTCACACAATCTGAAACGTACAATTTGCCCTTACCTGAGTTTTATTTTCTACCTACCACTTTGTAGGACGTGATAAAGAAACTATCAGACATAGACAAAATCTTGCTCTTATGCATGGAGTCTGCTAACCAGAATATGGACAAGGTAGGAGAGGCTCAACTGAATCAGACACTACTACTGAAAGTTACGATGGACTTGGTACCAAACTTAGTAGAAGCACTGAACGGTGCTGTTAGTGGACGACTCAGGAAAATTAAATTGGTAAGCAATGCTTCAAATTCAAACCAAGTAACGTAGTTAACATTTTTAGACCTATAGTAGAAGTTACATCATTCTACTTTAAGTATTTGCGATAACATTTCAGTAGGCATAATATTGACGAAAGATTATAAATAAATTTATTAATAGATTTAATAATACTGCGTATTGAAATGATACACTTAATTTGTATGCCAATCAGGATTTCGAAAATCCACATTACAATGAAATAACAGAGCGTATAAAAAGAATAATTCAAGAAGATGCTCACTTAGAAAAAGGTGCCATGGGTAGTCTTCAAAGATGTTTTGCAGTAAAACCAGATATCAATGGACTTCTTGATGTAGCTAGAAGAACTTATTCTGAGCTCATAGAAGATATACAGAAGATTGTAGAGCAGCTCAGTGAAATGTATGATCTTCCTTTGAGGTTGAATCAGAATATGATGAAAGGGTTCCATATAGTTTTACCGCTAGCCCCAAAGAATAGGAGGTGCTTCAATATGGAGGACTTGCCACCTATTTTCATACAGGTGAATTCATCGTTAGCAAAATAATATGTATTTGTTTAGATCTATGTACTAGCTCATTACAAAGACAAAAGAACACAAAGATAAAATCTCTGTAGTACCTCTCAAACACTATTGGTTGACATGCATGTTTAATGACTGGACTTACGATTGGTTTCCCTTGTGCTAGTTACAAATAGTTGTTGTAATTTAGCAACTATCTTTTTTATGATGGAATCCATGTTCGTTCAATGAATCTCAACTCCACTTCCAGGTCCACCACAGTGGTGCCAGCGTTACAATGACTACGGAAGAACTAGTGGTATTGAACCAGCAAGCAAAGGAATCCTTAACCGAAATACAGAAAATGAGTAACATGTTAGTAAATGTGTAATTTATTTTATAAAAACATGTGTTTTAGATTCCGGTTCAAATTAATTAATGTTATCGTTAAACAACGTAAAACAAATTGTGATTTATAGCTACTTTATTGCACATTATAGCAGGGGAATTCCCTTCTATAAAGGCTTCGGGTTACTATAGACTCCCATGCGTTATTGATTAAAAATCGCCTAAACTCTGCAAAATCTTATACAATATAGTTTTATCTTTTGATTTACTACTTCCAGTGTAATTTCGTCTTTACTCAAAGATCTTCGTCCATTTATGTCAAGCCTCTACACGCTTTGTGAAAATGTTGCGGAGTTAGATGTTCTTCTGGCCATGGCTCAGGTAAGCCAATGATTATCTCAATTTTTCACAATTTAAGTAATATCGTTGTAATAAATGGTACTTTATTAACTGGTTTCCAGGCAAGCTCGATTGGCTCCTATATAAGGCCAGATTTCAACAGTTATATGGATGTAAGGAATAGTGTACATCCTCTTTTGGATTACAACAGCCAAGTCTTACCTGTCCCGAATGATATTGTAAGAAATATACCTACCTACGTTTCAAAGCGTTAGAGCTAAACTCCTACTAAGCCAATTTCACTAATATGATCATGTTTCAGTTCGCGACTCCCGAACACAATTTTACAATCATCACCGGACCTAACATGGGAGGCAAAAGTATCTATATAAAACAAGTTGCTATTATACAAGTTATGGCGCAGGTCTGAAAAAATCTTAAACATTACAGAAAACTTAGAATGCCACGTGCATGTTTTTTTGAAAAATGAAGTAGTTGACTTAATTGCTTCTGTATTTCAGCTAGGTTGTTTCCTACCCGCAACAAACGCAATCCTGAGACTTTGCGATAGAATTTTCTCCAGGATTGGTTTCAACGATAGTGTCGAATTGAATGCTTCCACTTATGTATTTGAGGTAAGTGTACTACGCTTATATAACACAGCAAATCTAATAAAAAAATACATATATTTTTTTTGCAAAATTATGTGCATTTCAGATAAAGGAAACTCAACACATACTGAAGGGATTAACTCCTACAAGTTTAGTGATAATAGACGAACTATGTAGGCAAGTATCAATTGATTGAAAACAGTAGATACTTCTACGGTATCATTTCTTATAATATTAATAAAATATACATATGCTTAAACTAACAGGGCCACTTGTGTCGAAGAGGGTACTAGTGTAGCTTGGGCGATCTGCGAAGAACTTATCATGAGCAATGCATTTACTTTCTTCACCACCCATTTTATGTATTTAACGAGATTACAAGAATTGTACTTCAATGTTGTCAAGTAAGGACTCTATACTCAATTTAATGAAACGTTAAAATCTTACAATGTCTTATCTAATAAATTAGCTTTTCATGTTTATCTTTCCAGTCGTCATACGGCCGTAACTGAAGAAGAAGTAGGTGATCCAGAAAACCCACAGAAAAGATTAGTCTATGAACATAAAATAGAATCAGGTGTAACCAAAATTGAACACTACGGATTAGCCCTGGCTGCTAAAACGAATCTTCCAGAAGACACTGTCAAATTAGCTATGGAACTAGCTGAACTTATTTCAAAGAATACTAATGTAAGCGCAGTTTTCCTTCACTAATACTATCAATATTATTTTTTTTTTTTTTTTTTTTTTTTTTTTTTATTTCTCGAAAAACTTACAAACAGAATTTACAACTATAAGCTTTGACAAATTCGTATTTTGTTTACAAAAGTTTTAGAACTGTAGCCGAACTAGGATGAACCTGTATTTCGGCTAGCAGTGCCATCCCCCCTGATTTAAATACTAAATTTTAAAGCAGTTCCTTAAGTGCTAGTATTTCATAAAACCATTTGTATCATACAATAATTTGTGACATTGTGTTAGTAGACTGAACCTCTATTTGTGAGATGTGCTGAGGTGTGAGTGTTAGAGGGTGTGTTAATTGTTGAGTGCGCACAGTATCAAACTGTGACTTATGCTCATTACTGCGCTACAGTTAATTAAATTGTTACTAATATTGCTAATATCAAGACTATTTTTGCACTAATATTAGTTGCTCGGTTTCATCATAGGTGAGTCTTTGTAAATATTCTGATACTAGTCTCTTGCAACGGTCTGTGCTGAGTGGGTATATGTTGAGTTTTTTATTGATTCTGTTGTAAATGTAGGAACCGAAAGAATCTATGAATTTTGTGCTAAATTGTGTGTTATAAGATCTGTTCCGTATGCAAACCATGTCATTTCGTCGTTTATTCATTAATTGCGAGTTGTAAGTTAGGCGTGTGTGTTGTAATATAATTATTTTTAATATATATAATTGTCTAACGGTTAGGACTCCACATATTTGGTAAAGTAGGTCAGTAGCAAATAATATAGGTTTAAATGTGCTTACTTTTAGTATTGCGCGTTGGGCAACCTCAATAGACTTAAGCGTAGATTTCGGAGCACCTCCCCACGCAGTTATGCAATATGTAATGAGTGATTGGCAGAGGGCAAAGTATATCCGTTTCAATACTGGAGGATCAGCGATGTGACGTATATTTTTAAATATATATATGAGTTTTCGAACCCTTCCCGTTAACACTTTAATGTGATTTTTAAAGTTGAGATTTCTGTCAATAGTAACTCCCAAATATTTGATAGTGTCAACTTGCTCCAGTTTAGTACAAGAGCAAGTGTCATGGAGAGTACATTCGTGGGGGATAATGGAGTGAGTGTGGTTATCCACAGCTGAACGTATACTGAAACAGATGTATTTTGTTTTGTTGATGTTTAATGTTAAGCAGTTATCATACAGAATATTGAAAGTTTTTATTTCAGATAATTGATGCAATAGCGATTTACTAGTGCAATTGTAAATTTGCACAAACACATGCTAGTGATAAAGTTAAAAATTTGCAAACTTGCGTAAATCGATACTTGCATATAAGTAAATCGCTTCGTGTACGTTATGTTCAGATTTTTTAAATATTTTATTGTAGGCACAAGAAATCAGAACTCCACAGAGAAATGACGCAGAAAGTCTTTACAATCTTAATGCAAACATTCAACTGGAAAGTAGAAAATATGGTAACTCTGAGGAAACTGCAAAGAAAATGTTACAAAAGTTCAAAGAAGACCGTCCACAAATACTCGAGAGGTTAAATGTTCTTAGAAGCAGAAGTGACAATAGGACTGATATGAGTGCCGATTGCACTATTGTGCATTCTAAAGACCACTATTCAAATGAGGCTAGTACCAAGGATTCATTTATGGTTAATAATAATGCATCAGCAAGAACCCAAATACCTGAAAAAATTGAAGTTCTTAACGAAGATGAGAACACAAATTATGCCTCAGTACGATCATCTGAACAACTCCTCAACAGTGTTGTTAACAATGAAGATTCTGTTGAAGACGAAATCCGTAATATATCAGAAATAGAAATGATTGAAGATTATAATAATGAACTACTTCGTGTTGAAATAAATGAAACCAGTAAAGATAGACATTCTACTGATGAGAGCAAGAAAGCTGACAATCATGAAAATAGTACGAATGCAAATGACCACAGTGGAACAATTTATTTTAGAGAAAATAATGAAGGGTACACCAACTATAAAAATGCTACAAATGAAGAAGACACTAATGAAATGGAAACATCTTCTATCGACTCGGATATAGCAGAAGCTCTAACACAAATAGTTGAAGAATATTCTACCAATAATTTAACAAATTCTGAACAAAGTGACGACTTGATGTCTGTTGACGAAGAACTGATGAGTGAAACGATTAATGAAATTAATGCAGAATTGTCAAATGAAGCGAATGCGGTAGACGGCATCGTTCTAACGCCTCCTTTAAGTTTTCGTGACATGTAGAATAAACTGTTTTCTGAAATTTATTTTGAATGTCTTTCAAGTAGATCAACCCTCAAAACCTTCACAACACATACGGTTACAATTGCTGAGTTGCTTAAAAACTATCACTAGAAATTCGCAGATATATTTGCTGGGTTCGATTTTCAAGTTGATCCTTGTAGACTCGAAGTGTGTGAATGATTCGAAAAACATATTTTGCAATAGCTATTTTAATTGCAATTAAATACTCTGTCCAAAGCATGGAGAATGGCAAAATTGCTTTTTTTTTTATCGTGGTAATATCATCAAATGAGTCCTCCCACCCAGGGCAGGGCAAGAGGGACTGTCAGACTCGTACTAACTAAAATCCACGGTGTCCTTCACTAGCCCTTTACTTACCGGGGTCACGGTAATTTGACAATAATAATTAATAATAATACGGTAATTGACAGGCCTGTTGGTCTAATGGTTAGTGACCCTGACTGCTATGCCGGAGGTCGTGGGTTCGATTCCCACCCAGGACAAATGGTTGTGTGATGAGCACGATCATTTTTGTTCTGTGTCTGGGTGTAATTTATCTATAATATGTATGTATTTAGAAATTTTGAAATATCGTGTGGATTTATTGTTTAGTAAAAGACTTTCCGTACACACGTGAGATAATTTTATTGTAATGACAGTTCAACAAACCATAGATTTACATCACAGACATTCATCTTGACATAAGAGTTCCACAGACTAAAATTCTCATCACATATCGTCTGTTTTGGACGGACTTTCAAATAATATATTATTCATGTTTTTATTATTAAAAGTAACTCTATTTATAGAAGTCAAACCAGGGATGCAAAATCTATCAAAAAAATTAAAAAGTTCATTAGCGTTTTTTTTCTGATAATGTTTCTATCTAAATACTGAAGCGACACACAGAGGTTACGGGGAAAGGAGGAACTAATATTTATGGTGCCTTATACACGTTCCACTCCTTTATGAGAAGGCGTTTTTTTACACCACCCCTCAACATAATATTTTCCTGTTTTCCCTGTTTAAAAACACAAATATTAAAACATTTAATTCTGACTAAATTGTTAGTGATGCATTTTATACTGGCACATTCAAATACTTAACTTACTCCTTTATTTTTAACAGAATTTAACTCTAAAAATGCATGACCAACATTACATAGATTATGTGCATAGCCCTATATTCTTAAAAAATTAACTTAACAAACTTCTCAAAAACAGTTTTTCCTAACGGCTTGGTTAACAAATCAGCCAAATTATCCTGCGTTTTAATATACTTTACTGAAATACACTTATCCTTTATTTTGTCCATAATGAAGTGATACCTAATATCCAAGTGCTTTAACCTTTTATTATTTTCATTATTATAAACAAGTTTTATTGCTGACTGGTTGTCTTCATACAAGATCACTTCGTTACCGACAACATCAAAGTCACACAACAAATTTTTCAACCAACATGCTTCTGAAATAGCCATACTTAATGCAATATATTCAGACTCAGTGGAGGATAATGACACACTAAGTTGTTTTTTACAACACCATACTACAGTACAATCAAATATTTTAAACAAATAACCAGTGGTAGATTTTCTATCTTGTGTGTCACCGGCCCAATCTGCATCAACAAAGCCTTGCAATTCTGTGGATGTGCTATTATATATCAAAGAGTAATTTAATGTACCTTTTATATACCTTAGAATACGTTTCAATGCCTTGTACAACATAATACTAGCACAGTGTTGGTACCTACTGAGGAAACAAACTGATACACATAGATCTGGTCTTGTACCACAAACTGCATACATTAAACTGCCTATGAGTTGTCTACACTTTTTCTCTATTTCTGGACTTTCAGATTTTTCCCTTTTTAGTATTTCAAACTTAAAGTTTTGGTCTATTGGAGTAGAAACTGGTTTGCAATCTGACATATTATAATGCTCTAAAACTTTAGTAAGATATGTTTTCTGACTAATTACCGTTGTACCTTTCTTTTGATCAATATCGATACCCAAATAACATTTGGCCAAACCTAAGTCTTTCATCTTAAAGTTATTGCTTAGCTCGCTTTTAAAATCTTCCAAAACCTTGTTTTCAGTGCAAAACATAAGAATATCATCAACAAATAGCAAAACATATAGCATACATTCATTTACCTTTCTGAAATATAAGCAATGATCATTTTTAGATTTACTGAAATTTTCTTTACTCATGAAGTCATCAAACTTTTTATTCCAATATTTAGGAGACTTTTTCAAACCATACAATGATTTATTTAACTTGCATGTTTCACCGCTTGGTAACTTTATGTATACACTCTCATCTATGTCACCATGTAAAAAAGCACCTATAACATCCATCTGATGAACTGAAAGTTGAAGTTTATTTGCAACTGCTATAAAAACTCTAAAAGTAGGCAATTTAGCCACAGGAGAATATACTTCTAAATCACAATCAGACTGTTCAAAGCCTCTTGCTACCAACCTAGCTTTATATACTTTATTAGTACCTACTTGTTTAACTTTAAAAACCCATTTACTAGAAATTACTTTATTCCCCTCTGGTACGCTATTTACTTCTGTCCATGTGTTATTTTCTCTCAGAGTATCTAGCTCAGTCTTCATAGCAATCTTCCACTCTTCCTTTTCTTCAGAGTCAAGCGCTTCCTCTAGAGTAGCTGGCTCTGTACCGATGGATAGAAGGTTTGTTTCGTAGTCATCTAGCCTTGATGGTTTCTTTATTGCTCTGCCTCTCCGTGAATGTGTTGATACTTGAGGTGTTTCTTCTGCCTCTTCTTCTTTTTCTGACTCTGATGTTTCTTCTGAATTTAGAATTTCCTCTGTTTGTACTTCTGTATTTTCATCAAGATCTGATAACTGTGTTACATCTTCTTCACCTTCCTCATTAAAACTGTGATATTCTTCTCTTATTTCATCCTCTTTATTATTTATTTCTTCTTTTAATAATAATGGGGTTATATTATTATGATCTTGAAAAGTATTACCTAGCTTTTGACTACTAAAATTGCCTTTCAGGAATGTTACCTCTCTTTTAATCAAAACATCATTTTTATGGGGAAAATAAATTCTAAAACCTTTTGTTGTTTCACTATAACCTACAAAGTATCCTATTTCAGCTTTGCTATCCCATTTTTTGCGATAATTATCTGGAATGTGTACACCTACCTTTGAACCAAATACTTTTAAATTATTTATATCATATAATCCCTTTTTATACCAGAGCTCATACGGAGTTACATTTTTAATCCTACTTTTACCAGTTCTGTTTATAACGTATACAGCTGTATTGACAGCTTCAGCCCATAGAGACTTATTTAAATTACTTGATAACAATATTGTTCTAGCCGCTTCAGTTATTGTACGCATTTCACGTTCTATGCAACCGTTTTGTTGGGGTGTGTACGGAGCACTATTTTGGTGTACAATACCTAAATGATTGAAGAGAGACTTCACCTCTTTGTTTATAAATTCTGAACCACAATCTGATCTTATTATTTCAATTTTATACTCTAAGTTTTTAGTAACAAAATTTAAAAAAGTTTTAATTTTATCAACTGTTTCAAACTTATTTTTCAGAAAATAAACCGTTCTATACTTTGAAAAGTCATCCTTTATGAGTAGATAATATCTTGATCCACCTAATGATATTGTTTCCATCGGTCCGCATAAATCCATATGTAGCCATTGACCGGGCCTATCTGCCCTATTTATACTTATAGGAAACGGTCTCTTATGTAACTTACCCAAAAGACATGGCTCACATGTTATTTCCTTTTGTTTACTAACACTGAAATCTATATCATATTTATTTAACATGTTTTTTACCTGTTCAATATCCTGGTGGCACATTTTTTCATGCCATTCAGATAAACTGTCACTTGATTTACCAACACAAGCATTTTGAATTTTATTAGACCTAAACTTCATTATAAACAAGTTATTTTTCCTATATGCTAGTGCACAAACATTTTTACTGTTATTTTTCCTCAAATAACACATTTTACTATTAATTGTTAAAACATAACCTCTATCTGTAGTTGAACTTGCTGAAAATAGATTCATCTTGATGCTGGGAACATGTAAAACGTTATTTAATGTTGTATTTATCCATTGTTTACCTGTAAATGCTTCTAAAGAAATAACTCCAATACCAACGGCTTGTATGATTTTGCCGTCTCCAATAACTATGGATCTAGGGCATTCTAGTTTTTTATAGTCTATAAACATATCATAATCATAACACATGTGCTCTGAAGCTCCACTATCCATTACCCAACAATTATCACTTTCTAATTGACTGTAAAACAATGATGATAGCTCGAACACAGAGAATGCATTGCCTTGTTTAATTTTGTTTACATCTTGACTTTTCTCGCTTTTATTTTTAAACCAACAATCTGAACTTTTATGATTATTCTTCTTACAGAACTTACAACTAGTATTATTAATTATTGTACCTCTACTTTTCGATTTGCACTTGTTTTTCAGATGTCCCACTTTTCCACACCGATAGCATTTTCTATTAGACTTGTGTACAAACGCAGATGACTCATCTTCTTTGTTTTTGGCTGAGGCGCGTTGCTCTTCGATCAGTAATCGCGCTGTTAACTGGTCCATGGTCCTTTTTTCTACTGGCACCGATTCCCACGCTGACACAAAGTGCTGAAATTGTGATGGCAGAGATGAAGTTATCTTTGTGATGGCCATAGTTTGACTCACTTCAGCGTTGAGATTTTTCAGTTTGCTCAGGAGAGACTCGAACCTTCCCAGGAACTCTGACACGGTTTCCCTTTCTTCAAATTTCATTGAAAAGAACTTCTGCTGAAGTATATGCACAGACAGCTCGCCTCGCTGTTCAAATATTGTATGTAGCTTATCCCAAATCTCTTTTGACGTCTTGCAGCTTAATATTTGTGGTATAACCTTTTCAGATATGTTTGTTACCAACATACCTTGAGCTTTTGAATCTTTCTGCATCCATTTCTCCTGATCCTCGTCGGCCTTGAACGTGCCTTCAACGACGTCTAAGAGACCCATAGCTCTTAGTAAAACGCGTATTTTGAAACACCACGCTGTCCAATTTTGTACACCTTGAAGCTGCTGAAAGCTTTGTCCAGAAGCCATATTTTCGACGGAATCCATCGCCCGTATTATTATTGCTTTACCGCAATTACCAGATTTATCAGAATCTGAGCCGGCGACCGCCACACCTGGTCAGACAGCCCTGGCCGACGTATGTTTATGTAGCTACTTTACCGCAGCGTTTCTTGATAAAAAACCAATCCAGCACGATTATTAGGCCGTAAGTCTGTGTCTGGGCCCATAACCTTTTGAAATATCGTGTGGATTTATTGTTTAGTAAAAGACTTTCCGTACACACGTGAGATAATTTTATTGTAATGACAGTTCAACAAACCATAGATTTACATCACAGACATTCATCTTGACATAAGAGTTCCACAGACTAAAATTCTCATCACATATCGTCTGTTTTGGACGGACTTTCAAATAATATATTATTCATGTTTTTATTATTAAAAGTAACTCTATTTATAGAAGTCAAACCAGGGATGCAAAATCTATCAAAAAAATTAAAAAGTTCATTAGCGTTTTTTTTCTGATAATGTTTCTATCTAAATACTGAAGCGACACACAGAGGTTACGGGGAAAGGAGGAACTAATATTTATGGTGCCTTATACACGTTCCACTCCTTTATGAGAAGGCGTTTTTTTACAAGAAATATATAAGTATGTTTATCAGTTGTCTAGTACCCACAACACAAGCTCAGCTTAGCCTGGGACTAGATGGCGTTGTGTGATAGTTGTGGAATATTTATTTTATTTATTATTTAATTCGTTAGTCCCGCGACCCCGGCAGGATGGCAAAATTGCTAATGTAACTTTATACTTTTACACGGAATACTTCATGACCTATCTCATTATCCTCCCTCCTCGTTTGAGATTCGAGCGGACAAGCAAGCCCAAAAACAATAAAAGGTTTACTAGACCAGCAGCAGGTGTTTTTGGATTAAATAAATTTAGAAATAAAATGAGAAAAATCATTTATAAACAAGTAGGTTTCATTCTCATTTGTTTTGTTCTAGATACTGGCAGAACTATATAGAAAGAACAATAAATTGCCATTAGGTGATATAAAAAATACATGGCCATTTTTAAAAACTTTAATGGTTTTAAATTTTTCAAACTGCCAAGAACAATATGTGTTGCTTTTAGTCGATTAATTTTGAAAATAATCGCCTGATTTGGACAGCCAACAGAAAGTGAGTCTGATGGATGAGTGTCACAACACTAAAATAACATTAAAAAAAATCAAATTGCAAATGGCTTCCAAAGTCGCTTTCGCAATTTTAATTTTTCGTTAATGGTTATAACCAGTAAATACTGATTTTTAAGTGAATAGTGAGTGAAGTACAAAATTAGGAACTGAAATAGGAAAAGTAAGTACCGTGACTGCAATAATGCCGTTTCTTTTTTTATTAAACCGGCGTCTGTTTACCACGCTGCCTCGTAGCTTGTATCGTTCATTGTGGTATATGTTTGTTGAATCGTGGGGATGTCGTAGTTTAAGCTAAGTTTTGTTGTGATAGAAGGCGGTCAGCCATGTCGCTGCCGCCGTACCTGCTGGGACCCAACCCCTGGGCCACCATGATGGCGCAGCAGCAGTTGGCGGCGGCGCAGCAAGCGGCTCTACAGGCCCATGCTGCCGCCGCTGCGGCTGCGCCACCGGTGCCGCCCTCGCAGCCCCCCAAGCCTCATCATATACCAGAAGAGAAGATCAAGGAGAAAGGTATGTGTTATTATTTTTCTAGGTTAGGATATTTTCCTGTTATTTTGTTAGATAGCGCCATGTAATGCTAAACTAGATGATGTCAACACAAAATTGACCAAAAATTGTTAATTTTGTGAACAAATGCCAGAGCTCACTCAATCCTGTCTATGTGACACTATAACATACCAGTTTTTGAAAAGCATCATAATAATGTGTTGTATTTTGTCAAAAGCTACATTATTGCAGTGACATATATATGTATTTACTTAAGAAACTATAAGCCGATACAGTCACAGGCAGAAGTTTGTGATATAAGCAGAAAACATCTTGACCGATTCTGTTGATTTGAATTTAATAGCACACCTTATGCTTTTTGGGCTTGTTTTCAACTTTATCATGTTTCTATTGAACAAAATCATTGTTTAATGTTGATATTCAAGATATGATCAGTTAGCGCAAATCTGTTTCTGTTAATAGGGTAATAAATTCTATGTACATAACAGTGAAATTATGCAATGGCCATAAGATCATTACTTTTGGATTTGTATGAGATGCTCAACCTGATACGCTACGGGTCTATGCAATATGTACCTATACTTAACCAATATTTAACCAAAAAACAGTAGCATGATAAGAAAGAACCATGATGATTGATAGATTTCAAGGTATTCAGCTGTTTCCATGACATTGTTTATTCATGTCATATTTTACTTACAAGTAGTATCCAAAAGAACCCTTTTTCTAAAACATTGTCTGAAACCCCATTTCATAAAATTTGCTTTTTAAGAAATTAAGTCAAATTATTTCCGGTGGGGTAGAGTATAAACTGCAATGGATATTCTTCTCCATCCAAGACAAGATGGAGAATGCTGTTATTGCAAACAATTAACCTAAATATAACATTTATTTTCTAAAATTATGAGATTCTACATCGCTGGTTGTTTATACGAGAGTGAAACATGATTTTGATGTTTGGGGCAGATCTTTGGTGGTATTTGTTGAACACAAAGCAAACGTAAAGCAATTACTGCTAATATTTGCCAGGATTTAGACTTACAAACATAAACTCACACCTTCCCATGGGGGAAGGCAGAAACAAACTCCTTTCGCCTCATCCACATTCAAACATCTAGTCTACACGCACGCTGATTGTGAGTACTACACACAGCCTTTCTGAAGCACTTCATCAGTAATGATTTAAACTTGTGCTGTGCAAACTATGTTCGGCATGTTCCATCGCTGAACTATGTTCAAGTCAACTCTGCATGATTATAATAAAAACCAACAAGTTTAATCCTGAACTAGTTATTGCCAGTGGGCCGGCTACATATCAATAAATAATTCAAACAAATCTTGTATTGAAAATTACAAGTACCACTTAATAGAACTGCTTCTTCAGTAAGCAATCCTCAGTAATGCTCTGCCATATGTGTGGACATTAATTTTGATAATAAGGTTATGTAAGTATGAAAACTGAAAACTGAGTACATAATATTGTGCAATTATTAATGCTTTTAAAACAAGATAATTATAATAAGAGCAATATGCTTATTAATTAGTTACCAGTCTGGGACTTACATTTATCTTTTTCCTGTAGCTCAAAAATGGATGCAGCTCCAATCAAAACGCTTCGCCGAGAAACGCAAGTTCGGTTTCGTGGATGCACAAAAGGAGGACATGCCTCCCGAACACATCCGCAAGATCATCAGGGACCATGGAGACATGACCAGCCGCAAATACAGGCACGACAAAAGAGTGTACCTTGGAGCATTGAAATACATGCCTCATGCAGTTATGAAGCTGCTAGAGAACATGCCGATGCCCTGGGAACAGATTCGTGACGTCAAAGTCCTTTATCATATCACTGGGGCCATTACTTTCGTCAACGAAATCCCATGGGTCATAGAACCCGTGTACATTGCTCAATGGGGTACCATGTGGATCATGATGCGTCGTGAGAAACGTGATCGTAGGCACTTCAAGCGAATGAGGTTCCCGCCATTCGACGATGAGGAACCTCCTTTAGATTACGCTGACAACATCTTGGATGTAGAACCTTTAGAACCTATCCAGATTGAACTGGATCCTGAAGAAGATGGAGCCGTTGCGTCATGGTTTTACGACCACAAACCTCTGTTAGGTACCAAGCATGTGAATGGGTCGACATACAGAAAGTGGAACCTGACTTTACCACAAATGGCGACCTTGTACCGTCTGGGCAACCAGTTACTGACTGACTTAGTAGATGATAACTACTTCTATCTCTTCGATTCGAAGAGTTTCTTCACAGCGAAGGCTCTAAACATGGCGATACCTGGAGGGCCGAAGTTTGAACCTTTAGTGAAGGACAATTCGGCGGGAGATGAGGACTGGAATGAGTTTAACGACATCAACAAGATTATTATTCGACAGCCTATTAGGACTGAGTACAGGATTGCATTCCCGTATTTGTACAACAATTTGCCGCATTTCGTCCAGCTGTCTTGGTAAGTATATATTTAAAAGATTTTCTAAATATTTAAATGCAACTAGAACTTGAACATTTCCAATTTATTATACCAACTTTTTTCAACTCTGCACTTTTATGCAAAATATTAAGGTGGATGCAAGCTGCTTCCAAGTGGTCCTATTGGAAATCAATGGGGGAGGTCTATGTTCAGTAGTGAATGTCCTGTGGCTGAAATGACTATATACATACTGCAAAGTATTTATTTTTTAGTTGGAATAACTAGTCAAAAGTCATGATGCCATAATTATATCATCAATACTTTTATAATTATCTTTTAAAATACTCCAATGGTCTACAATAAAGGTTTGTTCTACTAGGTACCACACACCAAACGTTGTATATATCAAGACTGAAGACCCTGACCTTCCCGCCTTCTACTTCGATCCCCTCATCAATCCCATTTCTCACCGTCACTCAGTCAAGTCCTTGGATCCTCTGCCTGATGAGGAAGAGTTCCTACTGCCTGAAGAAGTGTCACCATTCCTACAGGAGACTGCCCTTTATACCGACAATACCGCTAACGGGATCGCGCTGTTGTGGGCGCCGAGACCTTTTAACATGAGATCAGGTAAGCATCAATAAAATCTCGCTCTTTCTCCTCTTTCTCATATTGCTACGAGTAGATTGACATCAAGATGTTAAATGAGTAATATGAAATATTCTATTGTTCAATAGAACAGATAATGAATAATTCTATAGCGGATCTTATTGATTTATTCTCCTAAAATGACCTTTTTGGACCCCCAGACATTAAAGAGTTATTGCACCAACTTTTTTACTTAACAAGCTCTCAATAGCATTAAATTCAATAATCCAACCGTCATTGCACTGGATGCATTGCAAATCTAAACTCAAAAGACTGAATATCGCATCGTATTTTCATGTAATTCAGCCAGACCAGCTGGCCAGTTTTTGTCTCTCTCTTAGATTTTTTATATAATAAGCATAAAAATTCTTATGCAATACTAAAAGGTAGTCAACACATTCCTAAATAAGTGCTTTCCATACAGGACGAACTCGGCGTGCTATCGACGTGCCGCTGGTCAAGACATGGTACAAAGAACACTGCCCGCCAGGCCAGCCTGTCAAAGTCAGGGTTTCGTATCAGAAGCTCCTCAAGTACTATGTGCTGAATGCATTGAAGCACAGACCACCAAAGCCGCAGAAGAAGAGGTAAGTCGATAGTTTTTTTTTTTTTAAATGGTGATTACAATTGTTTTTGGTGATTAACATAAAAGTTTCATTATCAAATACTTAGCTAAAACTGAAAAGACACAACTGCTAAGCCTTTTCCCTTGTATATCGTCGCCTTGGAGGGTAATGGAGCTATTCCACAGAACTGCACTTCTGAGTTCTGGATGCTTAAAAATAAATGTAAAAAACAGGTAATTTAACATAAATCAGTGTCATATTGTAGTAGAGGATTCAAATTTTTACCCTATTGTACTAAAACGAATAACGATGTGGAATCACAATGAATTTAAGCTGCATCTAGTTTTTGATTCGTATTGAAACTAGAAGCTACACTTACATCTTTTGGAAAATTAAAAAAAAACCTGCTTATGGCTATGAGACTACATTATCTGATCTGCACAAGCCAGTTTCGGCATACCACAATTCTTCTTGGTAAAACTGGTTATCAGACTTTTTTATTTATTGTTAAAATCATCAAATGGGTCCTCCCACCTAGGGCAGAGCGGGAGGGACTGTTAGACTCGTACTGATTAAAACCCACAATGTCCTTCAATAGCACTTTACGTTCCGGGATCACGGTAATTCGTAAGTCCCGCGACCCCGGGACACTCTTTGAGGCGCGCGTGGAACACAACGCGCCGGTGGTTATCAGACTTTCAACTAAAAACCTTGTGGAATAATTTAGATCTTCAAAACATGATGCGAATTGCGCTTTATGATATTTCTGAGTCACATTCTTTAGGATCCCGCCACATCTTAGGAACATACCACGCCGATAGTTTCGTTAAATATGAACGCGAAGTAATTTCGGCCAGTGTCTTTTTTTTTTAAATAACTTTTTCGTTTCTTGGAGACCAACTTACTACTTGCGCATCGCAATCATTCAATGGATTTTTCTATCGATAGGTACCTCTTCCGCTCATTCAAATCCACCAAGTTCTTCCAAACAACGACCCTGGACTGGGTGGAGGCTGGTCTGCAAGTATGTCGCCAAGGTTACAACATGCTGAACCTCCTCATCCATCGCAAGAACTTGAACTACCTGCATTTGGATTACAACTTTAACTTGAAGCCTGTCAAGACCTTGACTACAAAGGAGAGAAAGAAGTCTCGGTTTGGTAATGGTAAGTCATCTAATTAAATTAAGCTTATGTTAAAGTAAATTTAATAAAATTGGTGAAAATTTCTTATTGCTAGCAAACATTAGTTGCAGAGGGTAATGTAGATAATTGAATTTATCCGGTAAATAATTCACCAGATGATCTGGTATCATTAAAAAGCTTTTTTAATACAGTTGCATGAAAATTGACATTTTATGGGGGAGTTTTCTGTGCGTAAAATGCAATTTCTCGCACTAGTTAAATAAAAAACCGTACTACCAACATAATAAATTAATATGGGCTCTCTATGCAACCAAAGAGACTTTAGTCTAATCTTTTTTCATTTTTACTAAAGTATTCATTCAATATTTTTTTCTTCGTTACAAGACTGATAATAATCATGCAAAAAAAAATGAAATTTGTTATTTATTTGTTCAAATAATAAAGCAATATTAGTATCGACATAAACAAAACATTGGCTGTATGAGTACACTGCCTTTGCGTATGATGACAAAAAATATACTTGGCGCCATTTTCGTAAAATTTTCTACGCTAAGTGAAGTTAATTTTTTATTATTAAAATTTTTATTTCTTCGCAACTGTATTAAAAATAGTTGTTCAATACACGTGCGAATCTGTCTTTACAACTCGTTCCAGCTATTGACCCTCGCCTACGGCTCGGCTCAAAAGTTGGAACTCGTTCATAAAGACAGACTTCTCGCACTTGTATCGAAAATAACTATTAAAGAAATAACGAATTATCTGCAATAACCAAAGATTGACGGCAATTTTGGCGCAGTAGCTTCAATCCCTACTCTGAACTAATATTTATACCTTTTTTTTTTAAGTCTAAGCAAGTTTTAGCTTTCAAAAAACTTAGACTTGCGCACGTATTTATTGTCGTCTTCATGACCATACCACATTCTCCAAAAGCTAACCCACATTTCCTCCACAGCGTTCCACTTATGTCGCGAGATCCTCCGTCTCACCAAGTTGATCGTGGACTCCCACGTCCAATACCGTCTGAACAACGTGGACTCGTTTCAACTGGCCGACGGTCTTCAGTACATCTTCGCCCACGTGGGACAACTGACGGGCATGTACCGCTACAAGTACAAGCTCATGAGGCAGATCAGAATGTGCAAGGATCTCAAGCATTTGATCTACTATAGATTTAATACGGTGAGTTTACGTTTATGCTTTGGCTTTTGACTTTTTTTATCGTGGTATAGTCATCAACCAGGATCATGGTTACATGATAATACACTCCAACAAACCCCGGCAGGCTTTGGCCCTCTAAGGCCCCCGTTAGTGGGCCCTGGGCCGTATTATGTCGTCTTAAAACTAGGCTTGTTCCAGTGAGTGAACGAGGTGGCGCTAGACGACTTGTATAGCTCCGTCTCTTTCACTCACTGGAACAAGCCTGGTTTTAAGACGTCATAATACGGCCGCTGGTGAGATTGCTGACAGGTTTTTGAGGCTCGCGTGGAACACGACGCGCCGTCGACCCGGGTTGGC
Organism: Agrotis puta; assembly: GCA_943136025.2. Taxonomy (NCBI): domain Eukaryota; kingdom Metazoa; phylum Arthropoda; class Insecta; order Lepidoptera; family Noctuidae; genus Agrotis; species Agrotis puta. Next base: position 13,513,596 of record OW964178.2, read on the forward strand.
ATTTGGCTTCTATTTCTCCAGCTTCTCATAGTAGCATCAGCTACTGATGTTGATGAGGATTTGGAAAGCTTTTATGCTGAAAGGATGTGAGCAGGACTTTCTGGATAATTATCCAGCCCCTTTACAACCAGGCTTTCGCAGTCCTGCTCGGCGAGGTCGATTCTTTCATTCCATTGTTAAACTTCTTTCAGTGATGGAAAAAAGCTATAATGATTTAGACGAAAATATTTAGAGGAATTCGAGATTATATAATTACATCATTTTTGATCCTAGGGTCCAGTATCCAAAGGTCCTGGCTGCGGTTTCTGGGCGCCCGGATGGCGAGTGTGGCTGTTCTTTATGCGCGGTATCACGCCGCTGCTAGAGCGCTGGCTAGGAAACTTGCTGTCCAGACAGTTCGAAGGAAGACATTCTAAAGGTATGTTCCATAATGTCCGATTTCACAGTCATGATTTTTATGTAAGGGTTCACACCGAGACGCGATGGTAGTGGAAATGTGTATATTTTCGTGTAGTAAATAAAGTTAGATTTTGAGTCGGTATTAAAAGGTTCGCGTGATGCCGTCTCTCGGTGTGTATTGACCCTAATGTCCTAGATTGATAGCTTTAGGCGTACACTAAAAATGAATAATCTATCACTCTCTCGTTTTGTATCTTTGTAAAAAATCAGCGACCAAATTTGCTTTTCCAAGTCTTAAAAACGTCCAATCAGAAGTACCCGTCAAAAACAAATAAACAGGATTGGGATTGAGATATAATATTCATTTTGGGTGTGATAGAATATTAAGTCAGTTCCAGTTGTGTTATTGATTATTAGTCCAGCATTGTAACATTATCTATTGCCAATCATAATATTTACTTATTATTTTCCAGAATAACACTTAATAGAAGTAATACGTTATTTGTTACATGCTGGACTTATTTCTAAAAACGTACACAACTTTCATTATCTATTTCTCCCTAGGTGTGGCAAAGACGGTAACGAAGCAGCGCGTCGAATCTCACTTCGACCTCGAGTTGCGCGCGTCTGTCATGCACGATATCGTGGATATGATGCCTGAAGGTATCAAGCAGAACAAGGCCAGGACTATCCTTCAACATCTGTCCGAAGCCTGGCGGTGCTGGAAAGCTAATATTCCTTGGAAGGTAAGAAATAAATCTATGTAGTATGTACTAGAGTCTGCACTTCAACTCAAGTCCTGTGTAAAATTCGTGATACTAAATGTTTTTAATACAATTTGATATAATGATAGACACTAGCGCCGTCTCGAAAGGACTTCAGTCGGGGCGCGGACTATAAGTATAGGAGTCTCTGCAGTGATTATAATGCTAAAAAGCAACTGACATAAGAATAAACTCCTATGTTTAAGACCAAAGTATTAGTTTATTATCTTCTTTGCATTTCTGTGGACTTGCAATTAAATCTGGTTACCTACACAGCTGTATCGTTCAAATCCTGGAACCTGGTCCAGGTGGATGGGCACGAAAAGAGCAAGTGCATATCCTGCAAAGGGTTTCCACACCTGGTCTTGTAATTTGGATGGGTCTGGCATACCCTCTTCGGTCAGATTATTATGTCATGTATATTATGCTTCTACAGTACTTCATATTATTTCCCTAGGTACCCGGTCTACCAACACCAATAGAGAACATGATTCTCCGCTACGTCAAGATGAAGGCGGACTGGTGGACGAACACGGCCCACTACAATCGTGAGCGTATCCGCCGCGGTGCCACTGTCGATAAGACTGTCTGTAAGAAGAACCTTGGACGACTGACCAGGTTGTACCTCAAGGCTGAGCAAGAGAGACAGCATAATTATCTGAAGGTAAGCAAAGATACATTACAAGATTTGTATAGAATAATTCTAGTGGTTTCCTTTATTTACATTGCAAAACTCGGTTCAATAAAAATGTACCTCCTTCTTACGTTACTAGATAGAAATCTATTATATTATTAAATCTATTCTACTTCGTTCTTTCACTATGCGCAAGCAAAAGTTACGTACAGCCGTGTCAATAGATACTTAGACTAAACGTGATACCAGCTTAATACGCGCATTGCTAAAGTGTTGCACAAAATGTTCGCGAGCAAATATGCAGCCCACGCTTTGGTGAAATCGTACCATCAGATATACTAATTATTTCTGGTTAATTTTTATTTAAACGCATAGAGCTCCCAAATATGGGCAGGTATAATTCACATGGGTATAAATTATACCAAAAAAATCTTTACAGGACGGTCCATACATCTCACCAGAAGAAGCCGTCGCCATCTACACGACAACAGTCCACTGGCTGGAGTCCCGTCGCTTCGCCCCCATTCCCTTCCCGCCTCTCTCATACAAACACGACACGAAGCTGCTCATCCTGGCGTTGGAGCGGCTCAAGGAGGCCTACAGCGTCAAGTCGAGGTTGAACCAGAGTCAACGAGAAGAGCTCGGGCTGATAGAACAGGCGTATGATAATCCTCACGAAGCTTTGTCTAGGATCAAGCGTCATTTACTTACACAGAGGACTTTTAGAGAGGTATGTGTTTCATTTATTTCCTCAGAGATAAAGATTAGTCTGGTAAAATCGTCAAAAGAGTCCTCCCAGTATGGGGCAGAAGGGACTTTCAGACTAAAACTGACTAAAATCCACAGTGTTCTTTCTATACATCTGTATGTTCCAGGGTCACTTTTACATGTTTAGATAGTTCCGAGGTCCAATAAAGATTCTTTAGGTCATCAATAGTAAGATCTTATTTATAAAAACCTATAAATGATTTCAGCTGGCTTTTTGTTAAAAATCATTGCTGCAGTGGCTCTTACAAAATATCTAATCAAACATAACAGCCAGACCTAGAACAACTGCCCATAGGTCATAAGAATATTTGTTCTGTGCGGGAATCGAACCAACAACACTCAGCTCAGAAGTCGATCGCTCAGCTACTGCATCAATCGTGCTGTCACATTTCACGGCATAACACGCCTGTTCGTCTTAAAATCGCCACTGCTATAGTATGTGCCATTTAACATGGCAATAGCGGTCATTCACTCCCGCCTACCAAGTTTTTCATCACTAAGCGATAATGACACTTATTGTTACCTAAAACTACCAATAAGCGATAGTTGCTTCTATCGCTACAGCATCGTGGTACCAGCCGGCTCGACATAAAGGGGTTGTGAATCTTGTGTAGCTCTAATTCAAAATTATTATTTTTTATTTCTAGAAATCAAATTGTGTGCTTATAAATTTACGCGTGACGTAAAAAATGTTTCAATGTGACGGACTTAATGGATGTAGTGATAGGTAACGGCCCTTTTCCCGTCATATGTATTTTCTTCCGCGCGCGGATCTGGTCCGCTCGCATGCTTTCCGCATCATAGGAAAAACATGTATGAAATGAAAGGATGCGGGTAGCCTGCATGCGGACCATATCCGCATGCGGGTGAAAATACGTATGACAGGAAAAGGGCCCTTAGTAGTTGAGGTATCAGTGTACACATTTCTGAAAAGTGTGGGTTTGAGTCCAGCTCATGGTATACCCGCTCGTCGTCGACCTTTACTTTTATAAGTATTTCAAATTATTATAGAATAGAATAGAATATACTTTCTTGTACAACAAAATGAAAACAAGTTTTTCAATATTTTTAATACTAAAGGTACAACGGCGGTCTTATCGCTAATAGCGATATCTTCCAGACAATTAGGATGGACTTGAAGAACTTAAAAAAAAAATAGGGTAGACAGTGATGCACATCAAATAATAGATTACCGATGATATAAATACAATACACACAAACATTAATAATAAAATATAATACGGACGCTTCTACCGGGCTCTTCACGGGCCCGATGTAGACTTTCTAGCGTCCGTATCCTGGCTACGTTTCGGTGACCTCTTCGGAGAAACTGAAGTTTTTGTCTGTGCGATTATGGACGAAGTTATCTTGACTAGGAACTACCGAAGACATATTATGAAAGACGGGACGGTTGACGTGTGTCAGGCATGCCACCGTCCGGGTGAGTCGATCAGACATATTATCTCTGGTTGTTCTCGTCTTGCTAACGGCGAGTACTTGTACAGGCATAACCTAGCCAGTATCCCTGGCCAGGATTATTCACCAGCAACTTGCTTTATTATACAAACTTGTGGATTCAGAGGTGCCGTATTACAAGTATGTGCCCGACCCAGTTCTCGAAAAAGACCATGTCACGATATACTGAGATCTGCCTATCATTACTGACAGGACTATTATTGCTAATAAGCCTGACATACCTAGTAGTGGTAGTCAAATCAGCGCACCGCGTAGTGATAATCGATGTTACCATCCCGCATAACGAGAACCTCATGAAAGCTGAGAAAGATAAACAAATAAAATATCTTGACTTGGCGCGCGAGGTTGTCGACGTGTGGAATGTGAGCTCGGCTATCATTGTGCCGATTGTCGTAACGGCGAATGGCCTGATGGCCAAGAGCCTCGACGAACATCTCTCGAGGCTCTCGTTGGGTAGTTGGATCAAGGGCCAGATTCAGAAGGCAGTACTCCTCGATACGGCTCGCATTGTGAGGAGGTTCCTGTCTCTGGAGCCCTAACCGCCGGTAGCTTGGACCCTGCTCCCACACCGACGGATCACTATGTTTATATTTTTAAATGTTTTTTACTACTTTTATTTAAGAAATATTTAAATATATAATAATATCTACAAAAGATAAATAAACGAAATTATAAAAGCAAAGAAATTATAGCACACCGAAACAGACCGAACGCAAGCGAATTTCCACACGGAATGTCAAATCAAAATGGCGGGTGCTGCACCCCTGACGCGATGACCTCGTAAAACAAAAACGACATAAGATCAAAATTAGCATTTTCTGTGATGAAATAGTTTTTGTAATTTATTTTAGGAAAAATAGGTGTTTTTACCATCCTGATATCAAAAGAATATTAATATACTTATATCCAATTGTCTCAGTGTGTTAGACTTGTGTTAAAACGAAAATACGTTATTTAAAAAAAATAATTTCGTTGGGTAGGTTTGCTAAATTTTCTATTTTTTTGGGTTGTGCACTGTTTTGTGTTTGTGGTCATTTTTTGATGTATTATGAGACACAAGCGATGTCAGTTTTGCGACTGTTTGCGACAGATTTGTACGGGTGAAGTGGAAGTATCGCTAATATTGAGATATCGGGATGAAAGTCGGAGCAATGACCGCTATTGCCATGTTAACTGGCACATACTATAGCATTGTCCTATCCAGTCCCTCTGGTCTTTGTAATAAATGACTAACACCATATAACCCTACCAGGTCGGCATAGAATTCATGGACCTCTACTCTCACTTGGTGCCAGTCTACGATGTGGAGCCTCTGGAGAAGATCACAGATGCGTACTTAGACCAGTACTTGTGGTACGAGGCTGATAAGCGAAGGTTGCTGCCTCCGTGGGTCAAACCGGCGGATACTGAGCCTTCGCCACTGCTCGTCTATAAATGGTGTCAAGGTAAGTTTAGAAGCTTGACTTTTCTAACTTGACTATGTAATAACGTGATATTATTTTAACTGTTTTACCTTTGGTATGGTGTGGAGCCAATATTATGATACACTAAATACGAAATGTGTGTAATCATTAGAACTTAAAAAAAGATATAGGGATGATGTTCATCCCTGATCGCTTGCAATGCTTACAACAGTGCCGAAATATCGGAACATAAAAACAAATACTAAATAAACATGGTAAACATCCTGTTTTATGTTCTAATGATAATTAAACTGACTGAAAAAAAGTGTCTCTTGTTCCGTGTTTTATAGTATCGTCGACTTTTCGCCCTTGTTAGTATTTCGACATGTAAAATAGCCATCACCAAACATCTGACTGAAAATGCTCCCTGGTATATCACAAACGAAAGAATACATAAGGATTTGGAGATAAAACTGTTAAAGAGGAAGTTAAAGCTAATATCATCACATACTCAACAAGATTAAAAGCCCACCCAAATCAATTAGCAACGAAATTGATGACAAACCTTACCTTCTCAAGACTGAAAAGAAGGGACCTCAAGACTTATATCAACCAGCATAAATGTGCTGTAGTATCGATCGGATGAGGCAGTGGCTTCATACCATGCCAGATCAGAAACCATCACCTACCTATTGCTGAATGTCCCAGGACAGATTGCATTAAATAAAAAGAGATTAAAAAAAAGACTCCTTTTGAAATCTACTGCTTTTGGTGAAATACGTCATCAATAGGGGAAGCAACCATTTTGATGAGCTTGTAAATACTGAAGTGTTATTGAAGCCACAGAATGAAACAAGAAGAGTATGCAACTGCCCGAGGTGTGCGTTGTGGCAAAGGAGATCTGCCTCGTTGATCATCCCCTTGTTACAAACCTCACCTCGGTTGGTTGCGCTATCATCGCATAAAGAACAGAAGATACGCAAGAGAAGAAAGGAGAATTTTCAGGCAAATTAAACCATCATAATTTTGAAGTGTGCATGTTTTACGTTGTTACCAAATTTTTTTAAGTATGTATATCATCTATTGAGTCCTCTCGCTCTGGGTGGAGCAGAAGGGACTGTCAGAGTCTTACTAACTAACAATAACTCTGTTTCTTGACATAACTTTTGCGTTACAGGGGCTCAAAATACCTGCCTAAACAGTCCTATGTTGTTGCCATTTTTTAAGGATGTCCATAACGCTCTTTGTTCAAATTTACAATTGATCGATTTTGTATTGATCAGCTGATTTGACAGTCTAGTGCCGCTAAACTCAATTTCTAACATTCCCCAAATATTCTAGGTATAAACAACCTACAAGACGTGTGGGAGGTCGGTGAGGGAGAGTGCAACGTCCTCCTAGAGTCGCGCTTCGAGAAGTTGTACGAGAAGATAGATCTGACGCTTCTGAACAGGCTGCTGCGTCTGATCGTTGACCACAACATCGCTGACTACATGACTGCTAAGAACAACGTTATTATTAATTATAAGGTTAGTAAATGGATCTGCATTTTGTTTTGTTTACAAATTAAATGTTTCCAAGGCTTTATTTGACGTTAATCTACAATAAAAATAACTTGCATAGGAATAATAATATAATATTTAGGTACAAACGATTGAATGTCAACCTTCTTCTTTCGTGATAAAGCTGCATTCATGCTGAAAGGTGCTCCAACTTAACCAATTTAGTTTCTGGCTAAGGTCTCTTCAATTTCAGTTCTTTTCTAGTACATTTTTTGAACTTTTTTTATAACGACAGTCACTTATCAGTGTTCATTTTGTTTTAATTTATTAAACAAGTTGCTGGAAACTCTGACTAAAAACTCACCTAGATGCTCACATTTACATTTTCTTCCAGGACATGAATCACACAAACTCCTACGGAATCATCCGCGGTCTCCAATTCGCCTCTTTCATAGTCCAGTACTATGGGCTAGTACTCGACCTGCTCGTGCTCGGGTTACAACGGGCCAGCGAGATGGCCGGACCACCACAACTTCCGAACGACTTCTTGTCCTATCAGGATAGGTCTACGGAGACTGCGCATCCTATTAGACTGTACTGCAGATATGTCGACAGGATTCATATATTCTTCAGGTATGTAGAGCAGGATACAACAGGTTAGCTCTTTCATCTTAGTAAAAGTATTTTCCTCATATCTACCTAAGTTTATAGGAATAAGTTTAAAAAAGCTTGAAGTTGAATAATCACGTTTATGAACATCTCAAAATATCTCAAATTGCAGCTATGCAATATTGTAGTGGTCTGAGCGATTACTGGCTCTCTAGATCAATTCATAGTTGATAAAACGAAGCATTTATATAAATACAAATAAACAACAAAGATTTCTACTCCGCCTATAACCGACTAGTTAGATTGATTTTATGTACCTGTATCACAAACTGTCATAGAAATCATAACATGGATATGCCTTTTTCCTTTCCTTTTTTTTTGTAGTTACGGGATTTTTAACTGCTTTGGCTGAAATTTCAAATAAAGATGGCTTAACTGCTATATTTATGGCTGAATAACTATAACTCTACCCGAAATCCCAGAGGCATGTCCATATGAATTTATATGTTTCAGGTTATTGACCCCAAATAAATCTAACTAATATTTTTAGGCTTTGCTTATAACAGACTTCGACGCCTAACTGATAAAGCTTTCATCCTCCAGATTCACGGCAGAAGAAGCTCGCGACCTGATCCAGCGTTATCTCACAGAACACCCAGATCCTAACAACGAGAACATAGTAGGATACAACAACAAGAAGTGCTGGCCACGAGACGCGCGTATGCGACTTATGAAACATGACGTCAATCTGTAAGCGCTTTTTATTAGCTTGGTAAAATCATCACATGAGTCCTCCCACCTAGGGCAGGGCAGGAGGGACTGTCAGACTTCTACTGACTAAAATCCACAGTGTGTCTTTCACATAAAATGAAGATTAATCTCTAAGCAAATGGCGGTACAATTTGCTCCACAAATTATCTGGTTTTAAATTATGACGAAGAAACAGAGCTGTGTTTTCCAGTGGGCACTCTGGGTTAGTGCCCAGGGCCGCGCTATCTTAAGGCCACTAGTTCCTGCGTAAATCTATCGACTTATGTAGTTCGACTTTCGTACCTTATGATTCTTGTAAACTGTCCAGATAATGAGGCCCCATTGTCCTGAAGTACCCAAAGCTTCTAATAGGTTAAAGACTGTCGTCCTCAGGACAAAAATGAATTACTTACCGACTCCACAAGGGACTACAAAAGACGAAGGCATACGCCAAATCACCGCTCTAATATTTTTGGAAAGAATCAAAATCAAAAGTCATTTATTCAAATTAGGCTGATTTATCAGCACTTTTTAAAGGTCAATCTTTACATAAGACAGTCCCCCAAAGCGCCCCCCCGTTCGACACTTCCTAGTGTTTTGGCTGGGAAGAAGAAGTGGCGGAACAAACTCCCCAGCAACACATCTATCTGTACGGTTAGAGGAACCAAGATTGTATACAATTTAATAGAACATTCACATTATACATCAATCCGAAATTACATCCCAACCGTGACTAGAAGGCACAATAGATAAACTAGGACCAACGCAGTAAATAACAATTTAATGAAGTAGGGGCATTGTTTATGTTTACTTGATTCTATTCATCTTGATTCCTCCTTCACCAGTGGCCGCGCCGTATTCTGGGACATAAAGAACCGTCTGCCTCGCTCAGTGACCACCATCCAATGGGAGAACAGCTTTGTATCCGTCTACTCGAAGGATAATCCCAATCTGCTGTTCAACATGGCTGGCTTTGAGTGCAGGATACTGCCTAAGGTAAGATATTCATTTTATGTACAGTCAACTAGAGATGTATATACAAACAGTAACAAACAGTAAGTTTTAAATGGTTTTCAAATATTGTTTTACTTGCGTGCTTCTAAATTTTAAATATTGTACGCATTAACTCATACGTCGCGAATTTCACCGTATGTTAAAAATGGATGGATTCGATACTTGTAGGCAGGACCTCGTTGGCTCGATTGGTAAGAGCGTCGGATGTACTGAATCCGGAGTGGGCCGCATTTAAACCTGGAATTGTAAAAATTGGCTAAATATTCCTGTATTCTGCAGTAATGAATGCCATTGCCACAGATAAGCAGCCAAAACTCGCGCACATGTTGCTTTGGCCATTGCTATAATGTCCTTAAATTATAACATGTAACTTTATAGTGTCGCAGTCAACACGAGGAGCTATGCCACCGCGACGGCGTGTGGAACTTACAGAACGAAGTGACGAAGGAGCGTACTGCTCAATGTTATCTGCGCGTCGACGACGAGTCTCTCGCGAGGTTCCACAACAGGGTCCGACAGATCCTCATGGCGTCCGGTTCTACGACCTTCACTAAGATTGTTAACAAGTGGAATACTGCACTAATTGGTAAGTTATTAATGGTAACTGAGTTATACATAAAACATTTTGTTGTAAAACATTTTTAAAAAGAGTAAGTATGGAGTTTCTTGCCCATTCTTCTTCATACAAACCTACCCTTGCGAATGGGTGTAGAATCAATCCCATCCCATCCCATTTCCTTAATGTTAATGTTCGACGTTTGAAAGTGCCTCGTTGATGGCCTAATTGAAATAAATGATTTGACTTTGACATAAATTGAGAGAAGCAACTGAATTTTTTCTTGCCTCTCCATTGAATTATCCACATGTTAGGTGCTATTATAGATCCTGTCCGACTTTTCACTGACTTGTGATAGCTAAAATGTCTGACATTTAATAACCAGTTAATGATCTCTAGTGACATCCTACTAATATGATAAATGCGAACATTTGTGTGGATGGATGCATGGTTGTTACTCTTTCATGCAAAAAGTACTGAACAGACTTAAATGAAATTTGGTACACAGATAGCTTCTAACCTGGATTAACACATAGGATAGTTTTATCCCGATTTGATGCTCCCGTGGGATAATGTAGGATTTGTAGCGGACGAAACTGTTGGTAACAGCTAGTAATGTAGGTATATTTTCTACATCATTCCAACAGGTCTAATGACATACTTCCGGGAGGCCGTCGTCAACACTCAAGAACTCCTCGATCTACTAGTAAAATGCGAGAACAAGATCCAAACACGTATCAAGATCGGTCTCAACTCCAAAATGCCTTCCCGTTTCCCGCCCGTAGTGTTCTACACGCCTAAAGAGTTGGGCGGACTTGGTATGCTGTCTATGGGACATGTGCTGATTCCACAGGTGAGACACTTTAACAAAAATATGATAATGTATGCTAATTTTGACCACATGACAATATAATTAGCTGGGTCTTGATCATAAGCCGAATCTTGCAGATTAGAAAAATGTATTTATTGTCCCAGTTTCACTGTTTCAACTGTTTTAATGGTAAAACATAAAGGTGGGTTCTGGCGTTACGGGCCGTTATCTACCATTCGTAGCGAACAATGAGTCTCTTGTTAATTGTTGCAAACGCCTTGGTATTTCGTGCATTCAGTATGGGGAGTACTGAAAACACGAACGCTTGCTGTGTAACACGTATAACGCCGGGCAGTACCCGCCTTAACGGAGCCTAAATATAAGATCAAGGATAAAAAATGTTGTGTATAAATTGTTTAAATGCTTGTCTTCTTATAACTTGCTAATATAAGTCATACAAAACCTCAGCCATACTAATCAACATTCTCTTACAGTCCGACCTCCGCTGGTCGAAACAAACTGATGTGGGCATCACTCACTTCCGCTCCGGTATGTCGCACGACGAAGACCAGCTGATTCCCAACTTGTACCGCTACATACAGCCGTGGGAGGCTGAGTTTGTGGACTCGCAGCGAGTTTGGGCGGAATATGCGCTCAAGAGGCAGGAGGCTAATGCTCAGAACAGGTAAGATTGGGGAAAGTGTGAAAGTAATAAACAGTTATGTTTTTGTTTAAAGAACTAGCCAAAGAGGCGAGTTTTAAAAAAGATCGGAAATATATGGTGGAAAACTTTTGCCCAGCATATTGACACTGAAGGCTGATTAAAAAATGTCTATCTTTTATGATGACTTTCTTCTGCTAAAAATATGTTGTGCAAATAAAAACTATTGATGTGCTCAGTTTCTGGCTTACAAGATGGTGTCGTAGCAACATTCTCTTGTTCCTCGTCTTAAACCTTAATTGCTAATATTACAAATTTCAAGTATTTTCATTCTATAAACTACGTTTCTACGTACAATATTGAAATGATGAACCGCGTAGGGGTATTGAAACCAGAGGAGCCATGTACTCTGGAGTGTCGCGAGCGTGGCGTGCTTGCTGATCGCACTGACGCGACACGGCGCGGCACTCATACAACGCTAACTGATCATAAAAACTCAAAACCCACCCAATAAATTATAACCATACAATAGTTATTCATACAGTTTCGTTTTCCAGGCGTTTGACATTAGAGGATCTAGAAGATTCGTGGGATAGAGGTATCCCACGTATCAATACGCTTTTCCAGAAGGATCGGCATACGCTCGCCTATGATAAGGGATGGCGAATTCGTACAGAGTTCAAACAATATCAGGTAATTGAAATTTGGTTTTTATTTCTGTTGCAATAGAGTCATGATCCGTTTGTGCAGGCGTATTTGTTGCCCAGAACTAATAATAGATATGTTGATATTAATGAGTTATATATGTTTTTTTTAAGTGAATGAACCTTTTTATTAAACCTATCAATTATTCCCACAGGTCCTGAAACAAAATCCATTCTGGTGGACGCACCAGCGCCACGACGGTAAACTGTGGAACTTGAACAACTACCGCACGGACATGATCCAAGCTCTTGGAGGCGTGGAGGGCATCCTCGAACACACGCTGTTCAAGGGAACTTACTTCCCCACCTGGGAGGGTCTGTTCTGGTGAGTACTGTTGGAAAATCTTACGGCTAAAATCTCTGGCACCTTAAGTTGCTGGCTATCCAGAGTCTACAAATGAATGGGCTAACTACCGCTGGAAATAATCTATCTTCATTCCAATCTTTGTTTGTAACCAATCAATTACTAAATTTGCCTCTGCTCTGTTGAGATAGAATATTAACTTTGGGCGTAAATATGACCACATTAAGCTCTGAAAAACATTAAAACATGATTGTGACTTGAAACTCTCCAAAAGATGCTAATTTTGTTTTTTGGCATTAAAAAGTAGCATTTATTAGTAAGTTTAACAGTTATTGGTAAGTATCTATTTTTGATAGGTAACATTAGTATTATCAATATTAGGATAAAGGGCTCTCTAAAATACATTACTTGCGCAGTCGCAAGTAATCCTGAGCAATCATCGGATCGTTGTGACCTTATTTCTGGTACTCTTATCTCTGTTCTTCCATCTGTGCAGGGAGAAAGCCTCAGGTTTCGAAGAGTCAATGAAGTACAAGAAGCTAACCAACGCTCAGCGCTCCGGTTTGAACCAGATCCCCAACCGTCGGTTCACACTGTGGTGGTCGCCTACCATCAACAGAGCCAATGTGTACGTCGGTTTCCAGGTAAGATCTGATGATAGCCAGTCTGTATTCTATAGTAGATTTTGTGGCGCTGTTTTTGATAGAGCTCATCTAGGGAACACTACGTTTAGGGCTTCAAATGTATAGTTGCTAGCACAAGAAATTAAAACGGAGTCTCGCCTTCGTGATAATTAACCCTTAAGTTATGAGTGTGTTGTTTTATAAAAGTTTGATTCATAGACCACAATCCAAGAGTTACTGTAAATCACCCAATATGCATAACTAGCTGCCCCGTTTGTCCCCATTGCTGGGCTACTATTGGTTGTAGTGTGATGCCTATAGTCTCCCTCGATATATTTATTTTGGTCTAAATGTCGAGTAATAATCTAAATTATTTATGTGTTGAATAATAGTCCATTGACTGACCATCATTATAGATTTTCATTAATAGGTAAATAGATAGGTACAGCTGTTTTTAAATTGTTTTTTTTTTTGCAAGTCTAATTAGAACAGTCATCAAAATATTGCAACTTTCTTTCGTTTCTTACAGTGAGCCACATAGCTTAAACTATTTTGTAAATATCTAGCTCTGTTATTCGACAGGTACAACTGGACTTGACGGGTATATTCATGCATGGCAAGATCCCCACGCTCAAGATCTCGCTCATCCAAATCTTCAGAGCTCACTTGTGGCAGAAGGTGCACGAGTCTATCGTCATGGACTTGTGTCAGGTAACTATTATTGTCCATTCAATGTAATAACAGTCTCTACGGCAGCACTGTTTTCCCAATAACTATGAGAGCCAACTTGAGGCGATTTAGAAATTGAGGTTGATAAAATGAAATTTCGGAATTATGCAAGATGCTGCAAGTTTCAGAACAAGGAAAACATTGGTTATAACCACAGATATAGATTTTCGCGCTCGTCCAAATCGGTCTATGGTTAGTTGGAAGTCAAGTTTTAATATTTAAATTATGCTGTGGGACGAGGGGGGGGCACCGTAAGCGGGGGCACATTTCAATCGATTTGGTTTCCCCAAGACTAAATAGTTTTTGTGGCGTCATAACAGGTAGCCAAAAAATGGTACGCTTGGTTTTCATACAGATCGTGATACTTGCGTTATCTAGGTAGGTATGTCTATATCTGTGGTTAAAACCAAATGTTTATTTTCTCAAACTGCAACATCTCGATACAAGAGGGTCGACAAACTAATAGCGTGAATCCTTTTAAAAATCCCTTATTTGTATACTGTTTCCTTTACTTCTAATTATAATTTCGCTCCTAGGTATTCGATCAAGAGCTAGACGCGCTCGAGATTGAGACCGTCCAGAAGGAGACCATTCACCCGCGTAAGTCTTACAAGATGAACTCGTCTTGCGCAGACATTCTGCTGTTCTCGGCGTACAAGTGGAACGTTTCTCGGCCTTCGCTGCTCGCTGATACCAAGTAAGTTGATGATGAATAATTTTTTTATTGATTTGAAATGTTTGACTGTAGTATTTTTTTTAATCAAATTCTTCCATAACCACTTATAAAACGTCTAAGAACAGATGCGTGCTCCAGGTTAGTCTTTTTCATGGAGTAAAAGAAATATCCTAGCCATAAAGCAGTAAGACGAGTGTGCACACTCACATTTTGTTTTCTCTGAAAACCATAGACCTTCTTGTAAATATCATCAAAAAGCCTGTGAATTTATGCAAAAGTGTATTTCATGAAATTGGCTGTTATTTTAAGAAATATCAAGCTAAGATTTCATTACCTAATAATGTCAAAGTAATGTTCTGCCTACCATGATTTCAAAGATTTATACATGGCAGTGTCACCTTATACTCGTTCCCATATTTTTTTCTATAATAAGAAGTTTCCTCCTAAGACTCACTCAAAAACATTCCTTACCAACAGAGACACAATGGACAACACAACAACACAGAAGTACTGGCTGGACATTCAGCTACGTTGGGGCGACTACGACTCTCACGATGTGGAGCGATACGCGCGCGCCAAGTTCCTGGACTACACGACTGACAACATGTCCATCTACCCCTCGCCTACAGGACTGCTCATCGCTATTGATTTAGCTTATAATTTGCACAGGTAAGCAATAATGCAACTTTGTTGCAGTTTGTGAAATAAAATCCAAGAGTAATTAGTTAGTTCATAATGCGGCCCCGTCAAGACGTGTAACAATCTACCAACCTGCAATTGGCCCGTGGTGGATTGTGGCCCACTCCATCTAACAGAGAGGAGGCCTGTGTCCCAGCATGAGAACATTAGAGGCTGATGAATTGATAAGTATTCACTTTTTCTAAATATGGAAACTACAAAAAACTGTTAATTCAGCTAGACAATGAGTCAAATAACTGTTACATTTAAAACAAAAGGATTTTCAGCATAAGGCATTAGTTTCTGTGTTCCTTTTATATAAAAAGATATTTATAAATGTAAGTAATTCGCAAATGTTGTTATGAACGATTTGTATTTATTACTTACGTCAATAGTTAAAGTATTTTTTCCTCCATAGTGCATACGGCAACTGGTTCCCGGGCTGCAAGCCGCTGATCCAGCAGGCGATGGCCAAGATAATGAAGGCGAATCCCGCGCTGTACGTGCTGCGCGAGCGCATCCGCAAGGCGTTACAACTGTACTCGTCCGAGCCTACAGAACCCTACCTCTCCAGTCAGAACTACGGAGAACTGTTCTCTAACCAGATCATTTGGTAAGTATTTATAATGAGTGTGTAGTCAACTGTGTTTGTCTGTAACAGTTTGTGAAACTGTAGTAGTTATTGTTGAGAAAAAAGATACCTAACTTGAAATAGAGTACTTATTTATTTAAAGTGTAAGTCAACATGAAATATATGCTACGTTAATTAATATTTTGCCACATCCACTATGATTAACCATATCGCACACTAAACACTTAAGAGCCCTCTTTGTGAGAACGATACGTCTTTAACCGTCTACCGGTTACTCTCGTACACACACCCACAGGTTTAAATACATTCGAGACGAGGCACACAAACAATGATTGACCCCATTTTCCCCACCTACCTAGGTTCGTGGACGACACGAACGTGTACCGCGTCACGATCCACAAGACCTTCGAGGGCAACTTGACGACTAAGCCCATCAACGGCGCCATCTTCATCTTCAACCCGCGGACAGGACAGCTCTTCCTCAAGATCATTCACACCAGCGTATGGGCCGGACAGAAACGTCTTGGACAGGTAAAACATTCGTTCTCAGCTTTGTTATATAAGTATAGCAACAGTTAACAATTTCATAACCCAAGGGGCCGTTCAAGTATTACGTCAGCACTATGGGGGGGCGGGGGGGGTCTTTACTTTGCTTATTTTGGATGACATGGGGGGTAGGGGAGTCTAGATGATGATTACGTCATCGGTAGTTATTTACTTTTTTACACGAATGGCAACCCTCATATTGTCTTTGGTTGAAAACGCCACGCATTTTCGGGGATTCCCGAAAATAATGCATACGTTTAGGCAAAAACAATACATAAATTGAAAAATGTTTACGTAAGCATGGGGGGAGGGTGTAAGTGATTTGCTTACTTTTGCTGACAAGGGGAACGGGGGGGTAAATAATTGCAATAAATCTGCTTACGTAATACTTGAACGGCCCCCAAGGTAATGTGCGTAATTTTCTTTTGTTTTAAATCCAGTATTCATGTCACTGTTTCTGTCTTATTTAGCTCGCCAAATGGAAGACCGCTGAAGAAGTAGCAGCGTTGATTCGTTCTCTACCCGTGGAGGAGCAGCCTAAACAGATCATCGTCACCAGAAAGGGAATGTTGGATCCTCTCGAGGTAAGAGAAAACTAACAATCTTTTTCGACAAATGTATGTTATTCTGATGTTTTCAAAAATCTCCTTAAAATATGCAAATAGTTAATAATTCTAGTCTAAATGATAAAATTGTCCTTTTTCGTGTCCAGGTGCACTTGTTGGACTTCCCTAACATCGTGATCAAGGGCTCGGAGCTGCAGCTGCCGTTCCAGGCTTGTCTTAAGGTGGAGAAGTTCGGAGACCTCATCCTGAAGGCCACTGAGCCACAGATGGTGCTGTTCAACTTGTATGATGACTGGCTCAAGACCATCTCGTCGTATACAGTAAGTAACGAGATTTATAAATAAATATTCCACAACTATCACACAGCGCCATCTAGTCCCAAGCTAAGCAGAGCTTGTGTTATGGGTACTAGACAACTGATAAACATACTTATATATTTTGAAATACTATAGATAAATTACACCCAGCCACAGAACAAATGATTGTGCTCATCACACAAACATTTGTCCTGGGTGGGAATCGAACACACGACCTCCGGCATAGCAGTCAGGGTCACTAACCACTAGACCAACAGCCCTGTCATTTTAAGAGTACTGTATGAGGAAGTAGCCTTGGAACCATATCACAAGAGAAATGATATATGTTTTTTAATTCAATCGCAGAGAGGAAACTTAGAAAAAGGTTCCTTATATCTCCTCTCGGTTCTGGTTGTCTTGGAAACCAGTCCACATCCTAACAAATTACCATTAAGGCAGCTTACTTTCCTGATAAAATCTCTCGCCATAAATATGAAATGATGAACCGCGTAGGGGTATTGAAACCAGAGGATCTATGTACTCTGGAGTGTCGCGAGCGTGGCGTGCTTGCTGATCGCACTGACGCGACACGGCGCGGCACTCATACAACGCTAACTGATCATAAACAACCACGACAAAGACTACGTTTGCACTCTAGAATGCCACAAGGACTACAAAGAGTTTATAATTCTTTTTCTAGGCATTCAGTCGTCTGATCCTTATCCTTCGCGCGCTCCACGTGAACACCGAGCGTACTAAAGTCCTGTTAAAACCTGACAAGACCACGCTGACGGAGCCGCATCACATCTGGCCCACGCTGTCCGATGACGACTGGATCAAGGTTGAGGTGCAACTGAAGGACCTCATTCTTGCTGATTATGGCAAGAAGAACAAGTAAGTGTATTTTTGTTTCAAAACCAGAAACCCCTTTAAGATTTTTAAAGGATGATAATTATGCATGTATTCATTAAAAGTATTTGATACAACATGCTGCTTGCCTCAGACATCTTTGTCTAGTTTTTGATACGTTATTTCCCTGTTGAATATCTTGTTCTTTGGAATGAATTATTTTTGTTACATATTTCAGTCAATTGACGGATTTCGCCAACATAAAATTTATTCTACTCATCTGCAACTTAGACTTTTGAAAAATTAAACCTAATATTCGTGCATTTTACTCCAGAACTAACGATTACTTACTTTTTCAGCGTAAACGTAGCCTCACTCACTCAATCTGAAATCCGTGACATAATCCTGGGTATGGAGATATCAGCTCCATCAGCTCAACGGCAACAGATCGCCGAGATCGAGAAGCAGAGCAAGGAACAGAGTCAGCTCACTGCCACCACCACTAGGACCGTCAACAAGCATGGAGACGAGATCATCACGTCCACAACCAGCAACTATGAGTCACAGACTTTCAGGTGAGAATTTAATTATAATATGATGAAGAACATTTTGTAACCTATAAATGCAGATGGGATTGCTGCAGTAGTATATCTACCACATTAACTGTCATGTTAAAGTTTACTGCAACTTGCTGACCTATCGGTGACCCATTTATGAAATTGTAACAATTATGACGGCGCTTAATGATTCTACGACAAGATTTTGTCGCACTGCGCATGTCAGCCTAGTTGATCTCGCAGCAACCTGCAAGATTGATTCAAATCTAATCGTAATAAACCTCATCAACCTTTTTTATATGTTAAGTTGTACTAACGCCACAATTCAATTTCAGCTCAAAGACGGAATGGCGTGTGCGTGCGATTTCTGCCACGAATTTACATCTGCGTACGAACCATATCTACGTAAGCTCTGACGACATCAAGGAGAGTGGATACACGTACATCTTGCCAAAGAACTTGCTCAAGAAATTCGTCACCATCTCCGATTTGAGAGCGCAGGTCAGTTAAAAACTACACAATTCTTGCTGTGATTATTAGAGTGAAAAGTATGGGCCGCTAGAAACTATTTGTCACTGTAATGAGTGCATTTCCCATAAATCTCTATAGCACTCAACAGGGAGACAAAAGTCACCATTGAGCGACTGGTCTAAGAGTTATAATCTCAGTAGATTACATGGAAACACTTTTTGTATCTCGGTAGATGTTGAGGTATTTTCGACTGTGACAGCAAAAAGTGGCACAAATTCACATATCTTCATTATCAGTTCTAGCTATTCGCATTTCCCGATAACGACCCGAAAACGCGATGTCGTGATTTCACTTCACAGAATGACACTCGTATCATTATTTGCTTATGAGTTCCTTCCTGTTCAGATCGCGTGCTACCTGTACGGCACGTCCCCGGCCGACAACCCCATGGTCCGCGAGGTGCAGTGCGCCGTGGTGCCGCCGCAGTGGGGCACGCACCAGCAGGTGCACCTGCCGCGCCACCTGCCCAAGCACCCCGCGCTGGCGCACCTGCAGCCGCTGGGCTGGATGCACACGCAGCCCAACGAACTGCCGCAGCTCTCGCCGCAGGTACGGTATCTTCTAAACCTTTTAATTATGTGGATATATTCGAAGTTAAATGTTTTACAAATACACCAAAAATTATGCAACTAAATTGGTTAACAACGGTTGATACTGGTGTAAAAAATAATATTTTCGAAAAGTCTGAAGAACCATGAATAAAAATGTATTCGTCAATTTACAGGATATCACAACTCACGCCAAAATAATGGCAGAAAACCCAACGTGGGACGGCGAGAAGACGATAGTTATTACGTGTTCATTCACCCCTGGCTCCTGCTCCCTCACGGCGTACAAACTGACACCGAGCGGGTACGAGTGGGGTGCACGCAACACCGACCGCGGGAACAACCCCAAGGGCTACCTCCCCAGCCACTACGAGAGGGTCCAGATGCTGCTATCTGATAGATTCCTCGGGTACTTCATGGTACCGTCGCAGGGTAGTTGGAATTACAATTTCATGGGTATGTACTATGTAACGATGTTTTTATTATTCCAATTCGATCATTTAATTCGATGAGAAACCACGCATCCTTTTTCATTTACATTAGTAGCTTGATAATCAAAGTCAACAACAATATTTCGCAAACATAAATTTTATTGATACGAATGAGCAAGACGATGCGTTGCTGTTTAGTTTTGAGACGACTGAGAAGCTTTACAATCCACAGAATAGTACAAAATTATCGAAATAAAACCTGTCTCTTATTAACTACAACATTTTTTTCCCCCAGGTGTCCGCCACGACCCGAACATGAAGTACGGCGTGCAGCTCGGCAACCCGCGCGAGTTCTACCACGAGGTGCACCGGCCGGCACACTTCATGAACTTCGCCGCCATGGAGGACGCCGCCGCACCCACACTCGCCGCCGACAGAGAGGACCACTTCGCATAGTCGTGTAACAGTGTTTAGTTATAAGGGATAGTGTAAATAAGCGAAAATAAAAGTTTTATTAAATTTGCTATGCTGCTTTTATTTACTACGTTGTTCCTTTTAACCAACTAATTCGTGCAATTCGTAAAAGGATTTGAACATTTTTAAGAGGGTATTTTTTGAATGATTATCAATCGGACCATGGGCAATCAAGTTTATCAATAGAAGGGCAACTTTGCCAACCCGTGGTTCTATTATTACTATGTATTTAAACTATTTTCAATGTAAACTAAATTATTTTTACTATCCCGGAGGGCTCGTAGTTGCCAGCGCGGAGTTCGATTCCTCGGTCAGGTGGCAAAAAGTGTGTGGTATTTGGTTTTTCTACAAGAATTCTCAATAACTCGCAGACTGGAGTTTGAAAGTTGACCCCCGTGTTTTGCGTCCCTAACACGGGCTTAGCCCTAATCATGGATTTTAATTTTGATAACTTGACACAAACGCTATTTTGTCGAAAGTCGCCAAATCTTAGAATTAATTTTGTCGGTCTGGTTCAAAAGTTATAGGGATTATAAATATATATAAAACTCGATGATTAATTCCCACTAGTCACCCCCAGTTTGTCCACTACTGGTGGACAGCAAATTTAGAAAAAGAAAAAATTTATAATACTAAAAATAATTGTACTCTATTACTAACTTTTCTTAGAAAATTCCCACCTGACTGCCACTGGCAGACGGTGATACCAATTTTATTAAATATTACCGTTGGCCACCATTGATGGACAGCGAGATGATTTTAAACATGAGGATTCTGTGTCGGCGCTTTTTACTTGGACTTTAAAAAAGTGCTGAATGGGAATAAAAAGGCGAATTGAACTTAAATATCACCGCCCGGCACTTAAAGTCAAATACAGTTCGAACAAAAAGCGCTCGTGACAATGGGGGCTGAGTAAGTTTAAAAATTGATACTCTGTCTGTTGTTCTTAATAAAATTATGTCGGACTCTGCGAGAGATCAAAATCTATTTATTAAAGCTTTTTTACGTTTCTGGTAAAAGAAATTCTTGAAGTAGGGTTTCTTAAATTATATTATCCTTTTTTCAATTACATTTTAGCCGTCGTAGGTTTTTTTAAAGATTAGTTATTAGTGTGGACGCACCCTAAGATTGACATTTCAGTCCATTGTATCAAGCTTGTCAAAATGTCATGAACGTCAAGGTGACGGGACCCCATTAGTTTTGTCAGTAAAAGAATGATAGATAGATTTTTGGATAAATAAATGGTTTGGATCGAGATTCGAGGTTGCAACATGAAAGTTGAAAACATGGTCTGCTAGTCTGTAATTGGATCAGTTGCAATCTATCTTTTGGTGGGCAATATTGACCTCTGTTCGAAAATGACAGTTGTTTTCATAGAGGAAAATAATATATCGGGTATAGAGAGCCCCCTCGCAGAATTTGTTGAAGACCGCTAATGTCAATTGATAAGATAAATAGCGCCATCTATTATCGCCATCCACAAGCTTGTGATATATATAGCTATAGGTACTATACCTACCTATGCAATTGTTTAAACTTCAGCTTCTTACTATTTTACTTGTATTCAAGTTGATAAAGTTTTACTTAATTTTGTTTTCTCTTTATTAATAAAATCATAGCAAAACTTTATCAACTTGAATACAAGTAAAATAGTAAGAAAGCATCAATTTTAAAAAGTGAGTGGAGACAAATAAAAACAACTTTTATTTTATACAATATTATTTATTTATTATATGTTAATGCTTATTTTTATAAATTTGAGCTGCTGTTTTAATTTCGTCGTCACCATCATACGTAATTTTGCCAGACAAAATCCGGTTTATTGAACGGCACCAACTATAAACAATTACATTAATTACTATATTTTCAAAATATTAGTTTAGTGTTGTTTTGTTTTTCACAACTAATGGGTAGTCAACAAATATGTCCGTCAACATATTTATTTTTTGTTTTAGTCCTTTTTTGGGAACATCTTTCTTTAAAATCTCCTTTACTAAATTTTGCACTTCAATGAAACTTTTTTCTATTTCTTTTGACGGATATATGAACCCAGGCCTTGAAACGGTCCGGATTCTTTTCTGGATGTGGAAATTGATGGTAGTTCTCTGAAAAAAAAAGAAAGATCACTTTTAATTTTAATCTTGACAAGTTTCAAGACCTAAACTAGTTTTTCCTAAATAATTATGTGTAAAATTCTCTTCACACAAGTTGAACCATCATGGAGGTTGAGCTTGAACCGATTTTCAGGTCTTAATCGAAGTGGGGGGCTGTATGTAACTAACTCAACTTATATGCCACACAACAATATTGTCATCTTAGCCAACTGATAACATAAACAAGCAGCCAAGCATTTTACTTAATTTATTTTTATTTTTTGACCATAGAAATTCATATTCTATGAATAATTTCAGATGTCAACCTATTTCGGTAAACGAAACAGTTCTACAATAGACAGACAGCAGAAACAGTGTACAGTTGGTGCGTTTGAAGTTAGGCTCTGCGAACTTAGCGCTGGTGCACTCGTAAAAAAATAAATGGTTTGAAAAAATAAATGCCAATAGCAGTTGTTATTGCTGTTAACAACTGTTATTGGCATTTATTTTTATAAATCATTTATTTTACGCGCTTATTTTGAGCGTTAAAATTCGCAGTCCAAGATTCGTAGGCCGTACTGTACACATAGTAAGTACACCCACATTTGGCAACTTAATTAAGTCCCAACCTGGGAATCATATCCTGTTTACATATTATTTAGATTAAGCATGTAAGTTGAAGTTCACCTGACTTTAATGGAAATCTATGGAGTAGGCAAAATAGCAGAGATAACTATATGAAGACTATACTTACTGTTTGAACATCCCAATGCACAGCGTTTAGGCATGATAAAAACAAATCACGAGCGTCTATATCGCAAATAAACAGAACAAACGTAGCGTTCGGGTCGCGAAAAACGACTCGACGACGAAATGGTAGAGAAACTAAAAGCTCAACTCAAACAATAACTTCGGGAAATTCGTACACTTCACTGCGGAGGAGAGGACTCAATTCAACGCGGATCGGCGGATAATTTCACGAAGAACAGCACAAACATGGAACGAAACTACAAACAAGCGCAAACGCAAGGAACAGTGACATATTTGTGAGCTGACAGTTTGACAATCAATATGAAATCAATTCATTGTGTTGCTATAGTAATTATTATCCAGCTTATATGCAAAAAAAGAAATAAAAATAATTGTAATACGAGTTAAATAAAATTAATAGATCATGAAATTAATATGTAATATATTATTTTTTTTGTATTATAATATTTTAAGTCGATGGTAGCGCCACCTGTAATTACATAAAGCAACTATTTGTTTTGGATGGCGATAACAGATGTCGCATTTTGAAAAAGAAAACCTCTAATCTGTCATTCTATGGAATTGTCCTACCCCTGGTTGTTTTGTTTTGACATTTCGTATCGTCGATCGACGGGACGACGGCATAAACTACCGCAGATTGCAATCAAAACTTGAATTAAACCAAGAAAATAATGGCAGAATTTGCATTACATGATAGTGACGATAGCGATCTGGAGTTGCTAACTCAGTTATCGGACTGGGATACTGATACCGACAGCGAAGTTGAAGTCCGGCAACGCGCTGTACCTAAAAGAATAAAGAGGGTGAACTACATGCAGAGTCTAGATGATGCCGAATTCACCTTCCGGTTTAGGCTATCGAAAAGTGCAGTAAATTCACTGTTAGCTCAGTTGATGCCGTTTGTACGTGTTACCTCCACAAGGTGGCATTTTTAGTCAGAAATATCTGTGATTAAGAAAGATATATTATTTCTCATAGTTATTTTTCTTTTACAGGAATCATGGCGTTTCACCGTTCCATCAGTTGTTGTTAACATTACGGTTTTATGCCTTAGGGACCATGTTAATGTCTGTGGCTGACTTTGTTGGGGTATCTACATCAACAGCAGGTCGAATAGTTCGCGATATATCAGCAGCAATCGCCAACTTGTATGATGAATACATTGTGGTTCACCAGAAAAGTGAAGAAAAATTTTACCAAATTGCCAGGTTTCCTAGAGTTTTTGCTGCTATTGATTGTACTCATGTAAGAATCCTGTCACCCAGTGAGTTTAACAGCATAAACTATTGGATATTTTACTAATAACTATACTTATGCAGTAACATGGTTTCATTGTTTTAGGTCAATCGATAGCCGAACAGTTTAGAAACCAGAAGGGATACTTTTCCCTCAATGTTCAAGCAGTCTGTGATGCTGATTTGAAGTTCATGAATGTGGTTGCTCGATGGCCAGGTTCAACACATGATGCCACAATTTTTGACAATTCCAATCTTAAAGGTGACCTTTAATGTTTTAATTTGCTTTTAATCATATTTACAAAACTCAATTTGTAAATACGAGTTGTTCCCCATGGTTTTCACCCCCATTACTCGGCTCCTATTGTCACTGTGTTATGTTTTATATCCTATAGTGTTACTCAATAAATGGACTATCCAACAAATTTTACAATTTGAACCAGCTGTTCCTTAGATTTGCGTGTTCAACCAAACAAACACTCTTCAGCTTTATAATATTAAAATAGATGTTCTTGCTTTTCAGCTCAATGTGAAGCAGGGCAGTTTGATAATCGCTGGATGCTCGGTGACAGTGCTTACCCAAACAGATCTTATTTATTAACACCTCTATTAAACCCTGTTTCTGAAGCAGAACAGCGCTACAATGAAGCACATAGCAAAACTAGAAATACCATAGAGAGGTACATATAAGTTTGTTTTATTTTTAGTAAACAATAACTACCTATCCAAGTGTATGTAATTTTTTTTAAACCTCAAAAGTGTAAGTTGCCATCAATCACTGATAAAGAGATTTCTTTATGATACCTTGTTACCTGTTGCAGTGATTTTAGGGTTTAGAAAAATATATTGGTTCGTCAGTAATTAGTAGTTTTTTAAGTTCTAATAACGCGCGCACGGAAAATATATTTGTATGACCTACAAGTAGTTGTTTTGGGTCTGGGTATACACCCAGAAACATGTTTGTAAACGCACCCATGACACTGGAGAAATTCCTAGTGTGGCAAAGTTTAAAAATAAAACAAAAAGAAAAACAATTACTGAGGCTTAGTACATAGCTCAGTTCCATTATCATTCAGATTTATATCTAGTATAGAGAAGCTTCTCATTATTATCTCCTTATCAACTTTCTGGCATTTCAGAACTTTTGGCATTTGGAAGCGACGATTTCCTGTGGTGGCACTAACATTCCGCTTATCATTGCCGAATGTCCAGGCAGTAATCATTGCCACAGCAGTGTTACACAATATCTGCAGAGACCACAAAATGGAAGAACTTCCTGTAGAAGTGGAGCTGCCTTCAGAAGACAATATTGATAATATGGACAGTAATTTAAATAGTGAAAATCAATATGGCAAAGATAAGGCAGAATTTATAAATAATTATTTTTGGAAGCAGACTTAAGTCCGATTACTATTATTGTTTTTTTTTTGTTCAAAAATATTATTAACACGCTTTTATTAACACGCTTTTTAACACGCTTTTTTTTTATACTGCAATATAAAATCCAACAATCAATTATCATAATTAACTTAGAATAAGATTAATATAAATATTAAGATATTAACAAAAATTCAAATAAAGTGAAAAAGCGTGGGGTGCTTGATATCGAATGTGATGAGCATTTTATTAGTTACTGTTTGCAATATCAGAATTATTATAAAAATATCATTGAGCACCCCACGCTTTTTCACTTTATTTGAATTTTTGTTAATATCTTAATATTTATATTAATCTTATTCTAAGTTAAATAAGATAATTGATTGTTGGATTTTATATTGCAGTAACATAAACTCTCTTATTTATACTTAAAAATTATTTTCTACTTTTTAGTTCGATTGCTATTAAAGCGTGTTTTTTTAGTTTTTTTAAACTATAATTTATTTTAAATATATGAACATACATATAACCACCTCTAGATTCTGTATAGAAAGCAACCTATGAGCGTCACATGTCAGTGCCTGCATTACAGATATTCTTACATCACAAGAAAAAAATATTGTTAATGTTTCGACTGTTTCTCGTCTTCTGTGTAATATATAAGTATTAATTCTCAAGCTCAAGTCTCAAGTAGATTTCTAGAGCGTCACTACGGCTTTAGTGTCTGGTCGACACTCGAGTCTCAAGAACGAACATAAACATAAGTAACGGCAAATACACTGAAGACGTAGCGCGTGTTATGTATGATACATAGCCCTCATGTAATTAAATTAGCAAAATACATATTTAAACCAACTGTAAACAGGTTTTGTAAACTTAAGAACTTCCTGTTACAGGTTAACAAAAGGTTCTTCTACACAGGATTTGTTCTGCCATTGGTTGATTCTGGCGGTAGTCTTTGTTGGAAGGGGTAGAATTTTAAGTTTATAAAAATACATGTACCTTCATATTCGTGGACATTACGCTGCAACCGTTGTAAGAGATAAGACGTGTCCTGAGTGGTGTTATGTTTATTCTGTGTGGTGATATAGTGATATGGAGAATCCAAGTGAGTGATGCTGAAAGTTATATGTTGTGTCCTAATGTTCTCCAATTATAATGTAAGTTAATTCATATTTATTATGATGTAAATAATACTGATAATTTAAGTTTTATAAATATGTGTTGTGATAAAATATGTTGCCGTGGAGTTTCTTCACGAAAACTTAGGGTGTGCAAATGCAGGTAGCTTGATAATAAACACTTAGTTTTCAATTTTCGTGCTTTCCTTTATATAACCACCCTGATGTCCAAAACTTGGTAATTAAGTAGATAGTCATATAAATTACGACCAGAGATATACACAGCCTATCAGTTTGCCTTTTTTATCGTGGTAAAATCCGTCCTCCCACCCTACTGTCAGACTTGACTTTGAAGGCACGGTTAGCGCAGTGGCTAAGGGATTGGACTGCTGCACTGCGTGTCCGATTCCCGCACGGAAAAAATATTTGTATAACCTACAAGTTGTTGTTCCGGGTCTGCACCCACGACACAGGAGAAATTCCTAGTCTGGGGCAACGTTTTTAAAAAGAATGACTTGTACTCGACTTAATCCACGGTGATCCTTCTATAGCTGTTTACGTTCCAGGGTTACGGTTACCTAATAAGGCAGTCCCGCGATCCCTGGCGTAGGTTGCCCTGTTTACGGAATCTGGAGGAGATTATCTGTGGCGTAACATTACGCCTATAATCCTAAAACGGTTACAGAGCGCGAGGGACTCTCAGACTCGTACTGACTAAAATCCACGGTGTCCTTCAATAGCCTTTACGTTCCGGGGTCACGGTAATTCGTACAGTCCCGCGACCAGGCTCAGGTGTTCTTAGCAGAACTTAATAGCCGCATTTTACCAGTTAAATCTCATGTAAAGGTGCGTACGGATAGCGCGTTCCTGTGTTACGCGTAGTTGGGAAACACTGACCACGCGTACATTGTATACGCGTACAGCTCCTGTACGGACCGCCGCGAACCTGTACGCGAGGTCAATCGATCCAAAGCCATCTTTTTTTTTAATTCATCTATTGGAATTTTCAGGTCATTTGAAATTGCCTTCCATGCATCTTGGCGTAAATCGTTATTTCGATAATTAGTTAGTGTGCTATCCCACAAGATGGTGAAATTCATAAAGTTAAATCAATCTGATAGTATTTTCATTATTGAAACTCGAAGAACACGCGTGTCTATTCATTTTGCCGTCCAAATATAGAGTACCCGGTCGTGTGCGTTTTCTTTGACGCGCGACCAAAAACCGACTGACAACGGCTCGCGCTGCGAGCTAGCTCGCGCGGTACGCGTTCCCCAATAGTGTACGCGTAGCTGCAGGTATGGACATGACGTTCCGGACACGCGTAAACTGACTACGCGTACCAGGGTACGCGCTATCCGTACGCACCTTAAGAGGGAGCGAGCCTATTGCCATCAATCCATTACAGATTCGTGGGTGCTACTGAGGAATTCCTAATGAATAAATAAATAAATATTCCACAACTATCACACAACGCCATCTAGTCCCAAGCTAAGCAGAGCTTGCGTTATGGGTACTAGACAACTGATAAACATACTTATATATTTCTAAATACATACATATTATATTACATATTACATCACACAAACATTTGTCCTGGGTGGGAATCGAACCCACGACCTCCGGCATAGCAGTCAGGGTCACTAACCACTAGACCAACAAGCCAGTCAATGGAAAACCAAACTCTTCTCCAACCTCCTGGGAATCAAACCCGCTTGCCACACCTCATGCTCAGAAGCGTCACTTGTGAAACATTTTAAGAGGTAATAAATAAAACATAATACTATTTAACTTTTTTTATTTTAATTTTAACTAGATACCCTAATTCTTGAGATCAGTTAGGCATTGGTCACAGACAGCCACTAATCGCTGCGAATGTCTCGCGGCGAGTTATTCGCAGTGAATAGTCGCCGCGGCTTGAATTGACCATGTTCAGTTTTACTCGCAGCGATTGTACTCGTAAGATTAATCGCTGTGCGTGACTGAAATAAGGAGGCATTTAATAAAATTCATTGGAATCACAGTATATTAAAATTACACCTTGTAAATTGGACCTAAACACCTAATATAATGCTCTACAAAACAAGAAATGCAACCATCAATAAAATAAAGAGGAAGTGAATGCTTTCAATGCAATGACAATATAACCAGTGGTTTTAATTCTCTTTGTTTCAATGCCACCATGAATTGTCCACGGACACCGCGGCGACTCCGTTTGAAATGGGGCAACATAATTATTGCTTCTTAAGCTTCTCCAATTCTAACTTTAACTTTTCCGTTTCTAACAATAGTTTTTTATTTTTTAGCTTAAGCTCCATGTTTCTTAATTTTAATGTTTCATTTTCTAAATTAACATTAGTTACTTTTGCGTCTAAGCACTGTTTTTTGGCTGAAAAATATTCAGCTATGGCAAAGTTTCTGGCTGTCCTGCTGTCGTCGGGTTTATTTCTTTTTACTGAAAAACAGAGCCAATATGAGATTAATATTTCTATTCTAGTAACACGACAAATATAAGCCGAAATTATAATACATAACTGTTACCTTCTCTAGGTGTATTAAGTGAAAGTCTTTTAGTTGTATTTGGTATCTGGTCAACATCATGTTGTACATTATCATCAACACAAATCACGGGCTCGTCAGACAATGGTTTCATCGCTGCATCCTCATTCACATCCACTGACACATCCCCTATACTTGTACTATCATTATTGGCATCATCATCATTTAAATCCACTGTTTCTCTGTCACCCCCAAACTGCACTGTTAATCCAGTAGCAGTTTCACCCAGCATTCCTGCTACTCTGTCCATAATTTCGTCTGGTGGTATGTAATCAGTATGATCACCATTAATCTGAAAAATCTATACTATAATAAATCTGTAGAAGGGTCAATTCTGTACATTGAAAATATTGAAAAAATAAATAGCGGGGGGTGTTGCTGGATCGATACCAAACCCAAATATATGATTAAAAAAAATATTGTCTGTCTGTCTGTTTGTGCAGGCATCACGTGAAAACTAACGGTTCGATTTCGATGAAACTTGGTATAATTATTCCTTATTATCCTGGGCATAACATAGGATACTTTTTATCCTGGAAAAATACGTAGAAAAAAATCTTATTTTTCAGTTTTATTCATAGACGTTGTTCTGTAGAACCGCGAACACACGTTGCATTACCCGCAGTAGATTCAGCGCCGTAATATTTATAAGATGTCATTGTCAGAGTTACTCAAAATGGGGAAATAAACCATCCACGCGAAGACCGACATCCGCGCGGACGGAGTCGCGGGCGGAAGCTAGTAGAGATAATAATTAAAGAATGTTAGTTACTACCAAGTTTTGATAATATAAACAGGTTTAATTCTGAAATTCCTGCTCAAATTGAACAGATTGCTATTGCTGTTGCCACATTATTTTTTTTTTTTTTATCGTGGTAAAATCATCAAATGAGTCCTCCCACCCAGGGCAGGGCGGGAGGGACTGTCAGACTTGTACTGACTAAAATCCACGGTGTCCTTCAATAGCCCTTTACGTACCGGGGTCACGGTAATCCCTTGGTCCCGCGACCCCGGCAGGCTTTGGCCCTCTACAGGCCCCGTCACTATGCTGACACTCTTTGAGGCGCGCGTGGAACACAACGCGCCGTCGACCCGGGCATGGTCCATGGTCGGACAGCGAGTCGCCCATTACTCGTTGCCCGCATGCCCGCGCCTACGGTGGCCGGAGATCGTCCTGCGACGTCCGACGCCGTGGGCGTCTACCGCTGCGGCTGGGGTGGAGGGAGGACGCTGTCCTCTCCCTCAGGCGGCCGGCCTCCTCCTTCACGAGCATGACTGCTTCGCAGAAGGAGGCGACCGCCTCCCACTCCGTCTCGCCCCGCAGCATGGCCTCGACCAATGCCGGGCGCGAGAGGTCTCCGCCTATCGCCGTCGTAAGGACACGGCGGTGCTCTGCCCAAGCGGGGCAGTCCTGCACCGTATGCTCCACCGTGTCCTCCGGACGATCCTCGCAGTGGTGACACCCAGGCGTTTCTTCCCTCCCTATCAGACACAGGAACCTCCCGAAACTTCCGTGTCCGGTGAGGACCTGCGTCATGCGGTAGGTCAGGACGCCGTGACGCCTATCCAGCCACTCCTCAAAGAGGGGTCTTACCGCCGCGATTGCGACGTGCCCGCTGTTGCCACATACTGCACATATGGACTGCAGTTTTATGTGTTCGTTGAGGTCGCGGGACTGTACGAATTACCGTGACCCCGGAACATAAAGGGCTATTGAAGGACACCGTGGATTTTAGACAGTACGAGTTTTGACAGTCCCTCCCGCTCTGCCCTGGGTGGGAGGACTCATTTGAAGATTTTAACAAACTAAAAAAAAAAATGTGTTCGTTGAAATTACTGTATACAAAAATGACTAACCTTTATTTGAATCATCCTTATCTTGGTACTGCGTGCACGTGAGCTCTTTTTCATGTTTTCCCATTTCAAACGTAGCTGCTGCGGTGTTCGAGGACATGTGGCTTTGGCATTGAAACATTTAGAAATTCTAATCCATTCTTCGTTTTTCATTCTATTGTTGGTTGCATTTGTTGATTTCGCAGTAATGATTATACTGCCTTCTATAAGGTCCAGCAAAATTTTTGATTCCGCTTTTGTAAGAGGCCTGCCTTTTTCCTAATAACAAAAAATATGTGCTTAAAAAAAAATTAGTCTAAGCAGAGAGTTAGTACCTAACTATTACTATTACTGGAAGTCCTGGACACTTTAGGATTGAGGGGCCTATGAAACAATGATACAAGGTTGATATTGACTCAAGCAGGAAATCAGTCAGCTCGAAAATGTATTGGATTTACTCTAGGATAATTTACGAAGCTTGCTGTTGCTATCAGCAGTGCAATTATCTCCAGTTTCCCCAAGGAACTTGGGAGTTCCCAAAGTTGCGACGCCCTATCCACGGTCAAGCATTACCCAGAGGGTCCAATGGAAGAAACTACCTAATAATTAACACTTACGATTTTGCAGTCCATATTGGAAACTTGTAAAATGCACGAGCAAATCAAATAAAAAATAAAAGTAATTCGAACTTTTCAGTAAACCCGCCAACAGGAAGTACGCCACTGGTCAGTTTTTTATTTCATCTTTCATCCTTTTTTTAACATTATCCAAATAATTACATACGAGTATCAACATCTAAATAATTTGAGGCATATATTTTTTTTCTAAACTTGATATTCTTTCTGGCGATCCGAAGTCAAATGTTTTATATCAGAGTTTTATTATTGGCAAGCGGATCTACCCAGCGATACGCAGCAATCCTAGATATCTTGTTTTAATCTAAGGTAAGAGATAGCAGCAGCAGCAGCAGCAGATAGGTTATTAATTTCAGTCACGCAAAGTCAAGCTGTTTGTGTTGTGTTTCAAGGACAGCGAGAGTCTTTCAGCCTCGTTCAGCTGATTTGGTTGGCGTGCCACTCACAGACTACAAACCTTAGATTATGTACCTACTACAAACCAAAGTCAAAGACAAAAGAGTACTTTGTGACCAAAGACTTCTATATAATTAGTTCTAAGTCAAGAAATAACCAGCCTCCATCAGAACTATCTCAGCGGGCACGTTTTACGGCATGAGTGCTCGGTGAAATTACTTCCATGCCATGAGTATATATCAACAATAATTTCTCCCCATGGTTGGTGTGAAAAAAAAAACAAAATAAATGCTTATGGTTGCTTTTGACAGTTGATTTTTGTCTTGTCTACAAATGTCAATGTCATCTCGCCTGTCAAACAAGTTGATTCCTGTTGGTTTTGAGACTTTTGGGTTTTGTTCAGAGCCTTTTTTTGTACCTAATTTACCTGACGCCATATTCGACTTGCCTGAAGTATTTAAAAATGGCAGACCACGACGATTTCGAAGACAACCAGTATCCCGACAACGATGAGTTTGTTCCGTACGTGACAGCCGGCAACCTCGGCAAAGTTGGCGCGAAAGTCACATTATGGGGCAAAGTCACCAAAGTTACTGCCAGCGAAGGATTCTATGTGAAGACTGTGGATGATCAGGAGGTTCTCATAAAACTGAAACGGCCTTTGAACGAGCCTCTGGAAGGTTGGTACGAGATTTACGGCGTTTCACAAGGAAAAACAGTATTGTGTGATGAATACGTTCCTTTCAATGAAGAACTTACAAAGAACATTGATCTGGACGGACACAAAGCATTGGCAAGGCTGCTGGTGGCTATCGACGATCCTTGGAACTTGGGCGATGATTCTGCTAATTCTATGGCTGGTGTAGTACCAATGGATCAAAACTACTGAGGTTATTAGAAATAGTTTTTATTATTAAGATTAATAAGAATCGTCACACATAACATATAATTGTTTATAGTCCATTGCAATGTTTTATCATACACTTATCTTCCACTTATTCTGTTGTAATTCAATCATTGCATTATATACTTCAGCGATTAGTTGTGTGGAAATAATAATATAACAGAAATTATCTTCAGACTTATTAGTTATAATTAGTTAAGGATTAGTTTAAAAACTTGTGTATCCATTACTGTTAATGGCATCAAACTGTTTTCTTAAATGCTCGCCTTAAACTCTGAGATATGCAATCTGGGTAATGTTTGTAAAAAATCTCATAAGATAGGAACTGACCTGTGTTATGGGCCATGGGCTGTAATGTCCCACTTGCATCAAGCAATGAGCAACTTGTTTCCCTGTGCGAGTGCCCAGTTTCCCTGTATTGACTGCACAAATGCTTTCTGTGTAGCATGTTATATTATACCCTGTAATACTTATCAGTACCTGCTATTAAACAAACAATTTTTTTAGTCTGAAAACACTGCTCCAGTTTTTTTTTGGGAAGTTAGCAAGTCCTAGTTTTGTATTATGAAATGAAACCAATTGAATTGGTATTTTGTACATTTACTAATTTAATACTGATAGCTTTACATAATATAAGTACCTTTTTATATAACTCGTGTCTTTTAATTTACATGGTCTTTTTATTCTGCTGTAGTCAATCCATAATTACTAATACTTTTGGTACTTCAACATCACTTCTTTTTTTTTTGGTTGAAGATGAGTTGCACATATAAATTATAGCGACCTGCCCCGGCTCCACATGGGTGCAATATCTACTATATTATGCATATTATATACATATAAACCTTCGTCTTGTCTTAAATCACACTATCTATTTAAAAAAAACACATCAGAATCCATTGCATAGTTTTAAAGATCTAAGCATACATAGGGACAGACAGACAGACAAAGCAACTTTGTTTTAAACTATGTAGTGATTATAATTGACACAATCTTTGGCTTATTCTAATTCATTATGCAACATGATTAGAGGAAAATACAATATTATTAATGTTAAATGAAAAATCTGATTATCTGAAATAATGTTACATCCACTTTTTGCAGCTAAATTGATTTGAATGAAAGTTGCACTTATTGATAAAACTACAATTCATGTCCTGTGCCACAATATGCTACTCCATAATGTGCTACTTTCAGCTCGAAAGAGTTTCAATGACACTGGCTTGGGTGCCATCAGGGATTTTCATTTTGATAAAACAAAAATTAATAGTACATACTCGATGATGATGCTTTTGAGGGCGCTAAACTCGAGGTTCAATTCTGGGCCGTCTCAATTTAGATTGTTATCGACACGCTAAAAAGAATAATAGTAGTCGAGAGATTGCCGCCAAATTCAGAATTTGTTGGTCACTGGTTCAAAAGTTTGTAAGGGTTCCTTAGGTTGACCGATCTGATGTCTCCCCAACATTTGACATACATTTATATGTCAAAAACCTTTAGTTTTCGACAGAAAATCTATTTTCTCCAATATTTT
The DNA here is from genome assembly GCA_943136025.2 of Agrotis puta. Lineage (NCBI taxonomy): Eukaryota > Metazoa > Arthropoda > Insecta > Lepidoptera > Noctuidae > Agrotis > Agrotis puta. Next base: position 13,548,505 of record OW964178.2, read on the forward strand.
GTCCCAGCCGGGGTCACGGAACTCACGAATAACCGTGACCCCGGTACGTAAAGGGTTTTTGAAGGACACTGTGGATTTTAGTCAGTACGAGTCTGACAGTCCCTCCCGCTCTGAAAAAAAATACATTGAAGCAGTCGTTTCCAGTATTATGCTGACTGCATCCAGCACTGCACACGGGGGTACGCCCTGATTTCGTCTTCCCTGTTGCGTCGCTCAATGCTGCGCATACGCTTCTCGTGTTGCACTGCGATCGATAGAGCTCCTTCTATGCACGTTACTGGACGGTTCCTGGGGATACAAATAATATTGTTTTTGAAGTATGTAAGTATTATTGCACTATGTGGCAAATATAAGCATGATACTTAGATGTGATAGGTAAAGGTACAGAGAGTGCAACTGCAAAATATACTCTGGTTTTGTCTGGTTGTAAAATGTCGGAATTGGTGCTGAGCCAAGTACCACTACCTTTACTATCACTTCTGTGGAAGTGATTTCGTGAAATGTAACAAAAGTGGATCAGAATCGGTCAAATCAATAAGGCGCGCGGAACCGTGCGTAACTTGATTTGACTTTCTAACGAACACGCCCAGTGGTAGTGGGCGCTGTAAGATGGTAGTAACTTTTCCCGAGGTCGTTCTTTAGATGGGTGTGCAAGGTTAGGCAACGGTTTTCTAGGTCTGTCTCTGGATGGGTGAGCCAAGTTAAACAACGCTTGCCGGTGTCTGTTTTTGGATGGGTGAGCAAAATTCACTTTTGATTGCACGGTTGACGCAGTGGCTGTACGATCGACTGACGCGCTGCGTGTTGTCGCGGGTTCGATCCCCGCACGGAACAAATATTTGTATGATCAAGCAAGGTTGTTCAGGATCTGGGTGTTTGTGAGTTTTTATGTTCGTAAACGCACGGGCATGATACAAAGGGGGAATGCAAAGTTTGACGCAATGTTTAAAAAAAATGGTTCGTAAATTTGTAAAAATACATACAAGGCCTTGTTATCAATCTTCGGCGGCTCCATCCGTATCCTCATACTAAGCGGCCGGTCCTTGCCCTTCAGCGCCAAGTCCGTCAGGTACCGCTTGATGTAGTTCTTCAGCTGGACGTTCTCCTTCATCAGCTTGGCTTTCTCGGTCTTCAAACAAATCGTTTGAACCTTCGCTCTGTTCACTTTGAGCAGAAACTTGTCCATTTTGCTGTATTCCTTGCATTCGTCCTGTGGTAGGAAAACAGATGCAAAAGAAATTAGAATCAAGATGAAAATTGCGTAGGCTGATCTCTGATCATTCTAAGTAGGTTAAACCCTACATCATCGTTTCCTTCCTCCGAAATGGAAGGTAAATAAGGTGACTTATTGCATACTACAAAAGTAATGGAAATAGAATAATTTTTATAGCGTATAATGTGTCCCACTCTTTGGCAAATGCCTGCTCTTTCGCCGTCTTATTCAAACCTCTGTTTTGTGCAATCATCAAATTATTATTATTACTGCAAAAGCAACATAAAACCCGGATGCAATTCAAGACCACCAACCATGGTAGGTAGGTAGTCATAAGATTGAATTTGAATTGCTCGAAAAGGTGTTTTTTTTTAAATATTCATTATGTGTCCCGCTGCCTGAGAAAGGCCTCCACCAAAGAGATTAAATATACCTACTATAGAGGGGCTATGCGAAGAAATGTCATAGAAAAAGTGTGATCCTTTTTTCAGTAACGCCATCTAGCATAATATAGCAAAATTAGAGCGGCTATTGGGAACACCAAATGTCAGTAACGCCATCTAGCTTTGAATAGCATACTAGAAACTTTGTATAGGGATGTTACCATTTAAATAAAAAGGTATCGATAATAATAATAAAAGTTACGAGACTATTTTTTGTTCACATTTGAATAGATTGAATCAAATGCCAAAAAATTAGGAAAACAATAAAACGATTAGTGGTTTCAATGTGTACGAGTTATTTATTTATTTATTTTTTTACATATGTTTGACGAAGCAGATGGAAGCCAATTTTCTTCTTTACGGTCTATTTGAACAAACCGTATCCACTTTTCACGTTCTACATTAGCGCCCTGCACACGTACAGTTCGGACCGCGCATCTTGGACTGCGTTCCAAACCGCAGTTACATCTGTACAGTTTGGACTGCGGATCAAACTGTTGTGCCAAATACGATTAAAAATGCATTCACGGTTTGGACTGCGGATGAAACTTTCATATCTAGACAAACGTTCCGAACTGTGCGTGTAAATTTGATTTCAAGAGTTTGGACTGCAGTTTGGAGTGGCGCGTGGAACGTTAAAACTTTCAAAAGTTTTTTAGGTAGTAAGAAAAATGGACGATCGTTTGGTCATCGCGTTTAGCTGAATTTGTAGTTAGTTACTTTTGTTCCGTGTCCCCGTTACTTTCATCAAATCTTTGCGAAATGCATCTCTTAAATTCTGTACTTTTTTGCGGACGAAATCGCGATCAGCTAAAAAAAACCTACTGTCTTGCAAAATTCAACAAGCGTCATAATTGCTTTGTTTCTCATATTTCTCTTACTATCTTCTTACGCTTTATCTTCCAGAGACACGGATGTTCTCGGAACAAACGAATGAACTCTGTGATAGCTTTGACGCTCCAAACCGCCAAATGTAATTTACGTTTACACGTGATGCGCGCGTAAAACTGTGAGATATGCGCTTGTGTCGATGTGCCAGATCGGACTGTTAGACCAGCACATCTACACGTACAGTTCGGAGCGAGGGATGGAACGGCGCGTGGTGTTTCCCGCGGTCCGAAATGTACGTGTGCAGGGCGCTAATATTTACACTCGGAAACCTGCAATAACAGAACCCTACTTGAACGAATAGTACTTGTTCCTTTATTGACATTTAAATTAAATGATATGATTATGTTCAAGGGCCAATCTTCAATGTTGAGGATAATGACGTCCGATACTTTTACTACTAGTGCAACCATCCATTGACAAAAAACAAAAATATATATTAATTTGATTTTTAGTAACTTAAATGTAATTAAAATAATTTATATTTTTGTTTTTTGTCAATGGATGGTTGCATTAGTAGTAAAAGTATCGGACGTCATTATCCTCAACATTGAAGATTGGCCCTCAAACAGTATTATATTTTAAGTGTTATTTATTATTTACCTCATAAAATATCGATGACAAAATCGATAAACAACATCACATCTCTACAAGGCAGTAGTAAAGCTATTCAGCAATAGAGGGCGTTTATTACAAAATTAACATAATGTTCTAGAACTCTTTATAAAATAATGATTACTAAGTAAATATAACAAATACTTACGAAAATAAACCGAAGTTAGATCCAGTCGTTCTACCATAACGAGATTTACAATACCGTAATGCGCAACTTGGCATATTTTCTTACAAAATATTTTTCTTTTGTTTGACAGTTTGTCAAGAAAACGACATATCATGCCGGCGTACCACACTAGACTGAGCGACTTTTGTCCACTAGGACAAAAGTTTCGGATTACGATTTTTTTCGCTATGTCCCGTCTATTGTGTAGTACAATTTAATGTCTTTGGCCTCCACATTCACCGCCCAAACCTCTGTTTTTAACAGACTTCAAAAAGGAGGAGGTTATGTAAGAAATTGATGTATATGTCAAGAATTTGGATTGAATCCTTAAACTAAAAAGAGTAAAATAAAAACTTTTTCAAAAAAATGTAACCGCCATCAAAAACAACCACAAAAAAAAAATGGTGGCAAAAAAGACAATGAAATAAAAAAATAAAACAAAACCACCGACTTCCGAAAGAAAAGTTATGTTGGATATTATTTTACCCTTTTTTTATGGTTGTTTTTGAAGGCGGTTACATATTTTTTGTTTCCAATTACTTAGGTATTCAACTTCAGCACCAACTTACAATCATAGCCTTATCCAGATGTTCGAAGTCCACCGATTCGAAGTCATATTCTACATCTTGAGTCAGCTCATCACCAGCGTGCTCGTACTTACTGCAGATCTCTGCCAGTTGCAGCACTTTGTTCAGCTTTTCATGCATACCTTCGAGATGCTAAAAGAAACATTTCCAAGTCACTTTTGTGTTTACGACTTCACTTCACTCAAGTGAGGAGGCAACAGAACTCGATTGTTCCAAAGTAAGTGAATCATTGCAGATTCGTTTTATTCTTTATTTATTTACTGCATAAAAAAATATACCCAAAAAATATAACTATTTCTCCTCTAAGAATATTCTCTTGTGTCGTCGATGCGTTTAAAATCACATACACAAGCAGCAGACCTGGAACAACTACTTGTACATCAAGGAAATATTTGTTCAAAGATGTTGTAGTGAATTTAAATTCTTTAATTGATCCATTGCGTAGTAGGTACCCATTTGTTACCACTGCTGAAAACCGATATTACCATTCTAAGAGTTAGGGATTGCTAGTAACTGGGTAATGGAGTATTCAGCTGCTCACCCCGGGATGACCAGGAAAAAGCCTATACAGATAACTAATACGTGTAAATGTAGCCCAAACTCCTTTGGTGTACATTTCTCATTTTATGAGACTTTAACGTCCAACGTTGCCCACATAGGGTAGGTGGTAAAGCTTTTATTGTAAACGCAAAATTTACAGGTTAATTTAAAGGCCGAACAATGACCTCAACCAGCCAGCATTAGATGCCATTCAAACGCTGGCATTTCCAGTTTGCATTTGCAATGTCAGTTCAAACAAAGGTATTATAATCAGAGAGAATAATGTTTTTATGGATACTTATAGAAACAATAGACTGGGGCAGTCTGGAACCTTGATAGCATCCTGGCTGGCGTTAACCATGACGTTGAGTAGCTGACTGCCCTTGCTCCTCTCGATTTTGGAGTCGGTCTTCATCTGAAGGTACTTCCGAGCTAAGTCCTCCTTGCGGGCCGCCATGCGTGCCAGTTTGTCCGCCATCGTGCTTGTTGTATTCTGCCATTCATGTTGTAGATTCAATAGGTTCTCCTGTTATTCAAAAGTAGTGTCATCATGCATAGTTATGTAGTTTAGGTAATAGCTTGTTTTTGTATCGTTCTAATCGCAGCGTCGTTCTATCTATCGTTATATCTATCTAGCGCAGTGGCTAAGCGATTAGACTGCGGCGCTGCATGTCGCGGGTTCGATTCCCGCACGGAACAAATATTTGTATAATAATATATATATATATATTTATATATTTAAAAATGTAACAAATAAGTTTATAAAGATGAATAAAGGAAATAATAATAATAAATATTCCACAACTATCACACAACGCCATCTAGTCCCAAGCTAAGCAGAGCTTGTGTTATGGGTACTAGACAACTGATAAACATACTTATATATTTCTAAATAAATACATATTATAGATAAAATGATATTGTATGACCTACAAGTAATTGTTCCGGGTTTGGGTGTTTGTGTATTTGAGTTTCTATGTTTGTAAACGCACCCACGACACAGGAGAAATTCCTAGTGCGGGGCAACGTTTAAAAAAAAAACTGCCAGAATGTCTATCCGTGGAACCTACGCAGAAATAATGTGATGTTAGAATCTAAGATAGAAATGTTGGACACCACTGTAATATCGGAATGATTAATAATTGTACGACATTCAAAAATATGTCTTGTCCTGTACGAAATAAATGAAGGAAAAAGGTAAATAAAAACGAAAACAGAAGCTGCAGCAATGATTCAAATGATACTTTGTCACGTTACAAAGGCGATTGCCACATAATTTTAGAATTACCCAAAATAATTTGTTCTCGTTTTTGGTTCGTGGCCCTTTATCAAGGTTCTGAAAATGTCCACGATGAATTGAAGTACAAAACGATCAGCAACTACGTACAAATGATTCAGTGACATCGCGTGTACTATCGAAATAACAGCCTTGGTGGAATTTATTGAAAAGAAATACTGATTAATATTATGGATACTCCAGTAGATAGTTATTGTATAAGAATGCTCAACCGAATTCCTACAGCAGTTCAAACTTGGCGTTCCACGAAAGAACAACCTATTGAGTTTCCACAAGACTTTTTCAAACGAGGTTCATTTTCAAGTTCTAAGTAACATCTTACAGTGGCCAGTTGTATCTGGTAGTCATTCCTGGCGATCTCTTTCTGATAGAAGTCGTCCTTCTCACGCAGGCTGTGGTAGTGGTTCATAATGGGATTGTGCTCCTCTTGATAATTGGTGTACACCTCGCGGAGTTTGGTCCAGTACATCTCGATTGTCAGCTGTTTGGGGACGCAGAAGCTGCGCAGTTCTTCTTCATGCTGCAATTAGAAAAACAGCTTTAAAAAATTGTAGTAGCTTATAGCTCAGTAGAAGAAAAGTAAATCTTCAAGAACTAACAGCAAAAATAATGGATGTTTAAGTTGATGAAGTATTTGCAACCTGTCTTTCACTTCAACATACTCTCATTGAACATGAGATAGGTAATTCAGTCAGTGAGCCATCAAATTCAGACTGTAACAAATATGATCTATCAATTAGGAATTCGTTTGGCGTATCAAAAAAACAGGAAATTAAAATTCTTCATGGCTATACAATTTCGACCGTCAAATTCACTGAATTAAAGCGAAGAATCCCACGAATGTACTTGCAGTAGATAAAGTAATAAATGGCAGTACACGTGGTAAAAATACGACGAAAAAATACAACAGTTTATGATATAATCTTAAATGAGACTGCAAAATAGACATTATAAATAGTCCCTGAACACAACAAGTACCTTAGTACCTCTTATTCCTATATACTTGTTATTATGGTGGTATAATATTGCAATTTCCAATTGGCCACATGAGGTTTTCCTGTAATTACTGGCTCTGGTCAGCATGTCCGACCATGTAGGATGACAGCTTGACAGGCGTGACTGATGACTGATGAGCATTGTTTGATATGATACTTGATGAGCAGGGGAATGATGTAATATGGAGCAACTTTTTGAAAAACAGATTGATCGGGTGACAGAAAATGAAAACTGTTGACATCTAAGTGAAAATGTAGAAGTTAAAGATAAGTGTAGAATTGAAGATGGATGGCTTATCTTTACAAGATGGAACTGACATTAATGCACTTACTTACAAGGCGGAGTGATAAATGGAACTTAGAAGTAGAAAATGGAACTAACGTTATGTTTTTACGCTGAAAGGTCTAGATTCAAATACTGATTACAATTAGCAACCGTTTGTATGTCGTTATTTACGACTGTGGTTGTTTAGGCTTCTACTAAACCTAGTATACCAACTCCAACTTGGAAAAATATTTGAAAACGCAACTTAAAAGCAAAAGTAAAGAGTGAAAGCGATAAAAATAGAATCACCATAAAATTATCGAGTCCACATAATTCAAAAGCACAGTACACGCATGTCATCCAACAATTAGTCATATTTGGATGGAGCTTGTCACCTGTTGTGTTTGCGGCAAGTGAGGCGTGGACGCCGTTATCATATAAACGGTGCGGCATGGTCACCATCAACATTGTCAGAGTGGCAGCCGCTGTGACCATGTGCCTCGTCAAGTACCACGTCCTGATACTGTGTTTAATACTCGTTGAAAGCTATGTGAGTTGAATTTTTTAAATTTTTTTATTGGAGATCCTGATGGTACTATAAGGTTATCGCATTTGATCATTAGACGGTTAAGGCGCACTACTGGGCGCCTTTGCCGGCTCTTAGATGGGACTTGAAAAAATCATTGCCCTTGCCGAGAACTTTCTCGGTAAGGCAATGTTAATGCAATTTAGCTAACGTTATGACCTTATCTAACTTCCCTCTAAGTTAGTAGGTATATGCACAACAAGTAAAATAAATAAATGTCTTGTACAGGCATTGAATTGTCGTTCAAGTGGAGGGCCGAAAGAAGCCGAGCTGAAGAACATTTACAAGAAATGCTTGAAGATGCAAGAAGGAAAGAACTCAAGCAGAGGGAACTCTGAGCAAGACTATAAGGAACCACGGAATCAAATACAGAGGAATGACTGGGACAAAGGACGCACTACTGGAAGCAAAGAAAATAAGAACGGCAGAGATGATAGAAATAGTGGTAGAAAAGGAGGAAGTAGTAGTATGAGAGATAGAGATGACATGATGGGAAGGACTGATGATAGAATGGATCGTAGTGATGATAGGAAGAACAGAAATGATGACAGAATGAGCAATAACAATGACAGGAGCGGTGGCAGAAATGGAGGAAGAATGGGGGGTACGAATAACAGGAACGATATGACGGGGAGTCGCAATGTTAATTTCAATGGCAGAGAAGACTTTCCGCAAAGCGATGAATATGGAAGCGTAAGTAAAAATAGGTATATTTAGAGAATTGACATAACATTGAAATGGTTTTTTCCGCAGGTCAAGGGAAAGATGCTTTTTGGCACTTTGCATTTCACCTGTTATATTTAAGTTCCCTGTGAACCAATTTCCATCAACAGGAAGGAACCGTAAATCCAGCCCTTGACCTGCTACTCTTTACTCGGGGACCGAACTTAAGGCCGCATACTCAAAGAAGTTAATATCAGAATTCACCTAAGTTATATAGAAACACTCTTCTAAGAAAAACATTTTCTTCGGCCTTTCCTAATAAGTTTTCTCACAATTTTATTGTATTGTATAACGGGCTGGTATCCTCAACACCACGTCACAAAGAATCTGTTGCTCTAAGTATAATTAATAATATTTGGTACGGCATACTTTGTGTTCCAGCAAGACATGGGCCAAGGTCAATACAACAACTATTACTCTACAACCCCGTCTACTCGAAGATATAAAAGAGAGAGGCGTCCAGAAAATTCAGGGCAGAGGAGTCAGTACAATCCGAACACACATAAGATCACAGGTTACGAGGATAACTTTCGCTCAGACGAGAAGAACATTTCTGAACATCACTCTAACAATGAAACTGATAACCAAGCCTGTGCCTTGCACTGCTTCTTGGAAAATTTAGAGATGGTACGTATTTTGTCGTAGAGGGTAAGTATAAAAAACAGTTTATATAGTAAGTATATCCAGATGTATAACCATGGACGAAGGAAAAGGAGCAAGGTCAGGAATATTCAGGATGGTACGCACCTTTCTATAGTTACCACGTATTCTACTGTGAGATACTGGCTTGTTGCGTTTGTAAACGTTTAAAGTATAAATTCACCTAAATTGAATTCTTATTCATTGTATTCCAACAAAAATCATCTTGAATATTAGTTCAGCGCTAATCTACAAACATTATTTTACGACGGGCTGTGAAATTTCCTAGACTGTAAGTAGTTTAACAAAATTCTAGGATCTGGGTAAAAGTAAAAGAATATCATTATTGAACTTTCTCATATTCTGTATGATACCCAAATGATTAAAACGGAACCCCACAATGAAATAGTTAAAATAGACAAACGAATAAACTCAACTTTATAGTCAATTAAAACAATCTCCCACTAATTAATTTTGATTAGTTCAACGAGCTACGAAGCAGCTGTAGAGATTAATTTCTTAATTCACACCCAGACGGCGGAGGATGGAATGCCGGACAGATACCTAGTGACGCATGCTATCACTAAGGACGTTAAGAACGAAGATCTGAGGGACTTCTTGCAGGAGTCTATTGAAGAGTGCTTCCAGATTTTGGATAATGGTAACCATGTGCTTTTTGTCAGTCGGAAGACCTACACTGATCTTATTGGTGAAGTGCTTCATAAAGGCCGAGTGCGTATTACTCGCAATCGGCGTGCTTGTGTGACCTGGAGGCCTACCATCAGGTCTTAAAGCGAGAGTAATTCCGCTGAGGGAACGAGATGGCGCTAGACGACTTATGTAGCTCTGTCTCTTTCCCTCAGCAGAACTACTCTCGCTTTAAGACGTAATGGTAGGTCACCAGATGTATGAATGTGGATGAGGCGAAAGGAGTATGTAAGGATCGTAGCAGGCTCTGTAGCTTACGTATTATGTTTATGTATTAAATATCTATTTTATTCTTACAAAAATTTGGTAGACCAAGAACCACACTTTGATTGGTATAATCAAATCGGCTCCAATTTTGTTGCTTCTACAAAATTTTCTTGTTCACGTTTGCCTCAATTCTACTTTTTTTATCGTGGATTTTAGTCAGTACGAGTCTGACAGTCCCTCCCGCCCTGCCATGGGTGGGAGGACTCATGTGATGATTTTACCACGACAAAAAAAAAGTTATAAAATCATCAAATGATTCCTCCCACCCAGGGCAGGGCAGGAGGGACTGTCAGACTTGACTGACTAAAATCCACGGTGTCCTTCAATAGCCCTTTACGTACCGGGGTTACGGTAAATCGTGAGTCCCGTGACCCCTGGCTGCCTCAATTCTACTTAGATAAATTACGGGTTTATTCGCAATTTAGCAGTAACCACAAATTTTTCAATTTTATTCCTAATTACAGAAAACTCAGAAGATAAATGCGAATTTTCGAAAAACTTGCTATTATGTTTATCTGAAAAGGGCAGAGCCAACTGTGACGACTGGAAAGACGACCTGAAGTTCTAGTTACACCTCAGTAATCTCTTTAAATTTGCTGTATTTTATTACATTTAATATTCAACAATAAATACTGTTTGGATATAATATCGTTCCTTAATTTTATTTTGTTTCATTGTTCGACAGTTTAGACATTAAAAATTCGTTTTCTTTTAGATCTACCTAGTTGCGGTGAATAAATTAGATATTTCTTCAATTACAATAGAGGTCCTAACAGCGAAAACATTGAGATTATAATCATTGCTTTTTTAATCGAAAAACTCACAAACAGCAACATATTTTAAGCAGACAAAGGTTCTCTTACTTCAAGCCTCGCATCATTCTTCTCCGTAGCTCTCCGTAGTTCTATGCTCTTCTTCATCGCCTGGAAGTCCCTGTCCTGTATGTACGCGATCAGCTTCAACTTGAACTCCGCCCGGTCCTGATTGTCTATCAGATCCATCTCTTCTCCGTCCCAGTTCTCTAGGAGAGTGTTCTTCTGGTGATCGTATTCTGCTTGGAGCTTGTCTAGGCGTTGGCAACCTATGTCTGAAATTATAGTTTTGCCAAGAGTCTCTAGCTAGTCATGGGGTACAGTGTTGTATCATAGTAAAGTAACTTGCATTTAGTAGTAGTACTAGCTTCTGCCCGCGGTTTCACCCGCGTTATGTTAGGCGTTTGGCCCTATGGTCCCGTCCCCATCAGTTCCCTTGAAGAGCACGTGGAACACGACGCACCGTGGCTCGGGCCTTGTCCTTGGTCGGACGGCGAGCTACCCATTACTCCCCGTCCGCAAGCGGCTGGAATATGCCCCGCGATTTGTTGCCCCGTGGCTGGGGCGATAGGTAGAGGATGTCTTTTCCCTCACGCATTCCGACTGCTCCCCATTCCCCTCGCCTGCCGCCGAATCCCTGAGGTACCTCCCGCAATAACCGTGCCCGGGAGGACTTGTGTCAGGTTGAAGTTGAGGCTGAGGACGCCGTAGCGCATCTCCAACCACTTCTCAAAGAGGGATCTTACGACGGCAATTATGACATGCCCAGGCAGTCATTATTTTATTGTAGTATTATTTTGAAACTATGATATCTCCTTAGAAATTCATTGAAATCAAACGATGCCAAGGGCAATTTTGTTCAAAATCAAATGCTTGTGATGATTAACGTATTTATTTGGATAAGGATTAAATCATGTTAATGAAAATACCTTCGCAAATAATGTAGCTCTTTAAAATCAAATTTGATTTCCACGCAAAAGGTTATAGTGACTTAACCTTAAAAGATAGATATATGCTCTCGCGGACTTTATTTTAGAACTTTTCATGAGAAATAATTCCGTAGTACATAATTTTTGCGTATCTTTAACTGTTTACGCAGCGCACGCAACGGAAGCTCTCGAAAAGGAATGCATTTTCCCGATTTTGAAACACTTCTCACTGCTGCTCCGCTCCTATTAGTGATAGCGTGATGTTACATAGCCTATAGCCTTCCTCGATAAATGGACTACCCAACACTGAAAGAATCATTCAAATCGGTTCAGTAGTTTAGGCGTGAAGGAAAGACAGACAGACAGACAGACAGACAGACAGACAGACAGAGTTACTTTCGCATTTATAATATTAGTTTGGATTTTTTATTTTAGAATAAAATAATTATTCTAAAATAAAATACTTTAGAATAATTATGTTCTATATACTTCTTGTACCACATGTACGGTTTTTTTTTATCGTGGTAAAATCATCAAATGAGTCCTCTCACCCAGGGCAGGGCGGGAGGGACTGTCAGACTTGTACTGACTAAAATCCACGGTGTCCTTCAATAGCCCTTTACGTACTAGGGTCACGGTAATCCCTAGTGAAAAAAATAAGTTGCTGATTTGGTGAACGCAGAATCGTCACTGTGCTATGTCCTTACTGTACTAGCACTGGTATCACTCTTCAACCCAAAATACATAAATTATTCTAGAAAGTATACCTAAATTAAATAAATAAATAAATAAACCTATCGATAAAATGCCAAAGGAGGTCGCACAACCAAGAACATATTTGTACCTGTGTTCGTGGACCTACCCCCGTCGAAGAAGTATTCGCCAAGATCGTTCTGATGATTGAAAAGGTCAGGATTACAGAAATGATAACATCTTACTGAGGAAGTTGCTGACGTTCTCCGTATGCGCCTGGAAAGCCCTCCGATGCTGCTCATCTGAGTCATCAGTGGCCTTAACCAGTGTTTTAATCAGGCGGTTCTTGCGCTCCACCAGGAAGTTGAAGCTCGTCAGCATGTTCTAGACAAAAGACGATTTATTTATTAGAAGAATTTAGGACTATAAGTAAGAGTATGGCCTAGTAGGTTTTTGTCAATGACAAACCATTTTAAGTTACTGCACGCAGTTTTTCCGTTGATCGTATGGCAAAAACTGCAAAAAACTTTTTTCATGCCCCAATTTCATGCTCAATTTCTATATTTTCTATATAACATTAAATCAAAGAGGGGCACGAAATATTTCCATTCACCGTAAAAAATCTGTGGGGAAGAAATAATAATAAACAAAAATAAGTAATGACTTTACCTGTATATCCAGCGCCATTTGTTTGCATTTTATCTTGCGCAGTATAAACCTCCATTGTTGATTTATTTTGGCTTTGTTCAGGCGGCTGAAGGCTTCTTCTTTGTCGAGCTTATTCTGTAAACATAAATTTGGTACGTTAACTCTTTGAACTGAGACAAATAGACTTTCTACATCGTGGGATACAAAACAATACTTAATCAAAATGGATAGTTCGCAGAGTTTATAAAACAACCTATCTACATATTTATACTTAATTCAGTTTTACTTTTGTAATGGCCCACTTTTGGGCAAGGACCCGGGCCCCCTCCATTCTCAATAATGGTCGCCCCGTCATCTTTGCTTCGGCGAGCGATAAATATTAACGCTCGTTTTTAATATAACTTTATTCCTACCCAAGCGTTTTTAAAAATTGCAGAGCGTTTTTGTTCGTACCGTTAGTTAACACTCAATAATTTTGAATAGATTTTCAACTTAATAAGGGTTTTATGTTGAAAATTTAGACTATGTCTAATTTTGCTCCTGAGCGTTAGGGCCTGGGCTCCATTTTTGTGATAATATTTGGAACCCATAGGCAGTCACTCCATGTAAAATACTGATATCGAGCTGTATCTGGTTTGACTGGAAGCCGACCCTAATATAGTTGGGAAAAGGCTAGGCAGATGATGATGATTTGGACCCCATAGCTGTGAATGACGGTGTGTAGTTATGTCTATATATACATATGTAGGTAAGTGTGTAGCTGAATATTTCCAGTAGCGATTAATCCTTAGATTTAAAAAAAGGGTTGTAAAAATGACCTTGATGAACCTATGAATGAGCTCTTGCTTCCTCCTGCGAGCTTCCTCCTCCATGTCAGCTCGATGCTGCAGGTACCTCGCCCGCTCCTCATCTGACATCTTCGCCAGTTTGTTCACTTTACCTTTCTTCCCCATTTTGGAGTTTTAGTTTTGTTTGCTGTGGAAATATAAAAGGTTTGCACCTACTGAATAAAGCATATATATAATAAGCATAAGTAGGAGCAGTTATTTTTCACCGACAACGGCGAAGCATAAATGAGGGTAATGAGTTTTTGCTGATAGGCTAATCTGTATCAAAAGTGAACGATCACAGTAATCTCATAAGTACTTATTTGTTTACAAAGCGTGATTATAGTTGCTAGATATACATTTTAGGTTGGTTTAATCATCAAATGAGTCCTCTCTCCCAGGGTAGGGCAGGACTGTCATGTATTGACTAAAATCCACGGTGTCCTTCAATAGTCTTTTACGTTCCGGGGTCACAGAAGCTGGTTAGTCCCGCGACCCCGGGGCTAGGTATACATAGTACCTATATATAATTTATTAAGTATATCTATCTTTAGTATCTATTAATTCTGATTATTACATACAATATTTTCATCCGGTTACGTTTATAATCCGGACATTGACTGTAACTGTAACCGCAATAAACGGCCGAATTTGTCAGCCAACTAATTGTTTAAACAGCCATCAAATATGTAGATCAAGATTTCGATAGAGATACAATATTAATTTCGGACGAAAATAAAATATTTCTGACCTTGGTATATCAAAGCTCATACAACGCAATAATGTAGATATAAAAAGGTGTGGTCGTATACATATATGTGAAGATGCAACAAGTAGTCTTCAGTTGACGATCATTTGTGGATAGAGTAATGTACAACACTAGTTCACTTATACCTATAAAAATAAATTAATAAAACATAATATATGTTACCTTACCTTTATAATAAATTATTAATATATTGTTGAAGTAGTCTTTCCAATTCTAGGCACTGATATGCAGTTATTGAACAAACTAATAGTAGCACGGTAACACGGCAACAAGGTGTGTTGTTCATATTGATTATAACTAAGTAATTAAGCCTTTGTCAAACAGACAGGCGTGGCGAATGCGAAGCGTGACGTTTTCATTTTTAATGTATGGAATTGTTTTTGTTCTAGTCACATAGAAAAGCGAAAGCGATCCGATAGCGTGACAGAACTATCGGACTGACGTCTCGCTTCGGACTCGCCTGTCTGTTTGACAAAGGCATTAATGTTGGTGTTAGGGGACGGAACTTGGTCGCGGGTCTACAGGTAAACGTAACCCTGGAAAGTAAAGGGTTATTGACGGAACACCATGTACTTTAGTCAGTTTGTGTCTGACAGTCCTACACCCAGCGCTGCCGCTGGAGGACTCATTTGATGATTAAACCACGCTTAAAAAAAGGGATGGGACTTACAGATATAGATTGTGTCTTTACTTGTATGAGTATTCCTTTCGTTATAGTAAAATACTTATTTCTCATCATCATTATCTGCCGTAGGATGTCCATTGGAACATAGGCTTCCCCTATGTATAGATTTCCGGACCGGTTGGAAGCCGCTTACAGATTTTTTTTAACACATCAGTCAATATTATTTACCGACTTCAAAACAGGAGGTTCCTAAATTCGGACATTTATATTTTTTTTCTACGATCGGGCATAACTCCATCATTCATCGATGGATTTGCAAGTCTTTTTAGTTCAGAAGAGGTTTGTTCCGAAATGGTTTTATTTTTTGTGGCATTCTACCTAATTTAGACGCCGAAATACATAGTTATGTAAAAAAAAAATTTGCTTATTTTATGGAACACGCTACCTAGGTACTCCATAAAACAGTGATAATAAGTCTTACCAAGGGATAACATTATTAAGTATATTAACGGATTGTAGAGGTCAGTTATGTAGTCTCCTGTTGTTCAGCTGCATCAGGAAGACTGGAAGGCAACTCCAACATGGTTGAGAAAAACAGCTCTAAACGATGAGGCTTAGAATTCATACTTTGTTTCATTTGTTTATATATGTTTGAAAGTTAGCTTAATAGACAAAAGAATCTTATGTGCATCAAAAAGTTTTCATTATGACTATAAAAACAAATTTGTGTTTTTTAATACATTTCATTTGAACTCAATTTCTTTTCAACCAGTACCTAATAAAACACTCAAACCAAAACGGAAATCCATTGAATATTTTATCTATCTATACTTATAATAAATCTGTAGAAGGGTCAAACCTGTACATTGAAAATATTGAAAAAATAAATAGCGGGGTGTGTTGCTGGATCGATACCAAACCCAAATATGTGATTAAACAAATTTTTGTCTGTCTGTCTGTATATGCAGGCATCACGTGATTTCGATGAAACTTGGTATAATTATTCCTTATTATCCTGGGCATAACATAGGATACTTTTTATCCTGGAAAAATACGTAGAAAAAAAATCTTTATTTTTCAGTTTTATTCATAGACGTTGTTCTGTAGAACCGCGAACACACGTTGCATTACCCGCAGTGGATTTAGCACCGTAATATTTATAAGATGTCATTGTCAGAGTTACTCAAAATGGAGAAATAAACCATCCACGCGAAGACCGACATCCGCGCGGACGGAGTCGCGGGCGGAAGCTTGTTTATATAATAATGGCAACAGCGTGCTTAGTAAGTCATTACACTCCAATAAAATTTATCTTCACAAAAATCATTAAGTATCATCATAATCGACTAAATATAAAACAACAATAAAAAAAGAAAAACAACTTAACTCTTTGGTAACCATAGCTATAAACCGTTACCATAGTTACCGAAATACGCGTCCTAAAATCAAATCCTGTCAAGAATCGACACGGGCAGTGAAACTACTATTTATTTATAATCAAAATATGGATGCCCCTTCAGTTTCAGGGCATTCCACTTCAACATACTCTGACAGTTCGAAGAACAGCAGTCAGAAAGAGGCACAACCTGAGAGAGAAGTCGACTTTACGAAAGACAATGGTAAGTTTTTAAATTAGCTAGCTCGCGGCTTCGCTCGCACCTCCCTATAGCCTATTGCATAGGTAAAGGTCCTATTCTATCTCTGTGCCAAAATTAATCAAAATCGGTTCTGCGGTTTTAGCGTGTAAGCGTAACAAACAATTAAACAAACTCACTGGTACATTTATAATATTATAGGACTAGGCTGCATTATTAACCTACAGAATTACAGATAATTTACGCATCTAGATAATAAAAACCCCATGGGTCTTCAAGGTTAGGACGCGATTCTCTAATCAGTCCGGTGATGGGTGACCTGCACTCATTACTTACATTAAAAGTACATTTTTAGCTGTTGGTTCAACCCGTCATACGATTTTTGAAAATCGATACAGGCATACGGGGTATCGTAGAACTCGAAGAATTGGCTATTGACTAAAATCAAAAAAAATTCGACCCGTATTTTTTCATTTGGTACGTAAAATTACCGGAGATACGACGCTTTCAAAAAGGTAATACTTCAAAATTTAGTACTATTTCTATTCAATTCTGACGTCACCAGCCCCTACTCTCGATTTCTGATACGTTATGCAAATGTGCATTAATTCAACAAAAGAAAAAATACGTATCTGTTATTTTTCATAACTCTTACTGACGGACTAATTAAAAAAAAAAACGGCAATTTATTTATGCTGTCAATATGCCTATTACCTAAGTTGACAGCAACTTCATAGGTTCTTGCAGTAGATTACGATTTTGTTCGCAGTGTTTCATCTATGTTGATGTAGGAATCTTTAAAAGTCCTTTTTCATAGACAAAACTCCTTAATCCTCGTTCCAGTGGCTTCACCAATCGACTTGGAGTGCCACATCCAAGCTGAACGCATAACCAAGATCCTGGATGATGCCATCTACAAATGCAAGCTGTCCATCTGTTTAGCGGACCTGGTGCAGGAGTACAACCTCCTTAGCAATGTACTGTCACCAACGCACATGGATGACCTGATTTTTATTTTCGAACAGTATGAAAATCCGCTAATGTCGGCCAGCCTCTTCAATGTGGGGGTCATGGACGATTTGAAAAGTGTGAGTTCTAATTAATATTTTTTTAATTTTACTATAGGCTCACCTTTGGTCACTATACTATCTCGACTGATAGTAAGCGATGATGATTGTGGTCGATTGTGAAACACGCTTGCCTAGAAGTAACTTATTCACTCTTGTCTTGAAGATGCCAAGGTTATTGCTATCAAACTTAGATCCCGGCACGGAATTCCACTACTTAGCTGTGCGCTCAATTAGAGTATTACATAGACAAAACGCTTTGTACGTACTGGATTGATGTGTAACGATGGTACATTACTCTAAGTCTTGCATTTCAAAGACGGAAAGGGGCAGGCGGAATCAAGTTGTGCAATGTGCAATTCCATCGTACGCTCTTCGGAATCTAACCGATAAAAAACCGATAGGCTGGCAACCCGGAGTCGATGTTCATGGCTCTAAAGAGAAGTTTTAGCTACATCGTCACCTGAGGCCTTCTCAAAAAAATGTAGCTGTATTTTATTTACAGCGTATTTGACTAACTGCGTTTATTGTGTGGAAATATCAAAAAGTGTCTTTAGTTACGAACGGGGGAATTACATTACATTAATATTATCTACACTATTTTTAATTTTTCCATTTTTACCAGAAATATTACGTTCTTCCAGTAATAAGATTAGGAAGGCATAATAGGGTCCCAAAAAAAAAACGGGGAACTGTCATGCTTTTGTAGTACAAGCCCAGTTGACCACTAGGTACGTAAATCAATCTGTGATACGATTATGTTCAAATCTCAAGTCAATTTCCAGGGAGAATTAACGTTAAAAGATCGCCTGAACCCTGAACTAGGGCATCTGATCTACATCATGAGCAGCTATCCTGAGCTCAGACCCACAATTGATCAAATGATAGCTAAGGTGCGTAATCCTAACTAATATTATAAATGCGAAAGTAACTCTGTCTGTCTGTCTGTCTGTCTTTCTGTCTGTCTTTCTGTCTGTCTGTCTGTCTGTCTGTCTGTCTGTCTTTTCTTCACGCCTAAACTACTGAACCGATTTGTGTGAAATTTGGTACAGACATAGTTTGGAACTTGAGAAAGGACATAGGATAGTTTTTATTACAAAAAAATAAAAATAAAAAATAAAATTTATGAAATGCTCTAACGGAGTATAGATAATTCCTTAAACTCTCAATAGATGGCGGTGATCGTTCAATGGTGTCGATCGTTACACGAGTTGTCACTATGGATTGATAGATGGCGTTGGAACCAAAATTGTACTTATTGTCGGTTGTATGATAGTTTATGTGGACTGGTCATGTTTCGTAAATTTTAAATTGTTCCGTTGTATAATTGGTGTTCCTGTGATGCTTATGAGAAACTATATAACTAGATCCACCAAGACTATATAACGGCATACGGTTAGAAATAACCTATTTAGGACGGAATGTCATTAAAGCCGTTATTATGACTGGGATGGCAAAAGGCGAAATTTTTATTATTCCCCGTATTCCCATCATTCCAACTGATTTGCCATTCCAATTCAAAAGAGTTCAGTTTCCGCTGTAAACTGCGTTTGCAATGACCATAAATAAAGCCCAGGGGCAAACGCTAAAAGTTGCGGGGGTACATCTTGAAAAAGACTGTTTCTCCCATGGACAACTCTACGTTGCGTGCTCAAGAGTGTCGAAACCACAAAACCTTTATATTTTTGCAAAGGATGGCTAAACTAAAAACGTGGTAAACAGAAATGTCTTGGTGTAAGAAACTTTCATAATCTCTAAAACCTAAAATAATAGAAAATTTGTCAAGGGAGAAACAGTCTTTTTTCCCTTTGGACTGAAATGTCAAATCAGTAGAATGATGAGAAAATAAGGGAAAAATAACATTTTCGCCTTTTTCGATCGGCAAAACGGCTTTAATGCCCTAAATGAGTATACATCTCTTAAATTCAAACGCAGAGCTCATTATGTTGATTTTTGAAGAGTTCCCTAGAATATCCCGCGAGATCGGGAACTATGTGGGTAAAACCAAAAATCTGCTGGAAGTCACTATACCACGCGAACGAAGTCGCGGGCAAAAGCTAGTATTCTAATGAATTACAAACTTATTTGATCCTAAAGCCCCACATAGATAAGCGAAAAATCGCATGTAAGTTTGCGCTATTGGTTTCAACTGAATTTATTGTCCACTAGCTTTTGCCCGCGACTTCGTTCGCGTGGAACAGTGACTTCCAGCAGACTTTTGGTTTTACCCACATAGTGGTTTTACCATCATAATGTACCATCTAAAAATGAATGATGTAACAAAGGTTTTGTAATAATTTTGGCGATCTAAAAAAGAGTGTCCATGGAGTTTCTTGCCCGTTCTTCTCCATAGAGATCTACTTCTTGGAACGGACATCTACGGTACTTTCACAGTTTTTATGTCTTGTGACTGGGACTGTAGCACCATAATTTTGTAGTATTTAATTATATTTTTTATGTCTTAAAATTAGATATTCTAGGGAACTCTTCAAAAATCAACATAATGAGCTCTGCGTTTGAATTTAAGAGATGTACTTATACTCATTTAGGGCATTAAAGCCGTTTTGCCGATCGAAAAAGGCGAAAATGTTATTTTTCCCTTATTTTCTCATCATTCTACTGATTTGACATTTCAGTTCAAAAGGAAAAAAGACTGTTTCTCCCTTGACAAATTTTCTATTATTTTTTTGGCTTTAGAGAATTTTATGAAAGTTTCTTACACCAAGACATTTCTGTTTACCACGTTTTTAGTTTTGCCATCCTTTGCAAAAATATAAAGGTTTTGTGGTGCTCTTGAGCACGCAACGTAGAGTTGTCCATGGGAGAAACAGTCTTTTTCAAGATGTACCCCCGCAACTTTTAGCGTTTGCCCTTGGGCTTTATTTATGGTCATTGCAAACACAGTTTACAGCGGAAACTGAACTCTTTTGAATTGGAATGGCAAATCAGTTGGAATGATGGGAATACGGGGTTACGGAATACGGTGGGAAAAGTTTCGCCTTTTGCCATCCCAGTCATAATAACGGCGTTAATGACATTCCGTCCTAAATAGGTTATTTGTAACCGTATGCCGTTATATAGTCTTGGTGGATCTAGTTATAAAGTTTCTCATAAGCATCACAGGAACACCAATTATACAACGGAACAATTAAAAATTTACGAAACAGTACCAGTCCACATAAACTATCATACAACCGACAATACAATTTTGATTACAACGCCATCTATCAATCCACAGCGACAACTCGGATTATTTATCTAAACTCCGTTCGGGCATTTTCTTTGTACGATCAGTTTCGTGTCTTTTACGATCACCGCCATCTATTGATAATTTAAGGAATTATCTATACTCCGTTAGAGCATTTCATAAATTTTATTTTTTATTTTTATTTTTTTGTAATAAAAACTATCCTATGTCCTTTCTCAAGTTCCAAACTATGTCTGTACCAAATTTCACACAAATCGGTTCAGTAGTTAAGGCGTGAAGAAAAGACAGACAGACAGACAGACAGACAGAGTTACTTTCGCATTTATAATATTAGTTAGGATTAGGAAGTTAGGATTAATAGTCCGCAATGTATTCAAACTTGTCTTATATTACCCAGTTACTGGGTTGTGGAGGTCCGACAGACAGGCGCTCCAAGTAAAATACTGATATCCAGCTGCATCTGGTTTGACTGGAAGCCGACCCCAATATAGTTGGGAAAAGGCTAGGCAGATGATGATGAATGTATTCAAATTTGCATGCAAATTCTTGCATGTCTAAATAGGGCTTTATGATATTTCGTTTATATTGTTTTTTTGAACAGCATAAAGTAGGAAGTCAGTTTCATTTAAGTGTTTATTGATTTTAATTACTGATTTCAGATGAGAGAGACGATAGCTGACCAAAAGATCGTCGTAAGTTTATACCTATGATTATGCAGATAGCATGGTTCTTGATGAAGAAAGGAAGGTCCAAGATGTTATATAGCTTCTAGCCTTTCTCTATAAATAGGATTAACCCATTCAACCAAACAATCTTTTTACCCGACTGCGCCAGAAGGAGGGTTATTGAAGTATAGATGCGTACTTGCTAGTTGTATTTCTTCTTGCATAACATAAATTCATTTATTTTATCCTGTTAATTGGTATATAAACCTGATGGATGTGCTTGCTTTGCATTATGTCATCTAACATGTTTTTTAGCCCAAGATTTTGCCACCTGGGTTCGACTTTCTCTTAGAAATGGAGCATTTTCGAGAACTGATGGTCAAGCAGATGGAAACTACGGCAGCGGAGGAACTCTCTGCCAAGATTAACACTAGGAAGTTGGAAGCTTCTAATAAGCACCTTGTAGAGCGTATCAAAGGTACTTAGAATAAACTTAGGTGTAGTCAAATTTAAACTTCAATGTAAACCACGAGTTCAAACATAATATTTGGTATTGAGAGATCAAAAAATTAAATGAACTTACCCTCAGTTCCTCACGTTTTAGAAAGTAATGCGAAAACATTAAAAGCGCTTCTAGCACATAAGTTACTTATAGCATTTATGCGCTCAATGCGAGCTTCTTTAACTGCGCCTTGATCTGGCCAATCGTGGTCTTGGTTTGTCCATTTTTACGCCCTTGCAGGTTTGCGCCCTGTGGCACTTAAGGTACACCCCTATTTTCGGCACTGGCTTCTAGATTGTAAGACGATTGTTAAACATAGTCAGATCTGAAATAATCTTTAGGAAGTTCAATATTTCCTGTCGAGAACTCGTATTTAGTTTAAACTGTTGGTTCGATTTCAGAGAGCACGACGACTTTAAAAGAGGAGACAGAAAACTTCGAAAAGACCATGGCTTCAAAGACTGAGATGATCGCCAAGTTGGAGCATGAACTCACGCAACTCAAATTTGAAGCTAGTGTCAAGCTTAAGAAGAAAATGTAAGAAACCTTGAATTTTGCATGTAGTCGTATAGAATGTGATCCATGTTGCTGCAAGGAGTGTCAGCATAATGACGGGGCCCCCCTGTAGAGGGCCAAAGCTTGCCGGGGTCGCGGGACTCACGAATTACCGTGACTTTGTAACGTAAAGGGCTATTGAAGGACACCGTGGATTTAAGTCAGTACGAGTCTGACAGTTCCTTCCGCTCTGCCCTGGATGGGAGGACTCATTTGATGATTTCACCACGCTAAAAAAAAAATTTGATTGCGCCAATACGACTATTTTTCTTAAAAAAAAGTGATCGCGTATAGTGACCGTCAAAAGGTTTTTTCAAGTATACGTGCCTGATATTGTACCGATGGCCTGGCAATTTATGTATGAATCATAAATAAATTACCGTAACATTTGGGAAAGGAATATGTCCAGAAGTAACCATATATAATTTAAAAGTGCAAAGATAGATGTTTTCTGTATATGTAACTGCCAATTATTGTTTAGTTTGGACTCAGAGCGCCAGATGGTGCTGGCAACGCGAAGTCATACAGTAAAGAATGAAATGTTAAAGGAAGAGGCGATTGAGAGCAAAGAGGCGTATGAACTGCTGTTGAGGCAGCATCAGATTGAGGAGAAGAATCAGAGGGCGCGCCGGTAACGTTCAGAATCTTTCTTCATACTTTAATGTGGAAGAACCCGATATATTACTAATTCTTACATATATTATAATGCGAAAGTTTGAATGTTTGGATGGCTGACCCATCTGGGTGAAATTTGGCACAGGAATAGCTTATAGTCCGGAATAATACATAGAATATCTTTCATACCGATATGAAATTTCACGTGCGGGTGAAGCCGCTGGCAACAGATGGTTTAAATATGATTATTACTATTGATACTTTTACGTAAATAAAATCATGAACATAATTATGTTCTTCTTCCACATCTTTCCTTTACTCTTTATGTCAGCATACACCTTCTGTATTGTCATATTCTCCCATAATAATTTATTAAAATATTTGTTTACATTCTCTATAATAATAAGGTTCAAAGTAGAGACGCAGCTGTTGTCGTGGCTGCAGAAATATGACCTCGAGATGAATGACAAGCAAGTGGAACTAGACGAGTTTACACAGAAGTATGAAGAAGAATTAGAGAAATGCCAGGAATTAGAGGTAAAGTATCATAAAAATATACTCAAATCCATGAAGGGAAACTAAGTGAGGAATGCATTGTACCAACAATGCATAAATATCTATAATGCACTAAGTCTCGATGAGACTGCGTGTTAGTTTATGCCCACTCTCCTAAATAAAGGGTAGGTCTTAGTCTCAACGGTGGGAACATTATACTTAAGCTGACAATGCTCTTGAAAATAAAAGTTTCGTAATAATAAATAAATGCATGCGAATGTTCAATTGAAATGTAAACCTTTTCCTTGTCCCAAAAATCATAAGCTAAAATATGAATGAATAATATACAATAATAAGATTACAAAAAGCAGCCAACGCTAAAAGACCAATCTTACCAACAGAAAAAGCTAGCAGAACAAGATATTGAATACATCCCGCTGATGGCGGAGCGAGAAGCGGAATACCATCAAGAGATGACAGACAAGATGAACAAGTTCCTCCGGGACCACGCCGCCAGGGTCATACAGAACTTCTGGAGAGAGGTGCTGGCTAATCGTGCCGAGAAGAGGAAGGTATGCTACTACGTAGTGAAATACTTGAGCTAAATTAGTTTCCTTCTAGGGTAGAAAACTGCCAACGTCGCTTACTTCTAAAGGTTGTTGTTGTCATGTTAAATAGATTTTACCTTCCTCGAGTTTGAGCTAGCAAATCTTAAAACAATTTCTTAAAATCGACTTGTATTCTTGATATTAGCGTGTTCTAAAAAAAATGTATTCGTATAAAAGGCGGCTAGTAGAGAATTGCTAGCCAATCACCGAAGTGTAGATACACATAACATTCAATAATGGAATAAATAGTTTTACTGTTTCACCATTAATTCCAATTATTAGGATTAAGAAAAGTGCTTATCAAAGTATCTAATCCATATTTATTATGTATTTCTTTTGTTCACGCAGCTTAAAGGAAAAGGCAAAAAAGGAAAGAAGAAAGGTTAATAAAGGAATCATCGGAAACATATCATATTATTCTCACCCATTTCAACTTTTTCCTTACCCGATAAACTCCCTCCTGTTTAGTGTTCACCTTTCTTTTAGATCTGGTTCACAAGATTGAAGAATTTTAAAACCCTTTTCCCTTACCCTGATTCCCATTCTTTACAGCTAAGGAAAATACTTAAGAGAATGCAAGCAGAAGCTGAAGGGGAGCTCCGTGGCAAGGGGAAACCCAAGAAGAAATAGTTTTTATACGAATGGATAGGTTCTAAGGTATTAATTAAATTATCGTTACGTATTCTCTTTATTTTTTTAGAACTTTGTTTTTTTTTTGTTCAAATAAAACAAATTGTGAGAAAGCAAGACGCACATTTTATTTTCTTAAATGGTTTTGCTTTAATTCTTAGGACTACAATGTATAAGTATTTAAATGAGATTAGATAGATAATAATAAGATAAAATATATACAATTTTGTGTTTATGACAAATCTAAAAATTATTCAAGAAGGGATGCTTCTGTACCTGGCATTCAACTATTTGAAGTAATATGAAGATATCATCTATGTAAACAGGCAATTAGAACATTTACTTCTAAATATCTACCAATGCTAATTGCATATAATATTTTAATATTTGTTGATTCCCTTTGTTTATAAACGTTATTTTCTCAAGTTTAAAGTATAAACTTCGAACATGAAATCAAAGAAATTTGAAATATTATTCATGTGATAGTCCACACGCATTTGAATAAACCCCATTAGTAATTCTTTCGAATGAACTGTCATAACTAGTTTAAAAATACTTTAAATACATTTTTATCAACTTTTCAAGCGCTTTTATATGAGGGTAGATTACAATAATGCTGCACAATTTGATTTACTTATTCTTCTAATGATCAGATCATAATTTCTCTTCATCGTCCAGTATCTTCAAGTGTCGTATAGCTCGGACGTCTATGAGGGTGTCTGAGGAGCTCTTGGTTGTTGGAACGAAGGATAAAGCACGGCGTGCTCTTTCTCCATTACGAAGTACTGGGTTCAGGTCCTGGGAAAAAAAATTATGGGAGTTATATGCAGTCATCATTCTCTTCAAATTCCGTTCGGACGATGCAAATATATGTCGCTCTATTTGCTTTGATTCTTTAAGTACTACAAAAACTATGAGACATTTGCGCGGACACTGGAAAAAGCAAGTAAGTAATTGTATTTTATTGTTTTTTTTTTTATCGTGGTAAAATAATCAAAGGAGTCCGGGAGGTGTGACAGTCTCTCTGCCCTGCCGTAGGTGGGAATCCGGGACGAGGCGGAGAGACTGTCACACTTGTACTAACTAAAATCAATTGCCCTTTACGTTCTGGGGTCACGGTAATTCGTTAGTCCCGCGACCAGCAGGTAAGTAGTACAAAATCGTGGTGAAATAAACTGAAAGTAAAAATGGCTACTTACTCTAAGTTGTACCTGCAAAGCGTGTGCCGTGTGTTCAGTCTTAAATATTTTATGTTGAGCTGCTTTCAGTTCAGCGTCCAACCGTTGTTTTTCTTCTTCGAGCTCTTTCAAGCGTTTTTCTGCCTCTGAATGGAATAATACACAATTTGTAGTAAGCAATTCAGACACCACAGCTTGATATCAAAATACAGCAATGACGCTTCCTGACCAATACTGGATTGCGATTGCCATATTGTGTGCTATTGAGTTGATTTTTATTTTAAATAATCAAATACCTTTAAACTGAGTTTCCTTCTCAGCTTGCAACATTTCAAACTGCCGACGTTTTAATCTTTCTTCTTCTAGCATTTTGTTCTGCTCTTCTTGAAGTCGTTCTAATTCTTCTCGCCTCTCCCATTCTTCTGCCAAAACCCTGAAGAAAATATATTTTGATTATCTTCCTTCATTATTAGTCATTATGGAGGTTATTCTGATAGATATACTGCTTACCTAGCTTGTAATGCTCTAACAATTTCTTCATCTCTTTTAGCTTGTGTCTCTTCTTGTAATAGTTTCTCAAGTTCAACTTGTGCGTGTTTCAATTCTTCTAGCTTCTTGTTGTCTTGCTGTGCTAATTCTACCAATTCCTGAAATACATTACAATTATTATTAAGGGTTTTCCTATTCCTTCAGACAAAAGACATGGCACAAAAATACATACATGATAATATTAATTACCTGTGCTTGTGCCTCAGCAGCGAGACGTGCCTTAACCTCATGCTGTAGCCGTGCCCTGGTCTCTCGAACTTCACGTTCCCGCCTGGCGCCTGCCCCGCGTCTCACGGCTCTAGCGCGCCGCTGGTATCCTTCTACCCCACCTGATACAGCCGCTGCTTGACGGAGAGCTGATATCCACTGCAGACGACTCCTAGGGTAAAATAGAAACATAGGTAATCTATGAGTGTACAACGACTTACAGAAGCTTCTTATGATATTTAATTTTATGCAAAACGTGATTGAAGTTTTTCTTATCTTATGGCCTATTTTGGTAGATGCTGTGACTAAGTACAGCTGCACTTACTTGTGATCCTGGGTACCGAACTCAAATGTCCTATCGGGTGTGATGAGTTGGAATCTCTGTATCTTGCCCTCGCCGATGGCGGCTTCGACGGAGCAGTACTCGTCGATGACGACGCGGCCACACTGTTCCTTCTGCGAGGAGCTTTTGTAGTAGGTGAGGGCACACGGCTGCAGGACGCACCAGTACTCACGCATGGTTGGGAGGAGGTAGCCGCGCTTGAACAGGTAGCCCTGAAGAGTTAGGATACTTCAGTGTTTAGAAAATATTTATATGTAAACCCATCGATATCTCTCAAGTATTTTATTTGGTTTTGTTGAAAATTAAGGAGTTAATGATTAGTAAATTTCCAAAATTAATGTTTCAGAATAAACTGGTGGATTTTTTCTTCTGATGTGATTTTGTTGCGCTCGTCGAAAGTATTTTACCTTCTTAATAATATCCTCGATGAAGACATCGTATATCTCATCGACGGCTTCCACCAGAGCCTCTGAATGTAGTTGCTGGTCTCCACAATATTTGGCTTCTAGTACGGCGAGGAATGCAGCCCACTTGAAGTGGCCTATGGAAGAGCCTAGGGCTTCCCAGTCAGCCGTGTCCCAACGGAGGCCGAGGCAGTGGACTAGTTGTTCTGCTACTATGCCAGCTTCTGAGGGTTGGAGCACCACCTGATTGAAAGAAGAAGTAAAATATATTAGACCTGAAGTAAGCAATCGCGTGAATACGTGGAAGGAAATTTCAAAATCCACATTGGGCAAACTGAAAACGAGTGAAAGTGTAAAAATTACGCAAGTTGTGTTGTGTCCACAAATGAAACTTGCATAACTATTGCGAAATTGAAATCTATACATGAACGTGCTTGAAACTAATGGAGAGAAAATAATAAATTCTCCTTAATTATGATGTCCTGAATTTGGACCTTTCAAATCTGTAGATTGTATACGAATATCTTATATGTTGTAGGTATCTGTGGTTTTAGAGCCTGAATTTTGAGAAGTTGAAATGGTAACAACATGTATGCCACGAGGGAAAGATCAAGAGGATATAGTTACATTGATTGGTGAGGTTCTTCTCGAAAGTCATATGAATAATAGTTGCGAAACAGTTATATGTGTGGACGACGGCAAAAAAGTATTAATGGATTGTAGCAGTGGTGTTCCGTAGTTAATGTCCACCGCTCCAAATAAGCTCATAGACTTCAAAGAATACCTTTATAATTAAAACTGTAATTTGGTTTCAGAACCCTTATTAAAATCAGCCAAAGTTGTGAGAGTTCACTTACTAGCTAACGTAGGCGAAATAGTCTAGATAATTAATGAGTTTTATCAATTAGCAAAGCTTGGCTTACTAATTAGCACACCGAGTCAACGCTAACGAAGGCTACGACTTTTATGCACGCGACTGCGTTAGCAAAGTTTGCATAATTTCAACTCACTTTAAATCCGGAGCGTGTTCAAAAAACTGTATTTTTTGACCTGGACAACCTTTGTTGTCATAAATAAACATTAAGATATAGCATATAGAAAAATTATGCCCCAAAGATAGGTCTACTATTTCCCAAACTAAGTTTTCACCTATGACTTGGGAGACAGTTATCTCTATAGTATGAACCAAAGATAAATCAATGAATTAGATAACATAATGATCGAAGGATTGCATACAATAGAAGATAATCGATATTGCTTTAAACATACGTCATTCACAATTTCGTCACAAATAAATGGCACTAAACTATACTCGTAAGAGCAAATCGTGGCTCTAATTAGCGTTAAGTGCTCTGTGACAAAAGTTGTCTCATTTATGTAACACAGAGAGTGTAGGAGGCGACCCACAGGTGATCTAACTATTAGGCTAGACCAGCCGTTGGAACGAGAGTGAAAGTCTGTAGAACATTCTTTTAAGGAGTCACACAGTATAAAAACAAAGAACTGTGTGGTTAGGTCTTGAGAGAGCATCCTTTACTCAGAGTTCGTCAACCTCCATTGAAAAGCGAGAATCCTGGGCAATACCGACGGTTATTGTCGGATTTGACGACTGTTGTCTAGATCTACTAGAGAATGGAGTTTGGATATGCAACTACATTGTTTTGCTTGCACAGTTATGTTCTATGATTGGGATTGCACGTTCATTTGTTTTTGACAACCCAAAAGTGCGTGTTTTTGACGGTGAAGGATTTGATGTAAATATTCCTTTATGAGTGTAGACATGTGGAGTAGATACCGCCACAGAAACGTAAAATTTATTAAACCAACATTTTCATGATGTTAACTAGAACTTACTTAAAATCTGCGCATAACACGAGAAATGAGAGCAATTAATAAGTACAATACAATAAGTGTGAATGACCTATTTGTGATACAATACACGGAGGATATAAGGCTTTGTTTGCATCGGTTAAGCGGCAGCGAAATTTTGATACCTCGACATACGATACCACTTATCAGAATAAACTGAATGTTGTTTGTTTACGTCAAAGCAGTCTTATTTCTTCTTAAGAAAATATTTGTTATTTCTTTTGTTAATGATCCTACTCCTTGTGAATTTTTAATAAGTCAAATCGCTTTCCGCTGCTACTGACGCTGGTACTCACTGATCGAAGATAAAACACAGTAAAGAAACATGTGGCCAACACATGAAGTTAATGTGGGTGAAATTAAAATGTGTTGATAAGAAACTCCTTGATTATTGTTTTTTTTTTTAAGACTTTATCTACACTAATATTATACAGAAAACATATTATTAGGAGAGATTTGATTGCTTGTTGTCCTGAAACAATTGGACTGATTTCAAAAATTCTTTCATCAGTTGAAACCTTTGGTGCTCAGTGACATAGGCATTAGGCAATGACGGGATGGTCGCGGGACTTACGAATTAACGTGACCACGGAACGTAAAGGGCTGTTGAAGGACACCGTGGATTTTAGTCAGTACGAGTCAGACAGTCCCTCCCGCTCTGCCCTGGGTGGGAG
This sequence comes from Agrotis puta, assembly GCA_943136025.2. NCBI lineage: Eukaryota > Metazoa > Arthropoda > Insecta > Lepidoptera > Noctuidae > Agrotis > Agrotis puta. The sequence goes on from OW964178.2 coordinate 13,578,904, forward strand.
GACTCATTTGATGATTTTACCACGATAAAAAAAAGGCAATAACGGGGTGATGTTTTATACATTCAATCGAATTGAATTAAATAGCGCCCTTATTTCTTCATTATTTATTCATATTTTATGAGTGCGCCTGCGCATGGTCAAATTGTGAGCGGGTACTCAAGTGTTAACTTTGCTTTCTCTGCCAATAAAAATATTGGGTCAAAATTTTATTATGCGTGTTAATTATTATTTTTTACTTCAGTTTTAGTGGTCATATAAAATTTTTGAAAGTAGGTTTCTTAAAGTTCATGATCCTTTTTTAAAATTTTATGTTTGAGCTGCTATAGGTTAAAGTGAAAGGAAAAATGACTTCCAAATTTAACTACTTACTTAACTTTTAAGCAAATTAAACCCATGTCTTACAGTTTAATGAAGTATTCGATATAACTTTAACTTGGCGTTCAACAACCAAGGGGTTAAAATTCCTCCTACTTGCCTTAGCAAAAGGGATTTTCAGCCAATGCCCATAATAAAAGATCTTTTGATTTAAAGCCCCTTTAAAACATAAGATGATATTATATGTATAGCCAATAAAGTATTAAATGAAATCTCAGTAACTAGATAATAAATAATAACGCTACCGTCTTTTCAGCTAAAACACCGGGAACAGGTGAAAGATCTAATTTTGAAGTTCAAAACGTATGAAACGGATGATTCGTAACGGATGATTCGTCGTCCGATCATGGGTCATGCCCGGGTCGATGGCGTATCGTGTTCCACGCGCGCCTGAAAGAGCTCTTAGCAATTTGACGGGGACCTCATAGAGGGCCAAACGCTTGTCGGGGTCCCGAAACTGTCTAAACAGGTAACCGTGACCCTGGAACGTCAAAGGCTATTGAAGATACACCGTGGAATTTAGTCAGTACAGACAGTCCCTTCCACTCCACCCTGGGCGACCGGACTCAGTTGATGATATAATTAAGAAAAAAAAAATGTTTAGTCACTTTATAAATTCTCTTCTGATGTAGATCCACCCATGCCCCTTTGATAGACAATGATACTCACCACGTAATGTTTGGAGTCATCAGCATCCTGCACCAGGTCCCCCAGAAGACAGAAGATCCTGAAGAGTTTGAACACGGAGTCATCGCTGAACACTCCTGTGTCACGACCTAGAAGATTCTTGCGGCAGACCAGCCAGCATACCTAGGAATGGAATAAAATAAATTGTTTATGAACAAAAACATATTGAATAGATATTGTCTTTCTTTTTTGAGTGAGGAGGATGTGGCCACCCTCTGGTATCAAAGTGAACACCACAGACCTCTGACATAGCTGTTTTTTTTTTACTTGGTAAAATCATCACATGAGTCCTCCCACCAAGGGCAGAGCGGGAGGGACTATCAGACTCGTACTGACTAAAATTCACGGTGTCCTTCAATAGCCCTTTACGTATCAGGGTCACGGTAATTCGTGAGGCCCGCGACCCCGTTGTAAGATAATTACGTTTTATTTGTAACTAGGAACTGAAAGAGTCAAAGAGGCCTCGCAAAGCTGATGTCGCTGAAAATCACAGTTGGTGTAAATGACTTGGGGGAACCAAGTCATCTTACAACAAGGGGGCCTCGCACGAGCAGCGAAATTAACTCATATTTTTCATCCAGAAAGAATAGGGCCTCGCAGGTGATTCTTACCCCCTCCTAGATTCGGTCCTGCTACGCCACTCCCGAGTATTAATTGTGTTGGCCACATATTGAGAAATTAAAATGAGTGAGTATGTCGGTAGATACGTGACCTTTTACACGGTGGAGAGAATTATGACATGACGGATGTAAAATAAGCAAGAAAAAAATGTTGCTGAATACATAATAAGAAATTACGTAGCTATGTGTCATATAAAACACAACAGGTATTACAACCTTTTTAATTCCAGGCATTTTCCAGGCAGTTCAGTTTAATGTGTAAACTAACTGGAATTAAGAGCTTGTTATACGCCCCCAGGATATGTTTTCAATATGAAACACATACTTGACGAAATATCATAAGGAATAGACACTTCTTTGTGTAATTCTCTAATCGCGGGGCTGTTTTAAAAGGACTCCGTCGTTCTGGTACGCAAAGGGCAGCAGATGGAACAGTGGATTTTAGTCAATAAGAGTCCCTTTTAGTTTACCCAGGACAGGGAAGACTCATTTGATGATTTTACCACCCAAAAAATATGTAAGTATGTGAATAGGTGGTCGCGGGACTTACGAATTACCGTGACCCCGGTACGTAAAGGGCTAGTGAAGGACACAATGGATTTTAGTCAGTACAAGTCTGACAGTCCCTCCCGCCCTGCCCTGGGTGGGAGGACTTATTTGATGATTTTACCACGAAAAAAAAAAAACTATGTGGATAGGTAAGTACTGCCCGTACAGTCGTGTGTTATGTTTTAATATAGTTTCATAATAAACTGGTAAGTATGTTGTGGTTAAATTCATTTGAATTCTGTGGTTACACATAATGTTGTCATTCATCATTATGTGTTTAGTTCATTGATAACCCCATTTGTAAGTTAGTCATCAAAGACAAATGAAACCAGCAGTTTCTAACGAATGCTACTTAATTTCTCAATAGTATCTATTTTAAACAACTTTGTCCATAGATACAGCACGTTCGCTTATGTACCTACTCATGTGGCACTAGTCTGTGGGTCTAAAACGGCTGCTTTAGGCAATATTTCTAAAAGTGAATTTTCAGCAACGTCATTAAAAATTCTTTTAATATTCGTAAAATGGTTACACGCACAAGCAGAATTGCTTGTCATACCCATCTGAACATAGACATAAAGCATGGACTGAGCATTAGCTGGTTAAAATTCCCAAACTCTCTAGAAAGAGCGATAAATAATTGCAGGAGCACCTTATCTCTTTCTTGTATTTGACATTTGACTAAGGAAGGTTAAGTCTATAACTCTATGTTCAGATATGACATGCAATTTTATGAACATGCTATAAGAATTGCTAATTGACGTTGCTGGAAATTAAGAAGTGCTGCAATTCATTAGCAGTACTGCAAAGCGTCCGTTTTAGGGCCGCTGCATGTAATTACAAACGTGCATGTGATAGGCTCTGACTTGACCCACTTACACAGCTGTTCAAAGAAGTACTGTGCCAAGTTTATACAATAAGCAATTTTGAACAAAGTTAAGATGGTGTACGGACTTGGCGAGGTGCCTATAACCTATAAAAATAAGTATTGTTCGCACAAAGCCATGTGGCTTTATTAAGCACAGACTTGGCAGGAATGTGTATAATACTGCCAACGGTTCTTTAATTTTTGAGTCTCTATAGTAAGTTGGACTAAAGTAATGTAGTGTCACAATTTATTACATACTAGCTGTTGCCCACGGTTTCGCTGGCATTAATTTAGGTTTTTACAGTCAGATCGGTTCGTGCGCGGCATCTATGAACGTTATTGTTGTTTTTCTCGGTGACAGTACCTTTTTTCGGTATGAAAGGTACCCTCTGTAGGTACACCTGAATACGTGTAAGCAAAATTTCAGGATGATCGTTTCAGTGGTTTGTGCGTAAAAAGGTAACAAACAAACTTACTTTCGCATTTATTATTTTAGTTAAGATTCATCTACATAAGTGCCGTTGTACTGTAGCCAACTTGGTGAGATTCAATCTGATCATCAAAATATTCGATCAAAACAATTACATCCTGCAGAAAGTTCGGGAAAACCCCATAAATAATTGACATCAATTTTTACGAGACACACTCTACTTTGGCAAACAGATAAATAGATTCAATATTAGTTTTGTGGCTAGGGGAGTGACTATTAGGGAGGCAACAATGGGAAGGGCAATTTGTTTTCTGTATCAACAGACGGACATAGTTCTGTATCTATATGTATTTCAAGGGTTGCCACGTTGCCAGGTCTTACCCGACAGTTAGTTCAGCCGGACATTTGGGTGAAAAGAAAACGGAAACCTTTAATTTAAAAAAAAAATCGCGCACCGAAAAGTATAGAACAAGAACAATCCGTGTTACAAAAATTTTGAAGTAATAGCCGTGGTCGTATGCCACCTAGCCAATAAAGATTGTGTGAAACAACAGCAGGTGGTAAATACACGACTGTTACTTAAAACTTCTGTCACACTGATTTTTCCCTTTTTATACTTTTTAGTGCGCGATTTTTTCGTAGTCGGGTTTTTTTTACTCCTAGTATAACAACACCTGTTTTTTAAATAAAAGCAAGGGTCGGTTCAACTAAACAAGCCAAAGATCAACAAAAGCCGGATAGGTCGGACACGCAAATAAAAACCCTGACTGTGCCCGGCTTTATCCGGACGCATGGCAATGCTATGTATATCAAACGCCAGACAAGTTTAGCGGAAATCAATACTCAGGTCGCGGTACCGAGAACCTAGACGCTAAAGTTTTGCGACCATCGACTGCAATTACGTCTGGAAAAGTTTAGTGACTCGCCTGTTGTAGACATTTCGTTTTATTTAAAAAACGCGATTTGTTTTGAGCATCGCTTCCATCATCGCGTGCACCTGATTTGTTTTAGTGACCTTGTATAAAAAAAAATAAAGCCGCACAGGCCGATCTTCCGGGTTAAGCCACGCTTGCCGAGGTTGGTCTGTGGATGGGTGTTAGCGAGTTTCCTCCATGCCTCGGAAAGCACGCAATACCGTTGGTCCCGGCTGTCATTTCTAAATCTTTGACAGTCGTTACTGTTAACATGACGTGTCATGTTACTTTTGAAGCTGACAAACTGATCGATATTTTTTGTTAAGTGTAGCTTTGTCATTGGTGGTGTAACCGGATCTTAGTCTATGTGAAAATTAATTTTATTAGGTAGTTTTTCTATTAATCGTTTTTAGTATTTACCTTCTTTCGGATAAAGTATTCAATACCGACCCGTCCCGGCTTCGCTTGGGCGCCATAAGGTGTAATTTTTAAAAACTTCCGTTTTGAAACACTATTGAAGTAAAGTACAATAAAATCTGCTGAATGTAATTTGAAAAATCTTAGTTTTCAGAGGTGGGATGCGACGTCATCTTATAGGTACAGTCACGAGCAATAGTATGTATACAATAAGCAGTATTCAAAAGCGATGTTTTGCTACCATATTGATTGATTTTTTGCCTTTTCATTAGATTTTGGAAGCCATACTATTCCGAAATAGGTCTTATTTCAATGTGGATACCAGTATTTTACGAGTGTTAAGTACGGACACGGGACAAGTGAAACAACAGCGGGCTGTGAACGCACTGACTTTATTGCGCCGTCTGCGCAGGCAGTCCGTGGTGTGGCCGCGCATCGCTACATATACATTTACTTATATCTAACAACGAGTAAATTGCGTTTGAATGTTGTTAAGTGTATTCATGTTATTGCTCGTGACTGTAGAGACGCCAGCATTTTAACCTACCTAAATCTGTGAAATTTCTTTAATAGATTATCAACCAACAACAGTGGGGTTAATGGTCGATTGATAAAATATAACAGATTCGGGTAGGTTGACCTGCTGCCGTCTGTACTATGTTAAGATTTTAGAAACACTCTTTTGTGCTAATCTTGGTTGACTTAAAGTTCTCTTCTCCTTTATATTAATGAGTCATACGACCTAAAATGAATAAACATTCGGTTTTTGTATGTCATATTGAATTTAGAGTTTAAAAAATTTACTTTATACTTATATATTTTTGACAGTTCAATCAAGTGAAAATCCTGTTCTGTTCCGAGTCCTTCTTTCGAGAAGTTTTATCTAGTTTGTGGACAAAATTCACATTAAAATGAGATATTACAATGAACGATAAGCCATTAGCTAAAAGTTTATTTTGTAAGTTCTTTCGTAACTGTTTATTCAAGATTGAGGAGAGACAGACTACCTACAGACCAAAGTGGATATTGACATTTTATCGTCATTATACAATCGAGATATGAGTTACGGAAGTATGAACTATGAATGCATTATTTTGTTTCTTAGCATTGGTTATGTATTCATATAGTAATGTATTTATTATAATTATCTGTGTCCAACAAATCTGTTCTTCCGACCATCCTCTGTATGTTTGTTTAAAAATCATCATCTGCCTAGCCTTTTCCCAACTATGTTAGGGTCGGCTTCCAGTCAAACCAGATGCAGCTGGATATCAGTATTTTACATGGAGCGACTGCCTGTCGGACCTCCACAACCCGGTAACTGGGTAATACGATACCCTATGGTAAGACTGGTTGTCAGACTTTAGAGCTTCTGACAGTAACGACTGTCAAAGATTTACAAATGGCAGCCGGGACCAACGGCTTTACGTGCTTTCCGAGGCACGGAGGAAACTCGCTATGCAAATGGTCACCCATCCACAGACCAACCTCGGTAAGCGCGGCTTAACTCGGAAGATTGGCCTGTGCGGCTGTAATTATTTAGCCACGAGCTCCTCACCTGTTTGTTTAAAAATATAAAAAAAAAAGTTTATTCATGTGTCCCGCTTTCAATCCTAAATAACCGAATCGATTTCGATGAACTTCGATAATGAGATAAAAGTGACCTTTAAGGCAGTTATAAGCTACTGTTTTTTTGCATAAAACTCGACTAGAATCATGAGGGGTTAACCTTAACTTTGGACCCCGAAGCGAAGTCGCAAGCGCTAGCTTACTTACTGTAGTTATTTTTAATTAGAAGTATCATGTTTTATCAAGTGGCGCGGGCGTGAGCGTGACTAAATGCTGAAATTACTTAGACAGGTGTGTGTGTCAAACGTACCTAAGGCAGGTGAGTAGGGGAACAGTGTATAAGACGGGGACGCGAGGTACGATGGGAAATCACACACTTATGGCAAACTTAACACAATACTAACGTAGCGCAATCGCCAACAGGACGCTATTTGTTAGTGGCCGATTGCAAATGACGTCTTGATGGCGCTTGCGCTACGTTAGTGTTGTGTTAAGTATGCCTAGTGAGTGTCTGTCCCCATTAAATAAATAAATAAATATTCCACAACTATCACACAACGCCATCTAGTCCCAAGCTAAGCAGAGCTTGTGTTATGGGTACTAGACAACTGATAAACATACTTATATATTTCTAAATACATACATATTAAAGATAAATTACACCCTGACACAGAACAAATGATCGTGCTCATCACACTAACATTTGTCCTGGGTGGGAATCGAACCCACGACCTCCGGCATAGCGGTCAGGGTCACTAACCACTAGACCAACAGGCCTGTCACCATTATACCTCGCGTCTCCATCTTATACACTGTTCCCCTACTTTATCGTCCTCTAAAACCTAAAAAAGTTAGAGGAAATTCTTCTATTCTTGATTCATACTCTTTTATCTTAGATTTTCGTAGAACACAATAATTAATCAACTAAACAAAGCACTAATGAGCAAGAGAAAATTCTTAAAATTTCCCTTATCTTATGACTAACACTATGGATGGGAGGACTCATAAGATGATTTAACCACGTAAAAAAAAAAAAAATGCTCTGAGCTACCGACGACGACACTAGATATCCCATCGTGCAGGTGATCGCTTGCGCTTCGCGATTGGACTATCTCAAAGCCGTCGCGACGAATAGCACATCGTAGAGTCCAGCGATGAGGTTTCTTATACAGAATAGCATAGTTAACGTCGGGGTGACTTTGTTCATACTATGTAGGAGGGAGGTTAGAGACTGAAGCTACATTAGCAATCATTGTTTGAAACTGTCTGTATTTTAGCGCTAATGGCTCCATCGTACTAATTGACCTCCGCCTAAAGAAAACCGTTCTATGGGGGACAGTCACGCAATCCGAACTTCCGACGTAGTCAAAGTAGATACGTTAGAGTAGATCCAATGTTCCTTTTCTTTGGGGAACTGTTAAGCCTTTGTCAAACAGACAGGCGTGACGAATGCGAAGCGTGACGTTTTTATTTGTAATGTATGGGATTGTTTGAATCCAGTCACATAGAAAAGCGAAAGCGATCCGATAGCGTGACAGAACTATCGGACTGACGTCTCGCTTCGGTTCGGTATTGCTTCGGAAACGTTTCGCTTTCGCCTGTCTGTTTGACAAATGCATTAACCAGGACTTCAGAACTCAGAAGTGCTGGAGCCCAAACTATTCATAATAGAGATTAATTTTGTTTGTATGAATTGTGAAAGGTAATCTCTGGAAATACTGATCGGATGCTGATGTGATCACGACTTTTCCCGTCTTTATGACGTAAATTTAACTGTAACTTGACGTTCATTTGAAGGAAACAATTAGGTCCTTCGTTCGTATCCTTTTTTTTACTGTGTTACATTCATCAAATGAGTCCTCCGATCTAGGGCATAGCAGGAGGGACTGTCAGACTTGTACTGACTAAAATTCACGGTGTCCTTCAATAACCCTTTACGTTCCGGAATGACGGTATTCGTTCCATCGAAGTTTTATGCCATGGCCATTTAGGCCCATCGTATCTTAAACAATTATTGTACTTTCACAACACAGGATTCGGCTGGGATTGAATTCTATGAGACACATCAGTTCTATCCAAGCTCAGGCACCTTACTAAATTATTTGTATTGAATCCATATTGGTCACATTCCTCACAATTGGGTGAAGTGATTTTCTTCATCATGAAGGCAATTTTTTATGTTCATAATATATACTACTTCGTCCACAATATATACTACGAATAACATTGAGTAGTATATATTGTGGACGAAGTTAGTCATCTAGTCTCAGAATAATAATATGCTAATTTGCAAGACAGTGTTACCAAATTTATACTTTTTTTTTGCAAAAAAAATATATTTTGGCCCTAAATGCACCTACACGAACTATGGTTCAGTAAGCAGAGTTCGAGTTCAGATGATTTAATGATTGCATCAGTAATCAATCATTAGATCATCCATAATTCATAAACCGTAATGTTCCCACAGCTGGGAAACAAGAAAATGGGTTGGTAGATTTCATATATTTTCGAGTTAAGTTTCCTCACGATCTCGATTGTTATGGTTAAATATTCATTTCCTAATCGATTCAGTATTAATATCGACTTAATAATCGATTCTTCGATTAAACGATCTAAGATTGCTATCCCTATTTCAGCGTTATAGGTACGAAGCTTTTTTTTTCTCGTGGTAAAATCATCAAATGATTCAACCCAGGGCAGGGCGGGAGGGACTGTCAGACTTGACTGACTAAAATCCACGGTGTCCTTCAATAGCCCTTAACGTACCGGGGTCACGGTAATTCGTGAGTCCCGCGACCATAGGTACGAAGCTGGGAAAAAAAGTGAACGGTATTCTTGTAAGGTAAATGGAACAAGAGCATTGAGCGAAAGATACAGCAAATAAATTAAATCAGCCGAAGCTAAAACAGCAGAGTGAATTTGATGTGTAGCAGCATATTTATATGCACATAACTTCCCCTCGGTAACTTCGTTGTATGTCGGAATCGAGTCCAATATATTCGTACTAAGTGAACGCCTACGTCGTATTTGTTACGGAGAATTTTGTGTGGTCTCTGTTTTTCGTATTTTCTGAAGGTCAATGGAAAAATTGAGGTTGGGAATTGTATTCCCCTTCAGTTTTGTGGAGAAGTTACTTATATCAGGACAAATGGAACCTAGAGGTTTCTGTTTTTCCTGTGCCGTGTAAAACCGTACAAACTATTGGGTTCTAATTTTTTTACTTAGTTTATACATTACGAAGAAAGTAAGCAAAATGGAACTGGTTTAAGATGGGTCTGTGTATAGTTTTTGTTGTTTTGATTGGCGTGACAGTTCTTTTTTTTATCGTGATAAAATCTGCAAATGAGTCCTCCCACCCAGGGCAGAGAGGGAGGGACTGTCAGACTCGTACTGACTAAAATCCACGATGTCCTTCAATAGCCCTTTACGTTCCGGGGTCACGGTAATTCGTTCAGTCCCGCGACCTTGGCGTGACAGTAATGAAAAAGTAGCCAGAGTGCAGTGGTGGCCCAGTCGTATCGGTCGTCAACGTCACAGGTTCGAACCCATCAGACACGCATTACTTTGTATAATTTATTTCATCACCACTTCTCTCAAAACTGTGAAGGAAAACATCGTGAGGAAACGAAATGTCCAAGAAACAAAAATTCGAAGACATGTGACATCTACCAACTCGTACTGGGCTCGCGTTGTGGATTATGGCCAACTCCCTCTCACTAAGAGGAGGCCTGTTTCCCAGCAATGGGAACATTATAGGCTGATGATGAGCGTAATTTAGACGAAAGGTGATCCTTTTTTGTTTTCATCATAGTCCCATTTTTGTTTTCATCACAGTCCGATCTTCCGGGTTAAGCCGCGCTTGCCGAGGTTGATCTGTAGATGGGTGACCATATTTCATAGCGAGTTTCCTCCGTGCCTCGGAAAGCACGTAAAGCCGTTGGTCCCGGCTGTCATTTGTAGAGATCTTTGACAGTCGTTACTGTTAGTCAGAAGCTCTAAAGTCTGACAACCAGTCTTACCATGGGGTATCGTATTACCCAGTTACTGAGTTGTGAAGGTCCGACAGGCAGTCGCTCCATGTAAAATACTGATATCCAGCTGCATCTGGTTTGACTGGAAGCCGACCCTAATATAGTTGGGAAAAGGCTGGGCAGATGATGATAGTCCCATTACTAATTCCAATTTATTTAGGCTTAGCGCTGCCTTTTCTTCCGTACATCTCTACCAGCCGTATTTTCAGAATACACATTTCAAGATGTAGCATATTTTACCAAAAATTACCAATATAACATTTCGATTATCGTACCTCACTGATTTTCTTCTCATATTCCCTAACTATTGGCAAGGTGGTGGTCTTCGGCAGAGAGCTAAAGACCTCATGCTGCAGGTAGTACCGGAACTCGTCGAAGGTCAGCTCCTGTGAGGATCTGAAGTGGTCCAGACCTTTCTCCACGCCGTAAAGGTCGAGTAGAGTTCCTATGTTCGCTGTCAGCACCTGGAAAGATGAAATTACTTTGAAGGGCATTTTGAGGAAAGTGACAAATTTTTTGCTTGTGGTTTTGAGTGGAAGTCGAAAATATATCCCACGGGACCATAATACCGGGAAAAAATGTGTTCCTATGTGTTAATAAACTATCTGCTTATCAAATTTTATACAATTCCATTTAACCATTTTTGGGTGACAGAGTAACAAACATCCATCCATGTTCACAACTTTCTGCATTTGCAATATTGGCTGTGGCCAGCGGCTTTGCCCGCTATAACTCAAAAATTATCCCACGGGAGGATAAAATCGGGATAAAAAGTATCTCTTGTGTTAATCCAGGTTATAAACTATCAGCGTGCAAAATATCCACATTCATTAAATCATTTTTGCGTGACAGAGTATCAAACATCCATGCGTCTTCATAAAATTTCGCATTTATAATATTAGTCGATTAGATGTGTGTCAGTTAGTATGTAGTTTAACTAGGTGAGTAAGTACATTGTGGTTATAGTTCTAAGAAGGAGAGAGATCAATGAACTGTGGCGCTAATAATATAATCATGCGTAATACTAATAACTGTTAATTGTTTTTTAATGTAGGTTGAGAGTGGGAGACCATACTATAACATACCAATCATACCATACGAGTACCACACGCTATCTTGTTTTGTATGTTTTCATCGGAATTTTAAATTATAGGAGTAAAGATATAGGTATCAAATTGCAAAATTTGTGTATGTGTGCGCTTTTTTACTCTTTCACACAAAAACTATTGAACGGATCTGGATGAAATTTGGTAGACAGATAGTTTCGTATTTTGGATCAATGATGAAAAAATATTGTACATAAATAGTTTCCCCACTGTAATCGGTACACACTGAGTAATAAATTATGAAATATATTACTCAGTCTTCAAAGTGTATTTATCTTCATTAACAAGTACATTTCTTTGTAGAACTATGTTTATTTACCCTAGAAGTTAAAACAAACGCTACCATAAATGTATGTATATGTCGTAGACAGATCGTTGAATTAGCCACATCGTAATATGCCTAGGCAGATTTGTGATCCTCCGGCACTTCATGATCTGCCCAGTTAGTACTTAAGTTAGGCAAATCGACCAGAACAAGCTTTTATTTTTATCATGGTAAAATTATCAAATGAGTCCTTCCACGCAAGGCAGGGATTGTTAGACTTGTACTAACTAAAATCCACGGTGTCCTTCAATAGCCCTTTACGTTCCGGATTCACGGTAATTCGTTAGTCCTGCAACCCTGGCAGGCTTTGGCCCTCTAAAGGCCCCCCTTTGTGCTGACACTCTTTGAGGCGCGCGTTGAACACAACGCGCCGTCGACTTTGTCGTAGTGATTAGATAGATGAAAACACCGTTATTTTTTGTAGATGGTAGATCGTTTCGTGTCCACTATATTTCACGCCGACTAGGACGAGTTAGGTTATTTAGAAGGGTAAATGCCTAGGCATATCATGAGTTGTCTAATTCAACGATCGGCCCGCGACTTATTGTATACAAGTCACAGGTTAGATTCAAGTAGCATTGCCAATCTACCGCTAAGACACTATTCAAACATGTCAGCGGTAGCAAGTTACAACGCTGACTCATTGTTTCTGCTTGCTCCGAGTATCAGCTAACTCAAACACAAAGTAACACGTTTTGAGTTTCAACATCAGTCATTTCAAACATTGTTTAAAAACAATAGTTTATTATGCTTTTGCTCTATTGCCTTTGGGACAATAGTGTTACCGTTTCCGAAGTTAGTGATGATAGCCTGTATGTTTAGATCATTTGACAGGTTCACTGCTCTGGTAATCTGGCGAGAGGTGTCCCATAAGTTATTATTCTAGAAATCTCCACTATGTACTAGGATTAGTTTGTTTGTAGGAAGTAATCTCTGGAACTGCTGCAATGATTCTGAAAATTCTTTCACCAGCTCTGGGCTTCATCATTTCTCAGTATTTTTTTAAATAAGTCTGGACGAAATCGGGGGCGGAAAGCTAATAACTTATAAGAGAATAGTCAACTCTCAAGCCCTTGTCAAACAGACAGGCGTGACGAATGCGAGGCGAGGCGTTTTTATTTGTATGGAATTGTTTGAATCCAGTCACAGCGAAGCGCGAAGCGAAAGCGATCCGATAGCGTGACAGAACTATCGGACTGACGTCTCGCTTTGGAAACGCTTCGCTTTCGCCTGTCTGTTTGACAAAGGCATCACTGCTTTTGTTGGAACCAGCCAGAAAGTTTTCAATCAAATACCTTGACTCTAGTCTAGTTTAGAGTGAAAGGGACAAAGCCTGCGATGGAGAAACATCTAACTTTAGAAAGATTCGGGTTGTATGCGTACGGGAACACAGAATCAACTATATTTATGTAAGTATATTGAGAATCTCCTATAACAAACTACTGGTGTGTGTGATGCCGTATAGTCCAAGCAAGATAAGATAAGAGTCTGTCATAAAGTCATTAGATGTTTTACGAGCGTGTTACGTTTTGAGTTACTAAACGTTGTCTTATGTATTGGGCTGCCTTTAATAGTAGACTAATTTGTCAGAGATGAGATTATGTGGTTTGATGATGTAATTAGGTAAGTAATTTGTTGTAGATTATTAACGCTAGCCGTTTTAAACTGATAACAGAATGAATAGGAAGAAAAATATGAATATAGAGACTAAACAAGTTGTGTCAGACTTACTTGTTCAAGTAAGTCTGACACAACTTGTTTAGTCACTGAAATATTAATTTTAATTAAACTTTTTTGATAAAAAAAAAATCCTTAAATACCTACCTGTTATTTTCCTTACCCCCAATATAAACGATTTTATGGCAGAAAGATTTAGAAAGATTGCAACACGCCTCATTTAATTGGCCCCACTAAGTTTCGCGGGTGCGATTCTCACACGGAACAAATAATTGTTTAGCTTACAGATGTTCCAGGTATCTTTTTGTGTATACGAGTTTAACGCGAACAGGAGAATATTTTTAAATAAAATAAAAATACGTACGTTTACTTGCTTAAAAGACAATTAGGTATGTTTCTGAAGCCTGCGGCCGTATTATGACGTCTTAAAACCAGTCTTGTTCCAGTGAGTGAAAAAGACAGAGCTATACAAGTCGTCTAGCGCCACCTCGCTTACTCACTGGAAAAAGCCTGGTTTTAAGACGTCACAATACGACCCCTGATAGGTATAGACAATATGGCATTATGTCACCATGGGCGTATCCGCCAGTAATAGGTAGGTAGGTACTTTGTTTGTCAAACTCATTAGAATGATTGACACTCCAGTAACCAGATATGTCTTCTAAACTGGCAAGAAATGAGTGTATGCGTCATGTTTTGTGGTTGTTCCACTACAATCACATTTTTTTTAATGTTTGTATATTACGAACTCATAAGCATTTATTTCAGTTTGGTAGTTAGAATTGTCAAAAAAAATGGAGTAAAGGCTACCTACAGTCCCGGTCCCAGAACTGTATCTAGTTGCCAGTGTTAAGGACGATGCAATCCTTCTACATCCTGTTATTTTGTCGATTCTTCCTTCGACAAAATCAAGGGTCAGTGGGTAGCCTTAGAGGCGGATTCAAAAATTGGCTATTTGACAGTAGCTATAAATTACAAATAAGTATAATTAGTCCGTCATTTAGAGTTTAAAAAAATAACGGACACGTATTTTTTTCTTTTGTAAAATCAATGAATATTCAACAAAATACAACGCATCAAAAGTCGAGAGTGGGGGCTCGTGACGTCAGAATTCAGTGGAAATTGTACAGAATTGTGACGTAATGCCAATTTTGAAAGCATCGTACCTCCGTCAATTTTGGTTTACGTAACAAAAGAAAAAGTACGGGTCGAATATTTTTTGATAATCTAAGTGACGGACTAATTATAATTTTTCAGTCAAATAGCCAATTGTATCCTATCTTCTGGTATTCAATGTTAAGAAATTGTTCCACTGGCTGATCTTTTATTATTTAGTGTTTTAGACAAATAATATAATTGCACATAACATGACATAGACATACTCTCTGGGTGTCATTTATCTATAATATGTATGTATTTAGAAATATATAAGTATGTTTATCAGCTGTCTAGTACCCATAACACAAGCTCTGCTTAGCTTGGGACTAGATGGCGTTGTGTGAAAAAAAAAAAAAAAAAAAAAAAAAAAAAAAAAAAAAAAATACTGCTAATGTCACACACAACATGTTATCTCGTCTTGATGACTTTACCGTGACAGACGATGAATAACCAACTGGTTTCTATATCTGGGAAGAACAGACGATGACGTCAAATATCAAGGATATACAATAAAGAATAAAAACAAAATGGCGACGGCGAAGAACTGTCTCAGTTACAAGTCAGCGCTTCAAGCGATGCATCCGTTATTATTCAGAAGCTTATTAGTCAAACTATGTGCGCTGTCTGTCCAATACTTGTAGGGCTACCAATCTAGACTTTTACTTTTAAAAAGTAAGGTTTATTCATTTGGATGTAGGGGGTAATTCTTCAGAAATACTGATCTGATTCTGATGTAAATATTTCCTCTAATTTCTGAGTGGCACACAAGGATAACTGCAGGCAAAAAACTAGTGTTATCAATTTATAATTTATACTTCTAATTGATAATTACTTATATCACAAGTCTGCCGAACTATTGATTCATCATTTCGTTCATTTTATGTCAAACAAAAAACAGGCACCAGTCATCCATCCACAGTAAGATTATTTTCTAATTACAATTAAGTAGGTATTTTACAATGATAGCTCTGTTTAATGCTAGACATATTATTAAAATCTAACATAATAGAAGCCTGTTTATAATCGTTGCATCAACCTTGAGTTGTTCCACATACTTATGTAAATAGGAACTATTTGCTTTTTTGCCAAAGTAATTCAGCTATCGTTATAAGTACGGTATAAAGTGTTTTGCCAAAACTTTTATTGGGGCACAGCTAAGGAGTGGAATTCCCTGCCATGGTCTCTGTTTCCCGAGAGCTATAACCTTGGGGTTCAAACCAAGAGTGAATAGGTTAGTCTAGGCAAGCTTGCTTCACCGTCGACCACATCTTCGCTTACCATCAGGCGAGGTGGTGGTCAAACGTGAATATATCGTTAAATAATTATGCAAGAATTATTGGAAAAAAAACACTACGTACTATGTTCTGTTGTCGTGTTATAAGCTACAATGTCACTTAATATACAAATTTGGTAAAAAACATGGTAACCCTGGTCGAGTTCAATAACCAACGATAACTTAGTGATTCATGTAATGTTTTGTTGTTCACTGCGGGCTCTGTGTCGGTGGTGGATATAATTCACCATTTCAATATTAATATGGGCATTGTGTCTTTGATTTCTGTCTCTTCAAGAACTTCCTTTTTCTCTATTTATAGAAATGATTCATAAAATGAACATTGCATAGATTAATATTGGTTAATGACTGCTATTCGGTTTAATGAAAAAACTTGATGGTTCTCATTCTTTGTGATAATATGATGTGTTTCTCTCATTTTCAGGGATCTCACTCTGGATTGGGTACAGCAAATCTAGCGGGGTACTAATTGCGTAATTTCCTAAATACTTGACAATTCAACTGTATATATTTATTTATTTCAGTTGTAAGTATATTGTGTTATATAAGTTGTACGGAAATAGACAAACTTTTGAACATACTTATGCGTTGTAAGAAAGGGATTTGTTTCCACAACCTTTGTTAAATAAGAGAATAATAGAAAATGCGTTACGCAAGTGGTGCACAACCATCTACTTAAAGCTGAAAATATTCAGACATTCAATAAGACTTTTTAGGTTAATCTTTGCCTTTTTTTCGTGGTAAAATCATTAAATGAGTCCCCGCTCCACATAGAACGCGGACTCCCAGACTTGTGCTAAAATTCACGGTCTTTCTTCAATAGCCCTATACGTTCCAGGATCAGATTTACCAGTTTAGACAGTCCCCCAACCTAGCTTCTTTGCCTGTCACGTTATTTCAATAAGCTATCGAGATTGTGTTTGCAACTGCACGCCAAACGCTTGTGGGAGTAATCATAGTTGTGCGTCTCGCAATCATATTATGAATCATAGCTATTACTACATGAATACTATGCTCACTGGTAATGGGAAGTAGAGTGACCTTACTCCCACACGTCTGGTAAGTATTTAGCGTAACTATCAAGTGAATAAATTTACACTGTTCTGTTTGTAATAGTCTCGTTCTCGCTTATAGCAGTTCTCAACTTAGGACCCATTAATATTAGTAGTAATTTTTACCCGTGGTGTTGGGCAACTGGACTTCTCCCAAATGTGCCTTTGTGCCTATTGGCTTTGTTTCGTTCTGTCTCCTGCTTCAAATGGATGAAGTGGAAACATAATAATATTATGATTCCTACTCCTCCACTATTCTTTTCTGATTCATTTCGTTGCAGGATCCAAGACAGGTAAATTCATTCTCCGGGACACGTCGAGCTTCATTGTCTCGGCGCTTTACTGGTGGTTGTCACTGTTGATTCTGGCTTTCAAGAGTTGCAATGGTTTGGGAATAGTAGTAGTAAATAAAAAAAAACGGACAAGTGCGAGACGGTCCTGTACCATTATCTATAAAAACCGCAATTAAATCGGGTTTATTGAATGGGAGCCCCCTTAAATATTTATTTTATTCTGGTTTTTAGTACTTAATAGTTATAGTGTCAAAAAAAACAGCTTCTGTGAAAACTATTGTCTAACTAACACAGACACTGACAGACACAGATAGTCAGATGGGCAGACAGTCAGATGAACGGACAGTGGAGTCTTAGTAAGTACCTAATAGAGCCCCATTTTACCCTGTAGATACGGAACTCTAAATCGAGCTGCAAGCTCATGACTGCGGTGGCTTAGTTGGTAAAAGCGTCCGATGTACCGGAATGATATCGGAAGATCGCAGGTTCAATTCAGTACAAGTCTGACAGTTCCTTCCGCCTTGGCTTGGATGAAAGGACTCATTTGATGGAAAAGGGTTCAAGTTCTGCTCGCAATCGATATTGATTTCCACAAAAAAGTTTAACGATTCGCGACGCGTTACGTATGAAAATGTTAATAAAAGGTAAAGTTTTGTGAACACGTATTGAAGTTAAAAGAATTTGAAAGAGGTAGAATTATAACCTAATAGCTAACGTTAAGTACCTACCTTTAACGCACACACCTATTTTATTTATTATCACATATCGACCTTTAGCGAGGTCGATATGTGATAATAAAATAAGGTGAATCGTCCAAGCCCGGCAATAAATAGCTTTTACGTTGAAACCTACTTAGTATAAATCAGTAGAGCAAGTTACATTCGGTATGCTACATTCAAGTGGCCATTGGTCACAGTAGGGTCACGCCAGGGTCAAACTGACTAATAAGGACAGCTGGTATCTTTAGGGTCTAATATGGACACCCGGATGTGACCTTCACATTTATTATGTCAAATATATTTAAATCACTTTATGGAATGTTCTTGTATGTATGTACTTTATTTTAGTCTTTGTTGTAAAGAGTTTGTGAGTAAATATAGTGCAATGATGCCTTGTTTTCAGTTTACAGGAGTTGCAGTTATTAGGACTGTTTGGAACTAAGGCTTTTACTAAATAAAACATCTCCGTTTTTCTAACGAAAAATAGATATTGGACCTCTTTTTTCCTGTAGGAAATCTCTTTGTACCGTTTACACCATTGTCCAGTACCATTAATGGTGCAGACGAGACTAATTACTTTTGTTTGCACCATTAGGTATAAAGTCCACATTTTGATAGGTAAAGAAGAAAAATATTTACTTTCAGAATATCCGTAATGTAGTTGAGGGTTGAGACTACGAAAGGTAAGATGACTAATCAAACTATGTAGTTATTCCTGAAACATATTAATATGTATAACTACTCCTTTTTTTTTTGCGTGGTAAAATCGTCAAATGAGTCCTCCCACCCAGGGCAGAGCGGGAGGGACTGTCAGACTCGTACCTACTGACTAAAATCCATGGTGTGCTTCAATAGCCCTTTACGTTACGGGGTCACGGTAATTCGTACAGTCCCGCGACCCCGGCAGGCTTTGGCCCTCTAGGTATAACTACTCCTGGATATAGACCGTCAAGACTGCCATGAAAAATATAATTTAACTAGCTGTACCCTGCCCCGCTTCGCTGTGGCACAAAAAACTGTTTTTTCAACAAAAAATAAATAGATAAAAACAATCCTAATGCGCATTATATATCATGCTAAAATTTCTTCTCATGTGACTGCGTCATTACGACTGCAGTTGTCAGCGAGTGTTATGCTCGCTTCCGGTAGATGGCGCGGTCACTGGTACAGAGCTGATCGTTAAAAAAACTGTTTTATCGCGGTTGCGAATATGTGACTGATGCAAAAAATAGATAAAAACCATCCTTGATGTGGATTACATATCATGCTAAAGTTTCAGCTCAATCAGTGCAGTACTTTTTGAGTTTTTAAAGGATACACAAACCAACATAACATTTTTATATATATATACTAGCTGTACCCCTGCCACGCTTCGCTGTGGCACAAAAAAAAAGTTTTTTCGCGGTAGCGGATTTGTGACTGATGCAAAAAATAGATAAAAACAATCCTTGATGTGGATTATATATCATGCTAAAATTTCAACTCAATCGGTGCAGATCTCTTTGAGTTTTTAAAGCATACACAAACCAACATAACATTTATATAGATAGACTAGCTGTACCCTACCCCGCTTCGCTGTGGCACAAAAAACTGTTTTTTCAACAAAAAAAAAATAGATAAAAACAATCCTTGATGCGGATTATCATGCTAAAATTTCTTCTCATGTGACTGCGTCATTACGACTGCGGTTGTCAGCGAGTGTTATCCTCGCTTCCGGTAGATGGCGCGGTCACTGGTACAGAGCTGATCGTTAAAAAAACTGTTTTTTCGCGGTTGCGGATATGTGACTGATGCAAAAAATAGATAAAAACAATCCTTGATGCGGATTACATATCATGCTAAAGTTTCAGCTCAATCAGTGCAGTACTTTTTGAGTTTTTAAAGCATACACAAACCAACATAACATTTTTATATATATAGATAGATAGACTAGCTGTACCCTACCCCGCTTCGCTGTGGTACAAAAAATAGTTTTTTCAAAAAAAAAATAGATAAAAACCATCCTTGATGCGGATTATATATCATGCTAAAATTTCAGCTCAATCGGTGCAGTACTTTTTGAGTTTTTGAAGCATACACAAACCAACATAACATTTTTATATATATAGATAGAAGAAGAAGATAGAAGATAGATAGAAGATAGAAGATTAACAGTGGTTTTTATAGGGACCGTTTAAAATCTTTCCAGTTTTATGAGTATTTCACTTCCTTAAATAATATTCCCTGTTTAATTAATTATCCTGTGCATCTAGGTACGTAAACAATTTACTTTTGTATTTAGCTATTTACTCAGATTGTAAACGCTAGTTTACACAGTCTAGACAACATAATAGCTGTAACGATAATCGTGATTAAATAGCGTCAGACTTATTGTTTTGCTATTTGAAGTCATCGCTCGATTTATAGAAACTATACAGGGTGTAAGAGACATCGACGCACAAACGGTTACCATGGGTCCAGGACATGATTCTGGACGGACTTTTTATTTTATTTTTATATATATAATTTTTTAAATAGTGGTCCGCGCATTAGGTACTACAGGTACTGCGGTACTTGATACAGTATTTAGGTATACGATGACCTTTTATTTGAACTTTTATAAACAGCTGAGAAAACACCCATTTCTAGTATTATTTACATTGCTACTTTTAGTGAAAGTTTTTTTTATCGTGGTGAAATCATCAAATGAGTCCTGCAACTAACTAACTGAGTAATTTGTGAGTCCTGCAACCCCGGCAGGCTTTACTTTTAGCGAAATAATTACTTTTTTATTAATAATATCATTGGGTTAAGTAAGAATAACGATTATGAACAGTCTAAAGTAAAAAAGAAACTCAAAAAAAATGAGAAAATTAGGAAAAATCCGACGAAAAATTCCAACACGGGGGGGTCCAGAATCATGTACTCAACCCATGGTATCCGTTTGTGCGTCGATGTCTCTTACACCCTGTATACGAGTATCTAAATACTACATAGCTATGCTATACCAAATTGAATATATCTAATCTATCACCCACGAATATAGTATGTTCCTACAATGATATCAGTTTTATGTCTAGACAAGTCGCGACCTTCATAGTGCGACATTCATAGAATGAAAATGTGAGAAAAAAAAAATGACTAGGGTAATGGCACCAGTGAATGAACACTTAAGCAATTTGCGAACTTTAAAAAATATTTACTGTGGGTTATCACTAATGAAAGCGGCCGAAATTTGTTTTACAGTGTTAAGAATATATTCAAAAATCATTTTTAGGTACGTTTTACAACATAACATTCACAGTTTTATTATAATAAGCAGTAAATCGGAAAATACCCCAAAACTCTAGTGAATGAACGGCGTTTTCTAGTAAATGAACGAAATGAAACCAGTGAATGAACAAAATTGTTCGTTTATTAATTACACTATTACAGTCAAAATATTGCAATAAATGCGGTGAAAAAATCAACATTTCTTTAAAAATCTTCAATGTATTAATAGAAAAAATAAAAATAAAATCTTCTCAAAACAAAACCTCTAAATCTTACCTTAATTCTACAAACATTCATAGACCTCTCAGGCACGTTAAAATCTTTTATTACAAAGTAAAAACAATATTTACTAAGCTAATACCTAATTAACTAGGTAACTAAAAACTTCTTGGTCATATATTGTTTACAAATTTAAAATTTAATCAGTTTTCAATTTAAATAATCTGGTACAAACTAACTTTACCGAAGTACTGAAACTTGGCGTAAATAACAAGTAATCATACGTAACTAAAATCACAATAAGTGAGTCGAAATATAAGCTAACCACAGTCTTAATTCGTTTAACTTTATTGACGTTAGGATTCCTTAGACATCCTTTTGAATATTTTACTTATTCTATATCTCTAAATGTTACATTATTAAAAGAGATCAATCCACGTCTGGAATAAGCAGGCTCACTTAATACACGTTCTATGTCTTCAAAATCTACTTCAGACACATCAGGTACATTTGGCTTTACGAAACTAACAATGTTATCACATACCGCTTTTTTTCTAAGAAAATCTATCTTACATTTCTTTTCTTGATCGTTTACCATAAGGACTTTGTCTACATAGTGACGTATTCTTTTATCAGTTTTGAATTTGGCCATAACATATTTTCCGTGAAGATCCTTAGTTGACACTGGTAAGTCATTCATTCCAATTTCATCATTTTGTTTATCTTTATTTACCGGACTAGGTGTTTGTAAGTGTTTCTCAGTTTTGTTCTGTTCTTTGCGTTTTTGTGAAAGCTTTTCTTCTCTATCCTTGTTTTTGTTTTCTTCCAGTTTTCTTCGTTTTTCATTTTCTTTTGCCTCTAATTTCCTTTTTCTTATATGCGACTGGGGTCGTCTTTTATATCCAATGCTTGTTCTTCTGTTAAAAACTCTTCGAGTTCCTTAAACCAAGCTCTGATAGCTTGTTCAGTAACTGCAGCTCTGCCTTTGGATATAATCTCCGCATTCCTTTTTGTAATCTCAGGATGCCTTTTTAAGAAAAAACTAAGCCACTTTTTTCCTGGTCTATTCCCGGTAAACTTATTTTTCCTATTATTAGTGGTCATAAAATTTTCAACAGTATCGAAAACTTCTTCTGGGTGCATTGGAAAACCTAATTTAGCTTTATTTATAATCCAGTCAGAAATCTTAGCTTCTTCATCTACAGTAAGCTCGGACTGAGGGCCCATTTTTCTTTGCAAAAGTACCTTGTTTGTGATTTTCAAAATCAAAATCAAAATCAAATCATTTATTTCAAGTAGGCCAGTTACAGGCACTTTTGAATAGTCAAGAGACAAAAGTAAAATAAAATAGTTTAAAATTGTTTAAAATTAGTTAGGGTGCTACAGTCCCAGTCACAAGACATAAAAACTTGTGAAAGTACTGTAGATGCCCATTCCAAAGCGTAGATCTCTATGGAGAAGAACAGGCAAGAAACTCCATGGACACTCTTTTTCAATCGCCAAAATTATAACAGAACCTTTGTTACATCATTCAACTTGAGATGGTACATTATGTCAGAACGATGTAGCAAGTAAAGTGTCCATAGGAAATTCATATAAAAAAAGACAATTCAATAAAATTATAAATAATTAAAATAAACCGGGGCTGCTAAGAGATGACCAGTCACGACTGACAGCGCCCGTTCACGAACATGACACATGCATCAGCATCACTCAGCTCAACCATTTTGAAGGGAACTAAATGATCCGACACACGCGCCACCATCAGCGAGTCATTTGAGTGAGCATTTATTATGTAAAGTCGATTTTGGTATCTTGTACACATTACTTGCTTTATTGATACTTAGTTCTCCATTAGCAATTGACTTAAGAGCTGCTTCAAGTGCTTGATGACTGTATTGAAACCTATTGTACTTCTTTTTGAGATCCATGGTAATCTAAATGGACAAGAGAAAAATGAACAATTTTAAACGATTGCCATATTATTTTTCTACCTGTAGGTAAGTGCCTACTTACCTACAGGTAGAAATACCAAATTTCTTGAGAAATCTGTCTTAAAATATGTAGTGTTCATTCACTGGATTTTATGAACCAGTAAATGAACATACCTGTCCCAATACTGGCCAAAAGATCGGAAATCTATTTAAGAAATAGCTCCCAAAACATGAACCTTATAGCATTAGCGTAAGTTATGTTTTTAAACCAAAACGTGATTTTTACGATTACCCAGTGAATGAACACCCGTTCATTCACTGGAATTTAAACGATTTTTTGATGCAATGCTGGGACACTTAATAATTTAATATAACTGACAAAATCGCAAATAAATGGATTTGAAACACAATATTAAACTACTATCCTACGATAATAAACAAATAACCCATCAAAAATACCGTTATTTACATTACAATGTCAAATCAAAAAAGATTCCACTTACCTCAGTCCTAAACTCTAGCCCGAACAAATAAAAATTTCACTATCGACTTAAACTTTAACCACTCGCCATTTTGGAATGAATTATGATATTAAACGTGAATGTGACCACTTAAATGGGAAATAGAGTTGCAATTATGAAAAAAAATACTACACATTGTAGAAACGTTCAGATTTCTTATTTTTTGAATAAAACTGCGTTTTGTTCATTCACTGGGGGGTGTTCATTCACTGGAGCACTTACCCTACAGTATTTGAACATTAACATCATGCTTGTAATTCAAGCGAAGCCGCTGGCAACTTCTAGTTTGATGTAGTTTAATTGATATAAAAAATACGGAATAAAAAACAAAAGATATAAAAGTATATTCGACAACAACGCTTTTCCTAAGGTGATATTCGGGCCATTACAGACAAAAGCTATTTACTTAGGTGCAAAATTATTAAGTGAATTCATCAAAATTGTATATTGATATTATCCATAGTAGGTAATAGTGTGTCTGGCATTTATTGCAATAATAATATTATGTCGTACATGGTATTATTGCATTTGCAATAATTAACAAGTCATTGAGACAGCATAGCTATGATATTGTGTGGCATTCTTAGCTATGTGCAATTATTTTGTATCCATATTAATATTATATAGAAAAACGTTGCCCCATACTAGGAGAAATTCCTAGTGTGGGGAAACGTTTTTTTTAAAAAGAAGAAAAGAATATAGCAGAAAAGTTTGTTTGTTTGACCGTGCTAATCTCAGGCTATTGAAGGACACCGTGGATTTTAGTCAGTACGAGTCTGACAGTCCCTCCTGCTCTGCCCTGGGTGGGAGGACTCATTTGATGATTTTACTACGTTATAAAAAAAACTCAGAAACTACTGGTTTGTATTGAAAACTTAATGTTTTGTGTTGGATAGTACCTACATTTATTGAGGAAGGTTATGGGCTAAAGTATATAAAATCACGCCACGACTGTGACGAGCAGCGAGAGTGAAGCGACGGGGAACAGTTAAGCCTTTGTCAAACAGACAGGCGTGACGAATGCGAAGCGTGACGTTTTTATTTGTAATGTATGGAATTGTTTGAATCCAGTCACATAGAAAAGCGAAAGCGATCCGATAGCGTGACAGAACTATCGGACTGACGTCTCGCTTCGGTTCGGAAACGCTTCGCTTTCGCCTGTCTGTTTGGCAAAGGCATCAGTGATGTTATGACTGCACTCTATAAGCATGCAATTGTAAGTTACAATTTTCAATTATAAATTATTATCTGGACCTTTTCTCATGAAAGATAAAAATATATAATTGCGATTGTCTCAGTTATAGATTCCTTTTCATTGGTTTAGTGTTTGAAAGCGTGATTGCTGAACATGAAGTTGGTTAGATTCTCAGGTCGAAAGAATTTTATACCAGAGGTCGCAATAAGGTAGAGTTATTTTAGTACTTGCATCGAAATGTTGATATTAACATGGATCTTCTCGGGATTTCTAAGAGACAATCTCGTGTGGAAAACAGTATTACAAATAAATAATAATAATAAAAACATCATAGATAGATTACACAAATAAATTGTGTAAAAGTAAATAACTTTTTTATTTAATAAATCACGAGATTTTTGTGCTCTTTAAAAGTAATTCCGGGATTTGGGACATATCCACTTTATTCTTTCGCTGTATGAAATCAGTATAAATACGTGAATAAATCTACCTAATTCCGACCTATGATTATTACTGAGCTTTATCATTAGGAATTTCTCAGCAGCAACCACAGATCTTGAATTTGCGTCCGATTTATTGTGCCGGCCCATGTAGGGAAACTTAAACCAACATAGGGGAATAGTGTATAAGATGAGGACGCGAGGTATAATGGGGACATACACTTTTTAGGCATACTTAACACAACACTAAAGTAGCGCAAGCGCCATCAGGACGTAAGTAATTTGCAAGCGGGCATTAACAAATAGCGTCCTGTTGGCACTTGCGCTACGTTAGTATTGTGTTAAGTTTGCATTAAGTGTGTGATTTCCCATCATACCTCGCGTCCCCGTCTTATACACTGTTCCCTTACTTGACTTCCTTACCTCCTTCCACTATCCGCTAATACGATTGTACGTAGGTTGATCCATCATAAAAGGGTTGAAACAAAAAGTTTCTTTTTATCGTGGTAAAATCATCAAATGAGTCCTCCCACCTAGGGCAGGGCGGGATGGGCACGCCGCAATCGCGGCGGTAAGACCCCTCTTTGAGGAGTGGCTGGATAGGCGTCACGGCGTCCTTACCTACCGCATGACGCAGGTCCTCACCGGACACGGAAGTTTCGGGAGGTTCCTGTGTCTGATAGGGAGGGAAGAAACGCCTGGGTGTCACCACTGCGAGGATCGTCCGGAGGACACGGTGGAGCATACGGTGCAGGACTGCCCTGCTTGGGCAGAGCACCGCCGTGTCCTCACGACGGCGATAGGCGGAGACCTCTCGCGCCCGGCATTGGTCGAGGCCATGCTGCGGGGCGAGACGGAGTGGGAAGCGGTCGCCTCCTTCTGCGAAGCAGTCATGCTCGTGAAGGAGGAGGCGGGCCGCCTGAGGGAGAGGACAGCGTCCTCCCTCCACCCCAGCCGCAGTGGTAGACGCCCACGGCGTCGGACGTCGCAGGACGATCTCCGGCCACCGTAGGCGCGGGCATGCGGGCAGCGAGTAATGGGCGACTCGCTGTCCGACCATGGACCATGCCCGGGTCGACGGCGCGTTGTGTTCCACGCGCGCCTCAAAGAGTGTCAGCATAGTGACGGGGCCTGTAGAGGGCCAAAGCCTGCTGGGGTCGCGGGACCAAGGGATTACCGTGACCCCAGTACGTAAAGGGCTAGTGAAGGACACCGTGGATTTTAGTCAGTACAAGTCTGACAGTCCCTCCCGCCCTGCCCTGGGTGGGAGGACTCATTTGATGATTTTACCACGATAAAAAAAAAAAAAAAAAAAAAAAGGGCAGGGCGGGAGGGACTGTCAGGCTTGTACTGACTAAAATCCACGGTGTCCTTCACTAGCCCTTTACGTACCGGGGTCACGGTAATGGGTAAGTCCCGCGACCCCGGCAGGCTTTGGCCCTCTACAGGCCCCGTCACTATGCTGACACTCCTTGAGGCGCGCGTGGAACACAACGCGCCGTCGACCCGGGCATGGTCCATGGTCGGGCTGCGAGAGGGTTTTCAAAAACAGTATTGAAAAGTGAGTGTCCTATTAGTTAAACTTCTAGCTTACCTTCTAGTGTGATATTATGTCAGTAGGTAGTTAAATATTAGTAGATTTCGCAGCATTTAAGTGGGTACATGTTAAATGTCATTTTTCGCGTGAAAGTAGGCTTCCACGCTTGACATTATCAGCAGTGTCAGGGTTGCCTCATAATTACAGTTTATAATATTTTATTATGTATTTAATATCCAATTATTATTTATATTTCGATTTTGGTATATAATTTACTTTTGAATTCAATAAGGGTATATTTTTTATTGTGCAAATATTGCAGACCACACAAAGGTAACCTTTTAAGTTTTTGAATCGCTTTGTAATTGTATGGTGGAGAAAATATTCAGTTTACCTTTAATTAAAGTAAATAAACACGTATTATAATGCTGAATGGGTTTCATTTCTCATAAGTAAATACAGGGATGGCACGTGAGTGCGGCCCTGGGCTTATAATATTTATGCAACTAATGTAATTTTATCATAAACCTGTGTTCAATAAAGCGCCAGCCAGGTACTTAAACGAAAAAAAAAAAACTCAATGTTATCCATTGTCTTTACAACTGTTGTGCTTTGGGGGCCTTTTATATCCACGGGACCCTGGGCTGTAGCTCAAAATGCCCTTACTTAGATCCGGCCCCGAGTGCACAGTTTTTTGATACTAAAAGCTCGCAATCTCCAGGTAAAAACCAGTGACTGGTATTGAATAACATTACCTACCTAAAGTAGGCCACCACATCACACGCCACAGTGCCTATGACTGGACAATATGCACCACTTTGGAGCAAAACATTTTTTAATTTAATTAAATATTTACTCACATAGTAAGACCACTAAATCTGGCACGTCTTCAACAATTATCCATGATTTCGTAAATTAGAGCAATTTAATACGACACAGAAGAGTTTAGGTCTTATTTATATTTGCAATGGATATATCTTGATGTCGAATTTCATCGTCTAAGAGTATGATTCATGTATGTGTTACAGGGCTGGCCCTAGGCTCACTAAACCATTTTGAAGTCCTCTGTATTAATAGATTTATTAGACACAAGGACACTAGACATATCTTTCCGTAGCGAATGGAACATGCTAAAATAAAGAAAGAAAGAAATATTCGATAGAAAGATGGACTTTGCTTGATCTACGAATACCCAAATTCTCGATGCAACACATAAAATTGTTGTTTTGTAAATTCTGTAATCCGTCAGATGTTGCCAGAAATGTTGTCAGCAATTCCTAAAGATAAAACCTGACCAAGATTAAAAACAATTTATCTGTCAGTTAAGCACACATTGCTCCATCTCCTAACCTGCCTTCTTTGCCCAAACGAGAAAGAAGAGAAAACGAGTAGCAAAAGTGATCTCTGTGTTGCGAAGTGTTATCCAAAGCGCCATGGAGGTGGTGAAGTTTTATGCAAACAAAATACAAATATCTGTCCAGCCAGCGAAACAAAGAAGAAGAAGAATAGGCAAACAGGCCAGTGCAAGTGACATTCAACCTTACAGTGGTATTTATGAGGTCGACTGTAAAAAATAACGAGGCAGCCCTATACTTGATACTGTCGCATCGTCTCCTAAAAGGGAATGTCGTCCTTACCTTTAACGACACGTGAACACGAATGCGCGACTTGCGACATTAATTACGAAGTAAATAGCAAGTTTTGGGAGATCGTTTCGGATCTCAGCCGTATGTAATAATCTTCAAGGACAAGCTGCGCTCTCCTAGGTTTGTCTGTGGATGGGTTACTATCCATTACAATCATACCGAGTTTTGGAACCTCAGAAAGCAGTTCTGGCTTTCATTTGTAGATCTAAGACTGGTCTCTACAGAAGATTTAATCTTCACAGGTTGATAGTGGCCCGAAGACTCTGATGAACAGTTTTATTAGAGGCCTAAGTGGTATGGTATTGCCCAGTGCCGAAAATAGGGGTGTGCCAAAGGTGCCCAGGCACAGAGCGTAAACCCTAGAGGGGCGCACAAATGGCTAAACCTGGACCACAATAACCAGACCAGTGCTGAGTTAAAGAAGCTTGCTCTGGGCTCATAAGAGGCTATAGTTACTGCACTGGTATTACGCAGTATTATCGTGGAGGTTGTTTAGACAGTCGCTCTATGTAAAATACTAGTAGAACTTAGTAGAATGCAGACCCTAACATAGCTGGGAAAAAGTTAGGCAGATTTATGATGCTTCGTGGCTTGATGTAGTTAGACGAGTACTCAGTTGGAGTCTTTTCTATCGAACATCTGCATCACTTTAATGCAGGACCATTGAAGACATTGCCACACGATAGTTCAAGCCCATCTTATGAGCCAGCTTTCATAAAATAGACCAGTAAGCGTCGCCATATCGATAACTCCAAGTAAGAAAGGAATGAAAAAAAACAATCTTATTTTAATACAGTATCAATAACCTTGAGTTAGCGATACTAAAAACCGATATCACCGCAATATAAAATAATGAGATAAATTGATTTGCAGCAAGCGATGCGAGCACTCAACTAATTTGATTTTATTTTCGAGGAGAAGTCTTTACGAGACTATAAAGAGGTTTAAATCAATAAGTAAACATTATTCTATTTTTATTGTGTTTCGTTCTGCGGTTTGTTATCTTCTACTCAGATAAAACCTAATTATTCTTTTTTTTTGCGAAACTAATTTTACCTATCACCGTTACGTTTTCAAAATACCTAAATCTATTCTGGTTCTGATACTTGCAAAGTGAAGTCAAATTTATTCTTTAAATGTTGCCTTCATTTAAAAAAATACTAACACTTCGTTCTTCTTGGCACTTGATGGTATTTTGATATAAGGGGTCGTTTTAAAGTTACACTTTTTTTAGGCAAGTGTTAAACAGATGTTTAACTTTTTCGCTTTTTTAACTTTCTCTAGTAAGATGGTATGTAGATGATGTGCCTACCTACCTAATATTTAAGTTCAATGAAGTTAATGTGATGAATAAATGGTCTATTTTCCTTATAATTTGCTTAATAAGCTTGACGTAGACACTGCTCCATTTTCCTATTCCCAACAGACAGCAAAAACACAATGAAGTATGACACAATCGTCCTACTTTCAAAGAAATATCAACTTAATTGCTTTTTAAATAATTCCGTGCGTTGGAATTAACAGAAATGCTTGAAGTGAAAGCCATACCCCCTCTGATTGTAATTTATGTCAATTATCACTTTTTGTGCCTTTGAACCGGACATGGAATGATAAGGTTATGTTAATTATTTATTTAAACTGCAATCTTTTAAGTAGGTGTTGAGTTAACTGCGTGCACTTTTAATGAACAACCATTTTTGGTAAAATTGTTGCGTGCTTTGGCAAAATTGGTTGAGGTGATAGTAACGCATTTATTAAGCAAAATAATTGTATGTAAAACCTTTTTAAGAAAAAATTATAAACAATTAATTTCAACACCAGATTGCTAAAATAAATTTTCATTTAAAGGTATCTCACACATATTCCTAATGACCGAAGTCATTCCTCCATTGTAGAGTTAAAATCGAATGTTATAAATTAATGTGGACGGGCGAGTCATTTCAATAAAAAAATAATTATATTGTTTCTTCTCTGTCATATCGTTTTGAAATAAGATCTTTGGATAATAGTAGATCAATAAAAAAAATTAAACCTCATTTAATAAAATTTAGTCTTTTTACGAGAATTTTTTTTTAAGATGTCAGGTCCATAATATTTTTTTTTATTTCCTTGCTTTAGTCATATGCAATACAAGCTCGATTTAGACAAATAATTCGTAGGCGTAGATCAAGAAATTATTAAGGTCGATTTCGCATTTTTTATATTAGAATCAATTTGGGTTGTGTGGTAACGTAGCCTTTAAATTTTTCGTAATACAGAAACCTAATATGTCCTAGAATTATAATAATTCAGTATCGTAAAAGGAAGTGATTCATAGATGTGTCTCATTTGTATTCAATGCTCGACTTCGTTTCTTTGATAACTACGAAATGTATTATTACTAAACTCGACACATAGGCCATTTGTCTGCGGATATTGGCAAGTTTGTACTTATCTACATATAGGTACCGTAGTAACATAAACTAGGTAGCGCTCTGCCTAGGTATGTACCGTAGGTATCACAGAAATCTTAATAATTAAGATTTCTGTGGTAGGTATGTATACAATTTACATAAAAATCAATTGCTTGCGGTACTGGCTCAGCGATTGGATTGCTGTGCTGCGTGTCGCGGGTTGGATTACAGCACGATGCAAATATTTGTATGATATACAAGTATGTATGTCGTTGATCCGGGTGTGGACGTTTTGTGAGTTTAAATGTTTGTCAACAAACCCACGATACAGGAAAAACTCCAAGAGCCTAAGTTAAAAAAGAATCATCAAAATCGGTTCATAAACGACGACGTTATCCGCGAACAAACATAAATAAAAAAAACGTATATACGGTCGAATTGACTAACCTCCTTTTTTAGAAATAGGTTAATAAAAAAAAGGTTTTTATTAAAGGTTTTTTTATTTCCAACGTTCTAAAAAAAAAAAAGAATATTGCCGTGCGGTGGTCGTAAAAAACACGAAAATAGTATAAAATTTTGGCCAAATTAATATTCAATTTTGTTTTGTTTTGTTCGTACCAGTAAGTACCTAATATCTACCTGTTTATTACTAAGTAGGTATAAGCTTATAGATAGAAGATAGAATCCCAGAAGTGGCATGTTGAAGGTTAAGCTGTAGCCGTGTTATTATCACAGAAATTGTTAGTCTTATGACCGAACTTTCTTAATGCTGAAATTATTCCAAAGGAAAATGGCGAACTCCTTGGTGACATCATTATACATCAGTCTTGCGTGGCTTTCGAGGTCAAAGACTTCATTATTGTAACATAATCTAGCTTCACTCAAGCCCGTACCACATAGGTTTATAATTCTGCTTAAAGCTAGACTTATCAAATCGTTCTTTGTTACGGCTGTAATGGTGAAATATATAGAGCGAACGGAAACTTTTTGTTTCTTAAGCCTTTGTCAAACAGACAGGCGTGAAGAATGCGAAGCGTGACGTTTTTATTTGTAATGTATGGAATTGTTTGAATCCAGTCACATAGAAAAGCGAAAGCGATCCGATAGCGTGATAGAACTATCGGACTGACGTCTCGCTTCGGTTCGGTGTCGCTTCGGAAACGCTTCGCTTTCGCCTGTCTGTTTGACAAAGGCATTAATCAAAATTCAAACATGCAAGTTTTACTACATTGCGGTATTTTTTTGATCAGCTGAATATATCGTCCTCAATATATACAAACTTGCATGCAAATTCTTTCATATCTAAACAGGGCTATGTGTAGAGTACCCCAATTTGTCAATTTTTCCCAATCGAACATAAACCTTTAACTTTTGTAATTAAGTTGAAAATGTTCAACTTTTGTAATAAAGTTAAAAATGTGTTAAAGATATTTGACAGATTATGGTAGGGTGATGTGCATGTTCCTCAAAACTTAGAGGAATCGTGATTCATACGAAAATAAACCGTGGTAATCCAGAGTTAATGAACACATTCCAACAAGCGACTGTGACCAAGTGTTTGCATACGAATAAAAACATTATTTATATGCAGATATGGTTCATTTTCAGATAAAGCGCGTCTGAGTTCGCTTGTTAGATCTGAGAATAAGTTCTAGACTTCTTAGAGTCTAGTATTTAGCCTAGCCTATATTGACGAGGGTGTCGCCTGCCAGCACGGTACCCTTGACCGGGCCACAGCAAATACTTAGCTAAATAGCCAGAGCGACCACATACTTCAATAAACATAAATACTAATAGTAGGTTCACGTTAGTGCAGTGGTGGATCGATTGGACTGCTGCGCTTTGTTTTGCGGGTTCGATTCCCGCACGGAGCAAATATTTGTTTGATCTACAAGTAGTTGTTTTGGGTCTGGGCGTTTGTGTGTGTGAATTTATATGTTTGTAAACGCATCCACGACACAGGAGAAATTACTAGAGTATGGAAACGTTTTTATTTAAAAAAAAAATTGTATTGAGAAAAAGGATGGTTAACTATATTAAATATGGCGCAAAGGGGTTGTCATATCCAATTAAGGATAAAAGCCCCTAAAAAAAGCTGAATAAAAAGAAAATATTATATACGCATTTTTAAAAATTATTTTAAGAAAAATATATTTTTATATTGTTTTAGGTTTTAGTATTAACAAACACCGTATCTAGTACTGAGCCCATGTTGATTCATCTTGGTAATTGTATTAGCAAAAAAGGAATTTATCTATGAGGACTATTGTGTGCCCATTGATAAATTTCATGTTTTATTTGATCCATATAAATATTAAAAACAAACTATTTACCCAATGCGTTAAATTTCTTGATAAGATAATTCATAAAGAATTTAATCACTCATAGCGAAGTCTTAGTAAGAGTAATAGGGTCCCGATTCAACCTTTTTTTTTACGTGGTAAAATCATCATATGAGTCCTCCCACCCAGGGCAGAGTGGGAGGGACTGTCAGACTCGTACTGACTAAAATCTACGGTGTCCTTCAATAGCTCTTTACGTAGCGGGGTCACTGTAATTCGTGAGTCCCGCTACCCCGGTCCCGATTTACCCTTTGGGTACGGAACTGTAATAACCGGTTTTTTGATAATTTAATAAAGTTTATCTAATAAATTCTTTAGGTTTAATAGGACAATAATAATATTGTGTATTGGTAGAGTACTTACTTAATATAATTATTTATAAATTTTGTGTTCTCTAAACCATTATCTGGGTGATTGACATGTCGGAATTGATATGAACAAAATATCTATACATAATAACAATACAGTAAATAATAATATGTTTATCATAAACAAACATAATTATCTTAAGATATTATTCTATAAGAATATATTTATGAAATTGGTTCACGATAAAAATAAAACTGAAGAGTTGTAAATCTCTTGAAAATAATCTCATTTATATTTTTCCTTTTATCAGAAACATATTATAAGTCCAGCAGTGGGACAATACAGTTAAAAAAAATAACATCCAGCCATGCTTGAAACTACACACACATAGCCAGTTTATATTGACCTCATTTTATATAATCTTTCAGCACAAAAAACGGGCAGCTTATATTGGTTTTCTGTACCTTGATGTGCTGACGTCTGTACTATTAATTGTTACAGAGAGAATTGTGTCGAACTTAAATCTATAAATAGTAATCACTACATAGTATAAAACAAAGTCGCTTCCCGCTGTCTGTCTGACCCTATGTATGCTTAGATCTCTAAAACTACGCAACGGATTTTGATGCGTTTTTTTAAAAGATTGATTCAAGAGGAAGGTTTATATTTATATAACATGCATAATATAGTAGAGATTGCACCCGTGCGGAGCCGGGGCGGGTCGCTAGTTATAGCTAAAATGATGAATCACGCGTTAAATAACAATAAACTCGGGTTATGTTTAACTAAAGGTTTTTGAGAATATAATGTTTATGTAAGCAAAACCACGCGATATGTAAATACATACGTGATATTTTGCGTTTTCCTTAAAATCTTAGTAATTATAGTAAAGTGTAAACTCTATTGTTTAAGTAAGCATAATCCTATAACGTTCCCACTGCTGGGACACAGGCCTTCTCTCTGTGAGTGGGAGTGGGCTGTGCGGGTTGGTAATGTCACAAGTCATCCAATATTTGGTTTTAAGTTTTTTTTCCTAGTGGTCATTCAATGGTCGCGGGACTCACGAATTACCGTGACCCCGGTACGTAATTTAAAGGGCTATTGAAGGACACCGTGAATTTTAGTCAGTCAAGTCTGACAGTGCCTCCCGCCCTGCCCTGAGTGGGATGACTCATTTGATGATTTTACCACGATAAAAAAAGTGGTCACTCAATCAAAAGTTTTTCCCCCATTCTCTCAGTTTCAGTTTATTATTTTTTTACTTTTTCTCAAAATTAGTTCAATCTCGAGTTCTTAGTAATTATTTTGTAAATAATTTTGTGTTGTTTAGTTTATTCAATGTAAAAAAAAATATCATTTGAAAAAAAAAAAAAATTTCTTTATGCCTGGAGAGACAAAGTTGCGAAAGGTGTAGACTTACCTTTAACTTCGACTTGTGCACGACATCTTTATTTTGCAAGGAGTCGAAAGCATGCCAGATGCAATTAGTAACGTTTTTCAATAACGTAGACATTTTCTTGATTCACAATATTTACTTCTAATATTTAGCTTGTTTTTATAAACACGAACACATTTTTATCCAAAAGTACACCCAAAAAAAAAGAACCGCAACAGCTGATTTTTAAATCCAAATTCTTTCCAAATTTAAAATAAACCAAAGCGCGCGTACTATTATTTTTTTTTATTTACAGAGCGAGAATGGCAATGGAAGGACACGTTCTGCCTCCGCCCGCTTAAAAACCAGACTGGACGAACGTCGTGCGATAACAAGGCAAAGGAAATGGCTCACGTCGAACTGAGCAAGCACGCCTGACAGAGTTGACTTGTTTAATACAATGGTAGTTATAGATGAATGCAATGAAATTGAGAACTTTAATAACAGAAGGGTCTAAAATTTTAATTTAGACAGTTTAGCTACAAATAGCAAAGAATAGAGGTAAGTAGTTCTCAATTTCGAAAAAAATATTTTGAGTTAAATTAGTATACTATTACTAAGACTTCGCTGTCCGTCTGTCTGCCCGTCAATCACCAGGCTGTATCTCATGAACCTTGATAGTTAGATAGTTAAATAATTTCACAGATGAGGTATTTCTGTTGCCACTTTCAACAAATAAGTACTAAAAAAGAGAATTAAATAAATTTCAAGGGAATAAAATAATTATTTTACGTTTCTTATATGCCAAACCCAATATAATAATAATAATTTATTTATTTAATTTGACAACACTGGTCCAATGGTTAGTACAACAACAACTTATTAACTAAGGATTAGTAGTATTAATTAAATTTAATTAAATCAAATCACATTAACAACATAATCAAAAATAACATACTCAAATACATACATCATACATAATCAGAATAAAATAATCAAAAAT
Source organism: Agrotis puta (assembly GCA_943136025.2). Taxonomy (NCBI): domain Eukaryota; kingdom Metazoa; phylum Arthropoda; class Insecta; order Lepidoptera; family Noctuidae; genus Agrotis; species Agrotis puta. The sequence continues at coordinate 13,615,154 of OW964178.2, forward strand.
AAAAATCAAAAATAAAATTAATTTCTAATCATCCAGCCGCACTAGCAGCCGGACAGCGTGTCTACATATTGGCGCATCGTGTTTTTCAGCTAGGGTTTTTAGAATGCTGTTGGTGCTAGCCCTCATTCTATTTATTAAAGATGCGGTCTTTTTCCTCCGGATAGCATAGAAGTCGTCGATTCGCTCTGAAGCAAACATGCCAGACGCGCTACAGAATCGGGGTAAAGGGGTAGAAAGAAGAAGAAGAAGTAAAAGGGGTAGAATATAAGAAACGTGATTTTTTTGCCCTTTTTATTGATAATGGTACGGACGAAAACGTCTGCAATAAATTTTCTCATGCGTACTTAGATATGTTAATATTAATATGTTAGTATTTAACACAACAATACGCTAAGTGCTGCATATTGACAGTAAACATGTGTTACATTAAAATATGACGTTAATCGGCCTGCATTACCACCGCCGCATGACCTTAATGACTCTACCAATTTGCATGGCACGTCTGTTGAATTCAAAAGTGGATGTTTTCATTCTTAAGCTAAAAAAAAAAACTATGTAACATGGACACATATGGAACGTTAAAAAAGAGAATATGCGCCACCACGTATGTCCTGCGGAAAATTCGAAGTACTAAATTTTTTAAAATGCAATTTGATGTAATGACAATAGACACTAGCGCCACGTCAAAAGGTGGTGGCGCGGACTCTAGGTGCACGATTTGATTTGTAGTTTCTTAAGAAGTATTAACAAAAAACTTCATGGCTCTAAAAAGGAACAAGTGCATTTCGCGGTCAAAGTAACAATAGGTTTGACCTTTCGTTTTTGCCACTTATTTATATAATCTACTATAAGTAGATAGGTACCTAGAGCACACAAGACTGATTTAGCTAATGCTTATACATGTGAAGTGAACCTGGTAAAGGTCATTCCTATTTTGAGAACGCACATTTTCTTGTTAAAGGCCCTCTTTCCACGTTTAGGCTGTAGGCTGCCATGGTCACTGGTTCATATCCGGCTCGAAGGACAAAATCTCTCACTGAACTACCCAGCTACAAAATGACAATTGTCTGTCAGGAACAGATGCCAGAACATCAAGTTACCCCAATCTGTCAAACTTTAGTGGATTTTTAAGTTAATGATAAATGCAGGTTTTTATTCGATTGAGAAAAAATTAGATTGGGATAGTAGGTTGCGTCTGTACATCTGCCATAACCAAGATCTTCACGACCTCGTTCAATAAATTTGGAATACAAGAAGTAGGTAACGACCTATGTTTCGCTAGTTGTGCCCGCGGTTACTGCTAGGTACATATAGTATTTATTCTATTCGACCTACAGGTCACTTGAGGTACCTGCATTCTGCCTTCACTTGTTTTCCGCAATAAAACGAGAAGGCTTGCGATTATCCTTTGCATATCGGCAGTTTGATCTCACCGAGTGCACAGCCTCCCTCACATTATAATTACATTACTCATCATTCGAGAAACCGCTCACCTTCAAATGTTTTCACCATAATGCGCACGCGCCGGCACTGACTCATGAGGACATACAACTCATTTAAATATACCTTGCCAAAGATGCGTGAGTGGGCATAAGTACCAAATCAATATTGGTAATATTTACTTAAAAAACTGTTAATATTGGATTTTGACTAAAATTGCCTTCAGCTTTGAATTGTTGAGGACATCGATGATGGATTAAAATTCTTTTTTGTTGTTCGTAAGTAGATTCAAATTAAAGAAGTAGGTAAATTATAATTACTAAAGTCCGGTGTATGTTTAATAAAAGATTATTCTTCTTTGTCCCACTAATTAAACCCAGCAGTGGGGTAAAAGCACTGTTTTAAATAATATGAGTAAATGGAATAATAAAAGTCAATTTTGATCGAGTCTGCTTACTTTTGCCTTCACACATTCAAATAGAAGTATCACTATTTTTTCCTTGTAAAAATATAAACAGACAGTTGGATATCACTTCACATGTTCGTAATTTAAATATTGCCGCGCATACATTCCTTTACCCGCACGTACTCAATGCCTTACCATAAACACAATTACCCTCATTCTCGAGGTCGCCAGTTACCAAACGAGTTGCAGGAATCATCTCTGTCATGTCCATATGCGTGTAGGTCAGACTTGCAAATAACAACTTCTATCGGAAGCAAATCAAGGCTTTGTCCATATCCGGACTGCATTTACACTTTCAAATAAGATCTTGTTTCCTAAATAAATGTATGAATGTAATATTGGAAGGCAAATTTCAGCCTAGTAGCACACACCCGTAGTTATAAGTCGTAGACTCTCGCACTATTTTATTAATCTAACAGCCCGCTCACGACTGGTCTAAGCGGAACGCGGCGCGGCGGGTGGTAGTAGTACTAGTACAGTAATGGGCCTACCATACGCACAAGCTTCACCACAGTTTTGCCTGCGCAAGCCGGCCTGCGCGTACTTGCCTGTGTGTGGTTGGGCGTTCAGTGTTGCCGACCGTGTATTGTTTTTTCATGCGAGAAGCTTGCGCAGGCAAAACTGTGGTGAAGCTTGTGCATGTGGTAGGCCCATAATGATTGGCAGCGGCTGCCGAATTCTGCGCTCTTGCACCGCTCGATTTCGTGACGTCGGACGTATCCGTACCTTCGTACTTATGTTCCCGACACTCCGAGCAATTTGGAGAAAACCACGCGCGTTTCCGCGGCGTGCTTCAAACATTTCTATATAATTGATCATAACGCCCGCCGCCCTGTGCTAGACCACAGCTCACAGCGGTAAGTTTGTGAATGGGTCGTAGTTTTCTAAACCTAATTGTACAGACAAAAAATGTGTTGCTGGTGAATTAGTTCCACCAAGGCGCCCTGTTTTGGGAAACTGTTTTTTTTTTGTCAATTGACATTGTCTAGCAATGACTAGCAATGCTGACTACTATCAGTCTCTAATATTTATGTACACTAATATTATAAAGAGGAAATATTTGTATTTTTGTGTGTGTGTATGTTTGTAATGAATAAACACAAAACTACTGTGCAGATTTCGACGATGTTTTCACCATTACAAAGTTACATTCACCCTGACTAACATAGGCTATCATATTCACCCGTGCGAAGCCGGGGCGGGCCGCTAGTTTAGAATAAATTAGTTTTGATTGGATATTTAGGAAATGGGAATTAGGTAAAATAAAACACGAATATCTTTGGTAAGTGTTTATTAGGTAATTACTACTACACATAGATTACATTTATAGATAAAAATTACGATTACAAAAATGTACCGTCTTGTCGGTTGTCATTAACCTCCCTCGAAAAGGACCAACTGCCAATATCTCAGGGTTGTCAGTCTTGATAAAAAGCCAGACAGATGTCGCGAAAAGCCTGAAGAAGCGCTATTTCAAGACAAATATGTTAGCTATTCGCTTTTAGGGCTAATGTTTGTATGTTTATGCAAATATGTCATCTTTCTATTTATTTTTCTAAAAGCATTTTGTTCTTGCAAATTTAACGCTTCTGACAACCCTGATAATCCCTATTCCTTAAATCTAATGGCTAATAAGTGCCTTAAAAAGCTGAAATTATGCTATGCATGCACTAACACTATTCCAGTATATGCGAATAGAATAAATAACCGATATTGTAACGTTTTTCGAAATATTCACAACTAAACATAAGTTGTGCAGAATAAGTACTTTTCCCATTCCAAACCTTTCGCGCTCCGAAACACATGAAAAGTTATCTAAAATAATCTCATGTTATATACAGAAACATTACTGGAATGTAAAATACGTAAAATTTAACAAACCACTCGAATAAGTTTTTTTTTATAAACCTAAGTTTGAAAATGGCAAGGAATTCTTTTTTGTTAGGTTACACACAAACTATTACTAAAATAATCGTAAATACGACTACAAGGGCAAATGTTAGGCAGATTGTGACTTCCAGTTTTTTTTTACTTCCTTTAGAATTCAGTATCTTGACAAAAATGTAATTATAACCTGCCTGTCTGAAAGTGGATTTTTTTGATAAAAATGTCTTACTAATGGCAACACTAATCAAGATGGTACTTTAGACACGCCACTTCATATACCTTGGAAGTACACACACACCTTTGCTCCACAATACCTAACTTATAAGTTAAAAGTAAGTATTAAGATATAAGTAGCTGCCGAAAAAACACATTTTCTCTAATTACTTTTGGTTGGTGTTGCAATAACACAAAAATAAAATGCCAATTTTCAATAAGTATTTTAACAATTCTTTGAAAAGTAAAATAAAGTAACTTTGAGTTAGCAATTTGTATCGCCATAGAGATCTAGAGAGATTAAAAAGCTTAAGAGATTACAACACAAACTTCGTAAGGAAAATTTAACAAATAAATAATCTGTTCTCTAACTTAATATCTAAAATATTCGACTCATGTGTTTTCTAGTCTCTTTCATCCGCTAATTACAATAAACAAGTCGAAATAAATATAATTTCAATTAAAATAACAATTCATTTGTTTCGTACAAAAATATCGTAATCATATTAAAAAAAACTTATTTGTACATAGATTCAATTTTAACATAAAGTGGAATATCAAAACAACTGGGACTGTCCCATAGTAATACAAAAATAAAAAAATAATAGTAATTAAACTGTTGTCATGTGACATGAAAATCTTATTCAATCTAAGACAGTTTAGCTAATGTAATTCTTACTTTTAATGACATATTAATCGGTCAATTTAATGCAATTTGCAATGCCTGTCCTGCATAGAATTCGCGTATATATGCTGTATATTCATATTCAGTGATTAGTTTGGAAACCGGCCCCAACATATATAGAAAAAGGCAGATGAGATGAGTGCATGAGGTGGCAGAGTTGGAAATGTATACACGTTTTTTTCACGATATTTTCTTCTGGTTAGATTTGAAGAATATTACACTGGTATAATTTGAATCGCTTTGCAGTTTGAATCGAGTTCTGTCTTTTTCTCATTTCTTATCCGACGCGAATTTACTTGTACCCATTTTCAGTTTCAAGTTGCTTTTTTTTTGTATTTTTATTATTTTTCTTAGAACATAAAGTAAAGTTTCCTTTGCATTAAATTGACCGAAGAACGCAAACATTTGACACGTAGTTACATTTATGATTTAATAATGTGGAATACTAGTTATGATGACTAGACTCGTCACAGAAACGTGCCTTAAGCTAAGAGTACATTCAACGACTATTACATTCATTATTATTATTATTTTGTGCCATCTTACTTTGGCAAGGGCTGTTGGGAAATGCAGTATACAACCAGCATTTGGTACAAAGTATTTGTTTTATTTTTAAATATAATTTAAATAAACCTGAGTATTTTTATAATATTTAAATTATCACATTAAATAAAATAGGTAATTATCCATCAAAGATATGTATTAATTTAGACTCTAAAATCGTATATAGTATTACCATTTTCTGTTGTCAGATAATGTGTATCAAACGCTGGTGTGAGTGTTGGTTATGACATCAGGATTGACGTCTACTGCATAAGGTTGTGGGGTCTGAACTCTGTTGCTATGTGAGGACTATGCCTTACATATTATCTGTGGTTAATACATCTGTGAAGATGAATACGTGACGTGGGTCTAGCCTGTTTACACATAGATAATTAGACAGGGAGAAGCATAGTTAATCAAATCGTCACACGTAAGTTATCCGTATATTCAAATCATATGTATAAAAATTACAGTTATACGAGAAATTGAATTATGGTATCAATTTTTAGTGCAAATAAAGTAGCACTACCCAGATGGAAGTAAATCTTTACTTACTGCTGGGCGTCAAAACTGCGGTTTGTCTTTAGTGGGTTTTCAACCATATGTTTTATGCGTAAAGTTGAAAATCTATTAAGGACAGCGGCCGTATTAAGGCTTGTTCCAGTGATCGAAAGAGACAGAGCTATACAAGTCGTCTAGCGCCACCTCGTTCACTCACTGGAACAAGCCTGGTTTTAAGACGTCATAATACGGCCCCAGGTTGAGGTTCTGACACTGCGCGTGAGGTTTGTTTGAATTTTAACATCATGAGCTGTATTATGAAGTAGACTTATGAGGAACAGGGTGTTAAATTCCTTGATACTACTCCATTGAAAAGGTGGTTCCACTGACTGGATATTATGTCTGGTGGGATTCTCCTCAAGAGTTGTTTAGAGGTTAAATAGCATGATGCAGGAAGTTTTTTTAGTAAAGTTGTTTTGTTTGAACGATTTAATTATGTTAGTTGGTAGCTGGGTGGTAGTTCCGCTGAGGGAAAGAGACAGAGCTATACAAGTCGTCTAGCGCCATTTCGTTCCCACAGCTGAACTACTAACACTTAAAGATGTCATGGTCGGCCCACCTGTATATTAATGTTTTCATTTATCCAGTGCGATAGTTAGTCGGAGCATTAGCACCGTCCTATTTCGTAACGAATTATTAAGATGGAATACATTGAATTACGGCCAGCAATATTTATTTGGCCCACTTATCTACGTGTAAACAGGTTTCACTCGAACACCTCGAGCCATTTGCTTGAATTATTTATTTATATTTCATGATTTTAGTGAAAATGGTGATTTAATTACGAGATTGCGATCAAAAAGTGAGAAACTACTGACGATTTCCGTACAAAAAAAAAAAGTTAAAAAAAGTAAAGCGTTTTCGAGATTTTGGGAAAGATAGGAAGGTACTTTTAGTAAGATAATTTGTGGATATTACAAAAATGAGTCCTGTCGTATCTGAGATTTCGTTGACGAATTGAAGTTGACTAGTGATGTAAAAATAACTAGTATTTTAAATAGTAAAGACTCATAATGGCAGTGTTTTCTTTGGTATTTTTTTATATTTTTTCAGTGAATACTGGAAGGATTATAACGTTAGGATAATCCGACAAAGTTGAACGGATGGATATAATATTGGTAGGACCAGTCCAAATAAACTTGCGTAACCCTGTGGGTGGGTTTGACATTGACAGACATTTGACGAGACCACACGCTACACTAACGCCTCTAGCGGCAAATCCATGCACGATAGCCCAAATTACTTGAAGATGGCAGACACTTAGATCTTTTTCATTAGTCAAATTCGCAGACCTCGAAGATGTGGTATGTACTGGTTGGAAGACCAGTGGTCCACATTGGCCCTGGATCTGCACCCCTGGAAGTCATGTAGGTTGACGTAGGCTAACCTTAAATTCAAGGCTGAACGCAAATAATGGTTGTACCATGAACCAGGCCGGGGTTAACCCGTGTTGATATGGTTGCAGAGACAACCAGTATTATTAGGCGTCAACAATGTCGGATTCCTTATGTAATTTTTAATGAACACCTGAAAGGAGGCCACGATCACAGGTTATATTTGATAACTAAGCAAATAAATTCGCGAAATATTGGCAGGGATACAAGTTGAGTGGTCCAATGGATATGGTCTAAAATTACAGGAGAAAGCGCTCCGAGCGCTTTCAAAAATATAAATAGGATTGGGTAACTAGGGTAAATCGTCAGTCTCGAGGGGTTCGGTTCAGTCCGTTTTAGCAAATTAGACCCTGTATTCTGATAAAATATATTTTCAGTCCCCTGTGCAGTCTCGATTACTCCGTTTATTGTCATATATGTGAACACTGACAATGTTAGAGTGGCATAAATGGCAATACGCACCGTCAGGCGTATCTTCCATTCTGGCAATAGATTTTGGAATGGAAACTGACAGGAGACGTATAAAATGTTAATAACAAACGCGGACGGGTAAAACGCGTGTTTAGTGAACATACTTGAGTGATGTTTAGGCTGTATCTTCACAGATGTATAACGTCGGTGGGCTATGCGGGTGCGGGCAACAGAGTTCAGTGGAGTGCGGGGCGGGGTGCGGGGCGGGCGGGGGGGGCGCTATGCGGCGCGCGGCGTGCGGGCGCGCGGGGCGGGTCACCGCGCGGCGCCGCGCCCGCGCCGCCCGGGCTTGCCGCGCCGGTTGAAGCCCCTGCAGGAAACACAACCAGTTACAATAGCTCTATCAGTTGACACCGAGCGTTGTTGCCAGACTTCGGCTACGTATACGCCGTGAAGCAACTTTAAGGCTAGCCGCACATGTACGGATTCGTGTGAGCCACGTAGAAAACTTTGTATGAAATATGTGCTGTCAGGTTCCCGAATCGGATATCCACTTTAGGAACACTTTTACGGAAAACGTCTTTATGCGGCCAGCCTAAGGACTCTTACTCATGACGCTATTCAACTAATTTTTGAATATCATCCTTACTACTGCGACATAATGATGAAACGACTGAATAGGTCGTCCTGGCAACCCTTTATTTTCTATCCACCTACAGACAACCGCACGTTTCATATTGGAAGCGGTTTTATGTCGTAGTAATAAGGATGCCTTTCACTTGTAGTTGATTGGCGACGCAAATTAGTTAAAATGGAACGCATCGCATCTTGAGCAAGTGCGTTAAAATCATCCATACAGTTTCATCCGACACAAGTCGTTGAACAAAAGTCTACCAGATAACATGGTCGGAGGAACCTAGCTTTTTGAAACAGTTTGAGGCACTTTAAACCGCTCTTCATGCTCAAATTGGTGGTAATTCAAAAATCAGGGGTGGCAATCGGGAATCATCGATATAAACAACGATGATACCCAACGGCCCCACCCCTAATATGTCCGCCAAAAGTGGACAGCGAAACTTTTATTACACATCATAACTTTTTCAACTACTGGTGGCCAGGAGAAAATTTTGTATAAAATTTCCCTTCCTATTAATCACATAAGTCGCGCGGTTGCTATCGGGAATCATAGGTGTTTGTCAGTCGTACGTATAGTGCGACCAAACAAAGGTCACCTACTACTGACGTCACATCTGTCAAATAGTAACAGTTGTACTTTTTTTTTTTAAATTTGTTCTTTTCAGAACAGGCTAAGGTCTGAGACCATGCTGCCTAGTCTTCAGTTAGCAGTTTTCTTGAGTAAGGTATAACAGTTGTACTACTACTAACCGTGCTTCTGAAGTGTCAGTTGTCAGATGAAGACCATAGACACTGACCTTCTTAGTTGGAACGCATCATACCTGTAAGGGCCGCGGTATGCAGGGCGACCAGCCGGGGACCCAGGCGCAGAGTTATCGTTGGATGAGTTTCCATTCTGTCGTCCATTTGAGTTTGAGTTTCCGTTGACGATGCTGTTGCTAGCTTTCGCTCCTTCGTTGGAGGACCCAGGAGATCCATGAGAATTCTCCTGCATAATAATACAATGGTGTTAACAAATATACGGAATGTTCGAGAGCACTATTCAAGTCTGTAGTCAAATTGCTTAACAATCAATTTTCGTGATTAAATGAACTCTTAAAATAAAAGATACTCTATAGCTTAAAAATTAAACCTTATCATAAAGGCCCATGCAACTTTTAGTATGGACCTTGGCATCAATTTTTTTTTTCTTTTCGCCAGTGATTTTTTGGCCACAATTAGACTACTACCTAAGAAGTGCATAGAAAAAAAAAATAAGTTTCTTAACCGTAACCAACCAGAGATACAGCGGTTTTAATTTTGTTCTAATCAGGAATGATTTAATCCCTATTAGAACAAAATAAAATCCGTTATATTTCTGATTGGTTACGGTTTAGATTTTTTTTAATATTTTTTACGAAGTTCTTAGGTTGGGGTCTACTAATGACAAACATTTCATTACTGGCGAAAGAAAAAAAAAATTGATGCCAATAAGTAGCATACCCCTTTGAACATACTCGAAAACGTGGCATGAAAAAAAGTACTGCCCTCGAGAGAAACATTAGTGGCGTTCTTATGTTAATACGAGTGGATAGTACCACACCCAAATTCTTTGTTTGAATTAAATCGAGTAAAGCCGCGAGCAAATTATAGCAGTTTTATATTAAACATCAGTGGGTTGCTGTCTTGTGATGTCGACTTCTCACTGCCCTAAAATTCTGATCAACTCGATGAGTGTACCAGTTGAAAAAATCGATATACAAATTTTTACTTTATTGGCAAACACATGATTTGTCATTTCATCATTATAAAACAACATGTTAACCAAATAATTGACTTTAAAAAAAAATTGCCTGACAAAGTTTATTTGAGAAACCATTCATATTTTGGAACTTAGAGCACCCCGAAAAGTACAGTTTATAGGTTCAAAAGGGATGACTTTAAGTAAGGTAATGTACTTTAAACCCTGCAGACAGAAATAGGAGAATTAATGATGCAAGAGCGAGAGAAGAGAACTCGGGACTTTGGGCACTCGAACATGTTAGGTTTGGTGAAACATTAGTGATAGCTATTTGATTTTATTTTTTGTAGCGACCCCAGTTTGTGTTTGCGAACAAGATAATCTTATAGTAACATGTAGGAGTATTTTAAACTGACAATCAGTGTTATATTAAGATTATAGTACTTAAAGGTAACTTAAATCTTATACCTGCATACGATTAATTAGGTGTTCAAACTACACTAATGGTTCATATCATGATATAATTATCTCGCGCCGATAGATTATATTTTATATTTTTATATTATGGATATAGAACGAACCTTTTAAGAGCTCGCGTAATCTCTTGCATATCAACATCGACCTGAGAGGAGCATACCTGTGACAAATAGTCTAAGTTACTGCGAACCAATGTGTTTGCCCCGCACACACCAGGCAACAAATGTTTTGGAAACCTGGGAAGATGGCAGTTGTGTCACATGGATTTACTAGATTTTCTTTTACTGTCTAATATGACCTGACTCCAAGCGGACAAAGGTTTACCTTAGCTAGTCAAAATCGAACAATCAACTCCAAAATAAAATGTATTGCTTTCGGTACAATACTATGTATTGTAAAGGACTATTTCTTCTTTTTTACAGGTATTTTATCTTCGATTATACTGTTATGTAAGCTTGATAGTGACTTCAAATTAATTGCGTTTAAGAAACTGAACCAAGTGCTTGCTATAAAGCACTGGTTTCCAAACGAATTGTTTGTCGCCTAGTATATGCGAAGGTTTGTACACCGTAATGCTTTTATCATTTTCAGAACGCAGTATTTTCTTTCATTATGTATTATTTGAACAGTTTAATCAACTTTTTGAGTTAGACTAAATAATAAATCAGGAGACTAAATATGGATTTTACAGCGTGGGAAAATGGCAATAACATTATTTTGGTTGTAATGTTATAATGGTCCTATATCTTCGTACTTATTATAATTATAACATCGTGTGTAGATTATATAGCCATAGTTGCTATCGTCTAATGAAATGTTTAAAATATGCATGGACAATATATCTAGAAATGTGGCCGAGGAAATTACTATCAGATTTAATTTAAAAATAGATTAGTATTGGCAAATCAGTTTTACAAATTGACAAGTGAATCAAAGATTTTATATATTATTTAAATAAGCTTTAAGATGATGTGATTTGTAATGAATTTTACTTGTTCAATAATGAAATATAATTAATTATGGTCACAGTTGTGAACCTTGTGGTACTCCAGATAATAGGTGTAAATTATATTATTAACTGTAATTTTATCTTAAATAAAAAGTTATATTTATAATTGACAAAGAAATCAAGCTGCAATTACTAAGCTATGTGTATTTTTAAACCGTTTGACATGATTAACGAAGTACAAAGTAGGTGTGCTAGTTTTTCAAACGCTTTGCTGAAATCAGTACTTATACCACTACAGATCTTTGCTCAAACCTGTATTCACTGCGTTATCTTATGGTAGCTTATTTCCATAGACTACAAACATACTAGATCTGAATAAGGTGTACACTACGACTATCGGCTACAATCATTGGTGTTATTTTTTAAAACTACATATGTTTTAACTGAAACCTGTAATAACGATATCCTTCCATTTTTTCTCATATAGCTGAATGAAATTCCAAGTATTACGTAATATAAAAAGTACAAAATTATTTATGAATAATTATTCAAGTCCATTTGCATCTAAAATACTTGCACAATGAAAGTGTATTCTAATAAAAAAGTAAGTAAATAATGTACATTATTCTCATTGTCTTCCGGAGTGGTGATGGTCAGCGGTGGTGGTCCTGAGTCACCACATCCAATCACGCCACCCTTGGACATCTGGTAAGCCAAGAGTTTAGCCATCTTCTTCTGCAGCTCCTGCAAGTCAAAGCGTTTCTTTGAAAACACAATAGACTTATAACCTCGTATTATACAATATACATGTGGAGATGAAAAGAGATTATCATTTATTACATGTTGTATGCATTTGTGATGGTATTTCTCGTCTGAAAATATTATCAAGTCTGAAATAACCTTCAGTAAACAACGGCGCTTATGACGAACCAAGATATTTCAATTATTCTGAAAAAAAAAGCTTACGTTCTACTTCAGGTTATCATTTTGAAAACAAACAAATCATCCTATTACGAGAGGGCGTGATTACAGCTGCCATTTGCAATTTGAGGCATTTGACAACTAGTCCACTTACTTTCATTTCATCCGTCAAGAGGAATGGGGTAGCATTGAATGACATCATGGGCGGTGGTGCGTCAGCCAGGGTCTCCACCTCGATGGTAGTCAGCGTAATACGGCAGACCGGGCAGCTTTCCTAGATAAATTGAAGTAACAGTTAATGGTTGAGCTACATGTGTGCTGATGTCATGTTTGTGAACAGGCACTGTCAGTTGGAACTGGTCATCTCTAAGCTGCCATGGTCAATTTCAATTTGTAATTTATTATTTTATTTCTGAATTTTCTTTTTTATACTTACTGTGGACACTTTTAACTTGTTATATTGTTGTCACATAATGTACCATCTGAAGATGAATGATTTAACAAAGGTTCTGTTATAATTTTGGAGATTGATAGAGTGTCCATGGAGTTTTTGCCCGATCTTTTCCATAGAGATCTACGCATTGGAATGGGCACCTACGGTACTTTCACAGTTTTTATGTCTTGTGACTGGGAGTTTAGTACCATGACTATTTTTAGTCATCATCTGCCTAGCCTTCTCCCAACTATATTGGGGTCGGCTTCCAGTCAAACCAGATGAAGTTGGATATCAGTATTTTACATGGAGCGACTGCCTGTCGGACCTCCAGAACCCAGTAACTGGGTAATACGATATCCCATGGTAAGACTGGTTGTCAGACTTTAGAGCTTCTGACTAACAGTAACGACTGTCAAAGATCTACAAATGACAACCGGGATCAACGGCTTTACGAGCTTTCCGAGGCACGGAGGAAACTCGCTATGACAGATGGTCACCCATCCACAGATCAATCTCGTCAAGCGCGGCTTAACCCGGAAGATCGGCCTGTGCGGCTGTATTTATTAAGCCACGAGGTCCTTTACCTACCTCTCCTTCTCCTCCTCCTACCATAACAATTTTTAGTACTAGTTTTATTTTATGTATTTTGACAATTCAAAAGTGCCTGTAATTGGCCTAGTTGAAATAAATGATTTGATTTAATATAGCTTCATTACTTTCTACTCTTCGTAATTTAAAGACTGAATGTTCTAAAATTGTAAGGTTTTGGAACAGTCTGGTTGCTTTATAGGCTGGACCAAGCTTGCTGTAATGTTGATCCCTAGACACGTCACCGTAGATGTCAGTGGCAAAATATTTATTTAAACATGTTTTATTGCTCTGTCTCTTCTAACAGTTGAAATCTTTTATCTCATCGAAGATCGTACACAACTGATGTTCCCAGACGACGACGCGTCGTCGATTCATTGCACCCCGAAAATTATCTTTTGTGTTGTAATACTATTTCTTTGCACCTTCATTTGTCGATTTTTATCATCCGCAATGAATCTGCAGTGTTGTGCATGGATCGAAACAGACCATGCCCCGAAGGCGAAAAGACTACACTATTATGTACATTAAAAAAACAAACAGACGAAGTGTAGACGAAGTAAGTACAAACGGACGTTTCTAGAGCGGTTTGAACATTAAAAACGCTTTCCTGTAAACGTCGGTTTTTGACATGTCCGTTTGTACGTAGGGACCGTCTAAATGCAGGTCCACTTGTAAGAAAAGGGTTATCCAAATAATTGACGAACGACGGGCCAAATGTCTTCCAGGGTTGCGGGAATTTCTCAAGTTTTCCTTCTGTGCGATCTAGGGGGGAAAACTCTACAAACATGGTGGGTTTTAGTCAGCGTGAGTCTGACAGTCTCTTCCTCTTCATCCTAAGCAGGAGGACTCATTTGATGATTCCTCAGCGGAAGAGAAAAAAATATTCACGAAGTTCTGAAGTTATCATACATTAATAGATATATTAACTCACTAGATTTTGTAATTACTTGCAAGAACTTTAAGCACTGTGCTCTATTTTTATGTAACGCGATCAACGTAACAATGAAGAATTCAAAAGTTTAATGGACATCCGTTAAAAATAATCCTACTGTTTGATTAGTTTGTTGGATAAAAAATGTGATAATGAATTTCATTGAATTGAGTTTCTGTGAAATTGTGTTTTGTTCAAGTTGTTGAAACAATAATATTCAAAATAGAAATACAAGGACCAAACGTTGCTTGAAACATTTTCTGTGAACCAAAATTCTACGAAATTTGTGTCTGCAAAAGAACACTGATAATATTAAATTTAATAAGTACAAGTTGCAGAACTACTATGAACACCGGAAACTGCCTGATAAAGATTATTATTCAGTTAAAGTCAGCGTTTTGTTTTTACCGGTTAAACGAACGAGTTAGAAGTGAGAAAGGATGGATTTTTTTTAACGAAAAAGAGATTATTAAGTTGATAATTGATAAACATAAAAATTTTGAAGTTCCTGTAAATGAAACTTACCTTGAACGGTGTCCTGTTCACCTGCTGCCAGTTCGGAAGCATTTCCGTCTCCTCTTGATAATAGCGCCTACCAGAGATCAGGTGAGCAGCGAGGCAGTGGCTATGGAAGTAATGATAGCACTGGGTCCTGATGAACTCGTCGCCTTTCAAAAACCCGAAGAGGCAGATCATGCATTGTCCACTCGGCAAGTTGCTCTCAGTGAGACAATCGCGGATGAGCTGTAAAAGATTAATAAAGTTTGTAATGAAGCGGAGGTGTACCTATTATAATAGTGCACTCTTAATTTGTCAGTTCTGACTAAAGTTAAAGTTTCATACAAAAGAGGGCAAGCCATATTGCCATCGCATACAAATTCAGAATCCATAGCAGTTACTAAATTCCTTGTGGAAAACCCTAATAACACTGTCTGTTCAAGCAGTGGCGTAGGTAACGCCATCGCAGCCATATCGAAGATATGGGCCCCGAGGAACAAGGGGCCCCGTATCTTTTAAACTACCTCCCAGGGGGTTTAAAAACAAATATACTGTTAAAAAAAAAATTAAGTGTACGGTTTTATTTATTTAGTTTGAAATAACTATGAAATACCATTTAAAAACATTCCTTTTTTTATATTGTCATAAAACGTAACTTTTCCAGTTATAAAGGACTAAGTATATAAGGGATATTATTCAAAGGGACATGTTATGTCTTCAATTTTAAACAAATTCCCTAAGGTTTTTTACTAAAACATTAATAGGATATTTTTCTTTAATGGCCTAACCCAAAACCATGATATCCTTGTTACAACAGGGTGACCACTATTTACCAAAATCAATATTCCCTGACTTTTCCCGGTTTCCCAGGCGCTTTTTCAAGTTTTTCTCTGACCATAATCTTAAATTGTTTACCATAATTTAACTTCAAATCAGGAAATTAAAAATATTTTTTCAATCCTTCTATAAATAATGTACAAGGCATGCAACATATTCGAGAAAAAAAAAACTTTAAGTTAAGTCTCGAACCCTGACCAAAAAATTAGTAGTCATCGACCATATTCAGTAAGCTATGTATACATTACTATTGATAATTAGTTAAGTATTTATAGTTCTTAAGGTGCGCTGGAGTAAGTCCGCTTGAGCTTCCAAGCAATTCCCTGACTTTTCCATGGCTAGCAAAATTCCCTGACTTTTCCCAGAAAGTGGCCACCCTGTACAAGGGATTAGGGGTAATAGGGCATTGACTCATGAACAACCCTGTGAATGTAGGGTTGGTTAAAGCAAGTGAAACAGATTCACATACAACATGACCCCACCCTAACATTTTTAAATTGTCTTGCAATGAAATAAAAAATAGATGTACAATTCTGTAATTTCAAACCCCGAAAACTGTGCCATACTTAAAATAATTCTTGGAAGGGCCATGAGTGACCCTCCCAAAGCCTGTGTATGTTATTGTTGCACATTGGATGACTAGGTGAAAACTAAATACAGTGGAAAAGGTCATTTATCTTATGAACAGGAAATAGTAAAAAAAAATAGATTTGAATTAATTATTATCCAGATTCAGTCACGGTAAACCAATTCCTGGTCTATTCTGATTTCTGTGACCATTGATAGTCTACATCCATCTATTTGGCTTCAATAGGTACTAGGAGTAGAGTTAGAATCCTGTACCCACATTCCTTTTTTTACATAGTAAATTCTAATGAGTCCTTCCCACCCAGGGCGGGACGGGAGGAACTAGATTAATTTAAAAAATAAGATATTAATGTTTATCTTAGGAAGTAATTGATTCTGAATTTCTCACTGCCTAAAGGAATGGTGGGAGAATCAGGGGCGTGCCCTTATTATGTGCCTTAAAACTTTACTGGTGAAACATAGACATGATGAAATTATAGAAAACATGCTACTTTGCAAATAAATATTTGTTTAAAATAATTACTGGATTTGGCTGAAAAAATCTAAATCGAATAGAAATATTTCTGATAGACACACATAAAAATTTGTTGATTTGTTGCGATTATTTTCCACTCACGGACATGATGAATCAATACATAGACAATTGAGGCAAGGATTTTTTCTGAATCTGTAAAGCATTATTTTGGAATTCAGTTTAATATATAAAATAATGGTTTCTTACCTCAATGAGTTCGAACACCACTGGTTCACCACGGCAATCAGCAAGTTTCTCACGGATTTGCATGTGAATATTGGCCAGGACGTCATCGTCTAGACCTCGCGTGTTCCTCAACGTCACCTCCGGGCTGCTGTCAGGGTACCCTGGTGTCAGCTTCACCACCAAAGTCGCACAGACGTACTGCCGGTCTACATCATCACCCGTCGATGGATGAATGACGGTTTCGATGATATGCGGCACATCCCCAACACGTTTTATCACAACATCATCCATTAAAATTGCTTCCAGAGCTTCGATCTCATCCGTCACTCTGAAAAATGCAAATTATCGATCACTTTGCTCAGGATATGATAAGTCGCACAACTGAAACTAATTACACACCTTTCATCCATGATGGACGACATATTGACTGGTTTACACAAGAGCTAGACCCGGGAATCTGGGGTGCATTAAGTTCAGACAGGCGCACTGCAGCTAATGCAACGAAACAGCTGGGATTTCAATGGAATTCGCGACGAAAATCAATCATGAGCTCCACAGAGTAGAAATATGATACGAGGTTGCGCGATAGGGTTGCGCAGTAAACTTTTCTTCACGAGTGACATTTGAGTAACTCGACTAAAATATTTAGTTGAATGTGTGTATTTCTTAGAAATTAGTTGTTTAAATAACATTACGACGGTATGGTAATGTATTTATTTCAATACAAAATTATATTTTGAAATAACTAGTGATTAATAGACTAATAGAAAACTGAAGTGACTAGTCTCGAAATGAAGATGTGAGTTCAATCCACAGAA
The DNA here is from genome assembly GCA_943136025.2 of Agrotis puta. Lineage (NCBI taxonomy): Eukaryota > Metazoa > Arthropoda > Insecta > Lepidoptera > Noctuidae > Agrotis > Agrotis puta. The sequence goes on from OW964178.2 coordinate 13,632,856, forward strand.
CTTTTGGTTTAATGAGGTCTTTTCAATAGCATGATTAAAAAAAAAAAATGATTTCAAGAGCTCCCCTAGATGGCTCTAGTAAAAAGTGAACTGTCAAAATTGGCTGCATAAATTTGATATCTTTGCCTATGCTATGAGTAAAAAGTTTATCACTCGTTTGACGCATGTTTGACGTTTGGATTGTTCATAATGGACAAAAATTATGGATCGTGGTCGCTTAAAGACCTTAAAAACGAGCTGAAGAAACGCAACGCGAAATCCATCGGCAAAAAAGCGGTGCTTGTACAGAGGTAAGTGGTTCCATAATGAAATTTTTAAATTTATAATAATATTATATAGGATTTGATCAAAGTTAGGTATAATTTAGGAACATGGTTAGTATAAATAAAACTAAAGTAACTGCATAAAAATGATGCATTCCTTGTTCACTCTTTGTTTACATAATGTAACTTGTGTTATGGGATACTAACTCAATGATAATATTTATTATCATTGAGTTAGTACCCTATAACACAAGTTTCAAACTTACTTTGGGGCTAGCTCATTATGTGAGATTTGTCCGTACATATTTATTTATTAGTTGACATTCAAATGTTATCAGGATAACATCAACAAAACAGTTTCTAAATTACTTATAGCAAAGAGCTGTTTTTTTTAATTCAGAGTTAGTATTCTTAGGTTGTTTTAATTAATCACATGTCAATTGTTTATTTCAGACTTGAAGAATATGACAAGTTATTTGGACAGATTGCCTATGACTCTACTGATGCAGTATTTAAAATACAAGTGCCTAGTCCAGACTGTTTCCGAGATGTGACATCTGAGTCCCCGATACCTATATTGGATGACACGGATTTACTGTCTTTTTGCCAGCAAATTGAAAGGAAAGATCAACTTACATCAAGCAACATGTATGAAGAAAGATTTTTAATATCATGCCGTTCTGCACTGAAAGATGGTGATTTTTTTGTGACAGGCTTATGCGCCTCTGAAATGAGGAAAAATGTAACATACAATGTAACAATCAGAACAAAAGATCATTTAATAATAGAAACACAATGTGAATGTGCTGCTGGTGTTGGTCCTTACAGTCAATGCAAACATATACTGGTGTTGATTAATGGCATCATAGAGTTTAATAAAAGTAAAACAATAAAATTGAAGGCAAGTGCTACTAATAAACTCCAAACATTTCACCAGCCACAAGCTGGATACTCGGGTAATCCAGTTCTAGCAGAAAACCTGAACCTGACATTCAAAAATAAAAAAATGAAAAACATAACATCATTTGATCCCAGAAACTCAGTAGAGGATGAGGAACAATATAAAGAGAATTTTTGCAAACTTATTGCAAATTACAGTGGGCCAAATTCAAACATGCCCATAAAGCAGATTTTAATGCCTGCAGACAAACGCAGCATTTACAGAGACCATGATTATCTAAAAAAAACAGCAGAGGAAACATATTTAGAATCTCTAAATTTAAATGATACAGGTCTAAAAGATTTAGAACAAAAAACTAAATTAAATAAAAAAGAGTGGTTGGAACAACGTAGGTTGAGATTACAAAGTTCAGATTTTGGCAAAATATGCAAACAAAAGTCAAATAAAAAAAATCTGGCAAAAACATTACTGAAGAAAAACAATATTAACACCCCTGCAATAAGGCATGGAAGAAAATATGAAGCAGAAGCAATAAAAAAATTTCAAGAGATTACAGGGCTGAGCGTATTAAGGTGTGGTATTATAGTTCACCCCCAACAACAATTTCTGGGTAGTACCCCAGATGGCCTAACAAATGATAATGCTGTACTCGAGGTGAAATGTCCCTATACAGCATTTAACAAAGTCATATCCGGGGAAAGTGTGCCATACCTCTCTCTTTGTGAAAATAGTGGTATACTAAAATTAAATGAGACACATGACTATCACTATCAAATACAGGGCCAAATGTACTGTTCAAACAGAGATATGGCATATTTTTTTATTTACACTGGCTGTGACTATTATCTTTTAAAAATAAGAAGAGATGAGACTTTTATCCAAGATATGTTCATTAAACTCAAAGGCTTTTATGACAACTTTTACAAAGAAGTCATATTAGATAGATTTTTATATGCTAAGAGATATTATGATTAATGGAAGTTTAATGAAAGTATTAGATTGGATTATTATGCATTTTTATTTATAATATTTGACCTAAAATTAACAAGCTGAGAAACAATAAAAACAATATCACTAGATAATAAAATCTCAGTTTGGTTCATAGGTTGAGTCAATATTTTGTAGGTTTTCAACATGCCTATTACTCTTTCAATATGAACTCGTTTACTTGCTACCTTTCTGTTGGAGCTTAGTGTTGTTGTCTCGATCTGATTGCCTTTTTTAAAGAAAGCTGGCATATTTACTTTGACTCCATGCGAAACAAAAATATCTTGGACATTTAAACCTTTGTCCACCATAATTTCATCATTATAGTTGAATTTTTGTACAATAGAACTTCTTTCTATTATATGTCTGTCAGTAGCATATCCTCCATATGAACTAGATACATAAGTGATTAAGCCGCCTGGAGTAATGCCAACAAGAAATTTAATGGTGTTTCTGTTTTTATACATTGAAAAGGTTACTTGCTGTGCCAGAGGTAGCTTTGGCTTTTTAATAGGACATTCAGTGGCATCTATAATTATTCTTGTGTTTGGGTATTTTTCATGAAAATCAAATGGCATGTATGCTCTCACTTTATCCCTGTCAACCCATAAATCTAATGTTCTCCACTGTAAGGACATAAAGCGAATCCATGTAACAAATATAGTGTACACATGTTTTAATGAAATTTTATATAACATAGTTATTTCTTCAAACGTTGTGTGTCTTCTTAGAATCATTAATGTTACAAAAAATTGTTCAACGGTATCCAGTTCTTTAGGAGGTGTGCCATACATATAGTTCAAGTCATATGCAGATTTTCCTAATGAAAATAGCACAAGCATCAGTTTATGAAAATTTTCAAGGCCTGTATAAAAGTGTATAGCTTTGTCATCATTTTTGATATTTTGAATGCTAAATCTTAAGATACCCAGGGTTTGTGTTTCTGTGGAAATGACATGTTTTTCATTAATATGGTCCAGATCGGTTTGAGATTGCACTGATTTTCCTGATTCAATTTCGACAATAATATCTTCATCCTGATTAAAAGATAAATGTGGTGAATCTTGACTATTGTGTTGTACTGTTTGATTTTGGTCATCTGGATCTGATTGTAGAAACTCTATTTCTTGATCTGGAAGTTGTAATGGGTCCAAGTCCAAGCTATCTTCTGTTTTTGTATCCAAAAATGGAAATATTGCCACATACTGAATTGGAGGAGCTGTGGACAAGAAATTAATTTTATATTCAGTGACACATTTAGGTCTTTCTGCAGCATGTCATGATATTAAAGAGCACATTATCAGGTATAATTTCTTAGTTTAAACTAAGAAATTATACCTGATAATGTGCTCTTTAATACCTAGGTATTAATACCTAGTCAGTATCTATTACACAATATAGTATTGTTGAGTAAATATCCCAAAACACAAGGTGACAACTTAGCTCAATTTGTGTGATTTGTGCTTAAATTTGACTGATTTAGTTTTTATTTATTTTTCTAGTAGCTGTAGTGAAATTTAACATTTCCAGCTGTGATTAACTTAAAATTTAAATATAAGCAACTACTTACTTCGTGAATATGTTACTTTTGCTTTTGATGGATCACAAACCAGTTCCTGGGAAACTCTGTTGTGTTCCTGATTCCATGGAAATATAGATGGAACAGCATTTCTTTTCAATATTTTAGGAGCACGATCTTTAAATAAATATAACTTTAATCAGATTGATAAAGAGCATCATTTATTTATTTATTTAATTAAGTGTATTTACTGACTGAAGCATTCTATGCTCTGATAGTGGGTCTATGCTGGCATGGCAGGGGCTGTTGTAGTTTTTTTCCGCCGACACAAGAACATACATTTGACGAGCTGAGGGGGGATCATAACTTTCTTCCCCTGGATCCGCTCTTGTATTGAAATATTGTGCTTATCACAGTGCATATGTACTTATCTACTCAGCAATTTACTTACCTAATTTTGTAAAAGAAGTAGGAGTTACAGCAAAATCGGCTGGACGAAAATGAGCTGAGCATAACCGTGAAGTTTTTCGTATTGGCTTTATGTATTTAATGGCTTGTATCCATTGGGTCTTTCGCACTTCGTCCCTAGGAAAAAGGTGCGTGCCGATATTTTGACAGTACTGCACGCAGCACGGGCTAGCCATGTCACATCAACGTATTCTTAGATATAGGTAGTTACAAAATATCCTAATTAGAATCTTGTTTGTTTGTAAACAACTTTGACAGTTCAGTTTTAAGCTACGCCATCTATTGGGGAAATAGAAAACTTTTTTTTTTTTTACTTATGTCAATCTGAAAAGAGCTCATTCTATCTCACTGCAATCGAGAACAATCAGTACAGAGTATACTAAAATATTCAATAGTCTGGTTTGTGCCCATTTTTGTTTCCCATTTTACATATTTTTCTCATTCTTAATCAGCAGGTAATGGCCAGTCCATGCTCTGTGAGAAAAAATGTACCATATTGCTCTAGAAAGAAACAATGCTATTGGACAACCATCTCGTCCTGTAAAATAACGTCTAAGGGCCTGCTTTAGACATTTTTTATGTCACACATTTTGAATTCCTCTCTCAATACAGAGTTGGAATTCATAATTTGAATTCCAGCGGAACGCAGGGTGGTTTTTAGTAAATACTTATATGACATCTAGGGTGGTAGGACTCATTTTTGATGATTTATTATAAAGAAAAATATATAATATAAAGGAGGTGCTTAATTTGCTGGATTCGGAACTGTCTTAACAGGGTACCATGGTCCTGGAAGGAAAATAGTAACTGGAACAGGGAACAGGATGAACTTTTAGTAAGAATCTGACAATCTATTCCGGTCTACCCAGGGCGGAGGAACTATTTTGGTGATTTAACCATACCTACCAAAAAAAAAAATACACCAGCACAGATTTTTCAGATTCAAAACGGTAGGTGTCTCATTGGCTGGGTGAAAATAAATAAACACATTTCGAAATAAAGTTTTTTTTTATATTTAAACCATTTTAATAAATTTACATACAATCTACACTTAAATAAAATCTAAAAAAGTAAAATATTTACAAAAATGACTACTAAAATTATAGGAGAATATTCACGCTCCATACATTTTTGAGCCTGTTCTGAAAGTGTCGGAAAGAAAACGTAGTACCTATGGGTAGTACTAGTCATTTGTATCTAGCAATAGTTACTATGGCACAAAATTTGTAGAATTGCTCTCGGTCATGTATACAAGTTCAAAGATTCGCCATTTTCATATTCGAATCATTCCATTGTTTACATTTTAAAAAAATGTAAACAATGGAATGATTCGAATATTATCGAATCAAGAATATAGACAGACTGATTTCACTTAGATAATCTATAAAAATATAAACACAATTTTAGAAATCGTGTAAGCCGTAGGAACGGACAAAAACGAAAAATACATAGAAATAGTGCATTCAGTAATATTATTATGTACCTAGGTACTTATAAACAGAATAAACGTGTTTTAGGCCAAGATCTACAGAGCGACCTTACTCTTAGCTCAGTCAGGCTTCTTTCGAAAATAAACCTTACTATTTTGACGTAAATCAAACAACTGTGATTATGCATATCATACGACTATAAACATTAATCGAAGCGTGACAGATCTCAATTTCAAAAAGGTCGCTTTATAGATTTGGGCCGTATGTATATTATAAATGTAAAATGTAAATGTAGTATATTATAAAATCTATATGAGATTTTATAGTATGCGTAGGTAGTCAAAGGCTCGAAAGCACAGAATACTTAATAGTACTACGCCGAAAGTCTAATAACCAGTCTTACCGAGGGTTATTGTACTTACTTATTGTACCTATTATATACTCAGTAACTGGGCTGAGGAGTTATTGCAATACTGATTCGTTGCTGACAACACTTATATTTGTGAGGGACATGGTTCCAAGGTGTATTAAAAGAAAAACTGAGGTTGAATGAAACCTGTAAAAGTAAACCCAGTGCATGGGCGTCTTTAGAGATATATTACAGGGGGAGTGGGGAGGCGGGCCTCCAGTGACCTTATAGAAACGATGAACATCCCATGATAGTTAAGTTTTGTCAAAAAATAAAAATAAAATAAAATTAAAATAAACTAGAATAACTGCCCTAATCAAATAAACCACCCCGTGACGTTCCTGGCACAAAAGACCCCAGAATACTAGCAGCGTTACCACGCTGAATGGCAATAGCCAGTCTTTGCACCAGAAACGAGTTTTAACGATAGTTAAGTTAACACAATTTCCGGCATCGATAAATTGAAAATCCAATTAGTCTGTCGGTTAAAGTTTAAAAAAATAATGGACACGCTTCAAAACTCGAGACAGCTTGTGACGACAGGACGCACTAAAAATTACACCTCGGCATGGCGTATTAATTGGAAAAGCGCCGTGTCCTTGTCAATTTTGGTTTACGTACGAAAAGAAAAAATACGGGTCAAACATTTTTTGATAATACAACTTTCAGACTTAAGAACATTACATTTTTTCAGTAAAATAGCGTATTAAACCATAGCAATTTCAACCTTGGGTGTTTCCTCAATTTTCAATTCTTGATTTTGTTCCTTTCTAGACTTGCTTTTAAAAGTAGAGCGGGACAAAAACGAAGACTTAGTATTCATACTACTTTTGTCCCGCCGAGATGTTTCCGTGTCCAGGTATTTGGTGAACTCATGATTGATGTTAAACCTAAAATAATGAATAATACACATTAAATCCTCGTATCTACACGCGCTTTTATAAAGAGCAGGGTTGCGTTCTTACAAGTTTGCGGAACTGCCTAAGCTCAGGGTGGCCTACCGCGAGTCACACGTCTTACAGCGAGAGTAGTTCCACTGTGGGAACGAGATGGCGCTACACGATTTGTATAGCTCTGTCTCTTTCTTACAGTGGAACTATTCTCGTTTTAAGACGTCATGGTAGACCCCCTGGAAAGTATAGGACATTTGACGAACAGAGTGGACTTTTCAGAAAGAGTCTGATAGTCCCTGCTTTTCCACCCAGGGCTGGAGGACTTATTTGATGATATGATAAGTTTTTATTTTTACGTGGTAATATCATCAAATGAGCCCTCCCATCTTGAGTGGGACGGGAGGGACTGTCAGACTCGTACTGACTTAAATCTACGGTGTCCTTCTATCAGGTACCTGCAAAGATCATACAGCCTATGGTCGTTGGGTAACTGTGACCCCGAAACGTAAAGAGCTATTTACGTTCCGGGGTCACAGTTACCTGTTAAGGCAGTCCCGCGACCCTAGCAGGCTTTGGCCCTCTAGGGAGAACCCCGTCTGACTGACACAGTCTGATAATTAGTCCAACGGAGGGGCATTATACATAAATGATACCAAGTAAATAATTTAACTGCATCTAGTTAAGCTGGTAGTCGATACCAACATAACTAGTTAGGAAAACGCTAGGCAGATGATGTTTGTGATGTCCATTTAGCCAAGTTGAAATTCCAATAGAGCGATAAGTAACATCTAGTAAGGCCGTTTTTGTCCTTTTTGTGGCCTTCGACATTTAAGGTATACGAGGGGCCCATGTTCATGTGCCGCTTCGAATCTCGAAAATTGTAGAATCCAACTGGGATGAGTAAGGTTTTATGTTTTAGTCCCCAATACTCAATACTCAATTCTTTATTGCGTTCCACAATGAAGGCTTAGGTGGTAAACATTTATTGTAACAATCATGGACCCTGTCGGGCACAGCAAAAGAAAGAAATTTGGAGAGGACCTATCAAGAATCTTAAAATCATAACAATCGTGGTATACAAATTGGTGCATTGATGTTGTTAAGTTAGTTCTCCATTGTTAGTTCTCCATTCTCCCCTGAGGATTGTAGGGCCTTGGGCACATGCCCAGGGGAGAGATAACCCTGAATGCACAGTGGAGGAAGGAGGGTTATAAGGGCAAGTCGGGCTCTCCCAAGATATAGCTATAAAATAAACTCAGTTTGTGAACATGGCGTTTGTAACAGTGCCGAAATTAAGGAACTGAAAACGAATAATGAACATGGTAAATATCCAGGTTTTGAGCTCCAATGTTAGTCACTAGGTACCTATTTCAGTTGAAAACTTGTCGACTTACTTTTTGCACAACAACGCTAATGTTCTTCTCTGGCACACGAACAAATAAAACAAGGCAACACCGACGAAAATGTTGTAGATATTGACCAAAATGTACATCCAAAATATGTTTTCAGTTTGTATGAGCTCCAGGCACCAGTTGACTCCCATTATCGTAGACAACTTTGCGTATGTAGCCAATCTGAAATAAAATACAAAAAATTACAACATTCCGCCTCGAAAATTACAAATTTCTCGGTAAATAGCAGCCTGGAGTTTGGAAGTTATCGGTATGTTACCCCAGTGCCTCGGGAAGCACGTTTGGTCATTAATCCTGCGCCTGATCTCTCTCCGATGGTGTCGGATTGCCGTCCCATCGGACTATGAGAGTAAAGGAACAGAGAGTGCACCTGTGCCTGCGCGCACACTTGTGCACTATATTACGTCCCGAGCAGATGGCTAATCTCCGTTCAGATTGGCCGCTGAGGCCGAAATCGGTCAGGAGGACCAATAAGTATATTATTATTATTTAAGTGTCTCTTAACATCTCGAGCCATCTTGGAGAAGCCCATTACGCATTTTAAATGAAATGGGCTGCTAACCGGCGGTTCTCATGTATACACTATGCAAAAATAGCCAAGGACACCCCCAAAAATAACCGGTTGGAGTTGGACTGTTGCGGAATATGGTAACAAAAGACAGGGTTTAGGGTTTAGTGACTGGTTTTCTGTAATTATAGATGAACTATGGCCAATGCCTGATCATTGTTTTATCAACATAGCTTAGATAGGATGGCCGGGCCCCCAAACATATCGCTAGCACTAGGCGACGTAGCGACAAAGGAGTAATATACAGGATAGGTATATTACTGTGTGAAGTGCTTGAGGAGTGGTTTAACATTATTGATATTTAATAGCAAGTACCTGGACTCACAGATTACCGTGACCCCGGTACGTAAAGGGCTACTGAAGGACACCGTGGATTTTAGTCAGTACAAGTCTGACAGTCCCTCCCGCCCTGCCCTGGGTGGGAGGACTCATTTGATGATTTTACCACGATAAAAAAAAAAAAAAAAAAAAAAAGTACCTACATTCAAGTGCAAGAAAATTTTAATTATTGCATAAAATGTAATTTCGCCGTTAAGAGATATGCAAGTAGGTAAATACATATAATAATACCAACTTGGTGTTCTGTCGTTTGGAACTGTTCTTATTATTAACAGCACGTTTCACCATCCATATATTGGCGATAGTAATGATGAACAGTACAGTATTCATGACAATGAATATCCCGATAGGTATCCTGAAGTAGTAATTAAATCCGGGACCTGAAAAAATAATGGCAGTAAGTACTAGAGTACACTTTATCAGCCTATAAATGTTCCATTGCTGGGACATAGGCCTCCTCTCTGTGAGAGTGATTGGGCCATAATCAATCACGCGGGCCCAGAGCGGTCACATGTCTTCGAATTTATGGTTTTAGGACATGCCGGTTCCTCACGATGGTGTCCTTCACCGTTTTTAGAGCAGTGGTGATGACAATAATTACACAAAGCAATGCGCCTGGCTGGTTTCGAACCCACAACCGCGTAAGTCGGGGCCTGTACTGCTGGGCCACCATGAGAGCAGAGCATAGAGAAATTTCCGGGATTTTGAGTCGCATGTAATCATCGACGACCTCATCTCACCGGCCCCTTTCTTCCATTGGACATCTAAACGTACCGCTAATTACTATCCATACTTATGTGCCATTGCACTAAAAGTGGTCGCACATAATATTATACCAGGCTATCAGCACGCTTTCTTTGACGTCGTCAGTATTATTCTTTCTTCATCAGCATCCTTGCTTCAATATTTGAATGCTGACAGCATTTTCCGATTTCATTACGATTTCTAAAAAGCGGTGATTGCGGCGTTGACAAATGTGCGTTCCAATCATCCTCAGCAAATTAGTGGAATCCACTGCCCGCGTCTGTGTTGTAGACTTTGTCTCTTTAATGTAAATTAGAGACTGTCTGTCTCATCAGGTAATCGTGATCCTGTAACGTAAAGGGCAAAAGGATCCCCGTGGATTTAAGGTAGTACAAGTCTGAGAGTCCCTGCCTCCCGTCCCACACTGGGTGCGAGGACTCATCTGACGATATTACCACGCAAAATAATAATCGTAGACTTTGTCTCTGCCACTTAATCTAGATTCAAGAGCGAAACCATCACAAAAAAACAAAAAAGAAATTACAAACCGGTGTGAAAGCAATTATCGAAGGGTGGTTTTTCTATGTCCAAATTAGGAATTTTGTTTAGTGCGACGACTGTTGCCGTCAAGAGGAGCGGGGTTCCCCAGGCGTAGAGACCGTACCACAGGAATCTCACCCGTTCTTCATCCTTAGTGCCACGGCTTATACGAAAGGTTCTGCAAAAGAGAAAAGTATCAAGTGAATTCTTAGGTGCAACTATCCATTGATGCTGGACTTTATCTAGTATCTCTATCTCTATCTTTATCGTACAGACTCACGGCGAGAAACCCCGAGAACAATCGAGAAGCGAGAGAGGTTCCTCTACGTATCTTCTCATTATCATCATCACACAGGTCTCCTCTCTGTCAGAAGGAGTGGGCCATAATCTACCACGCAAGCCCAGCCCCGCGAGCGGATTGGTACATGTCACATGTCTTCAATTTTTTTCGCTTTGTACGTAAAAAAAATTAGTATGTTTTACCTTAATGCCGACCATACATCGTAGGATATCACACTCAACCAAAATATACTTGACATAAACCCGAAATATAAGACTGGCGCTGAAACAATAATAATGATTATTTTATAAATGTTCAGGTGTTTTATAATTTGAAGTCTAGCCGTGTGTACCTTATGGTTATTTTCAGGACATTGTATGGTAAGCTTGTATGGTTAGCTTGGTAAGTAAGAGAAAACTAATCCCTTATGTTAGTGACGTCACTATGAAAAAAAGTTGGTATTTCTTGAAGTAATACTTTTGCGTAGCTTAAAAACATAATTGTGTTCAAAGAAAAAACACATTCACTGAAAAACTCAATTTTCGAACGATTTTCATGAGAAATAGGGGCAGTTAATACTACCATCCCATGAAAAACATTATTGTGTAATCACATTAACGTTTTCCAGTTGCATTAAAGTATTACTGTTAGTGAATTTAAATGTTTTTAAGAGAATCCACGACTCAGGCGGAAATGTCATTAAATATGAAGAGAACAAAGACAGAATTTAAAAAAAAAACGTTAACAGCTTGCAATATAAAAATAATTACTTACACATTCTTTCGCAGAACTTCTGTGGTGGATTTCTGGAGATAAAATTTAAAATAATTTTAGCTACATAAGCAAAAAGTAGAGAAAATGTGTAGGCCATCAGTACTAAGCCTGACAGGTTTCTAAGTTCAGGCAGCAGACAATATACTATCAGCAGTAATAGCAGGAAGAATGAAGATATTATGATTCCTGAAAAAAGAAAGTAAAAATAACATTCATTTAGGCAGAACCAGAAGCAAACAAGGAATACATTAAAAAAGAATGAAGAAATGCCCGTTTTGGACATAAACTGGAGGCGATTTTTTTTTATTTGACACTTTATGCAATACAAATGGTACCTAAGCGGATTTAATGCCTGAGGCATTCTTTACCAGTCAACCGTCAAAGTAAGTCATATCGGCGGCGGCGACCTCTATGCAGTAAATACTTCTTCTAGTACACTGTAACTTCTGCGAGGATCGTCCGGAGGACACGGTGGAGCATACGGTGCAGGACTGCCCCGCTTGGGCAGAGCACACGTGTCCTCACGACGGCGATAGGCGGCGACCTCTCGCGCCCGGCATTGGTCGAGGCCATGCTGCGGGGCGAGACGGAGTGGGAAGCGGTCGCGTCCTTCTGCGGAGCAGTCATGCTTGCGAAGGAGGAGGCGGACAGCGTCCTCCCTCCACCCCAGCCGCAGTGGTAGACGCCCACGGCGACAGACGTCGGTAGACAATCTCCGGCCGCCGTAGACGCGGGCATGCGGACAGCGAGTAATGGGCAACTCGCTGTCCGACCATGGACCATGCTCGGGTCGATGGCACGTTGTGTTCCACGCGCGCCTCAAAGAGTGTCGGTTCGCGGGACTTACGAATTACCGTGAACGCAAAGGGCCATTGAAGGACACCGTGGATTTTAGTCAGTACGAGTCTGACAGTCCCTTCTGCTCTGCCCTGGGTGGGAGGACTCAATTGATGACTTTACCAAGATAAAAAAAAAGTACACTGTAATTAAAATGCAGAGGCCTTATCACAAGATTTCCTGTTCACTTTATATCATTTAAACGGGAAAATCATGACCTCAGAGCTTTATGTATGAAAAGTTTTACCAACCCGCTGTTTCAAACTTTTCAATCTTATCTGTATCTTTTGGATCCACTGTGATTTCCCTGATAATGATTTTTACGAATGGCTCTCTATTTTCCTTAGATTTATAATATATTTTGTGGTCTATACAAAATGTTAGTCTGTCAATTGTAGACCATTTTTTTGTTTCATTTGCTCCTCGCCGCATTAGGGACCCATCCTGTAAAAAATTTTTGGTTATGTTTTTAATATTATACACATTGTGTAGCAGTGGTGGCCCAGATGATAATTATCGGCCCAGAATTACGAATTACGAATTATAAGTCGTGGGTTCAAACCGGTCAGGCGCATTACTTTGTGTAATTTATTTCAACACCACTGCTCTCAAAACGGAGAAAGTAAACATTGTGAGTTAATGAATGATAGTTAGGAATAATATTAAATGGCATAATTTTTAAGGTTTGACTGTTAACTTTAAATTGATACCAATTTCATTCAAATCACGTAATTATCTAAGGATTACTCCTTAAATAATTGCGTGATTTGAATGAAATTGGAAAACCGGATCAATTCCAAGTAAATGATTCCATACTTTTGTTAGCGAGTGTATTTTATCTTTAGTTCCTACGAAGATTGCGATATTATTGTACCTAAAAATATCAAATATTGTTACAAAATAAAGAGTTTGATTATGTCTCGTTCCGAAAACCATTTTTTTTTCCTTAAAAGTTTGGGCGTACTACCAGGTACTCGTACCAATAAAAATATGTTATATACTTTTATTTTAGAGTGATTGGTAGACTACCGTTCATAATATGTTTACTGCATGCACACGATAATTTTCCTTAAAATATAAAATCTATTATTTTCCTCGGCATGTTCGGGGGAAATAATATTATATTTATTGTGTTACTTGTTGGTAAAAGGTACTCTAATTTTAACGACAATTTCAGGAAATTTACGTTTGGCGCGTTTCAGGAAAAATACAAAATAAATTAGGAAGTAGGTACAAACCCGCTGACATGCTTTTAAACACGTAGAACTTTATTAATTTGTTGTTAAAATATTCGAATTTACTTGATTATGATTTTCGAACTTTATCTCTTAGGTATTTGTACTATAAATCCACACTTCTTTCCAAATGTCACGGATCTAAACGGCTTGACTTGTCTTCTAAGTCAAATCCGTTTTGCTTGATTTTTCTCTACTCCAAGCGATAACATCACTGAGTATCTGATAATAATTTTTATTTTTTATTTTATTTGTTAGGGACAAAAAACAGTTATATGCCAAAGCTTAACTATAGATTCTAAAACTAGCACAATACATGTTTTTTTATAATAAATCAATTCCTCCCATCAATTTTTATAAATATACAAATGTAACCCACACGAATATACAAAAAGAAAAATAGAAGATAACAGGCAGAGTGTGCATCCTAAAACAAGATGAAAAATATAAATAATTAAGATTTTAGTAGCTCTATAATTGCTCCCGCCCTAAAACGGTTTTTGGATAAGGTAAATATGTCAAGCTCCATAAAGTATTCATTGTACGCATCAACGAGGCGACGAAGTGGTACGCGCACTCCAGCGTTAGTTCTGCACGAATTTGTGTGGAATAGTCGAGGCACACGTACCCCACGAAGCATGACTGATCTAGGTACTATTCATTTCAGCTTGATACTTCCATGCGTTCTTGAGAAAAAGGGTCAAGAAAAGAGACCGATGGTTTTTTCGTTAGAGATATGAAGCAACAAAAATGATACAAGGTATCATAGATTTTTTTATCGAACCTTGGGTTTTCCATAACGACCACAAAGTCTGTAGGTATTTTTATTGATAGTTAGCCCACTTTTTTCCACTCTAGGAATTTCCCCCTTATGACGTTGTACCTAAATATACAAATTTTCTTAAGCTTACGCTGTACACTGCGAGGATCGTCCGGAGGACACGGTGGAGCATACGATGCAGGACTGCCCCGCCTGGCCAGAGCACCGCCGTGTCCTCACAACGGCGATAGGCGGGGACCTCTCGCGCCCGGCATTGGTCGAGGCCATACTGCGGGGCGAGACGGAGTGGGAAGCGGTCGCCTCCTTCTGCGAAGCAGTCATGCTCGCGAAGGAGGAGGCGGGCCGCGTGAGGGAGAGGACAGCGTCCTCCCTCCACCCCAGCCGCAGTGGTAGACGCCCACGGCGACGGACGTCGCAAGACGATCTCTCCACCTTAGGCGCGGGAATGCGGGCGGCGAGTAACGGGCGACTCGCTGTCCGACCATGGACCATGCCCGGGTCGACGGCGCGTTGTATCGAACTGCATCGAACAATAACCCATATGGGTGTAAAGTTCTCATCAATATTAATGAATTAAGTCCAAATACAAGATAGCTCCTATAAACCGTTGAGGAGTTATCTGAACTGTTCTTCGTTTTGATCATCAGAACCCTAATGACAGTTACAACCAATCTAGGTGTAAAGTTCTCATCAATATAAATTAATCAAGCTCAAACACAAGATAGCTGTGAATCGTTAAGGAGCTCCCTCGACCGTCTCTTGGCTCCATCATAAGATATACTCCAGACCTTTATTCAATTGTAGTGCTTTGAAATAATTAATGAAAAAAAAAACTAAATCAGTCGATGTCTGCTCCTTACTGTTAAGAAGTTGTACCTTCCATCATCAGCTCAGCAGGGATGATGATTACTATACGCAAGTACTTAAACTCCTGCTGGGGTCGCGGGACCAAGGGATTACCGTGACCCTAGTACGTAAAGGGCTTTTGAAGGACACCGTGGATTTTAGTCAGTACAAGTCTGACAGTCCCTCCCGCCCTGCCCTGGGTGGGAGGACTCATTTGATGAATTTACCACGAAAAAAAAAAAGTACTTAAACTACATCATAAGATTTGCGAAAAACGATGTGTGGGCCCATATAATTTAAGGGTTGCCCTCGATTTCTCCAGGATCCAATCATCAGATCCTGACTCGGTGACTATGGGACCACTTCAGAAGTGTCTCCTTTCGAACAAAAAAAGAATTTTGAAAATCGGTCCACAATTGGCGGAGTAATCGCGTAACAAACACCCAAAAAAAAAACATACCATCGAATTGAGAACCTCTTTCTTTCTTTGAAGTCACTTAAAAAAAAGGAAGTAGGGAAGGTTAAAAAGGAATTTTTTTTTAAGTGTAAGTAATTCAATAAATTGAAAAATAATTCAAAAACAAGAAAGTCAAATTGAAAGTTACCTCTAGGATGTAATATTCATCCGTTATAACATGCTCAGCAGTGCAATTGAATATGTTTTTATTATTATAAATGAAAACTGTCTCTAACGATGTCTTATAGTATTTATCTTCAGAAGATAAAATGTTGATGGCATCGTAGCGAGTTTTAACCACCGGTGTTCTATTAAAAGGTATCTTTTTAGATATACATCTTCCATTTGCACGAAACATTTCATCTTTTCCGCAACATTTTTCTATGCACAATTTCTTGGAACAATATTCCGCTATATTTATTTTATTATTGTTCTCATCCCTGTAGTCGTTTTTACACTCAGTCCTGTAGTCCACTTCACTTATTGCAACTCTTATCGTTATAATGAACAGAAAAACTTCAAATGTAAGCATAATTATCTCACATTTGTTCTATGGGAGAGTCGATAAAATAAAACCGAAACGGTCTAACAGTACCGACCTCTATCGTCAAATACTTAAAAACCGTAGTACACGGCGTACAATACGGTGTGAGTAAAAAAACAGTTGAAATATCTGGTTGGTTGAAAATGGAACGTATATTATATTGAGAACCGGAAATAGGCATATTTGCGCTACAACAAGGCCTCGGCCAGCGGGCAGCAGAGCGGCAGAGACGCGTTCAAAGAAACCGCACAAGGCCTTTATTGACAAAACGCGATCCGTTCCGGCGATACGATCTGATCGCATGCGATCTCTGTAGAGAACCTATGAATGTCCATTCTTGCTTTGTGACTGCTAGCGTCAGATCGCAACGCATTCAAGTGATCACATGCCTTTACATAGATCGCATGCGTTCGGCTGTTGTATTCAAAACTGACTGCTGCGCAGTAAGAGTATTTCTGTACGAGATCCAGTTTTGTATATCAATCATGATAAGGCACTAGAATTCCCTTTCCTCAAAGTATGATTATAAGCTTTATTCAAAATACGTATATATAGGTATAGTAGATTGTGCCATCAATTTTCCTTGTTATGCTTATATCGGTCGACGGCCGAACATGAGGTCTTAGTAATTAACTATTGGTTAAATCCATACTTTATTAACAAATTGTTAAATTCTATATAGGATATTAACAAATTATTTATTTTACTACTGATCAAACATCTGACCCTTAGTAACAGCTACGGGTTTCATATTCTTTTGTGATGGCAATAGACTATCCTGGCGACACGTGGGTACCAAATGCCAAAACCCTCTGCATCATACTTCAAGGATTACAAGCTCGATATCGGTCGCCTACGTCCGCAAGACAAACATTGTAACGTACACGTTCCTGACGTCAGCGTCAGGGCTTTTTTTAAGGTACTAAAATCATCAAGGAATTCACGTTCCAGGGTCACAGATACCTGTTAGGCAGTCCTGCAATCCCTGCTGGTGATTTGGCCTCTTTAGGGGCCCGTTAGATTACTGACAGATCTTAGAGGCGCGTGTGGAACACGAGGCCTGTCTTGTCCGCGAGGTGGTCTTTGATTCACCGGCAAGCTACCCATTACTTCCCGTCAATGTGGCCCTAGGCGTTTCCCGCTGCGGAGGCTGGCTGCGTGGTCAGGAGGAAGATATCCTGTCACTCACGTATCCCGCGTCCTCTTTCGTTATTATTACTGATTCGGTCACTGCTTCCCAAAGATTTCAGGCCTTATGTTATGTTATTTTCCTTAAAATTATTCTTATTTCTATTCCTATAAATAAGTAACATTAGAATTAACCGTTCCGTAGTCAACAGTCGTTCGTCCGTTAGCCCGCAGTTAAGCTCAAAGACGCTTAGTACTGAACAGAAAGCTGAAATTTGGCGTGAATAGTATTAATACTATTCACGCCAAATTTCAACTTTCTGCAGCAACAAAGTGGTTAAAATCAGGTAAAATACTATTAGGGTACCTTCAACGGGCACACCCTCCTTTTAGGATCCTCAGCACCGTATTGATTGTTTTAGAAAATAACAATTATAAAACAAAATTCAAAGTGGTTACCTCTAAGATTTGATATTCATCCGTTATGTCATGCTCAGCAGTACATTTGTATAAATTTTTAAGGTTATAAATGAAAACATAATCCCTGGGCGGTTTCTCTGTTGCGTTCTCAGAAGATAAAACGTTGGTGATGGCATCGTATTTAGCTAAAATATTTAGTGATTTCAAACGTTTCGTTTTTGACATACATCTTCCGTGTTTATCAAACAGTCCATCTTTTCCGCAACATTTTTCTATGCACAATTTTTTCGAACAATATTCCGCTACATTGATTTTAGTATTGTTCTCATCTCTATAATCATTTACGCACTCAGAAGTGTAGTCCACTTCACCTATTGCAACACTTATCGTTGTGATGAACACAAACACTTTAAAAGTAAACATAATTATTATTAGCTTTATTGTTTCATTGGGAATTTATTTAAAAGTGAAAACGCCCAACATCACCGACCACTAAAGCTCACTGACGTCAAATAATCGACGTTAGATATAATTGTATGTCATAATCAGATTTATGTTTTTTTAACGTTTCACACGTTGCGCCATCTATTGGAAGAGTCAAAACGAATGGGTGCGATGGCCTTATCGGTAAGGCTCTTTCTTGGAGTACTTATCCAGAAGACGCGCGTTCGAGCTTCTCTCGTAGCTGAATTTTTCTATCCTTAAAAATCTTTAACACCTTAATAAGCTCCAAAACGAGTGTGATCGATCTTGCTGAAAAGTCGTCACACCTTTATGGATTAGAATAGGTTATTAAAAAAGAAACACAAAAAGTGCAATCGTACATTGTTATCTAAGGAGAAGACATTAATATAATTGGAATAATTGTTAATTTTAGCCTTTTTACAATTTAAGATATTCAACAAAATCTTCGAATAATCGGCGTGTTTTGAAAATCTAAAAATAAATCTAATATGTAGTACTACATTTATCCCTGTAAATAGTTTGTTTTGAGGGAACGATGTCCATAAATATCCGAAGAAACTATTTAATATTATTCTTCTTTAATTTAATTTATTTTTTAATGTTGGTAACTATATAGTTACCAACATGTAATAATATCCTCTGTATATCTAAATAAAGGAAATATAGTTTTATCGAAATGTTGTTAGCTAATTAGTTTTATCAGCATCATGCTAGTTCATTAGTAACGGCGCAGGATAGGTTAACGGTCAGGTTTTACCCATTATTTACTTGCGTCATTTAAATGAAGTCATACTTTTTGCTACGCTAAAATGACTATATCATTTCAACCCATTGAGCCATTATTTCATTACAATTCCATGTCATTAGAGTGTCACCAATCAAAACAATGGTGAATGGTAGTTTGCGCAATGGCTCAGAATTTGTCGAGAGCTCGATCCCTGTACGGAACAAAATATATATTTGTATTATCTACGGGTCTAAGTGTGTGTGTATCTATGTTTGTAAACGCACCCACAATAGATGAAAAAATCCTAGTGTGGGACAAAAAATCGTGCCAATAAGTTGTATTGCAACGTACAGTCAACAAAATAGTTAGGTTTGCAGCATCATGGTTTGCAGGCAGTTTTCTATTGATTTTCCAATGTTATCCGATACGTTTCACTGTGTTTGCATACCAAACTCTTTGGCTGCATGGAACATTTTTTAATACGTGGTAAAATCATTATATGAGGCCTCGAACCCAGGGCGGGACGGGAGGGACTGTCAGACTCGTACTCTAACGGTGTACGGTTCACGGTGTCCTTCAATAGCCCTTTACGTTCCACGGTTACGGTTACCTGATGGGTCTGTCCCGCGACTCCGCAGGTTTTGGCCCTCTAAGAGGGGCACTGTCAGATTGCTCACAGCTCTTTAAATCGCCTCGAGGTATCCGTTGCTCCAGGGCAATGAACGGCGCGAGGCGTCACCCGCGGCAGCTAGCTCGTGAAATGGACGCTGTCCGGTCTCATACAGCGTCCGGTTTCCTTCGCTAGCATGACTGCTGCGCAGAAGGAGGCGACCGCTTCCCATTCCATCTCGCCCCGCAGCATGATCTCGACTAATGCGGTGCGGCTGCACGTGGCAGTTTTTTTAGCGAGGTAAAATCGTCAAATGAGTCCTCCCACCCAGGCCAGGGCAGGAGGGACTGTCAGACTAGTACTGACTAAAGTCTACGGTGTCCTTCAATAGCCCTTTACGTACCGGGGTCATGGTAATTCGTTAGACCCGCGACTCTGCATGTGGCATACAACCAAATAACATAGCATGTATTTATAACATAGTATAGGTAACTGAAAAAAGGAATTGCACTATATTACTCAAAGCGAACATCTCGGTTTGACACAATGCCATCGACATTGCCGATAACCCCAGAATTCGATTGATAAGAATAATCGGCTTTGACAAAAGCCAGCTGGCCAACCAGTAAAAAATAGCTTTATTCTTGGCCTTAAGGCAAACCCAGAGACAAAAATGAGGCCTAAGATGAAGAGAGTTCACTCAAAGGGAATCGGATTGATATAAAATAAAAACTGTTGGCTCCGATAGGATGGTAGTTGCGAGCTGGGTGGCCCTGGTGAGGCCTACCACCGCTATTATGGCGTATTTTCATTAGTTGTTAGGGCCAGCATTCGGGATGCGAGAGATTTCTGTAACGCATGCCACAGAGCCCGTATTCGGGGAATCGTTTTCATTAATCGATAGTATAGAATAGATAGTGGCAGACCCGCATGCTGTATATCGACCGATAAATTTCATTGGTCGATAACATTATAGGTATAAAGCAAGCGGAGAATCACCGCAGACGGTGTAACGAACACGTATTGACTTGTGACTTTCATTGGTTGTTATCTCGCATGCGAGGACTCCTCGTATGCTGTATACCGAATGAGTTAACTACCAAAAAAACTGCGTCATTAGGGTGCCTTTCCACCAGGGATGTGCTATGCATCTATGCTGTGAGAATGTAAAAGCTACGCTACGAAACTATGTGCCCGTTTCCACAAACTATGCTAAGATATGTATCGGTGCGAGTAAGTAGTGCTATGAAGATTGCCACCGCAAAGTAGCTGCGCGTGAAAGATGCGCAGCTCGAGCTATGCGATGTATCGATAGTAGGGAAGACGATCCATAGCAGGCATCCATAGCACGCATCCTTCCATATAAAAAACATATAATAGTTGAATCCGTTTCCACCATTGCTGTGCTGATTGATGGATATCAAACGCATCCATAGCAACGTATCATAGCTCATCTCTATTGGAAAAGCAGCCTGAGAATCGCTCAGCCGTTACTGCAGGTTACAGGTAGCCGGAGTGTGGTGCTGTTGTTGGCCGTAGACCGTTTGGAAGCGGATTCCACCCACCCCATTTTTTTACGTGGTAATATCTCCCAATGAGTCCTGGGTGGGAGAGATGGGTATTCCTTCAATAGTCCTTTTCCTACGTTCCATGGTCACGGCTACGTTTTTAGATAGCCGCGAACCCATACCGCCCTCTCTAGCGAACGTATTATCACGTCTTAAAACCAGGCTTGTTCCAGTGAGTGAAAGAAACAGAGCTATACAAGACGTCTAGCGCCATCTCGTTCACTCACTGGAACATGCCTGGTTTTAAGACGTTATAATACGGCCCCAGAACGAACTAAGAAGTCTTCACTTCGGTTGCTACGCTGTTGCTACGAATGCTACAACATTGCTACGAGTGCTACGACGTTACTACGGATAGTAACCGCAAGGTCAGGCCTGTTGGTCTAGTGGTTAGTGACCCTGACTGCTATGCCGGAGGTCGTGGGGTCGATTCCCACCCAGGACAAATGTTTGTGTGATGAGCACGATCATTTGTTCTGTGTCTGGGTGTAATTTATCTATAATATGTATGTATTTAGAAATATATAAGTATGTTTATCAGTTGTCTAGTACCCATAACACAAGCTCTGCTTAGCTTGGGACTAGATGGCGTTGTGTGAAGGTTGTGGAATATTTATTTATTTATTTATATTTATTTATTTATATTTGGGAAATTAAATTATGGTTATACTATGTTATTAAATTATGCTATGATTAGGTAAATATGATTAGGTTTTTATTGTGAGCCGAACTTCTGCCACATAAAGAGATTCGTTCGTTTACTTTATCAACATTAAAGTTTTTCATTAAAGCTTTTATCAAAATTAAAAGTTGTATTAGTTCAGTTATCCGGTTTTGTCTATGTTCAACCCCCGAATTTTCTAACCTCGTTCATGTACAACTCCTAAAGGTTTTCCACGTTCAACCCCTGGGGGTTGCGAGATACATTAGTAATCTTTCTTTCAACTCGTCAGGAGTTGAACGTGGACCACATTTGGGGGTACAAAATGGACAGGGGTTAAGATCGTGGGGGTCGAACATGGACTAAACCAGTCATCCGGACTAACAACCGATCTACTGCCACTACACTGACGAATTCAATTAAGCTTATAATTGAGACATTAACAACATTACATAAAATCATTTATTAATACAAATTGATGCTTAATTAATAACGAGTTATAATTATCTATCTGATATGTTAATACACAGTATCTCACTTATACTAAAAGTCTTATTTTAATTAAATATTATTATTCTTTACGACAGTTATTCCGCTCTGCGGCGTATTATGACAAATAAAACCAGGCTTGTTCCAGTGAGTGAAAGAGACAGAGCTATACAAGTCGTCTAGCGCCACCTCGTTCACTCACTGGAACAAGCCTGGTTTTAAGACGTCATAATACGGCCCCTGATCCCCCAAACCGATCCACTGCCAATGTTTGTTTTTTTTAATTCCTTTCTAATCCACTGTAATGTATCATTCCGTTCTGATCCCCTTTCTTTTTTTTAAAGGATACAAGTACAAGTGAAGTACAGTTAATTGAAAACCAGTTGTTAATGCAAAAATAATGGATGAGGACCCGTGCTTTACCTATTTCCTGAACCTGGGTGGAACACGGGACCTACCTGTGAGATTTATGGTCCTTGCTCCAACTGATCGACAACTAAAATTTCGTGCTCCTATCACTCTAAACATTTAACTCAAAGTGTAAGTAAAAAAATAGAAAGTACTAGGAGAACATGATCATGAAGAAGGTGTTGGTACCGAAATTCAATGAGGGATCTGAACAATTGATGCCGAATTTACAATTAATTGGTATACGAATATAATCTAACTAGCACTTTGCCCGCGACTTCGTCTGCGTGGGTTACGTACTTTCCAAATTCCCCCTTTTCACCCCCTTAAAGGTTAAATTTCCAAAAACCCCTTCTTAGTGCTCCCCTACATTATAATAGGAAGCCGTGTGCAAAATTTCACATTCCTAGCCCCAGTAGTTTCGGCTGTACGTTGATATGTCAGTCAGTCAGTTCTCCTTTTATATAACAGAAGATAAATCCTGTCCTACAAATATTTTGTTGCTGACTATTCTAAAAATGTGTCAGGTTATCCTATCATAATAAGGGGGATCAAAACGGAATAAATCGTACGCAGTACGCATTGATTGTACATCCATACATCGTGATTTTCGAAGCAATTGTACTGATCTTAATAAAACTTTATACGCATAAGCAGTAAACATAAGTCAAAAAAGTTAAAGAAAACATTTCCAAAATCAGTTATGGAAAAAAAAAACTGTTTGTTTTGAAAAAATTAAAGCCAGTCTATTTTTTCCGAAATCTATTATAACTTCTATTTTCTTGCTTTTGCGAACGAAGTGTAATTGAAAGCATCAAATATCAAGAAATTCCTAAAGTGGGGCAAAAGATTTAATAAAAAAAAACCTGAAAAAAACTAACCGCCTTCAAAAACCTCCACAAAAAACCACCATAAAAATGAAAAGTAACTTATCTTTGCAAGTCGGTGGTTTTTGTTTTTTTATTCTTTTTTGCCACCGACTTCCGAAAGATAATTTATATCAAAAATTGTTTTCTTTACCTTCAATTGTTCAAATGTTATTGTGAAAAACATCAGTTCCAAGTTTTGATATCAATTTCTTGCATTGAGGGAAAGGTGGAATTATTTCGAAAAATCTTTAATGTTCGGCATCTACAAACAACCTAGTTTGTCACATTGTTAAAAATAAGTTTAGTATCGCCCATTTCAAGGAATGCATCCAATCACCCTGCATATAGACATTAAATTTAATCAACGACACTTTCTTCTTTTGGACA
Organism: Agrotis puta; assembly: GCA_943136025.2. Lineage (NCBI taxonomy): Eukaryota > Metazoa > Arthropoda > Insecta > Lepidoptera > Noctuidae > Agrotis > Agrotis puta. The sequence goes on from OW964178.2 coordinate 13,656,815, forward strand.
ATTTTTCAACAGGTCCATTTCTTGCATTTGGTCTTTTGTATTGGACACCCTTGTTGTTCTAGTAGTCCCACTTCTGCTCGCTTGGGATACCTCGAAACTCTTGGTGAATTTATTCTTTATGTTGAACCTAAAAATAACATGTTGTTATTAAACTTGCACAGGGGAAGGATGTACTTCACTCGGCTTTCTGAAATATTTATCAACTTTGTGGGTTTCATTATAATTATCAAAATAATTATAACGTTTCTACTGTTGGGACATCTGGCTTCACCTCGAGAGAGAGGGTGGGACATAATATAGCAATGTCTTTGAACGTTAGGTTCAAAGATATGCTGTTATCCTCACGATATAACTTTTTAAATTAAATCAATAACTGCAGCAATTCACATGACTGTTAATTCATTTTCATGCTTGAAATCCGATATACCCGATGTACCTGTCCTCAAATTTTCCATCGTGAGTAGACGTATGCACCAGATCAGATAGAAGCAAACTATAGTCGAAAATAGTGTAGCCCAGAGCTGCATTCCCCAGCGCACTGCGGCCCCACAGCACTATACTATACGAAATCCAATGATCACGACTCACAACAGTTCATTTAACTCACCGTTTACACAGCTGGTTTAATATTCCTTTATTGAACACAAATAAAAAGAATATGGCGACCCCGACGAGCAGATTGAACAGATTTACCAAGATGAACACCCACAAATCCGTATCAGCTGGAACAAGCTCCAGGATCCAACTGACTCCCATGAGCACCGACAACTTTATGTATGTGGCGAATCTGGAATAAATCAAAGGGAATTATTAGAGAGATAGATTTATAGGTAGGTACAACCTGCGGGATCCTATTGCGATCCCAAGTAATACAGTATAATTTATAAAGAACAATTTTAGCCACATTGTTATTAACTTACAGTATAATTTATAAAGAACAATTTTAGCCACATTGTTATTAACTTCGATGAAGTGGCGGTTTTAAGTCCAGGAGTGTCAACTACAAAATTTAAAAAAAAAACATCATTAGTTGTAATAATGCTTAACAAGTTGACTGGTACTCAAGTTTTTGATTTGATGCCCGAGAGAGAGGGCAGCAGCAAGAATAGGTCGCCGAGGGTCTTAAGATCTACGAATTTTTCGAACCGGGGCAAGAAGTTGATACCGGCGTGCCCATTTTCACAGCCATTAATTAACTGCAGAAATCCCCTTTTTTTTTTGTTTTTTTCTTACAAGTCCTCTCTGGTTCTCCCACCCTAGATGGATCGGAAGGGACTGTCGGATTTACTGACGAAAATGAAAGATGAGTGGCGTTTTTTCTTTCAATTAGGAGATAAGGACTCTATAATATAGTTGTAGGGAAATTCGAGGGATTGGGTGGCAGTGATACATTTTTGTGTTTCGTTTTGATGTCGGTTCCTTCCTTCCTTCTTTTTCAAAAAGTTTTTTTTTTAAAAGAAGGAACCGACCGTTTTTTTTATTTTAACTAGTAACATTTTTGATGAAAATCTACAATCCAAGTATGCAACAAAAGGTCGCGGGACCAAGGGATTACCGTGACCCCGGTACGTAAAGGGCTATTGAAGGACACCGTGGATTTTAGTCAGTACAAGTCTGACAGTCCCTCCCGCCCTGCCCTGGGTGGGAGGACTCATTTGATGATTTTACCACGATAAAAAAAAAAAAAAAAGTATGCAACAAAAACGGATAAATGCGGGGAACGTCACAAGATATGTATTATTATTACATACTAATAGCTGAATGTAACAATGCTTCTTCTCCAGAATGTAACGAACATTTTGCTGAAAACCGCATCAAAATCGGTTTATCCCAACGCGAGATAATCGCGGACAAACACACAAACATACAGGTCGAACCGAGAACCTACTTTTTTTCTGAAGCCAGTTAAATAGATGGCGCTGTTTGCACGATCAGAATTTATTGCTCTAACGCAAAAACTAACGCTAAAGAAGCTGCGGGCAAAAGCTGTCTACCTGTTGGTGTCCTGCGAGCTTCTTCTAGAGTCTTGAGACCTGGACACTGCGCGTTTAATCATCCATATGTTGTAGACGGTTAGTGAGAACAATATGATATTTACGAAGATTATTATACCTATTGGTATAATAAAGTAGTGTTGAACACTTTCCGCTGAAATTGAAGAAAATTGTTTAAATTAAAACTACAGGATGAAAAAGTTAAACGGCAAAACCTGACAGTAAATAAACTGATTTTTCAATGATATGAGTAATTGAATAGGCATGTTGAGAGCCACAATAAATTGCAAATCTAATTAGTCCATCAGCTAGAGTTTTGAAAAATAATAGACAAGTATTTTTCTTTTGGTAAATCAATGGATATTTGCAGAGATAACGCTTCAAAATTCGAGGGCTCGTGAAGTCAGGAGCAAGTAAAAACTGTAGTTGATTGTGACGTATTGGCAATTTTAAAGTATCGTATCTCCGTCAATTTTAGTTTACGTATCAAAAGAAAAAAACTTGTCAATTTTTTTTTTGATAATCTATCTGAGGGATTAATATCTCCGGCCACCGCAGGCGCGGGCATGCGGGCGGCGAGTAATGGGCGACTCGCTGTCCGACCATGGACCATGCCCGGGTCGACGGCGCGTTGTGTTCCACGCGCGCCTCAAGGAGTGTCAGCATAGTGACGGAGCCCCCTGTAGAGGACCAAAGCCTGCCGGGGTCACGGGACTCACGAATTACCGTGACCCCGGAAAGTAAAGGGCTATTGAAGGACACCGTGTATTTTAGTCAGAACGAGTCTGACAGCCCCTCCCGCTCTGCCCTGGGTGGGAGGACTCATTTGATGATTTTATCATGCTCAAAAAAAAACATTAGTGACGTATTGGCAAGTTAAAAGTGTCGTATCTTCGTCAATTTTAGTTTACGTAACAAAAGAAAAAATTCTTGTCTATTTGTTTTTTTTTTTAACTGGCGGACTAATTACATTTTGTTCAGTCAAATACCATATTGGTCCCATGCAGAAAGTTGTCGAGGTTTAAGGTCTGTGTACGACCACCATTTTATAAATTATCATGTAGTTAAATCATACTACCAGACACGAAGAAATCTTCGAAGGGTGGTTTGGTAATGTTGAAGTTAGAAAGATCTATGTTGTCCAGTATTGTGACTATAGCAGTTATCAGGAGCGGGGATCCCCAGGCATACAGGCAGTACCACATGAACTTCACTCTCTCGCCTCGTCGGTTAATATCACGCCTCTTGCGAACACCTCTGCGAAAAAAAAAGAAACGTGTAACGTGTAAATATTCATACGGTTTGGATCGCGTTGGGGTTAATAGTAGTTCATAGTTAGGGAGTTCATATCAAGACGCAACGGGATGCAACGAGATGCAACGAGATGCAACGGGTTGTGATGCCTTTTCGTGCAAGTAATAAAGTTAGATTTTGAGTTGTTCTCTTGCGTTGCGTCGCGTCGCGTTAGGCGAAATGTGTAACATTTCATGTAGTAAATAAAGTTAGGTTTGAAGTCACTCAGTCAAATGTGTCGTGTCCCGGTGTATATCGAATCTTATGGGGCAATTAAGTATGCGGGTCGATTTGCCTAGTGACTAGCAGTGCGACTAGTAATTAAAAACTTGTCGAATTGCCATTTAGAGCTTTTAACAGAACGGAATTTCAATCCATGGAAATGCACCATTTTTTTGTCGTGATAATATCATCAAATGAGTCCGCCCACCTAGGGCAGGGCGGGAGGGACTGTCAGACTTGACTGGAAGTAAAAAAAGTGTTATAATTGCATCTTCAATTTGGTTATAATAATGTATTTAAAATTAAATTACCTTAATGACCACCAGACGTCAAATGACATGACATTCAACCAAAAGAAACTTGAGACTGCAGCGAAATACATCACTGGAGCTAAAATAATAACAAATTACAATGTTATTATTATATTTACAGCGTACTATTATACATATACAAATATAAAAAGTACAGTTAGGCTTGTTATATACGTAATGCTTAAAGCAGACAATACTTCTTAAAGCCTGTGACTGAATTTTAACTAAACTGTAATTGCAAATGCAGTCTGAGACCCCAGTTAGACAATGCAAGAACTTGCATGCAAGTTCGACTAGATTGCTGTATTTCTTTGATCAACTGATTTAATGGCCCGTTGCATTACATTGCGGTCAATTGCTGTAGTCCGCTTTGTAATGCAACAGATATGCAATTACTTGCATCGTCTAGATGAAGCTTTAAGGCTCATTTAAACGCTACCGTATATTGCATGCGAGTTGCATGCAAGTTTGACTAGGCGGACTAGATTTCACTTAATCAAATAAATACGATTAATATAGTCGAACTTGCATGCAACTCGCATGAAATTTCTTGCATCGTCGATAAATAGTTTTTTTTATCGTGGTAAAATCATCAAATGAGTCCTCCCACACAGCGCAGAGCTGGAGGGACTGTCAGACTCATAATGACAAAAACCTACGGTGTCCTTCAATAGCCCTTTACGTTCCGGGGTCACGGTAAAGATTGGGTATCGAACCCAGATTCAGCAGTCGCTCTTACGACTCGCTCAATTATTTTATAACAGACCAATATTATAAATTGAACGTTGAAATTAGAGTAACTTTTATGATATACTAATTAATTAAAATATCTCACATACCTATAATTTTGCACTGCTTCGTTGTCAATGATGCGTTGATGAAATGTTTAACGATTTTAACTAAAAATGTGACGAGGAGTGACGCGGTGTAAGCCATCAGTACAAGACCTATGAGGTTCTGGAGTTTGGGCAGCAGAAGATACACCACAAGGACCAACAGAAGGAAAAACGATGATATCAGCAATCCTGGAAATGAGGAATATTAAACGTAGAGTTGCAGAAGGTCAGTGTTACCGGGGCTTGGCGGCAGCGACTTACGTCATGGGTAGGGTTGCCATCCGTCCGGGTTTCCCCGGATTTGTCCTAGTTTAAAGGGCATCCGGGGAGCGTCCGGGGAGGGCTACATTTGTAGCCCGGGTTTAAAAAATTAAAGTCTTAAACACACGCACACTACACCATCCCTCCATCCCTCCCGACGCAGTTGCCACGGTGCGCACTTCGACTCATGTCCGGGTTCTGGACTCTAAAATCCGGGGTTCTCACGCGGCTTGTCCTGGTTTCCAAATATTAGAGATGGCAACCCTAGTCATGGGGCCACTTAAACCAGAAGCCCTATCATGACATTTCCCGTTTTTGTGACTTAAATTAAACCGGAACTTTGACGATTGTTCAAATGAACAAAAAAAAAAAAAAAATGTTCCTATTTCGAACACTAAGGCACTTTTTCACTACATAAAAGCAAAGTCGCTTCCCGCTGTCTGTCTGTCCCTATGTATGCTTAGATCGGGGTCGCGGGACCAAGGGATTACCGTGACCCCGGTACGTAAAGGGCTATTGAAGGACACCGTGGATTTTAGTCAGTACAAGTCTGACAGTCCCTCCCGCCCTGCCCTGGGTGGGAGGACTCATTTGATGATTTTACCACGATAAAAAAAAAAAAAAAAAAAAAATGTATGCTTAGATCTTTAAAACTACGCAACGGATTTTGATGCGGTTTTTTAAATAGATAGTGTGATCCAAGAGGAAGGTTTATATGTATATAACATGCATAATATAGTAAAGATTGTACCCGTGCGGAGCCGGGGCGGGTCGCTAGTTTTTCTATACAACATACGCAGTAAAAACTTCAATTACTTTGCATATAAAATACAGAAATCTTGTGATATGGCCTCTGAAAGGAGCATTATTTCTTAAAAAATAAATTTAATCACCACTGCTCTAAAATGATTAAGGAAAACATTGTGAAAGGATATATTTAATAATCTAGTTTATCACAGCCCAATTTTCTCAGTGAACCAACAGACCACCAGGGGTGTGGCTGGTGTAGGGTGGGTTCACAATGAATCCTACCGCCCTCGTGTACGCGGCACTTATCCCAAATGGCATGCAAGATAGTTGTATATTTGTAAACAGGTCTTAGTGGTCTCTCTTACTTACCTACTAGCACAAACATCGATTTCTTGTAATCTTCTGCTGGATCTGCGATATATTCTTTCACGAGGAGTTTTATTTGTGGTGTATCGTTAAGGACAACTACTTTATAGTCTATGCAATATGCCAGCTTTTTTATTTCAAACCAAGTATTCGAGCTGCCCGTGTCTTGCATCTTTACCGATCCGTCCTGTAAACATAGTTAGATAAAATACACTTTATTATGCACACCATACAAAATTTTGGTTCTGTACCAAAATTTTGTATGGTGTGCATAATAAAGTGTATATCTTATACATAGGGTGACACAATGGGCGGTCTAACATACATTATTTAAATTCATATCATTTATTTTTAGTAGGCCAGCTACAGACAGGCACTTTAGAATCGACAAAGCTCAAAATATTAAAAAAAAAACACAATATAATTATGGTGCTCGTCACAAGACTTAATAACTATGAAAGTATTGTGTTGTGGTCATTCCAAAGCGCAGAAATCTGTGGAGAAGACCGGGAAAAAACTCCATGGACATTAATCAGCTAAATTATTGCAAAACGTCTGTTACATCATTCTTCTTGAGATGTAGCTACAAATAGGAAGGAATAAAAGGTTGTGGGAGAGACCTTTGTTCAGCAAGGGGACAATAGAGGTTAATTTATATTCCTATTGTTAATTTTGTCTTAAATTATAGATTTAGAAGAAATCTCATTAGTGCTAGTCAACTTAAACAAAATTGGACTGTACTGATATTAATTTTATTTATTCATTAACTAAGCCAACAAAACACGGGCACGCCGCAATCGCGGCGGTAAGACCCCTCTTTGAGGAGTGGCTGGATAGGCATCACGGCGTCCTCACCTACCGCATGACGCAGGTCCTCACCGGACACGGAACACAACCTAACCGCAGTGGTAGACGCCCACGGCGACGGACGTCGCAAGTCAATCTCCGGCCATCGTGGGCGCAGGCATGCGGGCGGGAGTAATGGGCGACTCGTTCCTCGTCCGACCATGGGCCATGCCCGGGTCGACGGCGCATTGTGTCCCCGTGCGCCTCAAAGAGTGTCAGCACAATGACACTTTCCCTCCCTAGAGGGCCAAAGCCAGTCGGGGTCGCGGGACTAACGAATACAGTGACTCTGGAACGTAAAGGGCTATTGAAGGACACCGTGTATTTTACATGTGTACGTGTGTATTCTGACAGTTCCTTCTGCCCTGCCATGGGTCAATCATCAAATGAGGACTCATTTGATGATTTTACCACGCTAAAAAAAAGCCAACCAAATAAAAACCTTAAACGTTTCCGCAACCCTTCTCTATCAATTCATTATTGGACTTTTCATCTACAGGGTGATTCATTTACTTCCGTTTCCCCGTTAGAGTCTTCCACAGACATATCACCGACATAAACTTACATCTTTGTCACTTTCGACAACATCGGGTCTAAAACGGTCACTTTAAGCAATATTCGTAATATTTTAAATATTTATACGCAATAACGCGTGCATCGTATAGATTTTTAAGGAAAAAATAACTCAGCTGCGAGTGGGACTCGCCTTACTAATTAGGCCGTGGTAACCCATTCGTCGAGGCCGATTGATTCCTTCCCTTGTTTTTCATGTTTTATGGTTTTTAATATTTACCATGATTCAGGCCAAAGAAAAGATGGATGGATTGTCTAAGGAATGATATGGATGAAAAAGGAGTGAATGATACTGTGACGTCTGATAGGGGATAATGGAAGAAAAAAACGTGTTGCGCCGACCCCAAGTAAAATGGGATAAGGGCAGGAAGATGATAATGAATATTTGCCATGATTCACTTCGTGCATTTCCAGCAACGTCACTGACTATTCGTTCAAGAAGTGAATCCTTAGGAATGCTGCTAGAAGTGGCCGTTTTAGACCTGCAGGCATTTCCAGCCACTGAATGTTTCACCAACACACCTATGGCTCTTTCTTACGAACTACTACGAAGAATTACAAATAATGCATATTTCATCTACATCTATAGCTATAAAAACGGCAAAAAAAATTTTTTTTTCACCTTAAAAAACAACTTCTACAATTCTTTACTATGTACAAAAATAAAAAAGATAGAAAAAAAATTACCTCTAAAATGAAATACTCGTTTGTTATGGTTTGCTCTAACGTGCAGTTAGGATGTCTTTGATTTTTTATAAAAATATAATCTTTTTCTGATTTGTTTTTAGCATATTTATCCCACAAAACTATTTTTGAATAGTCAACTTCTGAAATACGCGCCTCAATCTTCCTTAATAGCCGAAACAGTGCATCTATATTGACACAGTGTCCTTTCGGCGCAATCATTTCGCCGTCATTGCAGCATTTTTCGATACAAGTAGTCTTATTAGATGAACAAAATTTCGAAACATCGATTTTAGTATTGTTCAAAAGTCTATAATCATTTTTGCACATAGTTTCAAAGTCCAGATCACTTTTCACAACACTTAACATTAAAAGCAGTGTAATAGCCGTGTAAGTTATCATTTTTTCAGAATTAATTTTAGTGATTGTAATTTAATCAAGAAATGAACCTACAAACTAGTATTACGTACGTTGTAAACTTCATACAACATCACTGTAAATGGACAATATTATTGATAGATATTTCAGTAAATTCAGTGAGTCACCTTTATGCTTCAAGTATAATTTTCCTGTTATTACATTACTTACATCTGTTTTATCCACGTTCCATGTACATTTCAAAACAGTTAAATTTAATAAACAGTTTTAAAAATCATTTAAAATTAAACATATTAAAAAGAAAACAAAAGCAAATGCCACATGCTTATTTTAAAATGGTATCGTGCTACACATTTTTCATAAAGATTGCATGCTGTAGGACCACCTTTATACTGCTCCCTTATAGCAGCTACATTTTCCCAATCGCTAGTAAATAGTAATGACCGTTGCAAGATAAAAATAGCAGTTCATTAGTGAGAAAAAGTAAACCAACTTTGACAAACAAGTGTTTTGCCTTCGTGATAAAATTAGATTAACTGGTGCATTCTTTGTATTTCTTTAGATAACATATCTCTCTAGTGACATCGTGATAAAATATTATTCTTTATCAATCAAGTAACCTACTTGTTTGTGTTCAAAAAAAAATTCTTATCATAAATCGCACTTATCATCCTTATCACTTACGTACCTACTACTTCTTGTTAATCTACTTTCTATGGGTCTAGCAAGGTCGCGGGTCTGTACGAATTACTGTGACCCCGGAACATAAAGGGCTATTTAAGGACACCGTGGATTTTAGTCAGTACGAGTCTGACAGTCCCTCCCGCTCTGCCCTGTATAGGAGGACTCATTTGATGATTTTACCACGATAAAAAAATGGGTCTAGCAAGAAATGTTCGGAGTGAACTTAAATTATTTAAAAATTGAATAAAAATCGCAGCATTTCAGCCAGTTACATGCAGGCACTTTTGCGCACCGACTTAGCGTCCTGATATAAAATCATTAATTTCGACTTCCTTATACATTGAAGGTTAATTCGCCACAGCTACATTTTCTTATTGTTTTGCCACATATCTTCATTTCACATAATTTTTACTGAAGACGGCGGCACCAACACCACCATGATCCTGTTCTCCTAGTAGGTACTTTCTGTTGAGATTCCACATTGTGTCCTAGTTTTCTGTAGAGTCAAAATCGAACCTTTAGTTTTCACGTGATGCCTGCATATACAGACAGACAACATTTTTTTAAATTACATATTTGGGTTTGGTATCGATCCAGCAACACCCCCCTCTATTTATTTTTTCAATATTTTCAATGTACAGAATTGACCCTTCTACAGATTTATTACATGTATAGATTGTTCCGCTATCCGTGCGGAAAAAAGAAATGGGGCGAATTTACACTGAACAAAATTAAAGAACTGTGACCAATTTACACGTACTTTTTTTCGTGGCGAATTAATTTCGTGGCGAATCAACAACCCCTTAATTTGAACGATGCACTGCCACTTACTTGATTGTTTGTTTCATTATCATGTCAGTCGTAGCTAAGGACGTTCACTGCTGACCATAGACCTCCTCCATAGATTTCCAATAGGACCGATTGTTTATTTGGCATTTAAAATTTATAACAAATAGCTAACATATTAATTAACTCTTGTGATCGATTTGTATTGTATTTAAGCAGTAATATAGATTCAAGTTTTGAGGAAAATGTGAGTTCTTTGTGGTTATTTGTGTACATTAGAATAACCAGAGTGACGAGGTTATTTAATTTTACATCGTTTTTGTGCACTGTATTTCTAAAGAGGAATGATATGGTTCACTATGATTTTTTGTTCCCTTGTTTTGTTGGGAATCGTAAAACTTTTTTGTAGAAATCTAACGTCACCTTAAGACGTTTAAAAAAAATTATAAATGTCCGAACTTGCCAAACAGGGCTGCGATGGCTTAGTTGATTAAGCGTCTTGCGTACTCATCGAAAAGGACGCAGGTTCGAGTCCTGCTAGCAGTTTAGCATTCATTCCGTGTAAAGCTTTACGTCGCAGTACTGACAAATCATGAAATTCTTGATATTAAGGAAAGTCCTGTGAGTATAGCTTGGTAAACAGGGCAACGTGACTACTCTAATGGATATGTTAGATACCTACAATTACACGAAAAGACGGGAAATATTATACTAACAAGCTGTTATCAGCGGCTGTGGCTAGCGGCTATGGTTAGCGGTCGTGGCTAGCGGTCGTGGCTAGCGGCTGTGGTTAGCGGTCGTGGCTAGCGGCTGTGGATAGCGGTTGTGGCTAGCGGCTGTGGCTAGCGGCTGTGGCTAGCGGCTGTAGCTAACGGTTGTGGCTAGCGGCTGCGGTTAGCGGCTATGACTAGCGGCTGTGGCTAGCGACTGTAGCCAAGGGCATTCCAAACTAATATACTATTTCTGAGCCTCATCAAGATCTGTTCTCCGTTCCGAAGAATTTTTACGGTTGGCGCGTCGCGGGTTCGATTCTCCCTCGGGAAAAATACTTGTTAGATCTGCAACTAGTTGTTCCGGGTCTGGATGTGTGTGTATGTGAGTTTAAATGTTTATAGACGTGCCCACGATACAGGAGAAATACCTAGGGTGGGGCACAAAAAACACATTGCTTATGTGGCAATCTGTTATGTATTCGATATCGCTGAACATTTATTATATGAGTGTTTGTCTGTTTGCTTATCAATAATTTGCAAATCTATTTATAAAATGTTGTTACAATTACTTTATGTAATTATTTTAAGTAGGTACGGTAATGAGTTTCCTGTTTGAGTCTCAACAAGAATTATGTTATCATTTTCCTTTATTGCTTAAATGATATTTATGTTGTAAGTAGGTTCTAAAGACACTTCTACACGTTCAATCAATACTTTTAAAGCTAGATGAGGCCGGTGTTTCATACTTGACTACTCAGAGAAAACCAGCCGAAGCAAACTCAGAGGTCAAAGGCCACAATACTAGACAGTCTCGCAACCACAGCGACCACCACGACGGTTACGTTAGTGAAAAACGTATCAAAATTCGGGAATCTCGTGATGTCAGAGTTCGCTTAAAATTATACCATGGCGTGACGTATTCTTCTTCTTTGTCGGTTCACAGATTGGTCGTGGTCAACATGTTGCAGCGAGACATCGTGCTGCCATAAGTCGCACATTGCGACACCATCAGGAGAGAATTGTCGGCTGTAATTGACCACCTACTGCAGACTTGATCTGGTCAGTCCATCGCATGGGTGATCTACCGCGTGCTCTCGTGCCTTCCACTATTCCCTGGACAACAAGCCGCTCAATAGAGACGTTGCCTCTCCGGAACACGTATAGGGAATTTTAAAAACTTATTGACGGAGTAACTAGATTTGTCAGTGAACTATCCTGTTCTCAAAATCACATTACATCGTAATAAACACGAGTCTATAAAATCAATACCGGCTGCCGTCAAGGTAGATTAATTGAAATATGACCCTTTGATGCCCCGCGTAACCGGGTTACAACTGTTGCCATGGTAACGGCCGGGCCGGGAGAGTGCAATGCACCCGTCTCTGATCGATATTTGCATAACAGACTTACCTATACACAGAACAGGTGAGTGTTTTCCAACTACATACACTGTATAAACTGTGCTCTGTTGCTACATAGGTAACCATCATCAATAGTAGCACACAAAATTTGTGTTTGCGCTTTTGTTACAAATGAATACATATTTTTATTTTTACGTGACAATCGTCAAATGAATTCGTCCGGCCAGGGCGGGACGAGAGGGACTGTAAAGCCGGGTATCCACTTAGGTTCGCCGTGGTTTGCGAACATTGTGTGCTCCGCGAACGTGAACGTGTACAGTGTACACACTTAGGCCGCAACATCAGTGCTCCAGTCGGAGCACTAACATTCCGCGCTCCGGTCTCCAGTCGACACACGACAGACGGTCGGTGCAAACATGCCGTCATATCTTCCAGGCGTCTCCTTTTAAATTCTTTTTCTTGTAGTTTTCATCTCGTGGGTCCCATAAAACATTATGTTTACGGTATTCTTCTATGAGCTGTAGACATTTTTCATCGGACCACTCCATGTTCGCGAACTTAACAAACACTTCGTGACACGCTCGCGTCCACGAACAAACTGCGCTCCCCTTTGAGATCGCGCAAAAAACCGCTTCCCGAGCGCTCCGCCGTGCTCCGATCATGCTCCAGTCGCGCTCCGCGATCAGGACGTATCCATTATGTTTGGTTTGCGGAGCGGGCGCGTTCGCAAACCACGGCGAACCTAAGTGGATACCCGGCTTAAGACTTGTTCTGAATAAAATTCACGGTGTTCCTTCAATAGCCCTTTACGTTCCTGGGTCACGGTATCTTGATGAGAAAATATCGCGATCCCGGCAGGCTTTCGATGGGGTCCCCGTCAGATTGCTGCCAGCTCATTTAGGCGCGCGTGGAACACGACGCGCCGTGGACCCGGGCATGGTCCATGACGGACGGCGAGTCATCCATTATTCACCGTCTGCATGCCCGCGTCTACGGTGCGTACGCTGCGCTTGCCGGTGCATGGTCTCTATTCGAGAACCTTACGGTGCCATCGTCCATCAGTTCTGCGTGCTATATGGTCTCACTGACATTTCAAATTCGTTGGGCTATGTTGGCATCTTTGGTTCGTCTACGAATCTCCTCGTTTCTGAGTCTATCGCGCAGAGAAACTCCGAGCATAGCCCTCTCCATAGCTCGTTGAACTATTTTATGTCCCATATAAAAGGGGTGTGCAACTTTTGGCATCAATTTTTTTTTCTTTCGCCAGTAATGAAATGTTGGTCATTAGTAGACCGCAACCTAAGAACTTTGTAAAAATAATAAATAAATCTAAACCGTAACGAACCAGAGATATAACGGATTTTATTTTATTCTAATCAGGAGTAAATCAATAAATCTATGGATTCCAACAAAAAAATAACTCCTGATTAGAACAAAATAAAAACCGTAATGTCTCTGGTTGGTTACGGTTTAGAAACTTTTTTTTTTTGTATAGACTTCTTAAGTGGCTAATTGTGCCCAAAATGTAAACACTGGTGAAAGAAAAAAAAAATTGATGCCAAGGTCCATACTAAAAGTTGCATACCCTTTTATTTATGCTGAGGATATAACTGATGAATTGGTTATTATTAATTACGCTTTATGTTTAATAATATGTAATGTACTTTGTAAGCTAGGCCAGCCTCTGTGGTTAGCAATATTAACCATTGTTTGATTAAAGGTTTGGTAGGTTCTTTCGAAAAAACCACATGATTAATTATAATGTATTTCGTTGAAATTAATATATTTTATATACTTAATTTGACTCATCTCCAGTTGCCAAGTAAGTACAACGTTACTGTTAACATTACAGCCAGTAAGCAGTGTTTTTCCTTATACATATAGACAAACGTAAAACCCTTTATTTATCCCGAGCAGCTACATACGTACGTAGGAGATTTTTACGTGTAGGTATTACATAATCTTGGCGTAGTAATAGGAGCGGAACATCAAACAGCTTGTGGAAAAGCACTCCTGAAAATTCAACATTCATCACTAGATTATTTTTCGTTGTTTCTAGAATTTTTTCAATTTGTTTTTTTTTTTTTTAATAACTTGTCCTCATACTAGGTATTTCTTCTCCCGAGACGACGGCGTGTCGTGTTCAGTAATACTACAATTTTGTTGCGCAGCTAAGGGCATCTAGTGAAAGAACGAGAGACTAATTTAACCATATCTGACCGTAACAGGTCAGTTCACACCGAAACGCGACGCAACGCGACGTAACGATACTGCAAATGTGTATGTTTTCGTGTAGTAAATAGAGTTAGATTTTGAGTAACTATATTGTAATGTGCGTGCAGCGTCGCATCTTGGTGTGACTTGATCCTTACGTCACAAAATCGTGAAAACTCGTGATAACTTGAAAAGGCCTCTATTCGGATGGATCTCCAAAACGGGCGTATTCGTGTGATCGCTCTGGTGCTTTTCAGATATTGATTTTTAATAGTAATTATGTATCTCATTAAAAATAATGATATTCAAATAGTATATTTTTACTATTGGCCTTCAATTTACACAAACAGTTATGAAAATATTTAAGTTCAAAAAATTTCGCGACCAGAGCAATCATAATTGGTGCCAGAGCGATCATAAATGGTGAAATCAGTGAAACAAGAAAATTAATATTGATAAAATATTATTTATTTAGCCGTTTTCAGTCATATTCAGTGTACGAATAACAAGATTGATGTAAGAGAAATGTATTATTTTAGAAAAATATCGTTATAATTTCAAACTATTACATTATAATTTTAAAATAACAAATTAACATACTTATAAAAAACAACTTTTGGCTTAGTTTCATTTATTTGGACTATATTATCCGAACTTTCCCTACTTTTCTTCCTACGAACCTTTTGCTGGCTTGGAGTCAAATCACTCATTGGTAGTACTGTGCCCCGAGCTTTTTTCCTTTGGTGATTTTCTCTTGACTTTGCAAAACATTGTCCGTATAGATCTGGATTATTTGTCATGTAAAGATCATTTCGCTGTGTCGGAAGACAAAAATGGGGAAAGCGGAAATTGGTCATATAATAATTATTGGTGGAGATTATATTTCATTTTACTTAGGTACACCTCTGTCCAACCCTTCGGGGATTACAGGTGTGATGTTTTGTTATGTTTAATTGCTTGAAGTCGTTGGTTCTAGCAATACTTATCATTATTTTGTATCACTTTAAAAAATCAACAGATTCAGATACCTCTCTGTTGTCGAACTCAATAGAATAACTCTGTATTTGTTACCATACCTGCGAGTAAACATTGGCTGAATGTTTTGTTTTCTTAAGAGTAAGAGCTTCAATATAAACCAGTTTTCTGTTGGGAGGAATTGAAAACTTTGAACTGAATGCACATTTTAGGCTGAGAGCTTTAGTCCTGCTTGTAATTTTCAAAGTATCAGCTGACGATATTTCCACCGAGATACAGCCAGCTGACGTTTGTTTTTATCCATAACTTCATGTAAACTATCATCAGGTGAAATTTGAGTCGAGAGGAAATTACTGAAAGTAAAATAAAATAAAAAAAAAACATTTTTGGGTAACCAGCTGACGTGTTTTCAACCATGGTACAGTCAACTGATTGGTTTTATTCTTCGTGATATAAGATAATCTTCAATATAAACCAGGTTTCAGTTGGGAGGAAATGACAATATTTTTTTTCTACGTGTTTGAACTGCTATTGCTGCTTATCCCACCAACGGAACCACAGCTGACTTCCACGAATCTATATGATACAACTCCCTCATGTAGCTTACTATTATGACTTGAGAAGAAATCACTGACGAAATTTAGCTCCCCCTTTTCCCGCTCTATGAAATGTTTTTCTTCGAGGCATGGTTTCCATCTGCAACAATAGTTGATATTAAATTTTAGAAAAGAAAAGCTTATAGTTGCGGTTAGCTCAATGCCAATATAATAATACTTATCATCATAGTAAAATACGTCAAAATCTGTTTATGGGTTTAGGTTATCCAAAGAAACCCAGAAAAGGATATAAATTAAAGGTTATATGCATAGTTCTTCGTTTGTCATTGTTACAGTCTGGACTTAAAACAGATTTTTAACGTACAATTAATGCAAAATATCATTGCTCTGGTCTTTTTGGACAGAGCAATCACAGCCACAGCGATCAGAAAAAGTCACTAAATCATAAATTTAGCCGATTTTAAAAGTAGTAGAAAGTTGTGATTACGTCTCATAAAAAACACTATAATGATCTCTTTATTCACAAAGCAAACACATTTACAAGCTTACTATTTAATTTAAATAACGAGCCATAGTAATCATAAAATTCGAGAACCAAATCCAGAGCAATCATAAACTTACCTTCGTAAACTTACCTTCGCGGGTACGTGGCAGACAGGTATCCTCCTCGGCGGTTAGACCACTGCTGGCGCTGCCCACCGGGAGAGGAATAGAGTGTCTATAACGCGTAACTAGGGATGAGGGCGATGTTTTACCTCAGCGCAGAGCGATGAGATAAAATGCCCGGTCACGATTTTAAATTCAAATTGAGGCAAAAGTATTGTTAATATAACTAAAAATATTTTATTACTATGAAGATTAACTATTTGTTATGTAATCTAAATAAGTTGTTTCATATGAACCATCTCATTAAAAATTAAAAAAATATTTTTTTCATT
This sequence comes from Agrotis puta, assembly GCA_943136025.2. NCBI lineage: Eukaryota > Metazoa > Arthropoda > Insecta > Lepidoptera > Noctuidae > Agrotis > Agrotis puta. Next base: position 13,673,557 of record OW964178.2, read on the forward strand.
CAATCGGGAGTCGGGTCAACCCAGAGCGATCAGGATTTTAGGGTTTAAGATTTTTTTTTAAATATTTAAAATAAACATATTCATAATATTAGCCTTGTACCACGTAGATTAGACACCGAACTGTATATAAAAAAATATTATGAAAACGGTTTCCGATTTTAAAATGGGTTTATCCAGCCCGACACGAAAACAAATGCCTCTGGAGATTGTGCCATTCATAAATGCCCAACGCCATCTATCCAGTGCAAAATATTGGATGTTTGAACTTCATTTTCTATTATATTGAGGCTGCTAAAAGAAAGCCTCCGTCGTTATTTTATTCAGAGACCTTTTTTATCGTGATAAAATCATCAAATGAGTCCTCCCACCCAGGGCAGAGCGGGAGGGACTGTCAGACTCGTACTGACTAAAATGCACGGTGTCCTTCAATAGCCCGTTACGTTCCGGGGTCACGGTAACCACCATTTACCACGATAAAAAAAAGCTTTATAGCATAGATCTACATCCACCGTAGGCGCAAGCATGCGGGCGGCGAGTAATGGGCGACTCGCTCTCTGACCATGGACCATGCCAGGGTCGACGCGGCGCGTTGTGTTCCTCGCGCGCCTCAAAGACTGCCAGCATTATGACCCCTTTAGATGTCCAAAGCCTGCCGGGGTCGCGGGACTTACGAATTACCGTGACTCCAGAACGTAAAGGGTTATTATTATAGACAGGCCTGTTGGTCTAGTGGTTAGTGACCCTGACTGCTATGCCGGAGGTCGTGGGTTCGATTCCCACCCAGGACAAATGTTTGTGTGATGAGCACGATCATTTGTTCTGTGTCTGGGTGTAATTTATCTATAATATGTATGTATTTAGAAATATATAAGTATGTTTATCAGTTGTCTAGTACCCATAACACAAGCTCTGCTTAGCTTGGGACTAGATGGCGTTGTGTGATAGTTGTGGAATATTTATTATTATTCGTTTATTCATTTTTCTTTCATAAAATTACATTTTTAAATATTTTAAATAAAAAAAAAAAAAAAAAAGAAAACAATATAAAACATTTAAAAATATAAAAATAGAGATCCGCCGGTATGGGAGCAGGGTCCAAGCTACCGGTGGTTAGGGCTCCAGAGACAGGAACCTCCTCACAATGCGAGCCGTATCGAGGAGCACTGCCTTCTGAATCAGGCCCTTGATCCAACCACCTAGGGAGAGCCTCGACAAGTGTTCGTCGAGGCTCTTGGCTATCAGGCCATTGGCCGTAACGACTATCGGCACAATGATAGCCGAGCTCACATTCCACATATCGACAACCTCGCGCGCTAAGTCGAGATATTTGATTTTTTTATCTTTCTCAGCCTTCACGAGGTTCTCGTCATGAGGAATGGTAACATCGATTATCATTACGTGGCGCGCTGATCTGTCTATCACTACTATGTCAGGCTTATTGGCGACAATAGTCCTGTCTGTAATGATAGGCAGATCCCAGTACAGCGTGACATGGTCTTTCTCGAGAACTGGGTCGGGCACATACTTGTAATACGGTACCTCAGAGTCCACAAGCTTGTATTTCAAAGCAAGTTGCTGGTGAATAATCTTGGCCACTAGGTTATGCCTATGCAAGTACTCGCCGTTAGCAAGACGAGAACAACCAGAGATAATATGTCTGATCGACTCACCCGGACGGTGGCATGCCCGACACACGTCAACCGTCCCGTCTTTCATAATATGTCTCCGGTAGTTGTTCGTCAAGATAACTTCGTCCATAATTGCACAGACAAAACCTTCAGTTTCCCCGAAGAGGTCACCGAAACGTAGCCAAGACACAGACGCTAGAAAATCTACATCGGGCCCATGAAGAGCCCGGTAGAAGCGTCCGTGTAGCTCCTTGCCTTGCCATACCTCCTTGCGGTCTTCGGTACTGAGTACCACAGGTTTGTGCCAGTTCTCTTTAGCCATGGACAGCGGGGTGAGTCCCTTGTCCACTGTGACCACATCTCGGTGCATACCCACTTCCATTTTCAAAAAATATTCTCTGAGACTGCACACCTCGCGGTTGTGGAGGGTCTTAGCATTTAAAAAGCCTCGACCCCCACATTTCCTCGGGATGTACAGTCTCATGACTGATGATCGTGGGTGATGCATCCGATTTGCGGTCAGCAGTGTGCGGACTCGTCTATCCAAGGCGTCGAGTTCAGTCTGAGTCCATTTAAGTATGCCGAAAGAGTACATTAAAACCGGCATGACCCAACCGTTGAAGGCGCGCACCTTGTTTCCGCCTGAAAGAAGGCTATTTAAAACCTTCTTGAGGCGTCCGAAGAAGCGCTCCCTCAACGATTGTTTCATGTCCGATACATCAATGCCAAGCGCTTCCGACATACCCAAATACTTATAGGTTTCGGATGAGGAGAGGGATCTAAGGTGTATGGAATCTGAAAGTTGAATTCCTTCAGATTCCATAATCTCCCCTCGCTTTACATGCATGACTGCACATTTGTCCACACCAAATTCCATCCTGATGGCACTACTAAAAGTTTCAGTTACCTTCAGTAGCTCCATCAGTTGCAATTTGCTGGGGGCAAAGAGTTTGAGATCATCCATGTATAGAAGGTGAGATATAACCTGGCCACCTCTCTTCAACCGATAGCCTAGACCTGAATCCTCCAGCAATGTGCTTAGAGGATTCAGGGCTAAGCAGAACCAAAGTGGACTCAAACTGTCGCCCTGGAATATTCCCCGCTTGATCCATACAGGTTCATCGTTCGCCTGGATCTGTCGACACCCTGGATAGCGAAGGACCGTTCTCCATTGCCCCATACATGACTCAAGGAAGGCGCGTAGAGTTGCATCTATCTTGTACAACTCTAACACCCTCATGAGCCATGTATGTGGCACCGAGTCGTAGGCCTTCTTATAATCTATCCAGCATGTGGACAGATTTTTGCGAGATCGATGAACCTGTTGGCTTATGGCCATGTCAATGAGGAGTAACTCCTTGGTACCACGGGACCCGTTCCTACATCCATTTTGAGAGGCAGACATAATGAAATTATTATTTATATGTGCATTAATTTTTACTCTCAAAATGGATGTGAGAAGTTTATAGACCGTCGACAAACACGTGATCGGTCTATAATTCTTGGGTTCCGCAGTACCACCGGCTTTATAGAGAAGGTGGGTAACCCCTGTTGTTAGGAACTGTGGTAGCGACCCAGACTCTAAGGATGACTGGAATTGAGATGCCAGACAAGTGTGTGAACTATTCAACCATTTTAGCCAAAAGTTGTGCAGTCCGTCCGGTCCCGGGGATTTCCAATTCGGTAACGAACGGACCGCTCTTGCTACATCTAATGGCGTAATGGATATAGGTTCCATTTCTGGTATAGTTTCACACACCCGTTCGACATCACGCATCCAATCAGCCTCAGTATGACTGACGGGTACCGACCAGATGCTGCGCCAGAATGTACTCGTGGCGTTATCATCCGGGCGACACACGTCAGTCATGTTTTGTTCAGGTCGTTCCCAAGCTCTGTATACCCACCTCTCATCGCGCTGGAACATGCGATTTTGTGAATACCGATCAACCCGCCGCTTATACCGACGAATACGGCTTGCCCATGCATAAACTTTCTGCTTCAGGAAGTCGATGCGCTCTGTAACACAGGCCATGTATTCTTGGGGACTTATTCCAGTCCCCGAGAATGCCCGCCTCACAAAGCGCATCACACGTGGTCGTGTATTTCCCTCCCTGAAGCAGTATAGTTTGCCGATAAGTACCCTGGCCCCATCGATACGTCGCTCGATCCTGCTCTGCCAGGCTGGTACGGTTGGCTTAGGTCGTTTAGCTTCGTCAGAAATTGGGAATTCGACGTTAGCTAAACGACATGCCGCGACAGCCCCACAGTACAGGATCGAGTGAGTATCGACAAGATCCTCGCTGCTCTCAAAAAAATTCTTAAGCAGCGAGTTCAAGGCACTCACCAGCGCCCTATTTTTTTTAAGCATGGGTAACCGTGGTAGTCGGGGTCTAAGTGCAGCGGGAATTGAACGATACTCACAAAGCGCATCCTCCAACGCACTCCTCAATCGCTCGTTGCACTGGCTACTTACCGTGGCAACCGCATCATCCTCCTCCACAACAGAAGAAATAACAGACCGTGGCGGAACTCTGTTTACAGACACGGACGCCGTTGGTGGTGGTGGAGTTAAGATGATACGGTTGCTTAGTACTTCTGAGCGTAGCCTATCAAGCGCGGTGTCGTCCAACATGTGATTACGTTGGACGACCCGCACCTGATCCGACAGTCGTTGGGCCGTGACGTTTAGGGTTGGTTCAAGTACCTGGAACAGAGACAGCATCCTAACACGATACGCAGTGAGGTTAGTTCCTCCTTCTGTAGACCCGTAGTATGCGCGCATGACATTCTCATTTATGGACTGAGTCCATCTCATGCGCTGCACACAACCACCGGCAGCGGGGACCCGGCTCGGGGCCGGTTGGCCCCTAGGTCCCAAGCTCTTCGGTGGCCGGCCTCTCCCCTGCCGACGTACAGGCGTTGGCGACGTCGGCGGGGAGAAATATTCGTCGCTCGAGCTCGACGCAACTGCCGCTACCGGTGACACAGGTGATCCAGGGTCCGGCGGCGGTGAGGCGGAGCTGAGCGACGAGTCGAGTTATTATTATTATTATTATTATTGAAGGACACCGAGGATTTCAGTTTGTGCTACTCTGACAATTCACGGTAGGCACGGTTAGCGCAGTGGCTAAGCCATTGGACTACGCTGCGTGTCGCGGGTTCGATTCCCGCACGGAACAAATATTTGTATGACCTACAAGTAATTGTTCCGGATCTGGGTGTTTGTGTATGTGAGTTTCTATGTTTGTAAACGCACCCACGACATAGGAAAAATTCTTAGTGCGGGGCAATGTTTTTTTTAAAAAAAAAGCCTATCGAATGAGTAAATTAAAGTGTCAGTAGGCAGGCCACATAGCACGCAGAACTAATAGCCGATAAGCAGAATGTATAGGTCTAAAAAGTTATCAGTTATCAATAAGTTATCTATCAAAATAAAAAAGGAAATTACAATTAATCTTTATTTAATTCAAATTATTACAAAGAGTATAAACTCTGTAAGTACATTTAATGTGAAAACATTGTTACTTGTCCTAATTATTATGAACGAAAAATTCACTTATAATAAGGGGCATCAATCGAGTATTTATTATCATTAAAATTAAGACTAGGTAAGTACTTATACTTCTAGACAATTACTTATTTTTTCTGCATTTAAAATATTACAATGAGTATTATTATTTGTTTTGGTACGGTAATTATGTAGTCCAGGAATGATATTATTTATCAAATTAACACAAAACATTAATTGGCTGCGTTATCCCATTTAATTAAAAAAAAATATATAAACGGGCAACTTATGTTGAAAGACAATTTGCTAAACAATTCATTTCGCTGACTATACTTATATCTCTATAATAATATCTATATGTTTCACTTAAACTTTAAATGTTACCTTAACTTGACAAACATACAAGACTTTTTCGATATCTTAACAACATTATTATGTAAATGCAAAAGTAAGTTGGTTTGTTTGTAATTTTGTCACTTTGTCGTTTATCCTGAAACTTAACATGTATCGTATTCAAGTTATAAAGTGTACAGAAACAGAAGACGGGTCCCGAAAAAAATATTGTTCCCGAGGAAAACATTAATATACTTCTTATGATACTATTAGATGGCGCTATGTGTCACCAAATTGATTGTCAAGTACTAAATTAACGCGAGCGAAGCCAATGACTAAAACGAGTGTGCTTAAAACTAAAATACACTTTTACTAAAGTCATAATCTGCTTATAATTAAATTTTCTTGGAAGAAAATTCGAACTAAATGTATTCCACGTTACAACTTAAACTAGATACCTATGTACAGAAACTGTCTCACTACAAAAAAAACGACGGGTTGCACTCTGTGAGTGCCGGCAGAAGTGAAAACTTCAAGAGTAATAAACACACACGAACATTCGCGCAAGCGCCCTGCGCCGTCTAACGAATTTTCGATCAGGTCACTTGTCCTGACGCGAGTTTAAAATTTTTTACCCATTCCAGAAAAAGTGCACAACGCCGCTAAAGAAGTTTTCACTTCAAAAAAAAAACATCTGTTGAATACTTGTCTAAAAAAATTGTATCTGCGAAACAATTTATATCAACGGCAAATGCCGTTTTGCAGTTGACATGCAGTATAGGCACGTGTTCAACAGATGTTTAACTTTACTTTCATAAGACTTATAATGTCAGATTCAACGTTATAGAGAAGAGCTTACTACTTTAAATTCCTACAATCACTACATAGTATAAAACAAAGTCGCTTCCCGCTGTCTGTCTGTCCGTCCCTATGTGTGCTTAGATCTTTAAAACTACGCAACGGATTTGATGCGGTTTTGAGTGATTCAAGAGGAAGGTTTATAAGTATACTAGCACTTTTCCCGCGACTTCGTCCGCGTGGGTTACGTACTTTCCTAATTCCCCCTTTTCACCCCCTTAAAGGTTAAATTTCCAAAAACCCCTTCTTAGTGCTCCCCTACATTATAATAGGAAGCCGTGTGCAAAATTTCACATTCCTAGCCCCAGTAGTTTCGGCTGTACGTTGATATGTCAGTCAGTCAGTTCTCCTTTTATATATATAGATAACATGCATAATATAGTAGACATTGCACCCGTGCGGAGCGGGGGCGGGTCGTTAGTTAAACACAAAAGCACGAAATTGCCTGATATTCCCGAAGAAATGGACTAAAGCAATACTGAGCGAGTGACCCGGAGAATGGTAATAGGTTGCCATCAGCCGGGAACAAATCCCGACCATGTCTATTATTGAGAAATTCCTGACGGGAAAATCCAACACTAACTCAAGCAGGGAAACTAACGAAAGATTTCATACTTAACAGTCGCATTTGCAAACACTAAACCAAAGAGGTAGGCTTATATTCAAGTAAATAAAATTAGTTTTTCCTTGCTAATTACTTCAGTCAAAGTGAGAATGGTTAAAAAATATTATTGCACAATGTGATGAGGTTTTATGGGGTGTGGAATGTGTGGATGATTCATAAAATAACCCTTTAAATAAATTATCATAGACAAAACTATTTTTTTTTATCGTGGTAATATCATCAAATGAGTCCTCCCACGCAGGACAGGGCGGGAGGGACTGTCAGACTTGTACTGACTAAAATCCACGGTGTCTTTCACTAGGCCTTTACGTACCGGGGTCACGGTAATGGAAAAGTCCCGCGACCCCGTCAGGCTATGGCCCTCTAAATAGACAAAACTATGGAAAGACTTTCTTACTTCTAGGTGAACAATATTTTTCTTAAACTTATTATTTTGAAAAGCATAATAGCCTTTGATTTTGTCAATGCTAATGACTTTAACATCTAAAAAAATGGTAAGGCGAGAAGGTTAAGTCTCTTTTTTTTAGCGTGGTAAAATCATCGAATGAGTCCTCGAACCCAGGGCAGAGTGGGAGGGACTGTCAGACTCGTACTGACTAAAATCCACGGTGTCCTTCAAATAGGCCTTTACGTTCCAAAAAAAAAAACGATGCGGTATAATACGAGTACCCCAGTGCCTCGGAAAGCACGTTAAATAGTACGAGTCTCTCAGTCCTTTCCACTCACCCAGGGCGGGATTTGTTGATAATATCACGCTAAAAAAACTCTACGTTATACAAATTCGCCATGAATAATCATCCAAAATAAAATCCAGCCAACCGTAAAGACTATTCTTGCTTGCAGCGTCTTTTACCTTTGTTTGGCCTATTCATAAAATGTGGGCACAGATTTGATAATCCCGTGCACGCAATATTGTGTTGTAATTAATCAGTGTGTTTATAATTTATTAGTGCATCCTGTGGAATGGAATAAGTAAGTGGTGACTGGTTGACTGTTAATCTTTCATTGGTAATTTGTTCCATTTTTTGACACTATGGAGTTCAGTCCATTTGGTTGGGACGACACCTTCGATTGAAGAGTTGCTGATTCTTGATCTGACACACTGCTGGACTGGCTGTAACTCTTGGATGATGGATACCAGCGCATTGTCTTCCTTCTCAAGTAACTGTAAGAATTGAATAATAATATTATTACACGTAGGTATATATGCTTTATTTGGTTGGATTAATGGCCTATTCCGGAAGATACTTCATGTCATGGCTTGTACTGTAAGTTCTTGTTTCTAGAGTTCTGATCACAGATCATTTGAGAAGAAAAGAAAAAAACAATTAGCTGTCAATGCCATAGTGGTAAATACGAGTACGTCAGCAAAATAATCAAGTCAAACGCCTGGTGAATATTTAATAGTAATGTAACGTAAAAACGAAAATGTATGAACAAAACATCAGTAAAAAACCACAATTAATTGTTTATTACTAGCTGTCGTGTTTACCACTATGGTATAGCCAGCCGATTGTTTTTTCTTTGTGATATTGGGTAAGCTTTTTTATAACAAGTTTTCAGTTGGGAGAGAACGACTGAATATATTTTTTTTTCTTCACTTTGTGAGGCTTTTGATGCTTATCCTACTCACGGAACTGCAGCTGACGTCCACGAAGCTTTATGATACAACTTTCTGATCTAGTCTACTAGTTATCTCTTGAGAGGAAAACATTGACCAAATTTTTGACTTGGCTCCCGTACTAACACAAATGTAAGCAACGTGTTATAAAATCGGAATGAAATAATAATGATATATTTAAAGGCTAAAAAGAGGGGTTTTTTGAGTGTAAATAAACCAAAAGATTATGGATAGGTTTGGCTTCAAGAAAGATAATTTATTAGCAAGGCTGTGATTGCTGAAATATTTACACCTACAGTTGTTAAAATAGATAATTTTCAGGGTATTACAACAAATAGACAACGAGCGACATCTATGGAGCAACAGGAGAACTAAAATACTGGAAATAAGTATATTTAGATAGAATCATGCATTGAACAATTAAAGTACCGCGAGTTTTCGGGTGGAAAACCCATCAGGTTTCTGGTACCGACTCATTTAAAAGGAAATATAGGAATTTCACACCCTGTTCCAAATCTTCGAAAAACTTACCGTTTGCATAATAATCTCAATATCTTCTGCTTGCAAACGAAAATCAGGAATATGGCCAAGCCGATGAGGATGTTGTAGATGTCGGATATCCACCATATCTTGAAGCCAGGGTACTGGAAGCTGACTATTTCGAGCAGCCAGTTCAGGCCCATTACCACCGACAACTTCAGGTAAACCATGAACCTGTAAAAAAAATGTTTTGAGACAGCCATTAAGATATAAATTACATGTAAAGTACGTTTGCCATTGGTTGACTTATGCAATAAGAAATAATTATGTTAGCTCCGTATAACCGCAGTGGTAGACGCCCATGGCGACATACGTCGGCAGACGATCTCCGGCCACCGTAGGCGCGGGCATGCGGGCAGCGAGTAATGGACAACTCGCTGTTCGACCATGGACCGTGCCCGGGCGACGGACCCAACTCCCAAATTTCGAAGCGATTCATCTTTGTCAATAATCAATGATTAAAAAAAAAACAAAAAATACGTTTTTCAATGCTCTAACTGACGGAATAAACAGATTTTTAATGTATTTATGCTGTAAATTATTATTGAAGAATAGTTTTCTGCGTGTCTCGAACACCTTCACAAAAATTACGCCTTGGGCCATTTTTTGGAGGAGTTTATTTCTGTCCAGCTTGCGTGTAACTTGCCTGTGCTTATGCGTGCGATGTGCTTGCGGATTGCCAGCAGCAGCCGAGTCCAGCACGGCTGTCCCTCGACTCAACCGCCAGATGTTGAACGCAGTCATCAGGTAAAACATCCAATTACAAATAATCAGGATCAGCATAGGTATGTATAAGTACAGCAATTTTACACCACCTGCAAAGAGAATCATGTTCATAAGAATTTAAAATAAAATAGTTTTTGTTACAACCAATAAAGACGAAATAACTAGACGAAGTATTATACATATATGAAGTTACGTCGACGGAGTCCCGTCGAGCGGGGCTTCCATTTCTGTGTTCAGGGTTTAGGAAAGGTGAAAAACAACTGGAGCATTGTCATCATCGATTCTAATCTGTAGATATCTGGATACCCAAAATATGTTTTTTTTTAATTAAAACCTGACATTTGGTGAGCATTTATTTATTTTGGTAAGCAAAAAATTATATAAACACAAAAATATTTCCACATTTTATTTGACGATAGGTCTAGATCAATTGATTGATATGTAAACGTTCACTACGTTCACTACTAGTGAAAAAGCATGCTTACCTTCAAGGAAGCATCCAAACTCAGGGACTCGGGGAGTGACGAACCAAGGTAGGTGTCTTAGACTATACTTCATTTGGTTCAGGGTGAAAAGGCCCATGGTCATGAGAAATGGGACGCCAAAGGCGAACAAGCAGTACATCAGGAACTTGAACAACTCTCCTCTTCGATGAATTTGACGGGCTTTTGCATATCCCCTGTAAAAACATGTTCCGTTATGGTCGCGAGGTTGCGTTAAAGCAAAAGGGTTGGAAGTTGTATTTCCAAATAATTATTACTCTGAGCGCTTTTGTGGCGAAGAAACTTACCTGAAGGTCCACCAAATATCGTAAGACATGACGCTCATCCAGCAGAATGTAGCCAGGAAGAAGAAATATATCAACATCGCTGAAAAAATAAAAGAAATCGAAGTGTTATTTTTTTTTCAATAAATAAAACATTGTAAATTTTGGGTTATTTTGGGCAGGGCTACTGTATTAAAAAAAAAATGTTAATAGATTAGCTATTTGTCAACCAATAAATGAAAAATTAATTCTGCAACTAATGCATGTATGAATAGTTCATAACACAATGTGTTCAGTGGCTCTGGGCTTGGGTATTGCACAGAACAAATCTTTGCATGACCTACAGACAATTATTTCGGGTCTGATTGTTTGTGTATATGAGTTAACTGTTTTTAAACGCACCCATGATACAGCATAAATTCCAATAGCGAGATAAAGTGTGAAAAAAAGCGGATCTTTTCTTCCAACGAGCCATTAGTTTATAGTCTGCTCAGCGCTTTGGATGAATTAATAAATACTTACTCAGACAAATACAGCCCGCCGTGGTGTGTTGCTGTATTTGTATGATGGCCAACAGCAAGAAGGCCATGAAGAGGCTGAAGACGTACGCCATTAGGATCAGACCACACAAGTTCTGCAGTTCAGGCAGCAAGAAGTATACTATCAGCACCAACAGCATGAAGAAGCATGATACCAGTGTAGCTGTTGACAATGTACAAAAGAAAATAAATTACTAGGACTACATTTTGACAGGCCTGTTGGTCTAGTGGTTAGTGACCCTGACTGCTATGCCGGAGGTCGTGGGTTCGATTCCCACCCAGGACAAATGTTTGTGTGATGAGCACGATCATTTGTTCTGTGTCTGGGTGTAATTTATCTATAATATGTATGTATTTATAAACATATAAGTATGTTTATCAGTTGTCTAGTACACATAACACAAGCTCTGCTTAGCTTGGGACTAGATGGCGTTGTGTGATAGTTGTGGAATATTTATTATTTTTATATTATATTCACACGATTATTCCTAACTAGCTTTTGCCCGCGACTTCGTTCGCGTGGAATAGTGACTTCCGGCAGATTTTTTGTTTTACCCACATAAAAAATATCCTATGTCCTTTCTCAAGTTCCAAACTATGTCTGTACCAAATTTCACACAAATCGGTTCAGTAGTTTAGGCGTGAAGAAAAGACAGACAGACAGAAAGACAGACAGAGTTACTTTCGCATTTATAATATTAGTTTGGATTATTCCGTCAATTAAAATTTTCAAAACACATTTGACCCGTATATTTTCATTTGTTACGCCAACCACAAGTACGATTTTTACTTGCTTCTGATGTCACAAGAGGGGGATGTCGAGTTTTGACGTATTTTAACTTTTTAAATGTTTATTGATTCAACAAGAGAAAAAAATACATGTCCATTATTTTTCAAATCTCTAATGCTTTTGTCAAACAGACAGGCGAAAGCGAAGCGAGTCCGAAGCGATACCGAGCCGAAGCGAGACGTCAGTCCGATGGCTCTGTCACGCTATCGGATCGCTTTCGCTTTTCTATGTGACTGGATTCAAACAATTCCATACATTACGAATAAAAACGTCACGCTTGTCTTAATGACAAAAGCATTAGAGATTTGAAACTGACTATACTACTTTTGCGATTTATTGATACTTTTAACATGTCTTCGCTAATGGGGCGATTTTACGGTCGATTAAGTTGTACGTCTTGCCGAGCGGCGAAAATCAGCCTTTATTGCCTGTTGTACTACCATTAGCACCACGGAAAAAAAATTACCCGTGGCATTACCAAGCGATTTAGTAGTACCACGGGAAATTTTAATTTGCCCGTGTAAACAATACTTAACTATTTTTACCCGACTACGGCAAAGCCAAAAGGAGGGTTATGATTTTGACCGGTATGTATGTTTGTATGTATGTATGTATGTATGTTTGTATGTATGTATGTATGTATGTTTGTTTGTTCCCTCATAACTTCTAAACTACTTATCATTACATGACAAATGAGGTCTCGTTAGAAGCGTCTCAGTTGTCCGCTGGTTATAGGGTAGGTGACGTGTCGCCAAATCCAATATGGCGCCCTCTAGGGGATGAAAAGTCGTTACCGAAAAAAAAATTTTTTTCGTACAATATCGACATGGGTATCAAATTAAAGGGCTTGATGAGCACATTTGAAATATATATACATTATATAGCTTTCACTAGCTAATTTTCTGATTTTAACAGTGTCAACATGGGAATCAAATGATAAATCTTAAATTCACAACTCAGAAACTATACATATAACATAAATTACTATGAATAATATAACCCCAAAATAGTGTAAATAAAAAATAAGTTAAAAATAACTAAAACCCGACTACAAAAAAATCGCGCACTGAAAAGTATAAAACAAGAACAAGCCGTGGTCGTATGCCACCTGCGGTTGTTTCACACAATCTTTATTGGCTAGGTGGCATACGACCACGGCTTGTTCTTGTTTTATACTTTTCAGTGCGCGATTTTTTTGTAGTCGGGTTTTAGTTATTTTTAACTTATTTTTTATTAGACGGTAATATGCACAATTGCTGCTAAATGCCGGATAATTTTCAAAAATGTCCATCTATTACTTAATGACATCTAAGGTGGCGGAGTGGAGGTCTCATTCAGACGTTTAGATTGAGAAGCCACTTTTGCATTAATATAATTAGTGATATATTTCGCTGCTAAATCTAGAATTCGTGCTGCAAAATCAGCTACATTGCTGCTAAATAATGGTGAAATCAGATTTTAAAATATTGATTTGGTTCCTCAATCATTACGGATATACACACATCAAAAGTGTCTAGGGATCAACATATATTTTTGCAATAACTTTTCTCCTGATTGATATTAATTAAAATTTTTTTTAAGGATTCATCAAATAAAGTGTTTTCGTTTGTCACAGTAACGATAAACCAAGTCACCTTTGCATTAATAAAGAAATTTGCCATTTTCCTAATAAAGGGATTTTTGACATTTGAACCACTAACACAAAAGTTCGAAAAAAAGACTGAAATAACAGTTTTCTTTAAAATTTTATTGGGTAACTTAAACAATTAATAATCCGTGTTTCTATCGCGAACACTAACAACACAAGAACATCGGTTTGGCATACTCAAAATGAGTTCATCCAAATCACGCTGTGGAATGGCCGCCCATGTTCGTTGCAACAACAAAAAAAGGTCTTCTTGCGACTGGATACCCTCCATATTCGGCAGAGCTCTTCTCTGTAGCATATCCCATGCATGCTCAATCGGATTCAAGTCTGGCGACTGAGCAGGCCAGGGCAGGACATTGATGTTAGCTGCGGCGAGAGTCTGTCTTACAACTCTTGCGGTGTGCGGTCGTGCATTATCATGCATTAACTGAAATAAGGGACCGATTTGCACTTGTAGAGGAACGATGACGTCTGATACAATCGTCTCAGCATAAATTTGAGCGTTGAGGTTGCCTCTGATCCAAATCAACTCAGTTCTTCCGCCGATCCAAATACCCGCCCATACCATGATGGTTCCACCACTATAAGGATGGACTTCCTGGCAGGATTTTAATCGCTGTTGGCGTCCAGGGCTTCTCCAGTGTCGTATACGTCTTGTATCCGGTCTCATACCAAAACGAGACTCATCAGAGTCCATCCTTATAGTGGTGGAACCATCATGGTATGGGCGGGTATTTGGATCGGCGGAAGAACTGAGTTGATTTGGATCAGAGGCAACCTCAACGCTCAAATTTATGCTGAGACGATTGTATCAGACGTCATCGTTCCTCTACAAGTGCAAATCGGTCCCTTATTTCAGTTAATGCATGATAATGCACGACCGCACACCGCAAGAGTTGTAAGACAGACTCTCGCCGCAGCTAACATCAATGTCCTGCCCTGGCCTGCTCAGTCGCCAGACTTGAATCCGATTGAGCATGCATGGGATATGCTACAGAGAAGAGCTCTGCCGAATATGGAGGGTATCCAGTCGCAAGAAGACCTTTTTTTGTTGTTGCAACGAACATGGGCGGCCATTCCACAGCGTGATTTGGATGAACTCATTTTGAGTATGCCAAACCGATGTTCTTGTGTTGTTAGTGTTCGCGGTAGAAACACGGATTATTAATTGTTTAAGTTACCCAATAAAATTTTAAAGAAAACTGTTATTTCAGTCTTTTTTTCGAACTTTTGTGTTAGTGGTTCAAATGTCAAAAATCCCTTTATTAGGAAAATGGCAAATTTCTTTATTAATGCAAAGGTGACTTGGTTTATCGTTACTGTGACAAACGAAAACACTTTATTTGATGAATCCTTAAAAAATTTTTTAATTAATATCAATCAGGAGAAAAGTTATTGCAAAAATATATGTTGATCCCTAGACACTTTTGATGTGTGTAACTATTGTATTGTATTGTATGAAGGGCTGATATCCGCAACTCCACGTCATATGCGCGTATTTTGCGTGCGGTACGGATATAACTATTAACTATTCTGCTAACATTGGTATCAAGTATAGATCTGTATGAGAAGTCCCATGTTTTATTCGTCCCATTTTCCTTACGACGAATTACCACTGAAGTGTTAAGTTTATTCTGTGTGTAAGGATAAATTCTCAAAATAATACCTACCCGTACTGAAAAATCTACTTGACGCACGCATTACAATAAATATAATAATGGAAGTTGTTATAAAAATCCTGGAAATTAACATTGCTCTGTTCCAATTTATAAACTTAGAGATGATGTCATTTATTATTGCCATGATTCAATTTATTTATCTGCGGTTTTAATTCGCGGTAGGTATTATATACAATAAGAAACATATTCTTGGTATTACGGTAATTTATTTGACAGGCCTGTTGGTCTAGTGGTTAGTGACCCTGACTGCTATGCCGGAGGTCGTGGGTTCGATTCCCACCCAGGACAAATCTTTGTGTGATGAGCACGATCATTTGTTCTGTGCCTGGGTGTAATTTATCTATAATATGTATGTATTTAGAAATATATAAGTATGTTTATCAGTTGTCTAGTACCCATAACACAAGCTCTGCTTAGCTTGGGACTAGATGGCGTTGTGTGATAGTTGTGGAATATTTATTTATTTATTATTTATTTAATTTACAATTTTTGAAGTCAAAACTTCTTTAGCGGCGTTGTGCACTTTTTTTGGAATGGGTAAAAAATGTTAAAATCGCGTCAGGACACGTGACCTGAACGAAAATTCGTAAGACGGCGCAGGGCGCTTGCGCGAATGTTCGTGTGTGTTTATTACTATTGAAGTTTTAACTTCTGCCGGCACTCCCAGAGTGCAACCGGTCGTTTTTTTATTTTATTTTTATATAATTTATGCCTCTTTTTGGTAATTAAAATAGGTTATCGGTAGAACAATGGCAGCATTTTGAAGCCACCATACATTAATTTGATCGTACGAGTATTATAGCTACTTTTAATTTTTGTCCCAGCTACATTGCAGTTGGTCGCGGGACTTACGAATTACCGTAACCCCGGAGAGTAAAGGGCTATTGAAGGACACCGTGGATATTAGTCAGTACGAGTCTGACAGTCCCTCCCGCTCTGCCCTGGGTGGGAACACTAATTTGATGATTTTAGCATGATAAAAAAAAAGCTACATCGCAGTTTACCAAATTCACCTGGCGATAGGATAACGCCCTGTCTAAGCACAGTTCGATAAAATAAAATTTGTTACTAATTTTATTTTACAACTACTAGCTACAATAATTGGCTATTTGATTGAAAAATTATAATTAGTCCGTCACTTAGATTATCAAAAAATATTCGAGCGGTATTTTTTCTTTTGTTTCGTAAACCAAAATTGACGGAGATACGATGCTTTCAAAATTGGCACTACGTCACAATTTAGTCCAATTTCTATTGAATTCTGACGTCAGTAGTAGTACTCTCGAGTTTTGATGCGTTGTATTTTGGTGAATATTCATTGATTTTACAAAAGGAAAAATACGTGTCCGTAATTTTTTTAAACTCTAAATGACGGACTATAATTATATTTGTAATTTATAGCTACTGTCAAATAGCCAATTACGTAAGCGCCAAATGCTGCTGTTGCGTTCTAAATCATACTAATCTTGTAAATGTGAGGATGGAAGTATGGATGTTTGTAACTCTTTCACGCAAAAACGACTGAAGATTTGTATGACATTTGGTACACATATAGTTTATCTGGATTATCACAAAAGATGGTTTTTATCCCAATTTTGTGTTACCGATAACTTTCGTGTTGTGGCGAGCAAAGCCCCTGGCTATAGCTAGTTAGTAAATAAAGACGTAACTTTTCGGTAAATATTCGGCTTTGAATACGAATCAAAACCGCAGGAAACAGATTGTATCATGAATCCTATTATACTAGCTATTTCCCGCGGTTTCGCTACTCATTATAAAATATAGCCTATATCCGTCTTCTTCGTCATCCTATCTTTCTCGGTCGCGGGACTGCCCGGGTCGTAAAGTTCCTGGAACGTAAAGGTCTATTGAAAGAACACCGTGGATTTTAGTCAGTACTAGTCTGACAGTCCCTCTTGTGCCGTCTAGGATGGGAAGACTCATTTAATGACATTACCATGATAAAAAAAAATCCTTTCTCCTTGCCAAAAATTCATCAAATCAGTTCAACCTTTTGACGTGAAAACGTAGAGAAAAAACTCTCTTTTGCATTTATAATATTAAGTAGGTAGGTATAATATTAGGATGAATAAATATATAACAAATATCAGAGATTTTCGTCTTACCGCTTGTAAAGTATATGTTACTCTTTACGAACTCTTCTGCCGGTAAGATTGCCCAATATCGCGGCGTGATCTTTTTAGGGTCCTTCATGATCCGGTAGTCCACGCAGTAGTTGGAAGGTTCTATTGGGGTCCAGAGACGGTACGCATTTGGGAGCTCCAACTGAAGAACTCCACTCTGAAATATAATATTTATAAGTTAGCTAGTGGTCAACCTAATTTTCCTACTCCTCCACTATTCTTTTCTGATTAATTTCGTTGCAGGATCCAAGACAGGTAAATTCATTCTTCGGGATACGTCGAGCTTTGTCTCGGCGCTTTTCTGGTGGTTGCCACTATTGATTCTGGCTTTCAGGAGTAGCAGTGGTTTGGGAATAGTGTGGTGGGTTTGTCCCAACAAAAAAAAAAACTGGTCAACCTAATTGTACATGTACACCCACATTTAGCCTGCCTTTATAGCTTATCCATATTAGTATATACAGGGTGTAATTTCCAAATGGGCATGGATAGCAAAATACGAAGCTGTGAGGAAAAGCGGTACCCACTGTGGTAGGGTAAACAAACCACTGTTTCGTGTTGCCTTTGCGTTGTGTTGCGTTAGGACAGTCCTGTGATCCTTAAACAAAGGCTTGTGTACTTTTTTGGTAAACTGGGCTGCAAACGTACTCATTCTAGAACTACGTTTTCTCACTTTCTGCATCACTTTCGAACATTTTGTACGAGCCAGCCACAGGGGACTTTTTTATGAACGATGGGTTTGCTCTCGACCTTAGTCTAGGTCAGGGCTGACAAAGACAAGGTCGACGATGGAGGGAGCTTACCCAGACAAAGCCTGTTCACTCGAAGTTTGAAGAGATAAGGTAGTATGCGTTCTGAAACACAGACACAGGCAGGGATTTCCACTCCTCCACAGTTCCCCGTTCGCATGATAATTTGCCGTGCATCTAGATGTGCAATGATAGAAAGGGCTGGTGGGACGAGGTCGTGGAGTTCTTGGGTACAATCTGTAGAAGGCCGATAAGCAGGCAACCTTGCTATATATCCTTGCTTGCTATTAGCGATAAGACCGCCGTTGTACCCTTAGAATTAACAATATTGTAAGTTTGTATTTATTCATTTTGGTGTACAATAAAGTATATTCTATTCTATTCTATTCTATTCTTGCGGCGATGAGACAAGCTATGAAGGTTGGCGTTCTCCAATTTTACGTCGCTACAGAGCCTCTTAGCTCTGCGTTCCACTGAGTCAAGATCGGCAAGTTGGTATTTAGCTGAACCATCCCAAAGGAGGATATTATTCCATGCAGGATCGGCCTTGTGCTTTGTAAAGAGTTAAAAGCTATCCAGGCGTGAAGTACCTCTTTGTTTTTTTTTTGTTTTATTACTGTTGGCGTACATAATGGCCCTCGGCCTCGGCCATATTATGTAATGGATGAATCTAAAATCGATGTATTTTGTTCTAACCGATGTCTATAAAAGATGAAGGTTTTCAATTCGTCGGATTTTTTTTTTGTTTTTCTTTTTTTTATGTAGGTGCATGCCCCAATTTTTCGATAGCGTCTGGACCGTTTTGGAAAATTCATTTAATACTATACAAAACTTATTGGTAGAAATCGGTGGCAAAAAAGTCAAGGAAATAAATTAAAAAATCACCTTTTCATTCTAAAAATCACTTTTTGTGTAAAAATCAATTTTTTTTTCAAATGTTTTTTTTATTTTTTAGTCATCTGCGCAAATGCAATGCGCTACGGTTTTAGGTAGGTACGTTCCTGTCATATGCGCTTAAGTATGTAAATTATATTAATTACATTATTTCTCGAATGATATAGGCAGAGGAAAACTTCGCATTTATAATTGTTTACAGCTTCAGCAAAATGTTGATCCATAATATTACAATAATTATGTATTTTCATGACGATGTTTTCCTTATAAATTCAGATATGAAGAGACGCATTGTTCTGTTTAAATCATATTATATATTTATTTTATATTTTGAAGGTATGCCATTTAGAATATGCTTTTGTATGCAGGTCTATTATCTTTACTTTATTTGTATTGTAAAGCTTCATTAAAATTATTGTGTAGCAACGCTTTTTTAGTTAAATAAAAGGGATAACCAAAATCATTTTTGATGAAATTATGTAGTAATCAGTTATGCCAGATTACAAAGGAAATGCCTAAGTCTGGGCCCAAAGTGTTTTAAAAAACAAAATTGAAATAAAAGACCTTTACGGCGAAACAAATCACAATGAAATACGATTATTAATAGTTCTTATATGGATACATTTTTAAAATCTTTTATCTAACAAATAATACTAATTTCATACTTATGGTGATGGTTCATTAAATTGTGTGCCCGATGATATGTGAATAATGGCGTCCTTTAGAATCGCATCAAGACTGCCTCTCCGCAGGAGCAGAGAGACGCTGCGGAGCAGAGAAGCGGAGGAATATTAACCAATAGGATTCTACTAAATCTTCGTTCCTCTTTAGCGGTTTGCACCGCTGCAAACGGCGTGGGTGACTCGCCATCCGATCATGGACCCTACCCGGGGTCGACGGCGACGGCCGGCGTCGTGGATTTTAGTAAGTACGAGTCTGAAATTCCCTCCCGCCCTGCCCTGGAGGGAGGGCTGATTTGTTGAATTTACATGCTTAATGCTGAAATAAGGTCGCTTAGGAAGTTTATTTCTGGAAATATCATTAATCACCTATTTATCATTTACGGGTTCAATTGCTACAAAAGGGTACTTAATACTTATAAAGGAAATAAACATGCTTTAATTAAAATAATTATTACAATTCCGAATGTGGTTTCTCATAACATCATGTATATGAGATTATATCAGGAAAACAACACCATGTTGCGATTTGATATGCTTACAAGACTTGTAAGGGTTGGGTACAACTAATAATATTATTTATATTTATCGCAACAAAAACCATATCATAAAATATGAAGCAATGTAATATAAAAAATAAACAAAATAAAACAAAGGGCGTCAAAGAATACGTCTACATCACTGTCAAAGACAGTGCCCAGAATACTGGCAGTATTGCCATGATGGATAGCAATGCTGATATTTTGACCTAGGATTAGGACCTAATAGGCCAAAGAATCAGCATGGTGGAAGGGACTTGACTGGCTAAAAACCAAATAGTTCCTGCAGTTATCTTTTAAGACTCATTTCAGTAGCAATCTTTAATCTACACTAATATTATAAGTTTGAAAGTTGAAAGCTGCTTTGGTTCTGAGTGACATTGAAAATAATGGGGGGGGGGGGAGCAGGTGAAGTTGCTGGCACAAGCTAACAAATGAAGACTAGAATATATTAACACAAGTTCACCAGTGTTTTTCAAACTGTGCCATTTTATAGGAGCTGTAAAATGTTGGGAACACTACTGCAGTAAAATAAAAATTAAAAAGCTTTATTAGGAAAATTGTTAACTAAAAGACATAATCTTTTTTTATGAAAATGAATAACTATGTATGATTGAATATTAAGTTGTCACAAAATGTTATACATGAAAAAAAAACAACGGGGGCCGCGAAATATTTCTTCGTACTAAAGAAGCCGTGCCATGAAAAAGATTGAAAAACACTGTTCCACACAATACATTATTTATAGTAATTTAAGAGCAGAGAACAACATTTAAGGAAAATATAGTGGGTCAGGCAATATTGAGTTATTAAAATTCCAGGTAACTTCCAGAACAGGAAAAATAAATAAAATATATTCCTGGAAGAATAAAATATCCCGTTAGCCATTCTAACAACATTTAACATTGTTATGCATTTGACACTGTTGGCTCAGTGGCTGAGTGGTTAACTACTGATCCGCGCGTCGCGGGTTTGATTCTCACACTAAACAAATATTTTTATAGGCTACAGGTTTGACTATTTGCGTATTTAAGTTTAAATGTAAACGCACTCATGATGAAATAAATAAATGTACAAATTCTCAGTAGCTGCCCGGAGTTTGGAAGTTGGCGGTATAATACCCTCGTGCCACGGTAAGAACGTTAAGCCGTTGGTCCTGCGCCTGATCTCTCTCCGGTCGTGTCGGATTACCGTCTCATCGAGACTATGAGAGTAAAGGAACAGAAAGTGCAGCTGTGCTTGCGCACACACTTGTGCACTATAATATCTCCAGCGCAGTTGACTAATCTCCGTTGAAATTGGCGGCCGTGGCCGAAATCGGTCAGGAGGAATGGACTCCGATAAAGTTTGTGGAACTGAATTACATGCAGGATAATGAGCTTATAGTTTTCCCACATTTGGGACAGAAGGTTTCTCTCTGTTTGAGGAAGAAGCTCCATTCACCACGTGTGGGATATTGGATCTTCGATTTCATGGCTCTGTGACATGCCAGACTTCTCTTGCAGTTTTCCCATTAGCCCCTTCTTACACTTACTTAAGCGAAGGAAGTATCCGACACCTTACGACTTTGGTATCCATTGACGCGTGCCTGTGTATGAACCTCTATGGATTTGTATTGCGATAGTCACCTGGATAGCAAAATCGTAAGTTATCGGAGACTTGCGTCGCCTAGTGTACAAAGAGGCTTGGAGTAGAAAAATCAATGCAAGACTAACATTGTGTTCACCCCAAACCCCGAAAAAAAAAATGTTTATCATCTGCCTAGCCTTTTTCCCAACTATATTGGGGTCGGCTTCCAGTCGCACCAGATGCAGCTGAATATCAGTATTTTACATGGAGCGACTGCCTATTGGACCTCCACAACCCAGTGACTGGGTAATCCGATACCCCATGGTAAGACTGGTTGTCAGACTTTAGAGCTTTTGACTAACAGTAACGGCTGTCAAAGATCTACAAATGATAGCCTGGACCAACGGCTTCACGTGCTTTCCGAGGCACGGTGGAAACTCGTTATGACAGATGGTCACCCATCCACAGACCGACCTCGGCAAGCGCGGCTTAGCCCGGAAGATCGGCTTGTGCCGCTGTAATTATTTAGCCACGAGCTCCTCAAAAAAAATAATGTTCACGAGAAAAAACTGACTTTCTTAGATGTCGCCACGTGTAACCGAATCGTGACAAATGACTTTAACAAATAATTTTATAACAAATTATCATTTTAGTTGATAGGAACTTCCGCAAACGGAGATTGGTTTCGTATTTATATCCACTTAATCTACTTCCTGTTATGTATAGTTGGATTTTTATAAAACAAACTAACTTGGTTCCGAGTTGGTTTGCTTAACATTATAAAAATCGTGTACTCTAGACGCCAGCAGTTCAAACTACCCTAATCTGTCAAATTTTACCAATCGAATTAACCTTCCACTATTGTGATAAGGTTGAAATCTATTAAAGAAATTTGACAGATTGAGGTAGGTTGATGAGCTGGCCTCTATATGTATATATTTTAAGTGCCCCACTGACCACCTCTATATTTTTATTTTAGATTCAAACACACAGTACAGGTAAGAAGAAGATATCACTGTTAGCGATAAGACCGCCGTTGTAACTATAGAATTAGAAATAGGAAAAAACCGTTTTTTTGCAATAATTTTGGCGTACAATAAAGTGTATATATTGTATGAACCGTCAAATTGCTTCTACGAGTAGCTACGATCGTCTGTAAAACTAATAACGGAAATTTACTTTTGGCAACGATTGTTGTAATTTTTTTTTAACAAATCTAAACTCTATTTGAAAGGCTTCAGAGTCCTTTCAAACCGTTCTCCTAACCCGTAGTCAAATAGATATAAATAGATACTATGACGATCTTGAAGTTGTACGATGTACGGCTAAATACTAGGGCCTCCAATGTTACTTACTCGTTTTTTCTAACTGCCAACACTAAAGCCTTTGTCAAACAGACAGGCGTCGCGAATGCGAAGCGTGACGTTTTTATTTGTAATGTATGGAATTGTTTGAATCCAGGCACATATAACAGCGAAAGCGATCCGAGAACGTGACAGAACTATCGGACTAACGTCTCGCTTCGGTTCGGTATCGCTTCGGAAACGCTTCGCTTTCGCCAGTCTGTTTGACAAAGGCATAAATGAATGCATAAAGAAAAGCGTGACGGACTTTTAAGTTCAGCTTATCGCCAGAAGTTGAAAATACTGGTTTCGATTGGGTATACTAGACATTAACTTGTAACATTGTGCATCTTTTTATTCAAATACAATGTTAAGTTGTTTCTGGACTAAAGTATTTTCCACTATAGAAAACTTCTTGTGCGTGATCCGACACGCACTTCCAGTTCTTTCCATTGAACACAAAGTTGTTTGCTGTAAGCCAGTTATACACCTGACTTAAGGTATTATTAACGTCACCGTCTAGATTTGGGGCCCGTATTTTAATCTTAAAGATTAAGGGAGTGTCTTTACCAAATAATGTGTGAGGTTCGCTTTTCAATACATAGGGTAGATCAATAATTGGGACATAATCGGAAAGAGGAAAGGACCCAATATTGAGCCTTGTGGAAGCCCTATCATGATTGTTATACTTTGTGAATTTACGGACTTTATTTGAACTTGCTGCTGCCTATCATACACACATATTTTACCAAACTGAGCGTAAGTTTACTTATTTCATAATGCTCAAGTTTGAAAACTAATTTATCATGATTTACGCAATCAAATGCTTTGAATCGGTGAAAAATATACCTATCCTGGGTCTTAATAAGAGGTATGACTTCATGGAATTGGCCGGAGAAACCTGCACAGAGGAAAGAGTTTGCCCTGCTGTGGCACAATATAGGTTGAATATAATAATTACTTTACTTCATGAAGTCATCGAAAACTCCTTCGTCCACAAATCAATTAAAATTAAAGCTTTATAAGGTACTAGTTTCCACTATGTATGTACAGACGTCAGCACAAGAACCTACCCTAATCTGTCAAGTTTTCTCAATTGAACATGAACTTTATTCTTTTGGAATAACCCTTTGTATGCGAGTCCGTCTCAAACTTTGCCACTTTTTACACTTTTTCTACACCTTTCAACCGTTACGATTGTTCACGCATTCTATAAAGTAATACAAGGCACTAACCTCAGTGACATATGTGTTGAAATCCGTCTGCGAGAGATCCAAAGCCTGACTTCGAAAGTCTGCATCTCTAAATTTGCTCGCATTAAATCTAAATACATCTTCAATTGACTTCCCTGTGTCTTTTATTTCCTCGTCGTACACTTTTAGGGTAGTAAAAGAAAGCGCATTGTTATAATTTACACAAGCTTTTCTACCTCCAGCAATTTTTCCTTCCGGGCAACATTTGAATAAATATTTTTGAAAGCCACTGTGAATTCTAGAACTAGGTTCACTGATTAAGGTATTAATGCTTGTTGTTAAGATTAATAACACGGTTAATACTAAAATCATTTCTTATAAATATAAACACGTGCGCTTCTCAAGAAATATAAATGCACTGTGACTAATAGCAGGTATGGTTCCACCCGTCACTATTAATGTGACTCTGACTGTGACGTCAGCGTCTTCTAAGTCACCCTCGATAGCGACGCCTGTTTTAGTTTTTTGGGTATCCAATACGTTAAGTCTTTGGCTACCAGTCTGCCAAGCACTACTGGTCTGACCGATTCTACACCAACCTAACAGTTCCATGCTAACTGATTTAGATTGGAGTGTATTGAGATGAAGAGGAAATTGTTGCTTATTATGACGTATTGGAAAGTTTGATAGCCAAATGGGATATCACCTGATCTGACCGGATCACCCGGGTACTCTTTTTATGCAACTCAGAATTTCCTCTATCTTTCTAAAAGACCTTTCTGGAGCCCCTCGAGTGGAAGTTGTTTAAAGAGTGTCTTCCTTGAGTCTTGCTGTGCATGTGTGTACAACAGAAGTTTACCACTGTGTTACCGCCTTTTCTGATTTCGGATGTGAACCTAATGTCTCGTTTGCTTTAAGTGATGAAGACAATAGGCATCATGGCAGCCTTGCTACTTTTTCTCCAAGCGGGTCCGCCATATTTTCGATCCCATTTGGCAGCCTTCTTATGAACAATAACTGTCTTATAGAAGAAAGTGACCTTCCCGCGGTTTTCAGACTCCACCCAGCTTAGCTCCAACTACTGCTGGCAGATACAGGTCTCACTCGATCTTGTCGATCATGACTTTTCGTGCAGAGTTCCACGCAATTCCGCAATGGCAAAATCAGTTTGCACGGTCATCACATTAAGTTGAAAGAAAAAAATAAGTTTGCAGATTGGGTTACTTGGACTTTTCTTTTGTTCGTTCGAATAAAATATAGAAAAAAAAAGTTGCGAGTGATGTGAAAATATGGAAGGAAGATAAGGACGCCACTAGCCCTTAATTCCGACTTCTGATGCATTTTAAGTAATAGGGTGGGTTTACTTAGTACGAGTCTGACAGTCCAGTCAGGCAGGACTCATTTGACTATTTTCCACCCCAAACGAAAAAAAAGGTTCTGAAAATTTAAGTTAAAATATTTTGTTTCAGTATGCGATTCATGAAGGAAAACGTTAAATAAAATACTTCTAAGGATATTGTTATGCCTCCAATTTTTTGGAATTATATTCCATGAAAAAAGCCGGACATAGCACTTGAATCCAAGACCCCACACTTGCGATGACGATATTATCTCGCGTTGATTAATAGAAAAGATTAGATATAGTACATAGAGATTATTAAAATAATCATGTTTAACGGGCACTGTTTTTAAATCTCAGCTATTGTTAACACACGATACAGGAAAAATTCTAGTGTGGTGCAAAGTTAAGAAAAAAGGCCTTTTCTTCCATTTTAAACACCTTTCATCCTGTTAAGAATTTTTACGCATTTCAACCCTGTTAATTAAATCACGAACTAGTTATAACAAAGCACTCACCTCCGTGACATATGTATTGAAATCCATCAGCGACACATCCAGAGCTTCCGTGATAAAGTCTGTATCATTAAATTTGTTTGCATTAAATCTAAATACATCTTCAATTGACTTCCCTGTGTCTTTTATTTTCTCATCGTACACTTTTACCGTAGAAAAAGAAAGTGGTTTGCTGTAATTGACACAAGATTTCCTCCTCCCAACATATTTTCCTTCTGGGCAACATTTAAACAAAAAATTTTGAAACGCACTGTCAATTCTTGAATCATGTTCTGCGACTACAACATTGATAGCTGTTGTCATAAAAAATAATAACACGTTGAAAACTATAATCATTTCGTATAAATATTAATTACGTGCGCCTGTCAAGAAATATAAAAGATTTATAACAATAACAGGAATATTTTATTCCGTTCAAATAATGTGATTTATGAACTGGACGTAGTTATGCAAACAGGAACCAAACCATGTGTGTCGGATACATGCGAAAATCGAGATAAGAGCACAGAAGCTTTAACAATTTAAAATTTTATTTACTAAAATTCATTTATCACGAACATGAAACACATTCAAATAAAAATTTTAAAATAAATATAATTTAAAAAATAAACATCAATATTTTTATAATGTCATCAAATCAAAACTACAACGTCAAATATTAATGAATTATACTAATTCACAGTACATCAGTTGAAGTGTTAGCTGTTGCTGACTACATAATATGATTTGCTATTTTCACAAATATATTTTTTATCAGCTTTACTTTCTTTGTTTCAGCTATCCTAATCCTAATCCTAACTAATATTATAAATGCGAAAGTAACTCTGTCTGTCTGTCTGTCTGTCTGTCTTTCTGTCTGTCTGTCTGTCTGTCTGTCTGTCTTTTCTTCACGCCTAAACTACTGAACCGATTTGTGTGAAATTTGGTACAGACATAGTTTGGAACTTGAGAAAGGACATAGGATAGTTTTTATTACAAAAAAATAAAAATAAAAAATAAAATTTATGAAATGCTCTAACGGAGTATAGATAATTCCTTAAACTCTCAATAGATGGCGGTGATCGTTCAATGGTGTCGATCGTTACACGAGTTGTCACTATGGATTGATAGATGGCGTTGGAACCAAAATTGTACTTATTGTCGGTTGTATGATAGTTTATGTGGACTGGTCCTGTTTCGTAAATTTTAAATTGTTCCGTTGTATATAATTGGTGTTCCTGTGATGCTTATGAGAAACTATTGTATATAACTTGATCCACCAAGACTATATAACGGCATACGGTTACAAATAACCTATTTAGGACGGAATGTCATTAAAGCCGTTATTATGACTGGGATGGCAAAAGGCGAAACTTTTATTATTCCCCGTATTCCCATCATTCCAACTGATTTGCCATTCCAATTCAAAAGAGTTCAGTTTCCGCTGTAAACTGCGTTTGCAATAACCATAAATAAAGCCCAAGGGCAAACGCTAAAAGTTGCGGGGGTACATCTTGAAAAAGACTGTTTCTCCCATGGACAACTCCAGTGGCGGATTTACAAATTTGCCGCTAGTAGGCTATTCAACTTTTGCCGCCCCTTTTTTAAGTGAAAACTTCTTTAGCGGCGTTGTGCACTTTTTTTTGGAATGGGTAAAAAATGTTAAACTCGCGTCAGGACACGTGACCCTGATCGAAAATTCGTAAGACGGCGCAGGGCGCTTGCGCGAATGATCGTGTGTGTTTATTACTATTCAAGTTTTCACTTCTGCCGGAATTCCCAGAGTGCAACCCTTCGTTTTTTTAATTTAGTAACTTTTAGTAAAAGTTACTAAATTTGAAGGACATCACTCACGCTCCCTAAAGGTTTGGGCTGTTTTTAAAAGCCAACAAATATAAACTTTCTATTTAAATAGAGCGTAACACAATAAACATTTTTTTATTACCACACCGTTGTGTAAGTCAATTCACTGAGACGTTGTTCAACCACAAAATATCTTCCTAGTCTGTGTATGGAAACTTAAGTTATTTTCCATACACAGACTAGGAAGATATTCAAATATTTCTATTTGTAGAACTTAAATAAAACAAACTGACTTCTGAATGTAACACAAATATGTGCGAAATAGGGTTTTTTTTGTAAGTCCATTTTTTTAAAGTCCTTTTATTCGGAAGTCAGTTTTTACCTTTTTTCGTGTGTTGTAGATGCAGTTATACATAAATAAATGATAGCAGCAATTATGTTAGAGTTCCCTCGATTTTTTACTTCCATCATCAGCTCAGCAACATGAGAAGACGATTAGAAAACCAGGCACAAATATCCGAGTTGCATTAGATAGTATGTGGAGAAACACTTCTATAGGAACATACTTAATCGGGCCCGCCTTCAAGCGGCTCCTGTCCAATCTTAGTGGGCGAAACACCTTCAGCCGAACACGATACGATGACGTGCGATCCATGGTTCTCTACGGGGTCCCTATGTGGTCGTTTCCATGAGGATAATCAGGGGATACCGCACGGTTCCCGGAGAGGTGGCGAGGCTCCTTGCCGGATTCCCGCTATTAGATCTGGAGACGAAGGCTCTCTGGCATGTCTACGACAGAAGTGTGGGTGCGCAGCGCAAAACTCCGCTGCATCGACTACTTGAGGCACTGCGGAATGGGCTCTGTCGCGATCTCATGATTAATTGAAATAAATGATTTGACTAGGATTTGGCGACATGGCGGTTTCAACTGTTGCAACCCAGATTCGGGCAATTTCAATTCAGCAATCGCAGCGGAAAGACCCCTTGTTGAGGAGCGAGTGGAGTGGTGCTACAGTATTCTCACCTTCCACCAGTCGTAAGTGCTCACCAGACTCGATTGTTTCGGGAGATACCTCTGTCAGATTGGGCGGAAGGAAACGCTCGGGCGTCACCAATGTGTAGACCGTCCAGAGGACACAGTGCAGCATACGGTTTAGGTCTGCCCCGTTTGGGCGGTACACTGATGTGTACTCACGGGGGCATTAAGGGACGGCAAACCTTTCACGCCCGGCACTAGTTCATTTTCAGGTCATACTACGGGAAGAGGGGGAACGGACAGCAGCTACCTCCTTCTGCGATGCAGTAATGCTAGCGAAGGAGGAGGCGGAACACTTGAGGTAGAAGACATACTCATGACACAGCCAACATTGCGCCATTGTCGCAGTAGAACGGGACTGTCAGAATTGTACTGACTAAAATCCACGGTGTCCTTCAGTAGCCCTTTACGTACTAGGGTTACGGTAATTTGTGAGTCCCGCGACCCCGACAGGCTTTGGCCCTCTAAAGGCCCCGTCACTATGCTGACACTCCTTGAGGCGCGCGTGGAACACAACGCGCCGTCGACCCGGGCATGGTCCATGGTCGGACAGCGAGTCGCCCATTACTCGCTGCCCGCATGCCCGCGCCTACGGTGGCCGGAGATCGTCCTGCGACGTCCGACGCCGTGGGCGTCTACCACTGCGGCTGGGGCTGAGGGAGGACGCTGTCCTCTCCCTCACGCGGCCCGCCTCCTCCTTCGCGAGCATGATTGCTTCGCAGAAGGAGGCGACCGCTTCCCACTCCGTCTCGCCCCGCAGCATGGCCTCGACTAATGCCTGGCGCGAGAGGTCTCCGCCTATCGCCGTTGTGAGGACACGGCGGTGCTCTGCCCAAGCGGGGCAGCACCTTAGGTGCAGGCCTGCACCGTATGCTCCACCGTGTCCTCCGGACGATCCTCGCAGTGGTGACACCCAGGCGTTTCTTCCTTCCATATCAGACACAGGAACCTCCCGAAACTTCCGTCTCCGGCGAGGACCTGCGTCATGCGGTAGGTCAGGACGACGTGACGCCTGTCCAGCCACTCCTCAAAGAGGGGTCTTACCGCCGCGATTGCGGCGTGCCCTACTTTGGTGCCCTAACGAAAAATATCTATTTCGATGGCCTCTATTTAGTCTTTGTGTTTATGTTAGTTGGCCAGCAAGAAAGAAATTAGCCCAATTTGGGTGATATCCTTTAAATTAATATTTAAACGCTATTGGAATATTTTTTAAAATATGATCGCATAAGCACCTATATTTTACAGTGCGCTTAGTAATCTTTTATATACGGATTACGAACGTAATGTGTATACATATAATTATAAGTTTTTTTTATATTATTTGGGCTAAATTTGCCGCCCCTCTAAATCTGCCGCCCTAGGCTCCAGCCTACTTAGCCTATTGGTAAATCCGCCACTGGACAACTCTACGTTGCGTGCTCAAGAGTGTCGAAACCACAAAACCTTTATATTTTTGCAAAGGATGGCTAAACTAAAAACGTGGTAAACCGAAATGTCTTGGTGTAAGAAACTTTCATAATCTCTAAAACCTAAAATAATAGAAAATTTGTCAAGGGAGAAACAGTATTTTTTCCTTTTGGACTGAAATGTCAAATCAGTAGAATGATGAGAAAATAAGGGAAAAATAACATTTTCGCCTTTTTCGATCGGCAAAATGGCTTTAGTGCCCTAAATGAGTATACATCTCTTAAATTCAAACGCAGAGCTCATTATGTTGATTTTTGAAGAGTTCCCTAGAATATCCCGCGAGATCGGGAACTATGTGGGTAAAACCAAAAATCTGCTGGAAGTCACTATTCCACGCGAACGAAGTCGCGGGCAAAAGCTAGTGTAGGTATAAACCAGAAAAATAAAGTTTAAACGCTACGAAAAACTTTATTTGCCAATTATTCAAATATGTCTAAAAAACTTCAGTGTAAAGCTCTACTCTGATGTGTAGACTTTGGAAAATAACGTATCAGAGACCAACAATAGACAGACATCTATCTCAGACACCCTGGTAGCGCTTTAATTTAACGCCTAAGTCCTGATGCATACACTCTCTCTGCTCTTCGCTCATATCCCCCCCCTATATTTTCCAAAAATCTGTCCTGGTGACTATAGAGGAAGTTGAGTTTTATAATCTAAGTAAGCTTTATCTCTTTCAAGATAAAAACTTACTTTAGTATCTGAAGAAAGCAATTTTTTATTTCCTTCTGCAGTTTGTTTGGAAAGATTTAAATATTTTACAAGATCATCTTACTCATTTTGGGAACATTTTGTGATGATTTGTTCCTTCATTGTCTTGTTCTAAAGGGTTCAGATATATTTTTTGAGCATTGAAGTGACAGGTGAACGTTGCACTGGACGTTGAACACCTAGTACTTGGGTGATGCCATTTTTAGTTCGATTTTTAGTGTTTAAACCATTTATGTTCACGTTTCAAAAATAATTATTCGAAATGATTTCGTGGTTCTCGCCAAATGGTCGATAAAGGCACTTCTTTTACCACTTTTCCAGAATTTTACATATTCTACACACAATTTACAAACAGAACAAAAAGTACCAGGAGAACAGAATAATGAAGAAGGTTTTGGTGCCGCCGTCTTCAGTACCGTAGAACGTATTTCTGGTGAACACCCATAAATATTTAGGCTTGCATAAAATGTTCTCCGCGGTATATCTACGATATGTTCTTTCTAAGTCTAATAGCTCTGGTTGCTCTGGTTGAATTCAGGCAAGCCTAGTACTTTTATCATGTAGTTTCCTTTTCCCTATTTGAGTGATGCGACGCCGATGTAACGATTACAATAAGTATGTACAGTCAACAACAAAAGTAGATGATCAAAATCAGAAACTCATACTAATTAACGGAGTTCGCGTCAGAACTGTGCAGATGAAGTAGTACATAGTAAGTACTACTACTTTTGAATCAATCTGACGCCACACTGTTCTGACGCGAACTGCGTTCTTTAGTATTAATATTTAGTATCATTTTTGCTTTACAAATCACTATTTTATTTATTTATTTTTAACCAGATTCTTATTTTATTTATTTTAACAAGTTTTTTTTTAACTAAATCTTTGCTAGTTTTCGCTACTTTAAGCAAAAATGGTGTTAAATGTGAACATTTGGCAAATTTACAATAACCCACCCTGACGCGAATTAACATTCAATGTGTGAGATTTGAAAATGTGGCAAAATGTACAACAACCCTTACGTTAAGTTCTTAAGTTATCTATCTCATACAACTTAATTTTTTTTATACACACGTTTAAAACAAAAACCAAATTATCTCAAGTGAGGTGTTGTGGTTTAGTTCTAGTTTACATAACAACGTCCACATACACAAGGCAACTATGAAATATAATAATACACTATTAAGGAAAATTGACTGTCGGACTCTTATTGTTGTCACCTTGTTCCTCAGTCACATACGGTCCCATTACATACCCCGGCAGGGTCCTAAGTCAGTTTGCGAACAGATTCTTGAAGCAAGAAAATAGTCATTTGAAAAAAAAAAACGAAAGTGCTACTAATTATATCTCTATTCTAAAAATCAAATACAAAATTATTTCATAGATATTTTTATGAAATTGGAATGTTTTTTGGCACGAATTTAATGTTCATCGGGTCAGTAGGGGTCATCTTTTGTCAATGATAACACAATGTATTGTCAATGAAAATAATGTTATCTAAGCCAAAGGTCAGAATAACAGCACTTGAGAATGAGATTAACATAATTTAGTATCAATTAAGATTCCACAAATCATTACTCTTATTTTTAGTTTGTAACTTACAATAGGCTATTTTACAGTTTTTTTTTTAATTACTCCGACAGTTAAGTAGTTTATCAAAAAAAAATTGACCCGTATTTTTTTCTTTATTTCGTTAACCAAAATTGACGAAGATACAACGCTTCTAAAAATCACAAATTGTCACTAGCCTCCACTCCCGAATTTTGAAGTGTTTTTCCTTTGTCAATATTCGTTCATGAACCAAAATTAAAAATATGTGTCCATTATTTATGAATATTCTAACTGACGGACTTAACAGATATTGAATTTATTTATGCAGTAAAGTCAAAGTCAAAGTATATTTATTGCGCCACCGTAGTCGCGGGCATGAGGGCGGCGAGTAATAGAGAGTACCAAAGAGTGTCAAATGTGCAAAAATGACGGGGCCCCCCTCTAGAGAGCCAAAGCCTGTCGGGGTCGCGGGACTTATGACTTACCGTGACCCCGGTACGTAAAGGGCTATTGAAGGACACCGTGGATTTTAGTCAGTACGAGTCTGGCAGTCCCTCCCGCTCTGCCCTGCGTGGGAGGACTCATTTGATGATTTTACCACGATAAAAAAGACCTATTGCAATAATTGGGAACAAATAATTGACACTGTGAAAAATTTTACACGCTGGCGTTGCGATTTCGTCAACAGCTCCCCTAACTTTGAGAGAATTAAAATTCAAACAACTTTAAGTAAACTTTGTACCATTCCCCCTTTCAAATGCTATTTTTACCCACTGAAAACAGTGAGTAAAAAGCTCTTTTAATCATTGTTTTAGTCTAAAAAAGCTCTTTTACTCACTGTTTCAGTGTTTGAATTTAGAACACATTAATACATAATTATACGAGAATTCGACCTCCGCCTTAATGCTATACAACCTCCTTGCTAATAAGAAAATGTCTCTTGATTTAAGTAATTGTTCCGATTTTAATGTCAATTTGTTGGCGTAGTGACTGAGCGATTGGACTGATTCGCTGCGTGTCGCGGGTTCGATTCGGAGCAAATATTCGTATGATCTACTATTGTTTCGGGTGGGTGTTTGTGTATGTGAATTTAGATGTTTGTAAACGCAACCACGATACAGGATAAATTATAAGTGTGGAGCAGTCTTAATAAAAATGGAAAAAAACCTTTTTCTTTATTTCTTTCCTCACTAAATATTTACTATCGCTTAAATATTTCTTTTTCTCTTGGTCATGGTATGAAGTATCGTATGCAACTCGTGAATAAAACGAATTTATATCGAGGGCCATGAATCACTCACGACGCTTAGGATTCATATACTCGAATCACTTACTTCGCTCGTGATTCAATCATCATGCATCACTCCCTACGGTCGTGATTCAGTCATTAAAATCTTTCGCTGGCTCGTGGTTCATGTTGGCCTCTCTCTTTAAATCCGTCCTTTATTCACTAGTTGCATAATATACTATAATTGGATACATATACGGATGATTTCCGGCTGTGGGTAAGAGGGGATCAGGTCTTTGGCTTTACGCACTGCCTGTGTCAAGCATTGCTACCTTATTCGACGACACTACCTTCTGTCTCGCAACTCACAAAAGAAGAAATGAATTCTGAATAATTCTTAAAAAGTTCTGATTAACGTATATTGTTTAGCAAAAGTAGCATTTATATGTAACAAACTAAAAGTAACTTATAAAACTCATTTTTTTATCTTTATATCTATCGGCAGGGTTCCGCTCTTCTCGGTTGATATCGGTTGATTGAGTGTCATCCTGACTTTTGGACAGGATTCATCTCTTCTGAGCTTTAATTCTTTTTTATTTGAGGATATCCTCGAGTATCACAGTTGATTAACCGCCTTTGGAAACACAGGTCTTTGAAATGACTTATATTGATGATATAGTTCAGATTTCCTCACGATATTTCCTTGCAGTGATGTTCAGAAGTATCCACACATGCCTTGAACAGGACACAATGGTACTTGCCTGGGTTTGAACTCACAACCTCGTGCATAAGACGTCACGACATGTGTTCTGGGACATCACGACTTCTGGGCTGTGGTCAGTTGATTGAACGTCATCTTGGCTGTAGACAGGATTCGTGTCTTCTCGTTTGTAGTCGGTTGATTCAGTGCCGTGTTGGCTGTTCGAAGAATTCGCTTCTTCTTCATGACTGTAGGCAGGGTTCGTCTTTTCTCGGCTGTTGTCGGTTGATGGAGTGTCATCCTGGTTATAGGCAAGTCTCGTGTCTTCTCGTCTGTGGTCGATTGTTTCAATGCCATCTTGGCTGTGCAAAGGACTCGCCTCTTCTGGTGCGTAGGCAGGATTCGTCTTTCCTCGGCTGTTGTCAGTAGATGGAGTATTATCCTGGTTATAGGCATGTCTCGTGTCTTCTCGTCTGTGGTCGCTTGTTTCAATGCCATCTTGGCTGTTCATAGGACTCGCCTCTTCTGGTGCGTAGGCAGGATTCGTCTTTCCTCGGCTGTTGTCAGATGATGTAGGGTTATCAAGGTTATAGGCATGTCTCGTGTCTTCTCGTCTGTGGTCGCTTGATTCAGTGCCATCGTCGCTGTTTAAAGAACTCACCTCTTCTTTGTTGTACTCGCTTGTTACAGTGTCATGGCTCTGGGTCTCCAAGCTATTATTTGGTAATACAAAAGTCGTTGGCACAGGCCTAGGAAGGCCTTTCGTTTGTAGGTATCTATGAAAAAGGATAATAATTTTAGTTAGGTTCAACGTAAGGTTACTTTTAATGTTAAAAGTCTGTTTAATAGACCTTCTCAAGGGTCGATTGATTGGACATAAAAGATAGACGAACCTCTTTCGTATTATACTCCATGTTTTCTTTTGACAAAGAAAATTGATGAAGATGGCAAGTAGCATGATCACGTTATACAATTCTGTGATGTTTAACACGATTTTATCGTCTGGATAAAATATTGTGAAGATCTCTATGATCCAGTTTATCTCCAGAAACATCATAGCAGCAAACAGCTTAGCGTAAAGCATGAATCTGAAACAAAAAGTGTGGGTTTATTTGGGTAGAGGAACTCCGTCGTTTCTTATATAGTATGTTTTTTGTCTTGTGAAAATCCTTAAGGGGCCATGAGGATTTTTATAACATAATCAGTATCAATAAGATCGCCCGGGGAAGCCGGAGGGGTATGTCAGAGTCGATCGACTAAAAAATTAAAAACACAAGGTGTCCTCTTCTGCCAAAAAAAACATCAAAAATGAGTCCTCTCTAGCCAGGGCAGGGCGGGAGGTTATGTCAGACTTGTGCTGACTAAAATCCAAGGTGTCCCTCAATAGCCTTTTACGTTCTGGGGTCACGGTAGCTCATTCGTCCCGCGACCCCGGCAGGCTTTGGCCCTCCAAAAGAGCCCCGTCATTATATGCTGACAGTTCTTTGAGGCACGCATGGAACACAACGCGTCGCCGACCCGGGCATGGTCCAGGGTCGGACTGCGAGTCGCCCATTGCTGGCCAACCGCATGCGCCTACGGTGGCCGGAGATCGTCCCGCGACGTCCGCAGCCGTAGCTGTCTCTCAAGACGGCGGCTGTGTCGTGAGATGGCCGCTATCCTCTACCCACGCGTCCCGCCTCCTCCTTCGCTAGCATGACTGCTTCGCAGAAGGAGGCGACGGCTTCCCATTCCGTCTTGCTTCGCAGCATGGCCTCGACCAATACCGGGCGCGAAAGTTCACCGCCTATCGCCTCCGTGAGGGTACGGCAGTGCTTTGCCCAAGTGAGGCAATACTGCATCGCATGCTCCACCGTGTTCTCCGGCTGATCCTCGCAATGGTGACACCCAGGCGTTTCTTCCTTCCCTATCCAACACAGGTACCTACCGAATCTTCCGTGTCCAGTGAGGACCTGCGTCAGGACTGCGTAGGACGCCGTGACGCCTATTAAGCCACTCCTTAAAAACGGATCTCACCGCCGCGATTGCGGCGTGCCCGAAATGCCGGGGGTGCGGGTTTAATTGCGCAATCACAGCTCCCCAGCAGTCGAGAGGTGAGCCGCCTCTCGAGGGCTCCTATCCTCTCTCTTCACGTCGTCGCTAGATGCAACTACAAGAGAAATAGGACCAGTTTAAGAAGAAAGAAAAACAACTGCTTTTATCTTACCTTTGTGCCTCATGTTGATCGTGAATTTTACTTTGCTCTGATTGGAATACAATACTGGTCTCTTTTTTTATCGCAGCTATTTTCATGGCTGTCATTGTGAACAAAATCATATTTATTACGAACAGTGTTGTTATGGGTCCATAAAAGTATAGCAGTTTACTGTAGCCTGGAATTAATAAAACGATATTTATTAATGCACAGCCGCACAGACTGATCTTCCGGGATAAGACGAGGTTGGTCTGTGGATGGGTGACCATCTGTCATAGCAAGTTTCCTCCGTGTCTCGGAGAGCACAGAAAGCCGTTGGTCCTGGCTGTCATGTATAGATCTTTGACAGACGTTACTGTTAGTCTTACCATGGGGTGTCATATTGCCCAGTTACTGGGTTGTGGAGGTCCGATAGGCAGTCGCTCCATATAAAATACTGATATTCAGCTGCATCTGGTCCGACTGAAAGCCGACCCTAAAATAGTTGGGAAAAGGCTAGGTAGATGATGAAGAACATTTCTGTTAATAGTACAACATAACATCACGCTAGTAATCCCTGACCCGAAGGTTTTTTTTTTTATTCCTGTTAAAATAATCAAATGAGTCCTCTCACCCAGGGCAGGACGGGATGGACTGTAACGGACATCCTGTATTTACGTATATCGTACGGTTTAACTTTATCTGAAATGTAAATACAAACCATACAAGCTGTTGCAGCCATGTTCCCGTACTTTCGGCATCAGCATATGTTCTCCGGAGAAGTCAGAGTATTCAAGTGCAGCGAGAAGGATGGTAAACCCAGTTGGTCCTCCTAATGCGTATATACAATACAGACGAGTCCGGGAGGCAGAGCCTTTGCCTGACATTGCACGTTTTCCACTGAAAAAAAGAAAAAAAAATCGTTTATTTGACACAATCTAAGACCGAAGCCTATGTCGCTGAGTTCTCGCACTCGTTATTTGGTGAGGCTAGAAATACTGCGGAGCGAGATGGAATGGAAAGCAGTTACCTCCTTCTGTAAATGAGTGAGGGAGAGGATAGACTCCATCTCACAACTCAGCCGCCGCGTGAGACACCTATCCGTTGCCGCTCTTTCATCGTCCACTCTTACCCCTATTACTACCTCCGCGGCTTAAAGCAGGCAGCGAACCGTGAGCGCGGCATCGTCGCTTAGCTGTAGCAAATTTGAGGTATTGGAGCTGCTGATCCGCTTTGGTTATGTGCTTACGTTAGGTTGACGCCTGTTTGACGGCGAGGCGATACGCGATACGGTAGCGATCCCTTAGCAATTTGGTATGTGTGCTGTACACCAATCCTCAGCCATCTTAAGGCACACATTGTTTTTCCAAAAAAATATATGGAAATAAGGAAGAACACAGCTACCGCTGGTTTTCAATTGGGCATGTTGGGACACGTTAGAGGAGACCTGATGAGAACTAGATACTAGTTAGTGTTTAGGCCTGCACTGTGGAATGTTATGCTAGGATCAGATGAAAATGTGTAGTTACCTGAAAGTCCACCAGATGTCGTAACACATGACGTTTCTCCAAAAGAATGCTGATAGAATGGAGAAGTAAACAACGAAAGCTGTAATAAAAAAAAAGTTTTAAAGGACAATGGGCGATTTTGTATGGACTGCGTCCCCGGCCTCCATCAGTCCAACAACAAAACACATGCTAATATGGTTAAAATGGACCATAAAAAGACTGACTGTATACTTCAATAAGAAAATCGATGGGGTTTTTTTAACCCGGCCCTGGGTGGGAGGACTTATTTGATGATTTTACCACGTTAAAAAAGAAAAAAAAAGTGTGTATAGCCTTCAGTTGAATACTTACTAATGGTAACACATATCTCTCGATTGATTTTCAGCTCATACATAAGGAGCATCTTGCTTCCCAATAACATAAAGCCCACTAAGAAGCTGATTAGGTATGCCATCAGGATCATTCCATGAAGATTTTGAAGCTCCGGCAGCCACGCGTATACAAACAGTCTCAACAGAACCAGCAAACAAGTGCATAACATGCCTGAAATATGAAGATACATTCTGTCCGGTTAAGGTCTGTACTTTATGGGGAGGTAGCTTGCTTCGGGGTTGCGGGACTGTCTTATAAAGTAACCATGGTCCCGGAACTTAAAGGGCTATTGAAGGACATCATAGATATTAGAATTTTCTTGAAATATCAATAAAGTATAAAAAAAATATTTTAAATACTTACATGCGCCGGTGAGAATAAAATGTCTTTCATAATCATATTGAATGTTGCAAACATAGGCATCATACTGAGTTTTGTTTTCACTGTTTATGAACCAGTCAATGCAGTATTTGCTTATATTGAAGACCAGCTCAGAAGTTCCATAGCCCACTACTCGTAACGTACCGTTCTGGAAAAGAACAGCTATCAATAAGCTCTTTATGAAAAAGGAAAGATGAGATGACATAGATAAATAAAAAGAAATATGTACAAAAAAGAAAAAGAAAAGAAAAACATTCAAAGGGCGCCAAAGTATTCGTCCACGTCGCTGTCAACGGGAAAAGGCCCCAGAACGCTGGCAGCATTGCCACGATGTAAGGCAATGCTGATTCGTTGACCTAGAAATGGATCAGCCCTCTGGTCACCTGAAAAGTCGACTAATCGCCTGGCGATATCTTTTATAACTTTGTGAGCTCTCGGACCCCATGACCGTAGAGCTTCAACCCCAAACGGCTCAAACACATACCTACTAGCTCAGCCAATGTATTTGCGCCGTTTGGAGTTTTCAGCAACTGCAGCAGCAGCGCCAGCACAACACGCTGAACTAGGAAGATGGGATGGCGCAAGGGTGTCGACACTTATTGCATCCCACACCAAAGGCCTACCCAGCTTCCATGGCGTTATGGTCATACCATCAGGTCTCTTACCATCGTTGCGTGCCAAGCCACTGGGTTATAAGACAGCTGGCACCCCGGCGGTGACAAAGGCATTACGGATTATGTCGTTTAAGCTAGTATGTCGTGCCAATCGACCTGCACTCCTGCTCGAGTGGCTCATCCCACTGCCTGTGGGAAAATGGGTTCACGGGCCGATCCGTATCTGAGAAAGCCACTTTCCATCGGCATCGGTCAAAAAACAGCACCTCAGGGTCGACCTGGGAGAAAGATAACATTCTCCTGGTCAGCTTTTCAGTGCTGTGGACAGAGTACAGGAGCCGTAAGCTAACAATGGAAATTTTGCGGACACCGAGCCCACCAAAACGAATTGGAAGTGTAGCTTGAAGCCACTCTCGGCCGCGTTAAGAATGGATGTTAATGTACTACGAATAATTTTATGAATTTGGTCCAAGAGTTGTGGATGAACGAAGAAAATACATGAAATTTGGAGCAAAACAACAATATCACTAATTAGGGTGAGAGCCGAGTGTAAACGGGAGAGTCTTTCCGAAATATCATTAACATGTTTAATTTTGTTGTCATTAAATGATGGAAAACTTTCTGCCAAAATAGGGGAACCAAGGAGGTGCAGGGAACTTTTATCAAATATCACCTATTTGGAGCTATTTCATTAAATTTATCTAATGTCGATTGTCTGTCGGTAGCGTCAGTAACAAAACTTTCACATTTGGATGAGCTTAATTGAAGCCCTATTAATTATAATTCTTCTTTCAGGAGTTGTAGGTCAGCTAGAACGGTACTTACGTCACCACCTAAGGTTCCATCGTCTAAGTATCACACGTTAAATTTTGAATTTAATTTTTGGATAATGGGTTGAACACATAAGCTGAAAATGACTGGCCCAAGAGGGTCACCTTGTTGGCAACCAACTGCAGATTCCAATACGTTGTCCTTGTAGAGTAATTTTGAAGGATGTCTGTAACATTGCCAAATAAAACCATAAATTTCAGGTAGTTCCTTTTTGACTTCTGCCAACAAAGTGTCCCTGTTAACAGAATTGAAGGCATTTTTCACGTCAACCTTGAGGATGACCTCACCTTTACCTGAATTTAAAAAGAGGACAAGATAAACCAAGTTGTAGGGGCTGTCACTTAGTTGCTAGCGTTTCACTAAACAACTTGCAACATATTTTGGCTGCCATACGCCTACAGGTGCATTTTATTTGTATTAATAAAAATTAATATTACTTCGAACAAAATTAGCTATACAAAATATAAAATACTTAAATAAAATAAAGCTAAACTAAACTATTATAGAGCATCGTAAAACTCATCCCCGACGCTGTTAGCTGGTAATGTGCCCAAGAGACTGGCGGCGATGCCTCTTTGAATGGCAATACCAGGGTTAGCCTCTGACCAAGGTTCCCGTGACCCTAAAGCCAGCTCTTGGGTCACGGGAAGAGTCAACGAGTCTTTTAGAAATGTCTCTGTAGAGGCTGTGAGCACTCGGCCCCTACGGACCTATAGTTTTAACCCTAAACGGCTCAAAAATATAGTTACCCCTAAGGTTAGTATATTTACGCCACTTGAGGTTCTCTGCAACCGCAGCAGCAGATGTGTAATATTGTTTAGATGTATGGCCCCAAAATTAAAAAAAAAACTTGTGGCTATTCTAAATAAATATTTATCTTGTGTACTTTTATCACCCTCTTACAGCATGCCAATAAAATAAATTAACAGCAAAGTTAAAAGGTGGACTGTATGGAAAATTAATGTAATTTTCAAAGAAAAAATGACCAAAGTGTATAGAATAAACCGTAACAACGGATTTTAGATATTTCATCCTCAAAAAAAAAGGGGATTAAAAACGCGCCCATGTCGTGCCCATTCTCTTGTGGCAGCTTTAGGGCGAGAGCATCGTGTCCTTATTCTTTGACCATATGTCAAGGTAGTTAAGGTTTATATTAAATTGTTATCTTCAATTGCTTTTCGCCGCGCCTGCAGCGGTGTGCGCTGAGACTTAAGATTTTTGACATTCAAACGACGACGGCCGGAATGCTAGTGTAAAGAAGTATAATTTTGTTTTTGATACTTACCGATTGTAGATAAAAAATTTGCGTTATGCTCGTCACTAGCTTCTTAACCTCATGTAAAGATGTTGAACAATTGATTTTCTCTGACACAAGAACATTAAATTCCTTTGAGTGGTTGAATCGATCAGGAACAGTGTGACATTCCTCCTTGGATATATCGAATCCCTCTCCATTGGGACAACATTTTCTTATAAATGGTTTGCCGTTTTGCGTGTCATCTGCAATATCACATTTTTTGGTAAGTAAAGATTAGAATTTTCGGGTTCGCGGGGCTAACGAATTATCATGACCCCAAGTCGTAAAGGGCTATTGAAGGACACCGTGGATTTTAGTGTGGTAAAAGTTTTTTTTTTACTTTTTGGTCACAAAACAATCAATGCCCAAGTGTGCTTCACTCGCGCGTCGCACGGCCACTCGCGGTCGCGCATTAAGTTTTTTATGATGTCTGCGTGTGGGGTGAATAGTTTCGGAGATATTTCGAGTGCCCAACTTGCACCTATGCTCAACTAGCTCCCCGCTCTACCCTGCAGGCTGCTCTATACTGCAAGTGGTGCAGTATGACCTGCTATTTACTGGACATCCTGTATAAAATAATCCAAACTAATATTATAAATGCGAAAGTAACTCTGTCTGTCTGTCTGTCTGTCTGTCTGTCTGTCTGTCTGTCTGTCTTTTCTTCACGCCTTAACTACTGAACCGATTTGTGTGAAATTTGGTACAGACATAGTTTGGAACTTGAGAAAGGACATAGGATAGTTTTTATTACAGAAAAATAAAAATAAAAAATAAAATTTATTAAATGCTCTAACGGAGTATAGATAATTCCTTAAATTCTGTGCCTCCGGTGAAAACTGATACAACTTCAAAATGACTACTTTTCAGTAGAGCAATTTAAAGTTTTATTTATTTTCTTTTTTATTTAAAAAGATTATTATCAATAATTTTACAGAACTCTTAATCTTAAATAGAAGTTGCATCGTTTTTCTTTAAAATTATAGGATTTTGTAACATTTCATTAGAAAATTAGGAAAATATTAAGGAAAAACTGTCAACTATATCAATGTGCACCGACGTTACGTCTGTGTAAACGAATGTATGTTAAGTAATATCAACTTACACCACACATGCAGTTCTCGTGAAGACTGATATCATGAAATATGTTTTAGTATATACACTGATAATAGTGATGCAAGAAAAATGTTGTTGTACAAATCTAATGTAACTTTATGTTAGAAATCAGTCTAGAACTTAAAACTTTACCTAATTTAATATTTATTGAGATATATCACTTATCACGTTGTTATTTTTTGTGTATAATGCTACAAGTAAACTTACAAATATCAGTTTACACGAAGATGTTAAATAAATAATTCAACATCTACGTGTAAAGTGATATTTGTAACCAATTTTTATTCAAAGCTCTTGAAATTAAAAATAAAACACACTCATTTAAGATACAAAATATAATTATTTGAATAAATTGAGCCAAACAAAAAGTAAAAAACTTAAATTTCTAAAAAAAAAAACAACTAAAATGCTTCTTTTCTTAATTAGAACAACAGTATTTAATCAATGACCTTAAATTGTTAAACATTTTTAAAGTATAAATTTAAATACCTATTACTGAAATAGAATTTAACTGAAACTCAGTCTCAATCAACGTTTTTAATAAAGTATCGCCTCCTTTATGAATTTATATTTTGAACAATCTTACAAATTAAATGAGATCACGTTTCAATATCACATATCAGTCTAAGTAAAAATCAACATGCATTAGAAAATCTTTTATAAAACTTAACGTTTTATCAAAATTGTACCTACCTATCCGTTATTAAAACTAATGTATGTTGAGCAGAATGAGGTAGCCATTCATAATTTAAATATAATGTTAGGTACATATAGGTTCTAATGAAACTGACATGTCTCATATTATGGCAATAAGAATAAGTATAATAATTATAATAAAATTAATAAAAAAGTAGGAAACAGATAAAATTCTCAGTCGTCCTCACTGGAATATAATCGGGATCAATATTTCTGACATCAGCCTTAGTCTTCAAGTTCTGATAAAACTCATGACATCTACCATCTATATCAACATATGGTAATATTGACAACAGATCATTCTTCTTTTCAATTGAAATAAAAGATGAATTAAATGATCTACTAATGCTTCATGTATACATTTTACCCCTCTTAGCAAATGATATGACTTTGAAATTATCTGCTCTCATGTCAGTCTTGTATTTCGGAGACGGGAATTGGTCTTTCTCATATTTAAAAACTTTCACATCGGCCCAAACAAATTTCTCGTTTTCTTCATTAATTTTTTGATAGTAAAATATCGTTTTGCAAATTCGTTGTAATCGTAAAAATTAGATTCTGTCATCTCAACTACGGTAAATTTTCCGGGTTTTCCTAATGTTCGAATTAATTGCGCCCAATCTCTTGGGTGATGGATGTTCATAGTCGTTCGTTTTTTAGCTCTTTCGATTGCAGAATGGTCACTATCTACTTCCATTCTTGTATGGCCCGGTATCAAGAATTTGTGCTCAATGGATGTAATATAAGGCAGGTCATGAACAGC
The DNA here is from genome assembly GCA_943136025.2 of Agrotis puta. Classification (NCBI taxonomy): domain Eukaryota; kingdom Metazoa; phylum Arthropoda; class Insecta; order Lepidoptera; family Noctuidae; genus Agrotis; species Agrotis puta. Next base: position 13,718,006 of record OW964178.2, read on the forward strand.
AAGTAGCAACATTGTAGACACCATGGAGTTTTTATTCTGCCCAGTGCAAGTGTCAGAGTAAAGGGTAATTTTTCTAATACCGTGATATTTAGTAGGAACTTGTTTTTTTAAAAATCGAATATACATGAGGCGATTTGATTGGCTCCTCGTCCGGACACACCCTCGTCCCACATATAGCAAAAAGCATTATTACTTGCACAGTCATGGATGGTAAGATTGTATGTCCATAACTGTCTTTTATAAAAGACCAGACCCGTCTTCAGGTATGCTGTTGGTAGACATTGTTGCAAGTCAAATGTAAGCGTTAAGGTGTCGGACGATTCTTTAGAATATATTTTGTCCCTTTCTTTCTGGTCATACGCAAAAGCGGCTACAGTTTGATGTTTCTCCAATTGACATTTAATGTGAAGTTTGTCATCGGTTGATGCCGTTTCTATAGCTTTATTTAACTTATCACATTTCTGACATGTATCCACTGATGGTTGTTTAAAAGATAGATTCAATGATTTGAAAATCTGACTGTAAACAGTTTTACTTCCAGGTTCCGTTGTAGTTAGCTGTTGTTTATATAGGTCATACATTTTGGTTAAAGTCAAATCGGAACTTAGAATTTTTTTATTAGTTTTGCTGCGACCATAGTGGCTTTCATACGCAGGAAATAGTAAAATATGCTGTTTTGCAAGATCCAGTCGCTCATCATTAACTTTTTTATAACTCGCTGCCCGCCCTTTTTCACTTGGAACTATTATACCGTATTTAATTTTCTTTTCACAAATTGTCTGGACAAACCTTGCTTTCATCAAAAGTATTTAAAAAACATTTTTCGCATATCCCCCGTAATGCCGCCCCTGTGCCCGCGCAATCCCCCGCTGTAGGAGAAGTATCACTACACAGATTTTTTATGCCCTATTTTGAGTACTATTTACGTGGATAATAATATAACTTCACATGTATCATTTGACACAAACAATTTTTTACTTTTGTCTTTGTGTTAACTGATATGTCTGAAGTTGTACCAGTAAATTACGCACAATGTCTTCGTGTAAAAAAATACAACTGAGTTTATATCATTTGTTACGTTGTTTTTTTGTACCTGGCTGTTTACCTGACAACATATAGCGAGTCCATTACGGAGTTTCTTAGGTTATCACTTTTTCACAACGATTCACTTTTCTAATTAACTTTTTAAACAGTTTTACAATATTAATTAAATCAAAACAAAAGTTTACTTGTTTACTTTTCACTTGACATTACATCAGACGTCAATTATGACAGTTCAAGGCGCCATCTGGCGATTCGCCGATTAACGATTATAAAATAATCGATATTTTTAACTAATAGTTTGCAAATCATAGAAAATATAAAATACCTGATTTAGCAAACCTAAATAATTATAAGATCACGGAAATAAAAAATATTAATAAAATGAAATATCCGTAAACGGAAGTGATTTAGTTTTTTCAATATGGACTTTTTTCTCGAACATTCTAAGGCCGCGAAACATTTATTATCTGTGAAGTTTTTGCGTGAATTGTCTGTGACAGAATGTTGTCACAGAAAAATGTCAATTTTGCCTAATTAATATTCAGGGGTAATTGTTATTGTTAATTACGAGGAATTATAAATTAGACCACGAAATCGTATGGATTTAATTTAGTGAAATGGCTTTAGGCTTAAACACGTGACGTTGGACAGTTTTTTTGTGAGTTTGGTGTATTTTTGAGGAATTGAGTGTTTTCCTTGGAGTGTTTGTAATTGGTAACCAAGAAGGATTCTCCCTGGACTTGGGGAAAGTGAATTTCTTGGGCACCCGAATTCTGCCTTGATTTCCGGCCGACGCGCCAGTGATGGTTAGTCGTCACATTCTGCCCGAGCCGGCTTCCAGTCAGCATCAAACTTATTTACTTTTTGGCGAAGGTGAGTTCTTTTATTGTAACGGTGTCTGAGGTTGTTCGGTGAGCACTTCCCCGGTTGTTGAGAGAATATAGTCGTGATTCGTGAAAACTTATTGCAGGATTCTTAATTGCGGGACTTTGTGGCGCCGACCCGTGACCAACGGCCACAGCATTCCATCATAGCATTCCACCGCAGCCGCCGCCGACGAGTCTTCTTTCAGAGTGAACTGTGAGTATTAAACATCGCTATTTACTAAAGATAGGCCGTAGGTGTTTTCTCGGTGTCTACCACAGTGTTAATTTATAGGTTATTCGTGGACCCCGTGGTGACGTGGCGGATGCCACGCCGGAGCGGTATTTGAATGGAGAACCTGATGTCCGTTACAGGCTCAGGCTAATTGATTTCCCCTTTCGGTCCCGTTGAGGAAAGCAATTTGGTTCCACCTATATTATTGGGTCTCCGTATGGCAAATTACAGGAAGGCAGCTTGAGAAGCTCGTCCCGCCGCCAGGATCCAGCAGGCCGTTGGGGCCTGGACGCGGGACCCGTTGCTCGGGCTCGCCTGAAGCCACCTGCGGAGCCAGCGGCACAGCGAGCGGCACGGTTGCGAAGCCCGCAGGCGGTCGCGCCGTGCGAGACGGTTTTTTTTTTTAACTCCTTTTTTTTTACTCCTTATTTTTTTTTATATTTTAATCCGGCTCCCGTTGTAAACCGGAGCCTGTAAACCGGTCTATATTATACCGGGTCTGGATGTCGGTGTTCCACCGATTTTCAAATTGAGGATCTTGGGCTAGTTCTTCATTCACCCGGATGTAGGGTGAACATCTTCAGCTTCAGGATCCGGGACTCTCCCAGTCCCTGGCGCCCATTTGTTAATTTTAATTTGAATTTAAATGGAACGTTCTAGTTTGGATATAATTTAACTTTTAACTTTTTCTCGGAACAGTACTCGGCAGGTTTATCTCCAACTCCCCACGCCCATAGCTCTTTCCGTTAAAGTATAAACTGGCTAGCCACCTTTAGTTAAAACTAAGATCTTAATTTAATTTTCTCGACCTACTTGTCATAACTACTAAACAATAAATGTCACATCAAATTTATTATGTATAATAATAAACCAGTTTTTATATAATTTGTTGTTTCCTTATAGTTGTTTCCCCAACCGAGAGGGAGAAAATATTTTGTGTAACAGTGGCGACCAACGTGTGTATTAGTTGGAGAAAGAGGTTACGTCTTTTGCTGTACCTTACAAACCGGAGTACTGTTTCTGGAACCTTCCATTTATTTTAATTTTAAGGAAAAACCGTCTTGCAGAATCCTTTGCCTGTTTATGTTTGTGCTGTCTTATACAATTTTACCTTTTACATTTTACAATTATTTACTTTTTATTTTTTTTACTTCTTGCTGCGTTATACAATTCTATTTTTTTACACGTGCCCCAATATATTGTACCAAGACTTTTGTCTTTTAAAAAAAAAAATAAATAAGAACCCTAATATCGTGTTATCTATAAGATTGCTATTAATGTAACTGTTTATTTTATTATAGTTAATGTTTACACTTTGTTGGAATTTGTAAATTGTGACGGCCAGTTTATCTTAGATTCAGTTTTTTTAAAATTTCAAATATGGAACGCCCTATTAAATTTAATTTGCTTCGGAAAGATGAGCTCATGTATGAAGTACTGATCCGGGACGCTAAACCTGCCACAACCGTAGAGGAACTACGTGTGCAAATTAGAGAACTTAGTAAATTGGTTAGTTCCGATGAAATCGTGGAAACAGATAGAGATCCAGAGTCAGAATTAAAGATAATTAAGTCCAAATTGCCAGAAATTAATGAAGTTCTGGATAAGTATCCCAGCAGTTTTAAAAAATTTAACCGCGCCAGGGCTTTGGCTTTCCATCTATTTCATCGTTTGGGTAGGATATCTTATCCAACCGAGCTTGAAGCCGATTACGCAGCCGTTGATAAGCAACTTAGCAGTTTCTTAGCAAGAATTGATTCGGTCAACACGAGCTTCCACCAATCCTTTACTTCCGCCGAGGAGGCACCGGAGGTGCTGTCTAATTTGCAGACGAAAGACGTCATCATTTCCTGCAAAAAAGACACAGTCAAAAGCCTAGGTGTAAAATTTAATGGGACAGGTTGCGTGAAAGCGTTCATTGAGCGTCTCGAGGAGCTCTGCGAGGCCAGAGGTATCGACGAGTCTTCCTTGCATCAGTCAGCTCTGGACATTTTCTCTGACGGAGCTTTATTATGGTACCGTGGCATTAAAGCGGTGGTTAGTGATTGGCCGGAACTGAAAAAGCAGTTACTTGCAGATTTCGCTCCACCTGATTACGACATGCGTCTCATGTCGGAAATCTCAAACAGAACACAGGGGTCGACGGAGCAGTCTTGTATTTTTATAGCGGTTATGGAGAACATGTTCAATAGGCTTTCTTTTAGGGTTCCAGAGCACGATCGGTTGGCACGGATTAAGTACAACATGAGACCAGAATACACTTCGGGGTTGTGTTTATTCACCATCAATACGCTCCGCGAGTTGAAGGAGAAGTGCAGGCAACTGGAGTCGGGCTTTCACAGCAAGGCTCAGTTCCATGAGCCGCCCAAACCAACGTCTTCCTTCGTCGCAGCAGACTTAGCCTACCAATCCCCGAAGGGTTCAAGGATTGAAGCCGTGCAAACAGATTCGGGTTCGTTGTTTTGTGTTCGTTGTAGGGTTAAGGGGCACTCGTTATCGAATTGTAAATCAAAGGAAATCGTGTGTTACCGTTGCGGCAAGAAGGGCGTACGTGCACCGTCGTGCCCTACGTGCAATAAAAAGCAGAAGGAGGTTCAGTCCTGTCCAACCTGCACTTCAAAAAACTAAATGTCCGGAACTACAGCAAAAATTTTGATAAGTCCGATTGGGACAATCATTTAAAATTTTTAAAATTATTTTTTAGTACATTAAGGGTGAATACAGTACATTATAAGACTTCGGACGATAGTCGTCCACATTTAACTATATCTATATACGATGAGCAGTATTACGGATTACTCGACTCGGGTTCTTGCATTTCGGTGTTGGGTTCCGATGTTGGTCAGCACTTTATAAGGGCTGGTGCAACTGTGCACGCCGATAAACAGTTGGGCAGCATAGTAACTGCCAATGATTCGCGAGCATCCGTGGAGGGTTATTTATTTTTACCAGTATCTCTCATGGGAGTAACTAAGGTGATTAAATTTTATATTATTCCAGATATTACCACACCGTTAATTTTAGGTGTTGATTTTTGGAAGGCCTTTAATTTGGCACCAAAAATTTTTAATACTTTACCATTTCAATATTTTAAACGTAAAAGAGGTCATTCTTGCGTCTCGGAGGTTAGGCATCTACAGCCGTTTGATGAGTTAACACCGGATCAAAAGATTGAAGCGGAGTTAATAATTAAAGATTTTGAAAAGGTCTCCTTTGAGGTAAAAGGATTAGGTCGTACCCATCTGCTGCGCCATAAAATAGACACGGGAGATGTTCCTCCTATTAAACAGCGTTATTACCCTTTGTCGCCTGAACGCCTCAAGGAACTCAACCGTCAGCTGGATGAGATGTTAGAGATGGGAGTGGTGGAACCTAGCAACAGCGCGTGGAATAATCCGGTTCTGTTGGCTCCAAAACAAAACGGAGAATGGAGATTTTGCTTGGACAGCCGAAAACTGAATGCGGTCAGTAAGCATGACGCGTATCCACTACCCTACATCTCTCGCATCTTAGACCAGTTGCGTGACGCGCGTTATCTTTCGTCCATTGACCTAAAATCGGCCTTTTGGCAAATAGAACTGGACTCTGTTTCGTCCAAAGAAAAAACCGCGTTCACAGTCCCCGGTCGAGGTTTGTTCCAGTTTAAAGTTATGTGCTTTGGGTTGACTGGAGCCCCAGCCACCCAACAGCGATTAATGGACAGACTTTTCGGTCCGGAGTTCGAAAATAAGGTCTTCGTATATTTGGATGACTTAATTATTTGCTCATCAACCTTCGAGGAGCACACTTTGCTTCTAAAACGGGTTTTAGATAAGTTAACGCAGGCTAATTTGACAATTAATTTACCTAAGTGCTGTTTCTTTCGACGCGAACTTAAATATCTAGGCTACATAGTAGACGAGCGAGGCTTACACACTGATCCGTCGAAAATTCAGTCAATTGTCGATTTTCCAACTCCTACAACACGTAAGCAAGTGAAAATGTTTCTTGGAACGGCCTCATATTATAGACGTTTTATTAAAAACTTTAGCTCCATAGCGGCCCCTTTGAATGCGCTAACCAGTACTAGCAAAAAGGCGCCGCCTTTCAAGTGGACGGCTGAGACCGAATCCGCGTTCTCAACCTTGAAAGAGGCATTGGTGTCAGCTCCAGTATTAGCTTGCCCAGATTTCTCTCAACCTTTTGAGATTCATTGTGACGCATCCAGTTTTGGGATAGCGGGCACTCTGACTCAGGTTGTTAATGGGGAGGAGCACCCAATCGCCTACTGCAGTCGTTCGCTTAATCCGGCGGAACGCAATTATTCAGCGACGGAGCGTGAGGCACTAGCGGTGGTCTTCGCCGTAGAACACTTTCGTCCTTACGTTGAAGGCGGTCCTGAATTTAAAGTGGTAACCGACCACTCAAGTTTAAAATGGTTCTTTAATTTAACCAATCCATCTGGGCGGTTGGCCCGTTGGGGTTGTCGGTTATCACCTTACAATTTTACCATTGAGCACCGCAAAGGTAAGGACAATGTGGTTCCAGATGCCTTATCGCGTGGCGTTCCGGTGCTGGAAATTAAAGCGTCCGACACTGACACTTGGTTTAAGGGGGTGTGGGATAAATGCGTCAGTACACCTAGGTCGTGCCCTAACTATATTATTAAAGGGGATAAACTTTACCGCTATTCTAAAAATAAATTCGGTGTAGCTAGCGACAATGATTGGAAGCAGGTAGTACCGGAGAGCAATCGTGAAGAACTGCTTAGGAGTCACCACAGTGGCGAATTAGCACCACACTTTGGAGTGTTTAAAACTTATAAAAGACTCGCTCTCCGATACTACTGGCCAAACATGTACAAAGATGTGGTTAGCTACGTCGGTAAATGTGATAAATGCGCAGCATACAAACACTCACAACAGCCTCCTTCCGGTCTCTTAGGCGATGCGAAAGACTGTTCCAAACCTTTCGAAACTATAAGCATCGACTTAGTAGGTCCGTTACCACGGTCAAGAGCGGGATTCACGTATCTGTTTGTTGTCGTGTGCTGTTTCACGAAGTATTGTCTGCTGTTTCCTTTACGTAGAGCTGTTGGTAAGGCTATAGCACAGAAACTAGAAGACGGCGTTTTCCTGGTACACGGTATACCCCGTACGGTGATAGCAGACAACGGGACGCAATTCACGGGCAACGAGATTCGATCACTACTACAGAGGTACAAAATACCTCAAGTTCACTTCACACCTCGTTATTGCCCAAGCGTGAACACCGTTGAACGCTATAACCGTACCATAATGACCGCGGTATCAATACTCGTGGAGGATGATCATCGATCTTGGGACGTAAACATTTCCAAGATCCAATTTGCTATGAACACCTCCACGAATGAAGTTACTCGTTTCACCCCGTTCTTTCTAGTACATGGCAGAGAAGCAGTTAGTAGTGGTGATGTCTTCGGCAATGATACCGTTGGACAGCTCACTCTAGCTTGCTCTCCGCGCAGTTCATATGCAGACCAGCTAGGAACGTTACGTGGTATCTGCGATAAAGTAAAGGAAGCGCTCATAAAATCACATACTCGTAGTGCTCGTTATTATAATAAAAGTAGGAGGCAGGCGGAGTTTGAGGTAGGCGACACTGTGTGGAAGAAAACTTATCCCCAGAGTGACGCTTCCAAATTCTTTATGGCCAAATTAGCACCTAAGTACGAAAAATGTATTATTAGGAAAAAACTTTCACCCTTAGTGTATGAATTGGAAGGCTGTAGTTCCGGCAAAAATCTGGGCACATGGCATATTAAGGATATGAAACCACCATGTGGCCATGATTAATTCTTTTTTTTTAAATTTAATTCCTATTTAAAATAAATATTTTACTTTTTGCATGTCGTAGTTGGTCGCAGTAACCATTGAGGGCTGTATATGCCTTGAGGTTGCTGGTTTTTATTTTAGCTTTGTGGGATTTTATTTCCACGGCGCTATATTACAGTTGGATTTAAGTATTTTCCACTGTTTTTACGGTTTGTAGTGGTACACAGGTTTCTACTGTGTCCACGTTTGTTAACCATATTTGGGAGTGGTTGTTGCATGTTTAACAACCCTGTTGGGAGTCTAAAACTCCGGTTTGCTGGTAAGGCAGCAAAATGATAGTCCTGAGATTGGAGGCCATAATGGCGGGCGTGTAGGCTGCATTGATGGAATACGTTTAAGATGGTATTTTTTTAATTAGGGGCGAAAACCGTTACTTTCCATTTTGGGAAGACGGTTAGCCAATTTTCATTCGTTTGTAGAATTTAATTTTTTCCAGTTTTATTTGGGTACCAGCCAGCATTACTGTTGGTAGTCTATTGGTTTAAGATGTGAATGGTGGTGTACGATAGAGTAGGTAGGTCTGTCTTACATAGATGTAGTAAGTCAGACTGGGATAGTTCGTCGGGAGTTATTTTCAAAATTTTGTTTAATCCCTTTGGAGTTTGTCTTTTACATGTTCGTAAATGGATTAGACTCGCTCCAGGAGAAATTTTTGTAAACAATCGTACACCAGCTTCCATAACATCTTTTTCTCTTCGGTTCGTTCTTCATTCCTCGTTTCAGGCTTGGACGTTGTGGATTTTTGTAGGCGTGTTAGGTCCTTTGGAGTCTGCTTCAACGCTGGGGGGCCAGCGTCGAGATTTGCCCTAGTGGGTCAAATCTCTGGTGGTTGGGGAGGTACTGTTACGTTGTTTTTTTGTACCTGGCTGTTTACCTGACAACATATAGCGAGTCCATTACGGAGTTTCTTAGGTTATCACTTTTTCACAACGATTCACTTTTCTAATTAACTTTTTAAACAGTTTTACAATATTAATTAAATCAAAACAAAAGTTTACTTGTTTACTTTTCACTTGACATTACATCAGACGTCAATTATGACAGTTCAAGGCGCCATCTGGCGATTCGCCGATTAACGATTATAAAATAATCGATATTTTTAACTAATAGTTTGCAAATCATAGAAAATATAAAATACCTGATTTAGCAAACCTAAATAATTATAAGATCACGGAAATAAAAAATATTAATAAAATGAAATATCCGTAAACGGAAGTGATTTAGTTTTTTCAATATGGACTTTTTTCTCGAACATTCTAAGGCCGCGAAACATTTATTATCTGTGAAGTTTTTGCGTGAATTGTCTGTGACAGAATGTTGTCACAGAAAAATGTCAATTTTGCCTAATTAATATTCAGGGGTAATTGTTATTGTTAATTACGAGGAATTATAAATTAGACCACGAAATCGTATGGATTTAATTTAGTGAAATGGCTTTAGGCTTAAACACGTGACGTTGGACAGTTTTTTTGTGAGTTTGGTGTATTTTTGAGGAATTGAGTGTTTTCCTTGGAGTGTTTGTAATTGGTAACCAAGAAGGATTCTCCCTGGACTTGGGGAAAGTGAATTTCTTGGGCACCCGAATTCTGCCTTGATTTCCGGCCGACGCGCCAGTGATGGTTAGTCGTCACATTCTGCCCGAGCCGGCTTCCAGTCAGCATCAAACTTATTTACTTTTTGGCGAAGGTGAGTTCTTTTATTGTAACGGTGTCTGAGGTTGTTCGGTGAGCACTTCCCCGGTTGTTGAGAGAATATAGTCGTGATTCGTGAAAACTTATTGCAGGATTCTTAATTGCGGGACTTTGTGGCGCCGACCCGTGACCAACGGCCACAGCATTCCATCATAGCATTCCACCGCAGCCGCCGCCGACGAGTCTTCTTTCAGAGTGAACTGTGAGTATTAAACATCGCTATTTACTAAAGATAGGCCGTAGGTGTTTTCTCGGTGTCTACCACAGTGTTAATTTATAGGTTATTCGTGGACCCCGTGGTGACGTGGCGGATGCCACGCCGGAGCGGTATTTGAATGGAGAACCTGATGTCCGTTACAGGCTCAGGCTAATTGATTTCCCCTTTCGGTCCCGTTGAGGAAAGCAATTTGGTTCCACCTATATTATTGGGTCTCCGTATGGCAAATTACAGGAAGGCAGCTTGAGAAGCTCGTCCCGCCGCCAGGATCCAGCAGGCCGTTGGGGCCTGGACGCGGGACCCGTTGCTCGGGCTCGCCTGAAGCCACCTGCGGAGCCAGCGGCACAGCGAGCGGCACGGTTGCGAAGCCCGCAGGCGGTCGCGCCGTGCGAGACGGTTTTTTTTTTTAACTCCTTTTTTTTTACTCCTTATTTTTTTTATATTTTAATCCGGCTCCCGTTGTAAACCGGAGCCTGTAAACCGGTCTATATTATACCGGGTCTGGATGTCGGTGTTCCACCGATTTTCAAATTGAGGATCTTGGGCTAGTTCTTCATTCACCCGGATGTAGGGTGAACATCTTCAGCTTCAGGATCCGGGACTCTCCCAGTCCCTGGCGCCCATTTGTTAATTTTAATTTGAATTTAAATGGAACGTTCTAGTTTGGATATAATTTAACTTTTAACTTTTTCTCGGAACAGTACTCGGCAGGTTTATCTCCAACTCCCCACGCCCATAGCTCTTTCCGTTAAAGTATAAACTGGCTAGCCACCTTTAGTTAAAACTAAGATCTTAATTTAATTTTCTCGACCTACTTGTCATAACTACTAAACAATAAATGTCACATCAAATTTATTATGTATAATAATAAACCAGTTTTTATATAATTTGTTGTTTCCTTATAGTTGTTTCCCCAACCGAGAGGGAGAAAATATTTGGTGTAACACATTAATCACATTTATTAAAGATAAAGTTTACAAATGTATTGGAATATAACTTAAGACATATTTTTTTACACGGAGCACTATCTAATTTTTCAAAATATTTAGCGATTTATGTGGAGTTAAATTATTTTACACGTCATTAACTATTAATACATAAATTTTTAGGCCTACTTGTATCACACTATCTCAGGAAATATGACTTGTATCAAAATGTCGATTAGACAGAAATGTGTAGAATTTTTTTCTGATACAAGTGCATTTTAAAACTCCAATTTGATACAACTTGAGTTATATCAGTTTTCACCGGAGGCACAGAATTATTGATAGATGGCGGTGATCGCGCAATGGTGTCGATCGTTACACGAGTTCGGATCATGTTATTGTTTTAATTCATAGGAAAAAAGTAAATAAATAGTAAAAAGGTATGAAAAAAATAATATCAATATAATAAAACTTTAAGTACAAAGAAAATGCCCGAATGGAGTAACGCCATCTATCGATAAGGTAACCGAGTTGGCAAACTCGGATACCTTATCGATAAATGGCGTTGGGATCGAAATAGGTCGCGACATAAACGATAGATGCCGTTGGGATCGCAATAGATCGCGCTATGGTTTCGTTACACGCATTTTGTTGGGTTAACGAAACGACCGACCACGAAAGTACCGAGCGCTTCGGTACTTTCGTGGAAAAAATGTAGTGTCGGTTGTATGATAGTTTATATGGATTGCTCCTGTTTCGTAAATTTTAAATTGGTTCCGTTCTATAATTGGTGTTCCTGTGATGCTTATGAGAAACCTAGATCCACCAAGACTATATAATGGCATACGGTTACAAATAACCTATTTAGGACGGAATGTCATTAAAGCCGTTATTATGACTGGGATGGCAAAAGGCGAAATTTTCATTATTCCCCGCATTCCCATCATTCCAACTGATTTGCCAGTCATTCAAAAGAGTTCAGTTTTCGCTGAAAACTGCGTTTGCAATGACCATAAATAAAGCCCAAGGGCAAACGCTAAAAGTTGCGGGGGTACATCTTGAAAAAGACTGTTTCTCCCATGGACAACTCTACGTTGCGTGCTCAAGAGTGTCGAAACCACAAAACCTTTACATTTTTGCAAAGGATGGCAAAACTAAAAACGTATACAGAAATGTCTTGGTGTTAGACACTTACATAATCTCTAAAGCCTAAAATAATAGAAAAATTGTCAAGGGAGAAACAGTCTTTTTTCGTTTTGAACTGAAATGTCAAATCAGTAGAATGATGGGAAAATAAGGGAAAAATAACATTTTCGCCTTTTTCGATAGGCATAACGGCTTTAATGCCCTAAGGAGTATGCATCTCTTAAATTCAAACACAGAGCTCATTATGTTGATTTTTGAAGAGTTCCCTAGAATATCTTCCACATTTCATTTTTGAAGATATTCCCGCAAGATCGGGAACTATTTGGGTAAAACCAAAAATCTGCTGGAAGTCACTATTCCACGCGAACGAAGTCGCGGGCAAAAGCTAGTATAAAACTAAATTATTAAGTCGGTACCATTACCCTGCCATTTGAAAGTTTCGTAAATCTGAAATACATCAGTGTCGTTGCTCTTTTCTTTAACTTTATTTATATAATTGTAGTCTTCATGATCCAGCCAACTTCCTCCTCCTCCCAACAGCGACGCTAACACCGCTGATGGAATTGCTCCTGAATCCGATACGATGCAGAATGCACACAAAATTATAGTAACACTAAAAATCCACATTTTAACTTCCATATCTTGTTATTAGCACGGTCGTCTCATACAACATTCTTTTGTTCACTAATATGAAGGAACTGATCAAGAAATCAAATCTTAAAATAACAAGATATTTTAATTCAGTTTTCCTGCTAAATTATTAGCGTGCGTTATGACGACTAGACTAAGCTACACTTACACGCAGCAGGCGACTTCTCACCGTGAGCATAGCCACTGAACACCAGTATCATTCTCGTACAATACAACTTTGTTTCGTCGCTGGGTCAGCGCTGAACAGAAGGCTGGCTTTAAAGAATAACACTGCAACTCCCTTGCGCGTTACCACGCAGCCCTCACAGCTTTTAGAATTTCCCTACTATCAGCCTGCAATTCTTTATGTGTTCTCCATGAACTTTGTGAAAATAAAACGGGTGTAGGAAAATATATGTATTTTTTATATTATGTTTTTCTTTTGACCCCTTACTGGAAGCGAATAGGTACCAGTAAGCTTATAGTGGGCACAGGCATGGTATTAATTATGTTAAGTGATTACCTAAGGTCGCAGTACTGTACGAATTACCGTTACCTCGGAACGCAAAGGGCTATTGAAGGACACCGTGGATTTTAGTCAGTACGAGTCTGACAGTCCCTCCCGCTCTGCCCTGGGTGGGAGGACTCATTTGATGATTTTACCACGTAAAAAAAATGGATTACGTAAACAATCTATGGATATACGTTAGCAAAAATCGTGGGTGATTTGCTGTCATTTATTAAAGAGTTCTTTCGATTTCTTCAGGATCCCATCGTCAGCGATGAGCGTCTGATCTTTTGACTATCGGAGAACTTAGGAAGTTTTTTCCCTTTCTTACAAAAGAAGAATATTCGAAATTGGTGCTGGCGTCCTTAAGTAATAGATTAGGTCCGGGAAACATCCTGATCCTTTTCCTCTTTTTGAAGTCGATAAAAAAAGGCTCGACCTCATCGAATTCCAAAAAAAAACTCGTAAAACGCACACGCATAAAACACGTACGTCTGTACACGTCCTTAGAATGGATACCTACTCAACCACATGTGACATCATTGTTGTAGTGATTGAGCGACTTCGTCAACTAACATTGTAAGAACAATAACATAATATATACCTTTTACATTTCTTTAGCCTAATTTGTAATGAATCCATAAGTTAAGTAAATATTACAAATGCGAAAGTAGAAAGAATGTCCGACCGCGCGGGCCGCGCCATTCGTGTCGCTGAGGTGATAATATTCAGTCGCACGTAATTTAGTTTTCGTTTTTTCTTTAATTTAAAAAATTGAGTATTGACAGTATCAATAAATTGTAAATATAATACTAGTAAGTCCGCCAGTTCTCGGGCACGCCGCAATCGCGGCGGTAAGGCCCCTCTTTGAGGAGTGGCTGGATAGGCGTCACGGCGTCCTGACCTACCACATGACGCAGGTCCTCACCGGACACGGAAGTTATGGGAGTAACCTGTGTCTGATAAGGAGGGAAGAAATGCCTGGGTGTCACCCCTGTGAGGATCGTCCGGAGGACACGGTGGAGCATACGGTGCAGAACTGCCCCGCTGGGGCAGAGCGGGAGAGAGGGAGAGGACAGCGTCCTTCCTCCACCCCAGCCGCAGTGGTAGACGCCGCGGGCATGCGGGCAGCGAGTAATGGGCAACTCGCTGTCCGACCATGGACCATGCCCGGGTCGACGGCACGTTGTGTTCCACGCGCGCCTCAAAGAGTGTCAGCAAAAATGACGGGGCCCCCCTCTACAGGGCCGAAGCCTGCCGGGGTCGCGGGACTTATGATTTACCGTGACCCCGGAACGTAAAGCGCTATTGAAGGGTACCGTGCATTTTAGTCAGTACGAGTCTACTCACTCGTCGGACTCACTTGATGATTTTAACACGCTAAAAAAATTATATCCGCCAGTTCTATTAGTTTCCAATAGTAAAATATTTTGCTATTATACAAATATTATGTATTTATATGAAGTTGCTATCTTTATTCAGGTTTAACAAGTTGATGGTTATACAATACATGATCAACAAAGAGTGGAAGAAAAATGACCTTTTGTTAACAGGTTTCGGGGACCTTCACTCAGGTTTGCGACTCCTTTTGCAAATATTTAACATACTCAAATAATGTTGTGCATCATAAAAATTGGGTATAAGTTTGAAACGGGTTTTTTTTTCTGTGATTTACTTAGTTATAACTTACCTGGATTTATTCCTTTAGTACAAACTTACAGTACAAATATTGTAAGTTCGTTCTTGTGGCTTTTTATGATTCTACGTTAACGAGAAGTAGTTACTCTATAGATTTTTTTCACACGGCGACCATCAAAATATGCGCCAGAACCTGGTCCAGTCAACGGGGAGTTTTGCCCTACAAAAGGTGGTTTAGTTTTTTTATTTGTATTGCTTAAGTATACTTACTTAGTACTTACTCGAGGAGTGTCTGCGTTAGCTGCCGTCTTGGAAGGGGCCCAAATTTGTTCTTTTTCACATAATGCGTCAATAGTTGACTTTATGACGATAATGTCTTTTTTTTTTTTTTTTTTTTTTGCGTGGTAAAATCATCAAATGAGTCCTCCCACCCAGGGCAGGGCGGGAGGGACTGTCAGACTTGTACTGACTAAAATCCACGGTGTCCTTCACGAGCCCTTTACGTACCGGGGTTACGGTGATGGGTAAGTCCCGCGACCCCGGCAGGCTCTGGCCCTCTACAGGCCCCGTCAATTTGCTGACACTCTTTGAGGCGCGCGTGGAACACAACGCGCCGTCGACCCGGGCATGGTCCATGGTCGGACAGCAAGTCGCCCATTACTCGCTGCCCGCATGCCCGCGCCTACGGTGGCCGGAGATCGTCCTGTGACGTCCGACGCCGTGGGCGTCTACCACTGCGGCTGGGATGGAGGGAGGACGCTGTCCTCTCCCTCAGGCGGCCCGCCTCCTCCTTCACGAGCATGACTGCTTCGCAGAAGGAGGCGACCGCTTCCCACTCCGTCTCGCCCCGCAGCATGGCCTCGACCAATGCCGGGCGCGAGAGGTCTCCGCCTATCGCCGTCGTGAGGACACGGCGGTGCTCTGCCCAAGCGGGGCAGTCCTGCACCGTATGCTCCACCGTGTCCTCCGGACGATCCTCGCAGTGGTGACACCCAGGCGTTTCTTCCCTCCCTATCAGACACAGGAACCTCCCGAAACTTCCGTGTCCGGTGAGGACCTGCGTCATGCGGAAGGTAAGGACGCCGTGACGCCTATCCAGCCACTCCTCAAAGAGGGGTCTTACCGCCGCGATTGCGGCGTGCCCGGACCTCGGTTGCGACAGTCGCTCCCTCCATACTGCCCTGAGATCGCGCCGGAGCTCTTCCCGCCGCGCCTCGACCTGTCGAAGCAGCGGGGATTCGCCCCGGCGCTGCGCCTCCACGCGCCATTCGTAGACGCGCTGGAGGGCAGTCGCCTCCAGATCCCAGGGCAGCAATCCTGCTAGGAGGTTGGCTGATTCGCCGGCGATCGTGCGGTATCCCCGGATCATCCGGATAGCCATGACCCTCTGGCATGCGACCAGCTTGAGTGGTCGCGTCCGGATGCTTAGGGCCCACACAGGGGCCCCGTAGAGGGCCATGGACCGCACGACACCGGCGTACAGCCTCCGGCAGGAGGCGTTTGGCCCGCCGAGATTGGGCAGGAGTCGCCTGAGGGCGCCTGCTGCCTGGTTCAGCTTTGGGGCCAGACGTAGGAAGTGCTCCCTAAAGTTCCACCGGCTGTCGAGGACGAGTCCCAGGTACTTCATCGTCCTCCCGACGCCGATGCGAACCCCCTCCACCGTAATGTGGGACTCTGAACGTGGCGCGTTCAGACGGCCATGAAAGCACATGGCCTCTGTTTTATGCAGCGCCACGTCGAGTCCCAACTGCCGGATTCTTTGAGCGACTGTCGCCACCGCTTGCGTCGCCAGGTCGGCCGCCGCCTGGTGCGACTCTCCCTCCGCCAGGACGAGCGTGTCGTCGGCGTAACATATTACGCCGACGCCGTCAGGGAGGTCGCCGCGCAGCACCCAGTCGTAGCCGATGTTCCACAGGAGCGGCCCCAAGACCGATCCCTGTGGAACACCGCACGACATCTCTCGCCGGTTCCACTCTCCCCGGTGACCGGGGTAGATGACGGCCCTGTCCGTCAGGTAGTCCTCGACTGTGCGACGGAGGTAGGTCGGCACCCGGTGATACCGGAGTGCCTCCCTGATGCAACTCCAGGGCAGGGTGTTGAAGGCGTTGGTGATGTCCAAGGACACCGCCAAGACGACCCTGCCCCGGGATACCGCATCCCCCGTCGTGAGGGCTCTCACGCGCATGATGGCGTCCACCGTCGAGCGCCCCCTCCGGAAGCCAAACTGGCTCTCCGAGAGGTCCGGGCCCACCCGATTCAGGTGCCCGACGAGGCGGTCTGCAATTACTCTTTCAAAGAGCTTGCCCACCTCGTCGAGCAGCACGATGGGCCGGAATGCGGACGGAGAGTCCGCAGGGCGCCCGGGCTTCTGGATCAGGACCAGTTTCCCCGTCTTCCAACGAAGCGGGAACCGGCCCCTCTCCAGGCATGCGCTAAAGAGCCCCCCCAGTCGAGGCCCGAGAGTCCCCGAGGCCAGGACCCAGGCTTTTCCTGGCAGGCCGTCGGGTCCTGGGGCGGTATTTTTGGCCTTGAGCCGTTGTACCGCCACTCTCAGGTCTACCTCGGTCACCTCTGGAGCGTCGTAGACATCGTCGTCGCTGTGGTCCGCGTTTGCGTCAGCTTCACCGTCGGATTCCGTCGGAGACGGAGCCATGGGCGGGGGAGTATGCTCTCCCCGCGATGGGAACAGGGCGCTCACCACGTCCTCCGCGAACTGAGGCTGGAGACTCTGCGTCAACGGGGGAGCCCAGGGGCGGAGCTTTTGTCTCACCCACTTATAGGGCCGGCCCCATGGGTCCCCGTCCAGGGTCTCCAGCATCTCCTTGCGGGCCAATTCCTTGGCCCGCCAGATCTCGTCGCGGAGGGCGGTCTTCGCTGCCCTGTAGCCCTCGTACAGCTCCGCCTCTACGGTCGCCGCATCCGGAGGTCGGGTGCGGCGCCTGCGGAATCTGGTGTACCGGCGTCGCGCGGCCACGCACGCCTCGCGCAGCGATGTAAGCTCGCGCGACCACCAGTACAGCTGACGCCGGGCGCGTCCTTGCCGGACCCGGGGCATGGCCATGTCACAGATCTCCGACATGGCCTCCCGGAACCACTCCGCCTCGTCGTTTATGTCGGCAGGCCTGTCCGGTGGTGACACCCAGGCCTGCACGATCGAGGCTTCCAGGAATAGCTCCCGGTCCAGCTGCTTCAGCGCCCATCGCGGACCACTTGGGTTCCGTCGGACCGGCGCGTCTGAGGTCTGGGCGGAGACGTCGAACCGGATATACCGGTGATCGGAGTAGGTCTCCACCTCCTCTACAACGCGCCAGTCGGTGACGCGCGGCGACAGGGCGGCGCTGGCGAACGTAACGTCCACCACCGACTCGCCCCTCCACCGCACGCACGTGGGGACAGAACCCCGGTTCTCGATGACCAGGCCCTGCGCCAGGGCCCAGTACTCGAGCATCCTACCCCGCGTATAGTCCGTGGCCCGGGAACCCCAAGCCACATTTTTGGCGTTGAAGTCCCCGAGGACGAGCGCGGGGAGGGAACCGTATGCGACGACGATGTCTCCTAGCTCCGATAGGGAGTCGCGGAACTCGGCGATAGTTCGGTTCGGGGAGAAGTAAACGCCTATTACAGCGATCTCCCCGAACCGTGCTGCGGCGATCCCGTGCCCTCTCTCGACGCGATCGAGGGGCGGGGTACCGGCGGCGGCCGACGAAATTAGGGTCACCGAGCCGTCCAGGTCCGCCACCCAGTCATTTCTGGGCAGGACAAAGTACGGCTCGGCGACCACGGCGACATTAATCAACCACTGCGCCATGCTCTGGAGCAGGAGATCCTGAGCAGCGGCGCAGTGGTTGATGTTCGCCTGGAGGAAGCGCAATGGAGCCATTAATTGGAGTCCATTGCGGCCTCCTCCAGGGCCCTCTGTGAGGGCGCAGCCACGGCGGCAGCGGCAGAAGCGGCGGCGGCGGTGGCAGCGGCGGCGGCGGCAGCAGGAGCTGCGGCGGCGGCGGGGACGGCGGCGGCAGAGGGCCTACCTCTGCTCCTGGTTTTGGCGGGGGGCGCGCAGGCCTTGCCCCCTGCCCGGTGATCGGCCGGCTTGCCAGCCGCCGCACATGCGAAGCAGTGCGGCGGGGCGTTGCACGAGCCGGCCTTGTGACCGGGCTGACCGCAGCGGAAGCAGTTGTCGCTGCGGTCGACCTCCGAGGTGCACATGCATGCCGCGTGGTTACCCACTTGGCAGCGGAAGCACCTCAGAGGCCTGGGCTCCAGCAGTTTCACCTGCGCGGACACCCAGCCAACCAGGAGCCTTCGGCTCTCCTCTATTTTTTTTGCCGCCGGCACGGGGCAGCTGACCGTAATGGTCAGCAGCCCCGCGAGGCCAGGGCGTAGGATGCCTGCCCTGACTTGGTCGGCAGGGCATTCCCCAGCCCTGGCGACGGCGGCCACCACTTCCCCCTCCGAGACCGAGTCGTCCAGACCCATGATCCGCAGATCTGCGCGCTTAACGGGCCTGGACACCCGGGCCTCCTCCGCGTCTAGGGACGCTCTGAGCCTTTCGGCCAGAGCGTCAGCGGTAGGGCCGCTGGCCGCGCCGGGGACCGAGAGGAGTCTGGCCCCCGTCGCGGTGACGTGCACCCGGAGGCCCCCGTCGATTCCCAGCTCCCGGAGGTTTACTGCGTCCCTCGCCTTTGCGAACACGTCGCGGTACGTTACGCCCCTCTTGACCGCTTCCGGCTGTAGAGTGATTACTACAGCCGCGGTCTTGGGGGCGCGGAGTCTTGCCGCGACGGTTCGCCTTCCGCGTTGCCGCTGCCGCCGTCTTTGCCTCTTCCTTGCAGCCTTCTCACCAACCGTCTGCCACTCGGCGTCGGTTGGGGGAGCCTGTGAAGGCTGTGAAGGCGTGGCGGGTTGGGACGGCCGTCCCGCCGCCGCCGCCGCCGCCGGGACACCCCTCTTTGGCTTCGCCGGGGCCGAAGCTGGGGCGGAGCCTGGCTTGGCCGGTGCCACCGGAGCCACCCTGGATGGGCCCGGACCCGCTCTCGCCGGACCCGCCCCCGCCACGGCCGCTTTCCCCGGGGCCTGCTTCGCCTTCGCTGGCCTCGCCGCGGTCCGGTTCGCTGGAGCCGGTCCAGGCGGCGTGGAAGCCGCGGCAGCCGCGTAGGATGTCGCCGCAAGCGGGGGGCGCAAGATGCGGCCCTCGAGGACCGCAAAACGCTGGTCGAACGCCGCCAGCTCTTGCCGCACCAGATTTAGGACGGCGTCCTCTGTTGGCGCGGCCCGCGCCGGCGGCTCCTTGTTCCGCTTTTGCGGGACCTCCTCCCGGCGGCCTGCCCTCTGCAGTCCGGCCAGCTCTGTCTTTAGATGGAGGTTCTCCTTCTGGAGAACCTCCATCGCAGCCGTCAAGCGGGCGACCTCCGCCCGCATTTGGGACATATCGTCCTCTTCCGTTGATGCGGACGGAGCCTGGCCGAGGCTAGCCGCCGCCACTGCCGCCATAATCTTGGCAGTGGCCACGCCTGCGGCCCGATCTTTTGTCGCCCGCTTTCCCGGGTTTGTGGAGGCCAGGCTGCGGACGGCTGCCCTCACCGCCTCCTCCAGGGTGGGCTCCTCCTGGCACCCTCTACCGCCGGTCCTGCCTCGGCCTTTACCCCGAACACTAGTCGGGATCTTCCGGCTCGAGGCAGGCTCGTCGTCCGAGGACAACGAATGGGGCCGCTTGAGGAAGAGTTTCCTCCTCTCGGCGGCCCCCTTTCCTCCGCGCCCAGAGCCAAGGCTCTGAGCGCTCATGGCGTCTGACGCACTGTCGGACTCCGACCTCGAGGTGGGCGTCAGCACCATCCGTTTTTTTTGAGCGGCACTCTGTGCCCGCTCCGTCGGTGCCGGTGAGGCGGACGTGCTGGACAGGTCCAGCGACTCCACCTCACGGGCACGTGAGCCTCCCTGGCTCGCTGCGGCGACTGCCGGTTGTTGGGGGGGATTTTTTATTTTTGTTTTCTCCATATTAGTCCCACGATTATGGGGGATAGACGGTCCATCTAGGCAGAGACCCCTGTACCTAGATAAGCCTGCGTCATGACGACATTTATTACTCGCCAGGGGGTCGGCCGGTACCCTGGCGAGGGTAGCACTAGCGACTGATTTGTTCAAAAGAACTCCCGTCAGCCATACATCTCCTCGCGGTGCTCCGCCGCTTGAGATTCGGGGTGACTTTTTATAGAGGTTTTCTACCTCGCGGCCCGGGCGGTTAAGCCAAGGCCCTCGACCCCCGTCGAAAGTCAGAGACGTGATCCTGACAATCTTCGGGGCTACGAGATTATAGCGGTGGCAAGAGGAGGTGGGAGTGCAATACCTCCTCCTGCCTGCCCGGCGGCAGGGCAAGTGCACACCGTGCCCGCTCTTGCTCCAACCACTGTGCCCTCCGCTGAGCAGAGGGACACGTGGTGGAGCGACGCGACAGGACATTGGCATACGGGCAAGGAGACCCCTTGTAGGGGAGTACTTGCCCGCATCCCGGGGCGCACCGTCCCGAGAATCTGGGCTTCCCCCCGGACGTATCCGGAAAGGAACTTCCAGCCTCGGGCACTCGAGGAGGTTTCCTGTCCTTAGCACCCCATTATCTTTAAACTTCTCTTAAGACGATAATGTCTAAGAGAAGTTTAAAGATAATAAAATTCCACAGCAAATGGTATTTATTCTGTACGTCTTATACAACATTATTTTTTGTTTATGCGAAACCCGATACACCTGTCTAGTATTTTTGTGTAAAGAATCTATGTACAAAATTTTAAAACCATTTCATAAAAAATCACAAGTTTATGAGTTTGTATATTACCTGGTTGTCCGTTCAAAAAAATGCTTATTTCGCGGTACATCCGCGTAAACCGCGTCTCCTGTGTTATACACTCGTGATAATAGCTTGGCAATAGGTACCTAACCGTACGGCGATTGTATTGTAATTAACTGGTAATTAAATTTAATTAAAATATTTTTGAAAAAAAATATAGCATGGTGTAAAAATTATTGGAATCGAATCAGGTACTGATTCTGAACAAACTATATTCAGGTTTCGCATATACCAAAAATAATGTTATAGATACGAAGTTACAAGAGGGAGAACATTCAACATTTGTACACCTCTGCCTAACCCTTCAGGAATAACAGGCGCGACGTTGCATCAATTTCCTTTTTTAGAAATAAAAAAATAAATAAAATTATTTTTATAAGTTCTTTGTCCATGCCTGTTAGGCTGAAGTATATAAAGAAATCCAGCTCCAATCTAAACTTGTTGAATACGTTGTATGTGTCTAATGAATGAAGTTACATTCATTCAACTGTGTAGCGACTTGCTAATGTTCGGTTTAAATATAACTAACATGAAATGTCAAACCAATCTGTCATTTTGCGTGCGTTTTATTTAAAAGTCAATATTCGCATTTGCATTCGCGAATGTGAAAAATCAAACATTCGTTACATGACTAATTAGTATACATATAAATTATAAATACAAAATCCTAAAGTGTATGTATTTAATAAATGAAAAAGAAATAAAATTGACACTTTTTAGAGGAAAGATAACGGTATTGTTATTTTTTGATAGTAAAAATACTCGGGCACTATACTAGGCACGTCCCATCCCCCTCTTCCTACGCCTGTGCGCCCCAAACGTAAAGAAAGCACATTATGAATTTAAACCATTCCACCTGCCGATGTTGACACCATAAAAATAGGTTCTGTAAGATAAATAGCAAACTACTTAATAAATTTAGGTAATATTTGGCTCCAAATTAGAAGGAAAAAACATGTTTACTACCTGGAATTCATTGATGTCACGAAGGACGTCTGTTTATTAAATTATTTATGAGAAAACTGTATCATTTGGTAAGGTATGATATAAAAAAAAAAATTACGGGCGGTCACAAGCACTTAGACAATCAGCTAAATTAGAAACGGAGGCCTTATCACAAGATTTCAGTATTTTATTTACAGTTAAACCTCGAAATGGTACCGTTTTTTGTTATTATTCTTTATTCATTTTGTACAAAAATAGCAGTCCATAGCATCGGGAATAGGGTCCGGGCTACCGGTGATCAAGACTCTTGAGAGAGGAACCTCCTAACAATACGCGCCGTGTCCAGGAGTACTGCCTTCTGAATCAAGCGCTTGATCTTAAATGAGCAAAACGACCCTTTCCTTGTAACACTTCCATCTATATATCAAATGAAAGTACTTGAAAAGTATATCATTTCATTGTATGACAGAAAACCTGTAAATCATGGGCGAAAAAAGTTACGAAAGTTAACTTTCGCTAGTTTTCTAATTCGAAAAGTCGGTGAAAAAAAAGTCAATTAAATTTAAAACAACTTTCGAGAGAAAAGTTATTTTGTAGGTTATTTTTTTGTGTTTGTTTTTGAAATCGGTTACATTTTTTTGAAAAGTTTTTTTTTTATAAATATTATACATTGTTCAATGTTGGTGTTCATTGCAATAATTGACACACACATTTAAACATAGCTTTAATTGCATGATTACAAATTGAAGTTTTACGTGGTAGGTGACCTCCCATTAAGTAAATAATGAAGATACAGGTAACATTGTGATTGTGATACACAAAATACTTTATTTTTAATAGATTACATTTTTTTTATAATAGCGTAATATTATAATTAATATAAAAAAGAAGACTTTTTTTCGTCCTTTATTAATATAATAACATAAGTAATTTTGTGATGCAGACAGGTAGGTATCGACGCCAGCAAATCAACCTACCTCAATCTGTCAAATTTCTTAATAGATTTTCAACCTTATCATAATAGTGGAAGGTTAATGTTCGATTGGTAAAATTTGACAGATTTGGGTAGGTTCTCACTTGAACATGAACGTTCTTCTATTAAGAAAAAGTTGTAAATCTATTAAAATAAAATCTGACAGATTGGGGTAAGTAGCTAAAATGTGCTTGCGTCATCAGAGATGCTGCTAGTCTTGAGATCAAAAACACTGTTATCTTAATAACGATCAATCGAAATTGTAGCCTAACTGCAAACAAAAGACACACAAATACTTCAGTACAGGTTTCGACGACAAATATAAAGCTACTTTCACACGTTGCGTAATATCACGAGCCCGCTCGCACAACTCGTGTCTCGATGTCTCGACGCGATTTATTGGCGCGTCCGTTCCGTAAATGTCAAATAACTTAAGCGCAACGCTTCGCAACTCATGATATCATACGACGCGAAAAACTAACTTTACACATCGGCCTCTGGAAAGATATAATCGGCTAGTTTAAATTTCGTAAAGCATTGTCTCTATCACACACTACCTATGTGACTATTGTCGCTGGTTCATTATTTGTTAGGTTTGATTAATGCTTTGTATGACAGAGATGGCGCTCTTCGAAGCCAAATTAGCCGATTAAGGGTCCATTCACACATTTAAAACACAGTTTTTAATAATTGTCATAGGATTTTTTCTACATATCACTTCTTATATTATAGAGAATGATTGAGGACGAACCTACCGAGTAGTATGAAATAATAACAGGAACCGACTAGCTGCCTCTGATGACATAACTTCCACGTTCGCGCCGCCGAATAGCTCCGTTTGCAAACTCTTTCGCGCTCGCGCGGCAGGTCTGTGTGAAAAGGAGCGCCGGGCGATGTTCTCGCCCGGTCGGTCTGTGTGAACGGATCCTATCTCCTTCCAAAGGTGAAATATTTATTATTATTTGAATGGAAGTGTCTTTTTCCAGAACCGCGCCTTAAATACTTTTTATTTTTACATTAACTGAGTTTAGACTAGGAAGGATTTTTTTAAATATAAAATTCCATCTTTTTTCAGAAAATATTATATTCTGGACTTAACTTTAATTAATTCAGATCTTGTCCTGGCTGCCATATTAAAAATATATTCATAAAATATAGCAATTATGGCGTGCTTATAACTAGTAAATGCTTCGTAACTTTTAAAATAAGGAAATGTTAGTTCCGCACTTACGTCGAGGTATAAAAACATAATTATAAAGAATATAATCTTTGATAAAGAGACAAATAATATATCTTGAATTGCAAGACAATAATGTTGTTAATAGCTACCTAATAGCTACGAGTATGGGAAAAGTAATATTCGGGATTAGTGCTATCGATAGTATCGACTACTATCGAAACATATACAAGAAATATATACAAGCTGGTTAGCAAACTGCCGCAGAACATGATACAGCTACATTAAGTACATTGTAACTTATGCTAAATTATGCAAGTGGTTTGCGCAAAAGTATGCCATTAGTTTGCGCAAAAGTGTGGCAGTAACTTGAACGAATGAAATGCTAGCGCAAATATTGATGGACTCAAATTATATCCTACCAGGGGTCTAAATAGGCCACATTAGCGCAAAATTATTACATTATCAGATCTGTTTTCAATTAAAATGGATTATAGTAATTCAAAGTATGATTTTGCTAAAATGATCTCTTCAGACATAAAATAATGTAGGACATTAAAATCGCAGGGATGTTGAGTTAGCTGTAAATTTTTGTTAGAGTTACGTACATGCATACAATACTTGCAGCTTAAAATATATTCAAACAGTAATATTATTAAAACAGTTTTAACATTTTTTTAAAAGGATTTTTGGTGCTCGCGTGACGTTCATGGAAATACGCTATAAACTGGCGCATTTATGATAATTTGGTATTTCGTGTAATCTATTAAAAAAACAACTTGACAGCGTTAGTAGAAATAGTCACGTGCTCAAAGATCCTTTTACAACATATAATCAGTCAGTTAAATGCACCGAAAACAGCAAAATTATTTATTTTCTTTAGGCACTCATAAACCGTGCCGTGCCATGTAAAACCATCATACCTGTGCCAATGACGGCATACAGAGATATAAAGGAATTAATTTATCTTCTAAGGCAAGTTTTAGGCAATTTAATACAATATTTTCCTTTTAAAAAATTATGTCAAAAGAAAAATATGCACTA
The DNA here is from genome assembly GCA_943136025.2 of Agrotis puta. NCBI lineage: Eukaryota > Metazoa > Arthropoda > Insecta > Lepidoptera > Noctuidae > Agrotis > Agrotis puta. The sequence continues at coordinate 13,743,733 of OW964178.2, forward strand.
TTTCTGACAAAATAATACAGAAAAACACTCAGTTCAAACAGTGATGAATGCGGTGCGCACGTTAAACAAATTTGAACCGGTTTTCTTTGCAAACAATGTACAATTGTGCATAAAAAAGACAGTAGCAAAAGCTATAACAACGAGAATTATTTAAAACACATTTTCCAATGACAAATTTGTTTCACGTATGATTGAATTAAGGCCCGGATAGACACTCCATCTTACTTGCGCAAATAGTGTCGGTTTGCGGAAACACCAGTAATGTTGACTTGGACTAGAAGACCATAATTATTTACGTTTGAAAAACTATTTTGCAATAAAAAAATATTATACGTTAAAACTAATTCAAAGCAAGCTTTGAGATTATTTCTATATGCAACTGTTTCTAATTTAAGTTTCTCATTTAGATCAAGTTTATCAAGAGCTTTTAATAATTAAAATTTTCACAAATATTACGACACGTTCAATTGTTTGCGCATGTAAGTTGTTGCTTGTAAGCGGGCCTTTACATTTAATCCGCTGCCAAAGATTGCATATTAATGTGATTAACATTATTTTTTTATAGAGTTCATCCGCAGTTCGTCTCCTCGAGATGTGGAAACTGTTCGGCTTGATGTCGTGGTCTGCGTCCTGGACATTGGGTCTCCCCTCATCTGCTTATATCTGTGCACAAATAAAGCTGTTAGCAACAACACATTTAGCAAGCAAAGGGGATGCATAATAGCCATAGCTTGAAGTTAGAACATTTAATTGGACTTTTCGAATTTGAAAAGAAACATAATTTCAATTATATCGTTAAAGGAGCAAAGTTTTTTTAACTTGATTATCATTTTAATTATGCTGAGTTTTTTAATTTTTCTGTACTAAGCTCAACTTGCAAGGATACATGTGATACTTGAAAATATGATTGAATTAAAATTTGTTAATAAAATGTAATTGGTAATTATTGTCAAAGTCCATAACCATGAAAGTGTGTATTGTCCACAGACTTTTAATAATGGGACTTTGTAATACAAGAAGCCGTTTTCTAAAAAAAACCATTCACATTAAAATTAGAAGCGCAAACGTTAGATGCCAAACAATGCAAACATTCATCTTACGGTACTAATTTAAAAAAAAAACCGCCATTAGATGCGTTAAGTTATGCTAAATTCCTTATAAAGCCAAGATGACTTTGTTAAAACGAATCAATACAGTGAGCTAAACTTTGCGCAAATAATTTGTGCAAAAGTTTTCCCAATCAAGTAGTGTGGTAATTGTTCTAGCTATTGTCAAATTGTTTCGCCATCTCATCGTTGCATGCTTACTTTTGCAAATAACAACATGCGCAAGAAAGATTGGATGTAATAGCCAGCCATTAGAACGTTTACTTTCTATATTTACTACTGTCATATAATTTAGAGTATTCTAGACTACGTACTGGTCACGATAAATCACATTAAACAACATAGTAAGCCTTATAAAGTTTTATGACATAGTTTCCTTAAAATAAAGCGAATCATGTTGAAGTTTTAATCAAATCAGTAGCAATCCACGTACTTTGTATTTTAACTTCCTCCACCAGTTCTGTTTTTGTGCACCTGATTTGTTTACATTATTAAAAGAAATTCTTAATTTTTGTTTATTAAATTATAAAATACAACTAATTTCTTTTGTGCACACTATCTTTTCCCAAACCAATATAAACTAAAAGTGCATATAGGAAATGAATTGGTGTGTAAAATACAAAGACCTTTTTATACAAACATTTATTATAATATACAGAATAATATATTATTAATTTATAAACATTCACAACCAAACCGACTAGCGCTCACAAGCCTTTACAACTAGTTGCCAACACATTGTAACAAAAGTTAGTACTAAACTTCAGTTATTAAATCCTATTAATTGTGTTCCAGACTTTTCTGTACCTTTTCACTTGCAATATATTCCATTAAATTTAAGTCTGCCCAAGACCAAAACCAGTCTTATTTATATTTTGATCAACGACGCTTTTGTGCACCAGACCTGTCTTTTCATTGTTTGTTTAGTTTTCTCCTAATATTAGAATAGGATTTTTTTAAATCTTTAGTCCTGGATACAGAATGGAATAATTTTTGAATTCCTCGTCTTAAGTAACAAATATTAGTCGCATAATTTATTCAGAGTTACATAAACGCAATACGTTCTTCTCCATCAGATGAAGAGCTGGACCCTTTACGAAAAGTTGTGGTCGTGGATATACTGGTTCGTCGGTACTTTGGGTTTCCAGTCAGCTTCCAATATCTGTGCACAAATAATGCTGTTAGCGACAAAACAGTTAAAGCAGGATGCATTGTAGCAAAAGCTTTAGAACATTTTTAAAAGTTATATTAAAGGGTGCTTAATTATTTATTTATTTTTTCAAGGCAATTAAGATTAATTTCGCTTGAGGCTCTGAATATGATTACTTTTATCAGGCAATACGATTATTCTAAACTATAAATAATTGTAATTTCTGAAAATTCTTATTTAAAATTAAAAGCGCAATTAGTAGCCAAACAACGCAAAAATCATCTAACTGTGCTAGGTGTGCAAAAAACCATATTTAAAATCATGGTCAAAATACTGGAATAAAAATGTTAAGTAGCTATACACAGCAAATGACGTATGAAAATAAATGGTCTAAGCCAAATTTTGCGCAAATAATTTGTGCAAATGTTTGTGCTCAAAAGATTTGTTGTGTTTGTCCAATTCAATTCACGGGGTGCAAAGACTCCGATGCAGACAAACGTTAATTGCTGGTTATCGTAATTTTTAACAAACATCCGCATTGTATATACTAAAGTTTACATATCGTGGCCAAAGCCTGCCGGGGTTGCGGGACTCACGAATTACCGTGACCTCGGTACATAAAGGGCTATTGAAGGACACCGTGGATTTTCGTCAGTGCGAGTCTGACAGTCCCTCCCGCTCTGCCCCTTTGTAAAAAAAAATGACGGGAAGCACTCTGGGAGTGCCGGCAGAAGTGAAAACTTGAATAGTAATAAACACACACGAACATTCGCGCAAGCGCCATGCGCCGTCTTACGAATTTTCGATCAGGTCACGTGTCCTGACGCGAGTTTAACATTTTTTACCTATTCCAAAAAAGTGCACAACGCCGCTAAAGAAGTTTTCACTTCAAAAATAAAATCGTATAGATGATGTGCGGACCGCTCAATCAAATGGGTACCTATTCGATATTTAACACTCGATGTGTGGTGAGAGTTTGACATGTTGAATGTTCGATTAATAACCATTCGATATTATAATCAAAATAGAACTTCGATGGTGGTCAACTGATTTTATTTGATTCAATTGGGCTTAGTCTTTGATAAATTAATAACACGTTGACGTTCGATCATTGATAACGTTGTTATTAGTGAACCTAGAATCATGTTATCATCAATTAGGCGAAAAGTAAGAGCTAACAGTAGGTTAAAAACATAAAAAAATAAGTCGGAAGATTAGTAATTATCAAAAAAAAAAACATATATAAAATACAGTTTGAATTAAACAGAAATACAAGTTTGTAACTTATATTTCTTGTTGATTTTATACATGAGTGCATACGACCGGCAAACTTCAATGATGAACGATATATTATGTATTTTTACAAGTTTGTACGAACCTTCGTTTATAAGTGCTTTCTAAGCCATGTACAAATCACATTAAACACACAAATAAGCATTATAAAACTTAATGATATGGTTTTCTTCAAATAAAGCGAAAAACACTCATCACAATCCACGTACTTTTCAATAATTTGTCTTCCTCTATGTCTGCCCTGCGGCTTCGCTCCAGATTTGCTTAAAAACGTAATTGTCCACACTATCTTTACCAAAACCAAAATTGTTAAAAATAAGTGCAAATAGTAAATGAATTGGTGTTTAAAATACAAGGTTATTTTCTTTTTATGTTAAGGTTTATTAAAAATAACATAACTATCTACATTAAATAAACATTCACAAATGAACCCTTACAAAAATTAGGTTTACAACCAAACTACACACTACCGAGGTGCTATTCTCTGGAAATTAATAATCTATCTCGTTTGCTATCTTTGTTTATGACCAATCAATGACCGATATTTCCTATGCGAGTCGTAAAGATATCCAATCCGAAGCACCCGTCAAAGGAAAGCGATTGTAATTTGCAGTGAGATAGAATATTAATATCGGGCGAAAGTCTTCGACGAGCTTATCGTCGATAAAGTTTGTATTTTAGTTGACTGCGTAGAGACAGCCAGCGAAATTCATTTTTTTTTTGCAATTTTCTGGTCGGTGTCATGTTGTATCTTTTTTTTTTTTATCGTGGTAAAATCATCAAATGAGTCCTCCCATCCAGGGCAGGGCGGGAGGGACTGTCAGACTTGTACTGACTAAAATCCACGGTGTCCTACACTAGCCCTTTACGTACCGGGGTCACGGTAATGGGAAAGTCCCGCGACCCCGGCAGGCTATGGCCCTCTACGGGCCCCGTCATTATATCTTATTTTGTATTGTCAATCCATCGCTCTCACTTAAATTTGTGCAATATCAGTAAATTTTTTGAAATCTAACTATGTATAACTACTTGATATTATCACAAATCACATTTTTAGTTTATAACCTGATTCGACCTGAAAATTGCTAAAAAACAAACTTAAGAAAAATTGAATTTCGGAATGCCACTACGGTTCCATCTTAAAAAAGATCTGTTGTCGAAAATGCAGTTGTTACTTGAAAATCTATAAAAGACAAAAAACAGCTCATCGATGACGATCTGGAGAATAGCATAGGTGTACACAAACCAATTAGTTGCCAACCAATCATAGTTAGTAAAAAACTACCAGCTTCTAAACTCTACTAATCGTGTACCAGACTTTTCTGTACCTTTTTCTCGTGTCTTATTTTCCAAATATCTCAAGTCTGCCTCAAGATTGTTTTGCTCACTGTTTTCCTCTAATTAATCTTGTATAATGAACACTTGAATATTTTTGCCTGCATCTGGTTCTGTGCAGTGACGTCACGTCTGTGGTGTATGATTGTACTCTTCTTCAGAACAGCAGTCTTATTTTTAAACATGGCCGTCGGATGAATTTAATCATTCATGTCGGCTATAGTGGTAGATCGGAGGCGTTGCTAGATCTGCTTTTTCTTGAGTCTTCTCCAATTGTTGTTTTTAACGTGTCAAGACTTGAATTTCTTTTAGTTTTAGTCTCCCCACAGCTTATGTTTCTGTTACTGATATTATTCATTTCTCCGCTTCTGTTTGAATTGGAACTATTTATCCTGGGTACAGAATGAGGTAGTCTTAGGTTTTTTAATATTTGCTTATTTTAGTCGTAAAATAACACAATTTTATAAATGCAATTTCATATTTCATCAGTACACTAACTTATTTAAAAAAAAAATATGTATTAATCCGAAATATAGATTATTAAAAAATATTAGACCCATATTTTGTTTTTTGTTACGTAAACAAAAAATTTACGAAGATGCTTCTAAAAATCACAAAACGTCACTCGGTTGGTATAATTTTTAAGCACTATGACGTCATAAGCCCCCACTCCCGAAATTGGAAGCGTTTTATCTTTGTCAATAAAAAAAAAGATTATAATTTGATTTAAAAAAAAAAACAAAAATACGTGACTATTATTTTTCAATGTTCTAACTGACGGACTAAACAGATTTTCAATTTATGTATACAGTAAAATACCCTATTGTTAAAACTATGTCTTAAGTATCGTAACTAAAAAAATGATTCACAGTCTATTCAGTTCAATGAGTAGCCTTCGAGTGATATTTTATGATAGCTTCTTTTTTTATGAACTGGTTAAAGTTTAAAAATGCTCTATTAAGTCTACATAGTACTACGCACAGTGTTTGACATCTATAAAATTCGTGCGCATGTCGGCTTATTCCGTTATGTCTATATAACGTAAATTGCTAATAAGCTTCCAGGCGAAATGCTTGGATATCCTTAAAGACTTTTTTTTCTCCTCGCATATAAAATAATAAAAAAAAAACACATAATTATAATTATATGACTTAGTGCTGTATACTTTGGCAAAATTCTTTGTTATCTGTTGGAGGAATCGCCAGTACCGTTTTTCATCTTGACAAAAACCCTTTTTTACTGTTTTAGTAATCCTGAAGTGTTCAGCTTTCAGTTTATTACTATTTATAGGTACCGGCCTTGACTTACTATTTATAGGTACTGGCGCTAAAAATGCACATTGATTTGTGAAAAGAGTAGTTTCGGCTTTGTATAGCGTTGTCTCTATCTACGGTACCTACGTGTCGCTTGTCACTTGTTTATCGCTTCTTACGACATAGCGAAGCTGAAACTGGCCAATTAGCTCTTCTCAAAGGTCGTTGAACAATATTCTTCACCGGTATCTGTGGTAAAGGTTGGTCAACGTACCTACCTAAACTTACATAAACCTAAAGTTCAATTCACACGGTTTTGACGGCGTGGGTGATACTGAATCCCCGTCGTCGCATCGCAACCATGTCGCAACCACAACGCATTGACGTCATACGCAAAGATAAAGGACACTGTGAACTTGCGGTCGATCAGACTGCAGAAACAACATTGCGGTATCGCAAAGATCAACGACAACGCAACCGCATTGCACGGCAATCCAACTGCAAAGAGCGTAACGTCAGTTCGCCTACATTTTGTCGAAGCGATGTCGTTACGTTGTCGTTCGTGTGAATGAACGCATACGTAACTTAAACTAAGATCAGTTTTTATATCCATAAAAATCTTGTCATCCCGTCCTGTTGGAGACAAGTATAAAACGAGACGAACCTCTTCTTGATCAAGTTCCAAGTTTTCTTTTTGCAGACGAATATAATGAAGATGATGAGGCCGACGAGCACGTTGTAGGCATCAGAGAACTGCCAGAAGTAGTCAGCGTCGGGGTAGAAGGAGCTGACCACCTCGAGGATCCAGTTGATCCCCATGACCGTGAACAACTTCACGTATAGAGTGAACCTGGAACATTTGAATTTCATACTTTTGGCCACAATTAAATGGGTTTTAGTAAGTTTTTTTAGTAAGTTGCCCCACAGTAGGAATTTCTCCCGAATCGTGGGTGTGTTCATAAATATTTAAACTCATATACGTAGCTAGGCCTGGAACAACTATCTGTGAGCCATACTAATATTTGTTCCGTGCGGGGATCGAACCCAAGACACGCTGCGTCTTGTAGAATAGTAACTATTAGTGTAGGTTTTTAGACAAGCAGAATCAAGACAATTATAATTAATTTTCTCGAAGCATTAAACATTCTCGCTAATTGAAAACGAAGGTTTTGTTATATTCTTGGTGATATAACCTTCTTTATAATGTTAGTTTCTATCTTCATCATCATCAACAGCCTTTTTAATGTTCCCACTGCTGAGACACAAAACTGCTCTCTTTCTCGTTCTCTAAAAGAGAACTCTAAAGAAGAGTGGATAACCACCACGCGGGCCCATTGCATGTTGGTAGATATCACATGTCCTCGAATTTCTAGTTCTGGGACATGCCGGTTTCCTTCACCGTTTTGAGAGTTTTCTTCTGTAAAGCGAAATTCATCTTTTGATTCTCAAGTCTTAATAACTTTTTTCTCCCATGATTTACAGGTTTGCTGCCAAACAATAAAATGATACACTTTTCAAGTATTTTTAAGAAGTTTAACAAGGAAATTGACGCTTTACCCATTTTTCTCTGCTTGTGTTATGAAATTTTATCAAAATCTTTTTGGCAAAATGGCAGGCTCCCAGTTTTTAGATCTCGGCCTGTAACTTTACTTTTACGTTAGAACTAGGATCAGGTACCTACCTCTGAGTATCCTTTGCGTCCTGGGCATTTGTGGTTGAGTTTTCTTTGTCTCGCAGAACCTTTGTCTCTTTCTTAATCTTCCAGATCTTGAAGGCCGTCAGTCCGAAGAATGTCATGTTCGCCACACAAAGAAGTATTATCGGCCCATACAGGTAAAGCAATTTGCTGTTACCTGGGAAAAAAAAAATATTAGTATTAATTTAGTTAATGATAGGCTCTCCGGGGCTTCCTCGTGAATTGGTATGAAGAGAACTATCCGAGAGAAGTGGAAGGAATGGCCTATACCTTTGCCCAGGAATGGGGCAGAGCAGGCTAGCAAAAAAAAAGGTTAATTCACAAAATTACCACAGCCGGATAATACCGCTACGACTGAAGTCATTTTGACGCGTCGCTAGTGTCTATGTCGTTAAATAAAATTGCATTAAAAAAATGTAGGACCTCTTTCTGCAGGTGGCAAACTCAAGTAATAATAATAGACCGTTTTACAATTAGAATTAAAAATAAGGTACCTAAATAAATTAACATGCAGTGTGCTATGTGTGTGTGTGTGTGTGTATGTGTGGGTGTGTGTATGTTTATGAAACTCTAACTTAAATATTTTCAATTTCGTCAAACGTTTCAGTGTTTAGCCAATTTGTAATAATCTTTGTGCACTCATAGGACATTAGGGGATTTATGTTTAAATTAAGACTCTAAGGATCTGTCAAATGGTTTTTAGTTCAGGCTCGTTGTCAAAACGTTTGTCACTAAAGCCGAAACTACGAGTTTCGTGTTTAGAGATTAGGTCCCTGATCCGTTTTCTTTGACGGCTGCTTCTAATATTTTTAAGTCTCAGATAAGCTAATTCGATCATTGATTGTTTATACGAATGCATAGAAGGTTCAATAAAAAATATTAAAGTTTTAGAAAAAATACTCAGGGGCCCCAAACTAGGCTATCTTGGTGGGACAATTTTAGCAGAAGGTAAGACAGATTATGTAGACAAACGTTCAGGGGGTCAGATTTAGAATTATCTAATCTAATCTTATGTTTGTGCTCACTTAACGTATTAAAATTAGCATCTTGTTTTTTGATGTTTGCATGCCAGTTTATGGCGAAATGTGTCATCAATCATCATCAATCTAGGAAATTAAATACATAAAACCACTTTAACTATTTTATTTTGAGCATGCGGACGGCGAGTAATGGGCGACTCACCGTCCGATCATGCGTGTGCCACGTGCGACTCCGAGAGTCTGAATCTGACGGGGACCCCTTAGCCAAAGCCTGTCCTGTGTAAATATTTGACAGCTATTTGCGACGTTGCCAACTTTCTGGTTACGCGCCCTTAAGGGTCAGAGCTATACACCAAATAAATTATGGATGGACTGTCTATTGAAAGACGATCTGGCTTTGAAAAGAGATGACTGTTGAAAAGATGAGTAAGAGAGAAGTCTGGAAGAAGATGACTTAAGGGCATAAGATGCTGACTTACCATGGATGAAGCAGCCTTGTATCCGGAGCCTCGGCAGCAATGGGTGCTGCATCGGCAGGTCAGAGAACTCCAAGGCAGCAAGTATGATAGTCAACAATGTTGGTACGCCGAACGCGTAGGTAGCGTAGCACGCAAACCGTTTGTAAACAGACCCCGAATGACCATGTGCTCGTTTTCCACTGGAAAATAGAAAATATTGGTTAGGAACGACGTATTTATAAACTTTTTTTTTTTGTGGGTGCGGTTGCATATACAGTGTATAGATATGCGATAGTAACAACCGCGGTTATTCTAATAGAGCAATGTATTAGATTGAAGAATTCCTTCGATTTCTCCAGGGCCCCATCACCAGATACTGACCTGATGATCATGGGACCACTTCGGAAGTATATTCATTATTTTTACCATATTTTTTTTGGTCTAGAATAATAGAATTTTACAAATCGATCAAAAAAAAATTAGATCCCGACGAATTGCGACTCTCCGCCTTTTTCGAAGTAGGTTCGAATGGAAAGCACTTAAAACAACATTGAATATTACAGCGGTTAGCAGACATGTATAATTAAAAGCAAAGGGTTTTTTTTATCGTGGTAAAATCATCAAATGAGTCCTCCCTCCCACCCAGGGCAGGGCGGGAGGGACTGTCAGACTTGTACTGACTAAAATCCACGGTGTCCTTCACTAGCCCTTGACGTACCGGGGTCACGGTAATGGAAAAGTCCCGCGACCCCGGCAGGCTTTGGCCCTCTACAGGCCCCGTCACTATGCTGACACTCTTTGAGGCGCGCGTGGAACACAACGCGCCGTCGACCCGGGCATGGTCCATGGTCGGACAGCGAGTCGCCCATTACTCGCCGCCCGCATGCCCGCGCCTACGGTGGCCGGAGATCGTCTTGCGACGTCAAAGCAAAGCAAAGGTATAGTATTAAAATCTTAAATTAAAGAAAAAAAATAGTTGAATTTCCAAACGGATGAGCACATTCAAAAAAACAGTATTTACTGCCTCCCAAGGTCGTTACAGATTGGAGACTGAAGGTAGACTACCAGCACTTTCAGAACGACAATTATCATAAAACAGGCAGGTGACGGACAAACTCCCCGAGTTGGTGGTGGGTTGGTTGGTGGTGGTGGTTAAAGACACACTTTTTATCTGCTTAAAGGTAAGTATTATATACTAAGAAAATACGAGAATATTTAACAGATAAGTAGTAACTGTGCATGCCAGACAGCCATACAGGATCGACGATATCCTTTAGGTGAACTTGTTGGCTATGTGCTCGTGACATAAAAAAAAACTATGAACTTTATCGGAAAGTTCCAATAATAATCAAAATGTCTAAAAAACATCACAACTTTTGTTCGCCATTATTTCTGTAGTAGAAATTGTCTGCTACCAAAAGCTAGCTAAAAATTATTTGAAGCGTTTCCTAAATTAGGGTCAATTCACATTTCCAGTATCGTTGCGTCAATTCGCGTCGCGTCGCGTGTGAACTGACCGTAAGAAAAATTGCATCGACGATGTATACCTATTGCCTACTTGACAGCACTTTAATGTAACGACATGTGTATTTTACACTTTTTCATTTGACGCTTGCATCTAAACTAACGATTGGAGATTGGAACAAAAAATCCGTAAAATCCTAAAATCCACGGTGTCCTTCAATAGCCCTTTACGTTCCGGGGTCACGGTGGCTGTTTAGTCCCGTGACCCCGGTAAGCTTTGACCCTCTAAGGGGGACCCCGTCATTGTGCTGACACTCTTTGAGGCGCGCGTGGAGCACAACGCGCCGTCGACAGCGGACAGCGAATTTAATTACTCGCCGTCCGCAGAAGGGCTTAAGCTTATTATGGTAGAAAAGGGTGTTGTCGACAGCAGAATAGAAAATGACAGAATGTAAAAAAAATATCGTCCTAATAATAGCGATGTGTATTTCGTAAACAAACGCTCACTCAACACGGGCAAGAAAAACGTCGAATTGTATAGATATATTTGTCTATTCTTAATAGATTCGAGAAAGAATTGGTATTGCTACGTGGTCAGCAGTTGTGGTAGACGACCATTGTTATAATAATATTAAATTACCTGAAAGTCCACCAGATGTCATAACACATGACGTTTAACCAGAAGAATGCTGCCAGAAGAGAGTAGTAGATGATGAACGCTGCAACAATAAACAAGCTTTTTTAGCACCAACCACTGTTTTTACCCGTCTTTTCATACGAAATAATCAATTATATTTCTTAAGTAATAATAAAGTACAATCAGTCAGTACCTATTAGCATGTTATACCTATTCGCCTAAGCTTAAAAGATGCATCAATTTAAAAACAATAGCTAAAAGTAACATAGAAAAGTTAATTGGTGTAAATGGTTTTTAGTTTACTCAACATATCTATTCACACTATTAAATACGTTCAACGCATTAAAAACGGTCTCACAAATAAGTTCCAATTCGAAACTTAGTGTCAATTCACACCGAGCGACTGAAAATCTGACTTTATTAGCTACACGAAAAGATGCACATTTCCGGTATCGTCGCATCACGACGTGTCGCGTCACGTCTCGGTGTGAACTGGCCCTTAGAGTTAAAGTTTAGCACGGTTCACCTGAATATTATCTTTTATCATCACAGATGCGTATGGTAACCACCACGACAAAACTAAGTAATTTTTTTTTAGAAACGTTTCTCTTCACTGGTAATTTCTCATGTATCTAGATAATCTATCTATCATTGAAGATAGTAAAGATGTGCAAGGCAACAGACAACTACAATATTATTAATGCAAGTGCCATAAATACCTTTATAATAAAATTAATTGCAGTTAATATAACTAATAAAACGCAATAAAGTCTAGACCTGTCTATGAAATATGGTCATTTGTTTTTTGTTTACGAATATTAAATGAGCCAGACTAAAAGCCAAAATTTAGACAGTAATAAAATTCTTCTACAGATTGAAACCCGACACATTGAATTTACTATTGATGCCATAAATCTTCTGTCTTTGGAATAGAATAGAATTTAGAATTCAAATATTGTTTGTATAGCCCTAAAAAATCCTAGTGAGCTTCTCAGAACTACTCCAAAAACAGTTAATTTTACAGAAAGATGCAAGAGGCATTTTTTGTAGATCATTTCACGACAAATAATTATATAATGACCTGTATTGACCTCCGAGCAGAAGGTCGCGAGATATTCCCAAAAAACGACGATTTTTTGACGCGACCGAACGCGACCTTTTGACCTTGATAACTTTTTTAGCAGCCACGATATTAATGTCGTATAATATTTTTCATATCTTCATTACAACGCCGTAACAAAGTTGGGTTCAAATATTCAGCTCACTAGGATTTTTTCCGCAGGTAAATCTAAAATGACTGTATTAGTTGGTGAGGATAGTAGTTGCGTATACACCACGAAATGTCCAAATCTGTCATAATATCTTTGATAATATTGATGGTGATTGATTGAAAGCAAAAACAAAGAAAATAAACTAGATGGACAAAATCAGTGCACACATTTGCTTAAAACTTCGCGGAAAACACCATTTATTTTCGTTGAATCTTTAAAAAATAAAGGGACTGCATGATGCTAGGATTAATTCCCGTATCGTGGGTGCATTTACAGTAATCTAAGTGGGCAGTTATAATTCCACCAGTGCGAAATGGTAGACGTCTCATTTTTCGAAGGAAAAACCGGCCAACGTAGGCGCGGGCATGCGGACAGCGAGTAATGGGCAACTCGCTGTCAGACCATGGACCATGCCATGATCGACCGCGCGTCGTGTTCCACGCGCGCCTCAAAGAGTGTCAGCAAAAATGACGGTGCCACCCTCTAGAGGTTGCCTGTCGGGGTCGCGGGACTTATGATTTACCGTGACCCCGGTACGTAAAGGGCTATTGAAGGACACCGTGAATTTTAGCCAGTACAAGTCTGACAGTCCCTCCCGCTCTGCCTTGGGTGGGAGGACTCATTTGATGATTTTAATAAAGTCATGCCGGTTTCCTTAGGGGAATACTACACGTAAGATTCATATTGTGATCCGTCAATACATTACTTATTGAAAACGATATTTATTGACGTGTAGACGAATCGCAATATTTTTTATTGCTGCGTTTCTAGATCAAATGAGTAATTATAACGATAATTATCACAATATTTATGGACGCGTTCGCCTTCCGATGTTTTTCTTCACCGGTTTTGAGAACAGTGTTACTCAAATAAATTACACAAAGTAATGTGTCTGACTGCACCCACGACCTATTGATAACGACCTAGTGGGCACCACTGGTGGTCTACCACGAAGTTATAAAGCGAGAGCTATTCCAGTGTGGGAAAGAGACAAAGCTATACAAGTCATCTAGCGCCACCTCATTCCCACAGTGGAATTACTCTCGTTTTTAGACGTAATCGTAGGCCACCACAGCTCACTGGCTGCCTTAAAACTACTCCACTAGCTGCATTACACCCACTTGCAGGAGTGGCCTCCCCAGAAGTTCAAAGAGAGATGACTTGCGCTTCTGAAAAGTACAAACAAGAGACGGACAAACGCCATCCCCTGTACAATATGGAGACGTCAAGAGACTAAGGAGTCGGAAAAGTTTCCTCAGGTCGACTAAATCAGTCGGCAATAGCACGGCTGGGGAAGCCCGAAGACATCTGTGGCTCCTCAGATATCCCCCTCCGGAACACTACGATGAGCCTACAGAAAGGCTCCCAGCAGGCCACCAACTGCCATGGCCTACTTGGAAGACCTTAAACCGCTTGCGAAGTCAGGTAGGCCATGACGAAAGGTGTGACTGCGGAGCCTCATCACAAACGATGGCTCACCTCTTCAATTGTACTCTGTGTAACTCCACCTGCACTCTAAGGGAACTGTCCGAGGCCACCACCAACGCCGTGAATGTGGCAGAGTTTTGGTCGAAACATATAATTTAAAGGAATCATCGACACGACGAAGAAGCTCTCATTGCAAAAGTACTTACTTAATATAGTGCAGATCTCTTGAGTGATGTTTTTCTTCAAGATGAGGATTTGCATGGTTGCCAGGAACAGGAAGCCCACAAAGAAACTGAGGAGGTATGCCATCAGCACCATTCCATGCAGGTTCCGAAGCTCTGGAACCCAAGCGTAGACCGCTACCGTCAGCAGGATGAAGAAACAGGAGATCAGCATGCCTGGAAAGATGAACAAAGAATTATAGCCGGGCAACACATTTTTTGTTTAGCGTAGTAAAATCATCAAATGTGTCCTCCCACCCAGGGAAGGGCGGGAGGGACTGCCAGACTCATACTGACTAAAATCCACGGTGTCCTTCACTAGCCCTTTACGTACCGGGGTCACGGTAATCCGTAAGTCCCGCCGGGCCACACTTATGGAATTTCCCGTTGATTTTCGCGACAATGGTCTTTAAATAATCGTATAAACGGTCATTAATTTTAAGGAAGTTAAGGGACTGGTATGATGATTATTTAGTTTATCATCCATTAAGGTTTTATTTATAAAAGTATTGATAATTTATCATGTTCTCATTAATTGATAAAAAAAGCTTATTCTTTTTTTTTCTTTTTCTTTTAAATTACCCCACACTAAGAATTTCGCCTGTGTCGTGGGTGCGTACAACAAATATATAAACTCACTTACACAAACGCCCAGACCCGAAACAACTACTTGTAGATTATACAAATATTTGTTCCATGCATCGAACCCGCGACACTTAGCGCAGCAGTTCAATTGCTCCGCCACTGCGCCAAACGTGTCGTCACAGTTTTGTGATTATATGATTAGTAAATATAATACAAGTAAATACATATTCTTTCATACATAGTACATACTGATAGTATTCAAATTAAATGTTTTTTGCTAAAAGCTTCTAATATATTCGTTACCTATGTTTTTTTTTCTTTTCGTGATGAGTATAAAACCAACTTTTCCCCGTGGCTTTACCCCCGTAGCGTGATGTTTTACAGCCGGTAGCCTTCCTCGATAAATTTAAATCCACTGTGACCAACAGCTCTGAAAGGTAACAAACATCTGCAAATCACAGACGATGCAACCAAGGTAGTTAACAGTTTTTGCACCAGTCCATTCAAACACGAGTCGCTAAAATATTTAATCATTAAAATTCTAAAGAGGCAATCGATCAAGACTACTTTTTCGATAATATTACTTTCTCCAAGTGCGTAAGGTTTATTTTTCTCTATTAATTTCTAAAATCAATCAATGTTTTTGTATTTAAGAACACAAATATCAAGGACAGAGTTAATAAACATCAAATCGAACAAAGGAAAATAAGCATTAAAGTTGCTTAACTAGCATTCAAATTATATTTTCCGGTTTTGTTTTTTTACACAGTCAAACATCATCATAATTGTTCGTAGAAATACCCACTTTTATACTATTGTTAACGCAGTGTTTTTCAATATTTTTCATGGCACGGCCCATTTAGTACGAATAAAAAACAAAGTCACATAATTCTGTCTGTCTGTGCACTTAGATCTTTGAAACTATGCAATAAATCATTGGGGTGAAGTTTTCGTTAGCAGACAGAGTGATCTATCAGGATTATTTGATACGTGTAAACCTTTTTTCCCAAAAAATGGAGTAATTGCAAATTAAAAATACGTTACAAAATAATAAATTTGGTAAGCGCAACCCTTTTTTTTGTTCTAAATTAGCCCCAAGAGAAGCCAGGGCGGGTCGTGAGTATGGAATAAGTTTAAAGATATGTGGCGCCATCTATTATCACCACAAATTGAAGCAGATAAACTTTTAAAAATCACAAAATGTCACTCGGTCGGTATATTTTTCAATATTCTTACTGACGGCCTAAACAGTTTTTAAATTTTTTTATGCAGTAAAATACCCTATTGACATGAGCGGGTCGTGGGACTCACGAATTACCGTGACCCAGGAACGTAAAGGGCTATTGAAGGACACCGTGGATTTTACTCAGTACGAGTCTGACAGGCCCTCCCGCTCTGCCCTGGGTGATATGATGTGCCATATGATGATTTAAAAAAAAAGACATTTAGCGAAGGGCGAAGAAGCTAGAAGATAATACTTACAACTGGCGCTGACTTCATAATTGTTTTGTTCAGGCTTGGCGACGAAGCAGATCAGGGCATTCAGGTGGGGTGGGTCTTTGTCCGAGACGAAAGTATCGATGCAGTACTTGTCTGGCCCGTATATGAACACATTTGGGATGCTGGAGGGTATCTCCACGTAGAGAGTGCCATCCTGTAGGAAAATATAATATAATTGTAACTAATTTTATTGCTATTTAATTTGTATTACAACTAAATATTTAATACAAATTATAAAATTAAAATAATAGACTGTCTCGTCAGTCCTGTGATTGCAAAAATTGACTACGATTTGTGCCGAATAGACGATAATAGGTTCTACCATTTTAAGATAGGGTATAAAAACTCTGCCATACACTTCAAAAATTACAGTGTGATAGTTATCTTGTGCTAAACAAAATAATTGATTGCTATGTCAATATGAATAAATAATTCAAATTGAATAAATAAATAATTTGGAAATACTGTGTGCATTAACGTATGTATCGCGAATAACAGTGATTTTCTGTGGAAAGAAAAATTCGACCGAGAACAGCATTTGAACTCGCAACCTCCAGATTCAGTACATCCGACGCTCTTGCCTTCCGCGCCACCGAGGTCCTGTGTTCAATGTTGGTACGTTCAATGTCGAATTTTTCAATCGTACGTATCATGATGATGTTTGCGCCATCTATTGCAGAGACACTGCTCGCGGTTGAATTTTTTGAGGGGTCGGAATGAAAATTTGACAAGATAACAGTGTTGATTTGGAACTTTTCTCAAACAAAGGGATTCAAGGCAAATGCATAAAATAATGTTTTGGGTAAAAAAGTATGGTCAAGTTGTTTCTATAATGCTGAAAGAAATCTTTTTGAAACCTTATTTTATGAAAAAACTGTTAATAAAATTGGTCAGAAAAAACATGTAGGGGAAAAACGAAATGCCGAAGGGTTAAGATTGAAATAGTGACTAAAATCGTCTTTATGGTAATGAACATAAATACGATTTTAGTCATGATTTAGTCACTAAAATCGTCTTTATGGTAATGACCATACATACGATTTTAGTCATGCATCAAGCGGGGTAAGTTTAAAAATGTCAACTTTACGCGGGTAAATGTGTCCGTACGGAAAATGACAAAAAACACACGAGTGCTCTCACTTAGCTACCGACGCAGACTGCGAGACAGGGCAAGACAAAAACGATGAACAACGATGTTGCCAGCTTTAACAGAAATCCTTGATATTCGGAGTTATTGTATTTTTTTTTAACTTTCCCTGTTTTTCATCTTACCCCGTACAGAACATGTCTGTATACGATATTGCTAAAAGTGAAGATGATATTATTTGCATTGTAAGTGTTTCATCTGTGTGTGGATGTCGTTTATATTGTCAACATACAGAAACCGTGGTAAGATACAATTTACTACGATGACCCAACAAGGAATTCCGAAGGTGGCTGAATCTTGTCGCATGTTTGAAAACTTATGTAGTCGAAATAGGTTGTAGAAGAAAGAAAGAAACAAAAAATTTACAAGTATTTAAAATTCAACGTCTAACATCTGTTTGCTGCATGTGTGGGTCAAATAACCACTTTCTGGAGCCCTGACAAAGCCAGAAGGCTACACGGTAGACCCTGTGGAAGATAGCGAGATGAGCTGGATAAAACCAACTACCGGCTCCAGTTTGGCAGTAAATCGAAGAAAGTGGGAGTCATGGGGAGAGTCGTGTATTCTCAGCAGTGGGATGATTCATACTAGGTACCGGTACTAGAAATGGTAGTGTCACATTACACAATATCATAAGTTCATAACGATATTGGATTAAATTAAAATGAGTAGGTATCATAGTACCATAATCTGCTACTAATGACATTCAAAATTAGTGAGTGTCGATAAATGTCGCGTTCACTGACATTTTTGGGAACGAAATCATTATGAAAACCAAATTAAAATGGCGGATACAGTTTGTTTGGATTATTACAACACATTCGATAAAATCCGGAACGAGGATATTTGACGTAGAGTAAGTAAAAGTGGCAATGGGCAGGCCACGTCGCTCGTAGAACTGACTGTAAGTGGCAAGCCATAAACCTAAACCCTAAAGTCTATGTTTACTTTATGGCCTAGAGTCTAGCCATAAATGTGAAAATCTGTTATGCCTTTGTCAAACAGACAGGTGAGTCCGAAGCCATAACAAACCGATACGAGACGTCAGTCCGATAGTTCTGTCACGCTATCGGATCGCTTTCGCTCTTCTATGTGACTGGATTCAAACAATTCCATACATTACAAATAAAAACGTCACGCTTCGCATTCGCCACGCCTGTCTGTTTGACAAAGGCTTTAAAGATTGAGCTTTTACTTTTATCGCTTGTCTCCGGGGGCAGGTGGGGATTGTGGGCTGTACCTAATCCACCACTCGATCCCAATGTGAATTTTTGTTTCTAGGACATGCCGGTTTCCTCCCGTTGTTTTCCTTCACCTTCCTTGGACCATGCCTGGATCGACGGCGCGTTGTGTTCCACGCGCGCCTCAAAGACTGTCAGTAGAGTGACGGGGCCCCCCACTCGGGGCCAAAGCCTGCCGGGGTCGCCGGACTGTACGAATTACCGTGAACCCAGTTCTGATGATTTTACCACGATAAAAAAAGTGTAGTTGGCAAGAATTGGCAGTTCTTATGACCCGAAACAATGTGGTCATGTAATCACGAGAAGGCGCTGTAATCGTACACATTATGTGCTTTAGACCACGTGTCACGTGATTTCGTCAAAGTAATGACAGGTATTTTTGCGTAACAGTTAATCGACTTCAAGATCGAAGTACGTACCTGGCGTTACTAATTGATAGTGTAATGATACAAACGTATTTTTTGTGCAGATTTTTTCTTGTGCTTATTGTTTTCCTTGTCATTAGTGACTACTGCACTACAGTTACGATAATTTATTTTTTTTGTTTAAGAAATCATTACCCTTATAGATCATACAAAAATTTGTTCCGAACGGGAATCAAAACCGCGACCAGCAGCGCAGCAGGCGATCGCTTGGCCACTGCGCCGGCTATTAAATAATATATGTTTACATCAATTAATTTAAGGTTGACAATTCGAAATTTGAAATTGAGTGAAGGTTACAAAATAGCACAACTCGCTGTCCGACCATGGACCATGCCCGGGTCGACGGCGCGTTGTGTTCCACGCGCGCCTCAAAGAGTGTCAGCATAGTGACGGGGCCTGTAGAGGGCCAAAGCCTGCCGGGGTAGCGGGACTAACGGATTACCGTGACCCCAGTACGTATAGGGCTATTGAAGGACACCGTGGATTTTAGTCAGTACAAGTCTGACAGACCCTCCCGCCCTGCCCTGGGTGGGAGGACTCATTGGATGATTTTACCACGATAAAAAAAAGGTACCTTTTCCCGTAGACAGATGTGGACGTATGTTTATTCATTAAAAAATAGAAATATGTAAAATGCTATTTCAATTTACATTATACAAAACATTTTTGACGACACGCTTGGTGCAGTGGCTGAGCGATTGGACTGCTGCGCTGCGCGTCGCGGGATCGATTCCCGCACGGAGTAAATATTTGTATGATCTACAAATAGTTGTTCCGGGTCTGGGCGTTTGAGTTTAAATGTTTGTAAACGCACCCACGACACAGGAGAAATTCCTAGTGTGGGGCAACGTTTTTTTTTAATAATAGAAAGAAAAGATATTTCTCTTATGGTGACGCAATTTGAGATTTTCGAATTTCGAACTTGTCAAAACAATGTAGGTATGGGTGCGTTCGAGAAAGAGGGAAAAACAAAACTGCAGGTAAACTGCGTGTGGAGTAAATTTTTTTTATATTAGAAACTTGTTTTTGAGCGAATTATCTATATTTGGAATTAGATATTATGACCGCAACTTTAAAGGTGAAATGTGACGTCTTTTATATTTAACATTTTTTTTATTATATTATTTATTTAAGGGATTTTTGTGCACATTTGTGACGATGTCAATCCCATAGTGCTTTTACATGAGTAAACTTTCTTAATCAATCAAAGTAGTACAAAACTTACATTAACTTAATCTAATTTCTTATATTTAACATAGTTTTTGTAGTTTTCCTTAAATGAGAAATGGATTTACGTTAGTAAAAGACGTCGCAATATTTTTATGTTTGCTTTTTATGTAGCTCGTGGCTAAATAAATACAGCCCCACAGGCTGATCTTCCGGGTTGCCGAGGTTGGTCTGTGGATGGGTAACCATCTGTCATAGCGAGTTTCCTCCGTGCCTCGGAAAGCACGTAAAGCCGTTGGTCCCGGCTGTCATTTCTAGATATTTGACAGTCGTTACTGTTAGTCAGAAGCTCTGAAGTCTGACAACCAGTCTTACCATGGGGTATCGTATAACCCAGTAACTGGGTTGTGGAGATCCGACAGGCAGTCGCTCCATGTAAAATACTGATATCCAGCTGCATCTGGTTTGACTGGAAGCCGACCCCAATATAGTTGGGAAAAGGCTAGGCAGATGATGATGTAGTGGTTTTAAACTTTTGTCTTTTTGAATTCCTATAGACGTCATTTGCAAGCGGCCATTAACAAATGGCGTCCTGTTGGCGCTTGATGGAGCCAGGATTGACCAACAGAGATTGTTTCTTGTTTATTTTATTACTTTTACCACACCACATAGTCCATTATTAATAAAATTTCACAGTTTTCATCACATTTACCAAATCATGAAGTTAATATTGATAATTGCTGGTTACTATTAATAATAACCATAGTAATCACATTTACCGTAACATTAATATTAATACGATAATGCACTTTAAATCCGTATTACACAAGATCTATTTTGTTGTTTTATGTTAGTAGTATCAGTCGAATTCTACGTATGTACAAAGCCGGATTTGACCGAAAATGTTTATTCACAAGTCACAATTCAGCACGGGTTTTTTTTGCCAATGCGGCAGTGATTTAGGAAAAAATAGTGCCATGACTATGACCTATCAGTATATTCTCAATTTGACACAGTACAGCTGAAGTAGTAAACGAACCTAGGAATAAAATATAAATAAAATCTACAAGCCATTTAATATTAAAACACATACAAACTGAGACAGAACTAATAACTCGTTTTAATTCATTGACTTTTAGTACTCGTGACCTTAAAGTAATATTTGAATGACTCGTTAGCGGAAGCACTGCCTCGCTTTTCAAGATCTAATTGTATTTGATTAAAGATCAAAATCGAATAAAAATAAAAATAAGACAATGGTTTTCGTCTCACCCTTATTAAATTGAAGCTCTCAACAGCTGGCCAAACTGGTAGTCTTTTCTCTCCTGCATCTCTGACACAGACCATTTTACCAGTTATGAAAATGAACTCTTCTGTAGCATTAATATCTTTATTGACTACAAATTCTTTATTTTTCTCTTCTGTCACCGGTGGATCAAATATAATTGGTATAGTCGTATTTGGATCGATGCATTTAAAGACATCATATTTGTAGATCTGGCCAAAAGGGCAGCATTTTCTGGCGCACTTCCCCTTAAGGCACACACATCCTCTTGGCTCCTTCGTATCGGGATCCGTGATAGTTTCATTTGCCAAAAATGTTAAACCCGCGTATGTACCATTTTCTAGTTTTACACTTTTTTGTAATCCGCAAGTTTTGTTTTCGGACGTAGTCCCGCAAACAATCGCAAATAAAATTGACAATAAGATCCACATTATCGTAAGATTCGGTTGTTCGTAGTACGGACGACCGTCTCGATTGAAAGCCTTTTTGTTACTGCTGCCTGTTGAATACAATCATAAAGACTGCGTCGGTCGAACGTGGTTTTATCAAATGAATATTAGAGATTCTCCATTTAAAACAGGTCTGCTAGAAGCAGAACCAGTCAGTCAACAAACCACTTCATATCTTCGGTATTTGTCATTCGTGATTGTTCGATAAGTTTGTAAACACTTTTTAAATATTCAAATTAGAATGCATTATGCATTAATATAAGTAACTAGCGACCCGCTCCGACTTCGCTCGGGATCAATTTAGAAAAAACAAGAAGTACGCTTACTATACAATTATTTTGTAACGAGAATCCGTGTCTTTCTTTATTTTGCCATAACTTCTCTTTATTATTTTTGTGGTGTAAAAATATCGAAAGTATACATACTGCAAAGGACAACTTTACTACCAGATACTCTAAAGTCAAGAGGGGAGTTTAAACCTAAAAAGTTGCCTTAATTTGTGAGATTTATTTCTTCACCACTGCTCTCAAAACGACGAGAATGACATCATGGGGTAACCGCAACTAAAACTACGAGACAAGAAGAAGGATTGGGCTGCAATCAACAACCGGGGCCCAGTGCGGGTTGGTAAACGTCACAATGGTAATGACATAGAGACACAGAGGAGGCCTGTGTCCCAGCAGTGGTTACATTATAGGCTGATCATTACATAAACTATTTAAAACTCACGCCTTTTTGTCATGGCCGTAGTAAAAATATATTATCTTATCTACCACACGCTTCGAATGACGCCTATTTCGAATTTGTTAGAGGATATTGCCACAGATTAGGTTAGGTTGGCATATTCAGGTATTCCAGGTAAATCCCACACATTGAAGAATGTTGCTATAGTAAAAATACATTTTATCTACCAGACACTTAGAAACAAAATGAAAACAAACAGGTGTTGCACCTGTTTCTTTTCATTTTGATTTAGCTGCCATAATGAGGAATTAATAATACCTTGAAAGCTCTTACATGGCAAAGGTCACGGGGTTGAGTAATTGGTCCAAAGTGACTCAACCTCCTTTATTTGAAATGATCGAATATATATTTATTGAATTAAGTTTAATTGGAAACTAACTGTCGCCCGCGAATTTAATGGCCGTCATCTATCTGTGTACTGAAATTCATCGAAATCGGTTCAGCTTTTGCATCATGAAAACGCAATAGAACTCTTGACGAATTGTTGGTGTAAAAATGCTATTACTCTGTGAAAGATTTCATAGCTAAGCAAGCGTTCAGTGTTGCATGCTTTTATACTTTTTAATTTTCAAATATTTTATTACTTTTTACATAATGCATATTAATGATTTTAATTTAATCTTATTTGACATTTCTTTATTAACTAAATTGCTAATTACTTAATGATTGTAGAATAGAGGTATCCTAAAATTATATTTTTATTAAGTTTACACTATTGTATGCTTATAAGGCGGGACATAACCGAACTTTATTATTTATTTTAGAATAGTGACTTCCGGCAGATTTTTGATTTTTTTTGTAATAAAAACTATCCTATGTCTTTTCTCAAGTTCCAAACTATGTCTATACCAAATTTCACACAAATCGGTTCTGTAGTTTGGGCGTGTAGAAAAGACAGACAGACAGAAAGACAGACAGACAGAGTTACTTTCGCATTTATAATATTAGTTTGGATTTAGATCTGTATTATAGTGTACCTGTGATCCATAATAAATAATTTGATTGATTGATAACAGTTTCGCATTTATAGTCTTAGGAGGGATTCATAAAAATGCATAATTTTATTACTTTTATAATTTACTAGCTTTGTGCTGCGGCTGGATCAACAGTTTTCCACTAGCGGAAGTGTTTTTGAGATATGCACAATAGTTTTTGAGTTTAGTCAGTAAAAATATACAAATATTTTCTTTTTATAATATCATTACAGTACCTAAGTACAAATATATGTGGGTACGCCGCAATCGCGGCGGTAAGACCCCTCTTTCAGGAGTGGCTGGATAGGCGTCACGGCGTCCTGACCCAAAGCCAGCCGGAGTCGCGGGACTCAAGAATTACCGTGACCCCGGAACGTAAAGGGCTATTGAAGGACACAGTGGATTTCAGTCATTACGAGTCTGACAGTCCCTCCCGCCCTGCCCTGGGTGGGAGGACTCATTTGATGATTTTACCACGATAAAAAGAAAAAGTATAATATAAACGAACAAAACTGCAATGGCTACAGAATAGGTATTTATAAATAATCTGTAATTTCCAACATTGTTTTGAACAGTGACATCTTATCTGTGGTATTCAAATCGTCGAAATTCGAATATGTACCCGATATCTGGTCATACACGCACAGCTGACCTTCCTGATATCCGTTTCTATATGGGATACCTTTTTTGTGTAGATATTTATTGTGTAAGATAGACTCCCGCATTCTATGTTCGCACTCATCCAGTCGTATCTATCAGACCGCTGCTTCCGAGTGAAACAAGGCGAAGCAAGATCAAGATTGTTTAAAGTGGAAGCTGGTGTACCACAGGGATCTGTTCTTGGCCCAGTGTTGTACAACATATTTACATCAGACCTACCCACATTAGATGGTATTACAGTAGCAACATATGCCGACGACATAGCCTATTTATCGGTTGATCATAATCCAGAAAGGGCCAGCAGAAGACTCCAAATACATCTGGACAAAACTCATGAATGGTTCTCAAAGTGGCGAATTCGAGCCAGTGCATCCAAGTCTAATCATATTACCTTTACACTCAGGCACGGAAACACCCCTCCTGTTAGACTTGGCTCCGACACCCTACCACACACAGAATGTGTAAAATATCTTGGCTTCCACTTAGATAGGCGCCTAACATGGAAGCATCACATCAAAAATAAAAGGGACGAAATAAACCACAAGTTCCGTAACCTATATTGGCTCATGGGAAGAAATTCTGTGCTCTCTGTGGACAACAAACTCCTCATCTACAACTCTATCCTCAAGCCCATATGGACCTATGGGATCCAATTGTGGGGCGTTGCCAGCAAAACCAACATACTTTGCCTGCAAAGAGTTCAAAATGGTATCCTAAGATCAATAGCAAATGCACCTTGGTTTGCTCGGAACGACGAAATCCATGACTATCTGCAAATACCGTCAGTTACCTCTGAAATCGAGCGATTCAAAAAACAACACAAGACACGCCTAATCTTGCATCCAAACGCACTAGTCACTGACTTGTTAAACCCGACAGCGGTGGTAAAAAGGCTGAAGAGGAACCACCTTCTTTGAGTGGGAGGTGCAGCACTGGCTGCTCCACCACAACGCCATTTGTCAATAAACGTATTCGCTTATGGTCTTACGACCGATTGCAAATAGAGATAAGGAGAAAAAAAAAAAAAAAAAAAAAAAAAAAAATTATTGTGTTTTGTATATTTTATTGCACTGAATAATTGTATTAAGTATGTATATTATGGGGTGCTAAGACAAGGAACCTCCACGTGCGCCCGTGGACTGGAGTTCCTTCTCAGATACGTCCGGGGGGAAGACCAGTTTTTCGGGCCGGTGCACCCTGGGATGCGGGCAAAAACTCTTCCTTCTCTTTGCTCGTATGCGAATAGCCTGTCGGGTGGACGCTCCAACGCGTGTCCCTCTGAATAGCAGAGGGCACAGCGGCGGAGAGTGCTTGCGGACGGTGAGTAATGGGTAAGCTCGCCGTCCGACCAGGGACCAAGCCCGGGTCGATGGCGCGTCGTGTTTCACGCGTCACCGACGGGGCCCCTTACGGGGCCAAATGCCTGCTGGGGTCGCGGATTTTTTCTTAATCCAGGATACCGCGGCCCCGGAACGTAAAGGGCATCCGAAGAAACACGGGTGGATTTTAGTCAGTAAGAGTCTGACAGTCCCTTCCGCCCCACCCAGGGCGGGAGCACTCATTCGATGATTTTGCCACCCAAAAAAAAAAAGTATGTATATTATGTCTATCTACGTGAAAAGCCTCAAGAATTACCGTGACCCCGGAACGTAAATGGATTTTAGTACGAGTCTGACAGTCCCTCCCGCTCTGCCCTGTGAGGGAGGACTCATTTGATGATACCATGTTAAAAAAAAATATTGTTGCATAAATGTCAATATTAATGATTAATTTCGCTCACAGCGATTTTACAAGAACTTCCTTAAATCGGAAGTGCTTATAAATGGCGTTGTTTTTATTCAAAAGATGCGTCAAAATATTTAACATTGTTCCATAAATATAATCATTTAATATTTACTTTAGTTAATAACCGTACCTAACGACTTTAATTTGACTTCATTAGTTCAACTTGTTGAATCAATGTTACTCGTGTTGTATTAACATAGCAATTATGCTATTTTATTACTGAACGAATAATGACGCCATTGTATAATGTCAATAGTAATTTGTTGGCATACCAAGATTGCTTATATTGATTTATCATACACTAGCTTACTACTACTACTACTACTTGAGTTAGTTAGTTAGTAAACTAACTAACTCAAAAGAATTCCACGGCCCCACGGGAAGATAAAACGGGATATAAAACTAGCCCATGTGTTAATCCAGATTATAAACTATTTGTGTACCAATTTTCATCCGAATCCGAGTTATTTTGCGTGTAAGTGTGACACTGGTTATGGGTAAGATCGCTCCATCTAGTAGGCTTTGCCTCAGTCACCTCTGCACTAGACTAGAGAGCAGACCCTTTTTTATCGAGGTAAAATCATCAAATGTGGAGGATTTTACTACGAAAAAAAGGTATATAAGTTATACACATAATAATGAAGAATGAGTCTATAATTAAAATACCAGTTCATTTATCTAAAAAACAGGTGCCATTTTGTTTTGCATGTAAGTACACTTGTACAGTCAGCAAAAGAGTTAATTAAGTCTTCAGACAGCAAGTAAACAGTAAATGAGTTTAAAACAGTTTTCTTGTAAACAATATGAATGCTATATGCTGTTAAGTATTTTTTATCTGTTTGCTACGTGCCGCCAAAGAGTTTGGTACACAGACTCCTTGAAACTTATAACACTATATTGAAAACTATTTAAAACATGCTGCCTGTTTTAAAGGCTTTACCAATCAGAGAATCGGCGTGGCGCGACCTTAGCGAGGCGTGTTCTTAGCGTGTGTCGTTCCTCTAAATGCCGGTGCTGGCGTGGCGTGTCTTGGGTGACGACTAAGCCCCTTCACAGACAACGCGACGCAAGTCTCTGATACTTTTGCACTTTGGTATAATCCATTGACGCGTGCCTGTATACGAACCTCTTTAGATTTGTATTCCGATAGTTACCTGGATACTAAAGTTGTTAAATATTGGAGACTTACGTCGCGTAGTGCACGATGGGGCTTACATATATTTTCATAGTAAGCACATCAAAGACACGCCACGCTAGCATCACGCGGCGGGCCAAGCTCGCTGTTTAGCAAAGCCTTAACTCTTTTGCTAACTGTACTTACTTAAACTTGTTTGATCATAATATTAAGATTTTTCAAGGACATTCTAATTACACTCTTATTTTTTTTTTTACTTGTTTTCTTATTAATAGACCAACCTAGCTTATGCCAGTGGTTTTTTTTTTACAAGAAAACGTTGCCCCACACTAGGATTTTCTCCTGTGTCGTGGGTGCGGTTACAAACATGTAAACTCACATACACAAACGCCCAGACCCGGAACAACTACTTGTAGATCATACAAATATTTGCTCCGTGTGGGAATCTAACCCGCGACATGCAGCGCAGCAGTCCAATCGCTCAGCCACTGCGCTAACCGTGCCGTCACCCGCGTGTAGTTCGTTAATTGTTCCAGAGGATTATACTACCGGGATAAAAGTGTCCTTCAACAAACATTGCCATGCTTAAAAAGTTACTAAATATTTCTACGTTTTGTCATTATCGTATTTTTATCATTAGTTAATGTATGTAATTAGATTGGATGAGATTATAAATTACATAATTTTCCAAAAAAAAAAAGGAAATCACGTTAATCCCGTTTAGGTAAGAGTTACTCAATTTAAATTAGATACTTCTATAAAAGGGTTACCTACATTCGTACATTCCATATTTTGAGATGAAAGTTGACTTAGCAATATCATACTTTAGTAGCTTAAGAACAACTTTCACGATAGTAGTATCCGAAGAACTTCATCAAAGCCCGTTTGAATGCAAAATCGTAGCTTGAAACATTTTGCGTTTCAAATTAAAACCTCTTTAGAGCATGGCGTATGGCAACCGGGTCAATAATCTCTCTTTAGAATTATGTTTTTGTATCTTTACTTTTAGAAACATCTAAGGTATAGAACAATGTTGGATCTGGGGGGCAGGGGGCAGGCGGGGCACGAGCTCCGGGCTAGGGTTCAGAACCGGGAAATCCCGGTCTCGAAAGTACCGGGAATTCCCGGTTCTTTTGTCAGTAAAATGGAACCGGGAAATCAAATTTGATTCCCGGTTCTTTCGGTACTTTCGGGAATTTTATTTTTATTACGTGATTCACACTACTATTTACTTATTTACGCTTACTTTACTTTTCCACACTTTCTACTATTTAAACATTCAAAACTAACGTGAACAATTCAGCGTTAAAAGAAATAACGCGCGAAATTAATGGTGCGCTCGCTACGCTATAACCAATAACTACCTACACTCGCTCGCTGTTGCTAGGATAGGAAGGCTATGTCGCACTAAATCCTCAACAACTCCTGTATCTCAAGCTGAACCCCCACAAATACAAACCTCCCAAGGTGAACAGGCGAGAGAACGTGAATTTGACTCTGATGTGCTTGAAGTTCAAAACATTGCTTTGACAAAAGGCGATGAGTTAAATGCTGAGCTTGCAAAAGCTGTTAGTGAAAAACGCGTTAGATCTTCTGCTCATGAAGATCTCTTTACGAATGTTAGGATTGAAATGGCTATCTTTGAGAATGGAGGAGATCGTGGGCGTTACTTGTCGCAGGCATATGACCATTAACGATTCCGCGAACCAGTGTTGAGCCAGAAAGAGTTTTCTCTTCGGCTGGTTTGCTATGCAACAACGTAACTTACGTAAGTACCTAACAATAACACTGCGATTGATTATAGTCTGATTTATTTATAATTACCTACTACTAGGTATGAGAATAGAGAAAAGAAGAAAAAAATTCGAATTAAAATTACTTGAATACTAAATTTTAGTTTACTATTGAAGCATATCACTTGTTTTCTACAACAAAAACTAGCAAGAACCGAAAATACCGAAAGAACCGGGAAATCCCGGTTCCGTTATACAAAAGTACCGAAATTCCCGGTTCTCAAAAAGAATACCGGTTCCGAAAACACTACTCCGGGCCCACTTCAATGGACGCCAAAATCATAAACATGCTTGCTTGATACATGCTAAAAAAACGAGGAGGTACGGTATATACGAGTACAAGGCAATGCACTGTCTCTTTAAAAACTAGGGAATACATGAGCTGAGCAGAACAGTAGCTAGGCCGAGTACGCCTGCATTTATGAAGGCGACAAGTATATCATTCACTGTCTCGTTCAGAAGTCAAATAAAATAAAAAACTAGTGGTCATTTTTTGGAAGGCCGGAGAGGGGGCGTCTCTTTCAAGTTTTGCCCTGGTTCGAAAACGTAGGATCCGGGTCTGGTACAGGATAACCTAATTTTATGTCGCTTGGTAAAAGTTCCTTTAGATAAGATATTATTAGCTGTGGGCCCGCAAAACTCAAGATTGGTACCCTGAAAGAGCGACACGGGTCCACAGCAGACCATGAAGGAGATGGCGCGACGAACTAAAGGTCTTCTATGAGTTGGAAGGAACTAGCACACAAATGATGGAAAGAATAGAGGGAGCCTTTGCCCATCTTTGGAAGAATACAGACGAGGAATAATAAACTACTTAACTTTGCAACTTTGCACAGGTTTAAATATTCTACCTACCCGGTGAACTTCTTACATAATCTTGTACTGATAATATCGAAAAAAAAAAACAAAAAAAGAATTATGCAATTTGGTGTAGGCGTTTCGAAGTTATGCGTACGAACAGTTAAGATATAACTAGCGATTAAAAAAATCGTACCTATTAAACACCAACTTTTAAATGCTTGATTTCTAGTCCCTATAACTTATTAAAAAATCTCAATCCTCACCGTTCTCAAATGATAATCCTCAGTGGCAGGATAGATAGGTATCCTTGTCTCCATTAATTCGTCTGAGCAATTCATTTTGCCAAACAAAAAATGGAACTTCTTTGTGGCATTGAATCCTTTTTGGAGACTATGTTCCTTCCAAACAGGAGGGTCAAAGACTTCTGTTAAGTTGACACATTTTCTCTGCGTTTGATGATATGCCTGCCCAATTGGACAGCATTTTCTCGCACACACTTCCTTAAGACACACACAACCCCGTTCTAAGTTCGTCACATTGTTGACATAAAATTCACCGTGACTATATTTAACACCATTAAACATCCTATTATATAATTCGACACTGTTTTCTTTATCACATTGAGATTTAGTTCTTGATATTATAACCAGTATAATAAATAACACCGATTTCATTTTGTCACTAGACTGTACCTCAGTACGGTCGCCGCGTGCGCAGGTTAACAACTGACTGACTTGGTTTGTCAATGAGGGTTTTCCGTGGTCGCACGGTACATAGCAATTATATTGTGAATCGAGCGTACTAAGAAGATCTTGTACACGCATAGGCTTAGTAATTTACCAGGAAACCGGTTCTCATTTGTTTTTATTGTATGGAAAGTGAACTAAATTTTGTTTTGATTTTACGGTGAGTTTTTGCGGTGAGAACAAAATACAATTTTGATCTGAAAATTATAAATGTATAGTTTTATTTTATGACTTCAAAAGAAAGACACAATCAGAATTATTTATTATTTATGTATAACAAAATGTGGCCTAGGTCTGGGGCTGTTTTTGATTGTTAGTGTACAACAATACATTATTTTAGAGAAAAGTGTCGAAGAATAATATGCCTCCCTACTTTATGAAAACAACTTTATTTTCAACAACTAAAAAGTTGAGTATTTTGACATTTTTATCAATTGTTTACAACAAAGTTCTAGGTATATAGACTACGTCAATAATACGTAGTTTCTTTGTCGATATCAAAAAGATATCTGTTTACCATCTATTTGTATGGTATTTTTAATTTATGTCGAAACGGCTGGACCGGTTTTGAGATGGGTTTAGTCAAAAAATAAAAAGATACAACAAGTGACACATTTAATAAATGTTTTGATTCAAAAGTAGGTCTACGATGTCTTATTTTTCTAATAGTTTTTTTTTAGTCAAAATATCAATTCATTATGCAGAATGTACATAGTTTTAATACTTCTGGATTTGAAAAAAATGGTTGTTGAACTTGCGTTCTTCGGAAACCGGTTTAAATGCCAAGACTACACAAATTGTGTACACGAGAACGCATATGTTTACTTGTTAAAACTGAACAGATGAGAAGTATAAGTTTATTTTTTGTTTATCATTATTAACAATACACAATAGGTAGGAAGAGAATTGATCATACTTTATTGAAGTTTTTTGTTTTGTTTTCAGTAACAAAATTTTCTTAGATCACAAGGTTTTTAAAAACGAAATCAACACAATTTAATTCCTGCACGCGATGCTTTCAAAAACATATTAATCGAAAAAATAACAGCCAGTTTCACTAAAGTTTAAACTAAAATTTGTAAAAAAAGATTGAGCACACACGTCAGTATCGACTGCTGTACGGTGACTGAGCAGAGTTCTCGTTTCTCAGTCAAATTTTGCTCGTTAATTAAATGACCAAATGAAAGTGAAGCAACACTAGCTAGGGGGCGTAAACATTGTGTAATGGCTCCGTAGGGTAGCCATGAATAATTTACCTTAATTAAAATGCATGAAAGTTTAATTTGCGAAATTAAAGTCAACGTGCCATTTTAACGATTGTAGAGTGACCATGAAATCGAGTGCTTATAATCTTGTGAAGAA
The DNA here is from genome assembly GCA_943136025.2 of Agrotis puta. Classification (NCBI taxonomy): domain Eukaryota; kingdom Metazoa; phylum Arthropoda; class Insecta; order Lepidoptera; family Noctuidae; genus Agrotis; species Agrotis puta. Next base: position 13,775,824 of record OW964178.2, read on the forward strand.
CTCGAACTCGTAAACGATTTAATATTTTTGTCATATTTTCAAAATTGATTGATGAAATATTAAGATTAGAAAAGAAAACCTTTGGGAAAGTCGGCCACAAGAATATTTGGCAAAGTTTGATACTTTCTTTAATTATTGACGGTTTTTTACTATAATGTTTGTCAAACATGTTTGGATCGTTAACAGCATACTTTACGAGGTGAATTGGTCATTTAATTTAAAAAAAACGACGGGTTGCACTCTGGGAGTGCCGTTCCAAAACAAGTGCACAACGCCGCTAAAGAAGTTTTCACTTAAAAAAAACGACCTATGACAAAATCATCAGTAGAGTTCTACACATATTTATGAGAAAGATAAGACTGCATCATTGATTTATCTCGTAGTCCCGAGCATCAGGTCCTGTTTCCAATGATGCAGTTTAAGCTTTCATCAAAATCGGCGTCAAGACTCCTTCCAGTATTTTTCGCTCAGTTCAAAAATTCAATTTGTAGGTATATCCAAAAAAAAACAAAAAATCCGTGGCTACACTTTAAAAAATATTTAGATAAAACAATGTTTTTAATAAAATTTTCATGCAACTGGAATTACTCAAATAATTCGTCTCCGGTTTACTACTTATTACTCTTAAAATTAATTACTATTTTATACAGGTAATATAACATGCCTATTAACAACATAAAACAACTATAAAATATATTTATTAAAACCTCACCAACAGTACTTTCATGTCTCCTTCAATGTTTGGCCTTCTCCATCGATCTTCCCCCTTCGATTCGTCACATTCCATTTTCCCATAAACTAAATTAAAGTTTTTCTTCACGTTGAATCCTGTGATTGGCGGTAGATGCGGTTTTCGGTGTACTGGTACATGGAATTTCTGTGGTTCAGGCACACATGTTTTGTTATCAGTTTTGTAGGCCAGTCCAGGTTGACAGCATTTTCGAATACAGGTTTTTTTCATACAAACACATCCCCTCTCCGTGTTGTTGACGACAAAGTACTCCCCATAGTTGTAGTACACTCCATTGTGTGTCCGGTCCTTTAATTCGACACTGACCCCATATTTACAGGGTTCTGTAGCAGTTTTTGTTGCTATCACTAAGACGATAGTCAACGCGGCTAGCATTTTTGCGGTGTCAATATCTATGGTGTCCTTTTTCGAGCACAGAATAAGGAAAATCTTTCTTTATTTTTCGTATGAGGTTGTGGTAAATTATAACAGTCCTTTTATAGATAAGAAGAATTGTTACGACTGTGGAAACAAATAATGTAACATCCAATATAAAAATAAAAATGACATAAATTGAGCTATTGCTTGGTTTTTGGGGTTTCTCTAATTTGTTTTTGTCTTTATTAGCGTTGCTCTATTTACACCCAAGTAGAGTTCTACCAAGTGGTGAAACTTTAAAAATACACGGTGCAAGCTGATTCGAAGAAACTTTGTCTTGAAGAAAATTTCAGTTTTCTAGGTAATTTGGAGTTTGGTTTGGTTTTACTGCTATGGAGTCAGAACAATCATTTTTAGTTGTACTTGGTTCTGATTATTAAATACTAATGCATATCATCACAATCATTATACTATTATATCTCATTTTTATAATTACAAAATTTCGTTGCCAGCGGCTTCGCCAGCTCGAAATTTATCCCACGGGAATATAAAATCGGGATAAACACTTTCCTCAGTGTGAATCTATTTTTTAGCTTTTAGTTTAATATTTTAGCTTTTAGTTTAATTTTGACTGATTGTTACTAGGTGTAGCTAAGATCCACATATTATTGTACTCAAATTAAAATTGTAACCGGTGGAAACGTTGTGAATTGTACCTTAACCTAGTTATTAAGATGTATTTAGATATAAGACATAATGTACAATTGTTGGTTTTCCCAAAAAAAATAAAAATAAAATAAAAAATCTAGGTTATAAACTGTCTGGTTACCAAATTTCATCCAAATGTGTTCAGTAGTTTTGCGTGACAGATTGACAAACATCCATACATCCGAACAAATTTTCACATTCATAATATTATAGTAAGAAATAAGATAGGATAGTAAAATAGTTATTTATGCAACTGTTGTATAATCAGGGGTATTAAAACACGAATGTGGGTTTATCACACGAGGCGTAGCCGAGTGTGATAATAGTATCACATGAGTGTTTTAATACCTAATTATAACAGTTGCATACAAGACTTTATCTACAATCATGATGTGAATTCTCTATAAAAGATTTTCATACCATAGGGTGTTGTACAGAACTATGTGAATTCAAGATGGCGGGAAATAACACGATAAGACGAGAATCCGAAATTACGAATTAGTCTACAATTTATTGTTCTTTTTTCAAAATGTTAGCGATCTGGTGGTAAAAATGTCATTGCATGAGAATGTTCTTTTTTTGAAATTCATTATAACACGCGTTTGGATGATATAATGATCATTATAGCATTGAGTGTTTTAATGTTGGCAATAAGCTAATTGTTATAGGTTCTTTTATAGAGGATTAATAGCATGATAGTAGATAAAGTAAGATAAGATAGTAAAATTAAGAAGTAAGATATAAATTGCAAGATTGCAACATTTTGTATGAATGTATTTCTTTCGTGACTCAATTTTTATGATTGATTTTTTGGAAATTATTTCTATTCTTGATGATGAATGATTTCCTTTGATTACTTCTACGTCACTTTCTTGAACACCTGGTTTAACTTCTATGATATTTGTAACCTGTCGGTGACAAAAATATTTATACAAAAAAAAACTTTCAAAGCCTTTTGTTCCATGGGGGTGAATGAGAGGCGCGTGGAGGCGCAGCGCCGCCGGGGCGAATCCCCGCTGCCTTGACAAGTCGAGGAGCGGCGGGAGGAGCTCCGGCGTGATCTCAGGGCAGTATGGAGGGAGCGACTGTCGCAATCGAGGTCCGTGCACGCCGCAATCGCGGCGGTAAGACCCCTCTTTAAGGAGTGGCTGGATAGGAGTCACGGCTTCCTGACCTACCGCAAGACACAGGTGCTCACCGGACACGAAAGTTTCAGAAGGTACCTGTGTCGGATAAGGAGGAAAGAAACGCCAGGGTGTCACCACTGCAAGGATCGCCCGGAGTACACGGTGGAGCATACGGTGCAGGACTGCCCTGCTTGAGAAGAGCACCGCCGTGTCCTCACCACGGCGATAGACAGAGACCTCTCGCGCCCGGCATTGGTCGAAGCCATGCTCTGGGGCGAGACGGAGTGGGAAGCGGTCGCCTCCTTCTGCGAAGCAGTCATGCTCGCGAAGGAGGAGGCACGCCGCGTGAGGGAGAGGACAGCGTCCTCCCTCCACCCCAGCCGCAGTGGTAGGCGCTCACGGCGACCGACGTCGCCAGACGATCTCCGGCCACCGTAGGCGCGAGCATGCGGACGGCGAGTAATAGGCGACTCACTGTCCGACCATGAACCATGCCCGGGTCGACAGCGCGTTGTGTTCCACGCGCGCCTCAAAGAGTGTCAGCAAAATGATGGGGCCCCCCTCTAGAGGGCCAAAGCCTGCCGGGGTCGCGGGAGTCACGAATTACCGTGACCCCGGAACGTAAAGGGCTATTGAAAGATACTGTGGATTTTAGTCAGAACGAGTCTTATAGTCCCTTCCTCTCTGTCCTGTGTAGGAGGACTCATTTGATGATTTTACCACGTTAAAAAAAAAAGTCATAATTTAGGATTTATCATCCATGCTCAGTTCAAAAATTCACTTTGTAGGTATATCCAAGAAAATCCATGGTTACACTTTAAAAAATATTTCGATAAAATAATGTTTTCTGTTAAAATTGTCATGCAACAGGAATTACTAAAACACTTCGTCTCCGGTTAAGTTTTTATTTCTCTTAAAATTAATTACTATTTTAAAAAAGGTGCATGCCTATTAACGACATAAAACAACTATAAAATATTTTAAAACCTCACCAACAGTAGTTTCCTGTCTACTTCAATGTTTTTGTCCCTTCTCCATCGTAGGTACTTCCGCCTTCGATTCGTCACATTCCATTTTCCCATAAACTAAATTAAAGTTTTTCTCCAAGTTGAATCCTGTGATTGGCGGTAGATGCGGTTTTCGGTGTACTGGTACATGGAATTTCTGTGGTTCAGGCACACATGTTCTGTTATCAGTGTTGTAGGCCAGTCCAGGCTGACAGCATTTTCGAATACAGGTTTTTTTCATACAAACACATCCCCTCTCCGTGTTGTTGACAACAAAGTACTCCCCATAGTTGTAGTACACTCCATTGTGTGTCCGGTCCTTTAATTCGACACTGATCCCATATTTACAGGGTTCTGAAGCAGTTTTTGTTGCTATCACTAAGACGATAGTCAATGCGGCTAGCATTTTTAAAACCATTCACTTTTATTTCAAACTAAGCACTGAAATGTCTATGGTATCCTTTGCAAATCTTTCTTTTTTGTTATGAGGATGTGGTAAATTATTGCAGTCTTTTTATAGATAAAGAAAAAGTGTCACGACTGTGGAAATAATGTAACACCCAATATAAATGGAGCTCTTACTTGTTTTTTGGGGTTTCTCTAATTTGTTTTTGTCTTCATTAGCATTGCTCTATTTTCATCCAAACGGAGTTCAACCATGTACAGGTTGAATTGAAGAAAATTTAAATTTTCTAGGTCATTTGGAGTTTGGATAGGTTTTTTTTCCAGGATAAACGACAAGTATCGAACAAAAAAAAAATCACAAAAATCAGACTAGAAACCTCGGAGTAATAAACGAATACAAGTAAATAAAATACTATCTATTGAAATCGGTTTAAGTAAGGCTAAATGATTACGTAACGTCTGACAGGTGATAAAAGAAGAAGAAATGCGATACGCCGAATCCAATAGAATGAGATAAGGGAAGAAAAATGATGATGATGATCCATTATCTGTATCGGTGAGTGGAGTTCACGTAGTTGAATTTTGGCCCAAAATAACTGTTTTTTTTTTGCCACTCTTCATATTTTAACTTATTGAACACTTGCAGTAGTTTCTCATCGGTTCAATGTTTTAACCTAGGTCGCGGATTTCTAAAACTTCACATCGTACAAATCTTGTTCTGACAACAAACAACACAATAAAACAAGAAATTATCCAAATTGATGCAGCCGTTCTGAAGTTATGTGCGTTCAGACGAATTGTATACTCCAGTGAATTCAATGTTCAGATACAGTTCTCGAGAATATTATTAGATTTTTTTTATTTGGTAAAATCAGGAAGTGGCTTTCCCTCCCTTTTTTTATGTGGTAAAATCATCAAATGAGTCCTTCCAGCCAAGGCAGAGCGGGAGGGACTGTCAGACTCGTACTGACTAAAATCAACGGTGTCCTTCAATACCCCTTTACGTTCCGGGGTCACAGTAATTCGTAAAGTCCTGCGACCGGCTTTCCCTCCCTAGGTAGTGGGAAGGGACTGTCAGACTCGTACTGACTACAATCCACCTTGTGTGTCTGTTTGGGTAGTTCCACAACCCCGGAATATTATTAGAACGAACGGAAATGACCGTGTTAATTTTTTGGTTTCTGTTATTTCAGTACAAGTTAAACAACAGAAAAAATATCCCGTTTTAAGACCAAATGATGGTTAGTGACAATGTTTATTCAATAGCTTATCATAATTATAACCTTCATAATCATAAACCTCCTGTTTGTGACAGGAGGACACTCCTTTTAAAATACGGTCGTAATCAACAACGAGGGCCCAGTGCGGTTGTTATGCAGTTTCATGAATTGTTATTATAATTACAAACTGCCAATATCGTGGCGTACGTTATCAAATTATGGACAAGACATGGTATTCCTACATGTTGCTGGCCTACGCCAATATCGCTCAATCGTCGACTTTGTCTCTGTCACTTCTGACTTCGACTAATCTTAAATAAAAATTATATATAAATATTTATTCATATATCAGCATTAATATACCTACACTCTTACATGTATATATTGTTTTAAGAAGAAGAAGAAGGCGTGAGTCTATTGTATGTATATATTTTTTATTGATTGTATTGAGAAACAGAAATGCAAATTTTATCCCTCTATAAACTCATTAAAGTTCCCAGTGATTCCGATATTAAAGATGAAGCATTTAATTGCTTACTCTAAGGCTTACGAATATTTCTTCTAAATACACATTTTAAACACAGTGAATAAAAAGTGTTATAAGCTTGTTATAAGACACTTAGGTACAAAATAATTGTAAACTTTGAAGAGCACTTATAAAGAAAGAACACTTCATAACTAAATTAATTTTACAAGCTGTTGTGAGTTTACACTATTTTATTTTTGCAAAATAATTGAATCACTCGTTTACTAACTTTAGGAAGACCACGTTATCGCACCAAAAAAAATCAACACAATGTTTATGTCATCAGAAACGATAAATGCTTGTAAAAGAAACGAACCAATACTGCGGCTTACTGAGACCGCGACACTCTTTATAAACACTCGGACACTCACTGAATCCCGAAATTAGAGCTAATTGGCTTCTATATTATTATCGGCAAGGGAATAAAAATATATATGTCTCACGCTTGACAAGTAACTGTAGGGGGACTATGAGTTCAGAACTTGCAGTATTAGGAACTCAATCTATATTATCTATCTGTTTTGAATTGAAAAATTATTTTCGCGTTAGATTTTTTTTTCAACGTGGTAAAATCATCAAATTCCGGGAGTTCCGGGGTCACGGTAATTCGTGAGTCCCGCGACCAACGGAAGTTATGTACATATTTGTATAGAAACGAAAACATGAGGCAGATCCTTCATCCTTCCATGTCTTTATAAAGTCGTCAGCTACATATTACACTGATTTTATGAGATATTTCTCGTTAGAGGTTAATTTAAGGGCCAATCACACGTTGTGAACGTACTCTGTTATTGTGAAAGAATGACATGATCTCACAATAACAGAGTACAGAACGTAATGTCGGCTTATTGTATAATATGGAGTACTATACGATGACCACACGCCAGAAAGAGAAAAAAGCTAACGACAATGATGGGGTTAGAAAATGTATTTCCGAAGCAAAAACGACTTGTCTGATTGTTTATACCTAGATTTTAACTTTGTAACGTTAGGGCCACACTATTTATAATTATATTAGTCTTTAAATTTTCGTATAAACTTGGTAATTAACCATATTTCCCGTTAGTGTGGGTCCTAGTGTAACTATCTCAGACGTAAAAAATGCAAATACGCAATTATGCAAATACCAGCTTCTGCCAATGTTTCTAAATTATATTGTAAGGACAATAAATAAAATGAAAGCCAATGTGTTATTTTAATGCACAAACATTGTGACTGTAAAGTTTCATTAAAAATCTTTTCAGTAGTTTTTGCGTAAAAGAGAAACAAACATCCATCCTCACTTTCGCATTTACGATAGAAGTATTTATGAAAGAAGATTTAGTTAACCTTAATAAAATTTAAGTTTTTAGTAACTCTGGACTGTGATGGTATAAAAAAAATTAAGTGACAAAGCAGGTTCATAGATGTTGAAAACACAGAAAAAGAAGAGAAATCTAGGTCTGACGTAAGTGCGGCTTAAATTGAAAGAAGTATTTAGTAATAAAAGTAAATGATATTGATGATTGTATTTCATCTTAAGTTTCCAATATTTAAGCACTGCAGCGTAGTGATCACCGTTAAATCAATTCAGTTTATAAAATTGTTAGTGAACATGTGAGCTAAAAATTAGGATAAATTCTATATGGACATCAAAAAATGCTCATACGAAAATCCATTCATCAAAGCATTGGTTTTTTTTATTGCTGTAATTAAAACTTTATTCTGCACCATTAGCATTTTTGGTTCCGCATCCGAGAAGTAACCAAAGCTACCCTTTGATGTAAGCCCGTCGGGGTCGCGGGACTCACGAATTACCGTGACCCCGGTACGTAAAGGGCTGTTGAAGTACACCGTGGATTTTAGACAGTCAAGTCTGACAGTCCCTCCCGCCCTGCTCTGGGTGGGAGGACTCATTTGATGATTTTACCACGATAAAAAAAAAAAGAAAAAAAATCTACCCTTTGATTCCGCTGTCCGTTTATCTGTGGGCTGTATCTATTTATCCGTTAGCTCATTCGTACATGGCGAAGCAAATCTCCGATACCTTACGACTTTAGCATCCATTGACGCGTGCCTGTGTACGAAACTATGTGCGATAGTCGGGTGGATAGGTACCAAAGTCGTAAGGTATCGGAGACTTGCGTCGCCTTGTGTACGGAGGGGCTAAGGCCCCCCCTGAGAGGCCTAAGGCCTCTGCCTCGAATCTTGCGGACAGCGGGGCGGCGGCGGCGGCGGCGCGGGAGCGGCAGGATCTTAGGCATACATTCAAATGGACCGGCCCTCGGAAACAGCGGCGCGGCAGCGGGGCGGGGGCGAACAGCGAGCGCCGCCGCCGCTGCCGCCCCGCTGCCCGCAAGATTCGAGGCAGAGGCCTAAAGGAAGGCAGATGAAATTTTCTTAGATTTTTCGCTTTTAATAAGAAATACTAAATATCAAAGGTACGGAACACTTCTTGCGCGAATTGAACTCGGTTTTTATCTGTCATACGTTTATTTTACTGGGACGTGATCTTTGATCTATTTTTATATTTTTGCGAGGGCTGACGTGATTCAGGTAATAAATCAATTACGTCTTCAAGTTTGTTTTTAATTGAATTTCAATTTTCCCAATATCCCAGGTAATCTGTTGTTTGTTTTATAAATGTATTTTTATCGTTTGTATCGTATTGTTTTTTTTTTATTATAATACGTACTGATAATTATTTTAAAGGGCGGGTGACTCGCCGTCTGATCATGGACCATGTCCGGGTTGAGGTCCCGTCCTATTCCACGCGCGTTCCAAAAAGCTGTCAGCAATTTGACAGCCCCCCCCCCCCCTTAAAGGCCAAAGCCCCCCGGGGTCGCGGAACTGTCTCAGTAGGTAACCTTGACCCTGAAACGTAAAGGGCTATTGAAGGACACCGTCGATTTTAGTCAGTACAAGTCTAACAGTCCCTCCCATCCCTCCCTGGGTGGCAGGACTCGTTTGATGATTTTATCATGTTAGAAAAAAAACATTATGAAGTAAAAATGACCGATCTATAGCGTATTTAAATTCGTTCGCCGTATGCTGCCAATAAGGATAACCCACCATTATTTTCTTGCGCAATCAAATTGGCGATTGACCTATTGGCAGATGCCAGCAAAAGCAATATTGTAATAACAATAACATCCAGGACAGGGCAGCTACTGAGAAATTATTAAAAAAAAAACTCAATATGTAGTACTTTTTGCCCGACCCGGGAATCAAACCCCACGCTTAGCAGTCGCGCTTGCGACCACGAGACCAACGGGGCAGCTTTATAAAATTAGTATAGATTTTAAAGTAAGTATGGACAAGATGATGAAAGATTGTCGTTTGATTTTTGTTTTCTTTGGCCTACGTGACTTAAACTCAAGACACTGAGTCACGCTGCGGTCACGGTCATAACTTTGACGTCGGTCATTTGTCACCAATGACTTAATCTTAATTAAAAGGAATAACAACTGCCTGTTATTCTCGAAAACGATCTCGGTGATAGATTTCGTAAGTAAGACAGCGGTCGGCAGACGATCACCGGCCACCGTAGGCGCGGGCAGCGAGTAATGGGCAAATCACTGTCCGATCATGGACCATGCCCGGTTCAACGGCGCGTTGTGTTAAACGCGGGCCTCAAAGAGTGTCAGCAAAATGACGGGATTCCCCTCTACGTGACCCTGGAACTTAAATGGCTATTGAAGGTCACCGTGGATTTTAGTCAGTACGAGTCTGACAGTCCCTCCCGCTCTGCCCTGGGTGGGAGGACTCATTTTGATGATTTTCATACATAAAAAAAAGTAGGAGAGTGGTTATAGAGATGTACTCATCTTTGGTGCAAAAAACACAGGATGACTCAAAGCTTTTGCAAGTGGTGATTTTCGTTTCTATTTTGCATTACGACTTTCATCAGCCTTTCAAGAGCTAATGTCAATATTTCGCCATAAAATCAGGCAATTAAAGAATCGATAGGTTATAGAATCAACCAATTATAAAATAGGTCAATAGTCGCATCAGTAGTTTATATAATTGGTCAATTATACATTCTCTAGTCAAATCGCGAATCAGACATTCCCATACTAAACTAATTATGTATAATAATTAACGATGAAAACTAAAAATAGAGGACTATGTTTAGTATGCATCATTTTCAGTCGGTTTCACTTATTTTGACGGCGCAGTGGCTGAGCGATTGGATTGCTGCGCTGCGTGTCGCGTGTTCGATTCCCGCACGGAGCAAATATTTGTATGATCTACAAGTACTTGTTCCGGGTCTGGACGTCTGTGTAAGTAAGTTTATATGTTTGTAAACGCACCCACGACACAGGAGAAATTCCTAGTGTGGGGCAATGTTTTTTTTAAGGAAAAAAAATAACATTATCATTATCTACCTAACTAATATTATAATCGGAAAAGTATGGATGTTTGGAGCGATGTATGTTTATACGCAATCACGATCGTCAGAACCACCGAATGGATCACGATGTTTAAGCTCAAAGATATTCATCCGGACGCGACCACTCAAGCTGGTCGCATGCCAGAGGGTCATGGCTATCCGGATGATCCGGGGATACCGCACGATCGCCGGCGAATCAGCCAACCTCCTAGCAGGATTGCTGCCCTGGGATCTGGAGGCGACTGCCCTCCAGCGCGTCTATGAATGGCGCGTGGAGGCGCAGCGTCGGGGCGAATCCCCGCTGCCTCGACAAGTCGAGGCGCGGCGGGAAGAGCTCCGGCGCGATCTCAGGGCAGTATGGAGGGAGCGACTGTCGCAACCGAGGTCCGGGCACGCCGCAATCGCGGCGGTAAGACCCCTCTTTGAGGAGTGGCTGGATAGGCGTCACGGCGTCCTGACCTACCGCATGACGCAGGTTCTCACCGGACACGGAAGTTTCGGGAGGTTCCTGTGTCTGATAGGGAGGGAAGAAACGCCTGGGTGTCACCACTGCGAGGATCGTCCGGAGGACACGGTGGAGCATACGGTGCAGGACTGCCCCGCTTGGGCAGAGCACCGCCGTGTCCTCACGACGGCGATAGGCGGAGACCTCTCGCGCCCGGCATTGGTCGAGGCCATGCTGCGGGGCGAGACGGAGTGGGAAGCGGTCGCCTCCTTCTGTGAAGCAGTCATGCTCGTGAAGGAGGAGGCGGGCCGCCTGAGGGAGAGGACAGCGTCCTCCCTCCACCCCAGCCGCAGTGGTAGACGCCCACGGCGTCGGACGTCGCAAGACGATCTCCGGCCACCGTAGGCGCGGGCATGCGGGCAGCGAGTAATGGGCGACTCGCTGTCCGACCATGGACCATGCCCGGGTCGACGGCGCGTTGTGTTCCACGCGCGCCTCAAAGAGTGTCAGCATAGTGACGGGGCCTGTAGAAGGCCAAAGCCTGCCGGGATCGCGGGACCTAGGGATTACCGTGACCCCGGTACGTAAAGGGCTATTGAAGGACACCGTGGATTTTAGTCAGTACAAGTCTGACAGTCCCTCCCGCTCTGCCCTGGGTGGGAGGACTCATTTGATGATTTTACCACGATAAAAAAAAAAAAAAAAAAAAGCTCAAAGATATTCGTAAATTACCTATAGTCAGAAACATGGTCGCGGGACTAACGAATTACCGTGACCCCGGTATGTAAAGGGCTATTGAAGGAGACCGTGGATTATAGTCAGTACAAGTCTGACAGTCCCTCTCGCCCTGCCCTGGGTGGGAGCACTCATTTGATGATTTTACCACGATAAAAAAAAAATAGTCAGAAACATATGTAATACCGATAGATTTGGCATTGAAGAGTTAGTTTATTTTTTGACCTATCTACTCCAGACGTCGAAATCGTAAACAAGATAAAACGCTATCAACATTTTATAATTTTTAAAATTGTAAAACATAGTATAGGTACTCGTACTGCTAACAATAATTTCAATTAACTATTTGACAATCGATAATTACATAAATTAGTTACCTACGTTATTATCTAATGTCAAATAGTTAATTGAACTATGTCTATAATACAAAGCTAGACGGTTCAACGATTTTAAAACAATTTATAATAACGTGATAAGAGTTCATTTACATATAAATAAATAATTAAGATATAACATTTATCTCTTTAGTTCTTTCGTCTTCATTAAAGTATGTTGTTTCTTGACTTTTAGTTCAAATACTACATAATTATATATCATTGTTTTAATGCAATATAATAGGAACGAAACTATACAGGATTATTTGTAAAACATTAACAACATTTCATTAGCTAATTCTAATGGGAAATTCATAAAAAATGAAACATTTTTAGATTGTTAAAGATTTTTTTAGATTAGATTATTAGAATACGTTGTCCCACACTAGGAATTTCTCCTGTGTCGTGGGTGCGTTTACAAACATAGAAAGTCACATACACAAACACCCAGACCCGGAACAACTACTTGCACATCATACAAATATTTATTCCGAGCGGGGATTGAAACCGCGACACGCTGCGCAGGAGTCGATTGCTCAGCCACTGCGTCAACCGTAATACGTTGATAATGTATGAAAGGTTTGGTTTCATAGTACAAGTTGTTTATAACCATAAGCAGGGGAACAGTGTTTAAGACGGGGAAATTACATACTTAAGGCAAACGTAACACAATACTAACGTAGCGCAAGCGCAAATAGGACGCCATTAACAAATGGCGTCCTATGACCGCTTGCAAATGACGTCCTGATGGCGCTTGCGCTACGTTAGTGTTGAGTTAAGTATGCCTAAAGAGCGTATGTCTCCATTATACCTCGCGTCCCCGTCTTATACACTGATCCCCTACTTTCAGGTACCCATGAAAGGTTGTTAATGTTTTACAAATAACTCTGTAAACTCCCTGCGGAAAGCAGAAGGGACTGTCAGGACTAAAATACACCCTATTCCTTCAATCATCTTTTGAGTTCAAGGACCGTGGAAACCTCTAAAGCCTTTGCGCTCGAGCAGCCGAAAAGGGGATGACAACAAAGTTAGGAAAAGGCTAAACAAATAATGATGTTTATACTGGAGATACTAGACAGATAGCGATCTAGAGCGATTATGTAATTCTTGGTCTATTATAATAAGTATATGAATAATTATAATGATTGCATCCATAATAACTTCGCAGTAGTTTACGTTGCACTGCGCAAGCGCAGCTCGGTGTATTGTGCAAGTAAATAATACCGCCTTATGAATTTTAATAGGACGTAGGTATGGGCAAGGTTATTCATTTAATCTCTTACTATTTACAATTTGCTTTATTTTGTTCGAAATGCGTTGTAGACTAAACTTTAGCTTGTTTTTCCCATCTTAAAGAGACTGCACGTGTAAAACTAATAAAAGTGTTGGAGCATTAAAAATAATAAGAATTGGATAGTTCATTGAAAGTTAAATATGTAATGCTAACTTAAAACTGAATTATGGCAGAAAAATAATAATTTCAAATAAATTTTGTTGCAGGCAAGAACCACTTTTTTTTTATCGTGGTACAATCATCAAATGAGTCCTCCCACCCGGGGCAGGGCGGGAGGGACTGTCAGACTTGACTGACTCAAATTCACGGTGTCCTTCAATGGCCCTTTACGTACCGGGGTCACGGTAATCCGTGAGTCCCGCGACGCCGTCAGGCTTTGGCCCTCTACAGGGGGCCCCGTCACTATGCTGACACTCCTTGAGGCGAGCAGTAACGACTGTCAAAGATCTACAAATGACAGCCGAGACCAACGGCTTTACGTGCTTTCCGAGGCACGGGGGGAACTCGCTATGACAGATGGTCACCCATCCAGCGCGGCTTAACCCGGAAGCTCGGCCTGTGCGACTGTATTTATTTAGCCATGAGCCACTAAATAAGTACATACTATGTATATTACGTCGATCTGTATAATATGGTGTATGTAGTGCACTATTTTCACCACAACCTGCTGTGGAATAAGGAGTTTGCGCCAGCAAATACTAAATTGTAGCTAAATGTGTTTATATGAAAAAATCTTCATGATGGTGCAAATTTGTACTCCCACAACTACGCGCGTGACTCACGGTGCTGCGTGCGAACCGCCTATCTGGTTATTCTGCATGGTATGTAATTTCCTGATCATTCCTAAGGAAGATGACTTACTTAGATTTTTGTTACTCTTTCACGCAAAAAATACTGCCCCCAAAATCACGCCCTTTTTGAGGGCATGAAGAAAGAAGGAAGGGACATTTTCGATGAAATTCGTTTATATCGTTAGTCCCTCAGCTGTTGGCACAAAGAACCTGCACCGACTTATGCGAGTTGGTGGTCGCCACTCAGTCGCACCCTGAAGGGGTGCTATCACCAAAAGTGACGGGTTTTGTCGCTTGTTACAAGACCCATTTGTTTCCATCTGGCCCCCTCCACAAGACGACGAATTCTAACTGCCTATGAAACCCTTACATAGAGGTTAAGAGGAACACAACAACAAACCTTAGCTAGATGGACCAACGACCTTCAAAAATATGGCTGCGACAGACTGAACGAAGGATAGAAGGATGTGGCGCAGCCAAGAAGAGGCCAATGACCAGCAATGGACTTGGATAAGCTGAGTTGATTGAATACGAGACCCCTGGGTGCGACAAGTTGTAAGATTTTCGAGCTACTGAATTACAGTAGCGAAAAGCAGAAGAAAGAAAGAAACTTCTTCTTTAGACAGTAATGCCTGTAAACGCTACTTTTCCAAGGAAATTCGATATGATCACCCATAGATCTATCTCGGCACGCCTACGATCATTACACGGTTGTACTGATCATAACTAGAAGATGTTTGGCGATGATTTATTTAGACACGAGCTCCTTTTATATTTCTTCAACACTCTTTAAAGTTATCACGGTTTATAATTAAACTTAAACTGTCACAAGTACGGGATGCCTTACGCGATTGTTAATTATTTGACTCTCGAAATTTCGACGCTGTTGCAAGCGTCATGTTTGCGGGTTGACTGGAAAACGCGTCTGTATGAACCAAACATTTTATTTTCATCCAGCAGCATTTTCTTGTTAGCCCGTGGGAGTTAAAAATAATAAACAATCATGGAAGATATAGCGTAAGAGATAGTTTTGCAGTCTTTACTAACTAAAAAGTTCAATCGGCGCGTGCGCAAACACTTGTAATTTATTTCCTTGTTTATTCTAGTCATCTTTGTAATCAACTCCAACTAAATGATACTCGTAATCGTAATTATGTTGCAAAAAATTGAGCACATCATTATAGCTATTATTATTTTTCTAGTTGAAAAAACAGCCATTTTTGTAGCATCGTTATTCATTATTCGCGGTCTCACAAACACTAGGCGTTCGAGGTCAAAGTAACGTTTACAAAAAATATTGTTATTCAACCGCAATAATTAGGTAGAGACGCCAGCACATGAACCTTCATCAATCTGTCAAATTTCGAAAATCAATTTTCAACTTTAACACAAAACAAGAAGGTTCATGTTCGATTGGGAAAAGACAGATGGGGGTAGGCATCTGTACATCGATTACAAATCAAATTGAGAATATCGTAATCTTTATGAAGTTCCTGATGTTTTTTTTACAAGACAGGTTTCCTTTGAGGAAAAATGTTTTACTTTGCTTTTGAGTTAAAGACTGCAATAACTCACGTACGTGTGATTAATTGCAGTTACATAACTTGTAGGCGCTATTTATTTTAATTCTTTGCTGCTGTTGGTTAGCAGTCAGTGTGTAACTAGGTGCGAGCTTTTTTAACTACGCCGTCGTCTGGCCAATTGTGGCCCTGGGCTGCCAATGTTTACGCCCTGTGCCTCGGCACCGTTGGCACATCTCTATTCTCGGTTAACTTTTGGTCAGAGTGCGAAAGCAAGCTTGGGCAAAGGTAAAGACCTCTTCTGTTGTAATAAACTATCGATAATGATTATATTTTGAGCGATTTTTAACCGATTTTAAATTTAACGAGGTTTTCATTTCAACTGTATTTTTTTATGTTTGTTACCTTATAACTTTCGATTGAGTAAACCGATTATGATGATTTTATTTTGTTCGATTTATTATAATTAGCTGTCATTTGGTCCCATGCACAATTTCTTTCAGTTTAGTTTGAGTATTTCTTTGTCTAGAATTTTGGTTGAATTTTTGAACTCAAAAAAGTAAAGTAACGAACGAACATTTAAAAAGCAAATCAAAATTATTATTTTCAATTAAATTAAATTGAAGACACGTTATCACCAAAGTTTTTGTTGTAAAAGGAGATAAAGCGCAGAAAGGTAAACTTCAAATATAAATGAATTATAAGCACATTTTGATTAGTTATTTGAAGTAAATTTGAGAAAAAAAAATAGTAATCCAAAATTAAATTTCCAAATGAACGTCACCCTACCTTAAATTAGGTGTAATCAATTAAGTAATTACTGAAATTGAAATGTAAACACCACAAACGTACCTTCTTGGGTACACATAAAAGTCCTACGTTTGTTTTATGTACTGAACAGAAAAGGGACTTAGTAATTACCGTGGTCACGTCACGTTGGTGTCAGGGCGTTTGTCATAAACGAGTAGTACGTGGAATGCAGTTACTTTTATACCTGCTATTGTGTTTTCCCTTATTTGCAGTTTAAGTTAATTTAGTTTTATTTACTATAAATGTCTATCGTTATTTAGTCGAGCTAAATTTAAATGTTACTTCATTGTTAACATAAAAATTCGTATGCCGCTTTATGCGGTGAATATGCTGTACTAACCATGTATAACACCTGTATACCTACCATATTCTACGAATAAATATCTTTATCTTTATCTATAATATATGTAAACCACTATAATATATGTAAACAGTTAGTAATATTTAGCTGTGTAGGGGAATAGTGTATAATACGGGGACGTTAGGTATAATGGGGACATACACTCTTTAGGCATACTTAACACTCATTCATTTGCAAGCGGCCATTAACAAATGGCGTCCTGTTGGCGCTTGCGCTACGGTAATATTGTATTCAGTTTGCCTTAAGTGTGTGATTTCCCATTATACCTCTCATCCCCGTCTTATACACTGTTCCTCTACTCACTTAGCAGTGTTGCATGCACAGAAATCTTAATAATACTTATTATTAAGATTTCTGTGGTTGCATGTAACGTATCAGATACTGTATCAACTTGCAAGTGGGTACGACTCGTTCGAGCACACTGCGAGCCGCCTTTGTGTTCGCAGTGATACCGCCACTCGGTGGGTCACTGCGAGCTTACAGCTCTCAACACATGAGCGGTTCGCAGCGAGCCCGTGCCTACGTATTCACTTGATACCGTATCTGAAACGTTACATGCAACACTGCTAAGTGAGTACCCAGCTTTATAAAGCTAGAAGTTTGTTTTGGTTGAACGCACTAATCTCATGAACTCCTGGTTTGAATTTCCAAAAAAAAAAGTGAATAAAATATCTGATGATCTTACTGATGAATTAATTCTTGGTTTTGGGCGAGAAGATGTTCCTCCATATCCTTACCAAGCCTGGATATTTTATCTGCCACAGTTCATAAACAAAATACAGCGTTTAGAAGATATCTTAAAAATAAAATAATGTAAGAAAAGCTAATGACCGTCTGGGTCATTTGCCACAATAAGGAAAACAGTCCATTTGCCGTATTACATATGATTTTACACAACATTGTGTTATTTAGGTGAAGGTCGATTAACTGCTCTCAAATAACGGGCAAGTTTACAGTCCGTAAGTAAGATTTTCAAAAAATATTTCACTCGTTTTCTTCTTTTGGAACTAAAGTCGAAATTAACGAAAATACGACGCTTTTTAAATTCGCAATACGTCACTCCTAGGTATAATTCTTACTAGTTCTGACGTCACGAGCCAGATTCATGTTTTGATACTTTAATATTTTTCAATATTTTATAATTAGTAAAAAAACAATGTGTTTACTATTTTTCAAATTACTGTATTCAACGGACTTCTTAAAGCAGTTTATTGATGCATGCATATATTTATACACTAGCTTCCGCCCGCGACTCCGTCCGCGCGGATGTCGGTCTTCGCGTGGATGGTTTATTTCTCCATTTTGAGAAACTCTGACAATGACATCTTATAAATATCTATTGGACCCAAATACGGCTAAGCCTATAATAATTAAGAAGATCCCTCTATTCAGCTACTGCTGTTGAGCTCGAGTTCTGTAGTAACTGAAAAATAAGTTTTTTTTTTCTAAGTATTTTTTCAGGATAAAAAGTTTCCCATTTTATGCCCAGGATAATAAGGTATAATTGTACTAAGTTTCATCGAAATCGAACCGTTAGTGTTCACGTGATGCCTGCATATACAGACAGATAGACAGACAAAAATTTTTTTAATCACATATTTGGGTTTGGTATATATAACACCCCCCGCTATTAATATTTGCAATGTTCAGAATTGACCCTTCTACAGATTTATTAAATGTATAGATAGATATAGAATAGAAGTATAGATTTAAGGTACCGTGAGTTCATTAGTGTTAATCAGCTTAGTTTATAGCTTTGTGACAGTCTTGTAGGTATGAACGGGTTTTGTCACTATTGCATGACAGTTTGACATGATAGAAAGGTGAGTTTATTATGTGTATGAAGACTCCTTCGGGGAATAGACCTGCGTGATACTTTGTCGCGTTTTCTTTTGTTTCGTACCCGTTTTTTTTTAAATATCTACCCACAAAAGCGTGGGTGTACAAGATTAGGGTTGTCAGATCTGCTGGCGTCGAATCCGAAAAAAAAATGAAAACATTTTTTTAAGTAGTAAGGTGTTTTTTATTGTTATTATTTATATAATTTGGTTTAATAAATACATTTATTATTTATTTACTTATTTTTGCGACTTCATTGAAAAAAATAATATTTAACGTCCTTCTCTAGGAGTTTCTACTGTATCGTGGGTTTGTTTCCAAATAAAGAAACTCACGAACACCCAGGCCCGGAAAATCTACTTGAAGATCATACAAATATTTGTACGTGAAATGATATGGTTTCTTTTTTTAAATATTTAATTTAAAGGTGTGTGACATTTCAATAAAAAAATAACAAATCGACAAATAAATCCCTTGGCAGACCGACGAAATATGGAGGCAGACTAATAGGATCCCATTGGTTACCCTTCTGGTACGGGATTCTTAATATCATAACTCAAAAAATGCTCATTTCTCAAAAAATAATTATATCATCATCAGCCTTTAAATGTTACCACGGCTGGGACACAGGGCTCCTCTCTGTGAGTGGGAGCGGGTCATAATCCAACATGCAGGCCCAGTGCGGGTTCATAGATGTCACGTCTGTATAAATGTCATGTCTATGTGACAATGTCTGTCAATTTTTAGTTCTAGGACTTCCTTAGGCTGGTTTCCTCATGATATTTCCCTTTTCCCGTTTTGAGAAAAGCGGTGATAAAATAAATTACAAAACTAGCTGGGATTGAACCCACGATCTTCAACTCGTAAGCCGGGGCCGATACCACAGGGCCGCTACTGCCCCCTTGTAAAGTACATTCAGCGCCATCTGTCCTATGACCTTTAAACTTTGCACGATATAGGGCATGTCCGACACAACAAGTACTATGCTTCTTGTGGCAGACTGATGAATAATCTCAAACTTATTTAGACAGATGGCGGGACTGTCGGCATTTAGTTCAATCGTGAAAATAATGATTATATAATTTAAATTATTTTGATTAATTTGAATAATTAATTTAATTCGAATTAATTTAATTAGTTACTTGATTTCATAAAAAACAATTATAAGGTGGGTGGACCATGGAAGGCCACTCTAACGAGTAAACGCTTTTTATTTGTTTATTAACTGGATAAATGAAAAAAAAAACGACGGGTTGCACTCTGGGAGTGCCGGCAGAAGTGAAAACTTGAATAGTAATTGTTGGAAATATCTTGTGAACAGATTTTAGTAAAACTCGCAAAAATTTTTGACTTTTTATTTCAATAATTTTCCAATGTGACGTACATCTTTTATAAACAATGTTACCTAGCAACGAATGTATCCAGCATACAAACTTCTTTAAAAGTAATAAAGTCACACGGACATTCACGCAAGCGCCCTGCGCCGTCCTACGCTTTTTCGGTCAGGGTCACGTGTCCTGACGCGAGTTTAAGATTTTATACCCATTACAGAAAAGTGCTCAACGCCGCTAAAGAAGTTTTCACTTCAAAAACAAATTATCAAATAATACTTTGTTTTATTGTGTACCATATAAATCACTTTTTTTTTAACCTAGCTTTAATCAGTATTCATTAAACTTAAGTTTTGTTAAGCTCTTCCAAATGGCCTTGCTAGGAACAAGGCTCCTTAGAAGGCCATTATAATAAATCAGTCATTTAACACTAAAAGTTAATAAATAGCGATTAAATCTACAATAAAAAGAAGTGGTTTATATATTACGGAATAAAACAAAGTATTACTTAAATATTTGTTAGTTTCATTTATCCAGTAAATAAACGAATAATAACTGTTTATTTGTTAGAGTGGCCTTCTATAGTACACCACCTTATTTTAACGTCGCCGATTTCCGATATCAATGAAGCGAGGGACCGTACTCCCAAAATAGTGGCGCGAGCGTTTCGCCGCCGCGTCTGTGATTTCTAGTTCGATGGATGTTTATGTAGATAGAAGGAATTTGTCATCACATGGCAATAACTACGAAATTTTAATAATTGGCCTTCGAAGGAGCATGGCCTTTCATGGTCCACCCACCTTACAAAGAAAGGTACTAATATGTATAACAAAAAGGTTGTAAGTTTGTTTGTAGGTAGATCTCTGGAACTTCTGAACTGGTTTTGAAAATTCTATCACACTGGTGATAGAATTGTGCCTTTTACTCGTAAATAATGAAGCTTACTACTGAGTAAGCTTTATTATTTACGAGTAAAAGGCTTATACAGTTGCCAATAACAGGTGAACCAACATTCACGAACATAAGTGGTAACTTAAGCTAAAAACTAAATTAATGTACTAAATAATAAGTGGAAATAAACTATAAACTAAAAAAATATGCTTGGCTAAAAGTAAAATAGAATATTCTTATCTCCTGCTCAAGCAACAGAGTAGATAAAATTAATAACGAACAATTTTATCGCAATTTCTTTAGCAACACTGCTAAACTGTCGTTTTAAGATCCCGAGATGTTTGCAGTTTATTTACTAGCAGCTTATTTACTAAGATCACTTGCCTGTTCTGTCGGAGATCTAAATATAAATTATTTATTGACCGACGTTCTCGTTACATTTTTTTTTTATTCATAAGTGAATATACTTTTAATTGAGACTGTTTAAATTTTATTTGGTTAGTAAAACAAAAGTCCTAATGAAAGCGATAACGAACCGATACGAGACGTCAGTCCGATAGTTCTGTCACGCTATCGGATCGCTTTCGCTTTTCTATGTGACTGGATGCAAACAATTCCATACAGTACAAATAAAAACGCCTCGCTTCGCATTCGCGACGCATGTTTGTTTGACAAAGGCTTAAATGCGAACATACGGTGGCGGGAAATCGCCTCGCGACGTCCGATAGCGTGGGCGTCTTCCGCAGCGGTGGGAGCCCCCTTTTTTATCGTGCTAAAATCATCAAATGAGTCCCACCCACTCTTTGAGGCGCGCGTGGAACAAAACGCCCCGTCGACCCGGGCATGGTCCATGGTCGGACAGCGAGTCGCCCATTACTCGCCACCCGCATGCTCGCGACTACGGTGGCCGAAGATCGTCTAGCCACTTCTGTCGCCGTAGGCGTCTACAACTGCGGCGGTGGGACCCACCCTTCTGTTCTTTAGTATTTGTTATTATAACGGCAACAGAAATACATCATCTGTGAAAATTTCAACTGTCTAACTATCATGGTTCATGAGAGAAAGCCTTGTGACAGGCGGACAGACAGACGGATGGACGGAGAGCACAGTCTTAGTAGTAAGATTTTACCCTTTGGGTACGGGTCCCTAAAAGTAAGTACATTCTAATAACAACTCTATGATAATTAAAGTAAACTAATAATACTTCTTCTGTAAACAGAAGTAACAGCTTCTCACAATAGTTTACAACTATGAACTGAATTCGAAGTTTATTTTGAAACACGCCAATCAACGCCAATGGAAACAGAGTACAACACCCTTGCGTAGGCGCACTTTAACAATGGATAGGTCAACATACATGCACGTTTTAGTCGCTTAGGCGCCTGGGTAATGTTATGACTTATGACGTGCCATAGAGCACGGAATCTAGGAAGATAGTTTTTATTTTTTTCAGAACGCGCTTAAAGCTGTCATATTTTACAGCATGTATCAGAAAATATTATTCAAGGATGGCCAATCCAATATTTATTTGTTATTTCTCCGACTATCCTATTAGTCCTACTAATATTATAAACATGAAAGTTTGTTTGGATGGATGGATGGATGTTTGTTACTCTTTCACGCAAAAATCACAGAACGGATTTGGATAAAATTTGCCATTTGGTAATCAGATAGACTATAACCTGGATTAACACACAGGATAGTTTTTATCCCGATTTTATGTTCCCGCGGGATCATTTTCGATTAATAGCGGGCGGAGCCGCTGGCAACAGCTAGCCTGTTTATATTTTCAATTTCATCACAAAAGTTGAAGGTTCATGTTACATTGGAAAAATTTGTCAGATTGGGGCAATTTGATGTGCAGACAACTGAACAAACGTAAAGCCGTAAACGCTCAGAAAAAAAAAGTTTCGTCACGAAATGCCGCTTCTACGTCTGCCTAGAAGTTTCTGTACTCTGTGGGACGTAGAGTAGATTAGATACTGATAAATGTTTTTGAGAGATCTGATTTTTATTATGATAGACTGCTTACAATATTTCTGTTAGTAAATCATATCCGAGTTTTGAATTGAATGTGAAATAATGCAAACCAGTAAGTTTTGAATTCATGTTTATTTTTAGTCGGTCGAGATCAAAGAATGCTCTGGCCTAAATCTAAATCTTTTATTAGTTTTCTACGAGTATCACTCTGATTTTTATCATGAAACTGTGTTGTGATATTTATATTTTCAAACTCAGTGAAAATTTCACAACTCATGTTGTAAAAATATAAGTAGCTTTTCTTGTCTGTCTGTCTGATCGCGCTGTTATTCGAAAGTAATGAAATTTTATGCGGTTGTTGACATCATTTATATAATATTTATGTTTTATTCATAATTATTTCCGAGAATAACTAAACTGGAATGTATGTAATGTATTAATTTACATCATTAGCATTTAAAACATACACTTTTTAAAACATAATTTGATATTAATACCAGCTTGATACCTTCACGCATTCCTGAGAAAAAGGGTCTTGACAGACAGTCAACAGAAAGTATTGAAACACGGAACCCTAAAACTAATGTTTTACCATGACATAAAACCGCGAACAAACTTTTATAGTTCGACCAAACTACCCACTCGTAAAAAAAAAAAACAAGATATTATCGAACTCTTTCACAGAACCGTGCGAAGACAATTTTCTTGACTGCCTGCAAATCCTTGGCATAGGCTATTAATAAAAATTATTCGTATTCGTTATAAATCGAGACACGTAGGCGTTATTCTGAGAAAATAACTCATTGTATGCACGATTTTAACCGTCATTGGATTAACCGGGTTTATTCAGAGTTGAATCGGTTCTTCAACTTAAAGTGCAAAACGTTATTATCGTCAGTGAATTTATTTTTATTTTTTTTGTCACGGCGGACGTCGGCTAGTCATCATTTATTCCAAACTAGCTGTTGTCAGCGATTTCACCCGCTACAACTCGAAGAAAATTATCATTATAGGGATAAAAACTATCCTATGTGTTAATCCAGGTTGGTCGCGGGATTCACGATTTACCGTGCCCTGGAACGTAAAGGGCTATTGAAGGACACTGTGGAATTTAGTCAGAACGAGTCTGTCAGTCCTTCCCGCTCTGCCCTGGGTGGGAGGACTCATTTGATGATTATACCACGCTAAAAAAATGTGTCAATCCAGGTAATAAACTATCTATGGAGGGACTGTCAGACTCGTACTGACTAAAATCCACGGTGTCCTTCAATAGCCCTTTACGTTCCGGGGTCACGGTAATTCGTAAGTCCCGCAAACATTTTTACTACCTCACCTATATAGTTAAATCAGACATAAATAAATGAGATCTATATTTTATCCTGTGGCATAAATTAAGTAATTGACTTTATTTTATATTCTAATAATTAACAAGCACGAATATATTTTTATTTACCCGACTACGGCAAAGCCAAAAGGAGGGTTATGATTTTGACCGGTATGTATGTTTGTATGTATGTATGTATGTATGTATGTATGTATGTATGTATGTATGTATGTTTGTTTGTTCCCTCATAACTTCTAAACTACTTATCATTACATGACAAATGAGGTCTCGTTAGAAGCGTCTCAGTTGTCCGCTGGTTATAGGGTAGGTGAGGTGTCACCAAATCCAATGTGGCGCCCTCTAGGGGATGAGAAGTCGTTACCGAAAAAAAAAATTTTTTCGTACAATATCGACATGGGTATCAAATTAAAGGGCTTGATGAGCACATTTGAAATATATATACATTATATAGCTTTTACCAGCTAATTTTCTGTTTTTAACAGTGTCAACATAGGAATCAAATGATAAATCTTAAATTCACAACTAAGAAACTATACATAAATTACTATGAATAATATAACCCCAAAATAGTGTAAATAAAAAATAAGTTAAAAATAACTAAAACCCGACTACAAAAAAATCGCGCACTGAAAAGTATAAAACAAGAACAAGCCGTGGTCGTATGCCACCTAGCCAATCAAGATTGTGTGAAATAACCGCAGGTGGCATACGACCACGGCTTGTTCTTGTTTTATACTTTTCAGTGCGCGATTTTTTTGTAGTCGGGTTTTAGTTATTTTTAACTTATTTTTTTTTGCATTACAAATAAGAAGGAACGTGTTATTTTAGGAGCATCGCATTCCGTTATTTTATAGGTTATTTTTAGTCCTTTGAATGATCAGCAGTAGCGTGGCTTAAAAAATTGAAAACAAATTGGAATATCAGTTATCATCTGGCTAGGCTATTCACAACTATAATGGAGAAAGAGAAGGAGACTTCATATTTTCAGTTGAGGTCATAGCAGACTTCTGCAATTTTTATTTATATATTTTACACGGAGTGACTACAAATCCACGACCCATTTAGTATTGGGTATGATGAGCCATGTTGAGGAATTCCCAGATACAACTTAATTATTAATATAGTGGCGCAGTGGTTGAGCGATCGACTGCTGCGAAGCGTTTCGCGGATTCGATCCCCGCACGGAATAAATATCTGTATGATCTGGAAGTAGTTGTTCTGGGTCTGGGTGTTTGTGTATATGAGTTTCTATATTTGTAAACGCACCCACGATACAGGAAGTAATTCCTAGTATGGGGCAAGGTTTTATAAAAAAAGTCCCCTCTCACACCAGAGGATAGCCGCATTTCGCACACGAAAAAGAGGACTTGGTAACTGTTGTTCTTGGTAATCTATCCTATGTTTAACAAAGACATTCATTCGATTTCATTAACACGATACCTACCGTTTGGTAAGACTAGTCGCCAAATCCGAAGTGGCCTGTGAAGGTCTGACTGTCGGTCGACGTCGACGGTATTTTTTTTTTCCCAGTTAACAACCTTATTTCCAAGACACGGACAGGTGTTTAATACATAGTCACCCATCCAGAAACAAGCGCAGCTGAACTTTGGAGATCTATCATAATTGTATTATTTTCTCACCATGTCCTGAGTTTATTCCCTAAACCTGTGGCTTTGTGATACATGGATTTTAAATAAAAACCGCTAAATAGTGGGGGATAACCCAATTGTTTCAAGTTCTGATTCAAATTCGCGATATCAATGACGTGTGTCGTTTTATTTCAGTCAATGTTAATGATTTTTAATTCTGGACATTGATTCTATGAAAAAATATGTAGATACCTATTGTTCGTATGCAAATTACTTTGCCAAGCAGGTACTTTGTTTTTTTTTTGTGAGTGGCATCTCGCAGGTCAACCTAGAAGAGGACCGGACAATACTGTGGTACCTTCTTGAAACTACGACCCTTCGCACACAACGCGACGCAAGTCTTTGATACTTTACAACTTTGGCATCCAGGTGACTATCGCAATACAAATCCATAGAGGTTCATACACAGACACGCGACAATGGATACCAAATTCGTAAGGTATCTGAGACTTGCGTCGCCTAGTGTCCGAAGGGGCTAAGGCCTCCCAGCTGGGAGCTTAAATACTAAGCGACCACACGCTAAGGACATCCCGACGAACGACGGTCGAGGTACGAACCTCGGCCTAGGGCGTCGGTGAGGGGAGGACAGCAAGCTACAGGCTGAATCTAAAAGATATTAATATATAAGGGCCAATTCAAAACTACAGGCTTAGCATCGCCGGCTGTCTCGAACAATGTGGAAGGGGGAGCAAATCCTTCGTTGAAAACTTTAACCCATTATAGCCTTTGCTTGAAGAAATCGGAAGCAGCAATTAAATTAATGCAGCCATGTAATTTCGATGCATGTTTATAAATTAATGCATATTAATGTGATTGCAAAGTCTACATAACTGCGATAAACGGGACAACGCAAACAAATCATATGTATAATCATACTTTAAATACTTACCAGAGTCAACCGGGTACTTCCGGTATTAGTAGAACTTGTCAAAGTTGGCCAATTCTATAATTTTATATAACAATCCCACGGAAACCAAGTCTAATACTATAAGGTAATATTCATGTTTTTGTATGTCAGTAACAACCTGCATTACATCACACAGATAGTATAGTAAACTATTAGTTAAAATTTTGTACATTATACATTTCTTAAACAATCGTTAAAAAAATAGGGTCTTAATGGAATGATTTACTCAACTACTGATCACACAATTAACCCTAAAGCGCCCAGTTGGTATAATATTTTCCGATATCTTTAACAGTAATTATCATCATGTTTCAGCCAATTTACAAACTTAAAAACTTTAATAATTTACACTTGCTCTTCCTTTATGAATCACTCCGTACATTGATGAAATTAATGTCGAATTATACAGTTTTAGTTACAACAAACAGTTTTATTCAGTATTAGTTATACAGTTTTTGAGTTTATCGCCTTCAGACAAACAGACTCGCCAAACGTACGTCTTCTCTATTATTTCAATTTAGAATAATAGTTGTCTTTTTGTTTTAATTGGAGAGATTATTTTTATTAGTGTATTCAAAATTTGCAACATAAACGGAAACTTTTAAAGAAGTCTATTTTAATGGCAACTAGCCAGCCATAATAAAGTCAATTAAACGGTGATGAAAAGGTCGTAAAAGATTTTATAGGTACCTACAATAGACAGCAGTTGCCATTGCTGCTTCTGCAATTGCAACAGTGTTATCTTCTATAATTATATTATATCAACTTTAAGGCTTATAGACTCCATGAACTATAATTATAATAAGAAAAAAAGTAATAATAGCGTATTGTTAAGAGGTTCCTCTCTCAGGAGCCCTGACCACCAGTAGCCCGGACCCTGTTCACGGTGCTGGAGGACTGACATTGTTTTTTTTTAATGTTTTTATTTCTTTTTTGTAAAATTATTTAAAAATGTAACAAGTAAGTGAAAAGATGAAGAAATAATGAAATACACTTTTTTTTACAGAAATAAATGCAGACGGACAGATGGACGATGGAGTAGACATGTCAACACTTTTACACGTTGTCCTTTTTACAAACTAGATGAGGCCAAGATGGTCTTCTGAAGAAAGAACCACACATATTTAAGTGGACCTGTCCAGTCAGTTCAAGCATTTGTCCGTTATCGTGTAGTTCGACTCATAACTCAAGGTATTCCGGTGTGCTGAATCTGTGATTGCGTGTAGAATCTAATGACTTTAGTTTTCTTTTTTCTCTTCATTTCACGTCGAGCAACCTTGTCTGGGTGTACTCCATAATTTGTTAGTCATTTGTTCAGAAGGCAGATGCTTCTAAAAAAAACTAAATTACGAATTCTTGGGACGATAGCTAAAGATAGAACGCGGTAGCACTCTTTTACTAATAAACAAATAACTATACTACTTACTACTGAGATTGTGACAGCCGTTCTTTTTATAACAGATACCAATGCCAAAGTAATAAAATCTGAAGAATTTGAATATTTTCGAATCAACAGAAAGTTTTGGATTTATCAATGGCGCCAAAGTAAATTGCGACGTAAGCCGGCTTTTCATATTTATGTATTAATCGATAAACCCGATTATCTGACTAGTCGGATAACTGTCAGTATAGGCGTCGACTAATCGAAATTATGTATTTTTTGTCAACAGATTTTGTCCATGATCACCCTTTCTGTGGTACCAAATAATTTAACTTAATTCGTGTGCGCGAGGCAAACATGCCCAATATAGAGAGGTTTGGAGAAAGTGAGGCTTTTGCCGAGCAGTGAGACAAAGAACAGGCTATGGAAAAAAAATTAAAGTGAAATAAAACTTTTGAAAACAGAAAAAAACTATGATTGCTTGGGTATTTCGTCGATTGGTCCCGCTCAAATTACTGCGGATGCGATAAAATGCATCACGGCACTTCATTAGCATAATAGGTACTTATGAAACTTTATCGAATAAAAGCAGGTATATCAATGTTAATTGATATACCGCTTTTATTCGATAACCCACTGTCGATTTTTAAGGAGTCCGTTAGGACTCCTTAAAAATCGGGGTCAGAGTAAATTGGATTGCATAATCCCAAATCGAATGGCGCTTATAATAATAATTTCAACAGGTTTTTAAAGAGGTGTATAATACACTTCTTTAAAAACCTGTTGAAATTATTTGCGTAAGTATGTAGGCGAACTTACTACAATTTCCAAAAATGTGAGTTGCAGAGTTTCTATACAATTTTATGAATGTAATTTAGCTTCTTGCCAGCCTAGTGTTAATTCAGATTATAAACTATTCGTATACCAAACATTCGATTCCAGTAGTTTTTGAGTGAAAGAGTAACAAACATCTATCTATCCGTCCATCGATCCTCTTCCTCACAAACTTTCTTATTCATTTTGTTAAGATGATGGTAAGCTCAAGTTGATCCGGTTTTAGTTAGTAGTTATACAGACTGCATTCAATTAAAAAAATGAAAACAAAAGAACGCAGTGCTTTAAAAAAATCTCCAGACAACAATGAATGAAGGATCTCTGCTGACCAGCAACGTAACACTGCTTCGATAACTCCCCAATTTTTTTATACTTTGCCTCTTTTACATAAGCAAGACACAAACTATTACATCTAAAAAGAGCAATGAACTGCATTGAACCGTTACGGATCAATTACCCCGACCTTGACTGATCTGACGGTATGCAACCTTCTTTTATTTGTTACGTTCCGGTTAGCATCGTCAGACAGTAGACTTTGAGGGCAAGCTTGAATCATATGAGAAACGTCATTAATTAATGTTTATAGTAGTGACGTGAATATCCGACTTCTTTTTGTTATCGATATTGGTAGGTACCATTATAGGAATAGTATGTAAAAGTAATGATTATGTAAGTGTGCATTCAGCTAGATAATACATTACAGCAATGCCTTAGGCCTCGTTCCTGGACACTCAAACGTCAAGCGGCGCGCCACGCGGGTTGGGTTGCCGAATAAATATTCTTGCGTATTAGAGCGTTTAAGAGGTAGCGATAACAGTTGATGAACACTCCCTCTCTCTCTGACACCCCGCGAGACGCGTCGCTTCACACCCCGCGAGACGCGCCACTTGACGCCCCGCGAGACGCGCCGCTTGAATCCCCGCGACCCGCGTGTCCATGAAGGAAACCTTAGTGACAACTGCGACAACGGGGACTAACAAATCCCCAGGTTCGAAAGATAACACAAGCACTAAATAACACTAATTAGAGGATATTAAGACACATGCCAATTACTATAATTTGTCACCAATGCTATATTTAGGAACGGCATAGACGGGCTCAGTTTGAGAGGCAATGGAACAAAAAAGACTGATTCATTGTTGATGAATTACAATAAAATTAGTAGGTATAGAGACATTCGTATGCAAATGTATGGGCATGGGGCAAAGCAGGCTTCGGCTCTCGTATAAGTCAAATCAACGGGGCTTATAGTACCCGAAAAATTCTCCCGCCTACGTGTACGAAATGAAATAAGGTGATACAAATTACAGATGTGCAATAATCCAACATTTTTGTGATTTTCATTTTTAAGTAAAGTACATAAGTTCTTTAAAAAAGAATTGGATTGTTGTACATCTGTAATTGGTACCACTTAATTTAATCATATGCCAAATTACATAGCCGGGAGATTTTTCTGAAGTCTCCATACAATAAATACCTCGTTGATTGAAATGAAAAGATTTAATGGTAAGATCAGTATATATTTTTTTAAAGTTTATTAATTGAATGATAAGTATATAAAATTAAAATACACACATTTATGTTACAATATCTATGGTTACAGCAGGGACAGCCGACAACATCCTCTCAGCATCCTGTTATTGGCATTGTGTTATCTCCGTTTTATCCTTGGCTTTATTAACTTAATATAAATGTTCTCGCAAGGTTTAATGCAATGACATGTTGCTATTTTTAGCAGTCTGTTGTTGTTTATAGAATTTACAGTTTGCCTTACGTTTTATTGCCAAGTGCCGCGTCCTTTTCATGCGGTTTAATTTTTTTTTTGTGTGGTAAAATCACCAAATGAGTCCTACAGCTTTAAGTGGAGTGGGAGGAACTGTCGGATTCTTACTCACGGTTGTACTTTGTGTTCCAGAACCAAGGTATCATAGACAGTCCCGCGACTGGTTTCTAATTTTGTGAAAGCTCTCTCACTCACTTTTACTGAACTGATTCTTATGAAAGTTTTGTTGTACACAAGTGAGATTCTTGTGACAATACAAAATATAGGTCATTACTTATTAGGTATTGAAAATAAACATATTTATGCTGTGTATAAATGTAAAAAAAGTTGTGTTTGGAACATTTTTTTTTTTTTGCGTGGTAAAATCATCAAATGAGTCCTCCCACCCAGGGCAGGGCGGGAGGGACTCTCAGACTTGTACTGACTAAAATCCACGGTGTCCTTTACTAGCCCGTTACGTACCGGGGTCACGGTAATGGAAAAGTCCCGCGACCCCGGCAGGCTTTGGCCCTTCACAGGCCCCGTCACTATGCTGACACTCCTTGAGGCGCGCGTGGAACACAACGCGCCGTCGACCCGGGCATGGTCCATGGTCGGGCTGCGAGTCGCCCATTACTCGCCGCCCGCATGCCCGCGCCTACGGTGGCCGGAGATCGTCTGGCGACGTCTGTCGCCGTGGGCGTCTACCACTGCGGCTGGGGTGGAGGGAGGACGCTGTTCTCTCCCTCACGCGGCGCGCCTCCTCCTTCGCGAGCATGACTGCTTCGCAGAAGGAGGCGACCGCTTCCCACTCCGTCTCGCCCCGCAGCATGGCCTCGACCAATGCCGGGCGCGAGAGGTCTCCGCCTATCGCCGTCGTGAGGACACGGCGGTGCTCTGCCCAAGCGGGGCAGTCCTGCACCGTATGCTCCACCGTGTCCTCCGGACGATCCTCGCAGTGGTGACACCCAGGCGTTTCCTCCTTCCTTGTCCGACACAGGAACCTCCCGAAACAGTTGTGTTTGGAACATTAGTGATATTTGGAAACACATTAATTTATAAGAAAGAAATACAAGAAATCCTTAAATTATGAAGAAACAGAAAAAATATTGGAAATTGTTAAGTAATTATGTCTTATCAAAATTAAACATAGAATATAAAATATAATACAATAGTAAATAAGTAAATTAACCTAATTTAGTTTAGATGAAATTCATGTTGCACAAAGTTGTGATATCTGAATTACATTAGAGCGGAGAGCCGCCGAATCCCGAAATACGAGCTCGTCTCAGTTTGGGAATCAGTGTGCTATCTCTTATTGCCCCACTGTACAATCATCTACCCTTATATGTACCTATGTGTTGCTATCATAATTACTTATTGTACTATTTTAAAGAAATAAAATTATTCTTATTCTTATTATTATAAATAGTTTTTTTTTTGTATAAAATTGTGACTTGAAATCAAACTGGACCAAGGTCAAAAGTGAAATTCTGTACAATCTAGATAATACAAACTGACTTGTCACTCGAGTAACTTAATTCGATTCTTTAGAAAATAATATAATTATTATTACGTAAAAAAAATCTAGAATTCCGAATATTACTGCAAAGAAAACTTTCGTAACAGATTGCGGAATTATGTCGGAGGTCAAGACGATGTCTTATTTACTAAGTGAATGCAAACACACAGATATTTTTTTGCATTCTACATACATAGGCTCACATCCATGCTACATTACAGATCGCACTTGCTACGATCCTTACATTTTTTTTTGCTTCGTCTATGTTCACACATTCTTTTTTATACTACGCTTCGTCTCGTGCGTGAGCTCGTGGCTAAATAAATACAGCCGCACAGGCCGATCTTCCGGGTTAAGCCGCGCTTGCCGAGGTTGGTCTGTGGATCGGTGACCATCTGTCATAGCGAGTTTCCTCCGTGCCTCGGAAAGTACGTAAAGCTGTTGGTCCCGGCTGTCATTTGTAGATCTTTGGCAGTCGTTACTGTTAGTCAGAAGCTCTAAAGTCTGACAACTAGTCTTACCATGGGGTATCGTATTACTCAGTTGCTGGGTTGTGGAGGTCCGACAGGCAGTCGCTCCATGTAATATACTGATATCCAGCGGCATCTGGTTTGACTGGAAGCCGACCCCAATATAGTTGGGAAAAGGCTAGGCAGATGATGATACGTCTGCTTGTGTACATCAAAGTTTAAATTGCCAATTCCATCTCTATATCTCTACCCATCGGCCATCAGTTAAGGGCTAGTGAAGGACACCGTGGATTTTAGTCAGTACAAGTCGGACAGTCCCTCCCGACCTGCCCTGCGTGGGAGGACTTTGATTTGATGATTTTACCACGATAAAAAAAAAATCGGCCATCAGTTCTTATGGCCCGCCCACCGCCATTTCAACTTGCTAATTCGTTGGGCTATATCGGTAACTTGGGTTCGTCTACGAATCTCCTCATTTCTTGACGTCTGAAGAATACAACTGATGCTGCTAGCCTACTTCATCCCACTGATAGGCAAAGGCCCTATGACTTCCAGTTTTCGCATTCCAGGGCCAAAGTGGACTACTGATCGTACAAGAACTCAAGCAATTATTATCTTCATTTAAAACATTCCTATGCCTTATTTAGATCGATAATATTATAATAAAGAAATCTTTCTACTTTCTGTAATTTTCGACAGAACAATTAAACTCTAACGATAAATAAAATCAAATCACTTTTTTCAACTAGGCCAATTACAGGCAATTTGAATTATCAAAAGTCATAAAATAAAACTAGTACTAAAAATGGTTATGGTACTACAGTCCCAGTCACAAGACATAAAAACTGTGAAAGTACCGTAGGTGCCCATTCCAATGCATAGATCTCTATGGAGAAGAACGTGCAAGAAACTCCATGGACACTCTTTTTATAGAGCTCTTCTCGTTGCTTGTTGGGTGATCTTAAACCTTTGTCAAACAGAATGGCGTGGCGAATGCAAAGCGTGACGTTTTTATTTGTAATGTATGGAATTGTTTGAATCCAGTCACATAGAAATGCGAAACCGATCCGATAGCGTGACAGAACTATCGCACTGACATCTCGTTTCGTTTCGTTATCGTTTTGGACTCGCCTGTCTGTTTGACAAACGCATTAGTCTCTCTAAAAGGCCAGCAGTTAAAGAAAATGTCTCAGTTCCCAGTTACAGTCCAGAATAAAATATATCTGAAGGACAAGGATGAGCCTCTCGACTTCGACCAGGGTATTTTTACACTCATTATGGTGGGTTGCCAGTAATTCCCCAGAAAAGCTCTATCGAAGAAATGCAAGTATCTAGTATTCATTAAATTAATGCAGAAATGTAGTCGAATCTGTTTGAAAGTCTCTTAATCATGTTTTACGATACCCATGGGTTACCTTAGTCTAATCACCTAGCCTTTGTCGTGACGACTAAACCACGGTTAAAATATTACACTTCGTTTGTTGATAAGACAAGTTTATTTCTGCTTAAATGCACGTGTGGTGTCAAGCGTGAATAAGCTTTTCCACGAAAAAAAAACCGGCCAAGTGCGAGTCGGACTCGCCTTTAAAGGGTTCCGTAGCAGCAAGTAACATTATATAAAAGTTGGTTGTAACTTTGAAAGATTAATTGCGGTTTACTATTTATGACGTATTAAAAAAAAATGTAAGTTGGTACGCACAATATTGAGTGATTTACCATGTTATTTTAATATCATGGACTTCTTATAGGTTTTCCTATAATCTATAAGGAGAAAACTAATTTCTGTATTTTTTTCAAAATTTTAGGTTCAGTAGTTTCGGAGATAAGGAGGGAAGAATGGTCAATTTTCGTCTATTTTCTTGAATAACTTGGAAACTATTTATTTTAAAATTACAAAAAAATACATTTAAGATCTTCTCAACAAGACCTTTCATTTGATATGCCACACGATGCAGTTTTCAGATTTTTTTTTTTTAATTTTCCCCTTCCCCCCCAAAAATGACCCCCCATATACAGATTTCATCTGCTCATGTCACACTTCTGTGTTTGGGTCACAGGAATATGTGTACCAAATTTCAACTTAATCGGTCTAATAGATTCGGAGATAATTGACTGTAAGCGACGGACGGACAGACACACGAGTGATCCTATAAGGGTTCCGTTTTTGTATTCAGACGTACGGAACCCTAAAAACGAAATATATATCTCTCTGTTAGGTTTTCAAATATTTTGTTGGGTTTTTTTTTTGTTTCGTAAACAAAAATTGGCGAATAGACGGCGGTTTAATTCATATTACCTCACGCCGTGGTATAATTTTTAGTGAGTTCTACCGTCATAAGACGCCACTGCTGAGATTTGATGCATTTTAACTTTGTTATTACTCCCTCTTCAGCCAGTTGCAGTGTAGTGCTGGACGTAAGCCTCCCCTAAAGAACGCCAAAAATCCCTACTCATTGATATAAAAAAATAGATGGATACATGTCCATCAACTTTTTCTTCAATACTCTAACTGACTGACTGAATACCTAGATTTACAATTAGCATTCAAACTATTTTGAATAAACGTCATTACAAGAACCAGATAGAAAAAAATAAATTAAAAGTATAATTACCTCTTGAATGTACCACTTATTATCTTCTTCAACAAACATTAATTGACAAGCCTTTCCATAAAGCAAGTCGAAACTATGGAGGTCCACATTTTTTTTAAAGTTAGACTTGTAATGCGTGTCTACGCCATGATTTAGGAACACATCCTTTTCCGGCACTGCTGTACAATTTCTGCCCACATAAACAGATCCTGGACGACAACATTTTCTAAAACAATTTTTGGTTTGGCACAAACACCCGAACTTTTTAATTTCACCGTCAACTTTTTTCGTGTACACATATTTTGGCGGGAACACGACGCCATCTTGCACTATCGAACCGTCAGCGGATCTTTTCACGTCACTAATATCGACACTTTCATGGTCTAAACACGGCTGTTCACTCGCGCACGCAGCTACGAAAAATAGCAGAAGTAGGAACATTTTATTTAATCGCGGAAAAAATAGTTTTGATGCCAACAAGTACGTTTACGATCTAAAGTATTTGTAATCTATGTTTGATACCGACGACCGGCTCATAATGTTGTACGTATTGCACTGACCGGCAAGCAAGCAAATTTTATTTATTTATATGAAGTTAGTTAGGGCAGGAATTCATTAGAGGGAAAATTAATTGTTCTATATCGTACCCTAGCGTGGCGTTCACACTGGGTTCCCGAAATTTTAAGGTTTAGTAGGTCAATGTTTTTCTAAAATTAAATTAAAGTGACTTATGATCTAGTTTAGTGCGATTAACCACTAGGTTAATGAAATGTCGTTGTGCGCTACTGAAAAGTTTAGCTACTTAATCATATCAAAATGACACAGTTTGTATTTTCAAGTATTTAAAATGTTTTTGGGGTGTGAATACTATATAATGTACTTAAAATAATGAATTGGTCTCCAGTGAAATAAAGTTTTACCAAAGTGACTGTGTGTTTTATTTTTACTTTGGGGATTTTAAGGTGTATAGGTACCTACTTGACAAATATAACTGCCTAGTTTAATTTCAGAAGTTCATTCTTTAAACACAATTACCTACATAGTAAAACAGTTAGTATTTGTTCAGAAATTAATTAGTTAAAATTAGCGTACAAATCTGAACAATAAACTGGTAATAAAAAAGCACTTGAAAGTGCACGATTATATTAAAACGAGATTCATACAGTATTTTCCATACGATTACCTACTCTTTATCTCTTTTAAAGTCCAGGCAAGACCTTGATTAAGCCACGAGGGCTATGCCGATTAGTCACCAGTACAGTATTTAAAAAAAAATGTTCAGATTTCAGTGGATCACCAGGCGAGATAGTGTCCAAACGAGAGGCTACCTTTTTTTTTGCGTGCTAAAATCATCAAATGTGCAGTGCATGACTGCCCCGCTTGGGCAGAGCACCGCCGTGTCCTCACGACGGCGATAGGCGGAGACCTCTCGCGCCCGGCATTGGTCGAGGCCATGCTGCGGGGCGAGACGGAGTGGGGGGCGGTCGCCTCCTTCTGCGAAGCAGTCATGCTCGTGAAGGAGGAGGCGGGCCGCCTGAGGGAGAGGACAGCGTCCTCCCTCTACCCCAGCCGCAGTGGTAGACGCCCACGGCGTCGGACGTCGCAAGACGATCTCCGGCCACCGTAGGCGCGGGCATGCGGGCAGCGAGTAATGGGCGAATCGCTGTCCGACCATGGACCATGCCCGGGTCGACGGCGCGTTGTGTTCAACGCGCGCCTCAAAGAGTGTCAGCATAGTGACGGGACCAAGGGATTACCGTGACCCCGGTACGTAAAGGGCTATTGAAGGACACCGTGGATTTTAGTCAGTACAAGTCTGATAGTATGGGTGGGAGGACTCATTTGATGATTTTACCACGATAAAAAAAAGGAAACATACCAATGATTGCTGGTATTTTTAGCTATGTAAAAATGTTAAATAAATATTCTAGTCTTCAATTTGGCATTCTCATTGAATAATAAGCATTTATTTGTATCATTTATTTTGTATTTTCCCTAAATACTTCGACGTATGTGCACAAGTACTTGTGAGTTATGGTTGATATGAGTCAGTGAACTTGAATGTATTATCTGACATATTTTTTTCCTGGATTCAGGTACATTACATACAAAATATGTATTAAATTCCTGGGAAATAATTAACTATTGGTTATTTCATTTTCAGGGGGGAGAAGCTAGGTGGGGGGAGAAGCTAGGGTATGTTTTGGTGGGAATCGCTGTTGGTGAGACCAGCATTACCTATAAAGTGCCAAAAATACTTTCTGCTGTACTCGTGGCGGAGTACCGTATAAAGCAGAGCCCTAGCCAGTCCGAGTCATCCACGTCCCCGTCGTTCTCCCTGGGACCTGCTGCAACCGCGCCGCCGCGCGTCTGCCACCTCGAGTTGCAGCTGAGCTAACGGATGCAGGGCGAAGGGCGAGTATCCTGCGCCTTAAAACAGAATCATCTCACTAGGGAGGATACCCGAAACAAAACCGAGCACATCCGAAGGCTCTGAAGCGGCAGCCCCGCTATCGGAATAAGGCATAGTGGGCTAATCACCCGCTTGCCCGACAATTATTTGATTCCTGAAACTGAAACAGAAAGAAACCGGATCGATCTTTTACCGACGACTTTTGGCATGAAAAAACGGACACGAATTGCTTATTGGAACGTACGTACGCTTAGCGATGATAGCCGACTAGCCCAACTAGAACCAGTAATGCTTGGCTACAACCTGCAGATACTCGGTCTAAGCGAAGTGAGGAGAAACGGTTTTGGTGAGCTGAGAACGTCCAGGGGCTTGACTTTACTGTATTCAGGTAAAGAAAGTGAAGAAAATGTGCGCGAGTATGGCGTGGGACTCCTCCTTTCAAATGCAGCTACGAATAGCCTCTTGGACTGGAAACCGATCTCAGACCGGATCATTTACGCCCGCTTCAACTCAAGAGCCCGGAAGATCTCCATTGTGCAGTGCTACGCTCCAACCAATGCATCACTTGACGATACCAAGGACGACTTCTACAACGCCCTCAATGCCACCCTTAGGAGCATCAAGAAGCAAGACATCGTCATCGTCATGGGGGACCTGAATGCAAAGGTTGGGAGTGTTAACACTAATCGCGAGCGACATATGGGTACACAGGGACTTGGAGTATGTAACGAGAACGGGGAAAGATTTATTGAGTTTTGCCAGAACCACGACCTTACCATCGGAGGAACATTATTCATTCATGGCGACCACCATAAGTACACGTGGAACTCTCCCGATGGGGTCACCAAGAACCAAATTGACCACCTTGCCATTAGTTCCAAATGGCGTTCCTCATTGCTCGACGTCCGCAACCGCAGGGGCGCCGATATTGATAGCGATCACCACCTGGTGGTTGCTGAAGTCCGGCTTAAAGTTGCAGCAGCCCGTGCGGCTAGAGGTCCCGGCAAAATTGGAAGAAGGTTTGAGGTGAGCAAACTGCATGACTCAGATACGCGTAAGACTTTCCAACTCGAGTTACGCAATCGCTTTGCTGTGCTCGATACTGGACCGGACTCGTTGGACGAGGAGTGGAACCGCATCAAAGTGGCCTATACAGAGACCAGCTCCGCCGTCTTAGGGCACAAATCGACTCACTCTCGGGAAGACTGGATGTCAGAACGCACATGGAACCTGATCGAAGATCGCAGGAATCTTCATCTGCGACTGCTTGAAACTCGTAACAACGTCATACGAGCCGACCTTGACACCCAATACCGTCAGAAACGCAAGGAAATTTATCGTAGTACCCGCAAAGATAGGAGGCAGTGGGCTGACGGTATTGCTGATCGTGCTCAACAAGCTGCAAACAGCGGTAACCTGAAGGAGTTGTACAAGGCTACCAAAACCTTGGCAGGTCGAAGCATATCAAGAAAGAAGCCATTGAAGGACAAAGATGGCCAGCTCGTTGTGACGTCAGAAGGGCAGCTATTACGCTGGCGTCAGCACTTTGAGGAGGTCTTCCGCTTGTCAGCTACTTCGACGTCTGACGCACCGCAATTAAGTTCCCCACCATCCCGGCTTCTCGACATCAACACGGAACCACCGACAGCCTCAGAAGTTGCGGAGGCAGTCCGCTCTTTGAAAACAGGCAAAGCACCAGGACTCGACCTGATAACTGCGGAAATGCTACAAGCCGACTTATCCTCCGCCGTCGACGTCCTGACGCCTCTTATTGAAAAGATCTGGACCGCCGAAGAGCTCCCTGATGATTGGAACAAAGGTCTCCTTATAACTGTTCCTAAGAAAGGGGACCTAAGCCAATGCGATAACTGGAGAGGTATTACGCTGCTCTCGATTCCCTCTAAGGTTTTCTGCAAAATCATCCTGGATAGACTGTCGAAGGCCGTGGAGCCTCTTCTACGCAAGGAGCAGGCTGGTTTCCGGAGGAACCGCTCATGTACGGACCAGATCAACACCCTGCGAATTATTCTGGAACAGGCATCAGAATGGCAGAGGGAGGTATATCTAACCTTTGTGGACTTCGAAAAAGCCTTTGATACCCTGAAGTGGTCTAGCATCTGGTCCCGCCTTTTGGAAATTGGAGTGCCGCCGAAAATAGTCCGTTTGCTACAAAGCATTTACAAGAAGTATTCTTGTAAAGTAACTCACGACGGCCTCATATCGGATGACATTGCGGTTCACGCGGGTGTTCGCCAAGGCTGCCTCCTGTCGCCGCTCCTCTTCTTGGTCGTTCTTGACGGAATAATGCTTCGCATCTTAGAACACAGGCGCCGCGGCATAGAGTGGGGATTATCCAACGTCTTGGAAGACTTAGATTACGCCGATGACCTATGCCTGCTGAGTCATACCCACGCCGATATGCAAGCGAAGTTGAACGACCTAAGTCAGGAAGCGGCAAAAACAGGGCTTAAAATAAACATCCGGAAGACCCAGGAGATAAGAACTGGTGTGATGAATCGCTCACCGTTGCTGATTGGCACAGAGGCAGTGGAACGCGTCCACAAATTTACATATCTCGGGAGCGTCGTGTCCGAGACTGGTGGTAGTGAAGAGGACATCGCTTCACGGATAGCCAAAGCCCGAGCTACCTTCGCGCAGCTGAGACCTGTTTGGCAATCGCGGAAACTGACCCGAAGGATCAAACTTAAGTTATTCGGGTCCAATGTGAAATCCGTGTTGCTTTACGGGTGCGAAACGTGGAAGGTCACAAAGGACATCTCACGCCAAATCCAAGTCTTCGTCAACCGCTGTCTTCGTCGCATTCTCGGTATTTACTGGCCCGAGACCATCTCAAACGTTGAGCTGTTGGAGAAATGCCACGAGAGCCCGATCGACAGCCAGATCAAGCGTCGCAAGTGGAGATGGATTGGCCACACGCTCCGAAGGGACCCCGACCATATTCCCAAACAAGCTTTGGAATGGAATCCCCAAGGGAAAAGAAAGCGCGGCCGTCCCCGTCAAACCTGGCGTCGCACCGTGTTGGCAGAAGCGGCGAGCATCGGATTGACGTGGAGCGAAGTGAAACGTGAAGCTCAAGATAGATCGCGATGGAAGACATCTGTGGACGCCCTCTGCCCCATCTAGGGGACATAGGACATTAAGTATCAAGTAAGTCATTTCATTTTCAGCTTTAAACTTTAGACAATTCTTTTGACTCGTTTTTAAATAAGCTTTCTGAGGCGTGGATTCATGTAATAAATAGCCTGTGATAGATAGACCTGATAGTGATGCAATCGAGAATAATTAATATAACTTGCAATTTAAAAATAACGGATCGCAATATTGGTAATAATATAAAGCAATACTATTCCGAAGAGGAGGCGATCTTGAACCCGATATTGGTAAGAACAGGTTGAACTCTCATTATTCTCCTGCCGGAATCCTATTATAATTTTTGAGGTCTGTCAGAAAAGCATTTCTATGTCTTTTTATATGTCAACTTCACAGTCAGTCAGTAAAAGGGTGACTCCTTTTACTGACACTGTCTATCTACCTGCCTAGCCTTTTCCCCAACTATGTTTGGGTCTGGTCGCGGGACTTACGAATTACCGTGACCACGGAACGTAAAGGACCATTGAAGGACACCGTGGATTTTAGTCAGTACGAGTGTGACAGTCCCTTCCGCTCTGCCCTGGGTGGGAGGACTGATTTGATGATATTACCACGATAAAAAGAGCCTTTTCCCTGCGGTCTGATGAAAGACCTTCAAATGGCAGGCGGTACTAACAACTTTATTTGTTTTCCGAGACACGAAGGAAACTCGCATTGATAGATGGTCATTGGTCACCCATCCACAGATCATCCCCGGCAAGCGCGGCCCAACCATTAGGCCTTACCGCTGTTACTATTAGCAACGAGCTCCTCTCAGTTTGACGTAGGGAACACAGATATTATATGAAACAAAAAACAGGTTTTTGTTTAATATTTTTAATTCGTTTGTTAGGAACAGCCCTGATAAATCTTTGAGCCTGAAGAAATCGCAATCTGCTTAGTTTTTTTGGAAATAATATTCCTCATTGTAAACACGGGCCTAATCGTACTCATTTAAATAAGGTGTCGGTAGTGTCGGAAAGTGTTGGTACTAACTTAATTGACCGAATTATAATGTGACAGCTCCTGAGGGACCCACGGAAAACTACTACTATTTGCTTATGGCGTATTCTTGCTAGTGTAAAACTAAATTTAAAAAAAAGGTTGAGACTATACTATTGTATTGTATTGTATAACGGGCTAGTATCCGCAATTCCACGTCATTAATTAAGATACTGTTACGTCGATTGAAGTGCGAGACCAAGTTATAAGGTTCTCGACAATTCTACTGAAGACTGTTTGGAACATTGATTTACCGGAAGTTTCTAAAAATTATGGGACTGAGTAGAAGTCCATGGATGTTTTCCAGAGCTTTCGAACATCTTCTCTTAACATGGGCGCCGATAGGGCCGGCAGTCAGTGGAGGCCTTAGAGTAATTTAAAGTATCCACAGAAAAGTCCGGTTAAGCAGCCCACAACCTCTTCTAGGTTTACCTGCGAGATGCCATACACAAAAAAAGCCAGCAGTCAGTCTGGTTTTGACTACGATCGAGGCGACTCGAAAGTGCATTCAAAGTGAAAATCTCGAAGTGACTTTTTAGTGTGTTCAAGTGTGTTTTAGTGGTGAATAGTTTTGAATCGCGTTTAGTGATTTGTCTGTCAATAAAAAATATTTGGTTGTAATTGGTGTTAAGTAATTTATCCCTTACCCAGGTCGTAACAATACTATACTATTTAAGATACTATACTATATTCTTTGCAATTAGACCTATCAGACTTCTTTCTGACTAACCAATGACTAATTCTAGTCAGCTGTTAGTCAGGATATTGAAATATCTTAGACTAATTTAAACAGGTACTTATTTGTAACAGGTTACAATGACGTACCTAGCTACTTAGTCAGGCAATTTTATGCAAAATTCCTTTGTGATTCTTATACATGAGATGTAATCACGTAAATGCAATTATTATGGTAAATATATTGAATAAGATATCAGAGTAGATGCAACAAACTTGTTTGAATTTAAGATTTTGCTTTACCAAGAAAGAAAATATAAATATGTTGAAATAACATTCAAATTACTAAAGACTAAAGCAGGAAGAAGAAAAATATTTTTTAATAAATAAAAAACTTTTTTAATAGAATTAAACAGACAAAAAGCACAAAAAGTCTAAAATCGGTGACTATGTTTTTTCTTGCCTTAATCTTTTTCCATAGACTTCCGAAAGAAAAGATTATTACACTTTTTTGTGTTGTTTTAGCAGTCTGTTAATTTTTTTTTGCAAAAGTTTTTTATTTTTACCTTTTCAGTGGGTACAGGCGTCATATTATGTTGTGTGATTACGTAAACAATGCAAAGATATGCGAAAGCAACAATCGCCGATGATTTGGAGGTATTCCTCGTAGCGCTCCCGTTTTGAAGCGCTCCCATCTAAGCGCTCCCGTTTTGTTCCTCCATGCGCTCCCAAAAGGAGCGCTTCAAGGAACGATTAAAAATATTAAAATTTATTTCCTCGAAGCGCTCCCACGTTTAAAAATAGGGAAAAGCATGAAGTAAACGTAATGAATTATATCGATAATGATTGCGATAGCAAC
Organism: Agrotis puta; assembly: GCA_943136025.2. Taxonomy (NCBI): domain Eukaryota; kingdom Metazoa; phylum Arthropoda; class Insecta; order Lepidoptera; family Noctuidae; genus Agrotis; species Agrotis puta. The sequence goes on from OW964178.2 coordinate 13,819,228, forward strand.
AAAACGCAATTTTACGTAAACAAAAGTTCAGGCAATGCTGGGTTCGTGTGAATTCGGTAAACGCGACTTTCTAGGATACAATGGGGAGGCGGGGTTACAGTTTGTATGTGTGTGTGCAGGACTCACGCGCCACGCGCGCCGCATCTTTAACTCTTAGTATCGCTATTTTTGGCAAAAATTAATTATAAAATTGTTTTAACCATTTTATCGATCGCAGGTAGCATCACCGTTGAGCGCAATACGTTACTGGGTCCCGGCTCAGAGCAGGTGATTTTAGTCAGTATGTGGTTTTAGTCAGTAAGAGTCTGACACTCTCTCGCCCCGCCTAGGACAAGGAAAGTCATTTCTACCATTGACATAAACGATAGACACCTCATTGCCTTATTCCTACGAAAAACTTCAGACAAAACATTGAGGTGTGCGGGGAGGGGGGTAGTAATGGGAAACATAATGGTAAGAAATCATAAGCTTTCTAAACAACGAAAAATATGATTAGGTGCATATGTGCGCGGGCATGCGGGCAGCGAGTAATGGGCGACTCGCTGTCCGACCATGGACCATTCCCGGGTCGACGGCACGTTGTGTTCCTCGCGCGCCTCAAAGAGTGTCAGCATAGTGACGGGGCCTGTAGAGGGCCAAAGCCTGCCGGGGTCGCGGGACTAACGAATTACCGTAACCCCGGTACGTAAAGTGCTAGTGAAGGACACCGTGGATTTTAGTCAGTACGAGTCTGACAGTATGGGTGGGAGGACTCATTTGATCGAAAAAAAATAGGTGCATATGTCGGCAGATTATATTCATCTATTTGGTGGACTAAAGGATTTACAATAAAACAAAAAATAAAATAAAATTACCAAACCCGTGCGAAGCCGGGACGGGCCGCTAGTTGTATATTATAACAATGTGTTCTACTTATTACCTAACTTTTTTTTTTTTTTTATCGTGGTAAAATCATCAAATGAGTCCTCCCACCCAGGGCAGGGCGGGAGGGACTGTCAGACTTGTACTGACTAAAATCCACGGTGTCCTTCACTAGCCCTTTACGTACTGGGGTCACGGTAATCCCTTGGTCCCGCGACCCCAGCAGGCTTTGGCCCTCTACAGGCCCCGTCACTATGCTGACACTCTTTGAGGCGCGCGTGGAACACAACGCGCCGTCGACCCGGGCATGGTCCATGGTCGGACAGCGAGTCGCCCATTACTCGCTGCCCGCATGCCCGCGCCTACGGTGGCCGGAGATCGTCCTGCGACGTCCGACGCCGTGGGCGTCTACCACTGCGGCTGGGGTGGAGGGAGGACGCTGTCCTCTCCCTCAGGCGGCCCGCCTCCTCCTTCACGAGCATGACTGATTCGCAGAAGGAGGCGACCGCTTCCCACTCCGTCTCGCCCCGCAGCATGGCCTCGACCAATGCCGGGCGCGAGAGGTCTCCGCCTATCGCCGTCGTGAGGACACGGCGGTGCTCTGCCCAAGCGGGGCAGTCCTGCACCGTATGCTCCACCGTGTCCTCCGGACGATCCTCGCAGTGGTGACACCCAGGCGTTTCTTCCCTCCCTATCAGACACAGGAACCTCCCGAAACTTCCGTGTCCGGTGAGGACCTGCGTCATGCGGTAGGTAAGGACGCCGTGACGCCTATCCAGCCACTCCTCAAAGAGGGGTCTTACCGCCGCGATTGCGGCGTGCCCGACTTATTACCTACCTAGTTATTATCGATAATTTCAGTTAGTATAGTCCCATCTCTATCCGAAAGTTAATCATGGGAGCGCTTAGAGGAAATAAATTTTAATATTTTTAATCGTTCCTCCAAGCGCTCCTTTTGGGAGCGCTTCGAGGAACAAAACGGGAGCGCTTAGATGGGAGCGCTTCAAAACGGGAGCGCTACGAGGAATACCTCATGATTTGCTATCATTTATTGATTGATGAGTTTCCTGATTTCTCCATTAGATCCTCACCTGATTACCATGATTTTTTTGAAAAGTTATACGTCACCATCAGTGACGTATAACTTTTCAAAAAAAAAACAGAAGAATTTTCCAAATCGGTCCAGGTATCATCTAGAATATTTTTTTAAAGCGTGGTAAAATCATCAAATAAGTCCTCCCACCGAGGGCAGAGCGGGAGGGACTGTCAGACTCGTACTGACTAAAATCCACGGTGTCCTTCAATACCCCTTTACCTTTCGGGGTTACGGTAATATCTAGAACATACATAAAAAAAAGAATCCGACGAATTTAGAAACTCATCCTTTTTCGAAGTCATTTAAAAACAAGACCTTGAACGTATCTTACTACTTCAACAACAGTCCACGATTAATCTTCTGAATGACGTCTTTTTGCTGCCAGACAGTATCACTATTCTTGAATGAAAAGTGCTCAACCGATACAAAAATAAAACACATGTAGTGTAGCGCCATCTCGCATCGAAGCTGGGAACTCTATCGAGACTGAACAAAATCATCAAACAGCGCCATCTATTAGAACTAAATTAACACTTTTCTTATCCATTCAGGCTATTTCAGGTTTTCAGTAAGGTCAGCTCACACCGAGATGCAATGCGGCGCGACGTGACGCAACGATACTGCAAATGTGTAACTTATCCTGTAGTAAATAAAGTTAGATTTCGAGTGGCTATTAAAATGCAGCGCGGCGCCGTGCAGCGCTGTGCTAAGTCGCGCTGCGTTGCGAAAAGTGTATCTTTTCGTGAAGGAAATAGAGTTCGATTTAGAGAAGCTCTATTGAAATGTACGCACAGCGGTTTGAGCTGACCCTTAACGTCAGAAAAACGTGAAATGTCGTGCTCGCTGCCTCTGGTACTATCGGCGAAAGCACCTTATATGTAATTTTGATCGTACCTAGTAGATGGCGTTTTGTAGTTTCTGCCTACTCCCGTGAGTAAAAGTTCAGGAGTTCTGGTTTTTTTGTAACTGGCATCTCGCAGGTCAACCTTGAGGAGGTTGTGAGCTTCTTACCCGGACTTTTCTGAGGATAACAAGGGACAGGCTGGATCTGGCTCATACGTTACTGTATAGATATATATTTTTTGATATTATAAATCATCCAATTCAGTGTTCTAAGTAAATAATGTTCCACTATGGTGGAAAAAAATAGAATAAAAATAAGTTTAGAAAATAACAGAATAGGGGTGTTAAAAGCACTTTCAATTTAGAGTTAATCTATTAAACGAATTGTTTGTCCTGCTTTGTCCACTAAGTGAGCTTTGCATAATTAATTTCTAGGCTTATACAACGACGATCCTTGTGGCTGATACAGCAGAAATATAAACAGAAGACCAAGTACAGACGCCAACAGGTGAACCTACCCGAATCTGTCAAAATCAATCGAATATGAACCTTCCACTATTGTGACAAGGTTGAAAAACCATTAAAGACAGATTGAGGTAGGTTGATGTGCTGTCTGTACAACCCGTCATCTAGTGGATAAGTTTAAGTTACCTAAGCGTAAAGAAATGTAGCGACAACTATCATAGTGCGCTTTCTCGCAGATTTGAAATTAATGTCCGGCTTTTAAAATTTCAATAAGTATCGCTAAGCTTAAACAATCATGGGCGACTCGCTGTCCGACCATGAACCATGCCCGGGTCGACGGCGCGTTGTGTTCCACGCGAGCCTCAAGGAGTGTCAGCATAGTGACGGGTCCCCCTGTAGAGGGCCAAAGCCTGCCGGGGTCGCGGGACTCACGAATTACCGTGACCCCGGAACGTAAAGGGCTTTTGAAGGACCGTGGATTTTAGTTAGTACGAAATTTGTCCCTCCCGCTCTGCTCTGGGTGGGAGGACTCATTTGATGATTATACCACGACAAAAAAAAAGGTTTTAACAATAAACACACTTCGACCACTCCAAGAACAAAAAGAAGGCTTGTTCAGTTTGAAAAAAACACAATATAATTATTTTCTCATTTATTATTTAATTACATGTAACTTTTTTTTTGTATATCATTTGTGGTTTCTGAAATCGTTATCGCTACTTCTACTTATGTTCTACCACAGTAAATTAAAATTGATAAAAATACACAACCGAGGCGAATTGATGATAACCAAAATTGCTATTGAAATATAAAAAACAAAACCGGAAATATAATCAAACATAACCTTGTATGGTGGGCCTTCTGCAGACTACTTTATAGTATAATACTATGGAACAACATTTACAGTTGATTCCAAGTGCTTACGCTAAATACAGTAATGGATGAGACGGTTTTTGCATACAAACTCTTTGGAAACATACTTCATAGATGTACGTACACAACACTAGCACTCCACCCGCAACTGTATCCGAATGGATTAGAATAAAATATATGCCGATATTACTCCAGAATAATGTAATTTTATAACAGGTGAAAGAATTTTTTTCGAAACACGTTCAGTAGTTCCAGATATTACTTCATACAAACGAAGTAATATCTGGAACATATATATAATATATATATAACTGCATGCTGTGCTGGTGAGGCTGCTGCAAGTGCCGAAAACCTCAAGCGGCGCAAATACACTGGCTTAACTTATAGCTATGTTTGAGCCTTTTGGTGTTGAAACACTAGGGCCGTGGGATCCGAGTGCCCACAAACTTTTCAGAGACATCGCCAAGCGTATAGTCGACGCCTCGCGTGACCAGACGGCTGGCCTATTTCTTGGTCAAAGGATCGGCATTGCCATCCAACGTGGCAATGCCGCCAGCGTTCTGGGCACTTTCCCCATTGACAGCGATGTGGACGAATTTTTTGACGCCCTATAATATTTAGTTTTAATATAGTCATTTTTGTAAATATTTTAATTGTAGTCTTTAAATATAGTGCTACTTAAGTACGTGTAATTAAATTCCACAATATATATAGACAATTATGTTTAGTATAAAAATGATATTAATAATATTCAACTATGGTATTTTCTGAAATAAGACCAAGTAAAAATACAAACGAAGTCACAAAGACACAAACTTACAAACTTTATCTTTCAATAACATTAGTGTAGGCAGGCATATAGATTCCACTCGTCATGAAAGTAGTTTAAAATCATTGAATATACAGGTTTGTAACAGTTTAAATACGGACAAAAAAATACCTATACAATAATATACATACTACATTTTAAAAGTAAAATATTTACAAAAATGACTATATTAAAAATTTATAGGGCGAATTTATCTGTATTCACAGGTTTGTTAAATTTAGCGATACTGCTGAAGCAAATTTGGACCTCATGTCCTAATTTCGATGCCCAGATTGGTCAAAATGTTCTTGGATTTTATCCTTCAGGAAATTTTCTATAGCGGGCATGCCAGCCTCATGGGGGTCCATGCCCGGAGTTAACACGTTGACAGTCCCATCTATTTTGTGTAATCTCGTGGTACGTCCAATAGCTTTTATAGTTTTTTTTTTTAAAACAGCTTTGTTCACACGTCCCTAGAAAATCATAGCTCTAGCTCACACGTCCAGCTCAGAGTGTTAATTACTTCTGCCCCACTCCTTGAAATATGCTGGATAATCCACGATGTGAGGTCAAATGAAATTGAGTAAACATATGAGCAGCATGTATTTGGTGATTGACATGGGAGCTTTTATATTAGACGATAACGACACCACATCGGTAGTTGATTCATACCTCCTCCTACTTCTCAAGTCGTATTCCTTATTACTGAAGACCCTTGAAAACATCTTTTTCCTGGTAATGATACGCAATCGGGGCCTATCCTTATCCTTTACTTTCATCCTTTGCTAGGGAAAATGAGCGAGAGCGGATGATAAAGTCAGTGACGATATCGTTACCGTTATCGTCTAACTAGCTGTTGCCTCCGCTTGCTACAACTCAAATCTACTCTATGCGTTAATCCAGGTTGTAAACTATCTGTATACCAAACGTCCGTCAAATCCGTGCAATGGTTTTTGCGTGAAAAAGTAACAAACATCCATCCATCAAACAAACTTTCACGTTTATAACATTAATACGATAAAGAAAGAACAATCATTTGTTTGGCACAAACTACGGTAAAAACACAACAAAATATTTTTTTTTTTATCGTGGTAAAATCATCAAATGAGTCCTCCCACCCAGGGCAGGACGGGAGGGACCGTCAGACTTGTACTGACTAAAATCCACGGTGTCCTTCACTAGCCCTTTACGTACCGGGGTTACGGTAATGGGAAGGTCCCGCGACCCCGGCAGGCTATGGCCCTCTACAGGCCCCGTCATTATGCTGACACTCCTTGTACAAAAAAAACAAATAATATATAGGATAAGATAGTAGGATAGGAAGTACCAAGTAGGATTAAAGCGCTCATTTTAGGTATACAGCGGCCATAAAACACCATTTTTACGAACTATCTTTTTTTGCCGATTGATGTCTACCAAAGACCAGGTTTAGCTTCGGCATTCGTCGGTCACTATTCCACTATTGATCTTTAGATTTATTACTTTCAGGTCCTGTTATGTTGACGTATCATCGACCTATAACAGTGAGTAATCGCAGCTGAGTCAGTGTCTGCGTCACGACTGAAGTCTTTTTGATGCAGCGCTAGTGTATATGTCATTAATTACATCAAATTGCATTACGGTACAAAACAATACAGTAAAAAAAAGGAGTAACTCTAATTTTCCCGCGCGGACTCGCGCATTACACCTGTGCACTTTCCCTGTGTCTATGGTATGTCTCTGCTAAGATTGGTCACCACGACCAAACACTAGGAGGACTATGGTGGAGGTTTGGTGAAAATGGAAAAAAATCAGGAAGGTAGGTACTGTTCACAAACATTATTTTGTGAAGTTGTTTGGGAAATTTGTATTGATGACAAGATACCTCTGCTCCAAAAAAACATGTCGCGATTTCGATTTCGGCACGAAACAAATATTTATATTGCCTAAAGTTAGCTGTTCTGCGTCTGACTGTTAGTGATTGTGAATTTAAATATTTGCTTACTAACACCCACCTTAGTGTGAGCCTACCTTGGCCTACACTAGGAAATACTAGGCACAGATACTAGGAAAATCTTCTGTAAGACATTCCTAGTATATCCTAGAGTGGGCCAAAGTGTTAAAGAAGAGAAAGGATGGCATGGCGTACCAAGCGGTTATCGTTATGACCATCAACAAGCAGACTGTTCAGAAACCTTAAATTTTATAATTCAGACATTTAAGATAAACAAACCTTTTTAGGCTTGTGTGAAACTAGCCTAACCACAAATGCAGTTACGATCGAGTAAATCTGTAAGCGTCTTTAAACAAGACAGGAACCAATGACTCATACTTAAACATTTGATATTCATAAGTTTTTGCTACTGCAGATGATTACTATGGAAATGTTAAACAATCTAATATCACAGATAAAAAAAAAACATAAGCCGTCGAAATGTGATCATGAATGAGTTCTTAAACATTCATCAAGGATTTTTATTGTTTTTTGTTCTTCATATAAGTGTACATCAAATAGGCGATGATATAATCTCAAACAATATGTATGTATGTATGCTAGTCAGAACTGGCATTGTTTATTCATTGGAATTCCAATAGAATTTAAATGATCTATAATGTTGTGCTTTGTATGGAAACAAAATTATGCAAGATCGTTCGCTTACGGCAAAATCTTATGGATCTATGCCTTTGTCAAACAGACAGGCGAAAGCAAAGCGTTTCCGAAGCGATACCGAACCGAAGCGAGACGTCAGCGAGACGTCGGTCCGATAGTTCTGTCACGCTACGGGATAGCTTTCGCCTTTTGTATGTGACTGGAATCAAAGAATTCCATACATAACAAATAAAAACGTCACGCTTCGCATTCGCAACGCTTGTCTGTTTGACAAAGGCTTTATTGTCTTGAAGCATTAGCACGAGTAATCGCGTCTTTATGAAGTACGGCAACTTTGACACCCATTTGATAGATCAAATTACTTCTCCATTCAGAAATTAGAAGCGCTTTTTCATTTTCCATATCAATCACGTCCCACACACATACACCATATCTTTTTTTGTGATCACTAGTTAATCTGGCATCTTTTTTTTATTTTGTAAAAAAAATTAACTAGTTTATTGTTTTATATTCTGAATCATATTTTAAACTTTAAGAGTGTAAAAAACGAAGAAATAAAATAGACCGTAACAAAAAAGATTTAAATTTTTCAATGATTACAAGCTTCACAGTTCGTTTTACGTTTAAGTTCGGTTAATGACCTAGAATTTATACTAGTTCTTCAAGGTTAATTGTAGTTTTGATTTACTAATATATGTATCTATGCAATTAGAGATAATGTAGCATCATAAAATCATAACTATAAGTAGGTTTGGAGCAAAACGTAGGGTCTACGAAATTAAAGAAAGGTCTACGAGACGCCTACGAAATGTGCTACGAACTTTGCTACGAGAGATTGCATTGCATCTAATGACAAAATTATAAATATTTTGGTAAAAAATATGCATATTAAGATCCCGAGTCGGGCAAAAAGTACCATTGGGTTTTTCTATAAGAATTCCTCAGTAATTAGCAGTCCGGAGTTTAGAAGATGGCGCTATGATATCCCCGTGCCTCAGAAAGTACGTGAAGCTGTTGGTTCTGCGCCTGATCTCTCTCCGTTCGTGTCGGATTGCCGTCCCATCGAGACTATGAGAGTAAAAGAACAGAGAGTGCATCTGTGTTTGCGAACATACTTGTGCACTATAATATATCGAGCGCAAATCGATAATGTCCGTTGAGACTGGACGCCGTGGCCGAAATCGGTCAGGAGAACCATTATGATCATTACTGTGATAACGCATTTTGATATTATCCAGATCCGTAAACAATGCTTGGAATTACATAAGGTCTTTGTTTCTAATAATAAATTTATCCGTGGAACAAATAGTAATAAAATTTATTCAATTGCAATGATTTCATTGACTTGTATAATTGACTACCGTTTGTGTAATGATTGTTAATATTGATAACAGTCTTCAGGAATGTGTTTGCTGCCTCGTTATTATCGTGGTGACATGAGCATGAGGTCCTGAGATCGATGCCCATGTCAGGAATCTGAGTCTAAAATTAGGGCTAGTTGTCAGAAATAGACTCGATGTCATGTCATGGGACTTTAACGTAACTGGGAAGATATGGGTGTACTTTTAGGTACACTTATCTGCCTTACCTGTATTCTACTATGCAGTAATAGCAACTTGAAGTTAAAGAAATTGACTGCTCCAATTCGTTAAGTGTTTAAACTGCTCTTGCGTATATTACATGATATACTCGTGCTCGAATAACTTAATTCGACAGAGGAGTTTGAACATTCTTGTAGGAAACTGCACCGGTCTAACTTTCGCCAAAAAATGAAGTATGAAGAAATGTAGATACTTATACTAAAATTGTCTTTACAGAAAAAGCGCTGAAATTTCCCAGTATTTTATGGGTATAAGATAGTTTCCCAGTATTTAATGGGATTATATTTCTCCATTTTATCCCACTTAAAATAATAACTATTGGAATTCGATTCTCGAATTTAGTTAACATAAAGGAATATAAAAGCTGCCCCTTTTCTAGTATAGGTAGAGACAAAAACTACACGATCATATATCTTCGTTACTTAGAGTAGGCAAGGTTTTGCAAATTAATGGGACTAATTTGCATTTAATTTAGTAGATACAACCTACTAAACTACTTAATGAAAATTAAATACAAACATTTGCTGTTCCTGAAGTGAAATGTTCACAAAAACAAAACTAGTGTGTTTGTTGGTTAGTCACGATTGGCAGGTAGTATTAAATTTGTTATCTGTGGTAGCTGTGAAGACAGGAGGAGGAGCTCGTGGCTAAATAAATACAGCCGCACTGGCCGATCTTCCAGGTTAAGCCGCGCTTGCCGAGGTTGGTCTGTGGATGGGTGACCATCTGTCATAGCGAGTTTCCTCCGTGCCTCGGAAAGCACGTAAAGCCGTTGGTCCCGGCTGTCATTTGTAGATCTTTGACAGTCGTTACTGTTAGTCAGAAGCTATAAAAGTCTGACAACCAGTCCTACCATGGGGTATCGTATTACCCAGTTACTGGGTTGTGGAGGTCCGACAGGCAGTCGCTCCATGTAAAATACTGATATCCAGCTGCATCTAGTTTGACTGGAAGCCGACCCCAATATGGTTGGGAAAAGGATAGGCAGATGATGCTAGCTGTGGAGACAGTTTAAAAGGCTTCACGTAGAACATTGTTTGGACCAAAATAAATACCATTCAACTATGATGAGACATAAGTCATACGAAAGCTTTTATTTTAATGTACCCTTTAATTTCTTCTTAATTGACTGAGTCGAAATAATAAGCAAAAATTGAGTTTTGGCGCATCTTGGGTTAAACATTGGCACGATGATTTTCAAATAGGTGGTTTAAGCACTAAAACGGGTTATAAGTTATGTCATATATGTTTCGGCGAACTTTATTTTAAATACTACCTGTTGCCCGCTGTTTCACTCCCGCTGCTCTGCTCCTATTGGTCGTAGCGTAATGTTATAATAGCCTTCCTGGATAAATGGACTAACTATATCTACTATAGACGGCATGGTTAGCGCAGTGGCTGAGCAATTGGACTGCTGCGCTGCGTGTCGCGGTTTCGATTCCCGCATGGAGCAAATATGATCTACAAGTAGTGACTTCGGGTCTGGGCATTTGTGTATTGTGAATTTATATGTTTGTAAACGCACCCACGACACAGGAGAAATACTTAGTGTGAGGCAATGTTTAAAAAAAAACTGACACAATCATTTTTAAATTCGGACCAGTGTCAAGTCTTCAGCTTATATTATATTATAATTTTTTTACTATTTTCTTATTACATCTATTATTCCAATAGAATCGAGAATCATTCAATCAGAATCTTTAATAAAAATAATTATCATTAACTTTTCCAATCTTATGCGTGCTAAGACAAAACAAAAACAAAGAAGACAAAATTACCCAGACATTATGCTTTGTTGTGAAGCAGATTACATCAGGGTGTGTCGTAAAGCCTTGGGTAAATATCGTCACGATGAAGGCTGCCCTTAATTTGGACAAGTACTTAGGGTGTTTGATAACCAAACAAAGTACTTCGTTAGTGATAACGTTGAAGCTATGTAATTTGTCACGACACTTGCTGACAATCGTTTTCATCCTTACAACTATTATAAATGAAAAAGTTAGGATTTGGATGTTTGTTACCCAATCATGTCAGGTTCAATCAGGTTACCGTGTGATAATTTCAGACATAGGGGAACAGTGTATAAGACGGGGACGCGAGGTATAATGGGGCCATACACTCTTTAGGCATACTTAACACAACACCAACGTAGCGCAAGCGCCATCAGGACGTCATTTGCAAGCGGCCATTAACAAATGGCGTCCTGTTGGCGCTTGCGTTACGTTAGTATTGTGTTAAGTTTGGCACAATTGTGTGATTTCCCATCATACCTCAAGTCCCCGTCTTGTACACTGTTCCCCTACACACAAGCGAAGCCGCTTGTAACTGCTAATTTATTGATAATTATCAAAAATATCACAAAATTATGATAATCACAAATTAATGTATTCCAGAAGAGTTGATTGTGAAGGGTTAAACAGAGGTGAAATATAATTAATTCTGTCTCACAACAGCCTGTAATTGCTTCCACACAATTGTGCAGGTCTTTTACCAAATCTTGAGCTTTTGCAAGGATTAACAAGCTATCGTGATTGGACGGAGGTTATGGATAAAGTCGATTCTTCAGCTTTTTTTTTACGTTGTAAAATCATCTTATGAGTCCTCCCACCCAGGGCAGAGCGGGAGGGACTGTCAGTCTCGTACTGACTAAAATTCACGGTGTCCTTCAATAGCCCTTTACGTACCGGGGTCACGGTAATTCGTGAGTCCCGCGACCCCGATTCTTCGGCTTCGGCTGAAGATCGACTCTCTCACTCTCGATGTTGATGCGTTCTATCCTTGTAAATAAGCACAATATTTAACAACAAAAAAAAAACTTCATGTGCATTGTTTTTCAAAACTCTAGCTGACAGACAAATTTTTGCCATTTATTGATGCTGTTAACATGCCTATTGTGTATGGTTGGACCGTGCAATATTTGACAGCAGAACAAACCCGGTATCTTTAAAGCCTTTGTCAAACAGACAGGCGTGGCGAATACGGAGCGAGGCGTTTTTATTTGTAATGTATGGAATTGTTTGAATCCAGTCACATAGAAAAGAGAAAGCGATCCGATAGCGTGACCGAACCGATGCGAAGACGTGGCGAAGGCGTATTTGCTCTGTTTGACGTCGTTCATAAAAAGTCAGCTAATACAACTGTCACGCCTCGGTTCGCTATCGCCTGTCTGTTTGACAAAGGCTTAACTGTTATCGTAGTTAGTAGGTATAGCATTTAATTTACTCTTATGTGGTCTTGTTAGGTGTCTTCTGCCTAAAACTTATCTATGTTTAGATCTAAACGAGTAAATGGATTAATGGACACGTGGAGTTATTTACTATTCATTGAATTCAGAATGTCCGTTAACTACGACAGAAACATAAGTACTGTGACACCACGATAAGGCTGTGACGACACAGTATGGCACCATACAGTGTCGTCGTGCATGATTTTCTAACACGTCATCATCAGCCTATAATGTTGAATGTTCATGGTCTCGGTACTGGGTCGTAGAACTGTCTTAAAAAAACCCTGGCCCTGGAACGCAAAAGTCAACTGAAGAAACAGGATAGTTTTGAGTCAGTCAAGTCTGAGTCTGAGTTCCACTCAAATTGCAAGAACTCACAAATTATGATTTTCGGTCTCAAAACAAAAAGATTTTAGTACCGAAATTACTTACCAATCAAAGCTTTACGAACAAACTTACTTTCGCAGTTTCTAATATTAGTTAGAATTTCAGCCACAAAACTGGGAACTTAATAAAAGATACCGTTTCAATCTTAAGGAACACTTAACGATGCAAAGAGGGATGGCCTGGATGGATGACTTAATCTAAGTATCTACTAGTACTACGAACCACATCGCTACGACAAAGTAACAATACCGAGAAAACATAATGCACACACTAAGGCTTCATACACCCGTGACAAAACCCGTGGGACGACTTTGCGGTTTTGCCGCCCCGCAAAACCACTAGCCCGGTTTCCACTGCGAAAGGATAATGTGCGGGAAATAGTTAGGCAAACGGATTTTAATTAATGAAAACAGGTTTTCGTTTCTGAAATGAAATGAAATGATGAAATGAAATGAAATGAAATGAAACTTACATGTGAAGCATTTGTCTCTTGTGAATAAAAAGAGTAATTAATGGGCTCGCTTCGCTCAGGGTGGAAACCAGGCTTCTCACACAGGCGCCACCGTGTCAAGAGATGAAATCATTCGCGGTACATTTAAAGTGGAAATTAACTTGGCACGATGTCGCGGAGCTTCGGTGTGAACAGTTAGCCGTTTCTATAGAAAACGTTCCCTATAGGTTTTTGCTAAAACCGTTTCGCGCGTTTAATCGCCTGTGTCTGTGCGATGCTTAAAATTGTTCCTATATCATCTATAATATCTAACAGCTTATATTTTATGATACTAACCCCATGCGCAAGGAAACTAACTGTGGTCACAATTTATGATCTGACATAAATAATTAAATTGTATTCTGTTGACCGCAAAATATTTATATTACAAAAATGGTTTTGACGGTTATTGAGACAACATTAAAAAAACAAATGATTGAAGTTGTGTAAATGTGTACATACAAAACAATAGCATGCAATACGACCACGTTGGAAACGAAATCTTCAATGAACTCCATCTGTCTCTGTCACTTGAAAATTAAGTTTAGCCAAAAAATACTTTGTGCAAATTTTAATTTTCAATAATGTTTATTATCGTAGTGTTTGTAATTAATGACAGTACCGCAATATTTTTTTCAGTGAGAGATTTGTTTCAGTGCGATGAGATTGATCAAACATGTGGTTCCCGTATCGCAAATCTAAGAGATTAATGTATTTCATGGTGTTATCATATTCAGTAAGCTATCTGTATGATGCTCTTATGACCATAAACATACAAAAAGTTAATAAAAATTTTGAACTTTGTAACTTACCCGCGTAATTTGTACTTTATTATGTGAAACATTATGATGATATTGGTATAACAATGAACTAATTAATTAGACTCTGCTCCTGTATCACAAAAGAGCGTATTGTGTGAAAAGATACAGTACGTGAGGATATTTCCTAGCGAGTGCTAGTAAACAAATGCAAAAAAAGTGTGAAATATTGAAAATAACAAGGCCTTTCAACTTCGTAGTAATCAGATATTTAAAAAAGTGTGTGAAAATAGTAATCAAAGCAGTGTAAAGTAAATAAGCCTGCATGAAATCTTAATGAAAAGATTTTCTAAAGATCCCGCCAGTTCAAAAAATGAAGTGACGCTCTTACTTATTACTACTATCTTCTTACTATGCCCTAATCAGCTAATAATCTTAATCCAAAAATAAATACAGATCCTTGCTAATGTAAAGGAATATTAAACCAATACAAGTTAATAAAACTTCAGAAAATCCGCCAAAATATTAAAAACAACACACACACCAAACAAACAGTGATAACACAAACATACAAGTGCAGAAACGACTTGATAAAAAAATTAACTAACCTCTTGTATATAGAACGGGTGAGTCGACACATACATCTTCTGGCACGGCTTCCCAATCAAAACATCAAAGACTTTCCACAAATATTTGTAATCTTTGACCGCAGTCCTATCATGAATCAACTGTTTTGAAACGAAAATCTCATCTTCACCAGACGCACATAAACTTTTCGAAACTCCACTCATATCCGTCACTTTTGCAAACACCATTCCTTCGGGACAACATTTAGTAACACATCTACCACTACACTTAATTTCCGTTACCACCAATTTGGCATAAGTACGATTCGCATCAAAACTACACATAACATAATACTGACAAGTCAAAAACACTACAAGTTTAAGCAACATGTGTTTGGTTGTTGTTCTATTTTTTGTAAGTTATAGTACCGTTTGAGTCCGACGACTGCACAATATGATCTGTTGCTGGCGCTTATAGCTTATCTAAAGTATTGACTACAGGATCGAGTAACGTCAACGTACAAAACGCTGGGAGGTGGATCAAAGGTATCAATTAATCTGGTATGGATATAGTGTCGTGTGCTAATTGGCATGTGACAGGCATTTGGGTGAGGTCATCGTTCTAATTGAAATAAATACCGAGGGTGTTGTTAAAGGGATTTTGTCAGAGGAATTGAGTGCGATGAATTCTTAATACCTGCTTGCTTTGAACTGATTACTATCTAAATGTATTGATTTTATGCTACGGGATATCGAACAATTAAAATTGAACTTAACATCCAAAAATACCACAAAATAAGTCATGAGAAATACTTCAAGTATGTTTATTATTTATAAACAATAATATTATCAAATAAGAACACTGACAAGTCATAAAAATGCGTTGACCCTGGCTACAAAGATAGCACAAATTAAACAAGAAATGTAAATGATAATTTTAATTCTGTTAAAATTCAACAATACGAAACTTAAGAAATAAAGACTATACACAAGAAAAGAATCTGTAACAAACTATATTCTTATTACGAGACTGAAAAAGGAAATATAAACTTAAAGTAACGATGATAATATTTAGACTATTTACAAGTAAATGCAACATCGTAAGTACATACAAAAGTCATTTGGATACAAGTAAAAGTTTAATACAAATTGTAAAATTTTTCCTCTCAACATTTATGATATTCTTTAAAGTTTTTTAATAGTTAAAGGCTTAATGAATACAAACATGAATGCAGGCGTCTCTACGCATTTCCTTGTTCTAGGTACCGGCGCACCTGCGTGCATACTCTATCATGTGCAGCTATCTAATAGCGAACTATTTACAACTATAATGCTGAAGTAGTATTCCAAAATCTCTGCGACTCAACACCAGTCATGAAATATCTAGAAGAATATGGCAAAACTACATTAATAAATAAGTATAGTGAGAAATCTAGTCCTTATTAAGTACACACTAACTAAACGGAGATCTAACTTGTCATGTCCACTCATTACACTATATTTCCACAGCGTCGGGGAACACATGGTCCAGGTAAGCCTGGTGACCGTAACTTTGCAGTGGCTTGGGGCGTTCCCTCTTAGTGTTCAAAGTTACGTTCCCAGTGCTACACTTGTTGAACCTCGAAGCTATTTCCCTGACCTTACCCGGCCGAGGCTTAAACTCCTCTTCAATATCCTTCTTCATTTTATCTTCTGTAAAATCTTCAAAAGACCTCTCTTTTTCTTTTGTGCCTTTCCAGCTACGATAAGAAGATCTCTTGTTGTTCTGTAAGTCCTTTTCAAAGCCATTCTGGTTCTTTCTATAGTTCTCCTTCCTTCCAGAATTATTCCTGTCGTACATTCGGGAATAATTTTTGGTATCTTTATGTTCGTTGTATTTTTGTGCATTTTGATTCATTGAATCTGTACTTCTAACTTGACCGAAGTTTGGATCTTTGGAGTATTCTATATCGTTATTTGTTTTGCAGATGTAATTTGTATTGTTCTTATTGTTACTTTTATTGGATCTTCTGGCTTTGGGTGGACCTGTTTTAAAAGTGGAAAATCTCTCGTAATCATTATTGTTAATATCATTGGTGATGCTATGGGGGTCGAAGGCGTGTGTTCTTTGGTGAGTTAGCGGCTTCGATAAGGATAAATACTTAGGCGGCTCTCCGTGCTTATTAATCGTAATTTCGTACTGAATGTGCGGGTCTAATACCGCATATACATTCTCTTTGGCTTCTTTCTCCAGCGACGTTAAAGCTGCCTAGAAACAAAAAAAAAGATTGATTAAACATAGGCAGTCAAACTAATGGTTTTAGACGGGTAGTACGAATATTCCTTGGAGCATTAATAGAAAGAATTTTGGACTATTGATCAGAGAGATATAAGCCTGGAACACAAAATTATTATTGCAGCATCGTCATTAGGACATACAGATGTAATAAGTACTGCGGGATTTTTTAATTACATAATTTCTCTTCGCCCTTAGAATTTCTTAGAGTTTCTTTTGCGTTTTGAAAACGCTGTGTCTTTGGAAGAAAATAGCAATTGTCATGATGGAAATCCACGTAAAGATAAATCTTACTATTTGTCTCTTTCTACTACTTGTCTCATATTTCCCTATTCTCTTTCCCCGACAGCTACGGCAGCAGCGTTTTATCCTTGTTCAATAACAAAAAAACGATAATGTTTTTTATGAGTCATTTATACGTATATAATTCTGTCTATCCATATTACCATGGACAAATAATTCTATAGAATTCTTCTAAAATACACAGTACAAAAATTCTTAGAAGAAGTAAAATTAAAATTCCTGCAAAAGAAGTATTGTGCACACACACACAGTCCCCTTGTGATTCGTGGTGAGCACTCAAAGTAATTAGATATCGATGTAACAGTGAATCATTGACTTGTTTAGTAGTTTTTTTAGTGTGGTTTGGACACTTTCACCACTTTTTGTTTATTACCCACACCTTGTGCGTTAGTTAGGTTAGTTTAGTTTAGAAAGTGAGGTTAGAGTATTTTGTGTGTAAGTATCATGTTCTGTTCGTCATCGACCACGCGTTTAGTAGAGTATCAACTGCCAGAACGTATTTGCAGGTTCGTATTTGACAATGGGCACTCTGTGTATTTGCCCAGGAACCCACTGATCTTACCCCTAAGACCTTACCAGACGATACTGATATGAAACCCACGAGATCTCGAGGCCCCTTTCTAGTTCTCATGAGTAAATAAATAAATAAATATTAAATAAATATTCCACAACTATCACACAACGCCATCTAGTCCCAAGCTAAGCAGAGCTTGTGTTATGGGTACTAGACAACTGATAAACATACTTATATATTTCTAAATACATACATATTATAGATAAAATACACCCAGACACAGAACAAATGATCGTGCTCATCACACAAACATTTGTCCTGGGTGGGAATCGAACCCACGACCTCCGGCATAGCAGTCAGGGTCACTAACCACTAGATCAACAGGCCTGTCAAGTAGTAACTATTAACTTATGTAAAAAAACCTGGCTTTTCCCAGAGATTCGAGAAATTATCTAGGTTGTTACACTCTTCGGGGTCGCGGGACTTATGATATACCATGACCCCGGTACGTAAAGGGCTATTGAAGGACACCGTGGATTTTAGACAGTACGAGTCTGACAGTCCCTCCCGCTGTACCCTGGGTGGGAGGACTCATTTGATGATTATACCACGATAAAAAAAAAAGGTTGTTACACTCGTTTTCGCAACCTACGTACTTGTGACTGTAGAACTGTAGATATTCTTACTAAGCCATAAGTAAGAGTATTTGCAATTTTAATAAATTAAGTTTTTTTTTGTATGAACGATCAAATTCAAGCCGAACATTCCCCTGCCGATGTGAATCTCCACTGTCCTAAAGTACCCAAGCCATCTAATAGGTTTCGACGGCGCGTTGTGTTCTACGAGCGTCTCAAAGAGTGTCAGCAAAAATGACGGGGTCTCTAGAGGGCCAAAGCCTGTCGGGGTCGCAGGACTTATGATTTACATGACCCCGGTACGTAAAGGGCTATTGAAGGACATCGTGATTTTTATCAGTACGAGTCTGACAGTCACTCCCGCTCTGCCCTGGGTGGGAGGACTCATTTGATGATTTTACAACGAAAAAAACAACCATCTAATAGGTTAAATACGGTCCTACTTACTTGTTTTAAAGGCGTTCGTATTTCTATGATGACTTTCGATAGCTTTTCTGTGTCTAATAAGTGAATTGATTACATTTTTAACTTTACAATCGTCGTTGACGCTGATAGAAAGTCACTTTGACTACGCCTTCAGTGCAAATGAGTGCAGAGGAGGTTTATTCTTATCTCGACACCTTCTGTTATTTGAATATCCTTTATTTTTTGTGTAAATACGTAAAATGATGGGTGCCGAGATGGTAACAAATAAAAAAAATGGCAGTTGACTAACAACTGCCTCTTCGGTCAGTGAGTGTAGTTTTTAATGACCTGTTTTCTCTGTGTATCACACAAATTGAGAGGAACATCCTATTTAGAAAACCCAGCAAAAGGTTTTTTAATGTACCCAAGTATCTATTAAAATTGTACTCAGTGTTCAAGATGTTAAGTAAAACAAATGTAGATTTACCGTTCGATCTCTTAGCACGCATACAGTAACTACTTGTCGCGAATAATTTTGCATAATTAAACTTTTCCATAAATGTGTACAGTCGACTGGACATCGTTTGCATTACCTTGACCTTCGATAGAATAAGACACTAGCTTGTACTTACCTAATTGTTTTGATAAATAGCTATAGTTGATATGTTTGAAAATATAACTACGTATGAGACAAACAAAGGCAGTATACAGTGGCGTAGCTACTCGGGGGCGAAGCGGACCCGAGCCTAAAGCCTCGAACCTAAAGGGGTATCGTACTCGCACAGAAAACATGTTTGTAACCAGTAAGTAAAACAATACAACTTATCTTCTACTTAGAACTTAACATGTCGTACAATTATATTATATTATTATAGTGTCCGATAAGTGGGAAATGAATGAGTCAAAAAGGCCTCGCAAAACTGATGTCGCTGACAATCACATTTTTGGTGTAGTAGATGACTTGGGGACTTTGTCATTTTACATCAAGGGAACCTCGCACGGTGCAGATGAGATTCAGTCTCGTTACGCCACTGGCAGTATACTTAATACAGTTTAGAACTTCAAATAAAGACTTCAGTATTAACATAACATACGCCTGCTATCTTCAAAGCATTAAGCCTCATTTAAACGATGCTCTAGAACTCGCACGCGAGTCGCGTTACATTGCGGACTTTATAGGTACAACGAATTCAGTTGATCAAAAAAATACTGCAATGTAGTGAAACTCGCATGCGAGTTCTTTCTCCGTCTAAATGAGGCTTTAGGCAGTGGTTTCAAGTACTCCCTTTCGCCGGTTATGTCACTCGGAAACAAATCTAAATTCCGTGGCTCCTACAAAGACCGCCGACTGCCCTGATTTAGAATACCGCCTTTTAAGTCGCTTCCAAGTAAAATACAGCAAAATACCAATTATTAAGATGAAGCGACTGCCTGTCTGATGCACGACTGTTACATGACTAAAGAATAGAATAGTTATTTTTGTGCATTTTAAACATAGCCATGCTAAGAAAGATAGAAAACTTTCTATTTTTGTTGTCAGAAAAATTCTTCTGTCATCTTGTCTATTTTTTGGTCGAAAATACCCATTTCTACGACGACTGTTACATGACTAAAGAATAGAATAGTTATTTTTGTGCATTTTAAACATAGCCATGCTAAGAAAGATAGAAAACTTTCTATTTTTGTTGTCAGAAAAATTCTTCTGTCATCTTGTCTATTTTTTGGTCGAAAATACCCATTTCTACGGTGCCTTGACACTCGTTCTGGGACATATATTTAGTAAAAAGAATAATATCATTATTTACGAATGTTTACGAGTAATTTTATGAGTAGATTCGGCACCTAATAGGCAAGGGAGCGGCCTTGGATTTAATGGCTAACACTTCGATTGATAGATATTATTGATATATCCCGTAACTGACCCACTTAATTGCCTAATATGGCGTCACCAAAGATAACAATCTTTACGAAAATTGATGAGTTTTTCTTAGCCCGTAATACCCTACTGATAGATAAAGTAGGTTTTTAAGTTTTTCCAGAAGTTATTAAGTTAAAATATATACGACAGTATCCTTAGAGTTTTTTAAGTTCGAAAACGTTGATTCTAGTATCTATCTCTTCAACGTTAGAATGAGTGAGTGCTACTTCTGAGTAAGCTCACTCTATGGTCGACTTTGCCTTTGTCCCTCTGTCCTAGACCAGAGTCAAGAGCGTGTCCATCTCAAATAAAAAATGTACATCTTCGAATCAGCTCAAGTTGTGGCACTTCATTCGAAAAATCCATTTTCAGATAAACGCCCCTGAACTAAGTCTAAATTATTTCGTTCTATAGATTTGAGAATGAGACTTATAACAATACTTATTAGTTATGCAAGGCTGCAAAGTTGTTTTTTGGTCCAAATATAGAATCCTGAGCATAGCGAAGTTTTCAAAGGTACGAGACGCAGAATAATTTTGCTGCCGAGTGCAACACACAACTTTTCACCTCACTACTCAGTGTAGAAAATAATTGAACACAAGACGTGTTCGAATTTTGAAAACACTGTGCTCTAGAGCGCAAAATCGCGTTTTGCGATGAGAAATAGAATCTTCCCAAGCGTGTGAGGTGAAAAGCTTCTTTATTTAAAGCTCGATAAGGATTAACAACTATGTACTGACCATGGGGAAGTACTTGTTCCAAAAGATCAAAAATTCCCAATGTGTCATTATTCAACCTTCATAATATGAACGACGATTAATTGCAGTTATTTTTATCAAGAGTCGCAACCATAAGGCAACAATATGTATCAAACGTAAACACATTAAAACTATTAAAGTAAACAAATCTGTTAACTAATTTGGCAGCATATTTTATACAGACGGAAAACTTTTGACCTTATCTCAGTGACAATAAAGTCTTTTTCAGAATAATTAGTACACACTATTAAAAAGACATTAAATTGTTTCAGCTGTAAAGTAAAATGAACTTTAAGTGTAAGTTTCAACGTTACATTTCAAAATCACAAATATCTGCTGTCACATTAGAAACTGAACTACAATCGCAATAAGTGATACGAGTGTTTTGGTTCCCATGGTCAACCGCAATAACATTAACCGTAACGAAGCTACTCGTATCAGGAATGGAACAAGTCACTGACTGATAACTTACGAAGTCAGTAGGTCAATGTCACGTTGTATGCGTGTTGCAGTAGGAATAAACGTACCTATCATCATCTGCCTAGCCTTTTCCCAATTATGTTGGGGTCGGCTTCCAGTCAGACTACATGCAGCTGGATATCAGGATTTTACATGTAGCGACTGCCTGTCAAACCTCCACAACCCAGTAACTGGGTAATACGATACCCCATGGTAAGACTGGTTGTCAGACTTTAGAGCTTCTGACTAACAGTAACGACTGTCAAAGATCTACAAATGACAACCGAGACCAACGGCTTTACGTGCTTTCCGAGGCACGGAGGAAACTCGCTATGACAGATGGTCACCCATCCACAGACCAACCTCGGCAAGCGCGGCTTAACCCGGAAGATCGGCCTGTGCGGCTGTATTTATTTAGCCTCGAGCTCCTAATAATCGTACCTCATGAGGAAAAACTATAGGATATAGGTAGGACTTCATTATTGCGTGGTACGAAACACTTTTTTTTGTTATGCATTGATATCCCACTGGTAATACTCTTTTGGAACGCCACCTTGGACCAGCTATTCATCCATCTATGCACGTCCAGGTCATCATGCTATCTCTTTCTGGGCTGATTTTGGCTCCGCGCCTGGTCTTCCCATTTGCATTTATTCACTAGTCATTGGCCATAAAAATATAGATGGTTTGGAACCAAACCGTAAATTGAAGAAACCTTTGTCCTACCTTACTACCTAAGGTATTCATAATTTACCCCAAACCTGAAGAGCTTCGCTCTGAAACTTGACGTCATGTTTGGGAGCATTCTTGATACTGAAAATACTCTTTCAAAACGCTATGCATGTGCGTCATGATAAGACACAGTTAAGTGATAAACGCATCTTACGACAGTGATGATGAAGCAAACAAAGAAAGAGCATTTTTAAAACGTTCGGAAACACAGATGCAGGTAGTGAGTTCCACTCTTTTGAAAAGTGTATTATGAAGAATGATTGAGAGGGCATCATAGTACGAATTGGTGAATGGTAATTAGCAGCAGGTACGTTTAGATATGTGATGGTAGAAGTGTGCCAGTGGGATGAGGTTTTAGAGATCTTGAGCACATTCTCCGAGCATTACAAGAATCTGGACACGACTTGCAGAGCAACAATATTTGACACAAATTGTATCGCCTGAGGCCTTGAACCGATGATCTCACAATCCCGTATTTCGAAACAGATAAAGTTACAAACAGACATCCTGTGAAAAACGATGTAACATGGAACAAAGTGAACGATAACAGATAAACACACGTCCAACAATGACGAACTTGTGATAGTATCGAATTTGTAACCGATCCGATTATAGTGTTGCCAATAACAGATGCAGCAGAAAGTGATACGGGGAAGATAATATTGAAAAAAAAATGCCAAAATAGGAGGTAAAATTTGAAATTTTAGCGTTAGGTACTGATGAAAACTGTTTCATTTTAAATGACGACCAATGAGAGACTGTTGTTATAATTAAGAGTCAAGAAAAAATATCCCATGCAGTACTGTGCAGAGTGCACAAATATGAATCCATACTTTGAAATCGAAATAATCTAACAAATGTTATATTAGATGGTCTTAATCTATTGAAACTCTGTATTCTTGTCCAGAATGTTGCCACTAGCGTGTGAAATTGAAAGCTTTGCTGCGTGTCCTGGTTTTGAGACCACACATGATTTTATAGTCGTTCCGTCTGGCAGTTTGCGTATGTGACCTTAAGTTTTTGTCAACATACCTACGATACAAGAGAAACGAGTATTGAGAGGTAACAAAATAGTATGTTCTAAGAACCTACATAATATCTAGCTTCACTTGTATGTCGGTAAACAGGCATAAAAGTTGTATCAATATAAATTAATTTTATCGACGAAATATTTTTTCGTGTACTGATAACAATGTGTGGTGTGAAGTCGTAATTAATTCAGGAGTTGATAGGATAATGTACGACATGACATGCCTTATCTTTATCATAATCTAATGGTGCAGAAAATCCAATATCTAAATTATCGTGCCCGTTAGAGCGTGCCCATACGACGCGTTTTGTAGATATTTTGGAGTAAAGCCCAATCTTAAAGCAGTTTTATTTCATTTTCAGTGGTGTAGCTCAAAATCTTAAGCCCTCCGACGACCTTACGACTTTGGTATCCATTGACACGAGCCTGTGTACGAACCTCTATGGATTTGTATAGCGATTTTCGCCTGGATACCAAAGTCGTAAGGTATTGGAAACTTGCGTCGCGTTGTTTATGAATGGGCTTAGTTTTGCTGAAGTGGCGGTGGGCCACATCACTCATCAGACAGACAACCAACCAACCGTTAGGGTAGACGTGTCCTTGAGTAGAAACCGTGACAAGTTACACGTAGTGTACGTCCACCAGCCAGTTGGAGTGACGACCTTTGAAAGGCAACCTGGATGAGGGAAGCTTAAGACCGGACTCAGTGGAGTACATTTGGAGAGGCCATGCCCAGCAGAAGACGAATACAGGCTGAATAATGATAGTTTACTCTGTATCTGTCCAACACTGGTGTTAGATGAAACAACATTACTACAAGTCATGGTAGGTCACATGCTCCATGCATGGATTTAAACAAACTTGTAAGCTTGCTGTAGATAGTCGCATCGTGTGGACACCCTCATAACACCACAAAAATAACCTCACAAACTTGTCCCCCCATTACCAGAACTAAATAGATTTCTGAGGAGAATGATCAATCATTTAAGGGTTTTTTCAGATAGGAAGTTTGATGGCTAAGTATTTTAGCCAGTTTTAGTTCAGTTTTAAATAAAGGATTTTAACTTTCGATTTCCTCGTTATCCTGTAATGAGTCTTTGTTAATTATGATACCCTGACAGTACAGTGGTGATCTGTAATATTTAAGAAGCTTAAAGTTCTTATTTACTATGCTGATGGCATAACAGAAGGGTTTTGCCGAGCGGCTGTACTTGTTATCTTATGTCTCCGCTTTACAAGGCGAGACGGACCATTGGAAGGCCTTTAGCAAGAAGTCAACATGCGGTGATGTTGTGGATATCATACTTAACAGTATGAGTCGTGAAGCAGAAAGAAAGTAGAACAGAGAGGAGGCTGGCTGGAATCGACTAATTAATTTGGTAGACCTTAGGTTCATTCTACTCTGCTGAGGTGGAACAGGGGCTTCTGCCTGGATTCCACCAAAATGAAGACGAGTGGAGTCGAAAGTAGATGTGCAAGTTTCAACCAGTCACAAAAAGTTGAGAGTCGTGATATGAGTTGCCATGGCCAGCTTGGAAGACTATAAGCAAGGTCTGTATCTAGGTAAGACAAAGCAAAGAAAATCTGCTCAAGTAAAGGATTCAATGACTTCTCTAATCTGGAGAGTAAATGTGGTGCTATTTCACAAACAATGAGGCACTTAATATTTTACCCTGAATGTCCTGTCAATTGTTCGTTACAAGAGCTCATGGACGCTAAACTCATTGCCCAATTCTAGGCCTTGTCATCGACGCGCAAATAGTAAGAATTGCAACTAATGTGACTGATCCTCGTACGTCTCCTTTCCACTCCATTCAGCTGCTCTATCGTAATTTCTGCTTCGACGGAAGTCAGGGGGCCTACCATAACGTCTTTGAGAGTAGTTCCACTGTGGAAAAGAGACAGAGCTATACAAGTCGTCTAGCGCCATCTCGTTCCCACAGTGGAACTACTTAAACTTTAAGACGTCATGGTAGGCCACCAGGGGCCGTATTATGACGCCTTAAAACCAGGCTTGTTCTAGTGAGTAAACGAAATGGCACTAGACGACTTCTATAGCTCTGTTTCTTTTACTCACTGGAACAAGCCTGGTTTTAAGACGTCATAATACGGCCGCTGGTCCTTAGGAAGGTGTTAGTTCATGCGTGCAATCACACCTGTGCTCGTAGGTCACACGGTGGTGGGGGGCTGCAGCACCACGGCGGCGCGCCGCACCTGCAGCGCGCCCGGCGAGTAGCGCGCGCCGGAGCCGGGGCCGGGGGTCACGCCGGCGGTCATGCCGGAGGTGATGCCGGCCAGCGAGCCGGAGCCCGCGGGCAGGGGGCGTGGTGTGTCCCGCGGGGTGTATACTGCATCTGCTGGTAATGCTGCTTTTTCGCTGTAGAAGAAAATTTAACGTGAAAAAATGTCGTGTTGGTTGTCTCTTAGTGTCAGTTCACACTGAGATGCAACGCTTCTCAGCAGTACTAGAAAACTGAATCATTTCATGCAGTAAATAAAGTTAGATTTTCAGTACCTAGTTCTATTTTAAAAGTGCGCGCAGCATCGCGTCTCGGTGTGAATTGACCCTAAGTTGAAATATTTTGTAATGACTTTTTAACAAAATGACACACGGCATAAGTTCCGTTGACATAATATGTAATAGAAACACTTCTCACCTATCTAAATCTTCAGTCTTATATTCCACGCTCTCTGCAATGAAAAAAAAAACAAACAAAATATTAGTAGGTACTTGATAACATAACACCAAGCCTGTTTTTTGTGGTTTCACACAAATGTTTTAAAGGTGATTGAAAGAACAGTTTGAGTTTTAATCAGTATGAGTCCGTAACTCAACCATTCTACCTCGCTTCCACCAAAAATATACAAAGTTACTTCTATGTCATTCGATATTTTTGCCGGATAACTGTAAGCTATTAAAAAATAGACTTATTTTGCTTTCTGCATTTCAAAAATTTACGTAATTCTTTCGGCAAAATCCTTTTCTACGGTATGCTGGGCATGCCGAAGAGTAAATTGGCGACTCGCTGCCGATCAAGGACCATGACCGGGTCGACGACGCGTCGTGTTCCACGCCAGCCTCAAAGAGCTGTTAGCAATATGACAGGGTCTCCCTTAGAGAGCCAAAGCCTGCAGGGGTCGCGGGACTATTGAGTAACAGCGACCCCGGAACATAAAGGGCTATTTAAGAACACTGTAGATTCTAGTCAGTACAAATTTGACAGTCAGTGCCCTGACCTGGGTGGGCGGACTCAATTGATGATTATCCCACGTAAAAAAGGCAATAAAACAGTCTTAACGCTACAACATACCTCTCCGCCTCCTACATCTGATGATAAGACACAACACGATGACCAACAGCGCCGCGATCACTAACGCCGCAGCGATCAAAGGCGCCACGTGTGCAGTCTCTGTTAGCGAAAAATTATCTGCGTGAACAAAATTATTGTTACGTTATAACATGCAGTACAAACAGGCAAACTTGCAGGGTTAGGGAGTATAGTACGGTTTATAGGGGAACAGTGCATAAGACGGGGACGCGAGGTATAACGGGGAATGGGGACCTACACTCTTTAGGCCTTTTGCCTTAAGTGCCTCTTTTTGCCTTAAGTGTGTAATTTCCCATCATACCCCACGTCCCCGTCTTATACACTGTTCCCCTATAGGGTGCAAGGGGATTTCGTTCAGTGGATCATCTTGCAATCTCTTTGGTACTATGAATTCAGGTCGTGATTTTAGGGCTTTAGAATTGAACTATTTAGTCCATAAAAACTACTGTAATATAAATTTTTGATCGTGAAACAGAGGAAACCAATTAAATTGATAGAAATTACGACATAAATAAATAACTAATGACATAATTTATAACGAAATTGAAACATATTTTGTCGATTGATGAGCGTCTAGCTCTTAATCATCGACATAAAAAAATATGTCTTGAGAATTATGATCTGAATTCATGGTGACAGATTTCGTCTAGTTTAAATATTATTTGTACCCTATTTTAGACGCTACATGCTTATAAATATTATATTATTTCCACTGGACCATGCCTCGGCTGGTATCACGGTTAAGCACGAATGGTCAAAATGTTAAAGGAAAAGGTATTAACATAATAGATATTATCTAACATACACTAGTTAAGTATTACAACCACTATTATTACATGCGAAGGGGAACAGTGTATCAGACGGAGACGCGAGGTATACTGGAGACATACACTCTCTAGGCATACTTAACACAACACAAACGTAGCGCAAGCGCCATCAGAACGTCATTTGTAAATGGCGTCCTGTTGGCGCTTGCGTTACGTTAGTATTGTGTTTAGTTTGCCTTAAGTGTGTGATTTCCGATCATACCTCGCGTCCACGTCTTATACACTGTTCCCCTATTATTATCATTCGCTACCTAAAAACAACAACTAATAAAATGAACAATTGAGCATCTTGGGGGTCTCCTAATCTGACAAACTATAATCATCAATGCTTCAGTTTCATCGATTGAAGGAGTTATTGTCCATTCAGTTTTAGATTTTGGCTAATGGGATAATTAAATATGCCTTTACCATAAGACAATGGATTTAAATACAAATAAGTTTTATTTATAGGCTGTAACTGCTGTCGATTTGTTTGATGTGACAATAACACTAGTTATGCTATTTTATTTCATTAATGGGACATTTCCACGGGTCGATTTTTCGACTTGCCGTTGCGGCGAGAATCCATCCACCGTTTAAATTACGATTAGATTAGTGTTTTACTACAAGCGATGCGATTAACTTGCCGCACGACCAAATCGATCCGTGTGAATGCCATTTAATAAAAAAAAAAACATTTTTTTTTAGGTAATAGCACTAAAGTGAGCCAAACCGTGTTATGTTTACGGAATGTCTTGATCATATGTTTTTGCTATGACCTCGGCACGACAGAACCAAGTCAGCTTTCAACTTTTCAATAGTGCAAACCTTTAAGAATAAGCACAGCCACTGGGTCCTCTGCTATCTTGCCGCCGTAAAATAACTCTAAAACACTAATACAAATAAGACACAACTCACCATGAACAGTAAGAGAGACGGCATGCGAGGAGAAACCCCTCACGTTCTCCACATGTAGCACGTACACCCGAGCGTCAGCGATGCCTGTGTTTGAGATCAGGAGCGTGTAGCGGTAGCAGCCGCCGTCGGTGGCTGGCTCTAGGGTGCGGTAGCGACCTGGTGGAAGGAAGACAGTTGTGATATACAATATACCATAGGTTTTTAACCTGACACTCACCTTCTACTTCAATAGAAGGTAAACACCTGCGCAGACCAGAAATAGTCCCCAAGGAAAATATTTCGTCAAAATAAAGCGTAATTTAATCAACGTATTAACATACGATCCTTGATGAAATTACGTTTTATCTTGCTTTTTAGTCAGAAATACCTACCTAGCATAAAAAGCCAGAGGATCTCCGGCCACCGTAGGCGCGGACATGCGGGCAGCGAGTAATGGGCGACTCGCTGTCCGACCATGGACAATGCCCGGGTCGACGGCGCGTTGTGTTCCACGCGCGCCTCAAAGAGTGTCAGCATAGTGACGGGGCCTGTAGAGGGCCAAAGCCTGCCGGGGTCGCGGGACTAACGGATTACCGTGACCCCGGTACGTAAAGGGCTATTGAAGGACACCGTGGATTTTAGTCAGTACAAGTCTGACAGTCCTTCCCGCCCTGCCCTGGGTGGAGGACTCATTTGATGATTTTACCAAGAAAAAAAAAATAGCATAAAAAAATCTCCACGAATCAAGACTTGATTTCACATAAGTAAAAAAAGTTTTGAGGTGTTTATAGCATCAAATGAGTGCTCTCAATCCTTCAGAAAGCACAACCAGACTCATACTGACTTTAGTAAGCCCATTCTGTTCCATCGGCTGCCCCTAGCAATCACCACGGTATCCTGCTTAGAGACTAAGAGGCTCACCATGGTCGACGACAGCGGATTTTAATTCACGTTGAGCATTTGAAAGTGACGTATCATTAATTCACCAAGTGCTTTAAGACCACCAGTAATTCTAAGCATGTCTTTCCCACCAGTCCAAAATGGTCCTTTTTCATTCGTATTTAGTTGTTCCACATTGATTTAGATTAGTTTTTTTTATGTTGTTCTATCTTCCAGACAAGCCTATATGGACAAATGCTTCATCATGATCAGCATATAATGTTCGCTGTTGGGACTCAGGCCTCCTCTCTGTGAGAGGGAGTAGGCCATAATCCACCTCGCGGGCCCAGTGCACGTTGGTAGATGTCACATGTCTTCAAAGATGGTTCGATTACATGCCGGTTTCCTCATGATGTTTTTCTTCACTGTTTTGATAGCAGTAGTGATGAGATAAATCACACAAACTAATGCAGGCTGGGTTCAAACCCATGGCCTTTTTTTAGCGTGGTAAAATCAAAAAATGAGTCCAATTGGGAGGGACCACTAAGGGCAGGGCAGGAAGAACTGTCAGACTTGTACTGACTAAAATCCACGGTGTCCTTCAATAACCCTTTACGTTCCGGGGTCACGGTATTCGTTAGTCCCGCGACCCCGGCAGGCTTTGGCTTTCTACTTGACTAACCAGCTACCGAGCTGGTTAGTCCCGCGACCAAACCCACGACCTACAACTTGTAAGTCGTGGCCGATACCCTGGGCCACCACTGCTTCAAAAACACAATTGCAATGCAGACAAATGCTTTATAAGTTACCTATCTGTGAGGGTACATCGAGCCGCAGACTGCCCCACAGCCAGGCGGCCCGCAGCGGCGGCGGGTCAGCGCACACGGTGGCGGCCACGCGCGCCTCCCCGCCGCTCCACGCGTGCGCCGCGCCGCTCTCCGCGCCCACCGGCGGACCCAGCACGTTCAGGGTCACTGCTTCTGATTGGTGGGTCCTGGGAATTAGCAAGAACATGTGAATATCCATAAAAAATCTTGTGAACGTTCAATGCTGGAAGTGGTTCTTCTGGAAGGTTCACCAGTAATCTGATGGCAGGATGGCATATGAGCTCTTTGAGTAATGTCAATGAAAAGTAACACTAGTTATCTTCAGCGTTCATAAAGAGGCCACTGTTATTTCTTAAAAGACAATCCTGAAACCCCTGATGGTGACGCTTGTTAGGTTATATCTCTCGGGACCGGCGTCCTTAAAGGGTCTTTTCTGAGCCCCATTGTGAATAAATCGTTATTTCCTAAAAGATAATCTTGAAAACCCTAATGGTAACGCCTGTTGAGTCATATCCTTTATTATGTCATTCAGAAGATGGACCGATTGCAGCCCGCAGTTTTGCTCGCCCCGCCTACTTAAAACTTGTAAGAATTTCTAGGATACCTTCTATAACTGTATCTACTAAAATTCAGAAATATCTCAACAAAGAACAGAATCATCAGTGTATCTCACCTGTCTTCAAGTCCGATCTGGTTGGTGGCCACGCAGGTGTACCGTCCATGTTGGTCGTACGACACGTTGTGTAGTTGCAGCTGAGGTGTCATGGAGATCGGGTAGGCGCCATCTTGTAGAGAGTTGATTCGGGCTGATGATGCGGGGCTGGAAGAGTTGAAAAGTAAATTGTAAGTAATGGAAAATTTTAGCTTTTTCTTAATGTGTGACTGGTTCATTGGTCTTGTGGTCGCACACGCGACTACTGAAAAGAAGTCTTCGGTTCGATTAACAAGACTCGTGCAAAATGTTATTGGGTTTTCCACTAGGAATTCCTCAGTATCCTTAAGAAATCAGGATTAGTGGCCGGTTACTTATAACTGGCTCCTCAATTACATGGAACTCATAACACAAGTGCTCTAACTGGTGAAATGGGTGTGTACTATTAATTAGATATACTCTGCCTAATCCTTCGGGGATTACAGGTGTGATGTTCTGATAAATTAAAGAAAAAACATTAAAAAAATGATCGATGCAGCTGTGTTTTTTTTGGGTCTTAAAATCATCTAATGAGTCCTCCTGCCTTGGATTCTGACAGTCCCTTGACAGTCCTGCAAATGTAGCTGTACTAGCTTGTTAAAAAGTGGTAAAGTTTACTTACTTGTGATACCACGTATAGGAGGGCGGAGGATTGCCTTCAGCTTTGCATTCCAGCGTGACTTGAGAGAACAGGTTCGCTTCCACCACAGTGTCGGGCCCCACCCACGTCACTCGAGGAGGGTCTGCAAATAATACAAGGTTTACTTTTAGGATTGCTTATATTATTATCATTTATGAGTCTGACGACAGACGTCCACTATGCTTTTAAAGATGATAAAAAATTGGAATATGAAACTAACACTGGTATTCTCGTGACTGACTCAACTCAAGTCAAGCTTGACACGCCATCTTTCAACCCGATTCATGATATTGACAGAAACACCCAAAATAGTAGTGTGTGTAGTGTGGACGTTGATGTGGCACCTCTCCAGCCATTTCTCGAAGAGAGGTCTTAGCGCCGCGATTGCGGTGTGTGCATCAATTTTGGCTATGATACGATACGGTGCACGTTATGAAATGACAACTGGATTTAGCTGATTTATTTAATATTTATTGTTAAAATGAGGAGTGATATGATATTAGGAGTTGATATCGATACTTACACTTTATATCAATTTCTATCTTGACTGAGTCCGACGTTCCCAAGGAGTTTCTTGCTTGACAGCCGTAAATACCTGAAAGATACCAAAACAAAATTAGTAACATACATTGTGAATGAACATAGTCTTGAGATCATGCAAATAGTCTGGAGAAACAGGGCCGTAATCGTTTTACCGTAAATCATAATTGAAGGCACATAAAAAAAAATACTAGAAGAATACACATTAACATTATTCTTTCGATCAACTCACCAGAATGATTCCTAGACACAGGTGCTAGCATCAGCTTCGCTCCATTAGTAGCGATGACTTGTCCGTTCTTAGTCCACCACACGTAAGGACTGGGGTTACCATCAGCTCTGCACTCCAGAGTGAGAGCACTGGAACCTTCTTCTAAGTTAGCCAGGGTACTGGCGTCACCACCGATTATAGAGACTACTGGAACAACTGGAAAAAAAGATTTTGTTCTTAGTTCTTGCGATGGAGAAATGTTCCTAGCTTTTGAAAATTTTAAGTCTGTTGTTCCAGTGAAATGAAATGATCATCATTTCATTTCACTGGAAAAAGTACAAAAAAGCTAGCTTTCTAGCTTTTGGAAAAGTAGAAAGATTACACGCCAGTAAACCGATAAGCGGACCAAAACCCCAATTTAAAATAATCTGATACATTTTCAATTGGGAACTTGGGCCCGCCAACTTGATGCTCACAACTTTGACTTGAATGAAATTAATTAATGCCTTATCCTAGCCATACATGGGCTACTTGGGTCGTTTCCGTTTCTACAGATTTAGATTTTTTTTAATTTATTTAACAAAAACCTGTTTATACTTGTACATGTGTGTGTATGTGCATCCTATTAAAAGTACAGTAGGACCTCGTCTACTAGGGGAGGCAAAAACAAGACCCCTTGCGGATTATCGAGGCATCCAGATTGTAGTATGTTATATTTAATGGTAATAAAACACATGTTTAAGCTTAGATTCTATAATATTTTTTTTTAATTAAAGTGAAAATGATCGATGAAACATGCAGCCAAATAGATACTACTACCGACAACGCGGTGGAAATGGCGGAGTTTTGGGCCAATAAAATATAAATACCGTCGTGCCAGCGACACGAAGAAGAAGAAGAATTAAAGTACAAAGACAAAAATGAACATGTTCAAAATTACAGCTAGGTATGTAAGAAAAAAAATAGAAAGTTAACCTTAGTTAATTCGTCTTGAAAAAGTTTGTAATTTTAAAAGCCCGGTCTCTAAGTCGAAGGAGGAACATAATTTTGTGACTATCAAATTGGATACCTTCAGCCCGTTTTAAAGCAGTATTTAAAGTTGTTGTTTCCCACTGCCTCTGAATTACCAACTTTCTTGGAGGCGACAACATCAACGCTATAGTTTTGATCTTGCTCATCGTCCTCACACATTGTCGCTTGCACAATCTCCTCATCAGTTAACACTTCATATGTTTGTAACAGCCGATTACAGTGATCACCGAAGAATCCGGATTAACGAGGCCCTACTGTAGTTACAAAGTTACCGCTAAAATATAAACATGCTTTTTGATTACATTTTTCTAATGAGTATGAAGAAACGCTCTTGCTTGAAGCGCAATTTAATCTCTGTCTCACATCTTAATCTATCTGTAAGTTTTAGATCTCAAAAAGATACCGTGATGCCTCGTGCATACATATTATTATGTTCTTAGACATCAGGATCTTGTGATTGCAACTGTCCAATACTTTTCAAAGTAACACAGCGGTGGGCATGCTGGCGGCGAGTAGTGGGCGACTCGCTGTCCGACCATGGACCATGCCCGGGTCGACGGCGCGTTGTGTTCCACGCGCGCCTCAAAGAGTGTCAGCGTAGTGACGGGGCCTGTAGAGGGCCAAAGCCTGCCGGGGTCGCGGGACTCACGAATTCCCGTGACCCCGGTACGTAAAGGGCTATTGAAGGACACCGTAGATTTTAGTCAGTACGAGTCAGACAGTGCCTCCCGCTCTGCCCTGGGTGGGAGAATCATGTGATGATTTTACCACGTAAAAAAAAAAGTAACACTTGGTGCCACCGTAAATTGCAATCTACGATTCAAAGTCCTGCAGGTACAGACCGACAGCCGTAAATCACGCGGTAGAACCGTGAGTTCAACTTGAGGCCAGAAAGTCGCACCCGATTGATATTTACGAGATGCAAGTTTGTTTAGATACGACCCTAGGTATCTTTCTACCACGGAATAGATATAAGAGGACTAGTACTCTGTAGGTTGTTCTATGTTGCAAATCGTTTTTAAGCAATTCATATTCCACAGACACTTATTATTTTAAAGAGTTTAACAAGTTAAAAGCGGCAATGCTAGAGGTAATTAATTGTATGAGATGCGAAAATTTGTCTTATTACAGTTTCCTTGCCTTTCTAATGACCAACCCCAGATTTATAGCTTAACAAATATATAGATACTATTACGATTTCAATCTAAAACGTTTAAGGGTGTCTTTCCACCAGAGATGTGCTATGTAGCTATGCTGCGAGAATGTAAAAGCTGAGCTACGAAACTGTGTGACCGTTTCCACTGATGCTACACTATGCAGCGGTGCGAGTAAGATATGCTATGAAGATGCGCGGCCGCAAAGTAGCTGCGCTAGGAAGATGCCCATAGATGATGCCCATGATACCCATAGCATGCCTCCATAGCACGCATCCTTCCACATAAAAAACACATCCTAGTTGAATCCGTTCCCACCAGTGCTGTGCTATATAAACCAATGAATATGATTGGTGAATATTAGACGCATCCGCAGCAACGTAGCATAGCACATCTCCGGTGGGAAAGTAGCCATAAATTATTATAAAGCTTCAGAAACCTAAAAAACAAATCTGCAATAAAATATGGCAGATTCTGATTTATTGACAAAAATAACAAAAAGACAATCACAACAACACAAGATTTAACAACGAATGCACAACAACAACAACATCACACGAAAAAAGAATAGAAATAATGATAAAGGCTATTTTCACGTGTTTTATTTTTATTATGTTCGAGTGGCGACGACATAACAATTTTTCTTTCTTTCTTTAATTAATCTTCACTTATGCGCAACATCAAGAAAATTACTCCAGAATGGACTATAATTACACAAGAAAAAAGAAATATAGAGGTCTGTGTGTTTCCATCCTATTTCCGATTCTGTATAGGATCAATTTGTGAGTGTCGATTGTTTTCTACTACAGCTATCCCGGTTGCTAATTGCTTGTTGATTTGTTTCTATTTTGTAAACCCGAGCTTTTTTCGAGAAATAAAACGACCATATTGAATCTTTGTATCTGCATGGATTTATAAAACTCTTTTTTCTCGATTTCTACTATTCGTGCTGCACGAGAAGATTTATAATTTCTTTTCGCAATGATTTTACAGTATTACGTTATTTTTTATCGTAGTAAAATCATCAAATGAGTACAACCACATAGGGCGGGACGTGAGGGACTGTCAGACTCGTACTAACTAGAATCCACGGTGTTCTTTAATAGCTCTTTACGTTCCAGGATCACGGTTACCTGATGAGACAACCGGCACCAGTATGACATTAGAATGAGTTTGTGGAAAAGAATTTTAACCTTTCGGATGTTAGGTTCGCATTTGACCACCATCTATCCTTAATACGTGGTAAGTAATGATGTGGTCGACGGTGAAACACGCATGCCTAGAAGACATATATTCTCTGGGTAAGTAACCCAGAGCAACCTATTCGCTCTTGACTTAAAGATCGCGAGGTTGTAGCTACATTTCTTTTATTTCTTGTAATTTTTCGAAAATATTCAAAAAGCTTCTCAAACAAACAAAAAAAAATCAGCGAGACAATCATCGTTAACATGGAATTATGAGGTGTTCCTGAAGACACTAATTCTGGAATTGGTCTTAAACTGTAAACCTCAAACGCGGTGCTTTTAAGGTGATACTTAAACCCATCGTTAACACTGCCCGTTTTGAAGTTTCAACTTTTATCTGTTTTAAGAACAGCCATTAATTTAAAAAGCGTTGGTTTGAGATCAAGGTGTTCTACGTATCTATGATGAGGTAGTATTTTTTTAATTGCTAACCTACTTGTACGACCTACAGCGTTGGAACAATAAGCAGGAGATGGTTTTAAACACGACATAAATTACAGATAGAAAACTAAATCCCGCTTGATAATTTTATAAGTCTATAAACTTCCCACTGCTGGTGCAAAGGCTTTCTGTTAGTGGTAGTGGGCTGTGCTGTGATCCACCACGAGGGCACTGTACCCAGTTGAGCGTAGTGGTAATCAAAATCAAAAGTTTTTATTTAACAAAGGCCCATCAGGGCACTTATAAAACGTCGACAGTAGGTGCTCGGTTGGACGATTCCATGGCGAAGAACCGGCAAGCAACTCCATGATTACTCTTTTAAAATATGGTATGGTTTTACAGATTGTTACAATTTTTGAATGCTTAGATATGTGAGTAAAACGTAAGCCTGGTAACAAGGGGGAAGTCCTTACTAAAATTAGTGCTACAAAAGAAGAAATATATATACACACGACTTACAATGTTCTCACATCTACAAACAAAGAATAAGGAAGATTCTATATAAAAAAGAAAGCTATAAAAGCTGGATAAATTCTATAATGTCTTACAAACTGTAACATTGAAATGAAATAAATTACACCAAGTAATGCAACTCCTTCCTCAGGCGACTCCTGCTCAATCTCGGCGGGCCAAACGCCTCCTGCCGGAGGCTGTACGCCGGTGTCGTGCGGTCCATGGCCCTCTACGGGGCCCCTGTGTGGGCCCTGAGCATTCGAACGCGACCACTAAAGCATACGGTGTAGGACTGCCCCGCTTGGGCAGAGCACCGCCGTGTCCTCACGACGGCGATAGGCGGAGACCTCTCGCGCCCGGCATTGGTCGAGGCCATGCTGCGGGGCGAGATGGAGTGGGAAGCGGTCGCCTCCTTCTGCGAAGCAGTCATGCTCGTGAAGGAGGAGGCGGGCCGCCTGAGGGAGAGGACAGCGTCCTCCCTCCACCCCAGCCGCAGTGATAGACGCCCACGGCGTCGGACGTCGCAAGACGATCTCCGGCCACCGTAGGCGCGGGCATGCGGGCAGCGAGTAATGGGCGACTTGCTGTCCGACCATGGACCATGCCCGGGTCGACGGCGCGTTGTGTTCCACGCGCGCCTCAAAGAGTGTCAGCATATGACGGGGCCTGTAGAGGGCCAAAGCCTGCCGAGGTCGCGGGACTTACCCATTACCGTGACCCCGGTACGTAAAGGGCTCGTGAAGGACACCGTGGATTTTAGTCAGTACAAGTCTGACAGTCCCTCTCGCCCTGCCCTGGGTGGGAGGACTCATTTGATGATTTTACCACGCAAAAAAAAAAAAAGTAATGCAACTCCTTGGGTTGAAATCGATGACTTGTAAGTCGGTGCTGTTACCACTAAGCCACCACTGCTCCTCATCTCATATACGACCTATTGCAGCGTATTACTCCATACAAGCAACAAAAGGTTACGGAGCATTCCCATCCCACTTGATACGGAAATACTCGTATATCCATCAAAATACTGGTAGTAGGCAGCCAACCTCAACATGCGGCTTTGCCTGTGCGGGGTCGGTAATCTCCCCACGAAAATATGTTTTCTGACCCAGATTATGGTCGACAAGATAAACAGAGTTATTGTCTTATTCCTTTTAGCAACATCCCGTTTCAACACTTTCCCGTTTCGACAACTAAACAAAAGAGTATCACAAAATTAACTTTTGAGTTTGCGAAAATAATTCCAATTTCAACATTTTTGTTTGACGGGTACAGATAAGACCAAGGAGATCAAGTATGTTTTAGGCAGATCAACTTTGAAGATAGGTATCAATATCCTCCATCTGTCAATTGTCATTTGAAAATAACGTTTAGAATAATAAAAGACTTTGTGCAAATTATTTTTTAACAGTATCTTGTTAGATTTATTTGCATATGATACTTTTCCTCCGTGTCTCGGAAAAGCACGTAAAGCCGTTGGTCCCGGCTGTCATTTGTAGATCTTTGACAGTCGTTACTGTTAGTCAGAAGCTCTAAAGTCTGACAACCAATCTTACCATGGGGTATCGTATTAACTCAGTTACTGGGTTGTGGAGGTGTGACAGGCAGTCGCTTTATGTAAAATACTGATATCCAGCTGCATTTGGTTTGACTGGAAGCCGACCCCAATATAGTTGCTTTGATGACTTTTTTTTACAGGCAGATGATGACTTTTTTTTACAAGTTTTATAAAAGCGTGCATCACGCCACAAGATAACGTCAGCAAACCTTCCTTCCCAATTGTCCTACATAGTAAACAGAATACTTACAAGTGACATCAAGCATGGTATAAGAGTCCCTGTAGTACGGTGATGGGTAAGACGGATGATGAGCCCTGCAAGCCAGCTGTCGCCCGTGAGCGGACCTGGTGGCTCCAAGCTCGAGGACTGACCGTGCGGCCCAAACTCGAGGTCTTTCCACCTCGGAGGCGTTCGTCTGCGACCACGCTGTGAGACGCTCTTTTTCTGAAAACAAAGTACAATGGACGTTATAATAAACTGGTTGCTGCCCGCGACGTTGTCTGTGTGAATGCGTTGAAAAAATAAAGGTTCACTGCCCGTTCCCCGTAGGTGTTTATGTAGCCTAATTTGAAGTTAATCCATTCAGAACTTTTTGAGTTTATACCGGTTCATCTATTTATACATACAGACAAAAATTCTAAAAACTAGATATTTGGTTTCGGTATCCATTAAAATCACACCCCAAGTATTCTTTTTTTTAAATATTCAGTTATTCAGACAGCGGGAAGCGACTTTGTTTTATAGTGTGTAGGTGGTGGAAGGTGTAGGTAGACTTAATACCTCGGGTGCCCTGATGTTATAAGGTATGCAATGGTCAATGGTCTGTACTAAGTACACGAATTTTACAATCGTCCCTTTACATCATCTTTTTTACAATTCTCCCCAAACGTTTTTCCACCAACTCTCTTTTAAAAACTTTTCCCTTCGCCGTTGAACAATGGCTTATTATTTCTATAGAAATAAAATTTTAATTACATTGTCGATTTAATAATGGTCCTTTTGAGTACTTTTATACGGATTGTAGCGGGAATTTATCATGGCGGATTTTTTATCCTACAAGCGAGCTGTTATGTTATGTAATTTTACTGTTCACGTTAAATTATTTTGATTTCTACCCGATTGCGTGACGCAAAGGAGGGTAATGTGTTTATCTAAGTGATGAAAGAAGCTTTAAGTAGCCAAATGGTTATACAAACGAATATCTACAAAAAGCCCACAATATTACTTACATTATGATTTAAATAAAAAGGAAAAACATGTCAAAGTAAATATTGAAACGGTACTCGTATCAACAAATACTCAGACAGACAGACAAACAAACAATCATAGCGCACGCTATCGTCAGAAACATACAATTAATGAATCGTAAAAGAACAATCAAGTTACACAAACCAGTAATTCTGACACGTGTACTGGAAGTTATTAATGGATGACTGGAATTCCACGATAATATTTATTTAGATTTTATTATTTTTTATTACTATTCTGAAGCAGGGAGACTAAATACTGTATTGTTACATGATTACATGTTACATACACGCAAAGTTGATGAGGAAAAATGAGAACTTGTTTATTTATTTAGTTACTTTATTCATTTTTTTTATGTTTACATTTTTAAATATTTTTACAAACAAATTACAAAAAAAAACATTTAAAAATATAAAACATTTATAAATATAATATTTATTTATTTATTATAATAACCAACTTGAATTTACAGTTCAAAACCACACATACAAGTATTTGGTCTGTACCACACACTACACTTTACACTTGTGTGAAAAATCCTGATTTTTTCAGAATTTGAAATAAAAATCTATAATAATGTTATTTTCATCAACATCGCCTAATTTATTCAAGCACCAAGAGATACAGAAGTAATATTGCCACTTCTTCAGAATTACCGTTTACTACTGAAGAAATAACGTTTATTTGGTAGATTTTATGACTCACTGAACTGACAGAACTAGTGCGCTCAATGTTCTATAATGGGGTATTTAAACGTGTCGGCAAATGGTCATTTCACCTAAATCCTGTAATTCCTCGATTAGAGCCACGAATTTTATTACTAATACCATATACAAACACTGACAGTGAGGCGATTCCGTATTCTGTGACATCCACACACACATGCTCACTGAAAAAACAT
Organism: Agrotis puta; assembly: GCA_943136025.2. NCBI lineage: Eukaryota > Metazoa > Arthropoda > Insecta > Lepidoptera > Noctuidae > Agrotis > Agrotis puta. Next base: position 13,859,670 of record OW964178.2, read on the forward strand.
TTATTCAACAATCAACTCCTTGTGCCCATATAATTTAACACCGCACTTAGTACCCTACTACCTTTATTGACAGTCATAAGTAGCCACCTAATAACTAAACAAATACTCTAACCCTCTAATCATAGGTCTCACAACGAAGTTCATTTATAATGTCGATAGGAACAAGACCGATGCACTGTATCGGTCACTCACTGGCAGTGAAGCTTCGTCCAAAATGCATGGCGCTTTGTAAATCGTGGCGTCATCCAGCTAGTACCATTGTTTTCCTCAAGCAACCATGATGCCGGCGGGTGGCTACCTCTCGCGACCGGCAATGGTTGAGGCCATGCAGTGGGGCGACGGGGTAATGGAAAGCAGCCACCTTTTGCGAAGCTGTTAATGCTAGCGAAGGAGGAGGCGGAATGCGTGAGGGATAAGACATCCTCAAGACCCAGCCGCGCCACGTCAGAAGACGTCTAGTGTATCGGACGGTTCAGCATTCTGTGGCATCAACACATATAGATCACACATGATAGTCTACCCTTTCTACCCTACACTACGCCATCTTCTTATCCAACCACCTCTAATGGCAGCTATAAGCAGCCACCTAATAACTAATTAAACAACCCAATGCTCTAATCATAGGCCTGACAACGAAGCGCATTTATAATGTCGATAGGAACAAGACCGATGCACTGTATCCGTCACTCACTGACAGTGAAGCTTCGTCCAAAATGCATGGCGCTTTGTTGGTCGTGGCGCCATCGAGCCAGTTTAAACACACGACATGGCATTTAGAATTTTATATGAACTTATCGGGTCGTATGTTCAACGGCGCATTGATTAGGAACGGCTAAACATAGGGAAAGGTTGGTTAGCGTCCTGACTTTGATATGCTTGTTTGTTTAGGTGCCTCGGTCCTTGTCCCTGATGCCTCCTTCAGTCGGAAAATGAGGTTTAAATTAAGTCAAGGAGTATTCCTTGCATAACAAAATTATAATACACATACATATAAAGCATCGTTTAGTTATGCTTTTGATAACGCGGAAAGATCCTACTTAGTAAACGTTAATTCCACAGAATCATTATAATTTCAGGTTAGAATTTTCGAAATATACATTATGTTACGTGCAATTCACATTTGACTTTTTTATTTACTCGAATTATGTATGTTAAGCTTTACTTGCCCTATCTTGCCTCAAGTGAAGCGAAAATGCCTCCTATGGCGGAGCACGCTTGCCTGGAAGAAACCGATTCCCTACCAGGCCCACATTTCGGGAACCGGTATACGCTACTGACAAAATCAAACTCATAGCTAAAAAGACCGCATTTTATATTAGACACCACGATCCAGAAAGATCATCTAAAAACTAAAAGATACTTACCCAAATACCACTCGATATACGCCGGAGGGTTGCCGTATCTGGCCTCGCAGACGACGGTAGCTCTGTTGCCTGCTGGTACAGTGATGTTCTGTCCCGGCATCACATGGGAGCCGTTGAACAGGATCCGGGGAGACTGTGGTGGAACTCGCACTGCTAATGCCGCCGGAGGACTTGATAGAGCATCCTGGGAAAGATACTTGGAAGTTAGTAATATATTTGGAGCTAAACTTCTGATGCTGAAACAAATATCAAACTCTGCTGATAGCGAATGGATTATTCCACATATCTTTTTCTTCAAAATTGCTTCGTGTATTAATACTTAAATAGTTGGCAACCTATTGTAACAAATATTGAGAACTATTACTGTCTCGTACTTCTTGTAATGTATTAAGTTTCTCTCTACAATATTTTTTTCTTCAACATTATTTTATTACGTCTCCAAAAGACCCTCAGCAAGCAGACTTCGCCCCAAGGACTGTTCGCGTTAATATTGTACTGTATTATTACCTGCACATCATAGGTACTGGCGGTGACTTGGCACTGCCACTGCCCGTCGTCCAACTGCAGTGTGGCAGCGCGCACCCACAGCGAGCAGTCACCCCCCACAGGACTGTTCTCATTAGCCCACTCGTACTTTCCACGATATATTCCCACCGGCTGCAAATAAAACATTTCATTGAATTACATAAGTTAATTAAACATTTAAAAGTTAAGAAAGTCTGGAAATACAATTATTTTAAATCTAAATTACGCAAATGTTCAAAGGCGTTCGTTAATTGAAAGCCTGAAGTTGATTTAGAATAAATTATTATTTGACTTTGCAATTTTATGGTCTGATTATATGCTTTCATTAAGTAAAGATAGGCACTGCATATTTAACATCGTGAGAAAATAATACAAAACAACTTTTCTTAAATTAATTCACCTATAAAAACTGAAAACCAATCAACTTAAGCTTTAACAATACCAATTTAGATGATGAACAAAATGAGTCTGTTCATAAAGAAGTAAATTAAACATAGTGTATAATTTTATTTAAGAATGTAATATGTAATAATGTAATGTAATGTAATAATATGTAATAATATAATGTAATACTGTTATTAGTTTAACGATCAAATTACATATTTAAATATAAGTATTAGTTTACAAGCTCGTCAGATGAGAGTTGGACCATGAATGGAGATCTTTAATTCAATGGATAAAAACCAGGAAGCAGGGGAATCGAATCTGTATTCAGTATAGGGGCCGTTTTGTTAGTGTAAAGATTAAATACTTCTTGCTTATGACCCCCTTACATAGAAATATTCTGGGTTGTCGATTTATAAAATTAAAAGGTTGGGCAACCATCCAAATAGCATACAAGATATAGGCTAGAACATGGTAATTTACTGTCTACTATATGTTGATTAACCAATCCGTTTGCCAAGCTTTGGGATTGTGGACAAATGGGCAGTTTTGTAAGAAAAACGATGCTTTATTTCGTCGATTAACAAGCTACACACGTACCTACACACTATGACACTAGAAATGAAATGTTTTGTCGATGGAGGAATAGACAAAAGGACAGAATATTAAAAGATTTTCTTTCGTCTTATACATGGTGATGCGATGTTTTAAAATATAAAAAAAAATGTTTCCAATCTTCGATAGCATAAGGGTCGTGCTATTTTTAGGCAAACAAAAAGTCAAATTACATAGAAATAATTTCGTATATTCTTAGTAGAATAAAGATAGAATTGATCATGACGCATGCTGTTCGTTATAATATGGTTTTAAGGGAATAATACCATAAATATAGAAAACAAAGTCTGTTACTAATACATTTTGAATGGTAAATCTGTCAATAACTTGCAACAAAGATACCTTCTACTTTTGATCGTGCTATCAAAAAATAACTACCAGAATTGAAAATGTCGTTTATTAAACTTTCAATCGTAAAAATTGTAGGTAAATACTCTTTTTTCTTTTCTATCAAACGTCAGTCATCTTTAATTGAACCGTCAGCAGCATCGATTACATCGAAAATTTTGTTTAAAACATGAGAATTAATTAATTTCATTAATTAGTTCGGTTCAGTAAGTTCTGATATAAATATAATTATTTGTCGAATGTTGTGGTTTAAATAATATGCATGATATGTATTTCATTTCATTTTGTAAAGCAGTGGTTAATTAACCAATTTACCAGATTTAATATAAATACTATTCTCAAATATGTGTACGTACGAGTAATTTCTACATCTATACCTTAAAAAATGACTGACCAATTTGATGACAGGCTCATGGAAAACCAAATAACAAAAACGAGCGAACCTTACAGTAGTCGCATGCGCAACATCTGACATCTCACCTTGATAATAAGCAACACGACTTCGACTTTCCCGTCGACATCGACTTCAACATCGACAGCGGCATCGACTTAGGCATCGATCCTTTTTTGTTTTTTTTTTTTATCGTGGTAAAATGTTCAAATGAGTCCTCCCACCCAGGGCAGAGCGGGAGGGACTGTCAGGCTTGTACTGACTAAAATCCACGGTGTCCTTCAATAGCCCTTTACGTTTCGGGGTCACGGTAATTCGTAAGACATTGGCTTTGTTACAATACACTTATCCTCAGAAAGACTTCGCCAACTCTTCCACCGTGCAGTACCTCCACACAAGCGATAGGAAAGATGTTACACCTCAAAAAATCTTCAACAAGCCTGTCTGTATCATATCCCTCTGATCTCTCTATGTATTTTGACGATTACTTCTGTTAATAAATGTTTGCCAAAATAACAATTGAAAACAGTGTGTATGCCCCCTTATAATTAAGTTAAACATTATGTTATTACCATATTAATTATGCCTATATCATTCATTAATTTGGGCAATATCCACGTTCACGGATTAGTATTAATTAAAATGGTACCAATTGTATACAAAATAGGTTCATTAATTTGTCAGTGCTAACCGCAACGCCCGTTTTAAATTATACAAACTGAACGGACTAAACCCGGCTAAATATTCAAATTAATACAAAATACACACACCATTCATTAAAAAGATACCTTTAACACAAACAGATAGAATTTCAATTTATTACTGAACTACAAACTAATCTGGCAGGCCATTCTAATAAATCTAAAGTTAGCTGAACTAAATCTAACTTTGCGATCCGCAAATAGATATTTTAATTAACTAAAAATGTTTCACGCTAATCCCTCGGCGTCTGTGTAGTCTTTCTTTCGGGAGTTGCATTGTGTGCCGTTGAAAACGAGATTTCTACACTTTGCATAAGCGAGTACGGTTCAGCGGTTGCTCCTTTTATCTTTGCCAACGATTCGTGAAAAACATAAGGTCGGACGATTTGCTTAATTGCAGAGCGAGCGCACACTCGCACAGAAAAAACCTCACTATTGTAATGTGTAATGTAGGCACGCAATCTCACGTAAAGAGGTGTGCTATGTGTTTCGATACACGATATTATACATGTTGCAGATTAGCCGGTGTAGCCAGACAGACTTTCTCTTATTTTCAATGTGGAATTGTCTGGCTTTACTCTGTTTTGAAGAGAAAATTAAGCAACGTAATGTTCACCTCGTCTATTCATTGTGTTTTTTTTAACGTTTCTCCACATGAATTTTCTCTGGTAGCATAGGTGCGTTTAAAAACATTTAAACGCGCAAGCAGAAAAATCTAGACCCGGAATAACTACTTGTAGATATAACAAATATTTGTTGTGTGCGGGGATCGAACCCGACACAATTTTATTCCCCGTTATTACAACCAAATTGCTATGTAGGGAAACAATGTATAAGACGAAGACGCGAGGTATGATGAGAAATCACATACTTAAGGCAAACTTAACACAATCCTTACTTAGCGCAAGCGCCAACAGGACGGCATTTGTTAATGGCCGCTTGCAAATGACGTCCTATGGCGCTTGCGCTACGTTAGTGTTGTGTTAAGTATGCCTAAAGAGTAAATGTATCCGTTATACCTCCATTCCTCCATTATACCTCGCGTCCCCGTCTTATACACTGTTCCCCTATAATTTCTTAGTTCGCTAAAACCTAGGCAGAAATTTTGCTTATCTTTTAAAAATGCTTGTCAGAATCACGTACACTTCATATCTACAAACTAAACTTCACTACTCGTATATTTTAAAACTACACTTTACGAATCACTTCATATTTTACAAACTATAGATGAACGAATGACTGCATCAAAAAAAAAATTAACAAGGTAAAATTGTATGAAAAGTCATACGATTTCATCGTACTGGACGTATAAGTAAATATTCCGCAACTACCACACAACGCCATCTAGTCCCAAGCTAAGCAGAGCTTGTGTTATGGGTACTAGTCAACTGATAAACATACTTATATATTTCTAAATACATACATATTATAGATAAATTACACCCAGACACAGAACAAATGTTCGTGCTCATCACACAAACATTTGTCCTGGGTGGGAATCGAACCCACGACCTCCGGCATAGCAGTCAGGGTCACTAACCACTAGACCAACAGGCCTGTCAAATATAAGCTTCGTTGCTCAGAAAAAAAAATAAAAAATACTCCATCCGTGTCTGTGTATAAAATTCGAACATGCGAAATTATTACAATGATCGCTTGGAGCTCAGCTCGGGATTGTAATTGAAATTCTTTTGCCCAATATTTGCACATAATAACTCCCGATGATGTGTTTTGGAATCATTGGGGACGGAGGAACAAGCAATAACGACAGGAAAGAAAATAAAAGAAAGAAAACTGTTAAGGAAGATTAAAGATAATCTGGAGATAGGAACAATGATATTGTTTTGTTAGTTTATTCTAGCAGTTTCGTCTGCGTGGAAGTTGGTAATGCCCTACAGGATAATACTAAAGAGAGAAAAAATGCCCTAAATATTATTGTAATCTAAACATGTGCTTAATTTTCTAAGTCCTTTTGTCGTGATCGCGTAACAAACATCTAACCAAACTTTAACATTTATGATATTAGTAAGATATATATATTAGTATGTCTTTTTTTTAGCATGGTAAAATCATAAAATGAGTCCTCCCACCCAGGGCAGGACAGAAGGGACTGTCAGACTTGCACTGACTAAAACCACGGTATCCTTCAATAGCCCTTTACGTTCCGGGGTCACAGTATTCGTTAGTCCCGCGAACCCGGCAGGCTTTGGCCCTCTAGTTGTCTTAGAAGATATTAGTCGTAGTGCCTCTGATGGGTTCGGGTAGTGCTCAAAGTTTGTTCTTATGTGTAGCTGACATGATAGATTGATATCTAAATGGATATTCAGTTAATATCAAACTAGCTAATGCCAGCGGTTTACCCGCGTGAACTTCAGTAATTGTCCCACGGCATCGTACTCCCAGGATATAAAGCATCTTTTGTATTTATTTTGTATCAGGTTATATACTATTTCTATCTTTTATTTTGAGTACAGAATTAACGAAAATTATTCATAAACTTTCGCACTTATACTTAAATCTGATAATAAGATTTTCTAAGAGAAGGAAATCCGAGATGTTGTATCAACAAAAGTTTAAACTAAAACTGTTTTCAGAATAACTAAAAACAAAAGCAGGTCTAATAATACCCGAATACCAATATCTAGGTTGCTTTTGTTTAGTTAATAAATCGGGGAACTTACTGAACGGGATTTAGCTATATTTTTCAGTACAAAGATAGTCAAATAGACAAAGCTTACAACTACTGGAACAAAAAGACGTTCTTCTAAAACATAGCCTAATAACTCCACCCACAAACAAACGACCAGATATATATTTTCCAATATCGTGAAGGCCCGTTAAAAAGGGGTTCGTAGCAGTCGAGTAGAGAAGGAACTGGACGTTTTCGATGGACATTACTTGTGGTTGAACCGGGATAAACGACCGTACAATTTACGATTTGAAAACTAGGTAGGTTATTCACTCAGTCTTGACGAAGCGAAGGGATCTTTCAATAGAGATAGGTTCTCAAATAGGGCATGTTGTATAGGGTCCTCGAAGCGTAAAGGGTCGGGTTCAGTTGTCCACTAAGGTTCAAGTAATCTAAACAATAGTCCGTTGACATTTTAGCTCCCAGTTAATTTATTTATGAGATTGAGATTGTTGAGATAGTGGAATTAATTATTGACTTCGTCCAGGGTTTTGTATTTTGAATGTCATTGTTTTGGCTTAATAAAGTAGGTACATTGTTTGTTGAATCGCAAGCTTTTAAAGGAATCTCTGCTTTGTTTGTAAGGATTACCTAAAACATTTTAAATTACTTTACTTTATTCCTCTTACGCTATGGTCTACTTTTCTTGTTGAATGCGTCTTAACAATTAGAGAAAACCCACAAATCTTTTAAATATTATGGAAATTTGATACTGAGACTGAAAACTCTTCTAATACATACATAATTAGAAAGACAAATAAAACATTTTAACGAATTTCTACTTATCTCGTTCCGCCATATAACGAGCGTGATGACTGTTATTAATGATAATATTATTTGTGCAGTCATAAAGCATCCAGTTTATGAATAAACGGACGCTCGTTTAATGGGAGTACTTGCAAAAACAAGAAAAAAGCTGAAATGAACTACATTTCAATTTCTCTTTGCTACGGGAAGGTAAAAGGTAAAAAATATAATGAATTTGCCTTTTCTGTGGCGAAGGTATGCGGAAAAACTGTCATAAAACTAGGGGCAAAAACAAAATTGCAAAATTCACTCTTGTATTTTAGTGATCTATGGAAATTGGGAAATGTTCGGGGTATTTTCGTAATCAACATTTCCAGTGGCCTATCTTGTAAGGATTGAATATTTCAAAGGGGAGTTTTTTTAAATATTTAGCTTTGACACTTTTTTTTTTTTTTTTTGCTTGGTAAAATCATCAAATGAGTCCTCCCACCCAGGGCAGGGCGGGAGGGACTGTCAGACTTGTACTGACTAAAATCCACAGTGTCCTTCACGAGCCCTTTACGTACCGGGGTTACGGTGATGGGTAAGACCCGCGACCCCGGCAGGCTCTGGCCCTCTACAGGCCCCGTCAGTTTGCTGACACTCTTTGAGGCGTGCGTGGAACACAACGCGCCGTCGACCCGGGCATGGTCCATGGTCGGGCAGCGAGTCGCCCATTACTCGCTGCCCGCATGCCCGCGCCTACGGTGGCCGGAGATCGTCTGGCGACGTCCGTCGCCGTGGGCGTCTACCACTGCGGGTGGGTCGGAGGGAGGACACTGTCCTCTCCCTCACGCGGCACGCCTCCTCCTTCGCGAGCATGACTGCTTCGCAGAAGGAGGCGACCGCTTCCCACTCCGTCTCGCCCCGCAGCATGGCCTCGACCAATGCCGGGCGCGAGAGGTCTCCGCCTATCGCCGTCGTGAGGACACGGCGGTGCTCTGCCCAAGCGGGGCAGTCCTGCACCGTATGCTCCACCGTGTCCTCAGGACGGTCCTCGCAGTGGTGACACCCAGGCGTTTCCTCCCTCCTTATCAGACACAGGAACCTCCCGAAACTTCCGTGTCCGGTGAGGACCTGCGTCATGCGGAAGGTAAGGACGCCGTGACGCCTATCCAGCCACTCCTCAAAGAGGGGTCTTACCGCCGCGATTGCGGCGTGCCCGGACCTCGGTTGCGACAGTCGCCCCCTCCATACTGCCCTGAGATCGCGCCGGAGCTCTTCCCGCCGCGCCTCGACCTGTCGAGGCAGCGGGGATTCGCCCCGGCGCTGCGCCTCCACGCGCCATTCGTAGACGCGCTGGAGGGCAGTCGCCTCCAGATCCCAGGGCAGTAGCTTTGACACTTGGGATAATATTGAATAATTATGGATATAAGATCAGTAATTCGATAGATTGCACATTACATACAAACTTCAAAGCTTTACTTATTTTCGGTCGCGGGACTCACGAATTACCGTGACCCGGTACATAAAGGGCTATTGAAGGACACCGTGGATTTTAGTCAGTACGAATCTGACAGTCCCTCCCGCTCTGCCCTGGTTGGGAGGACTCATGTGATGATTTTACCACGTAAAAAAAAAGCTTTACTTATTTATAATTGAACTTTAATGATTTAGAACTGTCATAAGTAAGTTACTGGCAGTCAATCTACCTTGGGAAGCTTACAATTTACGAGTAAGTTAGTAATCATTTTACGCTAAGGCTTTTCCGAAAGACCAAACTTAGAAATCCTAACTTATAGCATTGATTGACAATACAAAATCTCTAGAGTTACTCCCAGATTAAAATACTCTGAGATGGGTACATAAATTCTGCCATAATTCTTACATCACAACAAAGAAATTCCAGAAATTAGAATACTAATAACCATTTAAAGAAAAGTTATTTCTAAACAAAACAATCAACAAAGTAACTATTCATTTTAAAAATTCTTATTTCACTTTAATGAAATATTAATTGCTTTTCAAACGTTGCCTGACCAATTACAACATGTTTGTCCACTTCATTAGAAAGCTTTTTAATAAATAAAAGCCCGACATTTTAAAAGCATTGTCGCTTACTCATAGAGATGTTAATGAAGAAAGGTACTGTTCGCTGCTAATGAGCTCAAAGCGAAGGGTTAATTAGAACATGCTTATGAAAACCGAAGCTCCGGTTCCTAGAGCGGTCTATATACACAGGTCGTGTAAAATACAATAGGTTTTTGCAGTAACATCGTGGTATGGTTGGTTCGTGTTTGAGACAAAATATTACTCCAAAATCACTTGAAATGAGTTCCAGAATCGCTTTCTCAAGTAATATTCTGGTCAAAGAATTCCATCACGTTTTCGCATTCAGTTTCGGAACTTCTTTCATCCCCATAAAGGAAGTAAAAGAAACAAGAAAAACAAATAAATCTTCAAATACAATTCGTAAAAAAATATTCCCTTTTGTGTGAACACACTAAACGCAAGTTTCACCTTCTCTGAAGCGAAGCGTGACGTTGTTAGAGAACACAAACAAAACAGCGACAGTTGTCTGATTAATAACCGCGGAGAACAATACGAGACGCAATATCCGCCAGTGTTGACCGCGCCTCGCGTTTATAGCGGTTTATGACCCGTGGTCGTCTTATGAACATCTGTGAGGACTGAGGAGGATACTTTTACTATCCATATCGTATCTTATACCATGAGCGGATACATTAACGCCATGTGTGAGACCTATTTCAGAGTTTGCACGTTCAGAAATCTTGAATTTAGCGGGCTTAGATCTGAAAATAGAACCCAGAATTACCCCGGATTAAACGATAACGTGTGTTCTTAATGTTCCCATTCCGTGAGGAACGCTTTTGTTCCAGGTTGTACATTTTTATGTTGATCGAAGTCGAAATTAGGTCAGATCTTGAAACGTAAGCTCAATGGAAACACCTTTAACAATGAGATGAAGCATTTCTTTTGTTATTCCAAAAAGTTATTATTTAATTATCGAATTCAACACTGGACGACACACGATACCTTAATAACTCATCAAATTCCAACACATTAAAGATACAAATCACTAGATTACGACCCAAAACAGGAGGTAGAGCCATCAGAAGCTTATCAGGCCGTTAGCTGCAAATCAAATGTCGGAAATGAGTGATCTCAGCTCCCTGAGCTGAGATCTCTGCTGCTAATTATGCAGTAACTGCATACAAACTAATGACGAAGGTAATTAGGTGTTTGTATATGGTGTTTGTTGGTTGCTAGGACGGTGAATGAGAAGCCTGAGGCGAGAATTTGATTGGGGCTTTGATGGTGTACGCGGAGAGAGAATTTGCTATATTGCTACTTCGAACTGATAACATGGTTTTCTCTAGTAGCTTCAGTCGGGTTATGTGTGGTGTGGTAAGTTCATAATTATGTCATTTCTCTATTCTCATCTACAAATCTGTTGTGCGTCTGTATCTACATTTTTGTGACTTCTAAGCTACTCAATGTATTTTTATTGCAGTTGAGTAATTTCGTCAATAATATATTGTGAAGTCTGATATAAAAGACACGTGGAGAAGATAAAGAAATATGGAGTTTTTCATGAAAATTCGTGATAATTTATTTACCGATCTCAATTTTACGTAAGTACTACCTACGTAAAATTGTGATCTCACCTAGCTACGAGTATCATATATCAATTTGAGAAGGTGTACCTAAACAGAATAGACAGCAGGTGTTCAAAACCTTTCCAAGAACCTAACTATATGCGTCAGTAAATATCAATAAAAATACGATGTTCACGCTATCAATCGTCAACGATTCCAATTTTTTAAGCAGTCCTTTTAGAAGGAGCTCTCCTACCTGCAATTTGTACGTGTCCGAGCCACCACGAGTAGAATCAAGGAAATGTTCCATCCCTCGCAAGAAACGTGGAAATACTTCTAGTTGAAAGCGTTTGAAAATCTTCGCTGAAGATATCCGTTGTAAATGTTACGAAGAAATGGTTTGAAATAGTTTGTGAGGACTCTTGGACGGATTCTTCTTTAATTTGTACCCTTTAAGGCTGTAAAGATGCAGTGATGGCCCTGTGGTAACGGACCGGACTAACGAGTTGTAGGCTGTCAGTTCGAACACAGCATTTCTTTCTGTAATTTATTTCATCACCTCTGAACTGCATAGGCTACTTATGCTTATGCTGTGTAAGAGAAGGTTTAAGCCAATAATTTGTCATAAAAGGTCTTATTTGCCATCCATGTGGTTAAAGGATCTATATAGATAAATTTTCTGCTGCCATTTTACCTTAAACAATTTGAAAGCAAATCTAAATCAAAATTAAATCAGCTTACAAATCAGTTTATTGTATTTAATCAAAACAATGGCTGGTCATAATATTATCTTATCTTCTCAAACTCACCTCTATTGTCGTTTAGAATAAATAATGCCAAACTGAAACAACAAAACGTGACAAGCGCCTTACGAACACGATTAGCAAAAACGCACGCAGGTCAAAGATTGCAAATAGAAAATAAATAGGGATAGGAATGCTTGAGCGATGATCCATCACCTGCGGGGTTACGGGGTTAGAAAAATCCGAATTAACATAGATATAATTTTGTATTTTTGTATTAATTTTGTATTTTCCAGTAAAATATTAATAAGTTACTAAAATCCTTTTCATTTAAGGAATAACAAATACCCATCACTATAGGAACTAATACAGACATATTTATGCATTCTTTCGAAGTTGATCTTAAGCGCAGGCCAGACAGAAAAGACGTAAGACGAGCATGCGTCGCGGATAGGCGCAAACGTAAAAGCGTTGCGCTCGCGACCCGACTCTTCTGTATGTTTTGCGTCGCGACGCTTCTATACACTTTTTATATGAAAGGGACGTTGTAGAGACAAATGTCCGCGCCCGTCGGCGGCGGCGTCTTACATCTTTTCTTTGTGTCCAGCGCCTTAGACATTACTTACATGAGTGAAGGAAATCTGATGATGAAACCTGGACTTATCAATATTGTGAGAGTCAAAATGGCGGGTGTATTTCAACGAATCAAATCCTCATAGGTATCAAAAAAATGTGCTAAAACCGGGTTTAAAAAAATAGTACCTTCATCAGAACAAAATTATATCAAGATGTAAATATACCGCCACCCGCCATTTTGACTCTCACTCAATATTATTAATCACTAGTCTACAGCCATGTCAAAGACCTATGTTGGGTTCTTTAAAGCGGCTTGAGAACCAGAGATTCATCTGGGGTACATCTCGCACGAAAAAGAAAGAAGACTATCACAGATTTAGGATCTTTCTTGTGTCGAAAGTCCACGCTGCATATGAGACAAGGGTTGGACAAAGTGTTATTAGGTTTTTCCTCTTCGAATTTCAAATGCACAAAGTAATGCGCCTGACTATGTTCAAACGTACGTTCTACAACTCCTAAGTCAGGGGCGTTTTCACTCGGCCGCTACTGCTACAGCAATAACCATAGGTAAGTAGACAAAATTGTAAGTAACAACACGATTCCGGTTTCATATGCACATAATGCGATTGCCTTCAAGATACTTACCTTCCTAATGCGACTTGTGCATACACCTAATGCACAAGACGAGCCTGCAGCGAGACGTAAGCGATGTTCCGCATAATGCGAGAGTAAAAGTACTTTGGAGTAGGTACACCAGATTTTATTCATGTCGTGTACTCTCAAACAAAAGGAGATACAGGCAGCTATATTACTAGTACTTTTACTATTCTTCTAATACACTCGCGAGCAAAAGAATGGAATCACTCCGAATCCGCTCGATCTTGAGTACCGGTAAACGGGGTTACTTTAAATCATGGGGTTAATTTGATAGAAACTACTTATCGACATAAAAACGCGTAAAACGGAACAACTTTTAGTGTTTTATTTTACAACAATCGTAAACTGTCAGAATCCTTTTTGTGGGTGCACTGGTGATGACACGTTGTTTCGTTCTTTCTGTTTTTGTATAGTTTATTGGGGCTACTTTCAGATTCTATGTTAAAAACGGGGTGTTCCAAAGTAACCCCAGAATCATTTTACCATTTATAACTTTGTTTTTTATTTCTGAAAAACTATTTTTTTTTAACTTTTACAGAGAGAACTTTAAAAACCGATAATTACCTTTTTTGGAATTTTTTTACAACCTCGCATTCAAAAATTACAGTCAATTAAAGTTCAAAATTGATTAAAGTAACCTCAGTTTACGGTAATAACTAGTAAAGAATAATAAAAATGGTACCACTTAAAAAAAAATAACTGTTAACTTTAAATTGATACCTAATTCATTAAAAGTGATTCCTTACTTTTCCTTGCGAGTGTGCCTAGTTGTATGAACTTCGTGAAGTAGGTGTATCGTATCTTTAAAAAGTTTCACTGCCTTCAAAGTAAATGCCATAATAATAATGGCGCGGTAAAACTATATCAATGGGACGAATATCATGTTAAAAGAAATAGAAACAATTATCCTGTGAAAACTTCATGTTCTGATGATCTCAAATGATGACTCCGCATTTTTGGTGCACGTTGCATGAGCACTATTACAACAGAAATTGCATTGCGATATTTTTTATTTTAAACACTTTTTTCTCCTGTAAAATACGGTGCAATTTATTATTTTTCATGTTTGAAAACTCTTAGACCCGGAAAAACGACCTACTTATAGATCTTTGCAGAAATTGGACCCGCGGACACGTAGCGAAGCAGTCAATCGATCGACCACTACCCCGAACGAAAATTACGACTCCTTGGTTATTTTTATGTACCTATGTTTGTAAAGTTTTTCGTTCCAAATAGATCAATGAGTACTTACATGATGAGTATACAGTACCAATTACAAAGAAGAAGTTAAAATTTCACGCCCATTTTCTACATAGCAGAGTTCACTCAAAGTTGTCTGAACCACAACGAATTTCTTCGTCAAAGGTAAATGCTAAGAGTAAGCTGTAAGTGATACCGACGCAGGTAGTTAGGACCATGTAAATTATGTAAAGATCACAAGAAACTAACTGGCGAATGACCCACAAAAAGCTGTTATGTTATTGGTGGTAATTGCAGGAATGGGGCGATTTTTTTTCTTTTTTGCTTGTTAAAATCCTCAAATGAGTCCTCCCACCCAGGGCAGGACAGGAGGGACTTTCAAACTTGTACTGACTTAAATCCATGTGTCCTTCAATAGCCCGTTACGTTCCGGGGTCACGGTAATTCGTTAGTCCCGGAACCCCGGCAGATTTTTTATTTACAATTATTTTTCCATTTCGCATCGATTTCATTTTTAACCAAAATTAGGCTACCGAAAAACTCAAGATTTCTTTGAAAATAGGTCTTACTTTATCTTCAAAGAATCCTGGACTTCATCGGTCACATCGCGAGGAAAGATGGTGACAACCTTGAACAATTGATGGTTACTGGCTAGCGTCCGAGGGGTTGCAGTTCACTTAGAGGGTTGGGCCAAATTCCCTCTTCCGTGGACAAGAAACTTCACGATGCGCTTCACTCTGCCAAGAACAGAAGCAGATGGCGAAACATCGTCAAGCTGAAAGTGACTTCACGACGGAGGAATCACGACCCCCAGTAATCAGTAATACGACGCGAGGAGAAGGAGCTAAGACTTGGAAATTAAACTCTCATCCTCGGCACTACCGCTTACGACCAATAGACCAGTTTCGGTACACCTAAGTACTTGTATTCTTTTAAATTAAGATGGGTTTCCTCTTAACTCTAGTCAAGGACAGGGGTGCCAAAGACAAAGTCAACGATGAAGCGAGCTTACCCAGAGGAAGCCTGCATTTTGCCTAATCATCTTATCCACTCTTGTCTACCCAACTAAAGTCCACACGTGGCTCTGTGCGAGTGAGATTCATTATATTTACGCGGGAGTAACAGAGACGGATAATGACCGGTTAAAGTACGAATTTCATCCTGCTTCGCGTCCGGACTTTAACAGGGATATACAATGTTGTCCATTAATATACTCAGGCCTACAGCGTAGTGTATGTACACAAAACATTAGATTATACACCTATGTGCCGGGAAAAGCAAACAAAAACACACGTTTAATACCCGTAGAACTAGGCGCAGTAATAACAATTTATTTTGATTGCAACACCAATTGTTTACACAATGCCAAATTATTTGACAATTAACGTTAAGGTAAACGTTTTATGTAAATAGAAAATGGATATAATATGTTTAACCCACTGAAGTAATAATAAACATGAAACAACGCATTTCTCTTTCAATTCTGTTGTATAAACAAAAATTGTTTAATTGATTATAACAACAAATTGATTGTTGGTTGCAGCTTTTGTGTATAAAATACTGAATTTGATGGCCATAATTGATAAAAAATAAGTGACAAAGATCTAGGGAGAAGTAAATAACCCAATTGACAGTCGAAAGGTAATAGACGTAAAAAAATCATTTTGTTTAGGAGAGCAGTTCAAAGTTTGATTGCAGTCATGGGAGTAAGCGCATTCGAAAAATTTTAGGTCTGAAGGCATTCATAACTCATTTTCAACGGTCGCAATAGGTAAACCAAAAACAGAGAATAGGAATGAAAACTTCCTACAAAACTCAAAATTCGTCTTTGGAGAACAGAAGTAGTATTTTATGGAATTAATTGAAAGACCTTTCCAAGACTATTGTATTTTTTAGTGTCGGGCCGTACATTTTGTTTCGGCTTCGGCAACCTTCGGCTGAGAACCAACATTGGAAAGCCGAATGTTTACCACATTCGGCTTTTGCATTTAATTTTTTTATTTAAGCCAGAAGGTTTCTAAGAGTATCTTGCGCTGAAATGGAACGAACACTAGGCAGGTATTAGGCATACCTAAGTTTTGAAGTGATTGTTATTTTTAACAAGTTACAAGGTAACTTTAATGATCTCGAAATGTTGTCTATATTATAGTTAACATACACTTATTAACTAATTAATATCTTATACTATTCAGATACTGCCAACCTTAAACTAAATTTCTTAGACTTATTAATCCTTCGGCTTCGGTTTCGACCAGAAATCGATCTTTGGTCGAGCACTAGTGCTTAGTAAGTCCCACAAGAGCCCTTCAGAGCTATTTTATTGTGTAGTTCCCCTAAACGAGCATTAGCTACTCATCAGTTACCTACTCGTGGTCTGAAGAATGAATACCGATAAGTATTTATTTGCCCCATTTGTGTTTTATGTGATGGTAACTTATAAATAACGCCTTTTATTTTCTTGATGTCGCTCGTTTAAAATTATTTGAATATAAGTTCAAGCGAGACTAAAAAATACCGTGACCCCGGTACGTAAAGGGCTATTGAAGGACACCGTGAATTTTAGTCAGTACAAGTCTGACAGTCCCCCCTGACCTGCTTGGGTGGGAGGATTCATTTGATGATTTTACCAAGCTAAAAAAAAAACAAAAAAAAATCCTTACTTGGCACTGACTTCCGGTTAACAGCCACCGGTATTTTTAACATATGTCACGGTAAAAAAAAAACTATGTGTCAACAGCCGATTACTGAATTAGCCATAGTGCTCATCATTGTAGGCACTAACAGGAAAGAGTGACTTGCATGACAAAGGCCTTGGTGCCTTTGTACCAATAGGTAGTCCTATTGATTGCCACAATGAATGTTTCAATTAGTCATACAGATACCTGGGCACAGTAACGAGCTATGATATGTATACAATTTACAGAATTCAAAAATGATGTTCTCCTACCATATTGAGTAACCTCTCACATTTTTATCAACCTCCTAAGTATTTTGAAAGCCATTATATTACGAAATAGGTCTTATTTCAAAAGAAAAATAAGCGTTTTACGAGAAAATCGAGGTCAACATGCCTGTTTGAGCAACTATTTTAAATGATGTTTAGAGCAACTACTTATTCCCTTTGAGCATCTATCAATATTTTGACGAATTGTTTTTTTCTCATTGGAGCACCTACGGCACCTTCTCCTTCACCTCGTGACTGTACAGGTGCCCTATCTGTGCCAATTGTGCTCTCATGTGTGCTAAGCTTTATGTAAGTACTATATGAATCACTTGTAACTGTTAACTGTTTTAAACATAACAATGGCATGATTAAGAGGCCTAGATTGTTTATCATCGTTTACGCTTTAGTAATTATTTAATTGGTGGAGAATAACAATAGGGGAGCGCAGCGGTTGAAGCGACTAGCAGTTGAAAGGTCGGGAGTTTGAACCATATAAACCATAAACAAAGAAACGAGAATATATTATATAGATAAACGTTCATAAGAATATTTAGTTTTAATAAATAAGTAAAGTACTAGCAACCGCCTTGGCTTCGCACAAATACAATTTGTTAAAAAAGACCCTATGTCACTTAAGAATAATGAAGCTTTCTATTGTTGAAATAATTTTCAAATTCGGTTCTGTAGTCCAGAGATTACCACCTACAAACAAACCGACAAATTTGCTAACTTTTTCTCTTTGTGATTTCGTTAAAATCGTATTAGTATACGACTTTGCAAAGTCGATCAAAGACCAATGAACTGAAAAAGCCAAAAAAGGCGCGTAACCTACACTTAACAATTTAAACCATTAAGTAATCAACGCTACTACAACATACTATAATAACCACCTTGATCTTTATCGTGGGAAATACTCAAAGATAGTGAGAGAACGTAAATATGAACAAAATATTAGTTGTTCATATTACTGACACAATCTGTGTATCACAATGACATGCAAGGTTGTGTGAATATTTTGAATTATTCATTAATTAATAAAACATTCATCTACAGCTGATTGCACCACTACTCATTACGCTAAACGTTATAAAAACATCATGTTTTGTCTCCGTCACTGTCAAACGAGTAACAGAAACAAAGATATTGTACCTTTCTGGTATCATAGGAGAACAGTGTATAAGACGGGGACGCGAGGTATAATGGGAACATACACTCTTACAGCATACTTAAAACAAACTAACGTAGCGCAAGCGCCATCAGGACGTCATTTGCAAGCGGCCATTAACAAATGGCGTCTTGTTGACGCTTGCGCTACTTTAGTATTATGTTAAGTTTGCCTTAAGTGTGTGATTTCCCATCATACCTCGCACCCCGTCTTATACACTGTTTCCCAAAGGACTGATTTAGTCTTATTAGAGATTTTTTTTCAGCTGTTGCAAGCGGCTTTATCTGCGAATATGTAACTTTAATTATCCCACGGGAACACTATATCGGAATAAAAAGTACGTTTCGAGGTTCCATTTTTTATTTGAAAGAGTATCATCCATCCATCCATCCATACAAACTTACTATAATATTAGATTTTTTTCTTTATTTCTAGAAAATACTTTGAACATGTTAACCATTAATCGCGTTTAGCGATGGTGCAAGTCGGCGTTTATCGCGGTAAGGTAAGTACTTAGTTTTATCTACAACAATCTACATGTAACAGTTTTACAACGGATCAACACGCTTACGCTCCTAGAAAAATGGAGGTATAATGTAATGGTACACATTTTATTATTATGTAAGGTCAAGGTAGACGACCATAGTTAAAGAATAAAAAAAATAAGTTAAAAATAACTAAAACTCAACTACGAAAAAATCGCGCACTGAAATGTATAAAACAAGGGCAATATCTATTTGACCGAGAAATGTAGGTATGCCACCTAACCAAAAAAGATTGTCTGGAACAACCGTAGGTCTGGAACCCTATAACCAGCGGACAACTGAGACTTTCTAACGACAACTAATTTGTCATGTAATGATAAGTAGTTTAGAAGTTATGCGGGAACAAACAAACATACATACATACCGGTCAAAATCATAAACCTCCTTTTGGCTTTGCCGTAGTCGGGTAAATGGAGTTCAATCAAGAGGTTGTTGTACGATGATGTTTCAAGCGTTTTTGCCATAACTATTGGAATCAAATATAGGAGCTCGCAATTTAAGACCCATTAATATGTTGCAATTTTTAGTCGTGGTGATATGCAACTGAGCATCTCCCAGTTGTAATGTCCTTTTGTGCCTATTGGCCTTGTTTTGTCCTGTCTCCTGCTTGACATGGAGGGAAGTGGAAACGTATTTTTCTTACTCCTCAACTATTCTTTTCTGGTAAATTCATTCTCCGGGACACTCAAACTCTAGCATCAACTCAAAAATTACTTAAAACTAGTTTTATTTTTCAATCAAATGACTTGAATTTAATTTTAAGTCACGCCTGATTACGGACCGTAGACTTCTCCATGCAAAAAAAAATTCTGACTCCTTTCAATGTTTTTTGATATTCCTCATAGTTTCGGATATAGCCATTCACGCCCAGTTGAAAAATTCATCCTGTATATTAAATTGCAATACTTTTTCAGGTGTGATACTACTAGATAACTCAAATAGCAAAGTCCCACGCTGTGATATATTCAAAGAAGCAAGTGATAGTACATCAACTATATTTCGGTTACGACATCCGCAGTTATTTGTCGGATGAGAGATGGATGGCCAAGACATTTACTATGGCATACAGCCTCATCACTCATTGCTCAATATTATACGATCTTTTACACTTGCTGTTATTATACAATGTCAAAGGTTAACTTAAAGAAATGGTTTTTATGATGACGGTTCCGTAGGTCAATGAAAACATTAGACAGAATCAAATTAAATTAGCTAATGGAACTTGACAGACGTCACGAGCAGTGCCATAATTATAATTATGTAAACAAAAAAGTACTTTTCTGAGGTTAATAGCTAACTATTTAACTTTATTATCAGTTTATTTTGAGAAAACTTTACATTGGTAATTAAAGCGAATTACTAAAACCATATTTTTAAAACGGATTTTTGTAGTACTTGTAGTTACAGCACAAACCACTGTCATTGATGTCAGAAAAGATCATATTTTGTTTTAATTTCGACTCTCATTACGTCACCATTGGAGTTACTCTTGCTTATTAAATCGGGCTTTTTAGATATTTACCTTAGATGCCCTTGTGGTAGAGCCATGAACCCGACTCACTCAATGTTCCCACTCCTGGTACACAGGCTTCCTCTCTGTGAGATGGAGAGATCCATAATCCACCACGCGGGCCCAGTGCGGGTTGGTAGATGTCACATGACTTCGAATTTTTGGTTCTAGGACATGCCGGTTTCCTCACGATGTTTTCTTTTACCGTTTTGAGAGCAGTGCTGACAAAATAAATTACAAAAAGTAATGCGCATGAACTACAACTCGTAAGTCGGGGTCAATTCCACTGAGCGCATAATCATATTAAAAACATTTTATCCCCTACATTGGATCCTTCATATTTACCTTAAACTTTCTAATAAGTATCGAGAAATTCCTAGTTTCTCATTAAGCGAGATTTTGCTCGAAGGCCGTGAAATTCGTTTATACTGTGATTGCATATTGATTGATTTACCCAGCTGATACAACATTAAAACGAGGCAGAAATTTTGAAATGAATACATCTACGAAGGAAAGTATTAAGTCACTAACTGACCTAACTGAATTGACGCCACACGCTGTTGACGCAGTGGCTGAGAGAACGACTGTTGCCCTGCATGCTGCGGGTTCGATCCCCGCACAGAACAAATATTTGAATGACCTACAAATATTTTTCCGGGTCTGGAGGTTTGCGTATAATGTGAAATTCAATCTTTGTAAACGCTAACACGGTACTGGAGTAATTCGTGGATCAGATTCATCAGACAAGAAAACAATATCCCCAGACCCACGCAACTCCTGAAAGTCCCACGCTCTATCTCCCAACTACCAAAAAAGCAGGCAATGAACGTAGTCCCAGATAATAAATTAAACTGGCTTGGGTCGCGCATCAGAAAAGCATAGCGGAGGAGTACGGTAGTAAGGGTATGATTACTACCAATGACCAACAAAAACCTAGGAACCTAAAATATTACATAGAGATTACCTTCAAGATTATGGAATATCTCCGGTTTTTTCTACAAATCCCACGGGTCTATGGTGTAAGCCAAGTGTTGGCAAAACAAGCTTATATTTTTAAAACGGACCCCTAAAATTAGAGCCTCAAATTACTGTTTTCATCGTGTTATTAATAAACACACGAAAAAATAATAGCTATGTGTTTAAACCATAAGTCGTTCGATGATTATACTATGAGTTACGTAAAGGTTGCAACAGACCTGTTCGGGTCAGCATATTTGATTCGGCAGTATTTGTAGACCAAGCTGTATCCTACTTGAAACAATTACTGCACATGGCTCTCAGGTAGTGCCGATCGGCAAACCAATCTGCAGCTACTATCATCGAGTCGGTTCAAAGATAAAAACACAGGTCATTTTGTGGCATAATTGACTAATGGAGATTAATAAGTGCCAATTGAGTTTTACCTGCAATGGGATTATGAAGGATTTGCAACTAAAGATTTTGTTCACTTCACAGTTCTATTAACGGAGCACAATACGCAATTAATCATTTTTCTTATCATTTTGGGTCAAATTGTCACTTAGTGTGTTTAAACGAACGATTGGGTCAAACTGATTCGTGCTAAGCCTTTTTTTATCGTGGTAAAATCATCAAATGAGTCCTCCCACCCAGGGCAGGGAGGGAGGGACTGTCAGACTTGTACAGACTAAAACCCACGGTGTCCTTCAATATCCCTTTACGTACCGGGGTCACGTTAATCCGTTAGTCCCGCGACCCCGGCAGGCTTTGGCCCTCTACAGGCCCCGTCACTATGCTGACACTCTTTGAGGCGCGCGTGGAACACAACGCGCCGTCGACCCCGGCATGGTCCATGGTCGGACAGCGAGTCGTTCGTGCTAAGCCTAGCAACATTTTCCGAACGTACGACTACACTGTATATATTTTAAGATTCTATATCGAATCATATCGACCCGAATAAAGGTTTATAGCAAGTTAGAAACGCTACACAACTCGATACAATCGACTAACAACATATCAATTTACCGATACTCGTTATACCGCCGGTTCTCGATTTATTCGCGATGACTAATTGTAAATATCGATGCGTGGGAGGAATAACAATGAGTTAATTAGCTTCAAGTTATGTTATAAAATACTGTGGTTAATTAAGCAGCTTTTCTTGGAGATTAATATTAATTATTATAGATATTGAATATTTTAACAATTATTATCGTTGGTTGGTGCTTAACATGATATGAGTAGAAATAAGAATATTTATTTATACACCCATATTTCTAGGTGAAAATAACATACAGATTAGACCTCCTCTTATTTCCGGTCTTATTACAAAATGTTTAAACAATAATAATAAGGTGCTTTGAAATACTACAACTAATTTCAAAAGAAGTTGTGAAGTTGACTTTTCCTTTGGGATAACGGAAGTATACCTACTAATACCCACAATATTACTTACTTCCTAAAGCTTTGGTAAATACATAATTAATATACCTTCCTATTTCGAACATCATGATTATGAACATCAAAGAATCTTTGATGTAAGTACATATCCAGATAACATTCGTAATATGTGCTGACGAGCCTAATATCCTCATGATTAAAATCCTTCGAGATAAAACACAAACTGCGGTGAATACGAATAGAAACAACTCGTAACTTTATCTGGCATCTAAATATCTATGGGTTACGGTAACGCTTCTTTACGGCATTTGTAACTTGTTTTAACATCATCTGCTTTTCATCTGGTTCTAGAGCTGTTAAAACCGGGCACGCCGCAATCGCGGCGGTAAGACCCCTCTTTGAGGAGTGGCTGGATAGGCGTCACGGCGTCCTGACCTACCGCATGACGCAGGTCCTCACCGGACACGGAAGTTTCGGGAGGTTCCTGTGTCTGATAGGGAGGGAAGAAACGCCTGGGTGTCACCACTGCGAGGATCGTCCGGAGGACACGGTGGAGCATACGGTGCAGGACTGCCCCGCTTGGGCAGAGCACCGCCGTGTCCTCACGACGGCGATAGGCGGAGACCTCTCGCGCCCGGCATTGGTCGAGGCCATGCTGCGGGGCGAGACGGAGTGGGAAGCGGTCGCCTCCTTCTGCGAAGCAGTCATGCTCGTGAAGGAGGAGGCGGGCCGCCTGAGGGAGAGGACAGCGTCCTCCCTCCACCCCAGCCGCAGTGGTAGACGCCCACGGCGTCGGACGTCGCGAGACGATCTCCGGCCACCGTAGGCGCGGGCATGCGGGCGGCGAGTAATGGGCGACTCGCTGTCCGACCATGGACCATGCCCGGGTCGACGGCGCGTTGTGTTCCACGCGCGCCTCAAAGAGTGTCAGCATAGTGACGGGGCCTGTAGAGGGCCAAAGCCTGCTGGGGTCGCGGGACCAAGGGATTACCGTGACCCCGGTACGTAAAGGGCTAGTGAAGGACACCGTGGATTTTAGTCAGTACAAGTCTGACAGTCCCTCCCGCCCTGCCCTGGGTGGGAGGACACATTTGATGATATTACCACGATAAAAAAAAAAAAAAAAAAAAAAAAAAAAAAAAAGAGCTGTTAAAACAATATACCCACAGGAACATTACTTCACAGTTAATTTACCTAACACATTTTATATATCTCCATTTTTTAAAGTGGTTAAGTCATCAAATGTAAACCTCCTGCCCTGGGTAGAGCGAAGAGACTGTCAGACTCGTACTGACTAAAATCCACCGTGTTCCTTCAATTGCCCTTTACGTTTCAGGGACACGGTAACCTGCTTAGACAATCTCGCTACCCATTCATATACCCCGCGGGTTAGTTTTCGGCCATAACTTGTGTGAAGAGCAAAAACTAGCATAACAAACTATTTGTTGAATTTTAGTTTTCAGTATTTCACCACCTAATTTAACCATCTCATTAGTACAGTAATCGAATAACATAAACTCATTTAGCACTATAATTAAAATAATAATATTACCATTAAAATATTACAAGTAACGCTACTGTTATGAACAAACGTTTATAATTAGGTGCAATCAGACACTGCCTTCAATATAGTGTTGGGTAGCTTTTGAACATAACCCTTTATTCATCACTTGATAGCCGAGAACATTCGGACATTACATGTCAGCCCGGTTATGAATGTTTTAAAAGCACAATGAATAACAAAACAAGCTTTTGTATTCATGGTATCGTGGAAAAGTTGAGTTTGCGCCCAATGAAGGGTTAAAAGGGAGAAATTGTTATTTTTGCCCCGTGTTTGGTGATACAGTGAAGGGTTGGTTAAAACGGTAAGGTACTGTGGACAGGGCATTGGACACTGAATGACTGAACGTTGAACTAAAGTTAAGGAAGTAAAAACATTAATTTATTTGACACAAACTACGAAAACACAACACAAACCAACAAAAAAAAAAGGTAGATAAAATTTTAATATGACCAGCTCATCAAAATGTTATTGTTTTAATTGTCACTGTCCGATTTCCACTACTAGTCTTCAATTTGTCCTTACATTAATTTCATCATACATCTTTATGCTACCACTGAGTCCTTGTTGACAGCTTGATGACCCCATGATTGTCAATGATGAATATTATTTCTTCCGCTGTTTTGCCAAACATCAACGGCCTAACATGGTAACTAAAATAGATAGGGTATTCTAAAACACACCGGGAACCAACGGATCTTTTGCATTAATCAAACAAAAATACATTTGTTATCTTAATTTCCAGGCTCAACAAATAACCGATGCCATCGTGTGGATAGCCGTTATTTTTTACCCCGATCACCGGAATGGATCCCTGGGGCAGAGTGCAATTAAACAATCGTTTCGAGTTTCATATAGATGGCGCTAGCGCTGTCTGCTCATAAACGTGGTGAAGTAGGTAACGTTAGATCGCGACTGACGAGTTAATGGACACTCTTCATGTGGAGGGTTGAATGGCATTCAGTAGCGATGCTCAAAAGCGACTTTGGTAAAGGAGTTTGATAAACATTTGGGAATTAACTAGTCTAACTACGGAAGCAGAGGTTAGGGCTTTGAACATCAGTCAGGTATAAACGAGATAACGTTTTATGCTACCTAATTTTTATCATGTCGCAAAATTGCTGTTCAACCTTTGTGGAAACATTTGTCGGACATAAAACGTAACATGTGTGACAGCTAATTACTCATTCCCAAACGCACATTAATTAAATGCGTGAGATCATTAATCCAGTCAGTCATATTCGTACCTTCATTACATATGTATCAATACGCTTTGTTAAAGCCCCATCTAACCAATATTGCACAAATGAACATAAAACATAACAATCATACCCTCTATAATTCCCGCAGGGTTAGGCAGGGGTGTTCCTCAATGTTCGCCAACAATTCGAGCCTGTTAGATTATCCGGTAAAGGCTAGACAGATGATCCTGCCTATATGTGTTCTAGACTACAAGCTCACAATTTAGGACCCATTAATATTAGTAGTCATTTTACCCGTGGTGCTAGGCAACTGGGCTTCTCCCAGCTGTAATGTCCCTTTGTGCCTATTGGCCTTGTTTTGTTCTGTCTCCTGCTTGCAGGGAGGGAAGTGGAAACATATATTTTTTTTCCTACTCCTCCACTATTCTTTTCTGATTAATTTCGTTGCAGGATCCAAGACAGGTAAATTCATTCTCCGGGACACGTCGAGCTTCATTGTCTCGGCCCTTTTCTAGTTGGTTGCCACTGTTGATTCTGGCGCACAGGAGTTGCAGTAGTTAGGGAATAGTGTGGAGGGTTTGTCCCAAAAAAAAAAAGTAATATAAATATAAGTAGCTAATTCTTGATGGGAAAACCCTAATAACAATTTACTTGACCAAAACACAGAACCTCTCGCAGCCACCTAACCAAAGAAGTTAAAACAAAAAAATTTATTTCTTTTTCCACTCCAACTGAACTAGAAAATCCTTTACCAAAACTAGTTAAGAATAGATTTCGGCACGATACACATCGACACGTTAACTTCACAAAAAAAAATCAAGCAACAAATTCACAAAAAAAGCAAAATGATTAAAAGGCACCGATTCGGTATCACCACAATCAATCTTGCTATCGTGTTTTGCCTTCATTTTTCAACGCGGACATTCCATAGCACTCAATACTCGTACCTTCGCCCACGTACGTACCGTCGAACAATGATGGGATCGGCTTCATCCTGCCAATACGCCATGAAATCACCATAAGGCCCATTGAACCACCAAGGACGGCTTTTATCTACCTTCAAGATGGTTTGTGTTGAAGTATTGGCAGATTTGGGTCATAGGTTTGGTCGGGCATCGATTTGACTGTCATAATTCTTGGCTGTTGAAATAGGTGTGGTGTGTTTGTTGAGTTGCGTATAATGGATTTGAATTGCGGTGATCATAACGTTTGGGATGATATAAGTCTAGGTTTGGTGTTTCTGGCCCCTCTGATCTTATTTGCAGCATAATTGACGACACTGTTGGCGCAGTGACCGCGCGATCGACTGCTGCGTAGCGTAACGCGGGTTCGATCCCCGTACGGAACAAATATTTGTAGGATCTGCAAATAGTTGTCCCGGGTCTGGGTATTTGTGTATGTGACTTTCTATGTTTTTAAACGCACCCACGATACAGGAATAAATTCCTAGAGTGGGGCCACGTTTTTTAAAAAACACAATTTATTTATTTATTTATAATGAATCTTTAGTAGTATAGTAGTACAGACATCGTTCGTATTTTTTAGTCTTTATTTTCTGTAGCATTTTGTAACCTGACCTACACTTAGATAATTACGAATTTCGGTAGGTATCTCCTTTACAATTTCCAAGGCTGGTTGGCTTGCTACATGACTGGTGCTTAATATACCCATCTTATGTTTCACTTAACCTCTCGGGCGATTTATAATTGAAAATTATAAAAATCAACGTCCAATGAGCGACTGTCTGTTATGTACAGACGTGTGTACGTAAGGCGCTGGGGCGTTTTCGCTTAAACACCCGGGTGTACGTAACGCGCCCGAGAGGTTAAAGACTTATTCTATTTTAGAACCTAAAGGCAGGTAATACAGGTATTAAAATAATTTACTTAATAAATATGCTGAAAGTTTCTTTTATGAAAAGAGCCACTCATTCATGTAATTTACAAATAACCTTTTTTATTATTTTTCAAAGTAAACCTTTTCGATTAACCGTTAAATTACTCACTCATAAGGTTTAAAAACCATGATTAAATATGTAGATTCAAATAAAACTCCGACTAAAAAGATTAAATAGGGGTTGAATTTGCAAACCGCCCGCATGAGAGATTATTTCACGTGGCTTACATTGAATCCTTTGATACGTTCCTACCTACTATAATCGTCCTGCTGGTTTCACATCGAGCTTTGAAGTGGTCCCTTACATACAACGAGACATTCAATACTAAAGCATCAATTATGAACACGATTATCGTATATTAACATCGCTAATGTACTCGAGAACCGACAAACAGAGAAGCTTTTATTCATAAGCAGTTGGGGGCGAAATGAAAGCAAGAGCTTCAAATAAAGGTCGAACACACAATACACGCGTGTGTTTGACTGTGTCCAACGATTCTCTATGAATAATGTACTGTCAACGTATGTTTTTTGCGGCCCGTTCGTTCGGGTGAGTTTAAGGATTTATTGTGTTCGAACAATTAAAGGATTAACCCTAAGGGGTTGGCTTTTGTTATGAGCTTGCGTAATCGTTATGTTTGGAATGTTTGACAATAAGCTAGTTGTGCGGAAGCGATATGTTAAAAAAATGGTTGTCTTGAGAAAAAACCGGCCAAGTGCGAGTCGGACTCGCGCACCGAGGGTTCCGTACAAACCTGCAAGGTTTACAAAGTTCGTTCATTACGACAATCGAGTCATAACTATGATATTTCCCTTGCGTGTAGTTGCGAGTTTCAAAATATGTGGTATCAATGGTTGTACTTTTGCGTTGACTTAGAATTATTTTTTTCACGGGTTAAAGGCAATTAGATCTAAGTATTTGATATGAATTTCAACTTGATAGCTCTACGCGTTCATGAGGAAAAAAGTAATAAGTTTATATATTTTGTAATGTAACTAAAAATTTAAGATTTTCGGAATTTTTCCTTTATGTGTGCTATAAAACGTTGCTTCATGCAAAATTTCAAGATTCTAGGTCGACTGGAAGTACCCTTTAGGTTTTGATTCCCTTGCGAGTTTCAAAATATGCAGCTTAAATTGCTGTTTCTTTTGATTGCGTTGACATAGAAGTTTGATTTTGTTACAGCTTAAAGGTATTATAGACCTGAGTATTTGGTATGAATTTCAATTTAATACCTCTACGCGTTTATGAGGAAATGGGTAGTAAGTTTAAAATTATTAAAAAATATATATTATGTGATGTAACTAAAAATTTATGGTTTTCGTAATTTTTTCTTTATCTATGCTATAAGACGTTGCTTCGTACCAAATTTCAAGATTCTGAGTTCACGGGAAGCACCCTGTAGGTTTTGATTCCCTTGCAAGTGTCGAAAATTTGCGGCATAAACGGCTGTATCTTTTGATTGCGTTGGCTTAGAAGTTTGATTTTTTCACAGCTTCAAGGGACAGTAGACCTGAGTAATTGATATAAATTTCAGCTTCATACCTCCACGCGTTCCTGAGAAAAAGGGTCTTGACAGACGGACGGACAGACAGACGGACAGACGGACAGACGGACAGACGGACAACAAAGTGATCCTAAAGGGTTCCGTTTTTTTCCTTTTGAGGTACGGAACCCTAAAAATGTGAAGTGCCATTCATGATACCAATAGAATTGTAAGAAGATCTGGGACAAAAAATCGAGATCAGCTGTGCTAAAAAAACGATATCTTAGTGAGTACTATGACGTCTCCCCCTGTCAATCCATCAGCGATTTACCGCGCCCTTCAAAATAAATTTCATACACAATTTAAAAAAGTCTCTACCTGCGTAATCGCAACGACATTTGAACCATACATATGAAAGACCTTTACACCTCTTTCATAAGTATCGATGTATCAACGCATAGCAACGCGTTTGAGACAAGAATATTAAAATGTACAGTCACGAACACCGAATTATCGTGACGGCGTGTGTGAGACATCGTCTCTGCAATTAAGTACGAGCATGTGTGGTCTGCCCTATAATTTGTGGATCCGAAGAGATTTCGTTCGTTGAGAAATAACGCGGTTTTCGCAACGTAATGGATTTAATGAATTTTAATAAAAAATGATTTCATAGTGTACGGGGTTCTTTATTGGCTTTTTTTGCGGACAATTTGGCCTAGTTCATTGGGTTTTATTCTATCGATTGGTGGTTTCTGGTTGGGTTATTATCAATGGTATCCATTATCCAATCATGAGGCGAACTTTATTTTTATTCGCACAAACTCTGTACGTTTTCCTTTTCTAAGATTTCGCCTGTTTTATATCATGAATTTATCTTCATTCGTCCTTATACTTCACCGTCTCCCACGAGACCATATTCCCAATAATGCTCCGTGCGGAAAATGAAACCCGCGCAAAAAAATCAAGCCATCAAAATATAATAGCGCAAAAGATACTTGAACGACACAACACTTCTACCTGCGCTTCTGAAGACGTCGTGATCGTGACAACACAATAATATTTTATAGCTGTCAAACGGCTATGAAAGAAACCTATGCCGCTGACTACTTATCATTCCAACCACGGTGTGCGACTCGGTTCACGGAATCGGGTCACAATCGCGTCACCATAGCTTGATATCCTACTAGCAACTTGATACTTGCGTACCGAGTAGCAATCCTTGATCCATAGCGCACTTTGACGGTTGATGATTCA
The DNA here is from genome assembly GCA_943136025.2 of Agrotis puta. NCBI lineage: Eukaryota > Metazoa > Arthropoda > Insecta > Lepidoptera > Noctuidae > Agrotis > Agrotis puta. Next base: position 13,890,131 of record OW964178.2, read on the forward strand.
ACTTGATTCGGATTTAATTTCGAATTGTAACGGTTTTTTTGGGAACTATATTTTTAAAACGGATATTTAGAATTTTGATGGATAATTTTAAAGTCTATTAAATTAGATTTTGGATTATTTTATTTTGATAATTATGGATAGGTTCGATAAATTTGTAAGTATTAAGTAAGGGCAATACGAACATTTATTATCAGTTTTACAATCATACTTATACAACAATTACGCGTAGCATTATTTGCTTTTGCTACATCGCAAGTGTATTTAATTTTAATGTTTCTTATTTTACTTTAATGAATTAATAATTGATACTATATTATCGAGGAAGGCCCAAAACAAAGAAATTTTATAACTTACTGGTATAACCTCTATCTGCAATGTAGAGTACAATGTACGATTTACAATAAAACATTTTTGTGTGTTTTTTAAGGCACAAAACAAGACACGACATAAAAGATCGTAAAGCTGATTGTATTATTGACGCTAAGGCAAAATCATCAGTGAGAACTCGTAAAGCATTTTTAGAGCATTCTCAGCATAACTTAATTCCTTTGTACGACATAGAAATCCAAAGAAAATCACAATAAGAGCTACCTTCATAAAAGGGGAACACGAGTGCCTTATCAAAATCGTAGAAGCTTTTAACTTTAAGTGCGGGTAATGACGTCGAATTGCTCAAATGACTTGGATTGAGCGTAGATCGACTATGTGCTCAATTTATCAATTAATTTTAAAATTTTACGGTTTACCACATAACGATATTGTGGAGTGAAATGGTGTTACTAAAATATAGAAGATTTTTAATTTTGAGAGCTTTTTACTCCGTGGATTTTACAAAATAATTATCCAAAAGGAAAGAACCAATAATATTGATCCTAAATCTGAATAAAAGTTTTCAGATCGTACCGTACCTCTACATCGAATTAATCTTTCTATAGAAAGTTTTTCAATTCGCAACGTAGGGTTTAAATGCGTGTAATTTTTTAACTTAATAGTAAACTTTATTGATTCGTGGACGAGGCGAAAGGAGTACGTATGTTAAGGTCGTAAAAGATGGCGATCTGTGCTTTCTGCCCACGGGACGAATGCGTTAGTTTATTTAAGTGTGCATGGGTTTATGTACAGTCGGTATATCGAGCTAAGTATCCTCAATTTCAGTTAAGTACTAACAACTTAATGTGGTACTTAACAATATACACTTAAGGACTAGGACGTAATGTCACTACACAAAAAGACACATAAGTACCTCGTCTAAGTTTTAACAACTGAAGAAAGGAGTCCCCAGGGAACTGGATAACTTCTTAATTAAATATAACACTAAGTCTGAATCATGGATCAACTTCTGGCCAGCTTAATTCAGTTAATCTGGTACGAGTATATTTGATTTATTAACGTACCCGTATCAAGGAAACCCTTGTTCAACACCGTGTACACTCGATGAAATGTCTGCTGAGGGATTTAGAATTAACATATATTATACAAATATAGGAGATTTACATCTTGAAGGGGCTGGATCGATTATAAATTTATTTTCACACCACCTGCTCGAAAATGTCAAATTATATGTCAAGCAACCTTAACCTAAAGTGAGTCATTAGTGGCCGAGGGCACAGCCGGTCAATAATGTTGTACTGGATTTCATTATTACCCGCTGGTCAATAATGTGATTTGAATTTGGAATATGTTTATAAACAACAAACACCCTTTGGTGCCAGAAAGATTTTTTTTTTAAATTTTCTTTTCCCTTTTGGGAAGACAAAGGGATCTATCTAGCCCATGCAGCCTAGATTTTTTTTTTGGTTCTTTTCGTCCCTCTTTGGGGCAGGCAAAGGGAGCTGAGCCCATACAGCCAAGTCTGATTTAGTGTGCCAGAAAGAGGAAAGCTATTCTCGAAACCCTTACTACGCGTGGATGATATTCTCGATTTCCTAAAAAATCATAACGATTGCTTCTTCATATCGTTGCCGTGTTTTCGAAGACATAATATTGTAAGAATAATTAGAATAATTACCTACGAACCATTTTTTAAAAGGAATGAAATAACATTAAAACTGGCATTAATAATAACAAATACCGTACCGCGCCGTAATACCGTAGGTAATAGTAATTGGCTGTAACATTAGTTAATTTATTTTAAATAAACTGCACTAAGATTGCTGTGGATTTTGTAAATAAATAAATAAATAATAAAACCTATCTATAATATAGTCGATTTATCACATTTTATCAAAAATACTCTATTTTCACGAGCGTCTCCAATGACGTTCTAAATTCAAAATGCATACAGCCAATCATCCAAAACCATTCTACCAGCCCTGTATAAAACTTAGTTTACACAAACGCCACATCCATGAGAGTGATATCATTAGGACAAACACGACAAAACCATAGAAGATACTTTTTTTTTCGAAAATCGAATTAATCGTGTCTTGGCTACTTATTGGTAGACGCAATAAAGGCGCGAATTTTTGGCATTTAAATTTTAAATTTATCAACAAAGTATTATAAAATGTCGAGTGATGAAAGTGATTGTACTCCTGAATTCATTACAACCGAAGCTAATAATATTTCCAATGATTTACTGCCGGAAAAGTCAAAGGAAACTAAAAAAAAAGCCTATGACAATTTCCAAAAATGGAAAAGTACGAAAGGCGTCAAGTCCATTTCGGAACCAGTTCTATTAGTGTATTTTCAGCATTTATCTTGTACTCAGAAGTCAAGTAGCCTATGGTGTACTTATTCAATGCTTAGGTCAACAATAAGCATGAAACACAATATAAATATCAAGACATACGCTAAGCTATTAGCATTTCTAAAGAGGAAATCGGAAGGTCACCAATCAAAGAAATCGAAAGTTTTCACACCTATGAATATTGAAACTTTTTAAATGAAGCTCCTGATCATAGCTATCTTGCCGTAAAAGTAAGTACATCATTTTATTTATAACTAAATAAAATACCACATGGTAGCAAATAGCAACAAGAACACTTATGTATACTTACTGAATTTACGTATGTTGTTAGTAAAATTTATTTTTATTTTTGTTACAGGTGGCTTTAATTATTGGAGTGAATGGGGCTTGTCGTTGTCAAGAAATGGTAAACATGAAGGTCCAAGATATAGAAAAACACTCAGAAGGGTTGTTCTGCGGCCTCCTAACATAAACACTAACCGATTTTTTGTAGCGTTCAGTAGTGGAAAATGCACCCGTCAAGTGATTGGGAAGAACAAAATGAGTGCCATGCCGAAGGAAATTGCCAAATACTTAGGATTACCAAATATATCTCTCTCGCTCTATACGGGTCATTCTTTTCGTCGTACGTCAGCTACACTGTTGGCGGATGCGGGAGCAGATATAACCCAAATAAAACGACATGGTGGCTGGAAATCGGATACAGTAGCAGAAGGATACATTGAAAATTCTGTACAAAACAAAAATAAAATAAGCTGTCAAATTGGTAACAGCATCACTTTAAAAACGTCATCTGATTCTTTTTCACCACAACCTTCAACATCACACCATCACATTCCATCTTTCCCTGAGCCTCATTCACCACCTTCACCAACTTTCACCACCCAAAATGCTTCTCTGCAAATACAAGATTCTGAAGCATTGACGAGCAATACTCAAATAAATTCCACGTCAACATCTATAAACGTACCAAATAAAAACATAACTATATCTTTGCACAACTGGACTAAAGTCTCAAATGTTACAATTAACTTGAATTAATATATAAGTGTACCTATATAACTAGTTCTAAATGTTATTCTTACTGTTTTTTTATTTAATAAATACTTTGTTTTTCGTACTATGGCTATTATTTTCTCACAGTAGGTGTAAAAAGTAGAGTATCCTCCTCTGGGCTAAAGGTGTCTTTGCCTTGGGCTAGCTTGAATCCCTCGCTGCATTCAGGATTCTTGTATTAACTCCCTCGCTTCGCTCGTGAGTTAAACTCTTAACTCCCTCGCTACGCTCGGGAGTTAAATCCCGAATCCTTCATTGCGCTCGAGATTCAATATGACGCCCGTGACATAAGACACAACTTTAGCCCCTCGGTGCATAATCTACTATTATTTATTAAAAAGTAAAAACGGTACACCACCATAGGAATTTCTCCTAGGTAGGGGAGGCCGGGGCTGAAAGTTCAGATTTTCAAATAAGATGGAATTATAAATGACGAAAATGATAAGTTTTATTTTTGATATATTACAGAATCTTAATCGGTCTCTGTAATAGTACAGTTATTTCTGCCAGTATCTCAATAGTTTTTTTACAGGCATATTTTTGCAAAATTTCGGAAGGGAACATTCACCAAGTTGGGGCAAATTGTTCCATGTGTGGGGCAAATTGTGCCGCTTGGATTACAGAAATAAATATGAGAATCATATCTCCTTCTTTTAAATAACCAGTTATTTTTAAACGCTTAATGATAAACTACAAATAAATTAACAACAAAAGATTAATACGTAAAATGACAAGTGAGATCTCAACTTCAATTTTAATCAAATAACAAAACTAAACTTCTAGAAGTTTTTCTAACGTCCATTTTTTGTACAAATGGGAAGTCCTCTCTATTTTGATAACCTCTATCAAATTATTTTTATTCTAGTGGAATTCCACTGAAGACAAATCATCAGTCTTGTTTTAAACAGTCATAAATAACTTTGGCAACTATTATTCTAATTCATCATTAAACTCTTCATCTGACTCACAATTGGGACACACATAAATAATATCAGCTTCATTTATACATTTAACATGTGCCCAATTTTTACACACGCTACTATCTATCTACTGTTCTATTGGAAGAGAATTTGAAAATGAATCACAATAAATTATGCAGTACCATTCCAGATTCTCATTACTAGATATCACTCTCGCTTTCTTGTAATACTCTTGGTTTAGCTATTTCTTGAGCTTCCCTTTTACCTTTTCTTTTCCCTTGCCTTTACTGTCTCCTTAATTATTGTTGTTTTTTCCCTTGTTTGTAATGTCTTCGTTCTTCTTTACCTGTTCTTCAGCTAATGCATTTTTTTCTGGCTTGTCAGTCTAAGTAGCCATTTTTTATACGGTGCTTTGTAGCCGTCTGCAATCATTGGTAAAGGTTTTACGATTTCAGGGTTAAACACAGCTGAAGCATTTGTTTTTCTATTCCGGTGTTAATTGAAGTTCTTGTCTACAATAAATGTTCAAAGCGGTAGCCTGAGCATCAGCATCACCTAGATCTATTGCAGATTACTGAGTTTGTTCACAAATCCGACCCGATATTGAAGTGGTTATGGTTACAGGTTCCGGTTGCGCATTATTCTCAGACCATTCATTGCAGAGCATCTAATATATGAATATTAGATGGTCCTGGCTGGTCATCTATTTCAGCCGCAACTAAACTGCTCAAAAACTGGAGGGGTCCTTTATTTGACACAGCTTGAGATTAAGCAGCTTGTTAAACTGGCCGATCTGTCACGAAAGATGGTGCATAATCGTCTTCTGTAAATACGTCAGAATTAAAAGGACATATTCCAGCCTTTCCAAAAGCGTTCATAATGGTTACAGGGGTTGATGCTAAAGACCATGCTGATTTAACAATTCCAGGAATATCATAAATTGTCATTGTTTTTCCTGGATGAGTTTGTAGCCAACTGTCTTGAGCTTTAGCACAATAAGATTTAAAAAGCTTATTGATGCCCACATCCAGTGGCTGCAGCCTACGTGTGCAGTGAGGTGGGAACGACAGCATTATTATTGAGTTTACCTCAGCTTTCTCTACTACGTTGATGTCTATGTGTGACGAGTGGTTGTCTAGTAAAAGTAACACTGGTTCTTCGGGAGTGGGTTTCGTGAACTTGATAAAGTGGTCCATATATGTAAGGAATTCGGTGGCAGTCATACATCCTGATTTATTTCCAGCTCCAATAGATTGAGAGGGCCCATCTCTTAAAAACAAGTCTTTAAATTTTAAACGGGGAAACACAAACATTGGTGGAATCGTATACCCTGCGGCACTTGCTGCTAACTCCACAGTCACTAAAGTCCCACGCTCAGCAGACACCGTAGCACCAACTTCTTTTGTGCCTTTTTGAGCTACTATGTTCTTTGGCTGTAATACTGTCTCGTCCAGATTCCATATTCTGGGAGGTGGTAACTTATATTTGAGTAGAATATCGCCGAGCTTAGTGAAAAATTCATCTACATTATGTCTGTTAAATGCAGATGCAGGTCCCGTACTGGTCGCTTCTGGTGTTCGTATGGAAAATATTGGGTTCCTTTTTATGAACCCAGTGAACCAATCCTCCCCAGCTTCTCCATTCTTGTGCCACGTAGGGGGAATGTTCCCCAATGAAAATTTAACTGCACATTCATACGCAAGTTTTCGCACCTCTCTTGGCGTCAAACCAAAGTATATTGATGAACACTTTGAAATGTAGCTTACTAACTCTTTTTCCTGTTCCGTAGTAAACACTAATCTGCTTTTGTAGCCTACTGTAGGATCATTACCAGCTCTAATTTTTTTAACAAATCGATGTAACGTCATGTAGGAAATTTTCAGTTCTCTCGCGACCGTTCTTATTGTTCTTCCATCTTGTATGACGGCATTGGCGGCTTGGCGTAATAACGATTCGGAAGTTTTCCCTCTCTCAGTTTTTCGTTTGTATGTACGTACCATCCTAAAAAAAGAAAAAAGATCTTAAAAAAATATTTTAAAGGTTTTTGTGCCTTATTAATGTACCAGATTCAATCCGCCAGTTTGTTTTTTTTTTCCAAAATGGCGGCCGCGTCTAAAACATTCATAAATCGATAGATCACATCAATACAAACATGACAATACAATACATGTTGTGAGGAAAAACCTCGTAAAGAAGCAATAAAAGAAAATAAGCAAGAAGAAATATAAGCAAAGATGTGCAAGTGGCACTTTGATCATTTTTTATTAGTATTTTTTTGAATATTAGTAGGTAGGTATGTTAATAAACAATACATAAATATATTTCTACACAGTATAAAGCCAAGTCGCTCCCCGTCGGACCGCCGGCGTCGTTTGTACGCTAAGAATGTTTATATTGATATGCACACTGTCATATTCCACAATGTTGGCCCTGGTGTGACTTGTGGACCATAAACACGACGCCATCTTGAAATGATTGAGTCCTTGGATCCATCTCTACCGATGGTGGTCCCTATAGCGAGTCATTGTATCCTCCGTCTTTATTCGGATATCCGATAGTCCCAAATTGTACTAGTTAATACGAGTTAACTCTACATCCTATTCTACTCTCATTGAGCAGAGCAAATTCTTCTGAACTATTAAATATCTACCTACAAGTTCTGAGTAAATATCAGTATTGAGAGATTTTAGATAAGATTACCTACTTCGTTTAACGCAATTTCAGCATTGAAAATTATATGCATACTACAGCGTTCAGTGTTGTAGAAAAAATTACTGCGTAAAGATGCGTGAAAAAACGAATATTCACTTAATTTAATTGCGGAAGTATCATTTTTTATCAACAAACATCAAAATATGAAAAAAGAAAAGAAACTTATGTCGCTTCTTGTACATGATAGACAGCTAATAACTCGTAAACGTGACGCTTTATGAGGTTTTGCTTCTCGCCGCTTTATTTTTGTGTTGATTTGATCTATCGTATAATTAATGTTTAAAAAAAAGGCGATACAAAAATGTTTGAAACCCCTTGAAGTTCAATTGGGATAAGTTGTTCCGGGGAACAACCAGCCCGTTTAGGAGGGAAACTTGTAAGCCCAAATTAAGTTAACGAAATCAATCTAGAAAACATTCAAACAATAAAATACCTAACTAATGCCTCTCTTTTATAGGAAAGATACACATAAATCGGCCAATAATAAATAAAAATAGACCAAAAAGACTAAATATGAAAAAAATACTTACGTGATGTTCTAATAGCACGTGCACACAGCCGTTCGCCCGGCAGCCGTCGGAGCCACTAAGATGGCCGCCAGCGCGGCGCGTCACTTGACAGTGTTGTCAATAAGAGTAAACATAGGTACTAAACGGCAGTTAAAAAATTGCCAAAATTATGCTAAAAGTTTTCTATGTCAAATTAAACGTCGTTTAGATTTAAATTTTATTCAATCGATATTAACAAATATACATAAGTAATATGCACATTTATACGTTTTGTTTTATCAGTTTTTACCGACAAACTGTTACGAAGCTTAGTTTTCACTATATTATTCGAGTAATTAAGGGTTAAATTTGTATGGGAACCCCCAGTTACGGTAGAGAGCGTTTGATTTAAAGGCACCCACATATTCATTTCTTTTCTCGTTAAGTTAGCTATCAGTTTGCGACCTATATATCTCATGAAATGTCGTTTTAACTTTTATTGATTAACTATTTTATATGCAAAAAAAATATGCTTTTAATAACAAATAAAAAAATATAAAATTTTGCTAAATTGGCATCACTGTCAACTAATACATTAACGATACACTTCACGTGTATTGATGTCTCTTTCCTTCAGAATTTATAACAGTCGGAACAATTTACCCCAGGAACTTTCAGCCCCGGCCTCTCTACCCCTATTCCATTGTGGGTGTCTCACATACACTACCGCGCCAACCGTATCGTCAAATCAAATAAGTAGGGAAAAAAAACAAGATGGTCGCGATAGCTTTGATTTTAACAACACGCCAATAAAATATTTGTACAGCGATGCTAAGCCATTATAAACTTTAATATTCCACCTCAATCACAAATCTTTCAACTTCAATCACAAATCTTTCTTCCAAACATACCCCCCATACCTACCTTGTTGGTTTCATCCGACCCGCTGCCCCGTTGACGGGGTGGATGGGAATAAGTCTTTTATTCTGTGCCATCCCCCCATTACACGCCGATACCGAGTAATCCGGGGACGTCGATAAAAATTTCCCATCTAGCCCTTTAACGGGTCAGGGGCAGCGGGCCAAATGAAACCAACTCAAACATACCTCTGATACCAAAATCCTTTCACAGATACACAGACATTCAGTCGACGTGCCAAATAAGCAGTTGCTTAAAGCCGTACCGATTCCCAGAGGGGATGCGGTTGTGCCACACCGCATACGAAGGCAAAGCTAGATACTCTGCGAGAGGCCAATATGAATTATGTTGTATGTCTGTTCCAGTGTACAGGTGACTGCGTTCTGCAATATTCGGTAGGTAATCAGTGAGCTTACACCTCTTCTACACGAATAGCTTGGTTTATTTCTATTGATGTGTACCGAACTATTAAACCCAAATGCCTTTGTGTACGACTAAATTTTGCCAGCGGCTTCGTTCACACAAGAAAACGGTTATTTTTTTCAATTACACCATATACCATCCCACTTGTAAGTCCCGGATTCAGCGGATCGGGTTAGGCAGAGGTGTCATAATAGTACAACCACATTCGCCAGTATGGGTGAGCGTTTTGATACCAACAGAGCAAAAATCCTGACTGTGGCTTCTTCAGAGAAATAACGTATGGAAAAATCAAAGGACCCAAAAGCAGTTTGCCTGGCCTGAGAATCGACCTCAGTACCTCTTGCTCAGCAGTCGCGCTTCCAACCAGAAGTTAAACCATTTCGAATGGATTATATGAATGGATGGATAATGCAACTTATCAAAGAATTCGGTTCAGAAGATCCAATGACTTTTCAATTGTAAAAAAACGAAAAAATCAAAATAGTAGGCCCAGTCACAAGACATGAAAACTGTGATTGTACTAAAGGTGCCCAATAGCGTAATAAATAGTGTCTCAAGCATTAATTGGTTTCAATGTCTTTATGTATGTGATAATCGATAGTACCTTTTATCAACACTCTCAGCAGCTCAGTGAAGATTGAATTTAGTAATTAATTGGTTATTCAATACCAATAGTTTAGAGATATGTTTCAATCCTAACTAATAATGTAAATGCGAAAGTGTTTGTTTGTTTTTATCACGCCAGCGATACATGTGACACTGTAAACGGTTACCGACTAGGTACATACTTCCTTTTGCATACAATTTTCATAAGTAGGATAAATGAGAGGGTGAGGCGAGCGTCACCGCAGGCAATGACTAGTTTGTTATAATCTGAGTTATTTGTAAAGTAATTCAAGTTATCCACGGTATTAATTTATCCTAACGAAGTATTCAGCTACGAATGCTCTAATTGAAATACTGAATACGTGCCTGAAATATGTATTTAAACTGTGTGGTGTTTCAAAAAAGTTTTCACATTTTAATACTGAAGACTGGAGTTTAAATCGCTCTTCTAATTTTCTCCGTACATGTGCAAGTTTCTTGTAACCATAGCAGTTCTGACGGGATTTTAATCCTGAGAACACGTTCAAAAACTAGCGAGCTAATTAAAGTTTCGCTAGATTTCAATTCCAAGGCCACTTCTTAAAAAATACAGTAGGTAGTTTTAAAATACACCAACTTTGTAATTTGTGCACAAACTTTAAATTACGTTTCATATTATAAAACGTCGCGAAGCCGAAACGAATTTTGAAGTTCATAAAACTATGTATGTAATTAAAAATAGCTAACTGTTCGCAACGGACTTCTTGGTATGAACTTAATGCCTCTTTTCTAAGAAACTCTATTAAAAATTTTATTATCACACTTCGTTTTTATTATGCGCATACTAACGTCACGCTATTTTAACAGGGGGCAGGCACTTGCATGCATCTAATAACACGGAAAGGTTAATTTTGTTGTCATTTCCAAAATACCAGGGCTGTGAACCAAATAATTGTATGATGCCGCCGGGAATTTTACCAACCACGATTGGAATGGAAGGGTTAATAAAAAATGTGTGCCGCAGGTGATCCCTGAAGGTGGAATTGGTGGTGTGAAGTAACTGCTTTGAATAATAGAAATATTATAACCTTGAACCTTCTTATACAGTCGAATACAGTTCACAAGGGTATATACCATTGACTGCTCCTTCGGGAAAGACTGGTTCGATTAGTTATACATAAAAATAATCGACAACGAGCTCACGCAGAAGAAGACTGCGGTCGTATTATGAAGTCTTAAAACCAGGCTTATTCCAGTGAGTGAAAGTGACAGAGCTAAGCAAGTCGTCTAGCGCCACCTCGTTCACTCACTGGAACAAGCCCGGTTTTAAGACGTCATAATACGGCCCCTGTTCACTCCAACTTTGAAGAGATTAGAATTGTATGCGTTCGGAAATACAGCCACATTGAGTTTCATTCCTTAGCCGCGCGCATTAATAAAGCCATATATTTCTACGAGTGACGAGTCGAAATCCAACTCAGTTTGTTAAAAAAAAATTTAGCTGTTGATTAATACGTGAAGCAAAAACTTTTTTACCCCTTTATAAGAAAATAAGAACGGAAGATCTTATTTAACACAGTAAAAGTTTATATAGTTATTATGGAGCAGGAGTATTAATTCTTTCAAACCTAGAATTTTAATGAATCAATTATCGAATCACGACCACTAGGTGACGACTAATAAGTATGGTAAGTTTCAGAGAAAAGTCAACCCTTTTGTTAGTGAAATCACTACATATATATGATTATATATAATTTACAAAAACAATTATAGTTTAATAATAAAGCCTATCTCGACTTGAACAACAGTACCTCAACTAGCTTTTATTCCACTCTTTCATTTGTCTAAACTAATTTCCCACTGTTGTAAGACCCACTTATAAAATTAGTAATTCAAATTCATACATGGAGTGGACACGTTAGGAGAGCACTATGTCTACAGAATAACCGGTACCCGCGTTATAATTTGTCACTGGTGGCTTAGTTTTCCTTTATTTTATACTAACCTCTTTCCCGCGTCTTTACCTTCGTTGAATTTTAAAATTATCCCATGAGAACGTAGTAGCAGGTAAAAAAAACTATCTCTGACCTCGAGGTCAACCTGACACTGATACTTTTAGATACTTCTTTGTGTACCAAAACGTGATCGAAATACATACGTTCTGCCGATAGACATCAAAAGGTAAAAAATAAGAGTTACTTTCGGATTTGGACATAAGCATTGCCATTCAACGTGGCAATGCTGCCAGTCTTGTGAGCACGTTACCAGGTGACAGCGATGCGGAGGAGTACTTCGACGCCTTTTTTCAACTTCAACTTTTTTTCACGCCTCCTGTGTCTCAACTTTGGTTTACGTACTAAAAGAATAAATAAGGGTCAAATACTTTTCGATATAATCTAACTGACGCGACGGACTAATTCGATTTTTTCAGGCAGATTGCCTATTACTAAACGATTATCGATTAATCCAAACAAAAAAGTGTAATTTCACCCGAGGGGCTTACAGAAATAACATCCACTTCACAAAAAATCTTTCAGTTTTAAAGCCTGATAAGATCCAATTTCATAAAACCTGGTTTTCATTTAAATTTTTAAAGTGCCTGATCACAAACTTTTGATTGGTACAACCCGTATACAACTGATATCAAATGTCACAGCTAAAAATAACAAAAAACTAATCATAAAAGTTGAAATGAGATTTGATAACAAAATAAATTGAATGGTATAAAAGTGCGTCACCTGAATTAAACTACCTCCGCATTATGACATTTTTGACTGTTATTGATTTAAATTATCATCACCCATATAATTCTGAAGATTTAGTCTGAGATGAATCACTTCACCAGTTACTTTAAATACCAGGTAATATAAGAGATGACGGGTATTGGGTAGCTCTTCGTCCGACTCTGATGAAAATCCGATCTGTTCAATTATCCTTTACCTTCCATGGCCTTATAAAATTCCGCAACTCCTACAAAGCTTTCAACATAAAATTCACTGCTAAACACTATTCCACTTATTTGAACAGATAAAGCGCTCTGTTCTAAACAAAAACTTTATCTCACAAACATTATAGTTGAGTGAAATACTAAACGTAGAGCTATACTATCGATCCAGAAGCCTTTTCTACCAGGAACTAGTTTAATACCGTTTGAAGTTAACTCCCTGGGAACGTATAGAACTCTATTTATCTTAGCGCTGGCTCTTCAGTACGTGGTATGGACAGAGGTTTCAGCGGTAACTGTAAACTGAAACGAGAGATAAACCACATTTTTCGGGCAAATTTTGTGTGGTGAAATTTTTAGGTTCGGAGAAAAATGTCAAAGACAAGGATTACAGTCCTCATCTGCGTTATATGAATGAAACGATGCTTGGTGTGCTCGTGGAGACCGGTTTTGTATTGGAGTTGTTTATTGCTGAATCATCATCTTCCTACTCTTATCTTATTCTTCTTAGGAACGGTGCAACATGTTTTCTTGTTCCATTCTCCCATTATTTACTCCTTTTTCTTTCATATCATTCCTTACACAATCCATTCATCTTCTTCTTCCTCTCCGTCAACATTTATACCCATTAATCCTCATTTATCATGCGAGTTTCACTACATTACGATATTTGTTTGATCAAGTGAATTCGTTGTGCCTATAAAGTCCGCAATGTAACGCAACTCGCGTGGGAGTTCTTGCATCGTCTAAATGAGGGTTTTCTCTCTTAGTTACATACGTATCAGCCCTCCTCGTCACAATAATGTCCAAACCAAGATAAACGAGTCCCTTGTTTTTTGTAATGGCAGGCGCCACTTTCAAACTTCTTTTACCTTCAACTTGTTTGCTGATGATGTTTAAATATTTGCGGTTCTATGACAAGGCAAAAGGAAAGGATTAACTTAATAAAGTATTAATTAGTTTGTACTGTACTTAATATAAATACGTAAATGTACTATGCTGAAAATCTCTTCTCACCATCCTAAACCTGATAATCTCTCCCGTACCTAAAGTTTTAATACTAAAACTACGTCAAAATGGTGAAAACTCGCTTGAAATAGAAGTTAGTTTCAAATTGATATCGTTACGCTGCAGGATTTCCAATCCAGCCAACATTAAAATATATTAGACAAATGGTTTGTTGGAGATTAGAGAACACTTAATACGTAATATCATGGCGATATTATGCCTTGCAGGATTAAGCAGAAATGTACCTGGGGTTTTGAAAAGGCCACTGCAACAGTACATAATAACTATTGCGATGAAATCACTCTATATCTATTCTATTGCTTGAGCAACCGAGTAGAGTATTCCATTTTTCGAATTTTAAATTTTATACTTATAATATGGCCTTTTTGTACCCCCACTGTAGTAGATTACCCATATTTGGCTAGTTCAGATCAATAATAACCTGGTGACAATCTAGACTCCAGGCTAAAACTAAATCGCGGGACTATCAGAATACTGCGGCCCCAAAAAACAAAGCGCATGTAAAGTAATATGGTGATTTTAGTCAACAAGAGTCTCAAAGACAGCCGCTTCAACCTTGACTAAAACAGACAACTGTTATTTTGTTCAACTTGGAAATCAAAGCGAAGTTCTGAAGCTTTATTGTTTTTTTTTTTTTATCATGGTAAAATCATCAAATGAGTCCTCCCACCCAGGGCAGGGCGGGAGGGACTGTTAGACTTGACTGACTAAAATCCACGGTGTCCTTCAATAGCCTTTTACGTACCGGGGTCACGGTAATCCGTTAGTCCCGCGACCCCGGCAGGCTTTGGCCCTCTACAGGCCCCGTCACTATGCTGACACTCCTTGAGGCGTGCGTGGAACACAACGCGCCGTCTACCCGGGCATGGTCCATGGTCGGACAGCGAGTCCCCCATTACTCGCTGCCCGCATGCCCGCGCCTACGTAGGCCGGAGATCGTCTTGTCGCCATGGGCGTAAGTTCTGAAGCTTAGTAAAACATTTTTTTTACTGTTTGTCAGGAACATTTAGAAACTCTTGTGAAAGTCATTCAAGCGAAAAAACATCTAGATATACTTCAAAAACAATTGTATTCCCCAAAGAACAGAAACCAATCTATCGCAATTCCACACAATAAATCTCTTCCATCGAACAACTCATATAAAATCTATTCCCTGTTACTCTGACAAGCTCAACACTTAGGTGAATTCAGCCGCAGTGTTAAAAGTGCTAAACTAATTCGAAACTTGGTAAATATATCAATAAGTTGGGACAACAAGTTAAATGGGAAAACTTGGAA
Organism: Agrotis puta; assembly: GCA_943136025.2. Lineage (NCBI taxonomy): Eukaryota > Metazoa > Arthropoda > Insecta > Lepidoptera > Noctuidae > Agrotis > Agrotis puta. The sequence continues at coordinate 13,905,173 of OW964178.2, forward strand.
ACTAACCGCCGCTGTTAGCAGTACGTGACAAGTGAAGCCGTGAAAGTAAATATATGAAATCAGTTTTAACTGCTCCCTTTAATATGGCTAATGAATTTATGGATTATGCTGGGAATACATAATACAACTTGACGCCCGTGGCGTCTAAAGGGCTACAAATATACACGTATTCATAAGGATGCTTGTTCAAAAGACTTAACGCATTTTGCGGAATTGAAGGTTTATGTCATAACTCAATTTTAAAATTTTCGTCACAGTCTCAAATTTCCATCTATATATAATATACAAGAACAAAATTGACTTTAAGCCACGAATTTTTTTTTAAAGATATACTCGTATAAGCTGGTATAGCAAAAAAAATTAAAACTGTGTGGAATATAATGTAGTAAAATCTGTGACTTGATTCTATAGGTGAAACTAGAATTTCACTGAGTAGTGATTTAAGAGAGCCATATAATTTGGGTACCAAATAACGAGAATAAGATACCTAGTAGTTCTAGTCTGGGTACCAAAATCTCTAAGAATATTGCTGAATTGTTCCATCATCCAAAACTTACATATTTGAGTCCCATACAAAATATATAATAGGGTTCATAAGTTTAAACAAATGATTGCATTAACCTTTTTGTGTGAGACAAGGGGTTGCTTTCTGTTAAGCCTACCTATTAGTTCTGTTGAATAGCACTCACGACAACGAGTAGTTCATTCATTCTCGATAAAATTTTTATTCGATAGGGCAAGACTATTCTCTGACCCGCCATTCCTATTCATTTGATCGCTCCCTGATGATAACATGTGGTATTAGAGGACCTTGATTAATCTTTCCCCTCCATAAAACACAATAGACATTTTCTCTTTGAGCTTTGTATTTAAAAAAATCCCCTTGTATTACATCCACTGCAATACTAAAACTGATTTTTATAACGTTCACTGCATTTCTATTAAGATTTTTATTTAAATTTACGTTAACGAATAATAATTTATGTCTCAAACTACACGCGAATGTTATTTATGTCAACAGCTTTTTAATCAAGATTATTATGTTTATTGTAAAACATATTTTCACCCGCAAGCCCGTGGGAAAAGCAACCATATATAACTTGTCCTGTATTTCAGCATGCACTTAAGCGAATAACCGGGTACCTACCTCGCCGCGGGCTTTTGTATGTCGCTTGAAATAACGACTTGCAATATCAAGCACTTGCTTTTTAATTTAAAATAGTAAACACATGAAATATGTATGCAGTTGTGTGTACAGTGACCCATTTCCTTTTGCTATGTCTTACATCCCGGAGACAGATTCCAAGACTGTGTGCTTTCTTTGCAATTTTGCGACGTAGATTTCCGAAATAAGTAAGAAAAAAAATAGTAGTATAAACTGCGGAATATTAGCGATAAACCTCTAGGATATGGCCAAGATAAATACAGGTTATTCCTCCAAGTAATGGTGTGCATGTATCACAAACACCTGGGCTTGCGTAATGGTTAAATATTTGAACCGATTCACGTAAAATGTGGCCAAATTGTTGACAAAAAATACTAGAGGCAATCACGAATGACTGAATCTGCACAGCCTGCGCGTAAAAACACACATATTGGAGTGAACGAATTGTTATTTGGTTTACAAATGACATAGCAAAATAATCCGCGTTCCTATGGCAGCAATGAATCGGTAGATATTTGTAACCAATGGGCAGTTGTTGGCATTTAATAAATGTTTATGTGCATTTTTGTATGGGTGGTTTTATGCGGAAATATGAGCCCAGTTCTCACTTTTAGGAGTTACAAAAACAAATTCTTTCTTGACTCATTGCGCTACTACTACGATTGACCTGAGTATCGTAATTATTATAGGGTTTTTCTTCCAATGTGGGTCTCTTCATTACACAACCGCGATTATTTTATAGTTTGTACTTGTTTTTGTTGGAGAAAAGCAAACACAAGGGGAAAATATATCGTAGCAAATGTATTCAGAGAAAATTTGGTAAGCAGTGACAGACAAAATTACACATGACACAGAATCATTCACTTAACTTTTTAAATACAAATTTACATCAAGCTTGGCATATACACACCACATAGTCCGTATATCCAATACTCCCTCATAAATTTTAATTTATAAACACTAAAATACGTCCAAAATCAATAATCTTTAAGACCTAGACCAGTTAAGCACTTATAGTGCTTGACACTACACAATGGCTTAGTGAGTACGTCAGCCAACATGGATTCAGTGGATACATGTCTCAGCTCAATGTCTTTGTTGTCCCTTAACACTTCCCTAATATAATGATGTCTTATATCAATGTGTTTACTGCGCGCGTGAAACATTGGGTCTTGAGCCAAACATATCGCTCCTTGATTATCAGCATGAACAATCACTCGAGTGTACCTCACAATTCCTAGCTCCTTCATAAGACTATTTAAATAAACAGCTTCTTTCATGCAATCAGATAGACTTACGTATTCAGCCTCACAAGTCGATGTAGCCACGCTACGTTGTTTTCTTGATTGCCAAGATACGCATGCACCACCTAAAATAAAAGCATACCCAGAATATGATCGCCTGTCTGATAAACAATTAGCCCAATCAGCATCTGAAAAGCCCTGAACACAATGACCAGTCCTCTTGTATACGAGACTGTATCGTATTGTCCCTTTAAGGTAACGTAATATACGTTTCGCTGATTTCCAGTCGCTTAATTCGGGTTTCGCTAACTTTTGGCTTAGTTTACTCACCGCATTTGCAATATCGGGTCTAGTTGCGTTGCTCAGATAATTTAAGCAACCTATTAGTTCTCGGTAAGGCAATGTTTCATACTTTTCCGTATCACACTTTTCTTCCGATTTAATTTTGGAATTAATTTCCATAGGAGTTGCACATTTATTACAATTTTCCATGCTAAATTGTTTTAACAATTTTTCAATATAATTTTCTTGTGACAATACAATGACATTGTCATTTCTTATAATGTCTATTCCTAAAATATTTTTCGCCTGACCATAATCTTTCAAGTCAAACTCTTTTGACAACTCTTGTTTAAAATTGACTATTAAACCTCTTTCTTGGCTTGCTACCAGAAAATCGTCTACATAAATCAATATAAATAAGAATGCATTTCCATTCTGCTTAAAATAAAGGCATGGCTCATTCAGACTCTGCTTCAATCCCATCTCAGTGAGTTTCTTGTTTAGTCTAAGATGCCATTGACGTCCAGCTTGTTTCAAACCATACAATGATTTCCGCAATAAGCATGAATCGCAACCATCATCCAATTTCTTGAGCATGACTTGCGCTTGCTTTTTAATAATTGGATCTTCTCCCTCACGATTCATAAGCTTAATTAACGTCTCCTTTAATAGTTCTGGAATTTCCATATAAATCTCTTCATCCAACGAACCATTCAAGTAAGCAGTATTAATGTCTAATTGGTGAACTTCCAAATTTAATTCAACTGCGAGGGCCATTAATAATCTGACGGTGTCCAGTCTAGCTACAGGCGCAAAGGTTTTTTCATAATCAACCCCATATCGCTGGCTAAAACCTTGAGCTACAAGCCTAGCTTTCTTCTTAAAAGTCTTGTCAACATTCTGCTTTGTCGTTAAAACATAACGGCAACCAATGACGTTTCTGTTTTTTGGTCTTTTAACGATATCCCATGTCTCTTTTTGAACAAGGCTCCTAATTTCAGATAGTATAGCTTCCTCCCACTCTAGTTTATCGACACATCTCAGAGCATTTTTCAATTTTATTTCCGCTGAACCAACAAAATCAGTAACATCGTGAGAATCAGTAAAATTGATTGGTTCAACTTCGGTCATTCGATAGATTTTCTTTGGACGACCTATATTACCTGTCCGTAATATTTTAGGTCTACCAGGAGCTCTTTTCATCATCATTTGTTGATCAGTATGTCCACGTGTTACAAGCGTTCTTGATTCTTCTTGATGATGATCAATATTTGAAGGGTTTATCTCTTCATCTTGTTCACATCCTCTTGAAGAGTATTCTTGACATTCGCTCCATATCTCATCGTCCACTTGTTCTATTTGATTATCATGTTCTTCCGGTTGAGTACACTTTGAAAACTCGATTTCAATGAACTCGTTATCCGTATCTTCTTTAACGTTAGACGATCCTGGCTCTTGCATCGAGATCTCGTGACTTGAATGATCATTTTCGTGAAATCTCACATCTCTCGCAACTATGAATTTTCTTTGTTCTGGAATCCATATCCTATATCCTTTCGCATTCTTTGGATATCCGACAAAGATGCCAAAAATTCCTCTTGCTGTGAACTTATCCTTATTTGGATTTTTATTTAAAATATGTACCTTAGTTCCAAATTTTCGAAGGTAATCAATCTTCACTGCTTTCTGTAACCATCTTTCATAAGGAGTATCACCATGTAGACTGCTTGTAGGACAACGATTCCTTATATAACACGCGGTATCCACTGCATCTGCCCAAAAACCTGCTGAAAGATCAGAACTTAGCAACATACACCTGGCCATTTCTACCAAAGTTCGATTCATTCGTTCAGCTATTCCATTTTGTTGCGGTGTCCGAGCAACTGTCAGTCTTCGTATGATTCCCGCTTGTTTCAAAAATTCATCGAACTCAGCGTTACAATATTCACCTCCATTGTCGCTTTGAAGATACTTGATTTTTAATCCGGTTAGATTCTCAACTTGATTTTTATACACCTTAAAAGCTTCTAAGGCTTTATTTTTAGCACTGAGGAAATATACCTCACACCAACGTGTACAATCATCAATAAAAGTAATAATGTATTTCGCACCTCCTACTGACTCACATTTCATAGGACCTACGATGTCAGAATGAATAATTTTAAGTTTTTCAGCGCAAGGACCCCCGGAATTAGAAAATGGTAACGCGGTCATTTTTCCCTTAGCACATATATCGCAATCACGTAAGCTTTGTACTTCGGTTGGGTCAGTTTTGACACCTAATTTGGTTAAAAGTTTATCGACATCCTTACCATTTAAATGTCCCAAACGTTCGTGCCAACTCTTTATGTCAACATTTGCATTACTTAAACTAAACGAATATTCAGACTTATTTAAACAATACAAGTTCCCTTTGCGATAAGCGCTCAATTTAATATTGCCCTTTTTGTCAATGACATTTGCTACATCGTGCTTAAATGTGACATCATAACCATCGTTGGTTAACTTGGCTACAGATATTAAATTTGTCCTCAGATTCGGAACATAAAGTGTATCAGATAAATCAATATTTGAGTGTTTGTTACATGCCGACAATCTTATAGAACCCTTACCTCTTATTTCCGTACTTACGTGAGTAGCTAAATTTAATTCCCCGCTAGTTGCAGTTAAAGTGCCCCCGAACATACTCGCATCATTACAAAGGTGAGACGTGCACCCACTGTCAAAAATCCAGTCGCCTTTTTGTACATTGACAGCATAACTAATTTCTAAATCTGAAACATTAAAAGTAGTTAGTGCTTCGTTCACGACCACATGATGTGCTATCATATCCTTTCGTACCTTCTTTTTATTCGGACATTCTGATGCCTTATGTCCTTGCTCGTGGCATTTAAAACATTTATATTTAAATCCTTCTCCGGTGGTAGCTGGGTTAGATTTGTTTCCAACTTTTGCGCTTTTTATCCATTTCTTTAAACCCTTTTTTGTAGATGTATGCATTACGCCTTCATTCTGAGATCCATTTATCTCTCTGGATTCGTGCTCTTCTAATATTTTTATTTTCAATGCCTCTGGTTTCGGCAACTCGTCTCTTGACTCAATGGCACATCTAAAGCTTTCAAATTTTCCAGGTAAACTATATAACAACATTATAGACAGCAAGTCATCATTGATATGTATATTCATTTCTGATAGTTTATCAACAGCATCGAAAAAACTATTTAAATGATCCCGTACATCACCTGTGTCAGACAGCTTGTGCAACATCAACCGCTTCAGAAGTGTGGCCTTCTTAGCAGGTCCTTTCGAAGCATAAATTGACTCCAATTTCAGCCAAATTTCTCTCGATGTGTTGCAATTTCTTATATGCCGAAGTTCAGTACCACACATTGACAAAATAAGATCAGCTTTTGCAATTTCGTCCTCCGTTTCCCATTTTTTAGCTTCTTCAGTGTTAAGTGGTTTAGGTGCCCTTCCACTTGCATACTTCCATGCATCATTTTTAATTAAAATAGCCTGCACTTGTATTTTCCAACTGTCATAATTTTCTTTGTTCAGGGGCGCAATTCTGAACATACTATTCATCTTTGCTCCTTTTCACAAATAATTAATTACTAGTTTGAACATAAAAATTTTCTCCGTACCTAATGTGTCCAGATACCTTTTTACTATATCGACAATTATTCCACACTACTTCTTTTCGCCCTTGATCTCATGCTTTAGATTCTCTCGTGGTTTCTGGGTACTGGGCCCATAACCAATGTTGGAGAAAAGCAAACACAAGGGGAAAATATATCGTAGCAAATGTATTCAGAGAAAATTTGGTAAGCAGTGACAGACAAAATTACACATGACACAGAATCATTCACTTAACTTTTTAAATACAAATTTACATCAAGCTTGGCATATACACACCACATAGTCCGTATATCCAATAGTTTTTATCATACACTAGTAATAAGTAAGTGCAGAATCTACGATTACCCAACAATCATGACATTTTTTTTGAAGTGAAAACTTCTTTAGCGGCGTTGTGCACTTTTTTTGGAATGGGTAAAAAATGATAAACTCGCGTCAGGACACGTGAACTGATCGAAAATTCGTAAGACGGCGCAGGGCGCTTGCGCGAATGTTCGTGTGTGTTTATTACTATTCAAGTTTCACTTCTGCCAGCACGCCCAGAGTGCAACCCGTCGTTTTTTTTTATCGTTGTAAAATCATTAAATGAGTGGGTCATTAATGAGAGTCCCTGTCAGACTCGTACTGACTTAAATCCACGGTGTCCTTCAACAGCCCTTTTCGTTCCAAGGTTACGGTAATTCGTAAGTCCCGCGACCCCGGCAGGCATCATGACAATACCTGACGCAAAATTCATAGTCATGCTCAAGATCGTCTTGTAAAGGGATCCTGAGTCACATTCAGAGTTTATTTCAAATTAGCATTGACAAACGCAGACCCGTCTCAACTCCAATCAAGCAAAGCGATGTATATCTGTGACTTGCGTTCCTTTATCGATTCATTCATCACTGATCTCGATACCTCTATGGTCTAATACAGGGTGTTAGGTTTAGGGATACGTACTTTAGGATGAACAAGTTACATTTATTATTCTATTATTATTTCTCTAAAAGCAACACATATACGATCCAAATGTTTTATTATTTTTTTGGTATTTCAGGGTCTGAACCATTAAAAAAAGTACTTTCAAGTACGTTTTTTCGTACATTTTAATAAAGAGCACAACTATTTTTTATTTTCAGAGTTGGCTTACCAGTGATAGTTGTTCATCATCGGAAATTAAATTCCTACACACTGTAGTTGCCGTGCCTCTTTCTCAGGAGTATGCAAAAGATGGATGAGTCAGCAAACCAATGGAAGAGTTCTTATCCTGCTTATCAGATCTAGATGACTAATGTTCCTGTACTATATAGGATGGTGGTGACTACGCAATAATGGCCTATTGTCCCTCTAATTGGCTTGACGGATGCCGTCCCTAAAAGATTAAGATAAACGAAAGGGCTTTGTCACAGTCTCGGCTTATTGGCAAAACTATTGACACGACAAAATATGTCGTTGACTTCGTTGTCGGCCTGTGCGCCATATGTTGGAACATAATAAAATTCTTTTATGAATATAAGGAGGCTTTTGTTCAGATTTGGACAATACAAATTCTTTATGGAACTGCGATATTAGCTTTGGTATTTTCGTGAGCAGTTATAATGAATTATCCATGCAGAATAAAATTAGCTTTATTATTGAGCTGGACTGCATAATACTTCGGCATGTAACCTACTTTAGAACCTACCACAAAAAAATATGTTGAATTTCTGCTTAAAGTAAGTTATTCTTATATGCAAAACCACTTCATGTTTACAAATTACAAAGGTATCGACGCTTTAATCCATATTCTACCTAAAAGCACCAGATTTCCGTTTATAAACTCTTTTCCGAAACCCGTACCAATTTATAACTTAGGATCCCAAAACTCATAACAGCTTCCATAATCCGCTACCAGCATCCCTTCTCACGAAAAACTAATAAAGTCATAACTACAACCGAAATACGGTGTAATCCGTCCGAAAAACAAAAGTTAAACACGACTAACAAAACTTTTATTTTAACATGCGCCGATATGTTGTGAATTTTTGTGTAACAATATGACACCAGAGGAATAAAAATAGAGTGTTGAACAAAAATCTAATCACTATAAAATGCGAGCCGTGTCAAAAGGTAAAAAGTGGTAAAAACTAAAAAGTGGTGTTTTTAGCAGCGTCAGTGGCGGATACGGACGTGTGGGGCCCGAAATGTCAGCCGCATGCTGGTGAAAACGCTTTCTGGTTTGCCGTGAGACATAAACGAATGCGGACATAACAATATAGAAAAAAATCTATGACCACTGCAGTGCACTGTGGACTTTGACTGCGTGACTGTTTTTTTTTTAATTTTTGACAGTCATATTCATAACATAACGTCTGTAATCCACAAAGGGCTACGCAGACGTATACCTAATAGTACATCGACATTTCGCCAGTTATTTTAAAATCCACTGTAAATGTCCTATATATCCAATTATACACGTTTCGTAAGAACAATGTGTACCTGAATTATATACTATAATACGAGAACTGTCGGTCTATATTCGTAATAAGAATATGTACGAAATTCTCAATCAATACAATAAGCAATTTAAAAAAACGCGAAGGAAAAATGAGTACTTTTGTGAATACTCGTATCTTCTCGTGATGATGCACTTAAGAAATAAAAATAAATGTTAAATTACTTATTGCATAAACCACGGCAGAAGAAATAACTTTGAGGTCAATGGTTTTTGCCCGTAAAGATCATAAAAACTATCGACAAAACATTTCATGGCTGTGCGGTAACCGTCAATAAATTATTTATTATTATCGTAGAAGCTAAGTAGTTTTGAGTAAGTTATTATAAAATCTATAATCATGACATAACTTTTCGTCGTTTTTAGGTAACATCTCAATTTAACTCGGCATTTATGTTCACCATTTTCAGCATTAAGAATATTTATAAATTCGTATGTTCATTTGTCAAGTTTTCAACCTCAAACGAATATTGCTTTCTCATACTCGGTAATAATTTTACGTCTACGTAGGTATTAAATAAACTGATAAATTAGGCAAAAACTCACAAGTCTGCTTCTATATTAAGGTTGATTTCACAAACAAAACTATAAAGGAAATTAAATACACAAAATACGTTATTAATTTTTAAAATTATGACTGTTTATAAAATTATTAAAAAAAGTTTTTTTTTTTCCCTCCAAAAAGAGAACTGTCAACCACGCTGTTGTTTTTATTTTATTTTATGGCATCCTAAAAAAGTTTTTAAACGCTACCGGGACCATCGATGGCAAAAGTTTTTATTACATAGCGTTGCACAACCTCTTTACTGTTAATGAAGTTTGTAATGTTCGGAAGGAAAGTAAACAATAAGATTGTATAGCTGTAGCTTTTGGCGCGTGGACAAAATGCTGCGTTTTCAATACATTTCACAAAGGTTATGAAACAACGCTGTCATAAAATCCATGCATACATAAGTATGTAGACCTCCTTACTTCAAATACACACGAAGATTACCGAAGCATATAATTAAAATCGTACTCCGTTTGCGTCGCAGTGACTGAGATCTCCAAGAACTTGGAGAAATATGAAAATCTTAATTATGACATGTTAAATATATTTAGTCCTTTGCTCAAGCTATACGACCTTCATGGCTTAGATTTAGGTAAATTAATACAGAAATATGAGATTGAGATGAATTTTATTAAATATTTGATTCCTAATAAGTTTTTGAATTGTTTAGCATTTAAATTGAGTGAAGTGTGAATAAAATATGTTCTATACCTTAGTCCGTGTCCTTAATTTGGGATTTTGAGATATTTTAGACACCAAGGTTTTAAAATTGTTCGAAAAAAGCCTTCCCTTAATATTTCACTACACATCTTAAAAAAAACACTAGCTATTCCTTTTAATGTAGACATTTGCATATGCGACTTTTAGTTTTTTATTCAGAAGTATGTTGTTTTTACGCTTTGGTTTTGAAGTACCGAGTCGTCTATAAGTATATATTATTTATTTGAATGACCCCGCTGTCGCCTCCAACTTAACCCAACCCACATAGGCTCGGAACAATGCTCTGCCGGCGTGACCGCGAGGCGTGACTACCACGTACACGTACCACACTCATACTGTACTCGCGTACTCGTGCTATATGCCATAATGACGTCACATAACCAATCCCGCTATTTTTGGAGCGACGACAAACATTCCGCTATGCCAATAACCCGTATGCAGGTGCAAAATCCCGACCGAATGTAAAATTAACCTCGTGTGGTGCGACAAGGGTTGATTGGCGCGCGAGTGACGTTGTCAGACACTGTTGGATACTACCAATAATACTTCGTTCACAATCAATCGTGTAAAAATATACTCAGAAAGTTAATAACTTGATTTAAAAGAGTCACCATTTAGTTTCTTACTCATTCGTTTCTGTGGATGCTTTGAAATGGGCAGCTACAATTCATTCACAGCTCTTATAAGACTAGACATAGCAGTAGTTTCATCTTCTTGTTTCTATTTAAGAATACCTGTAACTGGTTTATATGAAAACTATGCATTGAGTATAAGAGCAGGCTATGGCCATTCGCCAAAATAACCTTGCAGAACTGTAGCTACATTTTAGGCCTTTCATCATCCTTCCTTTTTCTTCCAGTCTCCCCTATCAGACGTCACAGTATCATTTATTCCTTTTTCGTTCATATCATTCCTCACACAATCCATCCACCTTTTCTGTAGCCTTCCTCTTCCTCTCCATCTATCAACATTTTAAGCCAAAATTAAACGTTGTTAACGAAAGCTACAATCTGCAACAAATTTTTTAAAAAGTCGTGGAGGTCATGACAAAAGAAAGTCACGACATGGTTACTACATTAAAGCAAAGCATTAAATAGGCTCGCAGGACCTATAATTTTATAAGTTTCGCATAATACATAATATGAGGAAATTTGCCGAGGGCGGGTCGCAAATGTACGAAAAAGTGCGTGATCTTTTAATGCAGAATACCGTTTTGTCCCTGTAATTGCTATGTATTTTGGCAAAAATAATGAACGATTTATATTTCATTACTGACTCTCCTGTTAATCCTTTTTATTAAGCTCATGTTTCTTTATTAATCAAATAGATTAATTTACATAACATTAATTATTAGAAGAACTACACTATCCCAGAGTCCATTCACCCCATAATAAATTCTACTAATACCTAGTAAATCCAAGGTATACCTCGACAAACAGAATTAAAACCTATCAAGTACCCTTTAATTTAAAGTAAAATGGTTCAGCTACAACCCCACAAAGGGGAATCTGATTAAAAATCCATCAAACGATTTCTTTGAAAACTGGATGGATACGTCCGAAGTCCATTTGTCTACGTAATTTACTATTCAATCGGTATTACAGTGCGACATGTATCTATAATTCCCATATTAGATTCTGTCCTACAAGTATTAATATGGCAAGCTATATAACACGTCAGGGTACATGCTCATAAAGCGTGTGAAAATTTACACCGTCTTTTCTCGAGGTTTTATTTTTCACACAAAGTTACGACAAGAACTTACGGAGGCGATATTAAAATTCAGAATTTTTGTAAATATTTTTACATTAGCCTTGCTTGCCTTTGAATCATTAATGTTTGTTTGTGTCGTATTTATAATGATGGTGTTGATTAGAATGGGAATCTTGGCGAAAGACATGTTCGTTTTTAAATTCTTAATTATATCCTTTTTTATTTGTTTTTTTTTGAGACTATCATCGTTTAAATTTCCAACCACTACAACTCCTAAAATCCCGAATCGAATCAACAGAAGCACCCCGCCAGAAAATCCTCGGAGTAATGAATCTCAACAAATCCCGCAGAAACAATTTAACTATCTTACATCTCGCAACTCCATTAATCAGAAAAGAACATCGGAGGAATGAAAAAAAAACATTATTTGCACCAGGAACGCCTTCGTATTACATTTACGAGCATAAATAAAATCACGCCATTTCCCATGGTGGTAGACATAAACTACGGAACACTTGCTAGGATTTTTACATACTCCTTTCGCCTCGTCCACGTTCATAATCTGGTCACACAAGCAATTAGTTTTTCATTTAAACCACTTAGAGCGGCATTAGCGCTCTATTACCATTCATACTCAGCAAGGTTCTGTTGCCCGGGGGCCAGCAGGCTCTCTGCCAACTCTAGAAACGTTCCCAGGGAGCATGAATCACGGAGTGCGGACTCGTGAGGGGCCTGCTAATGACTATACATCGAGCCTTTGTCTCCTCCGTATTGTGCCGATGAAAATAACTAGTAATGTCTATGGTTCGGAAGATGTGTCAGATATCATTGATGAGATCAGAATGGTTTATCGTTGTAGGGAAACTGTGAGAAAAAAAATTGGATTAAAGAAGTAAGTTCAAAGATCATTTGGCGTGTTAATGAAATCGGAACCAAAACATCTTTTTTTTCTAAGTTAAAGAAAAAAACAACAACTTCTGTCAACGTTGTTTGAGCGTCAAAAGATTCTTGTCATACAATACTGATAGATATATCTCTCCGAATTCATGGTATTTTCCGGAAATATAGACAGAATTCTGTTCGAATGCAGGTCCTTCAAAGCTAGAAAATTTCAAAGAAAATCGTCAACATTGTACAAGACCGTATACGTGGCACACACTCAGGCCCCATTGTGATCGTACTGCACAAAGCCATACTCGAACAAACACGTAGAACACGAAACCTTCACAATTTCGACTAAAAACAATTTGTCATAGAAAACACTATTGTTTTAAATATTGATCCGGATTCCGATCAGCTAACGAAATAAAAAACAATGGAACGGCCGCCATTGGATTGGCACGCGTCGAATTAATATGGAAAAGCATTTTCTAGAAAATAGAGCGCAGAGATGAAATCTGTAGCAAACTAGGTTTAGAGATTAGCTAGAAATACACTGATACAGACGGTCAAGAGTGGTTTTGGCTTCTTGATATAGAATACTACGAGTATCTAGCTACGTTTCTACAGTTATCTCAAAGAAAATTGTCTCTGAGGAAGTTATTAATATTAATTAATAATTGCCTAAATTTAACAAAGAAAAGATATATAAAAAATGTTTATAACTACGTTAGCGATGAGTACGTTATTATTTCCGAGTCTCCAAGACTCCATTAAAAACATCATGAATATTTTTCTCTCACCACTACAAATTCTAATTCGTTCATAAATACAACAAAAGGTGATCATAAAATCTTAATACTAATAGTACTTCACGGGATAAACATCAAACAATTAAGATAAACTCCGTTTTAAATCTAAATGGTAATCATATTCATGGAACGGCCGCTTTTAAAAACCTGGTCATAGACAAGAGATTTTACTTTTAACAAACGAGTACCAAACAAGGAGATCGTTACCATAATTACTGATGCATTGTCTATGAAAGTTAAGTTTAGGACACAATGCCCAAGTATCTTTTTTGTCTTGTTTATGAGATATGCCTGTATACTTAAGTTAATTTACATGGTAAGTTGTTGGTCAAGTCCTGGGCGGTAAACCTGTTTAAATGAATTATGTTTAGTTAAAAAATGAGCCCGTAATTTACTTTGTAGACCAGCGTAAATTATTTATTTAAACAAAATTAATTAAAAACAATTTAGTTCCACTACAGCAAACAAAATGAAAATAAAGGGAACTTTAAACATGGTCGTTCAAAGTGACACGCATGACTGCCTTCCAATATTTACATAATTATCGCACATCATGAATGGCTAATAATAGTCTATAAATAAATTACCCTTAAAACACACGGTCGGACTCAAACCCAGTCAGGCAGATTACTTTGTTAAATTTAATTCATTATTACTGCTCGCAAACCAGTGAAGGAAACACTGGAACCAATAAACTAAAACCAATTTTTTTTTAATGTGACATCGACCAACCTGCGGCTGTATTATGACGTCTTAATACCAGGCTTTTTCCAGTGAGTGAAAGAGACAGAGCTATACAAGTCGTCTAGCGCCACCTTGTTCACTCACTGGAACAAGCCCGGTTTTTAGGCGTCATAATACGGCCCCTGCACTGTGCCTTCGTGGTAGATTATGGCCAATTCCTTTTCATAGAGGAGGCCTGTGTCCCAGCTCCCAGCAGTAAGGACATTTTAAGCTGATTAAATGATGTTATGCTCTCAAACCAGTCAAGGAAAAAACCGGCCAAGTGCGAGTCGGACTCGCCTTTAAAGGGTTCCGTAGCAGCAAGTAACATTATATAAAAGTTGGTTGTAACTTTGAAAGATAAATTGCGGTTTACGATTTATGACGTATTAAAAAAAAAATAAGTTGGTACGCACAATATTGAGTGATTTACCATGTTATTTTAATATCATGGACTTCTTATAGGTTTTCCTATAATCTATAAGGAGAAAACTAATTTCTGTATTTTTTTCAAAATTTTAGGTTCAGTAGTTTCGGAGATAAGAAGGGGGGAATGGTCAATTTTCGTCTATTTTCTTGAATAACTTGGAAAATATTTATTTTAAAATTACAAAAAAAAACATTTAAGATCTTCTCAACAAGACCTTTCATTTGATATGCCACACGATGCAGTTTTCAGATATTTTTTTTTTAATTTTCCCCTTCCCCCCCAAAAATGACCCCCCATATACAGATTTCATCTGCTCACGTCACACCTCTGTGTTTGGGTCACAGGAATTGATATGTGTACCAAATTTCAACTTAATCGGTCTAATAGATTCGGAGATAATTGACTGTAAGCGACGGACGGACAGACACACGAGTGATCCTATAAGGGTTCCGTTTTTGTATTCAGACGTACGGAACCCTAAAAAACAAAATTCAACATGTAACATCTACCAACCCGCACCGGGCTAGCGTAGTAGATTTTAGGCCTGTATCCCAGCCATATGAACATTATAAGCTGCTTATGCAGTTTAAAAATACGAGCAAGCAAAGGCAGGATGCGGCCAGCGGCATCACAATCCGTTAAACTATAGTTAGTTAAACTTTAAAAACAATCGTGACTAGGGTTCGTTAAGATTCAGATCTCGCGCGGCAACGATTGCTCATACCAAACAGCGAGGTTTACGTTAACCCGCCTGATAAACACTGGTTAATGTTAACGTTTAGTTTTATCTGTATTCCTGGCGAGTTTTGTTTATCGCTTGTTTTGCTGTGCAAGGATTCCGGCGCATTAAGGCGTTTTAAGGAAAGTTGTGGTTTCTAGGACTTCATTTGGAGCTGTGGTATTTTATTGTTGCAATCGTTTGTTGGGACTATTACGAGTTTGTCAGAGACTTAAAAAGATTCAACCAGTTACTTTAAAGTCAATTGAGAACCAATGACGAGCCCTGGCTTCGCACTGGTCCAATTTGAAAATAGAATGTAGACTATAGTATCTATGTTACTTGTTAATAATATAACTTTGTTTAATTAAAAATAATTTATAAAATCGGTCCAGTGTTTTTGAGTTTATTCACTACAAATGAATCTTAGTTAATTAGCGTAGATTTCTAAATTACGGAATGAATTAAAGACTCGAGGGTCTACACTTCCTCGCTTTATCTAGATTTTACTCCCTACAGTATCATTTTCAAAATACAATTATGATCAAAATATGTTTTTCTTATCTTAACTTGATTCTGGATTTCTTAATATTATACGTACCTCTTTGTTCCTGGTTGTATTACAGACTTACGTTTCTACTCTTTGTTATAAGCTCAGAAAACCAACATTTGTAAAACATTCATAAATATAAACATTATCTCCTAAAATTACGGTTAAAACTGATACAAATACTTCTGAAAGAATGGCCTGCATAGAGACATGTCGTACATTCTTAGAATAAAATGGTACCCGATCCGCCCTGATTCACATATCAGCAATTATGTACGACAGAGATATATTAAGTACCCTGTCTTTAAGTACCTACACAATATCAACTGACTAAGGCTTCTTACTCATGTTAGAATTCGCCGCTAGAGGCGCTAGTGTAGCGTGAGGTCCTCGAAATGTCAAATGTCACTTTTACTCATTAAACTGACGTTTAACATTTCGATGGCCACAGGGGTTTTTTTTGAATGTAAATATTTTACAATATCTCAGATAAACAGGAAGATAATTACCGTCACCGACCAACTAAAAGTGGTAGTGGTACTGTAATACATACTACGAAAATAGCCCTTACTACAACATGAAGGCGCTGCCAATTATTTAAAATGGATGACAGATGACATGTATCGCACTGCCTCATATCTGTAAGGAGCTTAACTCTAAGATTCCGATTTCACTTAAACTAAGCATCACCTAAATGAATTGCTAACTTTATTCATTTAACTTCAATATTATATGCGCATTTCCTAGTATCTCTTTGACTCAAAACTATAAAGCATATAAATACCAACTTAGTTCAAGATATCTAAGCGTGCTTCATCCGAATATAAACCTTCTGTGATTAAGAGTATCAAACAAATAAGAACATGAAGTTTATCCAAACGAAGTCCATTTTCAAATGAGCTACTGAGCTAAGTCTAGCTCTATAGATTTCAGCTTTTAACCATGTTACTGTAATTGGCAAAATAATTGTAGCAATTTCAACTCTCCACGGCGAGATTAGGGTTGAAGATACAACGTGCGTTTTTCTTGATGTGTCTTCTTGTGTAACTGAAAATAAGTAAACATCAAATCAAGGAACAAGTAGGTACATCTAGGTAAACGACTTTTGTTTACGTGCAAGTGAGAATACGACACACAACCGGCTTCCGTTTAAGACGAAGTCTGTATGCCGTAAAAAAACGTATAAAATCTAGCGAATAAAATCGTGTTTTTACGTGTAGTTTTTACTACTCTCGACGCTTTTAGCTTAGGCTTTTCGGTAGTTGTGCTGTATATTTGTCAGTTTATTGCCACCTTCCTTGTTTGTTGATGCAAATGTGAACAACTTGATAAACTAGAGGTTTTCTGCGACTCCGTTCGTATAAGTCTGCCACCTATCCAAAGTGATCGTCACGCTTAACTGGATCTGGGATATTCATTTTGTTTAGTGAGCACCGAAAAGGCAGCGACTATTCGCTTTGGTTAGGACATAGTGTCATACCACATTGTAATGGTTTTCAATAACCTTCAGCTAGCAAGCTTTATCAATTTGTTACCTGTAATCTACTCATCACCACGTAATTAGAATATCCGACAATGCAACTAACAGTTTCCATTTCAATCAACCATTGCTTTATCTTTAAAACCCTACAAATAAGTATCCTTATCCTACCTAATCCGCCATTAAACAGACTTCCTTATACTACCGATCGTCTCACAATACACCAAGCGCACTATACTTGCACGTACGAACAGACATTCCACACTCGAAGGGTATACATAAACATGCAATGTCTGTACTAGTGATGAGTCAATCAGGTAGAAACCACAACGGCGCTGAATAAAGGCCATTTTCATAGCACAAGACTAATGAGGTCACAGCATGGTTTAAAATTTTAAACATTGTGAATAAGCTTTCTTGGAAAAATGTGACAAAGTCGTTAGCAAAGCGATTTACTATCTTTGCTGGTACTTAGAAGTCAATTGTTTGACATATTAGGATGTGAAATGAATCAACCTTTTTTTTAAAGGGATAATACCAATGTATGTCCTATCTGACTAGAACGGAGGATTAAAGCGGATGGGATTCACTTCCCACCGATCACATTGCCACCAGCGATCCCACTGAGGGTAGTAAATATTCCAGGGCTGCCTGCATATCAACCACCATCCTGTTGAAGTCTGACCGCCTAACAGTTGAAAATGTGTTCCCGCACTTCAATCAAAAGTGACGATTAAGAACACACCGTGTAGTTTTATTCAGTAGTAGTCTACATTGCGATATTTATTTGATCAACTGAATTCGTTGTATCTATAAAGTCCACAATGTAACGTGACTCGCGTGCGAGTTCTTGCATCGTCTAAATGAGGCTTAACAGACCCCTGCGCCCACCCTAAGGCGGAGTACCCCTAGAAGATTATCACACGTAACTCATCCCAGTTTCGAACTCATGGCATGCCCTAGAGACACATTAACAATTAACACAGAAACAAACACAATTAAACCCTCGGTTTTGTAGGTCAGTGGGTTCGATAAGATGATACTTAAGTGAGATTAACCACATTTGATCAATGCTGACAGTCGATTCAGAAGTGAAACAGAAAGTGCGAACCCAAACCGTAGAATATTTTAATACTATCAACAGAGACGCCGATAAAAATTACTTTCTGTCTAATAGACGCCTTAATTTTTTTAACATTTTCATCGCCCAATATAATGCATGCTCAAAAAACATAAATAACTAAAGTATCTCCAACGTAACCAAAGCAAGCCATTACTCATAGCATAAGAAATTCATTATATTACTGGAGGATAGTAAACCAGCTCTAACCAGATTTTATACTCGACGTATCACACTTGAACGCCGTAGATTCGGGGAGCAACGTGCCAAGCTTAGGCAAGTGGCAGACTTGGCAATTGGAGCCGCGGCTACTGAACCGGCTCGATCTCTGGACGTTCGTTTAGATCGAGAGATGTACAACTTGCACTTCTGATAAGGTACGTGATAGATTGCATGTGTAAAGTAGATCATACTGAGATTACCACAGATTTAAATCGATAGATCATACTACATTTGTCGCGTAAAGTTTGTACTGAGGAAGTGTGTGAGCGCGGAACAATATTTTTGAAATGAAGTCAACGAAACATGAATGAATGAACGTGATTGATTTAAATCTTTGGAGATCACCTGGTTATATTTTGATTACCCTTGACTATGACACAGCTGCGTAAAGCCGCCTCAATTCACACCCTAATAAGAACTAGTCATAAATTTTATAAAATGTGCTCTATAGCATTCTACTAGAAAGCTAGTGCCAGAATTAACCACAAAAACCCCACCATAAATAAACCTCAACTTTTGTCAACATTAGACCTTCCTAAACTTACTTTTAAACTACAAATTTGAACATAACCGCAACTAAAATGGCGAGGCGTGCGACCGGCCTAAAAACAAGATGGAACATAAATAATGGCAGTTCGCAAACACTTGCTTACAAACCCCATAACACATCTATCACGGTTGACTCTTTACAACTTTCTTGGAATAACAAATTGACAAAGAGCCGATATTCTCAGTTTTCTTTCTGTTTTGTTTATGGCTCGTTATTCTAGTGTAAAAACGTGCGACTGAACCAAACTTGAGTTCCTTGGTTCGATTGCGATTGAGCTTGAATTTCTGGTTCCCAAATCGGGAAAAGACCTATTGGGTTTTTCTATCGGGAGAAGGAACTGTGAAGTGTGCCCGGCTGACGGTCATAGGCTTATTACAAAAACAAAAGTGAAATGTAGATGGAAGGTACACTTCTACAACAAACTTGTTACACGATTGTAATCAATTTGTGTTGGCCAAACCTTTTAGGCCCATAGTTGATGATGGATTACCGAATTGATGGATTTCATGTACCTAGATTACGTGTGTCCATAAACATTACTATTAAATGAAGAAAGTTATTGTATCTGAAAGGATTTGGATGAATTTGGTACATGGATGTACCAAACTACAATACTTACACTTGGATAAAGACAACTAAAATATAAGGATCACGGTAGCACTTCCCCACTACTTTAGCAAATTCGCGGACAAAAATTAATGAATAAACAAAGGTATAAATCATTCATGAAGTCTGTAGTTGTATATTTTGTGGTTTATATCCAACAGGGATCCATCTGTTTCAATATTCTCTAATATAACAGGTGCTGCTAGCATTATGGATCATGTTTTGTTTATCAAGGAAAGTAAATGTTACCGTACTTTTTTCTACACGTACACACTCTAGGTTTTCTTTTTCTTTTTGCTCCACTTTCTTCTGTGTTACAATGTTATACAGCTTATAAAATAATGTTTGTTGAAGTATTATTAACTCTTTTTTAACATTATTTTGTATGTAATTAATTCAAGCTTAAATTAAAATGTAATTTTTGTAAGAGTAAGCGGTAATTATTCGTACATTGACGCTGCAAGCGGCGGCACTAGATTACGCCATTTTGAATTCTTCAAATAATTTGATTGCACATGGCAAAATTGCGGATGTTTTTTAAAGTGAAGAGGTTTTATAAAATACTCGAGAAATAGCTATTGAGAACGCTGTCGGCTGAATGGTGTAGCCTGAGGCATTTTATGCTGGGTGGAGCTTCTAGTATATAAACTATATTTTCTATTTCTAAGAACAAAAGATTTTTACGAAAATAGTCGACATTTTCTCTCCTTCTTTTTCAACCAATGTTACCCACTTTAGAGATTATCTAAGGTAGCAAAACAAAGAACGTTCTTTAGATCACAAATCAGAAATCATTTTATTGATTATCATCAGTAAGGCAATTTTTACGCAGATCCGCTCGTCCGTGCGGTCGGGCGGAACGTATTAGCGGTGCGCTGCGTAAAACGGGCCGCTTGCCGCCACAGTTAGGCGGTGATTATATGACAGTTTTACATAACCTGAATAAATATATTTAATTAACAAGTGTACTCTCTATAGATTCCGTATTCCCATAGAGCTACAGGGTAAAAAATACATTTTCCGAATACCATTGCTCTATAAAAGTTGCTGCTATACTTTTTAAACATATGTAACAATGGATTCAAAACTGCCTTAACAGTCCTTCTCCTACTTGATAGTGTGTTACGGAATTGGGTTACTGACTGACAATGTGTGCCAATGCTGTGATTTTAATATGGTATTTCATGGACACTTGCCAATATGAATACGAATACGACCAGGCGTCTTCTAAACGAGCTTACACGATAAAAGGCACAAGTTTCAATTGGACCTTCCCTTTTAGAATCTTGTTACTGTAATTGGAAGTTTCCCTGCAAAAACGTTCAATTTTCTGATGTCCACGAGCGACAAACGTATTACGACTGTGACTAGAAAAATAAATTTACTTAGAACATGTTACAAGTCGAGGCGACTCGACGCGACGTAAAATTAGACGAATGAAGTAAGTAAGTAAGTTCAACTTGCATACTATCTTAATTAACTTATTACTAGCAACTTACTAACTTGCCGGGTGGTGTTCACACGTTGTTTTGACTTACTTACTTGTGGATATATAAACGCAAGTGGCGCGCTATCTCCATTCATGGTCGAACTCTTTCTTCTATTCTTATATTAATACTTATCACTATCACTGACCTTATTATCTTTCTGCCATGAGCACACGCCCTTCTTGTCTGATATTCTACACTTCAGCAGAGCATCTTCACCTGGATTCACTTCTGTATACGTTGGCATTTCAATGAACCTCTGGACAGCATCTGGAAATGAATGAAAATGGTAAAAATATAGATTTTTTTTTTGCGACCTCTTTTCAACTGATCTTACGCTTAGGGTAAGCTTAACGGTTCGCGGAACTGTCTTAACATAATTCCTCAGCCCTAGAACGCAAAGGGCATGTAAAGAGACTGTATTTTAGTCATCATTCGCTCAACTCAGGGCGGGACAAAAACAAATAACTTTAAATGACTTAAGATTTCGTAAAGAATTCAAGTACACATTATTATTTTAATTTTAAATTTATATTACTAGTAGATTATCTCACGATAGTAACATGTTTCATTTATTCTTCATTTATAATTGATTTTACCTGTAAAACCTGTGCAATGTTACAAGCTGTCATGAATATTATTTTGAGTTTGCAAAAGATTCGGGCACAAAACTGCAAAGGTTCAAAAGTTGATTGATTGATTGACAGAAGTGTCTGAGTTGCGCACAAACGGTCGCATGCAAAACTGTACGTCAGTATTCTACAACTTTTTTTTAATCCTTTTTTATTTTGCTGGTTCGGGTTCGCATTGCAGTCTCTCCAACTCTCCATGCCTGCGTCATCCGATTGGGTTAACTTTTAAGTGCGTATTTCACGATTATATTCCAATCCAGACATAAATACCTTAGTACCTATAACACGAGGCTTTGATAGAATTTTTAAAGGGACAAAGTCCCTTTTTATAGGCGCCTGAAAATGGAGGCAGGAGATTATAGTAAAATGGACATTATCTTATCTACTTGTGCAGATTCATTCATTCAAATTTTATTATAGGAGAATATGATCAAAAAACTATACGATCAGCTTATTTTACCTAAGTTCGACGCAGTTTAAATGTACTTGCTATTCGCATAGTTTGTCAATGTCACCTTTGCCATAGGATATTGACATTGATAGCTCTAAGCGAAGTTCGGTATGCTGATCGCGTCTTGCTTCACTGTAGAAATTCACCCTTTCTGAATTTCTCCAGTGAAGAAGACCTTCATCAAAAAATCGTTGGAGTAGTTGGGATCCACCTCCTACTTAGGACACCACAGAGTACCTGTAACCTGCGGTCACGGCTGAGCAATCGCGACCACCCTACTGTTGGAGTATATCGCCAAACCGTGTAGTTTTCCGTAGACAAACGGGAGTTCCAGTTTTAGGCGAGCTCCATCTGAGGTCTCATCTTTGCTTCTGAGCTATATTAAGACCAGGAGGACACACAATTTAAATTATGTTTTATTTTCAAAAAAAAACATAATTTACGTACCTATTTTAAAATTAAAAGTCAACGTTTGATTGAATAATTAAGTATACATATACGATTTCAAAAACTCTTGTAAACTGATTACCAGTTGATTGATTATCGGAAACGTTGTTGTTAAGTTAATGATTACAAACTTTATAGAGCTTCCAAGAAAGGCGGGTCTTAGTTTACTTAACTCTATGATTTGGGCTTCAGGATTCGTAGAAATAACTTCTTTCAACTTCTTTATATATCATGATTAAATCAACATAATCCCACGAAAGTGGATTTTCTTTATTAAATTCAGGTACACATATAGAACACGCAAATAACATGCGTGTTTGAATAGAAGTCTAGACATGAAAAATTTAACATGGACGAGGCTTAATAAGTCTGTAGAAATAGACTTTTTTCCTTGATGAAGTCATCAAATGAGTCCTGTCCTGTCCTGGGTGGAATGGAAGGAACTGTCAGACTCGTACTGACTAAAATCAACCGTGTTCCTTTAATTAATCTTTGGCTACCAGGGTCTAAATACCCGGTTGGACAGTTCCGCCACCCCGGCAGGGTAAGGATAGTACTAAGTCTCTTTCTGCAGTTCCTGAACTGAAAAACTCGTAACTGTTTTACGTCAAGAAACTAAATAAGTGAACCAACTTGAAATCTAATACAGACAGCATCATATTTCGATCAAAATATCAAGATAAAGCAGCAACGGACTCCCAAAGGAGGAGGCCCCTTTCATAGTAGCAGTTTGTAGTATCCCGGCCTATATCCGGGTTATTCCGAGTTTCGGACTAATTGGTGACGTAACTTTGCCTCGGGGTACTCAATCAAACGTCCGTCTATTCGGTGAGCGGATGACATACAGCATAACAAACGTAATGTGGTGTCATTTTGTCAGATAGAGATAGAGTATATTGGCAGATAGAGAAACGGAATTAACGCCAATTTTTTTTTTTTTTTCAATTCAATGTAATAAATTTTCAACAAAAAAATAGTACTTGTCTTTTGTTTTTTTCCCTGGCAAAATCAACAAATGAATCCAGGGCAGAACGAGAGGGACTGTCAGACTTGTACTGACTAAAATTCATATCTGGGTTATCCGATAGTCCCGCGACCCTGGCAGGCTTTGGCCCTCTAAGGGGGGCCCAGAAAGCTAAGGTGGATTTGAGGTACGCGTGTCAGTCATTGTAATTTACTGTAAATAGATAGAGTATTGGTTTTGTTTTACGACATTTATAGAGTTCAATAATAAAAAAAAATTGATTTTTGGCACGTCTTAAATCTGCTTTACATTGATAAATATTTAGCAGCACCTACTGTCAATGATGGCACGGTTGGCGCAGTAGCTGAGCGATTGACTTCTGTGTGTCGATTTAGTATGACCTACACATAGTTGTTGCGGAACTAACGTAGCGCAAGCGCCATCAGGACGTCATTTACAAGCGGCCATTACCAAATGGCGTCCTGTTGGCACTTGCGCTACGTCAGTGTTGTGTTAAGTTTGCCTTAAGTGTGTGATTTGCCATCATACCTCCTTCCCCGTCTTATACACTGTTCCCCTAGCTGTTTTTCTTTGGGAGTTTAAATGTTTCTAAACGTACCTACGACACATTAGGAGAAGTAAGTAAGTATCATATTCTGAAAAAAAAAACCATTTGGTGTGGATGTCCAATATAATTCGTATTGTATGTTGTATGTGTCCAATATCAAATATGTAAATGGTTTTCTATTATATTCTATATGTTTACTTAAAAAGTATCTGTACTAGAAATATTCTGCCAAGAAGATTCCTGGATCTCTGTGACGTATTTCTAATTAATTAGATACGCTATTACTCGCATTTATTCCATTGCAAAAGTTATTCAAGTAATGTTCCTATTGAATACTAGAAAATGTTTCTACCCTGCTCGTGTAAGTGAATCACCTAATGAATTATATGTGCGTCTTCCTCTGTAATTAAATAAAAGAGCAGGATGGAAAATTTAAGGGGAATTTTGGCCTCTCTTTAAAAGCTTAATTAATATGTAAAAGTATCTGCATCTTGTATGTCTATCACGAGTATACTCTGAATGTTTATGTAGTGGAGGAGTATGTTTTTTTTAACGTGTTAAAATCATCATCAAATGAGTCCTCCCACCTAGGGCTGAGCGGGAGGGACTGTCAGATTGGTACTGACTAAAATCCACGGTGTCCTTCAATAGCCCTTTACGTACCAGGGTCACGGTAATTCGTGAGTCTCGCGACCCAAGGCGTATATATGCTGGGATAATTTTTCGAAAGTTGCACGAAAATCATACGGGCCAGTGATTGAAACAATCAACCCCATAAGAAAAACGCATAAAACAGAACAAAATTGAGAACAATTTTTAAAAGTTTTGGAATTTTAGGGTCTCCATTTTGAATTTTGAATTCAAATCGTGGAATCGTAACGGACTTTTAAGTTCATTTTCTAATTTTTGGGTTTTTTAACTATTATTATTTTAAGTTCAAACTTATATTTCACTATGATTTTTTTACTGACTCCCGACTTATAAATAGCTTAGACAGTCTCCAAGGTGCCAGCTATCTATCTATATATGTAGGCACGAACGTTGATAAAAAACCGTTGCACCGCTATAGGAGTAAAAATGTTACAAACTCGCTTTCGACTAACTTAAACTAGTCAGAATTAGGATGTTAATTTGAAACTTAAATCATGACAATAACAGCTAAGTACCCATTCGGTAGTCAGCATTTGCGGTGCCTCGTCGTCCTCGTAGATAACCGTCGCTAATGACGTCACCTGTCACTAATTATGCACATATTGTGATCTAAAGCCTACACGGTTCTGCTGAGTGGGGCGAGACTGTAGGTGCCACGCAAACAATCAATAACACTGATTTGCACTGAGTAAGCACTAACTTATGGGGCCCGCGGTTTCACCTCCGCTGCTTGGCTCCTATTGGTCGTAGCGAGATGCCTATAGCTTTCCTCGTTAAATGGACTTTATGACACAAAAGCAATGAATTTGAAACCAGTTCTTCCTGAGATTAGCGCGTTCAAACAAACAAACAAATTTTTTAGCTTTATGATACTAGTAAAGATTTACGGAGGTTGATGTTTCGGTTTGGCCTTGCGGAGGCGGGCAGGACGACGGCAGATCACCATGCGGAGAAAATCGAACGTCTAAGGGTCAGCTCAGACCGAGACGCGGCGCTGCGCGCACATTTCAATAGAGCTACTTAAAATCTAACTCTATTTCCTACAAGAAAAGATACACCTTTCGCAAAGCAGCGCGGCGCTGCGCTGCATTTTAAAAGCGGCTCAAAATCTAACTTTATTTACTACACGAAAAGATACACATTTGCAGTATCGTTGCGTCAGGTCGCGTCTCGGTGTGAACTTACAGTAAATGATCATTTTTACAAAGGACGCGACGGGATTGGTGCCTAATCGCAGTCGCACTTCTAGTTACCTTCCTAATCGACACGTGTAAATGCTCCTTACCACTACATAACTGGCGTTGTTCTTCTGGTCGCCAGAGCTACTGCTGAATGAGAGGTAATGGATTTGAATATCAGGTTGGGCATAATGTGTATATACTATTTGTGTAATCACTCATGCATCATAAATCTAGTTTACTAAATAGATAGATACTTTCTATCGGATGCCTGATTCTCGATAAACAAAGGACAGTGTACACCACTTTATGTCATACACTTCACTCTACCCTTTGTCAAACGCTTCTGTCTAAAAATATGCAAGAAATAAGGACAAACAGACAACATTGAACAAGCGATAGAGGTGTTACGATTTAGAGAGCTTGCTCGTGATGCGATTAGTGCGACAACAAATGAACAAAAAATGAAAATCATCCTTGCTACTACGATATAATGATGCAATTCGACTGACTTACGACGTCGTGGCGATCGTGTTTTGTTTTTCATTTACCCGTATAAAACCGCACATTTTATGTCATATGTCGTAGTGGTAGGTAGGACTCACGAATTACCGTGGCCCCGGAACGTAAAGGGCTATTGAAGGACACCGTGGATTTTAGTCAGTACGAGTCTGACAGTCACTCCCGCTCTGCACTGGGTGGGACGACTCATTTGATGATTTTACCATGTTAAATAAAAAAATTAAAAAAATGTCGTAATGGTAAGGATGATTTTCACTTGTAGTTGAAATCGGTCGAATTGCGTCGCATCGCGTAATCAGCAAGCTCCCTTAGCCTTACTTATTGTACACGCGGCTATACATCAAGCTATGAAAACCCAGTATAAGCTGACCGTTCAATGCTCAGAAAGATCATACAAAGCGATGTCATGATAAACTAGTTTCGGTAGGGTAGAGCGGGGCTAGTTGAGCATAGGGGTAAGTTGAGCAATCGAAATATCTCTGAAACTTTTGACTTTACACGTAGACAACATAGAGCGGAAATAAGGAGTAGTGAGAAGGGATTTTTTGCGCGACCGCGAGTGACCGTGCGACGAGCGAGTAAACCACACCTGGACATTGTATCTTTTGTGACCAAAAACTAAAAAAATCTTTTACCGCGCCTTTTCATCTGTATCAGTCAAATGTTATTGTTTTCAATCAAACAAGTATTAGACCTTCCATAAATTTATTGTATTTTTGATATGTTTAGAGGTTCTGGGTATATTTCTTACCGTTTTTTTATAACCTCTCTTTTATTTTAAACTTTCGGATTGGGGTTTGTTGAGCAACTAGCTTTAATTTTAATTGTGACAATGACGATCATATTTCTAAGATCTCATTCTTATTATCTTTTGAGATTTAAGCTATATTGATGATTACATAAATATATAAGTCTGATTTTGAACAGAAATACTGATTATTATCCTAAAGTTAATCGTAAGATACGCTGATGTTTTGTTGACTCCAAATGTTGTTAAATATTCAGGAATTAAAGAGTTAACAGTTATTAAAGAGTGAATTATTAAACGGTTGATTAATCAAACGGTTATTTTTTCTTTTCTAGTTGAAATTGAACTCATGGCTTGGCTAGAAATTCTAAGTGCTCAACTTGCCCCGTACTGTTGCTCAACTTACCTCACTTATGGGGTACGTTGAGCATGACTGACTTTCTGCATTCAAATAGCTGTAGCTCTTAAACGCAACTTTTAAGGAATTAACACTATAGAGACTTTTCCAGAGGGATAAATGACTAATCCATCACGTTACATAACAACTCATAGAGGCTTATGGTTAAGGAGCAATATTCGCTCAAGTAAAAAATTGTTCAACTAGCCCCGCCCTACCCTATAGCTTGATGTCTAGCCGTGTGTTGGTTAGTATCGAACACACAAGCATAATTAGCTCAATTTAATAGGCTAATAGGAATTCAAGCTGTCCATTACCCTTATTGACTGTAACATACAGCTTGAATTCCGTGCTGGGGCTCCTGAGACAGATAATTTTATTACACTTCTGACTATGCCTCGTGAGTCGCTCGCATGCAACTGCTGATCATGAGGTCCCGGGTTTGATTTCTAGGTCGGGCAGTGTTATTGGGTTTTTCCAATAGAAAATTCTCAGTAGCAGCAGCTATGCCTGGATCCAGTGCCCTGATGATGCCTAACCCCTCATGGGTCACAGGCGTGATATATTGACTAATTAAATCTTAGAAAATATAATTATTGAGATTAGGAGTATATTATCATCAACAATGCACGACTCGAGCGGCAACTGATGAGGAAGGAGTGAAAGCAAAACTTAATACTGAACAACACTGCCCGGCTTGGCGGTTGACTTTATCCACCATTATCGTATTAACAGTAATCATCGATAAAACAGAACACAATTCCACTTCAGAAAGCTAATAAGACAATTCCCCTTCAGAAAATCTAGAAAAACAATCCTCAAACACATACTGATTCAATTTAACCGCCCTTTATTTTGGAAGTTGCTAATGAACGTCCCATATCGTAAGTTGAAAGCTTATTCGCCGCATAAAAGGGTAGGCTCGAATCGTCAGCACCCCACGGCACCATTACAGCACTTTATGAAGATTACAAATATTTCACACAAAGCGCCAGCCGCGGCCACGGGCGTATCAAATCTTATTGTTACCCTGAATGGAGTTTACCAAGTACTTTCCGTTGGTGTTCATTTTTAGTACTGAGCTGTTATTTTGTTGTAAAAGGTTTAGCAGTTCCAGTGGGATTATAGAACTTGTTACGTGTTCGTGAACGGTTTAAAACGAACGTCGTTTTAACCGTTTTGAGGTGACAGGGAGATTGAACGCGTCTTCCGTGGTTAGATGGCGAGATTTCTGAAAATTCGATTCGATTCCTTAACCACCTAGATATCAGCTTAATCGACGATGGGTTGCGGGACTTTTTTATTTTTTATCATGGTAAAATCATCAAATGAGTCCTCCCACCCAGGGCAGTGTGGGAGGGACTGTCAGATTTGTACTGACTTAAACTCCACGGTGTTCTTCAATAGCCCTTTACGTTCCGGAGACACGGTTACCTGATAACACAGTCCCGCGACCCCGACTACCTTAAAATGGAAAGAGCATATAAAAGAAGGGTGGTTCTTAGTCAGGGAGTCTGACAGTTCTTCCCGCTTCAAACAGGGCGAAAAAAACAAAAGAAGATTAATTGAAGTTCGGAATTCTCTGGAACAAGCTTCAAACACATTCAATTTCTGAATCCCATTTTCAATATTCCAAAACAAAAATCGAACTCACCAATTTCTTTTATCAAAAGTCACCGAGTCTCACATTTCACTTTTCAATAGTGTCAGGTCCTTTAAGCAAGCACATCAAATGGAAAATGACGAGGGAACTCAAACGAGAGTAGTATTAATAAAACGGAGTCTTAGATGTGAACACGAAACGAATATCAAAGGAACCTCCACCTGACATGAAACTACAAAAGCATTCGACCCCTATTTAATAAAAATAAAAGAATTTTATACCCCGGCCGAGCAGCAACATTGTTATTCATAGCATCGATATCGTAATCCATAAGAATAATCTAGAAATTTTCCTTTCGAATCGAGTATTGCACGAGTTTAACGGTCGCTCATTATGGGTGAGTCGAAAGGCGTGAAGATGGCCTGATAACGAGCGCAGTCACACACGTGACTCTAGAGCAGAGTCGAGCAGGTTCGAGCAGCTCTGAGCGTTTTCAGCGCTCAAGTATTTGTAGCAGATGTTGTTTAGTTCCGATATTTTCCGAATGTCTTTGAAAAATAAACAACTTTAAAGTTCTTTCGTTTAAATATACAGTAAAAACAGGAGACTTGTTTTTCTCAGTAACTACAGCAAAGAATGAAAATCTATAAAAAAAAATAGATAAAACAAAGCTGCTGAATACATTTTCTAATACCAGTTAAAAGTCGTTGCAGAAAATCGAATCGGTATGGAAGCGATTTCCTCTTGCCGGGATCCTCTAACAAAACCATGGGAAATTGGTATTGCCTCGCAATTTGTTTGCGGACAACGGCATTGGACGGCCTTCAATACAAGTAAATTATTGATATTAAGTCGCATCTGGTACAACCGACCGACCCGACATATTTGGGATACGCTACGGCTAATTGCCTTCCAAAGTTGAATACCCTCTTATCGTACCGAGTTGTAAACCTTCTAGCTGTTCCTCAAAGTTTGACATCGATTCGAACGATTCGAATTTCTCAGTACTTCCTGAGATTAACGCCTTCAAACAAACAAACAAACTCTTCAGTTTTATAATATTAAGTATAGATTAAAGTTGAGGAGTCTTAAAAAGTATTTTACTCTTAGAGAGAACTATGGAAGTTGTGAAAGTAATCCTGTGTTCCTAGAGTTCAGAATGTTTGGATTCTCCCAGTCGTACCTGCCATGAATTAAATATTAGTGGAGATTGTGTATCAGCTACAATACTAATGCCCAGTGTCTGGAATGGAGGCTGAATCACACGTAGTTGGGAAAAGGCCCGCTGGATTGATTGCGCACATTGATTGTGTAGCCGTGTCAGCGGGTGGATTAAGCGCTTTTTTCGGGAAAAAGCGTTAAATCTGACGGGTATTCGGATATCAAGTGGATAGGGTTTTTCCATGTTTTGATCGCTTGGATAAAAATGTAAAAAGAGTGGTTTTTAGACCATTATGTATGACACAGCAATAGATTTTAAACTAGTACCGCGCAATTTTGAATTGAAATCCGGGTCCATTTTTTTTACTGCTGTTTTTGATTGGATACTTTTAAGACTAGGACAGGCTAATTCTGTCGTTGATTGGTTAAACATCAAGATTTCGACCAAGCAGTGTTATTAATTTGCAGCGTAAATTGATAATCAAAATCGTACCTAAGTATTTTGCCCAAGGTTTAATATCTTAACAAAAGTCTTGACCGAAGAATATTGGCTAAAGTAAAATAATACTTTTTCTAATAAACTCGGTTTTCGCACACCTAAAGCTATTCACACGTCGTAATGGGAATTTTCGCAATAAGAACCCTCAATGGTACCAATCAAATTCAACTTTCTCGATGATTGGCCCAAAAAGTTTTATTAGTCCGCAACTTCAAACATTGGACAAATCGTATCAACAAAAATAAATAGACAATCATTCTAATTTGTAGAAAAGGACATTTATTTTTTGGTAATAGACATCACAAATGTTAAGGCCCAAATCTGTAGAGCTAACTTGATCTTAGCTTAAACAAAGCTATCGCGGGACCAAGGGATTACTGTGACCCCGGTACGTAAAGGGCTATTGAAGGAAACCGTGGATTTTAGTCAGTACAAGTCTGACAGTAGGATGGGAGGACTCATTTGATGATTTTACCACGATAAAAAAAAGGTTAAACAAAGCTCAATAGGTTATTCTTCCATGAATCGCGAAAAATAACTTTACTGGCATTTTTATTTGCGTGCTAAAATCATCAAATGTGTCCTCCCACCCAGGGCAGAGCGGGAGAGACTATCAGACTCGTACTGACTAAATCCACGGTGTCCTTCGATAGCCCTTTACGTGTTCCGGGGTCAAGGTAATTCGTGAGTCCCACAACCCTGGCAGGCTTTGGCCCTCTAAAGGGCTCCGTCATAATGCTGACATTCTTTAACTTTATTGGCATATAAAGAATGTTCCTATTCGTACAATAAAGTTGATTATAGTCGTCTATTAGAATATGTTATATAAAGTTCAAACCTAAAAAAAAGTTTTCCAATCTTAAACAATCAGAGAAAGTTTGCATTTCTTAGTACGTAAAGACTCGATAATTTGCTCCGTAATTTAGTATAAGGATTCAATATTTTTCCTTTTGTTCAACAAGGACTTTTCTCTATATTGATATCTGAAACTTTTAGTAGCTTCAGAACTTCTAAAATTTCATTGAAGTTCTTACTAATGAAATAAGCTGCCCTTAGTTTAAATGAAAACATAACTAATTCACGATAAATGTGAATAATCTGATCACTAATCCGACGTACGTTTAATCGTGATTAATTATTTAGTCGAAATTAAACGTATGCTGTTACAAAATCATAATTTTGATGGCAATAAATATCAAATGGACTAGACAATATTACATTAGTATCGCTTATATATTGAGTGCTTTAAATTAATTATATATAATTTTGAGAATGAGAATATATAGACCTGTAATTCTAATTTAATTAACTTAACGATGTGATGAAAGAAAATTTCTACAACCTAGATATAAATCGATATTTTCTTAATTATTGGTAATCCGATGGCTTGGCACGCGATACAATGTCTACCATATTACCTAGAAATTTAGATAAGCCTTATAAAAGGGTGGATACTTATGTAGCTCACTGTCCGGTCAAGGACCATACCATTTTTTGAGCGACTTCTTCCACCCTAGATGGAGCGGAAGGGACTGTTTGTTTTTTTTAAACACAGTTTGTGTCCCACTGCTGGTCAAAAGCCTCTCCTTTTGCTCTGCAAAACTCTCTACTTTGGGTAATTTCGGGCAGATTTGTACTGACTAAAAATCCACTCTATTCCTCCAAATGGATCCTCCTTCTAGGATCACGATTATCTATCTATTTAGACAGTCCCGCAACCTAGTTGGGTATGCCTAAAGGAAGGGTGCATGCTTGTATAGCTCACTGTCCGATCAAGAACCAAACCTGGCTAGTGACTTGTAATGTTTCATTGTTGTACATCACCAGATACAAAGATACAGATCACATTTCATTTCAGAAACCGTATCAACTTCCTATTTCACCATTTTTTTTATCGTGGTGGGGTCATCAAATGAGTCCTCCCACCCAGGGAGGGGAGGGACTGTCAGACTTGTACTGACTTAAACCCACGGTGATTCCTTGAGGTGAGCCCTTTACGTTCCATTTAACACCCTAATAATTAAAAACTGAAACGTCCCGTTTAACACCCTAATAATTAAAAACTGAAACGCTAAATAGTCACAAGTTTCACAAAGCTGGCTTTCACCTGCAATACTAACAAAATCATACTGTGAATACAGTTGGTGCCAAGTATGGTAATTACACCATTGTTTCTACGAAACGCAGTGCTGAACGTGATACTGATGATAAATAGATTTGTACATAAAACCGTCACGGTAGCTATCTTTGTGGGGTTAAGCACTAGTAATGATGTATCGTTTGAAGTCACATTGCTATGTGGGTAACTGAACATGGGTGAACTGAAATTTTGTATATCAAAATGATGGATAATATCATTACGTTATAGCTTTGATGGCTTCTCGCCAACTCGCCCCGTTATTTTGCCTGTTAAAATCATCAAATGAGTCCTGTGTGTCCTGTGGAAAGTAGAGCATTTGTGCAGCGGAGACGGTCCTTCTTAGTATTTTTAATTTTCACCAACTGTTGGTTTTTTTAATATGTACTCAAAAACTTGACTTTGTACTTATAAATCCAAAAACGGTCGACCCTTTTCTACCTTGGAGAAATCATCAAATAAATCCTCCCGCCCAGGGTGGAAGGAAAGGTACTATCAGACTCGTTCTAAATATAATCCACAGTATTCCTTCAATAGCCCTTTACGTTCCAGGGTTACGGTTACCTGTTTACACATGGTTATCAGGCCATTGTTCTTCCAAAACGCAGTGCTGAACGTGATACTGATGATAAATAGATTTGTACATAAAACCGTCACGGTAGCTATCTTTGTGGGGTTAAGCACTAGTCATGATGTATCGTTTGAAGTCACATTGCTATGTTGTTAGTCGCTGTTAATCGGAGTCAATTTTATGCATGGCTAAACTTTGAACTATTTTTCAAGTTTTTGATATCAAAATTATGGAAAACTAGCGACCCGCCCCAGCTCCGCACGGGTGCAATCTCTACTATATTATCCATGTTTTATACATATAAACCTTCCTCTTGAATCCCTCTATCTGTTAAAAAAAAACCGCATCAAAATCCGTTGCGGAGTTTTCAGTATCTAAGTATACATAAGGACAGACAGATAGATAGCGAGAAGCGACTTTGTTTTATACTATGTAGTGATATCGTCAGGTTTTTTATGACTTTAGAAGCAATAGGCTCCGTATATTGGACTAGCTGTTCCTCACTATTTCACCCCAACTACTCCTACTAGTTCTATTAATCGTAGGCTCATAGCGTAATGTTAACTAGCCATTAACCTACCTCGATAAATGAACTATCCTACACAAAAAGAACTTTTACATTTGAATCAGCAGTTCTTGAGATTTAACGCCTTCTGCCAAACAATTTCAGCTTTATGATATTGATATAGATTAAAAAGTAACAGGCAAAATTTAGATACCCTAGTCAATTCTGTATTATTTTACCGGGACATTTAGTGTGAAAAAAAAAACATTGCGTATCGTGGGTGCATTTACAAGCTTTAAACTCACATACACAAACACCCAGACCCGGAAAAATTACTTCTAGAAATTTGTTCCGCAACTGGCAATCCATACGTTCTTATGTAATATCGAGTTTTTCAGGAAAATCACGTAATGTCGAAGGAAAATAATCGACGGGAAAAATAAACGACTAAGTAGTTATTAACGATTCTATCCTTTTCTGCCTTTGCCCATGTCCTAACCTAAGCGATCGGTCACGCGAATACGGAATGATAATTTTATGATCCTGTCCTGAAAATCGGAAGGTTCTGGCGCCGCAACGACACATTCATCTTCGTCGAAGTCGTTGTCGAATCTACACTTTGTCTTTAATACCTACATTTTTTTTCATATCAGCTTGTCTATCCCACTGCCTGCCAAATTACTCAATATCCTTTCAATTGTTCTTTTCTTAAGCACTTTTTTATTACTTTAGAGATAGAGAGAGTACCTCTTATTGAAGACATCTGTCCATAGTCCAAACAAGTGTCAAAAGAAAACGCTTTTTTGTGTTTAATAGATTTTCAACGTCATTCTGTACAGTGTAAAGTTGGAAATCTATTAATTCTACAGATTGTTGCTTGTTGCCGAGCTAACTCGCGTTTTCGGGCACTGATTTGACTGACTGATCAGAAAGGATAATTACACTCTGATGATAATAGATAGTCTCATTTAACTCCAAGACCCACATTTCTCCACTGCTGGATAAAGGCTGATCCTAAAAACCGATATCTATTACCCGGAGTGAACGTGAGGTTGTGACAGGTGGGGGGGTGGGGGGTGTTGGTCGGTGACCGCTAAGCCAGGATTATCTTAATTGTTAACTATTCTAAGTTATCTTCAGTACAGTCACAATTAAACTTAATTGCTTGAACAGTTTTTTTAAAGTGACGTCATTGTTGAAATATGCTAATGCTTATCGTCTTCTATCTTTAAATATCAATTTTTTTGTAACTTTTTCGCATAATAGAATTTTTTCCTGTATCGTGGGTGCGTTTATAAATATATAAATTCACATACACAAAGTCATAATGTGCCACTGACAAAACCTCCCAAATATCTTACTAAGTATTCTTTTCGAGTTACTTCGGACTAGCCATCACAGTGAGGGTCCGGATCCAAAGACTAATCTAAGCTCTACCCGAAAAATCATCATCATCAGCTGGAAGACGTCTACTGATGAACAAAGGCCTCCGCTTCAGAACGTCAGTCAGCCACTTGCATCCATTCCTATACGAAATAGTTTAAAGTGTCTTAAAATGGTAAAAAAACTTTCATTATCAATTTGTTCACACACAATAATCTTTAATCATCTATCTATATACTATAATAAATCTGTAGAAGGGTCAATTCTGTACATTGAAAATATTGAAAAAATAAATAGCGGGGGGTGTTGCTGGATCGATACCAAACCCAAATATATGATTAAAAAAATTTTTGTCTGTCTGTCTGTCTTTTTGTGCAGGCATCACGTGAAAACTAACGGTTCGATTTCGATGAAACTTGGTATAATTATTCCTTATTATCCTGGGTATAACATAGGATACTTTTTATCCTGGAAAAATACGTTGCAATACCCGCAGTGGATTCAGCGCCGTAATATTTATAAGATGTCATTGTCAGAGTTACTCAAAATGGGGAAATAAACCATCCACGCGAAGACCGACATCCGCGCGGACGGAGTCGCGGGCGGAAGCTAGTACTATAATAAATCTGTAGAAGGGTCAATTCTGTACATTGAAAATATTGAAAAAATAAATAGCGAGGGGTGTTGCTGGATCGATACCAAACCCAAATATATGATTGAAAAAATTTTTGTCTGTCTGTCTGTCTGTCTGTCTGTCTGTCTCTCTGTCTGTTTGTGCAGGCATCACGTGAAAACTAACGGTTCGATTTCGATGAAACTTGGTATAATTATTCCTTATTATTCTGGGCATAACATAGGATACTTTTTATCCTGGAAAAATACGTAGAAAAAAAATCTTATTTTTCAGTTTTATTCATAGACGTTGTTCTGTAGAACCGCGAACACACGTTGCATTACCCGCAGTAGATTCAGCGCCGTAATATTTATAAGATGTCATTGTCAGAGTTACTCAAAATGGGGAAATAAACCATCCACGCGAAGACCGACATCCGCGCGGACGGAGTCGCGGGCGGAAGCTAGTTACTCATAAATTGTCTATTCTATCATTTCCTTTTCAATATGAAACTGTACGTCAAACGTTCCATGAATAGTAATGTTTCCCTCACATAAAATAAGGAATTCTATTCCATCGCCGTTTGAGATTCATATCAGTACGGATAATTGTTTTATTATTGTTAGTTAAACAATTCATGCAGTTCATAGCTAACAGAAAACTCATAAACATAATTTTCGTTTTCCATTAACTCTTTCATCTAGGGTTAGCATCATTCATTTTGATTTACCCGGACATGTCCGGCTTTTCGATACCCGCCTGGATATTTTCTGGCCTTTCGTGTTTTTTAGAAATGCTAGCGACCCGACACTACCTATGTTGCAAAAAATGTAGCTTTCTACATTTACAATTTTTAAGT
Source organism: Agrotis puta (assembly GCA_943136025.2). Lineage (NCBI taxonomy): Eukaryota > Metazoa > Arthropoda > Insecta > Lepidoptera > Noctuidae > Agrotis > Agrotis puta. Next base: position 13,942,428 of record OW964178.2, read on the forward strand.
CATTTTTGTGAGTTTATCCATCACAAACAAACATACACAAAACAAATATTTTTTCCTTCAAAATGTATTTACTAATATCAGATATAAGCGTAGTTAATATCTATTGAAAAAGTAAAACAATATTGAAATTAAAAAGTATACTTTCCGGACTTCTTTAAGAGTTTTTTTTTGTAACTTTGAAATGGTAACCCTACTCATATCCATTAAACTTACCACATCACTATAACTGGAATACAGGAAACCGAATAGTTTTGGCATAAAAGGAATAAAACCAAAAATTTTGCGCATAAAATGCTATCGGGACGTTTCGAGAACTAAAACCACGTTGGTATCGCTAGGGACGAGGTACACGGATGGGTCCCCGCTGATTAGATAGGATAGTAAGCTGATATCCTTATATGAAGTTGAAATATACCGACCGAATGTACAAATATTTGGTATTTTCTGTGTGTCCATAAGTTCTTAGGTGCACGAGTGCTTAAGGACTTATAGACGTAGGCCTAAAGCCCTTAAGTACATAGAAAATGATAAATTAGGTATAAGAAGTAGCGAAGTGTAATCTCCAAAATTATTTTGCAGAAGCGTACGTTATAGTACACTTCACATTTCGCCTGTTATGTTTAAGTTCCATACATGTATGTACAGACGCCAGCAAATCAACCTACCTGAATCTGTCAAATTTATTTAATACTAAATTTTTCAACCCTATCACAATTTATGGTGAAAGGTTAATGTTCTATTGGTAAACTTTAACAGATTGGGGCAGGTTGACCTGCTAGCGTCTCCGTGTCTGTTATTGAGAAATTCCTTATAGAAAAACACAATAATAATAATGAGATTATCTGGGAATCTAACCCAGGACCTAACGCTCAGCAGTCGCGCGACCAGAGCGAAGAGACAATCGAGGCAAACGTATTTCAACATCCTTATCCTTACTTTATATTTAAAATGCGTAAGTTTGTACGTTTAGATTGATGCATGTTCGTTAATAACTAACGTCAAAATGGTTGAATGGTTCTGGATGTGGTCGCGAGACTCACGAATTACCGTGACCCCGGTACGTAAAGGGCTATTGAAGGACACCGTGGATTTTAGTCAGTACGTCTGACAGTCCCTCCCGCTCAGCTCTGGGTGGGAGGACTCATGTGATGATTTTACCACATAAAAAAAATGGTTCTGGATGTGGTACACCGGTTAGGTTAGAACCTGGAATAACACATACACCGGTAGGTTACCTGGAATAACACATAGAATCACCCTTCGTACTGGAATTACGTTCCTGTGGGATAATTTTCGACATAAACACGGGCGACGCTGCTGGCAATAGCTAGTGTCATTTTTTTATTTGTTTTTTCCCAACTACACCGTGACTTTTTAGTCGTCTTACAAAAGTGGTCCACTCAATGTATCCGACATAAAATACCTCTAGGCGCGATTTTTTTTTTTTAATCATGAATAATATTTTTAATCATTATTAAGTAGGTCCATCAGAAATATGAAACATCCTGTTAAAAATGTTTACGTATCAAACTGTAGAGTATGCCTTGCTAGCCCATGAGTTGAGCAGATCATCCCATCGCCATTTTCTATGAGACAAGGGTGTTTCTAACTACGCCTTGTTTCATAATAATGAATAATATTTTTATTTTTTAATTATTAAAATCTCATAAATACCTATTTTTTTATTATGAACGTTTACTAGTCAATGGATAGATGAAATGGGCTGCCGTTGTAAGACGACTAAAAAGTCACGGTGTATATTAAACTATACACCAATATTTTTAATGGGGTGATTGCCAAAAAGGACCACTTTATCGGTATTCGTAAAATCTAGGTACTCAATTGTTCAAGCAATAGAAATAGATAAGTATAGAGTGATGTAATCAAAATTCATGATTATGATACTGTACTCGTAAAAGTGACCTTTTTAGACGCTCTGACCTTCACAACGAAGGAACTTATCGTGTTTCAACCTGGTTATTGAGAAACACGATACACCTGCGTCAAAAACACTCGTTTTCCGACTTTCGGGATCCTAATTACAATGTAATAAGATACAAATTGTGTAACCATAATGTAACACCTGTAATATAGAAGAAACATCGCATGTTTTCTGGAATCCATGAAGTTAATAAGATACATCTTTGAAGGGTTGAAGATAGTAAATTTAGTAAATTTATTTATACACACAAAAATTAGGTTACATACTCGTACAAACAACAATAGAAGAGACAATAAAAAATTAAGATTACAGAAAGAAATGCCCGTGGGCCCCAAACTAGGGTCAGCCTGTATCTTGGTGGCCCAAAAGTAGCAGATTAAGCAGGCGAACGTTCAATGTGACACAGCACAGTCGGTTAAATTTTTTTTTATTTTTTTTTATTCAATTTTGAAAGGGTTTTGTCGCACATGCGATTATGCCACCCTGGTTGGGTTTACAAAGTTTAGGTATACAAAATACTTATTACAATTTAACAGCGTCGTAGCTTAGCTAGTTTGTAAAGTGCTCTAGCTGCATTAGAAAGTGGTAGCTAGAACACTGTTACAGTACCCTATCTCTCCAATCCTACAACCTAGGCTATTTCTAAATTCCTCGTTGCGGACACACTCCGTTAATATGTGATGGACATCATCAACGGAATCAATGCAAAACTCACAATTAGTCGATGTTGATTTAGCCATTAGATATAAGAACTTATTACACGGAATGTGGCCAGAACGAAGTCTCAGTGCTGTAACAGTATCACATCTGTTCAAAAGTTGATTATCTATCCACGGTGAGCCCAAGGGATGCGGTTGGATCGTTTTATACCAGATTCGGTTAAATTTGATTAAAGAAAAATTGTAACATTTAAAATTATAAACATTGAATAATATGAAAAGAAGGAAAAAAAAATAAGACAATCATTACATAATACTCAGTTACAATAATATCAAATATTTAAATACACGAGAGATAGAGTCCTTCCGTCCTGGGCAGAGCCGAAGGGACTATCAGACTCTTACTGACTAAAAGTCCACCCTGTTCTTTCAGTTGCTTTTTGCGTTCCAGGGCCACGGCGCCCTTTTAAAACAGTCCCGCGACCCCAAATATATTAGATGAAACGAAATTTTCTAATCGCAAAATTTTGTTGCTTGACAAAATGACCTAAATGGACTACAACAAAAAGTGGAGGATCATTGGAGTCCGCGATTAAATTATTTGACAATGATGAAATAATAGTGTAGACGTAATTACAGTAGTGGAGATTTTAGATAAGAGCTAAGATGACAAACCAATCCTATCCAGACATTCCAACAATGCTGAGTTTATAGGCATATCTAAGTCAGCCTATAAATTCCCATTACGAGGAAACTTAAACATAAACCACCATCTTAGCCCAGTTTGAGTTGGTTAAAGTTACATATCTCCAAATTCTCGGATCTAGGACATGTTGGTTACTTATCTGAGTTTACAAAACATCAATTTCAAGACGAGACGAGATTCATAAACATTTGGGCACCTGCATATTGTTTCATATTAGGCCTATACGTTATGCTGTTAACCCGCCACAGAGCATTAAAGCGCGGTTAGTTAGTTTGTAATAGGCCATAGCTGTCCTCTTCGAAGCCTCCTCCATACGCCCTTAAGTTAATGATCTTGGGAGGATCATACAACAACTCATAACATGATTATATTGTGTCCAGCCATATGTAGGACGCTGTGACCTAATTCCGGTCTTGTTTGTATTACTTCCAAGCGGATTTGTCTATGAATAAAATTATGTTAGAACAAAAAACTGACTAGGGGTACAGTGTATAAGACCGGAACGCGAGGTATGATGGGAAATCACACACTTACGGCAAACTTAACACAATACGAGGTATTCCACGAAGCACACCCAAACGAAGCACACCCAGACAAATCACACCTAATATATTCCACTAAGTGGAATACTTTAGGTATGCTTCGTCTGGGTGTGCTTCATTTGGGTGTGCTTCGTGGAATACCTCTACAATACTAACATAGCGCAAGCGCCAACAGGACGCTATTTGTTAATGGCCGCTTGCAAATGATGTTCTGATGGCGCTTGTGCTACGTCAGTGTTGTGTTAAGTATGCCTGAAGAGTGTTTGTCCCCATTATACCTCGAATCCCCGTCTTATACACTGTCCCCTAGTTTGGGTATTTGAGCTTGACAATCAATGCTGTTTGTATGTTTTTTTTTTATTCTGACAACCAGTCAAACCAAGGAGTATCGTATTACCCAGCTACTGGGGTTCGACTGGAAGCCGACCACAATATAGTTGGGAAAAAGCTAAGCAGATGATGGTTGAAAAAGGATAGAGTAATGCGATTAGCTATTCAAAAAAAGTGTAGAGACATTAATTATCACAAATTTTAATGAAATAGAACAACAATTGTCTTAATTTATCACTTTTAGTCTATATTTCTTATAAAGAATTATAGATTAGATGTAATCCTATGTTTGACCTCACACCAAACCCAAAAATATTAAAACAACTGACAGAAGACGCAATGACGATAATCTATAAGCTTGGAATTTTTTGAATAGCTTTAGGTGTGTTTTAAGGACATATTTTTTACTGGAAAACGTCTCAAATTTAACACGGGAGTAAGCAATTTTTTTTAAAAGTGATCACAAAATTCACATTATCACGGCTAGTTCTAAAACCCACTATAGGACAGTTTGAGTGGGACAAGACAAATTAGCTCTTCGTCCCACCATATTAGCTAATTTCAACATAGTTCCTAACTTTAATTTCAATAGAATATCACTTACACTAAGTCTTCAAGACAATTCCCACGCTCCCGTACTTCTCAAAATGTCGAACAAGATCTTTTCTGTTTTTCTTCCACACCCAAGCAAGCAACGTTCAAGTGAGTATTAAACTGAACTCAAAAACAAACGTACACACAAGTCTACTGTCACAATATAGAGGCATGTTTATTCTGTCTCGGTTAGCGGAGCCACTAAGTATATTACAGCCTACTTGTTTGACAGCGCTTTACCTACTTACGAAGCGACTTCGAGGGAATCTACATACGTTTGGCAAGTAACAAGTAAATCGCACTTGATGCTCAGAAACAATTTAAGACGATTGGCTTTTAACCGACGGAAAATAAAGTAGGTTCTCGAATTCGACATGTACTTTATTTGAAAACCAAAATATCTTAGAGTGTTTGATTAAAGTTATCAAATAATATTTGACACGTATTTTTTCTTTTGTTACGTAAATCAAAAATGACGAAGATACAACGTTACTAAAAATCACCAAACGTCACTCGGTCGGTACAATTTTACAGGCGTTATGACGTCACAAGCCGCTACTCCCGAATTTTGAAGCGATTTTTATCTTTGTCACTTTTCACTGATTTGTTAAAACTAAAAATACGTGTTCATTATTTTTCAATATTCTAACTGATGGACTAAACAGTAATTAAATTTATTTGTGCAATAAACTATCCATATATATCTATATTGTTTGAATGAGTAATGGTAGAACAGTGGTAACGGCCCCGACAAAAATTGTGACATTACCAACCAGCACTGAGACCACAAGGTGGATTACAACCCACTTCCTTTCACAGAGAGGACGCCTGTGTCCTAGGAGTGGAAACGTATGATGCTGAAAAAAAAAAAAAACCGGCCAAGTGCGAGTCGGACTCGCCTTTAAAGGGTTCCGTAGCAACAAGTAACATTATATAAAAGTTGGTTGTAACTTTGAAAGATAAATTGCGGTTTACGATTTATGACGTATTAAAAAAAAATGTAAGTTGGTACGCACAATATTGAGTGATTTACCATGTTATTTTAATATCATGGACTTCTTATAGGTTTTCCTATAATCTATAAGGAGAAAACTAATTTCTGTATTTTTTTCAAAATTTTAGGTTCAGTAGTTTCGGAGATAAGGGGGGGGGAATGGTCAATTTTCGTCTATTTTCTTGAATAACTTGGAAACTATTTATTTTAAAATTACAAAAAAAATACATTTAAGATCTTCTCAACAAGACCTTTCATTTGATATGCCACACGATGCAGTTTTCAGATTTTTTATTTAATTTTCCCCTTCCCCCCCAAAAATGACCCCCCATATACAGATTTCATCTGCTCACGTCACACCTCTGTGTTTGGGTCACAGGAATTGATATGTGTACCAAATTTCAACTTAATCGGTCTAATAGATTCGGAGATAATTGACTGTAAGCGACAGACGGACAGACACACGAGTGATCCTATAAGGGTTCCGTTTTTGTATTCAGACGTACGGAACCCTAAAAATTATGTGAAAACATTTGATCAAGTTTTTTTCTTGTACGTGTACTTTTTTTGTGGCATCTCGCTGGTCAACCTAGAGGAGGTCGTGAGCTGCTTAACCGGACTTGTCTGTGGATGCCTTAAATGACTCTAAGGCCTCCAGGCAGGGGTCGTACATGTACTAACTCAATCGTCAAGTTTATACATTATTAGACCTCGATTACCTCGCAATAGTCGAGATTTGAAAAAAAGTGTTACGATTTAAGACCAAAAAAAAACATATCCTAAGCTACTCGTAATTTACTCAGAAAGGTTCGTTTTCCTAGAAGTTTCGTGTATATGTTACGGCTAAAGGTAGGTGTGAACCTAAACTTAAGATTAGCCGGCTAAACCTAGGTTTATCTTCGACGAAATGTTAATGTTAGTTTGTTCTATCTTTAGCCGGCTAAACTTAGGTGTAGCTGCAGGTCCTTGGCTAAAAATGAAGGAAATGGAATGGTCTTGCTTTCGCGGGGCGTCCACGCTTCCCAGCATGTCGACGGAGCCCCGCTTCGCGGGGCTCCTACTTCTGGGTGGTTTAAAAAAAAAATTACCACGAAGAGGATGGCGGGGTCTTTCAGACCCCGCCATCCTCTTCTAACCTAAATTGTCCGAGTCGGGGTGCCAGCGAGTCCCGAGCTCGCTTCGCTCGCTCATGTGTAATGAAAGTGATTATTTTTTAATAAAGTTTTCGTGTCAAAATAGTAAACATTATTACATTGTTTCCTTTTCCATTTCCTTCTACATTTTTAGCCAAGGACCTGCAGCTAAACCTAAGTTTAGCCGGCTAAAGATAGAACAAACTAACATTAACATTTCGTCGAAGATAAACCTAGGTTTAGCCGGCTAATCTTAAGTTTAGGTTCACACCTACCTTTAGCCGTGACATATAGAAAGGTCCGCAACAAGCTTAGCAGGTTTACAGCCTACTGGGACATTTTCTAGCTCACTCTAAAAAACTATTCAAGTATTCATAGCAAAGAGATAAGTTTTCCTTCCACTTAGGTACTTTACTTAAAACATAACATGGCTGCTTTTCGCCCGTTTCATCTAGAAATATGGCAACAATTTCTTTGGCCGATATCTTGGGAACACTATAAAATATTGAGATCAAAATGAACTGCTCCTTTAGAGGATACAGAATGAATTTATACTAAAAGTTTTAGTCTCAAGATATTACATATTTATGACAAAAAAAAAACAAGCAATATTGTTCATACTTATCATTTAACTTTACTGATAATGTAAAGAGAAAAATAAATGTTTTATATTTATACTGTCCCCAAAAAAGGTTGCTCGGAAAATGTGAAAACCTTTTTCGATGTTTAGACATGTTCTTTTGTTTTTTTTTTCTGGCCGTTTGTTGAGGCCTGGCGAATGGGTTGAACCTATATTAATAAATGCTGAAAAATAAATTCAGATGTGTTTGGCTTTAGTTAGGTTTTCTGATTTTGTATTTTCCGTTGTATTTTCTTTAGGTCAGAATAAAATACAATGATAACAGATACCTACAAGTTTTCACCGAATACCTATTCTATGTTTTTGTCATGTTCTGTTCATTTGCTATATTTTTTTTTGGAGTCGACTCATCGCTCATTAGTAGCAAAAAAAAAAAAACTTCGAAGATACGTCGTTAGCTTCGGTTGTACATTTAGCTAGCTTTAGTGGACTTACAACCGATGAATTTATTTCACAAAACCTTCCCTGGAAAGCGGCCTAAGTGGCGGTAAGCGTGCCAAAATCCAGTCTGTAATTTTCTAGATTAGCCTCGAAGTACTGAAAGACGCAGTTACTTTTATTTAACTGTACGAGAAGTTTTAAAAGTCAAGTCGTCTTCATCATCATAAATTTGACTTCCAGCCCAGGTTTATTGGGTTCCTGGACTCTCTTTGTCAAGACAAACGCGACCAGTCAAGACTGGTCGCGTCCCTGATGGTCCTGAACGCAAAGGACAATCGAGGTAACAGGGTGATTTATTTATTAGATTTATTTACCTAGTCAGTAAGAACCTGAAAGATTCTTCCGCTCCACCCAGGATGGACTCATTTCATGATTTTACCACTCCAAAAAAAGTTCAATTTTCTAGAGGTACTGTTAAAATGCATGATATGGACACCTCAACTCTATCCAACATTTGCAAAGACCACGAAAACGTCAAAAGAGCTTAGTTCTTTGTACAGAGCTAGTGATTGCAACTTTTAATATAGTGTAGGACGTTGAGGATTACTAGTGAGAAGTATTTCCTCGATATCTCTTCCGTTGCCGGAGCGGTATTAATCAAAGCCAATGGTATGGCTTCTTTGGTTGAGTTGGGATTTTGGGAAAACTCAAAGCTGTACTGTGATGACTGCTGAGTTTATAAATGAAACATACATAATGTACAGAGTAAAACTTTCAGAAGTAATGGCTCAAGAGCGACAATCGCAATGAGTCACTGTATACTGGAAAAAAAGGATTAAAAATTCAAATAGAAATTTACACCATAATCAAAATCTTAGTTTACCTACGTAGAAGAAATAAGTAACGCTGAGTGAGAGAGACTTTTTGGTGGTCGCATAAATAGTTTGACTTCATTTAAAATACATAGGGGAACAGTGCATAAGACGGGGACACGAGGTATAATGGGGACATTTACTCTTTAAGCATACTTAACACAACACTAAAGTAGCGCATGCGCCATCAGAACGTTATTTGCAATCGGCCATTAACAAAATGGCGTCCTGTTGGCGCTTGCGCTACGTTAGTATTGCGTTAAGTTTGCCTTAAGTGTGTGATTTCCCCGTCTTATACTCTGTTCCCCTATGTCTGAAATATTTCAGCAACATGGAGACCTAACACCTTAGAAGACTTACAAAAAGTCGAAATCAAATCGCACAGGTTCTTTAGGCTCTTCAGGTATAATGAGGCACGAATCAATTAGTTAGGATGCCAGAGTTTGTGTTTACTGATAGCTACAACCTTGGGATCTATAAGACAAGAGTAAATAGGTTACTTCTAGACAAGCTTGCTTCACCATCTCACCTATTGCTTACTATTAGATGAGAAAGTGATACATAAACGAACTCTCGTGTCTTTCTCTCGATCATTTGTTCTGTGTCTGGGTGTAATTTATCTATAATATGCATGTATTTAGAAATATATAAGTATGTTTATCAGTTGTCTAGTACCCATAACACAAGCTCTGCTCAGCTTGGGACTAGATGGCATTGTGTGATAGTTGTGGAATATTTATTATTTATTTATTTATTTCGTGTTCTTTATGAACACGAGTGATAAATAAATACAAAAAAAAAACATCTGGCACTCGGGGACTACCGCGGTAAACCTATTGCATAGCATTTTTTATCACATTATGCAATTATAATTATTTATTTATTTTATGTATTAAAAAGAAAAAATAATTATCGCCTACCGCGAATATTTAACGAGAATATCATCCCATCGTTGCTCTATGGGAAGTTACTCTACTAATTAGGCTACGGTCAGCCACGTCAATTAAGTGAAACGTCAAGAAAAAAATCATTCATTCAAATTTTATTAATTCACGTTGGCATGACAGATGTGGCAGTGACAGTGTTAAATTTATTTTCGTTACGGAATTTCTTGATTCGGACGCCGCGCTCAAAGTCCGAGATAAAAGCGTTATTATTTTATTTAGTTTTATATTTCCAAGAATAAACAAAACTACAGAAAAACAATGCTACAGATACAGACACAGATTACCTCATATTTGCTGTTTGATCCGTAAACGAAAAGCAAATATAGTGAGAGCGTGTCGTTTTGCGCCAGTTACGGCCAATTGAGCGAAAAGCGATTACTTAATGGCCCAGTCCGTCTGTTTACGTACTCGTACTCTCTAGTGCGGGGCTTTTATACTCGATTTGTTACTTACTGTTATTGAATCGAATGCTCCTCTCGTATTGTAAACAGTGACAGAGGGACACTAGAGAGGGGAAAAGGGACGAACGTTAATGATGTTTTTATTTACTGAAATAGTTTTTATTCGGTGCCAGTTTGTTGTGTCAGGGAAATAAATAAATTATTCTATGGACAGGAAAATCGTGATGATATCTGGCAAATAATAAACTTCTGCGATGCTTTATCTATGTAAAACAGGGAAAGGAGCTTTGTGAAAAATAACAGAGAAGCAATAATATTAAAATCATAACAACAGGACAGGAACAACCATTAAAAAATGATAATCAATTTCCGTATTTTTTTTTGCTCAATCTCCAAACCAAATTGGACTAATTACATCAATATTTAAATTCGATTCAATATCATAATCCGTCCATTATGGACGCGGGAAAAAATCAACAAAAATTCGAACGAGCAATCAAATAAACGCAAACATTCGCCATTTTTCAAACTAAACGCGACATAGACAATAAGGGTCCATCAATCACCTGTCCCAACAAAAGGCGAGCCATAGACAACTGCCCAGAGGCTGAGTGCTTATTCTATTATATCGCTTTATACTACTTGCAAAGTTAAGTCTGCGGTCATTAGTGGCGCTAGTGAGCACAGAATGGACCGTTTCGCCGACCAAATCCCGTAGTTCCATATTCTAACGCACGCAACAATAGCTTTGTGATCTACTATCTTGATAATAGCCCCGTGGGAAGTGTACCGAGTGTATTGAATGATTATTTTTTAGGACCGTTAATAGTTTTTCGTTGGTTTTGGTTACATAATTACCTATACTTTGTAGTGGGAATGTTTTGCCGCCTATCTTAACTCTATGCTGTTCGCGACTGCATTCGTGTGAACTTAAAAGAAGTTAATTAGCCTACTTTAATGCTACCGCCGGACTATTTTAGTCCGTAAGTTTTAATGAACCGTAAAAAGTGGTTATTAATATTAAGTTTTGTATTTGAACATGCAAATTTTGTTTAATTATAGGTCTGGGAGTAGTTACAGTACTTACGTAGTACAATAGAATACGTAAAACCATAAAAAACGTAAATAATATAAATAACTATAAGCTACATGAGATAGCTACTATCATAAAAATAAGGAACCGATCAAATAACGAAAGCAATGCACCGCAATGTCTAATAATTTACCATAATGCGATTGCCGTCAATATTTACCGTCTTATTATTGTTTTTTTTTTGTTTTTTATACAAATACGTTTAGAAAAAAACAATAAAAATGTAGATGCAGCCAATTCGGTTGTACCAGATCGAGATCTATGTAAAATATATGCACCGTTGGACGCAAACATGCAATAAAAATATTATGTTTTATTCAACGGAGCACGCTCGGAAACAATATACCAGACCGGAGAGTTTATTGGATAGTTATATAAAATGAAATATGTAAATTTCATTACGGAGAAATACGTAGATAGAATTATTTGTTCGGCCCGGTGCGATTTTGGGCAATCTCCTTTGGTAATGCGGTCCTGGATTTTGTCTTGCTTTGAAGAATTACCTTCGTGAGGAAAAAAGTTATAAAAAGCTACCGTATTGTTAGAAAATTCCGTTCGTAATTGAGCTATTTAGACAGTTTTAATTGGATCAAATGCTAGCATACACCAAAACATTCCAAAAGGGCGAGTTCCAACCGCAACCACAATAACTCCGTCATTATTTCTCCTTCTCGTTCCAGGCCTTATTAAAACTACATTCTAGCATACAATACATTCAGCCTTACACGTAAGCATACATGCATGAATACCAACTTCCAACTTGTTCAGATTATGTGAAAAGTTTACAAACAAAACTGCGCGTTGTCGACTAATGCTGTATCGCGCCACAAAGTTTATACAGCCAGATCATATTTCCAAATAAACAATCGATACATATTCAGTAGCTGGCCGCAAACACCGGCGAAAGTGCCCACCTAACTATAACGGGCGATAACATCGGAAATTGAAAACAGAACATCCACATTGTATTGTTGCAGAACACATGACCAACGCAAACAGACGGTCACGTCTAATGTCTTTTTAATAGCCACGCCGACAATCAATTATAGAATCCTGTCCCGAACAGGCTCACTTGGCAACCTCTTTCATATAAATGTCGATAGGCAAGCACGTAAAAAGGAATCGAAAAAGCGCAACTAATAGCCGTATAATCAGCGTGTGACGAAATACAAACACCAGCGTCGATAACCAGACAATTGTACACGAATTCTTAAGAAATACCAAACAACAATTATTCATGGAAAACAATGCGTATGTTCAACTTTTAGAACATAAAAATCATCTGGACAATCATACGAATTGCATTGTCACAGTCACGTCGGAAAGTTGACTGTATAGCTATTACCGATACTCACTCACAGCTCAGCATTAGCCTTACAAAAGAAATAAGTTTAAAAAAGTACGACAAAAAGAGTCCGATGTCACGCCCATGCAGTTCCGAAGGTTCTCACGCGATCGCGCGCGTCTCGAGCAAACAAAACCAGTACTGCGTCGTTGTAACCCGAAACCAGAACGCCCACTTTCTTGAGCACTCAACCCATCTCTCGTCACTCTAGGAATAACATTACTTTAAGTGGAAGGAAAGCAGCAATGTAGAACGAGAGCGGAGATACGACCGGCAAGGATGCGCTCTAAGGCTTCGTAACAAGAGTGACCGCAGTACAATATCCTACTGCGAGCCTAATGTTACAAAAAGTGTGAGCCGCGAGGTTCGACACGTTTGTATGTGAGTTACAAATTTTACCATCCCGTGGGAACTGTCCGGCGGCGATGTGATAATTGCTCCGTTTGCCCAAAGCAATGAACAAACCCTGGACCAAGTAAAGCGAATATAAACAGGTAATTATAGAGAACCACGAGAAAGTATAGGGATGGAGGACGAAATGATAGGGATTGATATGAATTATTGAAATGGATTTGTGTCGGACCAACTTAATGATACATCTCGCCGGTTCCCAAACTTGGAAATTGGAATTTATGATGATTTATAAGTTTAGGCAGTTTAGCGCGACGAAATGAATTATGAATGTTTAGCGTTGATAAATAATTTGTTGGATTCAACATTGAATAACTTTGGCGATGTTTTAGAATTATTCGATGTTTTTCGTTCCGGGAATTTGTATTGTAAATATTTCCGACTGTTTTTGTGATTAGCATTTCAAACGGAAGAAAAAAGATAAAGGGAATAATTATTTTAATGACCATGCGGAAGAAGTGAAAAGAATCAATTCATTATAAAATGTGGTGCTAATTGACATGAGCACGAGCATGAGCATTTGTACGGAGCGTACTGTAGAAGTGCTAAACAACTCAGTTTTTCAGGTCAGTTTAGTTTAACACCACACTACTCCAATTTGGCGGAGAACAATCGAATTAACTGATGCTAGCCAAATTCCAGTCATATGTAACTGATATTTTGCACTTATGGAGGCAGAATTTAATTTTTGATATTCCAGCCAAGTGGAACACCAACACATAAAGGGGATTGTTCTATTTAATGGAGAAGCGGTAAATGTGGCCTTGTATGAAGACATTATTAATTGTAGACTGTAAAGGAAATGTATCCGGAACACGACAATGAAATTGAGCGCTAAGTCGATATAAAATTGGCTCTGTTTCCTGCGCGCGCGCTCCCCGTGTCGCTTGTTCAGCCAAGCGCGACTGCCCCACGTACACTCAATCTCGTTGTAAACAAATATTTGCTTTATAACCCCGTGACGCCTGTGGGATACCACTTTTTACTTCTATCTTAATTCGTTTTATATTTATTTTCATGGCAATGACTTGTAAAGTTGTTACAATCATTTTTTGTCCCTCGAAGGCTGATGTTAAAGAATTCACAAAAAATGCCAATGAATTTTTGGGATTCTATTAACGCTGAATAAATAAATCGACTAAACATTCAAGATTAGAACAAAGAGTTGATAAAGATAGACTCTTTAGAAAGCGCTCGTAAAGTTCAAGAGACTGAATTCTGTACAAAGATTCCGGATGATAATTTGAAATTTGGAGATAAATTCCGAATTTGGGCAGAAATTGTTGTCAAATATCTGGATCTAAATTCAAGGGGCTTAGTGTCTTTTTATTAAATAGTCCGGTAAATACCCTTCATGTTCTAATAATATTCTGTGTATTTCATCTCCAAAATCCATTGCGCTGCAAACAGATCAAAGGCAACAAACATTAATAACAGCAGAACTAGTCAAATCACCGAGTTTCAAACATTTAATTCGTCCTATCTATATCTAGGGTTTGTTCAAAGCCAGCGGACTGAGACCCCTATTGAAATCATAAGCCGTGAGATGGACGAGCGACCGGACGCGGGACGCGAAGGTTCAATCGAAAGGGCGAAGCACCCTCCTTATCAAAACTGCTTTCAAGTTCTCTGAACAGTAAACCTATTTGCCTTCCAATCCATCAAAGTTTACGATAAAAGTCTTTATCGTATTTTCTATTTAAAATAGTGTATTGGACGAAGAAGGGAAAGGTCTCATTGATATCGGAGTCAATATTGGTTTATAATATCGATATGCCATTATTTGTTCCAACAAAGATTAAGGTTTTTTACACGGTATGTAAGTTCGTATGTAATATATAAGCCCCAGATACAAGGGATAAGGGACGATTATATGTTTTCTTACGAGTATTTCCAATATCTCTGGTAAATATAGATATGTACCGACGTCTTTATTGCGTCTTACTCAAAAGGCAGCTGTGACAAGGTTTATTTAACTAAATAAGTATTGAACTACCTTACATATTATATTTTGGGATGTCAAAAATAATGTTGTTTGTGGAAACATTAACCTAATATGTCATCTTAGTTAGTCCCTGACAACGACAATGGCTGAATGGTCGTTGGTCCCTGGTAAACAGTTAGTGCTTCGTGCGACTGAGATAACGCTCTACGAGGCCAAAACTAGACAGTTATCTCTTTCTAAAAGCCAACATGCAAAATTAATCGCCGGTACCTGTTAGTTCTTCAATGGTCAATCTCGACTATAAAATTTCAAAATGTAGTTCTACGAGTATTTTCGTATTCGCAACTCAATCCGTCTTCGCAGCCAGTACTTCTATACATAATGAAACTTATGTTTTCCATCCTTCGTGCCAAGGCGAGTTCCTTTCAGCACCTTTCAGAAGATGTATCGAGCCAGCATTTATGGCGTATTACGTATGGCTATGATTGTAACCTCCAAAGCTAAATGATGACAGATTGCTGGCTAGCTGCCAACCGGTGCCATTAAGTAGCCATGTCTTTAAGTTGCCACTTATAACTTTTGCGGACGGCAAGCAAGCAATATAGGTACTCCATTTTCTATTCTGGTGTCTTGCGTAAATATTTATGAAATGTATTTCAGGAGGAAATTGATATCGCTAAACATTTTATACTCATGTATGCAAACAATATATTGAATGGGTTCACTCCCAAAATATTAGATAGGTAACGCACACATGTGTGCACACACACACGTCGCTAAGCTCAACTCTCGCCCCGTGACACAGGTGTTCACAATAGATTGTTTTTAGCTAAATGCCTAAGCTTCGGCTTTTGGTTAAAACCAACCGTTTCACCTTGGCTTTACGCCAAAATTCGAAACCAAATGTACAACAGACTTGCCCACGTACTGAAATAAGCACCTAAGTTATATTTTGTTGTATTACTCCCGGGACTTCGGCGTGATACATCAAAATTTTCTTCGAAGGTATAAGATAAGATGTTTTCTCTATAATAACCCGACAAACGGTGAGTGGAACTTCCTTTTCTTTTTGCGGTAAAGAAATATACTTTGTTGTGGATAACCACAGCACTAGCGTTACGGCTGACATTGTTTCTTTGTGAAACCAGGAAACGAATAGAGGTTTTTTGAGGTTAAATTGAAATCCATGTCAATTAATCCATACTAAATGGTTGACATTCATAAGATAATTAATGATTGAATCGCGATTGTTGTTGAAGTATCTACTATGAAGAACATAAAGACACAGACGTGTTCAACAAATTGAAAAATGTAAACACAAACAAATCAGGAATGGATGGTACCGGCACGGATTGGTACAAGCTGTTAAACCTCCTTACTATTAGGGTGAGGGTAGCAGGCGCCTTGATAACTCACAAACATGCCTGTTTTAGGGACAAACACCAAATTGTGAATGACATGAAAATTCGCTACATAAATATAACTGTTAAACATTCAGTCATAAATCACATCAGTTAGCAGGCTGGCTCTGAGCTAAAACTATATTTGTGTTTCAATTTAGCATGTTAATTAGAATATGACATATGTAAATACAAATACATATAACATTTTGTACTAGAAGTGTCAGCGACATTGCTCGCGTTTAACTCGAAAATTATTACAAGAGAACGAAATGTTGGGCTAAAAAGTATCCTATATCCCATCCAAGTTATTAACTATCTGTGTACCCATCCAAATCCGTTCAAACATCCATCCATCCATGCTCACCAACTTTCGCTTTTATAATATTTTGTATGGTACGAGTACCATACAAAAAATTTTATAATAAAAATAGTATGTCGAGACATACTACACAATAGAGAAATTTCACGAGCTGAAGAAAATCTTAAAGAAAACAAAAAATGTTTTGCTCTACACAAGAATATCTACTAAATAGGCACGTTTCCCATAAATTAACCCTTGAACGCGCCAAAAAGGCCATCGTGCTCATTAAGCCATCAAAGTCTAAAAAATAAAGAATTTACTGAACTAATCTCGATGAAAGGAGACCATAAATTCCCTGCTGCTTTCTATAAAGTTATACGATGGGTATACCAACAGATTCCGTCCTGGATACTAGTATAGACATTGGACACGCTAAGTTTCGAACCTACAGTAGCCTAATGACGGAACCGTCGACTCGAAATTTAAAGGTCGTAAGTTCGTGAGAGACACTCCCTGCTGAGTAGTGAAGACGGGTATCATAATAATTATTATATTCTCTAGGTATAATACAATCATAACTTAGTATTTTAAATAAAAAAATGGGTCTGTTTGTTTCGCTGTCACGTCTTGAATAGCTAAACCAATTTTGGTGAATTTTGGGACACTGGTTCGGTAGATAAGAACCTGGCGACGGTTATATGCTACTTCTTTTTGCATTCAACTTTACGTATGAAACTCCTGATTATGTCGTCCAATTTGTTTCATATTGCAGAATATTAAATTTATTGAGAAAACATGGGGAAAACCACTGAAAACTTTGTAAGTAAAGATATGAGAGGTAACCCTAACCTCCAAAACTACTCATCCAATTTCAAAAAATGTTTCGATAATTAAAGGCAAAACTTCTTCCAAGTTGTTTGTTTGTTTCTTCCAAACAGACAAACCCGCGGACAGTAGCTAGTTGTTAATAATGAGCGCTCTACTTTGATTAAAATTGAGAATATCTTGTTCAATATAATACAAACTAATCATTCGTATAATTAATCATGTCTACAGAATCTCTATTATAACAGTGTTCTTGTCTTGTACATTCTCTGCGTGTTTATTAATTAGTATAATAATAATGATTAATTTGGTATATGTAAGATATAGACATTGTTATATTGGTAACTGAAATGGTATTATTGACGAGAAAGGCAGTAAAAAAATTAACAGCACGGTTACCGCAGTGGCTGAGTAATGGGTTGCTGCGCTAAGTAAGTACCGGGAATTCGATCCTGCATGAAACAAATATTTTTATAAGGTCTTCAGGTGCACGCAAAATATGAGCTTATGACGTCGAGTTGTGGACACCAGCCTGTTATACAATACAATACAAGGACTTCAGGTAATGGTATCAACGATACAGGAAAAAATACTATTGTAGGGCAACAGGGCAAAGGTTTCAATACGAAAAGAAAAAGCGTCAATTTTTGAAAGTCTTAAACAAAAAGAAAATAGTTCAATCCATTGATTTCTATTTGGTTGCTCGAGCCAATTTCACGCAGTAGGTACTAACTAATCGATACCTGCATACCACCGAGTCATGGCTCAAGGGGCTCATATGAAAGCGACCAGCTCAACCAAAAGCGGCAGAAAAATTCACAAGCAAAAATACAAGTCCATTTATAGTCTAAATTCAAGCTAGAACTAAAATGGGAGCCATATCTGTCCTCTCCTGGACCGGTAAAATGTACTATGAAAACTCTGCATAAAATGTACCGTGCAAAGGGTAGATGAACTCAGGATTGATAAAAAATAGATTCCTTTCGGTTCGGGCCTTTGACGCGGGCAAAATTGGGTAGCAGTGGGCAAAACTTTGTTTCTCTTTTCTGCCTTACTATTTCACAACTGGGCAAAGGTCTCATACTCATCCATATTTATCTGTTTATTGCCTTTCCTGGCCAATCTTAGGAGATTGAATCGCTGTGTTGTGCTATCTCTCTCAGTTTACCTCGGTTGAGATTCTTCTCAACCACTTACGGTTGGAAATCGTGATAACTTTCGTCACAAGTATTAAAACTTAGTTTAACAATTCGCAATGAAGGAATGTCTAAACTAGCGTAAATAGCTAGCTAAACCGCCGTTTAGTCCTCAAACCACAATGAAACTTGGGCTTTGAATTATTAATTCGGTTTTCTTGGATCCAATTCGTTGATTGTCAAAGACAATACTGTGTTAACTTCGTAATGCAATCATTGTGTTCAGATGATTTTATTGATCGTTTGAGAGGATAAAAACGCTTTTGTCTGGGATTTAGAATATTATTTAGCCGAAATATTGGTTAATCAATTAAAGAAACCTACTTATAACGTCCTAATGATGAGTAGGCTCTATAGTATAGATATACTATACTAGCGAGCAAATATATGGAATCACTTACTATGAATTAATCCAGGATAACTCCTTAAATAATGGCGTGATTTGAATGAATTTAGCATCAATTTAAAGTTAACGGTTAAACCTTTAAAATGGTATTATTTTTATAATTCTTTTATTCAATATTTAAGATCGCGGAATCGGAGTAAGTGATTCCATACATTTGCTCGCTAGTATTTTATGTATGCAGTATGTTGTCTCCAGTCTTTATTTATTCTGTATTCTATCTATATTGAGCCTACTCATCATTAGGACGTTATAAGTGGGGTTTTATCATGTTTGATTATATTATTTCGGCACCTTTGTGAATACCATGATCACTGATAAATCGAAGTAAGTATCCCTTCATATATATATACCTATCATCTTCTCACAGCTTTATACGAATATTAACTTCTATCTATGTCGTCATCGTTGTCTAGTTCCCCTGGTCTCCACACTCAAACTAATACCAACTTTGGATAATTAACTAAAATTGAGGATACTCCCACACACAATATTCAACTCAACAAATATAATTTATTATCAATTCCATCAACTGTCAATACGCTTGAACAAATAAGTAATAGATAAACATATTCAAATATCAATATTTACTTTTAATAATGCATTTCCGGACAGATATGCATATTGACTGACCATTGATATGATTTACCTGTTTGTACTCTTTACTCGTATTGAAGCCACCTCCTTAGGGAGGGCCGGAGGGACTTAGAGAGTGAAATATGCTCCGTGTTACCATATTTCTTGACGTAACTTTCTTAAGTCACTTGGGCTTTTAAACTAGTACGAGTATAGTTGATTTATATGCATGTTGAATAAATATATATTTTAATTTGGTGCTTTCTTATGATTAATATGTTCGTTTGTTTAATTTTAATGAAGTCGGATAACAATTATTGATTTATGTTTTCAAAACGAGTGTAAATTTTTGAGTTGTGGACCGTTTAATTTCGGTCGCAGAGATTCTGCCCATCAAAAGTTATGACGTTAGACTCATTTAGCATCGTGGTGTTAATCAAACACGACTTTTCTATGAAACTGGATGCAGCAGAAATTACGTGACTGAAATTACGCGACTAAAATTAAGCGACTGAAATTACGCGACTTACAAATAGGCCTTACATTATATTTGGGCTTAATAATTTATATCAATGACAATGAAGTACTAGGATACTTTAGGGTACTAAATATGACTACAAAGTACCATCGTAGAACTTCCAGAAGTGCGTTCTGCGATACTAGTTGAAAACTGAAGTGAATCCAACCACAGGATTTAGAGATTAGGCGAAACATCAGGAATGGATGGGAATAGAAACTTTGTTTTATTATATTCAGTGATCGCTGTTCCGTTTCAGGCGAAATATCTATTCTGCTGGCTTTATGTAGTTTCAGAAATAGTTTTGTTTGCTGTACACAGGAAATGTAGACTTTGTTAGAATATTTTTCACTAGCTTCTACGTATAAACGAGTATTTCTATCCCACAGGATTGTAATACTCTTTTATAGGATAACTTATGTGTTTCAGACTACGTATAATCTACGTCTGAGCCAAAATTTAATCCCAAGTTGTTGAGTAAAAAACATCAATCCATCCATTTAATTGACGACTTCCAGATGAAACCGCCGACAAAAACTAGCTACTACTTCGTTGAAAACAGATAAATTCTTTACATTTAAATGATTTCCATCCAACATTAAAAGAACTTGGTAGGTACCTAAAGTACATTAAGAACTTTTTCATGCCGAAAAAAATCCTGAAATTACAACTTTACGGGCTTAGCCGCTGGCAAATCTAGTCTGGAATATTTACCGGGCTTACTTTCCGAATTCGACCTCCTATACCCGGATAAGTTATTCACGAATAGTACTTTATGTTCTGTTCCTTCCCGCCTATCTTTACGCACGGATGCAAACTGATCGGCCGCTATTACAACATAAATATAGAATCTCTTTACTGTAGGAAGATTGAGAATTTCTGATAGAAACTTGGGTCGAAATACTGAAGCTTTAGAAACAATAGAAGCTGTTGAATTCTGGTACGATTCTAAATAGTGAACTATTAAATATTGTCTTCCGAAATAGTGTGTGGCACATTTTCTGCGCGAACATTTTCACTGAACTAAGTCTTGCAATGTGCGTGCACAAATAACAAGTTCACAGCTCACGTGCGCGCGTGCCGAAATATCCAGGTGTGCGCGAACAATGTTTATAATTTTCGCGCACAATTTGTTCGAGTTTGCTTGAGTGAGTCCACCAGAGCGAACATCGCATCTCATTGGAATCGCATCTTTTTTACATTTACTAAACTATATCAAATCGAGGAGAGGAGCTCGTGGCTAAATAGTAACAGTCGATGGGTCAACCTACGTTAGGACAACCCCTGGGTGGGTGACCATTGCTCCTGTACTTCGAAAAGCATTTTCTTTATGAGTGAAAACGTTGAATGGAATTCCATAGGTATAATTTTTTAACTCCTGGTTTTCGAAACGTCTGAACCGATTTGAATAAAAAACTATTGTTATACGCGATATACGTGAGTCTTAGAGACTTTTTCCTCAGTGCCTTATTTAATTAAAAAAAGATAATTTTGAAATCTTTATTTCTATGAAAAGTTTAAAATCGATTACACTATTTTTCTAAAAATAAGGATTAGAAAGTTTGTATCAAATGCCGATATTATAAATAAGCCAGTTGTATGTACATATTCAGTTGTACATGTTCTTAAGCCAGGGGTCCTGGTTGTCATTTTCAGATCTTTGAAAGTTATTACAGGTAATCAGCCGGCCGCAATCTGTCAACCAGTTTTAACAAAGGTTATCATAATAGTGGTAAGTACTACCTGGATTGTAGAGATCAGATTGGCAGTCACTCCAAGTAAAATAGGTACTTCTATTCAGCTGAATCGGGTTAAATTGGAAGCCGACCCGTTGGGTAAATTGCAGGTAGTATATTTTATTTTTTTGGTCGCGGGATTTACGAATTACCGTGACCCAGGAACGTAAAGGGCTATTGAGGGACACCGTGGATTTTAGTCAGTACGAGTCTGACAGTCCCTTCCGCTCTGCCCTGGGTAGGAGGACTCATTAGTAGAGTATTTTTTTTTATTTGACTATAGTTTTTCATTTGACCACTATCGCGCCTGATGGTGAGCGAAGATGTGGTCAACGTTGAAGCATGCTTGCCTAGAAGTAACCTATTCACTCTTGACTTGAAGACCCCAAGGTAATAGCTGTCAGGAAATACAGTCTCCGGCAGCGAATTCCACTCCTTAGCTGTGCGCACAATAAAAGTATTGACAAAACGCTTTTGACGTACCGGAGGGATTTCCACCCTGTATCGATAGTTATTCTGATTAATTGTCGGCACTTTTGGCGTGGTGGCTGAGCGATTGGACTGCTGCGCATCGTGTCGCGGGTTCGATTCGGAACAAGTATTTGTATGACCTACAAGTAATTGTCCCGAGTCTGGGTGTTTGCGTATGTAAGTTTCTATGTTTGTAAACGCACCCACGACACCGGAGAAATTCCTAGTGTGGAGCAACGTTTTTTTTTTAAATATCAATAGACAACAATAGTAGTAAAATACTAAGAACATCTTTAGAAAAATAAACTTAGGCACACACTTCTAAAAAAAAATACGTTGTGATCAGTAGCATAAGCTGAAATTTTCTTTTTAATGTTATGGAAAAATTTAACTGCTTTATTGTTTTTTTTTCCAAAATCTATATTTTTAATTATAGAATTTTATAAGAAGAAGAAATCATAATATAATCTACCGTAAAAAAAAGGTTCGCGGGACTGTACGAATTACCGTGACCCCGGAACGTAAAGGGCTATTGAAAGACACCGTGGATTTTAGTCAGTACGAGTCTGACAGTCCCTCCCGCTCTGCCCTGGGTGGGAGGACTCATTTGTTGAATTTATCACGAGAAAAAAAAACGTAACAACAAAGATTTGGATTTTTCAAATTAATCGCAACATTTTTTTTGACGTGTTTATCATAAACTATATTATTTTCATTAATTGAACTAATCAGTACGATGCCTTTTCTAAACATCGCTTCGATACTCATGAACGCTATGAGCGTGCGAATACTGAATGATATTTATCTACAAGTGAAATTGCTTTCGAATTATTTTCGGTCCAATGGTCATCTGAGTGAGGTTCGAAGTACGCTTTACATCAATATACCTCGTTCGCGTCTACTAAGTAGGTATTGCATAATGTGGGCCCTACAGTGAAGACCTAATTTATCTGGAGATCTTTGAATCATTGGATGAAATTGACAGATGACGAATTTGTTGAAAAAAGAAAATAGGTACATGAATATCGGCTTTAGGGAAAAGGGACTAACAACACTTATTCGGGTCGAGGCTTTGTCACAAGATATCTGTATTTTATTTACAGCGTAGTTGAAGTATTTACTCAGGTTTTTGAATGGAAAAATGAGAAGCACCTCTGGTGAACGAACGAGTAACTATTTTTTGCCATCAAATTAACGTCAAAGTTTCAGTTGACTTAACGTTACAAAAACGTGACAACGTGAAACGCGAGGTATAATGGGGACATACACTCTTTAGGCATACTTAACACAACACTAACGTAGCGCAAGCGCCATCAGGACGTCATTTGCAAGCCGCCATTAACAAATGGCGTGCTGTTGGCGCTTGCGCTACGTTTGTATTGTGTTAAGTTTGCCTTAAGTGTGTGATTTCCCATCATACCTCGCGTCTCCGTCTTATACACTCTTCCCCTACTACTTAGCTTTTGTTCAGCTTTTGTTCATTTAAAACAACTATTAGCATGGAGATACGTAGTTACGTTCTTTTCAGCTTTCCGGGTAGTGACTATTTCGGTCTAAAAACTAATACATATAAAAGCTGTATCTTTATTAACTTTATCTGAATCTAGTGGTCACGTGTTGAACTCGGATTACCAAGCGGATTGCGGATCTCGAGGAATAAGCCTCGAAATGTGGGATATACATACACATACAGCTCCAGAAATAAGATCAAATATGGTAACAGGATCAAAGGATACACTCGAGCAAATAAACACAACATGAAACGCATGCAAAAGTAGAAGAAAAAAGATAAATCATTACAGTTTGTCTATATTTTCGGACCTTTTCTATCCAAAGATTGACTGGTGAAAATCTTAACAGCGAAGACTGCCGTTTATACCCGAGAAATAAGTACGTTATTATGTGGTGTAAAATAGCTGAGTATTAAATTTAATATTATGTCACTTACGGGTTTTATTATCGTTTTTATTTATTTGTGTGATTTTAAATTTAGAACAAACAGTGATAACTTAAAACAGTGTTTCGCTGTGTTTTTATTTTGGTTTGCAGAAAAGTTTACACTAAAGAAAAAAAAAAGCCATTCATTTGCACTAAATGCTCCACTTATTCTGTATAAGCAACTCTTCGCGCTTAATATTCAGTTGTGGCAACAATGACTTCGGCAATTTACGATTAAAACTAGAGGTGAGTTAAAAGTTCACTATCTCCCGGCTAATGGCACCTCTGAGTGCATTCCAGTTTACGCGGTCACTTTAGTAGTTAAGTAAATAATAAATAAAACGTTCACACTTGCACCTTCACACTTTTTTGTGGGTACTGTTGGTAACAAAAATCACAATGCACAAACAACTAGGCCCTGAACAAATAATTGCCCTACGATTTTGAAGAAGACTCAGAAGGAATTCATTTTTGTTGAACCATGATACTGTCAGTGTCTTTAACAACATTCTCACCAGAGATATGTTAAGTAAATTAGAACATGCGTGTCGCGGATTCGATTCCCGCACGGAGGAAATATTTCTATGATCTACAAGTAGTTGTTTCGGGTCTGGGCGTTTGTGTATGTGAGTTTATATGTTTGTTAACGCACCCACGACACAGGAGAAATTCCTAGTGTGGGGCAAAGTTAAAGAAAAAAAAAGGTTTTCTGGAAGATTAGTAGTTAGGTTAGGTTAGGTTAGGTTAGGTTAGTAGGTTTAAGTTAGGTACGTATCGCTAATTTTCCAGAAAACCTTTGGAAAAGCAAAACCAATGATATTACAAGAAAAAGAAACTGATTGAATAGTATTATTTAGTCATACTTTCCACAGCGTCAATCTGCATAATTACAAAACAGAACACGTCATTATCACATGGGTATCAGGTTATCAATAACAAAGGAGTACAAATATCATTGTGGCGCGTCTTGCTTGCGCATGCGCATCGCAGTGAGGAATGCGCTAATAGCGACCGTGGGACTCCTTGAGAAGTTTTGACCTGGCTATTTGTAATATGGTCAGTGGATACTTTAAAAAAAAAAGTAATTGAGTTAAAAATTAAGTAAATGGGTAGGTAATTATGACTATCCTTTAAGACCCCAAAAACTGTCTATTTGTAAAATAGAATAAAAAATCTTTAAACCTACAATTGCAATGAACAAAAAAATAGCAAAAAAACATGACAAAAATATAGTTTTGTCATCCAATAATGTTAGACCCAAAATCAACCCCAATCTTCGTCCCCGTCCACAATATTTTCTGATTTAAGCCCTGAACATGACAGGGTGATTCTGGACACATCTTACCCCACTTTACCCTTATACATATTTTATTAACAAGGACAAAACCCTGTGTTTTAAGACGAAGTAATGTTCTGTTTACCCTCTCCGTCATGGATTAATATTATGAACAGGAATTAATCTATTGTGAAAGGGGAAAAAAGGCAAAAAATGTATCGTAAGAACCCAAGAGAATATTTAAGGGAAAGGAAATATTTTTGAGAGAAGATGCGATGTAAAGAAAATGTTACTCAAAGCAAGTTTGAAATTCTCAGAACACTTTTGAAATTCTGCAAAGTTCACTTAATTTTGACGCTGATTGTACTGACGGTTGCCATAATTTGCTACCCCATTTTCGCAGATATTTCAATAAGTTAGGGATCTTAATTAATGCATCGATTTTAGGGACAATTTTAGTAGCTTTACTGTATTTAACAGTTTCTGTGTCCCTGAATCAGACACAATAGTGAAATAATCGTCGTGAATTTGAAAATGTCTTTACGAGGAAAGGAGAGGCATCCATGCTAAACCATGATAATACGACAAGTAAATGCGAAAATGGCTTTGTCTGTCTGGTAAGAAAAAATATAATAGGACAATGTGTCCGGTTTTAATCTGTACAAACTATTAGGAGAGGGAGATTGCTCAATAGGGTAGTTAACTGCATAAAGAAATTGAAAAACTGTTTAGTCTGTCAGTTAGAGTACCGTATTGAAATATAATGGACAAGTGTTTTTTTTTAATCAATCATTATTGACAATGATAAAACGCTTCCAAATTCAGGATTCATAACGCCTGTAAAATTATACCGACCGTAGTGACGTATTGTAATTTTTAGAAGCGTTGTATCTACGTCGATTATGGTTTACGTAACAAAAGAAAAAATTCAGGTCAAATATTATTGGATGATCTAACTTTTGGACTAATTAATTTTGTGGGATCAGTCAGGAACCAACCCCCACTAAATGGTAGCCATTTTAGTTTTTTGATCGGCGTTTGGCACACAGGTAGAACCTGTACAGTATGACCTGGGCCAGGATTACGTCATAGGATCCTTTTTATCCCGGAAATGTGTTGTCGTGTGTTCATATCCGGTCACCACGCTGGCAAAACCACAGACAAAAGCGCTAAATTACAAACCCTACTTTAATAGAACCTTGTTTCCAAACTAGTGTTTTATTTGGCAAAACAAACACTAGTTAAAAAAAAAAAACAGAATAACATAGAGAAATCTTTTATAAAATAAATAAAAAGGTCAAGCCATTATAGTGATCAGTATAAAAAAACTGAGCCAAGGACGCGACAAAGATCAGTAATCGGTAAACAGTTATACCTTTTTCAGGCGTCATCAATCACCCTGGCGATCGATTTGAATAGCTGTGAGTGCGAACATTTGTAATTTAAGAGGTTTTTATTTTTCTTTACTTAGAAAATATAGTTTTTTTTTTCTTTGCCTTATGGCATCGATTTTTCCCATTCGGTACCTGCCCCACGGGATTGTAATACTGGGATTAAAAATATCCTGTGTTAATCTAGGTTATAAAAGTATCTGAATGTGTGCCATACAAATATATGCAATAATCGAAGAGTAAATAACGAATATCTATCCACACGGCACGGTTGGCGCAGTGGCTGAGCGATCGACTGTTGCGCTGCATGTCACGGGTTCGATCCCCGCACGGAACAAATATTTGTATGTATACTTGCAGATGCAAGTAGTTGTTCCGGGTCTGGGTGTTTGTGTATGTGAGTTTCTATGTTTGTAAACGCACCCACGACACAGGAATAAATTCCTAATGTGGGGGGCAACGTATAAAAAAAAATTGCACGTAAAAAGTATTAACACCACGCCATGCCCACAGCTGCCCTCCCTCCCCCTACATAGCCTACAATCTTATAAAGATCTATCTCTATACCAAAATTCTCAAAAATCGGCTCATTTCATCACCTATAAACATCAATATTATACATACCTAGATACAATCAAACAAGTTCGCATTTAATATTAGTAGAATTAAATAATTATAATACATTACATAATTAGGGACATAAAGTAATATATGAAATGAAAAAGGTACTTGTTTACTTGCCTCACTCACATAGAGCATTTGTGCAAACTAAGTCTAGCAGATAAATAAATAGGTTTTTCTAGAAACAGCTGGGCTAGAAAAGACACAATTAAATACCTTCATTATATCATTATTTGTATACCATATAATGTCATGACAAAAGATATTGTCTTTTCATATTATATCATTTATATCTGAAATTAGGTCTTCATATTAGAAAAATCTATAATTTATCAACAATTACTGTTGTCTATTTATTTTTGTATCACCTAATAATAGATTCGAATAATTAGGAGCGACATTACTTATTTTCAAAAGGAATAAAATAAAGCATCGCTACCAGTCTCTTGGGCACATTACTATCTGACAGAGTTGAAGAGGAATTTTTCGATGCTTTGTAATAGTTTAGTTATTTTTGGTATATTTTAGTAATTTATATTCCTACTGTCAATTTTGTTTAATGTTATAGATAAAATAACTAATATTTTTTATATCTTTTAACAGTAAATAACCTCCCTTCTTCAGTTGAGTAAGAAGGCATTGAATGTACTAATACAGACCATTGACGAAAAATCCTAACAATAGTACAATTGTCGTTATTTTCGACTGTTCAATAAAAAAATAGTAATTCAAGATATCCAATAGACATCTTTATAGCATCAATAAATTGGAAATGTAATTAGTTGGTCAGTAAGAGTTTTGAAAGTAATGGACACCTATTTTTTAAAATCAATGAATTTTTACCAAAGATAAAACGAATCAAAACTCGGCAGTGTGACGTCACAAGAATGAAGAATTATTTCAAGAAGTGACGTATTTTGAATTTTAAAAGCGTCGTTTCTTCGTCAATTTTGGCTTTTTTTTTATCGTGGTAAAATATTCAAATGAGTCCTCCCAGCCAGGGCCGAGCAGGAGGGACTGTAAGACTTGTACTGACCAAAATCCACGGTGTACTTCAATAGCTTTGGCCCTCTACAGGCCCCGTCACTATGCTGACACTCCTTCAGGCGCGCGAGGAACACAACGCGCCGTCGACTCGGGCATATTCCATGGTCGGACAGCGAGTCGTCATGGCGTCTACCACTGCGGCTGGGGTTATTTTTGATAATCTAACTGACGCACTAATTGGATTTTTTCAGTCATCTTCCCTATAACCGAAGTGACCAATATATCAAAAGTTTCATCAAATCGGAGGGTCGGCTGCTGCCTTCATACATAGCTATGTCGTTTCTCGTCAAACTGCCAAATCCACCTGGCGGAGGATCAATCCAAGTTGGATATGAAGCCAAGTTGCCAAATGACAGTGATTGCTATAATTTACCTGTATGTAGGTACCTCTTTGACTGAGTATTGTTGGCGTAGTACTGTTAAAGATGTGTTTATAAACCGTTTAATAAGGAGTTCAAAATAACACACAAAATATCCATACAAATATTATAAAACTAGAGAGTTTGTTTGTTTGGTTCATCATCAGCGTATTAGTGTTCCCACTGCTGGGATACAGGCCTCCTCCCTGTGAGAGGGAGTGGGCCATAATCCACCACGGGGACCCAGTGGGGGTTGGTGGATGTCACATGTCTTCGAATTTTTGGTTCTAGGACATGCCGGTTTCCTCACGATGTTTTCCTTCACAGTTTGAGAGCAGTGGTGATGAAATAAATTACACAAAATAATGCGCCTGGCTGGGATCGAACGCACGACCTACAACTCGTAAGTCGGGGCTGATACCACTGGGACACCACTGCTTGTTTGGTTGAACGCGTTAATCTGGCTATAGGCTATAAAACATCACGGTATATACGACCAATAGGAGCCGAGCAGCAGGGTTGAAACCACGGGCAATAACTATTCTTCATAACCGTATTAGGCCTTTTTTTTTTTTTTATCGTGGTAAAATCATCAAATGAGTCCTCCCACCCAGGGCAGGGCGGGAGGGACTGTCAGACTTGTACTGACTAAAATCCACGGTGTCCTTCAATAGCCCTTTACGTACCGGGGTCACGGTAATCCCTTGGTCCCGCGACCCCGGCAGGCTTTGGCCCTCTACAGGCCCCGTCACTATGCTGACACTCTTTGAGGCGCGCGTGGAACACAACGCGCCGTCGACCCGGGCATGGTCCATGGTCGGACAGCGAGTCGCCCATTACTTGCTGCCCGCATGCCCGCGCCTACGGTGGCCGGAGATCGTCTTGCGACGTCCGACGCCGTGGGCGTCTACCACTGCGGCTGGGGTGGAGGGAGGACGCTGTCCTCTCCCTCAGGCGGCCCGCCTCCTCCTTCACGAGCATGACTGCTTCGCAGAAGGAGGCGACCGCCTCCCACTCCGTCTCGCCCCGCAGCATGGCCTCGACCAATGCCGGGCGCGAGAGGTCTCCGCCTATCGCCGTCGTGAGGACACGGCGGTGCTCTGCCCAAGCGGGGCAGTCCTGCACCGTATGCTCCACCGTGTCCTCCGGACGATTCTCGCAGTGGTGACACCCAGGCGTTTCTTCCCTCCCTATCAGACACAGGAACCTCCCGAAACTTCCGTGTCCGGTGAGGACCTGCGTCATGCGGTAGGTCAGGACGCCGTGACGCCTATCCAGCCACTCCTCAAAGAGGGGTCTTACCGCCGCGATTGCGGCGTGCCCGGAAACCGTATTAGGCCTAGTGTTACTTGTTATCAAAATCAATTATGTAAGAGTAACAAACATCCATCCATATATCCACGTTTATAAAGATCCTACCAAGTGGCATTCTATTGTTTTTGCCCTAGGGAAAAAAGCCTTTAACTTACATCCTTCTATCCACAACTATCCATTATGTACTCTATGTGTAAATTGTAGACCACAGACTACAATATTGTTTCTGGCTCAGATTCATCCAAACGTTGTCTTCGAAATATCACTTTTGGTGATAAAACCTAACCTAACTCAACCTACTTTGTAAATATCTATAATTTGTATGGTAAAATAGCGTATTTTTATCAGCCTTAATTACATTAGTAAGATCAGTAAAATAACATTTGCTGCGGACAGAACCTGAAGCAAAAACCTCTAAGATTGAAGATGTGAAAAACAAGGACAGTTAAAAAGAGAGAGAAACAAAACAAAATGGTGAAGTTTCAAGCAGTTGATTAATAAGCTAGACCAAGATAAGCTGAAACTACGAAGAAAACAAGGAATTACAAATGAAATTAAAAGAAAAGACGCAACTTATCAGTGAAATATACAGTCGATTAAAATTTAATCTAGAAATAATTAAAATACCGATAAAATTTCGTGAAACTGTAGACTGACAGCAATCAAAATGTATGCGTTGTATTAACTCTGCTACTTTTTGCAAGTAAACAAAAACCTTACTTAAATAAATTAAGAACCATTCTCTAGTTTTTAGAAAAACACTGATTTTACACAAAAAGTTTTACTCATTGCGGTTCAACGATTTCCGAGAAAATACTGCAAATGCAAACGCAATTACTGCAATCAAAAGCTTACGGGTGTCTCTCAAAATTAAAATTAAATTTCAATTAAAATGCAAACTTATGAACTGTTTCTACTTATTTTTATTAAAATTTTATAATTGTAATGGTACAGTAATTACAAATAAAATAATTAAAAAACATTTTTGTAATCCGAACTTATTTTTAACTGATTGAAATGTAAAATTTATTAATGCCATACATCAATTTATAATTACAGCGCGTTGCAATAATCATGCGATATGCTTCTGACATTTATTGTTTTGTGCCGTTGGAACGGAACCTTTAATATTTGGGTCCATTTCGAAAAGCACAGAATTCAGGCAATAATATAAATCAAAATAAACATTAACTCATTTTCGTAGAACATCTGTTTTACGGAATAATGAAAGGCTAGTTGGAAATATTACATTTGCTTCAATAAACACAATTGTATGTTAGTATATTCGAAAAAACAATCGATCACAATTGTACATATTATTTATTGTTAAATGATGAATTTATTCTTTTTATTTTTTTGGCATGGTTATTGGCAGAAACAACAAAACAATTTCCTTACAAATTTTTTCGTGATTTTAATACACGAACGATCTAGAGACCGCGTTTGGCGGACACTCCTTGAGGGATTATTGTCTTAAAAATATAATGCATCCAAAAAACGAAGCAAAATTTTAAAAAAAATATACGGTCTTAAATTATAAACGCCCTTCTCAAAAATTCCGATTAAGATCTCTCTACAAACTTCCACTTAAACCAATGCGATTCATCTTATTTATTTGTCTTGATAATGATCACTAATCATTTCTCATCCGCCTACTAATGAAGCGGTAAAACTTAGGTGTGAAGAATGCTCATCTTCCTTTCTACCGCTAATGATATTAATAGCCTTATAAATCTCTGTGAGAGGGGCCGCCATGATTAATTTGTATTTAAAAGCTTTTTGATAATCAAATAAGCTGATAGATAGTTTTTAAAATAGATTTAAGTGATAAGTAGCGTTCTCTGAGTTAAATCAACATTAACTTGCGGTCAAAGTTATAATAGGCAACCAAGCTTTATGAGTTTTTAAAAGCCACATAATCTAATTTCTAACTAATTATAAATATCAAACTTTGTGCGGATGGATTGATGGAGATTTGTTACTCTTTCCCACAAAAAATACTGAAAGGATTTTGGTGAAATTCAGTCTAGATTAAAACATGGGTTTACTTTTATTCCGGTATAACTTTCTCGCGAGATAATTTACGAGTTACAAGGGCAAAGTCGCTGGTTAAAGCTAGTCGTACATACTTTCGTGTATTTGACCTACTGAAGCTAGTAGGAGACATAAAAACACATGTAGAGTTGGTGTATTCCTCTATTTCACCTTTGACGTTTGTTTAGGTGTTTCAAAACTTAGTCATCTGACACGAGTGTTTAGCAATGTCAAATTTTCAGAGTGCATTTAATTAAATGCAAAAATACTTTAAAATGCAGGTAGGTGTACAGACGCACACATCAACCTACGTCAATCTGTCAAATTTCTTTTTGTGTATAATAATTCTTTCTTTAGATTTTCAACATTCAATTGAGAACAATGAATTTTTTAAAATTTGGGATAAATTAACGTGTCTCTACAAAAACCTCTTCAGTAAAAAGCATATAATTTACAATGAAATTATTTAAAAACAACGAAAAACAAGTAACACTTTGCCACAAAAGATAATCGCAGTAATTTAATTCAGAAAAAAACTGGCCACTGTAAAACCATTACAAATATTGGAAAACGGCAAAAAATATACTTTTCAAATACAAATCTGATTTCTCGATGATTTTGTAACATTTCTATTTCTTCTTTTTGTTGTAATTTATTCTGTTTTTTCACGAAACCTAGGCAATTTTATTTAAATCTAAAAGCTCTGACTGAATTTATATCAGAAAACCTAAGTCCTTAAATTTATTACCAGTTTAACCGCATTTCTTTTTTATTTTGTACGTAAAAGTATAAACAAAGGTTGTTTTGAGAGAAAAAATAGAACATTTTTGGGAGCTTACTGATGATGCAATGCGACGCAATTCGACCGATTCCAACTACAAATGATAACCATCCTTACCACTACGACTTTGATAAAACGTGCGGTTATCTGCGGGTGAGATGAAAAACAAAACACCCTCGCCGCCAAGACGACGTAACTCATTGCATCATTATTTTGTAGTAGCAAGGTCGATTTTCATTTTTAGTTAGTAAAAATTGCGTCATGGGCAAGCTCCCTTAGCATAATGACACCCAAAAGACTTAAGCAAATGAACGACAATCATGTAATCAGTAATCATGGAAGTTCCTGCTGGTACTTCTCCATGGAACTCAAACCATGCACCTACTTCTTGGCGTTTTGTATACTAATATAATTTTGAGTTTCGAATCGCTGTCAAAATTATGTAGTCGTATTACTACACAACTTTTCATATAGTTAGTTGATATTAATTTGTCGATACCTTATGTCGAAAAAAACATTTTTTTTTAATTTATTTATTGCTATTCTGTTCATATAATAAGGTATGTCGATGCCAAGCGCTTATATACATATTATAATTTTGTATTTATTAAAAAAAAACACAGTTAATATAAATTCGTATTGTTTGTTATTCAAACATAAAATAAAAGTTAAAACATATAATAAAAGTTTAATTCACCATGATTATACCAATACTATCGCGAATTTTATACGTCTTTAACTAGATGGTTAAAGAATCATTAAATTGGCGATTCTTGATCCTACGTAAACTAAAATCTAACCTCTTTTTAACATTATTTTATGTACTTTTTTTAACCTCTAAACATTTTTTTTTATCGTGGTAAAATCATTAAATGAGTCCTCCCACCCAGGGCAGGGCGGGAGGGACTGTCAGACTCATAATGACGAAAATCCACGGTGTCTTTCACTAGCCCTTTACGTACCGGGGTCACGGTAATTCGTAGGTCCCGCGACCAACCTCTACCCATTGATAAATATTAAATGTAAGTCTAGAATTCAGTATCGGTAATCTAGGGCATGTCAAGAGACATTAGTTTCAGTGCAGTTAACTCAAATCCCAGAACTAATTATTGCGAGTTCAGACTTGGCAAGCGCCTGGACCTGTTCCATAGAAGATTGCGTTTTCATGATAACTTTCTACATCTAAATCTACATTGCAATATTGCTGTAGCAAAATTTTCCATTAAATATTTCGTAGATGGATAGAAATAGTTTCCTTTTCTAGTAGAATATTAATTAAAAATTTCCTCTAGAATTATTCAATTCCTTTGCTGAAACAAAAATTTCCATCCAATTTGTATATAAATCGTTTGAATTATAGTTTTTCTAAGTTGTATATTTATTTGATTTTACCACGATAAAGTTGTATATTTATTCAATCTAGCCTCTAGAAAAATTAAATTCCTTAGTAACGTAATAATTAACAAATAACAAATAAAATAACAAAATATGACGAGTTTAGGACAAATATTACCTTTCTACATCATTAACCATTATTTATTTATCGAAAAATGGAAATAAATTCTGATCCAAAAAAAGAATTAAGCAGTTATTAAAATATCTCTCCAGTGTAATTAAATTCTTTAGCCCCATTTAACAAATATTATAATTGTAGGGTAAAAAAGCAAACACAAAAAATTGGGTCAAATCGACGGCGCTACCTAATAGGGCACAAAATGCCATTAAGGCAATCAATAAATCCGTTTACCTATAATGTACTTACTCACAATTAATTTGGTCTGTCAGAAGTTCAATGCTTACTCCCTAATTATTTTCAAATAGCTTTTGCCCCACTCCCCTATTCCCCACTCTTCAAAGTTCATCCAAAGAAATTGCCTGTAAAGTTTCATCTACGGGTCGCGGGACTGTCGGAGCAGAATAGCGCGGCCCTAGAACACAAAGGGCAACCGAAGAAACACTGGACTTTGTCTCAGCTCCACACAAGGCGGGAGGACCTCTGTACCAAAATTCATGCATCGAATTAGGCGTGAAAACCTAACTAACGAACAAACTTTGGCATTTATAATTCTAGTAAGAATAAAAATGACCATAGACATTTAGTCGATTAAAGAAAGTCGACTAAACGAAGACATTTTCAATTAAACGTCACATGGAAACCCTAGTACAGTTAGTGCTAGCTATCTACGCTTTCTCATCGGGTAATAAGCTTTGAAATCGATTTAAAACTATCGTATGGGTGCCCGGAAGGCGGGCAAACAAACTAATAAACTTTCTCTTTTTACGCTGCATAGCTTCAGACTATATTGATTCCGATTTGCCCGGATACGGATACTATCCGATACTTGCTCACACGTATTCGGAGATTGTAATTATGATCTGATTGCGCCGATTATTCGGATGGATACCTCCATTGTTTACAAACAATTATTCCGTGACGCAGTAATCGGCTACTGGTTGACAGTCCTTTCAGAATTATTTTACCTGTGACATTGATAACCCATTAGCAAAGTTATTCAGATATAAATTACCTGTGAAAAGACTATATTGTCGATAGTAGGAGCAAACAAAACATATTTTTGGTTATCAACAGACTAATTAGGTACGTAAACATAACATTTGATAAATAAGAAAAAAAAAGCAAATCTATACATATAATAAATCTGTAGAAGGGTCGATTCTGTACATTGAAAATATTGAAAAAATAAATAGCGGGGGGTGTTGCTGGATCGATACCAAACCCAAATATGTGATTAAAAAAATTTTTGTCTGTCTGTCTGTATATGCAGGCATCACGTGAAAACGAACGGTTCGATTTCGATGAAACTTGGTATAATTATACCTTCTTATCCTGGGCATAACATAGGATACTATTTATCCTGGAAAAATACGTAGAAAAAAAAATCTTATTTTTCAGTTTTATTCATAGACGTTGTTCTGTAGAACCGCGAATCTCCTTAATTATTATAGGCTTAGCCGTATTTGGGTCCAATAGATATTTATAAGATGTCCATCACCATATAAACCATCCACGCGAAGACCGACATCCGCGCGGACGGAGTCGCGGGTGGAAGCTAGTATAGAATAAGGCACTAGCACTGAACCTATCACGGTATTTATTCTAGGTATTAAAAACGCGTTTAAAGTTCCAATACTTATAATCGGTTTTCAGTATATCATATTGGTATGAATAACTAAGAACCAGTTGTTTGATACCAATCATTCATCATGAAATCCGATACATTTTTAACACATGGTTAACAAATGTGTAGTATTTAACAAATAGTTAGTTTAACTCTTAAGTGCCCAGTCCGGCAAAGGCTTCAAATCATTTTAAGGGCTTGTGTAAAGGTATTCTTCTAGTAACAAAAGACCTAATCTTGCTTGATTTGAATTTCATCATTGGAATAACTGCAGCACTCTCAATGTAAATATAAAGAATTTCAGCATTCAGGAAGTCGACTTAGACTAATAAAAACTTTTATTTGAAGCAAGAAAGTTCCACTCGGCACTGGGACATTGGATTCGAAATATGTCATTTGTACTCAAAACTTTTTTACTATCCACTTTTTATGTACAGCGATTTCTGGAAACCTAAGTTTTCAGTCTAGACAAGCCATCTAAATAGGAATAAGACCCTTTTCATTGATTGAAAACGATTTATTTCAAAATGTCTGGTTCTAGC
This sequence comes from Agrotis puta, assembly GCA_943136025.2. NCBI lineage: Eukaryota > Metazoa > Arthropoda > Insecta > Lepidoptera > Noctuidae > Agrotis > Agrotis puta. The sequence continues at coordinate 13,979,234 of OW964178.2, forward strand.
AGATTAATTAAATTAAAAGATAGAACTTTTCCATGTGAAATCAAGACCAGCTGAGTTTTGATTTCAGACTGAAAAGTTTATCACAAAACATGAAAAACACTATCGGCCTTATTACAAAAACTAAATAAACCTTGGTTTAAACCTGGTCTATCAAGTCCAGGCTTATCTTCAGAGCCATGGTTTAAATTTGTCCGTATTACAAAACTAAGATAAAACGTCGACTTTAGTACCGCCATTTGAACGATTGTCTAAACAATTAAATCCACAATGAGTAATAACAATTAAATCTACCTTGTTTAAATCCATTTTAGGTGAAAATAACACAAAAACTACAACACAATTAAAAATTTGCTATGAGAAACTTTGACATACCTTTGACAGCTACAACTGTTAGACCATGGTTTATCTCAAAACCACGATTTGTAATAATGTCTGTGTAAACCGTAGTTTTACAAGATTAAACCTGGGTTTTTAGTTAAACCCCTTTTTGTAATAAGGCGGTTTACGTTTAACGTATTTAAATTATCGTACCACTTCAACTACAAACAATTAGCAGAGACAGAATGATCCTTACTCATATTATAAATCTGAAAGTTGTTTTTTTTATCTTGGCAAAATCATCAAATGAGTCATCCTACCCATACTGTCAGACTTGTACTGACCAAAATCCACGGTGATCCTTCAAACGCCCTTTACGTTCCAGGTTACCTGATGAGACAGTACCGCGACCAAGTTCACATGTATGACTGGATAAATGGATGGGTGAACGGTTGTTACTTATTAACGTTAGAACGGCTGAACGGATTTTGATGAAATTAATGTGTTCCAGGCTATAACCTACCTTTGTGCCATACACAAAAGTAGTTTATGGCCTGGAACACATAGGACTTTATCCTGGTAGCGTAATCCCTTGGAACAATTTACTAAGTCCACACGGGCGAAGCCGCTAACATATACTTTTTTTTTACGTGATAAAATCATCACATGTCCTCCCACCCAAGGCAGAGCGGGAGGGACTGTCAGACTCGTAGTGACTAAAATCCACGGTGTCCTTCAATAGCCCTTTACGTGCCGGGGTCACGGTAATTCATGAGTCCGACAGCTGATACTAGTACTTTGAATAAATGTTTAACGGTTTTAGAAATCGCGTATATTTTTACTTTAACTATCAAGAAAAATATCTAAAGCTGGAGGTGTAGAGCTATAATAAAATTTATTTTAAAATGTTTGCGAAACTTCTTCGTTTACTGGAACCAAACTGGCCAACGATATAAATTATTATGTGAGCTACAATCCAGTCTCTGCTCCTAGTTAAATTATCACCTTCGAACTTTCTACTAGATATTATCTAAGAGAAGATACTCCGCGATTATTTCCCTGAAAAGTTAGTTAGAAAAGTGAGAAAAGTTTAAAGTTCTGTAAAATGCTCTTAATTGCTACATTTATCTTATGCAGGCAATCAGTAAAGGTTTGTGAAGAACTCAAGGGTGCAAGAGGGTGAATGGGTTCGAATCCACGACCTTTGTAATCGTAAGTCGGAATAATTACCTCTGGACCAATAAATTAAAAACCGTGGGACTTTTTGGTCGCGGGACTTATTTGGTCGCGGGACTTTTCCATTACCGTGACCCCGGTACGTAAAGGGTTAGTGAAGGACACCGTGGATTTTAGTCAGTACAAGTCGGACAGTCTCTCCCGCCCTGCCCTGGGGGGGGAGGACTCATTTGATGACTTTACCAGGATAAAAAAAAAAGTATAGGTACAAAGAAGTAAGGCAAAGCATCGTGTAATTTCTCTTAGGACCGATTTTTTGATCAGTAGATAAGTAAACTATTAATTAATAGCACTTTAAAATAACTGCTAATTTTAGTTAAAATGCTATTTCAGTTACTTACTTTACTAACGAATAGTTTAGCTTAACTTTTAACTACTAATTATACTCCTGGCCTTATATGTCACTAAATGACTAAAGCTAAATAATAACCTGCTATTCGCTACAGTCATTTACTGGCTAGAAGATATTACCACTATCATTAAACCACTAATTTCTGCTATATTTCTGAACGTAGTTTTAAAGAGGCCACGTTCAGAAATACAGCAGAGGGAATGTTAAGGAGGTAGACGCTGATACGTTAATTTCTGGATGTCGTGTCAGCCAGCCCATTAGGGCCTGGTTCTATCTGTGAGTACAATGAGCCTTTCCGCTAAGGGAATCTTTCAGTTATACTGAGAAAGGTATGTTAGTTTATTTCTACAGCAATGCAGTTTTTTTTGCCCATTTTTCTTTTTCGTACTATTTTTTTTTTTAACAAAAAGAAAATCGTTGTCCCAAGATAGAAATTCGAGAGCCAAAGCCTGCCGTGGTCGCGGGACTAATCTCATCAGAGAACCGTGACCCTGGAACGTTAATGAGAATGCTACTGAAGGATCACCAGTGATTTTAGTCACTACAAGCCTGACAGTCTCTCCCATCCCGCACTGGCTGGGAGGACTAAAGTGATGATTTCTCCACGACAAAAAAAATAACGCTAGAAATTTCTCCTCTGTCGTGGGTGCAATTTCAATCATTTAAACTCACATACACAAAGACCCAAAACGCAACTTCTTGCAGATCAAACAAATATTTGTTTCATACGGGAAGTAACCCGCGACACAGAGCAGCAGTCCAATCGCTCGATCACTGCGCCAACGAAAAGTGCCGTCAAAATGGAATTTAAGTGTAATCTCTGCCTTCAAAGATTTACAGGCGTTGTTTTAAGTGTTTTTTGAGACAAAAACCATTAAGCTTGTCATTCACTTTTACTTAAATACTTTTTGGTTCTCGCGTCAGAGTAAAGGCTAAGAATCTATCCCAGGCCAGAATTTACCCAGGCCAGTACTCAAAGCCAATCTGCTCCAAATTCCCCTAAATATTTTCGAATTTTGATCATGTAACTGATAGATATCGACATAGTTTCAATGATATTTTTGTAGATCAATTGCCTAGCCAGGCCACCCTAACGGCAAATGTCCTATAAACTTTTATTAACGCGAAAATCAACTGCATTTCCCATAAGTGTGGCCCTAGTGGTTGATAGTGCAGGGTTTCCCAAACTGCGCCACGGCGCCCTGGTGGCTCGTGGAGAGTACAGAGGGGCGCCGTGAGACGCGAGGGTCGACTATTCTCCGGATTGATATTGCGTGGAACCAAGAATATCTACATGTATAAAATATCCACTAGAAAGAAGAGGATAGTCTCATTGATCTCTTTTGCAGCTACAAAACCAGATTCACGTACTCTGATTCCGTGGAGTTTGGAACGAGGTAATTGTTTTATTATTCACCTGGTATCAACTAGTTAGGTCGCCGAGAAAAAATTCTAAACTTGTATGTGCGCCGCGAGCTGAAAAAGTTTGGGAAATCCTGAGATAGTGGATCAATCTATACATGATTAGATCATGTGATTATGTCTGGAATTAAAATATGTAATTTTTTTGATGTAAGTAAGATCAAATTTTAGGTAAAATATTTCTTTTACCAGGAGCTCCGCCCGGGTGGTGGTCGAAAATCATCACACAGGACCGTTATACCTGGATAAAAGTTGTACCCCACGTGTTATCCTAGATTAAAATCTATCTCTGTACCAAGAATCCAAATCCGTTCAGTTTGTCCCGTTTTGTGTGTTTATCACAATTTTAACATAACATTAAACCAGCTCCACAGGGTAATTCTTTCACAAAACCCACCCAATTTTATCCTTCATCCATCCCCATAGCGAGTTGCATTAAATATCTGCGAGCATTCGATAAAATGATCATACCCGTCCCGGCCTTAGGCCCAAGAATAACGAGCCGATATCCCAAATATATGTGGGCTGGGATACCCGCCGATTTATTGAAAGTTCATGGACTAAGTAGAGGTTTAATGCCTTCGCTTGATGGTAACTTATAGCTTTCCCTAATGCTGTACTGTCACCTCTTTTTTTGGTTGTAAATTGGGAATTTAGATGGGTTTTTTTTCAGTGGTTTTTTACTATGTCGTATAGTTGTCAAATTAAATATAGAAAAGTCATTTTAAATGTATTCTTTATTCATATTTTTTTTCTTTTTTTTAACGTTGCCCTACTATAGGAATTTCTTCGTGAATCGTGGGTGTTTACAAACATAGAAACACATACACAGACACCCAGACCCGGGACAACTACTTGCAGATCATACTAATATTTCTTCCGTGAGGGAATCGAACCCGCGACACGCTGCGCAGCAGTCGCTCACTCAACCATTGCGCCAACCGTTTGGAGGAGAAAGGAAAATGCTCATAGGGCATAAGCTTTTCCTTATTTCATTAAACCAATCTACCTGTATTCCCTATTTAAATTTATTTTTCAAAAAGCGAATCGAAGCAAGACCTACTTTCAAAATAAGATATTCTAAAAAAAAGAAGAGGTAGACGTTGTACCTACCAAACAAAAACTAAAGAAACCGTTTAAAAATAACTTATTTTTGAGTTATTCTACATTGTCTCATAAAATAATGCAAACGCAAATTACGATTGATGATTGACACAAAAACATCATCGTAATACTCCACAAAAACTGCCTCACACAAGTAACGTTCACCAAATTAAAATACAATCTAAATCAAACATTACAAAATAAGACAAGCATCTTCAGTGTTGCAATGCACAAAATTGCAGCCATTATTCATAGATCACATAATTCTATCGTGTTTCCCTTTCATGCCGTGTGTACGCGAGATTTTAATCGTTTTAAATTAGCCAGAGACAATGAATGTTAAAATATTCGGCCTGCATGGTCAGGCACCGTGAGCTATGATTGTTCCGACTAAATTAATGTCCTGGAAATTTTTAAAATCGTTGCATTTTTGTGTAATTTAGTTACATAAAATTAAAATAAGCATGTAAGTTGGTATGTTCTCTTTGTTTTATTTGTGCCTGGTTTACCTGGTTTATAGTATGTTGATTATCAAATCAAGCTTACGAAGGAATTTAAATAACATATTAACCTAATTAATTCAAGCAAAGAATTTTCCGAGTAGTCGCGTCGGCGTCGGACGGATGTGGCAGTGAAAATTGATAGAAAAAATATCTACCTAGGAACATACCTACATAGCATTAACACAGTGACTAAGTAGGTAATTTTCCGAGTGAAAATGTCACGGTACGGTGCAGAAATTGCTACTGTGCCAGAGCTCAAGTTCAATACAACTAAGTATACCTACAAAACTTTTGGAAAATCATTCTTATATCTAAAAGATAAAGAAACTTCATTGCTTAATCTAGGTATATTTCTAAAAAAAATATGATGTGTTTTTTTTTATTTTAGTAAAGATAAATTAAAAATAAATAACTTACCGACACAGGTCGCCAACACAAATAAAACAAATAAATGTACTAAAAAGTTCCACCGCATCTTCATCTTGATTTTTTATTGTTCACAAAACATTGCACAATTAACAACCACACGTGTGTAATTTCGTTTTAATATAATTTAAGTATAGCTCACAAATATTTCGTCTTTCATTAGAATAATAAGTCACCACACAACCACAAAACTTTTTAGTTGATAACTCAATTAATTATTCAAACAAAAATAATCAAAAGTCTATGCTCATTGAAAAAAAAACAATCGTCAAAATTCAAATTTCGTATGAGTAATTTGGCGCGAAGCGTACACCGTGCTCGCGAGTAAAGTTCGGAATGTAGTGTGTAAAGGCACGCATACACTACCGTGGTGATCGACCCCACCGGAACCACAGTCGGTGGGCGCGCGACTGCCGACTCCATGTGCACCGCACCGAAACGTAACTTAGAACCAACTTAACGTTTGCGGTTACGTAGCTCTTATTCGCCAAGAAATAAGGTTCATTTTCTAAAACTACTTTTTCATACAACCTACTGTTAATGATAATGTTCGTAGTTTTGTAGAGCGTACGCGCATAGAACCGCTGTCACCCTATTGAAGGTATTGTTACGGAAGGCGATTGGAGAAACAAAGAGACGACGAAAAAAATGGGCAGATAAAGAAATAAATACATACCTAGTTACGCAGTAAAATGGAATGCGTTGAGAATATTTACGAATGAATGGAATAATAAATGCATTTTTTTGTTAGTCATTATTTTGATTTTTTTAACAGAAGTTTATGATTGCGGAGCTGACATATTGTGGTTGTTTTTGATGGCAATAACATAATAAATGCAATCATTTTTTACACTCTGTGTGACACCTGGCAAGTACTTGCCGTTGTACGTCGAATTGGCGACGTAAGTACACAGACGTAGAGGTACAGTCACGAGCAATAACATGTATACACTTAACAAAATACAAACGCAATTTACTCATAAAATTCCACGGTCACACAGTCACGGGCAACAAAAGATACTACACGATCGAATATACCATATTGACTAACTTTCATTGCGTTTTAATGAACCTTTTTATTTGGTACTTATATGTAAGTATATTTTGTTGCTCGTGACTGTACAGTCAGTTAGGTATATCAATTAGCTGAACCCCCCTTGCATAAATGTTTAAGATTGTTTAGAATAAGAATCAATACAATTTTAAGATTGTTTTCTACTTTATTTAATTTGCTCTAATAACTAAAATGTAAAAGAAACCAAATTCTCTCAATTCGTATTTAAAAAAATCTTAACCATAGGTGTGAGCAAGAGTGGTCACCTAATTGCTATAACTGACTCTGCAAACGCCAGCACATCAACGTACTTCAATCTGTCAAATTTCTTTAATGGAGTTTCCACCTTATCACAATAGAGGAAGGTTAATGTACGATTGTTAATTTGACAGAATGCGGTAGGTTGACCTGCTGGCGTCTGTACATAAACTGATGCACCATAGTTAGTGCATTCCTACTACAAGTACTACAGTAAGTTATCTACACAGCTCGGATATCAATAGTTTGAATATGGCTCAGGTGTGCGAATATCGTTGTCTCAATTAGTCTCGAATGATCACGTACGGCTATTTACTTACGGTGTTATGAAATAAAAAGTTAGGAGTTTTGCTAAGTACTTAGATTTTTTTTTCTTTTTCTTTCAATGAACCCTACTAATAATGACACAGGAGAAATTACCAGTTCAGGGAACGATTTCTACGATATCTTTAGCGTATCAACGACTTAACCTCTCGGGCGCGTTACGTACACCCGGGTGTACATAAGCGAAAACGCCCCAGCGCCTTACGTACACACGTCTGTACATAACAGACAGTCGCTCATTGGACGTTGGTTTTTATCATTTCAATTATAAATCGCCCGAGAGGTTAAATATTTATTAATTAAAAGTGTGACGCTACTAGGAAGGCACAAAGATACCTTCTATTCTGAAAGCTGGGTTTGACAATTCCACATTACCGTAAGAAGACAAAATCATGCCTGGTATTCGTTTTTAGAACAAGCCATTGAGTAGGTGAAGAAATCTTTTTGTTAAAACCTTTTTCGATCATCGTAATTAGCATGAACTGACAAAGGCACACACTTTTGAGGAAGCCATAGACGTAAGACAAGTAAAACATGCTATTATGGTTTAGCACATGGCCGGACAACTGCAACATGTGTTTTTAGAAAAAAACGGAGGAGGACCGGAAGATACTGACAAAAAATGGGTCGTGTTATTGAAAAAATAGGAATAGGCCATAGCAGCCATAAATGTACGCAAATTTTGTTTAGTACCTACTTGGAAGAATATGAAATAAAAGAAGCGAGAAAAATTGATGGATTGTATGAGGAAGCATAAATAATTGTATTATAATTGACAGGGATGAATGTTAGAAATACATAATACGGGACAAGTATTTAATATGAGACAAGGACAGCAATATTAGATGATGATGACTTGAAATCGGCAATCGTTATATCAAAAATCGTCCGGACTTACGGCCTCCTGTAGAACATAGCAGCACATATTTTAAACCTCCTTAATTCTCCAAGGCTAAAATGTTGATGACACGGTTGGCGCAATTGTTGAACGTTCAACTGCTGCGCAGTGTGTCTCGGGTTCGATTTCCGCACCTATAAATATTTATTCCGGGTCTGAGTGTTTATGCATGCGAGTTTCTATGTTTGTAATCGCATTCATGATACAAGAGACATTCCTAGTGTAGGGCAACGTTTTTTCTAAATTTAACCAAGCTAGTAATGTGTCCTGTTTTACTTTTCTCGACTATTTGTGAAAACTCACGTTTTCCCCGCTGAATCTCTTTTTTTCTCAGTTGTAAAAATCATCAAATAAAACCTCCCTCCGAGAAGAACCGGCAAGAAACTCCATGGCTTCAGTCTGAGGTCTATTTTGAGGAGGCAATTGATTACTTCCCAAACGGATTTTTTTTTTACATAATTAAGAGCTGCATAGAAATCGTAACTTGTCAGTAGCATCTTGGATGCTACTAACTAACAGAAGATTTTTTTTGTAGCGATACAGTAGTGATGAAAACGCAAAACGGTGCAGTACCGCGACGAAGTGGTTAAGGTGGCGTTAGATTTAAAAAAAATTATTACTTTTTTACTTAAACATTTAAATAAGTACGTAGGTAAGATCAAAAGTAAATTAAATGCTTGATTAATACCTAAATAAGAAATCTCGTTTACAATATTTAATTAATTGTGCTCAATAGTGCGTACACTAAGTGGTGCCTTCTGTTTTTCATGAAACCGTTAGGAACTATTGAATAGGTCAAATATATAACACCCACACACGGAACAACTACTTGTAGATCATACAAATACATAATCTAGTTCCTGCGAGAAGCAAACCAGCGACGCGCAGCGCAGCAGCCAAACACATAGTTTTCGCTTTTTCTTATTTCTTTCTTTCTATTCCGGCTTAATCGTGATGTGATACTGATGCAGCTGGTCCACTACCTTCATGACTAGCCCACGCCCAGAGCATTCGCATTTAACAGGATCCTTTTTAACGTACATACGTTAAAAAGGACCTCCGTCGCTACTGGATTTAATGTTCACACCGCATTTACAGTACCATTTTGACGGATCCGTCTCTACTGGAGGATGTATATTTTGTCGGGTCCGTATCTTTTACTGGATCCGTAATACTGTGTAGGAACTTGCTCATAAAATACACGACGTCGAATAAAAACAGTTGTATACCATAAAGTGGACTTGTAAATCGGACCTCTGTGTAAACCGATAAATTAAATCATTTAATCTAAGTACATGAATAATCTTTAGATTTGTACTTCGACAAAGGGGCTAGAGTACCCATCAGTCAAGTCGCTCAGCAAGAAACTTGAACTAAGTAACAAACTTTTATTTATAAGGCTAGGAAAGAAGGCAGCGCGCCAAGGGGTTACTAGAACAGGAATAAATAAATAAAGGAAGAGAATGAAAACTTTCGTTGGAGTTTTAAAAAGGCTGTTCTAATGGGTCCAGCGATTGAGTAGCTAATTTTGGAATTCGTCGAATTCTTCTATGTATTTTTACGTAGAGATGTACCGACTTGTCGCCCTTATTTTGTAATCGGCGACGAATAATCGGCAAAAACAGGGTAAAAAAAAACAATTGATGACTATTGTATGTTTTTTTTTTATTATAATATAAATATACATTAAATAAAAATAAAATGTAACATGAATTTTCCGCTAGCCTTCTTTTGTGTCTCGCACTCTCTAAGTAATTTTCCCCTGCTGGCCCCTGAACACCTAGACCGACACCAATGACATCTTATTTCACGGCTGATAAATACTAGACAATAAATGCTTCTCTTACATACATCAACATAATCATACCAGTCAACTAACCTCAAGAGCGACAACAATCCTGGTCTTGGGAGTCCGCAGCCATCCGCTGCCAGCAACCTTCTTCAAATGATCAATCCATCGCGTCGCAGGGCGTCCCAGTCTACGTTTGCCTATACACGGTCTCCAGACTCCACTCTAGCTGTCTGCTCCATCCACCGTCTGTAGACATGGCCGACCTACTTCCACATCATTGCATAGAGACATGGAATCTTACCTTTCAGCTTACTTGAAGAATTCCTGATGGCCACCCTCAATTTATCCACCAACACGCGTAGCATGACCAATTTTGTCTCTATTCTACTAAGAATAGACAAAGTAATTTTGTCGTTATTTGTATACAAATCCACTGTTTTTTTGCACATGTATGATACAATTGGTACACCATTGAAGAATAGTAACATTTCTTTTCTATATTTTATACATTTCCATGCTTAAAACGGTTTAAATCTTTCGACGTTCTGTCATTTTGTCTTTTCTTCCGTCGACAAAAGCTGTTTCTACGGCGGCATGCTACGCGTGCAGGGATGGACCGCAAAACTTTTCATAATAATAATACCCTCTGTTAGGAGGTTCCTTTCTCTAGAGCCCTGACCGCCGGTAGCTTGGACCCTGTTCCCGATACCGGTGGGCCACTACTATTTATATTTTTAAATGTTTTTTTTTTATTTTGTTTTTGTAAAAATATTTAAAAATGTAAAGAGATAGGAAAAAAAAAATGAATAAAGGTAATAGAAATACCCTCTGTTCATCCCCGAAGGAAGCTTTTTTAGAAAATTTCCCCTGATCCTTTTATCAAAACGTCAACACAGTGGAAAAATTGTTGCTGACACAGTTCATTCTATACATTGTTAATATAATTATTAAAAACAATTTTACAATTCTGCTAATGTACGTGTGAGTATGAACTTTGCGTATACCTTCTCAATTATCAAACATGTCGCGTACTTTGTAAGGTGGCAACACATTAGCACTGCATGACATGCATAAAACCTTACTAGAATTGTAATCTGCCAATCAATCAGCTTCATGCAAATGTATGTTGATGGAACTGTGCTTAAACTTCAGTATACCTACAGATTGAAATGTACTTTAATGATGCAATTTGCCTATCGCCGCCAATCGTACATAATATAACGCCTGTAATCCCCGAAGGTTTAGGCAGAAATGGACACAAATGAGCACCCACCTTTCGCCAGTTAGGTAAGTTTAAGTTCCATATAATAAGGGGCGGGCCTCATCATCATCTCAGCCATAGGACGTCCACTGCTGAACATAGGCCTCCCCTTTAGATCACCACATGTACTGGTTGGAAGCGACCTGCATCCAGCGTCTTCCGGCGACCTTTATAAAGTCGTCTGTCCACCTTGTTGGTGGACGTCCTACGCTGCGCTTGCTAGTCCGTGGTCTCCACTCTAGTACTTTTCGACCCCATCGGCCATCTGCTCTGCGAGCAATATGGCCTGCCCATTGCCACTTCAGCTTGCTAATCCGATGGGCTATGTCGGTAACTTTAGTTCGTCTACGGATCTCCTCATTTCGGCGGGCCTATTTAGCATCAACACATTAATATAGCAATGCAATTAAAACACTAAATTTGATGTTGTAACCGTTTCAGGTATATAAAAAGCATTTGGAAAGTTCTCAAATGCTTTTTTTTTTACATGTAAAACTATACAATTGGTTTTACGGTATTAATGATTGCATTCCCTTATCAATTTTTTTAGTGCACTACAGAGCCATACTACTTATTTTCATACAGTAACATTGCTAAATTAATTAAAACTTGTTAATATTTGACAACTATTTGCGAAATTGCCAACTTTCAGAATACGCGCTCTTAACTTGAAGAGTCAAAAGTGAGTTTCCGCTAAGCGGAATTCTTCACACAATTACACTAATGGCATTTTAACTCGCTTCCAACATTTATCGTAGTCGCATAAACAAGGCTATGTACAATATGTAAATAAAAAACACACATGTAAAGTAAAAACAAAACTATATTTTGTCCGCTTACAATAAAAAATGTACAATAAATAAATTCCAAACCATACTATGTCACAAATGAATACTAATCTGCGTATTTACTTAGGAAGATTTTTTTTACGTGGTAAAATCATCAAATGAGTCCTCCCACCCAGGGCAGAGTGGGAGGGACTGTCAGACTCGTACTGACTAAAATCCACGGTGTCCTTCAATAGCCCTTTACGTTCCGGGGTCATGGTAATTCGTACAGTCCCGCGACCAGATATTAGGAGATGGAAGTTATTTTACAAACTTTTTATCTCTTGAAACTTTTTGGGAATGAATTAATAAAATTACATTCACAAGATCCTCTAGAATCTAGATCTAGAGTCTAGATCTTTCCCGTGAATAATTGATTATAATAAGGTATATGTAAAGCACAGTAAAAAAGATATCCCATTAAAAGTTGTTCATACTGTTGTGTTCAATTACCTCATTCGCCTGGTGGCCCTGAGGTTTAGCACCTCGCTTCTCATTCAAGAGGTTACGAGTTCAAACCATTTTCAATTCATAGTTTATCTTGGACATCACGGACATCGGTGACGGAAAGCATCGTGACGAAGCCTGGACTTTTACAAAAAATGACACTGATTGGTTATTTGTATGTGGTCGCGTCTATACTATACTCCTTTTTTTTTAGCGTGGTAAAATCATCAAATGAGTCCTCCCACCCAGGGCACAGCGGGAGGGACTGTAAGACTCGTACTGACTAAAATCCACGGTGTCCTTCAATAGCCCTTTACGTTCCGGGGTCACGGTAATTCGTACAGTCCCGCGACCCCGGCAGGCTTGTATAAACTATACTCTAGATTGAACTTTATTATACGCTCATGTTTAGTGGTCTAATCTTCCTGTGGTCGTGTAGACAAGGAACTCGGCAGAACTTGCAGTCGTCGTACTCGAAGGGGACTTTGGGAAGCTGAGCACCGCATGAGAAACAGCGTTGTTCGTGTAGAGGAACTTTTTTCTGTAAAAGAAAAATAAAATATACCTATGCAATTTGTAGTGTTATAAACGTTCTGAGTGCGTATATCTTAAATATGAACCCTGGCTGAATCAAAATAGAGTCGAAAATAAATCAAGTTTGTACTCATAAAGTAGAAATCAGCTTGAGCAGATCTTATAGTTACATTCAGTTCCTTATAATCCGTTAATTGTCAAGTATTATTGACAAGTGAAAAGGACTTTAATACATTGGACGTAAAGTTCTTTCTAGCTCAAGACAACGACGATACGTGTTGTCACTAGCTCGATTTCCTTAAGCACAGCAGTTTTCGACTTTATTTTAACGTCAGCAAGATCGATATTTAAAAACGTGATACCTTCTTCTCATCTGTAAGTTGTAAGAACGCGCTCGCTTTGAGTTTGTCTGCCTGCTTCTCTTTCTCTCGTTGCCGTTTCGCCTTCTTCTGCTGAGCTTTCTTCTCTTTCTGCTGTTCTAGTTGCTCGGCTGTCACGGGCCCGGGGATTTGGGACTGGAACAAGTAAATTAGTTTTGTAATATTTAACACTTAGATGCATATACACTAATATTACCTGTTGAAAATTTTATTTAGAGTGGCTTGTAAATATGATGTTTTGTTTTTCAGACATTAAGTTACATTTCCAAAAATACTGGAGACCTCTTGAAAAAAACTTAAGAATGGCCTTTGCAGTGGGGTATGGCCTAGCTAAAAGCAAAAGAAGTAAACAAAACGTATTTGACCCATGATTGAGCACAGCTAACTTGTTAACGCAGCATTATAATTGGCTATTTGACAGTAGCTATAAATTACAAATATAATTAGGCCGTTATTTAGAGTTTAAAAAATAACGGACACGTATTTTTTCTTTTGTAAAATCAATGAATATTTACCAAAATATAACGCATCGAAACTCGAGACTCGTGACGTCAGAATTCAATAATAATTGTACTAAATTGTGACGTTTTGCCAATTGTGAAAGCATCGTATCTCCGTCAATTTTAGTTTACGAAACTAAAGAAAAAATACGGGTCGAATATTTTTTGATAATCTAAGTGACGGACTAATTAGAATTTTTCAGTCAAATAGCCATTAGCCAATTGTGTTTATTATTATTTGAATCAAATTATCAGTGTGCTCAGTGCGAGTTTTAATTACGTAGACGCGATAGTATCGTTTAAACGCGTTTGGCGCTCTTATTGGCCCGCTACCTGGTCGTGAAAACTCTCAACCAAACGCGGTTAAACGTTACTGCCACGTAAAAAAAAAAACTCGCACAAGGCACACTGATGAAGATTGGCCTATGTTTCTGTCTTCATTGTATTTTGTCAAGTTAAAAGAAAAGTTCCCGTTTACCTTAGCATAGTTGTACTTGTCAGGATGTTGCGCCTGGAACATTCTGAAAGCGATCCTCGTGTCGGCGTGCGGGGTCGCGGCGTACGGCGTCTGTAGCACGTGGTTCTTGATGCACGGGTCTCCGCCCGCAGACAGGATCTGACTGTACAAGCAGAAGAAGGCTTTAGAGACTCATAATAAAGTTCAGTTTATTTATCAAAAAATGACATTACAATAATGATATTTGGTAAGCCACTGCCCTGTAAGATATTTTTAATTTTTTTGCAGTTTCAGTGAAGTGAATTATTTGTTCATCAATTCAAGTCTTTTTTTTGATTGTATGGTCAAATGGTCAGTGGAGGTCAAATAAGCATTCCCTCTATCCTATATGTCAAAATCTAGGCAGGTAGTGATGCTGATTCCAAAATTCACCTTTTTTTTTCTTAATTATTTACCCTATTCTACAGACATTTTTCCTAAAACAAAACCATTATATCGTATACATAAACAACCTGATCCAGAATGAGCCAAGCCATATAAATATTTGTCCCGTGCAGGAATCTAACCCACGACACGCAGCACAGCATTAAATCTCTCAAACACTGCGCCAACCGTGCCTTTAAACCTCTTATTTTTCGTCACATCTCATCACAACAGATTCAATAATTTAATCACAAGTTTCATTTCACAATTTCCTTCCGATTCACTTTTGAATACTAATAATTTGTTACTTACGTGACCATCTCAGGCTTCGCCGCGATAGCAGCTTTATGCAAGGCAGTGTTGCCATCTACAGGGTCCTGTGTGTTGCAAGCCGCTTGAATGTCTCCCTCCCAAGCTTCCAGGATCGGCTCCAATGTAATGCTGTCCTTGTCTGATATACTTTTCCACATCTAGTGAAAATTGAGAAAGACTTAAAATTCTGTTTTCAAGACAACTTCAATAAAAGTAACAAAAACTGTATTTTTACATTGGCTAATCGACTAGAAAATGGAGAAAATATTTTAGAGAACTGTCTTTTTTTATCGTGGTAAATTCATCAAATGAGTCCTCCCACAGAGGGCAGAGCGGGAGGGACTGTCAGACTCATACTGACTAAAATCCACGGTGTCCTTCAATAGCCCTTTACGTACGGTAATTCGTAGTCCCGCGACTCCGGATTGGAGAACTGTCTTGCGTAAATATTGACGTTAGTGTTGATTCTGAGCCTAATCCAATCAATCAATAAAGTACTTTTGATTTTATAACATCGAGTAGTTCATTGCAACATTTTAGGATGTCCAAGCTGATTTTTTTAACGTATGTGACTAGTTAGTTCACGGTAGATATTTATAACTATGATAATAGGTAAAGAACATATTAATAAAACCAATAAAAACATTTACATACAGCACTTTGGTAGTAATATTATGCAATTACTTTTTAATACCCATCAATGACCACATGCTTTAAGACGACAAAATTACCTTTTTAACACTGGCAGGAATCTTCGCTGGTCCTTTCTTAGCCGTTTGCGCTTTCTCGTCTACTTTTTCCACTTTCTCTACCTTTTTACTAGGTTTCTTCTTCTTCTTCATTTCTTTCTTCTCCACGGTTTCCGTGTCACTGTCCGTGTCAACACAGCTGGCCAGTGCGCAGTCGTTAAGAAGATCTTTTCTTGAGCTGGTAATGACTCCATTGCTGCTCTGTTCTGAGAGGGTCTTGATCCAGTCTGGTGGGGTTTCGGAGTCGATGTAGCAAGGGCCTTCGTCTTCACTTGATGTCACTTGGGTTGGTAACTCGCGAGGGGCACGTTCTCTGTAATTTGTAACATACGGTTTTGTTGTCATCAATTGTACAATCGACAAAGTTAAATCATGACCCATTTTGACAATAAATCGTTTGAATCCGTCAAATTGACAAAGATCAAAGTCGTTACTATGGATACGTATGTTTACGCGAATGTAGACCTAATTGTGTTTGAAGGTCTGTAAGAATATAAGGTTATGGTGGGTCATGATTCAACTTTGTCGATTGTACATAAGAAACATTTTTTTTTGATAGCCATGCACACAAGCGGTTTGCTCATTTAAATTCACACTGGAAAAATCGACGAACCCGATTTTCCGATTACAAAAAGTATTTAGAATAATATTTTTCACTGAAATAATGAACTCTCGCATTTCATTAAGGTAAATGACATAGCTCTGCCGGAGGTTCATCGACACGCAAAGAAAGAAAGTTACGTCGAGTCGACATTACAGTCAAGCCGATTAGTCATACGCCAGAGCAGAGGCATGAACTATAAAATATCCTCAACTCTTCTTTTCTACCTGATAAATAAAAAATGCAACTCCTACCTCGATTTCGCCCTGTCATGAACCTTTGGTGGTGGTTTCTGTGCCTTTTTAGCGCTCTCTGCAATACTGATGTCGGAGTTTGTTTTCAACGGCGCCTTAGCACCCGTCACCGTCAGCAACGCTTTTTGGAAGTCTTGTAAAGTATCTGGAATTTATTTTTAAATAAAGAAATGGACATGTGGGGCTCGGAAAAATCAATTACGAGCAGGACTTGACCCTGTAACCTTCCGAATTAGTACTCTAGGCACTTTATCAACTAGACCATCGCTGCCTGCTGATCAAATACTGCTTCGCAATCAAATTTTTCTTTCCTCAATAAAGTATAACAGTTCGCAACACAGACGTAAATCCGTATAAAATATATTATTTAAAAGGGACTGTTTCGAGTGGTTCGTATCTTTGTGGTATCGTAGCTCCTAAGCGAATGGACTAATTTTGATGCGGTTTTGTTTGATAGCTGATCTAGATTTTTCTTAGCAATAATTTATGACGCACTGTTCATAATGTATTTACTTTCAATTAATAAACTTGAACTACCGTGGCGACAGTAATGTCTACGAAGGAGCTCAACCACGCACAATTTTAATTTTAATAAAAATGAAATTAATATTATAAAATTTACTAAAATAAAATAAATTTCATTTCTTTTTGCTAAATTTTTATAAAATTTACGTCAGCTCACCATAGACTTCAATACTGGCTAGAGTTTGGAACACTCTCTTCACCTCCTTGAAGGTAGGTTTCCTGGTCGGGAAAGGCAATTGCCTGACTCTTGGATCCTCCTTCCTTAAAGGCGACGGCTTCCCGAAGAGGGCGGCCTGGTTGACAGCCCCAACGGCGCGGTAGAACACCAGGGAACAGCCCTTCAAGTCGTCATTCCAACTGACTAAGATATTTTGGACATGCTAGAAAAGGAAATGTTTTTTTTAGAACATAAAAGTACCTATAGTTGTACAAGGATCTTTTGGCGTGTGACCTCCATTCCGCCATTTTTTTCAGTAAAATTTTCTGTTAATAATATCCTGTTACTATAACGTATGCGTCAAAATATCCTTGTAAGTTCAACAGCGTGATTTTGTACCTACAGATTCAGCATAACAAGTACACAATAATTCTATACAATAAAACAACGGCTGATATAGGTTTTTTTCTTTTATTTATTGTATTTATACATACATACATACATATTTTACGTGCATCTCACACTGACGTGCAAACGTGCATATACATAATTATATTATAGTATGTTAAACACACGTATTATCGTTATACAAATTATTAAAAGATGGGTAAGTAACTTTAGTTTTTAGAATAATAGATGTGGCAGACGTTCTTTAATTTCCGACAAAAATTCAAAATTTCCAATACTTCCACACAAATAAATTTTGAATCAAATTCCAATTACGTATTGTCCTTCCAAACAATTCAATTATTTATATGAAATGTATTCCAAAGTTATAAAAAACGTTGAAATGGCATTTAAAAATTGCAAAATCGAATCAAATTTTCACCAAAACGGTGCAGATTTAGAGATTTTGTTTTCTGATTTATCTCCAGGCATCCAACCTATAAGAGCAGTAAAAAGACTGACAAAAGTTGCAACTAATAGAAGCATACATCTAACAAAAAGCGTTTCACACCAATTTCTTCATTCAAAGTAGAAACATCGTCCACGCGATGGGAATGGGAAGTTTCACGCCAAGCTCGGCTCAGATGGCGCTACCAGCGCATAATGTCAATTTCCTGTATGATTGACTTGACATACACTACCCACTCGAAGCTTATGCGCTTGTAGCGCCACTTACGGCTAAAACTCCCAGTGAAACTCCCTATATATATAATCAATACAACCAAATCCCTTCTTATTGAAGTGTCCAATCTGCCAGTATCCAAATGATTGTTCTCAAAACAAATATGCGCGGTGGATGAAGCGTTTACATCAGTATTCTGACTGACAACTGAAGATACAGCAATCTTCGAGCATAGAGTAACGCATTCAGCCAGTCTTTTAGGTGTTGTTGTTTATGCTCACTTCTTACTAACACTTGCCCATGCCACTGGCAAGTTCCAAGGAAGCATTGCCACTTACCATCAAGAAATCCTCTTTGCTGTACTTAAAGCGCCTTAAGATTTGGCCAGCTGTCCGAGGCGCTTTTGTAGTCTGCTCCAGTGAATGTATGAGTAAATGAAATGTGAATGATGGCATTATTCAGTATTAACTTTATGTTTTTTTTTAATTGGCTAGCCTTTATAATGATTTGATGGTACCATAAGTATAGCTTGGAACATCTTACAGTAACATACTATGAGTACTGTGAAGGTTTTACTGTGTAAACAAACCTTAAAAGTTTCAAAAAAATATATATATATAGAGAAGTACGTCCAGTATTTTTCTTAAAACAATATTGTAAGTGAAAATTAAATAATTTATAAAGTTTTACTGCCTTTTATTTAAATTTAAAGTCGCGGCTCTCATGGTACTAGGATCTCATTGATTTTTTAAGGGATTAATAACCATAAGTAAGCCAAACTGTTTTCACAACAGTACCAGTTAACTTCGTTAGAGCAATTAAATTATACACTCCATGCCACTTAATATGATTAGTTAGGATGAGCGATAAGCAGGCATTATGCTTGCCTTCGCACTTTAGCTGCTATAGGCTTGGTTATGCCAATAACTTAATAGAAACAACAACATTACTATTTGTTTTTAAATAGTTCATATGCCTGCGTCGCGTTCGTAAAGCTTTTTATGAGGAAATAAAATACTTCAGCTGAGCATAGTGAGTTAGCATATTATTCTAATTACGTGTTAGTACATTAACATAATAAATAGGGATAATCATATGATACAATAAATTGGCGTATAAACATGAATCGGCTTACCACAAAATATGTATTATTGAAAACCCAATTTGTACAGACACTACGAAGTTTACTTAAATATAATACAAAAATCGGCAACAAAATCAAATTTCGTTCTTCAGTACCTAAGTAAACTGATTTCAACAAACAGAGATGGATGTAGAGTTGACCCCTGCAGGAGGCCCCTGTAACTCTGGTTGTAGAAGATACTAAGCTAACAAACATTAAAAATTTGGGTATGACTTTTAACTAACAAAGACTGATAAATGCTGGGTGGAATTGGACTTACCATTGAGATATATTCTCGAACTACCTTATAATTTTGTCAGTCAAATGGTATAAAAGGCCATTCTGAGGTCCATAACTGTTGACAGTCCCTAACTATGACTAATCCTAACACCATACTTGCAAATAAGAAACAAATTACCAACTAGTAAGAGCCAAAAAAAATATTCATGAATTATAATTGTCAACTTACCGCAAGAAATTGCTCTTGATTGTATCTCCTCAAGCTAGCACCTGCTGACTTCGGGGCATTGCCTGTCTGGTCCCTCGTTGCTTGCGACATGCCTTGACCCCGACGCGTAGTATAAGAATGAAGGGTTTTGTGGATGGCATCGCTTCCGCCGGTAAAGATGCAGCCAGCAAAGTGACCACCGGAAACCATGACGACGGCCCACCGCCCGAATCCAGGGCTTAACAGATCTTTGACCCGGCGGGACCACACGTGACCTTCGCCATCGAGTGACATTTCCTCCTGAAAAAAATGTCTTGTTAAAATGGCTCTGAGAAATTTCAAGTGGTAATGCACTTGAAATTCCGTAAAAAAAGTTGTGCTAAGATATAAATTTATTTAGATAACTTAAATCACAGCATGATAAGTGTACAATTAAAGGTTAACTTCAATAATATCATATTATATTACCTTCCGATGATGTAGCAAACAGCGGTAGATACAGAATACTTGACCCTTGGGGTTAGTATAGAAAGCCTTGCAGTGCCGAGTAGCTGCTGCAAATAACTCTGTGGCAGGAGTGTTTGGGTTTTCATCTCCATCTGAGTCACTGCCTGAACTTGAACTTTCATCTGGAAGAAATCAAATATGGTTTTAATTAATCACACAATTTATACATCAATATAAATTCAGAGAATAATTTTAATTATTAATCAGAAGGCAAAAATATATAAACAAGTAAAAAGATGAATAAAGGAATATCAATAATGGTATCGTACATACATAAATATTTACAGTTATTTAAATACTGAATAAATTGTTAGGGTTTTGTTACCACCTTTTGAGTATAGACTCTTAGAAAGGAAACATATTAAAATAAATAAAGGAGTACAATAGACTCACCTTGACGAGAATTATATTCTCCTAGGGAAATAGACTTTTTACCAAACAGTTTTCTCTTCAGATTGTGCGTGTGCCAGTGGTGTTTGTAGTGGGCTGTCTGCTGGGCTCGGGTTGTGAATGGACCGACACCACAGCATGAGCAACCGATGCCATCTGATCCACGTAGTGTGAGCGCACTGAGACGGGTCATCACACTCTCCTCATCCACTGAAAATTAAATAAGAGGGTTGGATTCTACTATGAGTCGCCTGAATTTGAGGGTATTGGTGGTGAAGGGGGCTTGAGGGAGTTAATCCCCCTCAAATTAATTTTGGCTGCCGGAGTTGCGTCTAAATATTTTTAAACAATTTCAAAAAATTCTTAAATACTATTGCAATTATGTGAAACGGAACGTAATCTTTATGCTTTAGTACCGGGTTTCTTAAAGTGGGGTCCATGGGAGTCCGTGGCATGTGCACCAGGGTTCCGCAGTAGGTCAGCTAACTCTTAACTTCTTGATTTTAAAAATAAGAGTAATGAAACTACCAATTATTAAAATTGATTTTTCAATATATTTTTTTTTTGTTTCCTCAAAATATTTTTTGACAGGGGTCCGTAGAATTATTTATATTGTGAAAGTGGTCCGTGACTGCAAAAAGTTTAAGAAACCCTGCAGTTTAGTAGTTTTTCAAATGTAATTTTTAGGTTTTAAGTGAAAACCATGAAACGGAACGCAACCCGCCATCTTGGATGGATGATATTGACAGCTAATGTCAAATTTGCGCGTAATAACGTCATTCTCATTCTTTTGCTTCCGAGTTTATGTGAATGTATTCTTCCGTATGAAGAAGAAGGATATAATTCTTAGGTAATTAATAGCAATGTCTTAATTGGTACAGTCCAACTTCATTCGTTTAGGTTACATGGCTAAGGCGGGAGCTTCGCTCGGCTGCGCTCCCGCCTTAGCCATTGTGTTTTTTTTTTCTTTTTAAACCACCCAGAAGAATACATGGAAAAACTTGGGGGAGGCCTTTGCCCAGCAGTGGGACACTGTAGGCAGATAAAAAAAAAAAAAGAGAAGAAGTAGGAGCCGTCAACTCGTAATTGAGGCCAGTTTTATAAATATGTTTTTTTTTTATAGATTACCATATTGAGGGCCATTGGATTCTCTGTATGATTGAGGATGGATCTGAAGATCTGAGGTTGGAAGTGTGCCCAGCCAATATTCGCTCTGCTGAGGTGCAGAAAAGATCCATTCATGGAATTAACAAAAGCTATAAAACATGTTTATAAACTGGAATAAACAATTTTTGTATAAATTTCTGTTTTTTAGTTTTTCTAAGGAAGCCAAGTATTTCCAGCGGGTGAAAATGGTGAGGGCGAGGACCCCAAACACTCAAAACCCCTTAAAAAGGCATATTTTGAAATTTTTACCCTGTCAGTGTAGGTGGATAGACTCATTGCCAAAGAGAAAAAAAAAGTTAATTTATTTTGCATAATATTGAGCATGCTGAACATGAACAATTTTTAAGATTTATGTTAATTTGAAAATTTAATTCACTCTGAAGAACACTTTTTAACATTAGTGAACATGCTGGTTATCCACAATTTTGTTCAATTTGGATGATTACATGTAAGCTAAATCTATTTAGTCAGAATTGTGTAAGAGTATCTCAACTTTATGGTAGTGCAATTTTAGATAATATGTTTAGTCACAGACAAAACCCAGGACTGAAAAACTACTACACTTATGTCATAAATAGTATGTACAATCTGTACAAAATTAATAATGAATGAAAAATATTATTAATTTATTTGAAGATTACACACTGTTGCATGTTACAACTTCAAAAGCTAAGTTATGAAATACTAATGGATTATATTGAAGTACTATCATAACACAATCACCTTGGCATTAGTATTTCCTTACAATATGTATTTAGTTTCACTCAGTCAAGAGGTTTTAAGTTATCAATTGACTTACCAACTGCTGGTGGGTCCGTGAGCATGCAATGTGCAACTTTAGCATCTTTAATAAGTTTCTCAATCTCATCTAAATCATAAGTTTTAACAATTCTGCTGCGAATGTACTCTGGCTTAGACGCCATTGTAGGTTATTTTTATTTTTACTTTTTAAATCAGACACACTCTTTGTTTACAAGTCTGCCCCAACGTGGCCACAAATAAGAATGAGTAATAAGTAATATTGTGCAATAAATTCGGAAGTAAAAAATCGTAACAATATTACATTTTGACACTTTTATCAATGAATTTTGAAAGTTGACACGAAATCAACAGTATTGCCATGCTTAGTTTCTTCTTATTCTTTTTTGATTATGGCAATCGGCCTTAGCCAATGTTGCCAGTGTCGAGATGGTGAGTTTACATGTTTCGTCAAAACCTGCTTATGTCTGATTTATCTTATCAATGATCATCAATAATTTCTGCTGAAATGATTTAGTTCACCAAAGAATGCGGTACCTGTAATATTTAGGGGTAAAGAAGGGTTGTAGGGATGGGTTAAGTTCAAGTGTGCTTATCTCTTAGAATACTTAATGCAGTAATTATTTTGATACAGTTTTAAGACTGACTCAAATACTTGAAAAATACAAAAAAACATGGAGCTAGAGTAAGAAATGTGAAAAATATCTGTAATTTTTATGTAACATATTATGTTTGCAAAATTTCTCGGCTCTTTATAACTAATTTTTGCAAAAATATTAAGTTTGTAAAAAGCCTCAACGATAATCTTTGCAATAACGTTTTTGATATGTATGTAGGTCTCTTGCAGTCCCCGTCTCAAGCCACAGGTATTAAGATTTTTATTTGTCAATTTTAAGTAACGCCGCGCATTTTTTTATAGACACAGTACTAAAATAGGTAGATTGCCATAAATTGTATTACCTTTTTAAGATTTTTCATAAACATGCTCGTTTCACCCTATAACAAGGCAAAACAATTTTAGGCAGCAATACTTATTAAAGTCATTACCAACCATAGACTGTATTCCAAGTTTTTTTTTATCACACAATAATGAATCTTATTCCTAAGGTTTAAGATTCTCTTTTGTCTGGCAAAACTTGGAGAGGTAAATGAAAGGTTCACTTTGAAGGCCTTCTTGTTTTCCTCAATTGCTAGGAGATAAGCACTGGTAGAAAATTTTACACTTGCTCAATTAACTTTACTAGTTTTCTACCTCAAGGAAGCTGTAAGGTAGATGCCGACGTACCTTAAATTTGACAGATGGTTCCTCACCTCACATCCCACTCCCACCTGACCTCACCTCAACTGATGTAACTGTTTGAGATGAGGAGTAAAATTGCAACTATGAATATCAATCCACCTAAGTGACATTGAGTGGAGTCGAGGAAATCATGACGTTTTGACTATGAATATGGGTGTTTTAAAGTGAAATTATGGTCTGTGGTAGCCTCAGCTCCCTTTGCCTGTCCCAAAGAGGGACGAAAAGAACCAAAAAAAAAAGGTCTGTGGTAGCCTTAGTGGTACCAAACAGAAAAGTACTTATAAATATCATCTATCTATCTACGTCTGCGGTAGACCGGAAGACCGGAAGACTCCGGAAGAGGAACACTGGAATCTTGACAGTTGACTAGTCTGTGACAGACTGACAGTGACTGGTAGTGATGGGTCGTTAACGTTGATTTACGTTTCGTTCGTTCGCTTAATCAACTAGTTAAATTCGTCAACGAGTTAACACACTACTAATGTCAATTCGCAACGTAAACCGTTGATTCATTGAACAGTTTTTATTCCACGATTGCGAATTCAATTTTAGAAACAATTTGATTAAATTTTTATGTATTTGAAAATGTTTGATTGATGGTTCTACTAAGGTGACCTTCCTTTCATACTTTCTCTTCAGGCTTAGGACTGACTGAATAGAATACCTACTCTTGATATTTCGAAAATCCACTCTTTCGCTCTTTTTAATTTTCAACCTACAGCTTGGCAAGAAAGAGTCTGATGCGGTGACAATTGAAACTACGAATCGTTTGTTGTTGCAACATGTTAAAAAAGTCAACTACGAGTAGCTTCTGTGTCAAAAAACAATTACCTCGTGTTACTTCACGATTTTCTACATTATTTCGCAACGATCAGTGCTTACTTCTTTATTTATAATGACATATGACAAGTAGTAGCGACCTCAATTTTTCCACACTCTTTTTTGCCAAGCTGTAAGTTTTTTAAATTGCTCAGCTCATTGCGTTCTCGTTTATTGAGCGAGACGCACGAGTTAAATTCATAAACGTCGTTGATGAATACAACTAGTTCACTATACAGTTAACGTAAATACATTGACAGGAGATCAACGGTTGATTCTACTAGTTCGTTGATTCAACGCTCATCACTAGTGACTTTGACTGCCTCGGTGATAGGAAATAAATAAACATGGCGGGTCTGGTTCGCCTTGGGTTTTCTTTTGCAAAAAATGCAATATTCTCTACATCTGTGCGCTCAATAGCGACAACAAAACCATTGCATTTAAAAGAGAGTAAGTAAATAGAAGTATGCTCATGAATTTGGATTTTTATAACATAACCTTAAAACTTTTTCCTTTAAAATTTCGCTACAGAAACTTTAAACCTAATGAATGATTTCTGCTATCTTCAGTACGTGAACGTACTGAGGGCTCAACAGTGATCGTGGAAGCAGTAACAGTGCCTTCACCTCGCACCGAGCTTTTGATTCGTCCGGAGAACCTGCCATCCCAAGAAACTGCTATCAGCACATCAGAAAAACCTCCTTGCTACATGTGTGCACTAGCGCTCGACATCAAACATACTGATGTACTAATCCTGAGCCAGTTTGTAAGGTCAGATGGTTGTATGTTACCTCGAAGAATCACTGGCCTATGCCGAAGACAGCAAAAGAAAATTGGCAAGTTGGTGACTATGGCACAGAAAGCGGGTTTGTATAAAATTTGTGTAATTGCTAACCATCCCAGTTGCACATGGAATCTGTTTTATTGCAATGTACCCAAGCAGTTAGCAACAAGCCAGTGGCAAGTAGTAGTTTTGTACATTTAATTCCAGGCAGACACTACTAAATAAATAAATATGCTGATGCCAATCAAAGAGTGCCACTGCAGAATTGAAAAACACATCAGTAGACTTTTCCTAAGTTACTGTTTTTACCCAACTGTAACAGGAGGGTTATTTATTTAGTTAATACATAATTTCCCTTGCATGCATTTTCCTAAAGCATCATTATAAGTTGAAGCAACAATTTGCCTAATTATTCTAGTTTTCATGTTCCAGGTCTGATGATTAATTTGACTCCAGATAATTGCAAAAAGGATCCCAAGAAAAGAAGAGATTACAAGAAGTTCAATACATACTTTGATGAGCGCACCATATTCATGAGGAAAATACCCAAGCCAGTTGACAGATTCAAACGCTGATTGTTAAAATAAAATGTACATTTCATTGTTAAATATTAAAGATGTAATTAGTTGTAATTCATATTGTGTTTTGCTTTCCACAAGCTTTGTGGCATTTTTCCTTGCTCTACTCACTTGACTAAATATTTTTTTTTACTTTATCTACACGAAAACATCTTGGAAACTCGTGTGCTTAGGCCCCTCGCAAACAGTGACGTTTTGCAATCGCTACTACTGTGCGTAAAGTTGAGAACATACTATCTGATGCGTCCGTCAGCCGCGGCTTATTATCTAACCTATTTTACTACCTATTTAACACTAGACTGTGCAAACTATCGGTCGTAAGACCGCCCTTCCTTGAGTCGCCCTTGAGCGTTCGGAAGTCAAACGAGTTCTCTCAAAATGCCTCATAAACAAAATGAGAGTTTCGACGGAGCCCTAAAGGGCTTTAAAAATTAATAACCTCGAAGGGGATCGGATCTGATCTTCTAAGCTCACCTGTTCAAGACGCTTCAAGTCCCGTCTTAGTGGTTGCGAAACTTAAACCACTCTGTAATGGGAGCCCCGCAAAAATTTATTACCTGTTCCAAAAATTTGGAATTATGCAAGTGACAATTTGACAGGCCTGTTGGTCTAGTGGTTAGTGACCCTGACTGCTATGCCGGAGGCTGTGGGTTCGATTCCCACCCAGGGTTAAATGTTTGTGTGATGAGCACGATCATTTGTTCTGTGTCTGGGTGTAATTTATCTATAATATGTATGTATTTAGAAATATATAAGTATGTTTATCAGTTGTTTAGTACCCATAACACAAGCTCTGCTTAGCTTGGGACTAGATGGCGTTGTGTGATAGTTGTGGAAAAAAAAAAATTGAGAATATGAAATTTCTCTAAAACGGCCACTTAGATATTCCTTTTTTTTACGTGGTAAAATCATCAAATGAGTCGTCCCACCCAGGGCAGAGCGGGAGGGACTGTCAGACTCGTACTGACTAAAATCCACGGTATCCTTCAATAGCCCTTTACGTTCCGGCGTCACGGTAATTCGTACAGTCCCGCGACTAAATAACCTATGTTTTAACTTTGTCTTAGCGGAGACGAGCTGTACCGCGAATCACCAATCACATGGCTGGCCATGTGATTGTTTGTGACACATGTGTATTCAAGCCGCCTCAGTCGAACCGCAGCCTAATAGAAGACATACGTTTGTTGTAAATTCAGGAAGTAAATTAGGAATATTGCTAAGTGGCCGTTATAAACAGCTTGTAATTTTGCGAATGTGGCTTATATAAGCCTAATTCGAACAAAAATAGGAGTTTGATGGTGGATAGTTAAACAAATAAATACGAGAGCATTTTTCAGTAATAATTTACTTTCAGTTTTCGTTGTTTTAGTGATGTTCAATGATATTATACAATACAATTATCCAACACTAAGCTGCTTTCCGAATAAATGCATTTGTTATGTGGTACGGCAAATATATAATGAGAAAAATGTACTTCTAGTACTGAGTTACAACATAATGATTGGTATATCTGGAAAATAATATACAGCTTAGTTAACATAAACGATTACAAAAGTAAAATGTTAAAAGATCATGAGACTCCAGTGCAATAATCACACGCAAATGCTGTCATGTCTTTTCCTAAGCGATTACAAGGATTATTAATTCTAATTCGATAACTACACATAACTGTCCAACTACAAAACAGATAAAAGTCTTACGTAAAAATTGCAACACAAAAGCATTTTCTATGCAAAATTATTAGATAATAAATTTTATTAACCTAATTAATTTCTTAACAATTTGTTTCTTTCTATAAAATAAATATCGCCTAAAAGTTGTTTCTTTTTTTTATTAAAATCTCTT
This sequence comes from Agrotis puta, assembly GCA_943136025.2. Lineage (NCBI taxonomy): Eukaryota > Metazoa > Arthropoda > Insecta > Lepidoptera > Noctuidae > Agrotis > Agrotis puta. The sequence continues at coordinate 14,007,137 of OW964178.2, forward strand.
ATTGTATAGATAATACAAACGCAGTCTAACACAGACCTTCGTATCCCATACAACCGTGCCAGCGATTTTTGGTACAAACAAGTCATATTTAACATGATCATCACAGCCTTTCGTATAGATATAGGTAGCCGAGATCTTTGGGCGGATTTTCTGATAGGGCCACCTGCAAGGAAAGGAAACAAAGCGTTAGCTAAATAATTTAATAACATAAATAACCTATGTTTTTTGTTTTCTTTTTTTTTATCGTGGTAAAATCATCAAATGAGTCCTCCCACCCAGGGCAGAGCGGGAGGGACTGTCAGACTCGTACTGACTGAATTTCAATAGCCCTTTATGTTCCGGGGTCACGGTAATTCGTACAATCCCGCGACCAAATAACCTATGATAGAGAAAAATATTTAACTCAATGAAATATTGAATTGTTGAAGCAACACCAATTAATATTTTCAGCTAGCTACAAGGTCGGGGACATAGGCCTGCTTGCACAACATATAACGAAATATATTTACGATAAAGAAAGTAATCTATAAATTTTATTCGATAATTTCAAAAAACAAATAAAAAGATTGACGTTTTGCCTCTGTGTTTAATGCATAAACGCATTTAGTGGTTTGTTTGCGAGGAAAGCCTCATTGATCTAGTCGCAACCTTTCGAGGTTTACAGGCAAAATGTTATGTCATACACACCTTGTTATCGTTGAATATGACCCAACGGCCCTCGTGCAGCACATGGCACACGTAGTGGCCCACCATAGACGATGTTCCCATGTGTGAGATGAACGCGCATAACCTGTACTCTGTAAACATAATATTATAGTAATTAGAACATATACATTAGCTGTTTATTAGTGGAAACATCTGCATTCTTGAATTATATTGGGATCGCTATCGAATCAGAGTGAATGCAATTGAACTTTATGCTAGTGCACTATCGGTGCGAATTATATTATCTGAATTTCCATGTTCTAACGCGGCGATTTATTACAGAGGTGTGCTACGAGTATTAATAGTTGACGCTACAGAAGGTTACGTTTACGCTGACTACGTTCCTCGATCGTCTGGGTATTTGTATCCCACTTCATTCGCATTCGCGTACAGCTAAATATTTACGCAAGTGTACGCAGTACTCACTCTCAGGTCCGTCCCGACAGCCGAGCGTCCTGTCCTGCTCGGTGCTGGGCGCGGCCACGTCTGCGTCCAGCTCGTCGGCGCGCGAGAAGATCCAGTCGAGCGCGCGCGGCACGTCCCCCTGCGTGGCCGCGAGCGCGCGCGCCGCCTGCGCACGAGTGAAGCCCATGCCCATGATCTGCTCCACGCTCGCTTCGTCTACTCCAGCTGCACCGCTGTCCGCGCCTGTAAATTAGAGTAATTGGAAAGTGTAAAATTATACAATAACCTAAATTTTTGTTTACAAAGGTGAGATTATCTCTTTCAAGAGATCTCTACCAGCCTACCTGTAAAACTGATATACTGATTAAATAAGCAACATTTAAGTCTATAATTAACTAACTGTTGTCGGCGGCTCTGAACAAAACAGCTATCTATATTTTTGCAGGGATAAAACTGAAACTATAACATCATTCTTTTTCATGAATATTTGTTGCTGTTATGTACCTGTGCTACCAGGTGGTGTGAACTTATTGGCGAAGTCCCAGTCCGTCATGTGCTCCATAAGCCAGTTGGAGGCAGCCTCCATGCCGCAGTTGTTGGTGTAGTACAGCGCCTTCTTGCACGCTTCAAGTGGGAAACCCATGTCTAACTGTAAATGTGGAAGAAATTACGTGTATCAGTTAAACTTACTGACTGAAAGGTTAGAAATAATGAAATGAGTCCTCCCTTCAAGCCCTCCGCTCTGCCCTGGGTGGGAGGACTCATTTGATGATTTTACCTATATTTAACTTGGGTAAAATAAGGTCTATAGCTTTTTTTTGTCCATTATAATCTTATCCCAATATAATCGGACTCGTGGTAAAGTGTGTTCTTCCAGTGGTCATCCGTCAAACAAAGACCCTTTCCTTTTTGATAATTATGACGGTTAATACTACGTCCTTTCTAACCTTCCGTTCGTCCCTTTAACCGTAGTCAGCACAGTCCCGCGACCCCACCAGTTACCTGCCCTGGGGTGTCAGTATCTTCTAGTCGGGTTCTTATAGAAAATAATGTATACCTAGTTGTCATTCTCTCGCTTGGAATTTCTCCTAGCGCAATAGAAACCCAACATTCCGGTTTTATTGGGCCATTAATTTAGATGTCGCCTAATTTACACGTTTAACTTGCATATCTTTATACTATTTATATGTTTAACTTACAAGTTGTGAGAGCAATCCCTCGTCGTACACAGGCGCGGGAGTCTCAGGCGCCGCCTCGGGCAGCTGCGTCTCGTCGGGCTGCAGGCCGCGCCCGCGCAGGCAACTCAGATCCATCTGGTAAGCAAACATCCTATTTTCAACATTCTACAATATGCCAGGCTTTTAATGATTTCAAACTGGTGTATTAAACAGTTTAAAAACCTTTTTGACTATACTAATTATTACCTTTTTTTTTCACATCGAAATCACTTAAAACCGTTGGAAAATAAGACGCTAAAGAGACAAGATTGATTACTCAGGCCTCACTTTGCCATATTCAAATTCACTCATACCCACCGGTAAATAAAACTCATCTGAGCAGCCAATATAAAAAATATGCCCAAATGATCTCTTTAAGTAAAATAGACGTATCAGATGAAGGAAAACGCGAATAATAAAAGCCTTAATAGGATCGCTTTGTTCAGGTAATAAGGCTTATTTCCCTTAAGATTCCACAGACTGTACGCAACTCTAACCCAAAACCCGATGTGTACGTACCTCCCAGGGCATATCGACGGCAACATCTAGTTTGGCCGGCGTCCAGTCCTCCTTGATGGTGAACTTCTTCAGCTGGATCAGCAGGTAGTCGGGGAACGTGGCCAGACGGGTGATTCTGAAATGTTACAATCTTCCATGGTTAAGTGTGCAGCGAGGATTGATGGCATACATAAATGAGCCCACTATTGGAGCTATTGCCTTGTGAGGTCCTGAACCTCCTCTAACCCATGAGAACACATAAATCTGGTGATATTGCACACTGATCTTTCTCCAGCTGTATCGGATTGTACTTCTTCGGATTGTGCAATTAAGAAGAAATAGTAGAACATCTGTCACTTTTGCAAATACTACACTTCTGCATCATTGTCTACCATTGGTATATATCTAAATTGGGAACACCCAAATACTCCGAATTATTTTTATTCATATACTTTTTTTTTTACTACAGTGCTTACGTAATACTTGAACAGTCCCATAACCTATTTTCCAATCATGTAGTTACAGTATACTGACTTATGAGCGTTGACTTTCTTGTTGACGGCACTGCTGAAGAACTGCTCAACGGTCTCCTCTTTCATGAAGCTGTCCAGACAGGCCTGGAACGGGATGTGTGGTCGGACGACCTGTGACGGGTCCCTGGAAATACATGTTATATTAAAATATCGCTGTAGTATTTCTCAAAGCTGTGTATTTAGAAAGATGACGAAACGAAACTCTTTTAAATCTATCTATCTAACGCGCTAATCATAAACTACTAGTTCGAATTGAGAAATTATTTTTGTGTCGGCTAGTCCATTTATAAAGGAAGGTTGTATAAGATCACGCTACGACAAATAAGAGCTGAGGTGCGGGTAAAACCGCGGGGAAGAGCTAGTTCCTAATACTTCACGTCGTAGTATAATTTTTTGTGTGTTCTGCCCCATAACCATGCTTTATTCTGTTTTATCTTTGTCAATTATCCTTTTTTTCTTCTTATTTTTTTAACTAAGTTACACTTTCGTGAGTAAACGTATCGTGGGTGTGTTTACAAACATTTTGACTCACACTATATTAATTGCTGTCAACTAGCCTATTCTCTGACATAGTCCCATGGAATAGCTAGCGCCTGATTTGTCATGGATCGAACACAAATATGACTCTGGGCTATTTGAGCGAAGGCGCGAGCCCTACTACTACTGGTACTACTCACAGCCTCTGCCCGGAGGCCTCGGCCTGCGCCCTCCGCTGCTCGTAGTCCGCCAGCTGCTGCGTGTTGGTGGCGGCGTGCAGCGCCACTGGTAGCGGCAGGTGATGTTCAGCGCGGCGCGTGTACCGCACGCCGCCCGACGCCCCGCAGCGAACTCTCTCCTCAACACAGAACCGCAGGCAGTCGGCCGGGTTCGCTTTATGACGGCTGTGGCGCTGGAACGTAAGGCGTTACATGATTTATTTCTTCAATAATACAATATTAGAATTTTCAGCCTGTAAACAAACTTAGCTTGTTTACCTCTTAAGGGGTACTCATAATTTAATAACTCATAGTGGTCATCGTCAAAAGTAAGTTCCTGAAATAGGAGTAATGTTTACATTCTATAAAGGGAAAAAATATTGAATGATGCTGTGACGTCTGACAGGGGAAAAAGGAAGAAGATAACGTGGTGCGTCGACCACAATTCAAATATGACACTGTTCCTTTGGGCCAAGACTATAAGGTAAGTTCCACCCACCTGTAAGAGCGACAGCAGATGCAGGTAGAACTCGTGCGCGTCCTGCTGGCGCTTGCTCATGAACTCGGGGTGGTCCTTGCCCACCAGGTTGCGGTACATGTGCGGCGACACTCCCGCCTGGAACCCTCCCTCCGCGCTCGGGAACGAGTAGCGGCCCGATACCAGGCCTACGCCTAGTTTGGCACTGAAAAAGTATAACAAATATACTCAAACTGAAACGAATATTACAAAACTAACAAATCTTTCTACTTTTTACAACAATGTTGGTTGACTTAGACTAGTCTAACCTGATGCAACCACGAATATCAACATTTTACTTACAGCGACTTCCACAACCCAGTGGCTGGGTTTTAATGTAACGACAAATTGCAGCGGGGCCTAATGCCTTTATGTGCTTTCCCTGCTACGTAGTAACTAGTATCTACAGACGAACCCGGCAAACGCGGTTTCTAAACCTTGAAAATCGACCCGTGCGGCATTTAATGCATTTAAAATAAGACATGGAGTCTAGCAGATAAATTATAGTTATACCATCCAAACTAAGACAGTGTTAGACAATTTCATTACTTTTCAATCCATAGTTGCATTTGTTTTTAGCGTCGATTTGATTGAATGCATAAAAGTAGTAGTAGTTACGTTTGGACATTGAAGTCATTGACAGGGTCCTCCGGGAAGGTGGAGAAGATCTCAGGCGCACCGTCCACGAACCGTCGCACGAAGTCAGGCATGCGGAATATTACCTACACAATTAAAATACCTTTTAGCAAAAATATTACATATATTTACGAATTTTAAGACCAACGCTATGTATTGGCGTTGCGCGGGCATGCGGGCAGCGAGTAATGGGCGACTCGCTGTCCGACCACGGACCATGCCCGGGTCGACGGCGCGTTGTGTTCCACGCGCGCCTCAAAGAGTGTCACCATAGTGACGGGGCCTGTAGAGGGCCAAAGCCTGCCGGGGTCGCGGGACTAACGGATTAACCCACCCTGCCCTGGGTGGGAGGACTCATTTGATGATTTTAACACGATAAAAAAAAATGTATTGGCGTTGCTGTTCATTGTTTACATAAATAATGTACTAAGAGACATGGGCATATTATTATCTGCATTTATTCAGCTTCTCTGGAACCAAAACTACAAATATTTTAACCCTGTATAAATTTGGTGTCGCATAAAATTTGGTAAAACGACAACGATATGGATGGCTGTTAAAATACAATATTTTTGTTTATTGTTGCCAGCGGATTTGCCCGCGTGTAATTTGAAAATTATCCCGCGGGAACGTTATTCTGGAATAAATCATATCCTATTTGATATTCCAGATTATAACCTATCTCTGAGCCAAATTTCATCAAGATCCATTCAATAGTTCTGATGTGATTGTGTAAAAAATATTCATCTAAACTATCAACAAATTATTTTTAAAATATGATCTCTTAAACTGGTTTCCCATTTCTTTGTATCAGTTTGCACAAACCTGCACAACACTGTTGATGTAGCACGTGTTTCCGAGGTTGTTGAGTCCAGTGAGCGCAGGCCCGCACAGCGGCCGCAGCTCGCTGCCTGACTCCTGCAGGGTGTTCCACTCTCCACTGCGCTGGTTCAGCTCCAGCTCCAATTCTACCATTGATTTGTCCGTCTGAAATGGGGAGATATATATTTAAAATCAATTTGTCTTACACTGCTATCATTTTCCGTGTAATTCCGTTCGGGATCCAAGACAGTTAAATTCGTCGTTAAGTGCTCGAGCTTCATAGCCTCGGTTCTTTTCTGGTGGTCGCCACTGTTGGCTCCAACTTTCGGGAGTTCTGTGAGATCTGGCTTTCAGGAGTTGCAGAGGAACACCTTTCGATCCAATTTTGTAAATAAACACTCCAGTGTGTGTTCGGGATCTCATAGACATACCAATCTCGCTCGTGTGTCAGCGAGTTGTATCTTTTTTTGTCAATATATCCAACTAGTTAAGCGGACTGTCTTTTATAAATTAATGTTTAAAAATTGATGATTACCAGCCTAGTTTGAAAAAATTACTTTTAATATCTGCAAAAATCTTCTAAGATAGAACTGTCGTGGCAAAGAAAGCATAGTTGAACAGTACCTTCTGTAACTGCTGCACATTGATACCGAAGTGCTTCAGATGGTCCGCAAGGTACGGATCTTCCACCATATCGTCTTCTGCGTAGGAGAACACGTCTCCCTTGCCGTCTGCTGTGATGGTGCCCAGCTTCACGGCTAACGGGAAGCCCGTCTGACGGTAATGTTCGACCTGTACGTAGAAAATGACGAACATTTAAAGCGTGTGTGAGAGATGAAAATGTATGAGAAAATTGTGTTTTAGAAAGGCAAGATTTTTTTTAAAGATTTTCCCACTCAATCAGTTGCTCCTATATCGTGGGTGTGTTTGCAATATTTCTTCGAATAAATTTTAACTCACATACAGAAACATCTAGACCCGGAATAAGACCCGGAATAACTACTTTTAGATCGTATCAATATTTTTTCCTTGCGGGAATCTATGTAATGTAGTTAATCTATGTAATAGCCTTTAAATGCTCATATACACTCTATCATCGCGATAATTAATAGCATTTCCCATTAGTGTGGCCCTAGCATTACTGAAAATTTTTGAGCAAGAATTTCATTAAATATGGAGGTTTTTTAAAAGTTCGAATGGAATACATAGAAACAAGAACGTTTTTTTTTTATGCAACATGAGTTTGATTGGTTTCTTTAGTCTAGGTCAGGGGTGACGGAGACAAAGTTGACGATAGAGCGAGCTTACCTAAAAGAAGCCTTGTATGCACTCTAATTCTAATTCCTTAACAAACACAATAATACTAACAGCATGATCATTGCCCCCCGATCCGTCGAAGAACCGGCGTCCACACAGCACAGAGCCGTCCGTCAGGTTGAGCCACAGATTGTTCGTGAGGTCGCACTTGTCGCACTTCCACCCTGAAGGCGGGATCTTCACGCCATTGTCCAGCTGCTTCAGGTCTACCGCGTGCCTAGAAAAGAGAGGATTCAAATAAACATTGTGTTGAAATCTATACTAATACAGCGGCTTCGCCAGCTGCAACTCGAAAATTATCCAAACTATCTGTGTACCAAATTGCATGCAAATCCGTTCAGTAATTTTTGAGGTTTTCTGTTGTCCTCACTAAGTTTCCCATTTATAATATTAGTAACACAAAACCCAATGGAATGCTAACGCAGCAGCTTAAGCATTACTACCATTTCTTACTTTGACGATTCAAAAGTCGTAAACTTTCCTAAATCCCAGAATTTCAAACTGATCTGATAGTGAAGTTTTAGTAACACATACGAGTACAAAAGTTAGATACGAATGTATTGAAATAAACTTTTCATTGGTATATTATTATTATTTATAGTATTATGACTCACACAGAGACTTCTCGTTTCTCTCCATCCCAGGTGCCTTGCAGGGCTGCCAGTTCGGCGATCTTGAACGGAGATTCCGCGTCGATAACGGCTTGGACAGCCTTGTTTACCTGCACATAATGCTTTTTCTTTATCGTGGTGAAATCATCAAATGAGTCCTCCCACCATTAGCCATAATTAAAATAATAAAGTGAGTTTGTTTGTTCACACTTTCACCCCTGGGATGGTAAGAGGCCTGTGTATTTCGCACGTTTTCTCCCTATTTTAATAGAGGAAAACGTGAAACGCTAACTAACTAATAATAAATTAAACTTACAACTTCAGGCAGTGCAGTATTGGGCCATGGGTACGTGTGGAAGCCGGGTAGCACCACGACGCTGTAGTTGTCTGTGTACGTGAACTTGGGCTTGCCGCAAGTGGGATCGAAGCCTCCCTCCACGCCGATGGCCAACCGCGTGATCTTCTTCTCTGGACCATCGCCGGTCTGCTCTGGTTCAGGAATCTGGTTAATAATTTTTGAAACAACATTTAGCTGGGTACAATATGTGCCTGAAGATGGACCGCCCAGGTCGGCTCAAGCAGAGGTAGCAAGAGAGAGATGGTTCCATTTCTTATCTGAAATCCTGTCAGTTCCGAAAATTTGAATTATTAAGCACCACATACGCGCCACAAACGGCTAAGATACTATAATATTTTATCTTTAGATACCATATAGCTCGCCATACAATTCAATGGACCATCACACACGACGAAGATAAGATATATTTCATATTTTTGTATCTTAAGATAGAATTGTATGGCGAACTAAATAAAAATACCCATTTTCGGAGTTGGCAGCTTAGTACAAGTTATTTCAAAATGAGTACCTATACATAAGTGGTAGTAATTTATCACCTCACTTCCAAGTGGTAATAATGTATTTTGATGCAGTAAATTATGTATCTTATTATTTTTAGTCTAAACTTACAGGTTTCTTATCCCTCTTGATGTGCAGGAAGACATTGTTGCCTGTTTTCTGGAAGTACTGTTCGACGTAGTTGCGCCCGAAGCCGAGGTAGCTCACCAGGGATACGTAGAGGCCAGTGTCCGATTCCTGGAACAAAATGAAACATTTTCTCTTTTATGATTCTGGGAAAAATTGTAATACTCGCTGAACTCCCGCCCTGCGGCCGTGTGGCTTAGCTTTTTTTATCATTGTAAAAATAATCAAATGAGTCCTGTCAGAGAAGACTGTCAGACTCATATTGATTACTGTGCTGTGTATGGCCAGGCAGACTGTTGTGCTGAATATAATGTTTGATAAGTGTAGCATGTTTTGACCATACTAAGTACAAACACAATCAAGACAAATGGAAAATGACACATGAATGTAGACTAGCTACCATCATAGTATTGCAAATGTTACTATGAACATAAATGTGAAAGTTTTTGAGGATGGATGGATGTTTGGCACACAAAAACTACTGAATGGATTTGGGTAAAAGGAACACAGATGATTTATAACCTGGATATTTCTTTTCCCAGTATGAAATTCCTGTGGGATATTAAGCCAACTTCTTGCAGGCAAAACCACAGGCACAATTTAGTTAAGTATATTTTGTAAAACTTTTCTTTTATGTTAACAACACAACATTAAAAAATGCCCCCATAATTTACATACACTTGATAGCAGTTATCACTTCCATGCAAAAACCTATAGGGGCAGGCAATGTCCCACTCTGCTCACAACACTGGAAGAATAAGTACTGTATTCAATTGACACTAAATAAATAAAAAATGTTTAACTCTGTAGATTTGTACCTCGGAACCTTCCTCATACTTTGTGGTTTTACATTAAGTATGTTTAATTTAAGGAGAATAGTGAAAGAAAATAATGCAAATAATGCGTCCGTGCTCCTATCAGAGAATATCCTTCTCACATGCATTGGAATTGCCTTTATTAGTCGAGCGGTCTACAAACTAAGGCCAATTAATGTGGAAATGGGGGATATGGAAGAAAGATCAGCGGTTATGATGAAGAATGAAGATATCAGCTGTAACTTTACATCATTTCTAATGAGCTACGGTCCTCTTGTTGTGTCCTTAGTGAATAGTTTCCTGAGCTTGGTGATTGACAATTATATGCATTACAAAATGATAGGGGATGTGAAGAAAGACGAAGACGAAAGCACTGTGCGAGAATTGGGGGACAATTTTAGAGTTGAAGCAGGAAGTGCAATTAAAAGGTTCCTTGCCTTTTGGAAAAAGTATTTTAGCTTTATTACTGTTGCCATACAGTGGATTTTACCAGTTCTAATTACACTTTCCATGTACTCAATGGATGTCAAGGAGAGGAATATATCTGTGAGTGATTTACGTAGTTTTGGTGATTCCTGCATGGCTGTCCTAGATGTTAGTAAGAATAACTGTTCCACAATTATTCCTTTGAACCACACTTTTCAGTTACGTACAAACATTCCAAATTATTTCGATATGTATGACAATTATCCAAATAATACAGAAAAGTTTGACTCAATAGTAAATAATGTTTACAAAATCATTGCCAATTTAAAAAATGAAACTCATTATGCTGATATAAATGTGACAACAGCTCCATTATTCAGAACACCTAAAGGAAAGACAGACAATTGTATGAAAATATGTTTTTTAGATAACAAGAACCTACTCATATTCATGTTTGTTATAACTGTTGTGAGTTATTTTGTTCCAATCACTATTTCAACAGTAATATTGACAAAAATACATGTGATGGAACTTAAAAAGCAGAATGTAAAGACTTTTGTCAGTAGAGAACTGTTGTACAATATTTTATTCTGGAGCCCGGTGATGCTTGACACATTTCTAACCCTGATGTTATGTTCCTATTCTATGAATGGAATGAGGACTTCTATTTTGAATGTAATAGCAAATGTGTATCAGGCTGTGAAGAACTTTATGAACACCAAATATTTTACAGATAATACTGTTAGTCCTATCTGAATCAAATTACATTGTAATAAAAATTAATTGTAAGTTGTGATGAGTTGTTGTGGATTTTTAATTTTTCTGATTAAAAACTTTAAAACTGAGACTTATTTCAATTCATAAATGAGCCCTGTTCTGTCTAATAATAATAAAATAGACATCATGACAATACAACATAAACACATCAAGATTGGTTACAACTTAGATTTGACTACAATCATCTGTAAAATAATAATGCATTGAAATACGAACCCACTAAGGTGTTCGTAAAACATGATGTGTGCTTTGGAAAGTTATTTGTTCTAATCATAGTCGAGTAGTTTTCTCATTAATGAAGTGATATTTTTGATATCAGTTTTTTATCTCGGTATCTTCCACCTACACAAACAAGAAATCGAATTCACAGACCACATATTAATATAAATTTATCAATGAACAAAACCCAAAGCCTCTTAGAGAATGGAAGAATATGCCAATTGTAACGTTACAAAGCGAAATCGAGTTGTGTTAATGCCAGTTAACATCGTTTTTTTTCTATAGAAAAATAAATTGTAGGTTATAATAAAAAGTGCAACTCACCGGATTGTCAAAAGAATACACACACTCATCCTTGTAGATCAGTTGCTGCGAGTTGGGTATTTTGATTTTAGGTATGTGAGGCGTTAAAAGGTCTAACGACGCCATGTCGTAGTTATTATTTGAAGAAATTTACTTTATTGTATTTTTTCCCGAACAAGATCAGCGTCACACCAAAAATATACTCGATCTTTAGTGATGTGTGCACTGCTGGTCTACAGTCATAGATTATTTATACACTAGAGAAATTAATCAAGATTCGCCTAAATAGAGTTTCAGAATATTACAGAATGGAAGCTAAGTGCCCATGTGCCCATTTACACAAGCCCTTTTTTTGGGCGTTGTCGTTAAAAAAACGCTGAATTTTGACAAAAAGGTAAATTGAATGACACGGTGGAGCATGCGGTGCAGGACTGCCCCGCTTGGGCAGAGTACCGCCGTGTCCTCACGACGACGATAGGCGGAGACCTCTCGTGCCCGGCATTGGTCGAGGGTCGAGGCCATGCTGCGGGGCGAGACGGAGTGGGAAGCGGTCGCCTCCTTCAGCGAAGCAGTCATGCTCGTGAAGGAGGAGGCGGGCCGCCTGAGGGAGAGGACAGCGTCCTCCCTCCACCCCAGCCGCAGTGGTAGACACCCACGGCGTCGGACGTCGCAAGACGATCTCCGGCCACCGTAGGCGCGGGCATGCGGGCAGCGAGTAATGGGTGACTCGCTGTCCGACCATGGATCATGCCCAGTTCGACGGCGTGTTGTGTTCCACGCGTGCCTCAAAGAGTGTCAGCATAGTGACGGGGCCTGTAGAGGGCCAAAGCCTGCCGGGGTCGCGGGACCAAGGGATTACCGTGACCCCGGTACGTAAAGGGCTATTGAAGGACACCGTGGATTTTAGTCAGTACAAGTCTGACAGTCCCTCCCGCCCTGCCCTGGGTGGGAGGTCTCATTTGATGATTTTACCACGATAAAAAAAAAGGCATCTACTGCTCAGTCCATCCTTTAGGTCTAAATTATCTAGCTTACTAGTGTAGTGCTCCTTGCTCACTGACAACCGACCATAGACTAGACCTGTAGTGAAATTATGGTCTGTGTTAGAGAAACACTGGCTGGAACAGTGACTAGACTGTCAGTCACTGCCAGTCACTGTCAGTCACTGTCAGTCACTGAGCCTCAATCTATTATGGATTCCAGACTGTATGGGTATGGGCTTAAGACCGTTGCTTCTCGTTTCCTTTGTGAAGTACGTGTGAAGGAAATAAATAAGTCTAAAATTATTATTCGGCAGTAAATTAAGAATTCATAAATATAAATCATCGACCACAGTGATACGGTCGATGATATAAATATTTATGAAATAAATAACTAGGACTGCACGACATTGACAGATTGACAGGGACTGCTGACACTGACATTAAGTGAGTGCCCAGAAACATGTCATTTTTTTTTTTATTAGCCTAGTTTGTGTCCCACTTCTGGGCAAAAGCTTATAAATATCATTGTCATTATAGATATAATTTATTTTAAGAAGCTAAAAATACATAAATATAAAAATACTAAATTAAAATAAAACTAAACATACTAGAGCATCGAAAAATTCATCCTCAACGCTGTCAGCTGGTAATGTTATGTGTCATTATTAAATGTTTATAAACTTTCATGAAAAGTTTTGAACTTTAACGTACTGTGTTAAAGGTCAAATTACTGTGGTGCGTCAATACATGTCTTATCAGAGTCTGTCAAAATATTATAAAACAAAGTTCAAAGTTCGCCATATTTCTCGTTTTTGTTTAAAAATCTTCAATTTCAATGTCTTTAAAATTGTATTGTGATCTTATGTCGCAGCCCTCAAGGGCTCTGTACATATTATTGAAATCAATAAAATGTGATTTTGTGCCAGTATTCGTCAATTTACGTGGAGGTAAGTTTTGATCAAATTAACATCATCATTATCATTTTGTAACTGTTTAATTCGGTTTAGCCAGCGTTACTTGTTCCCATACTTAGAATTGCTACATATTGTAATATTAACAACTTGAATTTGTGTCTGAATTTTGTACTTACTTTTTCCTTTAAATTTTTTAAGGCCCTTGCAGAGTAGGCCATCGTCATCTGCAAGATCTTTCAAAAACTTGATGTTATGGTCACCACCACTGATAATTCATTTTATTAATTGTGATCCCATGAAATTTTATACAGGACACATGAAAATCAGTTAGCCATCAATAGATCTGTTCAATATTGGTAAAAATCAGACCAATATAAATTAAATTTTTGCTTTGGCTATGTTACTAATCAACTTTTTTCTATTTTTCAGGTGAACACTATTCTGAGGAGTTTACTGCAATAAATAGACTTCAGAAGGTTCCAGTGATCAATCATAATGGATTCATTTTAACTGAAAGGTATGTCTTAATATTGTCTATAATTACATAATTATGATGCATAACTTATTAGATATATGAATTTATCAAAAACAATCAACCAAATGTTCATTAGAATTACATTCAGCTTAATAGTTTTAAGCTTTAGGCCTAGACGATAAGATTTTTTCTTATCCTAATCACATCCCTATAGTATGTTCCCATCGGATAAGATTTGACCACTACACGGTAAAGCAATTATTTTTTTTTGTTTTTCAGTGTTGCCATCCTGAAGTATTTATCCAGAGAGAATATAATACCAGAGAGTTTATACCCTAAAGAATCAAAAGCACAAGCTCGGCTTGAAGAGTTTTTGGAGTGGCAACATGCTGGACTCCGATTACACTGTGCTATGTACTTTAGGGTCAAAGTAAGTATCTAAGATACTTGTATACTTAAATGCTTTTTTCACTAACCAGATGAAATTAGCTAAAATGCCTAAATAAAAGTTATATAGATGAAAATAATAATAGTATAATCTATAATTGTCTGTTACAGTATTTAAATCCAATAGTGTTTGGCACGAAAACGGATCATAAAACTTTGGCAGGATACCACAGTCGTATGGAGACTGCACTCAATGATTTTGACACTAAATGGCTGGGCAGAGGCACAGAATTTATTATTGGCAACAGTCCCACGGTTGCTGACTTGTTGGCGGCTTGTGAATTGGAACAACCTCGTAAGTCTAGCATTTTTTTAAATAATGTTGCCCTACTCTAGGAATTTTTCCTGTATTGCGAGAGCATTTAGAAACATTTAAACCCACATACACAAACAGCCAGACCTGAAATAACTACTGGCAACCATAGAAATATTTGTTCCGTGCGGGAATCAAACCCGGGACAAGGACTGCCGTATTTGCATACTAGTTTCCTTAGAGAAATGATTTAATGGCTTTGTAGTATAAAATAAAAAAAGTATTGTTTGTGATTGCTTTTGATTTTTATGGCTATCTCACTTGCAATAGTCATGAAAGATCATGTATAAATAGTTTAAAACAATTATTACACACATAAATATGAAATCTAAGGCCCTTATTTATAAAACAATCTTATTCTTAGCTCAACCTTAGCAGAGTTACGCTTCATCTAAAATGAACCATAATAGTAAAAAGTTGAGTGGCATATTCCTAGTTCCTACAAACGACTGCGACTAAGCTTATCATATGAATAAGAACACTAATCTGAAGCCATTAAGGTTCACTATATAGGTTTGACTGTTGACTCGAGTCAAATTCCTAGGTCGGGCGAAGTGTTATTAGAATTTCCATCAGGAATTTCTCTGTAGCAGTCAGCTCTTAATGACATGGGAATAAATTATAATTTAAATATCTCTTTTGTTTTTTTAGGAATGACTGGTTATGATCCAAGCGCGAAATTCAACAACATTGCGGTATGGTGGAAGAAAGTTCGGGAACACTTCAATCCGATTTACGACGAGGGACACGTCATAGTAAATAAAATCATTAAGAAAAACCAGAAAGTAGCTTCTAAGATTTAAGATGAGGTTTTAGCAGTTATACATCATAAAGCATTTTATGATGTATAACTGCTATCACTACATAGTATAAAACTAAGTAGCTTCCCGCTGTCTGTCTGTCCCTATGTATGCTTAAATCTTTAAAACTATGCTACCGATTTTGAGACAGTTTTTTTTAATAGATAGAGTGATTCAAGAGAAAGGTTTATAATGTATATCACATGCATAATATAGTAGAGATTAAACCCGTGCGGAGCCGAGGCGGATCGCTAGTTAAATATAAAGTTTTTTTACATAATATATTTTAATAGATAGTACAGTTAGGTATTTTATTACATATTTTTACAAATAAATAATGATTTATTTGTATGGCACAAAGTGCATTTAAGGTGACAGCTTTATATTATGGTGCATATTAATGTATTTTTATAGTGGATTTGGAGGTATTTTGAGATTGTTATTGTACAGAATGGAATTAAATTACTTTAGATATGAGATCTTATTTTAATTTTGAAATTTTCCCTTGTGTCTTGTCTGGTGGTGCAGTTCCGATAAGTTTTGTTTTTTTTTCCATTTCATTTCTCGAGCAGACACACTACAGTTACGATGGATAGACGGAAGGATAATAATGGCGAAGATTAAATAAGTTGAAATTGGCTGGGGTTGTGCTCCGTCTTTCGTCAGGCTGACAGTCCGCTCAACCCAGTGCCAAAAGACTCATTTGCTATTTACCAACATAAAAAAAAATAAAAAATTCTGAAAATTACGCTTTAAGTACAGTGCCATCTATCGAACAACGACGAAGTTTGCTGGAAACTGCGGTAAGGGTCAGCTCAGACAGAGACGTGACGCTGCGCGCTCATTTTAATAGAACTACTCAAAATCGAACTCTATCTCCTACACGAAAAGATACACCTTTCGCAACGCAGCGCGGCGCCGCGCTGCATTTTAATAGCGATTCAAAATCTAACTTTATTTACTACATGAAAAGATACACATTTGCAGTATCGTTGTGTCACGTCGTGGCGCGTCGCGTCTCGGTTTGAACTGACCGGTAAAGGAAGCGTCGAGTGTCTTGCCAAAGTTATCTTGAATGAAAAGTAAGATCGTCGTTCTGTGGCAACTTTAGTACCATCTTGCAGTAGATATAGCATGGAATTAAATGACTGCCTAGTAATAAACTCAAAAGTGTGCCATCTATTGTCTGTATTCTTCCTTTATTTTAAAGCAACAAGATAGATGTCGCTACAAGTTCTCTTATGAGGAATTTGATGTTGTTTTGCATAATTATATTTCCCACAGGACAAGATCTTTTTCTATTTTCCCATTGTGTACTTTTTCTTTGCACTTACTTTTATAGTTTGCGAATATACTCCAACATTTTATATATTCAACAGTTATCAGTTTATCTGTATCACTATTAGTAACATTACATACAATGCTACACTGTAGAGGGATGTCACTGCACACCCGTTTTGTCTCTTAGGCCGGGCGCTGCCTGCCGGGGTCGCAGGAGCCTGCCGGGGTCGCGCGCCTAACGAGCTACCGTGACCCGGAACGTAAAGGTCTATTGAAGGACACCGTCGATTTTAGTCAGTACAATTCTGGCAGTCCCTCCTGCCCTGCCCTGGGTGGGAGGACTCATTTCATGACTTTACCACGTTAAAAAAAAAGCTCGGGCGCTGATTGTGACTCTCACCATGTCCATTGCTATTAAGATAACCGGCCGCTAAGAACTATTTGTCACTATATTTTGTCATGGAATTTGGCTGGGTGACAAAAAGTCACCAGTGAGCGGCTAGCCTTTTTTTTTTTTTTTTTTTTTTTGCGTGGTAAAATCATCAAATGAGTCCTCCCACCCAGGGCAGGGCGGGAGGGACTGTCAGACTTGTACTGACTAAAATCCACGGTGTCCTTCACGAGCCCTTTACGTACCGGGGTTACGGTGATGGGTAAGTCCCGCGACCCCGGCAGGCTCTGGCCCTCTACAGGCCCCGTCAATGTGCTGACACTCCTTGAGGCGCGCGTGGAACACAACGCGCCGTCGACCCGGGCATGGTCCATGGTCGGACAGCAAGTCGCCCATTACTCGCTGCCCGCATGCCCGCGCCTACGGTGGCCGGAGATCGTCCTGTGACGTCCGACGCCGTGGGCGTCTACCACTGCGGCTGGGATGGAGGGAGGACGCTGTCCTCTCCCTCAGGCGGCCCGCCTCCTCCTTCACGAGCATGACTGCTTCGCAGAAGGAGGCGACCGCTTCCCACTCCGTCTCGCCCCGCAGCATGGCCTCGACCAATGCCGGGCGCGAGAGGTCTCCGCCTATCGCCGTCGTGAGGACACGGCGGTGCTCTGCCCAAGCGGGGCAGTCCTGCACCGTATGCTCCACCGTGTCCTCCGGACGATCCTCGCAGTGGTGACACCCAGGCGTTTCTTCCCTCCCTATCAGACACAGGAACCTCCCGAAACTTCCGTGTCCGGTGAGGACCTGCGTCATGCGGAAGGTAAGGACGCCGTGACGCCTATCCAGCCACTCCTCAAAGAGGGGTCTTACCGCCGCGATTGCGGCGTGCCCGGAGCGGCTAGCCTAATAGTGCTTTCCACCAGAGATGTGCTGTGTAGCTATGCTGCGAGAATGTAAAAGCTGAGCTGCAAAACTATGTGACCGTTTCCACTGATGCTACGCTATGTAGCAGTGTGAGTAAGATTCACCATTTTGTGATTGGGCGTTAATGCCATGAAAATCTAAATGATTACTGCTGAGACACGATAGTTATTTTTTTATCGTGGTAAAATCATCAAATGAGTCCTCCAACCCAGGGCAAAGTGGGAGGGACTGTCAGACTCGTACTGACTAAAATCCACGGTGTCCTTCAATAGCCCTTTACGTTCCGGGGTCACGGTAATTCGCACAGTCCCGCGACCCCGGCAGGCTTTGGCCCTCTAGCCCCCCTCTAGAGGGCCCCGTCAAGATACGATAGATGGCAATATTACATACGAGACTAATGAAATTCGGAAAGAGGTGTTGAGGTATATGACCAAAGTGAGAGTAGATCGTTATGCAAAACTGTAGCAAGCTGAAGTGCGTTAGTCATGTCTGTCGTAACGTAGTTTACGTAGTGTGGGGCTAGAGCGCCCTCCGACAAGATGAACTGATGACTTGAAGAAGGTAGCTGGCAGTGAATAGATGAAAAAAGCGGGAGATCGTGCGCTGTGTCGCTCCATAACAGAGGCCTATGTCCATCAGTGCACGGTAATATGCTGAAACGATGTGTTAATATAAGTTTTAAACAACACGCGCGTAATTTAAAACTTATATTAACACATCGTTTCATTAAAAATTAATTTCATTAAAGTCTGCCCAACTAATATTGCGGGAAAGAGTAAAAAACATCCATCCATGCAGAAATCTAAACATTCGCATTTATAATATTAGTCAGGTTGCATTACCAACTCTACTACCTAATAGTACCTATTTCCGAGGTTATTTGTGGTAATTTATGATCTGAGTAAAACTTTTAATTTATTTTTGTAGATCTGCAAATCATCATTATTGAATGCTATAGGTTATAAAAGCATTCATTTAATGTCTTAAGACCGGTTTAGTTCAATAATATTAGTTACCTAGCCTACTTTAGGTTTGTAACATGCCTAATTGAGATACTCGTATAATTAAGTAGTTCAAAACTTGACATTGATTAAAATACAATAACCATATTAAGATAGATATCTCGTATTAATAACAAATATCGGCATTTGTTTTCGCCGCCGACGGACGCGCCAGCCGGCGCGGCGTTGTATTGCTATCGGGATTACAGAGAAAAAAAATGTAACCGCCTTTATTTATTTTTTTGCCACCGACTTCCGAAAGAAAAGTTATTTTGTAGGTTATTTTACCCTTTTTTGTGATTTTTTTTGAAGGCGGTTACATATTTTTTTTAAGTTTTTTCTTTCTAGTTTAAATATTCAACCCAAATTCTTGTCAAAGACATAATTTTCTTGTGCACTAGAATTTTGTGATCCGTAGCACTGGTAATAACATCGCTCATATACACAATACGCTAATAAAATTCCCTATCTTAAAAAGTACAGAACCGATTTTGATGAAACTTGCAGTATTCCCTATGTTGAACGATACCTAGTACAACAAAAAAAGTTCGGAGATATGCGAACGATGAATCAGTCGATGCCCACTCCTTACTGTTAAGGAGTTGTACCTTCCATCATCAGCTCAGCTACATGAGATGATGATTAATATACTTGTACTTAAATTACTTCATAAGATTTGCGAAAAACGACGTGTTGCCCCATAAAATTTGAGGGTTCCCCTCGATTTCTCTAGGATCCAATCATCAGATCCTGACTTGGTGACTATGGGACCACTTCAGAAGTATTTCCTTTCGAAAAATCAATTTTGAAAATCGGTCCACAATTGGCGGATTAATCGCGTAACAAACACACAAAAAAACATACTATCGGATTGATAAACTTTTACTTTTTTGAAGTCGGCTGAAAAACAGAATAACCTACGATATTATTGGACATGTCTTTTTACAAGCATGTATAGCTCATAATCTGGACTGTCTTCAAGGCATACAAAAGTGATAATAATGTAAAAAAAATTACGTATTTCTACAAAGACTCAAGAGAATCGACACTGATTTTATGGTAGCTTTTGATAGAATTTTCTTTCTTTTTTTTAAAACTGGCAATTCTACTTGGGTATCAGGCACCTAACTATCGTTATTGATTGTAGAATGTCAGTTTATGTCTGTGCTTTCTGGTCAGAGGGCATAGACCAAAAAGAAAATTTAACGAAGTTTTCAGAAATGCCCTGGGCGTAGAGGCCGCGCTAGAACCAGGCTGCCATGAATAACATGTTTCACGATTTTTAGCAATGACGAACTGAGTGTTATGAAAAAAGAGTTGTTGGACACTGCATCAGTTAGTTATAACGTGTAGTAGCATTAGTCGCACGTTCCTCAGCTGTATGAAAACGACGTTTTGACATAATTAACTGGCATGGTTAAGTAAGATTGGAATTTGTAGCGATGTTGAAGAATTCTTAATTAAACATACAGTTATCTTGTGCTATTTTGTCTGTATGTTATTTCCTTCATAACTATGTATTCTGTCAGTACACAAATAATAATCAATAAAATTGGGCTGCATGATTTAATTAATTAAATCTTTGTTAAATTTCAGAATAACTTAATTATTCGTATATGCATTTGAAGTTAGTACCTATAAGTTTTAATCCCTCTAGATATATATATAAATTGTGAATATATAGGCTAGTGGAGAGATATATGTCCTATATATATAAATTATAAGTATATAGGCCCCACAAGGGGGATGTAACTCTGTAAGAGCACACAACTCGGTTTTCAGCATTCAAAACCTTATGTGCATCACCATTGAGTATATAATGTTTAGTGGCGTAAAAATAATCTCGTAGACAAAGGGTTGGTGGGTGTAGCGCGCGCAGCGCTCACTGATTGGTCGAGGAAATTAGGGGCAGTGGCTTCCAACCCCCTCGTCCTCTGGGCACTATAAAAGCTCATCCAGACCTCAATTTTCGCCAGTCTTCGACTACCCACGATTCTCGTTAACAACTAAAATCTCTGAACTGCTCCCAAAGTCTGGTCTCGCAAAACTTATATCTGTCATTCCGTTTCTCAAATTGGTCAAATAAATAACTAAAACCAGTTGAAAGTGTTCGCGTTATTTTGTTTAGTAAGTTTAAAATCCGTTTTAAAATAAGTCATCGTTGATTATGTTGAATTCAAAAATCATTTCTTTGTGCACAAGACTCATAAACATAACAGTAAATTTAAGAATCCGTCGCGAAATTAAGAACCGTAATAGGCTTATTCGAAAATACAAAAACCTTTATAGAACATCGTGGCAAAAATATAGTATTGGACTTAAGCGCAAAGAAAAAGTTCTGAATCGTAGGATTAGGAAAGATATCAAAAATAATAACTGGCTAATTCGAAAGTACTTCAAGCGGGTAAAGTTGCAGAAGAAGAAGCAGCGAAGCAGCGACATAGTGAAGCAAATGTAAGTTATTTAACAATTTTTTATTCCTTAGTTTACTTGGCAATTGCGCGGTAGTGGAGGGAAATACTCTGCGCTACGGGTTCGAATCCCGGGCTAAACTAAGATTATTTTTTTCCTGACAGATAGTTACATAATAACAGTGTGTGTGAGGTCTAGGAAGGAGTTGACTGCCGAGATGACGAGTAAAGGTGAAATGTAGAAGAAGAACTCATTCGATAAAAGCAGCACAGTTTCAATATTTTTTTCTATTGTTTCAGGCAAAAACTGAATTTAAATAAAACCTCTAAAAATCGTGACGCTAATAACAACTCATGCTAGATTTAAATTAGATGGGAATTTAGTAGTTCGTAGATTTTATTAAAAACAAATAGTGTAAAATGTAAAAAAAAAAAAACATTCTCTTTGAAAAATACCTCTATGGATGTAGTACTTCGGTCCTAACATATTAATAATAAATTAATATCAAATTTGCCGTTCACCTTGTTACTATAATTATCTGTTACCTGAATCACTAAGAGACAGTTCCCATACGAATGGCAGTTCGATTCTCAGTCAGTATTAAAAATAAATTGGACATTGATGAGATTGCGAGTGCGACATGAATCAGAATGTATGAAAGTACAAAAATGGACACTCGGGGCCTTGATTCCATTAATTTAAACGGCTACAAAGTCTACTAACTTGCTTATCGATTGTGTGTTTTTTAAAGTTGAAAAATATTTCTAACAAAGACATTTTTCATTTTTTTTTGGAACCGAGCGAACGAATTTGTAATTCTATTTTATTTTTAAAGTGCCATTACTCGCTTGTTTGCGGTTGCAATTTTGGAGCTTAAACTTTTTAATCCGGGACCTCTTCGGTTTCTTCTTTTGCAAGTAGGTGCAAGGAAAAAAATATAACATTGTAAAAATATCGCACACTTATAATTTTTGTTTTTCGAAATATAAATTACGATTTTCAAATGTACAATTTTTAGCTTGCATCTTTTGCGCCAGTTTAAATAAATAGAGCAGTTCGTTGACCATAATTATTTTGCTCTTGTAGACCTCTGACAAAAAATTTGGAACTTTTGATAAATTATATCACTGTGTAGAGAGGCAACCGATATACAGGGTGAATTTTCCTACTGGGCGATATATATCGAAAAATTAAAAAAAAAGTCATTGGATTTTAGAAAGCTCTACAATCTTGGCCAGAAATCGAACCTGCTGATTTTGAAAAAAAACACTCTCTGTGTCATTACATCATTCGATAGTCTCGCTAATAAGAATCAAATTCTGGCAAGTAATGAAATAAACTTAAGGAAAACGTCTAATTAAAAAAAACTGATCCAACTTCAAGGCAATGACTGAATTCGAAACATGAGTTAAATATAACCACACATTACTAGTACACGTAGTATATGTATAGTCTAGTGGTCGCAAGCCCAACCACTGAGCAAGAGGTTCTGGGTTCGATTCCGAGGTCTGCCTGGTGTGATGTTCTGTTGAAAATAATATACCAAATTTTAACGTTATCTATCAATGACACTCGATCGATCGGCTTAAACGTTCAAATGTGTAGTATGAAGGCCCCTAATGTCCATAGGCGATGACCACCACCAGGTCGCCATTTTCATTATTTCATCTAATTCTTAGTTATTTTTACTTGAAAATCGAAGTAAATCAAAGGTTTTAAATTAAATTGGAAATTAAAAAGACCACAGATATAATGATGAAAGAAAAAAAAAACTGTTTAAAAAAGGAGCACAAACTATATTCCTAATATCTTGAACTAACCTAACTTCCCAATTCCTCAAGAGACTATTCGTTGCTGGGCACTAATTAATTGCTGTATCTAACACGGAGAAGTGTCTTGAACCATTGCCTTTTTACACTTTTCCATCACTATCAAGTCTTCGAAATTGTCTAAGCCAGAATGAGCCAAGACAACGGCATGGCCGAGGGAAAGAAAATGCTGGATTTTTTAAAAGAAAAAGGCATCAATAATCTTACCGAGCTAAAAGATCGCTTTAAGAATCGATCAAATACGGCGTACGGAACACTAGCTGAAATACTAGTTCAAACACCAGTTGAAACACTAGTTGAAACACAAGTTGAAACACAAGATGAAATACAAGTTCAAACAGAAGTTCAAGTACAAGTTGAAATACAAGTTGAAACACAATTTGAAACACAATTTGAAACACAGTTTGAAACACAAGCTGAAACTCAAGCTGAAACACAAGCTGAAACTCAAGCTGAAACACAAGCTGAAACTCAAGCTGAAACACGAGCTGAAACTGAAGTTAGAACACAGGTTGAAACATTAAACGAAACACCAGAGGTGCTTTTTGTCAAAAAAATTGAACCACCATCAGTGTTAAGCCCGGAAAAGCTTAACATGCTAATAGAGGCTAGTATGAGGAATAAAGAACAAATTTTAGGCGGTTTACCTTTAAAAAGTGCAGAAATTTCGAATCCTACTCCAGTTACTCAAAAGAGTACTAAGAAGTGTGTAAATCATGATTCAGGTCGATCTACACTGAATGCTTGGGCGACTGTTTCAAAGAATAACGCCAGTGATGATTTTAGTCACACTATCCTGACCGATTGGCTAACTGCATCAAAGAATGTCATCAGTGATGGTTCTGGTCAGTCTGCCCTGAATGCTATGCCAACTGTTCAAAAGAATAGCTCCAGTGAAAATTTAGGTCGCTCTACCTGTAATACTTGGCTCAATATTTCAAAGAACAGCTCCAGTGATGATTCAAGTCGCTCTGCTCTAACCAGTTGGTCAACTGTTCCAAAGAATAGCGCTAGTGATGATTCTGGTTGTCCTTTACTGAATGTTTGGACAACAGTTGCAAAAACCAGTGATGATTCTGGTCGCTATGCGATAAATCCTCAGCAGGCAATGCATAAGAGAAATGACGCCATTGATCATTCTGGTCGCCTTGCCATGAGTGCTCGGCCAGTTCCACCACAGCATGCTTTCGGCAAGTATGTTCCTACCTACCGTTCCATGAGTGCTCGGCCATTTATTCAACAGACTGGCGGAGGCATTTACGACCCTGACCGTTATGCTCTCAATGCTCGGCCAGGAGTTCAACAAACAGGCGTTGATGATAATCCTAGCCACCGTATTGTGAATACTGGCAGCACACCAGCGAAAAAAATCACATCACTACCGATGAGGTTCGTATGTGTCGTTACCATCAATTTATATTGAGTGTTTATTGTAATACTAGCTTCCGCCCGCGACTCCGTCCGCGCGGATGTCGGTCTTCGCGTGGATGGTTTATTTCCCCATTTTGAGTAACTCTGACAATGACAACTTATAAATATTACGGCGCTGAATCCACTGCGGGTGATGCAACGTGTGTTCGCGGTTCTACAGAACAACGTCTATGAATAAAACTGAAAAATAAGATTTTTTTTCTACGTATTTTTCCAGGATAAAAAGTATCCTATTTTATGCCTAGGATAATAAGGAATAATTATCCCAAGTTTCATCGAAATCGAACCGTTAGTTTTCACGTGATGCCTGCACAAACAGACAGACAGACAAAAATTTTTTTCATTAAATATTTGGGTTTGGTATCGATCCAGCAACACCCCCCGCTATTTATTTTTTCAATATTTTCAATGTACAGAATTGACCCTTCTACAGATTTATTATATGTATAGATTAGGATAATAAATTTAGGTACACGTCTCGGTTCACTATATAATCTCATATGTTTTCAGATACCGACATAAAAATACCTATCAACATCAGAAAGAACCAAGATATCAACCAAATTTTCGTGTGAGGAACCAACAAATTCGGCAAAACAACATAAATCAGGAAAATAAAAGCACGACGCAATTGGGCGGCGGTATTTGTTTAGAGCCAAAATGTCTCACACATAACTTCCGCGGTCATAGTCAAAGCATACTCGAAGGGGTTGGACAGAATATAGGCAGTGGCCACAGTAACCACACACATAACAGAGGTTCCAATATTGCTAGTAGTTGGAACATCGCCAATGGTTATAACAATGTCAATGGTTATGAAAATGCCAATGGTTATAATAATGTCAATAGTTATAGTAATGTCAATAATGGTTACAATACTGTCAATGGTTATAATAACACCAACGGGTATAATAATATTGTCAGTGGTTGCAATAATACCAGTAGTTACAGCAGTACCCCGAGCTATGTGCTGAGTGGCTATACAAACCCCGGCTATAACAATCCTTCTGCGTACCCCTCTGCTGCTGGTTACAAAAATGCTACTGTGCATAATGATTGCACTGGCTACATCGGTGCCACAAGTCAAAACAATTTTGCTGGTTATAACAATGGTCTTATCAACCCAATGGTCAACACGATTCCGGCATCGCAGCATATAGCATCGACGCCAGCTTACAACGCAGTACCGCAGCAACAGTGGTCATCAGCAACTGCCAATTCCCAATTTGAGATGGCCCCCCAGGCAACCCAACAACCTTGCAGTCACTACCTGGTTAGTAACCGGCTCATATTTGATCCAAACTGAAGAGTCAAGGTTAGTTATAAAAACTGCGGGATCGGGATGAACGAGTTTCTTCGTTAAATACGAAAGATTAGAATTTTAAAGTTTTTATAAAGCCAGTTTGATCAAAAAGTCGATGTTAAAGATTTCTAAAGCTTAACTTGATTACCGACGCCCGCAATAAAAAGTAGAATATAAGAATGTATTTTCCTGATATTACTGATATTTGGCACGAAGTTTGCTAACCAAGATGTCGACCCCATGCCTAGCTGTCCAGTTGCTGATAATAATTACTCTCTTTACTGTCAAGGTACGTATAAAACAGTTCCTACCCGTGCCTTACCCATATTTTTTTCGATTAATAATCTGGCTAACATAATAAAACATCTAGCGAAAATACCTAATGCTTTTATAGGATGGAAACAAATAAGAAAATGTTTTTAGGTCCCTTCAATATACGCCATAACTTCTACTATATCTCGAATAAACAAGGATCATTAAAAGAAAAAGAAGAGATCTGCGCGATTTACTCCGCGGCGCGGTCCGAATCCTTCGTGACGCAGACTAAAGACCCTCGAATCCGACCTTATTTTTTTTTATCAAGACACAAAATAAACTTAATTTACTTCTAGGTATCCACATCATCCACGAAACTCCTGGTCAATGGTCGACTGGAGTTCTACTCTCAAGAATCAAGAACAATCTTCGGGTGTTACGCAGATTGTTCGTGGAACTCCACATTGGTCTCGGAGGTATTTAAATACTATAGTAAAGATGATTGTATTCAAGCTTTAAGTCTTAAGTAACGTTCTTATACGATATTATCTACATTACTAGTCTTGTAAGGCGCAATTTTCGCTTCAAAAGCTCCTTAAGGACTTATACATTTGTCATCTTCTTAAGCTAACAATCCAAATGATTGATGAATGATTTGGATTGTTAGCTTAAGAAGATGACAAATGATTTGTCTGTCGGAAATCTCTTATCGTGGATATGCGACTGTGGTTTTTGTGTATATAATTACATGTGTCTAATTAGATTGTAAATAATTATGTATTAAGTAATAATTAGTATAATATACTACTGTCCATAATGTAACCTTCATACAAAATCAGGATCTCCAACGCTTGTTAAAGTCACCTTAGTCTGTATAAAACGTCTACAGTTTATGGCTACCAAACCGTTAAATTGTCGTTTCATTGTCGCGTTACAGATTGTCGTAAATTATTTAATCTTAAGCCTCTTTTCAAACCAAAGAGCAAAAACTATAGAACGCTGTCTATTCTGCTACGATCTTTATACTCCTTTCGTCTTGCCTACGTTCATACTTCTGATATTACGCCGGAGAAGTCTGTCAACTTCTTTAAGTTGTAAGATCACTTCACTTAGAAACGCTGATTATGCATGGATGCAAAACGTAGGTAAGGATAAAATAAAGGTCGCTGTACTGTCTCATCAGGTAAGAGCTATTGAAGGATTACCACGATAAAAAATAATTTCGATTTAATGAGTATAAAACTTAAAAGGTTATTTAAAAGATGAATGATATAACAATGGTATTGTAATAATATTCTCATTGTAAAAGAGTGTCCATGAAGCTTCTTGCCCATTCTTCTCCATTGAGATCTATGACTTGGAAAGGCTTAGTTATGTCTAGTGACTGGGACTGCAGCACCATATTTTTACAGTATTCTTATTTCATTTTTGTTTTTTTGACAATTCAAAAGTTTCTTAACTGACCTATTTGAGATAATTCTTTGATTTTGTTCCGTGTGGTGTCCGGACACAAAGAATAGCACCAACCCATATCATCCTGTGGGTGTCGTAAGAGGCGACTAAGGGATACAACAGAGGATGGGCAGCAGCGTCCTCTGATTAAAATAAATCATCACAACAAAAAAAAAAACAACAAAACTTTTTATGTAATATAATGTAAAATGTCAGTCATTTTTATAAAAATATAAGCTTTGCAGCTCAAAATTTCAGCCAAAAGTTTTTAATACATCTTAATAATGATGGTCCATGACGTCTTAAAGCAAGAATGGTTCCATTGTGGGAAAGAGACAGAGCTATACAACTCGTCTAGTGCCATCTCGTCCCCACCAACTACACTCGCTTTTTAACGTCATCGTAGGCCACCAGAATGTAGATGTCAGCTCAGTCATGGATCTAACAATTCTACTGCGATTGCAATACAACAATAACAACATCTGTTCGTCTCGTCTCTTTTGTTCCATTTTCTCCAGTTTTAAAGAAAAATCGTCTCCTTTTTACTCTTACTTTACTTTTTCCTCAATAGAATTTTCGACCATTAGTATAAGGTTCGCTTGCAACATTAATCCCGAAATCAGATTGTGTATTTTCAACTCGTGCCCTTCGCACGCGCGTCCAGTCGCGGATACGCGCGTTAATTACCACTCGCACAAGCGCTGACTTGCTTATAGGCTGAATAAGCTCATATAAACACGAGCCGTAATTACCGTTCGATTGTACACGCTGGAATATTTAAACGCGTGTACACTCGTTCAGTTTTTCGAAGCGTTCAATTTGGCCAGCATGTAAACTTATTAGCCGACACGAAAAGAGCTTTTAAAACGCTAATCCTAAAAGTTACTCTTACACACACCACAGCACACACAGGAATAGAAAGCTGTCCTTGTCTATCTTTTGAAGATGACAGAGACGGAACGACCATTCAAAAATAATAGGCGCTAAATACATTTAGGGATTAGTTGTGCACGCGAATGTGTAAAAAACATTTTTTTTTTGAATTGTAGATTTTAGCCTGAATTATGATTTCGCAAAATTTTTAAAATGGGAAGGAAAAGAGCTTTAAAGTTGGAGTAGAGTTTAGATTTACTATATGTTAGCGTCATTTAAGTTTGTCCCTAATATAATCGTTTAGGAGGTTCATGTATAAAATCATATAGATAAATAATTCCATCAACTTGTCGTTTAACATTTAAGGCGCGTTTCCATTTGGCAAGTCTTGCATTCTTGCATTGTTATGTCTTACAGTTTGAACTTTCCAATTTATGCAACTTTTTGCATACATTGGAAAGTTCAAACTACCTACTTGTAACTTGTGTGCAGGTTTGTTCAAGTTGCAACTTGTATATAGGCAACTTGTATAATGTAAACGCGACCTTAAGGTAGGTGCATTCATGGGTAAAGGTACATTTATGGATATCATCATCTAATCTTAAGATATAAATGTCGAGGCTCGGATAGAAACAGGTCTCCAAGCTGAAATGTGATGCTTGTAAAAGTAGGTACTCAAGAAAACCATTACAATGGAATTTCTTGATGTGCAGTAGTGTTCTTACACTTTCTTGCTTTTAACGTAGACGTTGCTTTTTTATTTCATTTAAAATATAACGGCTTATCCCTAGATAATAAAAATAATGTGTATAAGTTAGCAACAAAAAAATAGATAAAACCAAAAAAAAATAGTTTAGTCATTCGTTTTAAGGTAGATATATTTTTTTTAGTATAGAATAATTAAAATGTAAATAGCTAAAATAAATTACAAAATTAGGTAAATAAAAAAAAAAAAACAAAAATAAAAAAAAAAACAACAAAAAAAACGTTTTATATTTTAGTTATAAAGAACTTAGTCATTTATTAGATTTAAATAAAAATGAACATAAGTAAAATAAAAACTTAGTTATTCAGTTCCAATTTAGTACTTACTAATTAATTTCAACTAAATCATAAATAGAATGGCTTACATTAATTACAATATATAAGTGGACAAAAAAACAAAAGGGACAAAAAAAAAAATATTATGAAGACAATTTTAAAATTAGTACATGAATTTGAATTTCTCGGCTCCAATTTACCTAATAGCCGTTTGCTTTAACTTTAAAGTAATGAACATTATAAAGAGAACGGCTACAGTCAATTACATTAATTAAGTAGTTAAATATTTAGTACGTAATATCAATAGATTTTTAAATTTAAAATGATAAATAAAAATCAGAAAATACCAAAAAAAGTGTAGTAGGTATAAATAAGTATAGTTTAGTTAGAGTTTAGTTAGAGTAATTCGTTGAGAAGGTTCTGACCCTTAGCAGCACTAATAATTCAGGGAAAATTGGATTTAAGACATGTTAAAAATAGAAGACACATGAAAAAGCAGTCCTATTCTTGGTAGTTGGTACATGCAATCGACTTGTGAGTGTGTTGTGAGTACCCGCCATATAAGTTTATTTTTAACAGACATTCAAAAACAAATAAGTAGGTCCATATTCAAATAATTAATTTCTATTCTTGATTAAGCATAACAAATTAATAAAATACAATAGCTACGTAAATTACCATATTAAAACAGAACCATCACATATTTATTTAGATAACTGATTCTGGACTCTAATTCTTAACGGATCGCCGCCCGGTTACAACAAATTCGTGTAAATAGATAATGATTAGTTTATAAGAAGTAGGTATCTAAACTTATCTGAGCCACCCAAAGTGTATTCCAATCGGTAAAAGTGTATTAGAACAACCTTAAAAACCTATTCTTTCCAATTCATAAATACTTAGTAGTTTATAATGAAACTGGTACACAATAGGAGTTTTTGCCACATGAGTTTTTAAAATTATGGTTTTGACATAAAAGCCTACATTATGATTTCTCGTGCACAATATATTTGCTTACTCATACAGTCAGACCCCGAATAACTAACTGTACCTACAAATTCCAATGCTTATTAAATAATGTAGGTAGTAGAGTTCTTAGTGAACGAGCTCGCCCGGGGAAGTGCTACCACCATATCTATTTCTGCCGCCAAACGACTTTGTCCGGTTTGAAGGGTATGGTTGCCGGTGTAGTTACAGGCACTTGAGGCATTTCAACATTGCACCTGAAAAAGCATCTCACCGCACTCGCGATGCCTTCAGTTTTCCACATTTCCATTAATTGCTTTTCCCACTTTTCATCAGGATCATTTATTTTGCTACAGAACATCATTGTATCTAAAATAGACTTTTAGATTTTTAGACTAAAACATATAATTTAAATTAGAAGATATCTCATCACCATGTAAATAAAACTCATTTTTTTATTATGTATACATATATCTGCTTCTACATTTTAGGTCACGTTCACTTAACATGAGTTTTCGTATTAAATTCGGACATACGAGTTTGTATTCCCCCGACCGTTTAAGAACTATTGGAGTGTTAACACGTTACACTCAATGCGAGTAGTCCAGTGTGAACATTCTCATGGTGCTCGAACGATCGGGATGCTTCGTAGATGTTCGTGCGAAACGAATGCAAAGTGAGCGCAGCCTTTTGCAGTGTGTAGCCCAAAGGGAGCTTATTAAGCCTAAAGGCTGTGAGCGTAATTATGTACTCTATTAGCCATGATATTAAAGTTGACTTAAAGTCACGAAAATAATATAAGGAAGTGGGCGTGAGACGCTTAAATCATAGTTTGTAAATAGTAGTTTATCCAAAGAATATGTTATGGCACCTGTGTATATAGGTGGCATAATAAAATATCTTTAGGTGTGAGACGGTAAGATAACGTAATGTACATATAGAAAGTCAAGTTCACTAAAGACCAAGTCGAAAATGATTAGGCTAGTTAGGTTAGGTTATGTTATTAGGTTTAGGTTTATTATCCTTTCTCACTAATACCAGGAGAAACTTAAAAGTCCTATGGACTATGTTGGACTTATGGGTCCAACTTTAGATATTATGCAGTGTAAATAGTTAGGGCAAATAATTCAATACTCATTTAATAAGTCTTAGTTAGAATAGTCACGGTTAACTGTAATAATGTAAACATTTACGTAACTAAAAAAATATACAAAAACTTAAAAAAAAAACAAAAAAAAAATATTAAAAAATCTGAAAAATAAAAATTAAACTTACAAATATGGAATATTAATCTTAAAACAGACTATTAATTTCTACTCTAAAGAACTATTCTATTCTATAAGTTTGCAACACAAAATGACTCACAAAGACCGATTTATGTTTACGTTTGAGCTAATTATTACAAGTGAATTTAACTTTTCGACGACAATAAACTCACATATCACCTCGAACTTATTATGACAAACGTTTTCGAGAACGTTGGTTGTAACAGACAGACATTGATTGAGCTGATTAAATGTAAGAAATTTCTTCGGCCTGTCTGTCTGTTTCGATAAAAAAAAATTACATTATTAGAGATCTGCCAAAGTAAAAATCCATTTGCCTTAATTTTACAATTCTTTGCAAATGAGTAGTTGTAAATGTATGAACGTTTAGAAATGACATTTCTTTTTTGAAAATATTATTTTATTAATAATTCACTAGAAACGACTCGTAAGAATATCTTTGTTAAATAAATTGGTTACATTAATTTTAAACTTACACAAAAAATGTTTAAAGGGATTAGTTTCGTGATCTATTTAAAATTTATTGATATTCAAAACTCGCAAGTTAAACTCGGGTAGAGTTTCATTTTGTTTGAACAATTACATTATAAGTGGTTACATGGTCGAGGGACTGAGATGTCCCATAAACAATTTATCAACAACCGTGAAGGGAGGGAGGGAGGCATAGGTCCCAGTCTTATTTCACTGATTGAATGCCTTGTTAAAATTTTAATTAAAAAATTCCAAAGAACAGTTGCGACATAACATAGTGCTCAAATAATACATCTTTGCTAAACTCTGAATTTATAAATACGTTGACAAATAAATTAATGGCAATGACTTTTTTTTCTTGTGAATTAATAATATTGTATTACTTTTATATTTTACATATATTACTTTTATATTTTACATATATAACTTTTATATTTTACGCTTACTTAGAGTGAGCGCAAACTTTTGCAGTGCCAGTGTGTAGTGCTGTAGTGCCCAACAAGAGGTTATGAGCTTATTAAACATGTATGAACGTTATTAGGTAATAATATTGGTAAGAAGTATCAGACGCTTAAATCATAGCATGTAAATAGTATTATAACACTTAGTATATATATTATTATAACATATAGGTATCAGTTCCGTGTAGTTAGAGGACAATCGGTGTTAATATAGGTTTTAATTCTAGTTGCAAAAGTTACAAATACTCATTGATATTGTACATTTACAAAACTCAAAAAAAGTACTTTAAAATAAAAAATGTAAATAAAACCTTCAAAAAATATAAAAAAGGTCTAAGAAAAAGTAAAAAAAAAACAAATAAAAACCATAAAAAAAAAACAAAAAAAAAACATTTGTTTTTTTATATCATTTTTGTTAAGTATTCGAATTTAAAAATTTCGTAAGA
Source organism: Agrotis puta (assembly GCA_943136025.2). Lineage (NCBI taxonomy): Eukaryota > Metazoa > Arthropoda > Insecta > Lepidoptera > Noctuidae > Agrotis > Agrotis puta. The sequence continues at coordinate 14,040,361 of OW964178.2, forward strand.
AAAGATAACATGAAAGAGTAGTAGAGTTCATAGTGAACGAGCTCGCCCGGGGAAGTGCTACCACCATATCTATTTCTGCCGCCAAACGACTTTGTCGTGTTCCGGTTTGAAGGGTATGGTTGCCGGTGTAGTTACAGGCACTTGAGGCATTCTAGCATTGCCTCTAGGATGGTCATGCGTCTGTGATGGTCATGCGTCTGTGATGCAGCAGATGACATAGATTAGTTACATAGTGACCATTCTCATGTACAGACGCCAGCAGGTCAACCTACCCGCATCTGTCAAATTTTACAAATCAAACATTAACCTTCTACCATTGTGATAAGGTTAAAAATGTATTGAAGAAAATTGACAGATTGGGGTAGGTTGATGTGCTGGCATCTGTACATACCATCCAACATAATCACTAATACTTTACTTTTGAACAAAAACTTTTAGGTGTTTTTTAACACTGAGGATGAGTCATCTTCCTCTTTAATTCGTGGCGTTGTCTTGTTGAATATTGAGGGTCCAGGGAGACGATATTTTTGATAGCAGAGTATTCAGTTAGACAACTACCCTTAAACTCAGCTTTTTATTCTAATAAACATGTATGAACGTTATTAGATAATAATATTGGTAAGAAGTGTTAGACGCTTAAATCATAGCATGTAATAGTAGATTATTAACCAAGGGGATAAAGCAGTGTCTTCTGTCGCGGGTGACGATTTAAATCGCGAGCGTAACGAAGGACTCGAGGTTTACTCCCGAGCGTAGCGAGGGTGTTAAAAACTTAAATCACAAGCGAAGCGAGGGATTTAACACGAGTCCTGAGTGTAGCGAGGGATTTATGTTCACTCACGACTAAGACAGCTTTATCACCGAGGAAAATACTCTACTTTTCGTACCATTTGCGAAAAAATGAACACAATAATAATATGAGATAAGCATTTATTAAAAATAATGCCAAGTAAAAGTTAATATTCGAAACATTGGTCCAATTATATTTATGGAGAGAGTTACATTTTTGTTTGGTACATTTATTGTTGATGAGTTAATTTGAGTATTTCTCTCTTGCGTCTGAGGAACTTGCGTTTCATTTGATTTAACATCATAACGTATTTTTAGAACATTAACTTATTTATAAAAATAAATTAAAATAAACTTAAGGTTTATGTATTTGAAGAAAACAAAAACGCGGCAAATTCCTAGATTAACATTTTTTTGTCGGAAAAGCAAAGGCATCAAGCTCATACGGCCTCTTCGGTTTTCGTAATTTTATTTAATAATTATAACTGCATAATAAACGCGTATTCCTTTTTCAAAAGGATGTGTAATGCTTTATATGTATACAAACTCAATGGTGTAAACACAGATGTAGTTCAGTATAAATTTCGGTAAGTATTCCAAATTTAAATGACATTCTCTCCCTAGAGGATGAATGAAATTCAGTACAATATTCTCTCCCTGTTTTTAACAGATTAAAAATGACTATTGTTATGTTCGCTTTTTGAAGCATAGAATGTCACTTTTTTGAGCAAGTGGTACGAAAATAGTATTATAACACTTAGTGTATATAGTATTACAACACATAGGTATCAGTTCCGTGTAGTTTAAGGAAAGTCGGTGTTAATATAGGTTTTAATTCTAGTTGCAAAAGTTACAAATACTCATAGCTAAGTCCTGATATTGTACATTTACAAAACTCAAAAAAGTACTTTAAAGTAAAAAATCTTAAAAATGTAAATAAAAACTTAAAAAAAAATCAAAAAGGTCTAAGAAAAAGAAAAAAAAACTAATAAAAACTATAAAAAAAAAAACAAAAAAACTGATGTTTTTTTTGTCAATGTAAATATTAGTATTCTAAAGCCCCTACAGCGCATTGCCCAAAGGGTCGTATTATGACTCTGAGCATTCATGTACTCAATTAGGTACTCCATTTATGTTCGCTCCAAATCACTAAACTGAATATTGTTTAGAGGCGTCAAGAGCTTAAACCATAGTGTGCACATAAAATTAGAAGCAGGTAAAAAAAGTAATCAAGTGCGAGTAATAAACTCGCGGTAAGATTGTAAATATAATTAGTTTAAGTCTATTGCTCATTTTCACTAAAACTTGGCGATGCTTAAAAGTGATGTCTAAATTAAAACACACTGTTGGATTGTTGACGCTCGGCGAAGCGCCAACAGTTTAAAGTTCAACGTTGCGATAACATCTGGGTATCACCTACTTGAGATATCGTGCAATGTTAGTGAAAACAAGCCTATAATATAAATTCTAAATAAAAGAATCCTTTAGGAACCCCAAAAAAATCGTCCAGGCATTCCTTTCACATTAGCTTCTAGCAAATTCGTTTGTAGTGTCTCTCTTATAGCTGCGTAACTTATAACGTCAAACGTTTTAGAAAAAAATTATGGACAGATGAACATAATAAACTATATTTTTTCGGTTTGTTTAGATAGGAAAGTTGGTACATTTAGAGTTGTACCAAACCTACTTACCTATTAGGTAGGTAGCTAGTATTATGCATAAAAAGTTGTAAAGTCAAGTCATAATTCGTTACAAATGAGTAGTTGTAAATAATAGACGTGTTAACATTACCTTGTTTTCGTAAATAATCTGATTTAATGAATATTAATAATTTAATTGAATAAAAGTTTGGTATCACAAATTGATTAGTAAAAAATATTTCAACTGTAAAAAACAGTACTAGACTGTTTCTCATTTACCACCTAGTCAGTCGGGAGGGAGGGAGGTATGGAGGAAGAGAGGCCTGCGGTCCAGCAGTGGGAATATTGTTTGGCTGATAATGATCTGTTAAATATTTTGAAGACCACAGCAGTAACATGTTATTTCTATTAAATTAATAATATAACTTTTATTTAGCAACGCGTAGTCCATGGGAGACTATAAAGTTAAAAAATAATATTCAATGTTCAACGACTAAAGTAGCAGATAATATCTGGTATTTTGGTCAAAGACAGGAGCCATTGTAGCTCTAAAGTCCCTTTTAGTAAAACTAAATATTTATAAAGCCTAACTTGTAAAGTTAAGTTCACTGTTATATTTGGAATGTTTGGCTCAACGCTGTTAGATGTCTTATGAAATCTAGACCGGAATGTTCAGGTTTTATTTTATTTCAGCTTATACATTTTTTATTTTATATAAATATATATCATTATTTGACGTCACTGTGTTCCGCCTAAGCTATAAACAGACTTTTTGAGCTAGTTCTATCGACCGGTTTTCAGTGAGATTCTTAGCTCCTGAACATTAAAAATATTAAAACATACACGTCAAAAACAAAATTACACACACATGGTTTCTTTGGCTTCTTAACAAACAGGTGCAAGACAAGTTTAAAAAAATGCAATTAATATATTTTCAATCGCTTCGACTTCGGCAGTATTTGATCTATCTCACATCCTAATCCTGACAAAGTTCTGGGTTGTGGAGGTCAGATAGGCTCTCGTTTCATGGAAAATAATGGCATCCGGTTTAACTGGATGCTAAACCTGACATATCAAAATCAAATACAGATCTATATATGGGTAAGAGCGTCTAACGTACATATGTATGTACATAGTATTATAACATATATAAATGTAAGTATGTATTAATATTTAGCGAAACTTTAAAATAATGCTGGAATTTTGAAGATCGACCAGCACCAAAAAACAATCTAGAAATTATACAATGTTTAAATGAAAAAAACATTTTGTTTTATAAAATATTTTTAAAAATCTATAAGACTCATTATTTATATAACATTTTTAAAGCATGATGAATAGGACCAGTGACAATTCTGACAATAATTTGCAAAAACAATTCCCAACAAACGAGTATTGCACCTTTTGTTAAACATTTGGCACTAGCTTTTGGCCGCGACTTCGTTGGCGTGGAATAGTGACTTCCAGCGTATTTTTTTATATTTTTTGAATAAAAACTATCCTATGTCCTTTCTCAAGTTCCACACACCCACAAATCGGTTGAGTAGTTTAGGCGTGAAAAAAAGACATACAGACAGAAAGACAGACAGACAGAGTTACTTTCGCATTTATAATATTAGTTTGGTAATCCAAACTTGTTTCGTTATTAATAAAAAATTACTAAAATATACATACATACATACACTTTTGAAATTTGGCACATCTGTTCAGACTTGATATAGACTAGCATATACGAAAACTGGACCGTTCTGAAAATATTACATACAGACGGGTTGAATTGATAACCTCCTTTTTTTAAGTCGGTTAAAAGCAAAGTCACCGAAGCTTTTCACCGCTTTTTGAAGGCGGTTAGTTTTTTTATTTGTCTTTTATTAGTTTAAATATTCAACCCAAATTCTTACCTAATACCTAATTTAATTACACGTGCACTAGAATTTTGAAATCCGTAGTACCGGTAATAACATCGTGCAAGTATACAATAGGAGAAAAACCAAAGTGAATTAAATTTTTATGGGTCCAAATGACAAGTATACAGCATCTAACAAAAAGAAGTCATCGAAATCTGTTTACTCAATCGAAAGTTATGAAGTAACAAACATTTTAAAAAATACAATGCAATACTTTTTTCCTAACGATTTAACGATATAATTTTGGGTCATTGTATTCGAATTTAAAAATTAAGTAAGAAAAGATAACATGAAAGAGTAGTAGAGTTCATAGTGAACGAGCTCGCCCGGGGAAGTGCTACCACCATATCTATTTCTGCCGCCAAACGACTTTGTCGTGTTCCGGTTTGAAGGGTATGGTTGCCGGTGTAGTTACAGGCACTTGAGGCATTCTAGCATTCCCTCTAGGATGGTCACGCGTCTGTGATGCCTCAGTTGACACAGACTAGTTACATAGTGACCATCCTCATGTACAGACGCCAACAGGTCAACCTACCCGCATCTGTCAAATTTTACAAATCGAACGTTAACCTTCTACTATTGTGATAAGGTTAAAAATGTATTGAAGAAAATTGACAGATTTGGGTAGGTTGATGTGCTGGCATCTATCTGTACATACCTTCCAACATAATCATACAATTTTTATCAAATCAAATCATTTATTTCAACTAGGCCAATTACAGGCACTTTTGAATTGTCAAAAGATATAAAATAAAACTAGTACAAAAATAGTTATGGTGCTACAGTCCCAGTCACAAGACATAAAAACTGTGAACCGTAACCGTAGGTGCTCATTTCAAAGCGTAGATCTCTATGGAGAAGAAGGAGCAAGAAACTCCATGGACACTCTTTTTCAATCACCAAAATGTTTACAAAACTTTTTTACATCATTCATCATGAGATGGTACATTATGTGAGAACGATGTGGCAAGTTAATAGTGTCCATAGTAAATATAAAAAAGACCTTCAAAAATAAAGTTATCATTAATTAAAATAGACCGGGGCAGCTAATAGATGACTAGTCCCAACTGACAGCGCCCGTTCACGAACATGACACATATATCAGCACCATTCAGCTCAACTATTTTGAAGGGAAGTAAAAGATCCGACACACACGCCACCATCAGCGAGACTTTTGAGTGAGCATGACATATTCTCAATCGCCAGAGTCATTCAAGTCAATGAAAGATGTAGGTTTCTAGTCAAAGATAGCTCTGAAGTACATGGTACTCACACAATGACATACTTTACTTTTGTACAAAAACTTTTAGGTTTTTTTTAACACTGAGGATGAATCATCTTCCTCTTTAATTCGTGGCGTTGTCTTGTTGAATATTGAGGGTCCAGGGAGACGATATTTTTGATGGCAGAGTATTCAGTTAGACAACTACCCTTAAACTCAGGTTTTTGTTTTTTTTTTATTCTTCTTCTTCTTCTTCTTATCGTATGGTTGATGAACAACCTGGTGTCAAAGTTTAAACCGCCCGTAGGCCTCTGACATGGCTTCACACACCGTTGAAAAATCTCTCAGGTGTGCTGGTTTCCTCACGATGTTTTCCTTCACCGTTTTTAGCAAGCGATAATTAATTTATAATACGCACATGAATTCTAAAAGACATTGGTGCGTGCCGGGGTTCGAACCTGCAACCTTTGACTTGGCAGTCCAACGGTCATACCACTCGGCTATCACTGCTTTTTTTTTTTTTATTCTATGAAACATGTATGAATGTTATTAGGTAATAATATTGGTAAAAAGTGTCAAACGCTTAAATCATAGCATGTAAATAGTATTATAACACTTAGTATACATAGCATAGTATTATAACACATAGGTTTTCAGTTCCGTGTAGTTTGAGGAAAATCAGTGTTAATATAGGTTTTCATTCTAGTTGCAAAAGTTACAAATACTCATAGCTACGTATAAGTCCTGATATTGTACATTTACAAAACTCAAAAAAACTACTTTGAAATAAAAAAATCTTAAAAATGTAAATAAAAAAAATATAAAAAGGATTTAAGAAAAAGTTAAAAAAAAACTAATAAAAACCATAAAAAAAAAACAAAATAAAATTGATGTTTTTTTGTCAATGTTAATATTATTATTCTAAAGCCCCTACAGCGCATTGCCCAAAGGGATCTTAATGGTCGTAATAAGGCTCTGAGCATTCATGTACTCAATTAGGTACTCCATTTATGTTCGCTCAATATCACTAAACTGAATATTGTTTAGAGGCGTCAAGCGCTTAAACCATAGTGTTCACATAAAATTAGAAGCAGGTAAAAAAAGTAATCAAGTGCGAGTAATAAACTCGTGGTAAGATTGTAAATATAATTAGTTTAAGTCTATTGCTCATTTTCACTAATACTTGACGATGCTTAAAAGTGATGTCTAAATTAAAACACACTGTTGGATTTTTGACGCTCGGCGAAGCGCCAATAGTTTAAAGTCCAACGTTGCGATAACATCTGGGTATTACCAACTTGAGATATCGTGCAATGTTAGTGAAAACAAGCCTATAATACAAATTATAAATTTAAAAAAAAAACCTTCAAGAACCTCAAAAAAATCGCCCAGGCATTCCTTTCGCATTAGCTTCTAGCAATTTCGTTTGTAGGTTCTCTCTTATAGCTTCGTAACTTATAACGTCAAACGTTTTAGAAAAAAATTATGGACAGATGAACATAATAAACTTTAATTTTTCGGTTTGTTTAGATAGGAAAGTTGGTACATTTAGAGGTGTACCAAACCTACTTACCTATAAGGTAGGTAGCTAGTATTATGCATAAAAAGTGGTCAAGACATAATTCATTACAAACGAGTAGTTGTAAATAATAGACGTATTAACATTACTTTGTTTTCGTAAATAATCTGCTTTGATGAATATTAATAATTTAATTGAAAAAACGTTTGGTACCACAAATTGATTAGTAAAAAATATTTCAACTGTAAAAAACAGTACTAGACTGTTTCACATTTACCACCTAGTCAGTCGGGAGGGAGGGAGGTACGGAGGAAGAGAGGCCTGCGGTCCAGCAGTGGGAATATTGTTTGGCTGATAATGATCTGTTAAATATTTTGAAGACCACAGCAGTAACATGTTATTTCTATTAAATTAATAATATAACTTTTATTTAGCAACACGTAGTCCATAGGAGACTATAAAGTAAAAAAATAACATCCAATGTTCAACGACTAAAGTAGCAGATAATATCTGGTATTTTGGTCAAAGACAGGAGCCATTGTAGCTCTATAGTCCCTTTTAGTAAGACTAAATATTTATAAAGCCTAACTTGTAAAGTTAAGTTCACTGTTGTATTTGGAATGTTTGGCTCAACGCTGTTAGATGTCTTATGAAATCCAGACCGGAATGTTCAGGTTTTATTTTATTTCAGCTTATACATTTTTTATTTTATATAAATATATATCATTATTTATGTACTGATATATGATTTATCCATTTATTCTAAGACGTCACTGTGTTCCGCCTAAGCGATAAACAGACTCTTTGAGCTAGTTCTATCGACCGGTTTTCAGTGAGATTCTTAGCTCCTGAACATAAAAAAAAATTAAAACATACACGTCAAAAACAAAATTACACACGCATGGTTTCTTCGGCTTCTTAACAAACAGGTGCAAAACAAGTCTAAAAAAATGCAATTAATATATTTTCAATCGCTTCGACTTCGGCAGTATTTCATCTATCTCACATCCTAATCCTGACAAAGTGCTGGGTTGTGGAGGTCAGATAGGCTCTCGTTTCATGGAAAATAATGGCATCTAGTTTAACTGGATGCTAAACCTGACATATCCAAATCAAAATAACTCATCTTAATATTGGTAAGAGCGTCAAACGTACATATGTATGTACTAGTATTATAACCATAGGTAAGTATGTGTCCAGTTTCATTAATATTTAGCGAAATTCTAAAATAATGCTGGATTTTTGAAGATCGACCAGCACCAAGAATTAGGCAAACAGTCAATCATGCGATAATATTTGGGTTTTTTAATGTTTCTGAAAAGAAATTATTAGTTAGAAAGGTATAAAATCTCAAAAACTGGACAGTAAAAAAATGAAAAAAACATTTAGTTTTGTAAAAATGCAAAAATATTAGAAAAAATCTAAAAGACTCATTATCTAAATTACATTTATAAAGCATGATGAATACGACCAGTGACAATTCTGACAATAATTTGCAAAAACAATTCCCAACAAACGAGTGTTGCACCTTTAATTTAAATTACTAAAACATACATACACTTTTTAAATTTGGTTCAGACAAACTTTTGTTCAGACGCTGATATATACTAACATATACTAAAACTGGACAGTTCTGCAAATATTACATACAGATGGGTTGAATTGATAACCTCCTTTTTTTTTAAGTCGGTTAAAAGCAAAGTCACCGACTTCTAAAATAAAAGTTATTTAACACTTTTTGTGTCGCTTTTTGAAGGCGGTTAGTTTTTTCAAGTTTTTTATTTGACTCTTATTAGTTTAAAAATTCAACCCAAATTCTTGCTTATACCTAATTTAATTAAACGTGCACTACAATTTTGAAATCCGTAGTAACGGTAATAACATCGTGCAAATACACAATAGGAGAAAAAATAAAGTGAATAAAATTTTTATGGGTCCAAATGACAAGTATACTGCATCTAACAAAAATAAGTCATCAAAATCTGTTTACCCAATCGAAAGTTATGAAGTAACAAACATTTTAAAAAATACAATGCAACTTTTTTCCTAACGATTTAACAATATAATTTTGGGTCATTGCATTCGAATTTAAAAATTAAGTAAGAAAAGATAATATGAAAGAGTAGTAGAGTTCATAGTGAACGAGCTCGCCCGGGGAAGTGCTACCACCATATCTATTTCTGCCGCCAAACGACTTTGTCGTGTTCCGGTTTGAAGGGTATGGTTGCCGGTGTAGTTACAGGCACTTGAGGCATTCTAGCATTCCCTCTAGGATGGTCACGCGTCTGTGATGTCTCAGTTGACACAGACTAGTTACATAGTGACCATCCTCATGTACAGACGCCAGCAGGTCAACCTACCCGCATCTGTCAAATTTTACAAATCGAACGTTAACCTTCTACTATAGTGATAAGGTTAAAAATGTATTGAAGAAAATTGACAGATTTGGGTAGGTTGATGTGCTGGCATCTATCTGTACATACCTTCCAACATAATCATACAATTTTTATCAAATCAAATCATTTATTTCAACTAGGCCAATTACAGGCACTTTTGAATTGTCAAAAGATATAAAATAAAACTAGTACAAAAATAGTTATGGTGCTACAGTCCCAGTCACAAGACATAAAAACTGTGAACCGTAACCGTAGGTGCTCATTTCAAAGCGTAGATCTCTATGGAGAAGAAGGAGCAAGAAACTCCATGGACACTCTTTTTCAATCACCAAAATGTTTACAAAACTTTTTTACATCATTCATCATGAGATGGCTCATTATGTGAGAACGATGTGGCAAGTTAATAGTGTCCATAGTAAATATAAAAAAGACCGTTCAAAAATAAAGTTATCATTAATTAAAATAGACCGGGGCAGCTAATAGATGACCAGTCCCAACTGACAGCGCCCGTTCACGAACATGACACATATATCAGCGCCATTCAGCTCAACCATTTTGAAGGGAACTACCGCCTACACGCCACCATCGGCGAGACTTTTGAGTGAGCATGACATATTCTCAATCACCAGAGTCAAGTCATTCAAGTCAATGAAAGATGTAGGTTTCTAGTCAAAGATAGCTCTGAAGTACATGGTACTCACACAATGACATACTTTACTTTTGTACAAAAGCTTTTAGGTTTTTTTTAACACTGAGGATGAATCATCTTCCTCTTTAATTCGTGGCGTTGTCTTGCTGAATATTGAGGGTCCAGGGAGACGATATTTTTGATGGCAGAGTATTCAGTTAGACAACTACCCTTAAACTCAGGTTTCTGTTTTTTTTTTTTATTCTATGAAACATGTATGAATGTTATTAGGTAATAATATTGGTAAAAAGTGTCAGACGCTTAAATCATAGCATGTAATAGTAGATTATTAACCAAGGGGATAAAGCAGTGTCTTCTGTCGCGGGTGACGATTTAAATCGCGAGCGTAACGAAGGACTCGAGGTTTACTCCCGAGCGTAGCGAGGGTGTTAAAAACTTAAATCACGAGCGAAGCGAGGGATTTAAGACGAGTCCTGAGTGTAGCGAGGGATTTAAGTTCACCCAAGACTAAGACAGCTTTATCACCGAGGAAAATACTCTACTTTTCGTACCATTTGCGAAAAAATGAACTCAATAATAATATGAGATAAGCATTTATTGAAAATAATGACAATTAAAAGTAAAATTTAACATTCGAAACATTGGTCCAATTATTGATAGAGAGAGTTACATTTTTGTTTGGTACATTTATTGTCGATGAGTTAATTTGAGTATATCTCTGTTCTTGCGTCTGAAGAACTTGCGTTTTTATTTGATTTAACATCGTTACGCATTTTTAGAACATTAACTTATTTATAAAAATAAAATAAACTCAAGGTTTTATTTGAAGAAAACAAAAACGCGGCAAATTCCTAGACTACATTTTTTTTGTCGGAAAAGCAAAGGCATCAATCAAGCTCATACGGCCTCTTCGGTTTTCGTAATTTTGTTTAATAATCATAACTGCATAATAAATACGTATTCTTTTTTCAAAAAGATGTGTAATGCTTTATATACAAACTCAATGGTGTAAACACAGATGTAGTTCAGTATAAATTTCGGTAAGTATTCCAAATTTAAATCACATTCTCTCCCTAGAGGATGAATGAAATTCAGTACAACATTTTTGAGCAAGTGGTACGAAAATAGTATTATAACACTTAGTATACATAGCATAGTATTATAACACATAGGTTTTCAGTTCCGTGTAGTTTGAGGAAAATCAGTGTTAATATAGGTTTTCATTCTAGTTGCAAAAGTTACAAATACTCATAGCTACGTATAAGTCCTGATATTGTACATTTACAAAACTCAAAAAAACTACTTTGAAATAAAAAAATCTTAAAAATGTAAATAAAAAAAATATAAAAAAGATTTAAGAAAAAGTAAAAAAAAAACTAATAAAAACCATAAAAAAAAAAACAAAAAAAAATTGATGTTTTTTTGTCAATGTAAATATTATTATTCTAAAGCCCCTACAGCGCATTGCCCAAAGGGATCTTAATGGTCGTAATAAGGCTCTGAGCATTCATGTACTCAATTAGGTACTCCATTTATGTTCGCTCAATATCACTAAACTGAATATTGTTTAGAGGCGTCAAGAGCTTAAACCATAGTGTGCACATAAAATTAGAAGCAGGTAAAAAAAAGTAACCAAGTGCGAGTAATAAACTCGTGGTAAGATTGTAAATATAATTAGTTTACGTCTATTGCTCATTTTCACTAATACTTGGCGATGCTTAAAAGTGATGTCTAAATTAAAACACACTGTTGGATTGTTGACGCTCGGCGAAGCGCCAACAGTTTAAAGTCCAACGTTGCGATAACATCTGGGTATTACCTCCTTGAGATATCGTGCAATGTTAGTGAAAACAAGCGTATGATATAAATAAAAAAATCCTTTAGGAACCCCAAAAAAATCGTCCAGGTACCTATTCCTTTCACATTAGCTTCTAGCAAATTCGTTTGTAGTGTCTCTCTTATAGCTGCGTAACTTATAACGTCAAACGTTTTAGAAAAAAATTATGGACAATTGAACATAATAAACTTTAATTTTTCGGTTTGTTTAGATAAGAAAGTTGGTACATTTAGAGGTGTACCAAACCTACTTACCTATTAGGTAGGTAGCTAGTATTATGCATAAAAAGTTGTCAAGGAAAAATTCATTACAAACGAGTAGTTGTAAATAATAGACGTATTAACATTACTTCGTTTTCGTAAATAATCTGCTTTGATGAATATTAATAACTAGCTTTTGCCTGCGACTTCGTTCGCGTGGAATAGTGAAAATTATCCTATGTCCTTTCTCAAGTTCCAAACTATGTCTGTACCAAATTTCACACAAATCGGTTCAGTAGTTTAGGCGTGAAGAAAAGACAGACAGACAGACAGAGTTACTTTCGCATTTATAATATTAGTTAGGATTAGGATTAGGATTTAATTGAAAAAACGTTTGGTTTCACAAATTGATTAGTAAAAATATATCAACTGTAAAAAACAGTACTAGACTGTTTCACATTTACCACCTGGTCAGTCGGGAGGGAGGGAGGTATGAAGGAAGAGAGGCCTGCGGTCCAGCAGTGGGAATATTGTTTGGCTGATAATGATCTGTTAAATATTTTGAAGACCACAGCAGTAACATGTTTTTTATATTAAATTAATATTATAACTTTTATCGAGCAACGCGTAGTCCATAGGAGACTATAAAGTAAAAATAAATAACATTCAATGTTCAACGGCTAAAGTAGCAGATAATATCTGGTATTTTAGTCAAAGACAGGAGCCATTGTAGCGTTTGAAGGCATAAAAATATCCTCAGGCTTAGCTCTGTAGTCCCTTTCAGTAAAACTAAATATCTATAAAGCCTAACTTGTAAAGTTAAGTTCACTGCTGTATTTGGAATGTTTGGCTCAACGCTGTTAGACGTCTTATCAAATCCAGACCGGAATGTTCAGGTCTTATTTTATTTCAGCTTATACATTTTTTATTTTATATCAATATATATCATTATTTATCTATTGATATATGATTTATCCATTTATTCTAAGACGTCACTGTGTTCCGCCTTATTATTAGTTTAAATATTCAACCAACGCACTAGAATTTTGAAATCCGTAGTACCGGTAATAACATCGTGCAAGTACACAATAGGAAAAATGTTCATAAAATAATGCATCTAACAAAAAGAAGTCATCAAAATCTGTTTACCCAATCGAAAGTTATGTCAAAAAAATATACTCGAATTGAGGAGTGCCTCCTTTTTTGAAGTCGTTTAAAAAGAGATAATGTTCCCCAACCCCCCGTGGGTTGCATAATACTCGTATTATCTGGCTGATTATTATTGCAAACAATTTCTATAAATATTTCAATTGCTGCAATACTTTTTTTCCGAACGATTTAACGATATGATTTTTGTATGTTGTTTTGAATTTAAAAATTAAGTTAGAAAAGATAACATGAAAGAGTAGTAGAGTTCATAGTGAACGAGCTCGCCCGGGGAAGTGCTACCACCATATCTATTTCTGCCGCCAAACAACTTTGTCGTGTTCCGGTTTGAAGGGTATGGTTGCCGGTGTAGTTACAGGCACTTGAGGCATTCTAGCATTCCCTCTAGGATGGTCACGCGTCTGTGATGTCTCAGTTGACACAGACTAGTTACATAGTGACCATCCTCATGTACAGACGCCAGCAGGTCAACCTACCCGCATCTTTCAAATTTTAAAAATCGAACATTAACCTTCTACTATTGTGATGAGGTTGAAAATGTATTGAAGAAAATTGACAGATTGGGGTAGGTTGATGTGCTGGCGTCTGTACATACCATCCAACTTAATCATACTTTTACTTAGTTTTAATCTCCGTTATGTATAACAATGTGTACATTATTAAAATAAAAAATAAATATAAATACTGATATCCAGCTGAAACTGGTTTGACTGGAAGCCGACCCCAATATAGTTGGGAAAAGGCTAGGCAGATGATGACATTATTAAAATAAAAACAGCCACTGAAATCCAAAAAAAAATCTATAAAACAATAAAAAAAACAAAAAAAAAACATAAAAATTAAAAAAAAAATATAAAACAATTTAAAAATTTAAAAAAAAACATAAAAATTCAAAAAAAAAAAACTATATGAGTACTTACCACACCTAAGTACATTTATATGATGGATTTAAGAGCCCTCAAAGAGACAACTATGTATGTCTTTAGGTTGTAACACATTATGTACTTATTCTAGTTTAAAATATAACTTGAAATAATATTAAGACAAAGGAGACATAAAAGTGATAAAAGATGCAGTCCATGTCAGGGATAATTAAATACTTCAGACGCCAGCAGGTCATTCTGCCCGAATCTGTCAAACACCAATCGAACATGAACTTTACACTATTGTGATAAGGTTGAAAAGCTTTTAAAGAAATTTCACAGATTGAGGTAGGTTGGTGTGCTGTACATCAGTCGGACTGGCAGCATTGTGAATACGAATTTATATTTATAAAAATATCATTAAGATGCGAATCGTAGTGTAATGTCTCAGTAATGCACTGCTTTTGTTTTCGAATTTCGGCCCAGAGCGATGAGCTTATAATGTTTAGAAGATGTCTACGACCACATTGCATGTGAAACCTTATAGTCATAGGTAGTTTAGATTATAGATAATAACAGTTAACTCTAGTAATGTAAATATTTGCATAAACCTTTAAATAGGTACCTAAAATTTCCCCTAAACGTCAATAAGAGCCTTTAATCACAAGCGAAATACTTCAAAAAAATAGAAAAAAAACTTAGATTATAGAATGTCTAGATTCCTAGTAGGATACTGAGATTTGAAAGCCAAAAATTTACCACTTTGTATGTATCTCTCGCGCAAATTGTTTACAAATTGTTTGTAACCACAATATCATTTTTAAAGACCTATCCATAGATACTCCACACGTATGGGTGTGGTGAAAAAAAAATTTAATACATCTACTTACCAAGTTTCAACAGGATAGCTGAAATCGAAGAAAAGTGGCTGTGACATACGGACGGACAGACAGACATGACGAATATATATAAGGGTTCCGTTTTATGCCATTTGGCTACGGAGCCCTAAAAAATGGATTCACGAAAAACTTAACGTTTTGTTTTGAACAAGGAAACTGGACATTTTATAATTTATTACAAAAAAAAATAGATAGGTAGGTAGTTAGTTATTCGGTATTTATTCGGTTTTTCAACGGTATTTTTATTTTGGAATTGCACATGTAGCTTGAGGATGCCAAGGTTTTTTTTTTAATTTGATACCTCAGATACGTCAAAATTGACAGCGGGTTGGCGTTATAGTCATTAAAATATTTTAAAGAAAACCAATATCAACCTTAAAACGTGTCTAAATATTCGAATGATTGTTTTGGACTTTTTTTGGCAATCGTTTTAAACAATTTAAACAATGCGTTTTTTTCGATTTGCGACTAAGTCGTCTTTTCGAGAGACGTAAAATAATAAAATTATGCTTTGAATGTTGTTTTACGAGATAATTAACTGGCATATCGCTTTCTTATTACGTCAAACATTTTACAAATAGACACTGGCTCAAGTGATTCTGTAAGGTTTTATGTATAACTGTTCTTATATAAAAAAAAAACGTATACGTTATTATAGTATATTTACACAAATACTTGCCTATAAGGTAAGTAGGTAGCTAGTAATTTGAGTCGAACTTTTCACAATCCTAAACAAATGAGTAGTTGTAAATAATAATCTGCTTTAATTTGTGTAAATAATTCACTACAAATTAGTGCTAGGTTCGCTTTTTTAAAATAACGTTGTGATATTTTTATTTCCTTTATTTTTATTTATTAATAAGTGAAATTTTAAAATAACTTTATTCAAAAACAAAAATTGCACAGTTTGGGATCGCTTATTTTAAAATTAAAACATTAAATAGAAGCCATTTACTAAATTCTCGGGAGGGAGAGGTGTGATGGAGAGTAAGTTGAAGTAATTATGATTGTTAACAATTTCGATTTACATTTTAAAAAATGCAACATGTGAAATAGGTAGTGAATTAATATTCGTTTAAATATAATAGTTTTACGTCAAAGACGGACCATTTTAGGATAACTAGATAAGGATTACAAATAAAATAAAAACTTAGGCAAGAGTAGAACTCGCCAGGTCAGACTGTGAAGTAACAATTCAGAACACTAGTAGATTTGTAAATAAATAGAATTAGTAATTATATGAGAATTCATTTTATATTTCAGAATTCATTCATTAATAAAATTTGCAACGTCGCAAATAACTGTCTCGATTAATATTAATTAGAATACGCAAAACTAAACGAATACTCGTATATGAAATTTAAGTCCATAGTGCATTCAAATATTGACTGTAAATCGTTATAATTTACAGTTATTCTGAATATTTTATAATCGACGAGTTTTCTATGCTATTTATTTGTTTAGTTTAATTATTCCAGATTATTTTATTTTAAAATTTTTAATTTTAGTTTCAGTAAGGCATTTATTTCAATAAAAAAAAAACATCTAGTTCAGATTTAAAATTGCAATTTATTGAAAACCAACTTTCATTCACTCATACATACTGTTTATAGAAGAAGATCGTTATGGTACAACAATAATTATAAATCCCGCAGGGCAGCTAGTGGCGAGCTGTTGGGCAGTTGCGACCCCACGGACCTGATCTCCCGACAGATATCGTGTTCCTCATCTCTGGCTTGCCTGTATTGGCCGGTCAGAGTGAACACTGACGAGGAACAGATCTCCCACCTCTTTCTTGCCTTTATTGGCTGGCTAGAGTGGAGATTCGCAAGAGCAAACGTGCTCGGAGGAAGGAAGTATTCCAGTAAGTGTTTAAAGGGATCGACCATACTTCCGGGTTCTTGGTCTGTTCTGAGAACCGTGGAATAACTCTCCACTCCTCAAGCACCTCAATAATATGTTTATTTATTTATTTATTAAATTTAATAAATAAATAAATAAATGTTGCTCCCTTGTCGCTACAGCACCTTGCCCTAGCGATTTGTTTGGGGGCCCAGTTCTTGAGTGTGCAAGTCATCCTCTACCATCTTAACTATGTTTATAAATTTTGATCAGGCAGAGGCCATAGTCCTTTCATAATTATAGGTAACCAGTCCACTAAACCCGCCAAACGCCATAAATAATAGCCAAAAAATAGCCACGAAGGAGATGGCCGGGGTCTGAAAGACCCCTCCATCTCCTTTCCATTCCATTCTCTTAACCTAACCTGCCCGAGTAGGAGCGCCCCTAAAAAGTTTTAACAACAAACGGCTGGTCGGAAAAAGTCTTTTTTGAGCGTGAAAGAAGATAATATGTTCAGTTGAGTATAATTTAAAAGCGGTTTTCTCGTAAAATAGCGGTTTCCACTTTGTTATAAGACCTAATTGATAGTAGTATTTCTTCCAAAACAACAAAATAGTTAGTGGGAACGATGAAAAGTAGAAGAAAAGAACTTTTGTTTAAAACAATAGTTGTCGATTGTAGCTTGCCACTGAATTTTAATTTCAATGTTGAACCAAATTTTCCGGCTATCCTAGTGATAGAGGACACATTACCATTCATTAATATTGAAAACATATTCAAAAACTTTTTATTTTATTTGATTGTACAAATACATAAATATTAATGAAACTACAGAAATATAAAAATTCTAAATTAAAATAAAACTTAACTAAACTATTATAAGGCATTGAAAAAAATTATTATTCACAATAGATTCGACGACTTTTTGCGACGTTGGCGTTGCCAGCTCACTGATTCCATCCCCTTAAGCAATTAATCTTAGGTTAAGTTACAGTTATTTAACTATGCATTTGAGAAAAGAATAGAAATGTCAATGACCTCCATCTGCCAACTGTCACTTTAAAAGTATGGATAGCAAAGGAATATAGTTTGTGCAAATAAATTTTCATTGTTCATTTTTTTACATATTAGTTTACATTTTTAAAGATAATTAAATAAAAAAATTAATAACATTACGTTACTATAAATTTGCTGAATTGAAGCACCTTTCCAATAGAAAAATAAGATTCGAATTATTATAATATTGTTGGCATGTTCTTTTGTCAAAAATTATCAATAAATAAATAAAGCAATAGTTTTGTACTGGCCTTATCTAACGTTGACCGGGCAAGCCGATTTCCAGCTACTGTAGGCGCGGACATGCGGACGGCGAGTAATGGGTGACTTGCCGTCCGATCTAACCCATGCCCGTGACGAAGGCGCGTCGTGTTTCACCCACGCCTCAAAGCAGTCAACAATCTGACGGGCCCCACTGAGAGGGCCAAAGCCTGCCAGGGTCGCGGGACTGTCTCATCGGTTAACTGTGACCCTGGAACGTAAAGGGCCATTGAAGGACACCGTGGATTTTAGTCAGTACGAGTCTGACAGCCCCTCCCGTCCCGCCCCGGGCGGGAGGACTCATTTGATGATTTTACCACGATAGAAAAGAAAATGTAACTTTGATGACACAATATATGGCTTCAGCGCACATCTTTTCTTTTCTCAGACGCATTGTAAGCTATCTATACGAGTTAAACGAGTGCCAAAACTCCAATAATAAGGCATTGTTTTAAAATGATTGCTTTAGGTATAGTATACAAATTGTGTTCAAAAGTAAAATATATCCTTTAGGTTTAACGAGTTAAACTCGATGGTAAAATTCATCAGCATAGTCAAGGCTGTGAGTCAATGTAAATTGTAATGTACCTAATAATAATGTGGAACATAAATTGCATTTAATTTTTTTTAAAATGGTCAAAATTTTGACTCATGTAAATATTTCATTACACAAATACATATTAATTTAATTTTTTTAAATGTTTTAACTTAAAAATAAACAATAGCTATGATTTTATTTTTTGGCTGAGTGAATCAATTTCCTATAATTTTCATACATCGGTTTTTAGTCAGTACGAGTCTGACACTCTCATATTCAAAAAAAAAAAAAGTTTCTTGGAAGTGAACAGAAAATAAGAATTATTCTTTTAAAGTAACTCAAAGATAATTAATAGATAAATAAAATATGCTTTTAGGTCTTTATTAATATTTTATATATTGATTTTTAGTAACATTATTCACTCAATTGGTTGCTTGTTTAGGTTTCCTTAAAAAATATTTCGTGCTTGGTTTGTTCATTATTCAGAATCTTATCATTAAGATAATTGTAAATATAGTACTTGAAATTTAAAAAAAGGCCAAAGATAAAGTAGTTGTATAATATTATATAAACATACATACTACTGCCCATTACCTAGAAAGTAGCTTTACAGTTTTAAACGATTATTATTCTGACATGGCTGTTAATTAATTAATTGTAGGTACTAACACTAGTCTAAAGTTTTTTATGTTTTACTAACAATATAATAAAGTGATAAAATAAATTAAAAAAATAGGAAAAAATATTAGCGCGTTTCAGAACGAAGAAGTTCTTTTGACGCGGCGCTAATGTCCATGTCATTACATCACAGTGCATTACTAAATGTTTTCCACGCAAGCCAATGTATTTTATTCTGTTCATCATAAATCATTATTTTAGTTCAATGTGGCCTTCGTTACTTAATCTCCTGAAAACGTTGTATATCCTTAGAACTACCTATTTATTTCGTAAAAATGTTTCTTAGACAAAATATAGGACATTTTGAACTCTATTACTTTGTAATCAAAAGCAAAAATAATCCATTTGAGTGATAAGCGATTTCTAGATAAAGGACGGTAGCTTATTTATAAGTAAGTTAGTTGTAAGTTTATTATTACCAATTGAAGGAGGTATTAAATACCAAACTCGCATAACAAAAGAGTAGCTGTAAATATATACTTATGTTAGGTTTAAGTTATTGTTTCTAAGTTATACAGGGTGGAATTTTCATTGGGCAGTAAGAGCAACTATCTCGGCCGTTTCAGCTACCGAAAAACCATTTATTTATTTACACACAGAAAAAATATACAGGATAATATAACAAGATACGAGAGTACGAAAGGCACTGCTTATTTAGTTAAGAAATCTTTAAAAAAAAACTCGTTATTAGAATGCAAAAAAATCTCTCTTTTACTTTATATTTATCGACGAATGTTGTCTTTTTTAATATTTTTATATCTGCATGTGTATAAACTCGCTGTTGCTCGCGATTTTAACCCCGTTGCTGGGCTTAATTCTATTGATCTTAGTGCCATAATATAGCCTAAAGCTTTCTACGTTCTTCCTAACAACCTCTTCAGTTTAATAATATTATACATAGATTAACTCGTTAACACTGATAAGGCACAACATATTTCCATTTAAAATTCCACTCTGTATACTAGACTTAGTGAGGCCCACTTGCACCACACATCACTAAACGGGTTTAGCGCTAAACTGCCTTAGAATATCACTGTATCCCTGTCAAATTGTTTG
Source organism: Agrotis puta (assembly GCA_943136025.2). Classification (NCBI taxonomy): domain Eukaryota; kingdom Metazoa; phylum Arthropoda; class Insecta; order Lepidoptera; family Noctuidae; genus Agrotis; species Agrotis puta. The sequence goes on from OW964178.2 coordinate 14,060,880, forward strand.
AAGTTGACAGAGACAGAACAATGTTTTAAATCAGTTTAGCGCTAAACCTGTTTAGTGGTTTGTGGTGCAAGTGGTCCTGAAAGTATGAAAAGTACCAACCAACAAAAGGCAAAAGTGAGAAGAAATATTATAATTATATCAAACATTCTTTATTGGTAAGATTCTTGAAAAATATCAGGTGGCCTACCATTACCATCTTTAAGCGAGAGTTATTCCAGTGTGGGAACGAGATGGCGCTAAACGACTTGTATAGCTCTGTCTCTTTCCCACACTGGAATAACTCTCGCTTTAAGACGTTATAGTAGGCCACCAGGTCATTGTGTTCTCTTAGTACACGTCACCAACACGCTTATAGGAACGTATCCGTGACAAAAGGAGTATGTTAAGATCGAAGCAGGTCGTAATTATGTAAGAATTAATAGGAACCTAGACATGACTTAAAAATAGTCTGAAGGTAATAGATAGATGTCGCGGGACTGTCTTATAAGGTAAGCGTGGCCACGGAACGCAACGGAAGGACCACGTGGATTTTAGTCAGTACAAGTCTGACAGTCCCTCCCATCCTGCCTGAGTGGGAGGGCTCATTTGATGATTTTACCACGTAAAAACAAGTGATATATAGATAGTCGTCTTAAGTGTTTTTTTTAAGATTAGACAGTTAGAATTTAAAACTTTTCATTAATCTTTTCGGTCAAGAAATCCATCACAGAATCTCATGAAAGAGTAGTAGAGTTCATAGTGAACGAGCTCGCCCGGGGAAGTGCTACCACCATATCTATTTCTGCCGCCAAACGACTTTGTCGTGTTCCGGTTTGAAGGGTATGGTTGCCGGTGTAGTTACAGGCACTTGAGGCATTCTAGCATTGCCTCTAGGATGGTCACGCGTCTGTGATGCCTCAGTTGACACAGACTAGTAACATAGTGACCATCCTCATGTACAGACGCCAGCAGGTCAACCTACCCGCATCTGTCAAATTTTACAAATCGAACATTAACCTTTTGTTTTTGTGATAAGGTTGAAAATCTATTGAAGAAAATTGACAGATTGGGGTAGGTTGATGTGCTGGCGTCTGTACATACCATCCAACATAGTCATACAATTTATAAACGACATACTTTACTTTTGTACCAAAACTTTTAGGTTTTTTTTAACACTGAGGATGAATCATCTTCCTCTTTAATTCGTGGCGTTGTCTTGTTGAATATTGAGGGTCCAGTGAGACGATATTTTTGATAGCAGAGTATTCAGTTAGACAACTACCCTTAAACTCAACTTTTAATTTTTACTCTAATAATTAAATGTTTAGAATGGACCATAAATTAATTATACTGATGATGGCTTTAACTAAATTAATATAGGTCTAATTTATCTTAACACTGCTCAAGCATTGGGATTCTAAGCTTACATGATTCGTAGTTTGTAAATATAATGTAGTAAGTACGTAACTTATGCTAAGTTTAAGCTTAACTATTGTAATTTATCGGACAGGCACTTAAGATTTGTCACCTATGGTCTTGGATACAACAGGGTCATTGATAAAACCTGTAAATATTCTGTGTAGTAGAATTCTTAGTTGGAGTTCGCCCGAGGAAGTTCTACCACCATAACTATTTCTACCGGAAGATATTCCAGAAGCTGTGTCTACACTCTGCGAAACATGAGTTTCATAAAGCATACTAAGGAAGCCACGAATGAGCGTTCCCATTAAATAAGTTTTAACTCCGCTTGTCATTGACTCGCCTAGGGTAGATGCAGCTGTCTTAAAGTGTAGTGTAGCTGAGCCTTTAGCTATAAGCAGCATTCATATCATAAAATATATGTCTTTTTAGAGGAATAATGTGATTAATCTCTTAATGTCTTCTTATCTTGATGTGGATAGCGGACCATATTTTATATCCGATTCGACAACTTCCCTTGTTGCAAGGAGAAATTATATTCATACTATGTAAAAAAAAGTACTTAACTTCTTTGTGTAGAATAAGCATAGTGTAACATGAAACTGTAAATAATGTGTGTAAATAAAAATGTGAATTTCAATTCAAATTTGAAAAATTCAAAGTTAAAGTTTGTAAACATTTTAAACAGATACGAGTATGTTATTACGGTAAGCACCGGCCATTTGATTTCATTCAGGGACATGCTATTTCATTTAGAAAGAACTACATTAATTTTATCCTAATTTACTGTTTAGGATTTTAGAGTTTCTCTTTTCAAAAACACAGTTTGACATTTCGGCCTGTCTTTTTATTTTTTTGTGCAACTCAATAGACAGTGGGTGGGTACTTAACGAGGCATCAATCAGTGTGTACGACAACTGTCATATTAATGAATAATTAAATTGTAAATACTTGAGGAGCACAATGATGGAGAAACTTGTATATCTTCGGCCAGTTTTGGTCAATCGCTAGACTCCGTTGCACCTGCAACGGAGACTAGCGATTGACCAAAACTTAAGAGCATGCAGGAGCATGCTCTTACGTTTGTGCATGCAAAGACTCTTTGGTGGTCTCATGGGCGTGTTCATCACAGCCTATTGCGAAATAGAAGGAGCATTACTGCGGATATTTAATGGACACAATGATGGAGAAACTTGTAAATCTCCGGCCAGTTTTGGTCAATCGCTAGTCTCCGTTGCTCCTGCATATTCTTACATGTTTGCGCATGCAAAGACTCTTTGGTGGTGTAATGGGCGTGTTTATCACAGCTGATTGCGAAATAGAAGGAGCATAAATGCGGATATTTAATGGACACAATGATGGAGAAACTTGTAAATCTCCGGCCAGTTTTGGTCAATCGCTGGTCTCCGTTGCTCCTGCATGCTCTTACATGCTTGTGCATGCAAACTCCAAGCTGTCCTCACAAAAGTATTCAAGCTACATGAGCTAGAGTTGACGGCACGTTTGGCGCAGTGGCTGAGCAATTGGACTGCTGCTTGGACTGCTGTGTGTTGCGGATTCGATCTCCGCACGGAACAAATATTTGTATGATTTGCAAGTAGTTGTTTCGGGTCTGGGTGTTTGTGTATGTGAGTTTCTATGTTTGTAAACGCACTCACAGTCATCTGTACTCGCCAGACCCTGCGCCGACAAATTTTTGCTTTGTCCAGAAATTGGTCAGGTTTTTAACAGAAAAATAATGCTTAATTATAATCAGTTGTTGTATGTTAACAGTATCGAAAAATCGGGAACAAAAAAAAAAAGTTTTAAATTGTAATGATTATAAATAATTTGGGAACAAATTACAATTGTGTTGCTTACTTTGTTTAATGAAATTTAAAAAATATATAAATAAACGACTTCAAATTCTATCCATTGCATAGGTTACATAGTAAATCAATTTACATGTATAATATTCGTCTGCTGTATATAGTTTTAAAATTGACATTATGTACAGACGCCAGCATATCAACCTACCTCAAACTGTCAAATTTCTTTAATAAATTTTCAACCTTATCCCATTAGGTAAGGTTAATGTTCGAATGGTAAAATGTGACAGATTGGGGTAGGTTGATCTGCTGGCGTCTGTACATAATTTTGTCCACAATAAAGTATATTCCACGCATTTTAAATGTTAACATGATGTTATCTTAAAAGTAAGCTATGTAATCATAATTTTAAGAACCAAAAAAATATATAAAACAAGAAAATACAAAAAAAGTTTAAAAACAACAAAGAAAAATAAACCAAAAAAATTGGTGTTGTGTAATGTTTGTTTTATTTTATCCTCCTTTAGATTAAGAATATGCCTCACTATTATTACCCGACTACGGCAAAGCCAAAAGGAGGGTTATGATTTTGACCGGTATGTATGTTTGTATGTATGTTTGTTTTTTCCTTCATAACTTCTAAACTACTTATCATTACATGACAAATGAAGTGTCGTTAGAAGCGTCTCAGTTGTCCGCTGGTTATAGGTTACATGACATGTCACCAAATCCAATATGGCGCCTTCTAGGGGCGTGTAAAGTCGTAAACAAACATTTTTTCGCACACTATCGACATGGGTATCAAATTAAAGGGCTTGATGAGCACTTATATAGCTTTTACTAGCTACTTTGCCTGTTTCTAACGGTGTCAACATGGATATCAAATAAGTACATTTGAAATTCACTCGCTACTTTGCTTTTATTATTACATCAAATAATTAATAATATAACCCCAAAATAGTGTAAATAAAAAATAAGTTAAAAATAACTAAAACCCGACTACGAAAAAATCGTGCACTGAAAATTATGTATATTATTTTTAACTTATTTTTTTATGTAATGAAAACACTAGCGTCGTGTCAAGAGCACTTCAGTAATGGCACGGACTCTAGTGACAAACCTACAATAATGACAGCTGTCGAATGACATGAGAACTTTCGTTCAAAAATTATAAAGTGTTGTCTCTGTTTCACAGAAGCTGGATTACATTGTATTTATAGTAAGTCAGATCCAAATGCATCGTGCGAGTTCAGTACGCAAAGCGATTGGGTATAAATGGGCTTGCAAATAATGCTAAGGCTACTGCTAATTCCATTGCGAAATATTCATAACTTACTACTGCATTCTGTACAAAAATGTCTTTGAAAATAGGACTGCTGCGCTGCGTGTCGCGGGTTCGATTCCCGCACGGAGCAAATATTTGTATGATCTACAAGTAGTTGCTTCGGGTTTGGGCGTTTGTGTATGTGAGTTTATATGTTTGTAAACGCACACACGGCACAGGAGTAATTCCTAGTGTGGGGCAACATTTCTTAAAAAAAAGTTGCAGAAGTAAAGTGACGTCCGCGACGAAAGAACACCATTACAGCTTAAAAATGGCTGTGCACTTGGTTGCTGCGCTGCGTTTCACAAACGTCCGAACCCTCCTTCTTATCTTATCCCTCACTTTAAATATCTATGTACTTCACATGCTAAGAATCTGCGTTTGTCTAACAATCTTCTCTTACTTTGACCTTCTCATAGTTCTGATTTTATTCATTCTTGTCAGTCAAATTATCTCATTCTTTTTATGCCCCTGCGATGTTATTTCTCTACTGCCCTTGGTTGACTGGTAGAGAATGCCTCAGGCATCAAGTCCGCCTTTGCATCTCTGTGTTGCATAAAGTTATTTTTTTTTTCATTAGCCTTCACTGTCCCACTGCTGAACAAAGGCCTCCCCCAATTCCTTCCAGGAACTCTTTTCCTGCGCCACTTCGAACCAGCCCTTATGGTATGCGTCTAGGTCGTCTCTCCACCTTTTTTTTTGTATAAAGTTAATAAATAAATTCCCGCACGAAACACATTCTAGTATAGCCTTTTCTTCGTGGCAAAATCATCAAATGAATATTCCCCGCCCTTGGCGGAGCGTATGGGACTGTCAGACTCGTACTTACTAAAATCCAGGACACAGCCCTTTACGTTCCAGGATCACGGTTACCTGTATATACAGACCCGTAACCCTGGCAAGCGATTGGCGAGTCAGGCATTGAGGCATTGCTTGCTGTCTGGATGCCTGATTCTTGTTAGCCTAAAGTAATCTGGAACTTTGACGTTAATTAGAAGGATGCAAAATAATTTATCAGTCATACACTAGAGGCGCCTTTTCTTTTTTCCATTCAATAAACTCAGTAAACACTTTAAGAACGCTGCAAATAAAATACAGAAATCCCAGAACTCAGGCGTCAGAACTGACTAAGCAGTGGATACCGTGGACCTGGAACGCAGACATGTGAAGGAACAGAGTATTTTGTAGCCAATAAGTGACAGACCCTTCCGCTCTAAACAGTGCGGTAGATTTTTATACCACAAAAAAGACAGACATGTATACCTGATCCGCCCATATTTTCACCAATTATGTTCAATTCCCATATTATAGGAGGTAAGCCTATTACCATCAATCTTGCAGGAAATAAACTAATATGGGAAGGAAATATACTGCTACTGATAAATTGCTATTGGTAATCCCGATAACACTTCACCCTACCTAGGAATTGAACACATGACCCTCTTGCTAAATATTCGTGCTCTTGGCCACTTGGACAACAGCGTATGTGTGTATGAATTGCTAGGATGTGTAAGCGAACGTCTTTACATGAATAAATTAAGTAAATATTTAATAATAAATAAGTTTGCTAATACAGCATAATTCTTTGACTTTTATTCTTTACCTAAAACCCTACACGAAGAGAAAGTGAAACCCTAGTGGCATAGAATATGGACAATTAATCATCGAATGTACATAAAAGCCGGGAGAAGGCTTAATTAGAAGCGGCTGTAGAAAGTTACTGAAAGAATAGAATAGCAGCAATATGCATTTTTTTATCGTGGTAAAATCATCAAATGAGTCCTCCCACCCAGGGCAGGGCGGGAGGGACTGTCAGACTTGACTGACTAAAATCCCGGTGTCCTTCAATAGCCCTTTACGTACCGGGGTCACGGTAATTCGTGAGACCCGCGATTCCGGCAGGCTTTGGCCCTCTACAGGCCCCGTCACAAGCAGCAATAGGCTTGTGCAAATCTACTTACTCCGTCAGTTAAGAGTTTTGTAAAATAATGGACACGTAGTTTTTCTTTTCATAAGTCATATGTGATATGCATATTTACAAGGAAAAATTTAAAAGTGTGCTATCTTCGTCAATTTTGGTTTACCTAGCAAAAGAAAAAATGTGGGTCAAATATTTTTTGATAATGTTACTAACTGACTAATTAGATTTTTTGTTACACAAGCCTATTATACAGTTTCAATTAAGGTTGGTTCTACACAGCCTCTAAAATAACATCGTATATTTTTGTAAATTCTTTTCCTCATACGCAGTTACAAACCTCCATAGGTTTGTTACTTCATATCAATGGGTCAATACCCAAAGAGGCCCTGAATGGCTATAGTTACAGGTATTGACAGCGATGTTGCGGGTGAAAGACAAGTGGAATAATTCGCAAGCCTTTGTGGGATGCGAGCGTCGGGGGGGGAGACGACGCCGGGACAGTTGCTGTTTCTTCTAACAACATACTAAGTATTCTACACTAATGTTATAAAGCGGTAAAATAATTACAGCCGCACAGGTCGATCTTCGGGGTTAAGCCGCGCTTGCCGAGGTTGGTCTGTGGATCGGTGACCATCTGTTATAACGAGTTTCCCCCGTGCCTCGGAAAACACGTCAAGCCGTTGGTCCCGGCTGTCATATGTAGATCTTTGAAGTCGTTACAGTTAGTCAGAAACTCTAAAGTCTGACAACCAGTCATACAATAGGGTATCGTATTGCCCAGTAACTGGGTTGTGGAGGTCCGATAGGCAGTCGCTTCATGTAAAATACTGGTATTCAGCTGCATCTGGCGAATGAATGTTATAACGAGGAAAGATTTGATTGTTTGTTTGTTATTGAATACGCTCCGAAACTACTAGACCGATTCCACAAATTCTTTCAACAGTTAAAAGTTCATTTTTAGCGTGGCAAAACACGTTTTGATACGGTTTGATGGCACGTTTGGCGCAGTGGCTGAGAAATTGGACTCCTGCGCTGTGTCGCGGATTCGATTTATGGAATATTTGTATGATCTGCAAGTAGTTGTTCCGGGTCTGGGTGTTTGTGTATGTGAGTTTCTATGTTTGTAAACGCACCCACGATACAGGAGAAATTCCTAGTGTGGGGCAACGTTCTTTAAAAAAAAAGGCAGGAGGGACTGTCAGACTTGAATGACTAAAATCCATGGTGTCCTTCAATAGCCCTCTACTTTCCGTGGTCACGGTATCAATAGCATGAAGAGCTCACCAGTTGAAAGCTGCTTTGGTCTTGAGTGACATAGGAAATAAGGGCGGGAGGGGGTGAGCGGGCGAAGCCGCTGGCAAAAGCTAGTATCATATAATTTAATCCTGACTACTTAGGGTAACGTGTGAACGTGACGTGTAGCAGTATTCAAAAGCGATTTTCTGCTTCCATCTTCTATACTACACACATCAAAAGTGTCTAGGGATCAACATATATTTTTGCAATAACTTTTCTCCTGATTGATATTAATTAAAAATTTTTTTAAGGATTCATCAAATAAAGTGTTTTCGTTTGTCACAGTAACGATAAACCAAGTCACCTTTGCATTAATAAAGAAATTTGCCATTTTCCTAATAAAGGGATTTTTGACATTTTAACCACTAACACAAAAGTTCGAAAAAAAGACTGAAATAACAGTTTTCTTTAAAATTTTATTGGGTAACTTAAACAATTAATAATCCGTGTTTCTACCGCGAACACTAACAACACAAGAACATCGGTTTGGCATACTCAAAATGAGTTCATCCAAATCACGCTGTGGAATGGCCGCCCATGTTCGTTGCAACAACAAAAAAAGGGTCTTCTTGCGACTGGATACCCTCCATATTCGGCAGAGCTCTTCTCTGTAGCATATCCCATGCATGCTCAATCGGATTCAAGTCTGGCGACTGAGCAGGCCAGGGCAGGACATTGATGTTAGCTGCGGCGAGGGTCTGTCTTACAACTCTTGCGGTGTGCGGTCGTGCATTATCATGCATTAACTGAAATAAGGGACCGATTTGCACTTGTAGAGGAACGATGACGTCTGATACAATCGTCTCAGCATAAATTTGAGCGTTGAGGTTGCCTCTGATCCAAATCAACTCAGTTCTTCCGCCGATCCAAATACCCGCCCATACCATGATGGTTCCACCACTATAAGGATGGACTTCCTGGCAGGATTTTAATCGCTGTTGGCGTCCAGGGCTTCTCCAGTGTCGTATACGTCTTGTATCCGGTCTCATACCAAAACGAGACTCATCAGAAAAGCACACGAAACGCCATTGTTCTTCTGCCCAATTTCTGTGTTCAAGAGCCCATTGATATCGAATCCTACGATTGTGCATTGCTATAGGTGGTACCCGTAGCGGTCTTCGGGAATGAAGGTTCACTTCATGCAAGCGGTTTCTGACTGTTTGGTCGCTAATTAAGTTCCCTGAAGAGTGATGAAGCCTCACGGCTAACATCATGGCGGTTATTGTTGGAGCTGTTCGAGTTAAGATTTGAATGTATCGGTCTTGTCTCCGTGTGGTGCAGCGATACCGTCCTCCATGGCGCTCAGCCACGGTACCAGTGCTTCGGTAACGTGTCCAAAGTCGACTGATAATACTCTGACTTGTATTCAGAGCTAAAGCCACAGTACGTTGCCGGGAACCAGCTTCTATCATTCCCACGGCTCTGAGCATTTCTTCCCTGCTTAAATGACGTCGCCGCTCCATAATAACGTTGGTTTTAATCAGTAGTAGGGAAACAGTAGCACTAATAATGTCTTCAATGCGTTGTATGTTTTTATAGGGAAAATATTGACAGCTGATTTTCATCTTTTACTCGAATTTGATTCACAGTTCCTGATTCAAATTATGAAATGCACCAAAAAGGATCCATATAAATTTATAAAATCATAAATTTATTACAAAGCCACATCTCAATCTCAAGAAATCCGCATAAAAATGCTTGATCCCTAGACACTTTTGATGTGTGTATAATAAATCTGTAGAAGGGTCAATTCTGTACATTGAAAATATTGAAAAAATAAATAGCGGGGGGTGTTGCTTGATCGATACCAAACCCAAATATATGATTAAAAAAATTTTTGTCTGTCTGTCTGTCTGTCTGTCTGTCTGTTTGTGCAGGCATCACGTGAAAACTAACGGTTCGATTTCGATGAAACTTGGTATAATTATTCCTTATTATCCTGGGCATAACATAGGATACTTTTTATCCTGGAAAAATACGTAGAAAAAAACTTATTTTTCAGTTTTATTCATAGACGTTGTTCTGTAGAACCGCGAACACACGTTGCATTACCTGCAGTGGATTCAGCGCCGTAATATTTATAAGATGTCATTGTCAGAGTTACTCAAAATGGGGAAATAAACCATCCACGCGAAGACCGACATCCGCGCGGACGGAGTCGCGGGCGGAAGCTAGTATTGATTAAACTTTTGCCTTTCCATTCGTCTTTTATTTTGGAAGCCATACTATTACGAAATAGGTCTTATTTCAAAGTGGTAACCGGGTTTTCACGAGTATTTCGTTTGAATTTTGTTGAGTATCTACAAGTTATTGCTCGTGACTGTACAAAGTGTGCGAACCTGTGACATAAAGTTACATAATATAACGTATCATCGCAGCTGTTATCATTGAAGGTATCGACAATGGTATACCCGGTCCCCATTTATCCCTTTATATTTAAGTCCCCCGTAGAAAGGCAAGGACATTGTTATAAACCAGGCACATATCTAGACTCTGTGCATTCTCCTGAAAATAATCCTGATAACACAATAGTTACCATTGCCATCGGGGTGGTAATCATTATTAGTGCCAAGCACCACCCCGGTGGTAAGCTCAAAGTTGGTTAATGGGAATAGAACCGTTCGTACACAACGCGACGCAAGTCTCCGGTACCTTACGACTTCGGTATCCATTGTCGCGTGCCTGTGTACGAACCTCTATAGATTTGTATTGCAATAGTCGCCTGGATACCAAAGTCGTATAATATCGGAGACTTGAGTCGAGTTGTATACTAAGGGGCTAACTCGACATCGAAATAAAACCGATGGCCTTATGATTATACTTTATTTGCAGAAGTATTAGTATGGGTTGGGTCGGACTAAAAATAATACAAAAAAACAATGTAGTTGCATGAACCGCGCGGATTTTAGGAAGAAAAAGTTATATAATAAAAGTAAAATAAAAGAGTTATTTCCATTAAAGACAGTTTTTGTTTCGACAGTAAAAGACAATCATGATCATCTGCCTAGACTTTTCCCAACTATATATTGGGCTGGATATTTTACATGGAGCGACTGTCTGACAAAAGACAATCACAAGAGGTATATTTAGTTTGTTTCCAATAGGAAGGTAATCTGCTCAAAAACACTGCGAGCCTAGCGTGGTGGCGGCGGCGGGTGCGGAAATATCAAACATATGAAATCGTTAATAGGACCAATATGGATTTCAAATATGTAGGACCAGTTGAAAACGGCTTGCACCAGCGATAACCTGTGGCATTTATCAGAAAGATGGACCTAATTTTATTGTGTTGAATAAAAAATAAAAAACTAAGGAGTAAATTTTATACCTATTTGTTATAAAAGTTACCTAAAGACATAACATAACAGAACACGCCCGCAATCCCTGAAGGATTAGGCAAAAGTGTACCTGATAGTAAACCCACATTTCGCTGTAACATGTTATAGAGGCCTATTTCCATCAACTGAGCACGAATCCGACGGCACGATTGGCGGAGTGGTTGAGTGATCGACTGCTGTGTAGCGTGTCGCGGGTTCGATTCCCGAACGGAACAAATATTTGTATGACCTGCAGGTAGTTGTTTCGGGTTTGGGTGTTTATGTATGTGCGTTTCTATGTTTGTAAATGCACCCACGATACAGGAGAAATTCCTAGTGTGGGGTAAGATTTTAAAAAAATAAGTCCAGACTTGTGGCTGTCTTCTGAGAAATTTCTAATGGATGAACCCCTTAAAACTTGGCCCTACTTTAGAAATAAACCTGAAATTTAAAACTCAGTAGTGCCTTTCTCTATAAACACAGCCTTCTGAAAGCGCGGCCGCAGGGCTCACGCTGGGTTTAAAGTTTGCTGTTCACTAAAATACTGACAGCGACACTAACCCTCATCACTGCAGCGCTCACGCCACACTGGGACTAAAGTATCCTGTTCGCTAAACTACTGACAGTCTGCCGGGGTCGCGGGACTCACGCATAACCGTGACCCCGGAACGTAAAGAGCTATTGAAAAACACCGTGGATTTTAGTCAGTACGAGTCTGACAGTCCCTTCCGCTCTGCCTTGGGTGGAAGGACTCATTTGATGATTCAAGCACGTTAAAAAAAAAACATCTGACAGTGACGCTAGCGCTCACCGTTCACGCTGCGTGATCGGACGATCTCAAAGCTTTGTCGAAGAGCACGTCGTCGAGTCAATATTTCTTATCGAGAATAGCATAGCAGCATCCGCAGTGCAAATACGTAGAATTAGTTGCAGATACCTGCCATTTAACGAATACAAATCCATAATACAAAAGAGGAAACCAAACTATTTTGCATTACATCCCTCAATTTTAATTAAACAGGAAATAGAATGCAAAATACGCAACAAATTGTCAGACAAACCGCATTCACTGAGCATCACAAAACACGAAACATTATTCACATTCTCTCTTTACAATCAATACGGTCCGTCGGTGGTCCATCATGCCCAGGTACGTTGAAATTAATTTGTAAAATAAGAGCGCAGACCAAATCCCGGGCAGGCGCGATGCGTTGAGTTCAGCTGTTGTCATGGTGACGAGTGGGAGACGGGTGGGGGGCGGGTGGGGGGTGGGTGCAACGTTACTAAAAAGCTAGCTGCAGAAGGCTGAACTTAGATTTTCCTATTATTAAATACCAATATTACCAATCAGGAATGCTAATTTGTTTTTTGGCAAAAATATTTTTTGGTGGGGAATGTCTTTTCTTTCTTATTTTCAAATGCTTGTCCCTTGGAATTTCTTCTGCATATTGGATGCTTTTACAAAAAAAATAAACTCACATTCACAAACACTCAGGCCTGCATCAGGGGTAATCACTATCGCTGTAAGCATAGGACCCGTAGTATAGGCCAAAGTTTCGGGTATTTTTTAAGTTCTTTTTTCTTTCTTTCTTTTTCTTAAAAAAAAAACGTTGTCCAACACTAGGAATTTCTCCTGTGTCGTGGGTGCCTTTACAAACATAGAAACTCACGAACACAAATACCCAGACCCGTAACAACTACTTTTAGGTACTACAAAAATTTGTTAAGTGCGGGAATCGAACCGAATTCGAATCGAGTTGAGCCTGATGTAGTTCTATCTAATGTAAAGTTTCATAGGTACCTTTTTTCTGGTAAAATTATCAAATGAGTCCTCCCGTCGCTGGGTGGAGCAGAAGGGACCGTCAGACTCGAACTGATTAAAATCCACGGTGTTCCTTCTTACCGTGACCCTGACGTAAAGGTAATACACCTTTACGTTTCAGGGTCACGGGTATCTCTTTAGACAGCCCTGCGACCGGCAGGCGAATGGCCCTTTATGGGGGGCCGTCAGAAAGTTGTATACCTTCTGTCCCTATTTACTTTGTGCCCTAGGTCCCGGGCAGGCTAGGCGCAGAGCTCGTTGCCATAGATACGGGCGGGTGGCGGGTGCACCACCCGGCCTGGGCTGAGCTGTGTGTTTTCCCACTGTATGCACTGTGCACACTGTGTAAAGCCGGTGCTTGTCAATATTTTTATTATTTTAAGGATATGTAAGCGTACGTACGGTTGGCAAATTCATTGTGTGCTTTGTAGTTTAAATAATAATTATATTAACATTTTTTATTAAAAAAAAAAGTAAATAGTAATTAGAAAAAGGGTTAAACATTACATTAATTACAAACCGAAAAATAAAAAATTCAGTTGTTAGGTTAAATATAGCTTGATAGTATACTGGTTTTAAACAGCTTCTTTTACATGAAAGAAAGAAAGAAAATATATTTAAAAATGTCAGTTTTCAGAATTAGCACATTTATACAAATACATATTTGAATAATTGTAGTATTATATATATGACCACTTGCTGTTTACAGCGATATCCGCTCAAGAGGCCCGATAAGTTTATTACAAGTCTATGACATAATAACAATAACCTACAATTCAGAGACCATTAGAATACAAAAAAAAACGACGGGTTGCACTCTGGGAGTGCCGGCAGAAGTGAAAACTTGATTATTAACGTTGAGCATGTTTGATATTTTGGAATGGTTAGGGAATAATTTTGCACCAATTGCTTTATCAGTATAAAAGTACTATCATTTATGTGGTAGAATACAATATTCATTTATTGCACTATCGTACACGGTCGAGGTCGACCTCGACCTCGACCTCGCAAGCGCCCTGCGCCGCCTAAACGAAACAGTAGACCCAGCCATACATTTTCGCCGCGCCGTAGAGAGGGGATAGCTGTCTACTCTCCATCCGTCCTACGCTTTTTCGATCAGGGTCACGTGTCCTGACGCGAGTTTATCCGTGCTACGCTTTTTCGATCAGGGTCACGTGTCCTGACGCGAGTTTAAGATTTTATACCCATTACAGAAAAAGTGCTCAACGCCGCTAAAGAAGTTTTCACTTCAAAAAAACATAAACCGTTCTTCTAGCGCAATCCGTTGAAAATACGCCTTCTTGTTTCACATTGAATCTAAAAAAAATACCAAGTTTTCTCAACTTGGTACAACAAGTTTTTTAAGTTAACTACCCGAAAGTATGAAAAACACGTGAAAAAAAAACATTTTCCCCTCCACAGTAAACGAAAAAGTGATTAACAATCAACAACTCCAGTTGATAGGCCAGATTAGTGGTCGGCACTTTGTGGTCGAGCTCGACGGAACATCACACGTTGTCGGCGTGATGTTCCACAAGTTGGCTTCAGTCTATAAAGTATTTATGGTCGGGCTCGTAAGCTTAATAGACAGGTAACATGTTAACAATAGCTTGTCTGGTCTTCGCTATTATGGTGTTACTTTCTTGAGATAATAAGTCGAACTTAACACATGTCGAACAGGCTTTTGTTGAACGTCTTTTCTTCTGAAAAATGTTGTAAAAACTAGTTATTAAATAGTAAATTATGGTTTCAAATAAATGTTACATTAAAAATGGGGTGTGTGACTCAAATGCGTTTGCATATGCTCCATTTTGTTGTGCCATACTCGTTGCTATCCATAGCAACATAAAGTTAATAATTCAATTAAAATTATATCCTACAGTCATAAAGCAAAGTTGACATACAAACTATGCCGATAAACTCACTACAAAACAAACTACTGTAAAGTTAAAATCAAGTTAAAACTTAGTCTGTCGGTACAGCTCTGTCCGGGACGCAACAGGCAGTTCCTGTGTCACTGAGTCTGATTCCAGTTCATGAGTGAGGGTTCCAAAACCACCCCCAACCCCCCATGAAGTACACCCATTGTAAAAACTTTGTGCTAAGCTCAAATATTATGAATATTGCCCTTTGAAAATCTTTCCGTTAGAGATTATTGTTGAAGGAAATTGATGTGAAAATTAAAGTTTGGGGAGATTTTATTTATGGCTGTTTAATTTACTGTTTTAATGTTCTGCCTCATTCGTCTTTCGTTTCATTTTCAGTTCAAATAAATGAGTGTTTTTCCAGTTTCTTTTCGCGCCTACGGTGGCCGGAGATCGTCTTGCGACGTCCGTCGCCGTGGGCGTCTACCACTGCGGCTGGGTTGTGAGGTGGACGCTGTCCTCTCCCTCACGCGTCCCGCCTCTTCCTTCGCTAGCATGACTGCTTCGCAGAAGGAGCGACCGCTTCCCATGACTTCTGGCCCCGCAACATGGCCTCGACCAGTGCTGGGCGCGAGAGGTCGCCGCCTATCACCGTCGTGAGGACACGGCGGTGCTCTGCCCAAGCGGGGCAGTCTTGCACCGTATGCTCCACAGTGTCCTCCGGGCGATCCTCGCAGTGGTGACACCCAGATGTTTCTTCCTTCCTCATCCATACCACTAAACTGATAATGCTGAAATTTTGCAAAATAATTATTAATAGGTTTATAAATTCATTAACTAAATTCAAGTTTTTGAAGTGAAAACTTCTTTAGCGGCGTTGAGCACTTTTTTTGTAATGGGTATAAAATCTTAAACTCGCGTCAGGACACGTGACCCTGACCGAAAAAGCGTAGGACGGCGCAGGGCGCTTGCGTGAATGTTCGTGTGACATTCGTTGCTAGGTAACATTGTTTATAAAAGATGTACGTCACATTGGAAAATTATTGAAATACAAATTCAACCATTTTTGCGAGTTTTACTAAAATCTGTTCACAAGATATTTCCAACAATTACTATTCAAGTTTTCACTTCTGCCGGCACTCCCAGAGTGCAACCCGTCGTTTTTTTTTTCTTAAACAACAGTACTGGCCATTTATATTCCTAATTCAAAATAATTCTTCAAAGTGAACGGACGGCAAAGCGTATTCGAAAAGAACGTAAAATAAAGAAGTTTTATTGGCATTGTCCCTTTTAAAAACAAAATGAGTGTTGTTCATGTCCCGTAGTCATATTGTCGAAGCAAATTAAAAAATAAACGAACTAAAAGTGCGCTTTGTTTTAACAGAAAAGGCTTTTTATTAAATGACTAAACATGCACTTCTTCCCGGGGAGAGTATTATTATTTTTCTCTGTCAAAAGGCTATTATTATTATATTGTTACGTATGTATATAACACGGGCTGAGTACAGCTCCCGTGCCATGATTCAAAACTAAGTATAATTAATATGCCGTTTATAACTTGTCCGTCGGTCCGTTTGTGCCGAGCATTGTCGGGGGCGCGGTACACCGTGTGACGTCATCGGGTTGCAATAGTGTGGGTAGTTTAATAAACGCTGCACTGTTTGTCCGGCCGTCATTGACATGGACCATCAAAGGCTGCAGGTTATTAAAATGTACCCTCTTTGTTGCGAGAGTTTATCAAAGCATTGGGGAAGTGTTTTTATACTGTGTTCGGTAGGTAAACGATTAAATATAACTTTTAAACATCTCATTATTCAGTGTATATTTCTATGATGGCATTATGATAGTTCTTTTTACTATTCGAAGTGACTCAGAGATTGGCGGCGTTCCCTCCGCCAATCTCTGAGGCACATTGCCATTTGATAGCGTTGTGGTGGAATTTTTCGATTTGTTGTAATTAGTTTAGTTTTATTATATTTGAATAATTTATATTTTTATTGTTCATTTTGTTTTGTGTTATAGGTTTTTAATTTATACCAATTATTATATATTATTAAATTTCAATAAAAAATCTGAAGTCTGTCTTAATGGACGTGTCATTTTATACCTCTGCTCTGCCCTCCGAGATATACAAGCGTGTTGTTATATCATATTATGTTAACAAGAATGGTTAGTATAGTGTTTTATACACGTTTGGATTGGTTTATGTTTAGAAGTACTAGGTCAATGGATCACACCGCACGCATTTATTGAAAAGAATTAGAAGAAATAATTGTAGGGTACGGAACAAACATTTATAGGACCGACAAGTAGTTGTTTCGGGTCTGGGTCTTTATGTATGTGTGTTTCTGTGGTTGTAAACGCATCCACGACACCTGAAAAATGCCAAAGTTTATTAAAAAAACAAATTAATATTATTTCTGCATTCACTTAGAATTACCTTAAAAAGTAAAGAAGACACTATCATTCCAGTCCGGTCAGTTCACACCGAGACGCGACGCAACGCGTCGTGATGTAACGATACTGCAAAAGTATATCTTTTCATGTAGTAAATAGAGTTAGATTTTGAATAGCTCTATTGAAATGGACGCGCAGCGTCGCGTCTTGGTGTGACATGGCCCCGTAAACTAACAAATTAGAGTACGAAAAAATTAAATAATTTAAAGTGCTACGGGTCTACGACGTAGCAAATGCTACGGGTCTACGACGTAGCAAATGCTACGCGCTACGGCGTAGCAGTGTGATTAGGGTTCGTAACAGCATTTTCAACGGTTCGCGTCGGTTTCAACTTTGTTAAGCAATTGAACCGTGATATGTTCCGCAGCAATTTTCGAGGTGTGGAATATCGAAGGGATAATTAAATGGACGATATCGCTCCTGTTCTTTCCGTGGAAGTGTTAGGCAACACACTATAAAAGGTAAATTTTAAAACAGTGTGTGGATGTCTATATCCGAAACTATGAGGAATATCGAAAAATGTTGAAAGGAGTCTTGAGGCCATTTTGATGAAAACTAAACCTTATTTTTGATCAGTAATCCAACCTACTAATTTTGTAAAAAAAAGCGCTGTATTAAGTTAGTAATTTTTTATTTATATAAACATGGTACACATACATTCATCTCATGAATTATGGTAATTAGAAAAGTTGAAATTTTCACAAATGATGAATGTCTGTTGTCGCAGAAAACAACATACATAACATATACTAACCAATATAATAATATTTTTTTAGCGTGCTATAATCATCAAATGGGACTAACGGGTAAGCGTGGCCCCGGAACGTAAAGGGCTATTAAAGGACACCGTGGATTTTAGTTAGTACAAGTGTCTGACAGTTCGTCCCGCCCTGCCCTAGGTGGGAGGACTCATTCGATGATATTAAAACGTAAGAAAAAGGACTGGTCTGCTCCACCGACCATCGGTCTTTCCACAAACATGATCAGCCCACTGCCACTTAATTTCACTTACTCTGCAAGCCACTGCTTACTCAGATCAAACTAAATGTAACTAGGAAGTTACTCGTCTCTTTTTAACTGACTTCGAAAAAAGGCGGAAGAATCTTTTTTTAATATCTACATAAAGCAAAGTTTCCCGATTTCTAGATGACGACGCCTAGTCTGATTTGAAAAACAAAGCATTTCAACTACTTACGTTTCCTGTTCGCCAAACTACTGACAGTATGCCGGGGTCGCGGGACTCACGAATTACCGTGACCCCGGTATGTAAAGGGCTAGTGAAGGACACCGTGGATTTTGGTCAGTACAAGTCTGACAGTCCCTCCCGCCCTACCCTGGATGGGAGGACTCATTTGATGATTTTACCATGTAAAAAAAAGCATTTCAACGGCGATTGCTGCTAGCACATACATATCTTTGCATAGTTTACGCAATCACAATACAAAATATTACGCCTGTACCCACTAAAAAGTGTTAAACAAAAAACGTAAAAAAATAATTAAACTGACTTCTAGAAAACCGAAAAAAAAACTTTTGAATGACAAGTTATTATTGGAAGTCGGTGACTTTGTTTCTTATTTCCTTGCCATTTTTTGTGTTTTTTTAGGGGTCAGTTTCATTTTTTTCATTTAGTTTTTTCAAGAAGTTTACTTATTTTTTTATGACAGTCATTACTTTTGACAGAGTTCACGTTTTTTTTCAGTTTTAATCCTTACAATGGTAATACGTCAATCCGACGGGCGGAGAACTGCAAATAGGCCTAAATGGAATTATAAATTACCCTTGCGTGTAACTTAACAAAAGAAAAATAACATCCAATAATATTCTTATATAATGTATGTAATCAATACCTAAACAAAAAACATCTCTCTTAGAGTAAAGATTATTCCAGAAAACAAACAATAAATATTTACTAGATATCGAAATTGTTTTGACTACGAAATAAAATCATAGGTACATGAGTTTTATCATAATATTCTACCTTATGAACAAGAGTTAAAGTATAAAGTCGTGCAGCTTCAAGACTTGTTAAACAATGACTAGAAATGTACATTCGATACAAGTGGGGAAAGTTTGTTTTCAATAACAATGCCCAAGAAAAAATAATAAAAACAGTTTGGCCATAACTATTACCAAACTATAATATTAATTTTCTTTTTTTTCGCGTGTGTTATTTTGTTGTTTTAGTTTGTTTTACTTTAGTTATGTGCCTAATTGAGGTAACAAGACTCCAGTTGGAAACCGATATTTTTGTAAATAAATCTCTAAAACACAGAACACAATTTCTTCTCAAGGTAAAATCAAAACTACTTACGAATATTATGGACATTTTTAGGGTTCCTTACTACTAGGGAACTATTAGGATCACTCCATTATCTATGTCCATCTGTCTGTCTGACAAATCTCTTTTCCTTATGAACGCATGGAGGTATCAAGTTGAAATTAACATCAAATACTCAAGACTACAATCCCTTGGAGCAGAGAATAAATCAAACGTGTAAGTCAATGTAAACTAAAAAAAACGGACGTTTATGTTTTTTCCGCATATTTTGACGATAGCGGTGTTATCTAAACCTATTGAAAAAATTAAAATTCGTGTAAAAGAGTGTTTGTACTGCTTACAAAAAAATAAGATCATAAAAAAAATTAAAAAATCAAGCTCAATGGAGCATGAAACAAGAAATGTTATATCACTAGCTTCCGCCCGCGGTTTCGTCAACGTTATGTCAGGCGTCTGGCCCACTGGGGCCTACCCTGACCATAAGTTCTTGAGATTAGCGCGTTCAAACTCACAAACAAACAAACTCTTCTGCTTTATAATATTAGTATAGTTTTTTTTTACCGCCGTTTATTCTTGAATCGTCCAAAATGAACACATAATTTTTTTTTAGCGTTGTAATATCATCAAATGAGTCCTCCTACCCAGGGCAGAGCGGGAGGGACTGTCAGACTTGTACTGACTAAAATCCACGGTGTCCTTCAATAGCCCTTTACGTACTGGGGTTACGGTAATTTGCGAGTCCCGCGAACCCGGCAAATGAAACCCATAATTTAAGGTTTCTTTGAATTATCCGCATCGTCACTCACCCTCGCCACCCTCTTTATAAGTCGCGCCTCTGCAGACTCTACTGTTCAGAAATAAAAGAGGTGAAGTGAAAATACTAGATAATATTTACTGGGATAATATTTCATAGTTCAACCTATGAAAGGCTTCATAACTTTGCTAATGTTAGGAAAGTTTTTCCGAGTCGACGGCGCGTTGTATTGCACGCGCGCCTCAAGGAGTGTCAGCATAGTGACGGGGCCCCCGTAGAGGGCCAAAGCCTGCTGGGGTCGCGGGACTCACGAATTACCGTGACCCCAGAACGTAAAGGGCTATTGAAGGACACCGTGGATTTTAGTCAGTACGAGTCTGTCAGTCCTTCCCGCTCTGCCCTGGGTGGGAGGAGTCATTTGATGATTTTACCACGTGAAAAAAGAAAAGAAATTAAAGGTAAGTTTTAGTTTTGAATATCTCGTCTTACAAAAGTATTAGCTTATTTCGTTGTTCCATCATAGAATTTCTTCATCTTCGGTTAAAAATGCATCGGGAGAAGATTTTATCTTACAAATAGTATAAATGTGAAAGTTCGGACGTATATACGTTTGTAAAAATACCGCGATAGTAAATAATTTTGAATCACTATCACATTTATACGTACTAAAAAATTACACGAGCGGTGGCCAAGTGGTAACTGCCCCGATTTACATGTTGACAAATCATGTGTTCGAACCCAGTCAGGCGCTTCGTGATATAATATTTATATCATCACCACTGTTCTCAAAACGGTGAAAGAAAAACATAACGAGGGAACAGACATGTCTCAAAACTAAAAGTCATGACTTGTGACATCTATTAACCAGCACTGGGTCCGCGAGGTCCTACAGCTTATTCCCACTTTCAGAGAGGAGGATTAACTGCGATTTAGCTGTGGGTACTTTATAGGCTCATTGTGATTTATGTTATATATACAACTAAATTACAGCTTAAAGTCGCTTAGCTATGGAACAAGCCAAGTAACTCTGAAGTGATCCGTTAGAGCATCAAAGTTGCCAACACTGAAGTGACATTTCGCTGGCCACATCCCTCGCGGAACAGACAACCGTTGAGGTAGGCTTGTCCAGTGGAGACCACAACTAAGCAAATGTAATGTAGGTCACCTTCCGGTCAGGTGAAACGATCACCTGCCAAAGGCAGCCGGCAGAGACTGGATGAGGAAAGCTTAAGACCGGGGTTTAGTCGCGTACATTGAAAGAAGACTATGTCCAGCGCCTCTTCGAACCAGCCCTCACAGTACGAATCCAACTCATCTCGCCACCTCTTTCTGGGCCGGCCTCGGCGGCGCCGTCCATCTCCAGTCACATGATACCATTACCTACACAAAAACATAGATACAGTCAAATATTTTCCAATATCAACACTTTAAATGAAAGTACTTAGTATTTTACACTAAATTAATTCGCTGTGCGTTCAATCGAGCGTAACAGACAGCGCGAGCATCATAATTAAAACATGCAATATTTTCCATGAAAGAATTTTGTGATTGGATATTGGGATAACGTGATTTACACACACAAATGCAACCATCCTATGAATATGGCGATGCATCGCATACATACTAGGGTTCCTTTGAGCGGATCATAACGCGAAAATAAAGTATTTCCGTATTCAGAACAGTAAATAAAGCTGGTTACACGGCATGTTTGTTATTTCGACCGTGTATCTGTGGGCTTAGCATGAACACACGGATTAAATTAATAATTAAATCCTCTCATTCAGACACAGTTCATATACTGTTTAAAAAGAAGTAACGTTACAATTACTTAAGTAACTAATAACTATATTAAAAATAAAAATTAATAAAAAATGAGGCATGATTCGGAAAATATGGACACGTGTCGTATATTGCTAGAAGTTTCCTCCTTTAAGAGCCTTGATTGATCACCGGCAGCTTGGACCCTGTTTTCAATGCCGGTCTGCAACATTTTTAGGGTTCCGTAGCCAAATGGCAAAAAAAGGAACCCTTATAGATTCGTCATGTCCATCTATCTGTGTCTGTCTGTCCGTCCGTATGACACAGCCACATTTGTTCGAAAGTATAAGAGCTATTCTATTGAAACTTGGTAATAAGATGTATTATGTGAACCGCATTACGATTCTCACACAAAAATAAAAAAATAAAAAAAAAATTGGGGGTTCCCCATACTTAGAATTGAAAAAAAAAAAAAAACACCAAACTCATACGTGTGGGATATCTATGGATAGGTCTTTAAAATGATATTGAGGTTATATAATTTTTTTCTAAACTGAACAGTTTGCGCGGGAGACACTTCCAAATTGGTAAAATTTGTGTCCCTGTAACTTCTAAAATAAGGGAATGATATTATAAAACAAAAAAATATATGATGCGCATTACCATGCTAACTACCAGCGACAATTGGTTTGAACGAGATCAAGTAATTACTTTGTTTTAAATACATTATAAATAGTAAACCGCAATTTACCTGTACAAGAACTTTTATATTGCTGCTACGGAACCCTTTAAGGGCGAGTCCGACTTGCACTTGGCCGGTTTTTTTAAAGGTACGTGTGCTAGCATGAGAACCTGCATCCACTCCCTGTACACTCTGTCACTGTCACTGTATCAGAGACAGATCCACCGCTCGAACAACACTCTCGGGAGACTGAACACGTGGTAATGTCTTTTCGTCAATTTTGAAAATTTAAAATATTCATTACAACGAAATTTGCCTTATTGTCCACCAAAAAATGTGTTCCGTATAACACAAAGACGCCGTACTTTCTGCGATATATATGTATTGTATTGTAAAACGGGCTGGTATCCGCAACTCCATGTCAAATGCGCGTATTTTGCGTGAAAAATACGCGCATTTATATATGTATATATATGAATATAAATATATATATGAATATAAATACGAAGAAAACAGTGAAAGTCTAAGAAGTTGTTTGTCTGAGGAGATGAGTACTTTTGCCTAGTAGTTTGATAATTATATTATGTTGAACAAGTAGTACTTATTATACTTATCAAAAAAAAATTAACAACCCTCTCTATGCGGTTAAGGGTCGCTCGAGTCTTCCGTCACATTTACTTCGTACGTTCATGCTAGGCCCACTGATATTTAAACAGTGCTGGACTGTACCGGCTTTATGAGAATCGAGCCATGTTAGTTTTCCTTTGACGTTTATATCAATAAATAACTTTTTAATATTTACCGAATCCCGCTCAAAGGTAATAGTGTTTTTTTTGTAATGTAACTGTATTTTAAGTTACTTGGAAAAACAACGCAACTAAATTATTTTATTCTGACAGAATTAAAAATTAATTTAAAGGTACTTTAATTAAACAATGACTTTATTTTTTAAATATTGTATAAAGTTTTTGTTAAGATCGACAAAAAAGTACATGAATTTAAAAAAAAAATTAGTTAAAAAATAACTAAAATTCGACTACGAAGAAATGGCGCACTGAAAAGTATGAAACAAGAACAATATTCATTTGATCGAGTAATAGCCGTGGCCGTGTGTCACCTGCGGTTGTTTCAGACAATCTTTATTGGGTAGGGTTAAGTTAATTTCTAACTTATTTTTTATTTATACTATTTTGGGGTTAAATTATTTGAAGTAAGTAATTTATGTATTATGTATAGTCTTTGAGTTGTGAATTTAAGATTTATCATTTGATATCCATGTTGACACTGTTAGGAACAGCAAATTAATTAGTAAAAGCTATATAACGTATATATATTTCAATTGTGCTCATCAAGCCCTTTAATTTGATATGCATGTCGATACTGTGCGAAAATATATATTTTGTCGGTTACGACTTTACATCCCCTAGAGGGCGCCATATTGGATTTGGTGACACGTACCCTATAACCAGCGACACCTCATTTGTCATGTAGTTTTAAGTAGTTTAGAAGTTATGAGGGAACAAACAAAAATAACATACATACGAGTACATACCGTGCCGTAGTCGGGTAAAAATCCAATAAGTGATAAATCATCATCTTTCTGTCAATATACCTGCTTTGGGTCGGCGATACACACTCTCTTACTCGTCTACACTCGTCCCCCTCAACCTTTAACATTAATGTTCATCACAACACGCTACATTGATGATAATTATCAGTTGCAGTCAGTACAAGCTAAAAGAGCTTGTCAAAAAAGAGTAATAAAACCTATCTTTGCATAGCCAGGACCACAATCGGGTCAGATTGGTCCTAGCTAATTCACCTAGAGACCTCGTCATTTGGATTATTTGAAGTTTGGGCCATGGACAGCATACTTTAATTTAAGCATAACTTGCAAGTAAAATTATTAAAATAAAATAATTGCTTACGAAAAAAAATTAAAACCGACGCTCCATTTTAACCGATATAGGTTAGGACAATATTGTCCTACATTTGACGAAAAGTCTCCTCAATTCCCTATGACATTCCGACTTAAATCGTAGAAACACATCTTACATAAATTAAGTGGAGACTTTTTTGTTGGTCAAATGCCTCCCCTTATCCAACCGCTTTTGAGTTTTGATTTTTCCGGCCTGTCTTTCAAAAGGGCGTCCAACTACGCCTACGTTTTGTAGGTCGTGCTCAGAGTGGTCACTGAGTACTGCCATTGTGGTTGGCCACACTGTAGCCAACCTGTCCCGGTCCAACCTATAGGTGTGACCCTCCCAGTCCCATTTAAACTTCGTTCACTTTTCACCAAAATCGGTCACTCCCGGTGATGAGTTAAGAATTAAAAAAAGCAAAGTCGTAGGGTACTTTCTTAAATGAGTATCTAAGGGAAAAATTATAACTGGATAGTTAATGATCATTTAAGTACAATTTTCAAACATAATTTTCCAACAAAATGTAGTGATAAACCTTTGTAATTGGCAACAATTCGAGGCTAGACTACCCCTCGACAAAATGTTCGGTGCATGTAATAACTTAGGGTGAGGGATCCATAATACCTCGCTGAGGGCTATTTGCACAATACACTCAAGTTCAATCAACGTCTCTTCACTTTGTAAAATGAATTTTGACCTTGGAAGGGGATTTTCAGAAATGTAAAGTTTGTTTGGTTGTTTTTTGGGTGTCATAATTAATTTTCTTTTATTTTTCGTACCTTTATGAAACATGGATGACTCTTGGGTGTCTTTTAGTGGCATATGTAGAGGGGATTAATTGATTAAATCGATAACGAATAAATATATCTGTAGATGGGTCTTCTTGTCTTTTAAAATTATTTTAACTTTTTAACAAAACTTTGCATTTAATTAAGATACAGATGAAGATTAAACCCTTAATTAGTCGTGATAAGTTACGATCGAGTGTCACCCTGTTCATAGAAATAAATAAAATCTATACTATAATAAATCTGTAGAAGGGTCAATTCTGTACATTGAAAATATTGAAAAAATAAATAGCGGGGGGTGTTGCTGGATCGATACCAAACCCAAATATATGATTAAAAAAATTTTTGTCTGTCTGTCTGTCTGTTTGTGCAGGCATCACGTGAAAACTAACGGTTCGATTTCGATGAGACTTGGTATAATTATTCCTTATTATCCTGGGCATAACATAGGATACTTTTTATCCTGGAAAAACACGTAGAAAAAAAAACTTATTTTTCAGTTTTATTCATAGACGTTGTTCTGTAGAACCGCGAACACACGTTGCATTACCCGCAGTGTATTCAGCGCCGTAATATTTATAAGATGTCATTGTCAAAGTTACTCAAAATGAGGAAATAAACCATCCACGCGAAGACCGATATCCGCGCGGACGGAGTCGCGGGCGGAAGCTAGTACGAAATAAATGCATCATGATTTTATTTGTTTTCTATTTTACTCAATTTTCGATCACAAAAGGCCCCCGTGTTTTTATAAAGCTAAAGGGAACTTCAGGGTGTAACATTTAGAATTTAAGATCACTTTAAAAATGTGCTGGAGAGTGTAGCACCGTAACGAGATCAAATAAAAAGAAGTTCTCATGCATATGACTAAAGCAACGTAAACTTTTATTTTAGCTAAACTTACAAGATGGAAATTAATAATATATCTCAGTTACAATCCCGATCTCGATCTTTGTTTTAGACCAATCATAAACGGGCCAGGATTTGAACTCGGATAGCATATTAACTTGCGGAAGTCAAGTAGAAAATAAAAGAAACATATCATAACCAATCTAAAAAAAGTGTTTTAATAAAGCTATCTAAGTTTTCCGATGTAAGCTGTCTACTACGAATAAAACGAAAAGGAAAGTATTAAGTAAGAAATAAAATATCTTTCATATCGAATCATTTTCATGGCTTCCGTGAAATTATCATCTGAGCTCTCAAAGAAGGGATTGCCAACCTACGTCTTTAATATGAAAAGGTTCCTAAATAAACATGTTGGTTTCGTAATTGGTCTGGCAATTATCCTGTGTGCTATCATCGGATTATACCAATTAGAGTGCCCACGTAAATATCGGGCAATCAAGGGCTAGGGCACACGCAAAAACATTTGATACCTGGCAAATAAACTTTGTCTGTCTTAGCCTTTAGATCAGAATCCTTTCATTGCATTTGGAGCTTTGAATCTTCTTGCCAAAGTTGATTGTTTTTTGGCAGGATTGGGTTAGTTATTACGTTTTGTTAGTAGTAAAAAACAATTAGGGTCTTTTGTAAACATCAGTTGGATGGGGCTGCACTGGTTTTCAACAGATATCCGTACTAATTAACCATCGATATTATTCGGAGTCCATTTCAGTCACTGTCCGTCAGACTCTGACAAAGCATGCAGGATCCATTAGTACCTAGAATGATTGATGGTATTTTCTGTTGAGCTAAATGTATTGTTTGTTTTATCACTTATTTTAAAATAGAAGCTTCATTATTATAGATCTATGGTATATCAAAGAGACATTTGCAATAGGATGCTTCTTTTTTTCGTGTCAGACTATGGCCACCTTTTGGTGTCAGACTTAATCAAACGGCCTCTAGAAACCCCACAGGCCTCTGTCATGGCTTTAGACTTTTACATAATTATATTGATTATATAAGTCCAGGTTTCCTGACTATGTTTTTCATCATCGATGTCAGTGATGTACAAGATTAACTAAATAAGTACATATTTTATGAATTAAAAATATACATATTGATACTTTCCTAGGTTTGAATTCACAACCACGTGCATGAGAAGCGAAGAATAAAGAATCTTTGGACATTTGCAGTATCTACTCAGATCACTGCTGGACGTAGGTCTCGCCCAGACTGCGCCGCGTCATCCTGTGCTCTTCTGCATCCAGTCTGTTCCAGCCATCTTCTTAAGGCCGTTGGTTCATGTAGCTATGTGCGTCCTTACTACACTTGCCGATACGCGGTCTCCACTCCAGGACTTGTAGACTCCACCAGCCATCGGTCCTTCGACAAACATGGCCCACTGTCACTTCAGTTTGCTTACTCGGCAAGATGTCTGTCACTTCTGGATAGCTTCGTTCCTGATTTTATTCTTTAAAGAAACTCCAAGACTGGACAGCTCCGTAGCGCGCTGAGTGACCTTGAATCTGTGGACCAACCCAACTGTCAGTGTCTACATTTCGGCACTGTATATCATAACGTTTATGAGGTATTATCTTAGTAAAAAAACCGTATTTCCGGGATACTACTAATCTTTATCACTTATAGACGTAAGATTAGTTGGGGATTAGTAGGTACTTCACACTCGTGCTTTTTTTTCTTTTTTGTCATACTTGTGTGAAATTAAAAAAAACCACAGATAACTAATTCCAGTAAAGAATTCGGCGTCTTTAAAGGGTCAACATATTTTAAATATTTTAATTGTTTTAAAATTGAATACCTTAGATAAACATGATTATTAAATAAAAATAAATATTTACTTTTATGAATAAATTAACATTTATTTGGGTTCTAAAACCAAAAACATTAAAATTTATATTATTCATAGTCTAGTGTTTAGTGCCTTAAAAAAAATATATCAAAGTTTGCAAATAATTATGGCAAAACTATTTTTCATTCGGATGTGTACTGGAAAACGTCGTTTGATACACGTGGGCATATATTATTGCTGTTCTTGGCTCCTTAGTACCTTGTATCAACTTTTCCCCACTCGTATCCAAATGTACTATTGACGCACAATCCAACTTACACATACCCTACCTACACCTGCAATGTAATCAAAATCGTCAACGCAAATTAATAGCAGCACTAGTGGATTAGTGATTACAGCTAGATAGTATACAGGCAAAATGCTATAATATGTATATGACAACATCAAACACAAGGGGTGTTCTGTGTAATTACAGTATGCAACAATACTGTATACAACCAATACTGTCAAAGCAAATAACACAGTAACGATGGCTCTCCATTTAATCAAATCCATCTGGTAGCTCAATGAAAACAGCATTCAAATGCCAATATGTCCTGTCTGTCAGATGTAGTGGACATCAAAGAGCCGGATGGAAACACGTCAACGAGTACGGAACTGGTGGCGAGGTAGCGAGGTAAGCTTGTTTAAATGCCCGGGCCGCGAAGGTAGCTGCATCGATTGCACTCATGTACTGTTGATTGCAGCAATATGTATGCAAAATTCATGTGAAAGTTGCTCGTAGAGTATCGGTTTATAACAAAGAGAATGTGCAATTTGTGTGAGAACATGTTATGTGGATAACAATTCAGTATAGAATTGTAGCTTTTCTCTGAAAATTAGTAATATTTTTTATACGTGGTAAAATCGTCAAATGAGGTATATAAACGTAACTGGTAAAAGGCGTGGGCAATAAAGGGCACATCTTCACTTCTTCCAAAGATTACACTTCAGGTTTCAGACGTGATTTTACGTTATGTAACAATGAAATCTTATTTTGCCCCTTGACTGTACTTTACCTGCACGCACACCATCGCAGCATTCCCAGAATCCCCGGGCCGACAGCTAGCGAATATTCAACAACAGTAATATTGCAATTAGTACTGCGATTCTATACGTAAATCCGGTGTGCATGTGTGAGTTGCGAGTAGGGTCACCATGCGTTTGAACATCATGATATTGTAATGAATATCGTGCTGCTGTCCGGCCTGTCCTAATTTTGAGCTGATATCTGCAACTCCATATACAAAGCGTGTAATTTTGTCACATGTATGATTGGTAATGCCTGCCGGGGTCGCGGTATTTCGAATTACCGTGACCCCGGTACGTAAAGGGCTAGTGAAGGACACCGTGGATTCTAGTCAGTACAAGTCTGACAGTCCCTCCCGCCCTGCCTTGGATGGGAGGACTCATTTGATGATTTTACCACGAAAAAAAATATTTATGATTGATGACACGCAAAAGTATTTCTGGAGGCTAACCGATCGGACTCAACAGATTTTTAAAACACTGTTTGAATAAATTTTACTCAGTGATAAAATGACTTGTATTTGATACATACTCGTATGGCGGTTGATCCCAGTAGAGCCCAGTGAAAACTGAACTGTACAAATGTATCGCCAAATGTATAAACAGACGACTTCCAGCAGAATGTCGCAGCTTGGGAAAGGCTAAAATTAAAAGTCATTTATTCAAAATGGTCTGTCTCTTGGTTAAGGCAGTCCCCCAACGCACCCACTCTTCGACGGTCCCTAGAGTTTTATCTGGGACCCGTATTTTTCTTTAGAAATGGACACTCTACTTTCGAGCGTTACAATTTCATTCAATTATTTCGAGTTCAGGCATTTAGGTGGAATGATAGATAACGAGTAATGCTCAATTCGCGGTATTATGAATGATGCAGGCTTGTTCTAGCTTAGGTGAAGTTGGACGTGCAAGTCGAGTTGATACGGAGATTATTTATTTTATTTTTAAAAAAACGTCACTAGAAATTTCTCCTGTGTCGTGGGTGCGTTTACAAACATATAAATTCACATACACAAACACCCAGACCCGAAACAACTACATGTAGATCATACAAATATTTGCTCCGTGCGGGAATCGAACTCGCGACACGCAGCGCAGCAGTCTAATCGCTCAGCCACTGCGCTAACCGTGCCGTCAAAATACAGATTACATACATTTCATAGTTATTGACTGCTTTGTAGGTAGGTAAATTTCTGAGGTCGAAAATTATAGCACCTTTAGGAGCTATTAGGAAACTGACGAAGGCTTTATATCAAACGCTTGCAGGGGTTACCTTGGACTGCCTATGCAGAATACCGTGGCCCTGGGGCGCAAAGGGCAATCGAAAAACAGGGATTCTGCTCAGTAAAGAAATATTAGTCTGGCAACACCATTAACCATTGTCCGAAACAACATTTTTATTTCACACTGAGTATATCACATTTTGATTTGTTACCATGCTTCTTGAAGACCGACTGCTCGTCCTTGCAACACGCAAAGGTTACAGTAAAATTCTCCTATGACATTAAGGCCCACTTGCACCACAATCACTAAACAGGTTTAGCGCTAAACTGATTTAAAACATCGTTCTGTCTCTGTCGACTTCAAACAATTTGACAGGGATACAGTGATATTATTAGCAGCAGTTTAGCGCTAAACCCGTTTAGTGATTGTGGTGCAAGTGGGCCTTAACCCGCCTTTACACATTTACGTGCTGACAGCATTCAATAAATAAATAACTCATGTAGCAAGTTGCAAAAGTACATAAGTAGGTAGAAAGCCATTTACACAACAGGGCGACTGAATGCTGCCTCTGTGCTCTGAATACACGATATACTGTGAGCTTTCATATTATTACTGAAATAATTAATTCCTCGAAACAGAATTTCATTTATGGAGAGAGGCAGCATAATAAATACGTGGAAGCTCTTCAATAAATGTTACATTCGACTATTAATCCCCTTGAACACAAAGCTGCAGTTCCGGGAAGTTTGTGCGGAGCTACAGCCAATGGGAAGCTTGCAGCTTGAATATGGACCTCCCATTTCCCGGTATTCTCCCGGGCAAACTCCACGTAGAGTCAACAAAAGAGTTTGGACCTGACGAGAAACAAAAGACTGAATTTTATAAAGGAAGGTCTCTTTGTTGGAATTTGCTTATATTTCTTCACAAATAAAAAAGGGAATGTCAAAGATATCCTAATAAATATATAAGTACCTATGCGTTGTTATAAAATATTTCAAGATAAAGATAAAATTTAAATAGAGATAGACACTTTATGGTTACGTAACGCCGGGGTCGCGGGACTCACGAATTACCGTAACCCCGGAACGTAAAGGGCTATTGAAGGACACATTTTTTCTGTATCGTGGTTGCGTTTAAAAACATTTAAAACTCATTCAGTCATTCAAATATTTGCTCTGACGAGTCGACACGCAGTACCTCAGTCAATCGAAGTGCCGCTCAAGGGGAATGACAAGAATCGGCATCACATAACAACGGACATGACATCGGAATGACAAAATTTCTAAATTAAAGATAATTTTTAACATAAAACATATAATAATGCGACAATAATATGCAAAATATCATTCATTTCATTAATCATTTAAGTTTCAAATTATCATTTATTTCATTAATCATTTAAGTTTCAAAATATCATTCATTTCATTAATCATTTAAGTTTCTAAAAAGTAATTATACTATTAAATTCTATAATTGTTTTCCTTTTTAATGATATATAGCTCATCTTTGTTGGATTTTGGCCAAGGCTTCAAGGGAAACTTGGCAATATCCTTTAATACTTAACCATATTCGATACTGGATACTACATTCTTTTTTGATGACTGTCCATACAAACACAACACACACATAAGTTGTTATGTCCACACGTAAGTTTCATGCAAACAAACATTGATCAATCAATTCGGTATTTCAATTCTGTAATACTTATTGGTGCCGCGACAAAGGATTGAATACTGCGTCATATTTGTGGCTTTCCCTTTGACAAGCTCCGAGTGAGACATGGAAGTATGTTGTTCATTAAATATTGCGAATGCGAACCCTTTGATGTGTCGCTGGACATGTGTGATGTTCTTTTTGTATGTGCAGGTATATTAAAGTCTGTTATTTGAGTAATTGGTAAAAGGCAGGGCGGACGCTGTCTAGCGTTTTTTGTTCCTTTTACAGATGAATCAAAATCATTTTGTTTATCTTTTTGTGAATCATGAAATCGTCAGTTTTTTGAAGATTAAAATATTGAATTTGATTTCATTCCACAGTTTGGAGTTATACGAAGGGTAGCGCCTTTTGCAACCGATACATGCAAGTGGCGGATTGACGTTCGGCGTGATAGTCAAAGAGGGAGAGACTTATGTTTATCAGTGGACGTCTTCCGGCTGATGATGATGATAAGAAGAGTTGTAGGAAGTGGACCATAATCCATCACGTGTGCCTAATATGATTCCGTGGAAGTCACGTGTCTCAATTTTTTTAGTTCAAGGATTAAGGCCGGTTTCTTCATAATACATTCCTTCGCCATTTTGAAAGAAGTACTTAACGACGAAAGAGGTTTGAATTATTTGACCTTACCTAACATTTACATTTTCGTTAAACTGGTGTCCACGCAAATGACCGTTTGTCGATAGCTATCATCAAAACAAAAATCTCATTAAGCCGTTCTAAAGACGCCAGAAGTGCATGCATCCTGACTTTGTTGACTCAATATGGTCTAGAAACGTGACTCTTTCAAAGGCGTCAATATCAGAAAATATTAGACATATTTTAACGATTATCAACTGAAAAAAAACAGTGACAGTTATACATTCCAAGTCTCACACATTCCAATAAGCCCTTAACACAAAGTAAAGTCGGCATGGGTTTGAATCCATGACCTACGACACGTAAATCAATATTGAGACCATGAGGCCGTCTCGGGTCACATCAATAAACGCGCCCTTTATTGAGAATGGTACCTACAACGTTTGAAAGTTTGGATACCTCTTTTCCTTGCCAAATCAAATGTTCGGAATCAAAGTAAATGCAAAATAAAAGACATAAATAGAAGACGTTTGAAGATTTGAACTTATTTCGTTGGTTGTAATATTTTTGCAGAACAATGAAGATGAAATCAATTTAATAGTTTAAAGGCTGTCAGGGTGCTAACCATAGATTACGTATGGGTGTGCGAATTTTAGGCAATCCTCATACGATACCACATGACCGCGCGGTCGCGCGTAAGTAACGTGAATGTATAATAAAAAAAGCGGTAAACGTTTCTCGGCTGCTTGGCGGTGGGTCGGCGAAACACGTGTATATTCGTAAGATTCATTTCACACGTCGCGTAATATTACTAGTTACGCCGAGCCCCGAGTCTTGTTAAGGCAATGGGTCAGCGCGGTCCGGGCTTACGCATCTGATCGCAGGAGGACGGATTGCGCTCGTGTAGGTGAAGACGGACGCGGTGCTTACGCGATTACGCGCCGTGCCGTGAGAAGCAAGCATTAGGCGTCAACGGATGTTATATAAGCCAATATAACTTGAAACAAGGTTCACCCCTCGATCACGCAAACAAGGGTACCTATGATAATTAATCGGCTTATCGTAACGTCCACCCTTTCATGGGCTGCCGATTAAAAGTAGTAGATGTACTAAATTGATTTATCCTGAAAACAACCTGTTATTGGCAACTGTATAGAGTTTTACTCGCATACTTATACCTACACAATTAGTTAATTTATATACAGAAGCTGTTGGTGTACCTTTATTAATAAATAAATAAATAATACTGGAATGTTAACTTTGCAAGGTTAGAGATATATCCAAAAAGGAATAACAGTTTTATTCGTTGTTCGATCGATCTTCAACCTTAAAGTCAAACGTTCAATATCAAGGTAAACACAAAATAAGATCAGCTGTTAGAAGACTTCAACCAATTTTATTGATGGCAACATTTCCAATATTGAACGGAGACGAGTTTATTTGATAAAAGTTTATTTTCCGTTTCCTATTTACTGAGGTCGGGTTGAGGGGAAATTGTATAAGCGACTGAAATTTCATGGGAAGTGCTTGCGTCTATGTCTATTTGAGACATTCTGTTTGGGCACATGTCCACCGCTGACTTCGAAGTGACTATTCATGACTATAAAACAGGCTTTTGAATCCTGTATTAAAACTGTATGCAAATATAGAAATAATAAATAATTATTGATATATTTTCCTTCTTAGTTTTATGGGTCAAATCTTACAACTGGGTTTACAATCAGTTCCTCCAACCGATTTAACGCACAAACATTTGATTTACAGAATTGACCTGGTTCTGTAGTCTGAATCATCTCTTGATAGAATTCCACACGGATGACCTCGAACTATGTATTAGCATTCTCGCTTCGCTGTAGCGCCAAACGCCGTCTCGGGACTAAAAATTCTTACTTTCACCCCTAGAGAAAGTACCCCTAATGTACTATCATTTACCTATACACACTTAAGAATACATTTGATTCGATTTGACTCGTTTTAAGCTACAACTCTCCTCATTTCGTTGTAATTGCAAACGATGAGAACAAAGTGTCAAAACGGCTAACATTTTACAAATAAGGAAACTATTTATTTCTTTTCTATGAGTAATTCTGCATTCTTATCTAAACGTTTAAACACACTTTCGTTTCCCAGAGAGCCTTTGAAGACACTTCCACAAATATCGTACATCCCGATCGTCAAATAGAATTAGATTGTAAAAAAAGAAATAGAAATAGAAACTTACATACACAAACACCCAGACCCGGAACAACTACTTGTAGATCATACAAATATTTGCTCCGTGCGGGAATCGATCCCGTTGCACGCTGCGCAGCAGTCCAATCGCTCCAGCCACTGCGCTAACCGTGTCTTTAAGATAGATGGAAGATATGAGCAAGCTACCTCTCCTTTATATTTGTACAGATCGAAACTGGAAACATTGTATATAGATACGCACAACCCTCCAGTGCTTACAGGCGAGGTGTAGCGTAAAGCTATAAAACAGACTTCCAAACAGAGGTAACAATGCACTCTCGGTCCAGTAGAAGCCAATTCAATTCGTCAATGTCCAGTAATCCATCCAATAATTCCAGTAATCTGAAAGGTGTGAGAGTATCGTGATTCAGATCCAAACAGAACACGCCACACAGTACACAGGAATCCAACTAATCTTGTTAACACTGATGCGTCCCACGACGGCTCGGGCGCCACTTTTCGCTATTAGCTCCGTGGTTCCAGCCGTTATTTGTTTGCAATTTTGGGAACGTATGGTTAGCTGTTCTCACAAAGTTTCATTTAATGCATAAGTAAAAGAGATGCGGTGCTCAATTTTGATAGAACTTTTGCGTTTCTTAATCATTTTAAAAATACACTTACCTACCAAGACCTACATTACTCGAACAATGGGTAATGTAGGTAGGTAAGTAAGTTTTTCCCCTAATCTGACAACCCACGTTGTGCATTAGACAGTTTATTACCAGTCGCTTTTACAACGCAATAACCTATCAAGATAGGAAGACCCTCTTTCCCATGCAACGTATTAGATCAATACGTCTTCTGATCAAAGACGTTTGACATACGACAAACTAGATATAAAACGGTGCACCTGTATTGAATCTCAAAGGAACCCTCTTTGAAGAGATGAGATTAGAATTAATATTCTGAGCTTACCTAGACTTGCCGAGATTGTAAAAGCGGACGTAGACCACTCAGTATCGATTATTTTTAACAAATGGTTGAAAAAAAGTATAGGACCGATCGAAAAACTGGACCTGACTGGTACTAAATACCCAAGGCATTGTAAAAGTCAAGTCAGCCTTTGTACAATGTTTTTTACAAAATAATGCATAAAGTATGTACTTGTGTATTTTTTATTTACAATGGAGTTGCTCATGGCATCGATCTAACTGAGAGGCAAAGATGAGGTCTTTTTTTTTTCGTGGTAAAATCATCAATTGAGTCCTCCCACCCAGGGTGGTGCAGGAAGGACTGTCAAACTTGTACTGACTAAAATCCACGCTGATCTTTCAACAGCTCTTTACGTTCCAGGGTCACGGTTTCCTGACGAGCGATCCCGCGACCTCGGCAGGCTTTGGCCCTCTAACCCCTCTAAGCCTCGGGCCACGTCAGATTGTTGACAGCTCTTTGAGGGGTGCGTGGAACGCGACGCGCCGTCGACCCGGGCAAGGTTCATAATCGGACGACGAAAGATGAGGTCAAACGTGGAGCGATCGCACCCAGAAGGAATTAGAATTACAGCGCACCGACGCGATGGAATACAGTAAAAACTATTTGACGTCCGAGCTAGCCTAATGACTACCGCCATTGGGATCCCTCAGCTGTCACCGCAGGTAACAGGTAGCCTGTAATACTGTTGAATAGATTTTTTTTTTATCGTGGTATAATCATCAAATGAGTCCTCCCACCCAGGGCAGAGCGGGAGAGACTGTCAGACTCGTACTGACTAAAATCCACGGTGTGCTTCAATGCCCTTTACGTTCCGGGGTCACGGTAATTCGTACAGTCCCGCGACCCTGGCAGGCTTTGGCCCTCTAGAGGGGGGCTTCGTCATTACCGTTGAATAGAATAGAAAAACATTTATTTGATAATGGGCGCACACACACATAAATAATAAAATAAAACAGTAAAAAACAGAGTATAAAAACAGCAAATAAAGAGAAAAAATAAAATTAAAACATAATAACAATTTTTTTGAGCATGTCCATGCCAAAAGGGTTACCAACGTTGAACGGGGTGGACCGCTAAGAGGTGAATACCACCCCACTCAATCCCCCACCACACACTCCATGCATACGAATGAAGATTTCATTCTGATCGGCATTATTTTGTAACGTACAATAAAAGAGTCGAGGCGACTATATCTGACCAATTTTATTCTAAATTCAAATTGCGCGCCTTTTTTCAATAGAGCCCTAATTAACTCTTTCCAAAGACCCAAATCAATAACGCCAGTGTATGCCCTTGTATTGAAAACTGTTTCCTGTAAAATTTTAAAAAAAAAGTTGCCCCACACTAGGAATTTCGCCTGTGTCGTGGGTTCGTTTACAAACATATAAATTCACACACACAAACGCGCATACCCAAAACAACTACTTGTAGACCTTACAAATATTTGCTCCGTGCGGGCATCGAACCCGCGACACCCAGCGCAGCAGTCCAATTGCTCAGCCACTGCGCTAAAAAACGTAAAGTTCTAGACACATTACTCACCGTCCAGCATTTGCGACTACCACAAATAGTAAGGGCAAATGGCTATTTATAACCAGCGCCAATCAATAACACTTCGTCACACGAAGCCTCTTTATTATTCAACGATTACTCCAGCAAACGGACGGTCATTCCCTGTAAGTATTGTTCTAGGCATATTAGTCACCATTCACTCGCAATTACACCTAATTTGAAAAAGATCAAATCTAAATAAACTAATTAAAATAAGAATTAGTAAAAGAATTCTTCACCTAAATAAACTAAATATATAGAATGAACATTATTGAAGATTTTTTTTTTATCGTGGTACAATCATCAAATGAGTCCTCCCCACCCAGGGCAGAGAGGGAGGGACTATCAGACTCGTAGAGACTAAAATCCACGGTGTCCTTCAATAGCCCTTTACGTTCCGGGGTCACGGTAATTCGTACAGTCCCGCGACCCCGGAACATTATTGAAGATAGGTAAAAACTACTTAATTTAAAAAATTAAATCTTGTTCATTTTAAATATATCTATCTATACTAATATTATAAAGCTGAAGAGTTTGTTTGTT
Organism: Agrotis puta; assembly: GCA_943136025.2. Lineage (NCBI taxonomy): Eukaryota > Metazoa > Arthropoda > Insecta > Lepidoptera > Noctuidae > Agrotis > Agrotis puta. The sequence goes on from OW964178.2 coordinate 14,098,814, forward strand.
TGGTCGAACGCACTTATCTCAGGAACTACTGGTTCGTATTGAAAAAAAATGTATTGAATAGTCCATTTATCGAGAAAGATTATAACCTATAGGTTATAAAATATCACGCTACGACCTATAGCAGCCGAGCAGCGAGTTTTAAACCACGATGATAAGCTAGTAAAATATTAAATTAAGAATTCTTAATTTTTCTCCCTATGCTTTATGATTCAGCGATTACTCCAGCATACGGACAGACATTGTTATACGCTGTGTGTATTGTTTTAGGGGTATTAGCCACTATTCACCTGCATTAAGAGCTACGTCGAGTCCAATTACGCATAAATTAGTTTTGAGAGGTGTGTGTTTCACGCGTAATCCATGCCGCTGTTAAAATTGTAATTTAGTCACATCTAAAATGGTCTGACAAGTCAACTTTAGAAGTACCATATTTCAATTATCTACATAACCAGATACATAGTGAAAAGTCGTTTAATTAAATAAGGATTATTCAGGGAGTCTAGTTAGTGTTCCGTTGACGGCGATAAGCTCACCCCTTATTATATGAGACTTAATCAACTGCCGAAATGTGGATGCAAATAACTTTCTGTTTGTCGCGAATAGTTGTCGCGAAGGTTGGTTTTTAGTAAGTCAAGTCTGAAAGTCATCTAGGACGGAAACACCTGATTTTACAGCCTTAAAAACAACAAACAGACAGTTGTGATGTTAAATGTGTCATTAATAAAGAAATCACTTTTAAATAAAATCTTTGTTCCTTTCTGCTTTTAAAAATTGATGTATATATGACAGGCCTGTTGGTCTAGTGTTTAGTGACCCTGACTGCTATGCTGGAGGTCGTGGGTTCGATTCCCACCCAGGACAAATGTTTGTGTGATGAGCACGATCATTTGTTCTGTGTCTGGGTGTAATTTATCTATAATATGTATGTATTTAGAAATATATAAGTATGTTTATCAGTTGTCTAGTACCCATAACACAAGCTCTGCTTAGCTTGGGACTAGATGGCGTTGTGTGATAGTTGTAGAATATTATATTGTGGAATATATCGCAATTTATTTAATAAAAAAGTTACACTAGAGATTTTTTTTTAACTTTTAATTAATTAAACTGCGATATCCCATAATAATATAAATATGGTAATAATAACCGTCCGGTCACGCGTGTTTTTGAGCGATGAACAGTTTTGACCGTAACATCAACATGAATAAGGATTATCCGAATGACATGGACCCTGCATCACGGGTGGACGGTAGCCGCGACTCGAATGCACCCGATAATTGTGTTACGTCACCACTACCCCTCGGTAAATTAGTGACGGCGTGTGACGGGATTTACCGGGATTTTTAACCAAGTCAATTTTACCCCGGCTTCTATTAGTGCTCCGATTTTTAAGGGTTGTTTTCCTGTCCCTGGTCGACGTTGATAATTTAATTTCGTTACTTTTAATTATCGCTGCGGCTGTAAAATTAAAGGAGCGTGCTGGAGTTTTCGCGAAGTACTCGTGTGTGCAAAGATAAATACTGTTTATAATATTTTTAGGCGAATTTTCATTGGTGAAAATTTAGTTAGTATGAAAAACACGGTCGCGGGACTTATGATTTGCAAAGGGCACCGGAAGGACACCGTGGATTTTAGTTAGTACGAGTCTGACAGTCCCTCCCGCTCTGCCCTGGGTGGGGACTCATTTGATGATTTTAACACGTTAAAAAAAAAGTATGGAAACACTACGAAAAATATCGTCCTTCAAGGGAATAAGTTTTTTTTCCTAATTATAAAAATATCCTCCTCAGTAACTTGATTAAGGTTTCTACGATGTAAGGGCGGAAAAGCTTTCTTTTTTCTGTGATTTTGTGATTTTTCGTCGGTCACCTGGCGGAAGTTATTTCATTAGTTGTACACAAAGAGGCATAGTAAATAAATAGGTTCTAAATGGTGTCTAAGTTCTTAGTGTCTTATTTTTTTTATTTACAAATAATAAAAAAAACAACGAAAATGTAAAAAAATAGACAGCGTCTATTAATAGAAAGAGGGATCAATGATTTTTCTTAATTTGAATTGACAACAAGAAAATTATTTTGTCTTCCCAAGGATTTCCTAAAGAATTTGTGATGAAATTTAATTTTGTGTTAGTATGTATAAAACCTTACTATTAACCTCCTTAATTTTTCGATGCTCAATTTTAGATTGGAAATTACTTTAGTCAAGGAAAGTATAACATTTGTATTATAGTACTTTATTGTAAACCTAATTTGAATCACTAAATAATATAAAAATCGTAGTCTTACCCCTTGATGGAGAGCAGTGGTGGCCAAGAAGTATCGGCCCCAACTTACGAGTTGTAAGTCGTGGGTTCGAACCCAGGCACGCGCACTTTGTGTAATTTACTTCATCACCACTGCTCTCAAAACAGTGAAGGAAAAATATCGTGAGGAAACTGGCATGTCCTAGAACCAAAAATTCGAAGACATGTGACATCCACCAACCCGCACTGGGTCCCCGTGGTGGATTATGGTCCACTCCCTCTCGCAGAGAGGAGGCCTGTGTCCCAGTAGTGGGAACATTTATAGGCTGATGATGATGATGAGCCCTTTATGAAGCGGAAAAGACTGTCAGACTCTAACTGATTAAAAGTCCACTCTTTTCCGTCCGCTTATCGATACTTCTGTTGTTCACCGTACTTATTGTTATGTATGTATATATGACAGGAGCTTTGCAACTCGCGCCTGTGCGTATAAATAACAGTGTATAACCAAATGCGTACAGTTTAAGGTTATACATGTACGAAACCACTATTATTACAGTGCCGGGCTGAACTCGAATGTCTCAATCAACTAAACCATGGTTAATTATCGCAATACCTGCGACTACGACTGTAAAAGTACTGGCCATAAAGAATGCTTACAGACATTTCGAAATATAAGCGAGTTTCGGATTCTTAAAATCCTGGGCAATGGCACCGCAAACTACTGGTTACTTGTAGCGATCACACATCCTGCCGAAATCCCGCGCTAAGCAGTGTTTGCGGTGTTCCGTCGTCGGTGCGCGGAGTTCCTGTTTCTTTTCAGTGAGCTAGCTCTATCTTAAGGCTCATCTTTGCTTCTGGGCTAGATGGAGGGCAAGAACAAACGCATTTTAAATAAAATAAAAAGATCTATGTGATCTTTGTTTCTATTTCGTCGTTCGTTGTGGTTGATTAGGGCTTTGTGCAACAAAGATAGACTCTCTGAAACTGGCCTATATAACATATACTTAACATTATAATTTTTTGGTTGAACGCCCTAATCTCAGTAAGTACTGGTTCAATTCCAACACAAAAAAAAATATTTTTGTGTTGGATAGTCTATTTATCGAAGAAGGCTACTCTATATCTCATCACGCTACGACAAATAACAGTAACGGCCAGCAGGAATGGTTTGCCCCACAAAGCCACAAAGTTGAAGTAAGATCGTATAAGAGGATATAATTAATTAGGAAGATGAGAGAGACGGGAACTATCACTAAGTGTTTGTACACACAGAAGTCCGTTTTACAGTACCGCTTTACCGTATTCGTTTTGATTCGGTGACGACGTATGCTGTTGTCTCTTTATAAAGGTGAATGTGCATTCTTCATGGCCAGTATCTTTACATTGTGCAACAGGCCTTTGTACCTTTGATACAAGATCGTATCGGATATCAAAGCGTGTATTGATTATTGTCTATGGTTACAGTAGTACCTAGGGCTCTGTAGTTTCGTGATGCATGGTCACTGAACGGATTAATGATCACGTTAAGTCACAGCTTCAGAGGACCTAGACAAAGTGACGTTGAGAGCAATGATGGATTAAGGCCGTAACTTACTGGGGTTGTGGGTTGTAATGTAACGAGTTACATAGCAAGTGTTCGTACAGTCAATTCGGGAAAACAAGGCGCTCGCAAAGAGAAACAAGTGGGTCGTACTTGCTGCTGTGTGTACTGTCGGAGGTGAAATGATTGGTGAATGAAAATAAATGATATTTATTTTGAAATTACCTACTTGCTTACTTGCTATTGTACTGTGTACTTTTACGAGGAAGGAATAGTGTGTGTGATTTTACATTCAATGTGTTTTTAAATGAAAAAAATAAATTTCTAATGTAATTTGTTTAACATTGGGATTTTGTTTTTAAATTAGGATTTTTTTGCCATTAGAATGTTCGGGCGGAGGTGACGAAGTAGATGTTGTAGGACCATAATTTACCAGAGATTGACTAGGGGAGAGATACAGTTACCGAAGCTCGCCCGCGCCGCTGGGCAATGCAGGTACGCGTGTTAGGCATCAACAGATTTCATACAAGTCAATGCAATGTTAGGTTCGCTTCACCGCTCGACCGCGCTGAATAGCAGTGACGTATGAAAACCACTGTAATGTTGTGTTTACATGACGTCATGTAATACAAATCTGTATAGAGCTTTGGATTAGGTATTTGAACTTATTCTTGTCTAGTAATTTGCTGATAAGTAATGAACATGACCATTTCACTGAATTTGAAACACTAAATAAATAAATAAAATATTCCACAACTATCACACAACGCCATCTAGTCCCAAGCTAAGCGGAGCTTGTGTTATGGGTACTAGACAACTGATAAACATACTTATATATTTCTAAATACATACATATTATAGATATATTACACCCAGACACAGAACAAATGATCGTGCTCATCACACAAACATTTGTCCTGTGTGGGAATCGAACCCACGACCTCCGGCATAGCAGTCAGGGTCACTAACCACTAGACCAACAGGCCTGTCAAACACTAGACTACTAAACACTAGAGTTTTTTGGAAGTAGAGTTTCGTAGCACTATAACGGTGGCCACAAATTTGAATTTACTTGGTAGTTTGTCACCAGTGGTTTTAATTTTTTTAACGTGGTAAAATCATCAAATGAGTCCTCCCACCCAGAGCAGAGCGGGAGGGACTGTCAGACTCTTACTGACTAAAATCCACGGTGTCCTTCAATAGCTCTTTACGTGCCGGGGTCACGGTAATTCGTGAGTTCCGCGACCCCGGCAGGCTTTGGACTTCTAGAGGGCCTCCGTCATTTTGCTGAGACTCTTTGAGGCGCGCGTGGCGCCGTCGACCCGGGCATGGTCCATGGTCGACCAGAGGTGGCTTAAGGCATTTTTTTCTCGATCGCCGCTAGTGGTGACAAATGGCAATTGACGTAATTGAGGAGCTGGTTAACCTTTTTGTCTTGTTGGCTTAAGAGGTAAAGATTGTAGTTTAAGGTTTTTGTAAGGAAGTAATTTTGTTTTGTCAGCAACAGGGTAGTTTACTACCTAAATAAATAGAAAATCTGTTTAGTCCGATAGTTTGAGTATTGAAAAATAATTAACGCGTATTTTTTGTTCTTTTTTTTTATGAAAAGTTACAAAGATGAAACGCTTCGAAATTCGGGAGAGCTTAGCTTGTGACGTCATAACGCCCGTAAAATTATAGCTACAGAGTGATGTTTTGTGATTTTTAGAAACGTTGTATCTCCGTCAGTTTTGGTTTACGTAACAAAAGAAAAAAACGGGGCTAATATTTTTTGAAAATCTTTCTTCCGGACTAATTATATTTTTTTAGTAAAATAGCCGGGCGTACGGTCGCGGGACTCACGAATTACTGTGACCCCGGAACGTAAAGGGCTATTGAAAGACACCGTGGATTTTAGTCAGTACGAGTCTGACAGTCCCTCCCGCTCTGCCCAGGGTGAGAGGACTCAGTTGATGATTTTACCACAATAAAAAAAAATGTAGGGCGTAAAATATAATGTACATTTAAAATTGTCGTGGTTTTTCATTTATTTTTGATTTAGTTCACGTTAGTTCAAGTTCACGCTCGACCGCTAACTCGCCTGACGATTGGCGTCATGGGAGAGTGATCGACTGCTACGCAGTGTGTATGATTGCAAGTAGTTGTTCCAGGTGTGGGTATTCGTCTATGTGTGTTTCTAAGTTTATAAACGCACCCAGGATACAGGAAACTCTTAATGTGAGGCAACGTTTTTAAAAGAAAAAAATAAATGTTCAAGTAAATCTCTCGCGCAAAATAGGAGCGGCTAGCCAATTGCAAATAAAATAGGCATTATATATTATTTTTTATTGGACTATCCCATAATCTTGGCTTGACGAGACATCAGTTCGTTAAAGAACTTCATATTCCTTAACTTGTACCTATAATGGCCCTTGCTTTTCAGCCTGCCCATGTGCTGCAATGTTCTGATGAGGGGCAAGAACCGGTAGAGTCCATTCAACTCATCTCCCAGGCAAAACAGGAACGAAGACTCGATGTAGGCTGAAAAAATAAGGTTTTTTATGTATGTTACTTGAACCAATGTCAAATTTAAATAATATATTTAAATAAAAATCGGTCATGTGCGAATTAGACTCGCTCAGGGTGTACCTTTAATTATAAAACAGCATAAAAAGGGGTATGCATCTTTTTGGCATCAAAATTTTTTTTTCTTTCGCCAGTAATGAAATGTTGGTAATTAGTAGACCGCAACCTAAGAACTTCGTAAAAAATAATAAAAAAATCTAAATCGTAACCAACCAGAGATATAACGGATTTTATTTTGTTCTAATCGGGAGTAAATCACTCCTGATTAGAAGAAAATTAAAACCGCCATATCTCTAGTTGGTTACGGTTTACAAACTTTTTTTTTTTATGGACTTCTTAGGAAGCAGTCTAATTGTGGCCAAAATTTAATCACTGGCGAAAAGAAAAAAAAAATTGCATGGGCCTTTATGTTTGTTGAATGAGAGCCCCCTTAAATATGTATTATATTCTTGTTTTTGCTTCAAATAAAAAAACGAAAAAATTGAGCTTACTGAATCATAATATTTCATAGAAAAGTGAACTGGAAAATAGTTCATAACTAAGATTGCCACCTCAGATAACCTTAAAATGATATTACCTAGGTAAAGGCAGGCCCTTCTAATAAAAAAATGCCTAGCTCACTTTACTAGACTAATAAATTTATTTACGTTGTCAAAGAAGATGCCCATGTTATTACTCCCCGTAGAACAAACGTTTTTGTTCACTAGATTGCATCTTGTCTGTAAATTACAAATACCTGGGACTTTATTACCCTATTGTTCTGCGTAGTCTTCTTACTTAATTAAATTTTACGCTGTAAAATGACAATGATATTTATTTTGTTAGTTGATTACTAAGAAACTTTTATACCAAAATTTTTAAAGCTAGATGAGAAGTCTTATTTGTAACTGACACTCTGAGAAGAAACAGCCGAAAAAAAATCAGAATCTTTTTAAGTACAGACATTGTATTGCTCAGGACATGCGGGTGTCTGAGATGGTCTTTTGAGGAAAGTACCACACAGATTTGAGTGGACATGTCCAGTCAGTGCAAGCATTTGTCGGTTATTGTGTTTCTTAAATCATAACTTTTTGAGTTTAACGACAGGACGAACTGTACCATAGAAAGGACTTGTTAAGTAACGATGCATACATAGTGTGAAGTATATAACATGGCGGAAAAATATTTTTAGATATAATTTTATATTGATATAGGAAAAGACTATAAATGATAGGACTTTCCTATATGATTAATAAGACCTAAATAAACTAAATGGTAGTTCAAGTTCGAGAAAACACGCTATAATTTGTCTAATATGATAACCTAATAGATCATCTAACACACAGGTTTTTTGTCAATGCAACCACAGACGTTTAATCGTTTTTATGGAAGAACAGTCAGTACACACATTTTTTAGCGATCTCAACTTAACTGTTATGAAAGGTTTTTGAAAAACATAGGCAATAGGCACAAAAGAACATTACAACTGATAGAAGCCCAGTATCTAATATCCCTCTGCAATTAATAACCACGACGGATTAGAAGGGTTGGTTCATACACTGTATAGCTACATACACGCGATCAGTACCATTCTAAATAAATATTATAAAACCAAGTGCCCTGCCGCATCTGTCAGTACGTCCGAACCCGACAAACTTAAAAACACGCGAAAAAGGTGATTTTTGAATAACATTTGAATGTATAAGTCATTAAAGTTTAAGAAATATAAAGCCAGTCGCTAGGATTTAAAAAATAACAGGCATATCAATCACTCTTCTCTTAACTCGGGTAGCTACTTGGCTAGGCGTCATTAAAGTGCGCTCTGCTATTCGGACAGCCAGTGAGTCAAGCTAATCGAATGCTAAAGCCAGCCTCGGGCCAGCGTTAATCCTCTCTACTCGTATGCCTGGTTTAATGGGACCGGTCGAAAATTGATTTTGATAAACGATTTTGCATTTGTTCGTTTCGTTGCGAATGTTGCATACGGAACGTATACGTAGCTAAAAAATCCAAATGTTTTAGATAGATGTCATTGAATATCAGATTTTCTATTATTATCTAAAAAGATGAAAGAAAATTTCTTAAATAAATTATGTTTGATTTTATATCACATTGTATTTTTAATGCAATAAATATTTTTGACGTGTAATCTACTCGTATCTACTTCGACTGATCGATCAACGCACAGCCGAAACTGCTAGGTATAGAAACATGGGATTTTGCACAAGCGTTCCTTATATGTCGTAGGGGTGCACTGAAAACGGTTTTTTGAAAATTCATCCTCTAATGAGGTCAAAAAGAGGATGAACATTTTTATTAAAATGAATTTATCATCATCCAATTTACTTGTAACTCCGAATTTAATATTACAAACTAAATTAATATAAATACGTGAAATGAAAACGGAGGTCGCAATTTCGTAATTAAAGTACCGACTGATCAAAGCATAGCTAGATTATTAATTTGTATTTTGAATCTATGATTAAAGATCACTGCAGCTTTTGTTTTATATTGGGACCAAGTTATGCATATATCGCCAAAAAATCAACTACGTTATGAATTAATTTAAATGCATATGTGAAAAACACAAGTTTTCTGTATAATTTATTCCCTCTAAGTACGATTCAATTTTCTCTCTTTCAGTGCATCACTTTCCTAATAAAAAGACAACATTTTCTTTCATAAAAGATTGTCCTGAAATATTGCATGCCTTGTTATATTATGAAATTCTATACTCTTTTAAAAGGCCATTTTAAATTAATAAAAGGCTAGACTAAGGAGCTTTCCCGTAATAACAGCATTCTTCAGGTAAAAGACAATCTTCGCAGTTTTATATTTTATCAACTTATGGCAGATATTTATTTCTTAGAAAATGTTCTACTCTTGCAACCTACGCAGCTTAAAAATTAACATGGAGTATGAAAGAATGGAGAGTCATAAACACTCCATTCAGATTTGGGCCGTCTAGTGTTTTTATGTTCCAACTTGGTACAATTGACCGTATACCAGTGATAAACATAATTCCATGCTTTATATCTTACAGGCACATCAGTGGACGTCTCCTGGCTGATATATGATGATAACTTTTTCAAGAAGGAATTAAATCGAGACTGCTACTTTTACATTAAAATATGTTATGTTACATTAAAATATGTAAAAGTAACTGTCTCGATTTAATTATCTTTAGTCTATATTATGTATACGCTATAAATGACTACTAGAATTGAAGAACGTTCTCATAACTTCTTACTAGCAGCATGAAGCAGAAGTTAGTGACAGTACCTTCTTAAAAAAACCGTTTTCAAACTTTCCCCCTCGAAATACCAGCGTCTAGAATTTATATTCTTTTTTTTTACAAAGCAGCACTCCATTCGTACATTATCTTTGTCTGAAGGTGGGTAATGAAATACTTGAACCTACTATTTCAGATAAGTACCTTCTCAGACACGATCTGTGTGGGAGAACAACAAATCCTCTGAAGGGTCTTATATGAAGTCTCGGTTCATGCAATGTTATGTCGATATCTTTTTTTTAAATAAGGCTTTATTTCGTACGTGACGTGTAGCGAAAATATTTAAATAAGTGTTCTGTTGCAAAACATGATGTATTGTTAGCATATCAATGTGCACACACATTGGTAAACTAAGGGCGTAAAGGGCTATTGAAGGACACCGTGGATTTTAGTCAGTACGAGTCTGACAGTCCCTCCCGCTCTGCCCTGGTTGGAAGGACTCATTTGATGATTTTACAACGATAAAAAAAGGGTCGGTCAAACGACGATTCCCACAGGTTGGCTGGTAGTTACTGAATGCTAGTTGCCGAGAATCGTGTCGTATAGCGTACCGAATAAAAAAGCATACTTAAACTAGCGGACGGCAAGCAAGAAATAGCTCACTGTTCGAACAAAGAGCAGGCTCGAGTCAAGGACGTGCGTGTCTTTTCCACGCTTACTTGAAGGAGCTGTCAGAAAATACGGAGCATAAGAGGGCCAAATGCCTGCCAAGGTCGCGAGTTACCGCAGTCCTGGAACTCAAAGGGCAACTGAAGAACCAAAGTGGTTTTTAGTCAGTCAAGTCTTTCAGTCCTTTCCCCTCTGTCCAGAGCTCTTTTAATGTTTTTTCACACAAAAAAACTGTCCATTGTTGTAACAAATTTCCAGTACCAAAACGGTGTTTCAAATTCAAATATAAACTGTAATTTACAATATTCCAAACGAATATAAGTAGTGGAACAAAAGACTTAACTGTTGCAGCTGTAGACAGTTGCAAAAGTTCCCATGTAAAACGTAGCGAAAATACACTGCATAATAACTTTAGCCTCCGCAAGGGCTTCTGTGGCAAAATCTAGGGCTACGTGGCGCTACTGCTACGCGCTACGTGGCGCTACGGCTACGCGCTACGTGGCGCTAGGGCTACGCGCTACGTGGCGCTACGGCTACGCGCTACCTGGCGTTACGGCTACGCGCTACGTGGCGCTACGGCTACGCGCTACGTGGCGCTACGGCTACGCGCTACGTGGCGCTACGGCTACGCGCTACGTGGCGCTACGGCTACGCGCTACGTGGTGCTACGCCGTAGCGCTACGTGACCCGCCGACTACGAATTTAATGATATCAATCAACTATCAATATTATTATACTAATATTACTGTTACGTATTTCCCCGGGTCACGGAACTTTCAAAACAGATGACCATGAGCCTGGAGCGTAAAGGACAATTGAAGCAACACGGTGGATTTTAGTCAGTACGAATCTGACAGTCCCGAGGCGGGAGGACTCATTTGATGATTTTACCACCTAAAAAAAGTTATTTTGACCTCGAAGGTTGACACGTTTGTGTGGGATAACTTTCGACCAGTAACCGGCAAAAGACGTTTAATAAAGAAATGTATAAGCTTTCTAAATAAATGTTGTTATGTTGTCTATGTATTTTGATTTTGGGTAAAATGTTCGTTTACAAAATCAAAGATGTAAACTATTAATAATGTTTTCAAGTAAGTTACTATGATTAGTTTTTCATAGAGAGAGTAATATCAGAATACACATTTCTAGAGGTGTTCCCAATCAGTGCAACCGAATGAAAAGCACAATACAATACGAATACTCAAAAAAATAAATTAACCTTATATTATTTTTCAGAATTACAGAGAGCAAGCTATTTCGATTTCTGAAACAATATTACTTTCGGAACTGTATTTTTTAAGGATTCAGGTAAACTCAAGTTTTGCACAATAGAAAGTTTTTCTGTTGTTAGTTTTTTGAAAGAAATTTTTAAAGCTTCTTCGCAAACTTCTCAGACGTTTTGCAATAGGTTTTAAATTCATCAGACTGAGTTATGTTTTAGGGCTTCCTCACCGAATAAGACGTCATTGACCGAATGCATCTTGACTTAAACTGACCTCGGTTTGGGTCAAGAAGCGTTTCATTTTCTCGACTGGATTTTGCATGACGCTTCGCTCGCGTTTATTTATTTTTTGAAGATGACCCACACTACAAATTTCTCCCGTGTCTTGGGTGCGTTTATAAATTCAGCTTAAATAAATAAATAATCAGACTCGGAACAACTACTTGAGGATCTTAAACTAATTTAATTTAGATTCTTTGTAATAATTTTTATCTTAGATGTCCAGAGTTTTATTACATTTTCGTAATTTATATTCCTTTTGTTAATTTGGCTTTTTAGTTTTTATTTTGAAAGCATTTTTCTGTTTATTGCTATGTGGAGGATGTTACTACGAGTAACTTACCGACGGATTACAAAATTCTCATAGATCATACAAATATTTGTTCCTTGTGGGAATCGAACCCGCAACACATACTGCACTATAATTACAGTGGCTATGATTCCTATTCTCACACGCTGTCTACATTTATTTGTTCATTCATCCTTTCCTAGGCCTGCTGGTAGTATTTATATATCTTTTGGAATAAGTAATGCTTTTGTACTCGTACTTTAAGGTACATGTAGATTATTTTGCTTCCCTATGTCCATGTTTTTATATTATAATATTCAAGTCGATGTCAAAAAGGAATTAAAAAAACAAATGTTACACGTGTCAGCCGACAGAAACCTGCTTGAGTATGCCAAAATAATAACGAACAAATAATAATGTTTACAATAACAACGACATAGTAACAAAAGCTTTTTTGTTTATACAAGAAAATATTATCAGTTTCGAACGCTTAAGGGACTTACGCTAAGTCGCTTCGAAGAAATAAGAAAAATATCACTAATTGGCCATCGACGGGGTTATAAATAAAATGGTAGCCTCGTGGTATCGATTCCATTGTAGCTTGGCAACCACTTATACGAGGGTGCAAAATGTATGACAAAGAGTAGTGTGAAATATAGCTCGATATATACAGATGGTGGCTTAGATAAATGTTGCTTGGGTTTCATTAATACTTGAAGTAGCAGCTCTTAGTCATTCACCTCAGACAATGGAACCATAGGCTACCTGTAACCTGCAATGATGGCTGAGCGATTCTAAGCGGCACGGTTAGCGCAGTGGCTGAGCGACTAGACTGCTGCGCTGCGTGTCGCGGGTTCGATTCCCGCATGGACCAAATATTTGTATGATCTACAAGTAGTTGCTTCGGATCTGGGCGTTTGTGTATGTGAGTTTATATGTTTGTAAACGCACCCACGACACAGGAGAAATTCCTAGTGTGGGGCAACGTTTAAAAAAAAATGCAAATTTTTATAGTACATCAGTTAGATTTTTGTAAAATAATGAAAACATATTTTTTAAATCAATGGCATATAATTGCTGTAACATTATACCGACCGAGTGACATTTAGTGATTTTTAAAAGCGTCTCTTCTCATCTTCGTCAATTTTGATTTACGTAACAAAAGAAAAAATACGTGTCCAATATTTTTTGACAATCTGTCTTTCCGACTAACTTAATTTAAAAAAAAATACAATAGCCTATTGCGGTGATAGGCCACCAGGGCCATCATCCCATCCACCATCACTAAACAGTTTTTACTGTGTTTCGTCGGTGTTCGTTGGTCCAGTTCCTTTTGGGTGAGCCTGCTTTAGGCCTCATCTTTGGCTCTGGGCTGTTAATTTGGTTAAGGCTAAAAGCAAACCCACTTGATATACAAAAAGTAATTATTAGTAACAGATTGATGAGAGTAAGCCCATTCGTACACTAGGCGATGCAAGTCTCCATCGCAATACAAATCCATAGATGTTCGTACACAGGCACGCGTCAATCAATACCAAAGTCTTAAGGTATCAGAGACTTACGTCGCCTAATGTACGAAGCGGCTAAGTCTCTTCGAAATCTGTCCACATCTGGCGGTATTATGTCATGACTATCTAGTTCTTCCAGACACTACTTTTCAGCATTGGGTGGCTAAAGGTTGAAGAAGTAGAAGTGACAGATTAAACATAGTGTTTTGGCGTTAAAAAAATCTTTTAGTTTTTGCTTATAGCTCGATCATTAAAGAGATCGCTGCTTGTCGCTGGCTCACGTTGCAGTCGAGCGAGTCTCAGCGACTGTGCTAATCATTAAAATTTCATTCAAACAGGCTGCTCATACAACTCTCTTATTATTTTAAATAATATGTCAGCAATGTTTAATATTCTGCAATTAAACTTTGTAATAAAAATACCACCTTCTGATTTGTAATTATTTGACTAAAAGGAAATGCAAAAGTTAAGCTTTTATTACGTGTCTGCGTAACGGCCTGTAGCAAATTAGTAAATACAGGTATTTACACCCCGTCGCGTCGACAGCACCCCTTTTGTTCGGAGTTCAACACGTCAAAAAGTTTCACCGGAGTTACAAACCTCTGTGGAGGGTACCCTTTTTCTTTGTTACATTTTCATTTTTTATTTTACCATTCACTTTTAATACTTTTTATTGACAGCTTAAATCACTTGTTCTGAGTTATAAAATTATAACTGTTATTTATTGCCAGACGAAAAAAACCGATTAACCGTATTCAAAAAACACACATCAAGTATATGTATGATCCTTTGCTGGACCGTACATTAATTTAAGATGATGTTGGAAAGGAATAAAAGAAAGTTAAGTACTGATCACTATTGTATTGTCCGAAAGATATTTAAGATAGAAATGAGCTTAATGGATGGCGCGTTAATGACGTGAGTGACGCGATCCTTGTTGGCTGTAATGAGAACGCCTGGCTGACTTGATAGCTCAACGCGAAATGAACTTTTTATAATGAGTTGCTGATGTGCAGAATTGTGTGGTTGCACCGTACAAACTCTTTCAAAAGTTATTAGTCTATTAGAATAGAATTATATCTTATCTAATAAGGGTACTAAAATAAAAACGTGTTTTACTATTAAAAATGAACATGCACCGTAAAATTCTAGTTTTTTGTAGGGCAAAATTATTTTTAAAACAACATTTTTACTTACTTCAAAATTTTCAATGAAACCTATATAGATATTTACAGTAAACTGCGCTTCTTCTACATCTTGCCTTACCATCAGGTGGGTAGTGGTCAAACGTAAGCCTAGCGCTAAATTTAAAAAAAAAGTTTTACCCAACCTTAGAAGTTTGTAACCTTTTTTTTTCAACCGTTTGTTTCATTATATTTTTGTTTTAATATATTTTGCAGACAGCCTCAGTGTATTAGGTATTCCAATTTCAAATTAAATGAGTATCTCCATTTAAAATTAATGAAAACGCGCGTCGCGACGTCTAGCCGCGGCGAACCCGTAGGCCGATTTATCTGAGCCACCGACGGCAACGGATGGGGGAAAACGAAATTAAATAAGTGATGTAATTTAAGAGGATATAACTTGTATTGTGATTCTTTTTACTTGGGTGCTATTTAAAGAACATTAATTTCCACTAAATAATTACATTGACCACGAAATTACTAAGGCCGAGATAAATAGTCGTATCTAGCAACGGCCAAATTCAGTGCTAAACGTCAATCTAAGTTCCATCCGTTTCGTATACAGTAACAGTAAGAACAAATTTATTTCACTGTTATAAAGATAAACTTAAATCTAAACATTGTTTCGTCTGTAACTAATTTAAGAGAACATTGTTTTTTTTGATCGGTGGTACCCAAACTAGGTTTTACGTGTATCTTGGGAACCTGAGTTGCGAGTCTTGGTATTTATTTCGATATGGTGGACATTTATTTCGTTCTGATTAAACATTTCCAGTAGTGAGCAAAAAACAAAGATAAACAATAAAATAACAATTCTAAAGTACTTTAGTATTTAATTAAAGCCGACCTAATACTAACCCAATACTTTGCTTAGCCATAATATCGATTTTCGAGCACTTATCACGTTCTAAACATAGACTTCTCGTAAGTATTCGTGTTAATTTCAAATGTCAGTTATTTCATACATCAGTGTCATTTTAAAATGTGTTCAATGCATTCATATTTATTTATTTCTAGATTAAGATACTTTTTATCATATAGTAATGTTTATACAGAAAAAATAATAAAAATTTTACTAATTGATAAATTCGGATCAGTATAACATTAAATCAATAACAAAATAAAGCGAATTCGGTTGTTTATGAAATTATAATTATCCAGTATATTGTGAACGCTTCTGAAACATGACAGTAAAGTATTTATTTCGCTTGAACTATTGAGCCAAAGTAATACTTTCTGAAGAAATACTTTCAACAGATGCTTAGCAACGATTATTTATCTATTTATAGACAACTATTTTGACGTGGAAACTGAACAAACATACATACAAACAAACACACAGGCTTTCGCATTTATAATAATAATTAATTAAAATTTCTTTATTGAAAAAAGGAAATACATTTAACACTATATTAAAATATGTACAGCAAAGTTAACAGATCAAACTGAACCCTAACATCTAAACTAGGCCTGATATAAAGTAGGATCTAACTTTGCCATACAATAATGACCAATAATGAATACTAGGATTACTAAGTTATCGCCAATATCAATCAGAGTCAGCTCGAGGTGGGGACGATATCAGTTAGCAAATTGATCTGCATCGGGGAACAATAGATCGAACATACTTAACTATAGGAGGGATAATAGCATGTCATGCGCCTGACATTTGAGATGCTGACGGTTGGGGCTGATGTGCACGTCTTTGTAATGCCGTGTGGCAACAGTGTAGATACGGTTTAACATGTTAGAGGTGTGAGGAACGGGTGGAAAGTTCGCATTGTCCATACAAAGGGGAAAGACCGACGGATAATTGTTGTATCTAGTGGGCGGGGTCGCGGGACTCACGAATTACCGTGACCGCGGTACGTAAAGGGCTATTGAAGGACGCCGTAGATCAGTACGAGTCTGAGAGTCCCTCCCGCTCTGCCCTGGGTGAGAGGAGTCATTTGATGATTTTACCACGATAAAAAAAGTTAAAAAAAAGTGGGGTGGTTCGTAAAAACATATAAAAATAAGTTGAAATGTCGAAGTGACAAGGGAGTCCAAGTAAGTACTATAAGTATGGCGCAGACACTTATGTTTATTTAAATCATCGATGACTTTGATTTTGATGCGTAATTCCTTGATATCCTTAAACACGTAGGAAACATATTTCCCAAAGAAACATTGTTTTTTTATAGACACCACTACCGACGCGAGCGGAGCCGCAGCAGCTATTAATTGTGTATTTTTAATTTTATTCATTTTGCGACCCGAGTCACCCCTGTCTGACCTAGACAAGCGAGTCCAATATCAAATAAACAAATAAATAAAAACACCTTCCACATTCGGAAAGGAAATACCTGAACTCTCAGCAGTATAACTCTTGCCCTCCCATTGCATCTTGCACTGCGCCACGTCCATGAAGCAGTGGTTCTGGAACATAAGGGAGGGCTCCCTGGCAACCACGCCTGGTACACCGCACACTGGCGCGTAAGTATCTGGACATTTCTGCGAAAAAACGGAAATAATGTTTTGGAAATAAGATTTCTCCTGTGTCATGGATGCGTTTATAAACGTAGAAACTTACATACACAAACACCCAGACTCGAGACAACTACTTGTAGGTCATACAAATATTTGTTCTTTGCGAGAATCGAACCCGCGATACGCTGCACAGCAGTCCAATCGCTCAGCCACTACGCTAACCGTGCCTAAAACTAGTCTTTAAATGTTCGTATAAATGTTATTTTTTCAGATACAGGTTGCATGTGAGTACACTTTACAGTGCAAATATTGTACTAAAGTCTACATTCAAATGATGAGAAATGTTAGTAGTTTCTTTAAAATGATTTTAAGTTTCATCTCAAGTTGATTTTGTTATGTTTTTATGTTGTCCGACTAATGCGTCAAGGAATTATTAGTCATCAAATAATTTTGGTCAATTATCCTAACTAATATTATAAATGCGAAAGTAACTCTGTCTGTCTGTCTTTCTGTCTGTCTATCTGTCTGTCTGTCTGTCTGTCTGCCTGTCTGTCTTTTCTTCACGCCTAAACTACTGAACCGATTTGTGTGAAATTTGGTACAGACATAGTTTGGAACTTGAGAAAGGACATAGGATAGTTTTTATTACAAAAAAATAAAAATATAAATATAGATAATTCCTTAAACTCTCAATAGATGGCGGTGATCGTTCAATGGTGTCGATCGTTACACGAGTTGTCACTATGGATTGATAGATGGCGTTGGAACCAAAATTGTACTTATTGTCGGTTGTATGATAGTTTATGTGGACTGGTCCTGTTTCGTAAATTTTAAATTGTTCCGTTGTATAATTGGTGTTCCTGTGATGCTTATGAGAAACTATATAACTAGATCCACCAAGACTATATAACGGCATACGGTTAGAAATAACCTATTTAGGACGGAATGTCATTAAAGCCGTTATTATGACTGGGATGGCAAAAGGCGAAACTTTTATTATTCCCCGTATTCCCATCATTCCAACTGATTTGCCATTCCAATTCAAAAGAGTTCAGTTTTCGCTGTAAACTGCGTTTGCAATGACCATAAATAAAGCCCAAGGGCAAACGCTAAAAGTTGCGGGGGTACATCTTGAAAAAGACTGTTTCTCCCATGGACAACTCTACGTTGCGTGCTCAAGAGTGTCGAAACCACAAAACCTTTATATTTTTGCAAAGGATGGCTAAACTAAAAACGTGGTAAACAGAAATGTCTTGGTGTAAAAAACTTTCATAATCTCTAAAACCTAAAATAATAGAAAATTTGTCAAGGGAGAAACAGTCTTTTTTCCTTTTGGACTAAAATGTCAAATCAGTAGAATGATGAGAAAAATAACATTTTCGCCTTTTTCGATCGGCAAAACGGCTTTAATGCCCTAAATGAGTATACATCTCTTAAATTCAAACGCAGAGCTCATTATGCTGATTTTTGAAGAGTTCCCTAGAATATCCCGCGAGATCGAGTACTTTGTGGGTAAAACCAAAAATCTGCTGGAAGTCACTATTCCACGCGAACGAAGTCGCGGGCAAAAGCTAGTTTCGTAATAAAAGATCTAGTGTCCGAGTCAAAGAACCAACAGGTTTGAACATAAAAAAACCAGCAAAAAAATACTGCTATCATTTTTCCATTACAGACTAGCTACAGACTAACAATGATAAGTTATGTATTTGTCAGGTCATCAAAATAGCTACACCGGTAGTCAAGAGTTAAACACTGATTTAAATCCAATTATAAACCCCAGTTAGTTTAGGTTGTCTGTTTGTGGCATACAATATTCTCTCCCTTCTCTTGAATGCAGCCTGCAGCGATGAATTTGACCATGCAGTAGCCACGTCACGTCACCGTAATCAGATTTGATAATTAATTGTGAAGCAAAAATCAGTTTCCATATAGCATAGGGCGAGGCTTTTGAGGAAGAGGGTAAAGAAA
This sequence comes from Agrotis puta, assembly GCA_943136025.2. Taxonomy (NCBI): domain Eukaryota; kingdom Metazoa; phylum Arthropoda; class Insecta; order Lepidoptera; family Noctuidae; genus Agrotis; species Agrotis puta. Next base: position 14,117,963 of record OW964178.2, read on the forward strand.
AATGAGTCGTATTGTATTAGGGTTACTCCTCTGTGGTTTTTATGCAAAATTTTGAATATGCATGGTGTAATAAAGAGCAATCAGCAGAATGTTTTTACACTGGTTTTTGTTAATTAATATGTTTGTTTGGTATTGCACTTTTTAAGTGTTGGTGTTGGAATTTAAAAGACCTTTTTATTTACTCAAAGGTGTAGTGTTTGTAAAGTTAGGGCTTGCAGAATTAAAAGCTTGGCTATACATAAGTTCTTATAACGTTTAGTTAGTGCGGGTCATATTGTCTCGTCTTAGTAATATTTCACATGAAAATGATTTGTAGGTTATATTTTAATAACTCATATAATAAATGTATAAGTCCAAAGCAATGTCAGAGGCCTGTGGTGTTCCCAGAGACGGTATTTTTTATTTCAGGATAAAAGGTATGTTCGTTTCTGTACACTTGATTAAGTATATGCAAAAATTCAGGACGATCGGCTTAGTTTATGCGTGAAAAGGTAACATACAAAGAAACTAAACTTAAGATTAAATCTTACTTACAGTTGGACATCTATGATAGCAGGACGACAACGTTGGCCTGTGATTGTAATCTTCGCTGACATTCTTCGGTTTCTGAACCCAAGGTGTATACACCACGATAGGCCCGAACACCTTTACCAATCTCCTTCGTGTGGACTCGTTAAACATCGGCCGTATGTCCGTCATTGGTAGATCTAGAACGTGTGTAGCAGCGAAGAAATTTCGAATACTTTGGTTGATATTTTGACGATCTAACATCGATCCGTCTACTATGACAAGGTTTTTTGTTTTTATAGGATTATTTGGCTCAATTTTGAGTGTTTTTGGAAATTCTTCTTCAGTAGTAATGTCTTTTTCTTCTTCTGAATTAGAGTCATTAGAACAGATGAAGTAATCAGTGATAGTAAATTGCGTATCCCGTTCACAGTTGTGTCTGTTCAACTGGCATTCGTTCTCGAATATTCTTATCTTGAATCCTTCGCCATGTTGTCTGATTCCACACACTGGGTAACCCTCATCTTTGCAGTCAATACAGGTGTTAATAAACTGAATATGTTTGTTGTTGTCTGATTTTGAGGTTGACTTTGTAGTACAGTGTTTCCTATCTATTATGCCGTAAGCTGAAAGGAAAATATGAAATGAATAAATTACAATTATTTAGCACACTGTAAATTGAAGAAAAAATAACCTTGGGCGAAAAAAAAGAAAATCGTGTGTGAAAAAAAATCTGTGTAAGAAAAGAAGTGACGATACAATAAGTTGCAACTTGCAAAAATTATCCAAACTAATATTATAACTGCGAAAGTAACTCTGTCTGTCTGTCTTTCTGTCTGTCTGTCTTTTCTTCACGCCTAAACTACTGAACCGATTTGTGTGAAATTTGGTACAGACATGGTATGTCACTTGAGAAAGGACATAGGATAGTTTTCACTATTCTACGCGAACGAAGTCGCGGGCAAAAGCTTGCCGTCCACTGATGATCGTAGGCCTCCCCCAATGAGCGCCAACCCTCCCGGTCCTGGGCAGTCCGCATCCATCCACTGCCAGCCACATTCTTCAAATCATCGCCCCATCTTGCCGCAGGGCGTCCTACACTACGTTTCCCATTCGTGGTCTCCACTACACAAGCCTACTCCATCGACCATCAGTCCGCCTGCATATATGGCCGACCCAATTCCACTTCAGCATGCTGATTCTACGCGCAATGTCGGTTACTTTAGTTCTCTGGCGAATAAATTCGTTCCGAGATTCTACTTTAAGCGATGCAGTTTAGGAACCTACACTGAAAAGTCTTGCCTTAGTCCCAGGGCAGGGCGGGAGGGACTAACTAAAATCCACGGTGTCCTTCAATAGCCCTTTACGTACCGTGGTCACGGTAATTCATGAGTCCCGCGACCCCGGCAGGCTTTGGCCCTCTACAGGGGGCCCCGTCACTATGCTGACACACCTTGAGGCGCGCGTGGAACACAACGCGCCATTGCGTTGACCCAAAATGTCCTGCCTTTGAACTGTTTTTAACTAGATCATGGTAGTCTTTCAGACCGTTGATATTTATACCCCGTCCTTTCCCATAAAGCGCCTTGAAGCTGCTCCAACGCGCTTCACAGTTTCGGAGGGATGACGTCTCTCTGTCTTACCCCTCGACGCAGTTGAATAGGTTTAGTGGTCTGTTCTTGTACTTGGACGGTCATTGTTGCGGCCTTATATAGACTTCTCATCACCTCAACGTAGCGGTAGTCGATGAGGCATCTCTGCATTGACTCCAGCAAAGCCCAGGTCTCAACAGTATCTAAGGCTTTTTTGCCGTCAGCAAAAAAAAATATAGTAAAAAAAACATAGATTTGGTGTTTATTTGGCTTTTCAACGGTATTTTTAATTTAGGAATAGAACGTGTAGTTTGAGAGTGCCAGGTGTTTTCATTTAAATTGCCGAAACCAACTAAACGTTTTTCTACGATTTCTTCTAATTCTCAAAGTTATTTGAGTGGCAGAAAATTAATAGCAAGATCACCAGATCTATAATTCAATCAGCCAGCAAGCTTTAAGGTTCGTTGTAAGACATATTAACTTTACAGCACGTTGGTGGGTTTATAAAATATTCATCGTAAGTCGCATTAGGCTCGCTTTGTAACGGCGGCGGCGCCAGGAGATTTAAATATTTGAGTCGATGCACGTATCGATCGGTGCACAGTTGGTCATTGTGGCATAGTTTTATTAACTCTCTTATTAGGTGCAGTAGAACGCTGAATTTTGTTTCATTTTTAAACTGACACGGTCAATGAAGCTTTAGTTAGAACTCTAAATGGGATTTAAAATGTTATTTATTTACGAACTGTGTACGAACGAACTGTTTTCAACGTTGTCATATACCGTACATAAAAGCATTGAAAGACCTTTCAAAACAATTAATTAAAAACGATGATATATCACACTTACTTAATTTTATTTAAAGATGATGATGATGAGAATAATGAAAGACATGTGTTCTTTTAGCTTTAAGGTGCTGTAGAGAAAAGAAAATGTAGGTGAAGCATTATAATTATATAGATATTTACAAATCAAATATAATAAACACTTAGTCGTAAATACATACATACAAACAAAATAAATAAAGTGAAGAGATATAAAATATGGGGAAACTCTAATTACATTGTAATTCTAAGCCGAATCCACTAGCTCCTTGAGTTCACGAACTTTACCCTTCAAGGTGAACCGATCGGTTGCCGTCCTGATATTGAGGGGCGCATTCCAAAGAAAGACTGCCTGTACGAAAAATGAGGATTTTAGGAATCCAAAGCGGTGAGAGGGATTATGGGTGCGCAGACCAGAGCTGAGTATCTCCAAGAGAGAAAACAGAGTCGTCAAAGCTTCCAATGCTCTGCGCTGTCGGATGGGTAATCATTCTAAAAGTGATCATGATTGCAAACGAATCGAATAATAATAATAAAAGCTGTACCTCAAAGTTCTTATGCTAAATCTGTCTACACCAATAAACATAATATTATGCACTAATTAGTATGTTTTACAAAACAATAAAAGCCCCTTAACAAAAGCCAACACCAACAATTACCATGAAACTTAGTTGAGCAGTTTAGGCGTGAGGAGGGTGAATACTTAAACAGACCAACTGTTGGAGTCACCCCGGCTTTGCTTACCTACGACACAGGGTAATCTAGCGTTAACGGCGGAAATCCCTTAAGACCCTTGTTTATTACCCCAAGGTTACCCCAAACACTCTTATTATGTCAACTTGGGTTCGTAGCAACAGGTTGTGACCCGATTGTCTGTCGTTGCTATGCCAACCGATAAACACTTTTGTTGCCAAGCGTGGATACAAGCGTGGAGTGGGTAAAAGTCACTGGTGTGGTGAAGAACTTGTGGTACATGCACTTATGTCGCTGCGTTTTGAAGGCATAATTATGGTCAATAGTATTTTCATTGGTACAAAAAGGAAAATCTAAAGGAAAGTCAATTTCAAAATGGGTTTAAAATTAACTACTAACTAGCGGCCCGGGTAGGTGCTTCGCTACGTATAAAGTGAAGTAATTTTTTTTTTATGTTTGAATTTGACAGCAAAATCGCCATTAACAAAATGATCCACCATTTATTGAATTCATTTGTTTTAAAAAATGTGATAAATGAAGAACCGTTCGACCGATGTTATTGATTTTGTTTTTGTGCAAACTTCACATAAATCATCTACTAAGTACTCCATTTGGTTTGGATAGCTGAGACCGTTCTTGAGTTATAAAATTACAACGGAAAGTGGTATTCAGTTTTATATATCTAGATTTTTAAGTAGGAAAAGGAAACTTTTAAATATATGTTTTTTCGGAAAATTATCCCCATAGGCTCGTGACATATTGCTAATTGGACATTCTATCATCTTATGTTTCCATCTAGACCCCTTGGTAGGTGGTATGGAGGTCTCTGTTGTCTCTGAGTAGATATGAGGTATATCTACTCAGAGACAAATCTTGTTTAACTATTATTGTTTTAGATATTGACTCATCACCCATCTTTGTGATATTGTAGTTTATATTTTTAACCGACTTCCAAAAAGGAGGAGGTTCTCTATTCGACTGTATGTATTTTTTTTTTTTTTTTTTTTTATGTATGTTCACCGATTATTCGATGACGCCTGAACCGATTTGAAAAATTCTTTTTTTGTTTGAAAGGGTATACTTCCAAGTTGGTCCCATAGAAATATTGCCATGATCTGATCACGAACTTCGGAGATATGGAACGGAACTCTTCAATAATAGACAGCAAATCTGTCGTGATAGCTGCAATCGCTTGGATGTTTATTGTTTACACAACATCATAACATAACATCACGCCTGTATGCTCTGAGAGGGTACGCAGATGTGTACAGTATACCCATATTTCGACAGTTTGGTATGTTAAGTTTCATTTTATTGGGGATAAGCCTATTACCATGAAAAATATTGTTAATAATAACAATGTAAAATAAATGCATAGCAAATATTTGTATAGGATATTACAACTAATAAAAATAATTGAGAAATAAAAAAAACTTTTTTGCAAAAAATAAAACCGACTTTAAAAACACAAAAAAAGTGAATAATAACTTCAGAAGTAAGTCTAGTCAATTGTTGACCGATTTTCAAAATTATTTTTTCATTGGAAAGATTATACTCCCGAGGTTAGAAAGAGTATACATGGTGACAATGGGAGCACCCATTGTCACCATGTCAGGATCTGATGATGGAATCTGGAAGGTAAAATTCCTTAACGGTTAAAAGTCAAAATCAAAGTCAGAATAATAACTCAAGTTATATGACGTAGTTCACCTACGATATTTCCACTAATAAAAATAGAAAAAAAAACAGCCTGCTGATCAGATGGGGTATCAAGACAGAGGGTTTTATAAATTACTAAATGTAACTAATAGAAAATGACAAAGTTAACTTACTACATACGTACCTGTTTTTTTATCGTGGTAAAATCATCAAATGAGTCCTCCCACCCAAGGCAGGGCGGAAGGGACTGTCAGACTTGTACTGACTAAAATCCACGGTGTCCTTCACTAGCCCTTTACGTACCGGGGTCACGGTAATGGGCAAGTCCCGCGACTCCGGCAGGCTATGGCCCTCTACAGGCCCCGTCACTATGCTGACACTCCTTGAGGCTCGCGTGGAACACAACGCGCCGTCGACCCGGGCATGGTCCATGATCGGGCTGCGAATCGCCCATTACTCGCCGCCCGCATGCCCGCGCCTACGGTGGCCGGAGATCGTCTTGCGACGTTCGACGCCGTAGGCGTCTACCACTGGGCTAGGGTGGAGGGAGGACGCTGTCCTCTCCCTCACGCGGCCCGCCTCCTCCTTCGCAAGCATGACTGCTTCGCAGAAGGAGGCGACCGCTTCCCACTCCGTCTCGCCCCGCAGCATGGCCTCGACCAATGCCGGGCGCGAGAGGTCTCCGCCTATCGCCGTCGTGAGGACACGGCGGTGCTCTGCCCAAGCGGGGCAGTCCTGCACCGTATGCTCCACCGTGTCCTCCGGACGATCCTCGCAGTTGTGACACCCAGGCGTTTCTTCCCTCCCTATCAGACACAGGAACCTCCCGAAACTTCCGTGTCCGGTGAGGACCTGCGTCATGCGGTAGGTCAGGACGCCGTGACGCCTATCTAGCCACTCCTCAAAGAGGGGTCTTACCGCCGCGATTGCGGCGTGCCCGAATACATACGTACCTACGATAATTTATACAAAAAATGGAAAAATAAAAAACTTTTTAACAAAAAAAAAACCGACTACCAAAAATACAAACGCCCACCTAAAACCACTAAAAAGAGAAAAATAAACTACTATTTATCTATTTTAGAAAACAAAAATGCACGTATTTTTCAAACGAATTAAATAAAAAACTTATTACCTACCAATTCTAAATCAACTTACAATATTATTTTATTTAACAAACAAGATATTATGTATTTACAAACAACCTATAATGATTTATTTACAAAATTACAATGTGACCATTCTTGTCTAAACCTAATTAGCTATAAATTTAATTATAATATTTTTATAATGTTGTGTGCTAGGCACCTACTGATCTGTTTGAAGTCGGTGCCAAGCCAAAAATAAAGAGAACAATAATACTTAGTAATATAATACACACAGGGTTATGATTAAAAACATCTAATATTTTTATCAATAAACAAATAGCAACATACGAACACGTAAGCGACTATCAAAAATACAAAATTTATCAACAGCACTATAACGCACCAAAACTTAATTGCATTCAAAGACGACCGTCAAAGACTGCCTGCTCGTGCCTGCCCGTTTGGGTTGAATCGCTCAAGACTTGCCGACCCACGATCGCGCGTTCGGTCGCAAGCGCAGGGTGATTTGGTGTGATTTAGATGTAGCGTGATGGCGTGACGGGGCTAGACGTGAATACCTATTTGGCTTGGCACCGACTTCAAACAGATCAGTAGGTGCCTAGCACACAACATTATAAAAATATTATAATTAAATTTATAGCTAATTAGGTTTAGACAAGAATGGTCACATTGTAATTTTGTAAATAAATCATTATAGGTTGTTTGTAAATACATAATATCTTGTTTGTTAAATAAAATAATATTGTAAGTTGATTTAGAATTGGTAGGTAATAAGTTTTTTATTTAATTCGTTTGAAAAATACGTGCATTTTTGTTTTCTAAAATAGATAAATAGTAGTTTATTTTTCTCTTTTTAGTGGTTTTAGGTGGGCGTTTGTATTTTTGGTAGTCGGTTTTTTTTTTGTTAAAAAGTTTTTTATGATTTCCATCGGCTATCCTGTATCAATATTGCATCCATAATTTGAATCTGAATGCACGGTAGATATTCAAGTGGTGCTCAAAAGCTCAGGGGATGGAGGATGGGGAAAAATTGAAGAGAATTCGACCATTCGGAAAAATGTTAACAAGTTACTGATAATAATTTATATGATTTGATTTGACTACCGTTCAGTCGGAAATTTATGAATGTTGATTTTAATAGTAATGTTAAAAATGATATATTGATATAAAAATATATGTTAACCAATCATAATTTTCCATGAATCATTGTTATTCAAATGCAACATGAAAAATCTCAATTAGTACCTGAAGTAAGCATCCTTCTGCGAAGCAGTCATGCTCGTCAAGGAGGAGGCGGTCCGAGTGACAGCGTCCTCCCTCCACCCCAGCCGCAGTGGTAGACGCCCACGGCGTCGGACGTCGCCAGACGATCTCCGGCCACCGTAGGCGCGGGCATGCAGCCAGCGAGTAATGGGCAACTCGCTGTCCGACAATGGACCATGCCCGGGTCGACGGCGCGTTGTGTTCCACGCGCGCCTCAAAGCGTGTCAGCATAGTGACGGGGCCTGTAGAGGGCCAAGGCCTGCCGGAGTCGCGGGACTAACGAATTACCGTGACCCCGGTACGTAAAGGACTATTGAAGGACACTGTGGATTTTAGTCAGTACGAGTCGGACAGTCCCTCCCGCCCTGCCCTGGGTGGGAGGACTCATTTGATGATTTTACCACGCTACAAAAAAAAACCGGCCAAGTGCGAGTCGGACTCGCGCACCGAGGGTTCCGTACAAACCTGCAAGGTTTACAAAGTTCGTTCATTACGACAATCGCGCGAGTTTCAAAATATGTGGTATCAATGGTTGTACTTTTGCGTTGACTTAGAATTATTTTTTTCACGGGTTAAAGGCAATTAGATCTAAGTATTTGATATGAATTTCAACTTGATAGCTCTACGCGTTCATGAGGAAAAAAGTAATAAGTTTATATATTTTGTAATGTAACTAAAAATTTAAGGTTTTCGGAATTTTTCCTTTATGTGTGCTATAAAACGTTGCTTCATGCCAAATTTCAAGATTCTAGGTCGACTGGAAGTACCCTTTAGGTTTTGATTCCCTTGCGAGTACTTGCGAGTTTCAAAATATGCAGCTTAAATTGCTGTTTCTTTTGATTGCGTTGACATAGAAGTTTGATTTTGTTACAGCTTAAAGGTATTATAGACCTGAGTATTTGGTATGAATTTCAATTTAATACCTCTACGCGTTTATGAGGAAATGGGTAGTAAGTTTAAAATTATTAAAAAATATATATTATGTGATGTAACTAAAAATTTATGGTTTTCGTAATTTTTTCTTTATCTATGCTATAAGACGTTGCTTCGTACCAAATTTCAAGATTCTGAGTTCACGGGAAGCACCCTGTAGGTTTTGATTCCCTTGCAAGTGTCGAAAATTTGCGGCATAAACGGCTGTATCTTTTGATTGCGTTGGCTTAGAAGTTTGATTTTTTCACAGCTTCAAGGGACAGTAGACCTGAGTAATTGATATAAATTTCAGCTTCATACCTCCACGCGTTCCTGAGAAAAAGGGTCTTGACAGACGGACGGACAGACAGACGGACAACAAAGTGATCCTATAAGGGTTCCGTTTTTTTCCTTTTGAGGTACGGAACCCTAAAAAACGTAGAACACGACGCGCCGTCGATCCGGGCATGGTTCATGAGGACGGCGAGTCACCCATTACTCGCCGCCCGCATGCCCGCGCCTACGGTGGCGACGGTCTTGCGACGTCTGTCGCCGTGGGCGTCTAACACTATGGCTGGGCTGTGAGGTGGATGCTGTCCTCTCCCTCACGCGTCCTGCCTCCTCCTTCGCTAGCATGACTACTTCGCAGAAGGAGGCGACCGTTTCCCACTCCGTCTCGCCCCGCAACATGGCCTTGACCAATGCCCGGCGCGAGAACTAACGTAAACCTAACAAGAAAAACAATAACTTTGTCAAATCCCATTTTTGTGTTTATTGCGCGATTTTTTCTGTTTAAATAATATAAGTAATGTTCAACATTACGTAACTTACTTCTTGATTAAAAAATTATGACTCGTCGCTAGCTATTTCACATCCATCCAATCTTCTTAATTGATCAAACAACTAAGAACGCAGGCAAAGTATGTTTTAGAAGCATACAAGCAGAACTAACTTATGTAGACAAACTTCTATCCGAGGTTCGTAGACTTAACTAACTAAACTTACCAAGGTACTTTCAAAGAGACTTGAACTATTCGGGAACTAATGCCCTTCTGCACAAATACTAAATGACTGGCTGAAACTGCTGAATTTTTAACCGACTTCAAAAAAGAAGGCAGTTCTCAATTCGACTGTATTTTATTTATGATACCTCATAACTTTCGTTTAGGTGAATCGATTTTGATGATTTATTTTTTGTTCGATGCAGTATACCTGTCATTTGGTCCCATAAAATTCATTCAGTTTTTTTCAGTAGTTTTTTTTTGAGATTTTTCGTTTATTGTTTTGGTACTTGGACGATGTTATAATAAACGGTACTACGGATTACAAAATTCAAGTGTGTACAAAAAATAGACATTTGATTTGAAAAAAAAATGAACTAAAAAAGGTTAAAATAAAAAAAACATAAAAAAACACCACTAAAAAGTATAAAATAATGTTTCTTTCGGAAGTCGGTGCCAAAACGCGACAAAACGCGATGGCGCGTTTGGCGCAGTGGGTGAAAAATTGGACTCCTGCGCTATGTGTCGCGGGTTCGATTCCTGCATGAAACAAATATTTGTATGATCTGCAAGTAGTTGTTCCGGGTCTGGGTGTTTGTGTGTGTGAGTTTCTATGTTTGTAAACGCACCCACGATACAGGAGAAATTCCTAGTGTGGGGCAACGTTTTTTGAAAATAAAAAAAGGAATTAAAAAAAAACAAAGTCACCGACTTCAGAAAGAGCAGTTATTTTCCGCTTTTTTGGTGGTTTTGAAGTCAGTATTTTAAACCTTAGGTTCAGCAACGAGAGTGCATTAATTATTAATTTATAAGATGTCGCTTAGAGTAAATGAAACGAGAAGATGGAACGGTGCACTAAGAGTCTCAACTAAACTAATATAGGGGTGGTTCAAACTCCATTTTCTAATAACGCAATGGTTTTCAAGATGTGGACACAAACTACTGTATTTCTATATCGCTGTGAGGTGTTTACACTGCTCGTGTTTTAATCTAAGTAATAATTTGATCTTTGTATCAAGTTGTTCGTTTAGAAAGATACGCTGCGGGCACACGAATAATAAGGCTAATTTCCTAGCAAATAATATTATTATTTAGCCTTGAAGCCTCTTTTACCGCCCAGGTTCTTGTAGATTTTTTCCGAAACATCTCATTAAATTTGTTTAATCATCTAAGTTACTAAGTATATTATTCACATTGTACACACGGCTACAAATCAATCCATGCAAAATAAAGCGCGCCACACTCGGCGATACTATAATATTTTATCTTAAGATATGATATCGCTCGCCATACAAAAATAAAAGTTGCGGTCTCTTTGGAAGTTCGAAAGATACGATAGTTACAGTAGATTACATTATGATTTCTTGGACTTTTTAGATTCTTTATTTAAAAAATAGATTCAGAATATAAAACAGTTCAATTGTTTTTCCATAATATTAAAAAATAGCAGCTTATATATTATGCTAGTGTTAACAAACTTTTTTTATGTGTGTTTAAGCTTTCCATTCATTGTGCAAAAATATCACGTAAAGCGAGGCCTAGATATACTAGTTTTGTATAGCTTTATATGGAGCCATGTGTACTATGCAACTTTTCAACCATTAAATTTTAGTTTCATACTTTTAAAATTCACACTAAGTGAAGCTAATTTACATGTTTTAAATTGATATGAAAATAAATGTAAAAAAACGCAAAAGCGCAATTATATGCGAGTCAAGCGACTTTCAATAAACAAATTAAAATAAAGAAACAACAGTGTTCAAAAATACAATCATAAAAAAACTATAATCAAATGAAATTCAAATTAAGAACGACCAAAGCGCGGACTAATATTTTCATTTCAAGCCTGGATTACGAGTATGAAAGCCCCTTTTGTCTCTCAATGTCACCGACGTATTCTATAATTAAACAGACGCTAGTATTTCCAACCCTCTATGACTCAATGTCGACAAATATTTGGTGATGCGGGAAGATATTCTCCGGCTAAATGAAGGGTTAATTATAATAATCAAAGCGGATAACTAACAAGTCAAAGGGTCGGCATTCCAGACACCGTCTGCGTTCCGTACTCAATAAACGTCGTATTTAACTTAAATGGAATTTGAACATATACCTGGCTACAAGGTTATTAAATTGAGATGAATGGATCAAACACTAGCTGAAAAGTTGAATGAGTATGAGGACAAAAATAATTTAAAATGTATGTAAATAAATAAAATTTCTAAACATGAGTCTTTTTTTTTTATCGTGGTAAAATCATCAAATGAGTCCTCCCACCCAGGGCAGGGCGGGAGGGACTGTCAGACTTGTACTGACTAAAATCCACGGTGTCCTTCAATAGCCCTTTACGTACCGGGGTCACGGTAATCCGTTAGTCCCGACATGAGTCTTGACAAAAGAATAATAACATTTTATTTTTGTCTATGGCTGCTACACACAGCTGCACCACAGTATAAACAAAAAAAAAACACAAAACTGACCGAAGCATAGGTTACACAATACGTAATTTACAATACCATGAAACAGACACCCCTTCGAATTTCGAAACCAACAAAATACATTTCATTTTGCAAGCCTGCCAGTGGTATTTCGAATTGCATTGTTATAAGCCCAATTCGTCAATACTACACCTCGCAGGTATTAATTTTGCACGGGGCTTTAAAATGGGGGAATGGGGGTGATATGGAGTATAGTACCCGTCTGGTGCCTGGGCAACGGGGAGATTGGGTGGGCTTACATCTCCCCGTCTGGCCGTGGTTCCATTAGTGTCCTATGAAGTTATACAATGTTGTTAGTTGATTGGCACGGACTGCAATTACAGATTAAAGTTACAATACAATCGGATTACGTTTAAGCCAGCAGATGCGCAGTTAGTGTTTTAGCTTGTTGGTTTTGAACGCACTTTGCTAGATATGATAGAGATTGGAATATGTCCATGGAGAGCTTTTACATTGGGAACAGTATGTTTTTTTCTAAGAAGCTCAACAATTTTATGAAAAATCATGTTTATTGCGACATTTTAAGATTATTCTATTAAATAAAAAAATTGTGAACTGGAAAATTTGATTTATTGTATTATACAGAGTGTTTTTTTCAACTGTGCGTGGATGGCTATACTTTTTCAAAAAAGAAACGGTTAACTTTTGTTTCGAATACAGTCATTGCCTTGAAGATTGATCAGTTTTGTATAAATTATACGTTTTCCTTAGGTATGACGTATATGATTACTTCCCAGAATTTGATACTTATTAGCAATGCTATCGAATGGTATAATGATACAGGATGTGATTTTCTTTACAAAATCAGCTGATTACCTATTGAATTTTCTAAAATCCAATGATACAGTTTCAGTTTTCGTCAAAATCGGCCTCTAGACTCCTTTCAACGTTTTTTGATATCCTCTTAATTTCGGATATAGCTAAACACGCCCGGTTGTAAAATTCATCCTGTATAAAGTTTTGATTAATTGTCGTGCTAGGGACTTCCCTTATATGAAAATAAAGAAAAACATGTTTTAAGAAAAGGGTAGAGTCATATGAATGAAAATGCCAAAAAACAACGTTGAGACCATAGAAATTACTGTGATAGATTATGAGGTGCGTATGTACGGATAAGATACGAAATTAATTAAAGTTAATAACGCGTTTCAGCCAGGCAACAACAGAAAAAAAAATGAAGTTCATGTTATTCACTGACAATCTAGCTTTCTAAAGAAAAAAAGTTTTTGAGTAAAACCATTGCAAACAGAAAACACAAAAAAAATCTCTTTAAAATAATAATAAAAATAATGGGGGTTGGAATAAGGTTCCGATTCCGAAAACAGTACTTCTGGACACGGCGCACATTGTTAGGAGGTTCCTTTTCGTAGTCCTGTCTGCCGCGGACCGGTAGCTTGGACCCTGTTCCCAATACCGAAAAAAAAAACAATAATGGACCAGCCGCCATTGTTTATACATATGTTTAATTATTGTATTAATATTTTATATTTTAAAATGTAGTGAAAAAAATGAATAAAGCATACAATAATATTAGTACACTAAGTACAGTTACTTCATTATTTTTATAATTATTAAAGACGTCATGCAATGCGTAACGTGAACGTAAATTAATAAGCCGATTTGTTGATTGAGACTTCACCGGAACATGATCAGACAGCCCCTAAATAAATAGGAACAAAGGCAGGAAGCAATGAATCGAGGGACGGGAAAACGGGGTGAAATTATCCCCGTCGGTTCAAGATCAGGGTCAATGTGCCGACAGGAAACTGGAACGCTCACAAGGGTGTCCTTTAAAGGGCGTATACTTAAGTGAAAATAAACTTGACTTTGACAAAACATTTTTATGATAGACCGCTTTATTTTTAATATTTCAAACGGTATAAATGATTATGTGTTCTGTGTAAACTAAACTATACCTTTCCGAATATGACTTTTAAGCGCGACCACATACCTACTGTACGGTGCAAAATTCGGATACTCGAAGTGGTAAAATCAACATGAGTCCTCCCACCCAGGGCAGAGCGGGAGGGACTGTCAGACTCGTACTGACTAAAATCCACGGTGTCCTTCAAAAGCCCTTTACGTACTGGGGTCATGGTAATTCGTGTGTCCCGGCCACCCCGCGTGCGCACTTTTCTATATATATAAAAGGAGAACTGACTGACTGACATATCAACGTACAGCCGAAACTACTGGGGCTAGGAATGTGAAATTTTGCACACGGCTTCCTATTATAATGTAGGGGAGCACTAAGAAGGGGTTTTTGGAAATTTAACCTTTAAGGGGGTGAAAAGGGGGAATTAGGAAAGTACGTAACCCACGCGGACGAAGTCGCGGGCAAAGTGCTAGTACAATACAAAATGTGTGTCTTCCGGTGCTGTTGTGTCTTATTCCTGAAGTTGAGTGACGTGAGTTAGTAAGTCTAGTTATTTACTTTTTTTTTTAAACGGTGACTCACACTAGGAATTTTGTACTGTATCGTGGGCGTTTAAAATAAGTTTTACTCAAGTTATTAATAGAGAAAGTTGCTAACAATTTGAATCAGAACATGAGGGCATTTAAAAATCGTCAAATGTACAAGATTTATATTTTATTTAAAGTTTTGTTTACCGCCATAAATGTATAATAACTTAATGAAGTTATTTTAAACCCATAAATATAAGCAAACAGTCTAAATCACGTTGCGGCTGTTGGCTATGAGCTAACTTCGTTTCGGTACCGAACGTTTAGGGCTAAATGCACGAGCGCCCGACGGCAAACTGCAACGCCGCGCCACCAGTAATCATGTCTGAGCAATTAATTTTTATTTAGTAAATGTTTTTACGAGGAAAATCAGATTTTTCTTAATGTTATCGGAATTTTTTGCTGATACTTGAGAAAATCTGATGCTAAATTAAAATACGAGTATTTTTTTAAAGAAGTATTTTTTTAAGCATTTTCCTTGGTTTTTCCTTAGTGACCATACGTAATAGACAAAATAATATTTACGCTAAATAAACAAAGCCTGATCAAGTGAAATTCTCGCGTAATTAGGTACTCACTGTAAAGTGAAGTAAACATTCATTTTATGTATTAAAATATTTCAAAATTAAATCTCCCTTTTTAAAAGTTATTATTAGGTGTTTATATTTGAGTTAAGACAGACATGGCGCACTCCGCGGTTTAGATATGGAACTGCAAGTACATGCGAGCACCACTTTGTAGTCGGTTGATGCGCTCCGTCCCTCATTTATTTCAGTTACGTAAAAGTGATGATAGTAAAATATGAAGATTAGAAAATACTGCATACAAACACGTAAATAACCAATATGATTCCAGTTCCTATTACAATTATATATTAGATATATTTATAACGGACAATTTAAAAAAATAAGAGCGTGGCCATTCAATATATTTTGGCTTGCTTTTGTTTGCGATTTTTAGGTTATTATAAAAGTAGGTATGCGATGCGGACGCGAGGTTAAATGTATTTTATTCTCTCGAGTAAAGATTTATATTTGTTTGATTGTTACAGCGAAGTGCTCCTTCTAGACGTAGTACTATTATAGTTATATTCTGTGGTTAAGAGATAGTAAATGGTACAGATGCTAGCATACTACCTACTTATTTGAGAAATCGTGGACTGTAAATGATGATTAATCGGTGCAATTAGGGTTACATAATTAAGATCGATTTCCGCAGCCGTTAAATTTGTTGTTTTAATCCACTCGTTTACATTTACAGAATATTTCTGAAAATTGAGTAAGTCTCAGGATATGTATAAAAATAAAAAAGTAGTACCTACTTTCACTATCATCAACCCGGCAACCATACTTTAACAATTTGCACTCATTATCAAACAACTTGAATATAATTTCTTCTTCTCCATATTTTACACCACACACTTTTTCTTTGGCACTTTCATCACATTCCAGGTTTTCACAAAACTCTATTTTATCATATTCGGGTAATTTTCCATTGATTGGAAGGAAAATAAATACGAGGTAGAATATTTTCATATCTCTAAGCCGGTGTGGGCTGTTCTGACGACTCCATGATAAGGCTACCGTTCCATTCGAGAACAGAGAAAGCGACGCGGTGAAACCAGCAAAAAAAAAATTTTTAGAGGCCAAATCACAGGATTTCTGTATTTTATTTACAGCGTATTTGAAGACAGTATTTACTGCGTTTATTGTATGAAAAAATGAAACAGGGCCTAGTGTACGAACGAGGAACTGATTTTGTCCTTCAAATTAACTACAAACTTCTAGTTTACGTCACAAAAACGGGAGAAGTCATAATATGGTCTCAGCACGCCTATATTCTCTGAAGATTTAGGGATAGGTGCACCCACATTTCGCCAGTTATGTTTCGAATCCCATGTAATAAGATGCGACCCTATTCACATCAACCGGGCAGAAATCTGGAATGTTATGTTAAGTCAAATCCAGGGCCGGACACTAAATTTTTGGGTATTTTACTGAACTAGTACTTTGTACGTAGGAGACAAGTAAGTATACCTCTCGCTCCCGGCATTGTTTGAGGCCAGGCTGCGGGGCGAGAAGAAATGGGAAGCAGTCACCTCCTTCTGTTGCAAGCTAAGGAGAAGGCTAAATGCATGAGGGAGAGGGCAACCTCCGCCTTACGACCCAGCCGCTGCGGAAAACATCCATGGTAACGGAATAGCATTCAAATAAACTGTGGCTTACATTATTTTTAATACTAAATTGCTAAAAAATTAATTTATATCATGCAAATTAGCCGAACTATCACAATTTTTCTCTAGCAAGGTGGGGCAGGCGATGGGATATGACGTGGCTAGTCTTTGGCCAAAAAATATATCATCTGGTGGAAAGCCAGCCTGAAGGAAAGTTAATTATAGTGCAACTGAAATTACTAGTCGTTATGGGTTTATTACCAATTTCAATCGACTCTGTTGATAATTATGGTAATACTTAATGGCCAGGGCCGTCCTGGGCCTTCCAGAGCCGTCTTTCTAAAAGGGCATACTGGGCACTTACCCATGGCCCCTCTTTCCTTAGGACCCCCTATTTTCTTGTGCGTAATTGCAGGGGCTTTCAATCAAATATCTACCTTATGCTAGAACCTCACTCGGATTTGCCACTCTCGCTTTTTCACCCCATATTCTTCTGATTCTTTAGGTTTTCACATAAGATGATAAAACCAATATTCAAAATCCGAAAGTATTTCAGGATGGATGGACGGATTTTTGTTATTCTTTCACACAAAAACTGCTACATACACAACACATTGGATGTCATTTGAAAGACGGATAGTTAATATACCTTGTATATTTCATTCTTATTTAACGTTCCCGTGGGATAATTTTTGAAACAAACACGGGTGAAGCCGCTGCTGCTGCAACGGTTATAGCAACGGGTAGTAGCTACATACATTTTTTGTATGACTAGTATGGGGAACGTAACGTAGTTCAGGCGGTGTAGAGCCCTTTTGTCGAAAAGTGCCCAATAGAATCAAATACGGTCCTGTAGGAGCATCTTGTGTGGGGGAGGCCGATTTTTTTTTGAAATTGGATAATTTGTTTCATCTGTAAGAAATCACGTATAAATAGTTACACGTGTAACAGCTTAGAATATTGAACGGTATTATTTATTATGTTATCAAGTTATAAATTTCAATTCAGGAAAGATAACAGAGCAAGGCGGGATGTGATGCAATGGATCGGGGGCCAAAATTTTATGCGACTGCAGTCGCGGGTAGAAACTAGTTGTAAACTTTTAGCTTACGTGACTTGCATAAATTCTTTTAAATTTTTGTAAAGTGTTTCAATCACGTAACTGTTATGAGAGATAATAATAATATTATAAAGAGGAGAGATTTGATTGTTTGTCTGTATTAAAGTAGTCTGTATTAAGGCTCCGCAAGTACTGGACCGATTACAAAAATTCTTTCACCTATTAAAAGCTGTTTTGGTCCTGTGTGATATACGCAATAAGGGGGGGGGGAGCCGCTGGCAAAAGCTAGTGAAAGATAATTTGGTTTGTTACCTTCAAATATGAGGTCGAAAGAAAAATCACTTCTTATAATTATGAGAGCAATATTAAAATATTGACGGGTTAATTATACAAAGATTACAAAACAACTATCGTTTTTTTAAAATATACAGAAAATAATTTAATAATACATTACTATATTATATAAGATATCATTATATAAAATAAGCTTCTTATATGTAATGCTATACAGCTAAGACACCGTAGCACAGCTACAACGCATCGTAGTGTTCAGCGTAGCTTACCGTAGCACTAGCGTAACACTGGCGTAAGCAAAAACTGTTCAGTTTTTGCTTCGCTAAATTATCACGAATATTTTGCATAAAAATGAATAAATATCATCAATATTTAAATAAATTAGAAAATAAATAATGAAAATCATAAGTTTGCGTGTTGTATTTTTTAATAGACTTTTATACCTCAAAAACATTGTCTGAAGTATCTGTCTATATTTTTTTTAATAAAATTTTAAGTAGTAGGCTTTGATGTACGTATCTATCAAATAACAAATGAAAGAAACAACCAAATATTCAAACAAAAGTCTTTTAGTAATAAAACAGTTATTTTATAACAAACAAAACAAAGAGAAGTTGAAAAAAATGAAATTTATTATCTAAGTTGAATTGACAATTAAACTGAGATATTATTATCAATTAAATTAAACTATATCTACGCAGTAGATCCATTGGATATTGCAGATTAATTATCAAAATATACCAATGAAATCGAAGTGTGCAATCTCGTTAAATTCGCGTGATCTCGCCCTTTTTTCGTCCGAGGTCAATCTCGCTAATACCTTAAGAGCTACTTTTTTTTTAATTTAAAAACTTGCTCAATACTTTTTATTTAACTATCCCTAAACACAGAAATGACCTGGCTGAGCAAAAGTGGTTTAGAACGGAGCTAGACGTATTTAAAGATGCGATTTTTTTGGTCCCAAAAATATGTTGGAGGCATTTCGAAACCTTCATACCTTTACAGCAATTGCATATTTAAATAGAGGGAAAATTAATGAGCCAGATCTTTTAGTTGGTTTTTACACCTCGCCAGGCGCACAAATATGTTAAAGCAACAATTAGGTGCCTAAGATAATTCTCGTAGCAATTGGTGGCACCCGTGTGTTATACTAATAAACTGTATTTGACACAGGCGCTACAAGTTGACACAAGTTGCTTTTA
Source organism: Agrotis puta (assembly GCA_943136025.2). Classification (NCBI taxonomy): domain Eukaryota; kingdom Metazoa; phylum Arthropoda; class Insecta; order Lepidoptera; family Noctuidae; genus Agrotis; species Agrotis puta. The sequence continues at coordinate 14,137,213 of OW964178.2, forward strand.
GCTATTACAACTTAATAATTATGCTCAACACGTTTACTTCTTTTCTTTTACTTTAGAGACGTTTTGTTTGCTTACCCTAGCTCATTCAATTTGACATTTGCGACTTTTTTTTTCTTACAAGTGTGATAAAATATGTAAAAGACAATTTAGTTTAGCGGTTTTTGAGACACCATGGCGGGGTTAGTCAGATGCAGAAGATAGTCTGATGTACACACATGTGACGGTTGTATTCAGTAATCTCATTGAGTACTGGCAGCGCCATCTATCGGGTAATGATTAGAAAATCTTTTACAGCTATTTTCTTTAATTGTTAGGGCTAAATCATTAATTTTCCATTAATTGGTAATTAGTAGGTAGCTACTGGCTGCTGCTAAGAATTAAGGTAAATAATTTTTGTGAAATGAAAATATTAAAAGTCGTTGACCTATACATCAAAAACTGTATCATAACGACATCTATCTTTGAGGTGATTTTGTTGTGCCTAACTTTTAATTTTATATTGTAATTCTAGGTGTCAGCACAACTATTGTTTGTTTTATGTTTTGGAACCACAAATAAATACTAAGTTAAAATGCTACAAAATATTAGCGACTGCTGCAGTTTCCGTTAATAGTTATAAACACAGACTACTTTAGAGAGACTGCCACGGAGTATATTATAATAAACGGGTATATGACGTAAAGAATATTCAGTCGACCATTTGCGCCATCTGGTGGCTAAAGACGCGTGTGTTTCTACGGACGTGACGCTATTTGTTATCGTTAGCCACCAGATGGCGCATGGCAACCAGTATCTCTAAACATACATAAACACATGTAACGTCATTGATTTAGAGAATGGACTACGCGTTCCCTAGCCAACTGACAGATAAAATTGGCCATACTCTAGAAAAAGAGATAAACAACCAGTGGCCACTACCTATCTCTTTCATGTAACAGAAAAGTATCTCTATAGTCTATATGTCTATGGTTTAGTTGGTTTTTCAAAAGTTCTAGTACGAGTTTCTCCTCACTAATAAAATACGAGTATTTTGATTAAAAGCTATTTATAAATATATCATTAATAATAGACAGTAAATAATCATATAGTAATAATTCAAAACTCTGCTTTGAATATTACCATAGACATTGACTATGTCTTACAGGAAAGAGATAGATTGTGACACACTCTTCGGTCCCTTTCTTTCTAGTTGAATAGAATCAATTCTATGCAGATGCAGCTATTGCGCAGTCCGTACTTTAAATGGCGGAATGTCAAAAAGCGTTTTGTTTCTTCTGGGAGTTTGGGAGAAATAGTAGTTTTGAGATGACAAGTATGGTCACACCTGTATTGACACTTTCGGTCAATGAGCGCGTAATTTGAAATTTCATGTCTGCTTCAGTTCACGATACGACTAGAAAATTATTTGTGACCTTTTTCGTTCTAAGTTATTTTGTACTAGTTATTTTGTAGGTGTAGTAATATTTCGCCTCTAATGTATCGCTTTCCGTCATTACTTGGTATCATATCTTTGGGGTCGCTCAGTGTGTTCGCTTAGATGTCGATTGGAGCGTACTCAATACGGGTGTACCCTCTCTCCTCTTCTCTTTTCTACATATACAAATTCTGTTACTAATCTCATTTCCTCTAACTTCCATCTTTACGAAAAATACTTGCAACTACTTTATCTTCTACCTCAAATTCTCCTCTCAGGTCTTCTGGATGTCTTTCAGGAATAATCAGTGCCGTTGTACTTTTGTTTCCTCAGTTTTATCTCTGTATTTATCTGTGTGTTTACATAAATACATTTTACATATAAAAAAATAGACCAAACAAATAATAGGAAAGATTCGGGTTCTAAATTGAAAAGTGCGTAATTTATGGGTCGCATGTATTTATTGAACAACACATAGTACATAAGTAATATGATACATTTAACAGTTATAGAAATTAAACAAGATTTCGATGAATAATAATTTGATTAAAACATGTAATTATAACGGATAAAACACATATTTAAATATAAGCAACAATTTTCAAGCATTGTTTCAAAAATATGACTGATTTGATAATAATATACCTACTATATTTTGTAACATCCATATATTCGTATCATAAAATAGACTGCTAAGCAGTAATGTAACAAATATTTATTATATTTTAGGCTTCGTTTATGCATCATATAAAATGCGAGGCTTGAAATCCTGTAATGCTGTGTAAAAAGTGCTATTGTAGGAACAATATGAAACAGATTCTTATTTTTATTAGTAAAAAGGCTATTCATGGACGGTATAAGCCAAGCATAGAAATTCGAGACGTGTATGCGAAATGCATTTCAAATGCAATATAAAATGAGCTTAAAATAACTTAAACTTATCTTATAAAATAATATAGACGCCTACACACGAGATTGCAATTTTGTGACTTAACATAAAGTATTTAATTAACATTTTTATATATCATAATAAAGTTTGCAAAGCATTATCGTCAACAGAATTGTGTAAAAGTATTGTTAGGTAATACAATATTTGATGTAGTTCTTCACAATGTCAATTTATAAGTATAACATTTATGTTAGTGAATCTTACCGAGTAGAAACTATACAATATTGTACTATTAATTAAAACAAAACTTACAAACAATGTGCATGTTTATAAACAAAATGTGATGGACTATTCAAAATATGTAGCTTGGAAAAATAACAGGTTTCAGAGACAAGGAATATTACTTACTTAGGTATTTAGTGTTACAAGTAATTAAAAAAAAAATGTCAACGTCTAAAAGAAAAGTTAAGAAGATCGTTTATTATTTCTATTAGATATAACTTGCATTGTCAAAACAAAACTATAAAGAAACATTGCCATACTTAAAAATAAGAAAGCCTAAATGTTGAATTTAGGCTTTATACTCAATATTTTAGTAAAACCCTCTAATTGAAGCCTGTTATGTTTCCACTCAACTCCTGAAGATAGCGATGATGAGAGGCTGGTCATCTACTTGGGGAAGGCGCTCAGACCCTTGCTCAGAAATCCGGAGGCGCCTGTTGATGCGTCGTTGACGGCCGAGGATAGGCCAGTCAGCAGCTGGAACATTAGAAAAATGTTTTAGTATTTTATTCGTAGTGGTCATAGTGTCACAAATCATTGTGTATAATAAGAATAGTTATTTTTTTCTATTATTCATTGTTACGAACTACACATTGTACCTATGGTATTTATTTATTAACGTCAATGATACCTTGCAAACACAAAACCTTCTGAAATAAATAACGTGTTAAATTGTCAATCACGACCAATGACAATATAGCCACTTGACCGCTCATACGGGCGACTCAGGCTCACGACACATCAATGGAATAGCACTTATATGAGATCCCGATACGAATGAATGTTTTAGTACTGACCAGTTGTTGGATCTGTGCACATTCCTTTATTTTGGAACCTAAAAAAACATTTATCGAATAAAACCGAAGCAAAAATGAGTACCTGTGCAATTAAATGGTGCGGGAAATCATCTAAAACATCTAGTTATAAAAAAGATGGTATAAGTTTTCATCGGTAAGTAAAATATGTTTATATTTATGTACATTATTGGTAATTAGAGGGCTCAAGCTAAACTGGTTGGTTACGAAAAAAGGATTACGCGTTGATGTCTTTTGGGATACCGCGTTGATGTCTTTTGAAAAGTCCTTTACTTTCACTAGAATATTAGATAAGTCTATCTCTTTCTATCCATAAGTACTTTGTGCTGTGTGCTGAAGTGATGTGACAACTTAAAACATTGTTGATAAATTATTTAATCGATAATTTCTAATGGTAAATAAAAAATAATGTTATTTTTCACGTTTACATTTTAGATTTCCAAATATTCCGGAAGTTAAAGAAAAGTGGATTAATGCCATTAACAGGGAAAATTGGTTTTCAAAATATTATAGCGTCATTTGTTCAAGGCATTTCACAGCTGATTGCTTTGAAGCTTTAAAGGACCGACGCCGTTTGTTTAGTTCAGCAACGCCGACCCTGTTTGACCTTTTGTGAGTTGTCTAAATTTAAAAAAATGTTTTTATATTTTTTTAGAAATGTAGTAAATAAGTAAGAATAACAAATAAAGGAGATTATTTTTCGTTTAATCTTCATTTATTTCTCTACATACAAATCAACATTGAAAAAAGCAAAAGAAGACTTAATTGCCATCGATTTTATCGATATCGATATTATTGTTGCTGGATTTACTTGTTATCACTATTCTTACTGACATTGTTGCATCAACCAATCACAACTACCGCGGGCCGAGGAACGGGGGAAGACGCAATCCCCCGGTCCCCGGCCCGCACTGGTGAATCGTGTGCCTAGGCGAAATCGCTCTATGAGCTCTCAAGTGGTTTTAATTCTCTTTGATCACGACACTACACATTAGAATTAGAAGAAATGTCATAGACAAATTCAGAAACCAAATCTCGCCAAACTGAAATAATTTAAGGGAGCAAATGACAGATATACTGCATCGAACAAGAAAAGAATCCTCAAAATCAGTTCACCCAGTCGTAAGTCCGAGGTAACAAAAAAAAAAATACAGTCGAATTGAGATCCACCTCCTTTTTTCGAAGTTTGTTAAAAAATACCATGCTTCGTACAACAGAGATAACATTCTACAAAGACAAAAACCGTGCCTATCTCTTTCCAAAAGCCGACGAGCAATATATAAATATCGCGGGTACCTGTAGATTACGATTTTGTTAGCGTTGTACCGTCAAAAAAATGTTGTCTACATACATGATCCCTCTTCTCATTGAGGTATTTGTCCGCATCCTTGATCTTGGAGTCGACGACGGTGCTGGCGTTCTTGATGCCCTCATCAGTGGCAGTCTCCACCCTCTTCAGTGTGTTGTCCACGGTGCTGTTGATGGCGTTGCTGGCGTCTGCTGCAGCTTTCTCTGCTGCCTTCTTTGATTCTTCTACGGCTGCATCTGTGGAAAGTTCAGCAATTTAATTGACGAAGACTTGGCTCGTCTACGACTTTGCAGCAATAGTGTTTTATTACCAACATTGTGAATTGTGATTGTCACTTTTGACAGAACCTAATAGTAAATTGTACGCTTTTTATCAGTTGCAAGCTTGTTGCAAGCTACTTACCTATTTGTAAGCTAAAAACTTGGGGCCTATACAATAGACGGGACAAGTCGCACCATTTATCCAGAGGCGGTAAAGCGAATAAAAATAGAATATAAGTACACGATTACAAAGGAAATTAGGTAACAAAACATTCTCAATGAATCAAACAAAAAAAAGTAATTATAAACCCCAACTGACAAAAACAAAATCTTATTTAATTGAAAGCATAATTGAAAGCGTCTTATCATATTATATTTCACTTACTAGCAACTCTCTTGGCCTCCTCTTCAGCCGCCTTGGCAGCGAGTCTGGCCTTTTCCTTGGCATCCTCCGCGGCCTTAGCAGCCTGTGCCTTCGCCTCTTCCGCGGCCTTCTTGGTCGCATCAACGGTTGTGTTGATCGTGTCTGTGGAACAAAGACCCTTGTTCAGTAAAGGATACTACGGTACATCGTGATATTTCACACCTAAGCTTTGAAAGAACCTTTTGTTGAGTCGACCTTGTTTTGTTATCTAGTTTAGGAACACTAGAGTGTTCTTTATAAATATTTAGCTCGCCTTTTTGAATTTACTGCTGAAGTATGGAAGTAAGTACCACCAGTATAAATGTCTTTAATAGAGCAAGCGTTCTGATCTGATCAAAGTACAGAGCAATTCCAAGAAAAATCTAGCTAGTTATGATCTCATTTTACATCAAATTAAATGGACTTTAATTATAGTGTCATAATCATAACTTATAAATGCATTATGCCATCATCATTGACACATGTTTTAATGAATTTTCCTCAATCCAAAGGTTTTTGTGGTTATTATCGCGAAAAACTCACAATCCACATCGATAAAAATATAGATTTCTAATGTTGTAGCAGTAAATAAAATAGACCCATAAATATAAGCAATAGGTGAGCTAATGTCTTTTATGTGATGCAAGTAACATAAAGAGAAGTGGTATTTTATTGATCAATCACAATAAGACAAAGAAAAAGTGGTCATAACGTTTTATGGCCAAGCGATGTATTAACTAGGAGACGTTTGATGGCGAGCCACCATCATCTTAACTCGACCAGGGAAAAGAACGGTCAGTATACAATATGCTCAGTTTACCGGATTACTTTAGGTGTTCGTCTATTTTTTACTGTCCTCGCCAAAAGCAATTACAGGGATTTCCAGTCCGGGCCGGTGCTCTAACTGTTCCTTTTTCTCTGACTCGATTATCGGGCTCTGTTTTGAGCAGACTGATTGGTCCCATAACTCGAGCAGCTTAATATTTTTATCGATGTGGATTTCTTTCAGATAAATAAACGTTATTATTCACTCTAAAACTCATAGCTTTGATTAAAAGTTATAGGTTTTCGTTAAAAAGCCGTAACTGAAGCGACACACTAAGTACCGGTCGTATCTTCAACGGTCTTTCCAACCACGCCGAATGCCTTTTCAGAGGCATCTTTGGGCGATGGCCAGGTGGTTTCAAATAAACCTATAATAACAATTTATATAAAGTTTTACACAATCCACAATGTGTTGAAAAAAAGGTTATTTGTCTAGTTATACAAGCTAAAATGTCCACACTGCACAATCATTTTTAGATGCGTATTACAAAGGTTCTTTCGGTTCTACGTTTATACATGAGTAGAAGAAAGACAATCTGAAAGAAAAAAGTCCTGAAAACAGTAGAATTAGTTTTTACTAGCTAAAAGATAAGTGGGTAGTTAATGCAAAAGGAAAGGAAAATTAACGTTTTGTTACCTTCAGCAGATTCTACGGCATCATCTGTATTATCCGCTCCAACACCCGCTACGTTAAAGAGCGTGTGCTCTAATGTATCTACAGAAAGTTAGCAACAGAAGGTTAAAACAGAAAAAGGAAGAAGTCATAAACAGCATGCAACATGCAGCCAACACCATTCAGTTAAAAATATAATTGTAAAAACATTTTGTATGGAGTAATTAAAGGATACTGAAATGAGTTTAAACACAATGAGGGCGAGAAAATCATCTTTATTTTTATAATTATAAACGTCGTTTATACCTTTGGCACCTCCAACAATAGAAACTCCTTTGTCAACAACTGAAGCAGCAGTATTCTTTGTCGTATCTACAGTGCTGTGAACAGTGCTTGCTACCGTATCTACAATACAGGCAAAATACGCAATGTAAAATGATTAATCAGAATTAAAAATAAAACGCACTCATAAGCTCAAAATAATACCTTTGGCAGATCCTAAAAATGATACACTTGTATCAACGGCTCCAGCTGCTACATTCTTTGCGGTATCTACTGTGCTTGCCAATGTATCTAAGATGTGAGATAATACAAATTAAATTGAATAATCTACAAGGTGAGCAAAACAGACAAAAACACCAAAATTATCTACCTTTAGCGCTTCCTACGAAAGACGCGCCTTTGTCTACGGCTGATGATGCTACATTCTTTGTCGCGTCTACAGTGCTATGAACAGTATTTGATAGAGCGTCTACGAAACAAAATAAAAATCATAATGTAATTAAACAAAACATAACATACTAAAACAAAACAAAAAGGTGGAAACATAAACAAAGAAAATAATAGCGTGGGGAACTACCTTTGGCACTAGCAGCGTAAGATACACCGGTATCTACTGCAGAAGCTGCTACATTTTTCGTTGCATCAAAAGTATGCGCTACGGTATCTACAAAATGCAAGTGAAATAATATAGTGTGAACAGAAATAAGAACAAATCTCTAGATAATAAACATAATAACCACCTTTAGCGCTTCCTACGAAAGATGCTCCTTTGTCTACAGCTGATGCTGCTACATTCTTTGTCGCATCTACAGTGCTATGTACAGTATTGGCAAGCGTGTCTACGGAAGAAAATAAAATAGATATAACGACTAAATACATAATAGTAAAATCAATCAAACAAAAAAGATATAAACTACCTTTGGCACCCGCAGCATAAGATACACCTGTGCCCACAGCTGCAGCGGCTACATTTTTCGTTGAATCAAAAGTATTGGCTACGGTGTCTACAAAAAAGTGCAATGAAATAAATAATAATAATCAAATATATGGATGAAACAGAAAATAGCCAAAAAAATCTACCTTTAGCACTTCCTACGAAAGAAACACCTTTGTCTACAGCTGATGATGCTACATTCTTTGTCGCGTCTACAGTGCTATGGACAGTATTCGAAAGTGTGTCTACGAAAAATAATAAAATATGAATATAAAGACAAAATAAAAGTAAAACAAACAAAAATAAAATAAGGGAGACTACCTTTGGCGCTAGTAGCATAAGATACACCAGTATCTACAGCAGAAGCTGCAACGTTTTTCGTTGCATCATAAGTACTTGCTACGGTATCTTTAGCACTTCCTATTAATGACGAGCCCTTGTCAACCGCTGATGCCGCTACACTTTTTGTCGTATCTACTGTGCTGTTAACTGTGTTTGCTACAGTATCTACAAAATAATAAATAAAAAAATAACAAAAATAAGGTTGTGTAAAAGGATGAAATAAACAAACGAAGAAATTAATTAACAAAAATATGAAGCGTATAAACTACCTTTCGCACTCCCAACAATTGAAGTGCCCTTTTCAACAGCGGCAGCGGCGACATTTTTAGTCGTATCTACAGTCGAGTGTACAGTATTTGCTACAGTTTCTAAACGAATAAAACGAAAATCAAAATTCACACAACTATGGCAACAAAAATTACTATTAAAGTAAGCAAGAGAAATGTGAGTTCCTTGTAGCACAGGACAGCTCCTCTCAACGGCAGCCAAAGCAACATTCTTCGTAGTCACAACTGTTGTATTGACAGTGTTTACTACGGTATCTACATTTAAATAGCTAGAATTAGCACAAGTAGACCGATATTTAGAGTGAATGAATTTAATAAAACTAATGTAATAATAAATAAATGTAAAGTAACCTTTAGCTGTGCCAATCGCGGTAGTGCCTTTCTCAACTGCGGCTGCGGCTACGTTTTTGGTTGTGTCTACTGCAGTATTAACTGTGCTTGATACCGTGTCTACATGAATGATTAACACATAATTAGAGACAACACAAAGCAAACAAAAATTAAATTCGACAAAAACATGTGTGAACTAACTACCTTTGGCTGTGCCAACAAATGTTGTACCCTTTTCAACTGCGGCGGCGGTCACGTTTTTCGTCGTATCTACTGCAGTATGAACTGTGCTTGCTACTGTGTCTACATGGATGAATAACACATATTAGCGACTACACAAAACATACACAAATACGTACTAGTGTATTTAATTTTTTTTTGCTATGAAAAGTATTGACTACCTTTAACTGTGCCAATTGCAGTAGTGCCTTTTTCTATAGCGGCTGCGGCTACGTTTTTGGTTGTGTCTACTGCAGTATGAACTGTGCTTGATACCGTGTCTACATGAATGATAAACACATAATTATTACAGACAACACAAAAAGCAATCAAAAATGAAATTTGACAAAAACATGTGTGAACCAACTACCTTTAGCTGTGCCAACAAACGTGGTGCCCTTCTCTACAGCAGCCGCGGCTACGTTTTTGGTTGTGTCTACTGCAGTGTGAACTGTGCTTGCTACTGTGTCTATACAAACGATGAACAATGGATATTAGCCACATTACAACACAAGGCAAGACATAGCGAATATTAAAAAAAAAGTGCTTTCAAACTACCTTTAGCAGTGCCAATGGCAGTAGTGCCTTTCTCAACAGCGGCAGCAGCTACGTTTTTCGTTGTGTCTACTGCAGTATGAACTGTGCTTGATGCCGTGTCTATATGGACGAATTACAGAAATTAGCGATAACTCAATGCAAACAAAAAATACTACTTTCAACACAATGTAATTTTAAATCACCTTTAGCTGTACCAATCGCGGTAGTGCCTTTTTCAACAGCGGCGGCGGCTACATTTTTAGTTGTGTCTACTGCAGTATGAACTGTGCTTGCGACTGTGTCTATATATAGCGAACGAATAACAAACATTAAATTAAAAACAAGACAAAGCAAACAAAAAAAGACTACTTTCAACACAATAATGTATTTTTACACAATGTAATTTTAAACTACCTTTAGCTGTGCCAACCAATGAAGAGCCCTTCTCTACTGCAGCGGAAGCAAGATTTTTCGTTGTGTCTACAGCAGTATGAACTGTGCTTGATACCGTGTCTACATGAATTAATAAAATAATTATTAGCGACAACACAAAGCGGACAAAAATCAGTTTTGCAAGAAAATGTGATTTCAAACTACCTTTAGCTGTGCCTATTGCGTTAGTGCCCTTCTCAACAGCGGCGGCTGCTACGTTTTTGGTTGTGTCTACGGCAGTATGAACTGTGCTTGATACCGTGTCTACATGAATGAATAACATAATTATTAGCGACAACACAAAGCGAACAAAAATAAAATTTTGCAAGAAAATGTGATTTAAAACTACCTTTAGCTGTGCCTATTGCGCTAGTGCCCTTCTCAACAGCGGCGGCGGCTACGTTTTTGGTTGTGTCTACGGCAGTATGAACTGTGCTTGATACCGTGTCTACATACGAATAAATAAAATTAGCCACAATGTGAGAAATGAAGTTATATAAGTTGTATACATGTAAATGTATAATAATAATTATCATGAGGTTTTACTACCTTGAGCTGAACCAAAAAGAGATGTGCCTTTATCAACTGCTGCGGATGTTGCATTTTTAGTAGAATCTACTGTTGCGTGTACCGTACTCGATATGTTATCTATGAAAAATAAGAATAGTAAAGTATATGGACGAGTGAATAATTTAGGAAAATAATAGTAATATTTGTGCTATCTACCTTTGGCAGTGCCAATTAATGTGGTTCCCTGATTAACAGCGGATGCTGCAGCGCTCTTAGTTGAGTCTACTGCAGTCTGTGCGGTTCTTGCTACTGTTTCTAATCATGAAAAATAAACAAAATCAAAATGAGCTACTGCCAGTGAACATAAAGTGTCTGTTACCGAAACTACCTTTAGCTAAGCCTTTAACGGCACTGAGCATTTTAGGGGAAATATGACGTTTGTGATCTAGCTCTATCTATTGCCTAATTGGATTAAGATGTCTCTAAATAAAAGATGAAAAACTGGCTGTAAACCTGTTAAACCTCTGTGATCATATTATGTAGTCCCCTTTGCCCCAACAGCTTCACCTACATTTCCCGATGTATCTATAGCAGTGATATGAACTGTATTCGATAAACCGTCTATAAAAAATGCATTTACGATAACGTTTAATGTACACTAAAAGCAAAATGTGCACGTGGATAGTGTTAACGTAGCGTAGAATAAAATACTGTGCTATTAGCCGAGCTTTTATGTAACTATAAAATAGGGAATGAAATAAAATATAGCGAAGTTATACTTTAACTTAGAGGTTCCCAACTTTTTTCAGTTCGCGGCCCACTTGTTTAATACGAGTATTTTGTCCCAAGGAGCACTTGGTCGCGGGACTTACGAATTACCGTGACCCCGGAATGTAAAGGGCTATTGAAGGACACCGTGGAATTTAGTTAGTACGAGTCTGACAGTCCCTCCCGCTCTGCCCTGGGTAGGAGGACTCATTCGATGATTTTACCACCATAAAAAAGGAAGGCGCACTTAATTAGTCGATACTTAAATGACAGAAAATTCCATCAAATCTGAACACGTGAATCTGATTATAGAGCAGCAACAGATTTCTAATGGGCCTATCTTCTTCTGGTTGATCTTGTGTATATATAAAAAATATCGTGACTATCTACGCTTTAATCCTAGAGAGTGCGGTCAACAAGAGTGACAAAAGTATCTCAGGACGGTCTGTACTTTCTACGGCGGACATTTTGAGAACCCCTGCATTTTATGCTACGACCGATGTCGTTATGGTATAATTTATGATTTCTACAATTTTATGTTTTTAGCCTATCTCACCTTTACTCTGTTTACGTGTTTGTTACAGATTTATGTAACTAACGAATTATTAAATTACGTGAAGTGAAGAACAAAATTGAAATTGGATGAAAAACTAAACGATAAAATTAAGTGCTAAAATATCTAGCAATTGATACTCTTGTAAATGTTACGTACGTTAGTATGTCTATCAACCGCAATATCATCGAGTTTTCTCCGTCCTGGTTTTGCAGTATTTTCTAAACTTGTCAACACAATGTTATTATTAGTTCGACTTTCATTGCAGTTTACGATAGCTTTTGAGTTTTTTTTTTTTATCGTGGTAAAATCATCAAATGAGTCCTCCCACCCAGGGCAGGGCGGGAGGGACTGTCAGACTTGTACTGACTAAAATCCACGGTGTCCTACACTAGCCCTTTACGTACCGGGGTCACGGTAATGGGAAAGTCCCGCGACCCCGGCAGGCTATGGCCCTCTACAGGCCCCGTCACTATAGCTTTTGAGATAAAAGAATTAATATTGCACAGGCACAGACTAATATTTAGTTTTTTATTTTTAAAGTTATTATTTATTTTCTTCTTCTAGCGAAATATTTCAAATTATAATGATGCATGGCTCAGTTTAAATTTACCTTTGGCAGTGTTTATTTTTTTTTTTTTTTTTTTTGCGTGGTAAAATCATCAAATGAGTCCTCCCACCCAGGGCAGGGCAGGAGGGACTGTCAGACTTGTACTGACTAAAATCCACGGTGTCCTTCACGAGCCCTTTACGTACCGGGGTTACGGTGATGGGTAAGTCCCGCGACCCCGGCAGGCTCTGGCCCTCTACAGGCCCCGTCAATGTGCTGACACTCCTTGAGGCGCGCGTGGAACACAACGCGCCGTCGACCCGGGCATGGTCCATGGTCGGACAGCAAGTCGCCCATTACTCGCTGCCCGCATGCCCGCGCCTACGGTGGCCGGAGATCGTCCTGTGACGTCCGACGCCGTGGGCGTCTACCACTGCGGCTGGGATGGAGGGAGGACGCTGTCCTCTCCCTCAGGCGGCCCGCCTCCTCCTTTACGAGCATGACTGCTTCGCAGAAGGAGGCGACCGCTTCCCACTCCGTCTCGCCCCGCAGCATGGCCTCGACCAATGCCGGGCGCGAGAGGTCTCCGCCTATCGCCGTCGTGAGGACACGGCGGTGCTCTGCCCAAGCGGGGCAGTCCTGCACCGTATGCTCCACCGTGTCCTCAGGACGGTCCTCGCAGTGGTGACACCCAGGCGTTGGCAGTGTTAACATAAGTTTTTCTCGTGTCAACTCGGACTGACAATAGTTATGGAACATATAAAGCCAAATATTATTCTTTTACTTTTAGACCATAATGTTGTAATTACCTTTGGCTGAGTCGACGTAGGCTTTTCCAGTTTCTAGTGTACTCTGTGCAGATTTCTTTGTGCTATCTACTGTGCTTGCAACTGTATCTACGACGTAAAAATAACGTAACATAAGATTTCTGAATACAGAAAAGGGCAACAAAAAAAAAGAACAAATAAAAAAACTGCAAATAAATACCTTTTGCACTCTCTAAATAGGATAAGCCCATGCCATAAGCAGAGCTTGCTGCACCCATAGATGCATCATATGCCATTTGGAACGTACTTTGGGCTGTATCTAAAGCGTTATTTGCAAAAACACACGGTTTTTAGTCACAAGCCACAGAAAAAAAAACACACACACACAAGAAAATAAAAACAAATAATACCTTTGGCACTATCTACATAAGTTTTTGTCGTATCTACGGCAGATTGAGCGGCGTGCTTTGTGTTTCCTACGGTACTATTCACAGTATTAGCGACTGAATCTAAAAGTACATAAATAAAAGTTAAAAATAAGAAATATACAAATGAAACAAAGGTATATATGATCGCATATTGTGTGTGAAACCTACCTCTAGCGGTTGTGGCATACGTTTTGCCGGTATCGATAGCCGATTGGGCAACTCTCGATGTGGTATCTACAGTACTTTTAACAGTGCTTGATACTGTATCTACAAAATAATTGCAAAATAATAACAACAAATAAAAAAGCAAAACAATAAAAAAATAAGAAAGCCATAGCAAATTAAAAAGTATAAAATCCGAATTCGGACTTTATATTTAGCGCTAAAAAATTTTTGGAGGCACTTATACTTCTTCGCTTTTTAAATTTTGTTATGTTTAAACGGTTAAACCAACATTTGAATAGCAAAACCAAGAACAGAACAAAGACCTTTATAAATAACTGTTACAGATTTTAGCAACCGTTGCCAAAAACTAATAACCGTTCCACCCACCATTTTCAAGAAAGGCATGATGACAAGAAGGTTTGTTTACCTTTGGCTGAGTCCGCATACGCTTTGCCGGTGTCAACGGCTGAACTAGCCGCGTTCTTTGTACTCTCATAAGTACTGTTCACAGTATCTACAATAGTGCAACGTTAGTTCATGCAGATAGAAATAGGAGAGAAGAAGAAGAGTTTTAAGTAATCATCTGTGTGAAAAACTTACCTTTAGTTGTGTTGTATGCAGATTCTGCCGCCTTTTTCGTGTTGTCAGCTGTCGTTGCCAATGTGTCTATGGATAAAGGGTTTGCAAAAAAAAAAGGATTACCAAACTACTAAAACAATAGGAAATATAACTAACTACAATACAGATTTTAAAAAATCTAACATATAAAATTTACTATCTCAAGCAACTAAAACTACTTAATAACTTTATTACTTACAGAGAATTTATCTATAATTTTATAAATTACCACAAAAATCTTTACATAAAATGGACTAACTACAGCAACCATAAAATAAATCGACTAAAATAACACCCCTACCTTTAGTGACGTCTACAGCTTTCTTGCCATCAGCGAGGGCCTTGCTGGCTGCGTCCTGCGCCTCTCCGGCTGCCAAGGAAACCTTTGACAGTTCCTTGTCCAGGGCATCGATGGCTGAGTGCTTCGCGTCGTTGGCTAGAGAAATACAAGGTAATAAGATTTAAAACGAATGGGAGAAATTAAATTAAAAGAAGAAAATAAATTAAACTACTACTACTAACGACTATGTTAAATTATAGATTTTCTAACATAGTCTCTTTGTAATCATTCCACTAAATTCTGCTGGGCGAACATTACCACTACAGATATTCCAGCAATTTTCGTATCTAGCGGAACTCCGCGGCCTTCTAAACTATAACGTCATTAGTCTTCAAATATAGATCATACTTTTCGAATGCCAAAATCTTGCACCGTTCGTATTTTTCAGTTCATTCGTACTCTACATTATAGCAGTGACGGCGCCAAACTGAGGAAGGTTTGGGCTTATTTCCTCTTGCCTTATCGTAATTAAATAATATTCCATAAATAGATAAAAGTGCTACAAATAGCTTTTATTGACCAGATTTGTTTCGCTTATCGGAGAAAACGTGCACCACAGTTACCCGTCTATGAATAGATAGTGATGTCCTGTGTATTAATTGTCAATTCCAATTTGACTAATTAGTGTGTATTTATAGTTGTACTTTGATCTCTACTTGATTAGAACGACGCTGATGCAACAATGTATTACTGAAAAGAGGTTAATTAAATCTAAAGCATTACGAAACAATTTGTTTTTTTTCATCAATCGGCCAAATTTTCCATGTATTAATGCGCTTTATATTTTTTTAACCGCAGGTAAACAAATTAATCACAGATTAATTTAGTATCATGTCATATAACTCCCTTATTTGTTTTAGTTTAAATAATCATTTAGAAAACTGAAGAATATCGGAAACTTCAAATATTGTTTATCTATAAAAAATCCAAAATGCAAATTCCTTAAGTTTCCGCCTGTCAATGTCAAGTCATACAAACGCCAAAAGAACCGTGCAGCACTAGCATAATAGGTGCTTATTAAAAGAAACAATTTGTCTTCAATCATTGTAACAAATTGAATACTTACGATAGAAATAAATGTGACTCTCTCTATTGTTTTCTATCATATCGCGAGTAGCATAGAGTTACAAACGTGGTATTGAAAAATAAAACTTGTTATTAAATCAACAAGGTCTTTTTCATATTAAAATTATGTATAAACGTACCTGTATTGATTGCGGGATGTTTATACCAACTTAGAAGTACGGAAAGGAGTCATTAATACGGACAAGATACTAGGGTCAACGGACGGAAATGTTATAACCCAAGTAGGCTAGCCTGTTGGACTTATTTATAGAAACTATTAAACATTTTAAACCAGATCCACTTAGGTTATGTTATTATAACCCACACAGGCTCACCCAGTACCTATGCAGTAAGGCTAGATAAATCAATGTTTTCCTTACGTATTATAGACTGAAAATCTTTCTACCCTTTGGTCTATGTCATTTGGGGTCCACGCAACACAGTATCGGTACAGAACATAAAGGTAATAGAAACCTGTGCCAGCAGCATTAGCGGCGGTCTTCTCAGCCCCACCGATGAGTTCACCTGCCTTCTTGACCTGGCCTTCTACGACCTGTGCAGCTTCTTGCACCTTCTCTGAGGCGACTTGCTCGGCATCCTTCTTCTTGCGGTCGAAGAGGGAAGCAGTCTTCTCGCCGATGCTTCGGAACGCCCCTGGAAGTTTATTCGATTATTAACAGGCAGTGAAATCGTTTTATTTAAATATAATATGTAGGGTTGCTCTTTTTTAATTAAATTTTTCGATGACAATTGTTCCATAGAGGTGGTCGCACATGTAGGTATCAGGGATTCTTATCCTGTTACATGGCTCGTCTCGATTCGTCTTATAAATTGCCTATTTGGAAATTCTTACGTCATTTCCTCGCATTGACATTGACAGATAATTCTCTATTCATCATTCACTCAATTAGAATTTCTGAACCATTCTGTACAATCTGTATCAATCAAAGAGCGGTGCTCACCGTGGTTCTACTTAAAAATGATCTTCGATCCTCCCGAGTTTAAGTTCACGGAGGTTTTGAGAAACTAGATTAACTGCTTGGTCGTAAAATACCAATTTGTTTATCAACTGCCAGAAACACATTGTGATAATTTATTCTAATAGGAATTGGATGGGCCATAAAGTTTAACGACAGAAAGGGACCTTACTTGTAAACAAACGCTGTTAGAAGTTTAACAACATTTACTGGATATCTTATCATATTTCAGGATTGAATTTAAAATGAGACACTTAAACATAATAACTATTATCTAGTGTTTTCGTTGTTCCTGTATACTTATTTTGTAACCAAAAATAATCTACTAATATCAAAACATATTTTATGAAAATAACTGTCACTTAATAATAGCTAGAAGAAAGCGTTCACATTTATGCTAAGTGTTCTAGAATACTTTTATTTCTCAAGGTTATGCTATCCTGTGACTCATACGTATAATTCATGTTATACTTCGCATGTGACACAAATGAAAGCTTACTTATCGATTTCTTTAAAAGCGACCTATAATGTTCCATGTTGTTCGAGCGACACAGCGCCGCCTTGTTATTGATTTTCATATTAGAACTGTGTTGCGGTCAAGGTAGCTGAGTCAGCTTTTACATAAACGTAGAATATGCAACATGTATCAAAAGGTGTGGTGGTACCCTACCTAAGGATGTAGCGTAGACCATCAAACTGAACAACTTTTGTCGTATACGCGGAAAAAAACAGCTTTACTTACCATACAAAAGTCCAGAGTCTAGGCCTACTAAGTACTTGATCCATTATTATGAACAGCTGTTTTTATGCTTCAATACGACCACACCTTTTTGATACATGCTGCATGGGCAGTACAGCATGTTCTATCAACGAAACCGATTAAACTGGTTATAGTAAAAACCCGTTTAATCGGTAATAATTCGCTGTTCACAGGAGATCTGGCCTGGCAGTAACTCTGGGCCGATATACAAATTGCACGTAGACCCACAACACTCGACAAAATGGAACACGTGGGTTTTATATCAACATATTTACCGCTAATGTTTGGTAAATAAAGGAAAATTCCACCGTGCTAAATGTTAGCCAAAAATAACATGTCATCATTATTAACAATGTGTATCGTTGCAAGTTGTTACGAACATGAAAATTCATACAAAATAATATTTTTACATTTTAGTCAATGTGCGAATAATGAGAAAGTTCATATAATACAACAAAAGAACTCACCAAGGTTCTTGTCTATCGGAAAGCGTGGAAATACATTTAAAAATTATTCATATTTAAACAAACTGTTAAGACTGTTACAAACTGTTAGATTATTAAAAATAACTAAATTCATGCTTTACTTTTACCTCTAGCTAAAATGGTGGACGTGTGAACTGTGATTTTTTCGGTCATTGAATACCTGTTACTTTATACTAGACAAATAGGACGAACATGGTGATAGTGTAGTGACACAGGTGATCAGACATTACTTGGTTACGTGCATCTAAAAAATACTAGTTTTTACAAAAATACCAGGTTCATTTAACATGTTATCCATGAAGATTTCTCATGATTTCTAATTTCTACAGCAATAAAGTATGATGTGATATAAAATTATCTCAAGGTGATACAAGATTGATAATGTTTACAACTTCTAATTTTTAAGATAAAAACTAAAGTGGATAACGACTTGCTTTTTGATCATACTAAACACACTACTAATCTGTGACACTACTTTTATGTGTCTGTGCTTTATTCATTTTTGTTTGTATTTGGAAAAAAATTTGATTGTGTTGTATACCTCCGGAATATTAAGGGTTTCATACTAAATCGTTTCGTCGTTAAACATTACACAATCTAAACGCTGCTTTAATAAGAACGGACATGTTTAATGACAAAACCAATCTTGGCCAGACCGGACCTTGGCGTTAGTTTATTATTTAATTCTTATTCCTGTAATAGAATAGATTCCACTCAAGCTATACATTTCCGCCACAGTCTTGTCTCTCGACGGACTGATAAATCGAAGTCAATCGATACTGTCGGCCGATGCCTCGACCGATTGACCGAACGAAAATAGAGTAGTGCGTGGCGAGTCGGTCAACTCGGGATCATCGCTCGCTTGCCTCCCCGGCTGTTTCGTAACTCTTACTGATTGATGGGCCAAATAGCTTTCAAGTGGTAGGTAATAATATAGCAATATATGTCAGATACAATAGCCAACACTTTGTTTTTTTTTTTCTTCTCTAAGTGCATTTTTTATTGATATATATTGATAGAGCAAATCTAGTATGGTTTTACATCATAGAAAAAGCCTGAGATAAAATTTATGACGCGTACCATGATGCGAAACGATCGTCCGCGGACGTTACCTATATTTACCGAGATTAAAAATATCCTATGAGATAACAAGCTGCGCGAAATTCCTAACACACAGACACACTGAAATAATACGAATATAGTGCACTTGATCCAAATGTTTGTTTGGCTTATTTACGGATTATTAGTGTCACGGGACAAATAATAACTGCACTGAGGAATAAAGATATACATCATAGGGACTTCAAGCGTGTAAACTGTAAATATATCAAGTGCAGTTACAAAATAATATGGTTAAAGCTGGAAATGTTGCTCGTAGTCATAAAAGTTGTAATAGAAATGGTAGCAATCATACAAGTACTAACAGACTACGAGAAAGATGTTGCAATCGACATCATATTACCTATTGCTTTCAATTGCCATCGTTATTGATGCTTCAGAAAGTCTGAACACGTGAACTGAATAGAAAAATAGCGCACGTGTGTGTTCGCTCATGAAAAATTCACCCCACGAACTGCTGACTCTATTAAAGTTTTCCTAGTATAAAGCAATAAATATCATTAGTCGCCTGCTAGTCTAGGTCGCGGCCTCGCAAGCCCTGAATGTCTAGATCCAGGTATCGATCAGCCTGCGTCAGACTGGTTTTACGAGCACACTGCGGCAACATTTGTGACCTAGGACACGAGCCACCCACGTGAAGCGTTCACAACGTTTTTAAAATGCTTGTTCGCACATATTTTATACTTTTATGGCCAGAACCAAATGTAACAAATACTGCTAACGTGTTTTAAAAATATATGAAGAATGACACACTCGAAACATTATAAATCACTCCACGGCAAATTGCATTTTAACACAGTATGCACCATCATTACTTTTGAATGTTTTAGCCGTAATCTCTGGAGCGAGTCCTCTAATTTAGCTGCCATTATCGCAGACCTGTGTAGGTATAAATTACAGATTCCTACACCGATACAAGATTCTAACCAATTTAGATAAATATCCGGTAGACGTGACATCACATTCATATACATCTACTGCCAGTGATGTCATTACAAGATTTAGAACTCTCAGAAAATAAATGTAATTTATATTAGTATGTCTGACGCGATAATTTTGCTTCCTTTTTGGAAACGTTACTAAAAATGGATTAAACGATTACAACAAAATAACAGCCATTTTATTTTCAAACTAAAATATCAGTTATTTAATAGATCAAACATGAGATTAGCTTGAAATGTGTTAAAAACACGCAGTACATACATGTTTTAATTAATTAAAGGTCGGTCATTGTACTAAAATAAAATTATTACTTGGTCGTTCTGTTGGATTTGTACTGTATAGTACAGTCAGCCACAGACCAACCGCAAGGTCACTTGAAACAAAGGATTACTTTACACCTGAGAATTGTACACGAGTGTCGCAAAATACTAGATATCATTATTATACGCCATATAAAAGAACGAATGCAACTGTTATTTCATTCGTTCAACGTATCCCATCACTATAAAACGTTATTATTTAATTTTATATTATTTTTTTATCTTTATTACGTGACTATATGTATAAAGGAATAAGATGACAGAGACTTGTTTCTATTTACTATCAATGTCTATGAGCACAGAATATTAAAGTATTCTATGAGTAAAGTGATTAGTACCCATTGTCTTGTAAGAACAGACACTTCTAGATGGACTCTTAATGAGTTAATTAAAGTTGAAAAACGTGTTCCTATTTATATTCAGATTATCCGATGCATTAGCTTCTATTTTAACTAAGATTATATTACCAATTCTTAGCAATTCTTTTTTCTTCTTTATGTTTCATTGTGGCCGTAAAATAGACTACCTTATCGTTGAAAAAGACTCAACATTTAGTATTTTATGTATTTCCTCACTCAGATTGATAACAAAATAACTTCTTTAGTTTTTATTTCTACCGGTTTGCTGGGTATTTTTACAGATAGGTACCTAATCAAGATTTATTTTTATTGAAACCTGTTGCATAGAAATTAGTTTATTACTTAGAAGAGATGGAAACATGGTTCGGAATCAAATTTTGCAAAACTGAACTAATTCGGGTGCTTCATATTCTGCATTTTTACTTGCCATTTAAAATTTAGTTTTTCGTTTGAAACTTCGTACCTACCGACATTCCTGTTGATGCCCAAAAGCTTAATTACTGCAAACGCTATGAAAGAATTCCTGCGCAGCTTGCGTAAGAACCGTCTTGTTATATGTCTGTACTCTTTACGCTTGTTTACATTGCGGTATGTTAGGACGAGAGGCACGAAGAGCCTCGGATATTAATATAATGGCGGGCCCCAGCACCGGCTGACCTTGATGATGTCATCGTGCAACCGGCGAGATTTGTTTTCGTTCTGTTACGATGAATTTTATTTGTTGACATTGTTTACTGGAAGAGACCGATGCATATTCAACGCTATTTGAACTACGTGACCTTACTGATAAGGTTTTAACGGAGGGGAAGTATGTTATCTCGTTCAGAAGCGATGCGATGAGCTCGTCGGAACTATGACTGCTCGTCGATATTATGCAAGAATGTAATTTGTAAACGGAACATATCACAACTAAACACGTCTTATTCACAGTTTAACAATGTGACTTCCGTACGGTTACTTGACTAAACGGTGTTGACTGTAGATCCACCGCAGCCCTAGTACTAGGTACTGCCTTGATCTTTAGTATTGTAACTAGGTAGTAAATTATAATACACGTGGTAACAAACAAAACGTGGCTGTATCATTCATAAACAAGTCTATTTTAAAATTACAATTTCAAACAGAAACACGAATATAGTGGTAACCTATTCTGAATATCTGCAAACAAATAGAACAATTATATTTTTCATAGAATTCGTTTCCTATTTGTTTTTACCACTTAGATCAATAAACACAGCGTTGAGAATTGTTTAACGATACTCAAAACACGATTTCAGAATTCGATATAACTACTAGCATAGTACCTATGGTGTGAAACACAGGGGACAGTGACTATCAAAAGAACAACAGGGAACAGGGACTTTCACGGAAGTATAATATAACGAGCGAGGTTTGCCCAAGAAGGTAGGTATGACTACAGACGCCAGCACATCAACCAACCATAACCCTTAACTTTTTCCATCAAACAAACATAACCCTGCTTATTTTTTTGTGATAAATTTGAAAATCAATTAACTGGGATAGATTAATGTGCTGGCATCTGTACCTAGATGCGGAATCATCACGTAGAACATGAAAATGTTGCACCAAAGAGAAAAAAGGTAATTTTAATTTACAGAGAGGTACACAACAACATCTCGATTCTTTCCAAGAGCGGCGCGGGCACCTGCATAGATATTTTTACGATTGATCTATTAGAAACGGTTTTAACATTATTTTACGATGGTTTCTACTTCTCAAATCACTTCGACTAGAGATATTTTTATACTCTCACGTGGGTGGTTGAGTATAAACAAAGAGGATAAATATGCCAAAAGTCCTATCCTAGCATGAACTTGGAATCATCATCATCGCGCGGTATTTCATCAATGTGCAAATTATATGTTATCAATTTATTGATTAACACTAATGAGGTGACTTCCAGATTTATCGGTTACCTACCTAATAAGAGTTTAAAAGATAGAGTTATCTCGTCAGTCTATTAACTTTTGGACTTTCAGCGGCATATTTTCTATTAATCCGATTTAATTCTTTAGTTTAGATATGAAAACTTGTGTCTTTGTTGGGCTATTTAGTTTTGCAGAAGCTAGGTATTTAGACGTACGACCAAGTGAGAACCATACATTTTTGTGCAGAACTATTTAACTGACTTGCAGCTCCAAGGCTAAAGCTTTAACAACAAAACTTGAACTCAAAAAATAATCTACCAAACATTTTTAATCTAAGCTACCAACAGCAACCTTGTTTAGCACACTTAACACGTTACGATACTTTAATTCCGTCCCTCTAAATTGGGCATATTACTAGCACACTGGGATCACGTGTAATTTTATCCGTTCTGATTCAGATTGTGCTCTCATGATTCGACCAATAGCGTCCCGAATAGCTCTGTAGGAGCCAAAACCAACTGATTAATACAATTGAGGAGCAGCGACAGAGTGGCAGCATGTTGTGTAACACCTACTCACTGGAAATAATTCGGTCCTCGAATAAACATAATTTATGTTGCTACCTACGTCGTCTGCGTTCTTTGAACTTTGACTGTTGTATGCATTCATTGGCCGCAGGGATGCCAGTATATAATAGGTACATAACGGTTTCAGAATCTAACGTATCTCTTTTGAGTTCAATACACCTTATGATCCATCATTGGTTCTCAGATTGGACTTTATTACCAGATAAGAAAACTAACATAGGTAATATATAGATTAAGCTAACAATATTATACTTTGTTCTAAATCAAACTTTATTTTCCACTACGTCTTTCTCAAACAACACTATCATCGTTTTAGAGACATCTTTCTCAGCTACTACAACACATTTACCAACGAAAAATATTTTTCAGGAAGAGTCTAAACCTAAACAAAGCGAGCAACAAGGTTTCTAAGATAAATAAAGGAGACTGTTATGCGAGAAAATACCGATCTTTGTCTTAACTAGCCCCTCGTTAGTCTAGACTGGTTGCTAGCTCGATTCATGAACATAAGAAGAGATCTTGGGTCAGATTGGACATGGCGCAATTGTAAGAAATTCCTTGGTATAACGGTTATCCCTATTTTTTTTAACGTGGTAAAATCATCAAATGAGTCCTCCCACCTAGGGCAGAGCGGAAAGGTCTGCCAGACTCGTACTGACTAAAATCCACGGTGTCCTTCAATAGCCCTTTACGTTCCGGGGTTACGGTAATTCGTGAGTCCCGTGACCCCGGCAGGCTTTGGTCTTCTACAGGGGGGCCCGTCACATAACGGTTATCCCTGGATTGAAATTGTTTCCGGCGCTCGTTTCTTGTACTGCCTGGTTTTCTACTCTCACATTTAAATCTCATCTTTCTACAGATTCAGCCACTTTAAAAGTCCAGAACCTGCAAGCCATTGTCGAACCAAAACATTGTACTCCTCACGCACTAGCACATGCTAAATATACTCCAATACCAAGTAACGTAATATCTGGCACGTAAACAAAGCACATTCCGAGCAAACCATTCCGCAGTTCGCGCGAGTGAATCATCATTTATTTAATAACTACTTCGATTCGTCCTACTGACCATGAAATGTACCCGTGCTTTTATTCATACAGTTTATAGTGCAGCACACTGGGTTTATGGACTGCAATTCCGAATGTAGCAGTGCAGAGCTACTGCGTCAAATAGTTAGGTATCGCTTTGGTAACTAAGGGATAACACGGATTTTAATCACGGATAATCACATCACTAACCTATTGGTACTTTGTTTACATAAACCGCGACTATATCTTCATAAAGGTCACATATGTACAATGTAATTTAATTAACGTTAGCCGATACTTAATCAGTTTTATGAAGAGTTTCCTCCGTGTACATGGCCTCGGTCAATTCGCTCCTTGTTGGCCAGACATTGTTCTGTGTTTCCAATATTTATTAGCAGGCTTCAGTAATAACGTTGTTACTGAAGGGAACAAAAGGAAACATGAATTACATTTTTAAAACCTTTGTTCTCAAGTCTGATTTTACCTACCTACCCGTGGCCGTGGGACGCCAGCACATGAACCTACACCAATCCGTAAAATTTTCCCAATCGAATATAAACCTTCTAGGTTTGTAGTAAAGTTGAAAATCTATTAAAGAAAGAGAGATTGGGGTAGGTGCGAAACTAAACGAAAGCATTTTTATAAGGAAGATTCGCAACAGGAAGAAATGGCGCAAAGCAGAAGAAGATAATTTTCCACAGACAAATAATAATCCTCTATGTAATTTTCGGGAACACGGTTAGAGTATTTTGTTTTTGGTTTTTAACATTTTGCAGTGTTGACTCATCGATCAAACTACATATTTACATTTTATGATGTTCACACTGATGTATCTTATCATGCATTTGGCAAGCATGTATAACATAATGATTTAAAATCACAATATTTTTAGGACGCAATCCATCGGATTCGAAGTAATAATAATAATATATTACACCTTTGGAAACGGAACGAATGATAAATGGTGAATGAAATGACCTTTTGAGTCGGTCACGTATTACGTGAACTACGTACTTAACTAGTATTATTCATACTGAACTAGTATTTTGTTACAGCACTAGTCTAGTACTGCATTCAATTATTATTTTTATAGTTTTGGCGCAAATGCCTGATAACGTGACTTGAGACGTTAAAATATTTAAAACGCTAACACCATTAACAACTTTGTACACGGAATGAAATGAATGAGCGCGGGCTTGCTGCGTAGTTGCCATAATTATTGCTTCATAACTTTGGGGTTTTGCGTCTTACCAAGATTTTGTTTGGTCACAACACAAAACTGGTCGTTGTACTAATATTATATCTACAGATTTAATTATTGTCGGTATTTTATAATGCAAATGTAAACTATGCTATATTCTTGGCAGTCTTGGCACAGAGTTCGGAATTTATAACAAATTAGCTCCATTATCGTAATTAGCCAAACTTAGCACAAATTCAAGCGATTCAATTTTGTAAATCATTCACATGCCGCATTTCGTAAAACATGCAGTGGCCGCGCTGCGTGTCGCGAATTCGATTCCTGCCCGTAACAAATATTTGTACGCCCTACAAGTAATTGTTTGAGGGCCGGCTGTTTGTGTATGTGAGTTTAATTACATGTTTCTAAACGTAATTAAAAACACAATAGGCAAAAGTCGAAAGATGCAACCCGCCTAAGAAATCTCAAATTGTGAATCTATGCACAAGTTGATTGTGTAATATCGACCCTAACAAAACTTGAAATCTGACCGAACAATGGAGTAGGAGGTATCGATTTCCGCATTGACAGAGGCCTCCGTCAAACACGAATGAAAATCTGAGATAAAACAAAGCTTGTAGAACAAACAAAACCTTAAATGTGAAGAGAACTTTACATCGTCCTTACCAAGGTCAGTGATAAAGACGAGACAAAATAAAATAAAAACGTAATCCACGTAAATAAACAAATGATCGTCGTATGATGATTGAACGCAGTGATTCACGCCAGAATGATGACTGATTTATCCCGTCAGCCGTGCCGCCAGACCGTGACAGTCGAGGGTCTCCGGGTCACACAGTCATGCTCCATAATACACGTAGTTACGTGTTATCATGAACACGGCTATGTCACGTACCGGTGCAATGTGTAAACAATAAATGAACTATAGGTAACAATACATTTCATCCATTGCCGTTTATTATCTGTACAGTGAAAAATACAGATTAAAAAAATAGACCAAACTATTTTTTTTTTCGTTTCTTATTGTCCATATGGCGGATAGGCCAGGATAGAGTAAAATGCAAATAGTACTCAAATCCGCTTCCCACTCCGTCTCGCCCCGCAGCATGGCCTCGACCAATGCCGGGCGCGAGAGGTCTCCGCCTATCGCCGTCGTGAGGACACGGCGGTGCTCTGCCCAAGCGGGGCAGTCCTGCACCGTATGCTCCACCGTGTCCTCCGGACGATCCTCGCAGTGGTGACACCCAGGCGTTTCTTCCCTCCCTATCAGACACAGGAACCTCCCGAAACTTCCGTGTCCGGTGAGGACCTGCGTCATGCGGTAGGTCAGGACGCCGTGACGCCTATCCAGCCACTCCTCAAAGAGGGGTCTTACCGCCGCGATTGCGGCGTGCCCGAGGTTTAGAAAACTAACTCATAATATTAGTGAACAAGTATTCACAAATTATGCTGTCGTCAAATCATCAAAATACTGCCTACCTATACCTAAACAGTTAACCTAACAAGGAAAATTATATGACTATTAACGTGATTAAAGTCCGTAGCTACTAGGCGGTAAGCTAAGCGTGACATATTTTAGGTACGATAACCTTACCATGCGGGAGACTTGAATTGACCCAAAAACTTCACCAGTTGAAGTCTAGTCACTTAGTCTGGCACACTTAAGGCTGAGTGCCGGACTAGTGACTGGAACACTAACAAATAGACCATCATAAATTTAACTTTCCGAACAGTTTTTTCCCGTGCATTTGAATTAGAATCTCCGTAGTGCAGCTAAATGTTCTTAAATGATGGACAATGACATCAGTCTATTGGTTAAGAGTGCCACAATGACTCAATAAGAAGTCATTAAGGAAGTATTAATCCTCATTCTTCGAGTTTAGGTACATGATTCATGTTGTGTGTTCTGAGTGAGGGACGAAAATGGAACGCTGGATCTCTCAATCGATAAACAGATGCTCCAGAAGTTATATCGATAAAGCCAATCATTTTCTTGGGTTTTGTTCTCTTGGCTCAAGATTTAATTTAAAATTCTGGTGCTGTATTCAAAGTACAAAATACCATCAAGGTTAAAACGCAAGAGATCGATACTCCAACCAACATAGTCAACAAACACATAATAAGTAGGGTACCTTATGCTGAGTGAAAAAATAAAACTAGCTGTATAAGAGAGTGGAAAATTCCTCAACTTTATAAGGAGGGCTGTAAGCTTTTATTCATAAACTTCCCAGTCACCATGTTTCATAATTATATTCAACGGCGCAGCGCTTTAAAAATGGAAGGGGTTGTTTCATACCACTGCAGTCGGTCATATTGTTGCGCACAATCTTCCAAGATGCGGACAAAAGCAACAACATTATTTTGCTGCATTTTCTAATATCTGCTTCTACGTCTTTTATTGACCTAATTTTATTATTGGCAGCTGATGATGTTGCCTAATGCAGATTTCTCCAAATGTCCGAACTTGCAACATAGTGACGTCACGACCCTTCTTTGCTCGAGCTTACAGTTTACAGTGTGGTTGCAGCAGAATCTCACTTTTCTTCCGGACTTTGCTCAAGTTAGCTGTCAACTTGACACATAGTAATGATATGAATTAGAATGTCTGATTATAGAGGTAATGGCAAGAACACAAGTCGAATCTAAACTATATTTCGGGCTTTGTAACCTATAACAACGCGGCTTTTACGAAGAGTGATTTCCACCCTTTTCTATATAAGTCGAAGACCTCCTCCACCTGAAGTCGTAGCTACGTTAGATGTACGACGTAGATGCGATCGCTTTGTGCAGTCTGTGGTGGGGACTTTCAAATCGCTCGGAGCGCGCGATGTGACAGAGATTTGAACTAACAAGGGACACCCGCGGAATGACGTACGCGTCAGATTTAATATGCAACATAACCTTTTTTTATCTTCTTTGCTTTTATTCAATTTTTTATGAAAACAAGCCGACATTTTTTATCAAAATATCTAGTCATAATAATAATGTCCCCAAATAACGTGGTCATTAAGAGGCGGTATCATCGCGCACACAGAGTTTACGCCAGGAAAATTTTGTTGCAGCTACTTAGGTAAAAATTAATGAATATTCATTTAGTTTTTATTAAAAGAACAAAAGAATGAATAATTCTCGGTTGGCTAAGTTTAAATAAAATACCATTATATGTAATTGATATAACTACGCATCAATGGTAGGTACGTATTGATACTTCGGCAGCTACTCTACATATTGTACAGTAAAAAATAGTGTGTCGTAATATGGGAGGAATAACGATGGTATGATAGATAATTACATACGATGAAAATGTAGGATAGTTTAGATGAGACTATTCCGAATATTATTTTTGTGGTTGGTTGCTACTTACATGGTTTCTACTAATTAAGTAATTACGTATTATTCTATAATAATAAGCATAGGTCTATGGTTTATATTTTAATTTAAACTAGCTAAGTTCATTCATAGCTATAATATTGATATAAAAGTATTGAGTACTTTAATTATAGCATGCAGTGCTAAAAATAATTCTACAGACTAGAAAAAGAAAAGTGCTAATTTTGAATTAAAATAAGAGGCCAATCATTATTCTACAACAACAAAAATAAAAGAAAAATGTTTAGGTACCTAAGGTTTATTTACATTTTCTTTTTATCCTAATTTGTTTACACATTTTTTTTGTTTATGTTATACAAAAAGATAAAATTTATACACACCTGCGATTCCACTGAACATTTTGTTAGATTTTTTGTATTCTAATCACAATTTAATAACACTGAAGCTTCAATGCGTATTCACGATCAATATTTTTGAACAATTTGCACCATATATTTTCACGGAACGCGTTTACGAAGTGCGGTGCGATTGCAATGCCTTTCAAGGTTCAACTCAACAAAAATCGACTTGACCGCCCGAACTCAAAGATACATTTTCCAAGCGGATGATATATGAACCGACTGTATTTTTATCGATGACGTCAACGCTTTACGCGTTTAGTTCAGTCCAGTATCATGTTCACAGAGTACTATAATATAAAAGTTCACGCTACTGCACTAACATGATATTATATTTCAGTTTTATTTACATTTTTACACAATTGCTCAGACACCTAGAATATTTTTTCTTCTTGCGTATTATGAATAAAATATATTAATTTACCCCCATGTTACACTGGTTTGATAGTAATTCTACCAAATGGTAGAAAAAACTTTTGACTTGTATCACTGATGTCTGACACAAAATCACTTCCGATTGTGGCGGATAAATTCATATTAAACACATTGATGTATTATATAAAATAGTAGCGTAATTTTACCAATATTAGTGAAGAAAATTACCATTCGAATAATTTATTACTTGAAATGGAGTACAATTATGTAATAAGTTAATCTAATGACTTATGCTAAACTACCTAAATCTCCACGTGTTTACGTTGCTGGAACGTGACTGTTGCCTAGCAACAATCGCCTTGACAACTAATAATAAACAACACAACGGATTGTGTCTTAAAAAACGGGCGATAAATTATTTGATTAGTCGCTTATGTACGTGCAATGTCGAAAGAAAATAATAATTTGCGGCTGCTGGGCTCTCCTGTAAACTTATCGTATAGAGGAAAGAAGAAAGACAAGACAAACATCCGGAATCGCCCGCGATCTGCGCTGCAGAGCACAGTTTGCATTACACCGGTAATTATATTTAAGTAATACTGTTTATTTCCACATAACTTACTTAGCTAGCAGTTTAGTAATATGGCCTGTTATTTGGTTTACCTATTCCTTTATATTGAAATCCGCATTAAAGTATTTAAATTAGCGCCAGTGTATTAATGCTTAATCATCTTTATGATTAAACAAACGTTGTAGCCATGGTTACCTGTCTCCCCTTTCAAAATTTGGCGTGCACCCTCTTGTCACGCATATCAAATTACCAATATATTGGAAAAGAACAATTTTATGAACATTGTTTATTAGGAATTTAAAATTCAAACATTCTACATTGTTTGCTGTGATAGACACACTTTAAAAGGAGAGTGCCCCTTTGCCCCAGGTAAAATTGAAGCATTGAATAACCTCTTGAAATCTTAATTATTATAATAAAAGGTTTTGTAGCATTAACAATATAGTTAATAATAACTTCATGTCATGCATGCGGGCAATAGGTACATAATTATATCTTTTTGCTGGGTGAATGTATTTTGTCAACATGACACCATATTGACTATCCTGACATTATTTAACAGTTGATACAACTGAATTTAACTGTAGACCTTTAACTGTATTATTATAACCACCTATGTGGCAGCCTTGTTTATAATATAAAAGTACCACAGGCTTTAACAAATTGCAAAATATAAATAAATGTGTACTTCTGTGGTACTCACTCTGATAATAAACAAATATTTAATTTTAGGACCATCCGGAGAGATACAAGAGACCATTTTCAGCTGATACAAAAGACCGAGCTCCATCAACAAGAAATTTTCTAAAAGCATTCAGTGCTGAATTATTGCAGTCTTATACCAGTAAAAAAGTTTTACTTACCTTCAATTGAATTGATTTGTGAACTCAGAAATATTTAACTAATTTGCCACTCATTTTCTTTATAGATTCTCCAACTGCTGTAAAAGTAGTTGCACCAACAACTAATCTACTAAGAGATACAAAAGCCATTGAATCCTCTTCTCATAAAAACAAAGATTTATGCAGCAATGCTTCAGACTATGGTTCTGAAGACACTTTCATTAGTTTAGGAACTAAAATCAAGGCTAAAGCTCAACTGGGGACAAAGAAAAACATTAATTCGAAGAACTTTGCCAAGTACAGGAATATAGCCAAAAAAACAAGAAAGCCCATGGAGAACTCAATAAGTGAAGATAATATAACTAGTCAGGAATATGGGTTGGAAGTGAAAATTATTGAGAGAACTCACTCTCCCATCAGGAACAAAAATATATTTCATGGGAGATGTTTGTCTCCTTCATTCAAGACTAGAGCATATGAGTCATATTTCATACCGCTTGACGGTGAGAAGAAAACGGCCGAATTTGGTCATGGGTCTTACAGTGATACTAGTATACAATCCGAGGTGGAGAAGGCTATAGATACGTACTCCCGACGACTGAGTGTATCCAAACAACAGCTGTCCCTAGTAGAAGAAGAGTCCACACAAGATTGTGAGAGTGTACCTTCCCAGCACATGTCAAGCTTATCTCCAGAAATGTCACTGGAAGACAAAATGAATAAAGGTGATCATGAGGAAAATATGACTGGAAGGAATACTTATGTGGCTGACTTCAAACACGAAGATTATAAGAATGTGTCTCAGAACTATATGTGTGAACCACGGACTTACACAAGCTTTTACGATGATTTCCGTAAGAACCCTATTGATTCATTCAAGAATAAATTATCTAGTACGATAGTACATACAGATTCCTCGTCCAAAGACTCGGGTTATCCCGACAGTGGAGCAAATGATGATAGATTTTATGGACAAAATTATTCATTGCCAAATACGTCGGTACTTAAGACATCTAGTTCTCATGATAAAGTTGAAGAACAGCCCAAGAGTTTGGATAGCGTGTCGACAACGAACAGTAACGATAAAGTGTACCACAAAACATTCCCATCAGATAAAAAGGGTCAATGGGTTGAACCATTGAACCACAGTCGATTGTTGTACAAAGATTTCTTTTTGAAGAAGGAGGGACACATTGCTTTAGCTCCACAAAATTCTCCTAGCAAGAGCAACATACCAATACCTGGGAGTAGTGAAGGGACGGATGAGATCAAATCTGACAACACAGATAGCAATACGGATTACCCATCCTATCTCATTAATAGTACAACTAAAGCGTATACTTCTAAAGTTATTGAAGATTACAAAAAAGAGTTAGAAGCTATAAATAATTTGCATGATCTTACCATCAAGGATATAAAGTGTGACGCAGTATCTCCTACTCCCTTTAACATAGACAAAATGTTTGAAGATGCTTCTAATTTTGATGAAAAGAAGGAGTCAAGCGAGAGCTCCCAGGAGAGCAACTTAACAGACTTATCGACAGTTATAAATAATAAAAATTCTTTAGAATCTAAACGCGACGTTTCCAAGATTTCGACAAAGGAGCTGATACAAAATTATTTAAAAGTGAAAGAAGGAGATTATAGTAATGCTCCTAAGACCTTAAAGAAAACTGAAAGGAAACTAGTCAACGGCGGTTCAGGAGAAATTTCTTTCGGGTTTAAGCAGGAATGGAACAATAAAAGCTCCAAAAGCGGTGGAAAAAGTCCGATTCCAGTAAATATAAGGAACCAAACTCAGAAGAATATGCCTACGACTAGAACTCCCATGAGTGCTAGGATCGACAGCGTTCAGAATGACAAAGATATTGATTCATGGATGTCTCTATCTGCACCTTCTCCTAGAATCCTGGAAATAGTAGAAATTGAAGAGGAGCCTCCGAAATCTGAACCTTCTAGACCTAAAGAAGAGACAGTAGAGGCGAAAGCTCAGTCTCCTGTCCGTTCTGAAGAAAAAGAGTCGAAAAAGCCCAAAGATCTAAATAATCAGTCTTCGGTGTTAGATATTTACTCGATGCTGAAAGAAATTGAGAGTTACGGAGAGAATCCCGTAACGGAAGTAACTAATAGGATCCTATCTGAACCAGAAAGTAAAAAAGAGGAAGAAAGTTTCTCGCCCAAAGATAATTTTATGTGAGTTAAACGCTTGAATGATCGTTTCTGGTTTAGTAGACACTATTAGAGTGGTTGATCTTTATAATTTCCTTCTTATAAATTTTCAGGGAAATATTTGAGTTTCTGGAGAAAGTGGAACAGAGCGCGAACGACGCTCTATCTGTTGTTACTAACACTACACCGCAAACTATGCCCAAGTGAGTATTTCGGCAGAATACATAATATTCACAGTAGTTTATTTAGATAAAAGTGCATGGGAGTGACAAACAAACATCGAAGGAGGGCGCCATCTTCGCCGTGGAAACCATTGCATGTCTGCGTGTGTAACAATTACGGAATAACAGTATGATCAATAAAGTTTTGGTCAGCTAACGCCTAGAATTAATATTCAATCTCTGTCCAAATACCGTTCCTTTGTTTTTGACGGCTGCTTCGGATTTGACAACTATAAGACTCGGATGGGAAATTCGGTCATTGTTTGGTAAAAGACAAAATTGCAATCGAGACCCTTTTGAAACAAGATTAATATTAGCACGGCAAAGAAACTCAATGTCTCGGTTAACTTGCATAGTTGCAAGCCACTTGGTTCAAAATGGTTTGACATTTCGCGTCACTTTTACTTGTAAACGTAAAGTTAAAATTAACGAGAAGTGTGTTATGTTACAGACTAGAGACATTACTCAAGCTGCCACAGACGGAGTTGGCACAGAGGCTGGTGACAGCTTCTCTGCAGTTAGAGGAACGCTCCTGCTGCATTGCGTTGTTGCAGGAGAGCCTAGCTAACCATAAGGAACAGGTGTGTAAGACACAAGAGGAGAGAGACATACTCAAAATGGTGCACTAAGCCCACAGATCTAGTTTCGCTTTTATAGGTCCTGTTTTAAAATTTTACTCATTGATTATTTTAATTCGAAAACACGATATCTAAGAGCAAGTAGGTCATATTTTGTAAAAACCAAGTTTATCAGTTGTTACAAATAGGTACTGTAATCTTTTAACTTGGTGTTTTATTTTATATATTTTATACGAAACAACGCCTACGTTGCGATTTGCAAAGTGTTTTTGCAGGAAGAAAAAAAAGTCTGCGAGGAGAACTCGAACTTGCGTCCTTCTGGATCAGTGACCCCAACATAAGTTACTTAATAAAAAAATAGTTAAGTAATTTAATTAGCTATCGCAGCCTTGCTCTCATTACTTTGTTGAACGTCTTTCAGTGACGTTGTGCCATCTATTGTAGCAGTGTCAAACTACAACACCATCCGGTTGACGTTACAGTCAAATCAGTGTTGTATTAAATAAGTTATCGATATTGTTTTCAGATGATCAACAAAGTGAGCAATTTAGAGAAGCAGTCCATTCGCAATATTAACAAAGTGAAGCAGGAATGTGAGGAAACTATCAAGAGACATCAGAATTTCATTGATCAGGTATGTATGCAAGTCTTCTTTATCATCTCTTATCTTCCAGTTTTCCTGGTTCTGAAGTTCCGGAGTATACCCGTGGATATCCAAAGAGTAAAAAAAAACACAACTCTGATTAGACCACAAGACATAGGAGGAAATCAATTATAATTTAAAGAGAAAAATTTTGAAATTGACTTCATGTCATGTCAAAAAAAAAAACCTTTAGGTGATTTTAGCGGCCATTCTTCAAATATAAAAAGGTGCGTAGCAAGAGTCTTATAGGTTGTAGCCCTCGATATGCTACACGCCTACATCGTTGCAATATCGCTAAAAGATGGACATCTCACTGGGTGGAGTACATAACGTTTTGGGGACACTTCCATAACCAACAGAAAGTGGTAAATATCCAAGGGGTCTATAAGACGGGGACGAGCGCAGACGCGGGCCAAAATAAGTTAAAAATATAACTACAGTACCAAATTGAGTACTTAAGTATGCCAATTATAAACCCTCCTCTTTGTAGTTGATAAACGACAAGAAGACCTTGAACCACCGCATCGAGCAGCTGGTCGATGAAAGGAGAGCACTCGAGGAGCGATGGAAGCGATCTGCGCAGACGCTGGAAGAGAGATACAAGCTCGAACTGCGCAACCAGCATGACAAGATGCAAGCTGCACAACAGGTATGAGCCCTGAATTTCACGGTAGGTTGCCCAAAAGTTATACCTAAAGTACACTTACATTTATTTTGTCAGTGAGTCATATTAATAAGGAATGTTTTTTTCACCAACCGAGTAAGCTACTCTTATTGTAGTGTACAGCAAGAGCTGTACCGCTCCTTAGGTGCTAGCGAGGCGAACTGCGAGGGTGAACCAGCTCGCAGCACTTTGTAATGTCAATGCGCGTAATACGTGTTACGGCCGGATCTCGAGATGGCGCTAGACGACTTGTGTAGCTCTGTCTCTTTCCCACAGTGGAATTTCTCTCACTTTAAGACGTTATGGTAGGCCACCTGACCGCTGTGAGCGGTGACTTAGAGCGGAGCGGCGAGCGGTAAGATCAAATGACTAGAAATGTTTGAAAGACGTCACGAGGCGTCGCCAGTGGCAAATTCGGGTCATCATCATCATCATCTCAGCCATAGGACGTCCACTGCTGAACATAGGCCTCCCCTTTAGATCTCCACATATACCGGTTGGAAGCGACCTGCATCCAGCGTCTTCCGGCGACCTTTATAAGGTCGTCTGTCCACCTTGTTGGTGGACGTCCTACGCTGCGCTTGCTAGTCCGTGGTCTCCACTCTAGTACTTTTCGACCCCATCGGCCATCTGCTCTGCGAGCAATATGGCCTGCCCATTGCCACTTCAGCTTGCTAATCCGGTGGGCTATGTCAGTGACTTTAGTTCGTCTACGGATCTCCTCATTTCGGATTCGATCACGTAGAGAAAAGAAATTCGGGTACTTACAAGTAATTAATGTCACCGCTCTCCGTTAAACCACAATCGTGAATGGGGTATTATTTGCACCGGACAGTGTACGTCATAATCACACGAGATACATTTATTCACAGATGTGTCGAAGTTTATCTTAACAACTTTGAAGTGCTTGTTCACGATCCGAGCGATGAATTAAATTTAACAGAAAAATACTTTTAGTGGCATAAGCTTAAATCAGTCACTATCTCTGTTCTATATTGACTTTTGCCATAGTATAATGCTTTTTAAAATAAATATATACGGACTACAGCATACCGTTAGGCATGTTTTCCACAAGAAAGCAACCACACTGCATTTAGTTTTGCAAATCAGTAATATTATTCTCATAGTAAATAGAAACAGTTATCATATTTATAAGAATCACTCTTATTATGGTCATCTTTTGCTATTTATTATAGCAACAATCATTGCCAACTGTAAATATGAGCTTTATTTATTAAAATTGCACTCATACTCGTACATTATTGCTTGCACTTATTCATCGCATTCTGTATACATACAGGTGGCAAGGCAGCGCTGGGTTCGTCAGAAAGCTGAAAAAATCAAGGTAAACTAGATTTGCCTACATTTTAAAATTATAAATTGTATACAGACCTTAGAAGTTAAACTCAGAAAAAAAAACGACGGGTTACACTCTGGGAGTGCCGGCAGAAGTGAAAACTTGATTATTAACGTTGAGCATGTTTGATATTTTGGAATGGTTAGGGAATAATTTTGCACCAATTGCTTTATCAGTATAAAAGTACTATCATTTATGTGGTAGAATACAATATTCATTTATTGCGCTATCGTACACGGTCGAGGTCGACCTCGACCTCGACCTTGATTCGTGGCACGCTGTAACATAGACGAACATTCGCGCAAGCGCCCTGCGCCGCCTAAACGAAACAGTAGGCCCAGGCATACATTTTCGCCGCGCCGTAGAGAGGGGATAGCTGTCTACTCTCCATTCGTCCTACGCTTTTTCGATCAGGGTCACGTGTCCTGACGCGAGTTTAAGATTTTATACCCATTACAGAAAAAGTGTTCAACGCCGCTAAAGAAGTTTTCACTTCAATAAAACCTGAACGGCAAACTGATTAAAACAAACACAAACCAAACATATTAAATATGAACAATTATTTGACCCATTACAATTGCTCACCGTGTGAATTCATAATACAGCAAAGAAAAATATCATGGATACAATATTTATCTTATAGATGATGTTTATTTATTTTATAAATCCAGGAGTTAACAGTAAAAGGCTTGGAAGGCGAGCTCCGAGAGATGGCGGAGCGCCAACAGAAGGAGATATCGGACCTGAAGATGTCTCACGCGGAGTACACGGGCCGCATGCAGGCCAAGCACGCGCAGGAGCTGGAGGAGCTGAGGAGGATGCTCGAGGACGAGAAGGAGGCTGCGCTCGTGAAGGAGCGGCATATTGCTAGTTCTAGGTAAGGGGTTTTACAATAACATAACAACTACACGGAAATAATTCTCGAAGGGTAAGACAGAATTTCACCCCGGCCACCCCAAAATCACGGTGGAATGACCTTTCTTTGAGGAGTAGCTGGACTGACGGTGTCCACACCTTTCGCCTTTCGTGGTTTCTCACCGGACACGTTTATCTCTGGAGGTTCCTGTTTCAGATTGGGCGGGAATAAACACCACTGTGTGGATCGCCCGGAAGACACCAAAGAGACGTCTTGAAACGTAATGATGATAATAAACTATGGAGATTAAAAAGGCGGAACATGAACACGCCAACTTGTGGAAGTAGTAAAAAACTAAATAATGTGATGAAAAACTGTTTTCAGGCTTGAGAAGCAAATCTTAGAGATAGAGCTGACTTACCAGGAGCAGCGCACACGCTTGGTGTCCGAGATGAGGGCTGAGAACGAGAGGGTCGCGTCTGAGCTGGCGGGTAAGGAGAGGGCCCAGAGGGAAGAGTTGGGTGAGTGGCATATCTATACACATTATACATTTAGTTGACTAGCGATTCCCTGGCTTCGCGTTCGCACAGATGCAAAATGAAAATTAAACAATTTATAAAATCGGTTTTATAGTAGTTCCAAAGATAACTTACTACAAACTCGTAAACTTTGCCTCTCTATATTATTAGTGTAGGTAAGACAGAAGGGGTGCTAAGACAGGAAACCTCCACGTGCGCCCGTGGACTGGAGTTCCCCTTCGGATACGTCCGGGGGGAAGACCAGTTTTTCGGGCCGGTGCACCCTGGGATGCGGGCAAAAACTCTTTTAGGCACTGTGTGCCTAAGGGGTCTCTTTGTCCGTATGCGAATAGCCTGTCGGGTGGATACTCCAACGCGTGTCCCTCTGAACAGCAGAGGGCACAGCGGCGGAGCGGGCTTGCGGACGGTGAGTAATGGGTAAGCTCGCCGTCCGACCAAGGACCAAGCCCGGGTAGGTGGCGCGTCGTGTTTCACGCGTCACCGACGGGGCCCCTTACGGGGCCAAATGCCTGCTGGGGTCGCGGCTTTTTTCTTAATCCAGGATACCGCGGCCCCGGAACGTAAAGGGCATCCGAAGAAACACGGGTGGATTTTAGTCAGTAAGAGTCTGACAGTCCCTTCCGCCCCGCCCAGGGCGGGAGGACTCATTTGATGATTTTGCCACCCTAAAAAAAAAAAAAAAAAAAAAGGTAAGACAGAAGTCACGTTTCCTTTAACGAATAAAGCAGCGCCGGTAGGTGGCGCTGGTGTAGAGCTTTAGCAAAAAATACACATGGGCCTCAATGGCACTTATAAAACGTCAAAATAATGGCACGGTTTGAGTTGGTCCTTTCCATGGAGAAAAACCGGCAAGAAACTCCATGATCCGTGGTCTCCAACTCCTCCAAATATTTGTTTGTATATTACCCCATTTGTACTTATATTAAAATATTAAAATTATAAGGAACATCAAACCATACAGGAGGTAGAGAAGTGTTAGTCGAAACTGTACGTAAATATGTCTTGTTATGATTCAGAGAAATGGAGAGAAGAACAAGAGTTCGAGATTAAAGAGAAACGAATCCAAATGGAACGAGAAATGGAAAAGGAAAGAGAAAAAATGGAGGTGAGTTGTCTATTATACATATCTGTCAATATTTTCCACAGAGATTTACTCTTTAGAATGGGCTAGCACAGAGTGTTCGGTGGCAGAATAACGATTTAAACTTTCCCCCTAACCAGGGAGCCTACAAGCGGGGAGAGGGCCTCGTTAACTTTGTCATTTATCCGGATTAATTAGTCACGATGGACGAGTGTACAACATGTATTCGCGTCGACTATTCGCAAGGGTAACTGACCAGGTGGTCGCGGGCCCGTCCCGGGGCCGCGGGACTATACCGGGGCCTCGGAACTGTCTTATCTATTGAATGATCACCGTGGATTTTAGTCATTACGAATCTGACAGTCCCTCCCGTGCCGCCCTGCGCACACATAAACAAAATAAAATAAAAACTATCCTTCACAGGAACAAATCAAGCAGAAAGAGGTCGAAATGGCTCAGCAACTAGAAGAACACAAGAAGAAGTTAGAAGCGGAGCAACAGCTAGCAATAAAGAGGAAGACGGCAGAGATAGCGGCGCAATACAAGCAGGAGAGGGACCGGGAGATAGAGAGGGCCATCGAGAGTATGGAGGCAGAGGCACAGGCCGGCAGGAGGGAGCTGCAGGACGCACTCAGGTAGGAAAAGTTCCTAGAGTCGGACAACTAATGTTTACAAAAAAAAAAAATATATACCGACGTACCGTGTTTCCAATCAGCCATTCTAATCTCGACCTTAAAACAGGAGGAATAAGGAGCAATACGAGGCTGAGTTGAAGGAGCTGGCAGAGACCGAGCAGGCCACGCTGAAGAGGTACCAGGACTCGCAGGCCAGGATACGACAGACTGAAGATAAATGTAAGTTTAATTGGGTTCATTAAATTTATTGTGTAGGATATTATTGAACTAGTTAGACCCAGTTTATAGATTAGTTCTAACGGCCCAATCACGACCTTGCCGCTCCGCACTAAGCAGTAGCTTAGCGTGAGCGGTAAGATAATATGTATTGAAATTTTTGAACCACGCCATGTGGTGTTGCTAGTAGCGAAAACGCGCGCCATTTTCTCCTAACGAATCGCTACAGCGGCGGGTGTTTGGAACGGCGGGAACAAAATGATGAGGTGTGGATTAAATTCCGCCGCACCACTCGCCGCGCAGCACCGCTTAGCCACACCACAATCGTGTACGGGCTCAACTAAGTAATATTACTATTATAATACTTTTTTTTTATCGTGGTAAAATCATCAAATGAGTCCTCCCACCCAGGGCAGAGCGGGAGGGACTGTCAGACTCGTACTGACTAAAATCCACGTTGTCCTTCAATAGCCCTTTACGTTCCAGGGTCACGGTAATTCATAAGTCCCGCAATCAAGTATCATTAATACCAATATTAATAATGATTGATTAATTTCAGGTGCTGAACTAGAAGTGACAATCTCTCAATTGGAGACACGGAACAGGGTCTTGACTGAGGTAAATACTGTCTATAAAGGAGTTCCTCTTTTCTCTTATGAGTTCGAGCTGAAGTTTTTCCGTACCGCTACCGTGTGAACATAGGCATGCAATGACGCGCTAAAGAAAGAGATAGCGCGCTATGGGTAGAGTAAGTCGAAGTCAACGTCGTAAGAGAAAATAATTTTGGCCGCTTATCAAGTTTAATTTAGCTTATTAGCGTTCAAATTCCATCAACGCACTTATTTCTTTAGATCATTGTTTCGAAAGTTTAACATAACATATTTTTTGATTTTGTAGAAGAACATGCAACTGGAATCTCGCGCAGAAGAAGTTCGTGCGAGTTGCGAAGAGTCGTGGAAGAGCAAGGTGGACGCGCTGAAGAAAGAGATAGAAGATATGAAGAAGACGCACGAGGAACAGATGCACCAGCTCTATGCCAAGTTAGTATGGGTCGTGTGCTTGTGGCGACATCTATACCGTCGGATACGAACTACTTTGACTAAGCGAGCTTACGCGTGACGCAATTCGTGCCATTTGCAATTTCTACTAACTAAAATTGAAATTCGTCTCTGCTACTAAGATATATTATATGCAATTCGACTGACTTTACGTAGTCGTGGCGAGCGTGTTTTGTTTTTAATCTGTCTGTACATAACCGGACGTTTTATTTCATATGTCGTAGTGGTAAAGATGATTTTCACTAAAATCTCGCTAACTAAAAAAGTAATAATATAGTAAAAGTAATTCCTAAAATAACACAAAACTGCCTCAAAACCGCATAATTGCGTCTGCACTGTCGAAAAGACAAAGTGGAACGTTTAATTTTTATGTCCATCCCTTTAGGGGGACAACTTTTACAGCTCGCTAAGCCAGAGGCCTTTTGCACAGGAGTGGATCAGAGCAGCACAAAAAAGGTTAAAGAGGGCGAAAACATGAATATAATAAAACATTTTTTTTTTATTATATAGGGTGAAAGTAGCTGTAGCTCGGAAGGACTCAGCAATCCAGGCTCTGACCCGAGAAGCTGGCAAATACCAGGAGAAGATAACACTGCTGGAGCAAAAACTTCAACAGCAGAGGAAGGACTTCCTCAACAAGAAATAAATATACGCGATTATCGTAAAGACACTACATAATGTAAGTGGTATTTATTCTTTGCAATAGGCTTGTTTCCTGAAAAAATCTAATTTTTCAGTTAGATTATGAAAAATATACGACTCATATTTTTTTAATTTTACTCGTAAATCAAAATTGACAAAGATACGAGGCTTTTAAAATTATAAGTTATGCTGTTGCATAGTTTTTAGTGCATTCTGCCCTCACTCCCGAGTTTTAACGGGTTTCGTCTTTGTCAATATTCATTGAAGTTAAACCGAAAATGGGTGACCATTATTTTATTTTTTTAACTGACTTTTTAAATAGATTTGCAGTATATTGATGCTGGAAACGAGTCTATTCTACACTAGCGCCATATTGAGATGTGAGCAGTGATGGCCAGTAGTAACGGCCCTGACTTACAAGTCATGGGTTTAAGTTTTAACCCAGAAAAGCGCATTACTTTGTGTATTTTATTCGTCATCACTGTTATCAGTATTAGAAGGAAAACATCGTGAGTAATGTTTTTCTTTTTTCTAACCTGGTAAAATCATCACATGAAGGACTCATGTGATGATTTTACCCACCCAGGGCAGAGCGGGAGGGACTGTCAGACTCGTACTGACTAAAATCCACGGTGTCCTTCAATAGCCCTTTATGTACCGGGGTCACGGTAACTCGTGAGTCCCGCGACCCGGGTAGACTTTGGCCCTCTACTTGGGGCCCCGTCACTATGCTGACACTCCTTGAGGCGCGCGTGGAACACAACGCGCCGTCGACCCGGGCATAGTCCATGGTCGGACAGCGAGTCGCCCATTACTAGCCGCATCACAAGATGTCCAAAAAAAAAATTAAGACATGTGACATTTACCGACCACTCTCTCACAAGGGTTGTGTCCCAGAAGTGGGAACATTATAGGCTGATTATACTATATTGAGCTTAGTTTTCTATGCTTTTATAATCACGCTAGAGATATCCAAACTAATATTATAAATGCGAAAGTAACTCTGTCTGTCTGTCTTTTCTTCACGCCTAAACTACAGAACCGATTTGTGTGAAATTTGGTACAGACATAGATTGGAACTTGAGAAAGGACATAGAATAGTTTTTATTACAAAAAATAAAAAATCTGCCGGAAATCACTATTCCACGCGAACGAAGTCGTGGGCAAAAGCTAGTTTCTTATATTAGTAAATTGGACGTAGTGAAATGAAAAGAATCCAATCTACAATCTCATGTGGGGTTATAAGACTTGAAGAAATGTGGTTGCACCCCACTGCTTTATCCCTTGAGGATTACAGTCGTGAAGTAATGTAATATTGAATGTCTAAAATGTATTATTTATTCTGTTGGCAACATTTTTACCAAAGAGTACACGTTAGCAACACTAGTGTTAGAAATATTTACCGGTGGTATTAAAACCAAAGAGTTTCCTTGAGAAATTAGTAATACTCTTTCTTCTTGAGCTTATTTTTACAACAAAATGCTCAGTTTTTAAGATTCTAACTTGGGAACAGAAACTGCCAGGTTCCATTCTTAAATAGTTCATCAAACTATGACTTATAATATATTCTTGACTGAATTTTCCGTGTTTTTATAAATTAAATCTAGTCTTTAGCAGTAGCACGTACATTAATTTATTATTGACAATTAAGTTCACACACGGATGTGAAATTTTGGGTGAAATATTTATTTTTGAATGAATCCGTCCAAATTATGTGATATCTACACGAATACTTAGGTTATATATGAGAATAAACTTTGAAATTGTTTTACCTGTATTTATCTGTACCTATCTATATCCTACTATTTTTGTGATTTAGTTCTTCAAATAAGATGTGGATTATTACCTTATCATTAAGTTCATTGCTATGGTTTTTCCAATGGTACTAGTAATTCTAAAATCAACTTAATAAACATACCTGTAAAGTTAATAATTGTTTAAGTGAAAAAATTCTGTGTAAAGAAATTATCATGAAATATTTCGGGGATTGTACTTTGTTATTAGTTTTACCAATAGCTTTACTTTTAAATAATTAGGTTTGCTTCTATTTATTACAAAAAATATTGTAAAGTAAGGAATTGTTTAATAATTTAGTTTTGTTGACTGATGGTATGTTGGTATGTTGCCAATTCCCAATGTCCACCCTCAGCTTGTCATACTTTCTAAAATTAACTCCCTTCTTTAATCATTATTGAAGTTTGTGTTGCCATCTTTATATATTCTTATCACTCATGGGTGGCCAAGAGGAATTATTTTTGTAAAGTTTATTTCTGTCTACCTCGGGTGGACGGAAGGAACGAGGTTGCCGACACAGTTTTTTTTTTTTAATA
The DNA here is from genome assembly GCA_943136025.2 of Agrotis puta. NCBI lineage: Eukaryota > Metazoa > Arthropoda > Insecta > Lepidoptera > Noctuidae > Agrotis > Agrotis puta. The sequence goes on from OW964178.2 coordinate 14,181,322, forward strand.
ATAAACGTTGCCCCCACACTAGGAATTTCTCCTGTATCGTGGGTGCGTTTACAAACATAGAAACTAACAAACACCCAGACGTGGAACAACTACATGCAGATCATACAAATATTTGTTCCGTGCGGGAATCGAACCCGCGACACATAGCGCAGGAGTCCAATTGCTGTAAAACAAATCAAAACTTACACGATTTTTTTGGGTATTTTATTTTGATGGACACCACTGGTGGGCAAGCTGGGGGGAGGACATAGACTTAAACTGGCTACTTAATAATCCAGTTCCAACATCCAGGCTGCCTAGTGCAGGAAGTGTCATGTTTTGTCTTGTCAACTATTTAATTATTAGCAATGTATTTGGCTGGCTTCCTATGCATATTGCTATTTGCATCGTGGCTGATATTATTAAATATAGGCTTTTATAATATTTTTTAATGCTATTTTGTCGTCTCTACTTATTTATTAGTGCAGTAATTACGCCATTTGTGATTTACTTGATAATAAATATAATATTTTCGGGTTTTGTTTTTGTTTTCTATCCTACCTTAGTACCAGATTTTTTGTATAGTTTAGTACTACTAGCTAGACTGTCGATGGCAAGTTTGGCAGATAAATCTGTAACTATTGGCTGAGTGATGACCTACTGGGCAATTGAAGCAACAGGGTAGTCTTTAGTCAGTCTAGTCTGATAATTCTTTTCGCTCCAACCAAAATGGGAGATCTCATTTGATGATTCTCCAGCATATAAGGAAAATGTAGTGAGCCTTTATAATAATACTAGTTCTATCATCATAGGGTACCAGGTTTTCAAAATCAAACAATCAGTTGCAAACTTTAAAATTGCAAAACAAATATTAAAAATATTTAATATCACGTAAAAAACTATACCAACAGGTACATTCTTAAAGCTATATGTAGGCACTTAAGCGAGGTATTAGGTGCTCCTAGGTTCCTCTCTAACAATAATAATAAAAAAACAAATTGTTATCCATATAACTGTCTCTCTCTACCTTAATTCTAAAACTTTCATTATCTCAGATCAATTTTCGAAAGCGGTTCTATAAAAAAGAGTTTTTAAAACTAATATCTTCTTAAATATAAACAAAGTTGCTGGCCACTTATAGTCAACCCTGATTTTTTACAATTAATAACGAATGATTTCCCCTTTTTTTACATGAAATGTGTTTACCAAGGTCTCCACATCTCAGTACTGGTCGAAGTTCCCTGTTTTGGAGATCTGGAACTGGTATCAGCTTCAACTTTCTCTTCTTTAGGAGGTTCCCTTTGGGAAGGCTGAGCAAGCGACGCCGCAGTATGACTTATCACAGTCCGAGGTGCTAGCGGCCGGAAGGGAGTCTCTAAAGGTCTCTCAGCCACAGAAGGTATACTTTCAGGTATCGTCAGCTTCTTAAGAGGAAGCGTTGGTATCCTTTCTGATACCCTCGTAAACGCAGACTTCTCAGGTGTTCTAAAGATTTCGGGCACGATTTTCTCTTCTGTCCTAATAATCTTCGGGGCAGGTCCTGTCAAATCCACTACGGGTCTTTTTAACTTATGTCTGACGGAGTAGTCCACAGCTCGTTTTGGCGATGCGTCGATCCCTATTTTATAGTTTTCCACATCTATCACTATTGACAACGGCTCCATGTATTTCTTGTTCCTCAAAGATTCTTGTCTATTTTCTGGGGATATTGTGGTTGAAGATACTGTTGGTTTTTGTGTTTCCGGGCTGGAGTCTTGATCTGACGCTGATCTGCTGGGAGGGGTGGGGAAGGGGAAGGTCTGGACTGGTCGTGGTGGCGTTTCTAGTTCAGTGGAGGAGTCGCAGGCTGAGTCACAGGATAAAGGACTGAGAGGGGGGCTGGTAGGTCTCGTGGACCTGACGAAATGAAACGCGCTAGGTCTTTCATCGTCTAGTCTTAGTGGATCCGGGACTAAAGGAGCGTAGTCCCTTGGTTGGAGGGTTTCCATACCCCCGACGCATGAGGTCAGATGGTTTCCAAGCCGGTGCCTTAGTCCTGTAGGCACACTGGCCAATCTTGAGAGGTATCTTCTGACTTCTACGGCGCAGTCGCTGAAACCTGCCTTGAATCTGTGCAGCACGGCTGGGTCAGCAGCGATCGCGGCTGCAAGCTGCTGACGCTGCAGCTTCTGAAGGTGCTTCACGGTTAGCTCCAGAATGTCTGCCTTCTCTAGTTTGGAGTGGCGCGCTGGCTGTGAAAGATAAAAATTTTTTTTTTAGAATTTTCGCCTTAGAAGATTCTTATTGGAACTGGGCGCATATGTTAAATTATTATCTGTTCTGAATCATTAACGGGGTGATAGTATCAATCGTTTTGTCCGGTTTCGTTCACATTTTGTTTTGTAGTTTACAGCGCGCTTCAAACTTCTTTTTTATCCAGTAACATCACGAATTATTATTAAATAAATATGATTTAAGAACTTACGTCTTTGTCAGTGCCATCGATGAGCAGATCCTTGAGCTCGTTGAGACAGTTGTTGATGCGCGCGCGCCGTTTCTTCTCCATTATCGGTTTGTTCGTCTGAAAATTATGAAATTAATATTTGAAATTTTACTCACACATGATATATCAAGAACCTATAATTTTTAGTTATTCATTTTTGTGTAAAGAATTTAAACTAGTTGCTGTATGTAGATGTTTATTAATTAAAGCCACTGCGCAAATTCATTTAATTTTTGAAATCTCACATGAATAACCACAAAAATCTACGAATTTTACGCAAAAAGATATCCACTGTAGGATTACTGTTTTCCACAATTATTGCTCAATATTTAAACTTGCAAAATCACTCCGAAAATTCCGTTTTCTTTTTTTGTAATTAAAAAACGTAACACTACTGTAATCACCTTTCGCAATTCCGCCTTAGACATTCCTTGGGTGGACTCGGAGAACCCGGTCTGAGAATCATCATCTTCACTGCACGGCATATCGTCACTTCACAATAAAATATTAAACACTTCACGACACGTCTTCACCGGTCGGTGTCCGATCACCTTATGAGGACACTCGCGAACAACTGTACCAGCAAAATTTTTCAATTAGCCCTGTATCCTGCTATCCCGTTTAGGAATTGAAAGGAGAAAATGTATCTGTCCTTTTCTTTCCAAGGAGTGAATGCGCTGGGAACTGTGTCGGAATGTTTTGTTTTCGTGCCCTCTCTCTCTAATGGGGAACGTTGTGAATGGAGAGTTTGGGCGCAGCGGTTGGAGTGACGGTTGTTTTGTATTCGATTCCTGGTGGTATTGTTTTATTGTGGTTGTGTTTTTGTTGATTTGAAGTGTTCGTTTGCGTTCATAGTGTTGTAAAAGTTGTCTTACATGGTTAAATTATGATAATTCTTGAATTCTAAACAAAACTTATACTTCAGATACTGATAAGTAAAATAGTTTTTCTTTCTGAAAGTGGTTTTGCTACCTGTAAAATATTCTACTAAGTGATGTGAAAAGTCAGTTAAATCCAATAATAATAATTTTAATACATATATGCAATAGATCAAATCATAACAAAAAAAAATACCTACCTAAACATGCAACAATTTCACCAATTACTATCGCAAATTACACTGCAATATAAAACTAAACAATAACTTATCGAGTGAAGCTACACCTGCGCTCCCTTATCCTGTATACTATGGGAATGCAACCGTACGCACGCACATCAAGAACCGCAATCGTTTCGACGCAGACCTTCGCAAAAAAACCCCGTACTTTATGAACACACACCTTTCCATAAAGTCTCATGATAATTTTCACTATAGAATGAACAATTTAACCTCATACTTCATGGGTGTAACGTAGCGTAAAGGGAAGGTAAAGTATGAAGTTTCAAGTTTTTTTGTCGTCGTGTGTTCGCAGGTAATTGTGGTACTTTATGGTAGGGGGTGATGTAGTTTCCCACGAAGTGTGGGAATTTGTGATAGGTGCAAAGGGTTCGTTGTGACGCTATGTTCAATTCGTTTGTTTACTATGCACTTCAGTTTTTGCAACTTGTCGTCATTTTTGGTGGTCATTTTTTGAGGTAAAAGAAGTTTACATTTTGGTAAAAAAAAAACAGATTACATGGGTAGATGGCAATAGGCTCCCCCCTAAAATTTTACAAAAAATAATGGCAAAACGTAGATGTACGTAGGTTGGTATAAGTCTGCAAGACCTTCGAGAATTCCAAGTGAGATATGTAGAATAATGAATAGACTGATTCGATACAGTTTTAAGCTCTTTGTACAATCAAAATCAAGCCAACTCATTACGTCAGCATGTCTTTATACTACAGGAATCTATAATAGGTACCTACTTGTGCAACAATTAAAAGGGTGCCCCTACTAACTCAAATAAAAGAAACCCCATCGTACTAACAAAGTAGGGAACTAGGTACTCAGGAAAAACCTTGGCCCATATACGTAAAGACCCTCGTACAAAGCCGCATAAGTACATAACATAACACAATACATACCTTATTCACATAGATAAAGTAACTTCCTGGTGTCCCATACAAATATTATGTAAGTATGTATGTTCTTCCTAGTTCTAAAATTGTTTCCGTAAACAACTAGTCATCCAGGTGTTCAAGCGACCTTTACTCTCTAAACTCCTACCTGATAAATATTTAATTAGGCTGCCAGCCATTTCTCCCACGGTAGCCTTTCATAATTACCAACTTATCAAAACAATAGCACTTGGAAGAAACTTTTTGAAAACGAACCTTATTGCCTTGGTAAAGTGTTTATAAAAACGCATCTGTAACTTTGCCAGGACTTGAAAACAAAATTTTGAATGCAGCTTGGAAAGTTTCACCCACGGCTTTATTACAATAAGATAAAGTTGTAATTCTAATAGCGTAGACGGTCATAAACGGTAAATGTATTGTGGTGGTGATGAGAACCGGCCAAGTGTGACGATATTCCATGCAATCGCGTGATGAACCTAATGAATGGTGAATAATTAGAATGTCACATGTCGCCGACAGCCGAGCGGCCTCGAGCCCGGGGGTGGTGGTGAGAACATTACAGTTTGTTCCTATTATAATTAATTTATTAACATGATGAGCTGGGAATTGGGGAACGAGGATGGACCAGATGGTTTAACTGTTTAATTTTATGTCTGTCTGGGAAACTAATCATTATGCACTGACCGATCAGCTCCACTGGCCTTCTACTTGATCTAGAGATAAAATTTGCTAAATCGCTAAAAGCACATTTGAAAAGGAAATGGTCCTCAAACGGGGACTTGGGGCCATTTTTCGTCTACTTAGGTACTTAAAACTGGTTTGTAACTGCGTAGTAGTAATTTAGGTACGCCTCTTTGTGATAGTTTATTTCTATACAGCCTTATGTATGCCATAGACTATTCCGCTGCCACCAATGATATTATAAAAGGTGTAGATACGTTATAAGTGCTCAGCAAGTGACGTGCTCAAATGTGGCTAATTGGCAAACCTTGACCTCAGTGCAACGTTACATCAACGTATGCACTTCACGTAAGTACAAAGTAAAAGTGACTCAAAACCACCGAAAATGCCGTCGTGTGTTATGAGATACTGTACAAATTATACAAGCAAAACTTCTAAAAGTCAAGGAATCACATATACATTTATTTATAATTGGCTGCCACGCGTCTTTGTCCCATTGGCCATTAGTCCAGACACAAACTGCAGAAAGCCACCTGCTACGGTCCACACACCTTTAGCTCTATTTCGCACTTAAATTTAACCTATTCAAGCATCTCTATAACCCCCAAAATTCAAGTAAGTACACAAGTACCATATCCTAATAAAAGTCGTATTAAACAAAAACTGTCATATCCTTTCCGTACCACAATAGTTAACCATGCGTGAGAACTGCTCCAATAAATTAGGAGTTGATCATAAATCGTAACGGGCCGCTTCCTTCCTTCCCGGCCTCTCTCTGGAGAGGGGTCGTTCACTTGGCATTGTACAAATAACATCTTTAGGACAAACCCTGCGTTTTTTGCTTCAGGATGTTGCGGGTTTTCTCACGTTTGGCCAATAAGATTTGAAGATGTTCTGGGGAGAAGTAACATATAATTTGTGATGACGACGTTTTATGTCATTTGTGGTCATATTAAAAATACTAAAAGACTTAGGTACTGAATAGGTGGAGATGTGAATACTGCAAAAACAAATGCTTTCAAGAACTTGATGAACATTGTGTGTTGATTAATAGCCTTTATTTTAATGACTATTGCCTAGTATATACATAAAGCTTTTCATTGAGCAGGACCTGCCTGAATTTACAGCAGAATCTTGTGTATTTAGACCAACAGCAGTACCACAAGAACGGGTAGTAAAAAGTTTTATTCGCACCTAACGTCTATCTTAAACCAACAATCTCCAAAAAGCAAGAAAGAACTTTTAATTACACAAATATTATAACGGACCCGTTTCCTTCCTTCCGATCATCTCCTCTGAAGAGGGTTCGACCCTCTTACACATTGTAAAGATTAATCTTTTATTATGTGGGATCAAGCACCCTTCATTTTTTACCTCACAAGGTTGCGTTTTCTCACGTTGCCGTCTGTTGTGTGTATTGGCTTAGGAACATGAGATTTAAATTCATCTCTGCTTAATTCTATTTGTTTCCTTTTATTCAAAAATCAAGTTAATTTCCCTGACATATAGGTTTTTACTTAATTTAAACGGTGATGTTTTTTCTCTCTTTTAAATAGGTTATACGTTTGTTACACCTAATGTTACAAATATCAAGCTGCGGGAAATCTTTGATTGAGGTTTTTCCAGTAGTTAGGAATCTATTTGGAAATTAAAATGCTTCAATTTACAAACTTACTTTCATAACTAAAAATAAAGTGTGTTTTAAATTTGCAATTTTGATCTTCCCATTCTCTCCTCTACCTAGCAGTTGTTTGATACACCTTTTTTCAAAACACAACAACAGGCACATTTCCTTCCGCCGCCCGCGCCGGTCGGCCGGACATAGGTTCCAAACAAGGGGCGTGTTGTATTAAACACAAATCTTCGGGATTGAGCACCCTCCATTTTTTATCAAAGGAACTTCGCTTTCTCACGGACGGTCAGCTTGTCTTCTTAATCGATAATTTATCTATTTGCGAGATTAATGAGGGGATGATTTTGCTTCAAGCAACATTTTTGTTAACATGAAAATGTTCAAAGGGACGGGAACTTTTCTGGAGCCATAAATTATGTTGGAGATGTTTGGTGACTGGTGAGCAAACATTGCAGACAAGCTAAAAGAATAATATTCGGAGTCATAAATCTGTGATACGATGGGAATCCAATAAGGAAAGGCCCAAACAGAAAGGAACAAACTTTAAAAATAGTCAAACTCGGTTTTTGGGACAACTACTAGGAAATGGCTGTTTATTAATTTCATTTCTGTTCTGGTCGAACTTAATTAAATCTATTTAGGTATCATCAGCAGATTACGCTCGCTCGCCTGATTCCTGATTCATTCCTGATTCATAAACCACGTTTTACCAAAAAACCAATCCCACTTTCTTTACTCTCTTTTCCACAAAAAAACGCCGATACATTCTCATCATGAAAGTTGCCACAATACTTCCGCCTAAAATCTGTACATGTTTTTGTGTCCCACAGGTTCCCATGAAAACAGGTGTTTACAAAAACTGCTCCTTTTGACTATCAACTCGTTTTTATTGAGTGGAGTTGAGAAAAAAACCTTCGTATCCTGGCCTGTTTCCGGGTCGCGGGATATGGTCACAAAAAAACGTTTATTTTATTATGAAAGAGATTGATGGGTCAATGTTTGGAGTTCACCTTACTGCGTGAGAAATTGTTGGTAAAACTTCGATAGTTTTTTTGAATGGTTAAAAATTGGTCTACTTTTTTGGGTGTTGCTTCTACCGAGTAAGGTCACTTTTTACTCATAGCTGATGTCACACAAAGGGAAAAGGATAATTTAAGAACATTTTCGTAAGAAAAAGTAATACTATATTACCAGAAACTTTTATCGGAGCACTATACTACAATTATACAAGGTATTACAGAATTATGTTGAATGTTGAAAATCAGCGTCAGGCACTAGTTGTCTGGCATTTTTGCTGAACTGGGCCTATTTGGCGCAGCCGTGGGGCAAACAATTTTGTACCAAATAGTTTTAAGTTATTTTTAAAATCATCGTTATTTTTTCTCTTTTATTTTGCCCTGTTTCTGTACCAATAAATATTATTTCTTTTATTCTCTTTCTTTTAATTATATTATAACTATAGCTAGCTTTTAAGAAACTTATACGACGGCCTTTCGTTGACTTCGTGAGAGATCACGAGACATGGAAAACCCATCAACTTGATCTGAATTTAACACCATCATTGCATAGCTACTTTGTATACAATTTGCAATAAACCACAGATTTACATACCCAGTTTGAGGACAATAGGCAGTTTGCAAGAAAATTTTGCATAGTTTTTTTTATAATGGTCAATGTCACCATATAGTTTTATGCATACAATACCGATACATATAGTGCATTTTCAATTCCATCACACAATGTCCTTCCTTATAAACATATTCCCACGGATGGGGACAGGTGTGCTACGGGACTCGTATTCCAACTTGCTGACTTTAAAATGAACTTTATCGTAGTTCGTTATGGTTGTTTTCGCTGTGAGCGGCAGTGACCACTATCTTTACTAGCCCCTAGCTATTTAAATATGCGATATAGTTAACTGTGACGTGTTTAAAGAGTTAAATAAAGGTGTTTATTATCAATTTTGATAGGGGTTGTTATAAATACAAATATCGAAAGTAGGTACTACCAAAGTGTAGTGGCGTCTTACAATAAGGGCCAGTTTCGCCAGACTCTGTTAGTTAGTTTAATGCCCTGTTACATGTGTAAACCGACTGTTAAGGTTAGCGAGTGTTCCACCACGTGCTAACGGTACTTTAATTTCATTGATCGTCTGTTAAATTTAATGACTGCTCCATGGGTCCGTTACATTGGTGACAGACGATTAGTACTGTCAAGATAACAAGTTTGTTTTTTTATTTTAAAACTATATGGAGGTTTTTACTGATGGCCAGTACGCAGTAGCTAAAGGATCACGGCGACCTCACCTTCCGCCTGACGCAGGTTCTAACTGGATACTGTTGTTTCGGAAGTTTGTGTAAGAGTGGTGGTGGCAACCGAGTATTTGATGCATGGACACTCGGGTATCACCACTGCGTGAACAAGGTGGAGGCGAAAGGTAGTAATTATTCAGGCATGTAATGGAGCGGCGGGTAATGGAAAGCAGTCACTTCTTTCTGAGAAGTAAAGTTAGTGAAGGAGGAAGTGGAATGGGTGAGGGAGAGACAATCATCCAGGTCACACCGTCTCCACGTCACGTCGGAGATCGCGGGTAATTTCTAGCTACCGTAGGCGCGGGTTTGTGGGCGTTTTGTAATGGGTTACCCGTACGATCAAAGGCTGCCCTGGTCAATGGCACTTGCGCTTCATGGTCACGCGCGCTTCTAAGAGCTGGCAGAAAACTCACGGAGTACCTACAGAACCAAATGCCTGCTACGATCGCGGGACTATCTAAACTGGATATCGCGGCCATGGAACGCAAAGGAAATCCGACAGAACAGCGTGATTTTTAGTCAGTACGAGTCTGATATTCCCTTCTGCTCTACCCAGGAAGTAACTAAATATTATTATAACACGAAAACGATCACTCCAGACTTATTTAAAATATAAACTCCTTATACAACGAAATAAACAACCTCAAACTTATTTTAATTTTTTCTTTTAATTAGCTGTATTATTGACATATTATCCAGCGAAACGGAAAAGTAGTTCAGTCGTCTATTGCATCGTTGAGTTTTTCATCTTTTTGTTTTAGTTGATTTATAATGTGAATGAATGGTTTTGTGTGTCATTCAAATAATGATGGATCTAGCAATGGTCTGTTAAATTGTCACCATGGGACACATAACATTATAACAGCGCTGTTAATTTTAAAAGCACATTAGCTAATGTCTGGTTGCAAAGATTTTGGTGAAATTGGGTCTAAAGCTTACTTTTTTCTAATCTTTTTACTCATTCTCTTGTCCTGTCTTGATACGTTATTTCTGTCTTCACTAACGCTAGATGACATATTCCGGTTAGCGCAGTGGCTGAGCGATTGGACTGCTGCGCTGCATATCGCGGGTTCGATTCACGCACGGAGCAAATATTTGTATGATTTACAAGTAGTTATTTCGGGTCTGGGCTTGTGTATGTGAGTTTATGTTTGTAAACGCACCCACGACACAGGAGAATTCCTAGTGTGGGGCAACGTTTAAAAAAAATTAAAGAACGCGTATATAAAAAAGGTCATAACATTTAGGTGTAGCCTTAGTATTTGCTAAAAAAGTCCATATTATTATACAATTTAACGAATTGCTGAATTCTAAGCAGTTCCATCAACGCTGCGAAACCTATTAAAAGTCGTAAAGTAGCCATACTTTTTTACAGGTAGATTCTAATCACACTTCTAACAGCGCGTGTCCAAATATAAACAAAAACATAAATCGTTCAATATCTTAAGTGGCCTTCACACCGATGTTTCCAAAATTAATTACCAAGATAGATATCTCGGTCAGGATCACAAAAAATCGTAGACAGAGTTATGTTCTCGCCATCACTGACCCTTTTGCAAAAAATCCTCCTTGTGGGAAGTTTTCGCGAACGTATTTCTCAGTTGAGGACCCTTAAATCTTTTGTTGCATCGCACCTTGACAGCCAGGCTTTTGTTAACACCACAAAAGGAAAGATTACCGGTTCCTTTGTAAGCGGATACTCCGATTGATTGTGGGAGTCATTTTTAATGTATTTAGTTGTTGTTTTGCTCTTATTTTGTTGGGTCTAAGCCGTAAGCTTGATCAGGAAGATTTTTGTTCCCACACGACCTTCTGGGGTTAGTAACTAGGGTTTGCATAGTGCATCTGTCTGTGCGGTGCAGTTTCTCGAAAACGAAATGCGTGGTTGTTTTATTTAAATAATGCTTGTTTTAAAAATGTTTTAAAATGATTTGTCATCGACACGCTTTTTTTTTCAGCGTGATAAAATCATCAAATGAGTCCTCCCACCCAGAGCAGGGCGGGAGGGACTGTCAGACTTGTACTGACTAAAATCCACGGTGTCCTTCAATAGCCCTTTACGTACCGGGGTCACGGTAATTCGTTAGTCCCGCGACCTCGGCAGGCTTTGGCCCTCTACAGGCCCCGTCACTATGCTGACACTCCTTGAGGCGCGCGTGGAACACAACGCGCCGTCGACCCGGGCATGGTCCATGGTCGGACAGCGAGTCGCCCATTACTCGCCGCCCACATGCCAGCGCCTACGGTGGCCGGAGATCGTCTTGCGACGTCCTACGCCGTGGGCGTCTATCACTGCGGCTGGGTTGGAGGGAGGTCGCTGTTCTCTCCCTCACGCGGCCCGCCTCCTCCTTCGCGAGCATGACAGCTTCGGGAGGCGACCGCTTCCCATTCCGTCTCGCCCCGCAGCATGGCCTCGACAAAATGTTGTGTTGCTTTGTAGGTCCAGTTGTAGTGATAGATCGACGGCCGAGCTGATTTCTATTACTTTTAACCAAATATTTTGTACAGTGCACGTATTTATACCCACACTGCATAAAAGCTCAGAAATAATCGGAATGTTTCTGAACTTTTACTTTTTTTAATCATTTTTAATTTTGTAACGAGTTTTATTGCACGTTTTAAATATTAATCCAGAATGGAAGGTGCCTTCAGAAATAAAACATTATATTGGAAGATCTTGTTTATTGCTATATAGAACGATAAGTGATTAAAATTGATACAATTAAACAAAAATAATAATAATGTCCAAAAGTTGTGATCACACTAAATAATACCTAACTAATTAACGTGGTCAAGAAAACAGCTAGAAAGTGCAAAAAAAAGGTACTTTTTATTCACAACCACAGATAATATTGCAAGCTCAGACGAAAGCAAGAAAACTGGCAACACTGAAAATTAAAACTAATTGCAATGAAAATTAAGGCACATTTGATACGATCACAACTAATGATACCCCATAAATAAAATCAATAATGCTAAATTCTAAACACATTTCGCACGATGAACGCACTTCCACAAACTTAACTAAAAATAAATGCACTGACATCCGACTATTCTCGTAAGACTCGGAAACTCGGAAACCGTATCAGTAAATACAGATCTACTAAAAATAAATGCATTGTAAATGCGAAATTAGTTAAATTAATTGTAAGTAAGGGAACATTTTAATATTCTCAAAAATACTATAATTGGTAATTTTTTTGTTTAAAATAACGACCTTTTATTAATAAAAAAACATGATCAGTGTAAAGAACCTAGCGCAATACGCGGCCAGACTACGACTTGTGGCTAGGTTGTGTGTTTTGGCCGCAGGACCTTCGACCAAGAAGAAAATTTAGTCGCAGTATCTGGCGACTGCCCTGTTTGTTCAGTATTGCGACCGGTCGTGCGACAAGTTGACTGTGGACACATAATGTGCGAAATCCTTTACTCTAGGCTACAGCTTTTGAATGCAATGATAAAAGGTAATGAACATAAAGATTACAATAAAAATTCTGATGATATTATTGTTTTATCAATAAAAGGTCCATATAAGTAAGATCTAATTAAAAATTTAAACTATACCTTAAAAAAATAATGCAAAGACAAAATAAAATTTAATTTTTGGTAAATATGTTTAGTTAATTTCAAAATGTCATATTACTTTAAAACTTATACCAAAATTAGAGAATACCGAATAGTCTTAGGTTGTAATAAATGCTAAAAATCTAATATCTAATTCACTGGCACTGCTCTATCACAGAATTGGTTTGTTTCATGCTTCGCTTCACAAATTCTAATTTGAATAGGAATCTGTTTACAATAAAATTAAAACTAGTTGTGAAAAATAGGTGAGAACTTGGCTAGGACACTGCCATGCTTCTTTATAAACATCTTACATGTTTTATCTACGTTTTATGAGATAAAAAGTTATAACGATCATTTAAAATCCAATAATTATTTAATATTCATAGATAACTAGTATTCTCAGTAAAATACTGATCTACTATAAAATTAGGAGTAATATTATATCACTCGATTTCTGTTTAAGGCAATCAACTAATCACCTTAACATTAATGAAATAAGGCACAAAATACAGACACAAGTTTCAATTGCACAATGAATTAATGAGTTAGTTTCATAAAACTATCATGCAAGTTATGAAAACGAAGTAAATTAATAATTGATTATGTAAATAAATGCAGTATACAATTAATTATTTGACAAACGAGTCGTTCGTATAGAAGTAAGTGAAACACAAAAGATAATACAATATTAAACCCGCAAATACACGCCTGTAACTTGCTTAAGAGTATGCAAGTTGCATGCATCTTTATCTATGAGTAAGATCTGTCAAAGTTGTAGATGGCGTGACTATAGCTCGTCCCATTATGCCCAAAAAGGTCCAGTTATTTTTTAATATAAATTAATTCAGCCAAAGTAGATGCTTAGAATAAGCCATAGCCAAGTTTATTTTTTATTTAGTTAACAAATTAAGTTTTCAAGCAATTTTATGAAACACCGTATCAGCCTTATATCGAGTTAAGTCTAATATTTGAAACATTAATAATGTTAATTGGATTCAATTCTTCATTATCAACAGTTATAAAACCATTCATAAATAAAATGAAAACATTTAAGGCCGTACAGACAGACAATATCCGCTAGATAAATTCATGAATTTAAATTAAGAATTCGTTTAATTTTGTCCGTCAGATAACCAATTGGAACATGTCCTGCTGCCGTGAAACAGACCGCAAAAGTACAAAACTTTAAAATTAAGTCTTCAGGCATAACAAATTGCTCCCATAAGACTTACAACGCTTTCAACCAGGAATTCACGTTAAAACTTTGGCAAATATCTGTAGATCACACACAATTCTTAGTTTTAAAGTATAACTAGATTTAAGAATAGATAAGTAATCTGTCAATTTCGTCAATATGCCTTTATAAAATACAAGGGAGTCGATTCTTTCGTGTAATGCGTAATTATTATGTAAATAAAACCTACAGATATTTCCACAACCTATATTTGGCAACAGAAGTTAGAGAACACATCGTAACAAAAAACTTACTCAATTTATTCATTCATTTTTGTGACAATCATCAATTAAATAGCCGTTAAAGAACACAAGAAGGCGTCTTTTCGCTTTTATTACTATGAACACAAGGTTTCAATTACAATGACAATCGTGTCAATTTATTATAAAAACTGTCTGGTTGCTTATGACGCAGAATTCTAGAAAGATAGCGTCACGTGAGACAATGCTCTACAAAGTCGATCTCTCTATTAACTCAACGTGTCATAATTACCAGAAGGCCTACCATGACATTTTAAAGCGACAGTAGTTCCAGTGTGGGAAAGAGACAGAGCTATACAAGTCGTCTAGCGCCATCTCGTTCCCACAGTGGAACTACTCTCTCTTTTAGACGGTAGGCCACCTTGACGATACTTCGGATCAAAATTACAGTTTAATAGTACGCTATAATAAACATGTACACTTGTACAGGTATCGGGAATACATATAGCACATCGATATTTAGAAAGAGATAATCGTCAGACACCATCTATGTGACGTGTCAGGTTCGTCGTACGTTGTGATTGATTAATGCTACGTGCGACAGAGATAACGCTCTAACGAGCCGATGATCTCTTTTAAAATGTCAAATCGCATTATTTACCGCCGGTACCTGTATTTAGATAAACCTATCACTTCCGCCACCTAGACTGGCAACTGACAAATGAAAAGATTTTGTAGTTTTTAATGGATTCTCAACTTTATTCTTTAGAGCATAAATCTGCTACGAACTAATAAGATTACGGACACGAATGAACGAAATGCAATTTTTGATAGATTTTTTTAGCTTTATCCTCTAGGGCAGAAAGTTGAAAATCTAATAAACATGTTTAGGCACTTAATAATTTCGCTAGCTAATCCAAGGTAACCCCACAAAATTTCGTATTAAAATTGTGTCCACCAACATTTTTTGACAAGGAGATTCAACATAGCTACGACACCAAAACACTGTTCACATGGGCACGTCAGCAACATAC
This sequence comes from Agrotis puta, assembly GCA_943136025.2. Taxonomy (NCBI): domain Eukaryota; kingdom Metazoa; phylum Arthropoda; class Insecta; order Lepidoptera; family Noctuidae; genus Agrotis; species Agrotis puta. The sequence continues at coordinate 14,196,445 of OW964178.2, forward strand.
TCGATCCTGAGCAGCAGGTCCATGATGTCCTGCGCGTCCATCCAGCGCCACGGCAGCGGCTCGCGACACGAGGCCTGCCGCCGCGACACTCCCGACACCCCGTACAGGACGGACACCGCGCAGATGAAGCACACCACGGCGAATATTTGGAACAGGCATTTTAGAGGCTCCCTGGAATCATACACTGTGGAATTATAGGGCGGCTGTCAGGTATTGTGGGAGGGAGGAATAGGTAGGAGGTAAGTTTATGGTAATGGAAATAAAATGCTTATATTTTAGTAGCAAAAATGAAACAGTTTCTGGTTAGCGATAACTGCGTAAGAGTATCCAAACTTACACGGTATAAGGCAATGGGCGCTTTTATTACAAATGGAAGCTTACTCATGACGCGAGGCGACTCGTGCGATATTGAGTCGATTGCCGATTCAAGTCGCACGTATTTGCTAATGGAGCGATGCGATGCAATTCAACCGTAAAGAAACGACAATCCACCTTACTGCTACGACTTAAAGGCAAACAAAATACAAAAGATGTTGCCAGTGACGAGTAGTTGGGCAATCAAATTTCGAACAGAGAATCATGTGTACTGTCATTACAATTCGATATCGAGCAGATTTGTGAGCAATATCGTCAATACATGCAATCCCATTAGCAAACACTAGCGATTGTCCATACATTTTGTTCGCCCGGACGTTTGTGCGATATCTGACCGATATCGTCAATCGATGCAATCTGTATGGCGTCGCGTCATAAGTAAACTCCCTAAGACGATAACGGGAATGACACAACACTGGCATATCGTCCGCTCTCGCTCATTTTCCCAAGAAATGTACGAAACTACTCATCCCATCTATATCATATCGTTACCATGATCTCATAATTTGAAAGCGCCCAATAGAGGACACCTTTTATTTTTAGTCAGTTGAGTTATGGCGCCTCCGCCTCCCACTGGCGGAGAAATACCATGAGGAATATCAAACGAAAAAAAAGAGGGAAATTATTAAGCGAGCCTTCATCAAACTCACAATATCGGGGTGTAAGCCATAGTGGGATTTGTTTTTGTGATCAATGGTGATGTCAATGTCAATCATAATCATAACATTGTCAATCTCTGATCTGATATAATCTAAGTATGATGTTATCTTCTGGACCAGTCGTAGGGATATTCTCTTAGGATGAAATTAATATGAATAATTTGAGTACTTACCAGAAGAATTTCCTGAGACTACGATGCGGCACGACGGCGTTTCTCTTCTCGCAGTCGACGCAAGGCACGTCCACTTGCGTCGACACATTCATCGTGTCTGAAATAAAACGCACATTTCATATTTCTGTCACTCCAAGAAGTAAAACTAGTGTACTACTAACTAATTAACTACTATTTTAAGTTTAGAGTATATCTAAATTACCTGGAAAAACAACATTAGTGATGTTACTAGACTACACAATAATTTCTACCTTTTTTTCTATAACAAATTTTACTTACAGTTCTACTTAAACTACTTATTGTATCTTAACAAATCCTTACCTATGCGACTAGACACAAAATAGCACAACGATTGCAAAATGATAATGACGTAATTAAACATTTAAACTAAACGAAAACCGCCACCAGATGACGCCACAGGTTAACAACACACGCTAAACCACAGATTACATACTATACAAAGGTACTGGATATTTATAAAAAAAAGCTGCTCAACCAAAAGTGATTAATAATACCATATGAATAAAAACATTAATTTTATATACGTAAAGTTCATTTTCGGATGTAATAAATATAATTAGAAGTTAAAAGTTCTTGGCACTAAATACATTTCGTTAAGATCGTTAATATGCGATATGCACCAGGAAGCGTTAAGTATTTGTGCGTACATTCATAAAAACATATTACGTTGAAATTAATACTTCTTATTTTTTCCGAATTCTTTGTTTTTGAATTTATCATAATAGGCTATTTTACTCAAAAAAACATATGAGTGCTAAATATAGATTATCAAAAAATAATTGAACCGTATTTTATCTTTTGTCACCAACAACATTGATGAAGATAAAACGCTTCTAAAAATCTCAAAACGTCACTCGGTAGGTATAATTTTACAGGCGTTATGACGTCACAAGCCCCCACTCTCGAATTGCCAAGTGTTTTATCTTTGTAAATATTAATTGATTAAAAAAAAAAAACAAAAACGTGTTCATTATTTTTCAAGACTAACTGACGGCCTTAAGAGATTTTCAAATTATTTATGTAGTTAACTACCCTATTGAGAAAGCACAGTAGGCTTTGTACTGTAAGTAATCTGTGTTAAAAAAATACCGGATCAAATTTAAAGCATACCCCACTGGGTTTGTGTGCAAGCAGCACAGTCTGGCGACAAGCTATCAATACGATTTGCTTGTTTAGCACAAGCCACTTCTAGTATTCCAATCTTAGCTTCCAAGCTTCTTATAACAGTTTGTAACACTCCATTCCTCTCATTACCGTCGGCGACAAACTTCTCAAGCAAGTTCAAATTACCTTCATAACTTTCTATTGTGACTTGCATCTCTGTCACTTTATGATGTGAATTAAAGACATCTCTTTCTAACTGCTCTGTATATCTATTTGTTGTCTCACATTCCAGACATTTAGAATGAACATTGTTATTGTTTATGGACTTCAATTCTTCTGTCTGAGTGTGTGAGGTACTTGTTGCTTTAAATTCAACTTTGTCTATACAATCACTAGGTTTATATTCTTCTGTCTGCGTTCCTACAGTAGTGTAGGAGTAATCAAGGTGTTTGTCATAGGTGATAGAAGTATTGTTATGTCGGGACACGTTACAGAAACTGTAACGTATTTCGTCAAATAGTGACATGTTCGTTCCTCTCCCCTGGTCTACGTCTTTCAAAGCGTTTAAAAAAGATTCTTCTTCTAGGATACGGTTTTCTATGAAAATGTGGGAATAAAGGCACAATGAGTATGTTACACGTACAGTTCGACATGAATCTCAGTGAATGCGGATAGAAAACTACATGAAATTGATTAGATCAAATTGATATCGCCTTTTACAAGCAGCGGTATCCATGTTCATAGAGATCCATGTTAGACTGCTAATGAGAAAGTAGTTAGCGAAAAGCTGATTAGAATAGAATTAAACATGTAAATTAAAAATTTAAGCAATTAAAAAAAAATCCGACTGGTTTCAGAGACTGTTGCTAATGGAAGACAACATAATCTTCTCATAAAACGAAGGAGTTGATACTGACTGCTTCAAGCAGTCCGTGAGGGGCCAGCCTAAAACGGAGCTAGATAAAACTGGAACTCCTGCGCAAGGACGGAATTTAAACAGATGGACTATCAAAAAATTCTTTTTGTTTTTTACTAACCTGAAGAAAATCTGGTGTCTGCGTTGAGGCTGTCGAGTGCTGTGAGCATCTGTTCCTCGGTGTAGCTGATGTCAATGCTACGGTCCATACGGAGCTGGGTCTGGTTCGACTTGTTAAGCACGTCTTTTAGTTCCATCTCTAGGAGTACCTGGGGAATATATATATTATGAGAGGCCTGGAAGTTACACTTAGGTACCTTTTCCAATTTCAATACCTTAATAAAGCCCTTTACCAGAAAATTATACTCGTACAACTGTTGCAAGTGTTTGTTAGGAAAAAATACAAGAAAAGTGACCGTCGATCTCGTGATTTGCTTTCATTCAGAAATGTTAGTTTATTCGAACAAAAGATTGGCGACACGGTTAGCGCAGTGGCTGAGTATTTGTCTTTTGCGATTAATGTTACGGGTTCTATTACCGCAAACAATGCAACAAATATTTGTATTTTGTTTGAGTTACAGGTATGTAGTTGTTCCGGGTCTGTCCGTTAGTGTATGTCAATTTAAAGGTTCGTAAACGCACCGACAATATAGGAGTAACATTTAAGGGCAGAACAACGTTCCTATGTTAAAAAAAGTATCTGAACTAAATATCTCGGTACCTTCTCCTTAATCATCTGCTGCACAAACTCTTCCTGATCCTGCAGCCTCGAGGACAGGTCAGCATGTTCAGTGCGGAGAGCTTCATTCTGTTCCAGTAGAGCCGACTGCCTCGCTGCGTACATCTCGTTGATGCGGTGGCATTCCGCCTTCGACTTGGTCAGTAGCTCTTGGAGGACCAGTTTCTGAAAAGAAAATGTCATACCATATTAAAAATATAAGCTGAATCAGCGATGGAGTGGAATTCTCTGCCAGGGTCTTTGTTTGGTAGCGGGACTGTACGAATCACGGTGACCCCGGAACGTAAAGGGCAGTGACAGTCCCTCCCGCTCTGCCCTGGGTGGGAGGACTCATGTGATGATTTTAGCACGTAAAAAAAGAAAAAAAGGGTCTTTGTTTACGATAGCTTCAACCTTAACGTCCATTAGTTAAGAGTGAATAAGTCACTTCTAGGCAAGCTAGCGACTACAATCATCATTGCTTACCATACGGCAAGATAGTGGTCAAAGGTGAACCTATTGTTAAATAAAAAAATGACACTATTTGTAGTGATGATCAGAAGGTCGAAAGCATCACTCAAAATCAAAAAATCTTATTTCACTTGGGCATCAATGGGCACTTATAAAACGTCGAAAATAAAAATGGCACGGTTCAGGTTGGTTGTTTCCCTTACCAGTCTTTCCAAGAAAATATCTCATTCATCAGCCAGTTACTGGTTTGTTGAGTAAAATATTACTATTCAATTACACCCAATTGCACTAGAAGCTCACAATATATTTTGGAAAAGGCTAGGCAGATTACAACAAAAATAACTATTGATGCATAAAAGCTGTACATACTCCATGAAATAAATAAATAGAAGTTTCGAAGGTAAAGTTTTCAAGTGTTGCAAAGGCTAAAAAATAGAAAACAATCAGGATATATGAGAACACAGTTTAGATTTTCATTGGGATCTTGATCTAGATGATGATGACTCGAATGCAATTTCTAGAACTTATTAATTAATAAATCAAGTCTGTTTTTATTACTTCCTCACCTCGTTCTCTAGTGTGGAGACCTGTTCGACCATGACCTTGGAGCGTCGCTTGAGAGCGTCGAGCTCGCGCCGCGTTTCGTCCAGCGCTCTGTCGCTGCCACACAGTCGCTCGCACGCCTCCTCATAGTCGCGACGAACGTGTGTCAAGGTCATATTTTCTTCGCGTAACCTGGTTGGACAGACAACTTTAGTCCTCCTGATCGGTTTTCGGGCACAACAGTTAATCGCACTGGAGATTAACCATAGACGAGATATTCTAGTGCACAAATGTGTGCGCAGGCACAGTTACAGTTGTCAATTATTTTTGTTCGATGGGACGGCAAACTGACAACTGAGTGCGATCATGCTTTGCGTGTAGTACCAACATCTTTACGTGTTTTCCTAGGCACAGGGTCACCAACTTCTAAACTACAACTCACAAACATTTTTGCACGGCCCGGGTACCGAACTAAGTCACACTTGCAACCATGAGACCAACGGATATTATCTTTATGCCAGTTTGTTGCGATGTCGTCGTCGAAACAGTCCCTTGAGATACCAAACTGTAGTTTCGACGATGATGCATTAATTATACCGCCAACTAAAGTACACTCACATGTTAAGATGAGCTCTAAGCGTGTCCCGCTCAGCAGTCAGCGCCGCTAGCGCCTCCTCGTGCTGGCGGTCCGTGAAGTCGAGCTGCGAGCGCAGCTGATGCGCTAGGTGCGCCTTCTCACGGAGTTCACACTGCAGGTCTTCTACTAGCTGGGACCCTGGACAAATTTAAAGAAGCTTTTGGTATCGCATTCATGAGAAACAAGGAGTGGATCTAAACGGCGTTTACGGCGAACTGGCAATCGCGGGGCTGGCTTTGAAAGCCACCATAGTATTGGGACAAAAAGGGTAACTGAACGAACTGGTTGGTTTTTAGCCAGTCAAGTCGCTTACGCTCAACACAGGGCGGGACACATTTGATATTTTTCCAAACAAAATGTTGAGAGAACTGTGTTCTATTACTGACATAGAAGAAAAACAAATCGCACCACGTTTAATATCCTGTATAGTATTAGACACCATCAAACAATAATTCCAGGACACAACTATTTTAAAAAGAGCCTGAGCTTTTTAGCCCAGAATACCTGATGGAAGAAGTATTGCCTCTCAAAAAGAAAAATATAAACAACTAGCGGGCTTCCCTGGTTACGCACAGATTCAAATCTATCTGGTGGATTTCTCGAAAGAATTATCTAAGGGCGATTGTGCACTACAAGGAATTTTACTGTCCGGCAGTCCGATTTTTTACGGTCCGATATGGCACGCCATATAATGTATATACTAGTTTGTGCACTATACGTAATTTTACCGTCCGACATTTTACTTTTCCCCATTCCTGAACGGTCATCGATAATCGGGATTCTACTGTAATTTCGCGTGGGTGACGTGTAGTTTCAAAGACAGAGCTACCCTAAACTGAGGCGTATCATCCGAGTATAGACGGACAAGTGCACAAGCCAATCATCCGTTTTTTTCATGCCACTTCGGACCGTAAAAAATCGGATGTTCGGACAGTAAAATTCCTTGTAGTGCACAATCGCCCTAATTCGGTACAGTCGTTCGAAAGTTATGCGCGTATAGCGTATAGACAGACTTAAGGACTTTTTTTTATACTACGTAAAGATAACAATTATGCATCAACTCACTTATAATTGTCATTAAATACAAGTTTCCTCATTACCTTCCCTTGAAAGAAAGCCAGTTACGTATAATCTAATTAGCACCACTTAATGAGTAGCAAGAATAAGTGGATAAGTGTTAAATTACGTACTTAAGTTAATAATAGATACTCACCGAATTAGTATGTTAAAGAGGTATTAATTGCTATTTGAAGATTTTTTAATGGATGACTAATTATATACCACTCCTGATGCGAGTGTTTTTGAACACTTGATTATCTATATAACTAATAATTTGAAACAAGCATTTTATGTACAGTAAGCTGCACAGAAAAGGACCCAAAAGGGGTTTCATGAAGTGGTTCCTTTTCTCTGCAGATGATTGTACAATCGTCCAAAATAAAATCTAGCTATGCTGTATTCAGTATCAATCTAACAATTAATACTGCCTACAGCGTTTTATCTTTCACTTACATTGTCTTTTGTTTAGCTTAGTAGAAAGGTGATTGGTTCTTCCGCGCACGTGATTTTTTCGAGCAGTAAATATGGTGTTTGATGGTACAAATATAAGATTTTACGAAGCTCGGAAACGGCCTTATACAGATTTGGATAAAACTTTATATTTTGCTACTTATTTAGTTCTCTTTCTTGTAAACTTTATTTTACACAACTAAAAAACGAGAGACGTTCGTCCGCCCATATTACTAAAACTGTAATACACATACAGTCAGCGACAAAAGTCCTTACGTTGTGAGCTCATTCTACTACTTATGTAGTAGTAACATATAATGTAAACAGACGTGATAGTATGCAAGTACAGACGAATCACAATTGAACATGTGCCTTCTACTTCTGTAAGAAAATTGAAAATCGACTAAAGAAATTACACATTGACAAATAAGGATAGGTTGATAGGCTTTTTTTCTTAATGGTAAAATTATCGAATGAGTCCTCCCGCTCTTGGTGAAGCAGAACGGACTGTCAGACTCGCACTGACTAATCTCATTGTATTCCTTCATTTTCTCTTAACATTCGAGGGTTACGATAGCTTGCTTAGTCAGTCCCGCAATTCAGGTTAATGTGTTGGCGTCTGTACTAGAAACAACTGATCTACCTAACTGTCGTCAACTTAGTTATTCATTGGATTATGCCAAGAATATTTTATTAAGGTTTTTTTTTATATCAACATTCTTATAGCAAAATCTTTCAATTGATATTCCATACAGCAATCGTTTAAGTATTCCACACGGCATACGGAGGTCTAGTGGGTTACATAGGTTTTTTCTAAAAAGTTTTTAGTATTTATGGTAACAAGAGGTCACAGCATAGCACATAGATTCTATTAAAAAATACTAGATAGGTGCATCAGGTTTCACATTATATTTAAAAAAATTGTAAATTAATAATAATCATATTCTTACCATCAGTAGAGATGCCAGAGTCTGAGTCTTGTGGCGCTCCACTCTTCAGATTAAAACTGTAACAAAAGATAATTATTGACTCCAGTCAAAGCATTTGCAGCATGTCATCAATTGACTTATTCTTTGGTAATTTACTTTTGGCTGCTAAAGATTGACAGACAGACAGACAGCATCAGGATATGGTTACCTGTCTTGGAAAGTGTAAGAGCTTCCAAAGGGAAGTAGCCACATCATGATGCTGTATGTACTGCTAAAAATACATTGTTTCTTACATAGAGGGTGTATGTCAGCTTTTCGAACCATAATTTTCATTCATAATAAGCGCATCCACGACACAGGAAAAATTCCTAGTGTGGTGCAACTTTTTTTTAAATTGTAAAAAACAAAAATTGTTATCAATGTTGTCAGTAAAATGAAAAATCCCACCAAAAACATTAAAATAATGTAAAAAAATGCCAAGTCTCTCGATGCAGTCTTTCCATCGTAAAAAGTTTTGAGATCTCATAGAAGCCAAGTCCTATTCAAATTATTTTGTAGTTATAAATCAACATTTAGTAATTGTATCAATAGTTTTCTTTATATTATAATTATAGTGACTTGGCAATGAGCACCAATTAAAAGCTGCTTGCTGCCTGGAATTATGTGCAAATGTTACTGACGAGACCTGTGATCAGATCACTACCGACTACATGCTCCAATGCAATAATAAAAAATAAGTACCTTACGGGCCATCGCTTTATGAAAGTAAATGAACCGAGAGTACACTAACACTAGTGTTTGCGTACACACTTGTGCAATTGTGCATTATAATTTATGTCCTGCGCAGTTTACTAGTCTTGGATGAGACTGACTGCCGTTGCCGAAATTCGGTTGGGACGACACGGATAAACCAAAAGAAAATTAATTTTGTGATATTAATGTTTACGCATGCGGTGTGTGACTTTCAACTCCAAATATGCCGTTTTGTTTCTTCTTGTGCTCATTGCCAAGTCACTATAATTATAATATAAAGAAAACTATTGATACAATTACTAAATGTTGATTTATAACTACAAAATAATTTGAATAGGACTTGGCTTCTATGAGATCTCAAAACTTTTTACGATGGAAAGACTGCATCGAGAGACTTGGCATTTTTTTACATTATTTTAATGTTTTTGGTGGGATCTCATTTATTTTTTGTAAGTGTATTTCTTTCTTTTTTTTTTAGGTGACCTCATAATTTCTTGGACTTCAGCTACTGCTTTGCTTAGAACCCATTCTCTATCTCTTTTGTTTCTTTTCAACGAGCTAAATAAACATAAATCTACTAACTTACAAAATAAATATAACTAAACTAAATAACACGTAAACAACTAGATATTGTAACTACCTATGTCTATGTTATATTAATAAACTATTCGCCTAAATAACTGTTTCAGTAACAATAATAAATCTACTATCTAATCCGGCTAACTTAAGTTCTCCGAATATAGCTACAATATTTTTTTAGTTTCGAAATGGTTTTTCATAGGTAGGTGGCGCTATCAAATGAAAATTATCGAATTATTTTAAAGTACTACTTATACTGCGCTCGGTAACGAAACCATAGCGCGATTCAGACAGGTACAACGCCATCTATCGAGCGCGCATACAATCGAAATTTATCGCAATACAATGGAGTTTTAGCTTTATTAATTTAATGAATTATGAACTTTATGTATCAATTAATTATAGTCTATGTATTACATTTTTATTATTCTTTTCTATTCCATGTATTTATTCATCCAATTGAATACTTAAACAACGAACAAAGTTAACAATGCAGTCAAAATCCATACATAATGTTCTTGCCAAACCGCAAATATAAAATTGTTTTCTATGGTATATTATTTTTTAATGTTTTTATAATTTTTCCTTTATATGTGGCTAATGACCTATCTTGGTGCAAAATTTGAAGTTTCTAAGTCTGCTAGAAGTACCTTAGATTTTTGATGATCGGTCAGTGAGTCAGTGAGTCAGTGAGTGAGTGACAAAATGGTGTAACTTTGATCGACCGTAACTCCTAAACTATTAATTCAATTGGCATGTAATTTCGAACTTAAGCTTGTTCTAATGCCTACTATTATTCACCGAAAACCTAAACTCCTAGCTTTGTCCACGTCGAAGATATAGGGGGGGCGAAACAGCCGCGAATCGCATCGAGAAAAGATGGTACGGCCGTGCCCGTTTTGCTCGAGATTTGGCTGGGGCACTGCCGTGCCCCCAGATCATATGAATACTGAACCTCAGTTACTTAACATTGAACAAATAGATTTGCCTACTAGAGTGTTTTTTTTATTTTATATCAAAAGAAAGCTTTTTTTTTTTTTTTTTTTATCGTGGTAAAATCATCAAATGAGTCCTCCCACCCAGGGCAGGGCGGCAGGGACTGTCAGACTTGTACTGACTAAAATCCACGGTGTCCTTCACGAGCCCTTTACGTACCGGGGTTACGGTGATGGGTAAGTCCCGCGACCCCGGCAGGCTCTGGCCCTCTACAGGCCCCGTCAATTTGCTGACACTCTTTGAGGCGCGCGTGGAACACAACGCGCCGTCGACCCGGGCATGGTCCATGGTCGGACAGCAAGTCGCCCATTACTCGCTGCCCGCATGCCCGCGCCTACGGTGGCCGGAGATCGTCCTGTGACGTCCGACGCCGTGGGCGTCTACCACTGCGGCTGGGATGGAGGGAGGACGCTGTCCTCTCCCTCAGGCGGCCCGCCTCCTCCTTCACGAGCATGACTGCTTCGCAGAAGGAGGCGACCGCTTCCCACTCCGTCTCGCCCCGCAGCATGGCCTCGACCAATGCCGGGCGCGAGAGGTCTCCGCCTATCGCCGTCGTGAGGACACGGCGGTGCTCTGCCCAAGCGGGGCAGTCCTGCACCGTATGCTCCACCGTGTCCTCCGGACGACCCTCGCAGTGGTGACACCCAGGCGTTTCTTCCCTCCCTATCAGACACAGGAACCTCCCGAAACTTCCGTGTCCGGTGAGGACCTGCGTCATGCGGAAGGTAAGGACGCCGTGACGCCTATCCAGCCACTCCTCAAAGAGGGGTCTTACCGCCGCGATTGCGGCGTGCCCGGGTCAAAAGAAAGCTGCAAGAAAATAAAACAATATCTCTGACACATTTCTTTTCATTACGTTATACTTCACAATATGAACAAATAAACAGATCTTCACAATAAGAAGAAAAAAATAAATTAAAGAATGTGTCATCAGATTTAAAAATGTTTGCATAGTCCAGATTGCAAAAAATCTAATCTAAGTCTGTTGATTTGACCTAGTTTACCAGCAGTTAAACAAACATAACACAGACTATGCACATGCTGTCATGTTGTGTTATCAAATACTTATTTAAGTACATTGTACAATATATTTTAATTAAAATTTGCTATGGCTAGAATGCACTTGTTTCATTACAGTAATGTTATCAATTGTTCATGCAGTTCAATATTATATTAAAAATGTGAAAATCAGTTTTGTTATGCTGAAATGGTTGAACTGATTTTGATGAATTTTTGTAGAGATAGATGGGACTTTGACGATGGGCTATTATTTTGTTTTGGATGTCTCACACTGCTATTATTTTATAGTGGGTGTCTCACAGGCCACTGTGAGACAGAGTGGGCAGTAATTCATCTCCCCAGTGCGGGTTGCTAGATGTCTTCCTGTCTTTTAGTTCTTGCCTAGGACTGTCCCGTTTTTTCAGAATGTTTTACCCGCACTGTTTTGAAAGCATTAGCAATGAAATAAATAACACAAGGTAATGTGCCTGTCTGGGTTTGATTCCACAACCAAAAACATGTAAATTGGGGCATTTACTACTGGGCCTCTATTTATTTGCTTTATGGGGACTCACAAATTACTGTGACCCCGGAACTTAAGGGCTATTGAAGGACATCATAGATTTTAGTCAGTACGAGTCTGATAGTCCCTCCCGCTCTACCCTGGGTGGGAGGACTCATTTGATGATTTTAGCATGATAAAAAGAAAAAAAAAGTATGATAAGTGAAACATAAAATATTGTGGTGGTGGTTACCTTTCATCCAGGTCAACTTTAGACTTCTGACTCTCACTGTATTTGTGCAGGGTCTTGGCTAACATTGACACATTAATTTCTGGATTTGCTTCTTCTGGATCTAATAGAGACTTTAAGAAGCTGTATTCAGCTCTGTAAAGGAAAAACAGAGTTACAATTTTTTTTTTCATTAATTATTAAAATACCCTCTTGGTTTAAACTATATAACATATATATAAAAGCAACACTGTTGATGAACCATAACAAAGCTCTATTTGTTTGATAATATTGAGTCTTTGATTCTACTGTACAAGGAAAATAAGACTCAATGATAAACAAGGGCTTTGTTGTCATACAAATTATATACAAAATATGAATAATTATTTTATCAATCACTAGCTTGAAAAAATCAAAACAATACGTTAGCATCTCGTGCCGTTAGTCAGATTACAACCTTTACGCGATCAAAGAACATGCGGGGCACTGCAGGAAGTTCTAAATCCAGAACTGGGCTATTTTCAAACATAAACAGATGACCTTTCATCTCGTAAACAAAATCAGTACACATTTCGAGCGTTTACAATAATACTCACTTGTTAGTTTTCACGAAAGGTGCGAATTTGTCCATCAAAGCGTCAACACGCAGCGTGCCTGTACTCTCAGCGCCACAATAATCAAATATTTGCAGCGCCGTCACGTAATACTCTGTAAAAGGACTATAATTAGTAAATATTCCTGTAAACTCGCACCAACGCGGTGTTTTAATTATAAATAAACTGATTTACTTACCGTCCGCACTCAGTCCCGATCTATCCAAATCCATTGTGTCGGTGGTCGAGATACTAACGATTTTACACAAAAATAATGATGATAACTAGTAGTTGTACATGAATAACACCACGCGGGTGCGTTAACGGTCAGTAATGTTTGTTTTTCATTAGCTAAATAATTCGTTACGCTAGAGCGCTGTACAAAAATAGTTTCCAATAAAACCGTTTAACATGTGAAGTGGTGTAAGCTTAACCTTAATTCAAATTGTATCGATATCGAGACTTCATTTTAATGAAAATTGTCAAAACTCCCCGGGAGAAAAAAATAAGTTTAATTTTGTTCGGGATCAGTCTTCAATACGTTCGCACGTGAACATATTGGATTACAGTCCTTTTATTTTTTATCTACAGTCAGACTAAATTCTCTGGAAAGATAATAATTATTTAACCACTTCAAAAGCTTGATGATGACAGACCGTTAAAAGGAATTATGCTTTAACTTTCAGCCAAGAGATTCGTATGATTTAAAGTGACTTCACCGACCCTGTAACAACAACAATAAAGATATGTTGACTTTGACATTGTGTTGTGGTATCAGGAATTTGTAGATCAAGTGAAAAAAGGAATACCTAACTAGGTTTAAACTATTTATTCTCGCATAGAGATTTTTCTGGTGGATTATTAAGTTAAATCGATAAAAAAAAATATCGATATACTCTAAACAGCGATAAAAAACTATCATGCATCACTAGACTCACCTCTGTCATATAAATGTCAATGGAATTGTGTTCGGATACATGCCCCGAATCTATTTTTGAACATGACAAAATTGAAATTGTGAATCTCGCCTGAAATTATTGTGGAACATACAAAAACCACGTTAATATTCGTAGTCATAATGTTAGTTTTAATAGGTAACTTATTTATTAACTTATTTCTCATGGCTCTCGTTATTGCTAAAAGTTATCTATTAACTCGTTTAGCCGTTCTAACGACCATAATGTTATTATTCTTATTTTCTTGATTAGTAAAAAAAACGTCATAATGGAACAAATGGATTCCCATGTATCTGTCCACACGTCAGCGCTTTTTTTCGCACTGTATTGTACTTATTTGATTTTAAGTGCTGAACGACTTTTTAGGTGCTGGTGACATTTAAGTTCAATAATCACCTTTTTGTTAAAACTCAGCGCTTTTTTAACGCCCCTAAAAAAGCGCTCGTCCGAATGGGGGGTTCGGGTCCGACTTTTTATATTTAGAACTAGGTTGTACATACACAAACACAAAATCGTAATTGTTATCTCTTAGCAATAAGGGTGATTTTACATCTATAGGGTAATTGTAACGAAGTGTGGAAATTTTTTTCTGTGGTTCTATTTCAGTAATAGATGACTGTTTTTTCTTTTTTTTTTTAATCTTCAAATCTGTCTTGCCGCACTGGGTGAAGAGGAATAAACTTTGTTCTCAAAAACAAACCTATTTTCAGTTGTACTTTGCGTTCCAGAGCTGCGGTATGTTTTTAAGATAGTCTGGAAACCTCGGCTAGCATCAATACGTCGTAGTGCGTTCGGGAAAACAAGTCACGTGCTGTGATCACGTATCATAAGAGCGTGATAAATAAAAAACCGTTTCAAAATAAACGTATAGATAATATATTATTACTTTAGTATACCTACTTATTGAACTAAAAAATACGTATTTATTCATTTTGGTAAAGTAAAACATTTGCAATACATAAAAAATATACCCTGTGTTGCTCATTCAGTATGGATTCAACAAGAGACCACAATAAAACAAACAGTTCAAAAACATGATCTTTAATCCATTACAAATAATTACAAATGTTTATAAATATATAATTATAAACTACGCATTATAACAAAATATATTACTGTACTAAATCCTATAAAAATCATCGCTCTCTTATAATATTCAAAATTTCCCTGAGTCCAGAGTGCACCTTGAGAGTAATTATTTTGGATTCTATCATTGAGAAGTCACTTAGTTCAATCTGCAACAAAAAAAATCACGTCTGTGAATTTCAGTAATTATTTATTTTAATGGGGCCTCTATGGTTAATTGCTCTTAATAGGCAGCATGATTATTTTACCTCTTGAATGTCATAGTCAGCAGGGAGCCATTGGAAACAATAACGAAATTGTCTATGGTTAATCACATCATCATCAGACTATAATGTTCCCACTGCTGGGACACAGGCCACCTCTCTATAAGCGAGAGTGGGCTATAAGGCCGCGTTTCCACTGACGCGGAGCTGGGCGGAGAGGAGCTTAGCGGTGCACAAATTGACCAATGACTATGCTTGAAATCTCCGCTCCGCTTCAATGGAAACAGTACGAGCGGGGTGGAGCAGAGCTGAGCGGATATTCATACATCGAGGCGGTGCATTGCGAAGGACAGCGAGCATTGGGGTGCAGAGCGGAGGACAGCGGGGCGGTACGGAGCGGTGCGGAGCGGGGCGGTGCGTGACTCGCGTGCAGTGTGTCAGTTGTTGTAGTTTGGCAGGCCTGTTGGTCTAGTGGTTAGTGACCCTGACTGCTATACCGGAGGTCGTGGGTTCGATTCCCACCCAGGACAAATGTTTGTGTGATGAGCTCGATCATTTGTTCTGTGTCTGGGTGTAATTTATCTATAATATGTATGTATTTAGAAATATATAAGTATGTTTATCAGTCGTCTAGTACCCATAACACAAGCTCTGCTTAGCTTGGGACTAGATGGCGTTGTGTGATAGTTGTGGAATATTTATTTATTTATTTATTTATTATTCATTCGTTACATCCGCTCTGCTCCGCTCACTGACCACTCGCATCGCTCTCTCATCGCTCCTCTCCGCCCAGCTCCGCTTCAGTGGAAACACTGACCACTTTTCACCGCTCTTCTCCGCTCCTCCCCGCCCAGCTCCGCGTCAGTGGAAACGCGGCCTAATCCACCACATGGGCCCTATTCGGGTTGGTAGTCTTCGAATGTTTGGGTCTGGGACATGCCGGTTTCCTCACGACGATTTACTTTGCCGTTTTGAAAGCAGTAGTGATGAAATAAATTACACAAAGTAATGCACCTGTCTGGGTTCGAACCCACTACTCATAAATCGGGACCGATAGCACTGGGCCACCACTGCTCTATGGTTATTGTAACGAAAAAAGAAAATTTAGTTCCAAAAATGACGCGCCAAGGGATATACGCAGCGCTATTTGGGGCTATGCATACATCATTTGTGGAACTGATTTTTTTCAATTTATGTCCTGTATCCTATGTCCTTTCTCAAGTTCCAAACTATGTCTGTACCAAATTTCACACAAATCGGTTCAGTAGTTTAGGCGTGAAGAAAAGACAGACAGACAGAGTTACTTTCGCATTTATAATATTAGTTTGGATAGATTGTGCTGTAAACTGCCAGCCAGTTTTAAAACATAACTAAAAGTTAAATACACACCCCATCAGGTGGATCCTTATCTCGGGGCGGAAATCGCCCAAACATACGTTCACAGACCGCGCAAAGACCACACCATGTCCGAAATTTTACCGTATCTTCATCGGACTGAAACAGAAAAGTTTTCTATTGTATTCTGTACTTCGACATCGGCAAAGGTCAGCAGTAATTCAAGACCATGCTCAGATATACCAATTCTCTGGCTTTGTCAGACTCTGACTCTTTGCTCGGCGTCAACGAAGTTGTATTGATTTTCGATTTTATGTTCTCAGGTATAAAGTTGAAAATCCAATACCACAAACCGTATGTAGTCTTAAGAACAACACTACAGCACTGGCAAATTATCATCAGTAGTTATTTCGTCATTGATGCGGCTTTATTTCATAACAGTAAGGATAGAAACTGGATAAAAAAAATCTGTAAGGCATCAGTATATTCCCATAGCGAAAATCTATTTAACAATGCATTCTCTGAAATTCGTGGCCTAACTAAAGCTATCGATCGCTGGCATATTATGCTACTAAACTTTTTGAAGACGCATTTTCTATACCAGCGGTCAGCAACATTTTGGTGGGCAAAGTCCATGAAATGGCAAAGTAACGGGTTGCAATTTTTATATTAAAACTCCTTATTTATAAAAGAAACTTTTCTGTTTACAAAATAATCATGGTCGCGCTTGCCGACCGCTTATCTATGCTATAACGAGTACGTGTTCACCGAACAAAATGGACGTGAGTCGATCCCTTTGGTTACCCAGCCTTGGGTCTCACCTCTCCATTTTCTCCGTTAGCCTCAGTGCTAATTTTGGGCTTCTTATATCCATTATCAATAAGGGTGAGTTTGATCTCATCAGGGATGTTTTCTTCTTCCTCGTAGCTGGGCCAGTCCATGATGCTCTTGAACTCTTGCGCTTGTGCAGCCGATAGGCTGCCACCCATCATCATTGTTAGGCCTTCTTCTATGTTCTACAGGAGAGAAAAAATAATACAAGCATGCTTACAAAGTCGCAAAATTGTTTACATCATGAGTTTTTTTTAAGGCGGTCTACAAAAGTTTGACGAATCGACAGCTGCGATGCGTGATGCGGGTTGGATTCCCACACGGAACGAATATTTTATATGACCTATAAGTAGTTATTTTGGGTTTTGTTGGTTGTTTGAGTACGTCAAATTAAATTACCTATTATCACACCTATCAAATACACAAATAAAACGGTCGCGCCGTTTCGGAAAAGTGCGACCACAAACACTTTTTTAAATTATTTTCCCCACACTAGAAATTTGTTCTGTATCGTGGGTGCGTTTACAAATATAGAAAGTCACGTACACAAACACCCAGACCCGGAATAACCCGGGGATAGAACCGGCGACACGAAGCAGTCGAATGCAGAGCCACAGGTTGTGCCAACCGTGCTGTCTTTGTCAATTTTAAAATAAGATTGTAGAGAAGTGTATACCTTTATCGGCATTCTGTATCCATGCTGCCTGAATTTTCTCAGAACTGTGAGGTACAGCAACTGCTTCGACTTTTTAACAGTCACGAAGCGGGCTGCGTAGTTCATCGGCGTTAGGGCTGTAAACAGTTAAATTTAATAACCTTTGGAGAAGTTGCCTAGGAGTACCGTGCTACAAAAAAACTGAGTTGTGGAGGTCAATAAAGTATATTTTCTATGAATGTAATAATGGTAGTGAATCTGCCACGGCAGAGCTGAAGCTTTAGTGGTTTTTCAACTTTATGCTACAACGAATAAAGTTGAAAACCCATTAAACACAAATCAATAACAATAACTGGTACTTTCTCGGCTCTTGTCCATGGTTCTTAGTCTCTTCAGGGGTTGCGGGACTCACGAATTACCGTAACCCCGGAACGTAAAGGGCTATTGAAGGACACCGTGGATTTTAGTAAGTACGAGTCTGACAGTCCCTCCCGCTGTGCCCTGGGTGGGAGGACTCATTTCATGATATTACCAAGCTAAAAAAAAAATGTTACTTAGTCTGTAATACATTCGTGTGGGTAAACCATCTGCAGTCAGTCTCCGAAACTGACAGCTGGTACTTTTACCGCTAGTCTATGGTACTTACTCTCCAACGCATTCGTGTCTATGGGCAAGCCAAACTGCGCGTTCTGTCGGGAGAACACTCTTGGAATATGCAGCCAGTCTCCAAGACTGACCGCTGGTATTTTTAACTCTCGGAGTAACTTCTGCATTTCTTGTCCGTGCGCTCGCTCTGGACGCGTTCGCATTGCCTCTTCCAAAACGTAACGTCGCTGAAAAAGGAAAGAAATAGTAGTAGTCATAGTTCAACAAAACCATTGGGTTTTGTTGAACTATGTCTCCCTCTACCAAAGGCTCAATTCTGGGCCGACTCAATATAGATTGAAGGAAGAAGGGAGAAGACCCCTCTTCTCCCGTGTCATGTGTCCCAGCAGTAGGAACATTATAGGCTCGTGGCTTACGCCAAAGTCTAGACAGCTAATTAACAATATACCTTATCAAATCAATCATAAACAAAACCAACCTTTGTATCAAACTCGGTCTCGATAGCGTCTTCGTCGACCTCCCTATGTAGATACTTCAGCATATCATCGTCAAGGAAGGAATCTGTCTTCTTAGGAACCACGAGTGGCTTGATGACTGGCAGCACAATCACATCGTCCTCCAGTGCCGGCGCTATTGACCCGCGAGAACTTGGGTTTTGAGAGTCGGTGCCGATACCGGCGATCTACATAAATAAATACAGGGACAAATTAATTTCTCCAGGGGTTAGACAAGTGACAAACGAGAAATGGAAACGCTCTGCCTTTGTCTTTACCACTTGGTTAGGGGAGCAGGTTAGAAATTCATACCTACGATATCTGCGATTTTTTGAAATTTTTGCGCGTTTCTTCCAAAGGCGGTGATATTATGTTGTTTTACAGGACACATAGTAAAACAAAAAACACCAAGCTTACATACCTGAGTCTCCGGATCTTGCTGCGCCTGCGCCGCTAGTCCTGCAGATGTCATCCGGTCACTACCACCCCGACCTCCTTTCTTTCTTCTCTTACCACGCCTTCGACCTTCACCACTACCTGGAGCAATTCAAGAAGCAAATGTTTAGGCCAGTAAGACCGGCGTTATGAAGCGTAATGTAACGCGTTACAGAGCGAGCGTTCGTGCAGTTAGTAGTTACGGGGGTTCAAGGCGCTCGCAAAGATCAACAAACAGCTCATACTCGACTGGTAAGTACACTGCGGCCCGTAACACCGGTCTGTAGGTACACCTTTAGGTGACATAAACATGAGGTCACGCTGTGTTCTCCGAAAGCTAATCAGAGGTAGAGCATAATTTACAAAATACTTTCAATTAAGTCAAATCATTGAAAGTGTCATGCACGCTTGAAATACAGTCCATATTAGGTGATTTATGGTGCAAGCGGGAAGCGTCAAACTGGCTATATGGCCAGTCGAGTTGGCATTGAACAGGTGGGTATGCGGGCCCTCACGGGTCTGGCTGGCCTCGAGCTCTTAATTAAAAACTTAATCAGTCATCAGATAGTTCGTTCAAACATTTAGAGAGAAAAAAAATAGGAAAATACGAAAAATGGTTGAACTTGAGCAGGCCCAGAAACAGTATTGAAAATGTTTGAACGGCGATAACCCAGGCTTGAGGCCACACGAGCCTTTCTGTTCTACTCCGACCCTGTAAGCGGGAATTGTAACGTGATTTGACTTGCAAAATATTGTTCTATAACACGTACCTCCTTCATCCCCATTAGATGCAGCATCATTCGCCTCATTTGCTGCTTCCTTCTCTGCCTGCTTAGACCGCTGCGATGCGGGCGGTTCACCTTTATTATTATTTGTAGTCTTACTCTTCGCTGGTTTACCCAAGTTCAGCGCCTTCAACTGATTCTGAAAACAGTGAAATTATTGCAGCTGAGAAAATTTGAACTAAAAAACCTTTTTAAAACGTCAGCAACGATTTTTTTTTGTCATGTCGAATTTAAGGTACTTTTTTTTAAAGCAAATCAGGGGTTATTTAGACAATCCCGCGACATTTTAAGGTCTAACTACGTAGTAGGTACTTTCTGGGCAAGCTAGTAAGAAAGGTACCTCAAGTTTTTTAAAGAAATCATCGGTATTGTTTATCAATGATTTTTCGCCGTTGACAAATTTTTTCGTCAACTTGACACTTGGCAGTTTCATGCGCTTCCTTTGCCCAGTCGTGCCCCAAGCGGTCATAGATAACACAATGTTGGATGCACCTCTTTTCCTGCTTTTCGGTGCGTAGCGTAAAACTATCTTGGTGAGGTGCATATGATTACAGTCGCATGTCTCCGATTTTGCTAGTGGAGGAAGCTTCGGAGCGATTCGTCTTCCACGGCGACTCTTCAAATTACTAAGAGCATTTTTCAACGTCGCCAATTCATCGCCAGTCACAAAAAAACTCTTCTCTTTTGTCTTCTTATCTTTCGCTGTATCTTTAAGTTTGCTCCTTATAGGTAAGAGTTTAGTTTTGGATATTAAAAAAGGCAGCATGTTTTAAATGGAAAATTTTCGTTTTTGATATCGCTCCCTAGGACGACTAATCCGTGGAAATCGGCGTATCGGACTAACGTCATCGAATGTAGGTATCGATCTTTGTTTATCAAAAGTGGATGATGTTTGGAGTAACGCTTTAGTAACTCTTGAACAGGCTTGAGGGGAAAGTTTTCATATCAGCAGTGATAAGAGTCGTAGCTGGCGCTACAACACTTGCGCCGTTATAAGGGGCATGACGCAGTTTAAAACTAAGTGGCTTTTTAATTCATAACTTTGGTATCGAAGCGTTGAAGAGATTAAACTTTGTTGAAGTACCCGGCTTGCATATCATTTAATAACCTCGCCTTTGGTAAAGGTACTCGATAGTATCCCCTCTGATTATTTTTTTATTACACGTGTCCCTAGATAACACAACAGCTGAAAAATGTAAGTCGTGTGACTAATGTAGGGTTTAAACAAAATCAAGCTGGTTGAAATTTGAATGCTCACACACTTATATTGTATTTGTAAAATAGCTGTAGGTGATTGCAATATTTTGTTAAAACGTGAACACCATGTACTTTTTTGCTAATTTCTTTTTTATTTATTATTTTTTTATTTTTTGTATTATATTTAATCTAGATATAAAGTACATTGCTTTCACATTATTGATGTCATATGATGTATATAAAATATTTTAAAACATTTTTCAAAAGAGTAAGTATGGAGTTTCTTGCCCATTCTTCTTCATACAAACCTACCCTTGCGAATGGGTGTAGAATCAATCCCACCCCATCCCATTTCCTTTAATTTTAATATTCGACGTTTAAAAGTGCCTCTTTGATGGCCTAATTGAAATAAATGATTTGACTTTGACTTTGATGAACTTTTTAAAATAACTAACTTTGCGCGAAAATATTGGCATTATTTTTTCCACGTGCACTAGAATTTTGTAATTCGTAGTACCGGTAATAAGCGAAAAATGCACATAAAATGAAAACTACTTAACCAAAATGAATGAAATTTAATGAGACCAAAAGGCAGGTATACTGCATTGAATAAAACAAAGAATCAACAAAATCGGTATACCCAGTCCAAACTTACGAGATAACAAGCATAAAAAACAGTCGAATTGAGAACCTCTTCGTGTTTTGAAGTTGGTTAAAAAGTGGTTTCTATTCCGTATCATCTCCAATCATCAAGCGGTGCAGGAATATTTAGCAAATTGTGTTCCGAGTTAATTTTTATCGTGGTAAAATCATCAAATGAGTCCTTCCACCCAGGGCAGAGCGGGAGGGACTCTCAGACTCGTACTGACTAAAATCCACGGTGTCCTTCAATAGCCCTTTACGTTCCGGGATCACGGTAATTCGTACAGTCCCGCGACCCGAGTTAATCCCTTATGGTAAAATAGTATGAATGGATTTTTAAAACTGATTTAGTCATAAACACAAACATTATAGAATTTTAAACGGGATATTTACCATTTCTTTATTATTTGTTTTGAATTTCCGATATTTCGGCGGTCTTGCAAGCACCATGATCATGGATGAACTGAAGTTATTGCGGGTGGATGTTTATGAGCAGACCAAATGGTCTACCCTCTTTCTTAATAGTTTTTGCGCGTTCTACGAGTACACTAAAACTATCATAGTTAAGTCAATCACAACACAAAACTCACTTTATCCACTTGCGAATTTTATTCGCCATTTTTTTACAAAACACCAGAACTTCATCCTCCCGGTTAAAGTTCTGGTGTTTGGTAATTTCTATTACTTTCAACATATCGTTTAGGTATATTCTGTCTAGTTTACCTGAGGGCTATATAACTCAATCAAGTGGTTGAGTCCCGACTCCAACAGATGTTGAGCTGGCCGTCTTTTGGATGTCGTTTGTAATTAATGGCTCTTATGTGTTCCGATATCCTGCAAGCTACACCTGTCACAGGTGCAGTCTACTTTATAAACCCTGTGTTTGTAAAGTTAAAAATCTACAAACAAACCGTAGCTACATCAGCGCGGCCACGAATAGCATTACTTACAGAGCGCTACGCTTTTTACCCGACTGCGCCAGAAGGAGGGTTATGTTTTTTTTTATCGTAGTACGTAAAATCATCAAATGTAGGACACATTCCCCCCAGAGTGGGACGGAAGGGTCTGTTAGACTTATACTGACTAAAATCCACGATGATCCTTCAATAGCCCTTTACGTTCCAGGGTCACGATTACCTGATAAAACAGTCCCGCGACTAAGAGTGTTACGCTTGACTGAATTCCTTGAAAGCAAAGAACACATGCAAGAAAAAAATGACTGAATAAGGTGGCTGGCACTGGATCGATGCGGGCTGCGGGATGGTTGGTATTCTTAGTCCAGAAGTGAACGGCAATTACCTGAAGAGATTGTAGGTACATGTTGATTAAAGTCGTACGTACCTTTTTCGCATTTCTAACGCTCTGCGGCTCTTTAACCGGTATGGATCTCTTGGACAACACGAGCGGTGAGGCGAGTGGGGGAAGCTGCTCACTCTGCCCCTTGAGGAGTCGGTTGTGAGCCCCTTCAGACAGGTTCAGTGAAGGCAAGGTGGACCTATCGTTGGTCAGACTTGTGTTATGACCAGCTGTCACGTCCGAGGTCGCGTAGCCGTGGTAGTAGATTGTTTCCTGATGGAAAGGGGGAAACACTTTTGATAAAAGAATTACCTTTTATGTGTTTTTGGACAGACACCATGAACACAGCCCACAGCAGCATTTTGGGAGACAGGTTGATTTTCAACTTTAAGTTCAGTACATTAAGTTGAAAATCTAATACCTAAAGACTACGACAAGAACGAACGAAAATGTTTTGTAATCGTTAACAGATTTCCAACTTTATGTCTTAGATTATTAAGTTGAAAATCTGTTAATATTGCAACTTATCAAGGGGAGCAGGTGTGTGACACTAAATATTGTTCTGCTTTTCCCTAATTATTATTTTATAGCTTTGTTTACCTGACTGTGACTTCGCCTCAGGTCTAACACAATCGTAGTTCTCTGATGAGGCTGGTCCGGCGTGAGACATCGCCGGGAACCCCTGGACTTGCCACTGGCCAGTGTTGGGGCTGGGGTGAGTGGTCTGGAGTCCGTCTCAGCATATCTGTAGAGTTAATCGATTATCAAATTGATTTTCTAATTTTTAACTACAGACAGCGCACGATGTGGAAAGCGTAAATAGTTTCAAGGGGAGTAACCATCGCGTCCTTCTGCGAAGCAGTCATGCTAGCGAAGCAGGAGGCGGGATGCGTGAGGGAGAGGACAGCGCCCATCTCAAGACTCAACCGCAGTGGTACACGCCCACGGTGACTAACATCGCAGGACGATCTCCGGTCAGCGCAGGCGCGGGCGGCAAGTAATGGGCGACTCGCTGTCCGATCGTGGATCATACCCGGGTCGACAGCAAAATGACAGGGCCCCAAACGGCGGGATCAGAGAGCCAAAGCCTGCCGGGGTCGCGAGACTTACGAATTACCGTGACCCCGGAAAGTAACGGGCTATTATTGAAGGACACCGTGGATTTTAGTCAGTACGAGTCTGACAGTCCCTCCCACTCTGCCCTGGGTTTTATGATTTTACAAAGACAGAAAAAAAAATTAAGACAGCCTGCATTTGCACCAAGTTGTCGTCAAAAGGCGTTCCCTGGCAGTATCTGGGCGTACCTACTTGAAAATTAACGAAAGTAAAAAAAAATACCTCCTAAACATGTCTTCGGTAAAAATATCATGTGGTGTTCTGTTCTTATCTTTGTCACCGCTGCCATCTTGAAACTTGGATAGATCTTCTTGAAAATAATGTCCTTTGCCTTCCACCTGTAAATAAAAATAATATTAATATTTTTTTTTCCAAATTCTTGCATTTCGTCAAATATGCACGTCAGTATAATGCATCCCAGCCGATCAGGGAATCGGCTAAGTGGCTTTTAGTTCAGTAACACTGATGTTTGATCTGGGAATCGAACTAAGAATTTGAAGCTCACCTGTCGAGCTTTTGACCACTAAGCTCAATGGCCTCATTCTCAATTGAATTAAATGATGAAGTAAAACATCGTGAGCGAAACGGGCATGTCTTAGAACCAGAAATACGATGACACGTGACATCTACCAACCCACATTCGCTTGATGGATTACGGCCCACTCCTTCTCACAGAGAAGAAGCCTGTGTCCCCACAGTAGGAGCATTATAGGCTGATTATACATACTTACCCAGCTATCCTTAGCCCGTTTGACGACATCCCTGGCCTCTGTGTCAGCAGGATGGTTGCAGAGCACGGAGCAGGCATGGGAGAACGGGTTGTATAGGCCAGCGTACGGCCGCAGCATGAACGGGGCTGGAGACACATCGCATCGCAGTTCTATCGCCGACTGAAAGGGGTGGAACGACACATAAAACTCTTTACGTATTAAGTATGGGACGTAAGGTCCAGATTCTTGAACTTAAATTGGCGAAGGAAAACTTCGTCACTTTCGCAGCTCACTTTCGTCAGAAAAGCGACATATCCTGACAAAGATCGGAGACTTACGACGATTCGCGCTGTGCTCGCATTAGGAATTATCAATATGATCCATTCTATCTCACAGAGGTAGACAAATCTCTCGTTGTAGAAATATGTAACTAAAAAGACAAAAAAGCATTCCCCCAGTAAGAACCACAAACTTGTTCATGTTTTTCTTAGGAATTTCTTCAACAACAGCACGTCTTGTAGGTAGGTACTTATGTAGGTTCATGAAGCTGTATAAACTGTTTACAAAATAAATTGGAACTTCAGGAGGTAAACATTAATTTCATAAAAGGCAAAGTTTGTGTTTTCGTTTAGGTTTTCCTTGAGACAAATTACTTACGTAAAAATATGAGAAATCGGGTTTTGTTTGCTGTAAACAAAGGGGTGCTGTTTCATTATGTAAGTTGAACGAAAAAATAAAATGTTGCTGAACTAACCTTTTCCTTTAAAAACGTATGTTTGGTTGTGACTGCAAGTAAGCCAGTATTGCTCACTTGACCCATTATTTATACCTACTATTTTAGTTTATTTCCTGTAGCGTTTAAACAATCGTCTGCTATCGACCCAACTATCGCCTAGTTACCCACCCAGGGATCGTGTATAATACAAATTCCGGTATAATTAAATTACTTAGTTATTAAAAAACAATGATTCTTGCTAAAATCCAAATAAAATCTAAAATTTGCTTTCTTTTGCCCGATTTTCTGTCAGAAAATTGACATTTCTCAAACATACTTTTCTGGAAGCGTTAAAATTCGGGTTACCTATATTTTTCTTACAAGAAGGTCAACTTCTTGCAAGAAAAATAAAACCTGAATTTGTAATGTATTATTATTTGCATGATTATTTTATCAATACTAATATTATTATAAAGAGGCAAAGTTTGTTTTTAGGATGTAATCTTTGGAATTAGTGAACCGATTTTGAAAATTCTTTCACCAGTAAATTAGTACTTACATTATTGTTGAAGATCACAGGCTATTTTCATTTTCAAGTCGGATCTCTAGTTTAAAAAGTAATAATAAACACTATCCTTTATGTTGGTCTGATGTGACAAACAAACCAATATTCATGACGGACCCCTTTTTTTGCCTTATTTTTTATATTGTTAGAAAATTGGGCGCCGTCCTGCACAGCTCATAATTATTTTTTAAATTGACTGTGGTCAGGACGTATGTGACAATCAGAAATCCGGTTAAAGGTATAGAACAAAAAACAAAATTGAATTTTTTCACATATATTATTCAAAAAAATTTACACAAAAGCACTAAGACATCCATTTAACCTTATTGTCTAAATAAATGAAGTTTTTAAACCGACACGCAACCTCTTAATTAATTAAGATATAATTTGTCTCTAAAAATAATACTCATTTCCTCTTTTTAGATAACAGAAAGTAAGTTCTATGGCATTACCAACATAACACCTACGAAGCGACATTGTGAAAGTTAACTCTAGATAATCAATATACTTTAGAATTGTTTCTAACAGAGCCTAGTATTTCTTACAAAGGGAATTTATATTACATTTAGTGCAGAATTACTGAATGTGTACAACGGTCGTTAATTACATCTCTTACAATTTACAAGAACATTTTAACCACTCATTAGTATTATTATTACACAGAATAGAGTCAAGATCAAAATAATTTCAATTGTATAAGTACTTAATTTTTGTGTTAGTTTTAATCTACTATAGATATAAATATCTTTAAAACAATATAAACAGTTTGTTACGGCACAAAATGGCCTTTATTTCGTAGAAGTAAAGTATATTTAGTGTTAGCTTCATAATGTTGCGTTGTCTTCGAAATAAAGGGATTTTGGCGGTTTTCAGTCAAGAATTTAAAGTTGTCGTTTTTTCGACTTGTCCCAGGCAATAGGGCTGTCACCCTACTTTCTCTTGACGCACGTGAGAGAGAAAGAAAATTACATAACTGAATGAAAGACAGAGTCCAGTGTTGCCTGATTATGCTGATAAGATAATATCGTGTGCGTTCGCGCAGCGGAATGTTGTTAAATTTTAAGATTTTAATTATGCAGATATTTAGTGTATGACGCCGTATAATTGTGTATGGTAAAAAAAAATTTGTGCACGCAGCCATTGTGGAGAAATTCACCAAAAACTGATTCCGCTGGGCGAACGTTGTCCTGGCGGAACTTTTTTTAATCCATAGCCTTTAGAAGAAAAGAGATGTGTCCAAAAATTAGTGTGTATTTGTGTGTAATTGTGTATGTATGAATAAAATTAGTGCATGCATAAACTTCGGAGATATTCAAGTTTCCGCTACGCGAACGTTTGGCCATTAGCTAGTTTTCATATAAAGCGCTTACATACAGAGTTGTAGATTTTTACATAAGTTGTTTTGAATTTGTTTATATTTGTTTAACAAACAGATTTAGAAAAAATCGTAGGGCTTAAAAGATAAAAATATAAACGTAAAATACGCTTATTAGGTCTTAGTTCTTAAAGTATGCACTTTGGGGCCTAGATTTTCGCGTTTATACAAACCATGTAAGTGTCTGCAACATGTTGCCAAGTACCAATCCTGTTCCGTTAGGAATTAAAGAGTTATAGGACAATTTACCATGAATAGATCACTGTTTATAAAGCAGTCAAATATCACGACGTTCTAAAGGAATTGCATGGTAAAATTTATGCCAATAATTAGTGTATTCATTCAACTATTCACATGCAAAATTTCATGTCATTAAATTCAGTAATTAAAGAAAAACAATTATAATACTGACGAAGCATCGAAAACCTACATAACCCGACCAAGTTCGGATGGCTACAAAAAAGCGGCCGTGCCATATATCTAAGAAACGTTCTTAACTTTCCAATATAGTATTTATTAATATGGTACAGTTGCGTACACAAGGGTTAGGAAAAATAAAACAATTGCATTTCTTGAATGAAAAATATTTTTTTAATAATAACGCCACTATCTACGATAAATATCGATTCAAGAAGTAGTTTTTTTAAGTTATTAGATTCTTGATCCACTGAAGTTGCAAAGGGGAACGCTCGTGCATGCCTAGTCCATTGGTTAAATAGTGTAATAAGCTACAATATGATAAATATTTACCTAGACAGTACTTACATGTGGTAATTATTTAATTTCCCTAAGGGGTCTGTACCTACGTAAATAGTACCTACTTTCTGTCATAGTCAAATACATTTAAAAAAGTAGGTGTACAAAAATAAATGACCTATAAATTATATCGAAACAACAATTATGTTATCACTTATACCAATTCAATACCGGTATTATACTGTAAATTTTGGGATGTTACCTAAATATATTGCACGGCCGCTTTTTTGTAGCCATCCGAACTTGGTCGGGTTATGTAGGTTTTCGATGCTTCGTCAGTATTATAATTGTTTTTCTTTAATTACTGAATTTAATGACCTGAAATTTTGCCTGTGAATAGTTGAATGAATACACTAATTATTGGCATAAATTTTACCATGCAATTCCTTTAGAACGTCGTGATATTTGACTGCTTTATAAACAGTGATCTATTCATGGTAAATTGTCCTATAACTCTTTAATTACTAACGGAACAGCATTGATACTTGGCAACATGTTGCAGACACTTACAAGGTTTGTATAAACGTGAAAATCTAGACCTCAAAGTACATACTTTAAGAACTAAGACCTAATAAGCGTATTTTACGTTTATATTTTTATCTTTTAAGCCCTACGATTTTTTCTAAATCTGTTTTTTAAACAAATATAAACAAATTCAAAACAACGTATGTAAAAATCTACAACTCTCTATGTAAGCGCTTTATATGAAAACTAGCTAATGGCCAAACGTTCGCGTAGCGGAAACTTGAATATCTCCGAAGTTTATGCATGCACTAATTTTATTCATACATACACAATTACACACAAATACACACTAATTTTTGGACACATCTCTTTTCTTCTAAAGGCTATGGATTAAAAAAAGTTCCGCCAGGACAACGTTCGCCCAGCGGAATCAGTTTTTGGTGAATTTCTCCACAATGGCTGCGTGCACAAATTTTTTTTTACCATACACAATTATACGACGTCATACACTAAATATCTGCATAATTAAAATCTTAAAATTTAACAACATTCCGCTGCGCGAACGCACACACGGCGGCGGCGATACCTCAATTCAATCTTATAATTGATATGTGAGTGTAATTAGTTCCACAAACGATTGCCTCTCAAGCTACACTCAACATTCTACATTATCACTCAATACTCACTTCGTCTCATTGAGAGCTAGATAGGTACTATTTCAAAATATATATTTCTATTTAAAATGTAAATAATTTAAGTGAAATAGGAGTTCCTTAGGATTACACAGAGCGAGAAAGTCACTACGGGACAATACGTAAAAGGCAAGTTGATTAGAAAGGCAAGTCCACACAGTCCCTACTCTGTCTCATACTTAAATAAACACTTATTCTTAGTTATATATATTATTATGTCATGAACATAAAAAGCAATGTAGTTTACATTGAACATAATTACTGTAATCATGTGGTCCATTCACATGAATGCTAACCAGCACCCTTATTTATTTGCATTATGTTTCATTCGAAAGCTACTGGTGTAGCGCGACTGCGGAGTGCCAGCTCAGTGGGCTGTAGCTTCCAGTCAATAACGTCATGTGACACGGTAGCTTTGAATGTCGTCAAGTAAGCGATCGGGCCACACCTGTAGCCATCGAGACCTATTGGTTATTCAAAATAAACAATAATTTAATCTAAATAGCAAAAACGTGTGACTCTTTATCTCATTCACAAATAAAATTTCAATTATGACTAGTAGGTAAGAAATAAATTTGAGCATGGAAAATAAGCGTACTACACGACCATGCAACTATAAAAATATTATAAAAACTTAAATACTTAAGGTACGGCCCTATCATCATAAATATAAATTACAGGTATCGTTACACTCGAAAACATCGCTCGCCCGATCCGGAGGGCGGCGCGTGAACACTTGGAGAGTTAGTCCTGGAAGCGGCACCTAGGGCGCGCGGCGCAGGCACTAGGGCCGCGAGGCGCGCGCTGCCTCCTCCAGTGCGCGCACTTTGAGCTCGCGCTCACGCTGCTGACGCAGGAAGTCGTCGTGGTGCGCCGGGTGCAGGAAGCCGCGCTCGCGCTCCAGCAGTAACTGGCGCTGCAGCTGTTCGTGGGCCGCCGCCTGTTGAGCCAACTGCTCGGCGTACGGCCGACCCAGAAGGTCGGGGTGCGGCAGCGGCCGGTACGGACCCAGCGCTAGCGCCGCCTCCTGCTGCGCCTGCGCCGCCGCCTGCTGGCCCGGGTGCAGGTGCAGGTGCGTGTGCGAGTGCGCATGCGTGTGCGCGTGTGTGTGCGCGTGGTACTCCGGGTTGATGCCTGCCATCTGCAGGCGCACCATGGGGTCGGCTGCCAGCGCTAGCCGCTCGGCCGCCTCCAGCTGCGCCGCGGCCACCCCCGGGTGCGGGTGGTGAGGGTGGTGCTGCTGCGACATGGTGGTGGGCACGGACTGCTGTTGGCCTCCGGCCGGCGGGATGCCGAGCCGCTCTAGTCGCTCGCGCTCCAGCTGCGAGAGCGCACCCGGCCCATGCCCGGGTGGGTATAGTCCGAACTGCACGGGGATGGCGCCCTGTGGCGGCGGTGGCGGCATGCCGTACCGCCGATGCATCTCCAACCAGTGCGGGTCGAGCGCTCGCGGCCCCACGTTGTTTTTCATGAGCTCCTCCTTTAATCTGTCGTTAAGTTCGCGTTCGCGCAATTCTCGAATCTCTCTGTCTCGTTTTTCGCGTTCGAGGTGTTCTAGTTCCAGCCGTTCTCGCGCACCCGCAGCGCCATACATAGAGCTGAGCTGGTACTGAAGCATCGGGTCCATGCAATGACGCGGCAGATTGCCTGGACTAAACCCAGCGTGAGGTCGTGCGTACTCTGATAATTGACGGAGTGCAGGCGTGTCTGGGTATCCAGGTGGCCGCGGGAATCGATCATAAGGAGATGATATCGTTTCGATGGCACCTCTTGACGGCGGCTTTGTCTCCGGCTTCTCAGGTGTTGCTATCTTTCTATGTGCTTGTTGGGCTATTTTTTCCCTTTCTTCCCTATCTCGTTCGGCTTGCTTTCTAAGTCGTTCCTCCCGTTTTCGCGCAAGCTTTGACTCTGGCACTGGTTTAAAGATGAGATCCGTTCTTGTGCACGAGTTATAATCACCACGATTCCAATGTCTGAGGAAAATGGCCGATTGAGACCTGTGACATTCTGTATCCTCAATCTTTGGTTCGGGACTCGGTCCATGTGGTATGTGAGCTGGGCTCGGGATTTCTTCCTCCTCGGGCTGGGATTGGGTTTCGAGTTTCAGCTCAGGATTCTCATCTGGCATCGGTCGCGGAGGACCTCGTAAGTGTGGATGACCATGAGGAAGCTGATGAGGCGAGCCGGGTCTAGGATGTGATCCCTGAAGTCCAGCTGCAGCCTGCGCGTGTAATCGAAGGCTTTCGATAGAACTCGGCCCGGGACCTGGTGGCAGACCAAGTCCCATGGGATGACCCATTGATGGCGGCTGTATCATAAGGTGGTTCGGGTTGCCAGGAAGCATTTTAGGATGATGACGCATTAGCATGGAGTCGGCCGGCGACAGTCTCTCGGGGTGATGCGCCAGATGGTGCGAGTGATGATGCGTGTGGTTGTGGTTGTTCACATTGACGCTGGACGATGAGCTGGTCGTCTGAGACACGCTCGCCGATAAGTGATGTGGAGAGTTGGAATGAGAACTACTTTTTTGTTGCGTATTAATCTTGTGCTGGATCGATTGTGATGAGCTACTTGATGTCGAATGAGATATAGATAGCGTGTGGTTAGTACCACCACCTACATGACTTGGCTGCTTTTCGGTACTAGTATGAACAGCACTGTGATGACTAGTTGAATGATGGTGTGTCATCGTCGTCTCGTGCAGTTGATGTCTCTCTGTAGTCGCATTGGGATTTCTTGGATCCTCAGAACTTTCGGAAATTTCTCGAAGAGATCTCGTCGTGACCGAAGAACTAGTGCTGTGACTATGATGTGAGCTGAGCATTGTTGTGGATTCTATCGTTGAAGGTTTCACTGGCTCATGGCGTCCTGCCTGGCTTACAGCAGGGTGCATCGGCGGTATTGGATGAGGTTGTGGAAGTGGTCCATAAGGATATGGATAAGGCATTGAATACCCAGGATGCGGATGCGGATAATATGGGTGCATAGCATGAGCCGCCGCTGCAGATAGTTGAAAGATAGACGGATGCAGTAAATGCGGGTGGTGCAGCGGAGAGGCGAACGGGTGTTGGTGCTGACCCGAGTGCATGACAGGGCCAGGTATTGTAGATGGTATTGATAACGGCGTAGGATTCATCAAGTTGAGCGCTGAATGCGATACAGGAGTATTCGGCTGAACAGGCGATGCTGAGATTTGTCTCGGCTGCGAGGGGCTTGTCATATGCCGTGAGAACGGGGATGTTGTAGACGATGAGTGTGATATATGCATTGGTGCTCCATTATGACCTGGTTGACTCTTAATAGGTGTTGGCGTATGCGGGCTCTTCACCGGAGGCACGTGATTAGAAGATTCGGAACTGCTGCTCTGACTTGTGGAAGTAGGTGGTAGGTGAGGTTGGTGTAAGAAGTCAGGTTCTTTCTTTATGCTTTCAATTCTTGGACCAAGGAAAGCACTGGGACCCATATTGGTGTTATCATTAGTAGGTTGACTTGGGGGTCTACTGTTATTTTCAACACTAGATATAGATTCTCTGTCCCTTTCAGTATTTAAATGTTGTGCTATAGCACTTCCAATAGGATATCCTGGCACTTTGACTTCTTTGAGTGATTGTAGTGGATCCACTTGTTGTGTAGACAAATTGGCTGGAACATTGTCAGGTGCTTCCTGCTTGATTTTAAGATCTTGTGGCATTGACGAATCACTTTGACTGTTAGCACTTTGTATAAGATTGCTTCCTTGTAAACTGTGAGTTGGCGGATGCTGTTGCATAAGAGGTGGCATGGAACCAGGCTTATCAAGTCCTGGATGTCCTGGGTGGCCTGGATGATTTGTATGACCATACAATGCAGTAGGCATGAACCCATAAGGCCCAATGTTAGCACCACTTCCAACAGATATTATTGGTCCTGGAGGTAGCAAACCAGCCAGAGAGGGCTGACTAAGTGGTGGAGGCATATTTTGAACTGAAACCGGTGTAATAGAAGCTTCTGTTGATCTAATTCCAAGATTTTCTGGTCTCACTGGATGTGAAAATGAAGGTGGTCTCGAATTGCTGCTTTGAGCATCTAGTTTAGGTATAGGTTGCGTCTTCAAGTCTGTTGGTTGTTTATCATCAATATCAGATTCTTTGTTTTCTTGTGCATTGGCTGGTGATATTGGTTCTGTATTCAAAGTTGTAGGATGTTCCATAGGAGGTGGTGATGACCCACGTGGATTTGTAGGTGTCGGACTCATTCTCTGTAATGAGTCTAACCGAGGGGCATTTGGTGAATCAACTTTATTTGCTGAAGATATAGTAGCAGTAAAAATCTCAGGAGTATTTTGATTTTTCATTTCGCTGGCTTCATCCCTAGGTTCTAATTTTATTACTGTCTTGAGTGGATTTATATGTGGGTTATGTTTTGAAGGATCATTTGCGAAATTCATATTAGGTGGATAAAATGGTGGCATGCTAGATGAAAAGTCTTTTGCACTTCTTATAATTGAACTGTCTTTTGTAATATTTAAAGGATTGAAAATATTATTAGGCACATTTTCAATTTTCATACCATGACCTAATTTTGGATTGTATATATGACTGTCTTTCACAAAGAAGTTTGTGTTCTCCAAATTAAGTGGTTTGTTGGACTGGCTCACAGGATGTCCAGGGAAATTGTGTGATAAAGGATCTTTTGGATAATCATCTTTTTGTAGATTCATTGTCTCATCTGTATCTATTTCTTCTTTGATTTTAATTTTCTCAATTGGATCTGTACACATTGGTGTAACTTTAGGTATAATTAGTTCAGTTTTAGGGAACATAGGATTTTGCAGAACAAGAGGTCTTGGTTCCATGTTTTCAGGTAATTTATTAGCGTTAGTGTTGGAATCTGTTTTAAGATTGAGAACACTTCTGTCATCTTTCTCTGTAGCCAATTGGAAAGGTGGAGGTAAAGGATCTTTTTCGGTTTTAATAACAGGTTCAGAGTTATTCTCCACTTTAACTGGGGGATCAGTAGATTTTGCATGCTGTTCATCATCAGGTTCCTTATTTTGTTCAGTATTTTCCTTGTCAGTCTTATTAAAACTAAAGTCACAAGCTTCTGGTTCAGGTTCCGGAGTTTCTGTTTCATCCATTGCAGGAAAACTATCATTAGTAAGACTTTCAGCTGGGCTATCAGGAGGTGTTACTGGTCTTTTCTTCTTCATCTGCACGTCACCATCCAAAATACTCTCTGGTTTTGTGTCATCTGGAAGACGTTTCTTAACTTTGGATACATCCACTTTGACACCATTTGCCACTGGCACCTTTTTCTTAACGTCTTTGCTAACTGGAGATGAAAGAATTTTCTCAGGTATGTTGTTATTGGTGATGGTGTTGGTGTTGGTAGAAGTGACAGTACTTTGTACATTTGGTTTACAAGGTTTAGGCTTAGGCTTGGAATCATTATCACTTTCATCTTGACCTTTCTTTCCATTAGGTGTAGTAGGGGTATTCTGTTCTTTAGATTTATTTCTGGTTCTCATTCTACTTGGAGAGTCTTCAGGGTTGTCTGGTCTTACATTGTCAACTTTAGCTAAATCACCAGCATCTCTAGAATCACTATCTTCTTCAGAATTTTCATCTTCTGTAACAGAACTCATCTCACCCGTTTCTTTAGGATTAGGCGAGGGTCTGGAACCATTGGTATCTGGTACAGTAGGTGTAGCTTCTGGGGTCTGTTCTTTGGGAGTTCCAGCACGAGAATTCCGTGTGTTCCGCACTCGTCTCAGAGATGCCTGACGGCGTCTCCTGTGAGGCCTATTGCTACTAGCACCAGGGGTCTTTTTCCACAGATAATAGAACTCAACTAACTCAGCAGTATCTTTGTGAGGCAATAGGTCCTTTCTAATTTTAAAGAAATTCTTACCAAATTGCCGAATTCCTTTGACAAATCTTTTGGTTTCCTCTTCTGTCCACTTTTTCTCAATTCCCTTGGGCACTGGACACTTGACAAGAGCTTGAAGAGCACGACCGGGATCATAGCCCGAGTCATGCAGTACGTCCAGCGCGTTTATAGTGGTGTCGTCGCGGCTGGCGGCGACACAACCATCGTCGGGGGAGCCCCCGTCACACATACCAGCGAATGCTGCCATAGAGCGTGCAGCTCGCAAGTACATCACCAGATCTCGATCAGTGGCCTGCGCGGGCAGCCAGCGGAGTTCTTCACCTCCGGGACACGGTTCGTCGGGTCCAAGCGGCCCGTTTGTCCGCATATCAGGCAGACAAGCGTAAATATCTTTCTCCTTCACGGGTTGGTTCGGTGTACCCACTTGAACCTCCCCCTGATTCTGGGCCATGGTTCGTGCCAAATGGTCTATTTACACTGGGCACTTTTCCTTGCTCACATATCACAAATGTCACTTGGGTTTACATGATGTTCAATTATAATTTAAGATAAACTAGTCAGCGTAATCCTTTAGATGTTTATTTGCTGGTCCGTGGAGCAGTAAGTATGCCAATATACATAATTATTACTTCTAATGGCCACCATTACACGATGCATTGTGCTTCATTTTACGAACTTATCTGATACACACGTAATAAAAGTTGTTAGTTCACTTATGTATATCATAAAAGTAAGTCTTTTGATTCAGTATTTACGTAAATTTCACTGTTATTTTATTAAATGCTATCTACATGCTAGCCTTTTGTTTAGCTTCGCCTTTCTTTGGATCACCATAGACAAACATTAATTCTATAAAATGGCTGCCACGAAAGGATATTATTGTGCCTCGTTATGATACACGCAGTAGAAACTTAAAAAAAAAACAGAATTCTAAAATATATATTTTTAACATAGCTCATTACATTTTATAAATTTAATAATCATGTTAAAAAATGGCAATAAAATATAACATTAAAATGATAACATAATATTGACAAATATCTCTTTTCATACGACTGTTTAAATCTTTTCTTTATTCACATTGTAGTATGTGAATAATGAAAAAAGGAGCGACTGAACCACCAAAATAGAACAAAACTAGATTGTCTATTATTTAAAGTTAAATTTGAATGGCGTTTAGACAAAATAAAAGTTATGAGTTATGTTTCAATATGACTAAAACACCGCAATAACTTAAAAATCCTTTGTATTTCAGAAATCCACTTACGGGTTAAATTGAGATGAATTCCACTGCTGGTCTCCCGTCTATGATTAAAGCGCAGCACTAATGTTGTCAAAGTGGCATTCCAGTTTTTATGCATTTACTGCATCACATTAATGGAAGTGAACAAGTGAAATAGGTCGGTCC
The DNA here is from genome assembly GCA_943136025.2 of Agrotis puta. Lineage (NCBI taxonomy): Eukaryota > Metazoa > Arthropoda > Insecta > Lepidoptera > Noctuidae > Agrotis > Agrotis puta. Next base: position 14,233,342 of record OW964178.2, read on the forward strand.
TTTTCTATTCTATCGAAAATGCGAATGAATGAAAGAAAAAAAGTACGTGCCTATCTACAATGTCAACAAAGTGTCATTTGTTTATTTTACACCTCTTGTAATCGTAGTGTACTTTTGGAGCTTTGGATATTTGACTGATTTCTAGGATTATACCTGTATCTAGTCCACTAATCAAAGTAGAATAAACACTAGAAGATGTCTTCAGATGATTCTGATGATGAGCCGCTATCACTTATAGCAAATAAGAAATTAGGCCCAGAACAAAATGAAGAGATCTCATCAGGTTCTTCGGAGGCTCCAATCAAGAAGAAAAAAAAGCTACCACTTAAACGATTGTCGGTCACAATAAATCTTCAGCGCAAGAAAGCTTGTCTTCAACCACCGGTGGTAGAGCGGCCGGCAGACGTGTGGCTTTACCTTAAAGACCTTAATCCTTCGGGACCTTACAGCTGCTTACTCTGCCCAGATTGGTTCATTAACAGGTCGAAAATGATTGTACATTATGTTCTAAATCATAAGAAAGATTTCTGTGGTATTTGTAGGTAAGTACAATGTAGTAAATCTTGAATCCTCTGAATCTGAGCTTTGATTGAATAGTTTGTCACATAAGCCTTAACTTTTTTTAGATATTTTGTACCCGATAGAGAAGCTTGGGTGAACCATGTGAAGTTCCATAATCCCTGGCCGTGCTCTCAATGTGTTCAGAACTTTGAAACTGAAGTAGATCTCCGAAGTCATCTGCAATCTCAACATAATCTTGTGCACTGTCGCCTATGTCATTTCCGTGTACTTGATGGTGAGCCCTACCACTCACATTTGTTCCAAAAACACAATGTCTTCAATGTATCAAATAGAGATGAAGAAAATCTTTGGGAGTTAGAATATGATGGCACTTCAAACTTCCTCTGTTTACTTTGTAATAAATCTACCAACTCAACAAGAACATTCTTCAATCATTATATGGGGTATCACCACTTTACCTTGAAATGTTTCACAGCACTGTTGTCAGGAAGACATGTACCATTCTTAGTGTATGGTGCTGATCTCAGAGCAGAGTTTGTTGAAGAACAACTGAAACATCATGAGAGATATGGCTATGTTGACTCTGAGCTCAAACCTACTGACTCTGCTATAGAGGCTGACCAAAATGAGACTAGAGAATTAATCAAAGTCCTCATACCAGAAATTAAACAAGAATTAGAGACTATTGAGGATGCCAAAAATGATGATGGAAATGAGAAGACCAAGGATGATGAATCTAACGATATTTACAAAAGCTACAATGGTATTGATGATTTTGATGTTACTTCATTGGAACTGATAGTTGTACAGAAATGTTACCATGATTACATTAGTGATATACTGTCAGATGTTAATGCTAAGTCTTTTTTTGAATACTCGGATGTTGATTATGATAAGCTTTCAACAGAAGTACCAATGGATATAGTTTGCACACTGTGCAGCATCCGGTATAGTACTCTGACAAGTTTTACTGCTCATATGTTCAAGATGCACTGCATAAAGTCGTTGCCGTTGTATTCTTGTAGAATTTGTGCCACTACTTTTGAGACTCAACAAGATCTTGATAATCACACGTCAAATGAGTTAGGAGAATTTGAGGATCTTTGGATATGTCAATTTTGTGACAAAGAGTTTGATGACAGGGAGAACACACGGCGACATCTGACAGAACATTGGGATGATGTAGAGTATGACAATTGTTTCAGTCCACATTTAGGTTTTAAATGTCGGTATTGTCCAACACTATTTTGGCATGAGACGGACAGAGAGACACATCAAGTGCGGGCGCATTTCTTCAATCATAAAGATGCGTATTACAAATGTGACACCTGTAATGAAATATTTAGTGATAAGGTAATTGAAAATGAACTAAATATTTATTATTTTCGATCAAAAGTTGCCTTCAGAGAAAAGTTTTTGGCTTATAAAGTTAAATAATTCTACTAATATTATAACTGGGAAAGTGCGTAATTTATCTGTGTCTATATAATGTCTATTTTCCGTGTTCACTACAAAATTGCTGTAAAAAATAATTTTGGTACAGAAATGATGAGACACTAGAAACAGTTATAGGCTTTCACAATCCTTGTTTAATCTGTGATAGCTAGAAAATTTAAAACAGGACAAAAACTCGCAGTTTTAATAATTACAGGTCTGGTTTATCCACCACTACATTGAAAAGCACAGTGCTCTAGAAAAGACTGCCCTGTACCTCCTCAAATGTTCCCTCTGCTGTGTGGTGCTTCCAACAATCGAAGAGATGAGGGCCCACTTCAATTGTGAGCATGCTGAAGCTAGGAAAGTGTTCTGTTCCCTAGACTCCTGTCAGTACAAGCCTTTGAGCCACAGGAAGTCTTTCAAGCTGCATTTGCGGGTAAGATGTAGGATTTTTTTAATCAATGACTTGGCATACAATTTTCTACCCAAGTATTACTGTGCCGCCGGGGTCGCGGGACTTACGAATTACCGTGACCCCGGTATGTTAAGGGCTAGTGAAGGTCACCGTGGATTTTAGTCAGTACTCGTCTGATAGTCCCTCCCGCCCTGCCCTGGGTGGGAGGACTCATTTGAAAAAAAAAAAGTATAACTGTGCTCTGGCTTAATCTTAAAAGCAATAGGGTAACCTAGCCACTGGATGGTTCTTTGCGTAATGTGATCGGGTCCTAAGGCTAAAGACAATGTTATCAGCTGTTCTGTTCGTAAGTTCATTTGCCTTTTTCGTCTATGCTTTGGTCACAAACATAAACAGACAAATATTGTTCTGTGTGGGTATTGAACCTGGAAAACGCAGCACAGTAGTCAATCGTTCCGCTACTTTGCCAATTGTGCCATCTAATCTAATATTTAACTGTTTGCCTCCTCTGATGTGATCAGTCAATGCACTCATCTCGTTCGTCGCGTGCGGACCGCGCGATGGACTGCGTGGTGTGTGGCCGCGAGTTCAGCAGCTCGCGGGCGTGTGGCGCGCACATGGCGCAGGCGCACGGCCCCGGCAAGTTCAAGTGTAAGCTGTGCATGGAGATACTGCACACTGTGGATGAGAGGTGAGACTTAATCTAGGCTATTTTATCTATATGTCCCTTGCAAACTTTGGGACCCCAAGGATTGCTGGGCCTCAGACTGCACTTCCCAGAAAACATCATCATCATCAAAATATCAGCTGTAGGATGTCCGCTCCTGCTGTACACAGGCCCGTGCTATAGATTTCCAATAGGACCTGTTGGTAACAGCTTGCATCCAGTGCGATCCAGTCCTTGCACCAGATCGATAAAAAAAAAACGATTACTCTAGTTTACACTTAATGGCAGTAAAAATAGAAATAAAGATTATTTTCCATGTTTATGTTGCAGGAAACTCCACTACTTAATAAATCACCCGGGACAGCATCCATTCGCATGCCCAGACTGCGGCAAGTCGTTCCAGTACAAGTCGTCGTTGTACATGCACAAGCAAGACCATCAGCCTAACAAGCAGAACTACACCTGTACCTACTGCGGAAAGACTTTCTTGGTAAGTCACTTCTCCCGCCCTTATCCCATCTTTATCTGGGCATCTTTATCTGGTCTGTCCTCATCATTGTACTCCAAAGATCTTGTATTTTCTTCTTTTTTTAAAAACTTGCCTTACACAAGAAATTTCTCCTGTATCATGGGTGCTTTTATAAACATAGAAAATCACAAAAACGAACACCCAGATACTGCATTTACTTGCGACGTATTAACAATTTAAAAAATGACGTATCTTCGTAAATTTTTGTTTATGTAAGAAAAGAAAAAATACGCGTGAAATGTTTTTTTGATAATCTGACTGACGGGCTAATCAAATACCCCATTACAGAAACGCGATTCGTTCCGCGAACACGTGCAGATCCACGAGGGTCCGCGTCACGCGTGTTCGTACTGCCCGATGCGCTTCGTGCAGCGCTCCAACATGTTACGTCACGAGCGGCGCCACACGGGTGAGCGGCCCTACGCCTGCCCGCACTGCCCGCGGACCTTCGCTGACAAAGGAGCCTGTAACTCACACACCAGGTTATATTGAATTAAGTGTCTAACTGCTTGTATGTCCATGTCCACACTAGCTATTGCCAATCACCCATTGCCATTCGCCCACGTGTTATTTGAAAACTGACTTACGCCAATATAATGTGGGATAAACGGTATTCTTTGAGCTATGCCAAATTTCATTGGGATCTGTTCAGCTATGATGGAAGTTATGGAGCAACAATATCCGTTCTATAAAATTCCGTAGCAGTGTTAATGTACTCTGTGCATTCCCCCCTAATAAAGATAATTTAAAACTTGAACCTCCGAAGTATTTGGCAAAGGTGTACAGTCACGAGCAATAAAAAGCACTTAAAAAATTAAAACGCGCCTTCCATGTCAAATACTATACTATTTCGTTATTTATTATTAATATCGCTTTTTAATTCTGCTAAGTGTATACATAATTGTTCGTGACTATACCTAATGGTCAGAGTAGATGAATTCAGTAGTTGCCATTTTTTTTTGTTACTACACTTTCAATAATTAAGGTTTTACTATTTTCAGGACTCATTTGAAGAATACATCTTACGGATGTGTGTACTGCGGCAAGACTTTCGTTCAGAAGTCCAAGCTCACCTACCACATCAGAAAACACACTGGAGAAAGTAAGTACTATAAGGGATCGAGTTTATTAATAAAAAGATTTTCTTTAATCGCAGAAATATATTCAAGAAGACGCGCTCTTTATCATAACTGATTTTTCACTTAGAACATTCTAGACAATTCTACGTTTTCTTATTAATTTCAAAATAATTTGAGCGACTTGATTCGGCCCGTGTTTACAAAAAAGGCTAGAATCTATATAAAGTTTGTTCACACAGTAAAACCACTACATTACTTATTTCAACACTCCCAAGATCTATGAGAAGTATAGTCTTAAAAATTCACGAGCGCACATCATGTGACGACGTGAGACACATTATGTTACTTCATGTTGTTAAACGAATATAACTGCTAAGTAATTAAGATAAGGTTGAATATGGCCCGTTGATGTGGCAATCTCAGCGACTACCATCAGCGCTTGCTTACGTCACTTCCCACAGGGTTCCTTCCAGAAGCTTCCCCAGCAGGTACTTATAACTTTCTCCTCTTCTCTCAGACCTGGAGACCTGCACTGTGTGCTCCAAGTTGTTTACAAGTGCGTGTTCTCTGCGGGAACATATGAAGACGCACGAACCTAAGAAGTTGGTAGTCAAGTGTCCGCTATGTGGTGAGTGTATACGCTTTCTTTATATATTAGTATTCCTATAGTTTGAGATCGAAGCCGCTAGCACGAGTGCCTACGAAAACTGAATGATTTCGTATTTAAGATTTACAGGCATGTTCACAAAATTAATGAATTGCAAATCTAACTAGTTAGTCAGAAAAATAGTAATTAGACATGCATTAATCCTTTTGAAAAATCAATAAGAATAAGCTTTATTTGCTCACCATAATAATATATATAAATACTATTTTTTAAATGTTCTTTTTTGTTTTGTTTTTGTAAAAATATTTAAAAATGTAAACAGATAGGAGAAAAAAATGAACAAAGGATGTATAAATACAACAATCCTAGAAAAAAAAAACTATACAGTAAGTATATTATATCGTTTTATCAATGAATATTTACAAAGATAAAACGCATCAAATCTTGAGAGTGAGGGCTTGTGACATCAGAAGCAAGTAAAAATTGAACTTAATTTTAACACTGAATATTGAAATTAATTTATTCAAATTATTCAACAATTTTATATAAATTAATTAACACTGAATATTGAAATTAAATTATTGAAATCAATTTATTGAAATTGAAACACAATGAATATTCACAAAGATACGACAGTATCTTTGTGAATATTCATTAACGTAACTAATAAAAATCTGGTTTTCAGTCAAATAGCTTACTATTCATTGATATTTTTTCAAAATATTTCTGCAAAGTAATGCCTCGTTCCGTAACTTATTAGTCCATTAATATATTCCAGACCGCAAGTACCAGGACGAGCGCTACATGCTGCGTCACCTGCGCACGTCTCACACTCAAGCGCAGCATCCCTGTCCCATCTGTAACAAGATGCTAACCAACATGGCAGGCCTGCGACACCACGTCATGACGCACAGCAACATGAAGACCATCAGGGTGAGTTGATGATACAATAAAATGTAGAGGATTTATCAAGAAGATTTTGATAGGCTAGTTACGATTTCGTGCGGAAATCAACCTTAAACTGTTTTTTTTTCTTCAGCATACACTGTCATACTTCTGGGCAAAGGCCTCCCCCAAGTCTAAACAATACCCTAAACTTAAACAATTAATTTTAATAATTGTGTGAAACAATTTATGCTAAATTATAACAATTAAAATGTTTTTTAGCCTTGCCTTTCGCAAAGTGGGATATCGTTGACCACATCATCGCTTACCATTATGCGAGATTGTGGTCAAACGGAAGCTTCTCACAAAAATAAGTAAGCGAGTTTAAATAATTTTAATTGATATTGCTAATTTCCTTGTTACAGTGCAACTTGTGCCCAAAAGCGTACTCAGTGAAGCGTACAATGCTCAAACATTTCCGTCGTCGGCACGGCTTCAAAGGTACGGAATCAAACATCAAAGACTTTTACACGAGAATGGACCCTAGAGAGTGCAACTTGGGCCTCGACGAGTCTATCTTGATCAATATATTTGGACCCCCGTCAAAGAAACCCATGGATGAGCTACTAGTAGGAGATTACGTCACTCTTACTAACCTAGAACGCCCTCGAGAGACAGAAGAAGAGAAAGACTCGGAAACTACACAAGACTCGCAGATAGAGATGATTTCTCAGTCAGAAGAGGAATATCTTAGAGATAATGACAAGGATAGAGATGTAACGAAGGACAGGCAAATAGTGATAAAGATCGAGCCTCCAGAACCAGCTGAACATTGTGTAGGGGAGCTGGAACCCACTGATTTTGTTAGCGTTAAGATCGAACCAATGGATGAGCATGTTGATGATTAGTTAATTTATTCAGCCGCCAAATTTCTCAAAGATTAGTCATATGTGTATTCTGTCAAGTTTTCGTCGTCTCGTCCTAGCATTTTTGAAGTGAAAACTTCTTTAGCGGCGTTGAGCACTTTTCTGTAATGGGTATAAAATCTTAAACTCGCGTCAGGACACGTGACCCTGACCGAAAAAGCGTAGGACGGCGCAGGGCGCTTGCGTGAATGTTCGTGTGACGTTGCTAGGTAACATTGTTTATAAAAGATGTACGTCACATTGGAAAATTATTGAAATAAAAAGTCAACCATTTTTGCGAGTTTTACTAAAATCTATTCACAAGATATTTCCAACAATTACTATTCAAGTTTTCACTTCTGCCGGCACTCCCAGAGTGCAACCCGTCGTTTTTTTTTCTAATTTTTCCATGATTTATTTATGTATTCTCTTTCAGTATTATTTTTTTTTTGTTTGTTGTCTATTCCCTTAAAAATAATTCCTGTATCGTGGAAGCGTTTACAAACTTACATACACAAACAGCTAGTCCCGGAACAAGTACCTGTAGTCTATACAAATATTTTTTCCGTGCCAGAATCAAACCCACGATACACAACGCAGCAGTTAATCGCTCAGTGTGCCAATTGCGTTGTCATTAGCTTGATTTACCCAAACTGCAACCTTTTGAAACTAGAATAAGGATCAAAGTGCTTTTGACATTGCAAAGTCACAGGCACTGTAACTATAATTGAACAGCTTTATTTTGGAACTTAAAAAATAATCACGTGATTTTTCATCCTTGAGATTGGATCTCTGATAATAATGTTATGTTCTACAGCCAGGTCACGGACTCACGACATACCGTGACCCCGGAACGTAAAGAGCTATTGAAGGACACCGTGGATTTTAGTCAGTAAGAGTCTGACAGTCCCTCCCGCTCTACCCTGGGTGGGAGGACTCATTTGATGATTTTACCACGCTAAAAAAAATGTTCTACAGCCAGCAGACATGGCATTTGAGACTAATCGCATGGAAAAGAATACTCATTTTCGTATCGTATGATGTTCTTGATGGCAGAAGCTTTTAGAAATATTATGCACATTACCGTTATTTAAGTAAGGTTTATTTTCGAATGAGGGCTCATGTACACGATGACGCCGCCGTGCCGCTACCGCGCCGCCACCGTGCCGTTTTGCTTTGTATACCTTCGCGACTGCACCGTCACCGCGCCGCTACCGCGCCGCCGCCGCCGCCGAAAATCAAACAATAGTGAAAGGCGGCGCAGTGGTGGCATCGTGTACAGTAGTCCTGCATGACTATACTTAGCCGGAATTAAGTCTAAGTTTGCTTTATGTGTAGATTTTTGCCTTGTAGTAAATGTTTTTTTTCTAGAGTATTAGTAGTAAGATAAGTTATTTTAGTAAATGTTATGTTGATAAAATATTAAAAGTTTTTTTAATCACTATTTTTAGGTCAATGTAGTAATTAAGCTACTTAGTTAAGAATAGTTCAATGTTTATAGTATTAAATAAACTAATTTCTTTCGTCCAAAAGGTGTTTTATTTGGATCCTTGTTTTTTATATTAAAACCTAACGTTTTATTCTCAGATAGAATGGAACCGATGAAAATAGGCTTCGAGTTTTCTGCAGATTACTGAACCGGATTTGAGTCCGTTTACATTCGCTCATGGAAACTTCTGGACTTGACGAGAGAATTTGGACAAGAAAGCCTTGCCATGGGCTCACGGAGGTCCTCATTAAAAGTAAACAAGAGACGAGATATGAAGGGTGTAATTTCAAAACCCTCTAAAATGACTTGACGCAGAGTCATTTTAGGGGGTTTTGAAATTAGACCCCTCATATGACATAAAAATGATTACAAGACGTACGGCAATGCGCCAACGATATATTATGGTGGACATCCCTGCGGTACGTGCAAAGCGTTTTGCCAATACTGTAAAAAACGCCTTCTCATAAAGGAGTGGAACGTGTATAAGGCACCATAAATATTAGTTCCTCCTTTCCCCGTAACCTCTGTGTGTCGCTTCAGTATTTAGATAGAAACATTATCAGAAAAAAAACGCTAATGAACTTTTTAATTTTTTTGATAGATTTTGCATCCCTGGTTTGACTTCTATAAATAGAGTTACTTTTAATAATAAAAACATGAATAATATATTATTTGAAAGTCCGTCCAAAACGGACGATATGTGAAGAGAATTTTAGTCTGTGGAACTCTTATGTCAAGATGAATGTCTGTGATGTAAATCTATGGTTTGTTGAACTGTCATTATAATAAAATTATCCAACGTGTGTACGGAAAGTCTTTTACTAAACAATAAATCCACACGATATTTCAAAAGGTTATGGGCCCAGACACAGACTTACGGCCTAATAATCGTGCTGGATTGGTTTTTTATCAAGAAACGCTGCGGTAAAGTAGCTACATAAACATACGTCGGCCAGGGCTGTCTGACCAGGTGTGGCGGTCGCCGGCTCAGATTCTGATAAATCTGGTAATTGCGGTAAAGCAATAATAATACGGGCGATGGATTCCGTCGAAAATATGGCTTCTGGACAAAGCTTTCAGCAGCTTCAAGGTGTACAAAATTGGACAGCGTGGTGTTTCAAAATACGCGTTTTACTAAGAGCTATGGGTCTCTTAGACGTCGTTGAAGGCACGTTCAAGGCCGACGAGGATCAGGAGAAATGGATGCAGAAAGATTCAAAAGCTCAAGGTATGTTGGTAACAAACATATCTGAAAAGGTTATACCACAAATATTAAGCTGCAAGACGTCAAAAGAGATTTGGGATAAGCTACATACAATATTTGAACAGCGAGGCGAGCTGTCTGTGCATATACTTCAGCAGAAGTTCTTTTCAATGAAATTTGAAGAAAGGGAAACCGTGTCAGAGTTCCTGGGAAGGTTCGAGTCTCTCCTGAGCAAACTGAAGAATCTCAACGCTGAAGTGAGTCAAACTATGGCCATCACAAAGATAACTTCATCTCTGCCATCACAATTTCAGCACTTTGTGTCAGCGTGGGAATCGGTGCCAGCAGAAAAAAGGACCATGGACCAGTTAACAGCGCGATTACTGATCGAAGAGCAACGCGCCTCAGCCAAAAACAAAGAAGATGAGTCATCTGCGTTTGTACACAAGTCTAATAGAAAATGCTATCGGTGTGGAAAAGTGGGACATCTGAAAAAGGAGTGCAAATCGAAAAGTAGAGGTACAATAATTAATAATACTAGTTGTAAGTTCTGTAAGAAGAATAATCATAAAAGTTCAGATTGTTGGTTTAAAAATAAAAGCGAGAAAAGTCAAGATGTAAACAAAATTAAACAAGGCAATGCATTCTCTGTGTTCGAGCTATCATCATTGTTTTACAGTCAATTAGAAAGTGATAATTGTTGGGTAATGGATAGTGGAGCTTCAGAGCACATGTGTTATGATTATGATATGTTTATAGACTATAAAAAACTAGAATGCCCTAGATCCATAGTTATTGGAGACGGCAAAATCATACAAGCCGTTGGTATTGGAGTTATTTCTTTAGAAGCATTTACAGGTAAACAATGGATAAATACAACATTAAATAACGTTTTACATGTTCCCAGCATCAAGATGAATCTATTTTCAGCAAGTTCAACTACTGATAGAGGTTATGTTTTAACAATTAATAGTAAAATGTGTTATTTGAGGAAAAATAACAGTAAAAATGTTTGTGCACTAGCATATAGGAAAAATAACTTGTTTATAATGAAGTTTAGGTCTAATAAAATTCAAAATGCTTGTGTTGGTAAATCAAGTGACAGTTTATCTGAATGGCATGAAAAAATGTGCCACCAGGATATTGAACAGGTAAAAAACATGTTAAATAAATATGATATAGATTTCAGTGTTAGTAAACAAAAGGAAATAACATGTGAGCCATGTCTTTTGGGTAAGTTACATAAGAGACCGTTTCCTATAAGTATAAATAGGGCAGATAGGCCCGGTAAATGGCTACATATGGATTTATGCGGACCGATGGAAACAATATCATTAGGTGGATCAAGATATTATCTACTCATAAAGGATGACTTTTCAAAGTATAGAACGGTTTATTTTCTGAAAAATAAGTTTGAAACAGTTGATAAAATTAAAACTTTTTTAAATTTTGTTACTAAAAACTTAGAGTATAAAATTGAAATAATAAGATCAGATTGTGGTTCAGAATTTATAAACAAAGAGGTGAAGTCTCTCTTCAATCATTTAGGTATTGTACACCAAAATAGTGCTCCGTACACACCCCAACAAAACGGTTGCATAGAACGTGAAATGCGTACAATAACTGAAGCGGCTAGAACAATATTGTTATCAAGTAATTTAAATAAGTCTCTATGGGCTGAAGCTGTCAATACAGCTGTATACGTTATAAACAGAACTGGTAAAAGTAGGATTAAAAATGTAACTCCGTATGAGCTCTGGTATAAAAAGGGATTATATGATATAAATAATTTAAAAGTATTTGGTTCAAAGGTAGGTGTACACATTCCAGATAATTATCGCAAAAAATGGGATAGCAAAGCTGAAATAGGATACTTTGTAGGTTATAGTGAAACAACAAAAGGTTTTAGAATTTATTTTCCCCATAAAAATGATGTTTTGATTAAAAGAGAGGTAACATTCCTGAAAGGCAATTTTAGTAGTCAAAAGCTAGATAATACTTTTCAAGATCATAATAATATAACCCCATTATTATTAAAAGAAGAAATAAATAATAAAGAGGATGAAATAAGAGAAGAATATCACAGTTTTAATGAGGAAGGTGAAGAAGATGTAACACAGTTATCAGATCTTGATGAAAATACAGAAGTACAAACAGAGGAAATTCTAAATTCAGAAGAAACATCAGAGTCAGAAAAAGAAGAAGAGGCAGAAGAAACACCTCAAGTATCAACACATTCACGGAGAGGCAGAGCAATAAAGAAACCATCAAGGCTAGATGACTACGAAACAAACCTTCTATCCATCGGTACAGAGCCAGCTACTCTAGAGGAAGCGCTTGACTCTGAAGAAAAGGAAGAGTGGAAGATTGCTATGAAGACTGAGCTAGATACTCTGAGAGAAAATAACACATGGACAGAAGTAAATAGCGTACCAGAGGGGAATAAAGTAATTTCTAGTAAATGGGTTTTTAAAGTTAAACAAGTAGGTACTAATAAAGTATATAAAGCTAGGTTGGTAGCAAGAGGCTTTGAACAGTCTGATTGTGATTTAGAAGTATATTCTCCTGTGGCTAAATTGCCTACTTTTAGAGTTTTTATAGCAGTTGCAAATAAACTTCAACTTTCAGTTCATCAGATGGATGTTATAGGTGCTTTTTTACATGGTGACATAGATGAGAGTGTATACATAAAGTTACCAAGCGGTGAAACATGCAAGTTAAATAAATCATTGTATGGTTTGAAAAAGTCTCCTAAATATTGGAATAAAAAGTTTGATGACTTCATGAGTAAAGAAAATTTCAGTAAATCTAAAAATGATCATTGCCTATATTTCAGAAAGGTAAATGAATGTATGCTATATGTTTTGCTATTTGTTGATGATATTCTTATGTTTTGCACTGAAAACAAGGTTTTGGAAGATTTTAAAAGCGAGCTAAGCAATAACTTTAAGATGAAAGACTTAGGTTTGGCCAAATGTTATTTGGGTATCGATATTGATCAAAAGAAAGGTACAACGGTAATTAGTCAGAAAACATATCTTACTAAAGTTTTAGAGCATTATAATATGTCAGATTGCAAACCAGTTTCTACTCCAATAGACCAAAACTTTAAGTTTGAAATACTAAAAAGGGAAAAATCTGAAAGTCCAGAAATAGAGAAAAAGTGTAGACAACTCATAGGCAGTTTAATGTATGCAGTTTGTGGTACAAGACCAGATCTATGTGTATCAGTTTGTTTCCTCAGTAGGTACCAACACTGTGCTAGTATTATGTTGTACAAGGCATTGAAACGTATTCTAAGGTATATAAAAGGTACATTAAATTACTCTTTGATATATAATAGCACATCCACAGAATTGCAAGGCTTTGTTGATGCAGATTGGGCCGGTGACACACAAGATAGAAAATCTACCACTGGTTATTTGTTTAAAATATTTGATTGTACTGAAGTATGGTGTTGTAAAAAACAACTTAGTGTGTCATTATCCTCCACTGAGTCTGAATATATTGCATTAAGTATGGCTATTTCAGAAGCATGTTGGTTGAAAAATTTGTTGTGTGACTTTGATGTTGTCGGTAATGAAGTGATCTTGTATGAAGACAACCAGTCAGCAATAAAACTTGTTTATAATAATGAAAATAATAAAAGGTTAAAGCACTTGGATATTAGGTATCACTTCATTATGGACAAAATAAAGGATAAGTGTATTTCAGTAAAGTATATTAAAACGCAGGATAATTTGGCGGATTTGTTAACTAAGCCGTTAGGAAAAACTGTTTTTGAGAAGTTTGTTAAGTTAATTTTTTAAGAATATAGGGCTATGCACATAATCTATGTAATGTTGGTCATGCATTTTTAGAGTTAAATTCTGTTAAAAATAAAGGAGTAAGTTAAGTATTTGAATGTGCCAGTATAAAATGCATCACTAACAATTTAGTCAGAATTAAATGTTTTAATATTTGTGTTTTTAAACAGGGAAAACAGGAAAATATTATGTTGAGGGGTGGTGTAAAAAACGCCTTCTCATAAAGGAGTGGAACGTGTATAAGGCACCATAAATATTAGTTCCTCCTTTCCCCGTAACCTCTGTGTGTCGCTTCAGTATTTAGATAGAAACATTATCAGAAAAAAACGCTAATGAACTTTTTAATTTTTTTGATAGATTTTGCATCCCTGGTTTGACTTCTATAAATAGAGTTACTTTTAATAATAAAAACATGAATAATATATTATTTGAAAGTCCGTCCAAAACGGACGATATGTGAAGAGAATTTTAGTCTGTGGAACTCTTATGTCAAGATGAATGTCTGTGATGTAAATCTATGGTTTGTTGAACTGTCATTATAATAAAATTATCCAACGTGTGTACGGAAAGTCTTTTACTAAACAATAAATCCACACGATATTTCAAAAAATACTTTTATTGTGCGCAGCTAAGGAGTGGAATTCATCTGTATTTCCTGATAGCTATAACCTTGAGGTCTTCAAGACAAGAGCTAGGCAAGCGTGCTTCAGCGTCGACCACATCTTCGCTTACCATCAGGCGAGAGAGATAGTTGTCAAACTCGAAAATTTAAAAAAAAATGCAAAATATTATGCAAACGCCAATAACATTCAGCGCTGGAACGCGCCCAAATCAGCTGGTAAACAGGAAGTGTCAGTTTGACAGATGATGTTTTAGACTTTGACCTGTAGATTAATACAATTTTTTCTATTAAATAAGCTTTAATAAATTACGTAATGGCGTAAATATTGAAATATATACCTAATTCCATTACCTAGTGTGAATTCCGTGTAAATAGAACTATGTATAACCCCGCAGTGACGGTTAGAAGGATTGATGTTTTGATTCGTATTTTGGGCCCTCGTAAAGCAATATTAGCTGCAAATCCTGTCAGAAGTTATGCTAGTGAAGATAAAGTGACTATAGGAGATGTCAGCAAGGAGATTAAGAGCCCTAAAAAGGTTGAATATGTGCCTCGAAAGTACCGTAAGTGTTTACCTTTAGTAAATAACCTAAAAATACATTAGACGATGTTTCTGTACCACATTAATATCTAAAATATTTAAAAATGAAAATATATTTTGTTTTAGTAGTTTTAAAGTACCAGAAGTTGATTCCAATAGGAAAGTTAAATTAAAAACTTTTTGCCAAGTTCCAAATATAACTTCAATATTTTGATCTCGCTACCATAGTAACACGTAAGGTATAATCCTCTGTCTTTTAGATTACTCTACAACCTTAATCATCATTTTTTTCTTTTTTTAATGTGGTAAAGTCATCAAATGACTCCTCCCACCCAGGGCAGAGCGAGAGGGACTGTCAGACTCATACTGACTAAAATCCGCGGTGTCCTTCAATAGCCCTTTACGTTCCGGGGTCACAGTAATTCCTAACCTTAATCATATAAAACATAAAGGATAGAAGTTCATCCGTTTCTTCAATAACTTGTAAATCTAAAAATTTTCTGAATGCAGTGACAATAGAAGATACAGAAATCAAGGCCTTATCACAGAGTACCCTGAGGAACCTAAGATGGATGATGCAGAAGGACTTACTTGGCCAAGATATGTTTTTACTTGGCCGACCAGGGCCAAGCAGGTGATACATTATTACTATTTATTATTTTCCATTTATGTCCCACTGCTGGGCAAAAGCTTTCCCCATATAGTGCCACAATATTGCTGGAATTGATTAAAATCTTTTTATTAATCAGTGAAATTTTATTTGAAGCATTTATCTTTAAGGGAATTTTATTATATACAAGAAAAGTCATGGATTTTTCCTATAGGGTATAGGGGGAATCTACAGAACATTATATGCACTCTTAATGTATAACATAACATTAATACATTACATAAGTACATTAGTTACTAAGTTATTAGTTATCATGAACACAATCATTTATTAATAGACCCCCTTTAATATGATCCACTGTCTATCATCTAAACTGTTAAATGTATTTTACAAATAAATAAATAAATAAAATAAATATTCCACAACTATCACACAACGCCATCTAGTCCCAAGCTAAGCAGAGCTTGTGTTATGGGTACTAGACAACTGATAAACATACTTATATATTTCTAAATACATACATATTATAGATAAATTACACCCAGACACAGAATAAATGATCGTGCTCATCACACAAACATTTGTCCTGGGTGGGAATCGAACCCACGACCTCCGGCATAGCAGTCAGGGTCACTAACCACTAGACCAACAGGCCTGTCAAATAAATTTGGGTTTTTAATTTTAATGTTGTAGTCAAAACTGTTGATTCATTTCTAATGTTTTCATATCAAATTGCAATCTTTATGGCATGATAGCGTAAGTCAGGACTTTAGACTTTGTACCAATGAAAGTGTATCAATGTTTGCCAAAAATTTTAACATGGCTATGTGAAATGTTTTAGCAATGAGGAAGAATAATTAAAGCAGATACAATTCTAATGTGACCATTTGGTGATAAAATAACATTATCAGAACTATTTTTATTTTAAATTGTATTAGTCTGATTTCAAAATGTAATGGTATAGATGGGTGTACTAAAAGATGCGATTCCACTGGTGTGTGGCACAAATGTTGCCACACAATGTTGTCTGGTGGACACACTCAAGCAAACACGAACTTTCTAAAAATGTATGCTTCCTAATTTTAAATGATAACAGTAATTTTACTCTTTTAGGAGAAAAGTAGCTCTTCAGTACTTGGAGTTGACACAGAGGGAGCTGGAGTATGTTGCTCTTTCACGTGACACCACTGAGGCTGACCTCAAACAGAGGAGGGAGATACAGAACTCCACTGCCAAGTATTTTGATCAGGTACTGCCCATATTATGACTCTATAATAGAAAAGATTTTTCGAGGAAAGAAAAATTCAGCTGTGAGTGGGACTCGAACCCGCGTCTTCTGGATAAGTACTCCTGACACCTTACCAATTACGCCATCGCAACACACTCATTTGAAGCTGAATTTTTCATTCCCTTGTTTGAACTTTCATGGTAACGTTCTTTACAAAAACGCGACGCAGGCGTTATTGCGCAAAAATATGTATATAAAATCTATGGTAGTAGTTTTTCACTAAGACTAAATGAAGCCATTAATTTCCACAAACCCCTTCTCTTTGTACACACAATAAGCATTTTATACAAAATGAACTTTAATTATGTGGCTGTAATGTTTATATTCGGTTGATACTGAACAAGAATTCTATGCGAAAATGAAAACTAATGCCATCTGACTAAGAGATTACTGAGACTACTGAGATTTATGTAGATCTCACTTTGGTTTTGTTTGACACAAAACCAAAGTGAGGTCTACTTAAATCTGGGTCTATGGGTTTTTATAAACTGGTAACCGTTACACTGGAATGTAAATGACTATTGAATGAACACCTTGGACTTTCTTACGAGTCTGACAGTCTTGGTGTGTAAAATCGTCTAATGAGTCCTGACCTCTGGAGCGAAAGGGACTGTCAGATTCGTACTGAAAATCACTTTGTTTCGTCAATTGACCTTTGCGTTCCAGGGTTGCGGTAACCTTTTCAAATATCCGCGACTTCAATCATCATAAATTTTTGAATAAAAAAAAAAACTTTTACCCACAGAGTGCCGTCCGCGCAGCAGTAGAAGGCAGAGTGCTCGTTCTAGAAGGCATAGAGAAAGCAGAACGTAATGTGTTGCCAGTGCTAAATAATTTGCTGGAAAACAGGGAGATGCATTTAGAAGATGGACGGTTTTTGGTTCCGGCTGCTAGATACGATAAATTGTTGGAGGTATTATTATTATTTCTCTGTTATTATTGACGAGTGGTCTACTCTGGCCCCAGATCGAGGAAACTGGAAGTCATAGGGAGAAGAGCCTTTGTAGATGATGTAGGCTAGCTGAATCAGTATTTCTTTACATTTCTTTTTTTTACATTTAATTGCTTTAACTGACTGTGAGTTATAGCAATTAGATGACATATCTTTAAGTAAATGGTTGGAAAGTAAATAAAATAATTTTTGAATACAAATGAATCGATAGAATTAATACAAAGATGAAATGTCCTTTAACAGTACCTGCAAGCGAATTCCAAGGTGTATAAAGAGGTCGCGGGACTCACGCAATTACCGTGACCCCGGAACGTAAAGGGCTATTGTAGGACACCGTGGATTTTAATCAGTACGAGTCTGACAGTCCCTCTCGCTCTGTCCTGGGTGGGAGGTCTCATTTGATGATTTTACCACGTTAAAAAGGTGTATAAAGAAAGCTGATGAAGACCACGGGATCGCGCTGCATGCAAGCCGCTTCCATCTGCTCCTATCTACGTCTGATATGATGATGAAGCTACTCCAGTAGTGGGTTGGTTATTACAGGACATGTCAGTTTCCTCACAATGTTCTCCTTCATGCCTTTGAGAGCACTGCCGTGTTGAGTTTACTTTTTTTTCTAAATGTGAATAACCTTCTCATATCCCCAGGAGCATGGTGCCGAAGAAGTATCAAAATGGCGTCTAGTCCGGGTGGACGAGAACTTCCGAGTGATAGCACTAGGTCTGCCAGTACCCAGGTATAGTGGGCAGCCCCTCGACCCGCCGCTGCGGTCTCGGTTCCAAGCTAGAGATGTCGCTACCGTCGGCTATTCGGTGAGTTTAAACTTACAAGGTTATATTTTTTCGTCGACATTTAAGCCTGTTTAAGTCTGTTTGACAAAGGCTTAAAGCCTTTGTCAAACAGACTGGCGTTGCGAATGCGAAGCGTGACGTTTTTATTTGTTATGTATGGAATTGTTTGAATTCAGTCACATAGAATAGCGAAAGCGATCCGATAGCGTGGCAGAACTATCGGACTGACGTCTCGCTTCGGTTCGGTATCGCTTCGGAAACGCTTCACTTTCGCCAGTCTGTTTGACAAAGGCATTAAAAGATAGACTCTTTCAAGGTTTACTACCAAATTGGGCCCTCTATCTAGCGTTCGCAATTATATTTTGAATCCTACTGCCCGTTTGAAATTGTTATAACATATTCAGACTGCTACAATTTAATATTTTTTTTGGACTAGTTCTGAATCAAACTTAATTTTCAGTCATATAAAGTTCAAATTGAAAGTAACATCAAATGGAGCAAGATTTTGATTAGCTTCGTCATATATATAAAATATTGCTGGCCTGTGGGCTATTTCTATATAGCCTAGACTGAGTTCCTCTTCTAGAAAAGGCCTTTCTTTTCTACTTAAAACCTCTCTATTTATGCAAATTCTGGCTCCATGGGCAAGGAAAATAATTGTCCACTTGATAACCCCGTTTTTAAATCGGTATAAAATGTTACTGGACTATTCATATAACTTGACATGAAGATAAAAAATGGGTTTTTAGAAGCATCTTTAATTACAAATGTTTATTTTCCCTAAAAATAAGTATTTGTTTGATAATACATAATTCTCGTACAAAGTTGAAAGATCGCAATGGTTCAAGCAGTAAATAGGCCACAATCACAATGAAATTAAATAAACGGATAGTTATATTTCACGATGAAATAATAAACAACGTAGTGAACCAGCAGTAGTATGATAAAGTTCCATTTTGTTACTTATTTGCAGCCGCTATTGCTTTAGAACTGCGCGGTGAACCAACTAAGTCTTAGGCATCTTATAGACGTTCTATCGTTTATTTTTATGGTTTTGGTACACTGATTATTTCGCTACTATTATAAACGCGAAACCTATTACGCAGGCGAAGCTGCGGGGGAAAGTATTTAGATTTATGTCTTTTAAACAGTTGTGAGTGTGACGAATTATGAAATGATTGACAAATATGTAAGATTTACTTTTTTATTGTTGTGTCAAACTTCAAATTTTTATAAGATGGCTGTGATAGTAAACTTTCAGTTCTACTAGTCGGTGTCGACTCTAGTTTCTTAGGCATCTCAGGCATGAAGATGTGCACTTGTCGCTTAGGATTCTTGCTCACATCCGGTATCAGCTTCTTATTCAACATCTCGGCATATTGTTTCTCAACGGCATTCTTTTCGTTGATTACTTTAAGCCGCGTCTCCGACACGTTCGTTCTTATGTCTCTGGACTTTGCTTTGTTGTGGTTGTCTTTTATTTTGGCGCTCGTCTCGTGCCGTGGCGTGCTCTTGGCGTTCCGTGACTGTCGCGCGTAGTTCTCGATCGTGTTCGCAGACGTCGGCACATAAAATTCGTGCCGATCGATGGGCCCGTTTATTTGCGCTTTTGGACTATCTCCCCCTTTCGGCGATGTTCGCCCTGCCTCCTTATTTATGTCGATTGCTGTTTTCGATTTCGCCAAATTATGGCTCCGACGTTGCAACTCCGGCCAGCTGTGTCGTGGTTGCGACATTCGCTCTACGTTTTCTGGCGCCAGTAAATCTATCTTGCCCGCCAAGTCCAGCCATTGTAGGACACGTTCCGAAAGTTCGGTGTTCTCCTTAGCGTCGGTTCTGGATGTTTTATTAGCTCTCAAGTTCCTCATGTTGATGTTGAGACTGTCGAAATTGCTTTCGTCTATTTCGTTCAAGAGTTTGGGAGTTGATCTTACAATAAGTTCGTCGTCGAAGTCTCGCTGGACGTCGCGCAGGTTGAGGTACTCGATGTCGCCGGAGGTGGCGGGGCGCCGGTTGATGCGCGACTTGTCGCTGGTGAGGACGAGGTTGAGCTTCCTCACGCAGTCGTGCAGCTCGTCGGAGTGCTGGCTGAGTCGGGAGCTATTGGTGTTGGTGGTGCAGGTCGCGGACGAGTTCGGTCGGCGGCGCTTGGCGTGCAGTTGAAGCAGGTAGGGGTCGTCGTGTGTGAGGATGGCGTGTCGGAAGCCGCCCACCCACACAGTCCTCACGTACATAGGCCGCTGCGAGGACTGCCACAGGACCATATTCCACTCGAGGCTACGCGCTAACACATAGAGTCACGCGACCTATTCTATCAGTGCGTGCGCGAGTCGGCTGCGGCCTCATAATTGATACGTATCATCAATCGCTCGGCTTTCCACGGCTCTGCAAACAAATGGTGGAGTTTTATTAAATAGTTTTTATGAATGAAAGCTTGGAGTTTAGTTGAAAATGAAATGTTGGTTTTAATTTTGTCACGTGAAAATAAATAATGCGAAGTTGTCTTGTTACGAGCTATTTCTTTATTTTTATTGATAGTGTTAAAACAAACTAAAAAAATATGTATTCATTCAAAAGTGTTTTTTTAAATGTACTCTGAATTTTTTTGGCAATAATATTTATAAAGAAACTGTATAATAACCGTATTCAGACGTGTAACCAATGAAGTAAACATTAATACATACAAATAATATTTAGTCCCTTCATATGGGCACGCCTCAGACCCCTCTTTGAGGAGTGGCTGGATAGACGTCACGGCGTCCTGACCTACCGCGTGACGCAGGTCCTCACCGGACACGGAAGTTTCGGGAGGTACCTGCTAAGCAGTCATGCTCGCAGGAGGTGGCGCTCTGTAGTTTCTGCCTACCTCCATGGGAAGAAGTCGTGAGTATATGTATGTGTGTATAAATAACTCTCAGTATCTGTTATTTTACTGAAAGTTAAAAATTACATTTTTCAGAAGGGCACACAAGACAATTAGCTCGTTTAACTCTGAAACAGTTTCTGTCATTATGCACTCGGCCTGTTGCTTGATAATTGATTTTGCTGTTAATAGACAGACAAGGGTGCACAGTTATTGCTAGAAAAACAAGACATTTACAATGAGCTTTCATGTGGCGCTGTAATTATTCTAAAAAAAAACGACGGGTTGCACTCTGGAAGTGCCGGCAGAAGTGAAAACTTGAATAGTAATAAACACACACGAACATTCGCGCAAGCGACCTGCGCCGTCTTACGAATTTTCGATCACGTTACGTGTCCTGACGCGAGTTTAACATTTTTTAACCATTCCAAAAAAAGTGCACAAAGCCGTTAAAGAAGCTTTCACTTCAAAAAAATGTAATCACAAATGTCAACAGTTTATCAAAGCTAAAAACATAAAATTAAACACAATAATATTTTAATTGATTATGTACCTAATAGTTTTGTTTGTTTTGAGATGAAACATGCATTAAGCACTGCATTTAGCTAGGTTTTTTAATAATTTATTTTACAAACGCCGTGTAAAGCAAATACAATTTACGTATATGTAAAGAAATCTTTATACAGATTAAAAGTTCACCTTTTTTTGGTAGATTAGATGCCCAATGCTATTGTTTTCAACTACCTAAACAATATACACATCAGAAAATTAAAAAAAACCGTGTTTGTTGTGCATAGTTCAACGTGCATAGACAATGTCCCAAAAACTGTGACTATTATGTGGTTTCTCTACTAACCACCCCAAGTTAGAGCAATGATTAATTACACGCCAAACGCGATGTAACGTGGGGGCGCCACTGTCGGAAACTACTCGGAACTAATTCATTACTACGTTTTACTCTTTTATGAATTCAGTTTGCATGATGTGCCTGTAATATTGTATTGACAAACTATCAGTCGGTTTTTAGGGTTCGTATCCAAAAGGCAAACGGGCCTTGTGACTAACACTACGCTTTCCGTCCGTCTGTCTGTCTTTCTGTTCGTCTGTCACCAGACTGTATTTCATGAAACGTGATAGACAGTTGCAAATTTCGATTTCCCGGGGTCGCGGGTCTATACGAATTACCGTGACCCCGGAACGTAAAGGGTTATTGAGTTCGATAGGTTTAAGTTTTAAGCTATTGCATAGCTTTTATAGCGGGCTATGACCGCGACGACCGAATCAAGAAATTCCGTAACTAAAATAAACCTAACACTGTCACTGTTCACATCTGTCATGTCAACGTGAATGGAAGAAATTTGTTTCATGACCTTTGGCAGGCCTGACTGCTATGCCGGAGGTCGTGGGTTCGATTCCCACCCAGGACAAATGTTTGTGTGATGAGCACGATCATTTGTTCTGTGTCTGGGTGTAATTTATCTATAATATGTATGTATTTAGATTCTGCTTAGCTTGGGACTAGATGGCGTTGTGTGATAGTTGTGGAATATTTATTTATTTATTTATTCACATGATTGACGTGGCTAACCATAGCCTAATTAGTAGAGTAACTTCCCATAGAGCAACGATGGAATGATATTCTCGTTAAATATTCGCGGTAGGAGATATTTTTTTCTTTTTTTCCCATTAAGAAAATAAATAAATAATTATAATTGCATAAGTTGATAAAAAAATTCTATTTAATAGCTTTACCGCGGCAGTCCCAGAGTGCCACACGTTTTTTTTTAATATATGTTTCGTATTTGTTTGAGGCCTCTGCCCAGCAATGGGATGACACATGCTGACAGTAACGTAACTTCAAATACTTAAAGAATTTTAACTGATAAAGTCACCAACACTGTTATTACTGCTAATATTTGATTATGGCGTGGCGGTTGCAACAATGACGATATATGGGAAACATAAACAAAGTAAATAGACATGGTAGATAAACCAGTTTATTGTTATGCTGAAGATATTTGAGTTGTTGAGATGTCAGCTCTTATTTGAAGAAGTGTGTGATTGCTCCCGGTCCTAACCATTCTTCTGTAATAAATAATTGACTATTTGACAGTAGCTATAAATTACAAATATAAGTAGTCCGTCATTTAGAATTTTAAAAAATAACAGACACGTATTTTTTTCTTTTGTGAAATCAATGAATATTCACCAAAATACAACGCATCAAAACTCGAGAGTGGGGGCTCGTGACGTCCGAATTCAATAGAAATTGTACTAAATTGTGACGTATTGCCAATTTTGAAAGCATCGTATCTCAGTCTATTTTGGTTTACGAAACAAAAGAAAAAATACGGGTTGAAAATTTTTTGATAATCTAAGTGACGGACTAATTAGAATTTTTCAGTCCAATAGCCAATTGCGTAATTTGACTTTAATTCAGAAAATAATAATAATATGTTTGGATGGAACTTTGCTCAGCAGTAGGACTAAATTGGTATGAAAAAATTATACACTATCATGCGTATGTATTAAAAACTTATGTTTCTGTTGTCATTCCGCGAAAAGAGTCACAATCTAGCATCGTTATTGTTCTAGACTAATACAATTTTAATTAAATAAAACCGAAGTCCGTGTTGTTATAAACTATGTTATTTTTGTTTATTTACTGACAAGATCTATATAAACGCGAGGCTGTGGGCTAATATAATAATAGCAAAATATCCTCTTCCTCTCAGCGGAACCTATGACTTCTGACCACTTAGGATTGTACTACAAAATACTATTAATTTAATAAAATAAGTCATTATGGTACAGTCGGTCGCGTACCTAAACACAAATAAATTATAATTATAATTTACTTACAATCAATACTTATCAAGCCAATGCATCAGCTACGACCGCGTAGCATTTTCGTAGCAAATGCTACGAAGCGTAGCGTTTGTCTACGAGCGTAGCATTCACATCACTTGTTAAAAAATGAAGCCAAGTTCGGAGACACTGTTATTTCATAAACTTATATTATTTGCAAAATATTTTGTTGTTTGGTATTGGTGCAATCGCAAACGTCGTTACTTATTTCCCAGTAAGCAGTGACTGGTCGTCGCTCCCCGCTCGCGATCGGTTTTGTCGTCGAACTAAAGCCGGTTACACACGCGATGACACGATTCTGGTTTAAGGTTGAATATATTACGTACATGTGTCAAGTTGAACTCATGAATCATTTGAGCAAATGCTTCGTGGTACGTTTTTTCGTGTTAGCGTGTTTAATTGCATTATTTTTTCGTCGCGAACTTAACAAAGTTGTAAATAACAAGTTGTCAGCGTTTATTATTTCGAGCTGGAAGAAAAATGTTAAATGTTTTAAAACTACATTACAATTTTTTTTTTCAAAAAAGAAGGAGGTTATCAATTCGACGGTATGATTTTTTTTTGAAGATAAAACAGTGCTGTAATTTGTATTTTGCTGTCAGTTCTTTTACTTGAAATAAAAAGTACGAATAGTAGTTGATATTTTTAAGTACAGTCACGTGTTGAATTATTTAGTTTACTGTTACTAAAATAATATTTAAAACTACTACGGTTTTAAACAATATAATGTCGAAGAAAACAAGTTCTGCACGCGGCTTTATAATTTATTTCGTGAATAATTTAACAACAAACCTTGTTGCTTGTCGTTTTATAGTTTTCAGTCCCACCGATTATACGTGTAATTTACCTGAATATAATTTTACTACTAGCACTCCGTCCGCAACTTCGTTCACGCGGATTTCGTATTTTTCTATGATTTATAATTACACCTTTTGAATTGGAATCTCGAAACATATGTTTTATTAATTTGATTGGTCTAAAGTCAACGTTCGAAAAGTCTACATTTAAAGATTCATTATTAGTATCTAGGGGATGAATTTCTAAAAATCCATTCTTAGTGCACACCTATGTCTTTTAAGGAAGGTTTATGCGAAATTTCACTCTTCTAGACGCAGAGGTTTCAGGGTTTCAGCGGGTGCGTATTTATCAGTCAGTCAGCAAGTCAGATTCTTCTTTTGTAGACAGATATTTAGTTCGTGGGATCCGTGACACGGCAACCTCAGTATCCAGTAATTATTCATTGTATCGTGCGACAGTTACTAATATATTCCAAAATATTGTAAATTTTGCATAAGGTTTGCTTTCGGGGCGACATGATCCAAACTGTTCTGAGCACGGAACATTAAGTTTTATGGTAGTAAATAAGTAGTTTGGTGAACTCAACGATAGGTAAAGTTTGTGCTAATAGCAAGGTACTGATACCATCTTTTGCGGGGAATCTCGGCTATAAAACGTTTTAATGTGGCTTAGAACGTTGTTGTACATTAGTATTGTGTGGATAGGTGGTCCAAAGTTTTTTATAAGCATTTTAATCTAATTTTGACGTTTTACTATATATATTTTTTATTTAATTGACAAAACGAACTAAATTAGGACGAGCCAAATAAAATTAAGGACTAGTCATGGGGAGTCTTCGTCCAGCAATGGGATGACACAGGCTAACAGTAATTAAGGCGGCAGCAAATAAGCCATCGGTTTGGTGAGTTAGTCGTGTTATCTTCTGAAGAAATACACTTTTACAGGTTACGTTTGATCACTAAACAAACCTCGACAAAGTATAAAAATACCTAGGGACATAAACCCATGCCATTTTCCTCTATAGTACGTCTCCTAAAAGGAGGCTTCCTGTTCTTCATGGTGTGCCATTTATCGCATGTAATTGAGCTTGCGAATAAGGATAACGAACCGGATGACGCAGCGTAGGCAGGCCTCTGTGTTGGTGGACCAACGACATCATAAGAGACGCGGGCAACCGATGGATGTAAGAATTGTCGGCATGGTGGTCTCAGACCTTTATTCAGCAGTAAACATCTTTCTTCTGATGATGTTGATGAAGTGAGCTTGTGAAAACGTTGTCTCTACTTTAAATCCAAGCAGACCAGTTATGGTCGCGGGACTAACGTATTACCGTGACCCCGGTACGTAAAGGGCTATTGAAGGACACCGTGGATTTTAGTCAGTACGAGTCTGACAGTCACTCCCGCTCTGCTCTGAAAAAAAAAAAAGCATACCAGTTATATTTTCTTCACTATAGATGTTTTTTTTATATAAATCTCCTCTGTAAGGCCAAATTGTACATCGAACTTCTACGTATTCTACTGTTGATATTAGGACCACTAAATGGGGCATAGCAAAATAATCTCAAGCAACACCCTTTATTCCCAACCACTTGACTCACAAACCACGAGCGCTTACCTAACTCGGCGATATGCAAATTCTCATCTGATACCCAGCTCAGACATAACTTTATGTGTGCTATGTCCCTGCGATCACGTATCTTCTAACATAATTTATTACGAAGGCGCTTGAGCCTGTCAAATGGATATACGTTAGTGCTTTCTATAGCCGTTGGAACTGGTACCGACTTTTGGTAGGCACGAAGAGACATGTAGCAACTCGTTTGGTTTACGATTGCAATTGAGTAACACTTTTTCTTTAGTTTTCTACCGTTTTATTGGTCCTTAGCTTATACACGCGGCGTTCCACGCGTAAGGTTCGGTAATTATTATAAAGATATAA
This sequence comes from Agrotis puta, assembly GCA_943136025.2. Lineage (NCBI taxonomy): Eukaryota > Metazoa > Arthropoda > Insecta > Lepidoptera > Noctuidae > Agrotis > Agrotis puta. The sequence goes on from OW964178.2 coordinate 14,260,161, forward strand.
AAATAGTTTACCTAATATTTTTAGTTTAGATTCAGAATTAAATCCTAGTACTTACGTTTCCTAATTCTACTCCTAGCTTCCTTTTCCTTTCAAACCCAGACAGGTTTTTATTATTAACTGTTAAAAGTTACTCAACTTTTAACGGTTCCAATAATAAAAACCTCATTCGTGATAGTGTCGAAAAATCAGAAACTCAAAATAAATAAAACACATGGTAAATATCCTATGGTTTTAAGTTCTAATAATAGTGTTAGTGACCATGTCAGTTTAAAAATCTAGACAGGGTTTGTTCAATTCCTGGCCATATTTGCCCCGCGAGCATGATCAGAAGTGATTATAAAAATTATAATTTTTACCTCCCCCCCCTACGAATGAGAAATGGAAAGTCTACATAATTAATACGTCAACTAACAGACGTTATTAATGACTTGCCAGAACATAAAGCTTAGTGAGTATTAATTGTGGTTGAATTGTTTCCGTGTCAGTTGCGGTAATAGGGTGCTAACATGCTATCATACCACGGTAGACATGTATGTCTAACATACAGTAGTTCAATTATGAATGAATGTTCGGAATCGACGCACTCATGCGTGTAATACTCGTACAAGTGTCACATCTGTTGTATGCCAAATGTTATGCAAGCCAACAGGAAAGGTCGCGGGACTTACTCGGTCGCGGGACTTACCCATTACCGTGAACCCGGAACGTAAAGGGCTTGTGAAGGACACCGTGGATTTTAGTCAGTACAAGTCTGACAGTCCCTCCCGCGCTGCCCTGGGTGGGAGGACTCATTTGATGATTTTACCACGCAAAAAAAAAAAAGCCAACAGGAAAGAAAATTTTCACAATCAACAATCAGTGGCTGATACGAGTATAAAAGCTCGGCTTGTACAAAAAAAATTGCAGAGTATCGACATGGATATCGAATTAAAGGGCTTGATTAGCACTTCTATACTATTATACTTATTATTTATTATTTTTTATTAATATTATAAAGAGGAAACCTTTGTATTTTTGTATGTTTGTATTGAATAGGCTCAAAAACTACTGGACCGATTTCAAAATTTCTTTTACCATTACTTAGAGGGATTCTTCCGAATCCGTATAGGCTATATTTTATCTCGGAAAATAGATAGGATTTTTCGTGGTAGTGAAAATTGTGGAGTAAGGCGTCGAAAAAATTGCCGTACGTTAACGATTCTCGCGGACGCTGCCTAAATGGTTAGAGATGTATGGTTGACTTCTGTAGAAAAGTTGTAGAACTCAATAATGCCTACAAAAAAGTCCGCGATAGTATAAACCAAACATTTATATTTTAGCCATTATAACCACTTTTCCATAGAATAAAATAATTAAAATTATTAGCCTATGTTTATTGATCATATTATCGTCAAATACTAATCCTTATCCAAATAAACTATTTATTGAGCAAGATTGTTTATTTATTGTTTTTTTTTAATAGCTATAAATTAGATTTTATTTTATTCCAATCGGACAATCCATTCAAAAGATATTACGAATTTAAAATTGTGAGAGAGCTTAAAAAATAAATGTCCACCCGTGCGAAGCCGGGGCGAGTCGCTAGTTTGAAATATATATACATTATATAGCTTTTACTAGCTAATTTTCTGTTTCTAACAGTGTCAACATGAGTATCAAATGATAATTCTTAAATTCACAACTCAGAAACTATACGTATAACATAAATTACTTACTTCAAATAATATAACCCCAACATAGATTAGATTTTATTAATAGACCTAGCCAATAAAGATTGTGTGAAATAACCGCAGGTGGCATACGACCACGGCTTGTTCATGTTTTATACTTTTCAGTGCGCGATTTTTTCGTAGTCTGGTTTTAGTTATTTTTAACTTATTTTTTTTCGTGTGAGTATGTGGCAGCCCTCTGGTGTCAGGGTTAGTTAAGTTAATCCTGACCCTGAGTGGAGGGGAAAAGACTGTCAGACTGGTACTGATTAAAATCTACCGTGTTTCGTCAATTGCCCTTCACGGTCCAGAGTCATGGTTATCCATTTGGATAGTTTCGCAACCCAGACAGGCGTAATAAGGCTGCTCCTATGAACACAACAGGTATCTGCTTTGGACTTATTTCACAAAGAAGGTTATGGTATGGTTGGTTTACTGGTTATACATTTAAATAAATAAATAAATAAATAAATATTCCACAACTATCACACAACGCCATCTAGTCCCAAGCTAAGCAGAGCTTGTGTTATGGGTACTAGACAACTGATAAACATACTTATATAATTCTAAATACATACATATTATAGATAAATTACACCCAGACACAGAACAAATGATCGTGCTCATCACACAAACATTTGTCCTGGGTGGGAATCGAACCCACGACCTCCGGCATAGCAGTCAGGGTCACTAACCACTAGACCAACAGGCCTGTTATTTACTGTGACCATGCCACGCTCCATGTGGCAATCATGACCCGAACAGTTTGCATGCGGTTGCACGGAAATAATGAATGGCAAAGGTGGTATTTTGGCTATTGGAATTTTGGGTAGAAAATGATTTTAAAGCTTTTAACAATGTGATGATTGAATGGGGAGAAGACAAACATTTTGAGGAATCCTGGACTTTATTACATAGTGTTAAGCCATGTTAGAGGTATCTCAGATACAGCGTATTCATTTTGTCACCAGAGGCAAAGAAAGAATGGCGTGTTTTTCAACTGACATTGTGGTGATGGTTCATAGGTAGCGTAGTTATTGTTGATTTAATGATCATTGGTATAAGTAGACAACGCAGTAACACACAAAAGTATGCTTTAGATATTACTCGGATCATAATAATAACTCCCAATCGGCCATGAAATAAATGAACAATTCGCCGAAACTGTCATAAAACCCCGAATACCTTTATTTATAACTTCTCATAGCATAAAAAATTGTGAGAAAATCATTGATAAAGAAAAAGGTCTATAAAGGGAAGTATGACCTGAAGAGCTGCTTACACTAAATCGGTTCACGATTTTATATCTATTCATTGCGTGCTTGAATATTATCCATATCTAGTTCCCTGGCAGCGTTTTGTTTATTTTTACGCCCACAGAAAGTTATTTTAGTACGTAAAAGTTGGTATCGCCCATAAAATGGCGATGAAATCTATTCGGTTTCTCATAAAATGGAGTGTGAAAATGTCCGTGTGTTTTGGAGCCTTTCATTTTTTATCCAATCCGTATTTGTGTAAAAACCCCAGTTGTGTGCACCGATAACTTGAAGAAGGTAGCTATCAGTAGATGGATGAAAAAAGCGGTAGATCGTGCGCTGTGGCGCTCCTTGGGGGAAGCCTATGTCCACCAGTGGACTGCAATAAACTGAAATGATGATGTGCGTGTAAAATAATACAAAGTGCGTAGAGTAGAAACAAATATCATTTCATTTATTCTTTAACGATTCGGACTAAATTTTGTATCTAGATAAAGTTTTACTGATTAGGTATAATTGTTGATTTATAAAAATAACAAAATTTTAAAAAACGAAGTTCAGTCGCCCGCTTATGCGTTCATGACTGTAACTGTACCAGAATGAATAATTAAAACAACATTACAATTTAAAGCGAACACGAAACAATTTTCACTAAAATCGCACCACATTACAAAGTTTAAGCCATCCATCAAAAGTCTAGCGTAATCAAAACATCGCGTAGTTTCGTGACTTTGTCTGTTCATTATCATAATTGCTCGACTGAAATTAATTTAACGCGAAGTTCAACCCCAAATGAATCATTTAGCGTTTTGCTGAAAGTAAATCTCATGATTTATGTTTCCTTGGTTTTGTGGATTTTTAGGGTCCTGTGCGCGAAGGGTGTCCCAGAGGGAATAATATTACTAAGGGTTTTGTTTTGACTATACGGGTGTTTGTCAGAGGGCTTAGTCTTTGAACTAGAATTTATGTAATAAACGCTTGAAGTTTTCAGTGTGTGCCTTAGTAAAAACGAAAGACTGCCCCTGCCCGCATAAGAAACGGGTTTCACTTGATTTTAGTAATGGTAGTAGTGATACGGAACCTTTCGTGTGTAAGTCTGACGGGAAAGTTTTTTTAACGTTATGTATTTTTATGTCTCTGTTTACTTTTTGGAGCAGTAAAAAGATTTGATAAAAATACTAAGTTTGGTATTAAAATGTTACAGGCGGTTTTTTCTTTTATTTGCGTTATGGGAATAAATTAGTTCATAAGAATAATTGATTGTCATTGAACTTGGTCGTTCTTTACCGTTCATCAATTATTTATTATCCACTTGTCCAAACTATTATACATATTACATATTCTTTTGTTTTATTTTTTTTAGTTACAACATGAGTACAGCTGGTTGATAGAGTAAATTATAATTAATTATTAAGAGCAGTGATATCATGGTGAATAATTTAAAAAAAAGTAGTTTATCAAACAACTGTTGTTCCCAGGAACATCTGAACGTGTTAAGAGACGAAGCACCCCGGGTGGACGGGTCCAAGCTGGAACAGCTGCTCTCTGCTGCGTATGCCCTCATCAGCCCTGAGCTGCAACAAGTCAGTCTGCCTGACTTCCCTGTGGACAGCTTGCAGGCGGCCGCACTCATACTGGTAAGACTTCTGTGACTGTACGAATTACCGTGACCCCGGAACGTAAAGGGCTATTGAAGGACACCGTGGATTTTAGTCAGTACGAGCCTGACAGTCCCTCCCGCTCTGCCCTGGGTGGGAGGACTCATTTGATGAATGTCCACGATAAAAAAAAAGACATGTTAGATGCGCACGCGCCTTAGATTTTCATGCAATGATGGCTGCATTGGTTAAGCATTTTTGTTAATGCGCCTTGGGTGGTCTATGTGCTTATCAGTAATAAAAAAAACGTCAGGTTGCACTCTGGGAGTGCCGGCAGAAGTGAAAACTTGAATAGTAATAAACACACACGAACATTCGCGCAAGCGCCCTGCGCCGTCTTACGAATTTTCGATCAGGTCACGTGTCCTGACGCGAGTTTAACATTTTTTACCCATTCCAAAAAAAGTGCACAACGTCGCTAAAGAAATTTTCACTTAAAAATATAGTAATAAGTATCTTGAAGTTAAAGTAAAGCTAATTTCATGGTTAGAATGTAGTACCAATAAAAATACTTTCAGAAAGTAAAAATACTTTGAATAAAACAGATGAAGTATGTACATATTTACCCAGTCAACTACAAAATACTCAAAGAAATTACTTAAAAATAATTGCGTGTCACTGTTTTTGCAATCCTTTGACGGTAGTATTAAAACGTAGAAAGTTTCTTGATTTAAAATGTCATTCTGTTAATGTTAACTGTAAGGGACATGTCTCACTATCGGCGGGTAAGCGATTAGCTATCATTTCTGTCGAAAAAAAAAAACTTTAAAAGAGTAAGTAAATCCTGTGTCAGTTAAACATCATCATTTGTCTAGACTTTCGCGTCAATTGGCTTTCGATCTATTCAGTTGAAGTATTTTACGGAGAGTAATTCTTCTTCTGACGTACACTATTTATTTAGAACTAGTTTTTGCCAGCGGCTTCGCCCATTAATCTTATTGTCTATGTCACTCCGGACCAAAGCAGTTTTCAACCGATGAAAGAATTTTTGAAATCGGTCCAATAGTTTCGGAGCCTTTTCAATACAAATAAACAAAGTCAAAGATTTATTTGCAGTAAAATATGGTTACAAAAGTTCTTAAAATGGTAGGTAATATTAGTAGCTTAACATATTTAATCATAACATAATGACATGAAAATTTTTGTTATAGTTAGATCTAATTATATATCTATCTATAATGTCAATCAAATCTGTCCTCTTTATAATATTAGTGTTGATTGAATAATTACCGGCACGGTTGACGTAATGGTTGAGCGATTGACTGCTGCGCTGCGTGCTGCGTTGTGTGCGGGTTCGATTCCCGCATGAAACAAATATTTGTATGGGAGCTACAGGTCGAAGAAAAGACGTACTGTATGATGGTAAGACTGGTCGCAGTTTCCCATCCAATGGCCGAACATGACAAGTATGGCTTAACTTTGAAGACTGATCCAAACGGTTGTTATTATTAAATGTCATTACTAGCACCGCCATGCGACCACCGGCAAGGACTTCCTCATATAAGCATTTAGTTTTTAGTTAGTCCGACTCGCTTCTCGCTAACCGCTAGTAGTGGGACAGGGTCTTAGATTTATAAGGTGTCCTATTTAAAATACAAACGTACGACCTTGGGTACGATACTAATCGCCACAGGACACGATATTTACTAATCTGACACGTTAATGAGTAAAGTTTGTATTCAAGACAAATTAGAAATGCAAACTAAACTATTACTTTTACTGGGAACGTTTGTTTTATGTCTATGGAATTTCTGGGTGTATGAACTGTTAAATAGATAAACGAATAACTATACATGTAATATATATTCAACGAAACATAGCTTGGAACACGAAAACATTAAAATATATCCATCACTGCAAGAATGCACCCAAACGTCACTGTCGCTGTCACTTGCTGTGCCCGCTCCTCTAGGGATGTACCACGCTGCCTAGTGTTGGGATTCCAGTTACGGATTTACGTTTATTAGTTCGGCCTTCCTGACACTCCGGCGTCCTCGACGGAATTACACTTGAATGAACACGAAAACCCGTAAAACCTGCAAACAATCATGCACACAGAAACAGCACAAAGCCCGCTGACAATGCACAGTAGGGTGGAGCGATAAAAGAAAAAAAATATTTTTCATTTTGAATAGCACTAGAATGTTGCATTATATTCACAGCAACATAGAAAAAATAAAAATAAAAATATTGACATCTATTTTTAGCCCTCTACCGCCACTTGAAAATTTAAAAAAAATATAAAATCGAGCTATTTATAAAACATTATTATATTAAGAAATACACACTTTTTTATTTTATTTTTTATTTTTACGACCCAAAATGACACTACGTTTTCAGACGAAATGACAATTTACAGATAATTGTGATACAATGGTATATATTATTGATTCCGAAACGATTGTTATTAAAGAACACATTTCTTTAGTAATGGAGCCAGGATCGCTATATTTAGGCCATCTAACTACGTTTTGTGGTACAGGAAAAGCTGTAGCGGAATCAATACATTTTTTTTTTACTAAGAACGACCTAGATTTGAGCAAATTATTAGTTATTGGATGCGACGGAACTGCTACAAACACTGGCTGGAAAAGTGGAGTAATTCGTTTTAAGGAATTGAAATTAGGCAGACCACTACAATGGTTCATTTGTCAATTACATGCGAACGAACTACCCCTTCGGCATTTATTTACTAAATTACATGGAGCAACCAGCGGACCTCTACTTTATTCAGGTCCAATAGGAAAGGCGTTAGAAGGCTGTACTGATCTCCCTGTTACAGAATTTTCTGCTATCTCATCAAATATGCTTATATGTTTTACCGAAAAAAACTGAAAACAGCTTGAGTACAGATCAAAAATATTTATACCAACTATGTCAAGCAGTAAGTAGCGGATCGTGTTCTCAAGATCTGGCTAACAAAAGTCCAGGAAAAATGGCTCATTCACGATGGTTAACAACTGCTAATAGAATCTTGAGACTATATATAGCCACACCCAACCCATCACCTCAATTAATTAAACTAACAGAATATATTTTGAAAGTTTATGCACCCGTTTGGTTCTTTATAAAGAAAGAGAGTTCGTTTAAACAAGGCCCAACTCACGTCTACAAATTAATTGAATTCTCTAGAGGTTTGAGCTGTGACGTAAAATAAATCATCGATCCAGTTATACAAAGAAATTCATTTTTTGCACATCCTGAAAACCTTTTATTGGCAATGCTATACGATAGCCGGCCACGTATAAGAAAATTGGGATTAAGGCGAATAATCGCAACTAGAAAAAAATCGGGGATTGGCCTAAGAGTATTCAAAGTTCCGAAGTTAAACTCTGAGGCCAATGACTATACCGATATGATTGTATGGAGTGAGTCACAAGTTACGTCTCCTCCAATATGTCAGTGACAAAGACTTGGAAGACCTGTTGTCATTAAACTCCCAAGTGCTGATGGAATTGCCGGATTATCCTTGTCACACACAAGCAGTAGAGCGATGTGTAAAGATGGTCACAGAGGCATCGATTACTGTAGCTGGTGAAAAAGCCAGAGATGGATTTATTCGTTCTAAAATTAAATCGCGTGCAATTATGCCCTATTTTGAAACAAAAAAGAATTTTAAAGTATCCCAATAATTTACGAAATTTTCACCTTTGTTTTGCAACTTTTTTATATTTTTATGTCTCATTTTTCTAAATAAAGATTTTAATTAAGTATTTTTTTAGTATTTTAGTTACCCGTATGCTACAATAAAATTGTATTTATTATATTATAATTGTATTGTAACAATTTCTTCATATTTTTGACATATTACTAATTAAATCAAATTATTGCAACTTTGGGTTTAGGTAGAGGGCTAAAAAAAATATAAAAAAAAATAAACAAAAATACATTTACGTATAATTTAGCAAAACGCAACTTTATGCAGGTATTCGAAATAGATTCGATGACTTTTTTTTTTCTCCGTACATTGACGCTCCACCCTAATGCACAGTAGTGGTATCCTTCATAACACGACCCATCTTAATCAGCAAAATAAAAGATGGGTCAAGCTATGCCGGTCACTGACTGCAAGCAGCGAACACACAAGCCCCGTAGGCAATGCAACCAGCCCCGAAGGCAATGCAACCAGCCCATTTGTAATGCAACCACCCCGAAGGCAATGCAACCAGGCCCCGTAGGCAATGCAACCAGCCCCGAAGGCAATGCAACCAGCCCATTTGTAATGCAACCAGCCCCGAAGGCAATGCAACTAGCCCATTTGTAATGCAACCAGCCCCGCAGGCAATGCAACAAGGCTCCGTAGGCAATGCAACCAGCCCCGAAGGCAATACAACCAGCCCATTTGTAATGCAACCAGCCCCGAAGGCAATGCAACCAGCCCATTTGTAATGCAACCAGCCCCGCAGGCAATGCAACAAGGCTCCGTAGGCAATGCAACCAGCCCCGAAGGCAATGCAACCAGCCCATTTGTAATGCAACCAGCCCCGAAGGCAATGCAACCAGCCCATTTGTAATGCAACCAGCCCCGCAGGCAATGCAACAAGGCTCTGTAGGCAATGCAACCAGCCCCGAAGGCAATGCAACCAGCCCATTTGTAAGGCAACCAGCCCCGAAGGCAATGCAACCAGCCCCGTAGGCAATGCAACCAGCCCCGTAGGCAATGCAACCAGCCCCGAAGGCAATGCAACCAGATTATTTGTAATGCAACCAGCCCCGAAGGCAATGCAACCAGCTCGTTTGTGATGCAACCAGCCCCGTAGGCAATGCAACCAGCCCCGAAGGCAACGCAACCAGCTTGTTTGTAATGCAACCAGCCCCGTAGGCAATGCAACCAGCCCCGAAGGCAATGCAACCAGCCCCGTAGGCAATGCAACCAGCTTGTTTGTAATGCAACCAGCCCCGTAGGCAATGCAACCAGCTTGTTTGTAATGCAACCAGCCCCGTAGGCAATGCAACCAGCCCCGTAGGCAATGCAACCAGCCCCGAAGGCAATGCAACCAGCTTATTTGTAATGCAACCAGCCCCGAAGGCAATGCAACCAGCTTATTTGTAATGCAACCAGCCCCGAAGGCAATGCAACCAGTTTATTTGTAATGCAACCAGCCCTTTGCAATAATCTTGGAATTCAGGTCTTGACTTAATTTATTTAATGATGTTATAGCCCCCTTGGCGTTGGCACTAGTTACAGCGTCAAGCCACACAAATTTGGGAAAGCCATCAATGACTGCAAAAATATAAGTCTTCCCAGAACTTTTGCAAAACGGTCCCAAATGATCCACATGCGATGTGAAAAGGAGTAGAAATACGTTTGATTGGATGCAACAAACCAGGTTGCTTTCCTGTCGGTTTCTTAGTGAATTGACACCCAATGCAACTTTTGACATACTACTTTAGAAAACCAGTATTTAGCTCTAATGGCCTCCAGACACTTTTCTACACCAAGATGACCATTACTGTCATGATAAACTTTCATTATACGCCATCTGGCAACTCTTAGCAATATAAATTTGATCCCTTCCTCGGTAATTCTATACAAAGGGTCATTAACCAACTTATAATCTTTATTCAAGCCATCTTTCTTATGCTTGTTAGCATCAACTTCCAACTTCATATATAACTTCAACGCCTGAATTCCTTCATCAGCTTCTTGTAAGATGTCAATAAATTCTTTTTCCTCAATATGCTTTACTTCAATGGGATTACGACTAAGAGCATCTACATGTTGCATCAATGTGCCTGGCTTATGTTCCACATCGAAATCATACTCCTGAAGATCAAGCCACCACCTAGTTATACGAGGTGACAAATCCCTCTTAGACCAAGCTAAACGTAATGCAGAATCACTTTCGGCTCTGCGCAATCATTTACAAACTCTGTCAAATTAGCACGTGTGATACAGTCTTCTTCTTTCATTAAGATAGTCTCATTACTCAAGTTCATAACTTTTATTATAGTAGTCCCATCTTGAGTTTTCTATTTCATGTCCTAATACATTGATCTCACACCTAGGTCTATGATGTTCACCATACTTCACATGAAGAAGTCCAGTTACAATACGATCCGTCATAGCCACAACTTTAATTAACACCAGGCTGTAGAATAACATCAGTTTGGGAATGTAATCGGATTTTCTCTAATTGAGCGCTAAGATCAGATATTTCTAAACCCAATTCGTTGTCATAAATGTTAAGATGTGTGGAAGTTTTCACAACAATTATATTTGGTGCTTCAGTAAATGGATGTCCTACAAGCACATCCAACATCTGTATATGGTCAGGCACCACATAAAAAAGGGTGTATCTTTCTACGCCATCAACATTTAAATACGAATAAACTATACCTAATGGTAAAGTCAATGAATCACCATAACCCTTAATAATCAATGTATCATCAGTTGCAATATGTAAGTTCAATCGTTTACTAAAGGCTTTCCTCATAATGTTGCATGAACTTCCAAAATCAATAAAGGCATTTGCATTAATCCCATTAATTATTACATTTTTTTGTAGTATTTTTCAAGCAATATGTGCCTTCTTAACCAGTTTATTACTCAACTCCTTCCTCCGGCATTCCTCTGTAGTGTGACCTTTCATATTGCAGAAAGCACACTCTTTATTCTGATTTTTCTTCTTATAACATTCTGCTTCCTTGTGTCCCATACGTCCACAGAACCTGCACTTTATGTTATTTGATTTTGGTGCCTTGCCACATGTTTTAGCCCTATGACCAACCTTTCCGCATGTGAAGCACTTTTTGTTGTCAAACTGTTCTTTATTATTGACATTATGCTGCCCTAAAGCTGATGATGTCTTAACACTGGCCAGGTACTTTAATAAAGAAACAGGATCATGGCATCCTGCAGATATTGCTCCCAATTCTAAAAATTTATCACCTAAAGTACCAATGATGGCCTCTGTGATCAATTCATTGGACACTCCGCAAGACATCCCTATACCCAATTTTTCATAATAAAATTTAATTGGATCTTCCTCTTGTTCCTTTACCTTATTGACTAATTCTCTAATTTGGCATAATTTATTTTTTGTGAATGGAAATGCTTTAATAAGGCGATCCTTCCACTCTGCCCAGCTCACATCATAGGAAAGCTGTCTCTCATACCATCCTTTAGCATACCCGCATAGCTTAGATGTACAATTACAAATCAATGTTCTCTCGTCCCAACCATACATGAGAGCCATACTCTCAGAATTTCTAATCCAATGATCAATTGACACAGAAGTTGTCTGAGGATCAAACTCCGGCAATACATCATTCCGTCCCACATAACGGATCACAGAAGTTCCACTGGTGCTGGCTTCCATAAAAGGTGTTGACATTGAAACTTCAGCTGGTAATGTTGTCTGTGGTGTAGACTCAGAAGCATGATAATTTTGTGTTTGTCTGAGCTCTCTAACTAGCCCCTCTAATGCTTCTATTCTACAATCCTTTCTCTCCAGACGTTTCTTGAATTTCTTCCTTTTACTACTATGCTCTTTCCCAAATTCCTCAGAAGCAGAACTACTAGTTGAGTAGTACCTCTTATTATGACGCCCCATTTTACAATAGGAAAACAATATGCAATATTCTGAACAACAATAGTTACACCAGCAATATTATAAAACAAGTCACACAAACTTATTTAGTCAAAATATTAACAACTAGCTTTTGCCCGCGACTTCGTTCGCATGGAATAGTGACTGCAGCAGATTTTTGGTTTTACCCACATAGATTCCGATCTCGCGGGATCTCTTCAAAAATCAAATGTGGAAGATATTCTAGGGAACTCTTCAAAAATCAACATAATGAGCTCTGCGTTTGAATTTAAGAGATATATACTCACTTAGGGCATTAAAGCCGTTTTGCCGATCGAAAAAGGCGAAAATGTTATTTTTTCCTTATTTTCTCATCATTCTACTGGTTTGACATTTCAGTTAAAAAAGAAAAAAAGACTGTTTCTCCCTTGAGACATTTTCTATTATTTTAGGCTTTAGACATTATGAAAGTTTCTCACACCAAAACATTTCTGTTTACCACGTTTTTAGTTTTGCCATCCTTTGCAAAAATATAAAGGTTTTGTGGTTTCGACACTCGTGAGCACGCAACGTAGAGTTGTCCATGGGAGAAACAGTCTTTTTCAAGATGTACCCCCGCAACTTTTAGCGTTTGCCCTTGGGCTTTGTTTATGGTCATTGCAAACGCAGTTTTCAGCGGAAACTGAACTCTTTTGAATTGGAATGGCAAATCAGTTGGAATGATGGGAATGCGGGGAATAATGAAAGTTTCGCCTTTTGCCATCCCAGTCATAATAACGGCTTTAATGACATTCCGTCCTAAATAGGTTATTTGTAACCGTATGCCGTTATATAATCTTGGTGGAGCTAGTAATATAGTTTCTCATAAGCATCACAGGAACACCAATTATACAACGGAACAATTTAAAATTTACGAAACAGGACCAGTCCACATAAACTATCATACAACCGACAATACAATTTTGATTCCAACGCCATCTATCGATCCATAGTGACAACTCGGATTATTTATCTAAACTCCGTTCGGGCATTTTCTTTGTACTAAAAGTTTTATTATATTGATATTATTTTTTTCATACCTTTTTACTACTTATTTACTTTTTTCCGATGAATTAAAACAATAACATGAACCGAACTATTGCGCGATCACCGCCATCTATTGAGCATTTAAGGAATTATCTATACTCCGTTAGAGCGAGAGATAAATTTTATTTTTATTTTTTTGTAATAAAAACTATCCTATGTCCTTTCTCAAGTTCCAAACTATGTCTGTACCAAATTTCACACAAATCGGTTCAGTAGTTTAGGCGTAAAGAAAAGACAGACAGACAGAGACACAGACAGAGTTACTTTCGCATTTATAATATTAGTTTGGATTTAAGCACTACCAAAACCTCTAATGCTTATTTCTTGAAATAATAACAAAACAAATCTAAAAATAAACTATTCAAAGACTAAAAGTCGCGCTGATAAGAACGGTTTGTAAATAACAATTATTGTCTGTTAATAAGGTCGAACTTTTGTTGTTTGGCTGTTGATGCGAATAGACGTTCAGACTGAACGTCTATTCGCATCAACAGCCAAATATTGTATGAAGCTCTAGTAGGTTGTGTACTGCTCAACCGGACTTTTCTGTGGATACCTTAAGATTTTAAGGCCTCCAGGCGCGCGGACCCCCCCGCCTTTTTATACCTCCCGCCACGAAGCGCGTCGAGCGCAGCAACCGATACATAAAAATAATCCTTATAGCATGATTCTGTATTCACGCGCGATGACTTATTAGCGTATTTCATGTATAACTTTGGTGTTTCTACACAGATTTACATGATTCTTTTTTTTATTGAATAGGTAATAATGTTAACTTTTTTTAATCAGGGATGAGTGAGAGGGTTGTAAACGTAAGAGTAGACAAATATAATCAAAAAGCTCCGAATTGCTAAGCTATCGGGAGTTTCACGTGTTATTGTGAGTCAACCATAAAAGATAGGCATATGCTGTCAAGGAATATTTTTATATCATTTTAAGGAGAACATTTCCGTCATAAATGATTTCTATGTAGCTTTAACCATTGAGGCTGCACACGCGACGGAAGCTTAAAAAGTGGAGTAACTTCTCCCGTTTTCCCATTATTTCCCTTCACTGCTCTGCTCCTATTAATCGTAGCGTAATGAAAAGTATACTATAACCTGCCCAGGAGTATGAAGAATAATTGTGCCAAATTTCGTTAAAATCGGTCGAGTAGTTTTTGTTTCTATAACGAACATACAGACAGACAGACAGACAGACAGACAGACAGACAGACAAAAATTTTACTGATTGCATTTTTGGCATCAGTAACGATCCCTAATCACCCCTTGATAGTTATTTTTTAAAAATATTTCATGTACAGAATTGGCCTCTCTACAGATTTATTATAAGTATAGATAAGGCCACAGTCTTTTACCACACCAAATTAATTCGGTTCTGATTCAGTCATTAAATTGTATTTACACATTTAAATTACCGTTATTTACACCAGCACAACCCATACCATTTTAATAACATTTTAGTTTGTGGGTTATCTTTTGAAAATCAAATTCAGATAGGTAAATTAGAACAAGCTCACCAAGTGTCCCAGTTGGAGAAAATAAATACCATCTGATCTCACCATGAAACACCAAAACAAAAAAAAAACCAAGAAAAAAAATTGTTCTTTTTTTTTTTCTCGAGTCACAATCACATTCAAAATTTTCACAAAAGAATTTTATGTAAATCTGCACGTAAGTTTATGCCACTTCTGAACTGTTAAATAGATAAACGAATAACTATACATGTAATATATATTCAACGAAACATAGCTTGGAACACGAAAACATTAAAATATATCCATCACTGCAAGAATGCACCCAAACGTCACTGTCGCTGTCACTTGCTGTGCCCGCTCCTCTAGGGATGTACCACGCTGCCTAGTGTTGGGATTCCAGTTACGGATTTACGTTTATTAGAACATATCTGTTTCGGTTTTATGAATGTTGAACTGTGTAATTCCTGTACAATATCTGAAATGTTTTTAATGTTATTTTAAAATATTCGCAAACGGCAAACGAGACTACCATGTAAGTCCAAAAAATACATAAAAGTTTCATATTAAAGAATTTACAAAGCTGTTCATAAATTTAAAGAAGACCCCCTGTCAAACGAAAACAAAGTTTCTATAATTCAATTCCCAACAATTCTTTTTCCGCCTCCACAAAAAAAGGCAAAACCTTTTTTAAGGAACCAGGTGACATCGAAAACTTACAAAAGTACAAACATGAACACCCATCTTGACCTTGGGTATAAGTTACCCTGATGATGATATCGCGTGCGTATCACGGGTACATTCAAGGTCAAATGTAGCTCCGATGTCAAATTAAATGAAGGGGAATTCTATGTTGTATGGTTATCTTGATTTTGAAATTTGTGACGGTATAATATTTTGCCGATATTGCTGATATCGAACTGCCTTGAATTTTTATTTTAGTTGACAAAAACATACAATTTTTGTGAAATAAAATAAGAAGAGAAGAAATAAGAATGTGTAGGTTTTATCAGTTATATTTGTACATACTGTTGTAAAGTGTCCTGTTAGAAAGAGTCCATGCAATAAAAGCTAGTATTCTGATACAGAATCCGCTACTTATTAATAACAATAAACAATAAAAGTGTTCCTTATTTGGCTTCAAGTGAAGATCTGACAACTCAATCATTTATTTAAGAGTCTAGTATTATGGCTTTTTTAAACCCCCTGTTGATCTTGGCCAGTAGTACTTAATAGTAGCCAGTAGTACTAATAATAATTTAATTAATTTCCAGGAACGAAACCCAAATATCCCAATACATAAACTAATCTACCTCCTCTATCCTTACCATTCCTTCCTCACCAGAGAACACGTGAAGAATGTGGAAGCAGTTCTTCACAACCTGAAAATAAATACTGGAAGGAACTGGAAAATATCACTTCATGACGTCAAAATCGAGGGAAACCAAGCCTTAGTGACTATGGAAATCGATGGTGCTATGTCTCAATTTAGTGTGCCTTATGGTGGTAGGAAGCAGGGAGTTGAAGATAAGAAGGTCGTGAAGACGGAGTACCAGAGTGAACTGCTGAACGAATTGTTGCTGAGTCATAGTGTGGGAGACTTTTGTATCATTGGTTCGTAGAATTTATGTTATTTAAATCCTTAAGTCAATAAATTTGGTCTTAAAAAATCAAGCGAATAAATTGAAGATATTGGCCATACTTGTACATACTGAATAGGATAAACCTTGGGGCCATATTGTAGTGACAATTAGGTTTAACAAAAAGTATATAGTGTAAATTAATTTTCAAGAATATTTATTAACAATGATTATTATAATATATTATAATACTTATTAAAGAGCGTACCAGTACCAGAACAGCGTGCATGAAGTGAAAAAATAACGTCAAGCCCGTCCTATTCTTAGTTGAAATGCATAGTAAGAAGATTCAAAAAAATCCCCAATCTTCCCACAGGTCCAAAAGGTTGCGGGAAAAGTCTGCTAGTTTCACAACTATCATCCTTACTAGGCTATACAATAGAGCCTATAGTCCTGTATCAGGACATGACAGCCAGAGATTTGGTTCAACAGCGTACTACCTTGGACAATGGAGACACTGTGTGGAGGAACTCGGCGTTGGTTGAAGCTGCTCTGAAGGGGCATATGGCTGTCCTAGATGGACTACATAGGATCCATGCTAGTACACTTGCTGTTTTGCATAGGTAAGTTAAAAGATGGTGGTTGCATTGGCTCAATGATTGGCTCATGAAGCGCTGTGTCTTTGGTTCGATTCCGCAAGGAGCAAACATTTGTAGGTCCTGGTCTGGCTGTCAGTTAATGTGAGGTTAAATATTTATTAACGCACCTACGATAGATGAGGTATTCAATAGTGTGGGACAACTTTCAAAAATAAAAATAACGAACCTATCTGATTTACATATCTCTATAATCGCAATACTGGTGAGATTCTTCAATAAAGTTGGGAGCGTAGTATTCGCAACTATATCTGTGCCGTCATGCCATTCATTTGAATTTCAATTAAACTCTGCAGACAGAAAAAGGAGTCCCGCCTAACGGGGCTCCGTCGTCGAGCCTCCTAAATATATGCCTAAACAACCAGCGTGTTTGTATGATCAGATTAAGTACGAATGAGGTGATGAAAGGAGTATGTACGAGTAAATATCATAACAATTGCAGTTTTGTAGTTTCTTTCTACTCTGAAAAAAAGCATCTACCTGGAATAAACTGGTCAGTTTAAGTATTTTTCCCCATTTCAGGCTAGTCCACGACAGAGAGTTGCAATTGCACGACGGCACGCGACTGTTGCGACACGACCGATACGACGACCTGCTGAGGTCAGGGGTCACGGAGGAACAGCTCCTGAAGAATGGAGTCAAGAAGATACACCCGGCTTTCAGGTATTTGCTTTAACATGATAAGCATTTGTCAATTTTAAGTCTTCTTAAATATTTACTTAAAACAGCTAAGGAGTGGCATTCCCTGCTGGAGTCTGTTTTTTGATAGCTACAATCAAGGTTGAAGTCAATAAGTGAATAGATTATTTCTAAGCAAGCCTGCTTTATCGTCTTCTACAACATTGCTCACCATCAATCGAGATAGTGGTCAAAGGCGAGATAATATCTAAAAAAAAAACAGTATACTATATCTTTTTTTAGACAACTACGGCCCCGACTAAGCCACTACACGTCAAATTATAACGTAACCAGGAGTATTATTTTGTGTAATGAAGCGTGTGATTTCATCAGCGCTGCTCTCAAAGCGGCGAAGGAAAATGTTGTGAGGAAATCGGCATGTCCTAGAACCAATAAATACAGGAAGTTCGTAATGTATGGCTAAGTAAAAATAAATGATACCCCTCTCTTTTTCAGGATCGTAGCACTAGCAGAGCCACCTGTGCTCGGTCGCGGGCAACAGTGGTTGTCTCCTGAGATACTGAGCCTTTTTATCTTCCATGAGATGAGGAATTTGAGCAAGGCTGAGGAGATATTCATCATTAACAGCTTGGTGAGTGACCTTTGTAAAAAAGGGGTAGTGCTATTCTTTTAATAGCTCCCTCTCTCTCTTGCATGGAATAATAATACAATGTTAACACTCTTATTCGCTTTACACAATATAAATCAAACAAATAATATTTGCTTCCAGTACGGTGAAATATCTGAACCACTCCACGCCATCATAAACCTAGCAGACGAACTAAGAAGATCAGAAGACAGTACTCTAAAGAACCTGTCTTCCTCTCTCTCTACTCGGCAACTCCTCAGGATCGCAAGTAGAATGGCCAAGTATCCGACAGACTCTGCCTACGAGACTGTCCAACAAACGTTTTTGGCTAAATTCCTGCCTAACTTAGCTAGACGAGCGCTAGATGGCGCTTCGCAAAGGTTAGGCATTGACCCTCCGAGACGCTTCGGAATCTTCGGAAACAATCCTTCGGAAGCCAAAGTCAAATGTTCAGTTAAAAACAACGTTTTGACCATCGGTAATACGAGTGCAGAGATCTTCAAAACTGAAGCATTAACCAAAGTACCTGATATTTTGTTCTACGATGTTCCTCAACATATGCGGTTGCTTGAATGGTTGCTGCAGGACTTTTTGCTTGGCAACCACTTGTTATTAGTCGGTAACCAAGGCGTCGGCAAGAACAAGATTGCCGACAGACTACTACAGTTATTAAACCGTCCTAGAGAGTACATACAGCTGCATAGAGACACCACAGTGCAGTCTTTGACAGTCCAGCCTACTGTTAAAGATGGTGTAGTGGTTTACGAAGATTCTCCTTTAGTAAAAGCAGTGAAGTACGGTCATGTTTTGGTCGTCGATGAAGCTGATAAAGCCCCCACACATGTGACCTGTATACTCAAGACTCTTGTAGAAAATGGTGAAATGATCCTCAGTGATGGTCGGAGAATAGTGCCAAAGCATATGCTGGAAAGTTCTGGAGGCGATGTGTCCAGCTTCATACCAGTGCATGACGATTTTAGAATGATTGTGCTGGCTAATCGACCTGGGTTCCCGTTTTTAGGGAATGATTTCTTTGCGTCATTAGGTAAGTTATTATTTTAATTTTATAAAAACATTATTTTTAACAAGGTGAAGAAAACATATTTGTGGAAATCAGTATGTTTTAGAAATATAAATTTGTCATGTCGCATAATTAGACATTCGGAATTTCTTTACCCTTAACCGCGCCATTTAAACGCAATAATTTAATTGTGTGTGCTCTACAAATTGCGCACCGCCCTTCCTTATACAGGTGACCTGTTCTCCTGCCACGCCGTAGACAATCCATCCATAGAGTCCGAGATGGAACTCCTCCGTTCATACGGGCCGGATGTACCGCAAGACGTGATGAAGAAGCTGGTGCAAGCGTTCGCGATACTCAGAGATAAGGCGGATCAGGGACAGCTCACGTACCCCTACTCCACCAGGGAACTCGTCAATATTGTTAAACATTTACAGGTAAGTTCAATTTATTATACTACAACTCGAAAATTATCCCACGGGAACATAAAAAAGGTTATGAAAATGTATTCATCCAGGTTATAAGCGATCTGTGTACTAAATTTTATCCAAATCCGTTCAGTAATTTTTGCATGAAAAATAACAAATATCCGTCCATCCATCTTAACGATCTTTCGCCGTCGCTATTAGTAAGAGGAAAAAACGCAGCGTTTTATTGTTTTGTTGCGCGTTCGATTCGCGCACAGAACAAATAAATATATATATATGATCTACAAGTAGTACAAGAGGCTGTTCGTGTCTGTGACTTTCAATGTTTTTAAACACACTCAAACATCAAAGAAAAAAATGTAGAGTGGTGCAACGTTAAAAAAAAATGTTGAAGCATACACAACTAATTTAACCGGTCATCATGGTTATCATTTCAGCCGCAGGACGTCCACTTCTGAACATAGCCCTCTCCATAGATTTCCAATAGAATCGGTTGGAAGCGCATTGTATCCAGCACGTACCTGATTTAACCTGTATTTTTTATGATTACTTTGAATTTGTAGAAATATCCTAACGAAGACTTAGCGACTGCCATCGGCAACGTGTTCGACTTCGACCGCTACAGCAAGGACCTGGCCGACACACTACTGGAAGTGCTGCACGCCAGCGGTCTGCCCATAGAGGGCGTGCTTGACGGACGATCTAAGGAGGCTCTCAAGAAGATACAGATGACCATAGACAGACATAGTGGGTGAGTGATTTAGACAAAGACCTGTTTGGCACATTGCTTAAATCTAATTTAATAAATGCGAAAGTTTGCGCTAGTGAGTGTTTGTGACTCAATCAATGCTTAATGCATCTCTATTTATTATACAGAGATACATTTTAGTCTGTAATAACATATATCACATCCCGGTAGTACGATCCCGTACAATAATTTTCGAATAAAATGCGGGCGCGAGCATAAGTTAGTTGACATTAAATAAATAAATCTGCTGAAGCGTTTTGAGTGAAATTTCTTTTTGCCTAAAAACGCCACGGTTCACCCGACGCGTGCGTACGATTCCCAGTTTTGTTAGGAAAGCTTTTTGAGATACAATGTGTCGTAATGCCGCAGTGCCCATCAACAATCTTAAATAACTTTAATGTAAATTTTCATCAAGCCTTCATCTAACTTCCAGTAAAGACACATCCTCTCCCAAACACGGCAAGGAGGACCCTAAGAACGAGCCCCACGTCGGGGGCAACACGTGGGCGGGAGGGACGGGGGGGCGGGACACGGCCGGCCTGGGGGGGAAAGGGGGCCCTTACAGGCTGGACAAGGGACATGATGTACATCAGGTAAGCCATGCATAACGACTGTTGACCTAGGTTCAAAGGTTACATTAGACAATGGGATCTCTACAAGGGCGGTACTACCCCCTAGTGGGCATTGGTAGTTTTCGTCGGGACGTTAGCGGGTTCGAAGGCAGATGTTGGGCTGGGGTCGTTATAACGTTAAACGACTTTGTTACTTCTTGCGTTCTTCTTCGTTCGACTGTTTTACGATAATACTATAACCTAAAAATGTTGGATACATAAGCCATATGCGAGCACACGACCGGCAACTACAGCGGAACTGAAGCAATCGTCCTGGCCGAAACCGGTCGGATCGCATCATATGAAAAGAGAGCAAAAGTTTTCAAACAAAGATTCTATGCACCTTCTTCTTCTATAAATAAAAATCAAATTCTGTACGGTACTCTCGTTAAAACTCAAAAACGGCTGGCCCATCACTAAGTGATTATAATATTCTAGCTCTCACAAGCCGAAAAGGACGACGTTCCAGAACACGTAAAGAAGGCTGCGCGGGAGATGAACCGGAAGGCTTTCGAGGAACGTCTCAAGGAGATCAAGATGAGCGAGTTCGACGCAAAGCTCTATGGTCAGTTCCATAGAGCCGTGCAACAACAGGTGACGCAATTATTATTATTTTATCGAGTCTATGAATATCCAGGAGGCAATTCCTTTTGAGGGGCAAAGTTTTATAAAAAAGATTTGACCAATCCCGATCTACTTCCGCTTACATATATTCCATTATATTTCATGAAATCACTGAAAAAAAGATTTACTCGTAACATAATATCAAAAGTCATAATTTAACAGATAGGTGCCTTACGTGGTGTTCTTGCTGAACTGCAAGCGAAGAAGAAAGAGCGTCATTGGAGTAGACATCAGACCAGCGGGGAACTTGATGACGGCAAGATTATTGAAGGTATGCTATTCAAACTTTATATTGTAAATAACACTCCGTCCGCGACGTTTATTTATTAAACTAGCTCTTTGGAATTTACTAAAATTTTAAAACACGTTTAAATTTTTTTTTTTTTTTTAAAGTCTGCATTTGATGGTTTAAGGAAATTGAATGAAATTCAAATTCATTCATCCCATTTTTACAGTCGCGACACATCTGTGGAACGTACGGCGCCGAACGTTTGGGCTCAGTTGAATCTTACATTATAGAATATACAGATTCCGTAGCGCGCTGAACTAAACGTTTGATGTGTCACACCCACCGAACACCATGAGCAATAAATTCAGTCGCTGAAGTATCGACATCGTACGTTTCGCAGATGTATCCTGACTCTTAATCCCTTTAAATTAGGTTTTTTTTACGTGGTAAAATCATCTTATGAGTCCTCCCACCCAGGGCAGAGCGGGAGGGACTGTCAGACTCGTACTGACTAAAATCCACGATGTCCTTCAATAGCCCTTTACGTTCCGGGGTCACGGTAATTTTTACAGTCCCGCGACTCTGGCAGGCTTTGGTTCTCTAGAGGGAGGCCCCGTCACTCTGCTGATACTCTTTACAGATGGGTCACTTAACACATTGAATGTCAAAAATATGCCCAGGTCATTATTGGTTCCCACCATACAAATGGTCTGCTACGTAATAATACGTACTCGGCACCCCGTAAAAATGGTATATGTGGTGCCAATCTACGAAATATTGCGTAATTTATAAATTTAAAATCGTCCTTTTCAGTTGGCCTAATAATAAACACATCAATTTAAATTGTAAGAAAGTGCTACGTAGTATTACGTAGTTGGCCCCTAGCGTCACTAGTGCCTACGTAATATTACGTAGTTGGCATTAAATGTGTTAAGGAAAGTTTTTAGAAAATTGGATGAATAAAGGATACTTAAAGGGGTAGAAACGGTGAGAGGAGCGAACGAAGCTGCTGGGGTCTCAAATGTTTTCCGATTAATATTAGAAAATTGTCGTGTGGCAGGTCTAGCGGGTGAGCGCTCCATCTACCGTCGTCGTACAGAGCAGGAGCCGCCGCCCGGCGCGCCGCCGGACAAGCCCAAGCGACTGCGACTGGTGGTGGACGTGTCCGGCAGTATGTACAGGTAGATATCTTAGGGATGGGTGAGATCCACGTTTTGGCGAAGATTTTCAGTACCTCTCAAATGAACTTGAGACAATTACTTATCTTATTCCCAGGTTCAACTCATATGATGGTCGTCTGGAACGTTCGATGGAGGCCGTGGTACTTCTGACGGAGGCGCTGAAGGGCTACGAGGCGCGCATCCGGTACGATATGCTGGGACACTCGGGAGAGGAACACGCGCTAGAGCTGGTGCGTGTGGACCGGCCACCCGAGAACGAAAAGGAGAGGCTACAGGTATGTTTACTACGCTTTCACTCCTGAACCGCTAGACTAACTTTTATTTTAGGTACAAAGGAAGATAGGACCTTTCTTGGGTAGCGAAGTCATCATGAGTCCTGAAACCGTGGGTGGAGCGGAAAAGACTGTCAGACTCTTCCAATATTCTGCTTAGTCTGTCCCGCAGCCCCGGCAACACAGCTCCTTCAGGCGCGCGTGAAACATTGCGCCGACGTCGCGTCGTCGACGCGAGCTTTGTCTTTGATCGGACGTCGAGCTACCATTATTCGTTGCCCGATACATGTGACTCTAGATGGTTATTATATCAAAGACTACAGGCGTTGTGTAATGTTGTGTAAATTTTTAATTTTAACTAAACCCCTGTCGCGCAGATAATCCGTACGATGCATGCGCACGCGCAGTTCTGTTGGTCGGGCGACAACACGCTGCCCGCGGCCAAGCACGCCATCTCCAGCATCGCCAGCGAGGACGCAGACGAGGCCATCGTGCTCATACTGTCCGACGCCAACCTCAGACGGTCAGTATACTATGTGTTATTTATATCATTGAACAGCTAAAGCTGAGTAGGTCGATCCTTGTGGCGCCATCTATAATTATTCAATAACTAAAATAAATACTATGACATTTATGGAGCCCTAACAGTCAAAATCTTGAGAATAGGCTATTTTACTCAAAAAAAATATTAGTCCGAAAAATAGATTATCAAAAAACATATGACTCGTATTTTTTCTTTTCTTACGTAAACCAAAATTGAAGAACGACGCTTCTAAAAATCACAAACGTCACTCGGTCGGTATAATTTTACAGGCGTTATGACGTCACAAGCCCCCTATCCCGTATTTCGAAGCGTTTCATCTTTGTCAATATACATTGCTTTAAAAAAAACAAAAATACGTGTTCATTATTTTTCAATACTCGAACTGACGGACTAAACAGATTTTCAATATATTTATGAAGTAAACTACCCTATTGGGTATTTGACAGTCTTCAGCCTATAGAAGTCCACTGGACTGGACATGGATCCTCTCCATTCGCTGTTATTTCACTCGATCACCGGCTACACTCATCCAGCTGTAATTGGCCACATTAGGGAAAAAAACAACTAAATTAGATTTATAGTAACTCCAAAATCAATAAACAGTAATATCATTGAGTTATCTAGTCAATGACGTCACAGTTTGCTTTTGCTGTACATTTCATTGGAGATTCGCATTTACACAGCTCATAAAAACTTTGTCCATCGATAGGTGATTCAAATGCCTTATTGATATCTTCACTCCGTCCACCTCTATTTTTTCGAATACCAGGCATAAAAATAATGACAATGGGAAGTTATCTTCCCAAACTGTCATTAGTGTCAAACTTTCGTAAACGCCACTGGGAACTTTTCTTCCCAAACTGTCATTAGTGACATTTGTTGCAAAGAATTGTGAGGATGACATTTCATTTAGCATTCAAGTGGATAATGCATTTTATTTCATGTACAGGTACGGCATCCAGCCTGAGGAGTTAGGCACGATATTGACATCGGACCCCCGAGTACAAGCGCACGTTATATTCATCGGCAGCTTGGGTGACGAAGCTAACTCGTAAGTAACCAAAAGTTTATCAAAATTAGTTAATTTAATTAATTAGTTTATAGTTTATCTCGTTATTCAAAAACAAATCATTAAGGTATGATTCCGTCGGGTGCTAAGACAGGAGGGGTGCTAAGACAGGAAACCTCTATTTGCGCCCGTGGACTGGAGTTCCCTCTCGGATACGTCCGGGGGGAAGACCAGTTTTTCGGGCCGGTGCACCCTGGGATGCGGGCAAAAACTCTTCCTTAGGCACTGTGTGCCTGAGGGGTCTCTTTGCCCGTTTGCGAATAGCCTGTCGGGTGGATGCTCCAACGCGTGTCCCTCTGAATAGCAGAGGGCACAGCGGCGGAGCGGGCTTGCGGACGGTGAGTAATGGGTAAGCTCGCCGTCCGACCAAGCCCGGGTCGGTGTCGCGTCGTGTTTCACGCGTCACCGACGGGGCCAAATGCGTGCTGGGGACGCGGATTTTTTCTTAATCCAGGTTACCGCGGCCCCGGAACCTTTTACGTTCCGAAGAAACACGGGTGGATTTTAGTCAGTAAGAGTCTGACAGTCCCTTCCGCCCGCATGATTTTGCCACCCTAAAAAAAAAGCGATGATTCCGTACTCCGCAACAGGCAGCAGCAGTGCTCTTGTTCTTGTATATTCTATGGGTTTATATGAGATCAGCTGTTCCTCGCGGTTTCAATTTATATGAGATCACATTCCGAGCTCGGCAGCATCGCTGATCGGCGATGTCGCCCTGCTGGCTACCTCGCTCGGGATCTGTTTAGCACCACTGTGGCTGCAGTGCGTGCCGACATGAGAGTCGCACATTTAATTTCAAGTAGACCAGTTACAGGCTTTTTTGAATAGGCACAAGACAAAAAATTGCGAAAAGACTGTAGTTGCTAATTCCAAAGCGTAAAATCTCTATGGAAAAGAATGGGTAAGAAATTCCATGGATATTCTATTTCAATTAACCCTTTGTTACATCGTTCATATTGATATTGTACAATAGAATGATATTATGGCAAGTTAAGAGTGTCGGGACATAAATTGCTCATCGAAAATCGCTTAAAATTAAAATTCAGTCTCAATCGACATCCCGTTTTTTTGTGTTTAATAATTGCTACTGACTTAAAAACTCGGTCAGGTAAATTCAATCGTCGATTGATTGCACACAAAGATCCAACTGAGCTAGATTATTAATTTCTAGCGTAGTCGTATTTAAAATGATAAGCGAATCCGGGAGCAAAGGTGAATTTTCCGATAACGTTATTTTTTGTTGCAGACTGTTACGTCGCCTACCAGCGGGTCACGCGCACGTGTGTATGGACGTCGCGTCGCTCCCTCAGATCATGCAGCAGATATTCGCCTCTTCTCTCATACAGTCGTCTTGATTATTAGACAATAATTAGCTAATTTGAGCCTTATGGGACAGACAAAAGGGTCTTTTTTAACTGGTTAAAGTTAAAATACAAGGTACCAGTATTAACTAATACTGTTTATAAACTTATATCTACTAAAAAAAAGCAAATACATCCCAAAATTATTTGTAACTTTCGTGACTGACAGTTCTTGGACGTTTTTACTCAATCTTTACATTTTATTTTTGACATGTACTAAGCATATTCGTTTTAATGAGTACATTCCTTTTACACAATATCAGCTTGGCCAGTGCAATTGCCTGAGTATTCAAATCATAACTGTCTCTTCTACGGTTTTATAAAATATATTTTAAATGCCAAGATTTGTATGAACTCTGGGCTCACCTTCTAACAGCTATGTGTACGTCACTTCCGTCACACGGAAAGGCATTTTTAGCTGAACAAAAGTTACTAAGACGCCAAGTGCCAAATCTGACTAAGATTTGGCACTTGGCGCCTTAGTAACTTTTGTTCTAGTAAGTTTGGAGTTATCATCATGTATTTATATTTTTCACCTCAAATGTAGAACATCAACCTACTAAAATCCGAAATTACTGGTATCTTTAATAGATTTTCAACTTTATCACGAAAGAAGAATGTTCATGTTCGATTGGGAATTGAAAGTTTAACAAGTAGCTATTGGAAGGTGGAACCATCTGCACCTTCTTTTGGTGTAATGGACTGCTGCGCTGCGTGTCGCGGGTTCGATTCCCACACGGAGCAAATAATTTTATGATCTACAAGTAGTTGCTCCGGGTCTGGGCGTTTGTGTATGTGAGTTTATATGTTTGTAAACGCACCTACGACACAGGAGAAATACCTAGTGTGTGGCAACGTTATTTTTTTAAAAACAAAACAAAAAGAAAAATAAAAGTGTCAATTTAATAATAAAAAAATGTGCCTACATCGTGGGATACTTTTTAGGCTGTACAAAAGTGAGATATACGAGTAGTTTGTAAGTATTAGACCAAATAGTATAAAAATATTCATAAGTATTTGTATAAATATAGAAATGCCACAAATATAATAAGTATTTTGTTGTTGATCAATTATATATTTTGGTTACTGTGTAGAGCAGTTTGGTTACCTGTCTTAGATACTAAACCAATAAAACGGTACGAAAAGCAACGCAGAAGTGATTCCAGGCTAATCAACTTTTTTTGCAAAACTCTTTGTAATCCTATTTGGATGTTATAAACGCAGAATAGATTTATCTTTCATATATAATGTTTTATTGATCATTTAATACAATGGATAACTTTTGAGTAATGTATATTTTTACTTAAGGTAAATGAAATACTTTGACCAAAAACAAAAAAAGATGAAAGCAGAATAAATAGATAATGATGCCAAAACCTTCGTACAAAATTCTAATTTTACAAGCCTGTAAATTTTATTGGAATGTTAAATAAATGGAGATTTGCAGGGTTTCAGCTTTTTTTTTTTTTTAAACCTTTGAACTGTTTCTGCGACTCATTTCAAAGAGAACTTAAAGCTAAACAAAAAATGGCGGTCATATTTAGAGCCTAATATTTCGCCGTTTGTTGGTAAACAAGCGTCTTTCTAAACCCCGACACAAAGAGGGGAGTGTGTTATAAGTTTAAAGTGTCTGTCTGTGTTTCGTAGCTCCCAAACGGATGAACTTTCATTTAGTTTTTTTTGTTGTCACAGATAATTTTATCACGAGTGTTGTTAGCTATGAAGTACGTTTCATGAAAATGTATAGCCGTTTGAAGATCATCAGCTCTATTCTAGTGAAAATTGGTATCGTGTTATAAGTAGGTTATTTATAAATACTTAGGTACAATGGATCCCGAGTAATATACACTCGCGTGCAAAAGTATTGAATCACTCCGATTTCGCGCGCACTTGAGTATTTAACAACTAGTAGAAAAAGGAAAAAAACGTTACCATTTCACTGTTAATTTTAAATTGATAACAAATTCATTCAATTACGCCATTATTTAAGGAGCTATCCCGGATCAATTCCAAGTTGGTGATTCCATACTTTATCTTTACCTACGTGAGTAATTTAGACTTCTACGCGGTCCAAATATGCTTTGGTATAACTGTTTTGACATAATGTTTCTAGGCCTCTGTTGCCGGTCGCGGGACTGTACGAATTACCGTGACCCCGGAACGTAAGGGGCTATTGAAGGACACCG
Organism: Agrotis puta; assembly: GCA_943136025.2. Lineage (NCBI taxonomy): Eukaryota > Metazoa > Arthropoda > Insecta > Lepidoptera > Noctuidae > Agrotis > Agrotis puta. Next base: position 14,288,653 of record OW964178.2, read on the forward strand.
TGGATTTTAGTCAGTATGAGTCTGAGAGTCCCTCCCGGTCTGCCCTGGGTGGGAGGACTCATTTGATGATTTTACCACGATAAAAAAAAGGCCTCTGTTGCCCGCCGTGGATTTATTTTAAGAAGACCAAGACATTTTGCAACAAGCTGAAAGATCTCGCGACGACACTGTATAAGACGTATGGTTTGATAAGTTCATATTGATAAGACGATGTGTCATTGTTAACCCGCGTAACCTTCAATCTTTATTCAGTTAGCTCATTAAATCATTATCAGTATGATTCAAAAACATAATTATTACCACTTACAGAAAGAGAAAACTATCAATGGACGTTATTTCAACGAATTTAAAATTTAATTGAATATGAACTTTACGTGCCTTGAACATACAGTCGATTACAAATAATGATTAGTTACTCTTAAGCCTTTGTCAAACAGACAGGCGTTGCAAATGCGAAGCGTGACGTTTTTATTTGTAATGTATGGAATTGTTTGAATCCAGTCACATAGAAAACCGAAAGCGATCCGATAGTGTGACACAACAGCCCAGTTCAGGAAACGAATTTTGTTGTACACATCAAGCACCCGCTTGTACAGTTAGGTACAGTTAGGTTAGGTACAGAACAAACTTATCCTAATTATTCTAATTACATTTGTTATTATTTTTCTCCTGTTGTTAGATTTATTTTATCTTTAATAATTTGAATATGATGATACGATGATGAGTTTGGATGGATGGATAGATGTTTGTTACGCTTTCATGCAAAATCCACTAAACGGATTTGGATGAATTTTGGTACACAGATACTTTATAACCTGGATTAACGCAGGATAGATTTTATCCCGATTATATGTTCCAACGGGATAATTTTCCACTTTTAGCGAGTGAAACTGCTGCATCAGCTAATATAAAAATATAACAAATCCAATAAAAGCTGACGGTTCATTGGGCGGATAGATTATACAAATGGAGACCAAGACAAACTGGTTAGCAGCATTTGCATAGTTCGATGTGTAGCCGTGTGAACTGTAATTATTTCAAAGTTGTAAGTACTCGTATGTTGTATTTTATTAATCACATTTTTTAAATGTTTCAATTATAATTCAATAAAAAAGAGAAACATTTTATAAAAAATACACTTCAGATGTGAGCAAAACATGCATGTGAATCTTACCAAAATACGGTTTATTGCAGAAATCCTCACCACTTATATAAAATACGTAGAATAAAATAATTTTATTTTTCATAGACGTTGTTCTGTGGAACCGCGAATCTCCTTAATTATTATAGGCTTAGCCGTATTTGGGTCCAATAGATATTTATAAGATGTCATTGTCAGAGTTACTCAAAATGGAGAAATAAAACATCCACGCGAAGACCGACATCCGCGCGGACGGAGTCGCGGGCGGAAGCTAGTTACATAATAATTTTTGTTTAGTTATCTGGTGATTTAAAAACAAAAATGATGACCCGATGGCACATGGCTTATCAATATTATTTAAAACAATAATACTGTGAAAAGGCAAAGTTTGTACGTTTTAATGTAAGGAATATTTTTGAGAGGATACCAACTTGTCCAGCATACGTAAATTGTGTAAATCTGTCCTGCTTGGCAAAGCACTGTCGTTTCTTCACGGAGGCTATAGGTGGCGACGACTTCTCGTGCTCGGCATTGGTGAGGTCATGCTACAAGATGAGGGGAAACGGGAAGCAGTCATCTCTTTTGTTTTTCGTGGTAAAATCATCAAATGAGTCCTCCCAACCACGGCAGGGCGGGAGGGACTGTCAGATTTCTTGTGCGAATTCGCCTTTTCCTTCACTAGCATAACTTATGCTAGCGAAGGAAAAGGCGGAATGCGTGAGGGACAGGACAGCCTCCATTTCACAACCCACCCACCACGGGAGACACCCACGGTAACGGACATTGCGAAGCGACCTCCGACCACCGTAGGCGCAGACATACGTATGGTGAGTTATAGGTGACTCGCCGTTCAGTGATGGACCATACCCAGGTCGATGGAGCGTCGTGTTTCACGGGCGCCTCAAAGAGCTGTCAGCAATCTGTTGGAGTCCCCATAAAGGGCCAAACTGCGTTAAAGGGAAACCGTGACTGAATCGTAACAGATTAGGAAGTGTGGGTCGACTTATGATTTCATAAAAATGGGTTAATCTTCGGAATGGCTGATTTAGTTCCAAAATTTCTTTCACCAATTTATTCATTCATTCAATAACGAATTTTACATCGTGTCTGAATTTCTATCTCTAAACATATTAAAACACCAGTAATCAATGTAAAAAAAAACCAAACGCCATTAAAATCAGAGTAGGTAATAAGAATAATCTAAACACAATAAAATAATTAAAAATGTGAAATTAATGTCATAAGTATTGAGATGCAATGGAAAGCTTTATCATCTACGAGTGTCATAGATTTTATTTGAAGCATTCCGTTAGATAACAAAGAAGTTTTTTTCCTTTCTTTTTATTGTGATTGAAGATTATTCATCCATAGTTCAATGTCCCATAAATATGAAAGTTATGGGAGATTGAAGTTGCAGTTTTCAATATAATTTAAATCACGGGTTACGCGCGGCGCAAAGGCTAGATGTCAAGAGCTGAAGCGCGAGACACTCAAAATATCAAACATATTTTTGAAGAGGAGCTAAGCCGAACGAAAAACCTAGCAAGTGGTAAAGGGTTATCTGTAGAGCGACATTACTTGCATTCACTTGATTTATTCGTCGACAGCGCACAAGATAGTAAACACTTGTGATGAAGCTCTTACTTATACTATTTTTTTTAGTGACTGTACTTGCTAGACGTTCTGTCTGCGATCTACCTCCAAATGCACCTCCGAGTAGCTCGTACCCAGTACCGAAGTCAAGTTCGTGAGTGTTTTTTTGAGTTAATTCAATTATGATCTAAGTATATAGGTAGGTTGGAAAAGAAAAACCGGAATACGCAACAAATTATAGCAAATCACCGGCGATTGCTCCAGTCACATATTTATGCATTGATTACGCTTTTTTTTTTGCGTGGTAAAATCATCAAATGAGTCCTCCCACCCAGGGCAGGGCGGGAGGGACTGTCAGACTTGTACTGACTAAAATCCACGGTGTCCTTCACGAGCCCTTTACGTACCGGGGTCACGGTAATGGGTAAGTCCCGCGACCCCGGCAGGCTTTGGCCCTCTACAGGCCCCGTCAATATGCTGACACTCTTTGAGGCGCGCGTGGAACACAACGCGCCGTCGACCCGGGCATGGTCCATGGTCGGACAGCAAGTCGCCCATTACTCGCTGCCCGCATGCCCGCGCCTTCGGTGGCCGGAGATCGTCCTGCGACGTCTGACGCCGTGGGCGTCTACCACTGCGGGCATTGATTACGCTAACAAAATATTACGCCTGCGCCTACTAAAAACCTAAAACAAAAACTTTTTGAGAAAAATAGAACCGACTCCTAAAAAAATACAAAAAAGTGTAAAATAACTTTTACATGAAAAGTTATTATTGGAAGTCGGTGGCAAAAAACTGAAGAAAAAAAGAAACATAGTCACCGACTTCCAATGCTAACATTTCAATGTTTAATTTTTTGCAAAAACTTTTTCTTTTACTCGTGTTGTTGTACAGACGCCAGCATGTCAACGTAGCTCAAACTGTCAAATTTCTTTAATAGATTTTCTACCTTATCACAATAGTGGAATGTTCGATTGACAGAGTGGCGTAGGTTGACCTGCTGGCGTCTGTACCTACCAATGAATACCCTCCGGAACAATTTGACGGCACAGTTGGCGCAGTGGTTGAGTGATTTACTGCTGCGCAGCGTGTCGCGGGTTCGATCCCCGCGCGGAAAAATATTTGTATGGACTGTAGGTACTTGTTCCGGTTGTGGGTGTTTATATATGTGAGTCTCTATGTTTGTAAACGCACCCACGACACAGGACAAATTCCGAGGGTGGGGCAAAAAAAAAAAAAACGCTTCATCATGTTATAGTATTGTTACCGACTAAAATTATCATTAATTAGTGCGTATCTATTTTAATTAAATAATTTAATGCTATTGGAAAATAAAACGTAATAAATGATAATAATCTGTGGTTTGCAAATTTCGCACCCACGAATGTTTTCTTAAGGTAGCATTCGGTTCTTCGGCGACCGCGACGAGCGACTGCGACCAGCGACTACGCGACCATGGTCGCCAGTCGCAAGGCGACCCCTAGCTTTCGGATGTCAGCGACCGCGACATCGCGGATCACGGTTGTGTTCTATTGTAGTACGATATGTTGGACAACTTCTCCGGAGCGAAAAAAGTTATTCAACAGCTATTGGAGGATGAGGAAGATGATGATAATCTTATCATGTTATTATCTATGCCTCCGGAAAAAAGGACAATGCCTTTCCAATTTCTTCTCAAATATTGTCCCTCACAATGTTGTTCTTGTAAGATGGAAGCCTTACGTCATACAGAGGTGGGTTTTTATTCAATAATTATATCAATATCTCGTCCTCGCTCGGTAAAAACGCCGAAATTTTCATGTGCTTCTCGCCTGTGTCGCGCGACGGCACTGGCTCCGGAGCGACCGGGTCGCGCGACGCGGTCGCGTGATTTCTATAGTGCTCTATATAAATTAATACTAAGCAGTGGGTCGCCATCGCGCGTCGCTGTCGCTAAGAATCGAATGCTACCTTTAAATGTCAATTGTTACTTTACGTAGATATCTGTTTTACATAATGGTGTTCTATTTAGAGTTGCACACTCAATGATGGCTTCGATGGTGTGTCCTGATGGTTTTATCAAATCGCAGTCAGGAGGATGTTTGTAAGTGATTTTATTTATTCAATAAATAATTTATTCTTACCTAAGTAGTAGGTAGGTCCTGTAGTCTAATGGGCCTACCACACGCACACCCCTCACCACAGTTCTGTCTGCGCAAGCTTCTCGCATGAAAAAACTGTACACGGACGGCATTACCACACGGCACGTTAAATACGCGCAGGCCACATTTTTGTCAAAATCGTCGGCCTGAAAACAACAATGTTTCCCAGTGAATTTATTCATAAGATAGATAGATAGATAGATAGAATACACTTTATTATGCACACCATATAAATTATTGGTACAGAGTATAAGCATAGGTGGTCTTTTTATTTTGTTCATAATAATCCTTTGATTTAATTTTCCATAATGCAGGCGAGATTTATTGAGTCAAGAAGTCTCGATTGTACAGACGCCAGCACATCAATCTACCTCAAACAGTCAAATTTCACAGATTCGTGTAGGTTGACCTGCTGGCGTCTGTACATTCGCAAATCTGCCATTTTTGAGTGACGGACGTCCACGTATACCTACCTCACCGTACGACAAGTAGCCTCGACTGCGGCTTGATCGTTGAACGCCCAACCGCAGACGCAGGCAAGTACGCGCAGGCCGGGCTTGCGCAGGCACAACTGTGGTGAAGTTTGTGCGTGTAGTAGGCCCATTTTTTTTTTGTAGGCCCAGTTTCCAAAAATGATAAAATGTGGTACATACGTTGATATGCTCGCGTCTGTATTAGCAACATCCCTTTTACATGGCTTTTAGGTATCTGCCAAAAAGGAGGGCGTTATATGTACATAAATGCGACAGTGTATGTACAGACGCCAGCATATCAAGCTACCACAATCTGTCAAATTTCTGCAATAGATTTTCCACTCTATCATAAGACAAGAAGGTTGATGTTCAATTGCCAAAATTTGACAGATTCGGGTAGGTTGATGTGCTGGCGTCTGTACCTACCTTACGACTATTCATATTGCGTGATTTTATCTTAACGCAAAAGCTTGGCTTTGCCTTCAGAACCTTGTTATGTCCATAATTGAAGGTTTCTGAACGGCATGTTGACTTTTTTTTAAGCATGTTGAAATCATCAAATGAGTCCTCCTACCCATGGCAGGGCAGAAGGGACTGTCAGACTTGTGCTGACTAAAATCCACGGTGTCCTTCAATAGCCCTTTACGTTCCGGGGTCAAGGTAGCTCGTTAGTCCCGCGACTTCGGACTCATCATTGTGCTAACAGCTCTTTGAGGCGTGCGTGAAATGATCCATGATCGGACAGCGAGTCACCCATTACTCGCCGTCCGCATGCCCGCGGCTACGGTGGCCGGAGATCGTCTTGCGATGTCCGCTACCGTGCGGCATGTTGACAAGCTTGCCGTAATTCTGAACACCAGACATGACACTGATAGACCGCAGTCTTCAAATTCGCACACCGCAGCTTCTCTACATCAGACTGTCCGTATTTAATAAAGGTTTTTTTTTTCAGGTCTCTAACCCGCTCAAACCGATTAAAAAATTTCGATTATGATTTATTTTCTGATAATTGAAAAAAGAAGAGGTGGACGTAATATACAAATATTGTTGCTTTTATAAATCTGTAAAATAAGCTCTGGAGATGTTTTATATTTAAAGCACTTATTTCTGCCTATATGTAAGTAAGCACGCACATTATATTTTGGAAATAAACATCAATCTTGTTTGACGTTGTTTGTGTTTACTAACTCATTAAAAAATTAACTCGTTAATTTGATTTCAAGTTTTTAGGTTTTTATATATACCTATATAAAAAAGAGAAACATTTTATAAAAAATATACTTCAGATGTGAGCAAAACATACATGTGAATCTTACCAAAATACGGTTTATTGCAGAAATCCTCACCACTGGCGATTGTTACTGTTTTTAGAAAAGAAATCTCCATTTTAAATAAATTCGGCTACTTTTTTTTTAAATGAGTCCTCCCACCCATGACAGAGTGGGAGGGACTGTCAGACTCGTACTGACTACTAGTCAGGATTTTGTTATTTCTAAAAACAAAATAACAAAAAAGTGTTATCAATTTAAGCAACGAACGATTCACATACTGTTGGTTTTAGATCAATAACCTGATTTTGTCTGTTTTTGAAACAGAGGACGATGGTCGACGTCAAAGGCACCTCGAGGTTCGGTTCGGTTAGGTTCCGTTAAACCTTGCAGACAGATAGGAATCAAGCGCAGCGGGGCTCCTTCATCGAGACCAAATTTCTCGTAATCACAAAAATAACACGTTGTTTAATAACATACCTGTATGAGGATTTGTTATTTCTGTGTAACCGGAGCGATAAAAAGATATCGTGTGTAATCGGTTGTAACCTATGACCAATCACAGGCGGGACGCGATTTGCAGTGCAGTGTAATAATCGGCACCCGGCCGCCTGCAAGGACGCCCGAGAAAACGGGACCGAGACAACGCGTGGTAAAATGAGACTTTTTTACTTTAGCCTGTCACTGGCGGTAGGGCCCGAGAAATAGTGTGGTGTAAAAGGAATTTTTATAGTAATTGTTTAGTGAATCTGCGAGTCACCACGCCCCGTGCGCGCATCGCTCGTTTCAGTCGCCGCTGTAACCGAATAAACAGTTTTCTATAGTGTTCAGTTGACCTTTGGATAGGACACAGAATCTATGTAAGGGACGGCCGTTGTTTTGTAGAACTAAGTATTGGAATGTGTTGCTTGAGTTTTGGAATTGCTTTGCTGGTCCTTATTGTGTGAAAATATCAATAAATTGGCTCGGTGTTTAAGGAACTCCATAAATTGGTCTACCCCCAAATTAGTTTTAGAATCAAAAAAAAATCAACAAAGAACCTTTTCATTATCAAGTTGACAGGCCTGTTGGTCTAGTAGTTAGTGACCCTGACTGCTATGCCGGAGGTCGTGGGATCGATTCCCACCCAGGACAAATGTTTGTGTGATGAGCACGATCATTTGTTCTGTGTCTGGGTGTAATTTATCTATAATATTTATGTATTTAGAAATATATAAGTGTGTTTATCAGTTGTCTAGTACCCATAACACAAGCTCTGCTTAGCTTGGGACTAGATAGCGTTGTGTGATAGTTGTGGAATATTTATTTATTTATTTATTTAGTTATGCATTGCAGCCCTAGGGAGAATCGCTTTCAACTGACAGTTCGTTACGGGCGCCAAACCCCGTCTCGGGACTAAATAAGTAACTTTCACCCCTTGGAAAACAATGTACTATTATGCCCTTCCCATTCTCGTATATTTTTTCGACCAATATCCCCTATTATACCCTATATCTATAGGTGACTGTATATAGGAAACGGGATAAGTTACACTTATAAGCTCGGCAGGTCTTCAAGAATGGAACTCAATGAACGCACCGTAAATAACTCCAACTGTTGTAACTTCCCACGTGTAGCCCTTAATTCTTCTCTCGTGATGACTCGTTGTAACGCCTCGTGGCAGCGGCAAGTCCAAAGGTTGATGAATTAAGAAAGTCACGTATGTAGCGGACGCGATATTGCTACACTTAGATTTTTGTGGATTTGCTTGCGACTGTGAGGGGTTTATCCGTTGTGAATTCAAATATAAACAACGTTCAGTACTCGAATCTCGAAATGCGTTTACATTTGTCTTTGGATACAGCACTCATGGGAGAAAGTGTGTGATCGTGGTATCACGTCAAATCGCTGCGCTCTGTTTGGCGAACACGCGATCGCACGATGTGAAGCGTATGTGACGGCCTTTACAGAGGTATTACATAATAATATTTGCTTAGTTATCTGGTGATTTAAAACAAAAATGATGACCCGATGGCACAAGGCTTATCAATATTATTTAAAACAATGATACTGTAAAAAGGCAAAGTTTGTACGTTTTAATGTAAGGAATATTTTTGAGAGGATACCAACTTGTCCAGCATACGTAAGTTGTGTAGATCTGTCCTGCTTGGGCAAAGGAATGTCGTTTCCTCACGGAGGTCATGCTACGGGGTGAGTGGAAACGGGAAGCAGTCATCTCTTGCGAATAAGTTATGTTAGCGAAGGAAAAGGCGGAATGCGTGAGGGACAGGACAGCCTCCATTTCACAACCCAGCCACCGCGGGAGATGCCCACGGCAACGGACATTGCGAAGCGATCTCCGACCACCGTAGGCGCAGACATACGTATGGTGAGTTGTAGGTGACTCGCCGTTCGGTGATGGACCATACCCAGGTCGATGGAGCGTCGTGTTTCACGGGTGCCTCAAAGAGCTGTCAGCAATCTTCGGGTCCCTCAAGGGTGTGGGACAGAGGGCCACAGGGAACTTCGTTAACGGGAAACCGTGACTGAATCGTAACAGATGAGGAAGTGTGGGAGGACTTATGATTTCATAAAAATGGGTTAATCTTCGGAATGGCTGATTTAGTTCCAAAAATTCTTTCACCAATTTATTCATTCATTCAAAAACTAATTTTACATCGTATCTGAATTTCTATGGGTGTAATTTATCTATAATATGTATGTATTTAGAAATATATAAGTATGTTTATCAGTTGTCTAGTACCCATAACACAAGCTCTGCTTAGCTTGGGACTAGATGGCGTTGTGTGATAGTTGTAGAATATTTATTATTTATTATTATTTATTATCTATATCTATCTATACTTACTATAATAAATCTGTAGAAGGGTCAATTCTGTTACACATTGAAAATATTGAAAAAATAAATAGCGGGGGGTGTTGCTGGATCGATACCAAACCCAAATATATGATTAAAAAAAATTTGTCTGTCTGTCTGTCTGTTTGTGCAGGCATCACGTGAAAACTAACGGTTCGATTTCGATGAAACTTGGTATAATTATTCCTTATTATCCTGGGCATAACATAGGATACTTTTTATCCTGGAAAAATACGTAGAAAAAAAATCTTATTTTTCAGTTTTTTTCATAGAACCGGGAACACACGTTGTATTACCCGCAGTGGATTTAGCGCCGTAATATTTATAAGATGTCATTGTCAGTGTTACTCAAAATGGAGAAATAAACCATCCACGCGAAGACCGACATCCGCGCGGACGGAGTCGCGGGCGGAAGCTAGTTATCAATAAACATAAAACACCAGTAATTAATGTAAAAAAAATCCAAATGCCATTAAAATTAGAGTAGGTAATAAGAATAATCTAAACATAAAAAAAATATTAAAAATGTGAAATTAATGCCATAAGTATCGATTTGCAATGGAAAGCTTTATCATCCCCGAGTGTCATAGATTTTATTTGAAGCATTCCGTTAGATAATAAAGAAGTTTTTTTCATTCTTTTTATTGTGATTGAAGATTATTCATCCATAGTTCAATGTCCCGTAAATATGAAAGTTATGGGAGATTGAAGTTGCAGTTTTCAATATAATTTAAATCACGGGTTACGGGCGGCGTAAAGGCTAGATGTCAAAAGCTGAAGCGCGAGACATTCAAAAAGAAAAACAAAAACATTATTTTTGAGAAAAAGAGTTTTTTTTTTGTAAGAGGAGCTAAGCCAAATGCAAAACCTAGCAAGTGGTAAAGGGTTATCTGTAGAGCGACATTACTTGCATTCACTTGATTTATTCATCAACAGCGCACAAGACAGTAAACACGTGTCATGAAGCTCTTACTAATACTATTTTTTTTGGTGACTGTACTTGGTACACCACCTGACTGCGTTGGACCTCCGGGTGGCTCGTCGTACCCAGCATTTTCATCGGAGCCAGGATGCCCGTAAGTGTTTTTTTTAAATTTAATTCAATTATGATCTAAATACATTAGTCTCATCGGGCACGCCGCAATCGCTGCGGTAAGACCCCTCTCTGAGGAGTGGCAGGATAGGCGTCACGGCGTCCTTACTTACCGCATGACGCAGGTCTTCACCGGACCCGGAAATTTCGGGAGGTACCTGTGTCTGATAAGGAGGGAAGAAACGCCTGGGTGTCACCACTGCAAGGATCGTTCGGAGGACACGGTGGAGCATACGGTGCAGGATTGCCCCGCTTGGGCAGAGCACCGCCGTGTCCCCACGACGGCGATAGGCGGAGACCCCTCGTGCCCGGCATTGGTCGAGGCCATGTTGCGAGGCCAGACACAGTCATGCTCGCGAAGGAAGAGACGGGCCGCGTGAGGGAGAGAACTGCGTCCTCCCTCGACCCCAGCCGCAGTGGTAGACGCCCACGGCGACAGACGTCGGCAGACGATCTCCGGCCACCGTAGGCTCGGGCATGCGGGCAGCGAGTAATGGGCAACTCGCTGTCCGACCATGGACTATGCCCGGGTCGACGGCGCGTTGTGTTCCACGCGCAAAGCCTGTCGGGGTCGCGGGACTTATGATTTACCGTGACCCCGGTACGTAAAGGGCTATTGAAGGACACCGTGGATTTTTGTCAGTACGAGTCTGACAGTCCCTCCCGCTCTACCCTGGGTGGGAGGACCCATTTGATGATTTTACAAGTATATTTGCCCGATTTGATTGTAAAAAAAACGTTAAAAGTAAATGATAATTGTTTTTGGTTTGCAAATAAAGCGCCTACAAATGTTTCCTTAAATGTCAATGCGTATCTTTACGTAGATATCTGTTTTACAAAATGGTGTCTTATTTAATTTAGGGATCAAGGATGACCAGGGCCTATATCGGAATCGCTGGAGTGTCCTGGTGGTGCGCTTAAATTGCAGTCAGGAAGATGTCCGTAAGTGATTTAATTTATACATTTTATAATTTATTTTTATGTAAGGTAGGTTTTGTACTCTAAGGCCATTCATCCACCGGTAACGCATCAGTCGCGGAGCGCGCTCCGCTATCTTCTAGTGAGTCCCGCTCAGGTGGCGCGTTGCCATTTCGGATATAAAAGGCGTCCTTTATTTAAGGCCCATTTACACAATCATGTAAAAATAAGTAAGTAAGCCTACTAATGCATATGTAAATCGGCCTTGACATTTAAACTAAAATACATGTACTTGCTAAAATTATTAAAGTTACAGATACCTAGATAATGTTACTCAAACAGCTCTGGAAAAACCATGCTCAAAACAAATATTTATACCTATACCAAACTTTAAAATTGTCCCAACCGAACATGAACTTTATTCTTATTCCATAAAGCAAAAAAAAACTTATTTTTAAATAACAGAATGGGGTACATTGATGTGCTCGCGTCTGTATTAGCGACATCCCTTTTACATGACTTTTAAACGTATCTGCCAAATGAAGGGGGTTATACATATAAGCGACAGCCGATATAACAGACGCCAGCACAACAAGCTACCATAATCTGTCAAAAGGGTATGCAACTTTTAGTATGGACCTTGGCATCAATTTTTTTTCTTTCGCCAGTGATTAAATTTTGGGCACAGTTAGACTACCACCTAAGAAGTCCATAGAAAAAAAAAGTTTCTAAACCGTAACCAACCAGAGATATGACGGTTTTTATTTTGTTCTAATCAGGAGTTATTTTTTGTAGCATTTATTGATTTACTCCTGATTAGAACAAAATATCTTATTATATATATCTTATCAATATCTTATTATATTATATCTCTGGTTGGTTACGGTTTAGAATTTTTTTATTATTTTTTACGAAGTTCTTAGGTTGCGGTCTACTAATGACCAACATTTCATTACTAGTGAAAGAAAAAAAAATTGATGCCAAAAAGTTGCATACCCCTTTCTGTAATAGATTTTCAACTTTATCACAAGAGAAGACAATTTGACAGATTCGGGTAGGTTGATGTGCGACGTCTGTACCTATCTTATGGCTATTCATATTGTATGATTATATGTAAGCGCAAAAACTTGGCTTGCAATTAGAACCTTCTACTGTACATAATTGAAGGTTTCTGAACGGCATGTTGACTTAAGGACTAGCTCTAGCTTGCCGTAATGCTGACCCCCGGACATGACACTGATAGACCTCAGTCTTCAGATCCCACACCGCAGCTTCTATACACAGTACTGTCTGTATTTAATTAAGGTTTTTTTTTCAGGCCTCCAGCATCATCCCAATTTGTCGATTATGATTTATATTCTGATAATTAAACAAAGAGGAGGTGGACGTAATATACAAGAATTGTTGCTTTTATAAATCTGTAAAATAAGCTCTAGAGATGTTTTATATTTAAACCACTTATTTCTGTCAACATGTGAGTAAATACACACATTATATTTCGGAAATAAATATCAATTTAGTTTGTTGACGTTGTGTTTACTAAACCTGGTTAACAATAAAGAGTATCTTAACCTAGTTCAGGAGTCCAGTAGAAGCTGTCGGTTCATTGTGCGGAAAGATTATATAAATCAAGACCACGACAAACTGGTAAGCAGCATTTGCATAATTTGATGTGTTTGTATTGTCACTATTTCAAATTTATATGTTGTATTTTACTAATCACGGTTTTTTTTATGTTTCACAAAACACACTTTTTTAATCGACTTCCAAAAAGGAGGTATCCTTTTTTAGAAGTCGTTTAAAAATTGTGTTGATAATTATAATCATCCTTTGAACCTTGACCAACAGCATATTGACTTCGGTTTAATGTTGACCCCAGACATGACAGTAATAGACCTCAGCCTTCCGATTTCCCTTCGCATCATCTTTACACCCATATTGCCTTTTTATGAATGTTTTTTTTTCAGGACTCTATTAACGTCATCCCCTATCGATTATTATATATATATTATACTGATTTATTAGACAAAGACGTGGTGGACGTAATATAAAAATAAAACAAGCTCTTCGAAAGTATAAGAGCTATACTTTTGATACTTGGTAAGTAGATGTATTATATGAACCGAATTAGGATTTTTACACAAAAATAAAAAATACTACTTAGAATTGAAACTCAAAAAATGTTTTTCACCAAACCTGTAAGTACCTTTTTTTTTAAATCGTTGCCCCACACTAGGAATTTCTCCTGTATCGCGGGTGCGTTTACAAACATAGAAACTCACATACACAAACACATACAAATATTTGTTCCGTGCGGGAATCAAACCCGCGACACGCTGCACAACAGTCGATCACTCAACCACTGCTTCAACCGTGCCGTCTGGTATGTATGGATAGTTCTTTAAAAAATATATTGAGATTACTATTTTTCTAAAGGGAACAGTTCGCGCGAGAGACACTTCCAAAGTGGTAAAATGTGTAACTTCTAAAATAAGAGAATGATAAAAGTAAAAAAAAAATATATGACGTACTTACATTACCATGCAAACTTCCAGCGAAAATTGGTTTGAAAGAGATCAAGTAATTAGTTTCTTTTTAATACGTCATAAATCGTAAACCGCAATTTACCTTTCAAAGTTACAACCAACTACAAGAACTTTTATATTATGTTACTTGCTGCTACGGAACCCTTTATGGGCGAGTCCGACTCGCACTTGGCCGGTTTAAATTTGTCTTTCTATTCATTAAGTTTATATCCATATTACAAATCCTCAGCAGTCGGGGTTAAAAGAAACAAGGTTAAGTATTATAATAAAACTAAACAATCAATTATTTTCAAACATTTTAATTTTGTATTTCTGATTTAAAAAAAAACTTATTTTTATGTAATTTAAATAAGTAGTAGGCGGGTCCCGTGTGTAGGCCCTAACTTATACTAGGTGACAGTATTTGGTGGGTTGTGACAGCAGGCCAGCCTGCATCGATATTACAGTTTACAATCTTATATAGGTATACAAATGAAGTTTTCCAACTGGCTGTCTTCGTGTATTTTGTGGCAGGTATTTTTACAAACCGCCAAAACTTTAATAGTCATATAAATAAATCCATGAAGCAGTAGTAGTTGTTACAGGTCTGAAAATGAAAAAAAAAGTAATTTTAGTGAAAAATAATAATAATAACAGAAATTGGCTTAATTGCCAAGAGCCTCGAACAACATCTGAGGAGGCTCTCGCTTGGCAGCTGGATTAAGTGCCTTATTCAGAAGGCAGTACTTCTGGACACGGCGCGTATTGTTGGGAGGTTCCTCTCTCAGGAGCCCTGACCACCGGCAGCCCGGACCCTGTACCCGATGCTAGTGGACTGCTATTTTTTATATTTTTAAATTTTTTTTTATTTCTTTTTTGATAAAATATTTAAAAATGGAGAGGATGAGTAAAAAGATGAATAAAGTGATAATAAAAGTAAACATTAGTTTTGAATGTATTTTATTAATTTAATAATAAGTATAAATAAAAAAAATGTGTTTATTGGTGTAAGTGTGGATATCTAAATGTATATTCCTAAATCGACACGAAACCGCACGATTTGTTTATAGAAAAAAAGGAATATATTTTTGGTGTTATAAGTGCATGAGGCGTATCAAAATTAATTAACCGCAAAACAATGAGTACCGGTACGGGGAAAACGTGTTCAGTCTACGCTACAATTTATTGTTAAATTCCGATGATTAAGAATTTCCTGTTACAATTAATTACTGTTTTTATCCAGGTCTCGTGACGCATCATACCAATGTACAATCTTAGTCACTACGTCCACGTTCTGCATGAATGTCTAAAATAAACTTAACTACTTTTATTTTTATCACCACTTCAGTCAATGTTCTTTAGGGTTACGTACCCACAGGGTAAAACGGGACCCTATTACTACTAGCCCTCTGTCCGTCTGTCTGTCTGTCTGTCTGTATATCCATCTGTCACCAGATGATGTATTTCTATTGCCGCTATTAATATAAATGACTAAAAAAAACAGATAATAGATCTAAAAAAATCAGATTGATAATAGATCTATAAAATCACGTTTTTTACGCGTGGGTCCGACTTGCACTTGGCAGGTTTTTTTTCTTAAATATTCTAAATATTCTGCCCCTTAGTAAGACTAAATAGGCCACATAACTTTCACTGATTTTTAATTATGTCAACCCTACATTATACTATTTAAAGATATAATAACATCCTCTTTCGTGGGACTTTCCCTTGTCTAACACTCCGGCGAAAGGAATGTTTCACATTGGACTCGTCATTGAAGATTCATCATTCGGGTCCCGTGTGAATGAGTCCTATTTCGGGTAATAATCTCGGGACTCGATTACACGAGAAAAAAAGTAGCCGAATAAATAGACTTCGTTATAGAAGTCGAATATAATTATGGTTGGCATCATCTGCCCTTACCGAAGTCATGGTATCAATGCGGGGGGAACGGTAACGAAAAAAGATTTATCTTGATATTTGTAATATAACTAGAGTTACTCGTATGATCTCTGAAAGACATCATCTGAATAAAGAGCATAACCTAGTTCCTGAATAAAAATAAAATAACTTAAAAAGAAACAGTGTATTTTGTACAGACGCCAGAACGTTAGCCTACCCGAATCTATCAAATTCTACCAATCCAACATTAACTTTTTGTTATTTTAATAAGGTTGTAAATCTATTAAAGAAATTTGACATATTGAAGTAGGTTGATCTGTCTGTACTTACGAAGAACAAAGTTTAAATTAATAAACTGCTTCGTTGAATATTTAGTAAGTAATTAAGATAAAATGTAGTGTAGGTAAATGATAAAAATGAATAAAAAATTAACATGAACAGAATACTCACATGCATTTTCCCGATCTTGTTTTGAGGGCGTTACCGGGACAAATTAATGTAGGTAAGAATCGGTTATCGATAAATGGTACCGGTGATGATACTCCATTAAGAGGTTTAAGAGCAGTAAGTATACTGACACGTTTTATTTTTCCAACACACAATGTACTAGGTACAGTCAACACAAGAAATAATAGAAGTGAGAGCTTCATGATACGTGTTTACTTTATGCCCTTCTAATAGATGAATAACGTTTAGTTTCATGTTACTATTAATTATTGATGTCACAGTTATTAATAACCAAGGATTAAGAGTGAGTCAATTTGTATTGGACTTGAAATAGCGCTGTCTGGTGACATAAATGAGAATTACTTTTTTTTACTGGCCTATTTGAAATAAATGCTTTGAGATTGATTGATTACGTACTAGATTTTACTCAAGTTAAATTAGTAATTGTACAAGCAATTCGGATTGTATACGTAGCGCCATCTACTATCATATATTAACTTGAAGACACGGTTGGCGCCGTTAGGCCGTACACAGAAAGAAAGCTGGAAACTTATAAGCGCTTACCGGCGCTTGACAGCGCTGGTAACCCGCGCAGGAAAATATATGAACACGCGCCGATAAGCACTGAACGGTGCCGACAAGTTCCGACAAGCTTCAACACACGCTGGTCAGCGCTGGGCGCTGCCATTTAAAATTAATAAACAACTTGCTTCAATCTACTTCCTTTGAGTAGAACGGACCAGCGCGGTCAAGCGCGCCGGTAAGCGCTTATAAGTTTCCAGCTTTCTTTCTGTATACGTCCTTAGGGTCAGCTCACACCAAGACGCGATACTCGAAATGTGTATCTTTTCGTGTAGTAAATAAAGTCAGATTTTCAGTAGCTCTATTGAAATGTGCGCGCAGCGTCGCGTCTCGGTGTGACTTGACCTTGATTATATATTAACGATTTCTGAACACACACCGAATTCATGCAATGCTGACATAATTACAGACTTGATATTAATAATACAATTGAATCAACAATTTCCTGGTTAAAACATATTAATTTGGATGTAAATATAAATAAAACAAAAATTGATCAAATTATATGGTTGTAAGCGAGGAAAACTGAATATTAATTATAATGGGACAGCCGCTACTAGAGTAAGGTTTTCTAACAGTTACACTGGATGGCTACTTCTCCTGCACGCGTAGCATAACCACTTCTATCTCTAGTCTACCAAGAATAGAGATAGTAGTAATTTCATCGTTATTTGTATACAAATTGACTGTATTTTTGCACATGTATGACTTGATTTGTACACCATTGAAGAATAGTTACGTTTCGTTTCTATATTTTATGCATTTCCTTGCTCATAACGGTAAAAAACTTTCTATGTACTGTCATTTTGTCTTTTCTTCCGTCGACAAAACCCGTTTCTACAGCGCCATGCTACGCGTGCCGGAGACCACACGTAGAAAAAGTATGCAACAAATTATACAAATTCGTTTATGTTCTCTACACACAGCGAAAGACCGTCACAGAGTACAATGTTAACTGCGTATCACGGGTGCGTTTCATCGACTTTAGAATACGGCCTTATACCACGGGGTATAGGGCAACCTTATTAATAAACGTGAACTAAAGTTACAACCAGGATAATTTTCAGATAAACTATTCTTATCGACCAGAAGTCTACTTAATTTTTTAAAAAGAAAAAGCAAATCTACCTAGAACTATTAGATTTTAATTAATTAATCACAATCACAAAATCAGCACTATTATATAAGCCGTTAGACACCGAAATAATTTAAACTACACGGTTCCCAATTAACGTCCGTCGCATCCGAGCTCTCGAGCCAAAGTGGTCGAGCTCCGAGACCGCACCGCTCACGTTGTGTCGCCCCCTCTACTCGCTGCGTCACCACTATCGGACGATATCCCCGCCCTCTCAGCTGGCAAATCTTCTAAGACGGCCGTTCCTGACAGCTGCACGTCCTCGTCAGCTTGGCTTTCTCTCATTGCTTGCTAGTCCTCGCTCGTCCCATCCACCACACAAGGGCTGTTTACTGCCTGGTCTTCTGCACTTTGGTCCTCATTGGTAGACTCATCATCTAAAACATAATGGATCAGAAACTATTACGAGCTATTCTGCGAGGCTGAACACTTAACTGTCCATTGTAATGAAATTTCGAGCAATTGCATCAAAATAGACAGAAGTTGGTGAATTGTATCGCCAATGAAAGAGTTCCGGACCTCAATCATTACCGAAACATCCACAACATCGTCCTGGAAACCTCTAGCAGGGTTCCAGATAGATAAGAAAAATTGCCACTGGTCGGGGCAAGTAGCCACTGGTCGGGGCAAGTAGCCACTGGTCGGGGCTATAATAACAATTGCCACTGGTCGGGGCAAGTAGCCACTGGTCGGGGCTATAATAACAATTGCCACTGGTCGGGGCAAGTAGCCACTGGTCGGGGCTCTAATAACAATTGCCACTGGTCGGGGCAAGTAGCCACTGGTCGGGGCTATAACAACAATTGCCACTGGTCGGGGCAAGTAGCCAATGGTCGGGGCTATAACAACAATTGCCACTGGTCGGGGCAAGTAACCACTGGTCGGGGTTACTTAAACTACTCACCATCACCGAAAAACGCTTCACACGCATCCGGGGTCCACTCACCACGCCACTGAACCATGTGTTCTGCGGCAGTTTGAGTCTTCTTCCCGTAAGAACCAGCCAACAGCTCAAGCTCGTATCGGTGATGTGGTAATGCTTGCACAACTCTATAGGGGCCGCGCATCCCGGAGTCCAACTTCCCAGTGCTCTGAGATCCCTTGTTAACAAAAACAAAACTGCCGACAGTGAATGTACGTGGCTGTCGACGACGCTCGTTCACATATGCATCCTGTCGCTGCTGATTTTCAGCCAGCAACTCAGATGTCCTCTGTCTCCTCAGTGTGAGCAGCGCTTCTCGGTTGGAGTGAGAGTCATTCAGGGCGACATCTCGCACCAAAGATCTCAGGACTGGTGTCGTGCCTTCGACACCAGTCAGCAACTGTAGGGGCGAGGTGCGAGTCGTGGCCTGCTTCGTTATGTTCAGAGTTAGTTGAATCTTCCATAATGTATCAGACCACTGAGCACCCTTGTTGTTCACCTCGATACGCAACATATTGAGGACCGTCCGGCAGTAACGCTCGACCTGCCCGTTCTCACGGTGCATTTCCGGCGTGATAAAATGCACGTCACAGCCTAACTCAGTGACCCAGCTTTGAAAGGAAGCGCTTTCAAACATCCTGGCACGATCACAAATAATTGTTGACGGAGTACCAAAAAGTGAGATTGTGTTTGAAAATACACGCTTCAATTCGAGTGTATCTTGCCTGTATAGAGCGTACAAGAGGCAATATTTCGAGAAAGAATCTACAACGAGGAGTATATACCGGAACCCGTTTGACTCCGTTAAAGGTCCAAGAACGTCAGTGTGAATCACTGAAAACGGTATTTCGGGCTTCGTCCAGGATTCAATCGGTTGGCTAGGGGCTCGAGGTACTTTCTTGTGCGACAAGCAAACAATGCAATGACCGATATATTTTTTTACAAATGGTCTTAGACCGGGAAACCAAAAATAACGCAAAATAAGCTCTGTAGTTTTATCCGTTCCAATATGATCGTGATCATCGTGGAATACTCTTAACAAGCTAAGTCTATGACCTTTTGGAATAAAACATAAAAAACGAGCATCCTCACCAGTAGTCACATACTTATAGTATAACAAATCATGTTTTATTACAAACCGGGAGGAATCTAATTGGCCATCTCTCAGCCTTTCCATTAAGCCTTGAGTTTCCGAATCCGCCGTCTGAGCAATCTTCGCCCAATTTCGTGGATTTTGTATTTGGAGAACAGTAGCGGGCTGTCGACTCAAAAAGTCTGCATGTTGCATGAGGCAACCCTTTCGATACTCTAATGTGAAGTGAAAATCCTGCATGTAGATCCACCAGCGCGCGACACGTGGCAATAAGTCTCTTTTACGCTCGGTCAACTTTAAAGAGTTGCAATCGGTAACAATTTTGAACTTAATTCCAATTAAGTAGTGCCGAAAATGTTGTAATGCGCGAACAATTGCTAACGTCTCGAGTTCGTAGCTATGATAACGAGACTCTGCGCCCTGTGTGGATTTACTAAAATAGCCGACAACTCGCTTCCGTCTACCCTCGTGTTCTTGCATTAAAATCGCACCGTAACCGATAGCACTCGCATCGGTATGAAGCTCAGTGGACAAATTGGGATCGAAAATTGCTAAGACTGGCTCCTCTGTTAGACTTTTTATAACATAGTCACGTGCCAGGTCTTGTTCCGCTCCCCATTTGAAAGGTTCGCCTTTCCTGAGCAACTTGGCAATACAAGCGGTTTTTGAGGCATAGCCTGCTATGTACCTACGGAAATAGCCCGCCAATCCCAGGAATTGACGAACCTCTCTTACATTAGATGGTTTCGGAGACTTAACCAGAGCTTCAGTCTTACTTGGGCTCGGCCGTACCTGACCATGACCAATAAGTCGACCAAGATATTCAAGCTCAGTGTCCAAAAACGTACACTTTTTTAGATTTACTGAAAACCCGGCGTCAGTCAGGGTTTTTAACACCTCGCGTAAAGTTTGCAGGCCATCATCGACAGAATTGGACATTATAAGGACGTCATCAATATAAATTAGCACGTTACCGGTATCCATAAGCTGCTTTAAAGTTTTGGTAATGACTCTCTGATAAACGATGGGAGCATTAGCGAGCCCATAAGGCATTTTTTAAATATTCATAATGCCCTTCAGGCGTTACGAATGCAGTTTTGCTTATAGAGTCGTCATCCCTCATCGGCAACTGATGGAAGCCGGTGGCCATGTCTAGACTGCTAAAATATTTAAAACTTCCCAATCTGTCAATGTGGTCGTCAATAAGCGGTAACGGGAACCGTTCTTTAATAGTGACAGCGTTTAGAGCCCGGTAGTCGACGCACATCCTATCAGACCCGTCCTTTTTCTTAACAAGAATTATAGGACTCGCGTAATTGGACTGCGACTCTCGGATCACGCCTTTACTCAACAGATCATTTATAATCTCGCGAACGCGACGTTTTTCATCTGCAGAGAGTTTATAAGGCCGATAATTAATTGGAATATCACTGTTCAACTTGATTTCCATACTACCCGTATTAACCGTAGAGGTCGCTGTCCCAGTGGTGAAAGTTTTGGGAAATTCATTTAACAGAGCTAGCAAACACTCTTTTTCATCGCCAACCAAGGGCGTGTTTATTTTAGTGAACTCTACAGTTGACACATTTTGTATTTGCGATACTCTAATCAAGCGTTGAGAGTCATTTGTTCGAATATATGTAACCCCGGTACGATTTAAAACATCTGTACCTATCAGAATTGGAGCTTGAATACAATTCGGGGATACGATATACAAGTCTATGTCCAAAGAAAGCTCGGGAAACTCGATAATAGTGTTTACAAATGATGTAGATTCTATGTCCTGACTTCCAATACCTCGCATACGGCGATAGGTAGGAATTTTATTCAAACTAAAATGCTTCAAAACGGAATCAGATATAAGGGAAATATCAGAACCGGAATCAACTAAGACATCGACAGGTACGTTCTGAATGACTGCAGATATCACATTGTTTTGTCTGGAGGAGATTCTGAGCAAAAATTTACGTTACTGGTTTTATTTTTGTTCTGAGATTTAGATTCTGAACGTTCTTTAATAAAGCAGGTTTCGACAGAATGCCCAGATTTGTGACAGTACGTACAAGTTTTCGCGACTTTAGAAACCGACTTGATTGTACGTGAGTCGTGCTCGGATTTTGCTTGAGAATCCACAGAGTTCGATTCCTTAGCGGACCTCTTGGGACAGTGAACCTGTTTATGACCTATATCTCCACAGGAAAAACAAGTCAACCGACCATATTGCGCAGCGGCCCTGCGTTTACGCGGATCAGAGGTATTTGAATTTGACGTGCGAACAGGATTGCCTGTAGTGGTTGGTGCACTTTTAGGTTTCGAATATACCGACAAAAATTCTACGAGATCTTTTGACCCCAGTTTTGCGTTTGTGGTCGCAGCTTTAACTTGGGGATCAGAAATACCACGGATTACTATGGCAGCTTTCAGTTCATCCGAAAGCCCCCTGACGATGTTCAATCGCAATAAGGACTTTCGGGCATATTCTGCGTACGTGGCGAACTTGTTTGAATTAGTGCTCATGACCTCATATAGTACAGTGGCCATATCAACTTCACGCGGACACAATGATCGAAATTCAGATTTAAAATTCGTCCACGTTCGGTCATTGGTCACCCAATCGTTCAGCCACGTTTTCGCATCACCACGCAAACAGCCACCAATTCGTCCCAAGCATTCCCGATCGCCCCAATGACTTAGTTCGCGCCCCTTATCCACTTCAGCACACCACACATCAAAGTCATGTATACTGGGATCAAAATTCGAGATAT
The DNA here is from genome assembly GCA_943136025.2 of Agrotis puta. NCBI lineage: Eukaryota > Metazoa > Arthropoda > Insecta > Lepidoptera > Noctuidae > Agrotis > Agrotis puta. The sequence continues at coordinate 14,311,508 of OW964178.2, forward strand.
AATAATGGTTCGATCTTACTTGAATCAAGGACGAAAGTGCACCAACAATCCCGTCCGCAGCGTCAGCATCACGCGACGCCTCGGAGGCGGCGGTCCCCGTAGCACGTGTTTCCATACTGGGAACAGGTTCCTCGGTGGCCACCGATATCGGCGCCGGCGTGAAGCTCTTCGTGCACGGATGCGACGACATGGGAGTAGACGTCTGTATTTCTATTGGAGGCAAGCGTTCCTCTAAAGCGTTCAATCGATCAAGAACTTCGTTTATAGGGTCACGGCGAAGGCTGTCCCGACGCCCATAAGAACACTCACGGCGCCTACGTGGACTTTCAAAACTCACTGATCTATCGCGGCGACGCCTAGAGGACCTGCTACGTGTCTCACGATTGCGGTCTCGACGCCTCGTATGAACATCGCGACGGCTATGCGACGCATTACGACGGTGGTCGCGAGAATTACGCTTAGATGAATTTTCACGCGGTGTTTGTTCATGATCCGACATAATTATTATAACCTAGTACGCTACGTTACTTAATTAACGATAAAAACAAAACTCAATATAGCCAACACGTGGGCACAGTTAGCCTGAACACGCAAAAAAAATTAAAAACTGATACACTTATTAACACGTGGTACTTTTTTTTTTTAAATTGCACTCAAACTTAACACTTCACAGCAAAAATAGATGGCGAACGATCAAAGTCGCGTGTAATTTTAAAGCGAATCCCACTTCTGATCTTATCGACCAGAAGTCTACTTAATTTTTTAAAAAGAAAAAGCAAATCTACCTAGAACTATTAGATTTTAATTAATTAATCACAATCACAAAATCAGCACTATTATATAAGCCGTTAGACACCGAAATAATTTAAACTACACGGTTCCCAATTAACGTCCGTCGCATCCGAGCTCTCGAGCCAAAGTGGTCGAGCTCCGAGACCGCACCGCTCACGTTGTGTCGCCCCCTCTACTCGCTGCGTCACCACTATCGGACGATATCCCCGCCCTCTCAGCTGGCAAATCTTCTAAGACTATACATTTTTTAAGAAATAACTTTGGCGTTACTTTAGTTCGCGTTTATTAATAAGGATGTTAGGGTACAAAAAAAATGCGTTCGACCCATATATGGCATTCTACCATTGGAATCTTGTAAACCGTTGTTTCAAAGGTAGAAACTCCTTACTTTGACCAGTATGTATATCTTAGAATGTGTTAAATTTGTCCGACAGCACTTTGATCTGTTTAAGAAGACACAAGACCGTGGCCCTAGAATAGTGCCACGAGCCCTGGGCACCAAAGACCTCTCAGTATAAAAATAATTGTTATTACATGTGTGGATTTATATACAACATTATTTTTAGTATATGCGAAACTTGAATATAGTTTGTTCAGAATCAGTAACTGATTTGATTCCAATAATTTTTTCACCATTTTATATTTTTTTTCAAAAATATTTTAATTAAATTTTATTACCAGTTAATTACAATACAATTACCGTGCGGTTAGGTACCTATTGCCAAGCTATTATCACGAGTGTATAACACAGGAGACGCAGTTTACGCGGGTGTACCGCGAAATGAGCATGTTTTTGAACGGACAACCAGGTAATATACAAACTTATAACCTTGTGATTTTTTATGATACGGTTTTAAAATTTTGTACATAGATTCTTTAAACAAAAATACTAGACAGGTGTATCGGGTTTCGCATAAACAAAAAATAATGTTGTATAACAAAATACCAAAGAACTTATAGAGTTATCTAACAATTATTACAAAATTGAAATTATGGCTACTTGAAAAAAAAAAAAAAATTATTCCATAAATGATTTCATAAATACATAATGTTTAATCCACTCGCGCGGTGACTTCGAGCTGAGCGCACGCGTTGTTGATTTTCGTTGCGATTGTTGGTTAACTTTATTTTACCCACAATAACAATAAATACTAAATAAATTAATTGTGAAATGCAAAGTGATTCAAGTGGTGAAGATCTGAGTGACTCAGAAGTATTGGATAAATGCGAACAACAATTAAGTGAGCTGAGTAAGATGGACGAGGATATTTTAGAAAGAGGAGGAGGTGATGAACAAGAAAGTGCTAGAAATACAGAGAAGAGAAAAGAACCAGAAGATGCCAATAGCGAAGATGACTTTATTACTGTAGTTAGAAACAAACCTAAGCGTTTATTAAGAAGTAATTCGTTGGACCAAAACGGTCAACAGCAGTCCACGGCTGGACATAGGTCATCCCCAAGTTGCTCCACATCACAATATCCTCTGCCTTCTGCATCCGAAATAGCTAAACATGAAGTCTGTGTGACCTCAAAGGAGAATTTACCGAAACCAATAGCGTTTGCTAAATTACTTCGCTGTGAAAATATTAAGGATATTCTTAGAATAAAATATAAAAGTGCGAATAAGGTACTCATTCAATGCCAGAGAGAAGAGGATGCTAGAAAACTAATTGAATGTAAACAATTTAAAGAAATGGGCCTACGTTGTCAATTAATACAGGAAATGTCGGTATCGTACGGAATAGTGAAAGGGATCGACCTTGAACTTAATGAACAAGAACTCGTAAACATTTTAAAATCAAATGTCGATGTTTTATCAGTAAGAAGATTGAAACGTTTGATACCAGAAGGGAAATGGGTCGATTGTGAGTCCATCAGAGTGTGCTTTAAAAGTAATGTGCTGCCGCAATATATTTATGCCTATGACTGCCGATTTCGAGTTGAAGCGTATGTATTCCCAGTGACACAATGTTCGGGCTGCTGGCAATTCGGTCATATTGTCAAATTTTGTCCAACGAAAAAAGTCATATGCCCAAAATGTGGAGGAAATCACGAAAATTGTACCATAACTGACTTTAAATGTCTAAATTGTAAGGGTAATCATTTTGTCCTGGACAAAAAGTGCCCCATCTATCTGAAAGAAAGATCTATTCGTAACATCATGAGTGAAGAACACGTTACGTACAGAAGAGCCCTGCAAATACTAATGGAAAAGAAAAGAAAACAGACTTTAGTAACAAATAAGATCTCACAGGAAAACAATAACAGTTCTGCATTTGTAACTAACACTGAAAAGGACACTTATAGTAGTGTAGTGACCAGAGCCCTAATACACGAAAAATCGCCAACTAATAGGGAAGAGGAAGGAAGTGATGCGAGGTCAAATACATGGCAAAATGCAGAAAATGTACAACAAAAATCAAGTAAAACGTGTCAAGATCAAAGCAACGAATCTGTAGAAGAACCAATAATCGAAGAAATTAATAATAGCTCTCGGGAAGAGAAAAGAAAAAGTAAACAAAATACACAACTATTATATAAATTAGAATGGGCGAAGATTTGGACGAAGATAAAGAATATCTGTAAATCAAAACTTAAACTAGAAGAAAAAACATTGTCATTATTAAAACTTTTAGGAAAAGAACTATTGAATTTTTTGATCAATGTAATATTTGGAGAAGACTTATTAGGATATATAAACTGTTTTAATAATGGCTAATTTACAAAAGGTTAAAAAACTAAACATATTTCAATGGAACGCACAAAGTTTACGGCCTAAACTTGTATCCTTTTCTGAACTACTTATTCAAGAAAACATTCACATCGCAATAATAAGTGAGTCATGGCTCAATCCTGAGATCAATGTAAACATAAGCGCGTATAACGTGTATAGGAACGATAGATATGATAGTTATGGCGGTGTAGCCATACTGACTCATAAGTCGATTCAATCTCACCTAGTGTCATTTAATATAAATAATGTGGGTATTGAATTAATATGTGTTAAGTTATTGAACTGCATAGATTTAGAATATATTGTGTCGGTTTATTGCCCTTCGTCAATACGAACTCAGATATCGGATTGGAATGATATTTTCTCACACTTTTCAGGTAAAACATTATTAGCTGGCGACCTTAATGGCCATCATACGAACTGGCAGTTAAAAGCGACATGAGAGGTACTCAAATATTGGACTCATCCTTAGAAAACGATTTTATATCTCTTAACAACGGAATGGCAACGCGGATTAAGCTAGTTAACGGAAATTTACAACAAACCTCCCCGGATGTAACATTTGTTTCCTCTGATATAGCTATAAAATTTGACTGGCAGGTATTTAACGAAAGCCTCGGAAGCGACCACTTGATTATTAAAATGAGAGTAAACGTTTCTAACGTCGTACATATTGTCAGAAAACGGAACTGGAAAAATGCGGATTGGAGTAAGTATCGTCAAACAATTTCAGAGAAAATTAATAACAATACGGTCGAATCGTCTAATGTTCAAGAAATGTATGATTTTCTTATAAATACAATTGAATATGCTGCTGATAAACATATCCCATATTTGAAATTTTGTCAAGAAACAGAAGAAAAATTTAAACCTAAAAACTATTGGAATTCTAAATTATCAGAAATAGTCGCGCAACGAAGATTAGCCTTGTCACGTTTTCGTAAAAATCCCACACCAGAAAATTTAAACATACTAGAATCTAAAACCCTAGAATCACAAACATTAATTAAGAAAGCTAAGTACAATAATTGGCAAAAATTCTGTGATTCGATTAACGAAGTTACGACGGTATCCGAGATGTGGCGGCGCATGAGATGGATGAAAGGTTTTAGAAAGAAAGGAACATGTTCCTCCATAGAAAAACAAACAGCACTGCTACACTCACTTACTCCAGATTATGCCACCAATCAACTCCCGAGCTTCAAGTCAAAAAATGCGTGTTTAGAGGCAGAATTTAATAGCCAGGAACTGGAAAACTGTCTTAAAAAAAAGGATTCTGCTCCGGGACAAGATGGCATATCCTACTCAATGTTACATAATTTACCGGATTCGGGAAAAAAGATGTTACTCAAAATTTACAATTATATTTTAAAGTCTGGTACCGTACCTGAGCAATGGCGCGAAATACAAATTATCCCTATACCCAAAGACGCAACCAACCGGAATAGTGAGACTAAACTAAGACCTATATCACTTATTTCATGTGTGTGTAAAATTTTTCACCTAATGATCTGTAAACGGGTAGAATGGTACGTAGAAAGTAACAGACTTCTGTCACCAAACACAGTAGGATTTAGAAAATCGCAGTCCTGTTTGGATTCACTATCTCGACTAGTTTCGCACATACAGATTGGTTTCACTAAAAATATATCTACAGTGGCATGTTTTGTGGACATTGAAAATGCATACAATAATGTGTCAATCAAGTCCGTTACCAAAGTGCTAGACGATATTCAGGTTGGTTCCAGAATTTGTAGATACCTTTGGTCTTTCATGAATGAAAGGCATTTAAAAGTTAAGAGTTGCAATAGCGAAGGACTTGGCGGTAGATGGACCAATAAAGGATTAGCACAGGGGGACCCGCTATCCCCATTACTATTTAACCTGGTTACATACCAAATCTGTAGTAAAATTCCGAATGTCATGATATCGCAATATGCCGACGACTTTGTAATATATATAAGTGACAAACAAATTAAAATAGCCGAAAAGAACTTGCAAGATGCGTTAAATTATTTAGTAACATTATTAGGTGAGATTGGATTGACGTTATCACCAACCAAATCAAATTATTGTGTGTTTAGCAGAGGTCGAAGAAGAATATTACCTGTCTTAAAAGTTCACGAACAACCGTTACTGTTGGTGGAATGTGTTAAGTACCTGGGTGTATGGTTAGATAGAAGTTTGCACTGGCGCAAACATATTAATGAAATAATCAGTAAATGTACAGCTTTCTTAAATTTACTAAAAGTTCTAGCAGGATCCACCTGGGGTGTTCATACTAAACCCATTCGTAGATTATATATCTCGCTAATAAGAAGTCGAATTGATTACGCGTGTTATTTATATGATTCCAGTGCAAAGACACATGTATCCAAATTGGAGAAGTTACAAAATCAAGCGCTAAGGATAATAGGGGGTTTCATAAAAAGTACGCCAATCCATGTGATGGAAAGTGAGCTGCACATACCACCGCTATTTATAAGACGACAATACCTTGCATTTAAGTACCTCCTAAAATCACGTTCGTGGTCTAATAGCATGTGTTTGAGCACAATTTCTGAAATGGCCTCTCTGAGTCAATCTTCTTACTGGTCAAATAAAAAGAAACCATTACTCGCTACTACTTTTAATGAAATGGGCCAGCTAGTAATTGATTCTTCGGATATTCTGAAGATGTATACGCTAGATACTTGGGTGTCTGCTATAGACATAAACAGGATGATCAATACAGATTTGGAATGTATCAAGGTCTCAAAAAAAGATTATAATCCTAATGTATTGATTCATGAAGTAGTAGCAGAACTAATTGGTAAATATAGTGGTTGGTGTAAAATTTTCACTGATGGTTCAAAAAGTTTAAATGGTGGTGGTGCAGCTTTTTTCTGTCAAAATACAGGGTATAAAGCTAGCTATAAAATCAATGAAACTATATGTATAATGTCTCTGGAACTCATTGCAATATATCAAGCAATGACTTATGTAGTTAATGAAGTACATGGTAAAGTAGTTATATTTACTGATAGCAGGAGTGCCATACAACACCTGGCTCGATGCGTCTCTGGATGCAGAGGTGCATCGATAGCCTATGACATACTCCAGCTGGCTAATCAGATTAATAGAGACGAGGCTAGAGTAATATTGCAATGGGTTCCAGCACATATAGGCTTACATGGCAACGAGGAGGCTGACCGACTGTCAAAGCTTGCAGTAGAGACGGGTAGTGAAACGCCATACACTCCTGATTACTGGGAATATTGTAGCAAGTTTAAGTTGTCCTGTTCTGATGTATGGAAGAACCATTTTGATGAGAAATCTATAGTAAAGGGAATTTGGTACAAAATAATTCAGAACGAACCACCTCGCATGCCCTGGTTTGAGGATACAAGTTTGGGTAGAACTTACGTTAAGTTAGCATTAAGGCTGCGCTCTGGACACTATCCATCAGCAAAGTTTGCTTTCCTTATGCGGAAGGTCACATCACCTAACTGTGAAGTATGCAACAAAATTGAAGATGTGCAACATTTGCTGATGGAATGTGCTAGGAGCAAAAGTGAGAGAGAATCATTAATAAGAGAGTTTAAATTAAACGTTTTTGATGTTGGGCTAGTGCAGAACATTTTAACAAACCCTAAAACGGAAGTCGCGAAGAGGTTGTGTGGTCTGGTAAGGACCACATAGTCTCTGTGATATGATAATGATTCTCCTTCATTTTGATAGTAATAAGTTAAGTATTAAGTTAAGTATAAGGTATGATGGGGTTGACATATCCGTGTGGATAAAAACCCCCAAAAATAATAAAGAGAAAAAAAAAAAAAAATAATGTTTAATGTGATTGTGATTGTAAATACTGGAAAGAAATCAAGCATGCAATTGGCCATAAACAGTGTAGCCTAAAGTTATATATTTATACGCATTAACGCCTTCGTCGCGTCTTCGCAAAGATATTTTGACGAAAGAAATATTCTGTGGCGAGCGGGGTTTGAACCTGCGTCTTCTGGATAGATACCCGAGACGCCTTACCAATTAGGCCATCGCAACCGCCGACTTCGAAGCTGAATTTTCAATCCCTTCGTTTTGAACTCTTTACACGTTGCGCCATCTATTGGAAATGTCTCAAACTATTTACCAACCAACACGTCTGATATTACAATCAAAACAATGTTGTATAAGATAACAACTATTATACTAAAGTTTAAAAGTTGTAATAAAAAAATTGACAACACGGTTGGCGCAGTGGCTGAGCGATCGACTGCTTCGTAGCGTTTCTCGGGTTCGATCCCCGTACGAGACAAATATTTGTATGATCTACAATTAATTTTTCCGGGTCTAGGTGTTTGTGCATGTGTGTTTCTATGTTTGTAAACGCACCCACGACACAGGAGAAATTCTTAGTGCGGCGCAACGTTTTTAAAAAAAACATTGTGCGTGTCAAGTGTTTGACTATTTATTAGAAATTTATAACTTACTTAAACACCTGCACTGTACCAGTACTTATTGCAAAAAAATGATTATGATATGTGTGTTCGATTCCTTCACGAAACAAATATTTTGTATGATCTACGGGCAGTTGTTCCGGGATGTCTGTCTATGAACGTATTCTTCTAAACACTTCCTTCGTAAATGTAAAATATGTTTTGATTAAAGGGGCGATATACAATAAAGTAATTAATTATATAGTTACACCGAACTTTTAATGAAAAGAGCCGCGCTGTGGTTATATAAGAATCCTTGTTCTAAAGAAACTTTATAAATTGAAGGGGAAATGTAAAACTCGCTTCAAAGTTTTCTTAAGAACTTATACATTAAATGGAGCATTATTATACTCTAATTAACTGACTAGATTATTTCTATGCAAATACTTTGATTCGGTCAGACACAACGCACAATTTTGAAATTTAGATACTAAAAAGTAAAAAACGTTTGATTAATTTCAAAACTAAAGATTCTATCTATCCTCTTATAATATATTCAAATTCTTTATTGCAGACTTGTGTTCACAGTGTTGCATTGTCTAGCTACCCTTCTTTACTCTTAATTTTTTCCCGATAACCATACTTCAAGGATGTTAACTGCACGATTTCTAAAGTACGTGCTTTTTCAACGTGAAGGAACCGAGCATAAATCTTGAGTATGGCAGTGGCAACCCTAATATTAGGGCTGCAAACTTTGCCCATACTTCACTGTTCTATCGGTACCAAATATTATATATTAATTTGTCTAGTAATAGTGGCTTAATAAAGTGTTTCAGTAGAGAACTTGGTGAGCTAATAAATTGTATGTATTTGTGCTAGTTTATAAACTTAGTGATGTCCTCTGATATTTGGTAAACTCCGAGCAGAAAAACAGTGATTTGATGCGCGCGAGGAACACAAGGCGCTGTCGACCCGGGTATGATTCATGACGGACGGACGGACGGCGGCGGCGAGTCACCTATTACTGGCCGAGGCCGTCCGCATGCCCATGACGGTGGCCGTAAATCGTCTTGCGACTTCTGTTGCCGTGGGCTTCTCCCGTGAATGTTTAGTCAGCAAGAGTCTGACAGATCTTACCACTCCACCCGGGCGGGAGGGCTCATTTGCTGATTATGCTCCAAAAAAGGGTTTACCCCCACGAGCGCGTTGAGCATGGAGGCGATAGAATGGGACATTGAACTCACGCCTGATCCACTTTTTAGCATTTTTTTTTCTTTTCTCTTGTACCTTATTTATTATTAACGTATCCCGTGGTTTCGTCTAAGTGGTATTAGATTGTATGCCGATGAATTTTCGAGGGTAAAAGGCTTTTAAGGAAAATCTTATTAGGTTGGTTTAAACGGATTTATAATAATCCATCTACGTTATAACGTTTGTAGCGTAAGTGCGCGAATCTTGTTATTTTTTCCTTTAGATTTTGAGGAAAAAATGTCTTAACTGTAATTAAATCTTTGTATATTGATAGACCAAAGTTACGCCCGCCAGTCATAACATTGAAGTACACTGCCAAGTGTGAGTTGTCCATAAAAATAGTAATTTAAGACGTATTTTTGAAATACTTGTCAACTCCTTTTCGTTTATGAATCATTTCGTATGTGTGAAAAAAACGGAATTGCGGAAGTCGATCAAATACAAAATATAGTGTTTTTATGCTAGAGCTACAGCTTGTTCCTACTTTAACTAATTTGTTAAAATGCTAAAACACACGACATCTTTATTACTTACAGCTGAGGCCTTGTCACTTAATTATGATAATTATATTAACCACCATTAACATGGCTTCACCTATTTTCTTACAGCAAAAACAGTTTTACACAATCTTTTTATAACATGAGTAATAAACCATAGTTGACTGTCTCGATGGACCGATCAACTGCAAGGTCTTGGGTTCCATTCGCAGTAAGGGCAATTTTTCAATCCAAAAAGGTAGGGTAAGTGTTATACTGATTCTGTCTCCAAAATTTAATCGATGCAAACTTTTAGTAACATCATATTATTCAGGTGCCCTTGACCGAATGCACGAGCGCCCTGGGAGAGTGCCATTTAAATTAAAATGAAGTTAATAAACTTAATGGGGCGCACCCACATATGACTCATGCTGTATAAATGTAGTATATATTATAGCAGCTATTGCTTATTTAATTGCTGTGGTAGGGTTCTTTCCATTATACAGTGAGAATGTTAACTTTATTAATAAAACTAAATTGTTAAGCCATACACCGCGCGGGTGATCCAATACGACGGATCTTGAACCTTGTATGTCTATATCGCTTAATTATCCTTACAATCCTAGTAATCCAGTCCTAATCCTAACTTCATATTACAAATGCGAAAGTAAGTTTAATGTTTGTACTGAGAAAAACAACAATAACATCTGGGGTGAGTTCGATTGCCACACAGAACAAAATCAGCTGCCAGAACAGCTACGCATGACGTTCGCAACTCACTCACCGAAGTAAAGGTTCACCTGAGATATCGTCACCGCTCGCTCATGCGGGCCGTGTAATTTGACAGTCTGGCTGATGGAGTATATCTATCTATACTTATAATAAATCTGTAGAGAGGCCAATTCTGTACATGAAATATTAAAAAAAAATAACTATCAAGGGGTGATAAGGGATTGCTACTGATGCCAAAAATGCAATCAGTAAAATTTTTGTCTGTCTGTCTGTCTGTCTGTCTGTCTGTCTGTATGTTCGTTATAGAAACAAAAACTACTCGACGGATTTTAACGAAATTTGACACGATTATTCTTCATACTCCTGGGCAGGTTATAGTATACTTTTCATTACGCTACGATCAATAGGAGCAGAGCAGTGAAGGGAAATATTGGGAAAACGGGAGAAGTTACTCCATTTTTTAAGCTTCCGTCGCGTGTGCAGCTTTAATGGTTAAAGCTACATAGAAATCATGTATGACGGAAATATTTTCCTTAAAATTATATAAAAATATTCCTTGACAATATATGTCTATATTTTATGGTTGACTCACAATAACACGTGAAACTCCCGATAGCTTAGCAATTCGGAGCTTTCTGATTATATTTGTCTACTGTTACGTTTACAACACTCTCACTCATCCCTAATTAAAAAAAAATAACATTATGAACTATTCAATAAAAGTAGAATCGTGTAAATCGGTGTAGAAACACAAAAGTTATACATGAAATACGCTAATCAGTCATCGCGCGTGAAAACAGAATCATGCTATAAGGATTATTTTGAAAAAAAAGCGCGCGTACTTCATACAATATTTGGCTGTTGTTGCGAATAGACGTTCAGACTGTTCGACCTTATTGACAGACAATAATTGTTATTTACAAACCGTGCTTTTCAGCGCATTTTTTTTTTGGCGTGGTAAAATCATCAAATGAGTCCTCCCGGCCAGGGCAGGGCGGGAGGGACTGTCAGACTTGACTGACTAAAATCCACGGTGTCCTTCAATAGCCCTTTATGTACCGGGGTCACGGTAATTTGTGAGCCCCGCAACCCCGGCAGGCTTTGGAGGGCCAAAGCCTGCCGGGTGTAAAGTGTAGAGGGCTACAGGCCCCGTCATTATGCTGAGACACTCCTTGAGGCGCGCGTGGAACACAGCGCGCCGTCGACCCGGGCATGGTCCATGGGCAGACAGCGAGTCGCCCATTACTCGCCGCCCGCATGTCCGCGCCTACGGTGGCCGTAGATAGTCTGCCGACGTCGGTCGCCGTGGGCGTTTACCACTGCGGCTGGGGTGGAGGGAGGACGCTGTCCTCTGCCTCACGCGGCCCGCCTCCTCCTTCGCGAGTTTGACTGCTTCGCAGAAGAAGGTAATCGCTTCCCACTCCGTCTCGCCCTGCAGCTTGGCCTCAACCAATGTCGGGCGCGAGAGGTCTCCGCCTATCGCCGTCGTGAGGACACGGCGGTGCTCTGCCCAAGCGGGGCAGTCCTGCACCGTATGCTCCACCGTGTCCTCCGGACGATCCTCGCAGTGGTGACACCCAGAATTATCTTCCCTCCCTATCAGACACAGGTACCTCCCGAAACTTCCGTGTCCGGTGAAGACCTGCGTCATGCGGTAGGTCAGGACGCCGTGACGCCTATCCAGCCACTCCTCAAAGAGGGGTCTTATTGCCGCGATTGCGGCGGGCCCTTTTTTACTTTTAGTCTTTGAATAGTTTATTTTTAGATTTGTTTTGTTGTTATTTATGAAATAGGTATAAGAGGTTTTGGTAGTGTTTAAATATATTATTAGTTTACATTTTATTTCTTTACAGTTGAAGCAATAGTAGGTACGAAATTAGTTATTTTGGTAGTCTTCACTAATATTATAAAGAGGAAAACTTTGTTTGTTTGTAATGAATAGGCTCAAAAACTACTGGACCGATTTTAAAAATTCTTTCACTATTCGAAAGCTACATTATCCACGAGTAACATAGGCTATATTTGATTTTGGAGAAAAATAAGGTTCCGTAAGATATTTGGGTTTTTCGGCCACAGGGTGTAAAAAATCAACCAGAAAAGTTACTTATTTTGCGAACGCTGCCTAAACTATAAAAGATAGAACCATAAAATGTTCTAATTAATTGTTGATCTTATAAATATCTACAAAAAAGTCCGCGACACACAATATCTATCTATGTCGATTGTTTGCGATGACTGCGTCGATGTTAGTGTCGGTTGTCTGTGAATAGACCTGGGAATCATGTTGCTGACCGTGTCTTTCCTGAGTAGGCTTTTTGCATCGGTAACCGACATTCACGCGGGCGGAGCCGCGGGCGCCCACTAGTTTTTAAATAAATATTTTGTTGGCCGCGTGAGGGAGAGGACAGCGTCCCCCCTACACCCCAGCCGTAGTGGTTGACGCCCACGGCGACGGACGTCGGCAGACGATATCCAGCCACCGTAGGCGAGGGTATGCGGGCGGCGAGTAATGGGCAACTCGCTGACCATGGACCATGCCCGGGTCGACGACGCGTTGTGTTCGACGCGCGCCTTTGAGGCCAGCAAAATGACGGCCCCCCCCTCTAGAGGGCCAAAGCCTGCCGTTTCGTTGTTTACAGAAAAGGCTTTATCCCTGTAAACGACTTGACAGATGTCTGAATATTTTCTACCTTACGAAACCAAATATGTTCCTTAGATACGGTTGTTGAAGATGTGCGGTCACATTCCGCGTACATAAGAGAACAGAATTTTGTTGATACGTAGACAGAAACCACTTGATGTCACTTATGGCGATGACTACACCCAATCAGCGTGGAGCGGAAACTACTCAGATTTGTACTGACTATAAACCACGCTGTTCCTTCAATTGGCTATTTGACTGAAAAATTCTAATTAATCCGTCACTTAGATTATCAAAAAATATTCGACCTGTATTTTTTCTTTTGTTTCGTAAATCAAAATTAACGAAGATACGACGCTTTCAAAATTGGCAATACGTCGCAATTTAGTACAATTTTTATTGAATTCTGACGTCACGAGCCCCACTCTCGAGTTTCGATGTGTGATATTTTGGTAAACATTCATTGATTTAACAAAAGAAAAAATACGTGTCCGTTATTTTTAAACTCTTAATGACGGACTAATTATATTTGTAATTTATAGCTACTGTCAAATAGCCAATTGTCTTTTGTGATCCAGAGCCTTGGTAACCTTTTAAGATATTAATTATTTTTAAACGCATGCGACGCGACTTGTAAAGATGATTTTTGAGGAAAGAAAAATTCAGCTACGAGTGGGATTTGAACCCGCGTCTTCTGGATAAGTACTCACTATTACACTAAGAAGTTGAATCTTCCATTCCCTCGCCATCTGTTGGAATCATTTCTAACTATTCCTAAACAAACTTATCCAGAAGACGCGAGTTCAAACTCCGCTCGCAGCTGAATTTTTCTCTTAAGATATTCCAGCAACATTTGAAACGTGTGGCGATCCGTACAACTTCTTTAACATCGTCTATGTTCAACTTGTACTTTTATTAACTATCTTTTAAGCCTTTGTCAAACAGACAGGCGAGTCCGAAGCGATAACGAACCGATACGAGACGTCAGTCCGATAGTTCGGTCACGCTATCGGATCGCTTTCGCTTTTCTATATGACTGGACTCAAACAATTCCATACATTACAAATAAAAACGTCTTGCTTCGCATTCGCCACGCCTGTCTGTTTGACTAAGGCTTTACTGCTATTGATACGTTTCAAATAATAAAGATTTTTTTACTGACGATTTCTATTTTGGGTCTTACTAATAGGTTGGATCCTACTGACATTATAAACGTGAAAGTTTGTGATGGATGTATGGATTTTTGTTACTCTTTCATGCAAAAACAACTGAACGTTTCGTGACGTGGCCGGCTGGAAAATCGTCCCGTATGTCACTAAACACCCTGCTGTCGGCACAATGAGATACCTTTGTCTACCGTGACGTGACACCCGTGACATTCGTACAAGTTATTAGGTAACTTTTTCTAGGTTTAATTTCGAAGGTGATCGCAACGAAATGACTGTTGTTTGAATGTGACTCTATTGGAATCTCGACCTTAAAACCGCAAGCATAGGTACGAGTACAATATATATTAATATTATAAAGCTGAAGAGTTGTTTGTTTGGTTGTACGCGCTAATCTCAGAAACTACTGGTTCATGTCTATTTACTGAGGAAGGCTATAGGCTAAATAACATCACGCTACAAACAATAGGAACCGAGCAGCAAGACTGAAACCACGGGGAACAACTTCAAACCTACAATGTTCCTACGAAACAATGGTAAAGTTGTTCAGAAAGGTCGATTTGCATACTGGTGGTCATGTTCGAGTGGCAAATATGGTTAAAATGAAAACAAAACAAACGAAGAGCTTTTAAAGGAGAAAAGAGAGGCGAATGCCCAGCAGTGGGACACTACAACAGGCTGTAAATAACAGTATGTTTTTGGGTTCAAACCCACGATCTACAAAGCTACACACGTTCAGGTCGCGGGACTAACGCATACCGAGATGCTGGAACGTAAATATGACGTAATGACGGCACGGTTAGTGCCGTGGTTGAGCGATTAGACTGCTGCGCTGCGTGTCGCGGGTTCGATTCCCGTACGGAGCAAATATTTGTATGATCTACAAGTAGTTGTTCCAGGTCTGGGCGTTGGTGTATGTGAGTTTCTATGTTTGTAAACGCACTCACGACACAGGAGAAATTCCTAGTGGGGCAACGTTTTATTAAAATAAGTATAAATAAGTACTAACAGTTTGATTTTTAAAAGAGCTGTAAAATTACTACCTACCAGATACTGCGGCGCAATGACTGAGTGATTGGGTTCTACGTTTCAGTCGATAGGGCTTGATTTCCATAGGGAACTTAGATTTTTATAGCCTACTCACTTCTTGCCGCGGTTACACTTGCCCTATCATTTCCATTTTTCCCGTTAATAAAAAAAAATTGAGGGTTGCCAATTTAATGATTTTTTGTACAAAGATATCATCTATTTTTGTACGAAAAATCATTTAGGTTGATTTAGCAGTTTAGGCGTATAAGCGTAACAATAACAAACAAACTCAGTTTCAAAAGTATTAGGTAATTAGGTACGACTAGCACTTTGCCCGCGACTTCGTGCGCGTGGGTTACGTACTTTCTTAATTCTAATAGGAAGTCGTGTGCAAAATTTCACATTCCTAGCCCCAGTAGTTTCAGCTGTACGTTGATATGTCAGTCAGTCAGTTCTCCTTTTATATATATAGAAGATAGTTTTTTTTTATCGTGGTAAAATCATCAAATGAGTCCTCCCACCCAGGGCAGGGCGAGAGGGACTGTCAGACTTGTACTGACTAAAATCCACGGTGTCCTTCAATAGCCCTTTACGTATCCCTTGGTCCCGCGACCCCGTAGTAGTTTTTGTTTAAATTACTTGAAAAGATGAAAACTAAATCCAAATAAAAAATAAAAGAATGAATTGTGACACTTTAAAATACATTTTTTTGGGAATATTCCGCCACACTATTCCTAGCCACTGAGACTTCTAAACGTTTATCAACAGTGGCGTCACAGAAGCTCGACAAAGTTCCGGATTATCAATTTTGGAATCGAACCCAGGCTGATTAGTTGCGCTTGAGATTAGCCCGACGAGCAGGCAGTGTTAACGTACTCGTATACAAAGTTTTTATATTTTAAGAACATCACTTCGGGTATTACAGACGTGATGTTAATTTGTTCTTTGAATGTTGCCGTTAAAGGGAACTTTCAAAGAAAAAATTAAACAAACCTTTTATCTCTTACTTCAGTTTTACGACATCAGTGGTTGATTATTATTTATTCATAAAAAGGTAAGTTCTAGTCCGCAAAACTATAAAGTGAAGAAATTGGGTTCACAACCTGTTGTGTTACAATTTTAAACCCAATGCACGTAGGCTCTGTTTGGAGCGTTGCCAGTACCACAAAGATATTCAATTCTGTAAAGTGGAACATTTTAGCTACTTTACGTCTTCTTCTAGTTGTCATTGTAATTGAAGTTTATATTGCACCAAAACAACTGCGAAAACTGTTAAATCAAAAATATTTCGCTATATATTTACGGTTGACAATTTTTCGTAGCACTCAGCTACGGCGTAGCATGTTGGCTACGCGAGCTACGATTGTCGAAGTACTTGCATGGCTTAGTTTTTATGTTTTTCTAAGATACTCTCTAACTCTTTATTGATTTTTTTCCTAAAAAAAAAAATATGTCTTTCATACTAAAAGTACAGTGCTCTCACTATTTCAATGTAAATGAATTCGAAGAACACAGTTACTCACTACCGTTACATGAATGTTATACGAAATGATTAATTCACAATAAGTCCTAAACGTTTGCGGGAAGATTATAAAGTTAGGTAGTAATATCCCATTATTGGATTAGCGTTAATTGCTTTGAGAGGGGTCATGCCCTTTCGAGTAGAAACTATTTACATAGTTAACTAGCCTAACTTAATACCAGGATAAACGGTATCTTTATAGACTTGTCTCTGAGGAAATTTTTATCAAAATTCATTTAGTCGTTCTGACGTCATTGAGTTTCCAAACATCCAAATGTTGGCGTTTACAATCTGAGTTAGATAGTTAGGTGATATCGATGTTCCTAAACTCAAAGCATTTTTTTCTTATCCTGTTGTGTCCCACTCCGGGGCAGAAGCCTCTCTCCATTCCTTCTACTTCTCTCCATGTGTGTCTGCCACATCCAGACCGTCCCGCCATCTCCTCCTCGGTCTGCCGCGACCCCGCCCTGCTGTCTCAGGGCTCCATTCTTGTGATATTCGGGCCCACAGTTGTGACGGCATCCAGCAAACATGGCCTGCCCAGTCCCACTTAAGTCTCGCCACTTTATGAGCTACTTCGGCTATTTGAGTTCTGCAGAGCAGTAGATTGTTTCTTATTCGATCAGTTAGTTTAACATTTAGTATATTGCGCTCCACCGCTCGTTGCTAAAGTATATTAAAATTTAAAAAGGAAATCAATTATATTATATCTTTAAGCATGCTTACAATATAAACTGAGTTCAAATTAAAAGAGTGAGCTCATACATCTTGAGATGTTTGGGCACATTTAATCATAGGTCAGATTAAAATAAAAATAGACGCAATAATAATTTAAATATATGGAATACTAGGGGTTTTGGTCAACACGAATCTGACCTCTCCCTTCTGCTCCACCCAAAACGAAAGAATTCATTTGTTGGTTTCCCAAACCCCATTAAAAAAATGCATTTTAATAGAACAAAAAAAAGTTGAAGCAAAAAACTTTAGGCCAAAACCGTTAAACTGTTTACTAAGCGGAGGCTAATTAAAAAAAAGTTTGTCAACATAGTCCATGAGCTTTTTTAATCAAACTTTATTTAAAACAACATCGAGACACTAAATGGGTAGTCAGTTGTTTTATTTTCTTCTGGACGTAGGGGAACATACACTCTTTAGGCATACTTAACACAACACTAACGTAGCGCAAGCGCCATCAGTACGTCATTCAACGTTGTCTAAAAGTTGAAAATTTTGCTAGAATAATGGTATTGGTTGTGAAAGGGAATGATCGCATCATTGGTATTTGTGAAGATGTATTCACCAGGCGTATTTCACAACGTAAAGATTTACTTCTAGAACTCCGTAAACACGCATTAATATTAGTATAGAGATCCTGGTCGCGGGACTGTACGAATTAACGTGACCCCGGAACATAAAGGGCTATTGAAGGACACCGTGGATTTAGTCAGTACGAGTCTGACAGTCCCTCCCGTCTCGCCCTGGGTGGGAGGACTTATTTGATGATTTTACCACGATAAAAAAAAATAGAGATCGTGCCGCTTTATCTATTCTGTTTTATCTTGCTCTATAACGCTATCGGCAAAACAAAAGCTAAATAACAAAACAAAACTATTCGTAATTCTATAAACGCAACATGTTCAGAAAAATACTTGCTAATACAATAACACTGAGTTACATAAACTTTCTCAAGTCATTACTTGTAATTACGTCTTGCTAAACTTTAGTCAGATGGGTGTCCAAACAGTCCTTTCAAATTTATGTTACCTGTGACAGCAACCACCCATTTACAATATTATGCTACGGTAAAGAAAGATCATTGTTGCTTTGGCATGCTTCCTTTTCTCTTTTTTTATTTTAGGAAGTTATGTAAAATGTCCCACCGTATATTTTATAAGCAGTAAGGTAAAATAATTTAAGTAAGATATCATACATGTAAAATATACGACATAAAGTAGTAGAAAACATCTTCTCACGTGTAAATTCCATTTAACGTAAACTGAAGAAGTACTAAACTATACAGCTTCTAATTATTATCAGATATTGGAAAAGTCAAAATTTTATAGAAAACAAGGCTTATTTTTAATGTTTGCTAATTAAAAATTCGTACCTAACACTATTCTTACGGTTTGGAACCACATAAGTTCCGTCAGCAAAAAAAGGAAAGAAAAGAAAAAGGATATATTCCATCTTAATAACATATCAAATATCTCAATGTTTGGAGAGTAACATTTTTCATCAAAAAAAGGTCAGTTTAGGTTATACATTTAGGATAAGAATCAATATGATATTATTATTATTATGATATTAAATCTTGAAGTATAATGATTATATCATCATCTTCCTGCCCTTATCCCATTTTACTTGGGGTCGGCGCAACACGTTTTTTTCTTCCATTCTCCTCTATCAAACGTCACAGTATCATTCACTCCTCTGTCTTCCAGATACTCTGTCTTCTATATACAGACTATAAATAAAAACTTACTAGTAATATGTACACAAAAAATAAATAAAACAAAAAATAAAACATTCAAAGGGTGGCACTGTCAATATGATATTGACAGTGCCACAAAATTGGAGGCCATCTAACTGTGACAGGACTGTAGTATCTTCTATTACAAATAAACAATATTGTGTACAGATAATAAATGTATATTCATAATAATTACATGTGTTTACACGTTACCTTACATAAAATAATAATTAACTTTCACGAACATTTTTTTTAATTTGCCTATATTCCACTAAAATGTTGTGGTAAAATGCGTAAGTTTATATTTAAGCTAAAATATCATATTTTTGGATGGTATAATCACCAAATGAGTTCTGCCGGAAGGGACTGTCACATTCTTGCTGACTAAAAATCCACGCTGTTCCTTCAGTTGCCTTTTATGTTCCAGGTTCATGGTTACCTTTACAAACGAACCCACAAAGTTAAAATGTCCGGAATCAAGAGAAGTCTTTGTAGTTTCATTTTGGAATAAATTATGTTGTATCTGATTGTTTTTTGTTTGTATGTAAAATTGAGTGAGCTGCAATATTAACAAGTTTTCAGTCGGGTGAACGAATATTTTTTTATACATCTTCGAAAGGCTATCGCTGCTTATCCCACCATCGCAACCGCAACTCAATTTTTTTTAAATATTTGATAACAATGATCCATTGAGTTAGTAACAATATTCTGGTGGTAGTATGGTAGAAAGAATGTATTAAAAGAAAAATAATACTTTATAGGATAACAAATAATTTAACATAACAAACATTAACATAACAATATTAAATCTCTGAAGGGTTAGACAAACATGTACTATATACTACATCTACGTTTATTTTGTCGCGGATAAAAACGACACAAGAGCTTTAACGCAAATAAGGCAACAGTTCTCGAGTGAAAACACCGAAATTCCTTTTACTTAAATAGAGATAGACAAATCTCTAGAGCTATCACGTCACTCTTTATTAGATTTTCACATTTCTAATGCCCACGTATCCATGGTTACATAGAATAAGCTTTTGAAACTCACAGTGAATATATATCAATGTGGGGGCAAAGAAATTCGTGACCACTTTAATACTACTTTCAACGTCTTCCGTTACAAATAATCTAGCGGTTTCCGAAAGAACAATCATGAGGGATAACACGAAATAGATTCAGATCTCATTTACAAATTCTATCAGTAAATCTAAACCAATAACTTTTCTTCCATCGCCGGCTTTATACGATGATCTCTAAAGATATTGTTCCCAAAACAGCATTGTATCCAACAGCATGCCGAAAAGCACTAAATAAATCGAAGTGGAGAACTACGTGGTGGAGGTATAAATTCAATTCATCCTGTATCTGTGTCCCGTCCAACCAGATGAAAGTGCGAGCAAGATGGAAACACGGATCCTTCAAAAGTCTAACTTTATTTGCAGTAGAATCTAAACCGTACACCCCAGTTTTAAAGAAGGTTTTGCAACAGCGATTTTCACGTTTACGTCACTAAGCTTTCAGGTTGTCTGTGTGTCCTTTTCACCCTGTTTCTACCACGGGGCATGTAATCAGTCGCGAATAAACCGTCCGCCGCGTCGCCCGCTCTGAAACCGTTCGGGCCGCCGAGAAAAATATATACACATTCATAAATACTTGCTATACTAGCTTTATTCAAATATTTTTTACTGAAATATACAGAAATAATAAATATATCTGTCATCGCAGATATATTTATAGTATTAAAATATAATAATTTTTGCATCAGTCTTGAAAATCGCAAGTGTTTGAAGTCGGTGCGGTGACTTGCACTAGTTGAATCATATTTGCTATTTCTTCGATTTGTTAAGTGACCGCAGAAAAATAAACATGAAAACTTCATCGTTCTCCCTGCGGGTGATGCGAAGGGTACGTAAATTATAGCTGTGTATATAACTGTATATCTGTTTATATAAAAGGTGTTGGTTGTCGGAGTGTAACAGGTTGTGTCAGGGAGACTCTACAGGTTGTGATGTCTTGACGTATCAATGCCATTTCACGACCACACCCTGTGTTTTTTTATTTTCCTCTTGTTTATGTATAATTATTGTATTGCTATCTTTTGAAGGAATAGATGGGTAAACTGAAGTTTTCTTTATACTACATAGTTAAACAGCAGTGTTATATTAGAACACAATAACATAGCATAATCCCTAATGCAAGGACACAAGTCTCTCAATCAGTTTTTTAATAATTAAATTTTTAAAAAAATCGGTCAAGGTCGACTGCGGCGCAGGTGGTGTGACGATCAGATCGTTCAGATTCTGAACAGGTTCGGGGGGCAAAGGTCAGAAATTGTACAAAAAAGAGTGGTTTGAACTGAGAAAGGAGGTCATTGCCCAAAAGTGGGACACAGTAAAGCCTATAAAAAAATAGTAAAATACAGCGGATATCTTTCACAATCGTAACAAGATTTATAGATATCGGAGAGTTTTCTCTGAAGCAAGGGAGTCAAGGCATTACGAATGCATAAGATGAAGCCCGCTCTTAGTTTATCTTCAAGAGCTGAATAAATAAGGTCGTATTTAACCGTCTTTTCACATTACACTGTTCGCAGAACATACAGACTTGTGTAACGACTGTCAATATCGTTATGTTGATCTACTTGGTTAAAGAACATAAAATTATACGTTTCAATAAAAATAATCTGCTAACTAAAAGATTTTCTGATCAATTTCTAACTGACGGCTTCTGCCGGGGTCGCGGGAATGTCATAAGAGGTTACCGCGTCCCTGGAATGCGGAAGCCGAAGGCCAATTGAAGGGACAGGGTGCTTTTTGGTCAGTATGAGTCTCACAGTCCCTTTTGAGCTTTCCAGGCTGGGAGGAGTCATTTCAAGATTTTCCATAAAAAAAAACTGTGAACGTTGTATGAATAACTTTAGATAAGATAGCCTTAGGGCTTTAATTCACTGGGACAGCCTAACCGCGCAACCAAGTCGCCCCCAGCAACAACATGTATACAACTTAGAGAGTATTTCACCTAGTGTCCGCTTGGTTGCGTAACCATACTACATGATGTCCTGGTGAAATAGAGCCCTTAAACTTAGCTTACAGGTGTTACTATAGTTTTAAAGTAGGTACACATGTTCAGCTGTATACATAAAATCTATTAATTACATGCAAAATATTTAGGTCAAGGTTATAGGAAATGAAGAAAGATTTGTCCATTTATGCGAAAATCAATAATAATTAAATAATTATTTTTTATTTTTAAATGTTTTTGTATTTACTATATATCTCTTTATTCATTTTTTTACTAATTGATAGCATTTTAAAGATTTATACAAATAGAAATAAAAAACATTTAAAAATATAAAAAATAGCAGTCCACCAGCATTGGGTACAGGGTCCGGGCTGCCGGTGGTCAGGGCTCCTGAGACAGGAACCCCCTAACAATACGCGCCGTGTCCAGAAATATTGCCTTCTGAAGCAGGCCCTTGATCAGCTGTCAAGCAAGAGCCTCCTCAGATGTTGTTCGAGGCTCTTGGCAGACACGACTATCGATTTTTATATTGTTATTAATTCAAATAAATAAAAATTTATTGTGTTAAAAAAATATTAAATTAAAAAAGTGAGTATTTATTTATTCAATTAGGTACCATAATTATTGATTATTCAACGATAATATTATTCCCGTGACGTGGATATGCCACTGTCCCATGCGTCGCACTGTATCCGCGACTTACATACTATTTTCAAAAAACAAAAATCCCATGCCGTCAAAAATCAAACATATAATGTATCCAGAGTATCTTCTCTCTCGGTCATCTATATTTTTGAGAAGAGTTCCATCAGTTTTGAAAATAAATGTTATTCAATACTAACGAGACAAGAACCGTAAACATGTTTGAAGTGACGCCGCATATATCCAATTAGTCTATCGGTCGATAGTTGCTTGATTGTATGCTTTCATCAGAATAATTGACTTAATACAACGTGAACCTTAGCAATGTATGAATTTAAATGTGATGGTATGGATGTTAGAAAAAAAAAACGTCGGGTTGCACTCTGGGAGTGCCGGCAGAAGTGAAAACTTGTATAGTAATAAACACACACGAACATTCGCGCAAGCGCCCTGCGCCGTCTTACGAATTTTCGATCACGACCGTGTCCTGATGCGAGTTTAAATTTTTTTATCCATTCCAAAAAAAGTGCACAACGCCGCTAAAGAAGTTTTCACTTAAAAAACTGAATCGAAATTTGTTTTTCACTTCTTCTCATACATACAAATGTTTTCGTGAGAAGATCGCTATTAGCGAAAAGGACTGCCAATTGTGTCCCCAATTTTTGCGTTTTATCTTGCAATACCTGTTATAATGTATGGTGTGCCTAATAAAGAGTATTTATTATCCGGAATGAAGACGTGGGTTCGATTCCCACTCTCTTATTATTATTGCGTATAAATATTTAAAACTTAAGCATCTTTTATTTTTTTATTTTTTTATTGTGGTAAATTCATCAAATGAGTCCTCCCACCCAGGGCAGGGCGGGAGGGACTGTCAGACTTGTACTATCTAAAATCCACGGTGTCCTTCAATAGCCCTTTACGTACCGGGGTTACGGTAATTTGTGAGTCCCGCAACCCCGGCAGGCTTTGGCCCTCTACAGGCCCCGTCACTATGCTGGCACTCCTTGAGGCGCGCGTGGAACACAACGCGCCGTCGACCCGGGCATGGTCGGACAGCGAGTCGCCCATTACTCGTCGCCCGCATGCCCGCGCCTACGGTGGCCGGAGATCGTCTTGCGACGTCCATCGCCTTGGGCGTCTACCACTGCGGCTGCGGTGTAGGGAGGACGCTGTCCTCTCCCTCACGTGGCCCGCCTCCTCGTTCGCGAGCATGACTGCTTCGCAGAAGGAGGCGACCGCTTCCCACTCCGTCTCGCCTCGTAAACTAAGATTATTATTAGTAAGAAAATATAAAAATATGTACTACTTTATACGCTTTGCTGCATTAAGGCGTGAACAGCGAAAAGTGAAAATTTTTTGAATTCATCCGAAAATATACGTTTTGATTTTAAATAATGAAAGGTAATTGGAAATCACACATGCTGTGGCAATACGGTTATCGATAAAATGGCGGCGGAACGTCAAAGGGGCAGCGATTGAACGGAAAATTTCCAACGAACTCATCTATCATACATACTATAATATTTATTAACTAGCAAAGTAGTGACTCGACTTTGCCTCGCAAATTTTTACGACTTGATGTGACTTATATTATGTAAGCTCAATATCAATGAAAAAAAAGATCAAACAAAGGGCTGGTGGACGGTGGAACAGACGTTTCCTGGAGTGGAGAACGCGTGTCGGCAAGCGTAGTGTGGGACCCCCCCCCCAAGATAGATTGACCGACGACCTTAAGAAAGTGACTGGGATAGACTGGACGCGGAAGGCAGGAGTAGAAAGGGCAGGTGTGGCGCAACTTGGGAGAGTATTTTCGTTAAGATAAGATAAGATAAGATAATTTTATTTGTATAAAACATGTGTAGGTTTACAGTTGGTAAAAAAATAAAGTTTCAACATGTTTTGCCTGGAAGGCGTACAAATACAATATTAATGACTTAAAACAATGAAATCATGCAGTTACATAAAATTAATAGAACATTTCAAATGAATACAGTAATTAATAAAATAAAATAAAAGATGTCAAAAGTAAAATAAAAATGTCAAAAATGAAAATTTATACAACAATAAAAAAAAAACTGTCTAAATAATGTCATTTAAATAGTCGGCAACATTATAGTAGCATTTATTTACTAGAAAATTCTTCATAGTTTTATTAAAATTGTCAATATTTAAATCTTTGTATGTCTTTGGTACCTTGTTGTATAGGTTTGGAGCCATGCAGAATACACTCTTGCTCATGAGAGCTGTTTTAGCACTATGAGAACGAAGTCTTTGGTTATCGCGTTGACTTCTTTCGGAACCATCGGAATACTTCGGAAACAGTTGGGGATTCTTCTTAACAAATAACAATGTTTCCAATATATACAAAGAGGGAAGTGAGAGAATTTGATATTTAATAAAATATGGTTTGCAACTGTCTGTTGTATGAAGACCAAACATAGCTCTTATGCATCGTTTTTGCATTTTAAATATAATATGTTTATGTGTGGAATTTCCCCAGAAAATAATTCCGTATCTAAGGATCGATGCAACAAGTCCGTGATAGGCAGTAAGCAATGTATCTGTATTTACTATTGGGGCGAGTTTATATAGTGCGAAGGAAGAACTGCTAATTCTCTTACTAATTACGTCAATGTGATCTTTCCAATCAAGTTTTCTGTCAATGGTTAGTCCTAGGAATTTTGCATTTACAACTCTACTTATCATGTGATTTTTATAACTTAAATTAATGTCATTTTTTATTGGCATTCTTTGACTAAAATGCATGATTTGTGTCTTATTTAAATTAATTTTTAGATTATTGTTGTCCAACCAGTGAATTATAGAAGCCAGAGTATTATTGATGTCAAGTTCATAGGTGTCAGTTTTCTTACATGCTATTGTCACCGTGCTATCGTCTGCAAAAAGAGTCATTGGATGCTCAGTAGAGTTCGGAAAGTCATTTATATATATAATAAATAATAATGGTCCCAGAACGCTTCCCTGGGGTACACCGAATTTCACTATTCGTTCTTGAGACAAATAAGTGGTTTCTTTTTTTGTTCTATCTATTCTCGAAATGGCTGTTATTTGTCGTCTATTAGATATATAGGATTCAATTAAATTAAGAACATTGCCTCTAACTCCATATGTGTCAAGTTTATTAATTAAAATAGTGTGGTCAACATAATCGAATGCTTGTGTCATATCGCATAGCACAGCGCAAGTGGGAGTCCTTTCATCCATTTGTAGCATAACAGTGTGTAAAAAATCATAGATAGCCATATTGATGGTCTTTTTTTGTCTAAAACCTTTTTGCTCATTACGAAGAATATTATTTTTTTCCAAATAAAGGTTTAACTGTTTATAAACAAATTTTTCAAAAATCTTTGACATAACTGGTATCAGTGCTATTGGTCTATAATTTTCGATTAGGTCTCTATTTCCTTTCTTAAATAATGGTTTTACTATTGATGTTTTCATACCATCAGGATAGGTACCAGTACTGATACACAGATTCATGATGTGACTTAAGTGGTTGCAAATTATATCACCGACAAATTTAATTATTTTGGTAGAGACACCGTCATAGCCTACGCTGTTAGTATTTTTGAGTTGGTTTATAATTTGCAAGATATCATAAGGTAAGCTTGGGGCCATGAACATTGATTTTTGTCTATTTAAAATACCTGCTGTGACGTTTTTTCCCGACTCTTGTATAGGGACAACTCTGTCAATGAAATAATTATTGAAATGATTTGCTATTGATTCTGGATTTGTAATTGTATTATTATTAACATTAATTTTAAGTAAAGAGTCCCGAGGTATATTTAATTTCTTATTGTTTATTATTTGCCATGTCATTTTAGTTTTATTTTCAGACGTTTTGATATTATAGTTATTTTGGGCCCTTTGGGTAAGTCGTATAATTTTTTTAAATAATTTATTGTATTTAATAAAGTGCAATTTATTGGTTTTAGACGGTTTCAGTCTGTATTTCCATAACAATTGCCTCTTCTTCTTACTACAGATTTTAACACCACGTGAGATCCATTTTGCTTTTCTGCGTATGTTAATAGTAATAAGTTTACATGGGAAACAGAGTTTGTAAAACAATGTAAACTCCTCCATAAACGAATTATATGCAATATTAGCGTCATCTATATTATAAAAATCAGCAAATGTGAGACTTTCTAAGCATAATCTGAACTTTAACATATTTTGTTTTGAATAATCTCGTTGTGTTTTTTTCCAATATTTACTATTGTATGTATTTTTTACAGGACACTTTAGTAGCTGTGCCGTGTGGTCCGATAATGCAAATTCTATCACTTCCGTCCCACATCGATTTTGAAAATTATGTGCAAAATTATCGATGCAAGTCTGACTTTTTAATCGAGTAGGTTCATTAATAGCTAATTTCAAATTGTAATTTAATAACAAACAAGTAAAATCAAGGCTCAAATTACTTTTTTTCATGATATCAATATTGAAGTCGCCAGCTAGTATAATGTTGCTATATTTTTTATTACTTATTCTTGTTAGTAATTGATCTAACTTTTCAAAAAATACATTTAAATTTGTAGCTTTTGGTACACGATAAATGCACACAATTAAGATATTATACTTTGTTAGTAATATTCCACAACATTCAAATATATTAACCACCGACAATTTCGTAACCTCTGGTACTTCTTTCCAAAAATGATCATTTCTGACTAAAATACATGAACCACCTCTTTTACTATTAGTTCTGCTAAAATAAGAAGCCAAACTGTAATTTGGGATCAGCAGATGTGTTTCCTCGCCTTCTGACATAAAATGTTCCGTTATGCACAATATATCAACTTTTAATTCTCTATCTTCAAGATCTTCTAAGCAGACTGTAAGCATGTCTGATTTGTTGATCAATCCTGCAATATTCTGATGCAATATTATTAATTTCTCATTAGTCAAGAAAAAAACTTTCTTCTTCTAAGTGTGTCCGTAATTCGTTATTGTTGTATTCTCTTAAATTCTGAATAAAGTCGTTTATGTCTCTGAAGATGATGCGAATGCCTTTGTCATTAATTATTCCAGTACTTCTATTATACAGTGAATAGTCATCATAATATATATTTTTATTGGAATCTAAAAGATATGCATGCTCATGTGTTATTATGTCCAGATATAACAGGTTGTTGAAGTTTTCAACCCTCCAATTATGCATGTTTACGTAATCTTTACACTTATAGGTAGGCAAACAGATGATAACATTTGTATGTGTTATATTTTGTAGTGTCTCACGAATAAAAATAATCTGGTCAAAGTAATTTTGCGTCTCTTTAAAGTCTTCTTCGCCTATAAGTATGATACAATAATCTTGTTTTGTGAAATTGTGTAGTTTTTTGTTTATTCCTGTAAATTGTTGTTTGTTCCCTGTATGGGGTGATATGTAATGGCAAAATTCAAAATTGTCCTCGATTGTCGCTTCAGCGATCTGTAAAATCCTATTCTTGTTATTGGTACTCATTATACATATTTTATTTTTTGTTGTTTCTGGTCTAGTGACATTCCTATGTGATTTCATGTTGTTCTTTTCAAGTTCAAAGTTCATTTCGGCATCATTATTTGTAGGAGAACTCGTTCGAATCTGTTTGGCAACTGAACTTAGTTTTTGTTCAGGTTTCCGTTTCTGACGATTTTTCTGACCCGATGATGGCGTAGGAGTAAACCTGATTTTCTTGTAGTTTCCTATAACTATTTTGTTTTGCTCTAATTCTAATTTTAGTTGTTGATTTTCCTGTTGCAAATGTTCTACTTCTTGGTTTATGGATGCCAATTCCATTCTTAGCTCTTTTATTTGTTTGATGCAAGTCTCATTTTCATTCATAGTATTCTCAGGTAAACTCATTTCTGTAGTATCAAACATTGAGCTCGAAGAACTATTTAAATTTAAAGAAACGGTTTTACTATTAGTTTTACGGCATGTAACGTTGTCAGAATCCATTACTTTTGGTTTTTATGTGAATACGAATCACAAAAAGAGATCACCGATGGCGGGGATCGATCCTGGTACTTTTTAAACGGAGCGTCAGCGATGGTCAACACATTACGGATCGAGCCATTTGAACAGTGATAGTTTAGTTCAAATAGCACATCGTATGTGACCTTATGTCAAAAAAAGTCGTTAAACACTTTTTGAATTTAAAATGTCTAATGAGGTCCAAAGTTCACTTCTTTGTTTGATTTGTACACTTTGTTTACCTTTTGTTTTTGTTCCTTTTTATCACTTATTTAAACTTTTACCGTGTCTAAGTTAAGTTTGTATGATATTATATTGCACGTTAAACACTGTTATATGGTTGTAACACTTGACATATGTCTGTATTATGGAGTTTATGGGATACAAGTATTAGGTATTCAATATTAATGTTCACTGCAGTATTTAAGTTTTATCAACACTAACACAGTTGCACAACACAGATTAGTTTGTTATCGTACTAATTATATGATAGTTTATTTGGTCTTACTATTTTTAAAACATTTAATAACGCGGAGCACAAACTTGCCGTGGCTCAACGCACTCGCGATGGATGGATGTTTGTTACTCTTTCACGCAAAAACCACTCGTCGTTCTTTTATTATTGAATTATTTTGTGAGCTGAAAGATTTGATTTCCACTAACTAGTTGGACTCTGAAGCGGTATAACACAAGATAGCAAAAACCCGGTGTGCAATAGAAAATAAAGATTTAAAAAGTATTGAGTACAATCGCCTCTATTATACGAAAGAGAAACAATTTTTTTTCCATCAAATTAACGTCAACGTTCCTGTTTACTTTAAGTCACGTCGAACCTACTACCTAACTTTAAAATGGT
The DNA here is from genome assembly GCA_943136025.2 of Agrotis puta. NCBI lineage: Eukaryota > Metazoa > Arthropoda > Insecta > Lepidoptera > Noctuidae > Agrotis > Agrotis puta. The sequence continues at coordinate 14,341,244 of OW964178.2, forward strand.
TTTATGTCATAAGTGTTAACCCCACATCTCATTCAACAGTTGGCGTCAAAATTTAACTGAGAAATTATGGCAAACAAGGTGTTAACATTGCCCCAAGTGGTGCCCCCGCCGCCGCAGGGGAAATCGAGCGTGCTATTATTGCCCAGTCACCCGCGACTTTCATTTAGCGGTAACTAGTCCACTGCCAGGGAAGTTATTGCTCGGAATATTTCATTCATCAATGTTTTATGAGCAATCAGTACGGCGTTTAGCAATTTTGCAACGGTTATTAAGATAAAAGCAATAGCGGATACACTTAACTTGAGTTGATGTTTATTTTTGTTTGATTTTTCATTTAACGTTTATCCTATTCTAAGAATTTCACTTATATTGTCGTTCGTTTTTACTGGTATTTAAACTTAAACAAGAAGCCCAATTCCAAATTCAATTTTATTTATGAAGCGTTGAGATTTTACACTAAATATTTGATAAAAAGTTTAATAAAAATGTTAAAAAAATGCAGCCCACCAGTATCGGGAACAGGGTCCAAGTTGCTGGTGTTTAGGACTCTAAGAGAAAGGAACCTTCTATCACGCGACGTGTCCAGAGGTACTGCTTTCTAAATTCAGTGCTTGATCCAGTTGCCAAACGAGAGCCTCCTCAGACGATGAGCCTTTTGGCAATCAAGCTATTGGGCAACACGACTATCGACATAATGACTGCTGTATTCGCCTGTTGATATTATTATACCTAGAAACTATACAATATCTAGTGCAGAGTAACATCAATTGAAGCTATAAAGCTCCAATTAGTACTTGGAAATGAAGCTTATTTCCCCCTCTTTTTTTAGCGTTGTGAAATCATCAAATGAGTCCTCCCACCCAGGGTAGGGGAGGGACTGTCAGACTTGTACTGACTAAAATCCACGGTGTCCTTCAATAGCCCTTTACGTACCGGGGTCACGGTAATTCGTTAGTCCCGCGACCCAGCTTATTTCCCACTAAGGAAATTGTGCGACTTGTTCAAATAGCCAAACTACGAAAGAGATAGCAGCTTTTTTTTAACGTGAAATAATCATCAAATAAGTCCTCCCGGATGGAGGATGGACCCCCAGGACGGAGCGGACGTACTGACTATGACTATGACCGTGTTCCTTCAATAGCCCTTTACGTTCCAGGGTTCCCGTTTAGAGTTCCGCGATATTAATTATATATTCTCTATCAAGTTGGCATGTTGTTACGCTAGATGACGATTATTTTATTATTTATCTATCTGACCTCAGCCCAGTTACCGATACCCCTTGCTGAGACTGATTGCCATGCATTCTCGTCACTGACCAACAGTAACAACTGTCAAAGATCTACAAATGAGCCGTGACCAATGGCATCCAGGAAACTAGTTGGCTGGTATTGCTCAGCCTTTAAGCTTTTGTCAAACAGATAGGCGTTGCGAATACGATGAGTGACGTTTTCATTTGTTATGTATGGAATTGTTTGAATCCAGTCAAATAGAACAGCGAAAGCGATCCGATAGCGCGACAGAACTATCGGATTGACGTCTCGTTTCAGTCGGTATCGCTTCGGAAACGCTTCGCTTTTGCCTGTCTGTTTGACAAAGGCATTAGTTCCTCAGTAAGAAAGTATAGAATATTACGTCATTCAAAATTCATGTCGAACTGCATAGTTCTTCTCTTCTTAGTCGCTACACTCTTGGCAGAGTGGTCGTGGTCGTCACATGAGGGGTGGTGGCTCTCTTCACAATGCGCCGCCATTCCTCTCGCACCGCTGCCTTCCATTCGTGTAAAAAATAATTCAATGCAGCCTTGATCCAGTCTATACAGCGCATAGATGATCTGCCTCGAGCTCTCGTACCAGCAGACGCGTCTGTGGAGCGTCTTGTAATGCAGGGTGCATTACAAGACGCTCCACAGACGCGTCTCCTCGCCGAGATACAAGTCCGTAAGTGACGATGTGACGCTGAACGATGGAAGATGGACTCTGTTTGACGCAAAGTTCGCTTAATAAGGAAACGTTTTTTCGGAATCGATTCCATTTTATACCAAGCATCTATATTCTTTTCCTCACTTTCAGCTCCGTAGACTAAATGGAAAACACTAGACTTGACGAGTAGTAAATTACATAGTACCTTCCTATTCGTAATTAAGTGCAAATTCCATGGTTTCAAATAGCCTATGAAACAGTACCTCGACAACATTATTACCTTCAAACTTGTTTACATAATACCGTATTTGTAACAATAACTGTCAATTCAGCGAGTTAAATTACATTATCGATATCGGGTCTCTCAATATTGAAACAAGAGAATGAATTCATAATAACATCATTATTTTATCGTCTGAAGTGTAGCATTTTTGAAGATATTTTGCTGAATATATTGGCATGGTAATTGAGATTAAAATGAGTTTTATTAATTGAGATTAAAATGAGTTTTATAATAAAGTTAGAATCTCAAAATTGCTTCGTTTTGGATCGCTTTTAGGGTATCGTGCGTACGAATAAAAATATGGAGTCCTTATGTGCCACTCGTGTCTCGTTTGGCCGTTTGTATCAGGTAATTTGTAAAATATCGACTAGAACGATTCAGTTGAAAATTGGTATACACTATTTATGGATATCAGTAACCCAAATGAGGTTTCTCAACGGTTTTTACTGTAAGAACGTTCACAGAAATCTGCCATCCAAAAGCGTCGTCAGGAAAAAACCGCGAGTATATTTTTCCATTTCAAGCAACAAATCTTCATTAACTGAGGCACTGGTCACACCGGTAGCGATTAGGGAGAAGCGAATTAAACGAGCAACTAAGAAAAACGTTACGTTGTTCTTAGGAGAGGAAATTTTTATTGCCGACCAGATTTCAACCTGCGAACTTCTAATTCAGTAGGTATAGCAGACGCTCTTACCAACCGAGCCATCACTGTCATGCTCAAAAACAGATCCAGACTTCGTGCCCGATGACTTTTTAATTTATTCTTGCAATTTTATTTATTCCTTAAAAATAGGAAAGGTATCTTTGGACAAAAATGATTGGTAAATTCAATTCAATATTTTTATTTCAGACCAATACGATCTATATAGTGTTAGCCCAAAAAGAGATGGGAAAAGGCCAGAAAAAGAAGAAGAAAAAGATTAAAACTTTCATTGTGTCCTAGCAGTGGGAACATTACAGGCTGATGATGATGACGTTACATAGAAGTGTTACACCAATTTAAAATAATAATTATGGTCATAGACTTTAATATTTCAATATGTCAACTTTTAACACTAACAGCTGTGAATTAGTGACCAGAAATAAGTGTTTTTTCTCAATATTGTCGCTTCCGCGTGACTGTGGGACCGGTCCCTAAGACCCGAGCATTTCCTCAAGACATTTGTGCAGGAAACCGTTCCTGAAGGGACTTAATAAAGAAGTCCGCGTGTTCATTTGCCCGACTGTCCGTTTTGTCAATCTTTACTACGTAATTGCGGGCTTTATCCAGTGAACTTTGGCACTGATGAAATTTTCAAGGGATGTTGAAGTTTCTTTGATGAGAATGCGAAGGGAAATGAGACTTTGCTTCTTATTTTAAATTGACTTATGAAGATAAGTTAATTTTTGATGACTTTTCCATGCTAAAAAAAGGGTTTGCATCCTTCAATATTATGTTACTTTAATAGTAAAACATATTTACTCTTACAATATTACGATACTAGTATAAAAAATAATATAGCTCGTATACATTTATAATAGTCCCCAAAGTATATTTATCCCTTTATACTGTCTTGCCAATATTAAGTATCTACTTATAGATATATTTCAAAGATGAAATAGAGCAATAATAAAGAACATAAAATGTTTTTATTCAATAGAATATCGAGACACAAAGCTTAATTTCTATCAACGAAATATTTATGTATAAAAAGAAAACTAACAACTTTTTAAAATTCAAAATTATTTTGAATACCACCATAATTTTAACTTAAATAAAGCCAACAACAGACTCCACAGTGTCACTTCGTCAAAATATAAAATTGCGAAAGTAGACCTGCTTAGTAGGTTTATGCCAAAACAAATTTGTCACAGCAATGGCTGCCGTCGCGTGCCTTCATTATTTCGAACGACGACCTCTGTAGGCTGACAAATAAGAGGCTCGGCTCATTTCAAAATATTTTGTTTGTCTTTAATTTGGCAAGTGAGGAGGTTGTGGCTACGTATTAACAGCCGCAAGGTTAAGAAGCTCTTGCCTAGATCAGGCGATGGATCCATCCAAGCTTGACCCACTTCTAGTCCCCAGATGTTTTCTTTCAAAAAAAGTGCACAACGCCACTAAAGAAGTTTTCACTTCTAAAAACGACGGGTTGCACTCTGGGAGTGCCGGAAGAAGTGAAAACTTCAATAGTAATAAACACAAACGAACATTCGCGCAAGCGCCCTGCGCCGTCTTACGAATTTTCGATCAGGTCACGTGTCCTGACGCGAGTTTAACATTTTTTACCCATTCCAAAAAAGTGCACAACGCTGCTAAAGAAGTTTTCACTTCAAAAATATTACGCTTTTGACGAACTTCCGATGCGGACGTCTCAATTTTTTTCTTCCCACACAATGAAATGATTCTTACATGAAATAAAGTTGAAAGGCACAAAAAATTTAGCCTATTTCACTCATTTTTGTGGACAACTCACACTTTGACCAAAACAATTAAAATGCCAAAACAGTTAACGTCAAATAGAAAAGTCATCGTTAAAAAAAGACTTAAGCCTTTGTCAAACAGATTGGCGGCGTGGCGAATGCGATGTGTGACGTTTTTATTTGTAATGTATGGTATGTTTGAATCCAGTCACATTGAAACGCGAAAGCGATCCGATAGACGTCATTCCGATATCGGACTGACGTCTCGTTTCGGTTCGGTATCACTTCGGAAACGCTTCGCTTTCGCCGGTCTGTCAAAGGCATTAAAGTCTAGGAGAGTTCAAAGCTTTTTCGTATGTCTTATGGATTCGAATTTACCCCTGTTGGCCTGCTTAAAAATCACTTCTTAGAAAAATAGGCCACTTTTATTCTGCCGCTTCTAGCTTAGACGCTATCGTCATTACAAAATATTTATCTTTTCTTTTTACCGTGGCAAATACATTGGCGGGTTTTCCTTCATGATAGATTGCTGTTACAAAACATCACATGAGAAAGTTTGTCACTACAATCTCAAAACTAAAACCTAATGCGTGTGAATTATTTGGGACCGTTGCTGGGTCGTTTTGAGTTGGTTGAAACTGTAGGAACAAAATCGTAGTGAGTTGGTTTGTTAAGCATGTTCAAGAAATGTGACCTTACTGGGAGCTTGGATTTCATCCGCGAATTCTAATTTAATTTGGATTACATCTGCTGTCTAGATGGCTGGGATCAAGCAAGATCTGAATTACCATCTGCCGCGATCTTTATAGAGAAACAAAAATTGTTTGCAAACAAGTTATTTCTGATGATTGTATGTATAATCTAGATAATTAAAGTATTTAACGACAGTTCAGATGGTTGCTGATCGACGTTTGTCAATCACATCAGAATTACTGAATCAATTTTGGTGATATTTGGCTCAGAGGTAGGTAATATATTTTGGAATAATACATAAGTTACTGTTTATCTCTGTATTAAGTATCTGCGGGACTATTTTCGAGATACACGTGGACGAAGCCGCTGGCACTAAATGCGAAGGTTTGGGTTGATGTTTGCCACTCTATCACGCCATAAAGCCATTGTCAAACAGACAGGCGTGGCGAATACGAAGCGAGGCGTTTTTATTTTTAATGTATGGAATTGTTTGAATCCAGTCACATAGAAAAGCGAAAGCGATCCGATAGCGTGACCGAACCGATGCGAAGACGTGGCGAAGGCGTATTTGCTCTGTTTAATATCGTTCATAAAAAGCCAGCTAATACAACTGCCACGCCTCGATTCGCTGCACCCAGTTTGACGTCTCATATCGGTCAGTTATCGCTTCGGACTCGGTCGAGTTCGCTATCGCCTGTCTGTTTGACAAAGGCTTAACGGATACATCAGGATGAATGTGCATGCATGTGATTGCAAATGCAATGATTTCGTATTGTAACTTTACCCCTGAAGTTTTTTCTCAATAACTCATCATATACATAATTACATATACCGAAAGCGAAATACCGAAAGTACTTAAAGCTGCCAGCTACAGTGAGGCAGCCTGTCGATACACCGACAATGGCCCATTGTGATCGAGAGCAGATCATACAAATTGTACAGCGTGTACACAATGGTGTATGCTGGCCACATTCGTTAGTTGACGATTCATTATTAAGAACTAGACTGATAGGTAGATAGAATATTTTATTGTATATCAAAATTAATAAATAAATAAATAAATATTCCACAACTATCACACAACGCCATCTAGTCCCAAGCTAAGCAGAGCTTGTGTTATGGGCACTAGACAACTGATAAACATACTTACTTATTTCTAAATACATACATATTATAGATAAATTACACCCAGACACAGAACAAATGATCGTGCTCATCACATAAACATTTGTCGTGGGTGGGAATCGAACCCACGACCTCCGGCATAGCAGTCAGGGTCACTAACCACTAGACCAACAGGCCTGTCAAAAATAGCAATTTTACAGTTTGATGGCATGGTAGGCGCAGTGGTTAAGCGATTGACTGCTGCACGGCGTATCGTAGGTTAGATTCCCATACGGAAAAAATGGTTGTTTGTCTACAAGTATTTATGCATGTGAGTTTAGAAGTTTGTAAATGTACCCACGAAACAGAAGAAATTCCTAAAATGGGAAAAGATAAAAAAAAAACATCTGATGAAAAAAAAAGTAATGTTATGCTATGGTTACAAAGATGGTTTTTATGTTTAAATTGAATTCAATTGGAGTCTTTATTATGATGCCGGCTTAAGCTTGGAGATTATTTGAGTGCGTCTCATTACAAAATGGGGTTTAACTAACAACTACGGTTTACATAAGCGTAATACGCTTGTGTACAAAACGTGGTTTTGCGATAAACCATCTAACATTCGTGTGTCAAAATTGGTCAAGGTGTGTCAAAATTTCTCATAGCAACTTTTTCATTGAGTTGTTGTTTTTGTTTCCAAAATGGATTAAAATGGTAGATTTAATTGTTTCTACACGTGGTAGATTTAATTGTTTAGACAATGGTTCAAACAATGCTACGAAGGTCCATGTTTTATGTGAGTTCTGTAATAAGAAGAAATTTAAACCATGGTTCTCCCGATAGCCTGGACTTGATAGTCCAGGTTTAAAGCAAGGTTTATAAGATTGAGTGTGTTTTGCCGCGACAGTGTCGAGTTCCAGTAGTGTGCGAATCAAGACACAAATAAAGACGGTAGACAGATTTGTCTGCTCCTAACAATTTATGTTCATCCACCCGCATTTTCCAGTCAACCCGCGATCATGGCGCTTAAACAGCGTCGAAATATCGGGAACTCAAAATAATGAATAATCACGAAAGATATCCAGGTAAGTGAAATTTTTAATGATTAAATATGTGAGAAATGAGTATTTTGAGTGCCACGGGTTCGATTCGCGGGAACAAATATTTGTGTGACCTACAATTAGTTGTTTTGGGTCTGGGTGTGTGTATGAGATTTTCTGTTTATAAACGCACCTACGACATAGGAGAAATTCCTAGTGTGGGGCAACGTTTTAATTTAACATAACAACATAACATAACAATTTTAATGTCGAAGTATTAACATGCTCGAGCTAGCACTTCTTGTCACGTCATTACTCCATAACATGCAACGTTTCTATGTTAAACCAACAAGTAAGGTATTCAGGCGGTATTGAGGTACCGGACATGTATCGTATACCTGGGGGGTAATGACAGCTTTTATGAGGTATATTAAGGGGGGGACTTGTGAAAGCCAGTCATTAACGTCTGTATGCAACATATCTTTTTGTAGCCCGTGTGTTAAATTAGGGTTTATGAATGAGTGCTTTGTGCTTCTTATTAGTTTTAAAATTTATTGCAATTTAGGCATTTGTTGAACATGAAAAGTGGTCATAACATTAGCTACTATGGTTACTGTGTAAGTACGCAAATTCACGGCGGCGCCTCGTGGCGTATTTCGAACATTTGATCTTAACGGTCGCCGCCGCGCCGTACCGTGCCGTTACTGCTCACAGCGGCAAGGTCTTGAACGGGCCGGAGGTTCAAAGATGGGATATGACCTCTCCCATGCCCCTGTTTAAAATTTGATCCATACTTCCAGGGATTCCATATATTTATTCATTTCATGGAGGACTTACAGCTAACAAAACCATAACAAAAAAAAGGGGTAATAGTCACCAGACAGCCAATCACCAGTCTTCGCGTTTAGAAACATAATAAAATATCAGAGTATGATGCGAGCACAGACAGCAGCATACGACTTAAATTAGAGTTGCCACATTAAAATTTTAAACAGAAAAATGCAGAAATCTGCTTGCCAGCAATAGCCTATAAAAACAGACAAAAGTAAAAAGAAAACTGCTTAAGATACCTACTGTCACTTAAAATATAAATATACATATAATGGTTTACAGTAACACAGTTTAGTATTGGATCAGGGCCACGATTCATCGCAACGCTATTTGCGACGTGAAAGTAATCACCTGAAAAAAAAACAACTGAAGAATACGCTTGTCATTAAACGAACCTTATTGCCCGAGTTCGTGAACGAAGTGGAAAAGAACAAACACATTCATTCTATTTCCGTCTAATTCCTATAAAAGTGGGAGTAGTGGCCCATAGCCATGTACACAATGGCAGGACCCAAGTACGCGATAGTGTCGTATTTAATTCCGACCTCCCCCAGTTGGTCACGTTTTGTCCTTGGTTACGATTAGGAGACGATGCGGGGGTCTCGCTATGCACTCTGTTGCGTTATAAGATATTGGTAGGTGCTTTATAGTGTAGTTTATTTTTATTTACATTCACCATCAATGTGTAAAATATTGGAATTTATCAGCCTTTAAAGATGGTGGGCCTCACCAAGACCGACTGGCTCTCGACCACCATCCTGTCGGAGCCCGGAGCCAAACTGTTTCTGCTGTGTTTCGCCAGTGCGCAGGAGTTCTAGTTCTTTATGGGTGATTTCTGGATGAGTTCACTCTATGTTAGGCCTCATCTTTGCCTCTGGGCTAGATAGAGGACAAGAGGAGGCACTATAAAATTAGAAAAAAAAGAAGGCTTTAATTTAATTGTCAAAACTTTAGCCAGATTATACATCAATTTCTTCTGTACTATGATATTATGAGGAGATAAATTTTGTAAGGTTAGAAGTCGCTGGTAATCTACAGAACTAATTATCCAATTCCGGTTTTTTTTACATATGTGTATAGTTACACTATCTCCTATTTTTAGTTATTCAAAGTTGGAAATTAACCACGCGTCTCGTTCGCAATCTTTGATCTCGTAACCAATCAACAACCGAATTTTCTCATTTGAGTCTTAAAGATGTCCAATTACATGCAGTTATCAATGAAACGGATGAAAATATTCCTGTGGGTTTTTTTTCGACCACATCACGAGCAGAACTGCGGGAAAAAGCCAGTTACACATATTTATTTAAATTGTCATCTTAAAGAAGTACCTACTTCCAATTTCTAATTATAATGTCAGTTAAGTCATTGTGTTAATAAAATAATATCGAAGTCTTAAACAAAAAAAAAACAGACAATATTTCTAGATGAAATATACTTTAAAACTCAAATTATGAGTTCAGCGAGCTATAAGAGAGGTAGAGCAGAGAAAACAAACAAAACTATTAATTGAAGATGTAGAACAAAATGAAGGTTGTAAGAGTTCAGATACTGTGAAATCGATCGAATAATGTTAAGAGCGTGTACGACGAACGAAATTACATACAATATTCAAGTCCTTATTTTTCGAAATGAGGAGAATACATGAACACAATATATAGATCTAAGAAGTTAGTAGGAAACATTTACGAAATGTTTTATGTAAAAAAAGAATTGGTTTCTGATCGTATGGAATATTTTTCTGGTCTAATTTAACTTTAATACTGTTTTACAAAAAAAAAATCTTCTAAGTTTTTAGACCTATGTATCCAAGGTTTGTTTGAAACGTTGTTTGGTTTATACAAGTTCTTAAGCTCGGGATGAAGCATGAACTTTCAAGATTTTTGAGGTTAATCTCTTTACCGTGTCGATGGCAATCTAAATTGATTCGCTTAAAAAAACTGTTCGAAGTTAACTTTATTTATTTTTTAACGAGATATTTTTATGCGTTATCTAAAAAGGATCACATTAAAATAAAATGGAATCTCGATACTTGTAATACACGGATCGGACTGTCTTTTTTGTATTATTAATAACTGCTTTCGGTATTCGGCGGAAAAAAGTCATCGTCATCTGCCCAGCCTTATCCCAACTATGTTGAGGTCGGCTCTGTCGAACCAGATGCAGCTGAATATCAGTATTTTATATGAAGCGACTGCCTGTCTGACCTTCACAATTTAGTAACTGGTTAATACGATCGATAGCCTCAGGAAAAACAGAAAATAGAATTTAACAAAAAAGTCACCACAAGTTATAGAAGCCAGATTTTTTAAATCAACAAACATGGGAGTTAAATAGGATTGACAAAGATATTCAGTAACTAACGTTTATGCCTTTGTCAAACAGACAGGCGAAAGCGAAGCTTTTCCGAAGCGATACCAAACCGAAGCGAGACGTCAGTCCGATAGTTCTGTCACGCTATCGGATCGCTTTTTTATGTGACTGGATTCAAACAATTCCATACATTATAAATAAAAACGTCACGCTTCGCATTCGCCACGCCTGTCTGTTTGACAAAGGCTTTAATGTTTTACCATTGTTACACTTGATAATTATCAAAATTAAAGTATTGAGTTTATGTATGGTAATAGTAGTTACCACGCAATAAGTAATGTGCTGAACATAGTTTTGTTGAAACTTACCCTATAAATTATAATAAAAGGGGTCATAAAGCTATAATCATAGCATGTGTTAATTACATGCGGTCAAGGGCTATTAAAAAAAGTAAAATACACGTTCATTTTCCGCCATGACTGATAAAAATCTTAAATATAGTGTGTTGTGTAATTCAGAATAGAAGAGAAGGTTAGTTTCAAACATCGAGCGAAAATAGGTGCAAATGGGGCTTCCAGGGTCGCCTGACGACCAAAATTTTTCAAATAATGGTAAAATCATCAAATGAGACCTCCCACCCAGGGCGGGACGGCAGGGACTGTCAGACTTGTACTGGCTAAAATCTAAAATCGGTGCAAATGGGGCCATCATACTATCAGAGTCCGGAGCCAAACAGTTTTTACTGTATTCCGTTGATGTGCAAGAGTTTCAGCTCCTTCTGGGTAAGCACTAGGTCTTAGGTTTCTCATTTACTTCTGAGATACTACGAGGCTATCCATAGTGAATAATAAAAAATGATCTTAAATTATTATTGATAAATTATTGGTTCGAAGAGGCGCTGGACAAGAATACATGGAAAAACTTGGGGGAGGCCTTTGCCCAGCAGTGGGACAGTGTAGGCTGATAAAAAAAAAAAAAAAAAAATTATTGTCTGGTAATCTTACATGTTGTATGCATCTCTCGATGCTGCGCCATATATCAAATCTCGTATATTTTATGTGCGAAGTGGGGACTATCAAATCGATCGCAGCGCGCGGTGTGATAGAGGTATAAATTTATTTGACACTCTTTGGAGTGACGCTTTTCAAGTTTAATATGCATCAGAACCTTTTAAAGTTTTTTTACTCTGTATTTAATTTTGTATTGAAAAACAAGCTTAAAATGTTATCAAAATATTTAGTTGATGGCAGATCTTCTAAGTCCCGAAATAATGTGGTCACTAGGAGGTGCTGTCATCGCGCCACAGCGTATAGGAATGCTAGGATAAAACATACGGTTTATGTAAAGTACTACGTAGGTACATACTATGTGCACGTGTACTCGCTGACTCGCTGTATGTGAAGCGTGTCTAGGTGTGCGTATCATCATGTACGAGGGTGTGGGCCATAATCCACCACACGGGCTCCAGTGCAGGTTGATAGATGTCATATGTCATCGAATTTTTGGTTCTAGGACATGTCGGTTACCTCAAGATGTTTTCCTTCAGTTTTGAGAGCAGTGGTGATGAAATAAATTACACAAAGTAATACGCCTCATGGCTGGGTTCGAATGAAGTGTGTATATATTTCCACTTATTATGTTGACCTGACCTTCTAAACCCCTCTGTGTCGTAGCTTAAGTGTAACTGCAGGGAGGACACGTTTCGTTTCAACCATTTCGTTCGTCGTAGTGGCACGCGAGCTTCTCACTAATGGTAAATAATACAATGTACACCAATTGCAGTGGCATCGTGTTTCTTAATGGAATTTTAACTGATCCGATTGTAGTTTGGTTATATTTCAGTATTGGATTGGAAAGGGTAGTAACAATAGGAGAAACGCCGTGGCTAAATACGTGTTTTTTAAAGATATTTCAGTCACTTGAGTGAACTTCAATGGCTGAACGAATGAAGAGTTCTACTCTAGTGATGTCTGATTTTTCTATTTATTGTTCGATTATCGGGAACTTATTACTTATCAATTAACTATGGACCATGAATTTATTTTTCTAGGTGTTTTACAAGAGTTTACATTTTACATAATGACAGTAACGTTTAAACAAAAACTTAAATGCACATGGTTTTAATTTTTCCTTTCCAATTAAAAACTCAATAATACTCATAATCGTTATGATCTTGTTAATATTTTTAATGTAATTGTTTTTATAAGACCGTGTATGTATTAGAAAAGCGTGCATGAATCACAATATGGGGCCAAGGTAATCTTTTTCTAAGTTGAAACGCATAGTCCATACAATAAAATACGGTCTCAAACTAGCTACTAACTTTGCATTTTTATATTTTCCAAGAGATTTTTACCCAGAAGATACTATGAATTTTCTAGGAAATTTAATCAGATTTTATCGGAAGCATGGTAAGCAATCTGTGGCAAATTCCACGTTGCGGTTCGAGTGTCCTAGTAAGATTTACATTTCTGAATCCCCTCTTCGTAAGCATATGTTGAAGAGATTTTCCAATCAACTGTTTTATGAAAATTAAGACTGACAGCTAAATATCTTATTGAAAAAAACCGGCCAAGTTCGAGTCGAACGTAAGGGAGCCTTAAATATTTATTTTACTCTGTTTTATTAGTATTTGTTGTTATAACGGCAATACATCATTTGTCAAAATTTGAATTGAATTGTCTATCACTATAGTATAAAAATGATTAAATTCTTTATTTTCTTAATAAAGAATTTAATCACACTATCGATTCTCTATGAAAAAAAGTGGAATATCAAGATAAGTTCAAACCACTGATTTAACTTTCAGAATGAACAATATGAAATGGAAATGGGTTGGCCTCGGGTGGACATATTGCCATTTCATCCCTTATATGGGTTCAGAAATAGTGTCAAGGACTGTTCCCAGCTGGACGGACCGATAATAATCTACAAATCCCAGTGAGTTGCTGATTCAAGAGGTTCAAAATTATCTTTAGTTTCAGGTATTTTCTAGGAATGTGAAAAAAATGGAGAAAAACCACTCTGAGATTGAACCTGGGCATGTCAATGTGGTTTATGGGGTCCTTAGTAACCAGGGAACCCAAAGTATAGGTTTGGCCATGGCCAAACCTATACACATGTACATGCACACACACATACGGACAGACATGTCTGTCCGTCTATCTGTCAGTCTGTCTGTCCATAGCTTAGCTCAGAGACGCTTGGTTCTAGAAAGCTATAATTTAAAATTGATTGTTCAGATTAGTTACGCCGACAAAGTGGTAAAATAAAATCTTCACTTGGTCGGATTTTTCTGTTGAATATCACTCTCCGATTATTTACAGTTATATGGTCGTAGGGTTCCCAGAGTCTACTCAAATTAACTCTTAACCAGATGTAGTCACGTTATGACAAGAGTAAAAGAGAAACCTTCTATTTACTTATAAGAGAAGCTATAAAGCTTACTTTTCCGTAGTTCCCCTCTAATTGCGTAAAAAGAATAGGCAAGGAGTTTACCGAAGTAATCTCATGACTAATTCTATTGTACTACTAGTTCAGGCTCTTAGACTTATGTCGACTACTTTGTTAGTAATTAGTTATAATGGAGATAATTTTTGTAGGCAAAAGAATAGGTTTACACAAACTTTACAGTAATTTCTATTACGTAATTTCTGTAGGAATGAGAAAACTTAGGTTATGCGATTATCTGCATCGCGCGAACAAATATTTGTATGGCCTACAAGTCCAAGTCAATGTTTTTAAACGCACTCACGACTCGGGTGAACATTTTGACGACAGAACGTCACAAATGATTAAAACAATATTGAAATACTCATGCACTTTTTTTTCGGGTAGTAATTTCATTAAATGAGTCCTCTCGCTCTGGGTATAACGTAAGAGACTATCAGACTAAAAGTCCACCCTGTTCTTACGGTTGCTGTTTGCATTCAAGTGTCACGGTATCCTGCTTATACTGTCCCGCGACTCCGGCAGGCAAATAGTCATGTACTAATTCCAATATTACGTATGTAGTTGAGCGAGGTCATGTATTATTCAGAAACGACTTCAACTATGTAACTTGTATGAAATACATACAATGCACAAACATGGATGTTGTTATGCAACGTTTTGTAACCTTCTACATAATTGGATTGGGAAGTATTTTCAGCGATTGTCGTTTGTTTTTGCGAGGATTTCCAGTTGCGAACGTTTGGCAGAGCTAAGTTTAAAAGATTTTGAAAACTTAACTAACGCAAGTAGCTTCTCTGTTTATAATATAAAATCCCTCTCTATTTATAGTACACTAGCACTTTGCCCGCGACTTCGTCCGCGTGGGTTTCGTACTTTCCTAATTCCCCCTTTTCACCCCCTTAAAGGTTAAATATCCAAAAACCCCTTCTCAGTGCTCCCCTACATTATAATAGGAAGCCGTGTGCAAAATTTCACATTCCTAGCCCCAGTAGTTTCGGCTGTACGTTGATATGTCAGTCAGTCAGTTCTCCTTTTATATATACAGATGTGACAAATACTGATATTCTGCTGCATAATGTGAAGAGGAAGGATGATACGCATGTGACTAAGAGAATGAATGTGAATGGAGAGGAAGATTTCTTCAAAGCTCGAGTGAACAAGCATACTTTGGGTAAGTTCGATCGCTATGTTTCGTCACCTCTGACCTAGACCAGCAGTAAGGGCAAATCAATACCTAATAAAAAAAATGGACTGTAAAATGAAGTACGACAGGTAAGAAAAGAGTAAATGATGTTGTGACTCGTAATAGAATGGAAGAAGTAATCAACCAACCCTAAGTAGAATGTGATAAGGGCAGAAGACACGTAAAATGACATATCATGGCCTAAATACGCAGGTAGCTTTCAAATCGTGACCAATAATCGAGTTGTATTCGATATTTTTATCGATACCTACGCGTGCGAGTGAATTGAATCGAGTTGTGTTTGTGGCTGGTCGAGCAAACATGGGCGGGTTGTGTTGGGCAAATTTTGCAAATTGCAATGTATTGTGTTCCCATGGAGCTTGCCTTTACGCTTGCTTTAGGTAAGGGTGTGGGCACGGCAGGTATAGTGAGTGGTTTTGATATAAGTGATACTCTTATTAAGGGCATTTTAAATACCGAGTGCCCTGGAAGTCTGGATCAAATCAAATAGGGGCATGAGACAGGCCAATTGTAACCTTTTTACCTTTGAGACACACAATACTATTTTATATGGTTCAAAGTTATGACCACTTTTTGTGTTCAGATAGACAACAAATGCCTCGAGATTGCAATTTAAATAAATTCTCTAACTTTAAAACTAATTAGAATATCCCATAATAGAAGGATTAATGCCTCTAAAGAATCTCTGCCTTGGGGAGGTTTCTGTAATACTCGGTCATCTTTCATTATTATAAAATTTACCCAAGAAAATCGTTTAAAACTTGTAACGGTTTTTCGTTGGTAACCATAAAAATAGCGTACCGTATGTCCCGTACCCATGGGTATATTCAATTTGATATATACTTCCAGAGTGTATATATAAATGGTTAAATACGATGGGAGCGAGGCGAAAAGAGTATGTTAGAATTGAAATAGGTCGGGGTCGCGAGGCTGTCTTAAAAGAGCAACACGGACCTGGAACGTAAAGGAAAATTTTAGGAATAAGTTGGGTTTTAGTCTGATTTAATTTCATAAAATTAAGAAATATGATTGTGTAGTTTTAAGTGGTTTCTGCCTAACTCTATGCTAAAACGGCGTAACTTTATGTATGTATGTATATAATTATATTATTCGTGCGTTAAGAAAGAAATGCTTGTAGTGTTTATTGTTAAATGACCTTATTTATAAAATCGGGTACACGAATTCTTCAAAGAAGCTAATTTTAGTTGATAAAAATTCTTTTTTCAACGAAAATGGGTTGTGTGAAAACGGGATGCATTCGTCAACAACAATAACTGTAAACTGACCGAATCGGGTAGCTGATTCAATCCGACGTAGCATTAGCGCTCAAAAGCAAGTGACAAACTAAATGGGTCCGACATTTGGTCAAAGCCTTTCAACACTTCTACAGCCTCTGAGAATTAGGCTGAAGCCTGTTAGGCTGAAAATTCGGCTACCTGAAAATTCAGATTGGTCACGTTACTTCCGGGTTTAGTGAAGCTCGGAGAGCTATGCCCCCAGGGATTGAACTCACTTCCCGTTGGGCACAAATTGAGGATTTGTCGGATAGAGAAAAAGGGAGATGTATTTTTTAGAGCTTCTACGTGTTATTTTTTTTTGGCTTTTTAGCCATAAAACTGTCTCAAAATTGTTAGTAGTTGACGAACCTGGACAATGACCTTTTTCATGTTCTTTTTGTACTATAGAACACGTATACGACGCACTAGAATTAGAGTCCGAGCAATAAGCTGACTGTTTTTCCTTAACACCACGGATCAACAAAAAGATTTTCTCGCACATGTTTCATATTTAGGCCGCGTTCTCCGCTGTCCGAATAGCTTAATGGTACAAACGTTGTCCTTCTATTCTTTTTAAAAAAAAATTTTGCCCCACACTAGGAATTTCTCCTGTATAGTGGGTGCGTTTACAAACATAGAAACTCACAAACACCCATACCTGAAACATTACTTGTAAATTATACAAATGTTTATTCCGTGCGGGAATCGAACCCGCGACACGCTGCACAGCTGCCAATCACTCAACCACTGCGCTAACCGTGCCTTTTCCTTGCTTGGATATGTTCTTTCTCTTTTATTATAAAAAACAATAGTCGTAGTTTTCACATTTTATTTCTCCCAATTTTCATGGAATACAAAAATAACAATCGAAACATGTCTCCAATAATAAATACGCCAATGCAGAGCAATGTATCGTGTAATGAACATGGAAATTGTCAACATACGAACTGTAATGGCTTCCTATGTGAATAGAAACGAGTTCCGATGTAAATCAGACGCGAAATGTAAATGTGAACAAACACGATGGGATCCGAAGGCTGACGGAAATTGCCGAAGTAATGCGATGAAGTTATGTAGAATCGTGAAGTTCTTTCAAGAGTTAGAAAAGTATGTATTAAATTGTAAATTATGTTTGTTAGTTGTACGGAATGTTAGTTCACATTTTGTATGAAGGTTTTTTGAAGTGAAAACTTCTTTAGCGGCGTTGAGCACTTTTTCTGTAATGGGTATAAAATCTTAAACTCGCGTCAGGACACGTGACCCTGACCGAAAAAGCGTAGGACGGCGCAGGGCGCTTGCGTGAATGTTCGTGTGTGTTTATTACTATTCAAGTTTTCACTTCTGCCGGCACTCCCAGAGTGCAACCCGTCGTTTTTTTTGAAGTGAAAACTTCTTTAGCGGCGTTGTGCACTTTTTTTGGAATGGGTAAAAAATGTTAAACTCGCGTCAGGTCACGTGTCCTGATCGAAAATTCGTAAGACGGCGCAGGGCGCTTGCGCGAATGTTCGTGTGGCATTGTTCACGGTGCACTCCGTCGTTTTTTTTAGGTTTTTGGTGTGTTTCCGTTATACGTAATCCTACAAAAAAAGTGAAGTACTCGTATCTTCAGGTAAGCCCGTGCCAAAATTTTAAGTTCAATCACAAGTCTTCTTTAAACAAGACATCTTTAAATGCAACGCGCGTGGCATTCGGTTTGATTCCCCGGTCAGGATAAATATTCTTGGAAAGATGTCTAAAGTATTCCGAATTTCGAAGTTAAGTTTTAACTTGAACTTGTTGATAATTGGCTCTAATGCTTTTTTTTTTGTAAAATATTCTTATAACTTAGGCTTGATCATAACTGTAAAAACAAAATACAGCGGTCTTTTTTTATCGTGTTAAAATCATTAAATGAGTCCTCCCACCCAGGGCAGGGCGGGAGGGACTGTCAGACTTGTACTGACTAAAATCCACGGTGTCCTTCAATAGCCCTTTACGTACCGGGGTCACGGTAATTCGTTAGTCCCGCGACCCCGGCAGGCAAATAC
This sequence comes from Agrotis puta, assembly GCA_943136025.2. Lineage (NCBI taxonomy): Eukaryota > Metazoa > Arthropoda > Insecta > Lepidoptera > Noctuidae > Agrotis > Agrotis puta. Next base: position 14,359,791 of record OW964178.2, read on the forward strand.
AACGGTCCTGGAACGTAAACGACAATTGAAGGAGGAGGGTAGGTTTTAGCCAGTACAAGTCTGACAGTCCCTCCCACTATCACTCAGTCACATCCATAGGAGTAATTTCCAGAAAGTTAAAAAATCAGGCGTGATATTTATTATACAGACAAAAAAGTCATATAATCTCAAAAATATGTCAGTACTTACCTGTATTCCTCAAGTCTTTTGAAAGTCCCCAAGAGATCGCCATTAAAGTTGCAAGCACGTTACACTTGCGGTGACTCGCTATGCCCCGAGGTAAACAGCGTCTTCGTGTAATCTTGAACCTTTTCACGGCAGTTAGTATTTGTGTTGAAGTATCGAGTTCAGCTAAAACGAGTCTAGAATATTCTGTGGGAAGAAAATTTTAAGACCGCCGTTGTACCAATATAATCAATACTAATATTAATAAAGTTAAAGAGTTTGTTTGTTTGAACTAGTGGTTTATCGTCGTGGTAAAACCATCAAATGAGTCCTTCTTGTAGTTTGAATTGAAAAATTTTTTTTGTGTTGGATAGTCCATTTATTGAGGAATGCTTTAGTTTAGGCTATATATGAGGAGCTCGTGGCTAAACAAATTCAGCCGTACAGGCCAATCTTCCGGGTTAAGCCGCGCTTGCCTAGGTTGGTCTGTGGATGGGTGACCATCTGTCATAGCGAGTTTCCTCCGTGCCTCGGAAAGCACGTAAAGCCGTTGGTCCCGGCTGTCATTTGTAGATCTTTCACAGTCGTTACTGTTAGTCAGAAGCTCTAAAGTCTGACAACCAGTCTTACCATGGGGTATCGTATTACTCAGTTATTGGGTTGTGGAGGTCCGACAGGCAGTCGCTCCATGTAAAATACTGATATCCAGCTGCATTTGGTTTGACTGGAAGCCGACCCCAATGTAGTTGGGAAAAGGCTAGGCAGATGATGTTTTAGATTAGGATATTTAACATCACGTTGCAACCAATAGGAGTCGAGAAGCGGGGCAGAAGCCGCGGGGAACAGTTAGTAATATTGTCAAAAGCTGTGTAATTATTTTCGAGTGCAATTAAGAATATTCTATCCATCATCAGCTTATAAAGTTCCCTTTGCCGTTGCCCTCTGCTGGGATACATGCTGTGAGAAGGAGTGGGCCATAGTCAAACTCAGTACGGGTTGGCAGATGTCTTTGAATTTTTGGTACTAGAACTTGGTTTCCTCACGATGTTTTTCTTCACCGTTTTGAGAGCAGTGGTGATGAAATAAATTACACAAAGTAATGCGCCTGACTGGGTTCAAACCACGACACACAGCTCACAAGTCGGGACCAATATCACTGGGCCACAATTGCTTCTCAAGAAATGGATTCTGAACGTTTTTTTCAAAAAAAAATCTGGGCTGTAGAAATGGGATTATTATTTACGTTAAAAACATTAAAGTAAAGCGTAGTATAAGGAATACGGAATGTCCTTGAACCTAAAAATCGAAAACATGTGACATTTACTAACCCGCATAAGGCCCACGTGATGGATTGCGACCAGCTTTCTTTCAAACAGATGAGACTTTTGTCTCAGTAATGATGTGAGCACTTTTAGGTTTTCATAACTCCTCCAGTGCCTCCCAAACTATGTCCCTGAAAATATACACTTGTCCACAGGAACACAACATTGTCTCACACCTGCCGCACCAACCCTGCGCATGTATAGCCCTTGAACGGACTGATACGATTAAATACCTCGGAATTACGATAGATAACAACTTAACATACAAAGCCCACATTAACGCCCTCTCCTCCAGAGTACGGAAACTAATACACGTCTTAAAAAAACTCCGCGACTGTACCCCACTCGACATTTTGCGAATGGTCTACATTGCTCTATGTCAATCAATCATACAGTACTGTATCCGAATTTGGGGACGCGCTGGCAAGAGCACTTTTATAACGCTAGAGAGAGCGCAACGGGCACTGATCAAGGTTGCACTAAAAAAGCCCTACAGATTCCCTACAGACCTTATCTACCATGAGTTTCAAGTACTCAGGGTACGACAAATATTCATACTCCAAGCAACTCTTAAATGCCATGCAACAATAAAAAAACGGCCCGACTATGAAGACATTATAAAGAAACGCGTCTTTAGAGTACCCATACCAAATGCAAAATCCGAACTAGCTAGACGGTGCACCTATTTCTCACTTCCCAACACTTATAATAAAGTATGTAATATCTGTGACCTAAAGGAGTGCTCAACTGCAACCTGTAAGAAAACCCTAATTAAACCCTAATTTCAACCCTAAACACTGCCTACAGAATCGTGTGTTCAAGGATACGTCAAAAAATTAAACGACAGTGTCGTTGACGGCAAAATTTTAAGGACGATACATGATTTAAGACATGTTCGTATTTTTTCTAAATTTGTGATGAACACGGGCATTTAAAAAACATTGCCGCAGTAAATTTGTGTATATCGGAAATTAACCCTAATTTCGGCACTATTAAAATTATCATACGACGATACCGAAGCCTTGATATAGCACCTACACATACATATACTTACATACACACACACTCTCTCTCTCTCTCACACACACACACACACTCACACACACGCTCGCACGTACACTAATAATCAAGCCCAACATTAACCTATTGTTACTTTATTTTGTGTTTACAACTGTACGAATTCGTTATTTTATTGTCAAACATCTTAATTATATTAAGAGTATTTTGTTATTTTTCTTTTTGTAACTATTATCTTAATTTCACAAACTGTAATGTAACTTTGGAATATTTTGCTCTCCAGAGCCACAAGATACAAGCGATGCTTAGTTTGTGGCTCACCAAACACAATGTCACACTGTAATTTACTTTTTGATGAATAAATTTTATTATTATTATTATTATAAGAAAACGTAAAATTTAGCCGTATACCGGGACCTGCAACGCTAAGGCTAGATTTTAGTTAGTAAGAGTCTGACAGTCCCTTACATTCCACCTAGGACGGGAGGACTCATTTAATGATTTTATCATCCAAAAAAGGCTCATACAAACGGAATTCATCATTAACGATTCTTTAAAAAAACATTGACACATCGTATCGGATGAACGTTCACACTGCCTACAGAATCGTGTGTTCAAGGATACGTCAAAAAATTAAACGACAGTGTCGTTGACGGCAAAATTTTAAGGACGATACATGATTTAAGACATGTTCGTATTTTTTCTAAATTTGTGATGAACACGGGCATTTAAAAAACATTGCCGCAGTAAATTTGTGTATATCGGAAATTAACCTATGAGAAAGTAGTCCCGAGTTGTAAGTTATGGTAAAGTGTTGCAAGCTGTACTAGATTTCATGCAAATCCATTCAGCGGTTCTGGCAAAATAAAGCAACAAAAATCCATCCATCTAAACTTTCAAATGTAAAATATCATAGTCCGAGAGGCTAGTTACCAAAAAGTTATAAACTTTGCTTACCCTTATGCCTTTGTCAAACAGACAGGCGAGTCCGAAGCGATAACGTACCGATACGAGACGTCAGTCCGATAGTTCTGTCACACTATCGGATCACTTTCGCTTTTGTATGTGACTGGATTCAAACAATTTCATACATTACAAATAAAAACGTCTCGCTTCGCATTCGCCACACCTGTCTGTTTGGCAAAGGCTTTACTGTTAGTATACAAAAAAACGTGACAACACAGATTGTTTTTATCCGATTGCTGTGCCCAAAAGGTCTCATCAAAAACCGAAGCGTTAGACTGTAAAATCTTATTAAATTCAGCTAGTAAATATCGCACAAGTCAGCCTGCAAACTCCACGAACCGAGACGAAGAAACAGGAAACCCGACTCCCAAGCAAAACATAATACAACTGACCTTTCCTCCCAAACTTGCCCGAATCAGCAAAAACGACTCCAAATTAGTCCTTCACAGAAACCGTCAAGATTTCCTGCAAAAATCCGAAGAAAATACTTGCCTAATTTGTGAGGACATCTGGTATCGGGGTTTCGTATAAAAAACGGTCAAGTACGAGTCGTACTGGTATAGGAGGGTTCTGTAAAAGCTGTAATAAAATGCTCATAAAATAAAAACTATGGACCCGAACTGAATTTTTATAGGACGAATCGACAAGTATACTGCATTGAACAAAAAAAAAGAATCAGACTAGGAAATCTTGGAGTAATAAGTATGCGTACATATATTTCAAAAAATGAGCGACTTGAGAACCTCCTCCTTTTTCAAGTTGGCTAAAAAAATCGGAAAACATGTAGGTACCTAGTTTGTTTTGTAAACTTTTGCTCATTTATTGTTGTTATGATGAAATGAAATGATGATGATGAAATGAAATGATGTTTATTTATGCTAGTAGGTTATATTAACAATTTTACACGTCTTTTTATAAAACTAGGAGGGGCCGGTGTTTCGTACCTGACTACTCTGAGAAGAAACAGCCGAAACAAACTCAGAGGTCACAGTTTCTTTTAAAGTTATAATTATAGTAATCAGTTTAACAGACGGAGAAGCCCCAATAAGATAGGATCTACGGGACCCTGAAAACGCCTGTAGGTACTTCTAAAGGGCGCTGGCTTCCTGAGTTATCGGTCATTCCATTAACTTGGCTTTGGCTGGCCCTAATATGTTCGTTGGACATAAAACTGGCCTTATATGTTGACCTATACGATTTTTGGGGTAACGTATGGAATCTTCTAGTTATTTTACGTAAAAAGGACGCTATCATACGATAGGATAATTAATTTAAGTTACTGTAACATCCCAAAACCGGGTAAAATTATTTTGCTTGGCGGGACTCCGCACATATTTATAATGAGTTTATGTGTGCGGAGTGTCTATAATCTTTTTAACATATTCTTTTTTAGGGTTCCGTAGCCAAGTGGAAAGAAACGGAACCCTTATAGATTCGTCATGTCTGTCTGTCTGTTTGTCCGTCCGGTAAAATGGTTCCCCATAATTAGAATTAAAATTAAAAAAAAAACACCAATTCCATACGTGTCGGGTATCTATGGATAGGTCTTTAAAAATGATATTGAGGTTACTAATTTTTTTTTCTAAAATGAACAGTTTGTGCGAGAGACACTTTCAAAGTGGTAAAATGTCCCCCCCCCCCCCTGTAACTTCTAAAATAAGAGAAAAATGAACGTAAAAAAAATATATGATGCACATTACCATGCAAACTACCAGCAAAAATTGATTTGATCGAGATTACTTGATCTCGATCAAATCAGTTTTACGTCATACGTCATAAATCGTAAACCGCAATTTACCTTTCAAAGTTACAACCAACTACAAGACTTTTTAGTCGTCTTACAACGGCAGCCCATTTCATCTATCTATTGACTAGTAAACGTTCATAATAAAAAAATAGGTATTTATGAGATTTTAATAATTAAAAAATAAAACTATTATTCATTATTATGAAACAAGGCGTAGTTAGAAACACCCTTGTCTCATAGAAAATGGCGATGGGATGATCTGCTCAACTCATGGGCTAGCAAGGCATACTCTACAGTTTGATACGTAAACATTTTTAACAGGATGTTTCATATTTATGATGGACCTACTTAATAATGATTAAAAATATTATTAATGATTAAAAAAAAAATCGCGCCTAGAGGTATTTTATGTCGGATACATTGAGTGGACCACTTTTGTAAGACGACTAAAAAGTCACGGTGTATAATGTTACTTGCTGTTACGGAACCTTTTATGGGCGAGTCCGACTCGCACTTGGCCGGTTTTTTTAAAGTGAGCTGGAGATCTTAGGTTTAGAACCCTTGCTTGAGCTAGTGCCTCTGTAAGAAAAGAAATGAATGTATTCAATGTTCACCGCCGCTACAAAATGTACTACTACGAATGGGCTTCCCTACCAGTACGCCTTGACAGAAGGCTGTATATCATTCAGATTATGTATTCATGTTCAGGGAGGCTCGGTATATCTTATCCTTCAAGATCTACCAGCATTTGTATGTGCAAAGAATAATTCATTGTATAGAAGAATGCTGCATGATATCATTAATCTTGAAGTAAAAAAAGAACTATTTTGTGTACAGGGTGAATTTTTCATGCGGGTCAAAATGTCCATGTTAATATTGATATTCTTCATAGTTAATGAAGAATATCGATATTAACATAAAAAAAATAAGTTTGGGTCATATTTTTTTTGATCTGAGGTTATAATTATTAAGAAAAATATAAACTACAGTTCTTCCACAGTTATTATTAACAAATACTTCATTTCGTACACTCACTCATTACATAAATCACACAATATTGTCACATTTCTCTTTTTCTTTTTTATATAAGTATAACTCAGATCAAAAAATTATAGTTTAAAAAAACTAAAAAAAACACGCTTTAATAGCAATCGAACTAAAAAGTAGAAAATAATTTTTAAGTATAAGAGAGTTTGTGTTACTGCAATATAAAATCCAACAATCAATTATCATAATTACTTTGAATAAGATTAATATAAATATTAAGATATTAACAAACATTCAAATAAAGTGAAAAAGCGTGGGGTGCTTGATATCGAATGTGATGATCATTTTATTAGTTACTGTTTGCAATATCAGAATTATTATAAAAATATCATTGAGCACCCCACGCTTTTTCACTTTATTTGAATGTTTGTTAATATCTTAATATTTATATTAATCTTATTCAAAGTAATTATGATAATTGATTGTTGGATTTTATATTGCAGTAACACAAACTCTCTTATACTTAAAAATTATTTTCTACTTTTTAGTTCGATTGCTATTAAAGCGTGTTTTTTTTAGTTTTTTTAAACTATAATTTATTTTCTGAATTTTTAGTCTCAAGACGACAATAAAAGAAATAAAGAAATTAAAATGCGCAAGCGCGGATGCGCAAGCGCGGATGCGCGCGCACTATTTCGCTAGCAGTGACTAATTATAAAATTCGAGGATTGAGAACGGATGATCGCGCAGCAATCGTCAGCAGCGACCAATAAGGAAATTTGTCTTTTGAAAGTTGGAGAAGCCAGAGAGAGGAACAGGCCGTATGCAGAAGAGAGCCAATCGGCAGCAAAAGACAGAGAATGACATTTTCATCGGCGATAACATGCTCACAAATCTAAATATATTTTTTACTATCACTCCGCCCGCGACTTCGTCAGCGCGTGTTTCTAACTTCGAACCCGAAATATTATTGAAGACAAACTGATTTCGGGCACGCCGCAATCGCGGCGGTGAGACCCCTCTTTGAGGAGTGGCTGGATAGGCGTCACGGCGTCCTTACCTTCCGCATGACGCAGGTCCTCACCGGACACGGAAGTTTCGGGAGGTTCCTGTGTCTGATAAGGAGGGAGCAAACGCCTGGGTGTCACCACTGCGAGGACCGTCCTGAGGACACGGTGGAGCATACGGTGCAGGACTGCCCCGCTTGGGCAGAGCACCGCCGTGTCTTCACGACGGCGATAGGCGGAGACCTCTCGCGCCCGGCATTGGTCGAGGCCATGCTGCGGGGCGAGACGGAGTGGGAAGCGGTCGCCTCCTTCTGCGAAGCAGTCATGCTCGCGAAGGAGGAGGCGTGCCGCGTGAGGGAGAGAACAGTGTCCTCCCTCCGACCCACCCGCAGTGGTAGACGCCCACGGCGACGGACGTCGCCAGACGATCTCCGGCCACCGTAGGCGCGGGCATGCGGGCAGCGAGTAATGGGCGACTCGCTGCCCGACCATGGACCATGCCCGGGTCGACGGAACGTTGTGTTCCACGCGCGCCTCAAGGAGTGTCAGCAAATTGACGGGGCCTGTAGAGGGCCAGAGCCTGCCGGGGTCGCGGGACTTACCCATCACCGTAACCCCGGTACGTAAAGGGCTAGTGAAGGACACCGTGGATTTTAGTCAGTACAAGTCTGACAGTCCCTCCCACCCTGCCCTGGGTGGGAGGACTCATTTGATGATTTTACCACGCAAAAAAAAAGACAAACTGATTTTACAATGTTCGCCCGCTAGGGGTTGATTTTTGAAATATAGATAATTACGCATCCTTTATTCGATTGGGAAACTATTTATGCCAAGTTTTGGGTTTGTCGAAGCAAGCAGCCTTCCCTTAAAACTTAAAAGCGACAGGCCTGTTGGTCTAGTGGTTAGTGACCCTGACTGCTATGCCGGAGGTCGTGGGTTCGATTCCCACCCAGGACAAATGTTTGTGTGATGAGCACGATCATTTGTTCTGAGTCTGGGTGTAATTTATCTATAATATGTATGTATTTAGAAATATATAAGTATGTTTATCAGTTGTCTAGTACCCATAACACAAGCTCTGCTTAGCTTGGGACTAGATGGCGTTGTGTGATAGTTGTGGAATATTATTATTATTATTATTATTATTAATCACCCTTTTTCACCAACTTAGAGGGTGATTTTCGAAAACCCCAAAAACTCGTGTTTGATTATTTTTTATCTAATTTTTACATACTGAGTTTAAAATTTATCGGTTAGCGCGTTATGATTTTCCCACACAAACTTTAACATCGTCTAGATTACCAAAGGAGGGTAGTTTTAAAAAACGAATAATTCCCATCTTTTTTATTTACTTTTACTCATATTCGTACCAAGTTTCAGGTTTATAAACCTAACGGATAAGATTTTACATACAAAGGTTTTTACCCCTTTTCACCCCCTTATAGGTAGATTTTCGCAAAATCCCTTCTTAGTGATCACCTACATAATGAATCGCACCTACCTTCCAAAATTCAGATTCTACGTTTAGCGATTTTAGATCCTTCCCTTTAAACTTGAATACCCCTTTTTACTAACTTGAGGGGTGATTTTCGAAAAACCCAAAAACACGTGTTTAATTATTTTTGATCTAATTTATATATACTGAATTTTAAATTCATCAGTTAGCGCTTTATGATTTTCCCATACAAACTTTAACATCGTGTAGGTTACCAATGGAGGGTAGTTTCAAAAAACTATTAATGTCCATCTTTTTTATTTACTTATACTCATATTCGTACTAAGTTTCAAGTGTATAAACCTAAGGAATAAGATTTTTCATACAAACATTTTCACCCCTTTTCACCCCCTTAGAGGGGGATTTTAATATAAGATTTATGATATTATTGTATTGTCATCGGCCCTTGACCGCTGTGCAAAAATTCAAGTTAATCAGACTGCTGGAAGTAGGCGAAAATGAAGTTAAAAGATTCCGTTACATACATACATACATACATACATACATACATACAGGTCAAGCTAATAAAAGCGTGTTAAAAAATAGGCAGATAGAGCGCTCAGAACACGCGAGTGTGTCGACCAAAGATAATACAAAATCCAAGGATAATACAAACTCGCGACAGTACCAAGCTACGCATCGTCTCGCTCACACGTCACTAGTGATTTGCCATTTTAAGTCAAAACATGCCGTCTTGTGTGTTTAAACACTGCAAAAAATGTTCACAAAAACAAAGAAAACAAGATGGAATATCTTTCCACAGGTAACTCTTGTTATTTTTATTGTTTTGGTATTTATTTTCCATAAAATATTTTCGGCTCACTTGAAACACAAAACCTTAACAGTAAATCGTCTGTGTTGCTAGTTTAGGACGGGTAAATTACCCTGAATTAGGGGAATGTGTATTGTGCATAAAAAATAACAGTCAAATACGTCAATACAACTGCACAGTCGTAATCTATAGTACCTATACAACATTCGTTATTGCTTATGCGAAACCTGAAACACGTGTCTAGTATTTTTTTCACGATCACTTATCAGATACACACTAAACTATTTCGCGTATCGCGTTGTGTCATAGGCGCGTGCGACTGTTACAACCGGACGACTGAAGACACACGCGGGGGGCGGGGAACACAACCCCGACCGGGTTGTGTTCCCCGTCCCCCGCTGCCTGTGCGCTGCCGCCGCACGCGACTTCAGCTGATCGCTATGATCTGCCGTAACCTCTGTAGTGCTCGCGTATGATTGCGGATAGGTGTCCAACTCCTAACCTTTTTAAATAATTTTGGGGCAAAATATAACATGGTGTAAAAATTATTGGAATCGATTCAGTTATTGATTCTGAACAAACTGTATTCAGGTTTCGCATATACTAAAAATAATGTTGTATGGTCTATGGTCCTAATGACACAAGGTCACTAGTTAGGTCCGTCCGGGTCGTAAAGACTTCGGGTCTCGTCTCGGGATGGCACCCCCGCGCGCGGGGCTGTATTCGTATTTTTGCGTGAGAAAGTGGGACGGAGAGCATGCCTTTGAGCTATTCGGTACTTGTAAGGATGTGCCGAGCTCGCGCCGCTGGATTATTTTATTATTTGTTGCTATCTGGATATAACCATAAAGCAAAATCGCGTTACCAATTTGAAACATTAATAGTATGTTTGTACAATATAACTGGTGCAGAACTAAGGCTGTTAAAGTTTATAGTAGATTGTGTGTAAAATTATTATTTATCTATACATACAATAAATCTGTAGAAGGGTCGATTCTGTACATTGAAAATATTGAAAACTAAATAGCGGGGTTGTTGCTGGATCGATGCCAAACCCAAATATGTGATTAAAAAAATGTTTGTCTGTCTGTCTGTCTGTCTGTATATGCAGGCATCACGTGAAAACTAACGGTTCGATTTCGATGAAACTTTGTATAATTATTCCTTATTATCCTGGGCATAACATAGGATACTTTTTATCCTGGAAAAATACGTAGAAAAAAAATCTTATTTTTCAGTTTTATTCATAGACGTTGTTCTGTAGAACCGCGAACACACGTTGCATTACCCGCAGTGGATTCAGCGCCGTAATATTTATAAGATGTCATTGTCAGAGTTACTAAAAATGGGGAAATAAACCATCCACGCGAAGACCGACATCCGCGCGGACGGAGTCGCGGGCGGAAGCTAGTTATTTTAATAAATGTGTTGATTGTTATAACAAATTGTTTATCTTTTTAAACTAAAAAACCTGTCCTTAAATAGTTTATTAATCAAATTACTAAAAAGCGTTATGAAGTGTTATCCGTTCTGATATAAATTAATTAAATAGGTAGTAAGTAATTACGCATATTAACTTTTATTCCTTATTATTATTCTGTAAAATAATAAATACTACACGCTTTTGCTCTCTTCCAATTTAAAAAATAGTGGTACAATATTGAGAACAATTTAACTGAACAAAATGTGGGAGTATTTGTCAATATCTGGCAACCGTAAACGCACACAGATGCACGTGTTCGTACACGGCGCGCCATATTTGCCGCGCACACTAAAATAAAAACCGGCTTCACTTTGTTGTTCGCGCACGTTCTATCTGCCTATTTTTCTTGATCTGAGGTTTGGGTATGTTATTTCCGAATTTTATACACGGAGCGTACTTGAAAAAGCGCCATTAGTATACGTACGTGTTTGCCTGTTGTGTAAGATAGAAATAGCGTGTGTTATTTTTTAATCATCGACTTTGATTCGGGCTGTTAACGATACTTAAAGCCAGATAAAGAAGAAATAAAACGCCAATCTTGTTATGTCAAACTGTCTTCAAAGGAAAACTGTATTTTTCTTATTTAACTGCATATTACAATATTTCAATACTATTTCACTATTTAACAATCTGCACATAATTTGGTGACCCCGACGTGATATGAACACGTAACCTTCTGATAAAGAGGAGTTAGTTTCAAGAGTTAAATTGGTTAGGGAATTGTGTGGCTGTTTAATCTCAAAACAAGTAAATGGTCGGTTTGTCTAGAAAATTTTCAGCGACGTACGTACTATTCTAATATCTTACTTCTGCAATAACGACTGCCCTGGGTAATATTATTTTCTTGATGATGGATTTTAAGCATAACCGAGATTGTGTGGGTCAGTAATATAGAATATCATGTAACTGGTTGCTTAGGACTGAACCATATTTTGTAAACAAGAGAATATTTAAAACATGGACAAAATTTAAAAAAAAAAACGACGGGTTGCACTCTGGGAGTGCCGGCAGAGTGAAAACTTCAATAGTAATAAGCGCCGTCTTACGAATTTTCGATCAGGTCACGTGTCCTGACGCGAGTTTAAGATTTTTTACCCATTCCAAAAAAAGTGCACAACGCCACTAAAGAAGTTTTCACTTCAAAAACCTTTCGAAGCCTTTGAAAACTCCAGAGGCTTCGTGTACAGACATTTAGGTTTGCAAGGAGTAAGTTTCATACAGTTTTTTGTATAATATGTAAATGCATGCTATATGCTGTATGTATGCAGTTTTTGGCTGTGTATTACATGTAGCCAAAGGTTTGGTATGGAAACACATTTAAACTTAGAAAACCGTTTATAAACGTTGTCTGTATACCAAACTCTTTAGCTGACTGTATATATGAGTACTTTGCGTGAACTCGCCATATAAAAGACAAAATTAGACCAAAAACGCCATTACTGCACCCCCTACCTGAAAAAGTGCCCAAATACTTTTAAAACATAAATTATTTCATCCGTATAAACTTGAGCACCTTTACAATATTTATCCGTCGTCTAAAGCTCTTAAAACTGTTATAAAATGTGCCAGACATCGCTGAATTAGAGTATTATGTAGAGTGTCTTACAAAGATATCTTTGACAATATAGAGAGGAGATAGAGCTAAGTTTAGGTTGCCTTCCCAGCGAAGATATGCGTGCTAAGCTAAGAAACTAAGTTTGAGATATACATAAATGTTGTTTCTTGTGCTTTGATTTGATGTGTCTTTGTTCTGAAATTGTAGCTTGAAAGTTGTGCAATTCTGCGGCGACAACTTTGAAGGCACACTTGGTGCTAAGGCAAAAAAATTTTTTTTGCTGGCAACACTACTAGAGTGACATGTCAATTTTTTGTTCCGTGTTTTAAAATTAAATTAAATTAGTAATTAGGCTTTAATCTAATGTAATTTCATGTGTAAACGTATCGTAAATGTGTAAATACGCAGGAATATTGTTTTCCCAATAATTGGACAAGTATAAAAAGTTTTCGGTGACTTAACGTTCACCGGTAACCTAAAACTATCAGCTGACGTTTGCACTACGGATCTAAAACGGGGAGTATTGTTTACTTATTTAATACTATTTTTTTTTCTAGAAGCACACTTTCATCATATCTATATTAGTTATTCGTCTAATACTTTTGAGACTATATTTCAGTTGATTTTGCACCCCAAAATTTGCTTGCAAAATTGTTGACATACTTTGTGAAGATTAATTATTAAATTTTCAATAATACTATAACATAAATATACATTAATAAACCTATAATAATGATCAGTGAGCATAACTATATTTAAAAGTAATGAGTGTTATAAAAAAGTACTAAGTTTTGTGTTCTTGACAATATACCCACAACACAAAAAAATAATACACAAAACATTAAAATCAATAAAATTATATTATAAACTAGAATTTTTTACCTATTTAGAAGCTAACATAGCAGCCTACCTCAATTCAATCTTTAGCTGTACACTATATTCCTTTTTTTTCCCCCTTTTATCGCTAGCTTCCCTTATTGATCTTTTCTATTAGTTCTCACCGTTTCTTTATTTCTAAATTTCAGTAATCAATTCAATAACCATGCCTGTGATGACCCGTAAGGCTGCTGCTCTGGATATGGAGCTGAAATTGAGAACAGCTCTCCAAGAGCTGAAGGAATCAAACTTCAAAGTCCAACAATTGTTACAGGAGAGAGAAGAGAGTGAGGTGGAAGTTGATAAGGTTAATTCTAAAAACTCAAGCCTTAAACGTCAGCTAGTAGACCTACATCAGCAATTCTTGGACGTTGTTGATGAACGGGATCAACTGCGGGTGGTCATGGATGGGTTTAGTAATTGTAGTAATCTGTATGAGGAGGCTTTATGTAAGGTTAGGGACCTAGAAAAAGAGTTAATTAATGCAAATAGTTCTATCTTAAAGTTACAGAAAGAGAAAGAAAGTTCTCAGGTTAAACAAACAAATAGCTTATACAATGAGTTATTGAATAGCAATTGTAACCCCTCTTCCTTAATCACTATTGATCTCACTGAAGATTCCTTGTTGAGAAATAATAAAATTAGCAACAAGAAATTAAAAAAATATGCTAAACTTAATAAAATAATTAAAAAATGCTATAAGTTTAAGAAACAACAAAAACTTTTTTCTAAATATATTCCACAAAGGAAAGAGCGTGTTGAGTTAGTGAATAAGTTGCACAATTATCAAATAAAATTAGAAGATAGCATAAAAATTTATGAAATTGACACTCAGCATTTGCAGTCTGAAATACAATTGCTTCAGGACTCACTTAGTTCCCTATCCAGTAAGTATATGACATCTCAGTACCAAATTAAGGAACATATTCTTGCTGCAAATGAGTTAGTGATGTGTCAATGTAGTTGTCAGACAACTTTAAACCATGGTACTGTCCAGCTTGAAGTAATGGAGGACCCATCCCAGGCTGTGGATTTACCTCAGGTCTGCACCCTTAGCCAGCCTGAGTTATATGATAATAGTTCTTGCTCAGTAATGTTCTCAGATGGTATAGGAAGAGGTTTAGGTAGACTTTTAGCTAATAACCTGAGTTATTCCTGTAACAATTATTGCATGCCAGGTTCAACTTTTAAGCAGATTATGTCATCAGTTTATAATAATAAATATGAACAAAATACTGATTTAACTATATTTATTGGTAATAGTTCAAAAATTAAAAGGAAGGACTTAACGGATAGCATAACTGAGTTATTAAAGTTAAATTGTCGAAAAATTGTATTGTGTGCTTTTCCCTATTTTGAGAAATTGTCCTCTAGTCAAAACAATTATATTTACATGCTCAATAAGCATCTTAATTTATTAGTTAGTCTCTATAGTGACAAACTTATGTATTTTGATACCAACGTCTGTATGGATAAACTTTGGTCAACACGAGATACTGTGTATCTGCCTTATATGTATAGACGCGAAATAGCTAGGCTATTAGTTTTTTATATTCACACAGACATAAATAGTATGTCGAAGCTTAGTAGTATAGTTATTACTGATAGTGTTCACAACACTCCTTTTGATGCACCTAGTGATTTAAACTGTTAGATACGACAATAGGCAAGCCACATAATATGTTGAATGTTGTGCATCAAAATATGCAGGGTTTGTCTGGCAAGGAGTTAGAATTAAGTTTATTTATGGAACACTATCAGGTTCAGGTCTTATGTCTTACTGAACACTGGTTGAGGGAGCATGAATTACCGTTTTTCAATGATAACAATTTTACTGTCCAAAGTGCGTTTGTCAGAAGGGGCGCTATTCGTGGTGGTTCTTTGGTTCTTGTTTCAAACAAGTTAAAATGTAAGGAACGCTTAGATCTAGTTAATCTTTCTGTTGAGCGTATTATTGAGTTGTCTTGTGTGGAACTCGAGAAATATATAATAATTTGTGTTTATAGACCTCCTTCTGGGGATTTTACTCGCTTCGAATCTGTAATGGAGGATTCACTTAGTAAGTTAAAATCAAGTAATAAAAGTATAATTTTATGTGGAGATTTTAATGTTAATATTTTAGATGCAACATCATTAAGTGTCAGACTACTGAACCTTTTTAAATCTTTTAATTTAATTAACTTGTTTTTTGAACCAACAAGAATTACTGCATCTTCGTCGACTTGTCTTGACAACATGTTTACTGATTGTGTTGCCGAAAGTAAAGTAGTATTAAGTGACTTATCGTCTGATCACTGTGGATTGATGGCAAGCTTCCCTATGCCATCTCACAAAAAGCCAAACAAGATTGAATGTAGGCCCTATACAGTTAGTCGTTGTAACAAGTTTAAGAATAATGTAGCTGATAAACTTACACCAGCCATAGCTGAATCAGAAAATCCTAATGAAATCTATGAATCCCTTTTTGATATTGTTAAAGATGAATACCAGTCCACTTTTAAAACCAAAATCATTAACAGGAATGGATCCTCTGTTGGTTTCAATCAATGGGCTACACCTGGCATTTATAAAAGTAGGGCGAGATTGTACGAGTTGTATGGTTTGAAAAAATTTAGGTTTGATACACCTTTTGTGGAATATGTAAGAAATTATTCAAAATTATTTAAAAAGATTTGTGTTATTGCTAAGTCAAAATTTTTAAGCGAAAAAATTAAAAATTCTACTAACAAAGTTAAAGCTACTTGGCAAATTATCAACAGTGAAACAGGAAGATCGGTTAATAATGAAAATCAATTAGAGATTATGATAGACAGTCAACTAATTACAAATGCGACTAGCGTAGCAGACGCATTTAATGAATTCTTTGCAAATATTCCTATAACTACAACTCGCTCCTTAAGCTGTCTTCTTGTTCTTTCTGTCTTACTATAGCAGCGTTACGGTGCGGACGTGTTGCTGACACGTATAATTTTGTTTATCGTTTAGCGCGGCGAAAGCCGTCGCCCGTAACCTAAAATCGTCATGACTCAAAAACTTGTGGCGAACGAACTGCTGGCGTTCCTGCAGCAGAAACTGGACGTGATGGACGAGGTGTCCGCAGTCCAGATCTGCGCCACGAATTTCAGCGAGGACGACATCGCAGCTTCCAAGCTGCAACTGTTCCAGTTACTCAACAAGAGTGACAAGATGGTGTCCCGCCGGCGTGACGGGACGAAGAAAAGCATCCAGGACATCATCACGCTGTTAAAAGAGACCGACCCTGACGACGTGCCTACGTTTGTGGCGAAGGACTTGAGCAAGCTCCCCCCAGTCACTTTCGACCACGTCGACGTAACCAGCCTTCTGAAGGACATCGTCTTCTTGAAGGCAAGTTTGGCTGAGGTATTGAGGAAGTTGGAGGCATCTCAGAGCACCGTTACGGATTTGCGCGCAGAACTCGACGAGTTGCGCAATTCGGTGACATTAACTGGGTCACCCGCGGCGCGTGTAAGCAACGTAAACACGTGCCGAGGTGCAGCCTGCCTCGATGCATCGATTGCAAGTTACGCGTCAGCAGTTTCGCCGCCGGCGCTGATTGCTGAGTCTGCGTCGCGCAGCTCCGCTCCCGTCCCCGCAGCCCCTCCTCATAACGCTGCTCGAAATAAGCGACCAGCTGAACCGCTGGTTAATGGCAGCA
This sequence comes from Agrotis puta, assembly GCA_943136025.2. NCBI lineage: Eukaryota > Metazoa > Arthropoda > Insecta > Lepidoptera > Noctuidae > Agrotis > Agrotis puta. The sequence continues at coordinate 14,376,859 of OW964178.2, forward strand.
CCTCTGCTGCTCCCCCCGCGAAGCCCGTGCTTGTAAAAGCAATGGATCGGGATGATGATGACGGTTTTGTGACTGTGCGACGGAGGAAGCACCGCCAACGAAGCAGTAAGAACCGCTGCGGCCAGGCTCCTCTGGAGCCCAACGTTAAACTGCGTGCAGCGAAACCGAACACTCCGGTGTACATCTCGCGCCTCCACTACACCACTGAGGTAGATGACATCGTTGAGTACGTGCGCCGGAAGCTGAACTACACGGCGAGGGTGCAGCTGTTAGAGTCGCGCCGCAACGTCAATTTCAAGGCGTTTGTGGTGCGTATCCCGACGTGCTACCTCAACCTGGTGTTAGAAGAAAGCTTTTGGCCGCAGGACGTGGTGTTCCGTCGCTTCCGCGGACCAATTCCACACGACAGCACAAAGACGTAGTGTAGTGCTAGTGAAGTGTTACTAACTTAGGCTTAAGTTTTATTTACTAACATTTTTTGTTGATAATTATATATATATACTTAGGTTAAGGTATTTATCTATGGGTCTTTGTTACCTGAAAATAAATGGTTTATTATTATTATTATTTTTTTTATACTTTTATGTATCTCGGCTTTATTACCGGGTTTGCAGGATAGCACGAGCCAAAGCCAAGTACTACCCTAAGATGTTAGTGTCATGTTGAGCTGATAATGATACTGAATTTTGGGATGATTGGTTTCTGTGTCTATCAAAGTGTGTACGTGTATTGGCTAGAGGTTGTGTGTGTGAGCTGGTCTCTAAAGAATTATTTTCATTTTGTAAAAATTTTCTCACAATCCTGCAAGTATTCAAGATTGCGGTTTTCTATTATTATTATTATTAAGCTCGTCTCCGTCTAAAGCTGAAAGCATTCTGCAACGCAATGTGCCTAAATGCGGTAACCTGCTTAGTTTTAAACACATAACACCATATGATGTAATAAATGTATTCAACACGCTTAAATCTAAACATACTGGCGATTATTGGGGCATTTCAATTAAACTTTTAAGTAATATAATTGACATCGTTGCCCCCTATCTTGCAATTACTTTTAATAAATGTGTAGATCTGGGTACTTTCCCTGACCTCATGAAGAGTAGTAAAGTTATACCATTATTTAAATCAGGCAATAAAAATGATATTGGTAATTTCAGACCTATTTCTATCTTACCTGCTTTTAGCAAAATATTTGAAAAATTGATACTCAAGCAGTTGCTTAGTCATTTTAATGTAAATAGCCTCCTTCATAGTGAACAATATGGTTTTACGAAAGGTCGTTCAACAACTGATGCAGGTGTTGCTTTGCTGAAGCACATATTTAAGGCGTGGGAGAGCTGTAAGAATGCAATAGGTGTTTTCTGTGATCTATCCAAAGCCTTTGATTGCGTACACCATGATACACTTTTGCGAAAATTACATCATTACGGAGTCCAAAACGAAGCTCTTAATGTTATAGAATCGTACCTACGTAATAGATTTCAATGCGTAGATGTTAATGGCTCGAAATCTACTGGTCAACCTGTACAGCTAGGTGTGCCTCAAGGATCAATTCTGGGTCCGTTTTTGTTTTTGGTCTACGTCAATGACTTGCCATATCTTTTAAAGGGCATTTGTGACATTGTACTGTTTGCAGATGATACCTCTCTATTATTTAAAGTAGATAGAAATAGACAAGATTTTGACGATGTTAACACCGCATTATCATTGGTCACGGATTGGTTTACTGCTAACAACCTGGTTCTCAATACCAAAAAAACTAAATGCATAAAGTTCGCCCTGCCAAATGTTACAAATCTAGGGCCTAACATTGTTCTAAGTAATGAAGAACTTGAAACTGTTGACTCAGCTGTGTTTCTGGGTATTAAATTAGATTCTAAAATTCAATGGGGTCCGCATATAACAAGTTTAGCGGGAAGACTAAGCTCGGCAGCCTACGCTGTCAGAAAAGTAAGACAGTACACGGACGTTGATACAGCTCGACTAGTTTATTTTAGTTATTTTCACAGCCTTATGTCCTACGGCATTTTATTGTGGGGAAAAGCGGCTGATATTCAAAACATATTTGTTTTACAAAAACGAGCTGTTCGGGCAATTTACCAGCTGGGTACTAGAGTTTCTCTGAGGGATTTATTTAAGGAGATTGGCATTCTGACGGTGGCATCTCAATTCATCTTTGCAAACATTATATATATTAGGCAGAATTTACATCTGTATACCAAAAACAGTGATTTTCACACTTTTAACACAAGAAATAAGCACCACCTACGTGTTCCTTTTCATAGGCTTCATAAGGTTCATAGCTCATTTGTAGGCCTTGGTATAAAATTCTATAATAAATTGCCTTCGTCATTGCTAGACTTGCCGTTTAATGTGTTTAAATCTAAGATTAAATCCAATCTTTGTTCTAAGGCATATTATTCCATAAACGATTACTTAGACGATAAAAACAGCTGGTCACTCTGTTGTAGTTAAGACGGCGTTCATGCTCTTTCCCCAGATTTCTTTTTTTTCCCGACTAGTTATATGAGTTCATATAATTGTTTATTTGTTTTTTTATGACTTAATTAAGTCATCTTTTTTTGTTTTATTTTATGTGTTTGTATTTGTTTTAGTATTTTATTTTGATCAACGGACATTTTGTCCTACTTTACATTTTATTGTTTGTCTTTTTGTGTGCATTGTTTATTATTTTAGTACGACAGTCGTAGGTTTCCTTCATCTTTTATTAATATTGTCGCAGCGGATGAAGAATGTACACCTATCTCTTGCATTGTATAGAGTGTATCCACCTAGTATTATATAGCGTCATACCCAGCATTGTGTGAGTACCATGTACTTCAGAGCTATCTTTGACTAGAAACCTACGTCTTTTATTGACTTGAATGACTCTGGCGGTTGAGAGTATGTCATGCTCACTCAAATGTCTCGCTGATGGTGGCGTGTGTGTCGGATCATTTAGTTCCCTTCAAAATGGTTGAGCTGAATGGTGCTGATATATGCGTCATGTTCGTGAACGGGCGCTGTCAGTTGGGACTGGTCATCTCTTAGCTGCCCGGGTCTATTTTAATTTTTAATTTAAAGTAACTTTACTTTTTGAATTGTCTTTTTTATATTTACTATGGACACTATTAACTTGCCACATCGTTCTCACATAATGTACCATCTGATGATGAATGATGTAACAAAAGTTTTGTAATAATTTTGGCGATTGAAAAAGAGTGTCCATGGAGTTTCTTGCTCATTCTTCTCCATAGAGATCTACGCTTTGGAATGAGCACCTACGGTACTTTCACAGTTTTTATGTCTTGTGACTGGGACTGTAGCACCATAACTATTTTTGTACTAGTTTTATTTTATGTCTTTTGACAATTCAAAAGTGCCTGTAATTGGCCTAGTTGAAATAAATGATTTGATTTGATTTGATTTGATTTGATTTGAATCGACTGTAGTGCAGCGTGTCGCGAGTGCGATTCCCGCACGGTACAAATATTTGTAGAACTTACAAGTAGTTGTTTGGGGTCTGAAAACGCACCCAGTTTGTTAATAAACGTACCTATGGCCTAGAAGAAATTTTTATGGTTAAAGTAATTTGAATGAATTTCTTTCCTCTTCTTTTTTCTTCCTTTCTTAAATATTATAAATGCAAAACTTTTATTGGCTACCATGTATGTTTGTTAATCAATCACTCCTCAACGGCTACACGGATCTGAATGATATTTAGCACTAATATAGATTGGGTAGTATTTAAACGCAAATCAAAAAATATCCTTTTTCTATGCAATAAGATTCCGAATTCCCATCAAAATTACTGATTGCACAGCAAAATATTCAACTCAAAATATCACTAAACACACTACAATTTATTTTCGCAGCGTATAGCGATTTTTCCTAAAGCAAAAGCTTTTTCATCAATGCACAACTAATAATCTTAATGCACATTATACATGTTAACTCTTTTTCTTTTAAATATAGCTTCTATTTTTATATTATTTACAGCAGTTTTTCTAAATAAAACAGCATTTTATTAGTCACAGTTGTCTTATTATTTATTAATTACCACATAATGAGATCAGCAAAAAAAAAAAAAAATTAGATACAAAATTGTAGTTTATTGAAGGTTGGCAATAAAACGAGTGACTGTAAATTACAATTTTAAATGTAAAAATTAATTAATTTGGGTTTTATACTTACTAAGTGAGCGACTGACTGTTGGTGACGAGAAATCAACAGAACAGTATCTTACAAACATTAATTTGAGTTACTTAAAATACAAAATGAACAGCTTCATAATTCATATACCTATATATCTAATCTTAATCTAAATAAATCACAGTATAATCATCACTATTGTTGCAAATGTTAAACAGCATGTCGACGGAGCCCCGCTTCGCGGGGCTCCTACTTCTGGGTGGTTTAAAAAAAAAAATAACCACGAAGAGGATGGCGGGGTCTTTCAGACCCCGCCATCCTCTTCTAACCTAAATTGTCAGAGTCGGGGTGCCAGCAAGTCCCGAGCTGTATTTCCAGTCGCTCACTTAGTAATATAGTCGCTCGGATAAAATATTAATATATGAAATGGATTAATCACAATCCACTTTTTGTAAGGTGGTTCTGGATTTTATTATTAATCGATCTCTCAAATTCATACTGCTCAAGTTATTAATACAGTATGTCATCATCAGTCGAACCTTTTTCAGTTAATTTGTTCTGCTTTTAGAAATAATGCAATGTGACAGGTTTTTTTTTGTTAAAATAAAATAATAGTTAAATTTGACGAGCATGGATTCTTGAAAATTAAGACAAATATGATGAACATGTTTTGTTGTACTTACTGGCTAATATGCGATTGGGATAGTTATTTTGCTATGAAATATGGAAAATTTGCTCTGCAGTCAGTATTTATACTATGTGTGTAGTATTTTTCTAGGAAAATAAATTTAACTGAATTGCATTATGAGGAAAAAAGTAGTGTCATATTGATGTATAATTTCGAATTATCTGCAGTTTGATTTTTGTTAAAAATTTATTTTATTTGTAGTGAAGTAAGCTATTTGATGTAAAAAAGAATATAAATGATGAGTATGTATTGATAGGCGATTATTTATTTGATATGCAATTTATAATATCCCATATATATAGTCTGGAATAACACATAGGCACAGATAATATAGTACAACACATAGGTACCGTTTTTTTTCCCGGTAGTATGATCCGGTGGGACAGATACTGAATTCCACGCGATCGAAAACGCTGGCATAAGATAGTATAAAATAAGAAAGTAAATAAAAAACTACAGACAAAAGTCTACAAAAGACTTAAGTGAACTTGTAGTTATTTTAATCCTTTGTTCAGTAGTTTAAATGAATGAGACAGATTGTTCATTGTAGATTAATTAGAGCAGCTGAGAATTTTCACAAGAAAACTGCATTGTTTCGGTTTTAATCTCATTTATGTTAACGTTGAGGGTAATGGAGCACTGAAAACATTTAATATATCTGTTTTCTTTAAATAATGGACGATGATGAATCCAGTTTTTTTTATTATTCTAAACTTTAGTACTTCTAACTTAGTGAAAGTCGTGGTTTTTCGACTAGATTTTTTTTTAACCGTATGTATGATTATGTTGCTTTTTTTTATCGTGGTAAAATCATCAAATGAGTCCTCCCACCCAAGGCAGGGTGGGAGGGACTGACAGACTTGTACTGATTAAAATCCACGGTGTACTTCAATAGCCCTTTACGTACGGGGGTCACGGTAATTCGTGAGTCCCGCGACCCCGGCAGGCTTTGGCCCTCTAAAGGGAGGCCAAGTCATTTTGCTGACATTCTTTGAAGCGCACGTGGAACACCACGAGCCGTCGACCCGGGTAATTATGTTGATAGAGATATTTTACGTTGATGGACATATCAGATACGGCTTGTAAAATATTTAACCTTTGCAAAAAACAGATGCAAAATGGCAGAACAGATCGTGAATTATTGACTGAATTTTCCCTGTAATCAATTTGGAAAACATTAAAACTTATGTATGAGAAAAAACATTGAGGAGCTCGTGGCTAAATAATTACAGCCGCACAGGTCGATCTTCTGGGTTAAGCCGCCCTTGCCGAGATTGGTCTGTGGAAGGGTGACCATGACCATCTGTCATAACGAGTTTCGTCCGTGCCTCGGAAAGCATGTAAAGTCGTTGGTCTTGGCTGTCATTTGTAGATCTTTGACAGTCGTTACTGTTAGTCAGAAGCTTTAAAGTCTGACAACCTGTCTTTCCATGGGGTATCGTATTACCCAGTTACTGGGTTGTGGGGGTCCGACAGGCAGTCGCTCCATATAAAATACTGATATCCAGCTGCATCTGGTTAGTCTGGAAGCCGACCCCAATATAGTTGGGAAAAGGCTAGGCAGATGATGTGTGAGAAAAAACATTTTCTTAACTTAGGTCAAAACTTCAATAAATTGAAATTGTCAACTAGATTCAAGATGCTGCATAAGAAAGTTGTTACATGTAATAAGTAGACGAACTACTGACGTGACCCGACTAGAAGGTTACCTAATTCCGAAGTACCTAGGTGTTAGTCTAGGTCACCTAGAAGCTCCTCAGTGTTTGACGGACCTTTTTTAATATGAAAATATAGTTCTGATTGCCTTAAAGCAAAGATATTATAGAAATTATTAGTAAAAAGGATTTTGAGTGCTACTTTGGGTTATTTTAAAAAAGGAATAGAAGTAGAGGTTTTTAAGTTTGGAATTATTTAACATAAATTTTAAATATTAACAATTTAAAAAAAAAAACCTGTTAAAAAAGCTAATCCAATGAAATGACTAATTGGTCTACAATACACAATTTACAATTTATCCAATAACCCAATTGGGTTCAGGGATAAATTGTAAAATGGATTAATTATAGTTATTAACATTTGAATACGACCGCGTTTTCACAGTACGAGACTTTTGATTATTTATTTAAAAAAACTTAAAACAATTTCCACATGCTGACGTTGTAAAATTACGGAGTTAAAAACAAAATTAATTTACGGAAAACTTTCACTTTGAAATAATTTATGCGGTGAAATACAGACCCACAAACAAAACCACTAAAATTGAAATGAAAATAATTTAATGCATAACCCATCCAAACCAGACTCGTCGTGTAATCCACAATTTAAATAATCCGTGGCCATTTTAAATAAAATCAGTTTACTTAACACCCCGTTTTAAGGCATCGCTAAACCAAATGCTAGTTGGAAGCCAGGCGATTCTGCATTCGGATTTCAACAATTTAGATGTTTTATCTTTTATACGGCAATATAGGTATAATAGTAGTAAATGGCGTTTACAGAATCCATGTAAAAAGTATAAAATAATCATAAAAAAACTATTCTGGGCTAAAACAAGACATCGTCTTGAAGAAGCTTATAAGTTAAAATAAAATATAAAACTACGTTTGAACAAATAATTTGATTTGAGAAAGTTTAACTCGTAATTTGCATTCATTAATATTGAGATGCTACTTGCGATGTGAGTTCCAAAATACACAAAACGTATCAAATGACGTCTGCGAATGTCTCCCGTTTATGTGCACCAGCCTTTAAAACGGGTGCTCGTTTGAAATTTAGAATTTGTTCTCTGTTTTAACATCACACCTGTGGTTGGAGGGTTACGGGTTTCCGTAAGCGGGGATAACAGGGATAAAAGTTGGTGGAAGTGGGATCTTATTTTGAGACTAGCCGTCGAGTTTTGTTCCCTGGGGTTATGATATGGGACGTTATCGGGGGTACTCACACCTTTCTATTGGATAGATTGCGATAAGACGTGTAATGGGTTTTCTTTTAAAAGTTATTGGAAAACTAGGATGGTCTTATTTCTTTTTTGCTACCTCGGCTGAAAGTACGGATTCAATTTGAAGTTACACACTATATCAGATGGGTTTTGGTCTGTTTTTATTTTATATCCATTTACTGATTATTTCATTGTAGGAAACTGTCCTCTACAGATCTTTTAGGTGTAGTGGAAGATACTGACACACTCTTACTAAAAAATCAAAGTTTCAGGGCCACGGCGACCTTTTAAGACGGTCCCGTGACCCCGGCAGGTGTTTGGTTTTTTCTATGGGGTCCCATCAATTTGCTGGCAGCTTTTAAAGGCGCGCGAGGGATACTACGCGCTGTTGACACAGACATGGTCCTTGATCGGACGGCGGGCTACGTCCACTAAAGGCCTGCCCCCCAAAGTCTTCATTAGTGTTTTCTTTGATCTGTAATCTACAAATAAGCATACGCGTAATAATAAATCAGCTTATCAATATGTATATATAATATTCGCGTAATAATATTTTTTCTGTTACACAAAAAACTTGCTTTATGTGTGAGGGACTATGCAGTAACCACGTGTTTCTAACGACGGTTAATGAAGGACAGTGCAGATATTTTGCTTTACAAAACTGAAATTGCAACTATATTAGCCATCACACCATAGCCCACACATCCTCTATCCATGTACCACAACGATACTTGCTCACTGTTTGTCAAGCTCAAATGCTGACCGTCACATCCAATATAACTGTGTTTCCTACCGTCAGTCGACGCCGCATCTACAAACACAGAATAATACAGAAGACCATCTCCATGCGTTTACTGAAAACAGATTCACACGTAGATAAGCTTCACTTACAGCGAGAGGCATTTGTTTTAAGCACGTTACACGTATGGCTAGTCCAAGTGTACTCACGATAGGCATTTGTTTGAGATCCATATATGTATACCGAGTGTAACCGTACTCGCGACTGTCATTTCTTTTTGATAAGATTTACGTTCATCGAGTGAAAGCGTACTCGCGAATGGTATTTGTTTGTGACACGCTTCACTTTCAGAGCGTGCGAACGTAAGTATTAACTACCGGCTGTCATTTGTTTAGACAAGATTTACGTTCAATGAGTGTAAGCGCGCTCGCAACTGGCATTTATTTGAGACATGCTTCACTTACAGAGAGTGCAAGCGTACTCGCAACTGGATTTTATTTGAGATCGGCTTCACGTATATCGAGTGCAAGCGCACTCGCAACTGGCATTTGTTTGAGACATGCTTCACATACAGAGAGTGCAAGCGTACTCGTGACTAGCATTTGTTTGAGACACGCTTCGCGTTCGACGAATGCAAGCGTGCTCGCGATTGATATTTGTGTTGGGACACGCTTCACGAACAGAGGTTTGAAGTAGAAGGTCAGAAGTAGTTTGTTTCAGATCGCCGTACTTGTAGCGAGTGCAATATTGTACCCGCATCTGGCATTCGTTTTGAACAGAAAAATCACAGACATGTGTTTCAGATGACCGTATCTACATACGCATGTGTGCGTGAGTCTGTATTTACTGGTTATACGCAGCAGATCTTCTGTAGTGTTCTGTGTTATAACTTCCGCGCACTAATTGAGACGTTCATTGTTACATTACTAGCTTTGACGGCCCTTTGTGAACAATGATTTGGACTATTTTCCGTAGAATTTGTTGAATTTGAATCTGAACGAAAACGTTTCGATGAGTTTATTTATTTATTTATGTACACAGAGCACACAAGTACAAGAAATAACGTTTAGATAAAAGAGCACAAAGGCACTGATTATTTCATTAAGACTTCTCTTCCAGCAGACCAACGAAAGAAGAGAGATGGACATCAAAAAGTAGACACAGTGTACAAAGAATAAATAAAATATAAACATACATACTTACTATGAAATAAACATACCTATAAAATGTATTTATACAATAGTTAGAGTTTGTTATAAGTTGATTTTTAACTGTGTTTCTACTTTATTGGAAACAGTTTATTAAAGATTTCCAACTATGTTGAGATCAGCTATCAGTCTAATTTTCTAGACAATTCGGAACTTCTATTAATTAAACTTAGATTAGAATTACTTAACTTAAATAAGAATTAATTAAAATAATATTTCAAATTCAAACAAGGCAATTTTGAGTCAAAAATGGCGACCATCTTTTGCGGTATATGTCGTGCTGGCGGGAGTTCCTTCTTTTTAAAATTTATATGAAAGAAAGAAAGAACGAACGTTTATTGACACATGTCATAAGTACACACAACATTAACAAAGAAGGAAAATATTGAAAAAGAAAACTTACAACTAAACAATAAATATTGTGAGACTCACGGCTGCGTCAAATATGGCCAACATGGACTGACAAACCTTCAAACACGTCTTATCTGTCGCCAGTTTCTTATATTTTGAATGAGGAAAAGAAGTAGCATTATCTAATAGCCTGACTAACAATAAAATTGTTTCTAAACGCCGTATCCCGGTAGTACCATTGTGTAGTTCCATTATGGAACTACGGGATTTTTTTTTCTCCCAGTAGTTCCATGGAACTAGAATACTTTTTTACCTTATATTATTAGTTCCATAATGAAACTAGAGAATGGAACTACTTTTTTTTTTTTTTTTAGCGTGGTCAAATCATCAAATGTGTCGTCCCATCTAGGGCAGGGCGGGAGGGACTGTCAGACTAGACTGACTAAAATCCACGGTGTCCTTCAAGAGCCCTTTATGTACCGGGGTTACGGTAATTTCTGAGTCCTGCGACCCCGGCAGGCTTTGGCCCTCTACAGGCCCCGTCACTATGCTGACACTCCTTGAGGCGCGCGTGGAACACAACGCGTCGTCGACCCGGGCATGGTCCATGGTCGGACAACGAGTCGCCCATTACTCGCCGCCCGCATGCCCGCGCCTACGGTGGCCGGAGATCGTCTGCCGACGTCCGTCGCCGTGGGCGTCTACCACTGCGGAGAGAATGGAACTACTGGGATACAAATCGAGAAAAGGGCGCGTAATAAATTAAAAAGTCGGTTGTTAAAGTGTTAACTTTTGGAAAAAAATAACGCAGTAGTTCCATAATGGAACTAGAAAGAAACAACTGGGATACGGCGGTTTTAACTACAGTTGTTAAAAAAAAATACAAATTAAAAAAAAAACAATAATTTGAAACAAATTCCAAAGTTCATCTTTTAAACTTTTGTTTTTATGACATAACGAACTCACACGAACAAACACGAGTCAATAACGGAGTACTAATTTATACGAGCCGGTTACGGGTCTGTGAGCTTAAATAAGTGCTTTACATTCGAGAACTTTACCAGTTCAGGTGTTTCAATTCGTGGACAAAGTTAGGAATATTTTGAATAGTTGTCGCAGTTAGAACATGGCAGACATCTTAATGGGGTCTCTTATAATAGCTGGTAATTAAGTTAGAATGGATCGTATATTTTTTCTTTGAACAATATGGACAGGTAGGTATTTATTGTGCGTAGCCATAAGTTTCTGACTTAACTGATATGGTTACTAAAGACTATCATCAGAACTTAAACTATTCAGTTTCCCGGGAATGTCTAAAAGGGCATCGTGGCCCTGGAATGCGAAGGACCATCGAATTTAGTTAGTCAATCTTTCTGGAGCAGGACTCCAGACGCTTAATCAAATAAGCTACCGCATCCATTATTTCATTGTTAAACGCCTTTCGGTGAACATTTTTTCTTTCCGATTTTTTTTTCTTTTTTTAGGCGCTAATGCATATAAATATTTAAATAATAAACATGGTTAAATGTACCGTTTCCTTTGCATTTCATTTTGGTTTAGGAGTATTATTATTTCCGTTGAAAAACTCGAGCACGTTTTATTTTCATGTAACTATAATCTTTAAAATTCATGCCCACATAAGCAGTCAACACACTGAAAACAGACAAACTTATCTCTATAACATTACCGCCATTTTGAATTCAGTTTGCATAATCCATTTGAAGACTTATGTACTGGGAGAAAAAAAAAGGAAAAAAAATAGTACGTGCCAGCTACTTACCATTCGTGGCGGTAAGTCAAGGAAGGAATGAGATGGGCGACCTTCGGGTTCCGTGCCTTTACGTTCAGGGCTACATTGTGTTTATAGGGCTTTATTATTGTCAGAAATAATAGAGTGAGATCTATATTATGTCTGCAGGTTTTTGAGCAGTGTTGGCCCAGTGGTATTGACGCTTTCGAGTTGTCGGTTGTGGGTTTCAAAGAAGTCGCATTACTTTGGGTAGTTTATTTCATTTTCACTGTACTCGAAACATCAGAAAATAACTCATTTTAAATAACCAAGGAAACAGGAATGTCAGCAAAATTTTGAAGACTTTGTGACATCTACCAAATCTTACTGGGCTGGACAATTAGGCCCGGACTCCACCAAAGAAAAAAAACGAGAGGAGATGTGTTTTGTATAACCAATCAGATTTCCACCGATTCCAAGCGGAGAGATGTGGATTTCTGAATTTAAAAACATTTACTCTCGTGTCCGCTTTGGTGGAGTCCGGGCCTTACAGCCTTTTCTTTTTCACAGACAGGAGGCATGTGTCTTAGCAGTTTCAACACTATAGTTGAAATTTGTTGAAAATAGATTTATGTATGTTTCTTTTTTGCAGTTCTACCTCACTATTTTTACCTTCTTGTGGCGAAAAAAAAGACATCGGCAGAGTACCTAACAGGCACAATAATCCGTTTAAACGTTCATACCTTCCTACGATATTTTTTATATCACGAAGTCTGTATATTGGTTACTTCGGAAACCTTATTGTTATAGATATAAGAAAACCAGATGGTACGTTTTGTTATCTTTTATTATCACGAGGAATATAGAAATGATACGACTTTGTGAATGATGAGAATAAAAAGAAGGATGGCACATTGCGATCGTCCACATACCGTTGTACTATCGATATTTTACGATATATAGAAAATATTTGATTAGGAAGTGCAATTTTGATCAAACCAAGCGAACTAGCCCGTGGACACCGGACTATTTTGGAATATTCGATTATATTATTTAAACAATAGAGTAGATATACATAATTTTACCGCAATTAATTATCATGATTCTTCTTAACTGGCCTTTACAGACGCCCCGGTCTTATTCAGCAAATATAATATCTTATTTGATGGTTCTAAATAAATCCGGTGAATTGTGAAGATCGGATATGCACTTATGCAGTCCCTCTATGCGAAATACGAGCGATTCGACTGTCGGTGATATGGCCTCATCAGGACCGTCTGGGTAGCGACGATCATTCTGTCGGAGTTCGGTGCCAAATAGTTTGTGCAGTGTTCTGCGCAAAAGTTCCTTCTGGGTGAGCTCACTTAATAAGGCCTCATCTTTGCTTCTGGGCTAGAGCAAACCCATTTTAAATAAATGAAAATATTAACCTCAGGACGTCGTGCTCAACTGTCGCGCTTGGAACCAGCAAGCACAACGAGACAGTAGAGCGACAGAGAGGGGTATAGATAAACATATTACTGTTTTAGAACGTCCTTGGATTAATCTGGTTGATAAGCTTGCAGTATTCACCAATTTATCTTGGCCTCGCTTTATCTAATCTTTCCGTACAATGAACGGTTAGCTTGTTCTGGACATGAGTGTGTAGTCGTTTGTACGTGGCCTAACATTAAAGCTTCTTATTACGTTATCAGACAAACTAATTATCCCTATGACTTGACAAATTTATATTGCCTACTCACCAGACATCGTTTCATCCCTGTCACTCGTTACGTAAGATGTCGTGAGTGAAAGAGACAGCCGATGCCGTGCTTAAGTATGGAAATTATTTTTACGAAGAAAACCGAATTATGAATTTTAAGGGAAAAACCTTGAAGGAATTTGATTATTATTGTGCGTCCTTTAGCTTTTGTCTTGTTTACTAATTATTTAGTAGGTATTTTAATATAACTTATATTTAAAATGCGAATGATAACGGGATGTAGATGTATGTTTGTTACACAATTTTATTACGTCAATAATTGGCATAGCCGTAGGACACACAATGTTATCTTTCGTTTTTGTTCTAAACTTATATAATTATATTGTTTCGTTATCATGTTTTTTGAAGTGAAAATTTCTTTAGCGGCGTTGTGCACTTTTTTTGGAATGGGTAAAAAAAGTTAAACTCGCGTCAGGACACGTGACCCTGATCTAAAATTCTTAAGACGGCGCAGGGCGCTTGCGCGAATGTTTATGTGTGTTTATTACTATTCGTCCCGTCCCGTCCGTTAATACCCGTCGTTTTTTTATTTGTTTGTTTATTATTGTGGGTCTGCCAAATAAACGTTTTTTCTTTTTTCTCTCTTTTTTTCCTTCAGTGCATCCGAATGGATCTAGATGTACTTTGGAATTTCATGTAAGATCGGTTATCGCGGTATTACATTCCTTGAAGATATCTTTTTAGCTAAACACGTTGTCTATTATGCAAGAATATTAGATCTTAATAAAGCAGTATCGTATAAATTATGTAGGTCAGATAGACAGTTGATTCATGGAAGTCAACCCGAATGGTTAGGCAGATTGCAGTAGGATTTTAATCTAAAAAATCCCTCAAACACCGTAATACTAATTCTAAAGAAGAAGGGCAAGAAATCGAATAAAAAAAGTAAAATCTAAAAATAGTCATGGCAAATAAAATCAGTAGCTACTGTTCACGTCTCTTCATGCATGAGTCTGCGAAGTTGTAACAAGTTAGAACGTTAAGTTTGGCAGCTGCGACTACTTTCATCACAACCGTCGGCGGACGAACTAAAAGGAAGTTACAACTTTAGTTCTAGTAAGATCGGTGGGGCCAGCCACGTCTGCGTATTCCCGATGAGCCGTGGGCTAAAAATAACTAAATACATAAAAGCGAGAAACTGACTGATCTATCAACATTTAACTGAAATCGCTGGGTTTTGAAGCATGAAGTTTTACCCAAGCTTTTAATTGATTCGGGCAGCGAGTAATGGGCAACTCGCTGTCTGACCATGGACGATGCCCGGGTCGACGGTATGTGTCAACGGCGCGTTGTGTTCCACGCGCGCCTCAAACAGTGTCAGCAAAATGACGGGTCCCCCTCTAGACGGCTAAAGCCTGCCGGAGTCGCGGGACTCACGAATTACCGTGACCCCGGAACGTAAAGGGCTATTGAACGGCACCGTGGATTTTAGTCAGTACGAGTCTGACAGTCCCTCCCGCTCTGCCCTGGGTGGGAAACATTTGATGATTTTACCACGATAAAAAAAGCCTTTAATTGACGTAGGTGTGAAATAAGAACAAGACCGGATTTAGATTTTGGGATGTGCTACTTTCTTTGATCACCGATCCACAGATTGATCTCGGCTAACGTTACTTACCTTTGGACATCATCCACAGACGGACCTCAGCTACTAGAGTTGCTACCAAATCGAATAACGCGCGCCTACCCAACTTTCTATTCCACACTTCCGTCTCATTTCAAGAAATCACTCCCACAGATTGTATGAAAGCGAGAGGAAAGATGTTATACGCATTTGCAAGATTAAAACAAACAAAAAAGTATACATTTAAAAACTTAATGGAGAAACAGCAAAACTTGTAGACGCTGGAATCCAACATCATGGCTCCGCTTATGGGTCACAGGAGTATCTAAACAGGTTACCACGTGACCCTGTAACGTAAAAAGTAATTGAGGAAACACGGTGGATTTTAGTCAGTACGAGTTTGACAGTCTCTTTCGTTTCACACAGGGCGGGAGAAATCATGTGTCAAAAATGGCTCCATTCCTAAGGTGGAGACTTTCTTTTACGTTGTAGTCTAATTATGCAAATAATAAAAACGATGTAGGTACATTGCTATTTTATTGTTTTATAAGTAATATTAATTTACAAGGTGCCTTGCCTAATATCGTAACCTAAAACCCTAGTGAATGTTCATCTTAACTAACATTACGACGTAATTCTTCAGGATTGAGGAGACAAATTGTCGGTGCTTTTGTGTTTCGCGTTAAGGGCACATAATATTATATGATATAGTAGCTGGCTTACCGTATTAGACGAAGGATATATTTATTACTCTACACCCTTATGCTGAAATAGGATTGGAAGGATATGAGAGGAGGCGTGAAGAAAAAATGTGATAATACCTAAGGCGGCTATGAGTTGGAAATAGAATTCTATGCGACAATTTTTGAAGTTTTTCCTTCAAGATTGTCAAAGGGTATTTTTAGCTCCGATATTCGGCATAACATCTTATGAGCTTACGCTGTAAATTAAACCTACTCGTATCTCGGTTGCTACCTTGATACCGAGGAGGTCAGATAAGCAGTCACTCCATGTAAAGTACGGATATTCAACTGCACCATTGGGGTCTGCTTTCAGTCGAATAGTTAGGAAACGGCTAAAGGCTACGTGACATATTCTCCCTGGTGTTAAATTACCGAAAGTAATATGACATGCTACATAACATAAGGTCTTTTACGATACACGTACCATCTAAAAACGTTATGTTTTACGCCTTGGGACATCAAAACGCTATCATACATGTTAAGTACACTTCAGTCTTATCTGTAATGGCTACTGTAGAGCATCAGAACTGGGATATTAACGTTTACCTAAAAGTATAACAAGCATTCAATATTTTAAAAGTGGGAATAGAGAAATTATTTGAAATGATTGGTTATCTTATCCTTATAGGTTTTGATAACCTTTTTTTTTGTGCGGAAAATCATCAAATAACTTTTCCCGGTCTGGGTTGACCCACCCTGTTTATTCAACAGCCCTTTGAGTTCCAGGGCCGCGATGACCTCTTAAGAAATTCCCGCTTCCCTTTTTTTCGGTAGTAAAATCTACAACTGAGTCCTCCCATCCTGTGTGGAGCGGAAGGAATTTTCAGACTCGTACGGAATAAAATCGTCCTTGTGCCTTCAAATAGTTTTTGAGTTCCAGAACCGCGGTATCCTCTTATGACATTCCCACAACCTTGAACCCCAAAACACAAAGAAAGAATTAACAATGTATTAATGACAAGCGTCACATACTAATATCATTTGTATAATTTATCTATCTGCTAAAGGATTACCGCTGCCCGTAGTCGTAAATGAATGAAACCTATTATGATATCGTAAGCTTATTGTGTTAAGAGGATTACTGGATCCATTCGAATCATACAGATGAATAGGTCAGACATACATGGACTGTAGATTGGGAAACCTATCGGCCCTTTGTGCAAGTTGTTACAGATAGATCAACGATTTAAGGTGCGTTGACCGTAGTAATCTCGTGACCACCGAATTAGAATTTCCAGCGATTATTTAATGGACAATTTACATAATTTTAAGTTAAATTAAAAATTGATATTGAGCTTTGCCCCAGGAATGCCCAGAATGCTTATTTATATCATACAATAGCTTTTTAAATGTACTTTTTAAAAGTTATTTATGCAACTGTTGTATAATCAGGGGTATTAAAACACGAATGTGGGTTTATCACACGAGGCGTAGCCAAGTGTGATAATAGTATCACAAGAGTGTTTTAATTCCTAATTATAACGGTTGCATACAAGACTTTATCTATAATCATGCTGTGAATCCTCTATAAAAGATTCTCATAACATACCATATTCGAGTGAAAAAATGGCGGGATATAACACGATAAGACGAGTTGGTCTTTTTTCAAAATTTTAGCGATCTGGTGGTGAAAATGTCATTGCATGAGAATGTTCTTTTTTTGAAATTCATTATAACACGCGTTTGGATGATATAATGATCATTATATCATTGAGTGTTTTAATGTTGGCAATAAGCTAATTGTTATAGGTTCTTTTATAGAGGATTAATAGCATGATACTAGATAAAATTATTTAGATTATTGCTTTATTGGGTTATTTATTAGGCTGAGTGATGGACTGCTGCGCAGCTTGTCGCGGGTTCAATCTCCGCAAGGAATACTCGTAGATATTTGTATTATCCGCGTCTCGGTGTTTGTGTATGTGAGTTGCTATGTTTGTAAATGCACCCACGATCCCTACCTACCGATAGGAGAAATTCCTAGTGCGGGGTAACGTTTATTTTTTTAAATATTCTATCAAGTTATTTTGTACTAGCTTCCGCCCGCGACTCCGTCCGCGCGGATGTCGGTCTTCGCGTGGATGGTAGATTTTTTTTTTTCTTCGTATTTTTCCAGGATAAAAAGTATCCCATTTTATGCCCAGGATAATAAGGTATAATTATTGCAAGTTTCATCGAAATCGAACCGTTAGTTTTCACGTGATGCCTGCCAGACAGACAGACAGACAAAAATTTTTTTAATCACTTATTTGGGTTTGGTATCGATCCAGCAACACCACCCGCTATTTATTTTTTCAATATTTTCAATGTACAGAATTGACCGTTCTACAGATTTATTATACGTATAGATGATATACGACTGCATTCTGGGCAAAGATGGACATCGCTATTTAATTTAGTTAAATTAATACTGGTCAATGTAACTCACATCAAAAGTCGAGTATAAATAATTCCCACATCAATGCATCCCGCACGAATCCTTACAAAATCAACCGCAATGTTACAAAACGTCAAACCCAGTCCAAGTGAAGCCATAATCCCCTCGTTTGACATGCAGAAGGCCGCAACGAGGTATTATTCAAACTGACCACAATACGAGCGCAACCACATCGCAAATACTAGCTAGGAATTACTACATAAAACAAAGTCGGTTCCCGCTGTCTGTTTGACTGTCCTTATGTATGCTTAGATCTTTAAAACTACGCAACGGATTTTGATGCGATTTTTAATAGATAGAGTGGTTCAAAAGGAAGGTTTCTATGTATATGGTATGCATAATATAGTAGACATTGCACCCATGCGGTGCCGGGGCGGGTCGCTAGTATCATATAAATAAGTATTAGAAATTTCCGTAGTCCATAATTTTATTTTTATTGTGGTAAAATACCGCCACCCAGGGCGGGACGGGAGGGACTGAACTCGTACTGAAAAATAACTCGTACTAAAATCCAAGGTGTCCCTCAATAGCCATGTACGTTCCAGATTCATGTTACTTGATAAGACAGTACCGGGACTTAGTCCATACATGGACTGTTTAAAGTAAGCTATTAGAATCTGCTTCAAGCTTCGACTGCATAGAAAACTAGTTCTTTGGCAGCTTCATGCAGTTGAATTTAACAACTCAAGTCTTCCGTTTTTGGGCGGCTTTAATACAACAGGGTATTCAGTTATTTAACTATTTGTTAGAAATATGTATAGGTTTTTGTTTTAGGCTAGGGTTTTCACGCGTCACCGACGGGGCCCCTTACGGGGCCAAATGCCTGCTGGGGTCGCGGCTTTTTTCTTAATCCAGGATGCCGCGAATGCCGGCATCCGAAGAAACACGGGTGGATTTTAGTCAGTAAGAGTCTGACAGTCCTTTCCGCCCCGCCCAGGGCGGGAGGACTCATTTGATGATTTTGCCACCCTAAAAAAAAAGTAAATAAAAACAGCTCTAACAAACCTTGTACCATTTGTTCCTTTCTCCCATCCCTATTCTATTTTCGAATGAACTGCCTTCAATTCCATAGACAAGAAAACGGCGCGTGTGTCCAATGTCCTCGAGTTTCAAATAAAATTTTATACGGAGTCTGTACCTAAAAGATATGGCCTCTTTGTCGGGCCAAATGGCAGACAAAAAGATTGTTGACACACATGAGAAATTTTATATGGCTGTTCAAACTTTTGGGTGGATACTTTTTAAGATTTTCTGGTTATTTTAGTTTATAGAATAGTGTATTGGTTTTAGTTTATTTTGACCTGTCTTAAAATGTTTGTTTTAACTGTCAAAGTTTTCTGATCTATAGATGAGCTCGTGGCTAAATAATTACAGCCGCACAGACCGATCTTCCGAGTTAAGCCGCGCCTGTCAAGGTTGGTCTGTAGATGGGTGGCCATCTGTCATAGCGAGTTCCCTTCGCGTCTCCGAAAGCATGTAAAGTCGTTGGTCCCGGCTGTCATTTGTAGATCTTTCACAGTCGTTACTATTAGTCAAAAGCTCTAATAGTCTGACAACAAGTCTTACCATGGGGTATCGTATTACCCAGTTACTGGGTTGTGGAGGTCCGATAGTCGCTCCATGTAAAATACTGATTTTCAGATGCATCTGGTTCCAATGAAAGCCGACCCTAATGTAGTTGGGAAAAGGCTAGGCAGATGCTGTGTTTTCTGATTTATCTACATTTTTTAGTATGGTCACAGTGTATTTATCGGTTAGCTATTAAGTGGACAAAAAGTTCACACATGCCAAGAGATTTTTAATTTGTCTTTGTTGTGTTTTATAATGGAAATATGGCAGGAAAATAAACTATCGATACCACAGACTACAGGGATTAAACTTTTGAGCATCATTTAACTCATATTTCAATTGAGAAAAAGACTTAAGTTTGCACGCTTGATATATAAAATTAACTTTATGGTTTGAGATATAAAGTTGGTGTTTGTTTAAATGAAAACACCTAACATCAAATCGAAACAGGGATTGAGTAGGCTCTACATATTACATGCGACAAAGCCGGTAGAGTAATTGACGGCAACTCGACTCTACTCATAAGTGCTCTACGTAGAGATAAGGAGAGCTGTTTCCCTAAAATCTCTGTTTCCTCACAAAACGTTGGGAATTAATTATGTAGAGCTGCTTAATGTGAAGCGTTTTGCTTGTTTAATTTGCAATGTAATTTGTTTAATGCCTCTACAAGTTATTTTATGTGTGCATTGTACTGTGTTGGGATTGTTGGATCTCATTTTGATATGTTGAGAAATTACTCTGAAAAGTAAAAAAACTGGGGAATTATAACGGCAAGCGTGTTGCGGGTAAAACCTCACGCGAAACAAAGTACCTATGACCTTCAAGTAGTTTTACCTGGTCTGGGTTTGTGTATGCGAGTTTCTATGTTTGTAAAATGCACCTACGACTATTCTTTTTTATCGTAAAAAAATATCAGGTAAAACCATCAAATGAGTCCTGCCACCCAGGGCAGAGCGGGAGGGACTGTCAGACTCGTAGTGACTAAAATCCACTGTGTCCTTCAATAGCCCTTTACGTTCCATGGTCACGGTAATTCGATAAGTCCCGCGACCCTGCTACGATACTGGAAAAAATCTAAGTGTGAAAAAATCGATGCCTTGTAGATCAGAGAATGAAAAATTATATTCTGCTTTTGCTAATGTCCTACAATGTGTTACTGCTGTGGACAATACATAGTCTTACACTAGCTTTTTCAACGGTTTCGTTCACATGATAGTTGAAAATTAACCCATCATCATCACCAAAAGACGTCCACTGTTGAACAGACGCCTTCCCCTTTTGACTGGACTGACAGACAGAGTATATGCATGTTACTCTGATCCATATTCATTGTTACATCAAAATCTGTTCAGTAGTTTTTGCGTGAAAAGTTACAAAACCATCCATTTATCCATCCTGTCCAACAAAAGAAGTATAATATTCCCACAATATCTCGTAGTAAAATATCTACGTACATTGAAACTCAATAGAATGAAGCGGCATGCAAATGACAGAGTTGCAATCATTTTGAATTGAGCGCATTCAAATCCAAGTGGAATTATTACCGTTTCCAAATGAGGTGTATCGAAGGCCAAAGGTTCATACCCTGTACTTCTATAGTATAGATATAGTAGTGTTTATACGAGTATCTCCATTTAATGCTGTGTCGTTGTGAAATCTATTAAAATCGACAGACCTGTTGGTCTAGTGGTTAGTGACCCTGACTGCTATGCCGGAGGTCGTGGGTTCGATTCCCACCCAGGACAAATGTTTGTGTGATGAGCACGATCATTTGTTCTGTGTCTGGGTGTAATTTATCTATAATATGAATGTATTTTGTAATATATAAGTATGTTTATCAGTTGTCTAGTACCCATAACACAAGCTCTGCTTAGCTTGGGACTAGATGGCGTTGTGTGATAGTTGTGGAATATTTATTTACTTTGATCGAGCTGAGGACCGAACCCAGGATTTCATGCTCAGTCGCACTTTCGATCACCAACTCTTTCTTAAAAATCATTTTTTTTCACAAAAAGGATTTTTTTTACGTTGCCCCACACTAGGAATTTCTCCTGTGTCGTGGGTGCGTTTACAAACACATAAAGTCACATACACAAACACCCAGACCCGGAATAACTACTTGTAGATCATACAAATATTTGCTCCGTGCGGGAATCGAACACGCGACACGCAGCTCAGCAATCCAATCGCTCAGCCACTGCGCTAACTGTGCCGTCAAGGTGTAGGTGTTTTAAAAATCAGCGCAAGTAATTTTTATCGCTAAAAATGTTCGTGATAAAACCTTCTTGGTTTGCCAACCCTTTTCAAATGAAATTATCTACAAAACGATATTCTTTAACAAAATTAAACACCTAAATATTTGTCTTACCATTTATTGAGTCCGCTATATTTTTGTTTTCATTCCAGAACTGTTTACTCAAGTTCCGTAGTGTGAACAAATGTTGTTGAACGTACAATTTGAAAGGTGTATTTTCAGTTCAGGGAGCTCTGTGAATGTTATTGTTTTGACGATATTGTTTGTCGTGTTTTTACTGGTGCGTGGAAGAAAAGTATCGTTACATCGTAAATGCGGGTAGTTTTTTGAGAAATAAATGAAAAGTTAAGGTCGCCATTTCGATTTTATTAAAAACAAAATGTAGGCGGTTATCGGAAAAAACCGATGAACGATAATCGAATCTGTAGACAAACACCTCACATTTTTTATTATATAAACACAATATTAAACTCACGCCTTTGTCCCATGACGGTAGGCAGAAACACCAGAGCGCAACCTGTCACGATCGTTACATACTTCTCTCGCCTTGTCCACCTGCATACATCTGGTCACGCAATGACGCTGATGCTAAGAAGCAAACACTAAAATAAAAAGATGCTGCCAAAAAAACTTTGCATTGTCTTATTTGTGTATAAAAAACGTAATATAGTCTTTTGGTATAACTTTTTATATGAATTTGATCATTTTGGTTGGTTTTATATGATTCATCATCATCATCATCAGCCGGAAGACGTCTACTGCTGAACAAAGGCCTCACTTAGAAAGTTAGTCGAACGGCAATTCGCTACTTGCATCATAATAATCATAATTCTGATTATATGAACAAGAAAAAAAATGCCCATGTTCCTAAAGTGGATACATAGGTGTATATGAGAGTACACCTATGTATACACTTTGTTATTATTGTTTTGTTTTACTGGTAAGTCTACTGGGATAAAACTTCCCAGTATTCTTACTAGTAAGTCTATTGGGAAGGAAAATCCTAGTAGTATTACTGGTAAGACTACTTAGTAAAACTACTGGTGTAATGTAAATAATTTATAATCGTTTATAAGAGGTTCATTTATGTTATTCTTTTTAAACACTTTAATTGCATACTTCATTGTCCAAATAGTTAGTTATAGTCGGTCGCGGGACTGTACAAATTACTGTGACCCCGGAACGTAAAGGACTATTGAAGGACACCGTGGATTTTAGTCAGTACGTGTCTGGCAGTCCCCTCCGCTCTGCCCTGGGTGGGAGGACTCATTTGATGATTTTACCACGTTAAAAAAAAAGTAGGTAGTTATATACTTAATTGTATAAGGCGAGATGGGGTTATAATAGGGTTTGAGAGGCATTTGGGCTTAGTAAAATCAAACTTTCAACATAGATAGCGTAGAGTTTACTTTAAAGTTCAGTAAATCCCCAAAGCATTTGTAATCTGTGTACTTTAACAACAATTGTAAAGAGGTTTGTAACTCACAGACTAACTCGTTATTTTGTCTTGATGTCTCAAGATAAGGGCGTACTTTGATCGTAACGAGACACACAGACTGTCTGATTGCTGTCGACGCGACAGATGTTATGATCGATCAATGTTATATATACATACAGACGTTTTGCTTCGTCTGTGATTGACGTATTGATTAAAAATAATAATAGCACTGAAACATGGTGTACAACGTGATCTTATTCATTAGTAAGCTCAAGATAGGCTAACGAGCCTCTATAGAGGGTCATTGCTCTCTCTTTTGAAAGAGCTATGTTCAGGTCCCTCTGCGTGATCGACTCAGAAATGAAGATTCATAGGCAAACCAAAGTTGCCGACATAGCCCAACAAATTAGCAAGTTGAAGTGGTAGTGTGCAGGTCACGTAGCACGCAGAATAGATGGCTGATGGGGCCGTAAGGTTCTCGAATGGAGACCACGCACCGGCAAGCGCAGCGTGTGATGTCCACCCACAAAGTGGAATACCGATCTGATGAAGATTATATGCAGGATGCTGATGAGAGCGGCTTCCAACCATCCTTATTGAAAATTTATAGGGGAGGCCGATGATCGGTGGACGTCCTACGGCTGATATAATAAGAAATTGTTCTTAGTTTCACACTTCCTAGGTAGTGCCACGATCATCAGGTCGGGATCTGTACCAAACTAAATGAAATAAATGACAATGTTACCGACTTCTAAACAAAAATGTTATTTTACATTTTTTGTGATGAATTCTCAAAATGGGTTGCAATTTTTTTCAGAAAAGATTTCCTGCTTCAGAGTGTAAAACCTATACACATACCTACAGTACAAACACCTCTAGCTTCATCAACGTTAATAAATAATAATTCAACAAACTCCTTTTCAACCAAACCTATTTTTTTTTTTTTTACGTGGTAAAATCATCAAATGAGTCCTCCCACCCAGGGCAGGGCGGGAGGGACTGTCAGACTTGTACTGACTAAAATCCACGGTGTCCTTCACAAGCCCTTTACGTACCGGGGTCACGGTAATGGGTAAGTCCCGCGACCCCGGCAGGAACCAAACCTAATACCTGCGATATAATTACATTAATCAAAAATCGTTTACAAATTCAAATAAACTAAATCGAGTACAGACTGTAAACCAAGACAGTTGGAATTGTAAATGAGAAAATTGAAAAAATAAAACGAGCCTTTGATAATAAAGAAGGAAATTGGAAAATTTTCAAATCAAATTATATTTCCATTTTCTGATAATCTTCGCAACGAGATGCGCTGGGAATAAACGCGATATGACGTCGTTCCTCTTTTTCTATGAGTATTTCATAGAAAAAGAGGAACAAGAGAGACAAAGTGTATTGCTCTGTCTCATTGGACCAGACCAGAGTGGCAGCTGACCATAAGGTACTGAGTTTGATTTGCAGATTAGGTAAGTGTTAAGCCCCATTTAGACAATGCAAGAACTGGCATGCAAGTTTTACATTGCGGTATTTATTTGTTTAACTGAATGCATTGTCTATCAATAGTCCGTAATGTAACACAAATGAGGCTGTATTGTGATTTTCTCAGTAGATTAGTTAGCGTCTGTCCTAACCGCGTGTTACAAAAAACGTTTTTACATTAAATCAAGCTTTAGTAGTTTATGTTTGTGGAAATGGTTGCTTTTAAAGTCTAGATTTTTCCTTAAAATCTAGACCGACAAATCCTTAGAACCACTTCCAATAGTCATTAACCGTACATTTTAGAGCTCAAACGAACAAATTGCTTTCAAAAAGCCATTCGGTTTTAAATTCCTAATTAATGCTCTCAACAGTTTCAATGACTGTGCAATCAATTAGATATCATACCCCTTTAGTAATAAAGTTTGAATTACAATATATACAATTTATGAAATCTATGCCATGCGAATATGCACTCTATTCAGCGTGTTTTGAGGTTGCAAATAAAACGGAATAGTTTTGATAGGTTCATTTAAAAGGTTTGGGTAAAATTTTCAGCTAAATAGAATTGACTTGTTATCTCGATGGGATGAAATATGAAATGAATTTCAAGTGGAATTGAGATACTAAAAACGACCTTTTTGTCTAAATGATTTGTAATTTAGAATCGACCTTTTTTGTTGTTGACCTTTTATGTAAACACATACAAATTGTTAAGGCAATGAAAAGGTCGATTTCTATATTTTCACTTCAAGTCAAGCTAAGTTCGGGCACACCGTAATCGCGGTGGTAACACCCCTCTTGTGGAGTAGCTGGATAGATGTCACGTCGTCCTGACCTCACCGGACACGGAAGCTTCGGGAGGTACCTGTGTCGGATAGGGAAGGAAGAAGCGCCTGGGTGTCAATATTGAGAGGATCGCCCGGAGGACACGGTGGAGCATACGGTGCAGGACTGCCGTGTCCTCACGACGGCGATAGACGGAAACCTCTCGTGCCCGGCATTGGTCGAGGCCGTACTGTGGGGCGCGACGGAATGGGAAGCGGTCGCCTCCTTCTGCGAAGCAGTCATGCTAGCGAAGGAGGAGGCGTTCCGTGTGAGGGAGAGGACAGCGTCTTCCCTTCACCCTAGCCGCAGTGGTAGGCGCCCACGGTGACCGACGTCGCTAGACGATCTCCGGCCACCGCAGGCGCGGGCATCAACTGCAGCACGCGGGCGACTCGTTGTCCGACCATGGACCATGCCCGGGTCGAAGGCGCGTAGTGTTCCACGCTCGCCTCAAAGAGTGTCAGCATAATGACGGGGCCCACGTTTAGAGGGCCAAAGCCTGCCGGGGTCGCGGGACTTACGAACTACCGTGACCTCGGAACGTAAAGGGCTATTGAAGGACACCGTGGATTTTAGCCAGTACGAATCTGACAGTCCCTCCCGCTCTGCCCTAGGTTGGAGGACTCATTTGATGATTTTACCACGATAAAAAAAAATTCTTGTTAAGTTTAAAAATTACGTAATAGTAGGTATTCTTCTTTAGGCTACTGAATAATATGTTTTCTTTTAATAAACCAATTTAAGGCTCTTAGTCAGTTATACAGGATAGGCGGTCAGTATCGTGGGTGCGTTTACAATTATTTAAACTCACATAGAAACAGCCAGACCCCGAACAACTACCTGTAGGCCATATAAATATTGAATTATGTTCCGTAAAGGAACCGGCGACGTACAGCGCAGCCTGTTCGGCCACTGCACCACACGACTCTATCCGGGTTTAGCATTTGAACGACAGAGTTATGTTCAAATTAACTGTTTTACCTTTATTCTTTCAAAATAATGGGAATTTTTGGTTAATGAGCGATTTCTAATTAAGTTAAAAGCATAATTAATGATTATCGACACCTTTCTTTATTGCCCGTATGATTAGCCACCGTATTTTTTTAATTATATTGAAATGTACCAGGAAAATCTTTTGTTTTACGTTTATGGGTACATCATTATGAAATGTGTTAATCGGTTTGTCGGCTTCATACAAAAGCTTAAAGTATAATATTGTTATACAGGGTGTAAGAGACATCGACGCACAAACGGATACCATCGGTTCAGGACATGATTCTGGACCCCCCCATGTTGGAATATTTCGTCGGTTTTTCCCAAATTTTCTCATTTTTTTAGTTTTTTTTTTACTTCAGAATGTTCATAATCGTTGTACTGTCTTAACCCAATAATATTATTAATAAAAAAGTAATTATTTCGCTATTTTCACTAAAAGTAGCAATGTAAATAATACTAGAAATGGGTGTTTTCTCAGCTGTTTATAAAAGTTCTAATAAAAGGTCATCGTATACATAAATACTGTGTCCAGTACCGCAGTACCTGTAGTACCTAATGCGCGGCAGACTATTAAAAAAGAAAAACAAATATGAGAAAAAAAAAATTGGAAACATTTATATGGATCCAAAAATCAAATATTTCTAGAAGATTATTATTGTATGTTATAGGGGATTTCCATACAGTATTTCTCGACAGCAGTTCCGGAGACTGGATTTGTGCCCGGCCGAGTAACTTAATTAGAGTAACTTAATGGAAGTACGGTTTATTTATGTGTGAAACGATTTAGCTTCAAGCAAGAATGTTTACTCTATAGATCTTTACTCATAACTACACCTGAAACAAACTTACATATTAATCTTTCATCTCAAGATACTATGAAATATGAGTTCACTCAAACTCGTAGACCCTCTACGTGCTACGAGTGCTACGGCGTAGCTTCGTAGCTCGTAGCGAGAAGCCAATAATTTACGTAGCTGTTTTATCGGACGCTATATCGACATTTTGAAATGTCTTATCGGAATCGAATCAGTTCTGATCGATGCTTCTAGTCATTAACGTTTATAAAATTACCACTTGAACTAGTTTTATGGTTGATTCTACGTTGCGTTGCTGCTATAGGGATATTTGAATAAAAAAGGACTTATTGGAAAATGGAAATTTGAAAACCACTCACTAATACTTATTAAACTTCATGTAAACATGCCCGTTTTCACTTAGTGTATTATGTATAAGTGATTGTCTACTATGTAGCAAATTTTTGTCTCTCAAACTTAGTATGCATTATCTTTGAGAAAAGAGTATAGTAATTTCACAAAATATGTTAAACATAGAACATAATTATCATTTGCTAACAAATAAACATACTTTTCATAAATTAAACATGATGTGTTAAGACTTGTTTAATTTATTCTCCACCAGCTCGAAGCATGACATTGTTGTAAAGGGTTTTGTCTACGGAAAAATAGACAATGAATAGTTATTTATTATGTAAGGCTGCAAAGTTGTTTTACGCGCGAGTACTTGAATTGTAAACTGAGCAAGTGAAGGATTCTAAACTAGGAAGAAATATAGAATCCTGAGCATAACGAAATTTTTAAAGGTATGAGACGCAGAATAACTTTGCTGCCGAGTGCAACACACAACTTTCACCTCACTACAGCGAGGAAATGCAGTGGGGCCGGCTTGCCTGTCAGTCTAGAAAATAATTGAATACAAGACGTGTTCGAGTTTTGAAAACACGTTCCGCGCTAGCGCGGTAAATCGAGTTTTGCGCTCAGATTTCGAATGACCAATAGAAACTTTCCGAGCGTGTGAGGTGAAAAAGATATTTCTATAGTTCTAAGAATAAAAATGTTTCTCATCTATGGGTCGTGACATATACGGGTAGAACATAATGAGTTGTATGGAATTAAGTTTGTCTATTTTGGTGGGATAGAGATAAAATTGGTCTTGCAATGCGTGCTGGGATTGCATAAATCCCAAATTCCTCATCGTTATAACTTCCATAAGGAAGTCTTAATACCTGTATTGAATTCTACAACGCCATATTTTATGATGCCATAGAAATTACTTTCTTAAAGCCAAATGCTCGAAGAAACCTCGAGCAGGAAATCCGATACATTAACCAATCTTAACACCCACAATGCCTCTGGGAGTATGTAGCCATATTTACTGCTTTGTTCGGCTAATACATACCCGTTTATATGCTTAGAACCTTGGCGTATTGTTCGCTAGGAATTTGTGTGAAGGGAATTTTCTCGTCAACGCATTTTATAGCAACCTTAAGAGAATATACAATGGAGCATAACAAAACCTGGTAAAGGTTAACAAACTCCAGCACCTACCAAAATCTGTCAATTTTTTTTATTCGTATTTGACTCCGAGCGGGACTCGAGCCTACGTCTTTTTTGTAAAGTCCTTATTTATCGATTTTCATAATTCAATTCATAAACATAAGCAGGAAACATAGATCCAAAGTCTTAGAATAAAATAAGACCGATTTTTAACTTTCCATGGAAACAGAGATTTTCAATGATCTTTTATTAAAATAAGATATTTCGAAAATTTTCTGTGGTAACATTTTAGATCTAAATATTCTCTTATGCGTATGATGTTTGATTTAAATCGGTTCAGTCATTTCAAAAATAAGGACTTCCAATTTTTTTGAAATGTCATTTGTCGTACGCGTTCTTAATCGATTTTGAGATACCAAAATGTGAAAGCTAACATTTCATCGGCAGTTTTGATCACGGGGTGAAAAGACTGCTGAGCGTGGGGCAAAAAGTGCTGGTGCGTTTTCTTATTAGAAACTTTTGCTGTACCAGCCCGGGAGTTCAAAAGTCCATGCCTGGAAAGCATGTTAATGCGGGTGTTGTGTCTGGCGGGATACTGCCCAACAGACAGTTGGGTTGGTGATTTTTAATTTTCTCTACACCGTAGGATTTGAATTATAATTAAATGCGAAAGTAAGTCGGTTTGTTTGTTTGTAACCTTTTCACTACCAAACCACTGGACCGATTATCCATAGCATGTTTTCAAGTGTGCAGAGACAAACATAGAGTACCCTTAATACAAAGAAAAAAAAAATTGTTATCGACAAAAAAAAAACAAAGAAGTTCATACCCTAAAGCCTTTGTCAAACAGACAGGCGTGGCGAATGCGAAGCGTGACGTTTTTATTTGTAATGTACTGAGTTGTTTGAATCCAGTCACATAGAAAAGAAAGAATCCGATAAAACGAAAGCGATCCGATAGCGTGACAGGACTGACGTCCAGCTATAGGACTGACGTCTAGCTTCGGTTCGGTATCGCTTCGGACTCGCGCGTCTGTTTGACAAATGCATAATACATGGCGCCACATGTACGATCGCGCGGGCGTAATGCCAGTAATAAAAATGTGATACCCTGGATGGATGGATGCTTGTAACTCAATCGCACCAGAATAGCCGAACAGATCTGTATGAAATTTGACAAAGATATATGGTCTGGAACACATAACGTTCCCGTGGGATAATTTTCAAATACCACACCGGTGAACCCGCTCGCAAAAGCTAGTTTTGCCATAACAATTAATCAACACCTTCATATACAATTAATTAAAGGTACTGTAATTAGTTTCTAACGATATTATTGATGTAGTGATAACCTATCATTATTAATTAGATGCACAACGTTTAATTAAGATTTTATAAAGATTGATGTAAAGTAAACGTGTGAATAGAAAGCGGGAATATAGTGGCGTGCAGTAGTTTTAATTTTATGCGATAAAAGCATTAGTACTGCTCGAATTGAATATTTTATGTTGATTCAATAAAAACGTGTGTATATTGCTTTAACACAATCTTATTGCTACCAAAGGTACCATTTGTCACAGTAATGACATCCGTGCAGGTGTCAACGTGATGTGCGTTACCCAGGCAAAATGTTTTGCTTTAGAGAGATGAGACTTAAACAAATAATTAGTGTATCATGAGGAGCAATTTGTTTACTAATAGCAAAATTTGTTTGAATTGTAGTTTTTAAGTTATTTAAGAAAAACAAATTTTGCTGGAGTAACGTTTGAAACGTTACCCAGGCAAAATCGTCTTTCAAAAATTAGTTTCAGCACGGAACCAAATACATGAATAGATAGCTTTTGTTGAGTAGTAAATGTTTATAAATAGCAAAATTTGTGTGTGGTATAGTTCTTTAGTTATTTAAGATTTTGCTGCGGTAACGTTTTGGGATTTCCCAGATCTCGAAAACGGCTCAACGCAGAAGTTTGAAAAAAATACCAATAAAAGACCTCAATTTGTTTAAATTTGTTTAATCATTAGTTTTTGATTTGGTTGACGTAAACCAATGTAATTAAATGGTTTCAAAAATCAGAAGAAACGGGTTTGCAAGTAAACCAATACACTTATAACCAAATAAACAGCTGTAAAAAATACCCGTGGTTCGACGCTTGTTTACATCAGAAATATTAGATTTCATACTTTACACATTATGAAGATAAAAACAAATTTGATTTATTTTAGACTGGTCGTACTTTAGCGATCAAATACGCAGTTCCCATAACATTAAGAAACATGGCATACTTTAAACAAATTAAAATGATTCCTGAAAATTCCTTCCTGTTAATTGCAGCTTTGAATTACGGCTCTAATGAAAGTTATCTCAAAAACAAGATGATGTCAGCAATTCTCTAATGAGCCGACCAAATTGAAAAGGTCACATAAAAGCGACCGCACCATACATAAGCGCAACCATCTGAAATGAACAGGATAATATAGATGTTTTGTTAGTACAGTTGAATACAAAAGTTTTCTGGTCAGGTTAGTTAAAATAATAAAATGGTTAAGATTCATTATTTTTATTTAAAAAATCAGTCTCATACAAATTATATGTATTGCTTTGCCTTAGCATCAACATTTTTAGAGAAAAATCACAGATAAATTATAACCTACTTACTTAATTTTAATATTTGGATACATTAATAGTTTGTTCAATTTTCCTTAGGAGGTACTAATAACGTAGGTTGATAGGTGGACTCCATTTCACCTCGACTCACAGTATGGCATTTTAATATGAGTTTTGTTACGTGTTACTTAGAGTGAATATTTTAACATTACATGTGACTGCCACAGGTGGATAACCCGTGAACCAATCATTGTCAAAGCGTCGTAACCTTCTTTTAACTTAATGTTGAAATATCCACTCTAAGTAACACGACATAAAGCTCATATTTCAATACCACAGTGTGACTTGAGTTGGAATTGAGTCGGCGTTGTGTGTGTAATGTGCAAAGCACATTTAATGTTTTTTTTTACAAAATATGTATTATCGGCTTGCCTATATTTCTTGCCCTTATGAGGGACGGTTTCGAGCATATTCTATAAAAAATGTATATAATCATAAAACTTTTAAATGAGAAAACAACAATATAATAAAAATCTTCCAACAATTATATAAAAAATAAACAACTTTTACACTTATGTACCTATTTAAAAATATAGGAAACAGTACAGTTTTTATCATTAATAACTACTAATATCACTCATAATCACAGATTCGTACCTAATTCAATAAAATTTGTGTGGTCATTGGGACCGTATAAAATTATGTGTTTTATGCTTCCAGTCTCTAACGTTTTAATTACCTACACTAATGAATATACAGCCTGTTAGTGTAATCAGTCTTAAACTTGAAACCAGTGGTTTGGTATCACTTACAGAACGTAAATTCAATAAAAAAATAAAACCTTTTTTTTTTCAATAAAGTCTCCATTTTTCCCCAAAATTATTTCACCCTATTACGCAAAGGTAAAGAACACTAAAATAAGCCGCGAGCGCCGCGGAGTCGCCCGCGGCGCGGGGAGACTGAGGTATGCGCGGGCCCCGCGCATACCTCAGTCTGCCGGCAGTGTCGTTATCGAACGTACGTGTGTCCCGTAACAAACGCTCGCAGCGCAGCGCACGAGTGCGCGCCGCCCCACCGTTAATTTTTCGCGCAAGTGTTAGTGTTTAGTGATTATGTCGTACACAAACGAACAGTGGACAGAAATGGTTCGGGTTTACGCCGCGTCGGGTGATAACCTAACTTACATCTGGACTCGTCACGCAACAAAGGTAGGTATTTTTGCCTGTCCTAAGCCAGGAAAAGTATGAAGGGAAGTTAGTTACATCACAGGTTACCTGTATTTTATTACAATGATGTAGTTAGTTAAAACTTATGTAGGTATGTAGTTAAACGGACGGCGTTAACCTGCCGCACTGGCAGGTTAACGCCCTTTGCAGTGAATACGTAACTCGGGCGCATAGTATCCATGAATTAACGGACGGTGTAGGACAGAAACATTTTTCATTTTTTTAAAGAAAAATTCGTTTATTTATTTTTAAATTCAGACAAACATTTTTATAATTAAATCAACTACCTATGGTTTCAAGGTTAAGACTGATTACACTAACAGGCTGTATAATCAAATGTGGCATTATGGAGTTTTTGCATTTCTGTAGTTTACAGTACAGATCATCGTAACATTCATATTGTTGAGTTTTCGTTCTGTAACAGTATGCTCTGTAATGTCCAATCAATGTGGAACTTGATGGTGGGTCAAAATCAATTACTGCCAAAATCATATACTGTTGGCCATTTAACTCTATATTAATGGGTATATCATTCAGGTTAACAGACATGTCATGTAGTTCGAAGAAAAGTAATGGTTTTAATTCATATGTAAAATATACATTTCCTGTCTCGCATACAGGACACAGTGAAACATTATCATTATTAATACACGATGTGGCAGATTCTTCCAAGAAGTCAATACCCTTTTGTGTTATAATATTTATATTTAAAGATATATATTTACAATCAATTTTCTTTGGTTGTAATGCATTTGAGCATGTGTCATTTGAGCAACACCTCTGTCTGGTGGCAGAAAAGTATATGTTGCTCATGAATACCTGTTCTAAAATCATTGTTATATTATTACATTCACAACTGATAATATTTTGCTGTGACTTTGTTTTATCAAAAAGGTCAATCAATAGTTTGTCACGAAGTTCATATAATCTTGAAATTGTGTAATATGGTACTGCACTTAAAAAATATTAAAAAATCGGCTTCACGAATAACGTTTTTCTGCTTAACTGTACAAAACATCGGTTACCAAGCTGCTAATTTGCGAAGATTACCCGTACGTACGGTGCAGTCGCTTTTACGTGACCTTTTCAATTTGGTCGGCTTATTAGAGAATTGCTGACATAATTCTTGTTTTTGAGATAACTTTCATTAGAGCCGTAATTCAAGGCTGAAATTAACAGGAAACAATTTTCATGAATCATTTTAATTTGTTTAAAGTATGCCATGTTTCTTAATGTTATGGGAACTGCGTATTCGATCGCTAAAGTACGACCAGTCTAAAATAAATCAAATTTGTTTTTATCTTCTTAACGTGTAAAGTATGAAATCTAAAATGTCTGCTGTAAACAAGCGTCGAACCACGGGTATTTTTTACAGCTGTTTATTTGGTTATAAGTGTATTGGTTTACATGTAAACCCGCTTCTTCTGATTTTTGAAACCATTTAATTACATTGGTTTACGTCAACCAAATCAAAAACTAATGATTAAACAAATTTAAACAAATTAAGGTCTTTTATTGGTATTTTTTTCAAACTTCTGCGTTGAGCCGTTTTCGAGATCTGGGAAATCCCAAAACGTTACCGCAGCAAAATCTTAAATAACTAAAGAACTATACCACACACAAATTTTGCTATTTATAAACATTTACTACTCAACAAAAGCTATCTATTCATGTATTTGGTTCCGTGCTGAAACTAATTTTTGAAAGACGATTTTGCCTGGGTAACGTTTCAAACGTTACTCCAGCAAAATTTGTTTTTCTTAAATAACTTAAAAACTACAATTCAAACAAATTTTGCTATTAGTAAACAAATTGCTCCTCATGATACACTAATTATTTGTTTAAGTCTCATCTCTCTAAAGCAAAACATTTTGCCTGGGTAACGCACACGTCAACGTGATAATTTTCCAGAACAAATTACAGTTCATTAACGCTCTATAGTTTTACAATCAAGATTTATTTATATATATTTATTGTTTTTTGATGGTTTCAGTTGATAAAGTACCAGATTTTATTTGTATTTTGACCTTTTTTTTGACAGTTTTATAATATTGTTGATTGATGTGCATTTAAATATGTATGAGCAAGTTGTAGGTTTATATTTATTTTTGTGTGTGGTTGAGAAATAAGAATGTTTGGACACTATGGGAACTTTTAATATTCTAGGTGGTCACATAACACCAAAACACCGTGGATTTTTTTTTGATGCCTGAAACACGTTCATAGAACGACCGCGCGGATCAACGGCGTACCGCTTCTCCGCGCGGTGCACCGCCGTAAAATCTGCTGCGACGCCTTCGTCCAAACGACGAGTTCTAAACACATAAACTAAAGTAAATTGATAAACAATACCTATTAAAAGTAAAGTTTTAGTCATTCGAAAAATATGATCAGTGGAACTTTCAAAATGTATTGAAATGATCGAAGTCCATAAAATAGATTGGAAATTAATGCGTCTACAAGATAATGATGTTGGCTTAGCCGTCACTTGGCTATCGATAAGCATTTATCGTCAACTTGAGGATTTTGAAGTCGATCTAGATAAGTAAGCACCCTTTATCAAGGGTTCTTGAACTGCTATTAGGGTTAAACTGTTTTTTTTTACTACCAGTTATTTTTTATCGTGGTAAAATCATCAACTGAGTCTTCCCACCCAAGGCAGGGCGGGAGGGACTGTCAGACTCGTACTGACTAAAATCCACGGTGTCCTTCAATAGCCGTTTTCGTTCCGGGGTCACGGTAATTCGTAACCTCTAGAGGACCAAAGCCTGCCACGATCGCGGGACTTACGAATTACCGTGACCCCAGTACGTAAAGGGCTATTGAAGGACACCGTGGATTTTAGTCAGTACAAATCTGACAGTCCCTCCCGCCCTGCCCTGTGTGGGAGGACTCATTTGATGATTTTACATTGTAATTTAAAAAAAAAATTACGTGTCTATTTATATTAATTTCTGTTATTTATATACCCAATTTTTGAACTTAGATGTAATACCCAAAAGCTTTTTGCTATAAAGACATAAACTACGTAACACACAAAACGTATCTCAAAGAGCGTCAGATGTTAATGTGTTTCAACTTTTAGAAACAAGCTTAACCCGTTGCCGACGAGAGGCTCTTATGTGCAACTGGCTTAACGTTCTGGATAACAGCCTGTGGCAGTGAGGGGTTCAATGTGACGATGTACTTTTAGTGATACAAGATGGATGATGGAGTTTTTACATCCTGTTTTTTTATATTCAGCCTTTACCCAAATCGGTTGGTATGCCATCTATAAGAACACTAGCACTTTGCCCGCGACTTCGTCCGCGTGGGTTTTTTACTTTCCTAATTCCCCCTTTTCACCCCCTTAAAGGTTAAATTTCCAAAAACCCCTTCTTAGTGCTCCCCTACATTATAATAGGAAGCCGTGTGCAAAATTTCACATTCCTAGCCCCAGTAGTTTCGGCTGTACGTTGATATGTCAGTCAGTCAGTTCTTCTTTTATATATATAGATTATTTTAGTTGGAAAGGTTCCCTGTGACAATTAATTTTATTAGTTGTTTGTAACTGTACCCCGCATTACCGGACCCGAGTTAAAATTAAGGAATCATTAAGTTAAGAGTATTTAGTAGGTATATTCACGTACACAAGTACGTGAATATACCTACTAAATACTCTTAACTGCTCGCAGTAATAAAAGGTACTTAAATCATTTTAATTCAATCACTACATAGTATAAAACAAAGTCGCTTTCTCTGTCCCTATGTCCCTTTGTGTGCTTAAATCTTTGAAACTACGAAATGGATTTTGATGCGGTTTTTTGTGTTTGTCAGACCCTTACTGACTAAAATCCACGGTGTCCGAACCGATACGAGACGTCAGTCCGATAGTTCTGTCACGCTATCCGATCGCTTTCGCTTTTCTATGCGACTGTATTCAAACAATTCCATACATTACAAATAAAAACGTCACGCTACGCATTCGCCACGCCTGTCTGTTTGACAAAGGCTTTAAAGCTGATTTTTTTACGTCAGTGTACAAGGCTGCTGAAAACACACATCGTTTTTTTTTCCATGGGGTATGTATGCAGTAACTCTCTAGGAATTTCTTTCGTATTGTGAGCGCGTTTACAAACATTTAAACTGGGGTCTTGTTATTTTTGTACAAATAGCCAGGGGTGATACTTTTTGACCCGGAACAAACACGCGAGGTACCTGACCATTAAAACATGACCACCTGCACCGTAATATCTTATTAAATATTGCTATAAAGGTAGTGTGACAGTGGTGGCGAGGCGATAGGCGGAGCGGACAACATTTTTTATCAACTTGTTACATAGTTACGCTTTCAAGAAAATAGCTTGATTTCATCTCCGCGTGTCGCTTAGTTCTGCTTCTGGCTTTTATTAATGAGCACCAAGTTCATGTGTTAAGCGTTTTAAGACAGCGTATCCATGGAAAACCAACGAAAGATTTAAAAAAAAACAGTGCTACACACTAGTATATTCTCCTGTGTCGTGGGTGCATTTACAAACATAGAAACTCACATACACAAACACCCAGACCCTGAACAACTACTTGTAGGTCATACAAATATTTGTTCCGTGCGAGAATCGAACCCGCGATACGCAGCGCAGTAGTCCAATCGCTTAGCCACTGAGCTAACCGTTTAAAATGTGTCTGAATGACAGTGTGACATGACTTGCAATACGAACGTGTCGCTTAATACTAGTTGTATCACTCGTAGCCATAGATAGAAATAGCATGAATGAACGCTTCTGTTTACCGCTACTCGTTACGCTCAATCTCTCTGACCTTTACCTAACCGTTTATGACTGGAAGCAAATTCTATTCTGCCATAAATCAACTTTTAAATTGAACCTTTTCATTTTGCCTTCAACCTCACAATAAGCCAATAAACGTTAATTAGTTGAACAAATTGTTGTTAATCGTTGCCCGAAAGCTGTGTTTAACGATTGTAAATTTTAGGCAATTTGTGTTACCAAATAAATGTAGGTTTACTCTTTCAAGCTTGGGTTTGTGTTACGAAATTGATTCGGAATTGATGGAGTAAGGGGCGGTATTGTTGGTTCGGCAGTACCTGCCGACCAGAAGGAAAAGGAAAAAGATTTCTTCGGCTTCAACCGGTTTGTGTTTAGTTATGTGTAGTAGCCGACTGGTTTGTGATTCCAGAACATTCTTCTACCTATATTCTATTTTACTAACCTATTCTGCCCATTATTGTCGGCCTTATTCTTACAGCATAATTTAATCAAAACATTTATTTTTAAGTTTTTCAAAAATATACAACCTGTAACGAATTCTTATCAACACTAGGTACAATAAAACTTAGTCTAATTCGTACCACTTAACCCTTTCAATGGTCGCTGCAACCGGGAATATACCTATAATAAAACTGAAGGTCCTTGACCCACTGACATTTGACCCCTCCCCTCTCCCACCCTACGATGCGCTAATCGAATTCTTCCTTAGACCGTAATTATTCTGTCTTGCTTAGAAATTTCTCCATTTAATGACGAAACTTCCTCATTTTCGTATTCATTGCTGGTTGTAAACCTTGAGGTCTTTTTGTTTAATAAACCAAAAGGATAATGGATGTTGACTTAAGGTTTTTGTGCGTGTTTTTTGTAATTGTGCGAACAAATTGAGGTGTTTTATCATGTTGAAGGTTTGTATAGGGTGGTTCCAGATAATTATGGAAATTTTAGGGGTTTTTCTGAAAGATTTATTTCGCTTCTAGATATTTATTTAGCTTTTGCCTGCGGCTAAGTCCGCCTCAAAGTTGAAAATTATCCCATGGAAACGCAGAATTGGTGTAGAAAGTGTTAGTCCTGGTTATAAACTGTGTTTGCCTCTGCATCCAAATTCGTTCAGCTATTTTACATGACTATTCATCCTATAAACTTTTACAGTTACATATAATAGGAGTAAGACGTAGGAGATAGACCGTTTTTGTATTTTTTGTCCTTTGAGATTTTTTTTTTAATAAACTCTGCTGTGTTTTAATGGAATGAAGAAGGTTACATTAATATTCGTGAAGACTAATAGCGTCTCGGGCGGGAATAATATTCGTCTAGGTGGGAGTAATACGAAGTGGCTAATTAATGGTTTTATTACGTTTGTTAATATTTTATCTGCCAAGGCTCTTCCTAACTATGTTCGGGTTGGCTTACAGTCAAACTGGATGTCTATAATATTAGTAATGTATACTGTGAGTTAAGACCATCCAATAATGTTTACAACTAAACTCTTACTGTCACTTACGAATGATGAATGATTGTTGAAGTTTCCATCAAGCCGCATTCTTCAGTCAACTCGCGATCAAGCCAGTTGCAAGTGGATTGATCGCCTTGAAATCTGGACAGTATTTACAAATATTTGGTGGTTCGTCAATCAGTCCTACCAAGCACGAGGAGGTCAGATAAGCAGTCACTCCACGTAAAATACAAGTAATCAGCTACCTCTGTTAAGACTGGGAGCCCAAACCCCAAGATGGATGGAAAAAAGTCGTCTGATATCAAGAATACAATACTTACAAGTATTATTATCTACTGTCTTTTTTGCGTGGTAGATCATCAAATGAGTCTTCCCACTCTGTGTGGAGCGGGCTGGACTGCCAGACTAAAAATCTCATCAAATGGAAAATTCAGTTTTAGTCAATCAGAGTCTGACAGCCATTATTCTATCAGTTGCCTTTTACGAAGTATGATTGCTCCTAAAGGCGCTCCCTCACCGGGAGCATTCGCGTGTAATGTAAAACTATAGATTCGACTTTGAGCATTCCATTACAATACTACCTCCCTGACTGACGAACATTCGCGTACATTTAGTATAAATTTGATACAATGCGCATTGTGATGCTCGATTTTACTCTCTCACTGATGAAATGCTCGAATCTGTAACGTTACATTACAGGTAAATGTTCGCAGTGAGGGAGCGCCTTTAGAGTTATTATTTCAATGTAATCTCTTTGGGAAACCCAACATAAATTGATTTATTTGTCCTTATTAGTCTTATTGATGTCAAAGTTGTCTTTGTCAAAGATTCAATCTCAGAAGTAGTATCAATATCATTTGCCAGACGAAATTCAATTAAGTTTAAAATAGATATTGAATTTTATCTTATTGAATAATTATGTTTGATAAATATGTAGTAGATAACTGACTTTTTAATGATTTTTGAAACGAAAAAAGAATTGATTCGAGGTGCACCTGCTGTCGACGTTTTATAAGTGCCCTCATGGGCCTATGTGAAATAAAAACATTTGATTTTGATTTTGGTGGAGTCCGAAAAGAGTACTTCAATAGATATGAGGCACGCCTTTCCTCAGCGGAATGACTATATTTATGCTATATTACTTATGGAATAAGGACTATTAAACGGAATGACATGGTTATAAGACTTATTCGTTTCAAAATAACAAA
This sequence comes from Agrotis puta, assembly GCA_943136025.2. Classification (NCBI taxonomy): domain Eukaryota; kingdom Metazoa; phylum Arthropoda; class Insecta; order Lepidoptera; family Noctuidae; genus Agrotis; species Agrotis puta. The sequence continues at coordinate 14,417,281 of OW964178.2, forward strand.
CTAATAAAAATTATATTCGCCCCTTGTTTCATAAATTCTAAAGAAACTGTGGGAGGAGATACCATTACCCATACATTCAGCTGCATCCGGTTTGACTGGAAGCCGACCCCAATATAGTTGGGGAAAGGCTAGGCGGATGAAATACTAAATGTTCGCTCCATTTACTATTACTATTGAACGATCGTTTAAACTAATGAAACAAAACGATAATTTAACGTGCAGAAAGCTCCTAAAAATAAACGACTGTTACGTAACACGGCCTACCTAGAGTTATAAAGACATTAAACTAACTTCTACACGGAACATCAATTGGCAACATAATATACAAACAATTCGCCAGTTAGAAAACAGATTAAACCGTCATTAATCGTTGAACTCACTAACGACCATAACTTTCCACACTAGGTTACCTAGGTAACTATTAACGTCAAGTTAAAGTTACCTTTTGTTACCACAAAGGGTACGCAAAAGGTTCAGTACATAAAATGATAAGTTTTTCAGAAAAGTTTATACCTCAATCCAAAAGTAAATTGAAACGTTTATTGTTGTAAATGTTTCTTTTTTTAAGCTCCAACTTTGATGGTTAGACCCCTCTTTGAGGAGTGGCTAGATAGGCGTCACGGCGTCCTGACCTTCCACAAGACAGGTCCTCACCCGACATGGAAGTTTCGGGCGGTGCCTGTGTCTGATAAGGAGGGAAGAAACGTCTGAGTGTCACCACTGCGAGGATCGCCCGGAGGACACGGTGGAGCATACGGTACAGGACTGCCCCGCTTGGGCAGAGCACCACCGTGTCCTCACGACAGCGATAGGCGGAGATCTGTCGCGCCCGGCATTGGTCGAGGCCATGGTGCGGGGCGAGACGGAGTGGGAAGCGGTCGCCACTTTCTGCGAAGCAGTCACGCTCGCTGGGTGGGAGGACTTTATTTATGAAAGTATTACTTACTGTGTGTTTATTTATCTTAAAAATGTAATCACCTTTTCTTTTTTTCCCAGGTAAGCCATCAATTCCTGAATTACTGAAGACAGTCCTAGGTATCCTTGATATAAGAATAAAATCGTTGTAGTAATTAGAAATCGAGACAAAAGGGCTTAAAATCTGATCTGATCTGATCTGATCTGATCTGATGATCTGGGTGATCTGATAAATGCTAATTTTTTAACCGACTTCCAAAAAGGAGGAGGTTCTCTATTCGACTGTATGTATTTTTTTTTTTATGTATGTTCACCGATTATTCGAAGACGCCTGAACCGATTTGATTAAAATCTTTTTTTGTTTGAAAGGGTATACTTCCAAGTTGGTCCCATAGAAATATTGTCATGATCTGATCACGAACTTCGGAGATATGGAACGGAACTCTTCAATAATAGACAGCAAATCTGTCGTGATTGCTGCAATCGCTTGGATGTTTATTGTTTACACAACATCATAGCATAACATCACGCCTGTATGCTCTGAGGGGGTACGCAGATGTGTACAGTATACCCATATTTCGACAGTTAGGTATGTTAAGTTTCATTTCATTGGGGATAAGCCTATTACCATGAAAAATATTGTTAATAATAACAATGTAAAATAAATGCATAGCAAATATTTGTATAGGATATAGGACAACTAATAAAAATAATTGAAAAATAAAAAAAAAACTTTTTTTGCAAAAAATAAAACCGACTTTAAAAACACAAAAAATTGAAAAATAACTTCAGAAGTAAGTCTAGTCAATTGTTGACCGATTTTCAAAATTAATTTTTCATTGGAAAGAGTATACTCCCGAGGTTAGAAAGAGTATACATGGTGACAATGGGAGCACCCATTGTCACCATGTCAGGATCTGATGATGGAATCTGGAAGGTAAAATTCCTAAACGGTTAAAAGTCAGAATAATAACTCAAGTTATATGACGTAGTTCAACTTACTACGTACGTACCTACGATATTTACACTAATAAAAATAGAAAAAAAAACAACCTACTGATCAGATGGGGTATCAAGACAGAGGGTTTTATAAATTACTAAATGTAACTAAAAGAAAATGACAAAGTTAACTTACTACATACGTACCTTTTTTTTATCGTGGTAAAATCATCAAATGAGTCCTCCCACCCAGGGCAGGGCGGGAGGGACTGTCAGACTTGTACTGACTAAAATCCACGGTGTCCTTCACTAGCCCTTTACGTACCGGGGTCACGGTAATGGGCAAGTCCCGCGACCCCGGCAGGCTATAGCCCTCTACAGGCCCCGTCACTATGCTGACACTCCTTGAGGCGCGCGTGGAACACAACGCGCCGTCGACCCGGGCATGGTCCATGGTCGGGCTGCGAGTCGCCCATTACTCGCCGCCCGCATGCCCGCGACTACGGTAGCCGGAGATCGTCTTGCGACGTCCGACGCCGTAGGCGTCTACCACTGCGGCTGGGGTGGAGGGAGGACGCTGTCCTCTCCCTCACGCGGCCCGCCTCCTCCTTCGCAAGCATGACTGCTTCGCAGAAGGAGGCGACCGCTTCCCACTCCGTCTCGCCCCGCAGCATGGCCTCGACCAATGCCGGGCGCGAGAGGTCTCCGCCTATCGCCGTCGTGAGGACACGGCGGTGCTCTGCCCAAGCGGGGCATTCCTGCACCGTATGCTCCACCGTGTCCTCCGGACGATCCTCGCAGTGGTGACACCCAGGCGTTTCTTCCCTCCCTATCAGACACAGGAACCTCCCGAAACTTCCGTGTCCGGTGAGGACCTGCGTCATGCGGTAGGTCAGGACGCCGTGACGCCTATCTAGCCACTCCTCAAATAGGGGTCTTACCGCCGCGATTGCGGCGTGCCCGAATACATACGTAGCTACGATAATTTGTACAAAAAATGGAAAAATAAAAAAACTTTTTAACAAAAAAAAAACCGACTACCAAAAATACAAACGCCCCACCTAAAACCACTAAAAAGAGAAAAATAAACTACTATTTATCTATTTCAGAAAACAAAAATGCACGTATTTTTCAAACGAATTAAATAAAAAACTTATTACCTACCAATTCTAAATCAACTTACAATATTATTTTATTTAACAAACAAGATATTATGTATTTACAAACAACCTATAATGATTTATTTACAAAATCACAATGTGACCATTCTTGTCTAAACCTAATTAGCTATAAATTTAATTATAATATTTTTATAATGTTGTGTGCTAGGCACCTACTGATCTGTTTGAAGTCGGTGCCAAGCCAAAAATAAAGAGAACAATAATACTTAGTAATATAATACACACAGGGTTATAATAATTAATAACATCTAATATTTTTATTAATAATCAAATAGCAACCTACAAACACGTAAGCGACTATCAAAAATACAAAATTTAGCAACAGCACTATAACGCATCAAAACTTAATTGCATTCAAGACGACCGTCAAAGACGCCTGCCTGCTCGTGTCTGCCCGTTTGGTTTGAATCGCTCAAGACTTGCCGACCCACGATAGCGCGTTCGGTCGCAAGCGCAGGGTGATTTGGTGTGATTTAGATGTAGCGCGATGGCGTGACGGGGCTAGACGTGCGTATGCTATGGAATACCTATTTGGCTTGGCACCGACTTCAAACAGATCAGTAGGTGCCTAGCACACAACATTATAAAAATATTATAATTAAATTTATAGCTAATTAGGTTTAGACAAGAATGGTCACATTGTGATTTTGTAAATAAATCATTATAGGTTGTTTGTAAATACATAATATCTTGTTTGTTAAATAAAATAATATTGTAAGTTGATTTAGAATTGGTAGGTAATAAGTTTTTTATTTAATTCGTTTGAAAAATACGTGCATTTTTGTTTTCTGAAATAGATAAATAGTAGTTTATTTTTCTCTTTTTAGTGGTTTTAGGTGGGGCGTTTGTATTTTTGGTAGTCGGTTTTTTTTTGTTATAAAGTTTTTTTAAAGTGCCCTTTTCACCTGTTGCTTTAAATGCAGACTTATAGCATGAATAGGATATACTTATAAAAAATATTAAACGGTGCTTTATATGACTTTAAATTTAGATATTTTAAAAGGACAGTGAAATACCAAATTATTATAACGGGCGTTTCTAGGGCACAGGTCCATAAGAGGATCGTCTTTAACTCAATGGGTCCACAACAACAAGAAATAGCAAAATCTGCAGCTACCTTTATTTTATACCTTATACTTGTGTTTGTATAAAATTCAACTTCTACTTCTGTTACGTCGCACTTGCAGAGTTCAACACTGATATACTATTCTGTAACCCGGCGTCACGTGCGCTGAACGTGTTTCAGAAAATATAAAATTTTAAAGTGCAGTCACAGTTTAAATACTGTTACAACGTGAGAGTTTGGAAGGACACCGTATTGTTCTGACAGATTTTTTTAGATTCTTCTTAGATTGTTGTTCAGCAAGATTATAAACTTTACCTAAATTGATTTTATAATGTAATTTTTGTGACTTGTTAAAAGTAAGTTAACTTCTTTAAAGAATGAATTTCGTAATGATTCTTTAGAATTTTGTTTCTATAACAGTTTTAGTGTAGCATGAATATATTACGTGTACAGTCCTACGTCGTAACCGTCTTGTAAAATCTGTGCATAACCCTCGCGTGTAAAGTATTTACGGACCGAATGAAATAATTGTTGAACAGTTAGAAGTGTATTTTTTTTTTTTTTTCCACAACTATCACACAACGCCATCTAGTCCCAAGCTAAGCAGAGCTTGTGTTATGGGTACTAGACAACTGATAAACATACTTATATAATTCTAAATACATACATATTATAGATAAATTACACCCAGACACAGAACAAATGATCGTGCTCATCACACAAACATTTGTCCTGGGTGGGAATCGAACCCGGCATAGCAGTCAGGGTCACTAACCACTAGACCAACAGGCCTGTCATTTAATTGGATTAATAAAACACTGAACTATAAAATGCTTGCAATTATTAAGGGTTAATTTTAAAATTGCATCACTAAAACACCGATAACATATCGTACAAGTTTGCTTTAAAGTACAGAATTCGACAGTGAACTGGCTATTAAAATCCTTATACCTTTATAAGCCTTAACCCTATAATACTTCTATGAATTTCCACATAACCACGGGTTCAGAACAGCCTGTAAGTGCATACAGGGTGTTATAAATCTCCGTTATCGCAAAGGCCAAGGAAACGGACGCACTCTATATAAAACTGCAGTTAGTTATAATAAAGAAAATGTAAATTAGAATGGATGTTTTATGAGGTTTTTTATTACACTTTTATAACACGATGTAATGTGACCTTTCGTATAAATAAGTGGGTGGTAGTTAGCGTTTTATATCAACATTTTGGTGTGAGGTATTCAATAGCAAAACCTTTATAAAATTAAAGGAACACCCTTTAATTCGAGCCTTATTTCTTAAGTGGAATAAGGCTGTTTCGTTTATTTATTGAAAACAAAATGTCAGGTTATAGTTTTGAATTTATATTTCGGGTCAAACTTTAGACCTTCGAATGAAATTCGACCATTTCCTTTATCGTGGTAAATTCATTAATGGAGTCCTCCCTCCCTAGGTGGGACTGTCAGACTCGTACTGACTAAAATTCACGGTGTTCCTTCAATAGATTACGTTACACGAATTCATTTACCAGTTCGGTCAGTCCCGCGACCTCGGAAGGCGATTGGCCTTGTATGGGGTCCCCGTCAGATTGCTGGCAGCTCATAGAGGGGCGCGTGGAACAAGACGCGCCGTCGGCGACCCGACCATGGTGCATGATCAGACGGCGAGTCACCCAGAACTGACGTCCCCCGCGGCGGGCTATCTATTTGACTATAACAAATACTTTTGAATTTTCATTTTTTTTATCAAACATGAAGAAATAATAACATGAATTATATGAAAATTGTTTAAGGACAATTTTGAAAACACAAATCCCATTCTGCAATATCAGTTGTTTTCTACTAAATGACATTAAAAGCCTTTAATAACATTGGTATAATCATAAATACGTGTCATAATACCAACTTACAGGTAACAACAGGTATAACCATTACCACAAGGGTCAGACCCATGAATAATTACTCTTTATTGTGTGAAAACACCGGACGTCCGGTTAACGAACACAAAGAACAGAGTAATTTATGTATTTTATGTATTTAGCTTGCGATAATAATCTGTAGTGGGTATTATATACATTTTTGGGAGAAATTTACATTCGTTAAAAAAAAAAATATACAAGTAATAGGGAAGCAACCAAAAATACTAGTAATTGGGAAAAGTCATGATGACAATTAATTCGGATCCTATTGTTGGCACTATCTATTATCATATGAACTTAATTGTTATTTTTCTCGGGAACAGTCGTGTCCGTCTCAGGGGATCTACTTTCTAATGCGTTTGTCAAAAAGACAGGCGAAAGCGAAGCGTTTCCGAAGCGATACCGAACCGAAGCGAGAAGTCAGTCCGATAGTTCTGTCACGCTATCGGATCGCTTTCGACTATCTATGCTATAATCCAGTCAGGATTCAAACAATTCTATGCATTACAAATAAAAACGCCACGCTTCGCATTCGCAACGCCTGTCTCGTAAAGGCTTAAGTCTGCCAACGAAATCACAGGAACGGATACAGATGTACGAACGTAATAAACGTCAAAATCAATTTGCGGACCGCCACGACTGAAGTCATTGTGACACAGTTCTAGTGTCTATGTCCTTACACCAAATTACATTAAAATGTGGTACCACAAAATTCCGTAGGTCATGAAAGGTGGCGCGGACTCTAAAGAGCTATCTGTTCATTTTTAGTTCGGGCTCGTTGTCAAAACGTCTGTCACTAAAGCCGTAGCCACGAGTTTCGTGCTTAGAGATTAGACCCCCCCGTATAATTGACGACGTGTGTGCTTTTTCAAGATGATCAGTTCAGTGGTTAAAGCGTGAAAAGGTAACACATAAACTGACTTGGCATTTATGATATTAGTTAGGTTTTCTTTTTTTTTAAACGTTGCCCCAAACTAAGAATTTCTACTGTGCCGTGGGTCCATTTACAAACATATAAACTCACATACACAAACGCCCAGACCCGGAACAACTATTTGTAGATTATAAAAATTTTTGCTCCATGCGGGAGTCGAACCTGCGACACGCAGTTCCGCACCCAATCACTCAGCCGCTGCGCTAACCGTGCCGTCAAGGATTATGACTCATGTTTAAGCCCGGATTACAATTGTGAAAATTCTTATGGAAAAACCAAATATCCCAATAACACGACTCGAGAATTGAATCGAGAACCTCATGGTTAGTAATAGCAACTACCATGGCCTAAAGATATATTATTAAGCTTCATTTACATAGCAATATCAACATAGCGTTGTAACTGTGCAATTAATTAAGTACTTAATAACGGCCCTATTCTCTAACTAATTAATTAGGAAATAATTATGTCAAACATAGCCTTGCGCTACATAATCAGCCAATAATGCTCCCACTGCTGGGACACAGGTCTTCTTTATGTGACACAATCCATGTGTAGTCGAAAAATTGAAAAATAAATAAATACGTGTGGCACTCGTAGACTGCCGCGGTATTGCTACACCATAGCATTTAAAAAAAAACAAGAAACTTGTAACCCCTACCGCGAATGTTTAACAAGAATATCATTTATTTAAAATATTTGCAGCGCACTATATAATAATATATACGAGTGTATATAAGAAAAATAAATTATAATGAAGATATAAGTGGGTCTTTTATATATAGGATTCCCAGGTCTCACTTTCAAACTGCGTCCAAATTTTCACTGCGCCACTCTGCTTTGTTGTAGGAGAATTTTATAAGAAGGTTTAATTGTGAAAACCTCCTTTTGTAGCTGGCCGTTTAGAATGAGTAAGAAAAAGTAAATTGTCTTTTCGACGGATGGTTTTTATACATATAAGTCTCCCGAACTGCAACGACGTTAGACGACGCGGGGTGTTTTTTTTTTTATCGTGGTAAAATCATCAAATGAGTCCTCCCACCCAGGGCAGGGCGGGAGGGACTGTCAGACTTGTACTGACTAAAATCCACGGTGTCCTTCAATAGCCCTTTACGTACCGGGGTCACGGTAATCCGTTAGTCCCGCGACCCCGGCAGGCTTTGGCCCTCTACAGGCCCCGTCACTATGCTCACTATGCTGACACTCTTTGAGGCGCGCGTGGAACACAACGCGCCGTCGACCCGGGCATGGTTCATGGTCGGACAGCGAGTCGCCCATTACTCGCTGCCCGCATGCCCGCGCCTACGGTGGCCGGAGATCGTCTGGCGACGTCCGACGCCGTGGGCGTCTACCACTGCGGCTGGGTTGGAGGGAGGACGTTGTCCTTTGCCTCACGCGGCCCGCCTCCTCCTTCACGCCCATTACTGCAGAAGGAGGCGACCGCTTCCCACTCCGTCTCGCCCCGTAGCATGGCCTCGACCAATGCCGGGCGCGAGAGGTCTTTGCCTATCGCCGTCGTGAGGACACGGCGGTGCTCTGCCCAAGCGGGGCAGTCCTGCACCGTATGCTCCACCGTGTCCTCCGGACGATCCTCGCAGTGGTGACACCCAGGCGTTTCTTCCCTCCCTATCAGACACAGGAACCTCCCGAAACTTCCGTGTCCGGTGAGGACCTGCGTCATGCGTTAGGTCAGGACGCCGTGACGCCTATCCAGGCACTCCTCAAAGAGGGGTCTTACCGCCGCGATTGCGACGTGCCCGAGCGATGCGGGGTGTTAGATTTATTTTCTTAGGTTTTTTCGTTGCGAAATTTCTTGATTCGGTCGCCGTGCTCAGAGCCCGCGATAAAAGCTATGCAATAGCTTAAAAATGGCAGGCTTTAAGAAAGCCTGTCAGCCCATCCCATCACTTCCAGGTACTCCGATCCAGGTTCAATGCAATCCACTGATCGCTAGCTATGTCCAGCTCACCCCGCCATCTTCTATGAAGTATGCCGTGACGCTTTCTGGTTGCGTCAGCGGTCCAAACCCTTTTAATTAACTAAAAATCTGGACGTCATAATTAATAAAATCCCGATTATATTGTCTTTCGGATATGATTTATTGGTCCAATAATTCATTTATCGTTGACAGTAATTGATTTACAGTGTTGGCACAGTACTAGCACAGCATGTCCATAATTTTAACGAATTTTCAGTATGTGTGATTTTTTTGAAATATTGATTTCTTTGTGGTGGCAAAACCATTTAATGATGTGGGCAAAATGATTGGCAGATTCAAAAGTGTTATATCCCTTGCATTGCGTTAAAGGACCCCGGTAAATAAATAAGAAAAGAACTCTTACCTCAAGGCTTTTCCGCGACCGGCAGCATGTTCTCCGGACTGTCCCCACAGTTGTGAAACCCGGGCGTTTATTGCTGCCGAATACGACACAAGAATGTCCGGAAACACCCGTGTCAACCACCTGGGACTTACCACCGCGCTCAAAGCTTGTTATGCGATAGTCGCTCTTGCCCATGCCTTCATGATATCTCGGAGCTCCGTCCGCCATGCCGCGATAAAACACCGTGCGGAGTTTCCCCCGGCCATTGCGCTTTCACGCGGCACTCGTACATGCGCGTGAGGTCATTCGCCTCCATTTTAATTGCTTCATCCAGGACAAAATATAAGTCACCTGTCCTGTCTTTTCAGGTAACCGTAACCCTAGAACATAAAGGGCTATTCTACCAAGTTAAAAAAATTAAGTCTCGTGATACAAAAAATTCTAAATTAAAGTGACAGGTGATTGTTTTCTTTAGCTGATTAAATCATCAAATGAGTCCTCCCACTCAGGGCGGGACGGGAAGTGATCCAAATTATTGTAACATCTTTGTCCCTACCATATTCAACGAATAAATGTCTTTGTCACACTCGTACTGACCGAAATCTTCGGTGTTCTTTAATTGCCCTTTAAGTTCTGGAGTCACAATTACATGAACTTAAGTGTTATAGAAATCTATGGAAAAGAAAAAAGTGCGAAAAAAATTGTAGAATAGGCTACTAAACTTAGTAAAGTACTTTCGGGATACTAATGTTTAAGTTAAAAGACAGATGGAGCTACTTTCATAGCTTCCTCCACTAATTCACTTAGAAAAACTTCTCAAAACATAACAAACAGTTGATTTATAGCCACACAAACGCATTAAAATATAACAACTACTTTCACTTTGTAAAACGAACTTTATCTTAACCGTACAAGTTTCATTATGCTTTGAAGGTTTCTCACTTTTCCGAGCAAATTGTGACGTCATTGAGAGATAGAAGAGTGCTTATGTTGCAAGTCTAGAGGGAGATTCAGATGATTGTGAAGATTCATCGAAGTGGTGTTTTGTTTTGTTGTTATTTCCGACGCAATGCGAGTTAAATTCGTGCAGATCAATACCATCCAACATCCCAAGACGAGAGGTATTTACTTATTGGGGAAAACAAACACATTAAATATAATACATCGAATAATAACAGATTTACGAATATTATCAACAACGTTCTTCATAGATAAAACCATAAGACATTTTGGTTAAACAAGCGATGTTTTAGAAAAAAAAAAACTGAAAACTAGATATAATATAACAAACAAAATAAAACCGCTACGTAAGAGATGTGTCTGTTTGTGTATGTACCTGTGTGGCTGTATGTCTATCTGTGGGATCGTAGGTCCTAAACGAATGGACCGATTTTGAAGCGGTTTAATTGTTGGTTAGTTATTTTCTAACTAGCTTCCGCCCGCGACTCCGTCCGCGCGGATTTCGGTCTTCGCGTGGATGGTTTATTTCTCCATTTTGAGTAACTCTGACAATGACATCTTATAAATCTATCTATTGGACCCAAATACGGCTAAGCCCATAATAATTAAGATTTCGCGGTTCTACAGAACAACCTCTATGAATAAAACAGAAAAATAAGATTTTTTTTTCTACGTATTTTTCCAGGATAAAAAGTATCCTATTGTATGCCCAGGATAATAAGGTATAATTATATCAAGTTTAATCGAAATCGAACCGTTAGTTTTCACGTGATGCCTGCATATACAGACAGACAGACAGACAGCCGTGGGGCGCCGGCTTAGAATTGCGTTCCCCCAAATCATCCCGTGGGTGTCGTAAGAGGCGACTAAGGGACAAACCGGAGGTCGGGCAGCAGCGTCCTCCGTGTACTGCACATCCTCACTGCGATCGCCAACCCGCCTGCCAAGCGTGGCGATTAAAGGCATTATACCCCCTAATGATAAGCACAGAAACCAGGCCCCCAGTCCCCGGCAGCTCCGCTATCCCTGGCGCGGGTAGCAGTCAAGGTAACGGCGGAGCAGGGGGTGCGAAGAATCTCCGGAAGAGATCCGGCTACCCACCCCGACGACGACTGGCCCTGGTAACACACAACATACGCACAATGAGGACTGACGAAAAGATCTGCGAGCTGGAAGAGGAGCTGAGCAAATTACACTGGGACATTATAGGGTTATGCGAAGTCCGTAGAGAGGGGGAGGACACCGTAACCCTGAAGTCTGGTAATTTGCTCTACTACCGGGAGGGCGACCAACAGTCCCAAGGTGGTGTCGGGTTTCTCGTTCACAAGTCCCTCGTAAACAACATAATAACCATCGACAGTGTGTCGAGCAGGGTGGTATACCTAATACTCAGAATATCCAAAAGATATTCGCTGAAGGTCATTCAGGTATACGCACCGACCTCGTCACACTCCGATGATGAAGTGGAGACTATGTATGAGGACGTAAGTAGGGCCATACATAGTTCCAAAACCCACTTTACTGTTGTTATGGGGGACTTTAACGCAAAGTTGGGCAAGAAAAGCGGTGATGAGTTGAGAGTGGGGCAATTTGGATATGGGCAACGGAACCCTAGGGGGCAGAGGCTGGCCGACTTTCTGGAGAAAGAGGAACTCTTCATGATGAACTCTTTCTTCCAGAAGCCGCCTCACAGGAAATGGACCTGGTTGAGCCCCGATGGTTTCACGAGAAACGAGATAGACTTCTTCATGACCGACAAGAAACGGATGTTCAGTGATGTCTCTGTGATCAACAGGGTAAAAACCGGTAGCGATCACCGAATCGTAAGAGGCTCACTGAATATCAATGTTAAACTTGAAAGGTCCAGCTTGATGAAGTCTACGCTCCGACCTACTCGATCCCACATTCAAAACCCCGAAAGCTTTCAACTCGAGCTCTCAAATCGCTTTGCTTGCCTTGAGAACTTAGTTTCAGTGGACGAGATCAACGACGGGCTAGTGGAAACTGTCCGCACGGTAGGGTCTAAGTTTTTTAGACCCTGCCGTAAAGATAGACCTCAGAAATTGACCGAGCAAACCTTAAACCTCATGGCTGAACGACGTTTGCTACAGTTGCAGTCTTCCGATGACGCGAAGTCATATAGGCAGCTCAATAGACGTATATCTAAGTCCTTGCGACACGATCTGCGTCTCTTTAATACGAATCGTGTTAAAGAGACCATACAGCGAAACCAAGGCTCCAAAGTGTTCGCAAAGGACAAGTCTATTGGGCAAAGCCAGATGACAAAGCTGAAACGGGAGGATGGCAGCATAGCGTCGACCAAAGCAGAGGTTTTAGGCGAGATCGAGAGGTTCTATGGACAGTTATACACTTCGGTCGCAAAGCCCGTTGACAGCTTGGTAGGAGATCCAAGAGCCAAGCTGTCCCGACATTATACCGAAGATATCCCGGACATCAGTCTGTACGAGATTAGGATGGCCCTGAAGCAGCCTAAGAACAACAAGGCGCCGGGCGAGGACGGAATCACGTCAGAGCTTCTGAGAGCGGGTGGAACACCGGTACTTAAAGTCCTCCAGAAACTCTTTAATTCCGTCCTGTCCGAGGGCAAAACGCCTGAAACGTGGAGCAGGGGTGAGGTGGTGCTGTTCTTCAAAAAAGGTGATAACAGCCTATTGAAGAACTACAGACCCATCACGCTTCTGAGTCATGTTTATAAGCTGTTTTCAAGGGTTATCACGAACCGTCTCGAACACAGACTTGATGACTTCCAGCCTCCCGAACAAGCCGGTTTCCGAAAAGGCTATAGTACCATAGACCACATCCATACGCTGCGGCAAGTTATACAGAAGACCGAAGAGTATAACTTGCCATTATGCTTAGCGTTTGTGGACTATGAGAAAGCCTTCGATTCGGTGGAAACATGGGCTGTGCTTGAGTCACTCCTGCGATGCCGTATTGACTATCGGTACATCGAGGTATTGAAGTGTTTGTATAATAACGCCACCATGTCGGTCCGAGTACAGGAGCATAGCACGAAGGCGATTCCATTGAGAAGAGGCGTAAGACAGGGGGACGTTATCTCCCCGAAACTGTTTACTGCCGCAATGGAAGACGCCTTCAAGCTCCTGGAATGGCAAGGACTTGGCATCAACATCAACGGCGAATACATCACTCACCTTCGGTTTGCCGACGACATCGTAGTCATGGCAAAGTCGATGGAGGAACTCAGCATGATGCTCGATGGCCTCGACCGAGTTTCACAACGGGTGGGCTTGAAAATGAACATGGACAAGACGAAAATTATGTCAAATGCCAATGTTGTGCCCACCCCAGTCTCTGTTGGAAACTCGGTACTCGAAGTTGTTGACTCATATATCTACTTAGGACAAGTAGTCCAATTAGGTAGGTCCAACTTCGAGAAAGAGGTCAACCGCCGAATCCAACTCGGTTGGGCAGCGTTCGGGAAACTACGCAATGTCTTTTCGTCCGACATACCTCAGTGCCTCAAGACGAAAGTCTTCGACCATCGACCACACAGCCTATAGACTCCTAATAACAGGCGACCGATGTCTGTCAACACATTAGGCAAAAATGTCTTATAACCATCGTCACTCACCGAGCTCGTATTAGTTTCGACCACTGCTGTGAGCCGTAAACACTTCCGCATTACTCCTTTAAAAAATCGAGAAAATAGACATAATATGTTCCCGTATACAATACGTATGTGTGATAAAAAAACCGGACTTCAAATTTCCTGAAAGACGGTATCACATTTCATCGGTAACTTAATAGTTCCATAATCTAAATTAGATTAAATTTCTGACAATGTTTATCGGGGTTCATCTTATACTGGTCAGACTTGGCGTCTTTATGATTCCGTCCCTTTCTTTTGCAAGTATTTTTTTCGCCATCTCTTTTCGTCGATTTTAAGTACACATATTAGTGATGTTCCAAATCGTACAACCACCTCTGTTGTCGATAAAGCAAAACAAAAACCTATAACTATTAATTTATACAAAAAATATTTTTTCAATAATTAGAAATTACAACAGATGTACATCTGATAAATTGTGAAACTTTAATTTATACATTTTAGATACCCCGTCTTGATTTAAAAAATAAATGGATATTTGCAACCAAGCGAGAGAACTGGATCCCATCTACTTAAAGTGTAATATGTTCACGTCATTTTAGCGAAGATTGTTTTATTCTTATGAAAAACCGTCGATGTCTACTAAGTTGAGCAGTACCAACTAAGTATTTGCCGCTTTGGTGAGTTTAATTATTGAACTTTTTTTTCTGTCTCCTAGGCAAAAAATATAGTGTCGGAACCTTTCTTCTTTTTCTTTTTCGTGTCGCTGCCGCGACGGTATTTATATTTTATTGGCCCAAAACCCCGTCATCTCCACCGCATTGTCGGTAGCGGCGAAGAGATCCGTTTGGCTGCATGTTTTTGGGCTAACTCTATAACATCGCGCTGCATTCAATTTGATAGGCCTCACCAAAGACTTCGAACATAGCTTATAATAATTACGGAAATTTTAAAACATTGTTTTTATTCATTTTTATATTTTACCTACATGATTCAATCGTAATTACAATAAAAGAAGGTAATTGAATGCAAGTATGTAAAAACATATTTTATTAGATACAATTTAAAAATGTCGATACTTTCTTGTTTGATTTAAAACCGTCCCATCCCTAGTGACATGCACTGACCTTGAATTGACCAATCAGGACGCAGTACCCCGTCCCCCTCGCTGACGTCATACCTCAGCAAGTTGGCAGAATAGTTTTCGTGCGTTTTATCGTGTATTAGGTGTCTATAGGCTGTGTGGTCGATGTCTTCGACCAATGTGTGTTACCAGTGATGACGTACGGCACCGAAACGTGGTCTTTCACTATCGGCCTCATCTCAAAGCTCAAAGTCGCTCAACGAGCTATGGAGAGAGCTATGCTCGGTGTTTTTCTACGTGATCGAATCCGAAATGAGGAGATCCGTAGACGAACTAAAGTCACCGACATAGCCCACCGGATTAGCAAGCTGAAGTGGCAATGGGCAGGCCATATTGCTCGCAGAGCAGATGGCCGATGGGGTCGAAAAGTACTAGAGTGGAGACCAAGGACTAGCAAGCGCAGCGTAGGACGTCCACCAACCAGGTGGACAGACGACCTTATAAAGGTCGCCGGAAGACGCTGGATGCAGGTCGCTTCCAACCGGTATATGTGGAGATCTAAAGGGGAGGCCTATGTTCAGCAGTGGACGTCCTATGGCTGAGATGATGATGATGATGATGAGACAGACAGAGAGACAAAATTTTTTTAATCACATATTTGGGTTTGGTATCGATCCAGCAACGCCCCCCGCTATTTATTTTTTCAATATTTTCAATGTACAGAATTGACCCTTCTACAGATTTATTATATGTATAGATTTAGATTGTTCTATTATCACCTGACAAAACTAGCCACTATCAAAAGTCTATATGGCCCGAACAAACAGCGGTTAAATGAATTGGGCCATCTTTCCACAGACCAACCACGTCAAACATAGTTTAACCTAGAAAATCGAGCAGCGCGGTTGAAATTACATAGCCAAAACCGCGGACACGACTAGTGCTACATAAAGTAACACCTGTTTTTCACCTCACCTACATAATCTGTATCAAAATTATTCAACAACCATCGTATTATGCTAATAAGGTATGTTCCAGCCGAGGGGTAATCAAAATGCTCTTGTATTTTTCCCCCCTCTTCAAAAATAATAAGGATTATGTTGGGGAAACACTGTATTGTTTACGTTATAGTCTGACGCCTGGTTTTACTGGAGTTTTGGATTTGCATATTTATTAGGGTGGATTTTATCAGCTGTGTTTAATATGCCATCAACAACATTCCATCATCTGCCCGTATTCTTTGTTACTGAGAGTTACATTTTTGTTCTCATACTCCCCTTTTTTATGGGTTGTAATGTCATCAATTGAGTTCTCCCTTCCTGTATTGTGTGGTTGGGAGTGTGAGACTCTTACCGACTAAAACTTCACCATTTTCTTTCAGGTGCCCTTTGTGTTCCGTGGTCACGGTGTCCTTTACAGGTGGTCCCACGACCTGCGATTCTCTGCCCTTCCCTCTCCCATTTCTTACCTTTAAAGCATAGGTATAACCGTCTTCAGAGCCATATTTATCTCAGTACCAAAATTTTTCAAAAAACAAAGAAATTCACTTTCGCAATTATAATATTAGTGATGGTATGTTTGTTATAAATAGCATGCCTTTGTCACAGCAATGGGAATATTCTGTTCTGGTCATGCAATATTCAGATAATAATAAAAGCCAATAAAGGCTTTACGCACAAGAAGCACGAAGGAATTTATAAAATTTTATTGCCAGTCCCCGACGTGTATTTGCAAAATTAATATCATTCTGCACTAGCCTTTACGTCCGACCTTGTTCGCTTTTCGTTTGATTAAATTATTTTATTATCTGTTCTGTTGAAGTAACGACTGCACTCTAGTTAATTGGAGCTGTTTTTACAATAATATTTTAGCTTTAAGTTTTTGTTTAATTTTGTTTATGTGGAATTTTACATTTTTGAGAGATCTTAATAACTGTAAGTCGTCAAAGAGAAAGGTATTCTTCAAGCGCGGCGGTTCGTGGCTGTAGAGTCAGTGACTGGAGAGACGCAAATACGTCCTCATCTTCCATCTCCCTGTTTCGGATTCAGAGGGACGATATGCCAGGGTGTCGATTTGTTTATAGGAAACCATGGATGCATTACACTATAATAATTTAATTCATTTTTGTGGATAGGAAGATAGACATTTGCTGACTACTGCTCTCAAAACGATGAAAGTAAACATTGTGAGAGAATCAGCTTGTCCCAGAACAAACAAAAAAAATGAAGTATTGTAACATCCACTCACCTGCATTGCGATCACGTGGCGGATTACACTGATTCACTATCTCATAGAGAGTAAACCTTGTTCAGAACAGTGGTAATATTATCATATAGGCTGATGTTGCTTAATATCCATAAAACAAATACTGGAAGCTCACTGACTTTATCCCAAAAAATAGAATAAAAGTCTTATATGCCTAAAATATGAGTACACATCGACTTTTTACCCCAAAAATAAGAAAATTTCCGTGTAATCTGAAGTTTACGAGCAATCGTAATCTAATCTTCACATGGGTTCAACAAAATGTGATTGGTTTGGCACTAGCAATATTTTATGCTGCCGTCGACACAGATTACTTTCATACACATAGTTGTATGACAAATTTTCGTGTCATACAACGAAAAAACGAGACGAGCGTTTCTATGCTCGTTGAAAATGCCATGGCGAGTTGTAGAGAGAAGCTGGTACAGCAACATGTTAGGTTTTAATCAGTACGAGTTTGACGGTGCCTTCCGGGGGTGGGACTGGACTGACTAAAAATCAACCTGTTCCTCAATTGCCTATGCGTTCCAGGGCTGCTGTAACCTGTTTAAACATTGCCGT
The DNA here is from genome assembly GCA_943136025.2 of Agrotis puta. NCBI lineage: Eukaryota > Metazoa > Arthropoda > Insecta > Lepidoptera > Noctuidae > Agrotis > Agrotis puta. Next base: position 14,435,016 of record OW964178.2, read on the forward strand.
GATCCTGGCTGTTTTAGATACATTTTCTTTATGTTTACAATTGATTAAGTTTGTTACATAAACAAAGTTTCCTTCCCGTTGGTTACTGAATCAACATATAACTTAATTCCCAAACTAAGTACTTTGTTCTAATGAACGCCCGCAACGCATTCAAGTAGATATTTGTATCCTGATTTCAGGGAAACCACATAACGTGAACCCAAAACTTGAATCCCAAAGGTTATCAAAATAACTTCCTAAGATTTTCATTACAGTTATGATGACTTTGGCTATTGCATATGGTGCTTATGAACTCGTTTGTGGCTAAATTAAGTCATAGTGGTTAAGCTACACTTGCTTGAGACATTCCATGGATGGGTAACCATATCACATAACTAGTTTCCTCAAAGAAGCACGTTTATTAAAGCAAGTAAAGATATTCGTTCTGACTGTCATTTATAGATCGTTGACAGTCGAGACTGAGATTTGACTACTCTGTTCCTTGTAAGGATGCTGTGGCGCTTCTTCAACCACTCCTCAAAGAGAGAACTTATCGCCATGATTGTGGCGGGCCCATCCGCCATGATTGTGGCATCCGACAGGCCTGTTGGTCTAGTGGTTAGTGACCCTGACTGCTATGCCGGAGGTCGTGGGTTCGATTCCCACCCAGGACAAATGTTTGTGTGATGAGCACGATCATTTGTTCTGTGTCTGGGTGTAATTTATCTATAATATGTATGTATTTAGAAATATATAAGTATGTTTATCAGTTGTCTAGTACCCACAACACAAGCTCTGCTTATCTTGGGACTAGATGGCGTTATGTGATAGTTGTGGAATATTTATTATTTATTATTATTATTCCTATCTACCCTCAAATTACAAATCCGTCATGTATGACAATAATGTGATGTAATAAATCCCGGCACAAATCTTCGTGTCACGAATAAGGGTGCCAGTTTTCATGGGACGTTGCTTCCCTAAGAGATATAAATGCGATTGTGGGTCCTAAAGGATAATGTAATTTTCAGATAATATTGTTTGGTCGAAGAATTTGGTATCCTCTAAGAGTTATGGAGTGAAGAGATCTGATGATAGAACTTTGATTCAAGAATAACTCTTTCAGTAACTTTTGTGCTTAAATATTCCAAAGTGATACATACTTGAAAACGTTCTATTGTGGGTTTCCTTATAATAGTACAAACGCCAGCATATCAACCTAACTCAATCTGTCAAATTTCTTTAATTGATTTTCAACCTTATCACAACAGTGGAAGTTTAATGTTCGTTTGGTATAATTTGACAGATTGGGGTAGATAGACCCATACATCGTTTTGAAAGCAGTTGGTGATGAAATAAATGATATTAAGCTTTATGTTAGGGTTTATGAGGGCCAAAGCCTGCCAGGATCGCCGGACTCACGAATTACCGTGACCCCGGAACGTAAAATCACGTATTGAAAGACACCGTGGATTTTAGTCAGTACGAGTTTGACAGTTCCTCTTGTTCTGCCCTGGGTAGGAGGACTCATTTGATGATTTTACCAAGTTAAAAAAAAATATGTCAGGGTTTGAGCCCACGACCTACAACTCGTAAGTCGGACCGTTATCACTGGCCACCTCTAGTAGAGAAAAACCGTCGTGCTTACCAGTTATCGTCCATAAACATGGTGATTTGTTCGTCATACGCACATTCGCTTACAAAGCGCTTAAATAATTCATGAAATCCCCGGCGAAAGCACGAACAGCTGCCACATTGTATTGGATTATGATATATTTTGTTAGCAATAACATCCTGTAAACATAGCTTGTTATGTAACTTGAGATTGTAAGCGGCTTCGCCCGTCATAACTCGAAAATTATCCGACGGGACCATAAAATCGGGATAAAACTATCCTATGTGTTAATCAAATTTATAAACTACTAGATTTTCCATGTCACTCGAGATCAAGGCAGCTTTCAACTGGTGAAAGAATTTTTGAAATCGGTCAAGTAGTTTTTGAGTTTATTCATTACAAACATACGTACAAAAATACAAATCTTTCCTTTTTTACAATATTAGTGTAGATCTGTGTACCAAATTTCATCCAAATCAATTTAGTTGTCTAGAGCAGTGTTCCGCAAAGTGTGTGCCGCGGCACACTGATGTACCGTGATCATTAGTTGGTGTGCCGTGGAAAAATAAGGTTATCTTATAGAATTATTTTTAGTAAGAAAAATTTAGACCGTCTATGCTCAATTAAACAGTCTCATGTTTCGCATTAAATACGTTTTCTGAAAATTTAAAGTTTAAGTTTGTTGATTAATAATAAAAGTTGATTAATATTACTTAAAAACTGTTTTTTTAATTTGTGGTGTACCTAAATTTTTTTTCGTTTTCCTAGGTGTACCTTGAACACAAAAAGTTTGCGGAACACTGGTCTAGAGGGCCAAAGCCTGTCGGGGTCGCGGGACTTACGAATTACCGTAACCCTGGAACGTAAAGGGCTATTGAAGGACAACGTGGATCTTAGTTAGTGGTGGGTGGGAGGAATCATTTGATGATTTTACCACGATAAAAAAAAAGTGTAATAAGCTGAATGGACAGATATTGAGATGACTCTAAAGAAGAAGTGTGGAAAAAGTCATTGTAGATGTACCACAAATAAATAGGGTTAAAAAGATAATTATGGTTTTAAATTGAATAAGTTTTCGTTAAATATGGATTGATGGAAGCGCTGTAAAGCGAAACACAAACACAAAAAGCCCGATAACTCATAGAAAAATCATAATAAATCTAAAATAATGTAATTATGATGTACCTCTATAATTACTCTAGGATATATTATGGTATCGTATAAGTTTTAATATTGTATGCCTTTACGAAAGCGGTATTAACCTGTAAATTGAGTTGTAAAGGTCAGCTCTTGGTCAAGCGTAGCGAAATTAAACTTATTTATAGAGGATCTCTGTTGGAACTATAATCTTATTACTACTAATATTATAAAAACATTTAAACATCTAAAATGTGAAAGTTTAGATGTTTAAATGTTTCGTTGGATGGATGTTTGTTATTCAATAACCTAAAAAAAGTTATAGACGAAATTTCAAAAAAAAAAATCTAACTCGACAAACACGCAGGCGAAACCGCTGGGAACTGCTAGTGGAAATAATAAATTGTGCCTCCTAAAACCAATCCTCGTGGTACGTGTCCAGGTCGTCTCACCACCTCTTTCTGGGCCGGCGCCGTGATTCCTCAGGCGCCCATTGTGTGAAGATTTTTGTCCAGCGGTCATCCCCCATGCGAGTGACGTGCCACGCCCAATCGCATTTAAGGCTTTTTTTGTAATACTGAAAGAATTTAACCCAGCGGTTGTCAGCATGCGATGGACATGGCCCGCCCTTTTTTTTTGTGATACTTAACTTAATCCCATTTTAGCCTGGCAACCTTCTCGCCAACGTCAACTATGCTTTTTTTGGAACGGTGAAGTGTGGTACTCGTATTTCAAACTCTTGTTTTTTGACATCCTTTATTTTTAGAGCAGTGTTTTTCCAAAGATAGAGGTTTTAACGACAAAGCGTCCAATCAATTGAGACAAACTTTTACCCGTCAGCAAAGTGACGGGGTCCCCCTCTAGAGGGCCAAAGCCTGCCGAGGTCGCGTGACTGTACGAATTACCGTGACCTCAGAACGTAAAGGGCTATTGAAGGACACCGTGGATTTTAGTCAGTACGAGTCTGACAGTCCCTCCCGCTCTGCCCTGGGTGGGAGGACTCATTTGGTGATTTTACCTCGAAAAAAAAAGCGCATGATTAAAAAAAAGGATTTTAATGCTGTAAACAAAAGTGTAAACTTAGTAGCTAATAGATAAAAATTAAATCTGCATAAAAGCTACTGGACTAAAAAATATTCGAAGTTGAACCGGATATACTGGCTTCAGCCGGATAATTCGTTATATCCTCCCGAGTATTGAAGACGGCATCATATCCGTCTTTATGAGTGACTTCTACGGACGGATTTGTGAGTTACACACGGACATGAAAGATGTCGGTTGAAACCTATTTCACTTTTAACTTTTATTATAATTCTTGTTTTTGTCCGTGGCAGAAATACTGCTCTACAGTCGATAGTTTTACTTATCAATGGTACGGTGGTCGCGGGACTGTACGAATTACCGTGACCCCGAAACGTAAAGGGCTTTTGAAGGACACCGTGAATTTTAGTCAGTACGAGTCTGACAGTCCCTCCTGCTCTGTCCTGGGTGGGAGGACTCATTTGATGATATAACCACGATAAAAAAAAAACAATGGTACGGTAGTTTCACAAAGTCCACGACTTGATGAAATCAATCTATTCAAATGCCGTCTTTGGTTTTCTAATAGTATATTATGTTTCCTGATAGCTACAACATTGAGGACTTAAAGTTTAGATTGCCTTGTTAGCAGATCATTGCTTACCATCAGACGAGATAGTGGTGCAATGTAAACCATGATTTACAATTTCTCCAATATTTAATACTGTAAAGTAGCTAGTCATAGTCGAATTATTTACAACGCTACTCTCACATTTAAAATGTTAAATGGTAGCTATTTTACTATCATTAATATACTACATCCGAAACTCATCCTATACAACAGTGTGTCCATTGACCTTCGCCTCCGTCTGGCACTCAGCCAAGTGTCGCGATTACAAATTGTTCTTCTAAAGTGTAATAAAATCTTAGGCGTATATAGTTTGTTTTTGTCATCATCCTCTTGATAGTTTCGAAGGTTTACGGGATGATATTGACCTTTTTATTTTCTTTCTTGAAATATTATTTCCGTGTCAATGATTTGGCTCGCTATCTGTTGGCTTTTTTTTTAGCTTTGGGTTTGAGAAAGAATGATTGCAGTAGGGACACCGGAATCGGGCACGCCGCAATCGCGGCGGTAAGACCCCTCTTTGAGGAGTGGCTGGATAGGCGTCACGGCGTCCTGACCTACCGCATGACGCAGGTCCTCACCGGACACGGAAGTTTCGGGAGGTTCCTGTGTCTGATAGGGAGGTAAGAAACGCCTGGGTGTCACCACTGCGAGGATCGTCTGGAGGACACGGTGGAGCATACGGTGCAGGACTGCCCCGCTTGGGCAGAGCACCGCCGTGTCCTCACGACGGCGATAGGCGGAGACCTCTCGCGCCCGGCATTGGTCGAGGCCATGCTGCGGGGCGAGACGGAGTGGGAAGCGGTCGCCTCCTTCTGCGAAGCAGTCATGCTCGTGAAGGAGGAGGCGGGCCGCCTGAGGGAGAGGACAGCGTCCTCCCTCCACCCCAGCCGCAGTGGTAGACGCCCACGGCGTCGGACGTCGCAAGACGATCTCCGGCCACCGTAGGCGCGGGAATGCGGGCAGCGAGTAATGGGCGACTCGCTGTCCGACCATGGACCATGCCCGGGTCGACGGCGCGTTGTGTTCCACGCGCGCCTCAAAGAGTGTCAGCATAATGACGGGGCCTGTAGAGGGCCAAAGCCTGCCGGGGTCGCGGGACCAAGGGATTACCGTGACCCTAGTACGTAAAGGGCTATTAAAGGACACCGTGGATTTTAGTCAGTACAAGTCTGACAGTCCCTCCCGCCCTGCCCTGGGTGGGAGGAATCATTTGATGATATTGAGTTGAGTTGACGTCACGGACAGTGCGCGATACACATCAGCTGTACATGTTAACACAAGTAAATATTATAAATACTGCAATATTTCGTGTGAAGTTCGTGTTCAGGTGTGCTATTTAGCCTGATTTACTCGTGTGATTGTTAGTGGGACTGACTTGTTTATTTTAGTGGTGTAAATTAAGTAAAACAATTGTGAATCTCGTGTTTTTTAACAAAAACAAGGGTGACTTGAGATTGTATGCGGTCAGTGGTACCTACATTAATTACATATTGCTTCTGACAAGGATCGACGCAGGGTCAAATTTTGCGCAGCAAACGCCATCTAGTGGCATAGATCAGTACTGGGAGTGTGGCGCCATCTAGCTACTTCGTGTGGTACTGCTACTTCCGATAAAGATCGACGCAGTGTCACATTTTGTGGAGCAAGCGCCATCTACCGGTATAGATCAGTATTAGAAGAGTGGCGCCATCTGGCTACTTCGTGTCATACTGCTAATATGGTAAAGTGCGCATCTTGTGGAAGATTCCTGGCGTCCAAAGGGGGCGCCATTTGTACTGGATCGGGGTGTCAAAATCGTTTCCACCTCGCTTGCTTGCTGCTGCCTGAACAGTCGCAGATTGGCAGCGACTGGCTGTGCCCCGAGTGCAGGAAAAGGTTGCCCAAGAGTATTGGGGGCGCCACACACGTCAGAGACGGTGATCTTTCTGCTCTACCCTCGGCTGCGCAGGCCTCAGCGTCATCAACACCAGTGGCTATTGTGGGATCAGCTTCGTCAGCGGCGGAGGCTTCGTCGGTGGCTGCACCTGCGGCTGCTATACGGGGCAGTATGGCTGAATCACCTGTCGCGGTGCCTCAGGCCAAGCCTTCTAAGGCCGAGCCACCTGCTAAGGTACTGTCTCGGGCTGGAAGTGAACAGGGGACAGACGGCGAACCCTCATCCCTGGAAACCCAGCTTACTCTTCGGGAGGAAATCAGGCTCTTCCGCTCCGAGCTACGCGAGGTCAGAGACGAGGTCAGAGAATTTCGCCGAGAAATGACTGGCCTTCACGCGTCGTTGGGGGTCTGTACTGAGCGGATTGACAAATTGGAGGCCCGAATTGAGGACCTGGAAACCAGGCAAAGCGCTGCTCTGCCCGACGCCAGGGTGAGCCAGTTGGAGCAAATAGTGACAAGGCTGCAGTCCGAGCTCGACGACCGCGAGCAGGACCTGCTTAGCTCTGACCTGGAGATTGCGAACATCCCTGAGGTTCCGGGTGAGAACGTGCTGCACACCGTAGGACTGGTTGCGGCGAAGCTAGGTGTTGCACTTGATGAGCGGGATATAGTGTTCGCGCAACGGGTGGGCCTCAGATCTGGCCGTGAGCCGCGGTCTTCGAGTGCGGAGAGCCCAACAGGAGGAGCGGCGGCAGTTCAGGCGCGAGCCCGGCGTATCGTGGTGCGCCTAACCAGGCGCGGGCTGCGCGACGATCTGCTGAAAAGCGCCCGCGTGCGCCGCGGAGCCACCACTTCCGATCTTGGCCTCCCCGCGCCCTCGCATCGCTTCTTCCTTAATGAGAGGCTTACAGGGAAAAACAGGCAGCTGTTTCACAGAGTTCGTGAAGCTAGTAGTCGTCTCGGGTGGAAGTACACCTGGACGAAATTCGGACGCATCCTGGCAAGGCAAGGTGAAGGCAAGCCCATACACTGCATCCGCAATGAGGACGACCTTTCCCGGGTTTTTGGTCTTGAGGCGTCCGCTGACCATCGGGTGTAACATCTGTTTAAATGTGTCTCGTATTAATAACTTTTTTACTAAACCCATACATTGTTTACCTTTTCTGTTCAGTGTGCATTTTTGTTACGTTTTGTCTTTAAGTTTGTACTGTGTGAGGTCAGATCTCTTCCCGTTTCTGTATATTTTGGCATTATTCTGCTGGGGCCCAGGTGCCCAATCACTCCTTACATCTTATTTACATTATTTATACTTTAAAAGGCGGCTTATCATTTATAATTCTACTATACTAACTATTTTATGTACACGTTTATCAACAACATTTTACACTAGCTATTTAAATTATACTAACTATTTACACAATATGAGCATTCTATACATTTACATCTTTATGAACAAATGAACAAGACTAAACATCTTACAGTTGGTTTTTTTAACGCAGGGTCGTTGGGATCACGTCATGACGAGTTTCTTGTTGCCATGGAAAGTATCGGGGTGGACATCATGGCCATAAATGAGACTTGGCTTAGGCAGGGAGAGGAAGGCCGTGCGCCGTCAGTCCCGGGCTACCGCCTACGGCACGTGCCGCGCCCGGCCTGCGTGCGCGGCGGGCGGGGGGGCGGCGTGGGCTTCTACCTGCGTCGCGGAGTGCGCGTGCGCGCTCTGCCGCACCCGCCGGGGTCGCAGGTCGAGCAGATGTGGCTTAGACTTAACATCAACTCACATTCGGTCATTGTTGGGACTGCATACAGACCACCGTGGCTTGATGTCAATGTTTTCCTGGATGCGATCACGGATTCTCTTTCCTCTTTTGCCAATGCGGACAAGGTTCTCCTGGTGGGTGATTTTAACATTAACGTTTTAAACCCCTCTGATAACAAAACTAAGCTGCTAAATAACTTCTTGCATTGTTGCAAGCTCAGACAAATTATAACCAAGCCCACTCATTTTACAGACCACAGCGAAACGTTAATAGATTTGGCTTGTACTGACGCCCGTGTGTGTGGACACTCAGTTTCACACATACCTGAACTAGGTCAGCACGCAATTAAAAGTATCGAACTAAACTTTAAAGTAGAGAGGCCTGTCCCACAATGGATAACTTATAGGCCGCTCAAAGATGTCCTCCCTGAACTTTTTAATGACGACTTAAATAAAATTGACTGGGAACATATTGAGAGTCTCCAAGACGTGAACTCAATGGTGGAATTATTTAATCGATACATTTTGGCACTGTTTGATTTGCATGCACCCATTAAAAGAGTCTTAATTAGGGAAAAGTCACTGCCCTGGATAACCTACACTGTAAGAGAAATGATAAAGCTGCGAGACAAGTGTCATGTAAAGTTTAAAGCTTCTAATTCAGATAGTCATAGGAAATCTTATACAGAATTAAAATACCTGGTAAGAACGGCAATTGAGACTGAGAAGTGCGCATATTTCAAAACTTATATTAATAATAACATTACACAGCCTAAGAAGTTATGGAGTCATATAAAGTCTACAATTGTCAATTCAAAAAAGTCAGAAAATAGTTTGCCTCACTTCTGCAACAACCCGGATAATATTAATCAGCACTTCCTAGACGTTCCAGGTAGTGGAGAGGTTGCTACTGCGGATCTATTATATTTTCAACAGCATCGGCACAGTGACAGTAATTTCCAGCTTGAGCCAGTGCAGGGGGAAGCAGTGTTGAGAGTTCTGCGTAGTCTCAGATCCAATGCGCAGGGCTCTGACCGGATCTCTTTGGAGATGCTGATGTTGACACTTCCTCGTACTCTTACTGTCATTACTGCTATTGTCAATAGATCAATCATAACGTCTGCCTTCCCTGATCTGTGGAAAATGGCAATTGTTAGACCTCTCCCTAAAGTGAATAATCCCACCAGTGTGAGGGATCTCCGCCCAATCAGCTTGCTCCCTTGTCTATCCAAAATATTGGAAAGGGTTGTCTCTAACCAACTTAGGTTTTATCTAGAGCACCACGCTATTTTACCCGAGGTTCAATCTGGTTTTCGCAGAGGCCACAGCACAACATCAGCTCTACTCGATGTAGTTGGGAACATTCTTGAAGCCAGGGACAAGGGTATGGGAACTCTCCTTGTCCTACTAGATTTTTCTCGTGCTTTTGACTCAATTAATACTTCTCTGCTACTCGCAAAGTTATCTTATTATGGTTTTAACATTGAAACAGTAAAATGGTTCGAGAGTTACCTTACTGATCGATCACAGTTTGTCCAGGTGTCTGGTGACAATGGTGATAATGTGTCTTCTAGTCCACGGCGCGTGAGCAGGGGTGTGCCTCAGGGATCGATTCTTGGCCCACTGCTCTTTATCTTGTACAGCGCTGACATTATCAAATGTCTGATCAACACCAAGTTCCATCTATACGCTGATGATCTGCAGATGTACCTCTCCTTCTGTGCCCAGGATACTGCAGAAACAGTAAGACTCATAAATGAAGATCTAGACAGAATTGCTGATTGGTCCAGGAGAAACTCCCTGGTTCTGAATCCAACCAAGTCTAAGTATATTGTGATGGGTTCCAGGGATTTTCAAACCAAAATGCGCACTAGTAATCTGGATATCAGGATTGATGGTTGTGCTATAGAGAGGGTTCTGGAAGCTCGTAACCTAGGTGTGGTGTTTGACGGACAGTTAAACTTTGAAACTCACATTCTGGAAGCTGTGCGCAACTGCTTCTACCGACTCAAGCTTCTGTATCGTGTCCGTCCCTACATAAGTGTGGATATGCGAGTCATGCTTTGTGAATCACTTGTCCTATCTAAGCTGAACTATGCTGACACTGTGTATGGGGCGTGCATTCTCGGTAGAAGTCAGAAGTTAATCCAGCGGGTACAGAATGCTTGTGCTAGATTTTGTTACAATGTGCCGCCCAGAACCCATATCACTCCTTTTTTGAATAAGGGTAATTTGATGAGAATGTCAGCGCGGCGAAAGCTTCACCTGGCTACCCTACTTTTTGGCATCATTCTCACAAAAAAACCAGATTATTTGTATAAAAAACTGTCTTGGTCGCGCGACGTTAATCAAATAAAAACCAGAGCATCATCGTACCTGATGTTGGCTTCCTCCCACAGAACTGCCGCTTTTCGTGGTTGTTTTAAATTCGCTGCCAGTCGCTGCTGGAATGACCTCCCACCACCTTTTCGTGCTCTTAAATCAGTTAGTACTTTTAGGATCAATTTTAAAAGTTATTTACTCCAACAGCAACAAAATACCAATTAACATGAGTAACTCACTATGTTTTGCACGCAGTTCGCGATGGTGACTGGAGGCGTCATATTTATAGCGGATAACTGTATGGTGATGTACTATTTAGGGATTATTCGTACAATCTAGCGACTGTTACTGAATCCTCAACTTCTTGACGCATTTGTCTTTCTCATCTTGTATTTTTTTACGCCAAACTTGGTATTAATAATTATTATTTAAGTCCATAGTATTAACTAGGTGACATTTTCACTTTATTACACACTATTTTTATTATATAACTACCACATAAATGAATATTGTTTTTATTTTTCTGTTGACATAATGTCTGCGCCCGCGTCTCTGATTTGTCGGTATTGCCAGCCTAAGACAATTATGGCATAGACAAGCGGTTACGTCGGGTGTCAATTTAGTGCATTATTTATTTTATTTTAAACATGGTTATCTACTTATTATACTTTTATATTTATATCATATTTTTGGTTATTTATTTATTTTATAATAACATATAAGTACGTATCTGACCGTGACATCACTTTGGGCCCTATCAGAAAACCAGCGCTGTGACAAAATTAAAAATGTCGCAGCACATGCTGAGATAGGAGCCTTTTGGCCTCGCACAGGACTAATTGTTGTTTTTTATTGGTTTTACCTTTTGTTGTTTTTCTTGTATATATTTTGTTTCCTTTGTTGTTTTTATTCATATAATTTTTTTGTTCTGTCTTGTGTGTGCCAATAAATCTCTTTTCTTTCTTTCTTTCTTTCTTTCTATATTACCACGAAAAAAAAAAAACAAGGGACACCGGAATCGTTGGTCGCGGGACTGTACGAATTACCGTGACCCGAAACGTAAAGGGCTATTGAAGGACACCGTGGATTTTAGTCAGTACGAGTCTGACAGTCCCTCCCGCTCTGCCCTGGGTGGGAGGACTCATTTGATGATTTTACCACGATAAAAAAAAGGTACACGGGAATCGTAGGGGGGAAATAAATAGAGAAATTGAGAAGTTAGGTAGAGAGAAGTTACATTTTCCTTTGTAATAAATGAGACTTTGAAAGTCAGGACCTTATTCTGATTATTACAAATACAAAAATACAAAGAATTAAAAAAAAAGTGTTGCGCAATACGTAGTTATAATTTTTTTATTCGGAAACATTACGACTCTTAGGAGCGGAGCGACGAGTGAAACCAAGGGAAACAGTTAGTCTTTCGTAAAACGAAAGTCTTTCTTCGGCTTAATTTTCTTTTTCTTATACTAAAATGTTTGACAAACTTGCTATTACAAATTCAAAAATTCACAATGACTTAGAAGTATCAAGCATCTAAATATTCATTAAAACACTTTCTCAAATTCCGAGAGGAGAACCATTTTAAATCAGCCATTTTAGATTTTACAAACAGGCACTCAGGAATCTTTCCTAAATTAATGTATTCAAATTCATTTCTCTCTGTCAGTTCCTATACATTTGCTTTTAAAAATGTATTGACAGCGGATAGGGTTGAATATTAAGGGTTCGGATAGAGTCCTTCGGGGGTCGTTAAAAATATAAGGTAAGGCGGAAAAAGGAAACTCAAAAAGCTTTTGAGTGGCATAAAACGTCTTCTATTTTTTTTGTATTCAAAATCACCAAATGAATCCTCCCTTCCTGAACGCAATTGTCAGACTGAGTAAAAACTAACCTGTCTCTTCGGTTGGACTTTATGTTCCAAGACCATGGTACCCTGTTGAGACCCGCGACTCTGGCAGGAGATTGGCTCTATAGGGCTCAAAGGGCCTCAAGGTGCGTATGAAACATGACACGCCGTTGATTCGTGTCTGTCCCTCGATCGGACGACTAGCTAGCTACCCATTACTCGCCGTCCGTAAGCCTAGTAGTATAATCTTGTATAATCTCCTGAGACAATTAACGAACCTCACATTGGTGAAGCCGCTCTCAACTGCTATAATGGCGCAGTTTCATTGGTCGTTACCTCGTTCGGTGTACAGCATACGGGGAGTCCTCGCATGCGAGATAACAACCAATGAAAGTCAAAAGTCAATACGTGTTCGTTACACCGTCTGCGCCCCGCTTGCTTTATACCGATCGTGTTATCGACCAATGAAATTCATCAGTCGATATACAGCATGCGGGTCTGTCACGGTTGTCAATAAATGGCGACGAACATGGAGGTTTTCCCACAACCCGCATACGGGCTATCGACTAATGAAAACGATTCCAAGAATGCGGGCCCTGTGGCATGCGTTACAGAAGTCTCTCGCATCCCGCATGCGGGCCCTAACAACTAATGAAAATGCGTTAGTACCAGTATAAAGCTAATATAACTCAAAGTAAAAATAAACCTGAACTGTAGTATTTCTATTCGCTCTTTTTCTTGACCTTGAATCATCTCGTCAGCGTTCATTGGTTGTAAGTCTCTCTTCCATTGTATTTTGATCTCTTTGCTTGAAACCAATTTATTAAAAGATATTGGTCTCGGGTCTCATTTACAAAGCACTGAATATTTAAAGCTCAATCAAGATATGAATTTCGATTAAGGTGCCTCTAGATTTGTTTGATTTTCGATGACAGTTACGTATTGTCGCTTGATCTGTTTTTTTTAATCGATCGTTTAGTACGACCATCATGTTTAATTTTTATTATTGAATGATGATTATTCATTATGCTGGCGCCTGTCAAAGAGCGATGTGACATATCAAAGTTAAAGTACCACTTGCTGGTGGTGGGTACATTTACAAACATTCAAACTCACATACTACCGAAACAATTACGTCTAAATCATACAAAGTTTTGTGACGTGCGGAAATCGAACCTGCGATGCGCAGTGCAGCAGCCAATCGCTTAGCCACTGTGCCTGCCGTGCTATATTGAGCCATTCTGTAGGCCCCTCAAGTCAATTTACACGAGTATTAGCCTAAAATAATATTGTTTTACAGTTACACCGTTTCAGTCTCGCTTTAGGCCTCCAATCTAAGTTACTGAGGCTAAAATAGTAATTAAACCGCACATTAAGACCCCACTCCATAGTGACCCAGACCTAAGCTACCCATACAACTAGCTTCGCTTTAAGCTGGCCACTGAAACGGACTGTAGTGTACCATTTGCAGCGAGCAAATAGGTGCCTGTTTCTCTTTGCGAGCGCCTTGTTTCCTTGCTGGAACTCTCGCTGTGTAACACGTTACGCTACACACCGTAACGCCGGTACCCACCTCTATATGAAATCTTGGCGGGATCAGCGTCCACAATACTACGTCTACGGTACCCACTAATGTGTGAATGGCAGACAAATAAACTGCTCAATTAATGTGGTAAATCTCTCCATGCGTAGATATCTTACTTATTAAGAGACCACGTCATGAGTGATGAATAGGGGAACAGTGTATAAGACGAGGATGGCGAATCACACATTTAAGGCAAACTTAACACAATACTAACGTAGCGCAAGCGCCAACAGGACGCCGTTTGTTAATGGCCGCTTGCAAATGACGTCCTGAAGGCGCTTGCGCTATGTTAGTGTTGTGTTAAGTATGCCTAAAGAGTGTATGTCCCCATTATACCTGGCGTCCCCGTCTTATACACTGTTCCCCTACGTTCTGACTTCCTGCTTAGAGCACTGCGTGTCGTGGATTCGATTCACACACGGAATCAATATTTGTATGTCCCAGAAGTAGTTGTTTCGGGTCCGGGCGTTGGCATGCTTATAAACACAGTCACGACGCGGGAGAAATTCTTAGTACGGGGAAATTCGTTTGTTATTAATCTATTCAAAAATATTGAAAAAATAAATAGCGGGGGGTGTTGCTGGATCGATACCAAACCCAAATATATGATTAAAAAAATTTTTGTCTGTCTGTCTGTCTGTTTGTGCAGGCATCACGTGAAAACTAACGGTTCGATTTCGATGAAACTTGGTATAATTATTCCTTATTATCCTGGGCATAACATAGGATACTTTTTATCCTGGAAAAATACGTAGAAAAAAAATCTTATTTTTCAGTTTTATTCATAGACGTTGTTCTGTAGAACCGCGAACACACGTTGCATTACCCGCAGTGGATTCAGCGCCGTAATATTTATAAGATGTCATTGTCAGAGTTACTCAAAATGGGGAAATAAACCATCCACGCGAAGACCGACATCCGCGCGGACGGAGTCGCGGGCGGAAGCTAGTTTATAATAATAGTGTAATCTTAATGAATTTCAATGTGCCTGTTTATTTAGGAACGTACACGACGTCACAATAAGGCTATACCAGTTTCACTCCTATTGTGGTCGCATAGTAGCAGTAGACAGCCAACCTAATCCTATTGGAAAATGGATTAGCCATAAAGCAACGTTGATTTTATAGCGTGTTGTAAGTTAACGACGGTTTCAAAGTAAAGTTATTAGCGGGTAGCTAAGACATAAATGTGAGACAAAATGTATCTTTTAATGATACGGCGTTAAAAGTGAATTAGTGTATCGTTTTATAGTTATTTTCAGTCTATTTTGAAATTATTAGAGTTAAGGAATATTTTCTTACCTTTAAAGCAGACAACTAAAATTATATTTTAAACATTTTATGTGCAGTAGCTTAACGTCTGCGTTGTGAATCGTAAAGCTTTTTTACGTATACAAGGTAGTCTGTATGGGTCTTTTTTTTTTTCTTTTGGGACAAACTCACCACACTATTCCCTAACCACTGCAACTCCTGTGCGCCAGAATCAACAGTGGCAACCAACCAGAAAAGGGCCGAGACAATGAAGCTCGACGTGTCCCGAAGAATGAATTTACCTGTCTTGGATCCTGCAACGAAATTAATCAGAAAAGAATAGTGGAGGAGTAGGAAAAAATATATGTTTCCACTTCCCTTCATGCAAGCAGGAGACAGAACAAAACAAGGCCAATAGGCACAAAGGGACATTACAACTGGGAGAAGCCCAGTTGCCTAGCACCACGGGTAAAATGACTACTAATATTAATGGGTCCTAAATTGTGAGCTGCTAAATTTGATTCCAATAATAGGTATGGCAAAAACGCTTGAACGCACGGAAGTTTGTTCGAGTTTCAACAAGGTCCGAGTAGTAAATGACTCCAGATGTAGTCTGAACAGTGTTCAACATAATATTACGTTCGTTCTGCCAAAGAATACACTCCCATAGAATATGATGTGCTGATTGTTCATATTCACAGTCAGATGTCGAACATTGACAAAAAGGCGAGGGAACAAGCTTGAAGGAAAATAATTTACTTTTAAAGTTACCATGTCCCGTGAGAAACTTCTGTATGGGTCTATATTAGGTTGACGCAATCAGTTCGCTCCATTTTAAATAGGACTTCTAGATATTTAGTGCTCTATTAGATACTCCTTAGCTTCACCCCACAGAGATCAGGCTCAAATTAAATACTTACTCATCCAAAAGTGTGAAATTAGCTTTGAGGAAAAATGTTTAGATTAAGACATATCTTAACATTTATATACGTACTATCGTACATAAACTGAAAAAGTTCACGGATTTTGTTGTATAAAATTTTTCCCATAACTTTTTGAGAGTCTTTGGATATATGTATGCTAATGATACACCATGCTTTGCGAATTGAACGACTTTTTGAGTGCCCAATTATAGGCGGAATTTTATATTATGATTTTAATTAAATCTGAGCCGGTTTTTGTTACATCAGACTAAAATACTTGAGCAATATTCTGGACTATGTGCTCAAGTTCTCGTTATCCCCTCATACATTTACATAGAACTTTCCAGAAATCCTTGACCCAATACTTTCTCAAGCCTCCATCAAGTCCATAAGCGACTCATATCTTGTATAAACGAGCGATATATCTTGGAAATATCCTTTTCACTTCAGTATATACCCAAAAACTGCCCCAATGCGTGTCGGATCACGCACAATGAATGGTTCCGTAACTGACAATAATTTATTTCAAATACAAGCTTAGGGGTCGCCGGTCGTGGTCTGGAACGTAAAAGGCTATTGAAGATCAGCGTGGATTTTAGTCAGTACAAGTCTAGCAGTTCCTTCTTCTCTGTCACCCAGGTTGGGACGGAGAAGAAGAAACTGTCAGACCTGGAGTACTCATTTGATAATTTTACGTTTTTTTTTTATTATCGTGGTAAAATCATCAAATGAGTCGTCCTACCCAGGGCAAGGCGGGAGGGACTGTCAGACTTCTACTGACTAAAATCCACGGTGTCCTTCAATAGCCCTTTACGTACCGGGGTCACGGTAATTCGTTAGTCCCGCGACCATGATTTTACGATACAAAAAAAAATGTTTTACTATTAATAAATAACTAATTAACAATTTTCAGACTTTCTGATACTTTCTTCCTTGCCAAATTTCATGATTGATTCTGATTTCCCTGTGACAAACGAACTACTGTTTTTTTAGAACTCCCAGGGAATATAGACTAATTAAATTCAGTTATTAAATGAAGTTATCTCCACGCATTCCTGAGTTCGAAAAGGGTCTTCAAAGACTGCTAGACAGACGGACACCAAAGCAAAGCATTGTTAGGGTTCCGTTTATTGAAGTACGGACCCTTAAAAATATATTCCAAATAACTCATGTCTCAGGAAATGAGGTTTATATGCCAGCCGTCCCGTCCGTATCATTTGAAACCGTTGCTTATTTGACGGGCAATTACCTTTGGCAGTATTTTGCTTGTAAAATTATGATTTTATTGATGTTCCAGCGATCCACCGCTGCTTGGCAGGTTTTTTTTACTGAGACTTATTTATTTATGAGGTGTCTGTGGGTTTGCGCGCACGTACCTATTTTAAATTGAAATCTTCTATCTATAAATAAAATTGACGAAATGTACGTAACATGATTAGCTACCGAACGACTGCATTAAATTCAATCATTCTTTTGCTGTGTTTATAATTCAGGACAAAGTTGGTAATTTAAAAGACAACAGACACAAAAACAGTTTTCTATTTATTTTTGTTTGTGTAAAGAAATAGAAGAAAACCAATATAGTATTTATATTAAACCTACCTAATAAGCCAATATAACAAGGCATCTTTATTTTTCCGAAACTATTACTTTCATCTCTCCAATTTTCCAAATGAAAACACAGTTCTATCGTATCTTCTATACCAGGGGTGGCCAACCGGTCGATCGCGACTATTAGTCCAGTCGATCGTGGACCTATACTATGTTGATTAAATATCATCAACACAGACTTCCATTCCAAAGTATTAAGTAAACAATCCCGCATGAGCTATGAAAAGGATCTCCTAATAGTAGTCAATAAAAAAACTACATGATTGTGTACTAAACTATACTGTTTCATTTAAGGTTTCAAGAGGTGTTGCACATAACTTACCCTTATGTGAAGTGCTATTTTAATTACATGTTTGTACAATAAAGAATCAGAATAAGGTATGTAATTGGTAGATCACACAGGGTTTCGTTAGTAAACAGTAGATCTTATGTCTAATCAAGTTGGCCACCCCTGTTCTATATGATATATAAGTAGGTATTTAGATTCACAGGCAAGAGGACAAGGGCAAGTAAATTTTACTTCCCTTTTTTACATAATATGAACTACTACTAGAGTATCTTGTACATCTTATTTAATGCAAGAAACAAACTCAAAACCAAAAGCATTTAAATCAAACTTTAAACAACTGTGCTAACACAGCTATTCTTGGTTTTTTATTGCATCAATATCAATAAAACTACTTTCATTGGGTATAATATAATGATATTAACGTGAAATATGTACGAAATATGGTGTTTATATGATGTTTTTATTACCCGCCATAAAAATATTAATGGCGGACGTTATTAACGGAACAGCCTTGGAATTAAGTGGTTGATTCAGGAATTAATGAGAATTTGTGGAAAATCCTGACAGCCTTTTTAGTGTGGTGGGATATGTTATTGGGACTGAATAAGTGATATGACAAAACTTATCACGTGTGAATGGATTAGTGATCGACTGATGGCAATACCCCTCATTAGATTACACTTGGCACAATGTGACCGAACTATTAGTAAAACTCTGTTCAATATTTTGTTCCATCACAAATTTTTCAGAGGAAATCTAAAGTACGTGCGTGTGTTTTTTTTTTAACCGATTTCCAAAAAGGAGGAGGTTCTCTATTCGACTGTATGTATCTTTTTTTTTTTTATGTATGTTCACCGATTACTCGAAGACGCCTGAACCGATTTGAAAAATTCTTTTTTTGTTTGAAAGGGTATACTTCCAAGTTGGTCCCATAGAAATATTGTCATGATCTGATCACGAACTTCAGAGATATGGAACGGAACTCTTCAATAATAGACAGCAAATCTGTCGTGATTGCTGCAATCGCTTGGATGTTTATTGTTTACACAACATCATAACATAACATCACGCCTGTATGCTCTGAGGGGGTACGCAGATGTGTACAGTATACCCATATTTCGACAGTTAGGTATGTTAAGTTCCATTTTATTGGGGATAAGCCTATTACCATGAAAAATATTGTTAATAATAACAATGTAAAATAAATGCATAGCAAATGTTTGTATAGGATATTACAACTAGTAAAAAAAATTGAAAAATAAAAAAAAACTTTTTGCAAAAAATAAAACCGACTTCAAAAACACAAAAAAGTGAAAAACAACTTTAGCTTCAGAAGTACGGGCACGCCGCAATCGCGGTGGTAAGACCCCTCTTTGAGGAGTGGCTGGATAGGCGTCACGGCGTCCTGACCTACCGCATGACGCAGGTCCTCACCGGACACGGAAGTTTCGGGAGGTTCTTGTGTCTGATAACGAGGGAAGAAACGCCTGGGTGTCACCATTGCGAGGATCGTCCGGAGGACACGGTGGAGCATACGGTGCAGGACTGCCCCGCTTGGGCAGAGCACCGCCGTGTCCTCACGACGGCGATAGGCGGAGACCTCTCGCGCCCGGCATTGGTCGAGGCCATGCTGCGGGGCGAGACGGAGGCGGGCCGCGTGAGAGAGAGGACAGCGTCTTCCCTTCACCCCAGCCGCAGTGGTAGACGCCCACGGCGACGGACGTCGCAGTACGATCTCCGGCCACCGTAGGCGCGGGCATGCGGGCGGCGAGTAATGGGCGACTCGCTGTCCGACCATGGACCATGCCCGGGTCGACGGCGCGTTGTGTTCCACACGCGCCTCAAAGAGTGTCAGCATAGTGACGGGGCCTGTAGAGGGCCAAAGCCTGCCGGGGTTGCGGGACTAACGGATTACTGTGACCCCGGTACGTAAAGGGCTATTGAAGGACACCGTGGATTTTAGTCAGTACAAGTCTGACAGACCCTCCCGCCCTGCCCTGGGTGGGAGGACTCATTTGATGATTTTACCACGATAAAAAAAAAAAGCTTCAGAAGTAAGTCTATGTTCGACTGTATGTATTCTCCGTCAATTGTTGACCGATTTTCAAAATTATTTTTTTGCTCTGCAGTCTCATTAGCTCATCGACTTCGTATAATATCTAGACGATGCTCGCGCTGTTCAGTGGACTCGCCATTCAAACTTTCATGTATCCGATTGAGTCGACGGATTTGATCAGTTTTCGACTCTTGTGACAATCGAGAACGCATGTAATTTCTCATCCGAGATAATCTGATATTACTTGCCAATGGTAATTCTTGGGAACAAGATACAGCATTTCGATTGCTATTCTTGGATAGACGTTCCTTAGTTTATAATCGACTTCAAACGGATCAGTAGGTGCCTAGCACACAACATTATAAAAATATTATAATTAAATTTATAGCTAATTAGGTTTAGACAAGAATGGTCACATAGTAATTTTGTAAATAAATCATTATAGGTTGTTTGTAAATACATAATATCTTGTTTGTTAAATAAAATAATATTGTAAGTTGATTTAGAATTGGTAGGTAATAATTTTTTTATTTAATTCGTTTGAAAAATACGTGCATTTTTGTTTTCTGAAATAGATAAATAGTAGTTTATTTTTCTCTTTTTAGTGGTTTTAGGTGAGGCGTTTGTACTTTTGGTAGTCGGTTTTTTTTTTGTTAAAAAGTTTGTTTTATCGTGGTAAAATCATCAAATGAGTCCTCCCACCCATGACAGGGCGGGAGGGACTGTCAGACTTGTACTGACTAAAATCCACGGTGTCCTTCAATAGCCCTTTACGTACCGGGGTCACGGTAATCCGTTAGTCCCGCGACCCCGGCAGGCTTTGGCCCTCTACAGGCCCCGTCAGAAGTACGTGCGTGTGTTTAAAAAACATTATGCTGCACTCGGAATTGCCTTTTGCCTGCCTTTAACGTGGGTGAATTTACTAACATTTCAACAGCTGACCCGGAACAACTAGGTACTTGTAGATAATACAAATATTTGTTCCTGTGTGAATCGAAACAACGACACGCAGCGCAGCAGTAATGCCTTTATCAAACAGACAGGCGAAAGCGAAGTGTTTCCGAAGTGATACCGAACCGAAGCGAAACGTCAGTCCGATAATTCTGTCACGCTATCGGTTCGCTTTCGCTTTTCTATGGATTCAAACAATTCCATACCTTACAAATAAAAACGTCACGCTTCGCATTCGTCACGCCTGTCTGTTTGACAAAGGCTTAAATCGCTCAATCATTGCGTCAACTATGCCTTCCAATAAAATTACCCCCTAAAACATTGATTTGTAACAAAAGTAGCAAAATGTGGGTGCACTGTGCGACCGCCTTTCTTTTTATATTCCAAAAATAATAACATTCGTTTCTTTTGCTTCCAAGTAAACATGTTTGTTCTCAAAGAAATCTCGATTCGAAGAATTATATTTTTATTTATGAATATTTCTGTTATATGCTTATGATACAATGTACGAGTATTGTATTGTACTGTATTTCGGATATTTATGAGTACTTTAGGGCTGATACAAGATCAATAGACTGCTATGTGTCGCAGGTTCGATCCCCGCACGGAATAAATATTTTTATGATCTGCAAGTAGTTGTTCCGGGTCTGGGTGTTTGTGTATGTGAGTTTCTGTTTGTAAAACGTACCCACAATACAGGAAGAAATTCCTAGTGTGGGCAACTTTTTTTTATTTAAATTAATTGGTATGCGAGTCCTTGAAGTTACTGCGGGGACGGGGGGTGAATGTTAGATGTTTTATTAATTCCTTAATATTTCCACTTGAAAAATCCCGATGTTGGTATAGTAAAATCAAGGTTGTCGCAGCCTACTGTTACGCTGCGTGTCGTAGGTTCGATTGCCGTATGGTACAAATATTTGTATGGGTTACATATATTTGTTTCGGGTTGTCATTCTTACATTTGTAAACGCTTACGATACAGGAGAAATTCCTAGAGCGGGGCATGAAAATTGAATGAAATGAAAACACCAAGGATTTGGATATGACCAGTAGTTCTTCATTTCATAACGGCACTGTTAGCGCAGAGGCTCAGCGATTGGACTGCTGTGCTGGGTGTGACGGGTTTGATTCTCGCACGAAGCAAATGTTTGTATGAGTATTTGTTTCGGGTCAGGGCGTTTGTGTATGTGAATTTATATGTTTATAAACGCACCCACGACACAGGAGAAATTCCTAGTGTGGGGCAAAGTTATTTTAAAAAAAGAAAAGAAAAAAATCCAGTGACTAATTTCAATAGAAGATCTAACACATGAAACTAACAAGGTTCGCGTTGAACAAACAGTAGCACAATAGTCTTGTTATGACGTCATGTGCGAGTCGGACTGACATCCCTAGTACGTGAGTGGTGTGTTTACAGATACACAGACGGACAATGACAGAAGTACTATTGTAAAGTGAATCTTGGAAATATTGATATTGTTTTTATTATATTATGTTTTTATATTATATTAATTTATTTAAAACTTCTTGAACATGGAAGTACAAAGGCGGACTTAATGCCTTGGGCATTTTCTTCCAGTCTACCTTAAAGTAGATTATATAATATTATGAAACATTTTTATTCATTTTTACTATAAAAAAACAAAAAATTGTACCACACTAGATTTTTTCCTGTGTGGTGTGTGTGTGATATGCAAACAAATATTTGTTCCGTGCGGGAATTGAATTCGCGACACGCAGCGAACCAGCCAATCACTCAGTCAATTTCTTGCAAGTATTTGTATGGGCTTGTGGAGTTGTTCATTTTCTTCTTTGTATAAGTGAGTTTCAATTTGTAAATTAAAATCACAAGTTGCATGTTGTAACATAGCATAGCATAGATTGCGTTTCAGCCATAAAATTCAACAGTTAGCTTCTCAATTATTAACCGATGTAAAAAAATAATATATAACAGCCTGTTTTTTACAATTAGTTTAATGACTTTAATTGAGCTTACAATCTGCAACATATTCCGTGTTTGAGCTTCTAAATATTTCTATTCGGTGTTGTGTTGAGGAGGTGTCGAGCGGGTCATAGATCGAGGCCCATTTGCATGATCGGATTAGACAGACCGACCATCGCAGATTCCTTGTATATATACATACAACATAGTACGTCCTGTATTTGGTTATGTATTGGACTGGTTTAAGAGCAACGCTTGGTTAGTTTTGCTTGTTTGAAGTTACCTTACCCTCTTTTTTTATCGTGGTAAAATCATCAAATGAGTCCTAGGAGGACTTAACGCAGGGCGGTAGGGACTGTCAGACTTATACTGACTAAAATCCACGGTTTCCTTCAATAGTCCTTTACGTTCCCGGGTCACGGTAATTCGTTAGTTCCACGACCCCGGCTGGCTTGGGCCCCCTAAGGGAGGCCCCGTCATTGTGCTGACACTCTTTGAAGCGCGCGTGAAACACAACGGCCATGGTCCATGGTCGGACAGCGAGTCGCCCATTGCTCGCGTCCTGAATGCCCGCGCCTACGGTGGTCGGAAATCGTCTTGCGACGTTCAAAGAGGGGTCTTACCACCGCGATTGCGAAGGAGCTCTTCCCGCCGCGCCTTGACTTCTCGAGGTAGCGGGGATAAGTTACCCTTACCCTGGATGTTAGTTTCGCCAGATAGAATACTCCTTGGGAATGAGAAACAAGTTGTGAAGTTAAAGTAAAAAAGTAAGGATCCTCCAAAATCATCTTTAAGAAGCGATTCCACCGGTGTACAACACTGTGCAGCATAAAAATGTTCGCTCCGGTCGACTTACCTAAGGAAACACAAAATAACTGTGAGTGAACAGTCTAAAAAAACGACGGGTTGCACACTGGGGGTGCCGGCAGAAGTGAAAAAAAAATGTAACCGCCTTCAAAAAGAACCACAAAAAAGGGTAAAATAATCTACAAAATAACTTTTATTTCGGAAGTCGATGTCTTTTTTTTATTTCATTGTTTTTTTTTGCCACCGACTTCCGAAATAAAAGTTATTTTGTAGATTATTTTACCCTTTTTTGTGGTTTTTTTTGAAGGCGGTTACATTTTTTTTGAAAAAGTTTTTTATTTTACTCTTTTTAGTTTAAATATTCAACCCAAATTCTTGCCAAATACATACATATAATATAATCCGTAGCACTGGTCATAACATCCGTCATGTACAAAATAAGCTAATAAAATTCCCTATCTCAAAAACTACTGAACCGGTTTTGATGAAACTTGCAGTATTCCCTAAGTTGAACGATACCTAGCACAAAAAAAAAGAATTATTTAAATCGGACGTGTAGTTCCGGAGATATGCGAACAATGAATCAGTCGATGCCTACTGCTTACTGTTAAGGAGTTGTACCTTCCATCATCAGCTCAGCTATAAAAGACGATGATTACCATACGCAAGTACTTAAATTACTTCATAAGATTTACGAAAAACGATGCGTGGGCCTATAAAATTTGAGGGTTGCCCTCGATATATCCAAGATCCAATCATCAGATCCTGATTTGGTGACAATGGGACCACACGGGAAGCACTAGCTTTCAAACAAAAAAAGAATCATGAAAATCGGTTCACGCAGTCGGTCGTTATGCGGTAACAAACTACTGTTAAGGAGTTGTACCTTCTATCATCAGCTCAGCTACATAAGATGATGATTACCATACGCAAGTTCTTAAATTACTTCATAAGATTTACGAAAAACGATGGGTGGGCCTATAAAATTTGAGGGTTGCTTTCGATTTCTCCAAGATCCAATCATCAGATCCTGATTTGGTGACAATGGGACCACACGGGAAGCACCAGCTTTCAAACAAAAAAAGAATTTTGAAAATCGGTTCACCCAGTCGGACGTAAGGCGGTAACAAACATAAAAAAAAACAGTCGAATTGATAACCTCCTCCTTTTTTTGAAGTCGGTTAAAAACTTCAATAGTAATAAACACAAACGAACATTCGCGCAAGCGCCCTGCGCCGTCTTACGAATTTTCGATCAGGTCACGTGTCCTGACGCGAGTTCAACATTTTTTACCCATTCCAAAAAAAGTGCACAACGCCGCTAAAGAAGTTTTCACTTTAATTATCGCGCACAGAAGTTACGCAAATCTTTACCGGTGATACTAGTTTAGTACACACTGCTGAAGTGCTGCAGAATATGTTTTCGTGTTCAATAATTTCTGAGCAAAAGTGCACAAGACAAAATAATTCTGATCGATGGATCCCATTTCCATGCAGTATCGAGATACTCCAGATTCTGTTCCTCATACGCCTTTGTGCTAAGATATCTTCCTATTCAATACCAGACTATACCAGAGCTATCTCTATCAACCTTTATCGAACGCTTGCTCAACTTCTAATATAGCAGGTATAATTCCGCGTAAGGCTATGAAAGGTAACCGAGCGAACTAGAGCGTGTGATTTCTGACTAGGAGGGCAGCATAGTTATGATTGGTTGTTTGCCTGGGGGTCTAAAGGGCCACAGAAACTGAATCATAAAATGAATTGCGATGAAATTCGTAAAATGAAATTTTCTATTTTGGTAATGGAACCTTTTTCAATCCTCTGGCTCTGGTAACACTTTGTAAACCACTCTTTGTCAGTATTTGAGTATTTATGATGAAATTACTAATTATTTTTAACTATTAAAAGTGGTCTAAAATTAGCCTCAATTTGCCTCACTGGCAACAAACGGTTTTTTTTTTCTCATTTCTCGACTCACTTTGTAGATAAGTGTTCTTTTTCCTTGATATTTGAGTGTTAACTAACTAATTACTAAGTATGGTGTGATGAAGCTTCTAATTACCACATTGTCAACAAATGGATTTTTCCCCCACTATTTAGGCGAGTTAAAATTGTCGGAGAATTTTAGTTTAAAGAAAGTACTAAAATTGACTTGTTTTCAAAGTAAGAGATATGCAAAAAATATGAATCCGCTGTTTGAAGTGTGGAAAATGTTTCTTCAAGTTTTTGAGCGATGGCTATGTACATATACTTGGCTATACATAGCCATCGGGTCTAAATAACTTACTCAAAAATCAGACATACATCATGTTTTGCGAATTTGTTGTCGATGTTGAAGAAATTGAAAACTATAAACGTTGTAAACTAATCTTATTACACAGAACTACTTAGCTTTCAAAGGCACGCATGACGTCACATCGTCCTCGATATGAAGGAATATTCCAAGATTATCTTGTAGCCTGTTTTTACGACTGATATCACAATGGCGACCTTCACATTCTCAACCTTGGACCATATTATGAGACGGTCTGCGATAAAAATGTTAAACACATCCTTTTCGTTTTAATCTTGGCTGAATACATTTATTTTCTGTCTTTCTTGCTGAAATTTCTCTCTCTTGCCTTTATTTTTAATAGAATAGCTGCCGACCATACTGTAGTAAAAGCATTATTCGCGACAAAATAGTAGTTTTATTTGAACGTAAAAATATTGCCCCACCTAACGAATTCATCCTGTATGGTGGGTGCGTTTACAAAGATATGAACTCACATACACAAACAATCAGACGGTGAGTTACTGCATGTACGACATGCTCATATTTAACGTATACTATATAAAATACCTCTTAGTGGTATGAGTGAAATTTGGCTGTGTGCAGAGGAAGAAAAAGAAACGATGGATGAATTGTGTGAGGGATGATGTG
The DNA here is from genome assembly GCA_943136025.2 of Agrotis puta. NCBI lineage: Eukaryota > Metazoa > Arthropoda > Insecta > Lepidoptera > Noctuidae > Agrotis > Agrotis puta. Next base: position 14,461,539 of record OW964178.2, read on the forward strand.
GCTGGAAAGGAAATGACTGATGTGTGATCAACTATAGATAATTACGAAGGATGAATAACGAGAGAGATGGGTTAATAATAATCATGAGCATTTGGTAAATCAACATTCGGGAGCAAAAGTATAGAATCACTTAATCCGCGCGATCTTAAGTATTTAATAACTAAGTAGTTAAGATTAATAAAAATCGTAACATTTTAAAGGTTAATTAATTTACTCTTATATTATTATATATATTTATACAAATTAATGAATATCACGCCATTATTTAAGGAACTGTCTTGGATTAATTCCAAGTAAATATCTATTTAATATTTGGATTAGGACATAGGATACTTTTAATCCTAATAGTAACGTTCCTCTGGGATATTTACCAAGCCTAGCGTGGGAAACATCACTATTGGTACAATGTTTGTAGTGTAGGTAGGTAGGTAGTACATAACAACCATAATTTAATTTATTAAATGTGAATTTATCAACTGATTGTCGTAACAGAACGTAATTTCCAAAATATGCGTTTAATTAATTAATTTTATTAGTTCCCTAGGGTTCCGATGAAAACGAAATTAATCTACCGGAACGAAATTCGTAATATATGCGAGCCTGGAGAGTTGAATCGCGAGTATTTCAAGGTCAAATTTATTTGCGGCATTAAAGGCCTTAAAACCATGTCGTTTTAGGATTTTAAAAGGTTTTTTAGGAAGGAATTTAGGACTTAAATACGGTCTACCCTTGTCGGGAAAGTGAGAGGGTTTTTAAAATAAATTTGATGGGTTAAACACCTTTTTACGAGTAAAGTTTCAGGCAGATAATGGAAATTTAAAGTGTTTCTACCGTAATTAAGTTTATGTTCGATATTTTGTTTTAAGAGTCATGTTCTTTGATGTGTTTGTATTAAAGAGTAATTGTAATTTTAACTGCTGTAATAATTGTAAATGCGAACTTGACTTTGCTTGTTTATTACGCTTTCCCGTATATTTATCTGAACCAATTTTCATGAATTTTGATACAGAAATGGATGAAAATCTAGAGGCGGTTAAAGGCATAATAATGTAAGTACGAAAATATGGTGTAATCGGCGAGCCCAGCAATAGGAAAAATCTAGCTTGGCTTTGATGTTGAATCTGCTTGTACTCATATACATATATCCACTCTGACGTACGACCTGACCCAAGAGCTATTTTCAATTTAATTAGCAGGATTTTCTTCAACATCCTGGGAGAAGTGTTAATGAAACAAACTAAATAAAGAAAATGTGCCTGCCTGGATTCAAAACCACTATCTATAACTTCACCAGTGTGGGCTGTTGTTACCAGGCTATAATGGGCTATTAGACAACATCAATAAATTGCAAAGGGGTTTGGCCCTATCGGTCGCCCGCCAGGCCGCCATATTTTTTTGAGCATCATTGTGCATCACGAAAGATAGAGGACACGTTTTTTTTTGATAAGGTGACTAATTTGATGACTTTCATCAAATTAGTCCTCCCACCCAGGGCAGAGCGGGAGGGACTGTCTAAAATCCACAGTATCCTTCAATAGCCCTTTACGTACCGGGGTCATTTTAAAAAGATAGAGGACACTTAGACAAAAATAATGGAAAAACAAAATATATTATGGACATAATGTCCTAAATCGTCAGTTTTCAAGGTCGGAAGGTTTGCAAAGTCTAAATTTAACTGGAAAACTGAACCTTTGAGAAACAAGTTTAACAGACACGTATTTTTTTTCTTTCGTTAAACCAATGCCCCATCGGCTATCTGTTCTGCGTGCTATATGGCCTGCTCACTGTCACTTCAACTTGCTAATTCGTTGGGACGTACACCTGCACGGTGGACAGACGATCTGATGAAAATCGTATAGTCGTATCTTCGTAAATTTTGGTTTACGTACCAAAGAAAATATACGTGTCAAATGTTTTTTTTGGTAAACTAACAGATGGACTAGTTAGATTTTTTCAGTCAAATACCCTATTAGCGCAATATTTGGTAACACTTGCGTGAGCACACACACACAAAGGCTCGTATATTTTTTCACCCCCTCTTTATAAACCCCACTGCTGTCATTAACATGTCACCTCATCGTCTTGTTTACTAACACTTCGTTTTTAAGGACAATGTTACTAAACCCCGGAGTCTTCGATCGGAATTTGTATTATCAATATACCTACACTTTTTTTACTAGTCTGATCTGTTCCATGCCTTAGTAAAGGCCCTTTTACTCTCCTATCTCTTATAGCGAACTTACGCGTCCTTTCTAAATCCAACGGAACATTATGCAGTTCACCGTGACCCTGGAACGTAGAAGGAACGGGCTGGACTTTTAGTCAATAAAAGTCTGTCAGTCAGTCTGCTCTACCCACGGGAGGACTTATTTGATGAATTTATCGTCCCAAAAATGTATCTACTGGTGCTTATTTTATAATACAACAGAAACAAATACTTCTTAATTTCTTTGATCATATTATTTTAAACAAACAAGTTCTTCAAGTACGTAATTGTAACACAAAATCAGGCTCTGAATTAATGCTGAAGAGGTCTTTGAAACATTTGAATACAAAATGGGAGCACACTTGAACAAACAAAATCCAAGTTAAAACTTTTCCGTTCAGATAATTTAAACGAATACGGGCAAAAACGCTTCTGGGCAAAAACATTATTTGGGCAAAACCGTACTTTGGGCAATTAAGTTCACGTGCAATTGAGTTTTGAAAGGAACTGACGCCTAATTGCGTAATAGGGTTAATGTAATTATCTACGTCGTGTACGTTTTAAAATAATTAACGACAAGTTTGCTTAAAATGCTTTTTACCGTGCTATTTTTGCTCTTATAGAGAATCTCTTAAGAAAGAGCTCTTTTAAGAATGATTATTATTTGATTCATGTAAGAGGCCTCTTACAGTCCAATAGCGCCGCCAATCGAAAAAATGTCATAACTCGTAAATAGAATCAAAAATACAAAATGTGGTCTGTAATTACTGTAGAAAAGGCAATAACGTAATTTTATAACACATTGTCAACACTTGAAATATAGCTGTTTAGCTAAATCGTGCATTCTAAACATAAACGGCCGTTTTTGTTACAAATAAAAAAATTTAGCTAAACAGCTGTATTTCAAGTGTTGACAATGTGTTATAAAATTACGTTATTGCCTTTTCTACAGTAATTACAGACCACATTTTGTATCTTTGATTCTATTTATGAGTTATGACATTTTTTCGATTGGCGGCGCTAGTGGACTGTAAGAGGCCCCTTAAAGAAGGATATTTTTGTACCAGAACTTATTACTTCTATGATTTTATCACAAAATATTATTATTCATTTTATTTTTCATATGAAATGTATCAAAAGCAAATATTGTTCTAACATTTTCTTAAATTACGATGTATTATATTGACAGTACATAAAATTCTTAGTTTAGAATTTTCTTTTCCAAGTTTATAACAGCGCCATCTACAGTAAGCTGAAGCAACTAACTTTCTGCGAAGCTTGTAGCAAACCAAATGTCAGTCACATGGTTTCTCTACCCTACGGTAGATGGCGGTAGCGCTCTCAGTCGAGGACAACCCGACGTGGAACAGAATTGAATTGAGTATTCAGAGTTTCATTGTGTTACATTACATTGTAGTTAGTTGGAACTTGCATCAAAAGAGGGCGCCGATATTACACGTGGTATTCTCATTGAACAGAACCCTTTAATATCGAAGGAAATGATACTTACATAAGTTCTAGTTGTACGATTATATGCTTACCTTTATGTGGTTTTGATTGTTCAGTTTTAGCTCAATTTGTGATAAATATGAATCTTTGAAGCAACCCAACATCTTTTGTTTACAAATAGCATTACAATAAATCACGATTCCATTTTTAAGTACGGTATTACTATTTTAATTTAAATAGGCAAAAAATGGTTCTAAGTGGACAAAAAAAAAAAACAGGAAAAAATGATTAACATTAATTAATCAGTATTTTTAATGTAAAAAAATTTCCATTATTAAAAAAAAAATACTACTCTTGTTATTAATATTATACATATTTCTTGACTGCCATTAGAAATATGCAATATCAGTCAGCTAGGTCGCGGGACTCACGAATTACCGTGACCCCGGTGCGTAAAGGTCTATTGAAGGACATCGTGGATTTTAGTCAGTCAAGTCTGACAGTCCCTCCCGCCCTGCCCTGGGTGGGAGGACACATTTGATGATATTACCACGATAAAAAAAAAATCGTAGAACACTGCTGGACATAGGCCTCTGCCAGGTTACGCCACATCAATTGTCCTTTGCCACGTGTCGTAGCGCATCGTAGCGCGTAGCTTGCGTAGCAGCGACAGCCGCTACGACGTAGCAAGCGCGTAGCCTTTTACCTTATCTTTCTATTTTTAATCTTTTCTACGTGTAAATGATTAAATAATGTTTTATTATTACAGGTATGTATTACCGAGTGAACAATCAATAGTTATCATCCGAGACATCATTCATCCATCATTATTATAAGTAATGATATACAGGTAAGTGATAGAAACTATTTATAATTAGGCATATAAATCATGATTTCTTTATTTGATAGGTTATATTAATCATGATGGAATAATTATACGTATATGTGCGTTACAGGACAGTATTTTGATTTTAATTAACTTTGATATAACTTGTTATTAAGTTTAAGTAACTTTGAAGGTACTTATGTTAATATAAACCCATGTTTGACATGTTATCATCACGGATATTAAATTTAGTGATTCTAATTACGAAGTTTTTCCAACACAACGCGCCCGGCACATGCGTAAGCGACGATCCCGTATCCGTAAGATCGATTGCTTTGGTTAGAAACCGAAGTTTAGGTTAGGTTTCTAACTATACACGAACGACTAGTTTACTGTATATTAAAAAACTTGAGGCTGCTTAGATTAAAGAGATGTTTGGCCAGCCATTCAGCGGTGACTTTTTGTTTCTCAGTTAAATGCTATGAAGATTATGTGGGAGTACTCTGAAATATGATGACAAACAATTCCAAGCGGCCGGCTGATATCTATGTAGTTATATAGTTTTAAGTCTTACTTATTTATTGAGTCATGTTACTTGAATAAAGATAAGTCTATCCTATTGTATTAGACTTTCTTTTCCATTCTCCAAGAGCTCGGTATCAAGCAGCGTCTATCAGCTACGGTCCAGACTCGAATACTTCAGTCCTTTGGTCACGTGTCCCGGAGAGGCAACGACTCTATTGAGCGGCTTGTTGTCCAGGGGAAAGTAGAAGGCACAAGAGCACGCCACAGGTCACCCATGCGATGGACTGACCAGATCAAGTCTGCAGTAGGTGGTCCGCTGCATGAGTGCACACGATTTACAGCCGACGGGGAGGGATGGCGTCGCATTGTTAGGCGAATTATGGCAGCACGATGTCTCGCTGCAACATGCTGACCACGACCACTCTGTCAAGAGTGAACTGACGAAGAAGAAAAGTGACTTTGGCATAATCAGCACACTGCCATATAATCTTCATCGACTGAGAAACAAAGTCTTCGTTACAAAAAGCCACAAGTCATCAACCTACCTCAATCTGTCAAATTTCTTTATTTGATTTTCAACCTTAGTACAATAGTGGAAGGTAAATATTTCATTGCTAAAATTTGACGGATTTCGGTAGGTTGACCTGCTGGCATTAAATTTTCTTTACTTTCGTCTCAAGAGTGTGTATGGCGTACGTCAAATTGCATTTCATACATAGCATCAAGTTCGTATTTTTCGAAATACTAATAGGGATTTTTATGAAAATTCACACACACGTCGAATACTGACGAGGTAACTGGGATAACTTCTGGGCGAGCTCGTTCCATTTCAGGTCTCATTATTGACATCTAAAAAAATAAAGTTAAAGCTTTAGACTGACCCCGGAACGTAAAGGGCTATTGAAAGACACCGTGGATTTTAGTCAGCACGAGTCTGACAGTGCCTCCCGCTCTGCCCTGGGTGGGAGGACTCATTTGATGATTTTACCACGATAAAAAAAGGAATAGAATCCCAATTATGTATCTTACGTATGCGTGTGAAGTTTCATCAAAATCAGTTCTGACATTTAGAAAAATAATCCATACCAATTCTTTTATTTCAACTAGGCATTTTTGAATTGTCAAAAGACAAAAATACTACAAAAAAGACAGAATAACTGTGTAAATAACTTAACAGATATAATAACGTAGATATATATAATTATACATAATTAAATATTATAAGGACGCTTTTGAAGCTTTTTTTTGTCTGTCTGTCTGTCTGTTTGTGCAGGCATCACGTGAAAACTAACAGTTCGATTTCGATGAAACTTGGTATAATTATTCCTTATTATCCTGGGCATAAAATAGGATACTCTTTATCCTGGAAAAATACGTAGAAAAAAAGTCTTATTTTTCAGTTTTATTCATAGACGTTGTTCTGTAGAACCGCGAACACACGTTGCATTACCCGCAGTGGATTCAGCGCCGTAATATTTATAAGATGTCATTGTCAGAGTTACTCAAAATGGGGAAATAAACCATCCACGCGAAGACCGACATCCGCGCGGACGGAGTCGCGGGCGGAAGCTAGTTACAAATAAAACTATGCGTACTATAGATGTCACGTGTTAAATAATTACATTTGAAAAGCCGGTCTCAGCGTTAAAGTCTTAACTTGTCATTTTAGGATGGATATAAATGAATACTAACGAAGCGAAAATCATTAATTTCAGAGGTCAAAAGGGTTCATATAGTCGGTTCAAAATGTGTTTGACGAAAATGTAAACAAATGAATAATTATAGAACATTAAATTGGATGGCAATTTGTGTGTGTTTTGATTTAATTATTATTAGGTAGCTGTGTACATTTTGAAGTTATTTTTATGTCACACTTCCAAGGACTTCAGACTGTTGCCATCAATTAGCCCCTGACGAGATTCAGTGGCTGGTACTGAGATATTCTTGATAGGAAACCTATAGGGTTTTCTATGCACACTTTGCCCAAATTGGAAATCGAATCCAAGATTTCAAACTCAGTTAATGCATTCGTGATCACTGTACCAACGGAATCTTTAAATGGTTTTTTAAGTCAATTGTCTTATTGGAAAAATGTTGTTTTCATCAGCCGATTTTGAAATAGGTACAATTAAGTATTATAATAGTTGAAAAAAGTAATGTTATATATAATATAAAGGTAATGTCTTCTCACTCTCAATCATCATGTGCCTCATCATCATTTCAGCCTCGAACTCTCGTTTACTTCATCCAGCGACAATCAGGTAACTTCTTCAGGTCATCGATCCATCTAGTCAGGGGCAGTCTTTTGCCAAATATGTTGGTGTCGGCTTCTAGTCCCATCCGTAGTTTACATGGAGCGAATGCCTGTCTAACCTTATCAAGACAAATGAAAATCTAATCTAATCTTGAGACCTTATCAAGACAAATGAAAATTTGTTTTACCGTTTGAGTAATAAGGACTAAATTGTCCTGATCAATTTGTTTACATTTTCGTCAGTTACTATTTGAACTGCCTTTAGCGTTGTATTTATTTTATTTCAGAATATATAAATGGGTCGAAAATATTTAGCTGTCTTTTGTAATGAAAATGTTTCGTAGTTAAGTTTAGTTTATTATTTATCGCCTCTGTTCTGGCCGAGCGTTGAGACTTTTACGTAGGTCTATAACTACCTTAATGGGAAATGGTGGTTGACAATTTTTCAACCTTATTTCTCAGGACATAATGATGAAAAGTGGTCAAATACTGATATCCGAAATAGCATGCACAAGTATGAGAAGACGAAATAATTATAATTTATTGTAATTTTAGATAGTTGAGAAGCTTGCGGAATTTAAAGAGTTCGCGAGAAAGGAGCTACTAGAAAAGATGAATCTTTTTTTTTTAAACTTGGTCTGGTTGTGACATACTTGTGTAAGTAAGACTTCTAAATACCTTTTTTATTAATATTTTTACAAAAAAGATCCCTATAAGAAACTTTGGGAAAAAAATGGCCTTAGTCCAAAACTCGGTCAAAGCTTTACTTCATCAAATTCCAATCTTTCATAAAATAAAAGAATTAGTAGGCCAGTAAAAGCACTTAGAACGTAACCATATTGAAGGGTGATCCGACATACGCGCCACCATCAGCGAAACATTTGAGTGAGCATGACAGTCTCTAGTCCCCCAGGGCCTTTCAAGTCAATAAAAGATGTAGGTATCTAGTCAAATGCGAGCAAATTTATTGATTGCAGCTGGCATCTGCCATCTCCGCATTCAGCCAGATGTCCTGCCTAAATTCAGTTGTAGTTTAGCCTTATAGTTTTGAACAATTCCGCAACCTTTTGTAATGCAACACGGGTTCTAGTAAGGCTTTCTAAGATTTTTTTACAAATTGACATTTATGAACAATCGTGAGGATATATCCTGCATGATAAACAGTATATTTCGATAATTTATACAATTTCGTGAACAATAAATACATATTACTTTCTGTAGGTACGTAACCTTGTAATGTCTCATATAATAGCAACATATGGCTGTTAGGAGGACGAACACAATGGCGTGAAAGAAGACGTTATTAAGGTGTCAAGTTCTTCTTATTTATTATTTATGTACATGTTTTATAGTGAACAACGTTATAAGAACGGACATAAAAGATTACAAAGAACACAAAAAATAAGTTTTGTAGAGTACGAGTACACCTTTCATTTCACCTACATTTCGAAACCTTTATATCTTTAAAATTGAATATTTAAACAGTGCAACAATGAATAAGTTCGATCACTGTTAGTCGGGAGTTATATCTAGCAAAGTGATATCTAAAAATCTAATACCAAATATTATTGTACTAATAGAAACTACGAGTATTATAGCCCCTGTGTGATTGACATATCAAATATTATAAACTCCTATTTATTTGATTTTTTAAAATATTTTTGCATCTAAATTGAGGCCAGGCGTGTAAATCCTGATTAAATGATCTGGCTTATTAATTAAATCACTGTTTACATATTAAATTTTAAAGGTATCGAAATACCTCTAGGACTTTATTTGATACAAAAACAAAACGCATCTTTAAATACATCTGGCTTGCATTGTTGTATTTAGGGATGATTGAAGAAGTATTAGATAATATTTCAGCGTACTTCAAGCACTTTCGCAAAAATGCACGCAGTTCTGCAGCTAATACTGCGTCGATATTTCTTACTAAAGGATGCGACCTACCATACGCAACAGAAGTCAGCGAAAAGAAGAATATATTAATCAGATGTATTAATGGTATACAGTATAATAATAATAACTACTTTTTTTTTTTTTTTTTTATCGTGGTAAAATCATCAAATGAGTCCTCCCACCCAGGGCAGGGCGGGAGGGACTGTCAGACTTGTACTGACTAAAATCCACGGTGTCCTTCAATAGCCCTTTACGTACCGGGGTCACGGTAATCCCTTGGTCCCGCGACCCCGGCAGGCTTTGGCCCTCTACAGGCCCCGTCACTATGCTGACACTCTTTGAGGCGCGCGTGGAACACAACGCGCCGTCGACCCGGGCATGGTCCATGGTCGGACAGCGAGTCGCCCATTACTCGTTGCCCGCATGCCCGCGCCTACGGTGGCCGGAGATCGTCGTGCGACGTCCGACGCCGTGGGCGTCTACCGCTGCGGCTGGGATGGAGGGAGGACGCTGTCCTCTCCCTCAGGCGGCCCGCCTCCTCCTTCACGAGCATGACTGCTTCGCAGAAGGAGGCGACCGCCTCCCACTCCGTCTCGCCCCGCAGCATGGCCTCGACCAATGCCGGGCGCGAGAGGTCTCCGCCTATCGCCGTCGTAAGGACACGGCGGTGCTCTGCCCAAGCGGGGCAGTCCTGCACCGTATGCTCCACCGTGTCCTCCGGACGATCCTCGCAGTGGTGACACCCAGGCGTTTCTTCCCTCCCTATCAGACACAGGAACCTCCCGAAACTTCCGTGTCCGGTGAGGACCTGCGTCATGCGGTAGGTCAGGACGCCGTGACGCCTATCCAGCCACTCCTCAAAGAGGGGTCTTACCGCCGCGATTGCGGCGTGCCCGGACCTCGGTTGCGACAGTCGCTCCCTCCATACTGCCCTGAGATCACGCCGGAGCTCTTCCCGCCGCGCCTCGACTTGTCGAGGCAGCGGGGATTCGCCCCGACGCCGCGCCTCCACGCGCCACTCATAGACGCGCTGGAGGGCAGTCGCCTCCAGATCCCAGGGCAGCAATCCGGCAAGGAGGTTGGCCGATTCGCCGGCGATCGTGCGGTATCCCCGGATCATCCGGATGGCCATGACCCTCTGGCATGCGACCAGCTTGAGTGGTCGCGTCCGGATGCTTAGGGCCCACACGGGGGCCCCGTAGAGGGCCATGGACCGCACGACACCGGCGTACAGCCTCCGGCAGGAGGCATTTGGCCCGCCGAGATTGGGCAGGAGTCGCTTGAGAGCGGCTGCTGCCCGGTTCAGCCTTGGGGCCAAATGCAGGAAGTGCTCCCTGAAGTTCCACCGGCTGTCGAGGACGAGTCCCAGGTACTTCATCGTCCTCCCGACGCCGATGCGAACCCCCTCCACCGTTATTTGGGACTCTGAACGTGGCGCATTCAGACGACCATGAAAACACATGGCCTCCGTCTTGTGCAGCGCCACGTCGAGTCCCAACTGCCGGATCCTATTAGCGACTGTCGCTACCGCCTGCGTCGCCACGTCGGCCGCCGCCTGGTGCGACTCTCCCTTCGCCAGGACGAGCGTGTCGTCGGCGTAACAAATTACGCCGACGCCGTCAGGGAGGTCGCCGCGCAGCACCCAGTCGTAACCGATGCTCCACAGGAGCGGCCCCAAGACCGATCCCTGTGGAACACCGCACGACATCTCTCGCCGGTTCCACTCTCCCCGGTGACCGGGGTAGATGACGGCTCTGTCCGTCAGGTAGTCCTCGACTATACGACGGAGGTAGGTCGGCACCCGGTGATACCGGAGTGCCTCCCTGATGCAACTCCAGGGCAGGGTGTTGAAGGCATTGGAGATGTCTAAAGACACCCCCAAGACGACCCTGCCCCGGGAAACCGCATCCCCCGTCGTGAGGTCCCTCACGCGCGCGATGGCATCCACCGTCGAGCGCCCCTTGCGGAAGCCAAACTGGCTCTCCGCAAGGTCCGGGCCCACCCGATTCAGGTGCCCGACGAGGCGGTTTGCAATTACTCTTTCAAAGAGCTTGCCCACCTCGTCGAGCAGCACGATGGGCCGGAATGCGGACGGAGAGTCCGCAGGGCGCCCGGGCTTCTGAATCAGGACCAGTTTCCCCGTCTTCCAACGAAGCGGGAACTGGCCCCTCTCCAGGCACGCGCTAAAGAGCCCCCCCCCAGTCGAGGCCCGAGAGTCCCTGAGGCCAGGACCCAGGCTTTTCCTGGCAAGCCGTCGGGTCCTGGGGCGGTATTTTTGGCTTTGAGCCGTTGTACCGCCACTCTCAGGTCTACCTCGGTCACCTCCGGAGCGTCGTAGACGTCGTCGTCGCTGTGGTCCGCGTTTGCGCCAGCGTCAGGCACCGCTGGAGACGGAGACATGGGCGGGGGAGTGTGCTCCTCCCGCGAGGGGAACAGGGCGCTCACCACGTCCTCCACGAACTGAGGCTGGAGACTCTGCGTCAACGGGGGAGCCCAGGGGCGGAGCTTTTCTCTCACCCACTTGTAGGGCCGGCCCCATGGGTCCCCGTCCAGAGCCTCCAGCATCTCCTTGCGGGCCAATTCCTTGGCCCGCCAGATCTCGTCGCGGAGGGCGGTCTTCGCTGCCCTGTAGCCATCCTGCAGCTCCGTCTCTACAGCCACCGCATCCGGAGGTCGGGTGCGGCGCCTGCGGAACCTGGTGTACCGGCGTCGCGCGGCAACGCACGCCTCGCGCAGCGCTGCTAGCTCGCGCGACCACCAGTACAGCTGACGCCGGGCGCGTCCTTGCTGGACCCTGGGCATGGCCACGTCACAGATTTCCGACATGGCCTCCTGGAACCACCCCGCCTCGTCGTTGATGTCGGCAGGCCTGTCCGGTGGTGACACCCAGGCCTGCACGATCGAGGCTTCCAGGAATAGCTCCCGGTCCAGCTGCTTCAGCGCCCATCGCGGACCACTCGGGTTCCGTCGGACCGGCGCGTCTGAGGTCTGGGCGGAGACGTCGAACCGGATATACCGGTGGTCGGAATAGGTCTCCACCTCCTCTACAACGCGCCAGTCTGCGACGCGCGGCGACAGGCCGGGGGTGGCGAACGTGATGTCCACCACCGAATCGCCCGTCCACCGCACGCACGTGGGGACGGAACCCCGGTTCTCAATGACTAGGCCATGCGCCAGGGCCCAGTGCTCGAGTATCCTGCCCCGCGTGTCCGTGACCCGGGAACCCCAAGCCACGTTCTTGGCGTTGAAGTCCCCGAGGACGAGCGCGGGGAGGGAACCGAATGCGACGGCGACGTCTCCCAGCTCCGATAGGGAGTCCTGGAACTCGGCGAGAGTTCGGTTCGGGGAGAAATAAACGCCTATTACGGCGATCTCCCCGAACCGTGCTGCGACGATCCCACGCCCTCTCTCGACGCGATCGAGGGGCGGGGTACCGGCGGCGGCCGACGAGATTAGGGTCACCGAGCCGTTCAGGTCCGCCACCCAGTCATTCCTGGGCGGACAAAGTACGGCTCGGCGACCACGGCGACATTTATCAACCACTGCGCCATGCTCTGGAGCAATAGGTCCTGAGCAGCGGCGCAGTGGTTGATGTTCGCCTGGAGGAAGCGCAATGGGGCCATTAATTGGAGTCCATTGCAGCCTCCTCCAGGACCCTCTCCGAGGGTAGAGCCACGGCGGCGGCGGCGGCAGCAGAGGCGGCGGCGGCGGCGGTGGCGGTGACGGCGGCGGCAGAGGGCCTACCTCTGCGCCTGGCTTTGGTGGGTGGGGTGCAGGACTTGCCCCCGGCCCGGTGATCGGCCGGCTTGCCAGCCGCCGCACATGCGAAGCAGTGCGGCGGGGCAGTGCACGAGCCGGCCTTGTGACCGGGCTGACCGCAGCGGAAGCACCTATCGCTGCGGTCCACCTCCGAGGTGCAATTGCATGCCGCGTGGTTGCCCACTTGGCAGCGAAAGCACCTCAGGGGTCTGGGCTCCAGGACTTTCACCTGCGCAGACACCCACCCGACCAGGAGCCTTCGGCCCCCCTCAACTTTTTTGGCCGCCGACACGGGGCAGCTGACCGTGATGGTCTGCAGCCCCGCGAAGTCAGGACGCAGTCCTGGCAACGGCAGCCACCACGTCCTCCACCGTCACGGAGTCATCCAACCCAATATGCGCACGTCTGCGCGCTTGGTGGGTCTGGAGACTCGGGCCTCCTCCGCATTTAAGGACGCTCTGAGCCGTTCGGCCAGAGCGTCAGCGGTTGGGCCGCTGGTCGCGCCGGGGACCTCCAGCATCCGAGCCCCCGTTGCGGTGACCCGGTAACGGAGGCCCCCGACGATCCCGAGCTCGGTGAGGTCCACCGCCTCCCGCGCCTTCGCGAGCACGTCGCGGTACGACACGCCCCTCTTGACCGCGTCCGGCTGCAGCGTAATCACTACAGCCGCGGTCTTTGGGGCGCGCAGTCGCGCCGCGACACCACGCTCCTTGCGCCGCCGTCGCCTCTCCCTCCGCCTTTTGGCCCTGGCCGCGCCGGCAGCCTTTCTCTTCTCCCCGGCCACTTGCCAATCGGCGCTGGCCGGGGGAGTCTTGGGCGGAGGCTGCTGCCTATCGGCCTGGGCTCCCTTTTTTTTTGGAGCCGACCGTGCCGGCCCCGCAGGTGTCGGAGTCGGGGTCGGCTTGGCCGGATCCGGTTTTCCCTGGCGAGGCTTGGCCGGGGCAGAACTAGAAGGGTCCGTCTTCGCCGCAGCCGTCCTTGCCGGCAACGGTTTGGTCGGGGTCGGGGGCGTGTTCGACGCGGCCACGGCCGCGTAGGAAGAAGAAGACGTCGCCAACGGGGGTCGCAACACGCGGCTCTCCAAAACGGAGAACCGCTGCTGAAAGGCGGCCAGCTCCTGTCGCACCAGGTCGAGAACAGAGTTCTCCGCTGGTGTGGGCTGGCCTTTCTCCTGAGGACTCCGCGGCGGTGCGTTGCGCCGTCCGCCTACCCGAAGCCCAGCCAGGTCCGCCTTAAGGGCGGCGTTCTCTCTCTGGAGAGCCTCCGTGGCGGCAGTCAGGCGGGCAATCTCCGTCCGCAGCTCGGACACCTCGTCCCTTGCAGACGGAGGCGCGCCGCAGCTGAGCGCGGCCGCCACGATAGAGGCCGTGGCCTCCCCGATCGCCTTCCCCCTTGTCTCCTTCATCCTCTTCCGGGTGACGGAGAGGATGGCAGCTGCCACGACCTCTGTCAGTCTGGCCTCATCTGAAGCCAGACTATTTCCGGGCTCTCCAGAGGGGGGAAGCCCCCTCCCCGAAGTCTTGCCTCGGCCCTTACCCCGCACGCTAGTGGGGATCTTCCGGGCCGAGGCAAGGCCCTCCTCCGAGGACGAAACGTCCTCCTTCGATCGGGGGCGCTTGAGGAAGTCCTTCTTACTCTCTGCAGCCCCCAACCCCACGCTTCCAGAGGCTACGCTCCGGAAGCTCATGGCGTCTGATGCCGAGTCGGATTCCGACCCGGACACCAGAGCCATACCCGTCCGCGGAGCGGCACTCTGTGCCCGCTCTTTGGGTACCGGTGACGTGGACGTGCTGGTCCGATCCAGCGACTCCACGTCACGGGTACGTGAGCCCCCCTGGCTCAATGCGGCGACTGCCGGGTCAAAGTGATTATTGTCCCCCCCAGAATACGGTGGGACTGACCGGACGTGTCCGGTGCGGGATTCTCCAGCTGCGGAGCAGCTGGTACCCGCCTGGGGTAATCGATTGGATAAGCACTTTTTCATATTGGTTTTTAACTTTTTTAGAGAGGTGAGTTCCTCTTTCCCTACAACCCTATTTCCCCTCCCCTGATTCACTTCACGGTTACGTCTGATGTTCAGACGCATACCGGAAGTGAACCTTTCCCCCCCTTGACCCAATCTCTGAGATTAGGCCGCACGCCGCCTAGAAGCTCGAACTCTGCTCGATCCTCCAGGCGGCGCGCCTTTCCCCGGTGTGACCCTCTTGGTCTGGTTTCTCCCTCTGAGCATGTCCGGCATGAGTGCACGAGTGCCTCTACCGGCAGGGGCCCAGAGATCATTGAAACACGCAAGCCCCACCACGACGACAACGTGGGGACACAGTTGGTGGGGAATAATAACTACTTAGGATGTTTTTAGTTACCCACTCTTATTAACCGTTGTTCACACTCATTAATAAAGTTTTCCCTTGCCTCAGTTGATTGACAGGTAGGGTTGTCAAAGCATTGAAGACTTTTTATTTTTCTGTTTTATGTTTCTCTGTTGTCATTGCTAGGGTAATAATCATATTTAAAGTAGACCGTGAGTTTAAAATTGAACATGTATCTAAGAACTTCGTAATCAATTTGAAAAGTACTACAACGTCATATAGAAACTGGCTTCTTATTCGGCTAAATAAAGTTGATACAATCTGTCTTTCTCAAATCATTTATAACTGACAGGTCATAATACCCAATGGAGAAATTCGGTGATATGTTGACATTTTTACTCAAATAAATTATTGAGACTGTTGGAGCGTTTAACCGAAATTAAACTTAAATGTTTACATTTTTGAATATAGTTTAGATGTCAACAGACGCAGATATTTGTTTATGAACCACGCGTTAAAAGTGGCATACCCAAACCAAAATTAATAACTCCAGTCGGCGGACATCATAATAAAACCCAAATCGATTCCCGTAGTGACCACAATATCAACTTAATTCGCTGTTCAATCCCTATGGGCGATTAATTAAACCGTATCAAACGCTTAAAATTACACCTACGGTATAAAATCGACGCATTTCACTACGGAATGCGCGCGCAACCCTAAGCACGAGCGGTTACTTCGCCGGCAGTCGGCAGCCGGGCCGCGCGCTCCCATCTCTCAAGTAAACAGACCACAAAAATAAACAAAATACGAAAGCCCTGGCTGTATGCAACTCGGTACCAAAACCATTCAAAATCGAAGAAAAAAAAACGCTACACAACCCTAAGCTTTCGCGCCATTTCGAACTGTCACTCAAGTGCATTCAAAAGGAATTGAAAAAAAGAATTCGAAGCAATAATAACGTGTTATTAGTTATTTAAAATAACGAGTGTTAAATTAAGCAGCTCGTTTTTTTAATATGTGGTTCCGAGTTATTGTTGTCGGTTTGAAGTTATGTGAGTATGTTTAACAGCAGTTTGGATAAGTACATCTTACGTAAGGACAACGTAATGTTATAAGTCTTGAGTCCTTTGGGATAAACGGATATTAAACGCCGTTTTGCAACAAATATCAATAATATATACACTGATTGCTCTATTCTAAACACTACAATGATTTACCAGTTTATTGCTTTTATGTAATTTCGCTGTCAAAATTACCAGAGCAATCAGAAATACGAGTACATTATAGTTTCTAAGTATTGTTTATTTCTTATCCATAAAACTTGCTTTACGAGTACGCCATGATATGATTACCTTATTATCTAGTAATGATACCCATATTGCCATAAATTCTTTCTGTAACAAACATTATATACATTTCAGTTACTATAATTAATGAGACTGAAATAATAGCGAAAAAAAAAAACAAAATTGCTTTTACAGGAAAGCCTACAAAGATCCGCGGCGATACTTTTGTTCTGTACCTCTTTTCTATCAGATGCTTTTAGCTTTGCTTATCTTAAAAGGTATTAAAATTTAAATGGAGATTATCTACTTTTAACTATCGTTCATAACGTGCAACTGTGTGGCATCCAGATAGAATTTAACTTTCGTTACCATTTTTTTTATCGTGGTAAAATCATCAAATGAGTCCTCCCACCCAGGGCAGAGCGGGAGGGACTGTCAGACTCGTACTGACTAAAATCCACGGTGTCCTTCAATAGCCCTTTACGTTCCGGGGTCACGGTAATTCGTACAGTCCCGCGATCAACTTTCGTTGCCCGTAAAGTAGAAAATCATAATGCAGACATAAGATAGCCAAATCGTCCCAATTCTATTTCACTGTACCTATTATAATGACACGTAATGGACTGAGCTAAGTTCCATCGGTAGATAAATATCGATAGATAAATTTGATCTATAGATGACTAACAATCGATAAGTTTGTTTGATGACATCTATCCAACATGAGTATACTCTCAATCGACTGAACTTCGATCAATAATGATGGTCGATTATGTTATTTTTTTGTGATTTGTTTACGTTGATTGACTACAATCAAATTGTACAATATAATGAACTTACCTGTACCTATAGGTCTTATTTCCTTTCCCTCCTTAATTTTGTACCATCACCTGCAATTTCGCTAAGAACTGGATAGACAAGGTTTTTTGTTGCCGGTTTAGGTACGAAAGAAGGCCTTATTATAAGTTAAAAATTAAATCTTTTGAAAATGGAAATAGCACATAAGACTGTACAGATAGCATTCTATTCTAATATAAGAAAATATTTATTTTGGATTAGCACATTTGGAATCCTTTTCTTACTTATAACAAAATCTCTTTACAATATCAAAATATCTTGTTATAATTATTTATTATGACGTTAAAATTAAAGTGATCAGATACATAGTTTTCTTCTTGAGAAAATTCTCGTCTTGATCGACACGTAACGACGTGTGAATTTATGTTACTACGGTACGTGTAATTCTGACAATCAAGCCAAACCTTTTTTTTTTATATAGTTCATTTTAAACAACGTGTTAAGAATAACGATCATTTCGCCGACGTGTAATGAAGATCTGTTTTTTAAAAGAATTCTGGAGCTCTTTTTGAGAAATGCTCCTTTTACAAAGTAAATGACTTTTGTGAACATAATTTATTTATCGCTTGAGAAAATACGATGTCTACGTATTTGTGCTGTCAGCACAATGACGGGGCTCCCTTAGAGGGCCAAAACCTGCCGGGGTCGCGGGACTCACGAGCATGCCCGCGCCTACGGAGGCCGGAGATCGTCTTGCGATGTCTTTCGCCGTGGATTTCTACCACTGCGGCTGGGTTGTGAGGTGGACGCTGTCCTCTCCCTCATACGTCCCACCTCCCCCATCGCTAGCATGACTGCTCCGCAGAAGGGAGGCGACCGCTTCCCACTCCGTCTCGCCCCACAGCATGGCCTCTACCAATGCCGGGCGCGAAAGGTCTCCGCCTATCGCCTATCGTGAGGACACGGCGGTGCTCTGCCAAACCGGGGCAGTCCTGCACCGTATGCTCCACACGATCCTCCGGACGATCCTCGCAGTGGTGACACCCAGGCGTTTCTTCCCTCCCTATCAGACACAGGAACCTCCCGAAACTTCCGTGTCCGGTGAGGGCCTGCGTCATGCGGTAGGTCAGGACGCCGTGACGCCTATCCAGCCACTCCTCAAAGAGGGGTCTTACAAAGACCCCTCTTTGAGGTGAGAGGTCTTAAAAGTTTTATAAATTGGGTCTATATTGCATGACTACATAAGAACCTAGGTCAATTACTTCTCTAAATGAGTTAGGCAAAGATTTTAATAGAAAAGCTGCCTCCTTGCCATACGGCGCGTAAAATCACAAGTCACCAGTGTGTGACGGCATGATCTAGGCTGGTATGGAATGGGATGACCTCGGCGTGACCTAAGCTGGTGGATAACTTCAAGAAGCAGGGTGCGACCACATGGAGGAGCGGGCGTGCACTTGGCGCGGCAACTCATGATATCACGAGTCGTGAGAAGCTAGCTTAAGACTAGGGCCATAAAGTCTAAATTATGATATCGTTGCTATGAACACTATCTGTATTATTTTGAGTTTTTGACATTCATTTCGAAAAACGTTATAGCGATCATTGCGCAGTACAGCGCAGCATAGCTCGATGTTGATTTGTCACCCTTAAGGTCGATTTACCCTTGAACGCGTCTTTTCGCAATATACGTACTAGTGCGAAAGTTTTCGGTAAGGCATATGTGGGGAGGTGGTGATACAAAGTGTCTAGTTAGTTGTACTCCTCTTAATTGGCTTTGAAGTATTTTGAGAGGAATTTGTCTCTTAAGGGACAGGTGTTGAGAACGGTGGTGATCCGATACGTTCGTAACAGACCAATCTACACTAATAATTATTAGGGTAGAAGAGTTTGTTTGTAGAAAGTATCTTTGGAGTTACTGACCCTATTTCTTAGCTTTAATACGTGGTCAATATTAAATATTCTTAATAGTTTTAAGTTAGAGTTGTTTTTTAAACCCTAGGCATTTGTTGCCTATCTGAATAACAAAAGTGATCATAACTTTTGAACCGTAAATATAGCACCATATGCTTCAAAGGCAAAAAGATTGGTAATGACCTATCCCATATTTCCCCATTCAATTATAATTATCACCCTGATATCCTATACAATTGAAACAGTATCTACCTCATTACATGTTATTAATATTATCCACAACTATTTAACACCACTTGGTTAAAAAAAATATCCATTAAAAATACCGTCACACATGAGCCACTCCATATAAGTTGACGCTATTCATTATTCGCCAACCATCCGTAAAAGTATGAACACGAGTAAGGACCGGTTTCCACCAAGGGAAAAGCGAAGCGAAGTCGAGCGAAACAGAGTCCTACGATTGGTCAAATCTGCTGTTAATGGTAGAGCCTACGTGATGTTTAGGTCCGGGATTTGAATTCCAGCTTTGATCGAGGTTTATTCGGCGCATAGATTCGAGTTTCAGCTCAGGGTTATTGAGTTTATACATCAGAAAAAAAAATGTGGCCACAAAGTTTGTACCTAGTAGATTTCAGAAATAGGCTCTCCTACTATGACATGGACCTAAATACGTTTTTAATGTCATATAATATTAGGCGAATTCTGAGAGTACTATTACCTTTGGTTGAAGCTTCAGGTACTAAAGGCATAATGATGTTTTATGTGACTGCATTGGTCCTAGTTTACTCGTATCTATTGTGCCTTCTAGTCACGGTTGGGATGTAATTTCGGATTGATGTATAATGTGAATGTTCTATTAAATTGTATAAAATCTTGGTTCCTCTAACCGTACAGACAGATGTGTTGCTGGGGAGTTTGTTCCGCCACTTCTTTTTCCCAGCCAAAACACTAGGAAGTGTCGAATGGGGGGGCGCTTTGGGGGACTGTCTTATGTAAAAATTGACCTTCAAAAAGTGCTGATAAATCAGCCTAATTTGAATAAATGACTTTTGATTTTGATTTTGACTGATGTATTTGCGCTCATATTTTGTCTACACTTTGGTGGAAAACGGACCTTAAAGATTCCTTTGAACCGTCGGAATGTAGGATATTGAAACATTTCGATACGATCCATGTTATTATTTTGTGCTTATTTTTTACGATGCTGCAAAGCAAATCATAAAATTATGGACGTAAAAGAATTCATTGGCAAATTCTTTTACATGAACTAACAAAGTATTTTGTATGAGGAAAAGAATATTGCGAGACAAATTGTTTTATATTTATTTCCTGGTTGGTAGGTCAGGATATGGAGTACGGAATATGTTTTTGGGTTTCGTAGGCAGATTCTATTTTCCTTCAATAAATGTTGCAGTAACAGTTAAAGACTAGAGTTTCTTTAGCGCATCATGGATAAGTTTTTGCATACAAAATCTAACAGAAGCATTTTTTTTTTAATATTTTTTTCCACCTCTCCATTCATTTCACTTGTCCATAAATAAAACTAACCTAGAAACCTATTATAATAGTAAAAATAAGCCTTATTTCCGCGAAAGCCAAAAACATGATACAATTATCTATTCTCCTCACGTAACCAAGAGAATGAATGCCCGAAAATAACTCCCGATTGCGAAAAACATACCAAACACAATAAAAGTCACGCTTGCGAGACCCGAAGGGTTACATGGGGTACAATACACCCCATGCTATAGATGGTATTTTGTACCCCACACGTATCTAACCACATACTCGCGAACTACTCATAGCGATAAGCCACAACGAAGGTAGATCATTATAGTAATTTCATAATAATTTTTTGATAATATTTTTCTTGTGTGAAAGCATTGTGCACCTTTTGCGATGAAAACTATTGATTAAACATTAAGAAACATTTTTTTTAACGTGGTAAAATCATCTAGTGAGTCCTCCCACCCAGGCCAGAGCGGGAGGGACTGTCAGACTCGTACCGACTAAAATCCACGGTGTCCTTCAATAGCCCTTTACATTCCGGGGTCACGGTAATTCGTATAGTCCCGCGACCAAACATTAAGAAACATAGGGATACATTATTACGTAAATTGATTCAAAATTTTCAATAAATATTCAAGAGTGAACACTTTGGAATTTGTTAGTCATACCTTTTTACACGTAACGTCACGTAATAGCTATAATCTCTATTCAGTTTTTTTTGGTCTAGCGGTTGTAATAAATCTAAAGTTTTTTTTAATTTTGAAATAAAACACACTGGTGATGGTGACGATGAAGGATGATGAGGTGACTGCTGTACAGTGAGAAAAGTATGGAAGAAGAAGGCATGCAGTCAGCTGTAGTGAATGCTGACTTTACTAAAACATTTGAATTTTTTAGGGGTGCCTGCCGTACGTGGGCCGTGGTACGTAAAGGGCAATTGATGGACACCGTGGATTTTAGTCAGTCAAGTCTGACATTATGGGTGGGAGGACTCATTTGATGATTCATCATCATCATCATCTCAGCCATAGGACGTCCACTGCTGAACATAGGCCTCCCCTTTGAAGACGCTGGATGCAGGTCGCTTCCAACCGGTATATGTGGAGATCTAAAGGGGAGGCCTATTTGATGATTATACCACGATAAAAAAAGGGGTGAAAATAGATTACTCATTAATTGTTTTAATTTAAAAAGCAGTTTCCTGATTAAACATTAAATGTACAAATTCATGGAATACAGTGTTACATCTCTTCACAGATTTTAAACGATCCATAAAACAGAGATTTCGAATTATCTTTTTTTAAATACGACCATTCGATAATGTCACCTGATTAAATTTTCAGACCTATTCATCCTAATTGTGTGCATGTAGTTTCATTAAAATGGGTTCAGTCGTTTAGAAAAGTAAGAACTTGGATGTTAGAATGAGACGCTCCTAAAACCTAATCGGCCTTATTACAAAAACTAAATAAACCTTGGTTTAAACCTGGTCTATCAAGTCCAGGCTTATCTGCAGAGCTATGGTTTAAATTTGTCCATATTACAAAACTAAGATAAAACGTCGACTTAAGTACCGCCATTTGAACGATTGTCTAAACAATTAAATCCACAATGAGTAATAACAATTAAACCTACCTTATTTCAATCCATTTCGGGTGAAAAAACACAAAAACTACAACACAATGAAAAATTTGCTATGAGAAACTTTGACACACCTTTGACAGCTACTACTGTTAGACCATGGTTTATCGCAAAACCACGATTTGTAATAATGTCTGTGTAAACCATAGTTTAACAAGATTAAACCTGGGTTTTTAGTTAAACCTCTTTTTGTAATAAGGCGGAATGTCTTATTCACCCAGTTAAAAGCAAGCAATAAAATGTTCAACTTTCCCCGTTAACTAAAGTAAATTTAAAATAAACAGTAGCAGGTATACTATTTTAGTATCTTTCCATTCAGCTTTTGGATTGAACAATGGATTATTTTTAGATACCTTGTTCACACGGGGTTCAGTCTCGCTTACATTGAGGCTAAAATTGAATGATCGACAATGAACCAGCACTTGAATACAAGTGACTGGTTCAAGGGCGATCGTGCGTCCCGAGTGGCGGTATTGTCATTCAGGCGTATAGATAAATATAAATTATTTTGAAGTGGTTGAATTATAAAAGACTAGCTTAAGCCCACGGCTTGCCTCGCTCCCTGTACCAACGTGCTTGTTTGAGTTGTACGCAAAAAGAATAGCTTACAGTCTTCTAGGCAACCACATCTTCGCTTACAGGCTACATAGTGGTAAAACGCGAGTCAATAGAAAATTTAAAAAAAGCGTGTCCAAGGACCCATCTATCTCTTTACCAAAATTTTTCATAATCAGATCAGCGATTTTGGCGTGAAAGCGTAACAAGTTTTTTTTTTTTTTTGGGACAATCCCACCACACTATTCCCTAACCACTGCAACTCCTGTGCGCCAGAATCAACAGTGGCAACCAACCAGAAAAGGGCCGAGACAATGAAGCTCGACGTGTCCCGGAGAATGAATTTACCTGTCTTGGATCCTGCAACGAAATTAATCAGAAAAGAATAGTGGAGGAGTAGGAAAAAATACAGCGTAACATGTTTATTACGCTCACATTTGCTTCAATGATATTAGCCTTTTTCAGGTATGTTAGGGCCAGCTTAGTTGAATATCAATATATTTCATGGACCGACTGCCTATCGGTCCTTTATAATTTAGCAACTTGGTAATACGATACCTCTTACTAAGATTGATCACCTGGACCAACGGCTACAGGTTTATGAGAGACGGAGGAAACTCGGTATGTAATAGATAGTGATGGCAAGTACTACTTAACCATGGGATCCTTTTTTCGCTTAACTCGAGTTTATAATTGGATTATTGCGCCAGCACTTAAATACAAGTGAATGATTGAATGGTACAAGGGAGATCGAGCGTTTCAGGGGAGTCTTTTGTCATTCAAGTTGTATAGATAAACGTGTATGTTGAAGGGCTGGAGTTAGGAAATGCATAAATCTTCTTCTTTTTGAAAGAGCTTCTCGGGATCATCATTAAAAATAATGCGAAATATTTAGATTTATTTTCATGAAAACGATCCAGGTATGCTATTTAATTCAAGATGCGAGTTTATTAAGAAACTAATGATTGTAACACACTGCAGTGCCTGAGTTTTCTCACTCATAAATGAAGAGTGGTCGTGGTTTCGAAAACTTTATACTCCACGGTAACTTATGTTAGCAGCTGCAAGGACGAACACAGCTGTTATTAGTAGGTTTACCGTGTTCTTAATTCCACCTCAGTTTATGACTGTATGTCATGACACGAGCTGTGATAACCCTTGATGTTGACCGTAATTCCATTTTAATTCGTTTAATGATAACTATCAATGTGCTGGACAAAAGACATTATACGAACTACTGATAAATTGATTTCTATCTATGAAAAATTATTGTTGGTAGAAATGAAATTAAAAAATGATTATTGCTCATAAAATAAAATCATTTAGACACGGACACTACGAGTATAGATACCTTAAAATTGAACAAAAATATCCTTGTCATTTGGTCGTTGGCAGCACTTATGACGATGTTGATGTTAAAGTAAAAATATATTGTCTTGCTACTTTTCAATAACTTACTACTATTTAGCCTAAATGCGAAAGTTTCTGAAGACAAATGGATTTTGTTACCTTTTTACATATAAGCCACTAATTTGATTTAAACACAGAGCTAACAGATAGTTTATAACCTGAATAATATCCTCTGTGTTACAGAAGATACTTTTAATCCCATGGGATTAACCGTGAAGAAATCATGGGTAAAAATGTTATGTCGCATACATTTTCGATATAATTTGGGATTAGACAAATAGTAGAAAGATAGAAAGAAAAGGCAAGTCCGGTTTGTCGACCTCTCTCAACCCTTCAAGTCGTGTCAACTTATGGGACATGGGTAGAAATGAATTATCGTGTGTGAGAAATGGGTCTTCCGTTAATCCAATTGTCTTATATGTACAAATAATAGGTATAATATTTTTAACAGATATATTATAGTACTCGTTTTTGACCGCTCGTTTGCTTGCGCTATGTTAGGAAATTATGCCACCATATAAATAGAAAAGAATTGTATTTCTGTATGTTTGTAATGAGTAAACTAATATTTCGATAACCTACAAGTCGTTGTTCCGGGTCTGGGTGTTTGTGTATGTTTGTAAACGCACCCACGACACAGGACAAAATAGGACACACACACTAGGATTTTGTCCTGTGTCGTGGGTGTTCAAAGTTAAAAAAAAAAAAACACTAACTCAATCACTTGACCGATTTCAAAAAGTCTTTAACACCTGTAGAAAGCTGTTTTAGCCTTGAGTGACATAAGCTATAAAGGAAACGAAAAAAGCAGGCAAAGCCGCTGCCAATAACTGGTATACAAAAACAAATATCAATGTTGGTCAAGTTATAATTAATAATAGTTCGAAGTAGCGGACTTAGTTCCAAATAAAAAGTGAAAAGGTGTAACCCAAACGTTCATTAAATTACTAAGCACTTAGTACACTACCTTGCCTTGCAGTCATTACTACCAACAAAGAATCGATACTATCGGTCAGTTGTCAAAGAAAACATTACTCACTGGATAATTTATGAGGGCTATACTGAAAAATCGACCATATGCAATGCAACCATGCAATTTTGTAATTTAGTATGGGTTTTAGTACTTTGTAATGTAAACAATGAATAGTGTCAGATTATTGTGATTAATTGATTCATGAGAAAACAATACGCTTTTGCAGGGAAAGGTATTATTTGCACAGTGTTGTTCTTTGCTAAACGTAATTTTTAAGTGACATTGACGTTTTTGTTCCTATCGTGGTCGCATATTACTTTTTAGAAAACAAAAAGGTGCCCCTAACTCGTGAGTCCGGACATAGAAAGTCCATTTAAATTCACTCTTACATAATAAATGCGATCTCTCTATTTGTTAGTTGGTTTGCGTCTCTCTGGCTCACCATAAAGATAATATCTATTGAGCATTTTTGGTTAATATTCAGAAGTTGATCTATATGTGTGTATTTATATGTGGTTACAATAAATTACTCAACTATAAATAATAATACTGATTTCGAAGTAAAAAAACAAATTATTTAGATCGAAGATTGCTTCTGCATTCAATACGGGAGAATTCAATAAGGGAACTGTTTGAATATTTAGTGGTCATTTCTAGCTTAAAATAAATAAAAAATCAAACTTAAAACTTCATAACAAATAGTAGTCAGTATTCATTACTATTTGCAGCAATATATGAATCAGAAGTACAAATCGTACTTATGTATGTATATTTTTTTTTTCGTTTACGACTAACTGTCTCATGTCATTAATATCGATGCTTGTTTCAAATATGGGTGAAAAGATATTTATTGGACAAATTACGATTCGGATGCTATTAAATATATAAGTACTTTCAGAAGTCGCTTCAGTCACAGTAGACGGACAAAAACTTGAAACAAGCAAATATATATTATTTTGTCGCAGTAGAAGTTCCTGCAACATCTTGACTGCTCACATGTCCGTTTCGTTATTATATACTCCGACACCGGGCGTCGTTTGTCAGG
The DNA here is from genome assembly GCA_943136025.2 of Agrotis puta. Lineage (NCBI taxonomy): Eukaryota > Metazoa > Arthropoda > Insecta > Lepidoptera > Noctuidae > Agrotis > Agrotis puta. The sequence goes on from OW964178.2 coordinate 14,487,897, forward strand.
CTACGTTACTTCGCCGAATTTCGACAAAAATGTATTTTTAAATTTTCGTCTCTCGTATCTTGACATTTTCGTGAAAGAAGGCTTGAAGCTAAGGATGTAGGGATCATTTTAAAGGGTAATGTTATTTTTGCGTATTGGTAATAAGGCTCAAAATAGCACATTAAACTTAAGTTCAGTTCAGTTTATTGATTTTGAAGATACTTGGTGACGTGGGTAATTTTAATCGAAATCTGTTACTATTAATGCTATAATTTATTATAACGGGATATTTACCATTTTGGATCGTTGATATTTCGGCATTGTTGCAAGTACCGTGATCATGTTATCATTGAAGTTTTAGTGACCATGTCAGTGTAAACGTATTTATTTATTTACTAACTGGTGGTAGCCCTTTCACCCGCTACAACTCAAAAGTTACCCCACGACAACATAAAATCGGGATTAAAACTATCCTATGTGTTAATCGCGGTTATAAACTATCTGTGTACCAAACATCCAAAACCGATCAGTAGTTTTTGCGTGAAAGAGTAACAAACGTCCATCCATCCATCCAAACAAACTTTCACGTTTACGTATAATATTAGTAGGATATTGTAAAAAGTAGTTCTTTGTCAGTATTTGAATCATGAACATCTTTCAAATAAGGCATTTTTTTTTTATCGTGGTAAAATCATCAAATGAGTCCTCCCACCCAGGGCAGGGCGGGAGGGACTGTCAGACTTGTACTGACTAAAATCCACGGTGTCCTTCAATAGCCCTTTACGTACCGGGGTCACGGTAATCCGTTAGTCCCGCGACCAAATAAGGCATATTAGGCGAGCTATCACATTTTGTTGTCTAGTAAATTGGAAATATGTAGAAATAGCGCGGGCAGCAAATATTTAATAACAAATATATATATTTATATATATAAATATATTGTATACATATTGAATATAAAGCTCAAAAGGTGTTAACAAACATTGACCCTAGATCGCTGTTAATCCCCAAACATTGAACGTTTCTATTTAAGAAACGCGTGGGTGTGTTCTATTCTTGTTGTTCATAAAACGAGTACTGTTGGAATTATTTGCTAAAAAGCAATGAATTTGTCCTGTTCCCGCTTGGCGACGGCGGATGCGACTGTGTAGAGATAGCAGAAACATTGTACTGTAAGATATTACTTTTTTTTCTTAGTGTCTTCCACTTCTGGGCTCCTCCGTATACTCTATCCAGTACTCGTGAACCCGTGTCTAAAGAAAAGAAGAAATTTATCGGATCGTATTCTTGATACTATATAAAAGGTTATATAGTATTTTATTTTTGTTTTAAAATTATCATATTCAACATTAAACATAAAATAATAGAGACTCTACATTTCTAAATATCAAATTCAACAACAATTTTGCTATACAAATAACGATAATAGAATATGTAGGTATATAACTGAATAATATTTTGACATCGAAAGGCTTTTCAAGAGACATTATAAATTCATACGAACGAACACAATGGAAACCTATCACCTATTTCAATTTTAAATAGAATAAAAATAGAAAATAACCGATGGCCTCCAGTATATCAATCGACTTAAAAATTCTCATCAATAATGCATTTATTTGCTGACGCTACTGCAGCCGCCCACTCGAACAATTCTGCTGATGGTCTGAATTCCCTGTAAGATTTAAATATATACGTAGAGGTCAAACTTAGTATAGCTTTCAGACTTTTCGAAAGTTGATTTAAAAATGTTAGTTCTTAGGGGAAATGAAGCTTCTTAGTGTAAATAGTTTTGTCCTGAATTTTTAGCTTTTCTAGAAAATTGCTGTAAAATTCCTGTTACCTTATAGTATTTCTCTTTATTGATGCTATTCTTTTATTTGGTGCATATGCCACGTTAATTAGTTTGGACATTGCAACGCATGCAGTAAAACTTGTACTACGTATAGTACAAGCTCTATTGCATGCGTTGCAATGTCTTGTAAAGACCGTATTATGTACACAAAATAACCCACAAAAGTTTCAATACATTTAGATCAGTCTATTACATAGAAGATAAATGGATACAATACAGCAAGTTGACGTAGTGTGTCAAATGATTTGAACAATTTATTTTGCCAATATTTTTTCTTATGTAAAAAAATATTGTATAGAAAACAAAATAGATTTTCACAAGTCTCAAATCTGCTAGTAATTTCACTCATTATTACAGTTTCACTTTTCCTCAATTATAAAAAAAGAAAACAATGATCTAAAAAGCCTCAGCGCTTGGCAGCGCTCCAAATAGCTATATTAAGCTGTGTTCCTGACAAATTAATTTTCAAATGCTTTGTGTCATCACTATGAAGGCTTTTTTTGTTTTCGTGATATTATTTTTGGCTATTTGTTATTTTGGACATAAGCTGATTGACTTTTTGAAAAATGAGAATAGAAATAACTTTTGTTTGTGGTAATGGCTGATCGGCTTTTTAACATAGCTAGTTGTTCACTCGCGTGTCACTCGAAAATTATCCCACGGGAATGTCATACCTACTACTACGGGAATGTCACGGGAATATCCTATGTTAAAAACCAGCATAAATTCTGTGTATTTTGCCGTCAGCGTAATTTAAGTACTACAACATAAATTGTATTGAAAATGAAAAAGCGCCTCTAGTGGACGAACGAGGAACTAATTTTATCCATTAAATTAACTTCAAAGTCCCTGTTGACTTTACGTCACAAACGCAGTGATAAAGCATCTTGTCACAAATTATTTTTGCATTAAAGAGTAGTACAATGTGTAAGCAATTGCACCAGTTTGAATATTATAGACGCCTTTATATGCTAGCAATAAGGTTGGTTTTCGTACTTCAAATAACACTACACATGTGACAATCTGGATGGCTACTGGAACTGTCTACTGTCAATTTAACTTGCTAATGTCCACCTACACGGGTCAGTGATTATATTACGCTGAGTTCATTGACAAGCGTTGGCATTCGTGTATTAACCAAGCAGCACAGTAACGAGTGAATTGAATGCTCTGTGCTTTAAGTATTATTATAGTTTTGCAATATATTGTATACCTACTTTACTAGCGAATCTCTCAGGCTGCACAGAGGTTAAAATTTTCGACCTACCTGACAGATTTGACGGGGCCCCCCTCTAGAGGGCCAAAGCCTGCCGGGTTCGTGGGACTGTACGAATTACCGTGACCCCGGAACGTAAAGGGCTATTGAAGGACACTGCGGATTTTAGTCAGTACGAGTCTGACAGTCACTCCCGCTCTGCCCTGGGTGGGAGTACTCATATGATGATTTTACCACGATATAAAAAACCTGACAGATTTTCCGAAAAATTTCTTTCATTCAGTCTTTGTCCTGAAAATATCGAATATTAAAAAAAAGAGACATCTATTTTAGTGCAGTTCTATCGATTTGAAATAATTACTTATTTGCTAATAGCATGGCTTCTAAAATTTAAGTTCATAGAAACGCAAAAGGTTAATCAATATGGTAGGAGAAGTTTATATAGGTACATGTTTGAGCGTGAAGTTCAACGAAATGTCTTTTTTTCCAGTCTGTCTCTTGTACTAATTGAAAAACTTTTACTACCGAAATAATGGAGCTAATTGACTCTCATTGAACCAGTCAATTATAGTGATTGGCAGTGAGTGATCAAGAAACACTTTCTGCGACAACTTACGACTCTCTCAATTATTTACGACTTCCTATACATTCGAAGGCAGTGATGACTGTACTTTGTGTAATTATGTTTTATTTATAACTAGCTTTTGCCTACGGATCCACCTGCGTTGTAAATTAATTCAGAAGTTTATATTACGAGAATTCAAAGTAGCCTTTGTGTTATTTTAATCGCTGTTTTGTAGTTAAAGCGACGCAAATACGTGTCGTTTTCCCATATATGAATAGCCAGGTTATTAAATGAAAAATATTTCATGTGAATGATTATTTTATTTATTTCCATAAATCATTGAAGAGTGTTTTTCTGCTTATTTTAGGCCTTTACCGACATAGCGCGATCCTTCCCGGCTACACGATCTGATCGCATGCGATTTAAAGTCGGTATTGAGAAATCATATATGAACATTTTTAGGTTACAGAGGTCGCATGCGATCAGATCGTATCGCCAGATCGCATCGCAGGAACGGATAGCGCTCTGTCAAGAAAGGCTTATCTGTAATCTGTTCTATATACATAACATCTAGTTATCTCTAACTAGATGTTATGTATATAGAACAGATTACATTATTTGTAAGTAATGTTCTCACATTACTTACAAAATTCATTTAATGTAATATATAACGTATCCCATATTAGGTACCTCCAAAGTAATTTCAAATCTTTAACTTTATAACTACTCCATTCAGAACGAATGCTACGAGCTTCGTAGCCATCCCGTAGCGCTACGCCGCTACGCCGTAGCAAGTTGGAGATGCAATTAAAATGAATTTAGCATTAATGTTTTCTTTAGTGCCCTCAATTTTAAACTGGGTTTTGAGTTAAGAGCTCTTTAAGTGTTATATTTTAAAGTTTTACTGAGGTAATTATTTTAATGAAATTAATTCAGTTTTGAGTTACGATTTCGTGTGGGAGACATGCGTTTTATTTTGAGGAGTATTAATGTAATAATTATATTAAAGGACCAAAGGCAGCATATTTCTGCCGGCATAATTAAGCTCCTACTAAATAGAAGTATTTATTTTCTATTATAGAAAGAGTTTAGTGACGGGGCCTGTAGAGGGCCAAAGCCTGCCGGGATTACCGTGATCCCGGTACGCAAAGGGCTATTGAAGGACACCGTGGATTTTAGTCAGTACAAGTCTGACAGTCCCTCCCGCCCTGCCCTGGGTGGGAGGACTCATTTGATGATTTTACCACGATAAAAAAAAAAATATAGAAAGAGTTACTAATTAAATCTCACTTAATTTCATAAATGTAAAAGTTTGTAAGGATGGTTTTTTTTTTTTTTTTTTTTTTTTTATCGTGGTAAAATCATCAAATGAGTCCTCCCACCCAGGGCAGGGCGGGAGGGACTGTCAGACTTGTACTGACTAAAATCCACGGTGTCCTTCAGTAGCCCTTTACGTACCGGGGTCACGGTAATCTGTGAGTCCCGCGACCCCGGCAGGCTTTGGCCCTCTACAGGCCCCGTCTCTATGCTGACACTCCTTGAGGCGCGCGTGGAACACAACGCGCCGTCGACCCGGGCATGGTCCATGGTCGGACAGCGAGTCGCCCATTACTCGCTGCCCGCATGCCCGCGCCTACGGTGGCCGGAGATCGTCTTGCGACGTCCGTCGCCGTGGGCGTCTACCACTGCGGCTGGGGTGGAGGGAGGACGCTGTCCTCTCACTCACGCGGCCCGCCTCCTCCTTCGCGAGCATGACTGCTTCGCAGAAGGAGGCGACCGCTTCCCACTCCATCTCGCCCCGCAGCATGGCCTCGACCAATGCCGGGCGCGAGAGGTCTCCGCCTATCGCCGTCGTGAGGACACGGCGGTGCTCTGCCCAAGCGGGGCAGTCCTGCACCGTATGCTCCACCGTGTCCTCCGGACGATCCTCGCAGTGGTGACACCCAGGCGTTTCTTCCCTCCTTATCAGACACAGGAACCTCCCGAAACTTCCGTGTCCGGTGAGGACCTGCGTCATGCGGTAGGTCAGGACGCCGTGACGCCTATCCAGCCACTCCTCAAAGAGGGGTCTTACCGCCGCGATTGCGGCGTGCCCGAGTAAGGATGGATTTAATGGAAGTTTGTTATTCTTTCACACACAAACTACTGAAACAAATTGGGTGGTCGATACATAGATAGTTAATAACCTAGATTAATACATAGGATGTTTTTTTTATCCCAATATTACTTTCCCTCTGGGATAATTTTGAGTTACAGGGCTACTCAACACCTACCTACCCATAACCTTTTTTTAATATTTTTTATTACGATAAAAGAATCAAGTATCTTGATTTAGCTCACGAGTTTGTCGACATGTGGGACGTGGACTCAGCAGTCATTGTACCGACAGTCGTTTTGGTCAATGGCCTTATTGCGAAGAGCCTCGACCAACACCTTCAGAGGCTCTCATTGTGCAGCTGGCTCAAGGGCTTGATGCAGAAAACAGTTCTCTTGGACACAGCGCGCATAGTGAGGAGGTTCCTTTCTCTGGAGCCCTAACCACCGGTAGCTTGGACCTTGTTCCCGGTGCTGATGGACTGCTATTTTTTTATATTTTTAAATGTTTTTTATTTCTTTTTTGTAGAAATATTTAAAAATATAACAAATAAGTGAAAAGATGAATAAAGAAAATAAGAATAGTTTTCATATCAAGTCATTTAAAACGTTTTGACACCCACAAAGTTATACAATCCTTTCCAAAACTAGAAACTAAAGTTTACAATCCAAATAATGTATTTATGTCTCAGTCTGTAAAGTTATTTTCAAATTAACTTTCGATAACTTCTTTAGGCAGTTCACACCCACAGTATCAACACATAATTTGAAACGGTGTCAAACTTTGTTGGGTATCAATCAATACAATGAACGGTGTGATTGATATGTTACGCGAAAGGTCAAACGTTCATTTACAGATTGAATAGATTTATGGGGATATTTTCTCATTTAAAATCGTAAGCGTAATATTTAATTTCGTGTTCCCACTGCTAAAATACATAAATATTAAAAAGCATCATTTGATGGGCTAGTAGTATCGGCCTGGATTTACGAGTCGTAGGTAGTGGCTTCGAATCCAGCCAGGCGCATACTTTGTGCAATTTATATAAAACTAGCGACCCGTCCCGGCACCGCACGGGTGCAATCTCTACTATATTATGCATGTTATATACACATAAACCATCCTCTTGAATCATTCTCTATATTAAAAAAAACCGCATCAAAATCTGTCACGCAGTTTTAAAGATCTAAGCATACATAGGAACAAACAGACAGGCAGACAGCGGGTAGCGACTTTGTTTTACACTATGTAGTGATAAATTACGCACTAGCTTCCTCTTTTCGGTGTCACATGACTTAGAATATTTGGCTCTAGGACATCCTGGTTTCCTCACGATGGTTGCTTTCACCGTTTAAAAAGCAGTAGTGCTAAAATAATTCATCATCTTCCTACCCTTATCCCATTTTACTACGGGTCGGCGCAAAACGGTTTTTTCTTCCATTCTCCTCTAGCAAACGTATCATTTACTCCTTTTTCTTCCATATTACTCCTGAGACAATCCATCCATCTTTTCTTTGGCCTTCCTCTTCCTCTCCATCCATCAACATTCATACTTATCACGCTCTTTGTCACATGAGTGTCAGCCCTCCTCATCACGTGTCCATACCATAGTGCTAAAATAATTATATTAAAATTAAGGTTCGAATCAAGGTCTACTAGGAACACTTGACCCGATGCTGTCACCAGTGAACCCACTGAGCCACTACTACCAACATGGCCTTTGAATTGTTGCCAGAAGCTGTTCAACATCAAACAAGTAGGCCATCCGCTGGTTCCCTTATCTTACACAAATAAAAAAAAGTCAGATATATTTTATATACCAGTCAGATTACGACCTATAATATTTTTTATCATCATGATATGAAAGTTATAATGCTCATATTTCCGACCTCAAAATATTATTATTATGTATCCTGTAACTATAACAGGCCTCTCTGAACTTTATTGGAGGCTTTTATTGAAGTCGTCAAACACTTTTATATTAACTAGGTATAAAAACATATTTTTTCAGGAAACATAAACGTAATATACAGCTTTTTATTGGTCATTTTTAATGTAACATTTTCAATATATTTTTCCTATGACTCAATATTTCGTATACAGAATGCTCCTGGAAGTATGGATCACATCAAATAGAAGCATGGGCGAGGTTATTTCCAAACTTTGTAACACCGGCACATATTTTTTTTTAATTCTGATGTGCATCAAAGCACCGCACTGAACTGTCACTTTAATTACTGGCCAAAAATACTTGCCTCTTGATTTCCGTAATGCATGGTTTCGTTTCGTGGGATACAAACTTAAAGCTCTGGTCAAACTGAGGACATTTCTCGCGAACGAGATTCGTTTGCCCCAATCTCGTTAACTTACTTGAAAGGAAATGTGCAAACTTTTACAAAATATGTAAACATGCAACATGACAATGCTATAAACATATAGAGCAACTGATAGAACAGAGTAGATTTTTACTCAATAAGAGAACGGTCCAGGCAGGAAGGCCTAATTTGATGATTTTATCTCCCAAAAAAAAGTTACATACTTTTTCAATATGATTCATTTGGTTTTGCAGTATTCGCCGAAATAGCTGACATGAGGCATTTACCTAATATATTAAACTTACAATTACCTCACATCCGCGCATCTGCACAGCTTCTGGTTAGCTCGGCACAATTCGATCTTAATCGAACAACTTTTTACTAAACAAACATGTTGTATTCTTGTGTGAAGATGTGTGTCTCTTACAAAAATAAGATTTACCTACAAAATGTAACTACAAACCCCCAAAATGCGTGTCGAACTCAGTGCATGAATGCTTATTTCTAAACAATCATGACGATTGCGTGCAAATACCAGCTTTGTTTTGATTTATTATGATTAAAATCGAAGGTGGGAAGGTCGTAGTTCTTTAATGGTGTTTTCCAACATCGTTTATGGTGTTAAAGTGACCCACGCGATGGTAAGAAGTCGGGAAGCAATTTCTTGTCAAAATATTGTACACTACAAGGTTAAATTTGATGATGTTGCTTATCGAAGTTGTTTTGAGTGACTGAGTTTATAGATGTTGAAAATTCATCAAATATAATGTAAGTGTAAGTGAAGATGGAACTTTTAGACTTGACTGATTAAAAACCAACTTGTTCCTTACTTGCCTTTTGCATCACTTGGCCGCGGTGTCTATTTAAGATTGTCTTTCTACTAAGCAAATTCGTAATTACGAGTCTATGTTAAAAATGTCCTATTTGCCGTAACGTTGATCGTCCGGAGGACACGGTGGAGCATACGGTGCAGGACTGCCCCGCTTGGGCAGAGCACCGCCGTGTCCTCACGACGGCGATAGGCGGAGACCTCTCGCGCCCGGCATTGGTCGAGGCCATGCTGCGGGGCGAGATGGAGTGGGAAGCGGTCGCCTCCTTCTGCGAAGCAGTCATGCTCGTGAAGGAGGAGGCGGGCCGCCTGAGGGAGAGGACAGCGTCCTCCCTCCACCCCAGCCGCAGTGGTAGACGCCCACGGCGTCGGACGTCGCCAGACGATCTCCGGCCACCGTAGGCGCGGGCATGCGGGCAGCGAGTAATGGGCGACTCGCTGTCCGACCATGGACCATGCCCGGGTCGACGGCGCGTTGTGTTCCACGCGCGCCTCAAAGAGTGTCAGCATAGTGACGGGGCCTGTTGAGGGCCAAAGCCTGCCGGGATCGCGGGACCAAGGGATTACCGTGACCCCGGTACGTAGAGGGCTATTGAAGGACACCGTGGATTTTAGTCAGTACAAGTCTGACAGTCCCTCCCGCCCTGCCCTGGGTGGGAGGACTCATTTGATGATTTTACCACGATAAAAAAAAAAAAAAAAAAAAAATTGCCGTAACGTTTATTAAAGGTGCTACTTATAATACGAGTAATTGCAGAATATACAATGTCTCTAGAAGAATCTATTGAACCTATGATTTTAAATTGATTTTCAACAAGGTTGGCAGCCGCTATTATATTGCTCCGTTCACGTCACTCAATTAACAAGTAAACCAACGTCTTTGTACTAGAATTCAAGTAATCTGAACCTCCTTCCTTGTCAAAGCCACAGCGTCTATACCGAGTATTTTGTTCCATACGACTATAAAGTTCCATCAACCAGTCAGTTGGGCCTCACCAAGTTTCAGTAACTTGCGCATTCTAGTGAGGATTTAAGAAGAACCGAGGGTCTTTGTCACTGGTCTTCAAAGTTTGGAGAACCGCCAACTGCATCAAAATTCAAGCTACTGCGTCCTTCTATTAAATATTTTTCCTTATATTTTCACGAGGAAAACTTTTAGTATAAGTAATCACAAATCATGGTGATATTAAATTTAGGGTACCGTAATTTTAATACCGTTGCCAAGAGGCAAAAAAAATACCATTTGGTTTATTTTTAGGATTTTACGTGAGTTCAACATTTATCTTATTTGGACTTATTTGAATTTGTATAAAAATCAATTTTGTTAAATTTTTTCAATAAAGATTTTTGATTATAAGGCATCGTTGCATCATACGCATGCATCATTATAATTAAAATTCACCAAAGTATGAATGTAAATCTAATAATTTATACAGTCTGACATCATAGTTGAAAATAATACAGTTGTAGAATTAAGTAATTGTATTTCCATGTACATTTTCCCACCGAATGATATCATCGAGGTGTGTCAGTGTAAATACGGAGTGCTCTGACGCACGCACTCTCGTAACTTAGAGTTTAAACATCGTAAATCGAAGCAAATATTGATCATAGTGAACTGGGTGAATCTCTCTTGAATGAAATGAAAGCTTGGACATTTAGTTATAGCCATATCGGCTATAACTAAATGTCCAAGCTTTTCTGAAATGAATATTTTTCTGTGAAGGTTTCATGAGCCCATATTTTAACACCTACTGGTTACCTGCCCACACGAATTGTGGATTCTTTAATGTTTGGGTAGTATCTTTATGGCATATATAATAATTTCCATGTTCCGTTTTTCATGTTTTCAAAATTAATTCACAACTTTTTTATTATCGTTTTGTTGTATTATTGATTTTACCTAAAATTAATTATTTCATTTTAATAAACACACTTAACTCTTCATTATGTTAATGATGCCAAATATATAAATAAAAATTAAATAATATTGTACCTAAAATTCTCGATCGCTTAGGCCTAACCTAATAGGGCTGCCACAATCAACATAGGCCGGGTCCCTCGAATAGAAGATGTAGTTGCACAAAAAGAAAGAGGTTCATCATTTGTGATGAGACCTCCACAGTCGCATCTTGTTTGATGGAAAAACAATTCTATCAATCCTATATGGTAATTTTACGTGGAAACTGTCGCACATATGGTGCCAAAGGTCGAATTTTGTGTGCGGAACCCTTGGCAGCGACACAATGCTCACGCGACGGAATTTTTGTGGACATATTGTTTTCGTAGTGGAGGTCACGTTGTTTATGTATTTTCGAGGTCTTGATAGTTATCTGTAGGTAGGTCGTAGATGTTTTTGGATAAATGAGGTATTATCTAGAAGATGATTTATAAGGAAACTAAGAACATGCCTATTTCCTTTGTATCTGTTCTAAATATGAACTAAATTCTGCTAGATCTCTGAATTTTTGTCATTCGTTAGGTAGTAAATTGTAACTTTCTTTGTTATTAGAATGAGACTACCAAATGATAAGTAAATTGTACAAGGTTGCTGTGTATGGAGCCATAACCAACGGTAGCTTGGACCCTGTTCTCACACAGTTGGACCGCTACTTTTTTGTTTTGTTAGATATATTTAATATGTAAGGTGAGTGATGCTGAAGCGGAAGTACAGTATTCCAAAGTTCAAATAATCTCGACCTTGAAAAGCCTGTAAAAAGTATAAACGCTTTAAATAATTTTTGTTTACCTAAACAAAATTACATTGCGTATTTCATAATTTACAAACAAATGGTCACAAACAAAAATTTTCCGACCTTACAAACTTATCTATTAGGCTTCGGTCACATCACAAGTGGCACGCTTTATGGTAAGAGGTTAGTGCTATGATTTATTGTACTTAGCGTACCACCAAACGAGCGGTGTGGCCGCGTGTATAAACAGTGTGAAGGTTCACTAGTTTTTTTTTTTAAACCTATCCCCACACTAGAAATTTCTCCTGTGTCGTGGGTTCGTTTACAAACATATAAACTCACATACACAAACGGCCAGATCCGAAGCAACTACTTGTAGATCATACATCATGTAATCATTTTGTATTTGCTCCGTGCGGGAATCAAACTAAGTGATCAACGGACGTCTTGCCGCTAAGCCACCTGCAGTGTAGCCTCAGCCTTACGGTCTCATAACTACGCAGTATTCATTTAAAAAGTAGGCGTTGAAACAGCGCATTTTATTACACTCGCGTGCATGATTACAATTAAAAACTATTTCGTTTTGGCTCGTATGAACTTGAGCCCCATCATATCGGTCCACCGATCTCAGCCAACTAGGGCAACGGAGTATTTAATTGTTTCAAAAATTAATTTTATAAATATTTTATTTTATTTTGTCGTGTTTTATTTCAATGCGTGATCTTGTTTGTTCTAGTTTGGCATGCGATAGAGTTGTAGAGAATTGTATATTTTGTAAATAAATTGGTATTTATTTCCAAGAAATGTTAATTTTAATGTTTGAATTTTAAAGGGCGTCAGCATGCGATTTTTAACGGTTGGTAATTAATTATTTGATAAAAATCTTTTTGATGAGTTAAAAATAGAATTTTAGTCAATTTCATATTAGAAGTAGATACAGTAATTAACATAAAGGAGTTCATCATTCAATAATAACAGCCGCACAGGTCGATTTTTAAGGCAGTTGGCCAAAAAGGTTATAAAATAAAGCCAACATTTTGACCGCCTCAAACCAAATAACATTTAATATTATTTTAACAAACCGTTTCCCCAATAGTGTACCAATCGGCCTGATATCGTCCAAATCTCTCGAATCGGAGGGCAATAACAAAACTTCGATAGCGACTTGGGCGGCAGTTCCAATGAAAAATGATCATGACGTAAGACTCCGCCATGTTGGTTCGAAACCGCGCCTCCTACCGCTCCCGAAACTGTAGATTTATGAAAAAAAACGTTAAAAGAAAAAGAAAGTTCCAGAACGAGAAAACAGTTGTGGGCGGCAAAGGTCGTTGGACGTGTAAACGAAAGTGCTTTATATTATTTGTTGCTAGCACTTGTCAGCGGGTTCGCTTACGTGAAGTTTGCTTACTGTTTTACGGGAACTTACTACTATGTGTTAGCACAAACTATAATCTATCTCTATAACAAACATTCAGATCCGTTCAGCTGTTCTGGCGTGATTGAGTAACGAATATCCATCAATCCAAACTTTCGAATTAGTATTATAGCAGTACAGAAATAAGATTGCTGTCTAGCTGTCTCCGCTAATTGTACATGCGTAACATTATGTATTTTCATGTTATTAAACGACAAATAATTAAACTGTAAATAAAGTTTGAATTAGTTGCTTATTAAAATAATTTGACAGACTAACATTACTCTTGTCATATATAAAACTAGCTGATCCCTACGATTTCACCTCCATTCCTCGAATCTTATTGGTTGTAGCATAATGTTACTCGTACATAGCCTACAGGCTAGCTCATAGACTACGTAAAATCACGCTGCCAACACAAAAATAATAATTGAATTCGAACCAGTAGTTCTTGAGATTAGCGCGTCTAACCAAACAAATAAACTCTCGAGCTTTTTAATATTAGTATAGATAGCAGAGATCATGATAGTAATTCAAAATGAAGCAACAAACACCATATCATCATCGATGTTTTTTTTTTAGTTTATTGAATCTGTTTTTAATTTTGTTTTTTGTATGTTTAGTAACTTTTTTATGTACTTATGTTATTTATAGCCGTTTTTACTCTTTAGTGCATGTGGTGTTAACGTATAATTAATTGTTGCACTTGTAAAGCAATTAAGTTAGAAATGTATGCTTGTAAACGATTGTTGGTTAACCTAAATAAATAAATAAAATAAATATCACACAAAACAGACACTGCTATTGAATTCGACAGTATAACAACAATCACTCTGAAAATCAAAGTTGACTAACTGTTTTAAAGTTACTCTGTGGCAAACCACAGTGGATCTAACTTTACTGAATAGATCTGAATAGTTATGAACTGCCGGCACCCCAGTGTCAATTCCACAAGGAATTTGGCACCGCTCGTGTTCCAAGTCCGGTTGGAATTCTCACTAGTATTTATGGAGCATTTGTATTGCTACTGTGGACATTCTATAGCTATTAAGGCTTTCACTCAATAGGTTTGGAACTTTACGAGTCACTGAGACCAATATGCACTACAATCTGAGCCATATTCAAGTGGTGTAAGTTTCAATTTTCCATGGCAATAATGAAAATTACAGTTCATTGTCGTAGTTTAGATGAGCTTTTGTCAACCTATTTTTTTTTATGAAAGATGGCTTACACTATGAATTTCTTCTGTATTGTCATTGCATTTACAAACAGCCAGACGTGGAACAACAATCTGGGGTCCACTTTTATATAGCTTTTACTATGTCTCACTAGTGGGTATGTGGTATATTTGGAAAGAGAACAGGGGAGGCCTCCCCTGTTCTCTTTCCAAATATCTCTGTATCGGGCGATAACAGGCCATTGCTCCTTCTCGGGATCGAACCAGCGACATGCAACCCAGGAGCTAATTGGTCAGCCACTGTGAAAATTGTGTCGTGTTAATGAAGTGCCTTTATTCATGTCATAGCAATTCAGTCCATCTCAGTTGTCTGTGGCAGTAACTAATTAGAATAGCGAGTAATACGCACTGTTTGTCACTGACACCGGTACTGATTGTTATGTCTCTCTCCTTGTCACTCTTTTGTGTTAGTTGTTTGTTTTGTCTTTGTCTCTAACGAGTCAATTTGGATAAGTAGGATAGTGTGGTTTCTCACGGCAGAAGAAGAGATTTCATGCTAATACAGAGATGCATACTAATCTGGACACAGTTGTATGTACTACTTTTTAAAGGCAACACACGTGTAACGAAAATGTGTTCTAATCTTTGCTAAGAACCAAGGTCAAGAGTCCAAAATAATATCCCGATATTACTTCTGAACTTTTGAGGGGTTCAAAGCCGAAAGGGTCGATTGGTCAAGGTTAAGTAACGATTGTCGAGGTTGATCCATTGATAAGGAACCCTACCATTTTATTGCGAGACCCCTTCGGGGCTTAGAAAGCACAGTAAGCCATTGATCCTGAAGGTCTCTTTTAGATTTTTGGAAATCGTAACTGGAAAAAGCCTGAAAGACTGACAAGTTCTTTTTTGTTTGCTCCTGGTATCAATCTAATCCAGATGAAAAGATGAGGCTTAAGATATATAGCCAGCTTACTCAGGAGGAACTGGAACTCAGAGCATGGACGGAACAAGGTAAAACCTGTTTTTTTTTTTTTTACGTTGCCCCACACTAGGATTTTCTTCTGTATCGCGGGTGCGTTTACAAACATAGAAACTCACATACACAAACACCCAGCAACTACTTGCAGATCATACAAATATTTGTTCCGTGCAGGAATCGAACCCGCGACACACAGCGTAGCAGTCCAATTGCTCAGCCACGGCGCCAAACGTGTTTGTTGTTGGCATCCGCAAAGATTAAGGTCTCGAGTGATGCGACCCTAGTGGGGTATACCATTGTCAGTGGGATTGCCCGACCCTTACTGCAGGTTACATGTAGTTCTTTTCCGGGGCCAGTCCTCATGGTTTTTGCCACCTTTTTCTTGGACGGCTTCGGCAATGCAGTCCATCTCCCGGCACTTCTTGTGTAGAGACGTTTGCCCAGCTTCATCTTGCATGCTGACATGACCTGCCCCATCTCATATCAGCCGCACAAGTTACTCGTAAAATAATAATCATTATTAAAAGTTTAAATAACAATATTTTATTAATAATAGAAGAGTTTGCGTGTAAATAAACAATTAACGTTTTGTGCAATGCGGCAAAACTGTTAGTTTTTACTACAATTACCTACTAAATAAGTATTGTTCTAAACGTTATTTTGTTAGAGGACAAGGACCTTAGGCATTAGTATGGAAGTAGGGTATCGTTCTGTTAAGAACTGAAGGATTTAAGGTTAATTAAGTTTGTGTTTAAAGTTAACTGAAACACGAATTCGTAGTTTTTAACACAACAACGTTATGCCTTTATCCCCAAAAGGTTAGGCTGAGGTAGCTCGCCGTCTGATCAAGAACCAGGCTCTTGGCGACAGCACGTAGTGTTCCACGGGGCATGCTGACGAGGGTCCTATAGAGCCAAACGTTTGCTGGGGTCATAGAACTGTCTCGAAAGAGCACCGTGGCTCTGGAACGCAAACGCTGAAAATCAGGGTGAATTAAGACGGTAAGAGTCTGTCATTCCCAGTCGCTCCGCCCAGAGCGGGGGAAAGGAAAAATAGTATAATTCTATCGTATCCACCTCGTTCGAAGTTCTTCACGAACTAATTACATATAAAATTTTCATTTTACATTCACTATAAATGTTTCAAGACATGTACCCTGGCGTGCATTTCCCGAAAAACTTCAACTGAAACACGTATTTCAGACCTGTGTAATGCCGGTTAAATAACTTTACCGTACTGCACTAAAAGTACTCTAATGTCCAAAGCAGGAGGGTTTAAAATCGTGTGGTTCACAAAAGTAACTTGAAATAAGTTTTTCTCGCCGAGTAATCTTTTGGGGATCTGCGAACGCTGTGTATGTGAAATTAAGGATTAGTTTGCAGTTACGGTCTGATTTATACAGAAAACTTAAGCTCACAAATATAGTAGTAAGTTATTAGACTCTAAAAACTGTCTTCTCGCTCGGAAATATAAGTGAATTTCTAAAAAAAAAAGTTATAAATCTTCAAGCAAGTTATCCTCGAGGACTTAGTCAGAGATGAACTTAAAAGTACACACACATTCTTTCTTTTCTTTTTTTTTAAAACGTTGGCATTTCTCCTGTGTCGTAGGTGCGTTTACAAACATAGAAACTCACATACACAAACACCCAGACCCGGAACAAATACTTGTAGATCATACAAATATTTGTTCTGTGCAGGAATCGAATCCGTACCACGCAGCGCAGCAGTCCAATTGCTCAGCCACTGCGCTAACCGTGCCGTCAACATTACATTACAATTTTATTGTATTAACCCATGCCATCAACCGTGTTTTTTGCCTCAGAGATAGCCTGGGCTTCCCATTTCTTGTCTCACTACGGAACCTCGAAACTAGAATTCAATTTAAGGTCATTACAATCTTCCTCTTAGCCTGTTCCTCTAGGTTATTGTCCCATTTGGACTAAATCCAAATAGGATACATTCAGATCGTTAACTTTCAACATATTTCTTGCTAGAAATGAGTCTAAACATTGCGGTTTTAATGCTAATAACCAAACAATTGTATTGAATAGAATAAAGTTTATTGTTTCCAGCTAACAGAATGGTAGATATTTACAGAAAATTATAAAACCTTTTTAGGTATATAGTACTGTCTCAACAAGGTACGGTAGCCCTGAGCACCAACGGTAACTTAGACAATATGGATGATTTTAGCCAGTACGATTTACAGTCTTACCGCTCCACACAGCGGGAAGACTGATTTAATAAAAGTCTACACCATAAGAAAATACTGCACATATACTCTTATTATGTTAGGGTCGGTCTGATTCGACATGTCAAAAGAAAATCAGCTGTTTTAAACAGAAACAGAAACTGCTTTCCAAACATACGCGTTATGGTAAAAATACAAGTAGATAACACTCCTTTGGAAAGCTACACACTCAACAGTGGACAAGACGAAAGAGCATTAAAAATATCGTCTTTTAATTCCAGTTTAATTTGCTTTTAAACGTCGCCAATTTTCGCCTAAAACAACATAAAAACACGTCCACTTTGTAGTGAAGAAAATACAAAATAGAAGGTTCATTCTGAAATATTTCTGTTTTTTAGGTATATCAGTTTATGCATAATCAGCTTACAATGATCCCACTGCTGGGATGCAGGTCTCCTCTCTGTGAGAGAGAGTGAGCTGCCATCTGCCACGCGAGCTCAGAGCGAGTTGGTATATCGTTGTAATTTTGACATTTATGCATTTTTAATAACAGGTATTTTACTTTCACACAGGTTACAAATAAAATATTGCAAATAAAATATTGAAATTTTAGAATAAAACTAAATATTTACAACAAAATACTAAATTTAAACTAAAACTAATAACAGGTAACGGGTAATTTTTAAGGTCTTATTTGAAATCAAATTATTTATTGAGTACTATTATGGGCTCCGCTAAAAGCGTGATCGATAATTCCCGTTTTCACTAGACCATAAAATTCTGTCGTGATTAGTGTGGTGTGATTGAAACCAGAAAAACGCCTTTTATGCCTTTGTCAAACAGACAGGCGAAAGCGAAGCGTTTCCGAAGCGATAACGAACCGAAGCGAGACGTTAGTCCAATGTTCTGCCACGCTATCGGACTGCTTTCGGTTTTCTATGTGGCTGGATTCAAACAATTTCATACATTACAAATAAAAACGTCACGCTTCGTATTCGCAACGCCTGTCTGTTTGACAAAGGCTTTAACCTTCTTCATGCTGCTTTAAACAGTTATTGTACTTCGGTTAAAATGTTTATGTTGTGTCAGTATTTTGTAAGCGGTTTTCATTAAAGTGTCTCCCCCAATTCTGTCCACGTCGGGTCCTACTGACGGTCCCCGCCATCATTTTTTACTTCTCCAAGATTAAGGCGACCTTTTGACCCCATTTAAGAGAAAAGGACTTGCGTCATTGTTTTGTTTTAATCAAATATTAATTGGGAGCGGCTGTTGGTATGTTAAATATTTGCTAAGCAAATTGAATAGCAACTTAATGTTTGTTTGTTTAAGAAATAGCTACAACACGGCATAGTGACTTAGGAACAAATCAAAAATTCTGTTTCACTAATTCTTGTTGTTGATAATTTAAGTATTTTAATAATGTAGTAGTTAATAATTTACATCAATTATAAACAGTTACTTGACTTAATTCAATTGATTCTACAATTGTTTGACGGATTATTTTTCTGGAGATAGTTTGGTTATTGAACAGCACTACTGAAAAAAACATACTTTTTGTTCTATTAGACATAACTAATCAAAACAAAACAGGATTCTACTAATTGGTGTTCTTTTTCAAACATTCTACTTTTAAAAGTAAGTAATTGAAAAAATAAAGATTGCACCCCTTATCTTCTAAAACACATCCTTTACAATAAACAATGACAATCCATCTCAAAGAGCTGATACCATCTAAAACCGTAACTTACCCAACAACGCCGATTTAAAAAGCATTCAACTAATCGGTGCCACATAAATTCGCCTGACAACCCCCTCCGGGGGGTGAAATCGCAAAACGGGGGTGAACAAAAGACATTTTTTTCATGTCACTGATGTTTTTCTCTTGGGATATCACCAGGTTTAATGGGTGATTTTTTTAGGTCATGTGTTTTGAATGATGTAACAGTTTCTTTTTTCACACGGACACGTTTAAATTCTTCTCCTTTTTCCCATGGGGATGAAGATTCTTATTTACTCTTTTTGCCCTGCCAACGGTTATAAATCTCATTACTTGTGACATTAAGTACAGACGTCACTGTCGTGAAATCTTTATCACCCTTTTGGTATTGACATGTGAAAGAAATGTGTTTTTTTATCAATTAATGGATCAGTCAACCTGGCATAGGTATCGGCCATAAAGAATCCACATTAACCTTTAGAAAGATAAGTTTCGGCTTCTTCAGTCCTCTGTGAGGGGGAGTGGCCTGTTATGTACCACACGAGCTCAGTTCTGGTTGATAGATGCCACATGGTGGTTTCCTCACGCTATTTTCCGTAACCGTTTTGAGACCGGCCACCGTAGGCGCGGGCATGCGGGCGGCGAGTAATGAACGACTCGCTGTCCGACCATGGACCATGCCCGGGTCGACGGCGCGTTGTGTTCCACGCGCGCCTCAAGGAGTGTTCTGTCTCACGAATCACCGTGACCCCGGCACGTAAAGGGCTATTGAAGGACACCGTGGATTTTAGTCAGTCAAGTCTGACAGTCCCTCCCGCCCTGCCCTGGGTGGGAGGGACTGTCAGACATTCATTCATTCATTCATTTGATGATTTTACCACGCTAAAAAAAAACATTTTGAGAGCAGTGGCCCGTACAACTTGTAAGTCGGGATCATTATCACCACTGCTTCTAATTTTCATCACAAGAATAAAAAACAATTATAAACCCCGACCACCCAGTAGCCGTCAAGTACGATAAAGCAATTTTCTTCCATAATTTAGTCCGCCGTCACAAAATATAAATAAACAGAATACTTTCCGTGTCACCGGCGTGTCTGAACTTAATCGTAGGAAACCATTATTTTGGGCGTCTGAACAATTTCGCAGCAATTTGAGGCGGTATGCCCGCCCGTCACCAGACTATTGTTGGGACTGAGCCTGCTCTTACAATATAGGCGAAGCGAGTCGAAACTGAGATTGTGTGCCAATGCTTTGCCGTTATTTCAAACCATTTTGAAATACGATTTAAAAATAATGTTGTGAGCATCTTTCATTCATCAGTTTCCAAGTAGCAACCACACTTTAATTGCGGTGGGTTGATTTAAGCACATATGGTCTCCGGATGTCAGTTGGACTCCGGAGGAACCCAAACCCAAGGAGTATAAATGTGACTTTTCTTAATTAATTTTGGACTTAGATGAAGGAAAACAGCGTTAGGAAAACTGGACTTATAAAATCAATATTTAAATCGAAAGTTTTGTCTGAGACCTGTGGAGTTCTCAGAATCGGCTTAATAACTGTAACCAGAGGGTGGTTTCATACTTATACGAAGTTGTTGTGATGGAAAGATGTGATGTTGTATAACTTCTATGCTCCTGATAACAAACTGACTACCCGGAACTGTTTTGTCCCACAACTACCTTTTGTTGATGGAGTACGGAGCAATATTGCCTTGTAAGCTGGGGAGATAAGCCCCGCGTGATTGCTCCCATAAAGAGGGATTGCTACAATATGTATCTTGGTTTAACGAGGGTATTAATGGATGGAAACGGTTGTGGTGTTGTGAAATAAAGACTTGTTTGCGAGCACATAAAATATAATAATAAGTTCCAATAGAACTCTGAATAATTTACTTAGATGATTTTATTACACAAAAAAAGAATACTTATAGTTTCGCGACACTGTCAGGCCAAAGTGGTTCTGGTACGTAATAGGCTGAAGTTAGAAGGTGATTTTTATAAAAAAAATAAGTGGATATACATGATATTACAAATAAAACATTTGTGTAAATATCACTCAAATAACACTGTTATTGTTTTTTGCAAAAACACCATTACTAATTCCTTTTTTTTACACATCGCGTCCAAATATTATCCCGTACTTATTATTACAAAAAAATCCCTGTTATTTAAAAATGCTTGGCAAAAAGAACGTCCATAGAAAAATAAATTTGAAATTAGAAAAGAAGATGATGAAAATACATAAAAATCCACCCAAATATTTACACTTACATACCTTAACATTAAGCTACAGTAGGCTTTCGTCCCAAGTATTTTTATCCCCCTTCCCCCCCCTCACAAAGGTCCATATCCCGGAGTGCTTTGTATCTCAGTTCCGTACTAGATAAGCCCCTTGTGGCTTGAGCTCTCATTTTAATGTTTTACTGCTGAAAAATCTTCTTTTTATTTCAGCTTTCAGACTTGTTGTTATATCTTGTTCCTGAGTTTTGTGGTTTAATTATATTTTTGCGGTATTTTGTTATGAAATGTTACAAAGCTGGGGGAGGCCAGCCATTCGGAATTTGTAATACTTTGAGAATAATTCTACCGCTAAAGTTTACGGTCTCGATTGAAATGATTTACATTCAAAGCACTATTGTTTAAATGTACCGTTTCATACGGTAATAGGGACGCCTGCCTCATCACATTTCCTTTTTCTGCTTCGGTTGGGTGGAGAGGAAGGGTTCTACCCATTGTGGAGACTCGTACTAGCTATAAACCACCCTGTTTCTAAAGTTGCTCTTTTGTTCCAGGGCTGCGGAACCTTTTTAATGGCTTTTCGCAACCCATAATTTTCACATAAGTTAAAACCATTTTAATACAATTATTTATACAAGTTTGTTTCGGTTACTTAGTAGAGTTAACAGAAAAGCTAGCAACGTAATACAACGAATAGCCGAAACAATGTAATCCGTTAAGTCCCAAAAGCAATGATTCAATTGTCTCAAAACCCGCAACGGAATCAATCAGAAAGCTCACAATACGGCACCGAATTAATAAAGTTACGATCACAAATCCTCTTGATTCGATTACCAAAAACGGTAGCGAAAGCAATAATATGGTCACCCGAAAATGGATCAGCGTTTATAAGCATCGGTCCAACTCTCCGCGATTAGCGAGTAGTTAGTAGATCTTTTTTTAATTTTTTTTATCTTGGTAAAATCATCAAATGATTCCTCCCACCCAGGGCAGGGCGGGAGGGACTGTTAGACTTGACTGACTAAAATCCACGGTGTGCTTCAATAGCCCTTCACGTACCGGGATCACGGTAAATTGTGAGTCCCGCAACCCCGGCAGGCGAGTAGTGAGTAGATCTACCAACTTAAACGAGTCGCTCATGTCTTGTTAGCGGTGTGAGCTGTCAGCGTTCAATTTAAAAAGTAACATAAATATCATGCCTTGTAATCCCGGAAAGGTTAGGTGTAGATGTACTAAACAGTACACCCACATTTTGCCTATTATGTTTAAGTCTTGTATAAACGGGGACAAACATAATAAAATCAATCGGGTATTAATTCAAAGACCTGTGGCTGCTTTTGTAATTTTTTTTTGTGGGAAGAATCCAATAATACTTTTCCGATTTGGGAAACAAAACAAGGTACTCATGATACTTGAGTAACTCCTAACGTTTGTAAACTCACTTTTGGGGTGAGAGAAAAGAACTGTGAGATTCGCACTGACTAAAATCTATCCTGATTCTTTAATTTTCCTCTACGTTTCAGGGCCACGGTAACTCCTTAAAACATTTCCGTTACCATGGCAGGCATTTTGCTCTATCGGGTCCATCAATTATGCTGACAGTTAATAATAAGAAAAAAAAAATGTCGATAGCTTATCGCTTCCCCTCTGGCGGTGGGACAGAATCCTTACCCATTCGAAACGTCTCGTAATCCTATATAGTTGTCAGCGAGTTCAGAACTCCGCGGCTCGTGGTACGGCAACCGAGTTAGGTACTTTAATCTTGTTAATTCTTTGCCTGTAATCATGTTTGTTCTATATTATAATGAATGTTCTTTGACAGAAGTAGGGCTTGATTGAATTATTGGAAAAGGCATTGTGTGGTGAGGAAGTTATCATATTGTATTGATTTTAACTCGTTTCGACAGACAATATAAGCCATGTCAATATATAAATATTGCTTTTAACTACAATCGTAGTTAAGCGATATTTGGATATTATTTGTCACACTTTACCGAATTTCCAATATATACCTAGACGAGGTGAAAGTAAGTAAGTAGTGAGTAAGTAAGTATTGTAACAGGTTGCGTTAAGTGATAAAGTCGTGAATTTATGTACAGGTACCGTCAATAAATAATGCATGTCATCCTTTGAAAAAGATATTTAGAGAGTTTCGGTTTGTGTCTGAGCGAAACTGATTATTCAGCCGAATCAGAAACCGAAACCGAATTTTCGGTCTAAAAAGAACAACTTTCAGTTAGAGTGCTTTAGACATAATTATACTACATAGTTAACTATTAATACGTAATTGTGTTCACAATATTAGTTATTTCGTTTATTGAACAACGCACAAAAATTCACGACCACTCGATTTTCGGCGGGGTCGATAGTTTCGGCTATATTTTGGCCGAAATTAGATTTCCAGTCCGAAACTGGCCGAAACCGAAACCGAAACTTGATCGATCACGAGTTTCGGTTTAGTAGAGTGTTATCTCTGTCGCACACTACGTAATGACATTTGTCGCTGTCGTTGTTTAATTTAATTAAATAACGTGTTCTATATGTGAGGCTCGTCTCATTCCATTTTCAATTCGCTGCAAAATCAACATTTCAAAAACCATACAATATAACCTACCTACGTTCCATTTCAATCCCTAATACATTGAGGTAGCACACATAACAACCTAACTACAACAAATGGGAAGACCTGGACGTATTCCAAATACCGGCCAATTCCTCCAACTAGCTGATAATGCTGAGATATTGTCTGGTTGGCATTAGGCAGAGCAAATCTCCGGATTAGTTGGCTTATAAATTGGTTCACCTATCTTGAGATCTATTGCATGATAAAGATGCGACTGTAGCAGAATCTACTTGTGTTGGTAGTGACAAGCTTTCAGCAGCGAATTTGCTTTTATTTGTCTAGATTGTCGGTTGTTAATGGTAAAGTTTAACACCACTGCTGAACAGAGGTCTTCCGTATAGATTTTCAATAGCGGTCCAATTTTGTTGGATGCGGCTTGCATCCAGCGCGATCCTCTTATCTTCATCACATCGTCTGTCCACCTTGCAGGAGGACGTCCTACACTGCGCTTGCCGATGCATGGTCTTCATTAATGCCAAGTTAAACTTATATTTATTTTATTTGTATAGAAAAACTAGTCAAAAACAGTCTTCATATTAAAATGTCAGCCAGTTTTATTTAGTCGAGGTCACTAGCACCAAAGTTGGAGCTTCACACTTACACACTTAAACTGTGTAAATTATAATATACCTTTTGTTCCAACGAGGGTTCATTGTACCCAAAAAGAGAAATAAGAATAAATAAACATTCATTACAGTGACAATTCAATTTGAAGAGAAAACATGAAATGGAATCTCATACCGAAAATACGTTGTGAACAGAATTTTCATTTAAATTGTATTGTACTGCATTGAATAGAATTGAAAATTATTTCCACATTACGGGTTTTCATAGTGTGGCAATCAGAGTTTGTCTATTTTCTTGTCGTTTTGCATACCATAAAGTGATAAACAATCACCTGTTTATCCATTTCTCTAACTAGGTTGGTTTTTAAGTATAAGTTGTTGAATAGTACAGACGCCAGCAGGTCAACCTACCCAAATCTGTAAAATTTTACCAATCGAACATGTTATTGAGATAAGGTTGAAAATCGATTAAACAAATTTGACTGATTAAGGTACGAGTAGGATGATGTACATAGAGCCACTTCCTTCCTTTTCTTGATCTGACTATGATCTTCGGCATATCGTGCCTTTTGTATTCAGTAAGATGATTTTCATCGTGTCGTGAGTAGGCAATAATGTTGCTACTTCTGGAACATGGTCCATCTCTCTGCCAGAAAGAGTCGATCTTAATCCCTGTGCCTCAGATTGTGTAGAATAACCGTATTTTATTTCTTTCTTTCTTTATTACGCTATCATAATCTCCAAAAAATAAAGATAAATAGGTAGGAAAAGAAAAGAAGTATCATCGATATCAATGAATCTTTCTTTCGAAAAGATTAGCTTAGTCATCGTGAAGTATCTTTTGCTAATATTTTACGGAATCGCCGTGAGAGATTTATGATTTGTCTAAGTTATTAGTGAGATGTCGATTAGTTTTGAATTTTTCCGGTACAAGTGGTCTTCTTTATCGATTTAATTAAATAAACAAGTTTTAATATTTGATTTTGTTCGCTTAAATTAAAAAATCTATTGAGTTTCACTGTGTTAGACAATTAGGCTGGATTTTTAAACTTCCTACATTGTTGTGCTGATTTAAATCAAGTAGAGTAGCCATTGACTTTAAAAATACGTAGGTACGCCTATAAATCCATATTTCACATGAAATTATTACTATAAGTTTTTTATCAACTTGGAATTGGCACACCTTCTTGTTCGTACCGCTGACACGGTGGTATTAATATTTTATGAGTCCAACCAAACCTTCGGAACACCAATGCAAAAATAAGCTATGGCATATTTTTTCTGTTAACCGTCTCAGAACTGGGCAAAAGTCACCCACTATTCCATATCTTACTCGTGTTTGGTTACCTACTCCAACATTATTTTAAATTAAAATAAAACGCTCCACATCCTACATTCTCAGATGTTCGTGACTTGGCAGTCGTCTCGAGACGCGGACCGCTACGTCATCATATTTCATCAAACCGTGACGTCATTATATCGATGAAGGATGGATTTACTTGGCGTTGGCGTTCATACTTGGTTCTCGTATAGCTAGGTTACGTATATGGTGGTCCACTTGAGATGATTAGGTAGCGGTTAATGCATCGTATACCTAATACCTAAGATAGGGGTGACGAACTATTGGTCGCGGGATTATTTAAACGGGCTACCGTGACCCTGGCAATTGTCCCTTCCGCTACACCCAGGGAGGACTCTTTTGATGATTTTAACACATAAAAAAGAGGTGGCGAACCTTCATGGATCAACGGTCCAGTTTTTGTAAGGAAATGTTTATTAGGGCCACAGATGTGCAATCCAATAATTTTGACGTAGTGATTATTGGGAAAATAATAAAACCTTATAGCCTTGAATAAGAAGGTGTGGCCATAATAACACATCTTCTTAAGACCATTACCTGGATCACTGAGAAAATCTAGGAGGTTTTCCAATAAGCATGGGCTCTTAAAAAAGAGCATGAGTTTTTTTTCTGCAGGGTCGACAAAGCGTGGGCGATACCACTGGTGTTGCAGGCGTCCAGAGACTACGATGGCCATTAGGTGGGCCGTAGTAGGCTTGTTTGTCATACGAAATAAATTGTTGAATTTTTAAGCTATTGCATAGCTTTTATCACGGGCTTTGAGCGCGGCGACCGAATCAAGAAATTCCGTAACGAAAATAAACCTAACACTGTCGCTGTCACATCTGTCATGTCAACGTGAATGAATAAGATTTAAATGAATGTATTTTTATCTTATACATATTTAGCGATAGGCTCACTTTCCTAGAAGTAACCTACTCACTTTTGACTTAATCAATGAAATTAGGCAACGCCGCGGGCATAAACTAGTATTTATAAGATTTTCTTTCATTTTATTTTCTCCTTTAATGTTGTATTCCTTTGCGTAAACGACATTCCTATAAAGTTTAGATTCCTACAACCTTGTTTTCTGTGAAATATTTGTATCTCCTAAAGAAGGGAACATTTACTTAATTTCACATTATGCCTTTGTTGGAAATGAAAATGAAGAAAATGTATTTCCATTTTCTTTGTTGTCTATTAACATTTTATTTGTAACTAGCCCTACTCCGCCCGCGACTCCGTCCGCGCGGATGTCGGTCTTCGCGTGGATGGTTTATTTCTCCATTTTGAGTAACTCTGACAATGACATCTTATAAATATCTATTGGACCCAAATACGGCTAAGAACTGAAAAATAAGTTTTTTTTTCTACGTATTTTTCAAGGATAAAAAGTATACCATTTTATGCCCAGGATAATAAGGTATAATTATACCAAGTTTCATCGAAATCGAACCGTTATTTTTCATGTGATGCCTGCATATACAGGCAGACAGACAGACAGACAGACAAAAATGTTTTTAATCACATATTTGGGTTTGGTATCGATCCAGCAACACCCCCCGTACAGAATTGACCCTTCTACAGATTTATTATATGTATAGATACCTGATGGTGTATACCTAGAGGTATAAATAAAATGTCAGTGTTAGTAAAATATTACTTGTTCGAGCCTCGAGACATATTTTGATCTTTACTTTGATCAAAAGATGTCTAAATAATTACAGCCGATCTTCTGGGTTAATCCGCGCTTGCCAAGATTGGTCTGTGGATGGGTGACCATCTGTCATAGTGAGTTTTCTCCGTGCCTCAGAAAGCACATAAAGCCGTTGATCCCAGCTGTGATTTGTAGATCTTTGATAGTCGTTACTATTAGTCGGAAGCTCTAAAAGTCTGACAACAAGTCTTACCATGGGGTATGGTATTACCCAGTTATTGGGTTGTGGAGGTCCGATGGGCAGTAAGTAGCTCCATGTAAAATACTGATATTCAGCTGAATCTGGTGCGACTGGAAGCCGACCCTAATATAGTTGGGAAAAGGCTAGGCGGATGATGAAAAAATGGTTGCCTTTCCTGCGACTTTGCACTGCGGTTTTTTAGGGGTAGGAATTATGCAATGAGAATATACTAGTTACTAGAGTAAAAAGTAAAAATTTTTCGTGTTTCACGTCCATGTTTCAGCGGACAATTAGTATTAAAAGAATATATTAAATCGTATGGCATAGTAATATATGAACGTAATAGTAACAATGTACTTACCTTAATCGTTCATTCAAAGCTGGAATGAACAGTCTTCTTTAGGTAGGCGTTCTCTATAGTTAACTTTGACTCTGTCACCTGTGACCTAGTTTATGGTGGTAAAATCATCAAGTGAGTCCTCCCACCCAGGGCAGGGCGGGAGGGACTGTCAGACTCGTACTGACTAAAATCCACAGTGTCCTTAAATAGCCCTTTACGTTCAGGGGTGACGGTAATTCGTAAGTCCCGCGACCCTCAGGCTTTGGCCCTCTAGGGCCCCGTCATTTTGCTGACAATCTTTGAGGCGCGCGTGGAACACAACGCGACGTCGACCCGGGCATAGTCCATGGTCGGTCAGCGAGTCAACGTACCAAAAAGCTTTTATTTTTATAAAATAGCTTAGATTTAAGTCAAGATAACTTTTAATAAACATTACCGCTATGAGCAAAACAACAGAACCAAGGTCTATTAAAAACAGGCTTTATTTTCCATACAATACAGAGTGATTTAGAACGGTAATTTTAAGGTAAATTTGTAGATTAGAAACGAGGTAAAGAAACCCTTTATTTAAGGTTGAGTTCAGCTCTTTGAAACGCCTGTGTAAACGATAAGGCTTTTTGCAGGTATTTAATTGTCAAAGGATTTTTGTACTTATGTCAATGAGTGTAGAGTTGTGTATTTTTGTATGAGGGTTGTGGTGGTTTGATAATGTTAAGCTGGCGCTACACTTGCGTGTGATGGCACGCCGTGAATAAAGCCTCTATCCTCTATCTCCTCTCCTCCTTCAATACATTGCGGTATTTTTTTGATCAACTGATTTCGTTGTACCTATTAAATCTGCAATGTAACGCAACTCGCACGCGAGTTTTTTTTCGTCTAAATGAGGTTTTACGCAGTAATCCGCGCGCTAACTGTGTACCTCCACACTCGCAAAGCTTCACAGTCTTGTTGGATGCGTTCGCGTTCGCGCAAACCCTTTGTAATGGGCAAAAACCGACACTGATCGGGTAACGGTCGAAAAGCACGTACAACATCTACACTCGTGATTCGCAATTTGTCGCGGGCTTTCGCGGCCGTTCGCGCCGCGAGTGTAGAGCCGGCTTTAGATAAATTACTGTACATTGTTTTGTATAAGGGCCACAACAAATTTTGTTTTCCTGTTTTGAAGGTATACCTTTTTTGGAAGATCATCAAAATAAAAAAAAAAATCTGCTAATTTCGGTGTAAGCTCAACGAACGAGGAACCCATCTGACTCTGTGACTGCTACAGAAAAATTCCTGATGAAGAACTCAATAACTTTCTGCGTGACCCAGGAATCGAACTCTCGTTCATTAGTCGCGGTTGCGAACACAAGACTAACGAAGCAGTTGTCCAACGTTTCACTGTAATATCCTCAAGACTAAATTACACTACCGTTACTGAACACGTTGTCTATGATTCAGCATTCCACTAATGAAGATCGATGAGGCATTAGTCGAGGAGTGAGCTGGATAGCTGCCGATCCCTAATTTAATAACAAAGCATTGTTTTATGATAGTTTGGATTAATTTGGTGGAATATTAGTTGTTTTTAGAGTGCTGTGTCAGCTAATAGCTTTTGTAGCGTGAAAAATTAGGGTGATAGTTATTTTTAGTTATTGCTTGGGTTTTCAACATCATTATCATTTCAGCCTGTGTTCACCAATTGTTACAAACCTCCTCTTTTTTCGAACTTACTTCTCGGTTTTCCCATTCATTATTCCGCGTGTTTTTTTAAATATTAGCAATCCAATGGGTTTTTGAGCTTCTTTGGTTTCTTTGCCCGAACCTTGGCCACAATTCGGTCAAAATCTTACTCCAGGTCTATCCAGATACTCTGTCCAACTCTTTTGAGGCTTTTACTGTCAAATATTATTTTGACAGTCATCAGGTACTTACTTAAATACTGAGCAGCGGTGTCTAAGTAGTAACAACACCAAATAATGTTTCGTAGGTCTCGGTTAATAACCAGGTAAACGTTTAATTTTCTTTTACACGCATTTACTTCACAACCACAGCTCTTAAAACTGTTAAGTAAAACATGTAGACCAAATGTCTTCCAGCAAGACACGTTGCCCACTCTGGGTGGCTTATGGAATGGCCCACTGACTAAGTGCATTAGTAATAGGTTCTTTTGTATCCAAGTGTAATTTGAAAAGGCTTGAAAACATAATTATAATAAAGGATTAAACTCTATTAAAACACAGACACATTCGTTCACTTGCCAACCCTTAACTCAGAAAATAACGGAGCATGCCCAATTAATGCAAGCGTTGACCGGATATTCAAATCTTTTCCGTTTATCGTTTCCCTGAAACCGGTTTTCAAACCGGTTTGTAAGGTTTTAATATACAAAACATGTTTCAATAGATGCTTGGTGCTAGTTGGCACGGGCGCAAGCAGTTTAATAGGCAATTATAATGAAAACCGCAACACATGCGGAATAGCGTTCGCGTGATTGCGTAAATGTATTATACCACTAGTTTTAGCATGCTGCTTCACCCTCGTGGAGGTCAGAAATTGTCTCAAAGCAAGTTATCAAAAGTATTCTTTCTCCTAACCAAAACTATGATAGCCTTTATGTCAAAAATAGACGTTTGACCGTTAGGGTTACTTGTCAACAGGCTTTTTCATTTATAAATGTTAATATGGGTGTTCTACGAATATTTGCGATCTGTGTACGTAAGGAATCTCTTTCTGTTCATCTGGATCAAAAAAGATGCGTCGGACAAGTTGTATTTTCTGCATTAACCAAAACATTCCAAAACAAACATGCCCAAAATATTCGAAGTTAGTAGTTTGCCACACCCTACATGTGTATTTATGAAACGTTAGAAAGAATGAATTATGAAAATCGTGTGAATGCCATTAAAAGGACACACCTAAACGTGTACACAGTCTAAAACAAACAATTTCTACTAAAAACAACCTGATTCTATGTTTTTGTTGATCAAATAAATCAGTTTAAAAACATTTGTCTACCACAAAACTTTACACGAGAAACGTCAACAATGTTATTTATTAACCGACCAACTGTACTCGTCATGTACCTACAAGTAATATTTCACATAAAAAATAACAGTTAATTTTCATGACAAAAAATAACATCTACTGTTACCAAAAAACAACAGTTATTTCCAACACGTAGAAATCACTGTTATTATTCCCGTGAAAAATGCATAGAAATACTGTTATCAGCAAGTGGCAGGCACTGGCGGTGGTTTATATCCAGCTAAATGTGATTTGTTCGCGCAATCTCTCATTTTTAACCTTTTTTCGCGCGAAAAAGAGCTTTGCGTTTGAAATTGAAGTGAATGCACGTTGTAATTTGAATGGTACTGTCCTAGTTTAAAATGTGTGCCTAGTCTTTTTGAGGTAAGACCGGCCATACACGGACTGTTTTATATAGATAGTATCAACTGCTTCAAGCTGCAACTGCTCAACAAACTACGGTATTTCTACGTATACACATAAATGGAACCGCTCGAGCAGTTAAAAGGTAAAGCAGTTGCCAAGCATACAAAGATTGCTTGAATTGTCCGTCTATGTGCGGCCTTAGATTTTTAGTTAAGGAGTTTCTTGCTCCTCAGTAGTAGCTGTTATAGCCACGAGGCTATAACAGCTACTACTGACACGAACTTAAATCATAAGTGGTACTTTAAGAGTTATAATGTACAAGCGTAAGTCATTAGGTACAAACTTCCTTCATCACCCCGTCCTGGTTGCGCTTAAACGGAAGGACGGAAGTGACCCACAAAAAAACCCAATATCCTTATTTCTATTGACGTCATGGTCAACCTACTTGGGCGCGGTGCGGACTTAACGAGCAGCCGGTGCTTTAAAAAGCATTTTGTAAATTCATTTGGGTTAGGTACTACTTTGTGTAATGACCGAAGACCGTCTGCAACAGCTTTGTTTTAAAACGAAAGGAAAAATTGGTTTTCTTTACAGGATTACTGGAAAATGGAAATGTTGGGTTATGCATCTATGTATTTAAATCAATAACATTGATTTGAATAGTGCGCAACGTGTAGTTATATGTTCACAAACAGTACTTGTGCGAGCTAGTAAACAATTAGATGGCGCCATGTACCTGTCGAATCATGATTGAATTATGTGATTACAAGCACGGTGTAAGCAATATTTAATGTCAAATTCTCAATTAACGCGAGCGAAGCCGCAGGCAAAATTAATTCACATAAAAATCAATGATATGATTTATAATTATACAGAAACCACAAGTTATTAAACGTTATTTAACTTAATTCAACAAAAGACGGACTTAGGATGGCAATGACTACAAATAAACAAAGTTATATAACAATGTCTTTAAATGGCTCCTCTCTCCTTCATCCATCCACCATCATTCCTTTCTTCTTTAGCCTCAGATTAATTTAAACTTTACAATTTGACGCCTCCGCCAACTTCTGAGTTATTACTGAGTTTTCATTATCGTAACGTTTATGATTTGTGTTTTTACCTTAACGTAAAGGGCTGGTCGCGGGACTTACGAATTACCGTGACCCCGGAACGTAAAGCGCTATTGAACGACACCGTGGATTTTAGTCAGTACGAGTCTGATAGTCCGCTCCACAAATGCAGATAGCCCACTAGATACTATTTTTATACAACAATTTTTAACCACTAATCTCCTTGTCAACGCGACTTTTGTTTCTCTTGTCAAAATAATTAATAAATGCATGCTCGTGTACAATACAATATCCGTAAAAGCAAATAAACGAACAATAACTTAAATAAATGTTTGTACAAAGTCATCGATGCGGTAATAATTGGCTTTTAATAATAACATGAAACGGTACTTGACAGTAATTGAAATTACAATAATATTATATAGGCGTCACCGTTTCACATTTAATTAATATTAATATATATATATCTGTATATTTATAAAGCGTTCAAAAACAAGGGAATTAAAGAATCATATTCAAAACGAGTGGTTGCGATGGCCTAATTATTAACGCGTCTGGAGTACTTATCCAGAAGACGCAGGTTCGAGCCCCACTCGCAGCTGAATTATTCTTTCCTCAAAAAACGCAGACAATATTGCGCATAAATATATAAAACTTTAATATTTTTTACATTGAAATATTAAGGCTAATCATTAAGTAGCTTATGAACGTGACTATAAAGGGGTGTTTGGTAACTGAACCATAAAATCATTTTACCGGAATATAATATTTCATATGTTGATCTGCATTGTGCCCGCGTGACGCATAATAGTCCACTTGAGTCTTTTCTTCTTTCAACTCCTCTCAATCTTGAGTTGGAGTGTACCAATTTTATCTGTACGTATCCCACCATTTCCACCTGGTTCTACCCTGATGCGTCCAGCTCTAGAAGACCACACAGACCCGCATTTATGTTGATTTGGCCCAAGATCTAATTTAAACCTTTACAGAGAGAGCAATTAATTAATTGTTTAGTTTAGATATACATATATAAGCAACACACATACAAATACAGTCGCACATATACGAGTACGACGATAATCGTGGTATTCTCATACATTTGAGAATTCCAAGCTCAGCCATTGAAAAGCGTTAACATAACCCATCGGAAGTGCACAGCGTGACACGGAGCGTGACAGCGTGGTCTGACACCCGGTAATGACTCTCGGGTCACTTCTGTCGCGCGCAGAGAATCAATTGTTGGGACAATAGACTGGGAGTGATAAGAACTGGGCATGTGAATCGGGGTAAAGCGATTGGATTTGCTTAATGCAGCTGTTTTGAGGGCAAAATAGAAGCCAATGTTAATGCTGAAAATGGCTATCAGGAAAAATGTCATAGAAAATCCTCCATTAGAAATTTCTCAGTAGCAACCGGTCGATGTTAATGAACTCGCCCCTTATTACATGGTACCTAAACATAACTGGCGAAATATGGGTAAAAATACGGTACAGCTCTATGTAACTCATAGCAAATTACCGGCATGATGATGTTATTATAAATATTAAAACTTGTTTAGCACGTCAAAAATAACAGTGAAAATTAATACCTCGGCAACTTTTTCCCTTCATTTCATTAAAACATGTCCAAAACTTAAATTGATTACCTAACGAACAATTTAGGTGCTGCTAAAACTCTAAACTGCTCGGGTATGACGTCCCGTCCCTTCCGTGGGGAATACAGCATCATTTGCATGAGAAGTCACCGCCATGGGAGTTGTCATGATGCTGAGATTATCTGCCTTTATTATGTTTATGCGTGTTTCTCGTTTGTCTTGAGTAAGAGAGGGCGCACAATGGAGACAGAATTGTATGGCATGTTGTAGACATTTTTTTTTTTGCGTGAGCTGTATGACAATGTGAAATTAATTTCGGAAATTATAAAGAAAACGACTTAAAACTAAATTCGCTGTCATACACACAAATACATTAGCCTTGACGTAGCTTGAGTCCTAGTTGTGTTGGTAAATTATTCGGAACTTTTCTCGAGGACTGTTTTCAAACATCTTATAGCAGGGCAAACCATTTGTGAATCGGTTTTGTGAATTGAGAGTCCGAACAGGGGCAAGCAGTAATGTGTCTTTTTCGACAACTTTTCAACATAATTATTTATTGCATGCATTTTGAAATTACTGACATCGGGGAAAGAAGACATCGTGAGGAATAATAGTCTAAAGTCATATCAGAGGTGTGTGGGTTTCCCTGATGTAGCTTTTAACTCCGAGACAAGAGAGTGACCACATTCTTACACAAAAAAGGTGGAAATCAAAGGCTGATGGATACATCTGTCTATTATTTGTCTTAAGCCTTTGCTAGAAGTAACGCCTTCAATTTTTTAAGTCTTACAAAAGTTCTTTGTCGCAAATCTGCGCACTGCCTTAAGCATGTTCAGCGTTTGTCTTGTGGTAACGTTGTTGAAATGTTTATTCATGTTGACATGGTAATGGGGGAGAATTGTGTACTGTGTGGATATGTTAATGGCCGAGGTTTTATCGTAGACGGTTATGTTTCGTTTATTATGTGTTAAAATGATTAAGTTTGAAAATGATCAAACAGGTGCGTTTTAGATATAGTTTGTGACGCTTAGGTATAGTGTTACTGTGAAAGTGAGTTACCTAATGGAATTAGCATAAATCAAACCTATTATAGTCTCACTGCTGGAACACAGGTCTGGTTTCTATTACAAGGAGTGGGCTTCAATCAATTACAATAAATTAAAATAAATGACAGCCATGTCAATAGGAATATTCATACTCAATTATTTTTCTTTTAATAATTACTTGATTCAAAATGATCTCTCGGTTAAAATTTCTGTGACCACAAACTATTGTAATTCATCAGAATCTGATAGTTTCTTTGGACGAATGAATAACCACATTTCTACGTGCGGAAATAAATCAAGATTCTGCTTAGCCACAAACAAATAAGATTCAGTCACTTCTGACCAATGACTACGTGACAGAAAAAAAACATAGAAGCCCTAAATCACCAATTCCGAATCCTAAAAGAAGCCAAACTAAAGAAAGGTAATTTATCTTGCAGCCCCAAATCAGTAAAGAAATATTTCACGGATTCTGCCGAACAAACAATAAGATTGAGCGTAAGAAATCGTAGCCAAAGAAACTCGACCTAGAATCATAAGTGCTTCGGCCGGTACCAATAAAGATAATAATAAAGTAACACTTGGGCACGAAAGGGTTGGGCCGGACTTCTGACCCTTCTCTAATATTCGCGATTCAGATGCCACGCGACGGGTTCAGTACTATCGAATAAATAGAAAAGCGGCAAGCAGACAAAACCCCTCACCTAAAAAACCTAAAGTCAAGTAGGTTTCCCAGTGGTGCTTATCACGTTAAACGCCGAGCAAAAAATGGCAGTTAGTCATTTGGGCCACAGGGGACACCGGTGGGCCACCCTGTTATGAACTGTTCGGGCCACGGAGGACACCCGTGACCGGAGCGAGGTGTTCACATCAAACGTTGATTACAAGCCACGGGGCATTAATATTGAATAAAAATGGTAAAGATGTGACCCGCGTGGCCCTGTTCAACGACCAAAACAGCTTGGTTTTTTAATATTTAGAAAAGATAAAAAATTACAGCGAATTTCTTAGAAGATGGTAGGATTGCCCTAAAACAGAATAAAAAAATGTATAATTTGTCTTGCGTTTATTTGTGGATAAAACTGGTTAACAATTATATGACCTAAAAATATTAAAATAGAATGAAATATTAAAAAAAATACATATTATTAGTGAAGTTTATTGAAACAGGGCAAGCAAAGTGATGGTTTGGAGG
The DNA here is from genome assembly GCA_943136025.2 of Agrotis puta. NCBI lineage: Eukaryota > Metazoa > Arthropoda > Insecta > Lepidoptera > Noctuidae > Agrotis > Agrotis puta. The sequence continues at coordinate 14,524,212 of OW964178.2, forward strand.
GACATTGTTCGCAATAAGTGATCACTTTTTGTGACTTATTTTTATCATCACTTTCGTCACTATCTGACAGTATAACACAACGACGTCGCTTATGCCGTGATGGTCGGGCTATCAGTTCGTCATCAGAACTGAACTGGAAGCTATTATTTGAGTTAATTCAAAATCTTCAAAGTCGTAATCCATCATAACCACAGCAATTTTACGTAAATTCTTGAAAAAGAGAATAACAAAACATCGGAACAACGAAAATAAATAATAACACGTGCACGTGTTCTATCATCACTTTACACACTAAATGCGGCTTGCGGGGATAATTCGCGCGAGAAGGATGCGCGGGCGCGCGTGGTGGGCGGCGCGGTGACCCCTCGGCCCCTGCAGACGTAATATCAAGATTTTATATCACCAGGCCACGGGGCTCACCGGTGACCGATTACAAGTTTCCTTAAGAAAATATCACGAAAAATGGATAAAATTAAATTAAATATGCAAATTTAGTCATTTTTTATTATTTTGTGTCGATATTTACTTTAGCGAAAAATGACGGTATTGATGATTTCCACTAAGCCTGAACGGGTTGGCTTGAATCGCCCACCGGTGGGCCGCATGGCGTTCAACGTGTTATTGAGCCTAATGACTACCATCAGTGGCACGAAAGTCTCTGTCATACCAAGGCGCATTGTTACCGTCCGCAGCCCTAACTGAGTTGGGGAAGTAATGCATCTGGTTGGACTGGAAGTCACACGCAACTTATTTGTTCAAAGCTAGGCTAATAATAGTAAATTCACATCATAAAGTTTCAAGTAATTTTCATAAAAGTTTGTCATCTCTGTTGCTACTTACTTAATTAAATTATAAGTTATTCAAAACTACGAAAACTAGGTTATCTTACCAGTTAATTTTGAAGTTTCGCGAGTCGCCTGTTCAAATAAACGCTAATAAAATAGCTAAATGTATCATCGACATACCAATCTATTTCGCTGAGTGTACAGCAGTCCAATTTTGCATTGATGAATGAATCTCCAATTGGGGTCGGGCATTCGGTGGTTATGAGGGAAATTGTGGCCACAATCTTCGGGTCACGGTTCTGATTATTTGAAGGTTGGTTTCCATTTTAGCAGTGTGCGGTCAAGTTGTTTTATTTTTACGATTTTACCCGGCTTTACTCGCAATAGATTGGAAATGTTAATACCGCAGCTGTGTGAAATTATTACAGCCCTGCCTTTTATTTTGGATTATATAAAAGTGTTTTTTTTTAGTTATTGAATAAAATGTTAAACAATCTATATATATAAAAATGTTATGTTGGTTTGTGTATGCTTTAAAAACTCACAAAGTTCTGCACCGATTGAGCTGAAATTTTAGCATGATATATAATCCGCATCAAGGATTGTTTTTATCTATTTTTTTTTAAACCGTTTTTTTGTGCCACAGCGAAGCGGGGCAGGGTACAGCTAGTAATTTAATAAAATAGAATTGAGTCAAAGGCAAAAAAATATTTTAGAAGCTTTAACTTAAATAAAATTTTGACTTTTATATTTTTTTCTTCATAATTATTGACAGTACGTTTCATTTAAAAATTCCTAGAAATAACAAACTACCCATTCATTCTATCCAGTACCACTGCATTAACTAGAATAGTGGCCAGTAAACAAACTACTGTCACCTGCTCATTTGACCCGCGTGACGTAATACTGTCAATGTCAAACTTGTTATGTCAAAAAGAATAAGCTAATGTGGTCTATGGTTTCAGAATAACGCTATTCAGTACAAGGTTATTACGTGTAAATTGTACAAGCATTGACAGTCTTTTTAAATGACCAACAGGATAATGTAAAGCTTTCGGTATGATTATGTAAGGTATTCCTGAATAATTTAACAAAAATCACACGTAGGTGGTGTTGGTGTTAACCCAAAGGTCGGACAAACCACTGAGGTTAGCGTAATCGTTGAACTCCGTAGTCCATTTTAAATTATGCTGTAATTAAAACACTGTGCTAATATATAATTCCAGCCCGTCCCATTTGAGGAACGCTTGCTTGCTATTTGACCAAATAAGGGACTTTTTATCAACTCAATTCGTAGTGATTAATGAATTTTAGTATGTATAATCTGCAAAATTAGCTCTTTATGGCATCTTTTTTAATTAAAAAATAAACAGTCACCATTTTTTTTACTTGGTAACATCATCACATGAGTCCTCCCATCCAGAGCGGAGCGGGAGGTACTGTCAGACTCGTACTGACTAAAATCCACGGTGTCCTTCAATAGCCCTTTACGTACCGGGGTCAGTTAAAGAAAAATAACATCCACTGCGCAAAAGTTTCACACTCCATAAGAACAACAGTTGAAATACTAACTGCAAAATAAACAAGTACAGTCATATTCGTAGCGTGTCGGTAGTAAACAAAGACTCGAGCTGTCACCACCGTCAACTTGACATAAGTGACATAACCTCGTCAGGGCTGTCCCGCAAAATGGGCCAAGATATTTGTCTTGGTTTATTTTTTTGTAGGTTTAGACCCTTTTTTAACACGCTTTTATTAGCTTGACCTGTATGTATGTATGTATGTATGTATGTATGTATGTATGTAACGGAATCTTTTAACTTCATTTTCGCCTACTTCCAGCAGTCTGATTAACTTGAATTTTTGCACAGCGGTCAAGGGCCGATGACAATACAATAATATCATAAATTTTATATTAAAATCCCCCTCTAAGGGGGTGAAAAGGGGTGAAAATGTTTGTATGAAAAATCTTATTCCTTAGGTTTATACACTTGAAACTTAGTACGAATATGAGTATAAGTAAATAAAAAAAGATGGACATTAATAGTTTTTTAAAACTACCCTCCATTGGTAACCTACACGATGTTAAAGTTTGTATGGGAAAATCATAAAGCGCTAACTGATGAATTTAAAACTCAGTATATATTTATATATATAAAAGACGTGTTTAATTATTTTTGATCTAATTTATTAGATCAAAAATAATTAAACACGTGTTTTTGGGTTTTTCAAAAATCATCCCTCAAGTTAGTAAAAAGGGGTATTCAATTTTAAAGGGAAGGATCTAAAATCGCTAAACGTAGAATCTGAATTTTGGACGGTAGGTGCGATTCATTATGTAGGTGATCACTAAGAAGGGATTTTGCGAAAATCTACCTATCATCATCATCATCATATCAGCCCGGGATCACCCACTGCTGGGTATAGGCCTCCCCCTTTTTATGCCATATCTCTCGGTTGAAATCTACCTATAAGGGGGTGAAAACCTTTGTATGTAAAATCTTATCCGTTAGGTTTATAAACTTGAAACTTGGTACGTAATATGAGTAAAAGTAAATAAAAAAAAAAAGATGGGAATTAACTTGAATTTTTGCACAGCGGTCAAGGGCCGATGACAATACAATAATATCATAAATTTTATATTAAAATCCCCCTCTAAGGGGGTGAAAAGGGGTGAAAATGTTTGTATGAAAAATCTTATTCCTTAGGTTTATACACTTGAAACTTAGTACGAATATGAGTATAAGTAAATAAAAAAAGATGGACATTAATAGTTTGTTAAAACTACCCTCCTTTGGTAATCTAGACAATGTTAAAGTTTGTGTGGGAAAATCATAACGCGCTAACCGATAAATTTTAAACTCAGTATATAAAAATTAGATAAAAAATAATCAAACACGTGTTTTTGGGGTTTTCGAAAATCACCCTCTAAGTTGGTGAAAAAGGGTGATTAGGTTTTAAGGGTAGTCTGCTTGCTTCGACAAACCCAAAACTTGGCATAAATAGTTTCCCAATCGAATAAAGGATGCGTAATTATCTATATTTCAAAAATCAACCCCTAGCGGGCGAACATTGTAAAATCAGTTTGTCTTTTTTTTTTTGCGTGGTAAAATCATCAAATGAGTCCTCCCACCCAGGGCAGAGCGGGAGGGACTGTCAGACTTGTACTGACTAAAATCCACGGTGTACTTCACTAGCCCTTTACGTACAGGGGTTACGGTGATGGGTAAGTCCCGCGACCCCGGCAGGCTTTGGCCCTCTACAGGCCCCGTCAATATGCTGACACTCCTTGAGGCGCGCGTGGAACACAACGCGCCGTCGACCCGGGCATGGTCCATGGTCGGGCTGCGAGTCGCCCATTACTCGCCGCCCGCATGCCCGCGCTTACGGTGGCCGGAGATCGTCTTGCGACGTCCGACGCCGTGGGCGTCTACCACTGCGGCTGGGGTGGAGTGAGGTCGCTGTTCTCTCCCTCACGCGGCACGCCTCCTCCTTCGCGAGCATGACTGCTTCGCAGAAGGAGGCGACCGCTTCCCACTCCGTCTCGCCCCGCAGCATGGCCTCGACCAATGTCGGGCGCGAGAGGTCTCCGCTTATCGCCGTCGTGAGGAGACGGAGGTGCTCTGCCCAAGCGGGGCAGTCCTGCACCGTATGCTCCACCGTGTCCTCCGGACGATCCTCGCAGTGGTGACACCCAGGCGTTTCCTCCTTCCTTATCCGACACAGGAACCTCCCGAATTTCCGTGTCCGGTGAGGACCTGCGTCATGCGGAAGGTAAGGACGCCGTGACGCCTATCCAGCCACTCCTCAAAGAGGGATCTTACCGCCACGATTGCGGCGTGCACGAAATCAGTTTGTCTTCAATAATATTTCGGGTTCGAAGTTAGAAACACGCGCTGACGAAGTCGCGGGCGGAGTGATAGTAAAAAATATATTTAGATTAGTGAGCATGTTATCGCCGATGAAAATGTCATTCTCTGTCTTTTGCTGCCGATTGGCTCTCTGCTGCATACGGCCTGTTCCTCTCTCTGGCTTCTCCCACTTTCAAAAGACAAATTTCCTTATTGGTCGCTGCTGACGATTGCTGCGCGATCATCCGTTCTCAATCCTCGAATTTTATAATTAGTCACTGCTACCGAAATAGTGCATCCGCGCTTGCGTATTTTAATTTCTTTTATTGTCGTCTTGAGACTAAAAATTCAGAAAATAAATTATAGTTTAAAAAAACTAAAAAAAACACGCTTTAATAGCAATCGAACTAAAAAGTAGAAAATAATTTTTAAGTATAAGAGAGTTTGTGTTACTGCAATATAAAATCCAACAATCAATTGTCATAATTAACTTAGAATAAGATTAATATAAATATTAAGATATTAACAAACATTCAAATAAAGTGAAAAAGCGTGGGGTGCTCAATGATATATTTATAATAATTCTGATATTGCAAACAGTAACTAATAAAATGATCATCACATTCGATATCAAGCACCCCACGCTTTTTCACTTTATTTGAATGTTTGTTTTGTTAATATCTTAATATTTATATTAATCTTATTCTAAGTTAATTATGATAATTGATTGTTGGATTTTATATTGCAGTAACACAAACTCTCTTATACTTAAAAATTATTTTCTACTTTTTAGTTCGATTGCTATTAAAGCGTGTTTTTTTTAGTTTTTTTAAACTATAATTTTTATTTATCCTGAAAAAGAGAAAAATGATACTTCGAAATAAAAATAGTTTTGTAAGCTGTAAAATATTTTGTTAGTTACTTTTTCATTTTTGTTTGGGCCAAAGTCAGAGTTGATGGGAAAGTTCAGCGACAGTTTTAAACTTTGTCCTGCACTAGGAATTTCTACTGTATTGTGGGTGCGGTTACAAATTAATATTGATACTCACATACACAAACATGACTCTGAGCAGCTACTTTTAGATGATACAATTACTAGTTCAGTGCGGGAATCTAGCAGTCGATCGTTAGGCCACTGCGGCAACGGAGACCGTCTAATACAGGTTTGAAGTACATTTATGTCATCTTATATCCACAGCTAGCTCGCAATATCCCAACTCGTCTTCCTCTCAATATAAATACAAAGTTTAACTTATCAATGTTTATCAAGCAACCAAGCTTCACGATGCAACTTGAAGCAATCTTGCAACTATGAAACCCGCAGACGTGTGGGATCGCAAATTAAGCCAAGTTTGTAATCACCAAGTTTGCTTAGCACTAAATTCTTGGCGTAAACTTGGCCTGTTGGACTGCAAGGCAAGTTAGCACAACAACGAGTTGAATATTTACTTCTGAAGACGGAACTAGTAAGGTAATACATGTTTCTTTTCGGAGGACAGTTTTGAGTGATGTGATTTGTTTTTTTATGGGTATGGGAAACCATCAAATGATTCCTCCAGCTGTGGGTAGACCAAAAGCGACTGTCAGACTCGTTTTGACTAACTCACCCTATTCCTTATATAAAACGAACGAAAATACAATCTTCAAAATGTCACTAAAATTAATTTTCTTGATTGCACATTAAGAGGCCTCTTACAGTTCACTAGCGCCGCCAATCGAAAAAATGTCATAACTCGTAAATAGAATCAAATATACAAAATGTAAATCGTGCATTTGTAACAAAAACGGCCGTTTATGTTTTGAATGCACGATTTAGCTAAACAGCTATATTTCAAGTGTTGACAATGTGTTATAAAATTACGTTATTGCCTTTTCTACAGTAATAATAGACCACATTTTGTATTTTTGATTCTATTTACGAGTTATGACATTTTTTCGATTGGCGGCGCTAGTGGACTGTAAGAGGCCCCTTAAGGCTTAACCACTTTGATTGTCGGTCAGTGTCAGCGACGATTAACTCAAGAAATATTAGGTTAAATTCACAATAGTTTTGTTTTACTTATTAGATCGTTTTCTACCACATACGATAGCTATTGAAAGGAAGAGTTTTAACTGTGATACAAGATAAAGTTAGGTATTGACTAGTTGCAAGTGACGCTAACAAGAGAAATTTAGGTCTGTAAGAGTTTACCAGATGTTTGAACAACTAAAGTTTCGTTTGTTTTAAAATAAACTATCCTCCTATTCTGAGTCTTCAACATAGATGATGTAATTATGATACCGCAGCTGTGTGAAATTACTCCAGTGCTGCCGTTTATTATTAGTGTGTTTTTATTTTTTATTTTTGTATAAAATGTTAAACGCAATATAGTCGAGTCGAAGGTAAAAAAAGTTAGTTAGTAGCTCAGCTTTAACTTATATAAAACATTAACTCTTATATTTTTAATTCGAGTATTTTACTTTTACAGCGAAATCCATTTTAACATAATTTTGCTAAAATATCATATTGACAGCACGATACGTTTAATTTCAACATTTCTAGAAATAACAAACAATACAGAAACTACCCATTCATTTTATCCAGTACCTCTGAAATACCTAGAATAGTGGCTTGTAAACAATCTACTGTTACCTACTCATTTGACTCGCGAAACGTAATACTCGTTCTATCAAGGCTGCAAGTATACTCATAATTTTTATTCAATTTGAAATAAGAACTGATATTCTAAATGGCCAGTAGCAACGGTTTTAAATAACAGCTTTTTTATTCGAACTGACAGGTGTCAATGTCAAACTTGTTCAGTCAAAAAGAAAAAAACTAATGTGGTCATGGATCAACTGTTAACCCTTTTTCTTGGGGAAGAATATTATTAAAGCCATTGTCAAACAGACTGGCGTGGCGAATGCGAAGAGTGACGTTTTTATTTGTAATGTATGGCATTGTTTCAATCAAGTCACATAGAAAAGCAAAAGCGATCCGATAGCGTGACAGAACTATCGGACTGACGTCTCGCTTCGGATCGGTATCGCTTCGGAAACGCTTCGCTTTCGCCGGTCTGTTTGACAAAGGCATAAATGAGTCTTTTCGCCCTTGGTGGACCAAAAGGGACTATTGACCTCATATTAAATATAAACGTATCATATTCACTATGAGATGGAAGTGTCAAATGGTCAGCCATTGTAAGTTAAAAGTTGCATGTATGTTAATATTTTATTTAGAACTACCCACTGTATAATTAATAATATAAATTGGCTAAGTAGTTAATCCATTTCGGATAAACACTTTTTATCGTGTTAAAATCATCAAATGAGTCATGGTAATTCGTAAGACCCGCGACCTCGGATAAACACTAAACTAAATATTAAATATTTTCAATATTACGAGTAATTGATACATAAGAAAAACTAAGAACTTTATAATTACGGCAAAGCAAACGAAAAATGCTTTAAAACAAAACTACTACTTCGTTACTAACGCAGACTTTTTACTCACAGTTCAAACGCGAAATTGCAACTGCGGCTGAGTTCACAAACTAGAAAAAGCAAAACCAAGCGAAAACATTAAACCTCGATCCGAACTCATGCATTTGTCGCTTCGCGTGCGCTCTGAAACCATTCAAGGCTCGGTCCATTTACGTAATTGCTGTCCGCGTGTCCCATTCAATATGTTTTCTGCTCGATACCGGAACGGGATGGACATGGCTTCAAATGTGGATTCGTTTGAAAGAGGAGTTGTGAGGTTGTTCTGGCTTTCATTTGCAGTGAAGGATTAATTAAATGGATAACACTGTGACTACATTTCTGCCCGTAGATTAGTGCGATTTTTGATCTTAAAAAATGTTGGTCAAAAATGAAGGGTCTCAGTTATATTATTAAATCACATGTAGTGGGGGCGAGCCTTTTCCTATTAGCTGAGCATAAATCTAGACTTATGGAAAAATCCAAAGCTGCGCTACAACTTTATAGACTAGTACATCTGCACCAGGTATGACCTAGGAATTATAAACACTTAGCATACATTATGGAACTCTGATTGTTTTACGTTCGTATCCTTATTAATCCTATCAATTTTATAAACGTGGTGCTTTGTGAGGATGGCTTGTTACTCAATCAAGTCAGAACAGCTAAACGGATATAGATAGATGAAGTTTAGCGCAGATTTAGTCTCAACACATACCTAGAAGACTTCGTGGCAAAATAAATACAGCCGCACAGGCCGATCTTCCGGCTTAAGCTGCGCTTGCCGAGATTGGATGGGTGACCATCTGTCATAGCGAGTTTCCTCCGTGCCTTGGAAAGCACGTAAAGCCGTTAGTCCCGGCTGTCATTTGTAGATCTTTGACAGTCGGAAGCTCTAAAGTCTGACAACCAGTCTTACCATGGGGTATCGTATTACCCCAGTTACTGGGTTGTAGAGGTCCGACAGGCAGTCGCTCCATGTAAAATACTGATATCCAGCTGCATCTGGTTTGACTGGAAGCCGACTCCAATATAGTTGGGAAAAGTTTAGGCAGATGATGATAGTCTCAACACATAGGGCATTTATAAACCCGGTAGTATAATCCCCTTGGACAGCAGCGAGCTCCATGTGGACGAAGGCGCTGGCAACAGCTAGTTTACTAGTTTCATCTAACCCAAACATAGCCATTCATTATCATATTCCAATACTACGTAAACGTTTCGTTCAATCAACGAATTTATTGAAAACCAATCATAAGTTTTGAAATCGTAAAAGTTGTTTTTATTGAAATTTACGCGTTCGAAGTTCTACCCGGTCCCGAACGGAAGTTTTTCACGCAATCTGCAAAATGTCAGGCACATCCTGATGTAGAGATCCTTTTTGAGTTATGAGATTGAATGATGAATACTGCATTGACACGGGATGACGGAAGTTTTTCAATGTAAGTAAATTGAAAAAGATAAAAGAAATAATACAATTCATTAATTTAAATAGTAATAGTCCTCCTGACCGATTCCGGCCACGACGGCCAATCTCAACGGAGATTAGCCAACTGCGCGGGACATATTATAGTTTACAAGTGTGTGTGCAGGCACAGGTACACTCTCTGTTCCTTTACTCTTATAGTTCCGACGGGACGGCAATCCGACACGACCGGAGAGAGATCAGACGCAGGACCTTTACGTGGTTTTCAAAGCACGGGTGTGTTATCCGCCAACTTCCAAACTCTGGGCAGCTACTGAGTTTTTTTTTTTAGAAAAACCCGATAGCACCCAGAACACCACGCTCGTCAGTCCCGCTTGCGACCACGAGACCAACGGGGTAGTCTTAATTTTAATCGTTGTCTGCTTCTGTTTACTATTATTGATTGTAAGTGCCACGATTTTGGTTCTCGATCAAATTCGACCAGCTCGTTTAACACATGCAGTGGCCAGAATTACTGTATTATTATACCATTTTCTGCCGTATAAGATGAATCAAGTAACGCACTGGTTTACTAAAATAGTACATATAGTAAACCAGCAGCTTAAAACACCTTTTTCATTCAATAAAAATAAACATGGTCACTAATACTATTATTAAGGTTTAAAACGGGATATTTACCATGTTTATTATTTGTTTTGAGTTTCTGAAATTTGGGCACTGTTGCAAGCGCCATGAACATGGATGAACTGCTTTATGTCCCCGTTTTAAACTTTACCTAATTGAACCCTATATCTAGAAACTTCAACGCATCAACATCTACATTCCTACTTCATCCAATCCAGATGTCAAGCAGATATCTAGATCTATTATAAGATACGAGATAACTCTACAACGCACTCACTGACCGCGGCCGTGCTATTATGACGTAGTACACTCGCGGACGCGAGAAATGGATTGCCATTAAATTGATCGTCAAATGTTTTAGTTGGTAAACGTAATGGGTGAAAGCATTAGGTCAAGTGATTGGAATATTGGGTGTACTATAAATAGAAAATTGTTGATTTCATACGTGGAATGATGATGTTTCGTGATTTACGTTTATAACGACTCGTCTAACTATTTATCTAGGTGTCTTAAAAATATGTATGATGCATAATAAAGATAAAGACACAAAAGTTTAACAATATTAAAGTATACTAACCGGAAACTTCATTCATGAATGCTTTTTATTCAATGTTTCGACCCGATTTGATTAGGTAGGATAAGGAAATGATACCCAAATGATCAATTGGTCATCAACCTGGAATAACTAACATTTCAATGAATTTTAATACATAACATTATAATCCAGAGGTCTCAATTTCGGGCGAATGGATCCGTCCCATTACTTACAGTGGTTAGTTCCGAACAGATCCTTATAACACACAATAATCACAGATTAACTCGAACGTTTTAACTTATTTACGATGAATTTAATAGAAAATCTGTATTATGCCAACCTTTTTATTGGTGCAAAGTCAGGAGATGAGTCCTATCGCCTGGGTGTAGCGGTCGGGACTATCAGACTGTTACTGTTGCTTCGGTTGCTCTTTACGTTCCAGTGCACCAGCAGCATGTTTAAACAGTCCCATGACCCCGGCGGGCATTTCACCCCACCATCAGTTCCCCCCAGCAATTTCTGATAGCTATTTGGCGTATTTTGTATAGTTGAATAGCGTGGAACACGTCGCGCGTTGCGACACGACATTTTTTTTTATATGGCATCTCGCAGGTCTACCTCTAGTAGGTTTTGTACAGTTCAACGGGACTGCCAGGACAACAAATATAGGCGTCGACGACGGCCCTATCGTATTCCTCTTAGAGAAATAGATCTTGCAGCTGCGTTACAAGGTATGCTTCATGTAAATGTTGGGTGTCTATATTTTTAGCGCCTTATTTTTTTATATAATCTATATTATCCCACTATAAGGCAAAGGCTTCCCGCTATTCCTTCCACTTCTTTAGTCTTCACTCCATATAAAAATACGATTTCTATTCGAATAGAAAGTCGTGAACAAGATATTCGTTTGTATAAAATATTTTACGTGCACTGTTGTCAAGTGTCACTATCAAAATCTACAATCAGCAAACACAATGTATCTTCGTTTTGTTTACAAACTTGAAAAAAAGCTGGCAAAGTCTGCCTGTCTTTGCCTTATCTCTTATTATGCAAGTAACAAATGAACCTGACTTGGCGAGCAGCCAACACCACGTTGATAAGTCCTGTGGCCTCGGACACTGTGAGCCGAATTTTTACAAGTTAATTCCACTAAAAAGTTGCAGCGATGTTTTGGAACCAGAAGATATTTTTTTTAAGTTTTTAAAAAAACGAAGCAAATGGAACTACAACTATTCTAATAGATCAAAACTTGAGACTATTACTGCTAGTAAAAGTGAGCGTGGAATAGTGAAAAGGCAGATCTCAAAATTATTTGTCATTTTTACAATATTGCACTTCCCAATTTGTTGTGAATCTATATAATATAATAGAATAGCTTTAAATACTTTAATTTAAAATGATAGATAATGAATCCGGTTACTAACAGTTACCTTTTTTTATCGTGGTAAAATCTTCAAATGCGTCCTCCCTCCCAGGGCAGAGCGAGAGGGACTGTCAGACTCGTACTGACTAAAATCCATGGTGTCCTTCAATAGCCCTTTACGTTCCGGGGTCACGGTAATTCATAAGTCCCGCGACCCCGACAGGGTTTGACCCTCTAAAGGAGAGCTCCGTCATTATGCTGACAATCTTTCACGCATTACACATACACTTCAAACATTATTATAAACGCCATGATAATAATGAAAGCAAAAATATTCTTTTAACAACATCTTAATGATGCCTTTTATGGACAAAAAAAAGTCAAGAGTCCATTACTTTTTAAGGAATTACAGGTCCTACCTTCAAAATATGAAGAAAAAGAAAAGCAAGTAGCCTACTTACTTACGTTTCTAATCAAACGAGGTCTTCATTTTAATGAAGTGATACCAAAGCGGCGGGCTGGCGACATTTTATTGCACTGACTTGTAATGAAGGACGCTCTTCCATTGTCTCTCTCAAATAACGGTTATATTAAACATGTGAATTGTGTGATTGGGTGTTGATAATAAAGTTATCATCATCATCATCATCTCAGCCATAGGACGTCCACTGCTGAACATAGGCCTTCCCTTTAGATCTTCACATGTACCGGTTGGAAGCGACCTGCATCCAGCGTATTCCGGCGACCTTTATAAGGTCGTCTGTCCATCTTGTTGGTGGACGTCCTACGCTGCGCTTGCTAGTCCGTGGTCTCCACTCTAGTAATTTTCGATAGTTAAGTACTATTAAGGAATGTTTCGATGGGGAAAAGATTAAGCCCAAAGTCAACGTACTGAAAAACCTATTTTATGGACATATCGTACATGGGGCAAAGAATGGGCTCTTGGGCAGATACTGCAATATCTGTGGGCGTAAATTAACATAAAAATGTTGAATATATCCTTCTAAACGTTCCAAGTTTCTTCTTTCTACGATTAGGCTTCAGAACTTTTCAGTAAAAAAGATGGAAGAACTGCAGCAATTTCTTTTAAAATATTTACGTTTAAAACCATTCCATTTCGAAACAAAATGTCAACTAACTACTTGAATGTTGTTGGTTGATCTGTCCATTCCCCGATAAAGAGAATAAAATAAGTATACTGCATAATTACTATTAAAACTGGTGAAAAATTCACCAATAAATTAAATAGCTAAATTATTAAAATTTAATTTCATTGCCTAGTTTAATAAACAATTTTTTTTTTTACTTGGTAAAATCATCAAATGAGTCCTCCCACTCAGGGCAGAGCGGGAGGGACCGTCAGACTCGTACTGACTAAATCCACGCTTCCTTCAATAGCCGATTACGTTCCGGTGTCACGGTAATTTGTACAGTCCCGCGACCTAATAAACAAATATGGAGATAAATAGCAAGATTGATATCACTTTCGCATAAATTTTGGAACGGAACCGGGGCTACAGTTCGTAAAATAGGTACATGAGACAGCATGGCGTCTTTTTATTGCACTGAGTTGCAATAAAGGGAAGTGAAATCTATAATGAAGTATGAAATATTCTGATTATTTTCGCAACACAAGTTTCTTTGAAACGTACGGTACAATTATTGTAATTAAACAGTACTGGAAATCATTAGTAAATTGAGTAAAAAAGATTAGTGGAAACAATATTTGGCATCAAGTTAGAATAGGATCTACAGTAGGTAACCATACAAATTAAGTTGAGTGACATAATTATCTACATTATTATCGCGAGCGGAGGAGAAACAATATCTACTGTAGATAATACCATTATCAAAATTAATACGAACCTAAATATACATATTATAGCATCACTGTGAAAAAAGAAAAGATTTTAACTTACGTAACTCACATTATCAGCTTGTATTAAAACGTTCGTATTGTTATTAGGAACAACACTGACCTACACTCAGTATGCGGTAATCCAACATATCCGCCCACTTGTACATATTTATCATCATTTATTTAGCTTAAAATTATAATTTAAACCCTTTTTGGGCCTCACCGCAGTCGGATAAAAATTGCGACGCCCACATTGCGGGTGATCCTTAAAAAATGTGACATTAACCCAAACATACCTTGTGAAAATGGTCACAACAATATTTTTAGCAAGGTTACAGGGGTGGACCGAGTGTTTGTAGGGCCCTGAGTTGTTACTTTGGGGCCTTCTTCTTCTTCTTATCGTATGGTTGATGAACAACCTGGTGTCAGAGTTTAAACCGCCCGTAGGCCTCTGACATAGCTTCACACATCGTTGAAAAATCTCTCAGGTGTGCTGTTTTCCTCACGATGTTTTCCTTCACCGTTTTTAGCAAGTGATAATTAATTTATAATACGCACATGAATTCTAAAAGACATTGTCGCGTGCAGTCCAACGGTCGTACCACTCGGCTATAACTGCGTCAACTTTGGGGCCAACTAATTGTCATTTTATCATAAAGCTGTCTTTAACAATGATGCGCCAGGTACACGAAAAAAATATCATATTTTCCATTGTCTGCAATAGGGATTGGGAGTTGGTCATTGGCTGCCCTTTGCATCCACTAGGCCCGGGGCTACAGTACGAAAAGTCCCTTATCCGCCCCTGCATGTTTACATGTGTTACTTAACCCTCACAACTGAGAACAACGACTGAACGGTTCATTCAAGTGAAGCATTTGGTTTCGGTATAAGGTAATGCCACGACCCACAGTGATACGTCATAAAGTACATCGCGCCATCATTCTTGGAGCTCAGTAATTGGAGCTCACCCAGAAGGAACTAGATCTCCTGTGGACTCCGACAGGATGGTGGTGGCGAGACACGTGGTGCTGGTGAGACCTACCACCGCTGTGGGTTTCTTTTTACCAACAATGATGTTTTTCTCAAAAACAAGGGAAAAACATTTACAATCAAAAATACTGCAAGCACGTCCATATCGCAACTCCTCAGGTCGTGAACCGGCGTCGCGGTGAAGGTCGTAGCCCGCATGTTTCTAATTGGATTAGTTCGAGGCGTGGCAACATGCAAACAATTTAATATACTCAACATGTGTTGTTAATTTGTTCAGTGATTTAATGAGTGTGATTTTTGTTGTGTAAGTAGTAATACCAGCCTGTAATTAGTCTTGAGAAGGTTGTGAACAAGCGTTTTATGTATAAGAATAATTTGCAGTTTACGTAGATGTTCCGGGGCTGGGTGCTAGTGTGAATTTCAATGTTAGTAAACGCACCCACGATACAGGAGAAATTCCTGGTGTGGTGTTACGTATTTTAAAGAGAAAGTGAGTTTGGCATTTAATTTATTGCCTGGATTAACAAAATAATATCTTATTAAACTCCTGAAGGAGTCATTGTACTTGTTAATATGGACTATTGTTAACAGTTGCTGACAGTTACTAACAGTTGTTATTTAACTGCTAAACTTCTGCCACATGCCCAAAGTTGCCCAAAAAAGATAATCTTGTGGAGCCTTTGTTACGATTAGAAAGCTTCCCTTGCGGCAAACCTCGAAGAAGATAACGGGACTCACTGGACAAAACCGTATCAGTAGTCCACATTATCCCTGGTTCGAAAACTCGAAAGCCACATTCTTTGCCGAGCAATAATCAAATTCAACAGTATCCGTATTAGTTATAAAGCTACTACATTTATTTTAGGAAATATTGAAAAATGCTAGGAAATAGAACAAAACACACAAAAGAATACTATCTCTTTTTTACAAAGCAAATAATCCCCCTTTCATTTTTAGTTTTTCATCCTTTCATGTTCAGTGTCGAATAGGGATTCTGTACAAATAGTTTTTTAGCTTTTATTTGCTTGTGTGAAGCGCTGATTGAAAATGTCTACATGCCAGTGATGCAGCGCTGGAGCGCTCTTTGAAACATTTTTAGAATAGAGAATTAACTCAAATAATCTGGTATACTAGAAAGCATTTGCGGCTTCTTATTTTAAAATTTCTTATGTCTTTTTGTTGTGGCTTTTTTCTATAACAATCAATTCATGAAGAATGTATGTTAATTGGTTTTAGATATTATTTCAAAAAGGATAATGTCCATAGTAGTTTGATAGTGAGCAATGCTCTGCGCTCCGCCATTCGTGTGCCAGCACAGAACAGAACAGAACCTGACGCACCCACGATCCAGGTTTTCACCTGGGTTGTGGGTGCGTTTACTAACATGAAACTTGCATACACTAACAGCCAATTTGTTGTTGCTTTGGGAAAGGTTAGTTTAGTTCTGTTAAGATGAAAACACCAAGATAGCTAAATTCATTCTCCGGAACACCTCGAGCTCCATCGCCTCGGCACTTTTCTGTTGGTCGATTCTGCAGCTGTAAAAAGGCCACTTTAGCAACAATACAATTTGCATTGCAATATTCGTAAAATGGAAAATTCTATTCTATTGCTCAAGCAGAGTAGATAATTGATAAAGAACAATTTTATCGCAATTCTTTAAGTCACATGGTTAAAAAGGTGTTATTAGATCATCTGGCTTTTAGTGATTTGGGAATAGCGCGGTGGAATAAACCAATATGAAAAATGTTGGTATTTATCATTACCAGTGACAGTCTGTTGATATTTGTACGTACATAATTAATATACACGTCTATCAAGGCCAATGCATAAAGGAATCAAAATCAATATGAATACAACCATTCATTTAGAACTAAGTTTACAAAGCAAGTATCAGTGAATACAATTTAATATTGGGGATGATGTTATGCTAACGTTAATACATAATAACCGGTGTGTGATGAAGGGCTAATTTTTTCAACAGTACGTTCTAAATTTTGGCAAGACTGTATTATCAGGCAACCATGACCCTGGAACGTAAAGGGCTATTGAAGGATCACCGTGGAGTTTTAGTCAGTACGAGTCTGACAGTCCCTCCCGCCCCGCCCCCGGCAGGAGTACTCATTTGAAAATATTACCACGATAAAAATAAACTAATTATACTAACGCTTTGACATTTTTTTTAATTTAAGTTATTATCAAACAACGCATCCTAAGAACATCAAGTCCTTATTTATCGAAATAACTGATTTTTATTAAACTTCATACTTTAAAAGCAGGACCATAAGACAATACAATAAGGCCTAAAAAGATAAGAAACATTTTTTGAAATATCTTATTTGCACAAAAGATAAATGTAAATCTGTTTGTATAGAAAGTTTAAAATCGGTCTAATTTAGTTGTTACGCTATTTTTCGGAAAATTTCTCGTCTCTAGTTATGATTAACAGCTCAGGTAAAATGATGTTGAGTATCGAGAATTTCTCAAGAGTAAGCATTGAGACTAGATTTGTGTCCGGTTGACAGCAATAGTTTGCGAACCCTATTAAATGGGACCTTATTGGGGGCCTTTCTTTATGTGTCCCTTCTTTGGATTACAGACCTGATGTTATGGTCTAGTTGTTGCTAGCAGATTCGCCCCTTACATTTCAAAAATTATCCCACGGGAACAATTGAGTATTATCCATCCATCCATCATAATTTTTGCATTTATATTATTCGTTACATTTTGTGATTCCACACCTTCCGCATACACCAATCCTTATCGATCGTAAGTTGCACACAATTCGTGCGTTTCATCGATTTTGTTGTTCGCAGCAGTAATTGACGTAGCTCCAATCATTTGGCTTGTTTGTTCTACATAGCTTTATTATAACGCTTGCTATGAAATGCGAAAGTGGATAAGCAGATTTCGAATATAAATTGAAAGAGGTGAAATCGCAAGGTAGATGGATCGTAGCAAGTAGTGTTTTGTAATTTCTGCCTACGCCTATGGGATCACCGTTAATTTATATATTACTAACTTTTGCCGGCGACTTCACGCTCGTGGAGTTCGCTGATTGTTCCAAGAGATTATACTACCGAGGTAAAAAACTATCTTAGCTGTTACTCCTGACTATTCCTCTGTGCTAAATTTAATTATCTTACATTAATAATATTAATAAGTATAGTAAGGATTCCATTCCTTTTTAGGATTCCATACCTCAAAAGAAAAACCTCTGAATGATTGTGGGTACCTTTCCAAAAAAAGATCAAACTATAAAACAACCCACGTTACATCACAAAAAACACAAACATTATCCCCAAAGCCACATTTAAGCCACAAGTGACAGCCCGAACTGAGAATAAACTCAATAATTTAAACTTAACAGCCTTTTAGATTGCATAACTTTATCATAATAAATACACACTGAAATTACAACTCTGAATGCAAAAAGATAAGGTATAATTTCCTTCGTTGAATTCATGTGAGTAGTTTGATGCGACAAGGGCACTTGTCGCGAAGAGTCTCAGCGATGTGGTCACAGTATCCCTGTGAGTAACATACAGTATTTCAACTTGGAACGAATCGTCTAAATTCCGAGCATGTTTCGGGAAGCAGGTTACTAGTGAGCAAGTCAGAGTAGCCGCAACGAGAGAAGTGTTTAGTTTTATGTGTACAATGCAACATACGATATTTTTTTAAAAGAAAGCGTTGCCCAGACTAGGAATTTCTTCCTGTGTCGTGGGTGTGTTTATAAGCATAGAAACTCACATACAATAAAATAACGACGAGTGCCGGCAGAAGTGAAAACTTGAATAGTAATAAACACACACGAACATTCGCGCAAGCGCCCTGCGAAGTCTTACGAATTTTCGATCAGGTCACGTGTCCTGACGCGAGTTTAACATTTTTTAAGACGACGCGACCTGACGCGAGTTTAACATTTTTTCCAAAAAAAGAAGTTTTCACTTCAAAAAATACATAAACACATCACATACAATAAGAAAACACATTTTCTTATTGTATGTGAGTTCCGACTCATTTGATGATTTTACCACATTAAAAAAAAAGAGTCATACAGATTCATATTCAAATCTATCCTCACGATGTTCTTCATTTGATGCTCGTGTTTTTTCCAGTCGAGTTGGCTTACTGTAATCTTGATACTATGTCGTAGTTACAACAGTGAATGTAGTGGTTATATCTCATATGCGAGTGTACTCACGACACAATTGATGTTCAGCTTCTGGAACATGTTTTTTTTGTTTTATGCCATTTTTAGAGGGTACTGAGAACAATCTCTGTTGTTCTCTCTGAAGTATGCTTGTAAATGAAATGTGCACCAAAAAAAGTGCTGTATTCAGAGCATTGAATAGATTACTTCACTACAAACTTCAGTATTTGCATTTTTTCGAGAACTTTGTTTTAAATTAACAAGAGACGCTGTCGATGAAAACATCATTGTACATATTTCAAAATATACTATTGTTTTTTTCGGCCGTCACTTTGTATGCAGTTGTGGTGTGTGTTAAATAAACCATTATGTGATACCGTTTTACATTTAACACAATGGTAAAGGCCCGTTTTGAAACTTTAAACCGCTGTTTACCGCCTGAATACTATGAAGCAAAATCATAATTGTGATTTAAGTGAAAACATTTTTTTTACATCATCAGTTCAAAAATAAATAGTTTGTTCTTCGTAAACAGGGACTAAAATAACTCATAAATCGCTAGGGACTAAAAGTGATTTATATTTGGAAAATTGTTAGTTTAAGAGGTGATTGGGTAATGTGCGATTGTAATTCTATTCTGGGCCGCACGGGAACATTGTATTCAATAAGTGACGGGCTGGAAAACCCTCTCGCTTTTAAAATAATTTTCATTACTCATACTCTGATAGCAGGTCATTACATGCCTGATGAGTGGTTTGAAAGTTATAAAATAACATAGATTTCAGAAAAATCTTTTCCATTTTTTTTTGTGATGAACATGGAAAATACTGGCTGTATAGCTGGACGAACACAGGACAAAAATTCGAAAAAAAAAAAACAAAATCAGCAGGAAAGCGACGACGATCCGATCAACAATGTTTTTTTCTTTAACTAATATTTATGTTCTTATTTTTATCTTCCTCGTATTCGTAATGAAAAGCACAGTTACCTCGGGTAAATTATTTATTTAGTCCCTCAAACTATTAGCGCCCTCACTACGTTACGGGCGCCAAACCCCGTCTCGGCACTAAATACAAGATAAACAATCAAATACCTATTGTCATCTATTGCAGTTTTCATATATACATACATACGAGTAGAACGACATGGTGCTACGTTTTGTCCTTGCGATTTAAACATGGCGCTTCTGCGGTTACACCTTTATAGCCAGATTCTAAAGGAAGAAAGCACCTGAATCTCAATTCCATACCAAACTCCTTGTAACAATGGTCTTTGGAAAATTAATAAGCCATTTAACAATAGAGAGATCAAACTCTTCCCTTTATAACGAACAATGCCTCAGCAATCTTGGCAATGGCTTTTTGGCCGCTTACTTATTGGAAGAAATTCTAGATATATTTAAACAATCTAGGTAGATTTACCCTAAAGAAAAATTGTAAAGGAAACTTGTAAAATAATTATAAAGCAAACTTGTCTGGAGTTTTTAATTGCGAGCGTATTTAGGGATGATTTATCTTAAAAACTATTAAATTTAAAAGAAGAAGTCTAATTTAAGTTTCTAGTTTTAGATAATTAACGTTATTTTGTACTCAATTAAGTACAATTTTAAATGATAATAATTTTATGTTTAGGTGTAAATATATATATAAAACTTTTTGACAGAATAATGTAAGTATAGTTTATACAGCTGTATTACTGTAACGTTTAATCAAATCCGTTCAGTAATTTTTGCGTGAAAGAATAGCAAACATCCTGGGATGGATGTATCAATCTATCATGAACTCACACGTTTGAAACAGTTGTAAGATCATTTAGCTCTTATATAACTTCAACATCATCGACAACAATATCTAAGGAACCACAAACTTCCAATTTCAGGTTAAGAATGATCATCAATTAAATAAGTTTAATTAAAGTGTTAAATATATTCTTAATAATTAAAAATAAATTGTTGTTGTTGAATACAACAACGAAGAAGGCAATAACTGTTAAGTTTTAAAAGATCACGTTGATAATTATCGACATTAAGTAAAATATCGACCTAATTAATGTAAAATTAGCGATAAAAATCAAAAGCAATTAAATTCGTCAATTTAAAATTAGTCTGTGATTCAGTTCTATTAACCCTTAAAATAAAGTGATAGTTCGTTAAGTGTTGGGGGTTCTTGAAACCTTGGGAACTTCTACATTTTTGAGGAACCTGCTAGTGTTGGGGGACTTGATAAAGTGTTGGGGTCTTATCAAAGTGATTGGGAACTCGTCATAGCATTGGGGAAACCTAAAGTGAAGAGGTTAAGACTACACTTCAAGATGGCGTTCGCTGCAGCTCGTATGATCTTGAAGGACAAACGGCGGAAGGCATCCAAGGAAGACTTCAGGGACCCGAGAAACAGAAGCAAGGTATTAGTCAACACTTTTTACTTTTCGATAATGGTTTTTAAAACCAGGACGAGATTTGAGCGAATGTAAAGAAAATGGATAGCATACAATTAAAAAATATTTGTAACAAAAAATCATATCAGATATGAGTTTTTAAGTGCCCTGGGCCTCCCACAGACTGAAGACGGCCCTGTTTTTACCCTTGCAGTAACGGTTACTGACGCTAACGTGAGTAGATTTATTGCCTAATTAGTAGGCACCAGGTGCGTTTGCCGGCGGTTTATCCAATCAGGTGGCAGGTAAATAATTAATTGCCTACAGTACAGGCAGAACTGGCCTAGTGTTGGTTTGCATTCGAGATTTGCGGTACAAATTAGTACAGGCGAGTGAATTGCAACTTAGGAATATGTTGTGTTTGTATTTCAGATTTGGATTTAAAATTTACAGATCTTATTTCATGGTTCGGTGAAAATATTTTGACAGATGTGTAACTTGACATTTCCTCATGAAAATGGTTTTTACTTATTTAACCGACTTCATTTCAAATCTACTACAATCACTACAGAAAAGAATCATGCAACAAACTAAATGTTTTATGAATCAAAGCTTTTCAGAGACTTTATATTCATAATTAAGAAATGTATATTTAATTAAAATTGCAGTATAAAAATTCAGGATAATGACTCGGCACATCGATTAAATTATTTCTGTTGTGAAATCGTTTAAACGACGTAAATATATCACAGTTATAACTTACCTGCCCATTGTTTTATAATACCATTGACATCGTAATTCTGAATTTATTTAGATTCACTCTGATATTTACATAAAAATGTACTCAATATAGCAATCGGTGGATATTTTAAATGAAACATAAAAGTAATAACAATAATAGAGCTTAGTAAAAAGCTATAAGCTAGCTTAGCTAAAAGGTCTTTTAAGCTTTTTTTCATATTTTAACTTTCTGTGTGTATTTACAAACATTTAAACTCACATATGTATACAAACAGCCAGACCCGGAACAACTACTTGTATATAATACAAGTATTTGTTTTGTGCGCAGCAGACAAACGCTCAGAAAAAGCGCTAACCGTGCCATCATTAATAGGCATTTTGATAAAAAAATTAAACGTTCAATAGTTAAGCAGTGCAGTGTATAATTTCAGATAGGTTCATTAGTACGGTTCGTTCGGAAATTGCTCATTAACTCACGTCAAACTTCACGGATAAATAGGGTGGCAGTCACACCGTTCTGTGACAAGTTTTGAATAAAAAAAAAAAAAATATTCACTTGCCTCTTACATTTTATTTTTCGTATAATAGCAGAATTAAATCCATGCAATTTGCAATATCGTTTTGGATAGGTTTCTTATCTATTAGTTAACTGTTGTTGCAGTCCCTTTATTAATATAGGGTAAATGTTCTATCAAAAATAATACATTTTTTTAAACGATTAGTTAATACGCCACAGCTAGATTTTGTTATTGTTGCCACTCATATCCTCATTTCACATAATTTCAACTTAAGACGGTGGCACCAACACCTCCATGATCCTGTTCTCCTAGTACTTTCTGTTCAGATTTTATATTGTGTCTTTGGTGTTTGTAGTTAGTACGTGTTTTTGTTACAATTTTCTTTTTTTATAAACGCCTAGCATTATGTCTATGTTGACAGCAGAGCAGAAAAATAATTCCAAGATAAAAACTTTCCTATTTGTTACAACTTATAAACTATCTTGTATGGAGTTTCAACCAAATCCGTTTAGTACTTAAACTAACTAAAATTAACGAACATACATCCATCCATTTATCGAACCATCCTCAATGCCCCACAAATTTTCCCATTTATTAGTATAATTATAACTAAGTTACACTTTGGTGTGACACGCGGCTAAGTGCCGCTTGTTCCCAATCTCTGCATGGAATAGGAAATCATTATAAACTTTAATGAGTTTTCACCTTTAATGGTTTTCTCTTGTAACGAAAACTGAACTATTGGATAGTCTTTACATGAACTGGGGTTGGCCAAACTAAGTTATAGACCGTGAATAATTTGGAGACTAAACTTCTTTATAGACTAATTTTTGCTCGCGGTTCGGTTTGTTGGAAGTCGAACATGTCCTATTGGAAATTTCCTATCGGGAATACGAGTATAAAGTATTCTTAGGACATAATATTTGCCACAGAGTAAACCACGATCGGGTTTATAATTCAGCAAGTGTCATCTAATGTAGTTCAGCCGTTAAGATGTGATAAAGTAACGGATAGACCACACACAAATCAAAAATACAGAAGATTTTTGCACTTATATATTTTTTTCTGTGATAATATCATACTATTTCAAACTAATGTAACTCCTAAAAGCCATAATCAATAGTGGCGAACACCGTAAACTTTCCGAGCCGATATAGCTCGACGAAGTTCCAGAGAATGAATTTAACTGTCTTGATTCCAAATTAGTAAATCAGAAAATATTAATAGAGGTAGATATATGGTTTTAGAGGTCCTATGTTCGATTCTCAGGATGGGCAAAATGTTATTAAATTTTTTCCATTAAGAATCTTTCAGTAGCAGTCTCGGAGTCTGAATTAGTGCCTAGTTGATGGCAATAGGCGCGCTTAAAATAAACATAACTGGCGAATTGTAGGTGTACAAGTCAGTACACCTCTGCCTTACCCTTCAGGCTAAATGCTATGTATGTATGAATATTTCAAATGAACATACAATTTCAATCAAAACTGACCTTTACCGATACCCACGCCATTTTTCGGTATTCCCATTCAAATCAGTATTCCAGCAAGAACGAATACATTTTACCGAACTTTAAAGCCTTCGGGGAATCGAAAAGTCGACCGGATGAATCACAACTGGACCGGATAAACAGTAGAATTGCCGGACCGACGCCCCGGATCGACCGGGTGCTTGGGCCAGCGGTATCGATTGCGGACAGAGGGAAAAGATTGGATGCTGCAGTTTGAGTACTTTAAAAGTTTATAAAAGTTACGTTATTTACCTAGAGAGTAGTTTTGGCTTGCTGTACTGGTTTTGAGAGTGTCCTATGTGGCTGATTTTGAATGATGTTAAGGTCCAATTGAAACTAGTTTCAGGCTCAGGAACTGCCTGCCCGATATTTTTCTGTACTGAACCTATTTAGCACTGGTGAAAATAAAAAACTTAAAAAAGTTGTTAACAAACAAAGGTTCAATTAATCTCAGGCAAAAACTATAAGTATCTAAAATTTCATCCAAATTCATTCGTGCCACCAATTATATGAATAGGCTCATTATAAATGCACTCAGTTTTCAGAAGCCCTCAAGGGAATCATGAATGACTTCAGCCATAATGATGGTAGTTTAGTCTAGTTCTTAGAAATCAAACATGCGAAGTGAAATTATACTCTTAAGCACTAAGCAGGGCTGTATAATCTACACGAAAGATTTTACAGCTCTTTTTTTTGGGAAATTCATCGATTGAGCCTTCGGTGAGGCATCCCTTTAAAAAACAATCCCAAACCACTGCAACTCCTGAAAGCCAGAATCAACACCACTAGAGACAATAAGGCGTAAGGGACTGTCAGACTCTTACTGACTAAAATTTCATCTCGTTCATTTGGTTTGATCTTTGCGTTCCAGGGCCACGGTATCCTGCTTAGATAGTCTCATTATCCCAGTATAGATAACATAGACTGTTTCTCAGGACGAAATTGTTGTATACTTCATCTTCTTTTTTCTTTCTTTTTTGTCTCGACGGTATTATAATAAATAATGAACTTCGCCACCTGCAACTGCAACGCCGAGCCATGCGTTGCAGTCGGCATCATGGCGTCAGAGATAACACAGAAGTCTTTGTGATTGTTTCTTGGTTAAAATGATCAGCTACCATGGTTAAGGATACAGCTCCTTACACGTACTCCGTACCCTTCTGTTGTAGCAGTCCAGCAGTGGATAGCCTAGGTTCCGCGGTGTAGCCTCCCTTAGAGCTCTTACACACGAGCGGCATGTTCCCAACGGCAGAGGTAACTGCAGCCGTCGACGCGCGCCGGCGGCAACCGTCGACGCGTCGACGGCAGCCGTCGACATTTCAACTTCGAAGATCAGCGGCAGCCGTCGTCTGCTCTCTTAGTATAGGAGTCAGTTGTAAAATGGATTCCGAAGAAGAAACACTGTTATTGCTTTTACTTACTAAACATTCCAAAACCTATACCGATTACGATTACAAGCATTTTTCTTCACTGCCATAATTAGCAATTCATTATCAATTTCGTTAGTAGAAGTCATTTTACAAATTTACGAAGCGTACGCACTCTTGAACTATTTGCAGTCGACTGACAAAATGGCGGACGCGGCACACTACAACTGCAAGTGTCGCTTTAGGTCGACTGCTGCTGTCGACGCGTCGACGGTTGCCGCCAACGCGCGTCGACGGCTGCAGTTACCTCTGCCGTTGGGAACATGCCGCTCGTGTGTAAGAGCTCTTAGAAATACTAATCCCCTTCGCAATCATGACGTTATGTTGACATGACGCCACATTCATTCTGCATTGTAACAGCATAAACCTATAGCAATACTATTCACACGTAACTAATACTTAGCCACCTTATAATCGCTGCGATGTTTTTTTTTTAAATGCCCCACACCAGGAATTTCTCCTTCACATGCAATAACACCCAGACCCTGAATAACCACTTGTAGGTCATACAAATATTTGTTCCGTGCGGGGATCGAACCCGCGACACGTTGCGCAGCTGTCCAAACGCTGAGCCACTACGCTAACCGTGCCGTCTGATGTGACGTGGATGTTACGTGTGTAACAAGCATAAAAGTCACAATTTGTCGGGATCGTTCTCAAAACAAGTAAATCGAGGTCGAGTTTACCTATTGAAAAACAACTTTATTTATAGTCTGTGATAATAATAAATCGCCATTTCTGCACACCGTCTAAGCCACTGCCAACTCAGTCTTGTAACCATTTCCTCACATGCATTGACATAGTGGGATAATATTTTATTTGTTCCGATCACGGATGCGACCTACTTGCGAACTTGGCAATATTGACAGTACCATGTCTATAACAAGTATTCATTGTTGTTCACAATTTATGTTATGTAACTATGGATCATGGTTATCAAAGTATTTCCTAAAAGTAATGTAACGATTTGATTTTTTTATTTGAGTTGGTCTATCATCAAATGACTTTCCGTTCTGCTTGAAGTGGAAGGGAGGTCAGTTTCGTACTGACTTAAACCCAACATCTTTCTTAAATTTAGCTAAATTATATTTGCATTTGATAAATTCGTTTATTAACGTGATATTATATTTAATTTTATAATTATGTTCTCAGGCGTCTGACACAGCTTTTTGAGACAGTAAGTGGGTCATAAAGCAAAACGTGAGCCCTTTGTGATATGGTGGCTTCTTCTGGGTATCGTATATTTTATCTCTTTTACCTTTGACCTCGACTAGAGTGAAGATCTCGTCCACCCCGAATTAAAAAAAAAAAACTTAGTGCCCCTATAATTCGGGGCTTTTACTACTAGGATACCACTCCACTAAATATGTCCAACAATAACTGAATAATATAAACGTTTATGTCTAACATCCCCTCCGCCTAATCCCACGTTGAGTGCCAGTACATCCTCCTCACAGCAAAGGGGTGGCGAACAAACAACGTATCAAATCTCTTCAGGGACAAATATCTGGCCTTGAGATAAGCCAACCTTGGTAGTTTTCCTGTTGTTTCCTTCGTCGCTGTTCTTTTGGAATTCGGCTGGTATAAATCTTGGGCGTTTCTTTTTATGGGATTATTGTTAAGTACTTCGTAAAATTAACATATCATATCATACCTTATTGAACAGTTTTATTTGTGCTCATACTTGTATTGTTTGAGACTCTTTATTTTCTTTAAGCGATATATTTTCAAATTTAGATTTGCTTTTGTGTTAATTTAGAATTTGATAATCGAGTTGTACTTGGTATGTATCATGATCGATAGACATTGGCGCCATCTATTATTACTGGTTTTTTTCTTCGGAAACAGTACTTTTTTTCGCGATTAAAGAGAGAACTACTCTATTAGCTTGTATGGGTTTTGTTTGCGGGTGAGCCAGTTCTTCATTGCCCTGACAGCTGGGGCTGGTTAAGTTCGACAAGGCACAAGTGACACCACTGGTGTTGCAGGTAGCTAAGGAGACCGATTTCCATCAGCCGGGCCGTATGTTTTTATGTCACATATTTATGGTATAAGAAAAACCTCCAACTACCTCCGACCTAAACTAACAAGTCACAATGTGTAAGCAAAAAACTGTTCCGTATATTACATGTTCAGTTATTACTAGTTCCGTGCCGCGTTCGGCTAATATCCGGCATTGGAGGCCGAACTTCCGAACTGCCGGCTGGACGGCACACCGCGTTGTATGAGCGATGGGATGTGTGGTTTATGCCTCTGTGTTATGTGAATAGTATGCCAGTATCAGGATCAGTGGTCGCGGGACTTACGAATGACCCCGGTACGTAAAGGGCTATCGAAGGACACCGTGGATTTTAATCAGTCAAGTCTGACAGTCCCTCCCGCGTTGCCCTGGGTGGGAGGACTCATTTGATGATTTTATCACGCTAAAAAACAAAGTATTAGGATCAGTGAAGGACATGGTGTAAAAAAAAGTTTCCATAAAATAAACCGTAATAAAAAAACTTAAGTTGGCTTTTGACTCTGTAGGTATTCGCTCGAGAGTGCGACATAAACGTAAATTAAAGACATCGATTTTAAAATTGAAAATACTTCCGTTTCCTACATAAATATTAACCTAATATCATTATTATATCTTTGAGGAATACTGTTAATCTTTCTGTTAATCATTTTTCTACTTTTTATTAAAAATCGGAGTGTTAATTTTACCTAAGTTTACGTGAAGCACTCGTGATGGCATTATGTTTCTCAAATTCACATTCGTTTACAAAATTGTTATTCCTGAAAAAGGATAAAATCACTTTCCATTACAGGTGACGGTATGCGAGAGATGCCGCTATGAAAATAATATCAATTGACTTTTATTTACATTTTCCTCTGTTTAAAAAATAAATGATCGAACTGTAGAATAATCCCTACAGAGTAATTAATTATTCCTACAAATTTTACGGCACCCTTTTAACAGATTATTAGTCGTTTCTATGAGATGGATCGATTCTCTTTTTTTCTTCTTTATAAGGATGAATTGATTCTTGTTTACCTTTCAATCCATACCTTCAGCTATCTATCGCACTTATTCACCAAAATTAAACAAGATGGAAGATTTATTTGTTTCCGAGGATGTCCCTCGATCGTGACCCAATTCCAAGGATCAGGAGATTGAATGATATATCGCAGTAATTAGCAAGGATTTGTAGAGTTTCTTGTGGCTAGGAAACAGTATCAGATTCTGAGAGGGTTCGGAGGGAATTACTATTGATTGATAACTGTACTTTGTAAACATTGATATTGGTTGTCTTATAATGTTTGTTTTGGTATAATTAATAGTTCAATAACAACATAACAGAACGGTAGTTCTTTTTATAACATATCTCTATTATTTGTCACTTGTGAATGTAAGTATAAGGATGCGTTTTGGCTTACGAATAGACCGTTAGGAAACACGATAAAAATGTTTTATCTTATGTAATCGTAATATACTATGTATATGCTACTACTAGAAATTTTTTAATACGGTGAAGATACGAACCGTAACTAGCCATTAAAAAGTATTATAATTTATCACTGCCAATTACATGGGTCTTGGACATTTATTTCCTCCATCTTTTAAGATCACCTAATGCAATAGCCAACACATAATGCCCAAGGCATTAAGTCCGCCTTTGTACTTCTATGTGCAAGAAGATTTAAATAAATAATAACGGTATTTTGTGAAGGATTATAAACCTGCCAACTTCTAGTTAGAATACAAGTGTGATTTTACTGAAATTAATTACGTTTAATAATCTGTTCAGTTTAACTGCGAGCGCAATTTCATTGCATGAAGGTACTCGTATTTCCTTGTAACATTACTGAAACTAATACCATTTCCAGGAGATATTGCCAACTTCAAACGTTGCTATTGAGAATAGTTAATTTAATAGAGTTTAGAACTAGTAGAACTAGTAATATATTGTTGATTAAATTCTTTGTCATTTTGATCTAATATAACTTCTTGGTCGCGGGACTGTACGAATTACCGTGACCCCGGAACGGAAAGGGCTATTGAAGGACATCGTGGATTTTAGTTAGTCTGACAGTCCCTCTCGCTCTGCCCTGGGTGGGAGGACTCATTTGATGATTTTACCACGATAAAAAAAAATATAACTTCTTAATATTATAACTATGAAAGTTTGTGAGGATGGATAGATGGTTGGATGTTTCTTACTCTTTCACACAGAAATTACTGAACGGATTTGGATGAATGGTCCCGGAATTAAGTTCCCGTGGGATAATTTCCAAGATACTCGCGAGCGATAGCGAAGCTGCAGGCAGCAGCTAGTAGGAAAAAATAAAACATAGAGACGTAGTTTTAAACCCAATAGCCATGCAGAGATTGGGCGCTAGTAATAGTAATAGAACCACAGCTTAATAAGAAAATAACCTAAATTGCCCAACACTGCCAATGAAATAATAGAAAAGATACCTCCAAAACAAATGAAACAAACTAAAGTTCCTAATGTCAACATGGCTGAACAACTTAACTTTATTAGTGTCATGACATTTTTGACAGCTGTCATCTGGTGGGAACAAAAAGGATGATGGCGGCAATGTCTGCCGGAATCTCCCGCTATTGACCGGGAAATTATACGAGTTGCCAACTTCGAAAAGTAATAAAAATTTACGTTTGAATGTAACGTAAAAACAAATGGGAATTTGATGACGTTCATATGCTGAAGATTTTTTTATTTGCTGAATTTTAGCATGAGTGGGTGCCTATTCAGTTTAATGGACACTGAGTTAACGCCCCCGATTTGAGACACCGACCAACTAGAACTGAAAATCATTCTTACTACTACGTCATAATAATGCAATTCGACTGAATGACGTCGTTTTCGTCAGCCTGTTTCTATTAAATCATAGACCACACGCTTTAAACTGACAACGCCTTTTTCTCGTAATAGTAAGGATGATTGTCACTTGCAGTTAATCGGCGACGCAAGTTCGTTAAATTGCATCGCATTGCGTCATGAGCAAGCGCGCTTATCGAGTTTTGGAATACGCGATTTATCGTTGCAATTTATAAAGTGGCAACTTTCAATATTTCATTTGCACATTCTGATGGCACGGCTGGTGCAGTGGCTGTTTGATAGGCTGTAGCGCTGCGTGTTACTGGTTCGTCAACCCGCCTACGTACGCTAAAAACGATTACGACATATCAATAAATATAATAATATCCATTAAAAAGCCCAAGACAAAGTGACACCATAGTAGCGGTAACGACGATTGACAAGTGAAAAATATTATATATCTATACTAAAACCTTAGGTATAGTGGCAGTATTTAAATATGGCAGATACACTTAAAATTCGATTGAAACATTTCTAAACTCTTAGAACTGTCGAGATCTATAGTATAAAATATTAATACTTAGCTCGGTTATACCCGGTACCTCGTAACACATTCCTAAAACATTTTTTATGTAGGTAGCCATCTTCTTTTCATTTCTTGCATTTTTATCAACCGTTTCTTGGAATGACTTCGTATATGGTTACTTTTATAACCATGGGGTCATTTCGAACCCTTTCAATAAGGTTGTTAGATTTTATGAATAAAATGGTATGCAATGGTATTATTATTACACTTAGAGACAGTGTTTGCATGTTATCCTATGCATTTTTAACAATTTTTTAATTAATGTCAAGTTATATAATCTGTCAAAATATTACGAACAGTATTTCAAAGTGATCTGAAAGTATGTAAAACCGAACATCTTCGTGAATAACTAAAACTGTTTGAAAACGTATCTAAACGAGAAATAACTCAATTTCGATGACACGCTCGAACAAGGACGAAAAACATTTTCGCAAAACGCTTTCAAATAAATTAGGAGCAAGAAAAATTCATTTCCTTTAGAATGTATATACGAAATGACAAAATATGAAGAAATAATGCGATTCCAACGGGAGAAAATCGTGTGGCCAAAGTCCTTGCAAGAAGACTCTTTGAAATTGAAGATTTGAACCGATCTTCCTGGATCATAACGGATTTATTTCGCTAACTTTGTGTAGACTTTGATATTGGAAAATGATAAAGTGCTGCCGTAATGCATCTTTTATAGAACGTGCCTAAGTTTCAAGAGATTTTGTAGCAAAGGAGAATAATATCAAACTTAAAAAAAGACTATTTAGATAGAATGTTTGCCGTTTTTGTCTTCGTTATAGGAGAATAAGTACATGATATGAGTCATTTATGTATAGGAATCCAAATAATTATGAGATTAAATAATAGAAAATTAAAAAATATTGCGTTATTGACTTTCAAGAGAATTTACTGTTTTTTTTTTGTAACTATATCTTGATAAATTAGGTAAATAATCTTTTGATTATAAAACGTGTGCTTCAATATTGTTCTTTTTTCCAATAAATTGGTTTGAAAAACTAAAATCTATTATCATTTATTGACATCAACTTATCGGATGAAATAAAGAAAATAAAGAGTTTTTGATCATGGATGCGACTACAACAAATATTTCTTTGTTGGTATTTACCATTTCTGTTACAGGTGTTCCAGAGTTAAAACTAAACTACCGACAAATACTTTTAACGCTAATTTGCACACTGACATCGGCCATTACCGTTCTACGCAGAATGTTTCTGTTGTATATAAATGTTGCTGATCGTCTTGGCAAATGCTTTATATGTTTTATACAGTGCTCTTTACATACCAACGGTTATAAGTATCAAAACGGACAGACGATACTTGTGATTGTGATTTTTATGAATGACAAAATTGGTTTAAATAAAAGTGCGTTATTTTTGACAAAATATTTTGATGGGATAACCTTTCAGCTTTTCGTTGGAGTCAAGACTGAGCAAGTAAAATTCTTTCTAAAAATTTATTTTTTATTTCTTGTATTTTTGTGAAATTTTTGTAATTAATTACTTTTTCAGCACACTGACTAGTTTTGTCAAACAAAGCGCACGAAATTTTTCAAAATTTTTCTTGATGTTTCTTTCAAAGAACTGTAAAGAGTCACTTAAGTGTTGATTGCGAACTATCTATCTTGCTTCCCTCTGGCGGTATGACTACTCAAACTCACTGTTTTTTCCGAATTTTCCTATTTACACAAACGAACAAATTGCTTGCATTTAAATGTTATGTGTTTTGGAGCATAATTTGATATTTTGAAACGCAATTCAAGATAAAAATTGTAATGTTATTGAGAAAATACTAGTCGCTCATAAGGAATTGTATACAAATAATAACATTCCTCAAATAAGCTTTTATGATGACAATTATAATCTTTAATCCAAAAAACTCAAATATTGCATTATCTTATTTTCTGTTTTCTATTTGTGGTCCTTTGGTATCTTTAACATCTTGAACTGCCTTCAAAATATCAAGTAAAACTCCTATATCTGTGCATAAAACATTTGAATAACTGTTTCTTGTGTGCTCGACCAACAAGATTAGAACTGCTGCACGATCTGTCTCTTTCTTCTAACGCTATGCACATAGATGCACCAACAAGCTGTTTCGATGGTAAAATGGTCTTTAGTGGTCTTTGATATTCATAGTTTTGTTGATGAGAGTCCTATGACAAATCTTAAACGTACTTGGAAAGAAGTAAAATTACCATACAAATAGATGTTGATGATGAGTTGCTTTTCAGTAGTAGATAATGGGGCTGTAGAGTTTAGATAGGTGAGATAGATACTTATTGTCTTTTTATCAATAAATTTTTTATGGGCCCACTAAAAGTTGAAAGAAACACTAAAAAGTTTAAAAAATGCAGTAATATTTGTTACTTTTTATAACAGGTGATAAATTATGTTGAGATATCAGTAAGAAAAAATGTTCTAAGAATTACTTTAGGGAACGATAAAAATATAATTCAAAATATCGCTCTTAGCACTAAATCTTACCAATGTGACAATTACGCTGCTCATGGGGACATTAATACCCTAATAAAAGACAGTTAAATGTTATAGCAAACAATATTCTAATATACAATTTGAAGAAGGAACAATAATAAAAAATGATTTAAATATAGTTCAAAATAAAACTGAAAAAATAAATTACATGACGTAAAATTTATACTTAAAACAGACGCATTGAAAATATCTATAAAAGTATGAATGACATAAGAAATTTATGAATACTATTATTATAGAATTTTCCAATAAACACTAATTATTTTAAGCATCAAAAATGAGACTTATTAAAAGAAAAATTCACATCAGTCATTTTCAACTTCTCTGAAACTCAAAAACACAAATAATAGAAAAGATTGATGCAGAAAAACATTTAGATGTCACAAACTTTCTTATTGACAATAAAAGAAAATATGAACAGCAATTTATCAAACGGAACTTTGAAAACGTTATTGAAAGGGACCGGGCGAACGGTGACCGTTTAACAACCTCGCAAACAGCTTGTCCATTCAGCATGACAATCTTCTTGGTCGTTGTTACAAAAGCTGTGTGTGCTAGTGTATAGGAACGAATGTTTCTTCTTGCAGGCTCGGAGCGCTAGCACCAGTAGCTTTAGGAGTGTAAGTCAGGTAATGAAACGTAAGAGCTTGATCACGCCTGTCCATTTTCAAAATTGAGCATTTGATTTTGTTCGGTTGGTCGGCAATGATTTTTATGTTTCGTCTAAGGCCTTTGATATTGTTGAGGCCTTTTGTGATCAAAATTTTATTAAGATGTGTACTGGGAATAAGATTTACGTTCAATTCTTTTTGGTTTTG
Source organism: Agrotis puta (assembly GCA_943136025.2). NCBI lineage: Eukaryota > Metazoa > Arthropoda > Insecta > Lepidoptera > Noctuidae > Agrotis > Agrotis puta. Next base: position 14,558,556 of record OW964178.2, read on the forward strand.
TTAGTTTCTAACCTATTAGACTAATACTATAATACGAGATTTGAACAATCAGTTCACATTAACAGCCACAAGGATATATGTATGTAGGACCTAAATAATCAAAATGAATTCCATCCCTTTCCCTGCAATATAAAGAGTCGGTTTCATTTTTATAGATAAACTCTAGCAATATACCGTTATCTTTATGGATACTTTCGGTAATTTTATTATTTTCCTCAATAATGTCTGTTCCCAAATTTGTTCTTCCTAATGCTTTGGGTCAGAACACTTAAGCTTCATTTAATTGCAAGTGCGTTTCCCTTTGGACCACTTTTCTTTTTTCTATGTTTATTTTTGGACAGTTTTTCCCCTTTTCAATATTTAATTTTAGAATTTCTGTTTGAAAACTTTGATCACTTAAATGGTTTAAAAATCATTGCCATTTGTCATGAGCCATACGCGTAATGAATTGTAGTTTGTTTTAGCAGTAGCCCATCTCCATCTGCGTAGAATCAGAACTGCGAACGGTAAGTGGCGACACTCACGACACACACATCATTGTAGATTTTTTTATTACATATCAAACTATTAGTAGAATCTACGAAGTGTCATCTGACTGAAGATTTTGTTGAAGAATGGTGCCGAGTTTTGGTGGAGGTGGATTGGAGGACGATGATAATTGATATTTACTTGTATTCGTAATAGAAATGTATTATAATCAATTAGGTTGATTTTGAGTTTTAAAGATTCCTACAAAGTGTATGTGATGACCTGTTTAATTCGCTAGATAGTCAAGCACAAGAACCAACCTTGTGCTAACGCTTGGAGAGATCTAAGTCCTGCAGTGGATGTCTCATAATCATCCTATAATGTTCCCACTGCTGGGATACAGGGCCATAATCCATCACACGGGACCAGTGCGGGTTGGTAATTAATAGATAATTGTACTGTTTTTTTGCAGGTTGTTCTGCAGGGCTTTTTAGTTAAAATATTTTAAGATAACACTGTGAGTCTGTAGTAATAGTGTTCACAGAAAGTTTCACATTAGGTCTCACCACTTGACTTCAATTGACTAAAATATATTTTAGTAATGCTCCTAAACAAGCTACAATTTAGTTTTAGATGAGAAAATTTATGTCTTAATTGCGTTTTTTTTTGCGACAAAGCTGTCAATTATCATAAACAGAGTGCAGGTGAAATCAATCACATAGATCTATTTCGATAATGCTCCTAAATAAAACGAATCCAAAAACAATTTGGGTCACTCACTGATCCAAAGATAAGCCGAAATCGACAAATTACGAAGAAATTCCTTTCTCGTAATGAGATGTAATCAATCTTTATCTCTCAAGATTTGTAAGAAAGTTCTGCGTTTGTAATATTTGAGTGTTCCGAGAAATCCGTTGGGGTAAAATCTGATCAGGGCAAATATGGCACAAAAGGAAGGAGGCCAAAACTCAGCAGTGGGTGGAACAAGTTTGCCAAACATGATGATGATCATGCTGTTACAATGAAGTACCTCATCATAGAAAATACTTTAGCTCTCCTTTCGTATATTTCAACGGGCCATAGCAGTCTAAAATAACAATAAATACTAAAACTATCTACTCATGTAACTCAGGGTCAAAATATTAAGATGTTATCTGGTAACCTAGGTAATACATGGCCCCTTCATCCTGTAAATAAATAAGGCCTTCCTGTAAGACCCATCATATTTGCGGTAAGACGCGACGAACTTACATCACCACACATACGTTACTTAATAATGTCGTGAACCTTAATATTATGACGAAATTCCTGCTTCATAGGTTTATTTTGTTTGTGGGTAGTTCTATATTTAATCGTTCGTTTGTAGAGGATTTAATCACGGCCCAACAAATAATCCTGGGACCTCAGCATAGTTTAAAAAAGTGTACAGTGTACCAGCCAGTGTTGGGATTTTGATAAAATTCCGAATAACGGAACTGAATCGAATACGGACAGGCACTTTTAATTGTGAAAATAATTAACAAAGCCATCATCACAACTTTCAAGACGATGAAGGATCATCAGATGGTGAACTATGGCCTACTCCTTCTCACAGAGAGGAAGCCGCTGACATAGCAGTATTGACGTTGGGAAGGTTTTTTTTCAAATAAACATGCCCATCCCACTGGGTTAAGGTCCCCTCCACTTCCATGAACTCTTATCCAACGTCTATACCTACTATACATAGACTTCCTAATATACCTACTAAACGAAACTAACTTAAGGTTTTCGCTTTCTCTTTTTGTGATATATAATAATATATGAAATGAAAACGCTTTATTTCACAAATTGCTGTTTAGTTTCAACAATACAAATTAACCTTTATTCGCTTTCTAATCCAAAAGCTTTGAACCCAAAAGTTTTGGAGCAAAAAGGTTTGAGATTAATCCTTAACCTTCATGTAAGGTAGCATAGAAATCTATTTTAAACTTTTAAGTCGTTTGCTGGCCACAAATTGAGAGTTTTGTAGCTCAGCGTTCTTACAAGGGGTCTCGGTTACAAATACCAGAAATGAAAATACTGTTTCTTTGACTTTGTATGCTTTTGGGAGAGGTCTATCAAGCTTAGGGTGTTACCAGCCCAATCGACCGTTCGTCGAAACATGGTAAAATGATCTAGTCGACATCGATAGACCGCATTGACAGCTTCCTATTATCAATCGCTGTCCGCCTTTTTGATCAAATGAGTCCTCCCACCCAGGGCAGAGCGGGAGGGACTGTCAGACTCGTACTGACTAAAATCCACGGTGTCCTTCAATAGCCCTTTGCGTTCCGGGGTCACGGTAATTCGTACAGTCCCGCGACTATCGCTGTCCGCCTGGCCAAAAATTATTATTCTCCAGGATTTCGACGAGATTCTTTGTCGCCGTTTTTCTGGTGCTCGCCGCTGTTAATTCTGTCTTATAATTTAGTTCGGAATAATGAGATTTAAAAATAAAAACATGAAATTAAATCCTTTTTTCAATCTTTGGTCCAAATCCGAGATACACAGACGAAATTGGTGGGGTTAAAAATGTATTTTAAGAGACGCCGTTTTCAAAGAGAGGGTCAACCACTGGGTATTTTGTGGTCAGCTGATGGACCAAACTATGTCAAGTGTATTTCGAGGCCCTTAAAAATTTCGAAATACCTTAAAAATCTTGCTACAAGAAAATAAATAAGAAAGTTTGTTCGGATATGCAGATAGTTTATAACTTAGGATATTTTTTTACGGTATGACGTTCTCTTGGAATAAATTTCAAGCTACACGCAGGTAACATCGCCGGCTTAAGCTAGTGGTAATATAATATTTTATTATTCATAAAAATATATATTTTATTATCCAGTAAATAATATTTCTTCAGGTAAAAACGAGAAGATCGTGTTATTATGTAAATTTTCTACTTATCGTACGCCATTACAATAAGGGTCTGGTATCAAGTTTCGGTTGCTAGGCGCCCAAAGTCCCGACAATATTGTCATATTATACAGGGTGATATTAACAAGCAGGTGGAAACGAGCTATCTTATGTACATATTGCTGATATCTTTATTTTGTGATACTGATTCAGTGTGTGCTTTGAAACTGGAACCAGTTTTTTCCAACAAAAAGGATGAACAAATATAGATAGTTTACATAGTGGTAATTAGTGGGAGAGAGGCACCACTAGTGCGTTGCGTCGCGTCGTAGATTTATGCTACAACTGCGTTGCGTCGATTCCTCACAAGAGGGAGGAGAAGCAAAGCTATCGCGTCACATCCATCGCAGCGGCTCAGCTTAGCAGTGGAACACTGTCTAGTGTCTATTGTCGAACCACTGAGCAGGCTAGCTTCCGTGGTTTTCAAAGATAGGTTAATTTGATTATATGCATATAATTCTACCACAGGAATCTTCTCGAGCGTTCTGAAAACTAACTCTTTACATTTTTCTAGTTATTACCCAAAAAACTCCAAAAGATACTTTAAATACTTGACAAAATTTAATTAATATTTTAATGAGCGACGAAAATCGCGATTCCATTTATACGCCACAGAACCGGTCCGGGGTACTACCCAATCATACCGGGGCTAACAAATGGCGGCTGCCAAATGATTCTACAGAGTCCTGTGACCTACAAACCCATTTCCACTTTAGAAGTGTGAAATAGCCAGCTGCGGAGCGACAGAAACTATGATAATTATCTTGAATTAGTTTTGTAAAAGTGACTGAGCTCTGATTTGAAATCAACTGATGTTGCTACCAAAACTATGTTTTGGTGGAGCATTATTTTGTGACTGGGAAATTGAATCTTATGGGAATATTTCGTAGTAGAGCGTATTTGGACGTAACTAAAACTAAAATAATAACGTTCAGGCACCTTTTGATTTCAAGTGATGTATTTGTTGAAAGGCTACTTTAACCCTATGTCAACACACTGTAAAAATTGGTTTCAGGTGTAAAATGTCTTAATTTTAGGCTCACGTCCTTAGCAAAACGTAAATACTCTGCATCGCGTGTACTTAGGACTAGTTTGTTTAAGAATACCCTACAATATTTATGAAGGTATTGTAACAGATTAAAGGGACTGTTTCAACAAGATTGTTAGTGCCTTGAAGATAAATGGAAACATAAAATAAACGTAAGTACAGACGCCAGCAGGTCAACCTACCCACTCTTTGAGACGCGCGTGGAACAAAACGCGCCGTCGACTCGAGCAGCGTTGACGATAAGCAGGTCGGACAGCGAGTTGCCCATTACTCGCTGCCCGTATGCCCACGCCTACGGTGGTGGTCGGAGATCGTCTGCCGACGTCTGTCACCGTGGGCGTCTACCACTGCGGCTATCAACTGAGATAGATTATTATTAGTTTCCAGCGTATAGCAAACAAGAAACTCAATTAATGCCATATAACGAAGTACTGACGCGGCGATTGACGATGATTGTCGATGACAGCCGATAATGGCCGGTTGCGGCCGAAGCCTCACTCTAGGGACAGCTTTCATAAACGCTGTTGACGAAATTCATGTGTGTATATGAAATGAGAAGTGAGTTACAATTAAATTTTTAGGCGGGCCCAATTGGTACATGTGTATTAATTATCTATAGAAATTTTATTGAAATATTACGATTATTGCCATGGGATATTTGTTTTTTTAACGTACTTTGGCTTTTTTTCTCCTGTATCGTGGGTTATAAACATTTAAACTCACATACACAAACACTCAGGCATGGTTCAACTACTTTTAGATCTTACAAACATCAGTCTGGAATCGAATCTGCGATAATCGCACACCTGCTACTGCACCAACCATGCTGTCATGTTCTTTAAGTAGAAGGTAGATAGAAGGTAGTAGGTCAATAGAATATGTTTTTGGCTTTTCATCACAGTGATTACAATTCGAGTAGCACTTTACACAGATAGACACTACGATGATCATGTACAAAGGAAATTCAACGTTAAAGAAGGTGAATATACAAGTACTCATACGTAAGTAGGCAAGTCCCGGACACTGAGAAAATACAAAAGTAGTTCTCATTGTGCCAATACTAATGTTTTTTCAGGCAAAATGGGACATTTCAGAGCTTTCATAAAGGGTGCTTGCCGTAAGCCTTAGGCTTCGTTCCTATGTGCACACAACTAAGAGCTTAGAGCTCTCAAACGCTTTATGTAGGGCCCCTTAACCTTATGTTTGGGCCATTAAAACATCGCTTTGGGCGTCCCAAGAAAAGAGCACTTTTCTGCTCATGTTACTAATGCCAAAATTATTAAAATCGAATTATAGATCAAATGGTGATGTGCCTACACAAATACACCGTTATTAACTTACTTTTCGTAAATAAAGTTGCTTTTAATCTGGTAAGGCGCAATTGGCGCTGCTGGAAATGGAAATAAATATTTGTACGTAAGTACATATAGTTTCTGGTCTGGCTGTTTGTAAGTCAGAGTTGTTTTTTAATGAACCTAAAATACAAAATGCATTTCTGGTGTACACGCAACTTGGTCGTGGGCTGTGAGGGAAAAACGCTATAAGCCTAATTTTCGTGGCCTTAACTTTAGGGTTGCCGAAAGAAAACATTTCTTGCGAGTGTCGGTGCCCTAGGCGTATTTCATACGCCCTCTTTTCACACAGTCAAGTTAATGTACCTCTTGGAGTACCTTTATGTATTTTCTACATTGTTTATTTTTGGGATTGTTGCCACCTCCTGAGTTAGCTCTAGATTTTACTTTTTTTAATGAGAATGTCCCATTGAATGTAGCTTTCGTTTAGAAAACACAAACCCAAATTCGAGCACTTATTTCAAAGAGACGATTATAGGTACATTTGAACTGTCAAAATTACTATGTTACTTGCCACTGTCCCAAACACAAGACATTATAATTTGTGAAAGTATTCAATTTGTGCATAGTTTAAGTCTTGCTTATAATATTAAGTGCAGTATTTTAAATAATCATGTCTTTTTTGGCATCTAATAACCTACTTAGTGTTTTGTAGAACCTAATCCGCCTTATTAAAAAAAGGGGTTTAACTAAAAACCCAGGTTTAATCTTGTAAAACTACGGTTTAAACACAGATTATTACAAATCGTGGTTTTGCGATAAACCATGGTCTAACAGTAGTAGCTGTCAAAGGTATGTCAAAGTTTCTCATAGCAAATTTTTCATTGTGTTGTAGTTTTTGTGTTATTTTCACCAAAATGGATTGAAACAAGGTAGATTTAATTGTTATTACTCATTGTGGATTTAATTGTATAGACAATCGTTCAAATGGCGGTACTAAAGTCGACGTTTTATCTTAGTTTTGTAATACGGACAAATTTAAACCATGGCTCTGCAGATAAGCCTGGACTTGATAGACCAGGTTTAAACCAAGGTTTATTTAGTTTTTGTAATAAGGCCGTTACTTCCTGCTAATGACTTCCTTTTGGGCTCCGTCGCAGTAAAGGTAATAATGGTTTAAAAATTGATTTAATAACTTTTATCTTAGGAAACATTATGTAAATTGATTTTAAAACAGAATATTCTAACAGGAGTAACTGATAATCCCTCACATATGACATATAATATGAGTACCTACATAGTCCGTACATAAGCGTTGACTGCCCCAGGTGCAAGCTATTTGTTACTGCAAGAATATTCCTCTATACAATACATGTCCCACCTGGGCGTACCTAAAATATTGCCACATAAAATATGTTATAGATCATAAAAACGCTGTAGGTCGTGAATATACAAAGCGTAGAGTTTTACGGAAACAATTTTGAACGAAAAAGAGACAAATTGTGCGTTTATTTGTGCGTTTTTTATTGTGAATCTTTGGCGTTAGACATTTTAATTACATTTTGAAGACTTCAGTTATAAAATGCTTACCAAAGTTAGGTTAGTGGATATCAAATAGTAATTTATGGTCATTTTAGTACTGCTTGGTGAGTTTGCCTAATTGGAGTAGACAGGAGGTCACTGTCGTTAAAAATACCACAGCGCCATCTACATAATTATTTTTTAAATGGTAACTTGGAGCGCTCGAAAGAAACACTAGGAAATTTAGAGTGAGACCCAAAGGTCTCATGACATTAAGGGTAAAAAAACAGACAACGCATATAAGAGTAATCCGCGAATATATAACAAACAAAAAAACCCAAAGTATCGAGGAACTGTACACCCTTTTTCTCATACTCGTATGCTTAAATTGGTGTTAGCTGGCAAAGATGCTAAAATAACGATGCATCGTAACACATCCTGAAGTTGCAATGTTGAGTCCCAATAGTCATCCCCAGAGATATCAGGAAATCATTACCTTTCACTAACTATTTTGACGGCACGGTTAGTGCAGTGGCTGAGCGATTAGACTGCTGCGCTGCGTGTCGCGGGTTCGATTCCCGCACGGAGCAAATATTTGTATGATCTACAAATAGTTGTTCCGGGTATGGGCGTTTGTATATGTGAGTATCTATGTTTGTAAACGCACCCACGACACAGGAGAAGTTCCTAGTGAGGGGCAACGTTAAAAAAAAAGTCAGTCATACAGCCGCAGTCGATTTATATCGTTTATTTTATCTCGCAAATTATATAGAAAAAGTCTGTTAAAATCAGTTGTTCACACCGTTACAGTATTCCTCACAATTTCGATTCAAAAAGAAGTGAAAGAATAATTTCTATAACTCCATTCCAGTTGACGTTTATGAATAAGGGGTATTTACTCTCATTTTTCGTTGTTACTTTTCTTAGTCAAAATCCTTGGAGTTGCCACAAAGCAGTATACTTTTCTTTGTTGAGCTCAAGCTTAGGCGGCCCGTTTCATGTGTTAATTAAGGCCTCTCTCCCTTTAGCCTGAAAAGGCCTTTGTCCGATTTGCAAGGAAAAGAATTAGTGTGTCGTTTCTGAAGGGCACGCTTTTGTGATTGTTATGGGTTTTAAATTGCTCATAACTGTTATTCTGCCGTCATTCAAGATATATTTTTCATTGTAGGAGCTTGTTTTGTTGATTTTTGTAATAAGAAAAGGGACATTTTCTTTCCTTACATAATTAAAGAAGGAAGACGGATAGGATTAGGTTGCTATAAGGATTATAATATTTATTTTAACTATCCTTAAAATGTACACGCCTCTTCTATGTAGGCTACCTCATCTCTTTGTCTCTGACCTAGACAAGAGTCAAGAGTAGAGTTAGTAGTTCATCTATAATCACTATTATCTTAAATGAAACAAGTGTTAATAAAAAACTAAAGTATAATTTATTAATTATAATAACTCAGCAATAAGGCCGCATCTCCTTCACTAATCACCCGTCATCATTGCCATGAATTCTGAAACAAACAAGTTAGGATTTTATTAATATTTCTAATGTACAGGTTTAGGTGGAAGTGTATCGTCCTCGTGGCGAGTCAATTACTTCAGCTAGGCCACGACAGTTTCTGACAAAATTTCCTGTTTGAAAAACAATAACACTGACAAATCTGGGTATAGAACCCTGGACCTCTTGCTCAGCGCTTGAGCTTTTGATCACTATAGTTGAGATAAACTCTAGGTTGACATCTGTACAGCAAACTTACTCGTAGACTTAGCTTAATTGAGAATCATCCGAAAAGAAACCATACTATGATTAAAGTTGTGCATTTTCCTAATCCATAAGTTCATTAACTTTATGAAAATAATGTTCATTTTCGGATGACGTATCACTCTTATCTAAGTTGATCATTTGAACTAGATTTAGCTTCTAAGTTCTATACAAATTATCCGAGATATCGCCTTTAATTCACTACTATCATGATATAAACATAACTTATTTTCTTTTGAATCACTAAGAAAACTGTTGAACTGACCTTCAAAGTCCACGGTGCCGGATTCATCGGTGTCAATCTCAGCAATCATTTCATTCAACTGGTCAGGGGTCAGTTGTTCGTCAAGAGCGGCCAGGATCTCTCGTAGGCTTGACGTGGGGATGTAACCGTTGCCTGGAATTTATAGCATTACAGTGAGTAATGAGCATTAAAGGTGCTTTCTAAATCGGCGTAGAAAAGGATTATTCCCGAGCGCTCCAAAATTTTATTGAATAAAATCGTTCCCATGAACTCCAATTTAAAAGTACTGCTTGCAGAATCAAATTTCGCTATATCTCGTTTCGAAAAATAAACAAAAGACGTCCTATCACAGGTGAAAACTTAATGTGGGATATGAATTGGTTCAATCGCATCTAAAGGAACAGAAAGTACTAGGACAACAGGATCATGGAAGGTTTTGGTACAGGAACTCAAATGAAGTAACGGAGTGTCTTATACGCGTGTCATTAGTGCTGTAACTTGAATGTCCCGAGAGCTGATTGCCATTTTGGTTAGGTAAGTGAGGTGTGCTGATATCTTGTTCAAGTCTTCTTCAATAATGCCCAAGTGAGAAGCTCCAAGTGAGAAGTATTTAACCCTAGATTTTAAAAACTACACACTGTTTTGCAAAAAGGACGCTACACTCGCTCCAAAATTACGTTATTACGACAGAGAGCACAAGTGCTCGACGTAAAAGTAAAATGAATACTTTTATTTTAAATTTGAAAATACGGTTCCCATTTAATGTTTAATGGATTTATTAAAAATTATCTAAGAATACCGATATATTATCAAGAGTTTTTGACATATTTGTGACGAACGGGATACGGGAACTTTGACGGTAATTTGGTGCAAAAAATGAGTTCTGAATCAGTAAAGGCGCTTTTTCGTTTTCCATACAATTAACTTCATAGTACTTCAAGTACGGTGAGCGATAAAATACGGAAATCTTATGCTAGGGCCTTTGATTGGGCTTTTTTTGTAATTCATAAAATATTTCAATGACAAAAAAGAAAACCGTAAATTCGTTGTTACTCCGGAACTTTTCCTATTAATCTGCCGATAACTAGACCCAGAATTCACAAACATCTGTCTGTCCCCGGGACATCCACTTATAAAATCATCAGAGTAATATAATTTATGACATAAAGAACCTTGTATGTCTGTCTGGTGACATTTGCGTGCGGCGACGACGTAAATATTGTACAACTACCCGCAACAGACGATTGTTTTGACGTTCGTGTATTAAGTGTGATCACAATGATCACGGATGATTTTTGTCACAGTGTTTTTTTTAATGTTGGCTGTTATTTTCTCTGTTGTATATATCATTATATATCATTTTGGATTTTGATTTGTTCTTTTGTTTTGACGGTTTATTTTAGATTTAAGTAGTTGGATATGATGAAAACTTATGTTTATTCATGCATTGTCTTTCACGAAATAGAACAGAAATAGTTTAGTTTAAAACAAGTCAATTCAAAATAATTAACATAATTTCACTAATGAAGCATTTAGCAGCAGAACGGCTTTCAAAATTATTTTGGTGTTAAATGGGACTCCCGCCTTGTATTACAATGTCTGTTATATTTATTTTATAGTTATGAGATTAAAATTGACAGCCAAATTGTAACAATCAAACGTTGGGGTTGCCGGACTGTCAAAGAAAGAACAGGGTAGATTTATAAACTAAATTTGACAGAGTCTGACAGTACCCTCCGTGGTGCTAGGCAACTGGGCTTATCCCAGTTGCATATTTTAGTTGTTTTCTGACTTTGGCATTGTTTTGTTCTGTCTCCTGCTTGATACGGAGGGAAGCAGAAACTACGTGTGTTTCCTACTCCTTCACTATTTTTTTCTGATTAATTTCGTAGCAGGTTTTAAGACAGTTTAATTCATTCTCCCGGACTCGTCCAGCTTCATTGTTTCGACGCTTTTCTGGGGGTCACCACTGTAGATTCGGGCTAGGAGGAGGAGGCTCAGGAGTTGCAGTGATTTGGGAATCGTGTGGTAAAATTGCGCCGAAAAAAAAAGTTCCTTTTGCTCCGCCCACGCACTTGAAAATTATGTTAATGTTCTATGGTCTGAGACGTTCAAGAACTCTTGGACAGTGGAACATGATTAAAAAGGGAGCATAATATGCAACTATAGTATGACCTGCGAATATGTATTTGGCTGCGAATTTCAACCTCAATTCTAGTTCAAAATATAGGTATGTTTGTGCAGATCAAACGGATTTCATTGAGCCGAGTGTGATCTTGATGAAATGCCGCGTATCTGATCAGCGTGGCGAATAAATTCGGCTTGCATTTCGATCAGGCGTGGTAGGACATACTACTATTGGTTTGGCGGTACGGGAAAATACACTTGAAAAAGATAAACCATCTTTTGCAGCAATCGTATAAAGGCGAAACTTCTTTTTAATCTCTGACGCGAAAGAAAGGGTGTTATCTACACTAATACATTAAACAGGAAAGATTTGATTGTTTTTTGTATTGAATAGGTTCCGAAACTACACAGTATTAATTTATGTGTAATTTTTTTTCAAAAATTCTTACACCAGTTGAAAGTTGCTTTGGTCCTGAGTGACATAGGCAATACGAGTAAGGGATCGATTTTGATGTGTTTAAGTTTTTTGTATGAATGATGATGAGAGAGGGATGATCGAGCTGTAGAATTTTCAAAAATGTTATTTTAATTCCACAATTTCCGTATCCAGTTTATTATACCAATTCATTTTACAAAATTACGTAACGTGCCTACATATCCATCAAAAGATTTACTGTTATTTGTACACGAGTATTATTAGACCAAGAGCTTGCGACGACCTGATCTTCCTTATTTATAAAAGTTAAAAAAAAACTGTGTATGTTCTCAATATAAGGAAGATAAATCAAATATTTCACCAAGTAAGCATAATCCAAACTTCATATTCGGAGATCGTTCTTATCTGCATTATTATAAACATAGATATAAGTCCAGCTACACGATAACCTATAACTATAACAAATACTTGTATTGAATGGACAGATCCAATCAAATCGTAGTGGTTTATGTGTTTGTTTCGGCTGTTTCTTCTCAGAATAATTAGGAACAAAACCCCGGTATCATCGAGTTTAAATTGATTGTTTTTTTTTTTACGTATAATATGTAAAGTTTGTCAAAACCAACTTGCAAAAAAACTTATGGTTAAGTTTAAGGTTTTATAAAAAAAACACAAAGGTCTGGTTGTCGCGGGCTCTTGTACTAAAACAATTTCTTACATCTTATTTTCTGAGAAGAATCTTTGAGAATCGTCTTCCGTTATGTTTCTGTTATAAATATATTTTTAATAACTTACAAAATGAGTTTGTTTCGTACCTTTGGAAACAAGGAGAGCTTAAAATTATGTCTCGATATAATTAGAAGACAAATTGAATATTATCCGAATTAAAATGAATGAAAATGACGTTTTTATTAATTGAAATTATACGTAGGAAATATTTTTCAACTAGAGTGAGATTAATCAATAGGTACCAAATGATACAAGTCATTAAAATTTAGAGTCCAATCGAGTAAAGGATTTTTATTTTTAACAGTTAAGGGATGAGCATCACGCACGCAGAAAAGAACAAAAACAACTGCATTTTTGAGAAATGTACTTTTTCATAAAATTATTTATATATGACGATTTTTTAAATAATAAATCTAAATTAATAGTTGCTTATTTTACCGCGTATATAAAGACACCAAAGTCATCACAATCCTGAAAATGAGTCATTCTGTAAATATGCGTTCGTTTTTTGCTTAAGACAATGAAAATACTAGATTATTTTAAACTATACAGTAGTGTTTAAATAGATTTCAACAATAAAGAATTCACGGTCGCAACATGACACTTTTAAATACAAGACCGTAGATCACCAACTTTATATACATACCACAACAAGTCAACCAAAGTCAACATAAATAACCGCCAAACGCAACTAGTAGCTACATAAATACACGTTTTTATTACTAACACACTTGTCACGGAATCTCGTCTTTTTATCGTTTTAACATCGTAATTCTATCGTCAACATATCGTAGGGGTTTCTGGCGTCGATCCAACGAATCGATCGACGGTTATTGCGAACAATTATCAGTGAAAACACGCAGTGAACACTATAAATTGGATACAGCGCAATTTATGGCTTGAACTTGGTGATTTTAAAAATGATAAATAATGTTATTTAATTTTAAAAGTTTTCATTTTTCACTGAGATTGGAACTGATTTATTAAAATTATATTTTTCAAGCTATAAAGATGCGATATGTTTGTCTTTAGACAGCTTTGAGTTTGTTATGGTTTGTAGTAAAAATCTTTTGGTGGTAAATAAAATACCCCCAATAAGGCGACGAAACCACTCAACGGCTTCGTCGCCTTAGTGGAGGCTTTACATGTGTCGATTTTTTAGTCGATTTAGCCGTGCGGCAAGTCATCAGTCGCATCCCTTGCAACCTGATCTGGTCGAATTGTCATTTAGATGGTCGATTAACTTCGCACGTCTAAATCGACCTATGTATAATGTGTATATCCTCCTATAGGAGCCTATATAGCTCGAGTAAATCTTTGACAAATCCTAATTAAAGTCTTCAAAATAAAAACTTTTTTTAAATGATTAAACTTAAAACCTTGTGCAAGAACTGTTTTTATATATGTTCTTTGTAATTCTTTACAACATTAGAATGTTCTCACAAACCAGTAGCTTTACAATGTATATACGAAAGGATTCACTCCCATCGGCCACCGTCAAAACATCATAAGAATTTTTCCAACAAGGTTTTGTTCCATGTTGTGTCCATATTATTTTCCTGTTAGTTCAAAAGAAATCAATGACTGTAAAACAAAAACATTTCTAAATCGAAGTCACAAAGATGCAAATAGCCAAAAACAAAACATAAAACTTTTATATGACACAAATTTGTATCCATCTTGATGTATAAAGTAACCTGCAAATTCTATCCAACAATTTAAAGTATGTATTCGGAAATAGCCTTCAACTTCATAGAGATACGGGTTGAAATCAGATCACAATTTGTACATGAGCTTTCTAGTTACGTACGTAGTCGAAAACTTTTCAATACAATTTCCATATGAAACAAATACTCGTTGCGAGCAACGTTTTAAGTTTTAACTAGTTTAATCCAGTTTAATACAGTTCGATCTGGTTTTTGAAGGCGAAAGTACTAAATGGCAGTTGGTTTTATTTTTAAATTGCCTTTTTTCTTTACATATTTTGTGTTACCTACATACAACTTCAAGAAGTTGCTTTTAATGTTTGGTATTTAGAGGGCGCTATGGCATATACTGAGAGAAGTAACACATGACCAATAATATCTCTATTCGTCCAATAAAAGATAAATTTATTTCTAAACTTATAATTTGATTTTTGTGCCCAATTATGTCACGACACGTAGTCTACTGACGAATACATTTTTTTTTAAACAACGTCATGCGACCATATAATTATTTCTTTATTCTGTAATTTTGTCGACAAAATATTTGGTTTAATACAAATATTTGTTCCTCGCGGCGCAACAGTTAATGGCTTATCCACACAGCGCCAACAGTGTCGTCACTAATAGTAAAAATAGTGACCTTAGTTTTATCATTTCAAAAACATTTCCGGCAATTGTTTTATTTAGGTACTGTAAAGATATAAATGAGCTTTTCTTGCCAACCACAAAAATAAAATATTGTCTTTGGATAGATTTATATTTAAAAAACTATTCATTGTTTTTTCTTGACACTTTCTATTGAAAAATATGGTATTTTTAAACGACTTCAAAACAAAGGAGGTTTTCATTGCGACCCGTTTGTACGTACGTCAGCGATTGCCTCACGTTTGGCTGCACCGATTTTTATGCGATTTTCAGAAGACGCGTTCGTTACTTTCTGGAGAAGGTTTTATAATATAGGTACAACAATGAAGGATATCCCGTGACGTTGTCCGAAGTACTGATATTCAGCTGCATCCGGTTCGACTGCAAGCAGTCCCCAACATAATTGGAAGAGGCAGGGTAGATGATGATAATGAACTAATTTTATTGAAATATAGGTCTTAAAACTTCATGGGAGAATATTTACGAGAAAATAAAAGTGTTAATTTTTAGACTGATCTTTAACTTGTCATGGAATGCATTCAATTAAAACTTTAAAAACATATCGAAATTGTTTTCTGATAACTTTTTAGACCGTGTCCGATGAATTCCGTGTGACCGAGTATTTCGGATTACTTTAGTAGGTAGGTACTATTTAGTACCATTATTTAGCCCATTTATTTGTATAATGGCTATGACTGTCTGAAATATTTATGTTTCTTTCTGTGTCTTCTGTCAAGGTTAATTTGCTGTTATCAATCTTATTGTTTTAGTGAAATAACATAGAATTTTAGTAAAGCTTTGTTTTGATGTATAGATGTGGTTTAGGCAGATGTTATTCTTTAGTTGCCATTAAAAAAAAATCTTTCAAATTAAATTAATTGTAGGTTTGTACAGGAGTTAACAAGGAGTGTAAAAAAATTTAAAAAATTCTGGATTTAAAAGAAAATTACATGAAACACCATCAAACCGCTTTTCCGCGGCTTCACTCGCGTTAGGAATAGAATTTAACAAACAATCAGATCGTACATATGGCGCCATCTATCATCATAAAAACGTTATTGTTGTTTTTCTCGGGAACAATGTTTTTTTTTTCAGATGATAAAATAAGCAGTATGAACCTTATGTCCGTCTATGTACAGACGCCAGCACATAAACCTACCCAAATATTTCAAATTTCTTTAATAGATTTTCAACCTTATCACAATAGTGCAAGTGGAAGGTTAATATTCGATTGTCACAAAAAAATTCAAGTAATGGGGTATTTTATTGCATAAACTAGCGGGCGCCCGCGGCTCCGCACGCGAGAATGTCGGTTACCGCTGCAAAAAGCCTACTCAGGCGATCTCAGGGCAATATAGAGGGAGCGACTATCGCAACCGAGGTCCGGGCACGTCGCAATCGCGGCGGTAAGACCCCTCTTTGAGGAGTGGCTGGATAGGCGTCACGGCGTCCGCAGACGACGACCTACCACATTACGTCCTCACCGAACACGGAAGTTTCGGGAGGTACCTGTGTCTGATAAGGGGAGAAGAAACTCCTGGGTGTCACCACTGCGAGGATCGTCCGGAGGACACGGTGGAGCATACGGTGCAGGACTGCCCCGCTTGGGCAGAGCACCGCCGTGTCCTCACGACGGCGATAGGCGGAGACCTCTCGCACCCGGCATTCGTCGAGGCCATGCTGCGGGGCGAGACGGAGTGGGAAGCGGTCGCCTCCTTCTGCGAAGCAAGCATGCTCGCAAAGGAGGAGGCGGGCCACATGAGGGAGAGGACAGCGTCCTCCCTCCACCCCAGCCGCAGTGGACGCCCATGGCGACGGACGTCGGCAGACGATCTCCGGCCACCGTAGACTCCGGAATGCGGGCGGCGAGTAATGGACGACTCGCTGTCCGACCATGGACCGTGCCCGGGTCGACGGCGCGTTGTGTTCCACGCGCGCCTCAAGGAGTGTCAGCAAAATGACGGGGCCTGTAGAGGGCCAATGCCTGCCGGGGTTGCGGGACTCACAAATTACCATGACCCCGGTACATAAAGGGCTATTGAAGGACACCGTGGATTTTAGTCAGTTAAGTCTGACAGTCCCTCCCGCCCCCTGCCCTAGGTGGGAGGACTCATTTGATGATTTTACCATGCTAAAAAAAGGAAGACTAAAAGTCGCGCTGATAAGCACGGTTTGGAAATAACAATTATTGTCTGTCAATAAGGTCGAACAGTCTGAACGTCTATTCGCATCAGCAGCCGAATATTGTATGAAGAACGCGCGTTCGTTTTTGTGTATGGCACACACACGCAGGCATATATGGCACGTTCACGCAGGTCAACCTCTAGTAGGTTGTGTACTGCTCAACCGGACTTTTCTGTGGATGCCTTAAGATTTTAAGGCCTCCAGGCGCGCGGAACCCGCCGCCTTTTTATACCTGCCGAGCGTCGAGCGCGGCAACCGCTACACAAAAAAATAATCCTTATAGCATGATTCTGTATTCACGCGCGATGACTGATTAGCGTATTTCATTTATAACTTTGGTGTTTCTGCACCGATTTACATGATTCTTCTTTTATTGAATAGATAATAATGTTAACTTTGTTTAATTAGGGATAAGTGAGAGTGTTGTTAACGTAAGAGTAGACAAATATAATCAGAGAGCTCCGTATTGCTAAGCTATCGGGAGTTTCACGTGTTATAGTGAGTCAACCATAAAAGATAGACATATGCTGTCAAGGAATATTTTTATATAATTTTAAGGAGAACATTTCCGTTATACATGATTTCTATGTAGCTTTAACCATTAAGGCTGCACACGCGACAGAAGCTTAAAAAATTGAGTAACTTCTCCCGTTTTCCCAATATTTCCCTTCACTGCTCTGCTCCTATTGATCGTAGCGTAATGAAAAGTATACTATAACCTGCCCAGGAGCATGAAGAATAATTGTGCCAAATTTCGTTAAAATCCGTCGAGTAGTTTTTGTTTCTATAACGAACATACAGACAGACAGACAGACAGACAGACAGACAGACAAAAAAAATTCTGATTGCATTTTTTGCATCAGTAGCGATCCCTAATCACCCCTTGATAGTTATTTTTTAAATATATTTCATGTACAGAATTGGCCTCTCTACAGATTTATTATAAGTATAGATAGAAGATAAATTGAGAATTTGTATCGTCCATCAGTTACAATATTTAAAACTAACGGACACGTATTTTTTTTTAATCAGTGTATATTGGCAAAGATAAAACGCTTCCAAATTCGGGAGTGGGGGCTTGTGGCGTCATAACGCTTGTAAAATTTTAGGAGCGTTGTATCTTCGGCAATTTTGTTCAAAGTTCCCGTTTACTTCATATCACAAAAATGTGAAAACATGCTAGAGACTCAGATGTAAATTAGGAAGTCAACGATAAGTTTCAATTAAAAAATGGTGGAGCTTTGAGGCTTGGCTCAAGAATTTACTTCGATAAATTAGTATAAACCACGCTATTATCATTTTAAAGGGGTCGTAAGCCGTAAGTACCTTAAGCTGTAAGTGCCTTTTTTGAAAGATGATCTAGGATTTATTGCAAGGGCCGTGGGACCAAGTCTTTATCCATCAGATGGGTCTAGCCTAATCCGATACAAGTATTCAGCATAATCATAGCTAAATATTAGTGAATTTATACTTTATTGCTAGGGTTTTTACACCGGTAATTTTTGGGTCAACCACTCGAAAAATCGCTGTCGTCCTACGCGTCTAATATGATAATATTTTAAGGATTCTGATGCTATTGCTTCGTTTATGTAGTGTTTTAATGTCCTCATCCTTAAGAAAACGAACTCGTTTCTTGAGATTTTTGAATCGAACCAAACCGAACTTGTCTCACAGTCCATTTTTTTTCACACAGAGGAAGTCTGTTTCCCAGTTGTGGGAACGTTGAAAGCTGTGTATGCTATGTATCTTAGTATTATTCAGCTTACCTTCTTTATCGTATAGTCTGAAAGCTTCTTTGAGTTCCTTCTGTAATTTCTCAGCGTCTTCTTGTAAGAAAAATACTGCGATGCGCACGAATGAGTCGAAGTTCAGCTTCCCACACGCTGAAAGTAATAATAAAAGGATTAAATACACTTCAAATATGAATTATCACATACATCTACTAGGAATTTCTCCTGTATCGTGGGTACGTTTACCAAAGTTGAAACTCATATAGACCAACACCCAGATCCGAAACTACTGTTTATATTGTAGGTCATACAAATATTGTTCTTTAAGTATGGTTAAGCAGCTCACAAGTTCACAACCTCCTCTAGGTTGAGCTTCTAGCAAGAAGCTATTAAAAAAATGTTCATGAAACAAAAATGTTCAATGTACCAATCGTGCAGTGGGGATATAAACTTGTACTTTTTAAACAATTCTATATTTTTAAACGTTGCTTGGGGCAACGTTTAAGGTATTTTTTCCTGTGTAGTGGTTTACAAACAATTAAACTCGCATAGACAAACAGCAAGACTGGGAACCTATGTGACGTACAAATGTTTGTTCAATGTGAGAATCGAACCCGCGATACGCATTTCAACAGCAAATCGCTCAACAACTGCGCACATCTACTTGCGACTTAATAATAAATCTTAATCAAGCTTTTAGCATTGCTTGATCCCAGATCTTGATTGAATTGCACCATCAGACAGTTGCCACAACTGGTAAACCAATCATTAGTTAACTAATCCTTTAATTAAACACACAGTAATACCAATAAACCATCCGTTAAAATCTAGCATTCCGTTTAACGGGTCACAAACAAGATAAAGACGTGGATCTGAAGATAATCCCTACATCGGACTTGATCCGAGCTATTACGGATTTAATGACGTCATCAAACAGCTGTTTGTGCATCGGTATTGAGGGGTTAAAGTAGTTTCGAATAATTACTAAAGTTATCTCAAACTAAAGTAAACTATTAAAACGTTATCTCACTGATAATGGTTTATGTACCAACAGTTGAGACTGAATAAAATACCTCTTAGTACAGGTATGAGTGAAATTTGGATGTATGCAGAGGAAGGCAAAAGAAACGATGGATGGCTACAAGCCGATTATGATGTCTCAAAGTTCGAAATATTTTATTTCATGTAAAACGGTGCATATCATATAAGCTATAACTGTTTAAAATTGCCTTGTTTAAGGATGTCTACATCCTTCTTTTTTCTCATAATGGAGATTTAAAGTGGTGCTCAAGCCTTAGAAGGAGCCGAGGGACTAGGGAGGTGAGATTCAGCACTTCACACGCAAATAGTACTGCACTCTAAAGCAAACTCGCTCCCATTAGCACCTCACACTAGAATTACGAATATTTGAAACTGTCTCTAATGACTTTTCTAATGGCGCTTTGTAACATAATCAATGTTAATCGTTGTCATAGCGTTTTAATAGAGAAGACTGATTTTCTATTTCAATGTGACAAAACGGTCATCACCACCACTTTTGGATCAAAGACTAATTCTCAATGGGATTGAGTTGATTATGCACCGCGCGGGCCCAGACTCTATCTTTACTCACATTCATAAATAAACTCACGCCTTCTTTAAGGGTAGGCAGAAACTACAAAGCTAGTACTTAGGTCCTTTAATAAATATTCTAATTGAAGTAACCCTAATCATTTGTACACACACATGTATTGTGTTTATTAATGCGAAGATTTGTTTTAAACCATATTAGATTATCAGCACTACATATTGAGCATTAAGAATTCAACAGAGCACATTATAGCGCGTTAAACAGAGTGCTATTGGATTTTAAACTCTTGACACAAATTACAACGTGTTAGAAGCGAAAACAAATGTAAAATAACAAAAATAGTGTCGCTAAAACTGCACACACTATTATTTTTGGATTTTTATTGGTTTATTACTTTAGGATTTTCTGGCATCACAGGACACACAGCTATTTAGAAAATACGCATTTTCGTTATAACAAGGTGAAAAACCTGTTTAGTGTAAAACAAAATGAATTCAAGGTTTGTACCTACAACAAGACGTCTCAACAAACACAATATCCCTCAAGACTAGTCAAGATCTCTTGTAATCTTTTATAAGTCGGTATTTGTTGAAGAAAACCGGCCCTTGACCTTGAGGAGGGGATGATCCGTCTTTGTGAGGCTATGTTGGCAAACAAAGAGTATGAGGCTGTAGTTCTATAACTCTAATTCCCTTTTTATTGAATTTTTACTGTAGAACTCTTTCGGTATTCTGGCGACAGGATTTTGGTCCGATTGATGATTAAGATCGTGTAAGGGATCACCCTGCACTCAATTGACTCAACGGTACGGTTAGCGCAGTGGCTGAGCGATTGGACTGCTGCGCTGCGTGTCGCGCGTTCGATTCCCGTACGGACCAAACATTTGTATGATCTACAAGTAATTGTTTTCGGTCAGGGCGTTTGTGTATGTGAGTTTATTTATTTGTAAACGCACCCACGACACAGGAGAAATTCCTAGTGTGGGGCAATGTTTAAAAAAATTAAAAAATGTATAACTGATGAAGTGTAATTTTTTTTTATTTGTCTTCATCTCTTTTGGGGATTAAAATAGAAATCCAACATTGGGACAGCCTCGTTGATTACTGATTGTGATTGCAAACACTACTACTACAAAAAACAATAAGAATTTCTCAGAAGCAGCCTTTTTTAGGTGGTAAAGTTATACAATTTGTGAGGGGTGCTGAAGGGACTGTCAAAGTCTTACTGACTAAGAGTCCATCCTGTTCAGTTGCCTTTGCCTTCTCAGAAGGATTCTGCCTGGATTTTGGCAATACGCTCGCCCCGTACATTCTGGGATCGTTCATTAAAACTATTCAAATACGTATGTTCTCTTTTACCTTTTCCTAGAGGTATCATAATGACCATTTTCTTTACAGTTTGCATACTTTCCACAGCTAAACTTTGTATACGCAGCACCTGACTTCTATTTCTGTCGAGCACATGGCGTCTTCTAATTGAAGCCACCATCTTGTCCCGCAGCAAATTGCCGTGACTTTATAATTTACGTCAATGATAGTTGACGGGCAAACTCGGGAAGTAACCTCGTTACATTTACAATGTTGTGTGGTTTGCGAATCGGTTAGAAGAAAAACTTATTTGAAGAATTTTGTGTATGTCAGTTTAAATGTTTGTAAACACACCCACGAATATAAGTAATGCCTAATTTAGGTCAACTATTTTCTTTTAGAATAATTTTAAGACAGACCTCGTAAAAGATGGCTGAATGAGTTAGATAAAAATAATCATCAGTTGCTCAAATTAGCCCTAGATTAAATAGCTGGAAATCATGACCTTTCCTGAAGCCTTGCATTGGGATGACATCACAAACTATATAGGGGATGACACAGGCTAACAGTAACAAGAAAAGGAAAAGAGTTTCTTATGTTACGCATACCGTATGTGCTAAGAAGGAATTAAGATAAGCTATGAGGCATATTATGTTAAAAATATATTAAATAACAGAATTGCACCAAACTATAAATTGGAGTGGCGACAATTCGAAAGTGTTGCTTTTGAAAATCAACACTTTCGATAGAAAAAATTGAAATCCAGTGTTATAGTTTTTTAATGTGTTACTTCACTACTACGGTATTACAGTGTACTATATGTCGTACATTATATGGACGATTGTCAACAGGAAATAAAAATGTCAACGTGCTGGATAATCTGGCTTTGAAAGAAAACAGAACTATTTTCTGGACTTATCGTCGCGAGAACATAAACTTCGCTCTTTAGACGCGTTAAGGCGAGATTAACTGGGGCTATTTCTGTTAAAATCATTGTCGACGCTGTTTTATGTAAGACCTGTTAAAATTAACCGATGTCTAAGATTAAAATTGATGGTGAGATTATTATCCGCAATTTCCCAACCCGTTACTAAATATTATTACATCTGCACACGTTGATTTCTTCGTCTGTGGACCCGACCATCGGTCATATCGAGCGAGTTATGATACATCTTAGCGAGTTTTCTCCATGTTCTTTCTTTGTCAAAAATCTACCGATAAAAATTCAAAATACCGTTTTTTTGACTTTGACCTTGAATTACTTTTTTAGCACACACGTATTGGTGTACTCAAGGTCTCTACTACAATTCAGGTCTTTCACAGTTTTTGTTATTTGATCACCATTGTTACGTCAAATTTGACCGGACTACCAACTCAAGTTCAAGGACACCGTAGTTAGTATACCACTCACTGTGTTGGATTTCTTCCCAACTTTCTCCTGTTGCCTACTCTATTAAACTTACTTCCTTAACTCTCTTTAAAAAATAAATACTCACCTTCTGCATCTTCACTGTCCATCATCCTTTCAAGTTCAAGGTCATCGTAATTGTGTATCATAGTGTTGAGTATCGCTTTGACCTTCTCCTTTTCGATGCGGCCTTGCTTTTCTGAGTCGAACATGCTGAACGCGCGCCTGAGCACTGTCAAGAAAAATAACGGAGGATTACTTTTATGTTTTTTCTAACTTAACAGATGTGTTGTTGATTCTTCTTCAATTTTTTTGCACAGTAAAGAAAAAAGAGTTTGAAGTTATTCATCTTCTGCCCATGCTGTTCCTAACCGGTCGCAGGACTGTACGAACTATCGTGACCCCGGAATGTAAAGGGCTATTGAAGGACACCGTGGATTTTAGTCAGTACGAGTCTGACAGCTGTGTCCCGCTGTGCCCTGGTTGAGAGGACTCATAAGATGATGCTGTTCTTAACTATATTTGAGTGCCCACCCCAATATTTTAGGCGAACCAAATGCAGCTGAATACCGGTACTTTACATACGGTGACTGCCAATCTGACCTCCACAAACCGTAACTAGGTAATACGAGTATGATACCCCTTGGTAAGTCTGGTTTTCAGACCTTCAAGCTTTTGACTTACAGTAAAGGCTGTTGAAATCTACACGATCTACGAAAGCGCGTCTAGCTGTACCTACAGCTAGATGTGGTTTCCGAGGCATGGAAGGAACTCGCTTGTTGCCTGATTTTTGGACACTTTTTTTTTGTATTGGTTTGCTAATGGGCATGCGGGCAGCCAGTAATGGGCAACTCGTTGTCCGACCATGGACCATGCCCGGGTCAACGGCGCGTTATGTTCCACGCGCACCTCAAAGAGTGTCAGCAAACTGACGGGGCCCCCTCTAGAGGGCCAAAGCCTGTCGGGGTCGCGGGACTTACGAATTACCGTGACACCTGAACGTAAAGGGCTATTGAAGGACACTGTGGATTCTAGTCAGTACGAGTCTGACAGTCCCTCCCGCTCTACCCTGGGAGGAGGAGTTTGACTAGGTTTGAGGTGACAGAGACAAAATCTATGATGGAATGAGCTTACCCAGAAGAAGCCTGTTCACTGTAACATTTTTTTTCGATCGTTAAGTAACTCTCTTAAACAAAGAGAAATTGAAACAGTCGATTTTCAAAGAGGACACTCCAAAACAACCACAAATTAGTTATTGATTTTACCCCTTAAAAGTTAAGCGACAAAACTTTCAGTATTGAAAGCTTCTAAATTTCAAACGCGCTCCGTGAAAATTGACGATCCCTTTGCGTCAAAGGAAACGTTGTTGATAGCTAAAAGGTACTAAGCGCCGTGACTAAGTAAGCGAACTCAAGCACCTACTCGTATATTGAGGAAATTGATTCTGGCTTCGATAGAAAATCCATTGTATAGAACTTTTTGTTAGTAATTTTACTATTTTACTTGAATTACCTTTTAGATAATCTTACATTATGTCTGTATTCTTCGAAACTATAGGTAAAGGTGTACCTCATAGTAAACTCAGGTCAAGCATTTCGCCAGTTATGTAAAAATTACATGTCAAAGGGAGTGAGTTCATTGCCATCATCTGACGTAAATCTAGACTGCTATATCACTTTGTCCAACCTGGGAATCGAACCCAGGGCCTCTTGTTCAGCAGTTGCACTTGCGACCATTACACACGCGAGGCATTTAGTAATTCCTTTTATTAACTAAACTGGGACATTTTTTAAGTTTAACTTAAGTCATAAATGCCAACAATTAAAATTCTGACTAAGTATCCCACCAGTTGTGGTCTAAAACGTTTTATGAACATAACCCCGGCCCGGTTTTGGCATTGTAAAACCAAAACAATTTGGGAGCAAAATGTGTTTGGTTTACACTGCTGGCCATAAAAACTATGAACAGATAACTAATGGGATTAAAACGACTCAGCTTTGTAATTATAACGAGTATGAGCTTTATGTTGTTTCAAAATAACTAATTTGGGTTAAAGATCTACCGTACTAAGCATCATTGATATTAGTTTAGTAACACATTTGTAAACTGCCACTATCCAACATATAACAAATATAGCACCCTTTTTGAAGCTTCTGATTTCGTTTAACAAAACAGACATTAAACTATCATTTTTCGCACCAACTAACTCAATTTATCACCGCTAATGTGACACTAACATTGCTCTGACGGTTGCAAACAAATTTATTTATCAAAAATTTATTAGCATTTAACTTCATTTCGTTGAAATATTAAATGATGTTGAAAAACATATGGAGTAAAATATGTTTTAACGCAAGATAGATGGCTGTTATATCAACGTGTCCAGCAGGTTAACCACTGTTATGCCTTAAATAATAAAGTTGAAAAAAGATTAATCGCCATTTTCTGTAATGTTTGGTACGTTATTTGGCCACTCCAGTGTACAGAGAATGAGTTACGTCAAGTGGCGGATTAAAATTGATTGCTTGTGAACCCAAAAATCTAGTTTACGCGTTGATAAAGCTGAATTGTTATTTTGTAAAATACCGACTAAAAACTGTAGGTTTTACCTAGCGATTGGTCGTTAGGGGTTTGTTAGGTAGATTTATGTATCAAACAAAGGCTTTGGATATCAATTTGTCTTTTAGATCGAGGACAAAGCGAATTTATTAATCGGTCAAAATTCATCCAATCTATAAAATGTAAGTTATCAAACTTAATTCCCTAATCTTGTTTCTTACAGTAACGTTAATTTGTTAACGTTGTTAGAATAAAAAAGGTTAGCTAACATAGGACATTCTTATTAAAATATTCTTCTATGTTTGATTAACTGCATTATTACAGGTTGGAATTTATTAGTTTTATCATTTAATTAAGATTTTGGTACATTTGAAATAAGCTTCAAACCGTACTAAAAATTTTGCCACTGTAATCGATTGCAATGTTATTATTCGTAATGTTATGACTCAATATCTGTGCTCCAGTTCTTCTTTTTTTCTAATCTCAATATCTGTTAGATTAAGTAATTCAAACTTTAACCTATCACTCAATAACAACACATCAAAAACAGACCCTAAACAAACTTCGCATAAGGTATACGTTTGCTCAAAACAAGTTCATCAACGATACGCCTAAAATTGCCATCATTAACGAGTTTACAGCCCTTAATGCGCCACCCCTGGCTCTACCCTTATCAAACCTTTGGCAATCAAGAGTCGATCAGGGGTCGCAAACTGATGGTGATTCATGAACTCGGTTTATGATACAAACAAGTTAATTTTCGCTTGAGTGATGGGATGGTGGTGAGTTATAAATATATAATTTTCAATATTTTACGAATTAATATTATAAGTTAAGTTCCGCCAAATTCAGTTATTGGATTGGTGACAAAATGTTCGCTGAAAGATGCACGGGTGATTTTCGAAGTTAAGGAACGCTTGCTGAATTCCGATCGTTGATGGGTCCATAATGCCTACTATACACAATCAGCGATAATCATTGATCGTGTGATTGTCTATAATTGTCAATCAAACATTTATTCGGGCTTGCTCGGCGAGTACAACCGATAAGTGTACAGGAGCCAAGCTTCAGAAAGCTTAATACCTAGTTGATTTCTACTGCTATTCATTTTTAGGGTTCTGTAGTTAACTAGGAACCCTTATAGTTTCGCCATGTCTGTCTGTCTGTCTGTCTGTCCGTCCTCGCTTAATCTCTGTGACCGTTAGCACTAGAAAGCTGAAATTTGGTACCAATATGTATATCAATCACGCCGACAAAGTGCAAAAATAAAAATTGGAAAAAAATGTTTTTTTAGGGTAGCCCCCCTATATGTAAAATAGAAAGTGATTTTTTTTTTAATTTCAACCCTAACGTGTGATATATCGTTGGATAGGTATTTAAAAATGAATAGGGGTTTACTAAGATCATTTTTTGATGATGTCAATAGTTTCGGAAATAATCGCTCCTAAAGTCAAAAACAATGTGTCCCCCCCCCTCTAACTTTTGAACCATAAGTTTAGAAAATATGAAAAAAATCTGGAAAGTAGAACTTTATAAGGACTTTCTAGGAAAATTATTTTGAACTTGATGGAAAGAACAGTTTTTGTGCAAAAAAAACAAGAAGGTGGTACAAAATTCCTGGACTAAGTTTGTAGTATAATCAATTATTTAATCATATATACAAGCATTTTTTTTAACTTCGTTTACGTATTTCATTATTCTGAACGTATCTTCTTTCAAACAAAAAAAGAATTATTGAAATCGGTTCGCGCATTCCAAAGTTATCAAACGCATAAAATGTTAAGGTAAAAACCAGTTCATAAATGGTTCGATAGATGGCGTTGCGTAATGACGTCAATTTTAAAAGTCGATGTCTTCGTGCTTTCATGACCTACCTGTGGTAAAAATTTGCTACTACTTAAAATATATGTTCTTAGAGTGCATAATCGCTACCTGAACTACTTACTCTTTTCGATTAAAATAAAATAGCTATTTGATAAAGGTTTGTGGGAAATTGTTATTGTGTCTTTTCAAATTTATATTGAGGGTTTTATTTTTTAACTTGTACGGGGACAAAAGTGGTTGATAGTCGTCGCACACAAGTTTAAAAAAAGGCTATTTGTTAACACTTATTGTAACGGACGGGAAACTACGGAACCCTACACTGAGCGTGGCCTGACACGCTCTTGGCCGGTTTTTTATTTTAAAAGCCGCTTCGTTCAGTCAAACGCCCGAAGGATTGATAGCCGAGTTTGCCAAGGAGGCGGTTAGGCAGTGGCAGAAAGAGAAGACAGTTGTTTCTATAAAAAACTAGTATTCAACTGCATCCGGTTAGATTGCAAGCTGATAGTCAATATTATGTAGTTGAGAAAACGCTAGGCTGATTATAATGTCAGGCTAATCTCAAATTGGTTGTTAGATTGTTATTACAGTTCCCCAATCATAGCAAGACTGATTATTCTTTCAAGAACTGGTTATAAGTATGTCAAATTCAGTGAGCATAAATACTGCTCAGCTCATACATTAGCGTCCGGCGCCGGCGCCCCAGCGTGTGTGTGCGTAGGAGTTCAGTCACATTTTTCAAGCAAAATAGTCTTTTTATTATAGGCCGGATATAGGAACGTTAAAGTGAAGAATCTAGAAACCTAGTTTAGCTAGACATAACTCTTCCATTTTCGCTCTACGGTAAATGGATAATAAATCTTTGAGATAACTTCATTTTTGGACGATTTACTCGCAACGTCGGTTATATAGTAAAATGTATAAAAGGAGGCGCTACCTAAATAGTACACCCACATTTCGCAACTTAGTCACATGTTATAAACGTGATACCATCAATCTATCACAAACTCTGACTCCTGCACGCTCAGTATGACACATTAGAAAAATTGAAATGACAATGTATATGGCTATGGCAAAAATACCAAAAAATAAATAAAGAATGATTTGTAACGTGATAAACATGGCAGAGTTTAATATAAAAAAAAGAAGTTTTTTATTCTCCTGTCTTCTACTGATCATAGATCAATCAGGCAAAAATAATGTTGAATGTATATATTTTTTGTCTATTTTTGGTATAATATGAATAGAGAATTCAAAATAATAATTTTTCTGACCTGGAAATCGGACCCAGGATCACAAGAGCAACAGTAGCGCTTTGAGGTCATTAGACTAGAAAGACAGTGCGCTTAATTTTACAATTATTTAAAAAAAAAAACTCTAAAATGTTACCTAAACAACATAAGAGCATGCCTTGAATAAACAATGCCTCTGTTCCAACATAATCACGAGGCAATTAAGCGCTGCAGCAAAATAATAGCTGTACGCTGTGCGCTGCATATCAAGAACAAAACGGTGCTGACGTGAACATTAAGCCGTCTATTCAGTAGGCGATAAATGTTGGCAATATAAGCCTGTTTAATGGGCTGGGTTGGTAGACAATGGTCTATGTTCTGTCACTTAAGAAATGTAGCATATAATGTACCTAGTTCTATTACTTACTATTTACAGACGCCAGCACATCAAGCTACTCCAATTTTACAAAACTCTTCAACAGAGCTTCAACTTCATCACAATTGAAAAAGGTTTTCGCCAATACTCCTTTAAATTAGCTCACTCTTTATAACGGACAAAGACTTATTTCAATTTAATATTCTAAAGATGTAGATTTTAATCCAACATTGTTGAATAGAGCTGTCATTTTGAAAAGGCTTGCAAAGATATTGTCTCTTTCAACGGCGTATCATTGTTCTCATGTTAGAAAAGATCACTAAGAAAATGACATACTTTATCTTTGAATGGAAAGAAAATGGACCTCTCTATTTATGAGACATCTTTACATCATTAAAATGTTTAGCTTCTGTTCAATTTAATATTTTGGTTTATTTATGTTTTCTAAATTGCTGTCTTAAGTCTGAAATTATAGACTAGCGACCCGCCCCGGCTCCGCACGGGTGAAATCACTATTGTATTATGCAGATTATATCACATTTAAACCTTCGTCTCGAATCACTCTATCCATTAAAAAAACCGCATTAAATTCCGTTGCTACTACTCGGACATAGGGACAGGCAGACAGCGGGAAACGACTTTGTTTTATACCATGTAGTGATTTTCACTTTGGGAATAAATTTTTTAATACATGTTTTAAGGGTGTTATGCGACACAGAGTGATATCTATGTATTAATGTTGACTTTTTATTTTCACTATTGTACACGTTTCAAGTAAAATTAATCATGACCTCAAAGTCAAAACATATACGAAACAAATACTCGTATTATGGTCTCGACCTTACTATAGGCAGAGATATATGCCCAATGCTATGAGATCATAATTATTGTATTTCATACAAAAAATTTACATATTGACACCATTCATTAATTTAAGTACCTATTGTGGCCAATATTTAAAAATAAAATGGTGGAACTTGGCAGGCCATTTTTTTTTTGTTGAGGAAAGTCTGTCTAAAAGGCTAGCGACCCACCCTGGCTGTGGCTAAGCACAGGTACAGTTTGAAAATAAAATAAAGCCTGTGTCACTCAGAAAGAAAGCAGTTTTTAACTGCTGAAAGAATTCTCAAAATCAATTCAGCTGGTCTAAAACTGCCATTTAGCGATATTACTAATGATTCAAATCGTTCATGAATAATAGAAGAATAGCCAATACACGAAGAGACTCAGAAATATTAGTTGAAATGGCCAGTTTAGATCCGCAGTAGTTCAAGAGATTACCTCGGATCTTCTTATGGAGTTTTCTGAACTCTTGTATTGAGATAGGGGGTTCACTATGATTCTAATATGTATACGTATAGAATTTAAATAAGTACTGAAGTTTTTTCTGCGGTTTATTCGCGATAATAAAAGCAGCACCTTTTCGCTATCCTAACTTCCTAATCCTAAAACCCATGCTGCCTATAAGTTGAACTCTAGAACCTTACGCTCCACAGGCGCTTGCTAAGTATAACATGAAGCGGTTTTCATTATAGTCTATGCGATTAGCCTATATTGTTTCTGTAGGTGGGCGATAGGCCTATTTTTGATTAGGTGGGCTGTAATCCGCTACGAGAGCCCAGTGCGCGTTAGCAAAGGTCACATGTTCAATTTTTTTTGTTCTTTGACATTACTCTACCCTGTTTATAATTTTGAGTTAAAGAATGTAAGATTTCTTTATTTTCTTGTTAAGGTTTGATTCAGGTTAGAAAATTATTCTTTCACTAATAATTCAACATTAATAATTTAACACATTATCCCTGAATATCTTATGCTATATTTTTGTGTTAATTTCAGATCAGAACGAGGGTAAAACCGCAGCCAATAATTAAATTAATTAAAAAGAAACGCATTATTTTTCAAGAAGAAAAATATCGCTTTCTCAACGAGGATGTATGCATGATTACAAAATGGCGCCGCGAGCAGTAGTCGGTTTTGCAATTTAGCTGCTACATTCAGCTTTGCATTTTATGCGCCCCGAAATTCAAATTTCAATTCAGACAAAATATTTTTATGGCTCTATCTTTGTTGTATGTCGTTTCGTACACGTGTAATATTTTTGTATATCTAACATATTATGCTAAGATTAAAATTATTTATATGGAATCAATGACGATAATAAATAGAAAATGCCTAAGAAAGTTTAGATGCTTAGTGCAAAAGGAGTATATAAGGTTCGTAGCTTATGGCATTTTGTAGTTTATATATCTACCCCATGTCCTATATTTAGAAAAAGTAAAAATCCTTTGTTATCTTGATTCAAATGCATCAGTTTGACATTTTAACTTAGTTTTTTGAATAAAATGTAATAATAATGAATATTTATCAAACATAAAAATGTAGTTAAAATACTTACTAATAATTTGTCCATCATCTCTTTGATCTTTTCTTCGGCTCTGTAATGCATATAAACGTTAACTTAATTCAACTAACAAAAATATTCAACAAAAAAAACACAATGAAAAAAATGTGACAAAGAAAAACTCGTCTTCAATTAAAAAAAAAACACACCATTTTGGAATTGTTAAAATGTCAATTGGTACTATTCAAAAATTCAAAAACAAGCGGGCTCTAGCCAAGGCGCGCGCGGCGTTTACACTAAACTGGCCGTTTAGAACACGTTCGAAATTTAAACGAGGTGTTACAGGCACAATGCTTGTACGGGACAATTTTATTTGGACGACGTGGTCTTGTAGTGGCGGCATAGAATTTATTTCTGGTACAATATTTTTAGTGGTTGTAAAATTATTTCTATTAGCACTTCTTCACATATTATTAGCAGTAAGCTTTGGTGTCGAATTATTCTCGTAAATTCAATTTTATTTTACATTAAATCTTGCTGCAAGATATATTAATGCTAAAAACCATATAGCAAAATATCTAAGCTTAAAATATAATTTTCACCTAATACTCGTAAGAGCAAAATAGGATTACTCGAAAGTAATCACATTTACCACTCTCATTTCACAGCTGCAAACAGAGTGTGAACACCTCCTTTTAGACAGAATTTCCCTAGATGTTTAAAATCTGTAGGTACTTTCCTTCTCAAATTTTCACGCCAGGTAAATCGAAAATCTGAGCGGAGACTACGATTTTAATATGGTAAGCTTGTTATTTTGTCACGGCATAATGAAATGGAATTTGCTTCTTGTCGATTGGAAACTAAAACGAAATGGTAGCTAGTTTTTTTATTCGGAAAACTGTGTAAGTGATGGTGAAATGGCCGATCAAATCGTAACGGACATAAATTGGACTCGCTGTGGACACCGAACAATGACAAATACTTTAATTCTATTCTATTTTTAGTAAATGCCAAGGAAAGCCGATGTCAACCATTCCACCAAGTGTCAAAGCGAATTGGAAAAACAAACGCTTGATAAAATAAAAAAGACTTATAGAACATCATTGACAGGCCTGTTGGTCTAGTGGTTAGTGACCCTGACTGCTATGCCGGAGGTTGTGGGCTCGATTCCCACCCAGGACAAATGTTTGTGTGATGAGCACGATCATTTGTTCTGTGTCTGGGTGTAATTTATCTATAATATGTATGTATTAAGAAATATATAAGTATGTTTATCAGTTGTCTAGTACCCATAACACAAGCTCTGCTTAGCTTGGGACTAGATGACGATGTGTGATAGTTGTGGAATATTTATTTATTTATCATTAAAATACTTTAATTGATAGAATTGACAATGTAAATTTTGGTGGGTTAGGACGGAGGCAGATATTTTCAGCACAATATCTGTCCAATTCTTGTATTCGCCATCTGCAAATAACAAAAACTTATTGTTATGTATGACAGTTTCATAGATTTTCGTAAACGACAAATGCTATTCACAAATTCATAATGCTTTTGTGAAAGCTTAGTTTACGACTACCTATTTAAGTTGGTTTTTATTTTTTTTAAACCTTCGTGCCATTAGAAACCCAAGATAATTAAAAAATACGAGAAGATACAAAAACAAAACAAAACTGTTTCAGAGTCACGGAGTCAAAAATGGTAAACATAGTATAAGTTTTGAACTGATCTGGTTTGTTTTGAATTTCCTTTTCGGCATTGTTACAAGCGCCATGTTCAGTTGTTTACGGATAAATTAATCTGAACTGATACATTAAGAAAGTCACTTCTCACTTCTCAGACGTCCACTTCTCAGAAGTGACAACTGATAATTTATTCCTTATGGTGAATATTACGGTTCCTTTTGGTCACGGGACTCACGAATTACCGTGACCCCGGTACGTAAAGGGCAACGTGTAGGACACCGTGGATTTTAGTCAGTACGAGTCTGACAGTCCCTTCCGCTCTGCCCTGGGTGGGAGAACTCATTGATGATTTTACCACGATAAAATAAAATGATGAATACAAAATTACACTTGTTACAATGTCACCACGTTAATTTACAAAATTTAAGACCTTAGTTATGGAAAGAGATAAATAAAATTCTTTAAAGCAATGCATTTCCGCTACAGCGCTTTTTAAATTAATAACTACAGAAAGGCCTGAAGTCTGAACATTAATGTCTTTGAAGAACGGACACGTAGTTTGAATAATAGTTGTGTTAACTAAAAAAACTGGACATCATTTACCTAAATATTTATGGTCTCACATTATTATGAAATAAATCTAGAATTTTATTTTGCGGACCTAATGTATTTCTTCCTTTCATCTTGAACCCATTTGTGATAACTACTATTTAAATTAGGTTTTTATTTTTGATTTATCTGCACAACTTGTGATGATTTGTATTTTTAAATTGAATTGTATTTTACAGTTGTATAGTTTTTTTGCACGTGTAAATATTAAAAACAAATGTATTTGTCTGTCAACATTTTAAAGAGGATACATTTTTGTTTTGTGAAATGGCGTACGCTATTTAAGAATATTAAATGTTATAGTTTTCACTTAACTTTCCAAGAGACTTCTAAAAACTTATTCTTTAAAAATTACACTTTCATAACTTACAAAGTCACCATTAGTAGCATTTGAATATTCATATAAATTTCATCAAGCGAGAATTGCATTTTGCTGAAAAATGTTTACGAGAGACCTATGTTCTCAAGCAGCTCTTAAAAAAAAAACACACTGACAGGCGTGAAAAATAATGCTTTTAATAAAGTTTTAAGTGGCCGTCTAACTCCCACGATTAAAAGGAGGACTCTTAATTAAAACCGAATGGGGTCATTATCCAATACTTTTCACATTATATTAACTTTTGCAAAGATTGAACGAATGTTAGTATGTTACCTTTTGCCACATCTTTCAGCCCTGTTCGCTGTGCGTGGGACAGCCCCTTGTAATGACCATATTATTTTGGGACTTATAACATCTGTCAATTTTTGGGGATTAGACATTTTGGTTTTTTTTTTCGTTAAAAATTAAATAAAACCAAATTTTTTTAAAAGGTTGTGTTGCATTTTAAACCTGACATACGTCGTTTCCAAAAGTTACAAGCTATTCACATCTCTGCTACATCGCGCACCGCAATCGATTTGACATTCCCTAAAAACAAACTAGTATCGAAGATACCTGGTGGTTACCATGACGTCTTAAAGCGTGTGTGGTTCCGCTCAGGGAACGAGATGGCGCTACACGAATTGTATAGCTCTGTCTCTTTCCCACAGCCTAACTAAATAAATAAATCGATTGTTTGAATCTAGTCACATAGAAAAGCGAAAGAAATCCGATAGCGAGACCGAACTATCGGACTGACGTCTCATATCGGTTCGTTATCGCTTCGGACTAGCCTTTCTGTTTGTCATAGGCTTAAGACGTCATGGTACGCCACTTGATTTGCCTACTGCTTTATTCATTTGTTTTGACCAAAACAACATACTGTCATTTTTAAAGTTTTAAATAATTTCAAAATGTGGGGGACATTTGAGGGGGACTCTCTGGGTGGAGTTGAAGGTACTGTCAGACTTGTACTGACTGACAAACAACCTGTTCCATTAATTACTTTTTGCGTTTCAGAGCCGCGGTACACTATTTAGAGGTCACGTATTTTTTTCTATGAGTATATGTAGAAACTATAGAACCTTACCTTACCCTTGTTACGGTCCTAATAAACTCCTGTCATCCCATTCATGTTTGAATTGAAGTATAACGACGTAAATTGTACGGAAAATGAAAAAGCGCTTCTGTTATACAAACAAGGAACTAATTTTATCCATAAACTTAACGTCCAAGTCCCCGTTTACCGTGAAAACTTCTGATACGGCCTCTGGTACCAACAACATCTGTTGTAATATTAAATGAAAGTACTGCAATTAGATGTATAAATCAAGTTGCACTGGCAATAATTTTACTGGGACGTGCACAGTTTTTTTTTGTTTTGCTGGCAGTTACATAATGAATGACAAAGTTTACTATCTCACCCGTAGCTACGCTGGATACTAAAATTAAAACACAATCACAAAATTCTTCTTAATAATAAAAATACGAAAGTTTGGATGTTTATATAAATGGCTGGAGGGACCTAACACATAGGACACTTTACCCCCGTAGCTTAATCTCTTTTTTTTTTTATCGTGGTAAAATCATCAAATGAGTCCTCCCACCCAGGGCAGGGCGGGAGGGACTGTCAGACTTGTACTGACTAAAATCCACGGTGTCCTTCACTAGCCCTTTACGTACCGGGGTCACGGTAATCCCTTGGTCCCGCGCTTGGGACAATTAACGAGTCAATCTTCTTTCCCTATTCAGGCAGTTTTCCTATGGAATGCGCTTCCTCGGAATATCAGGACGGTATCCAGTCGGTTCACTTTCAAGTTGAAAGCTCGTGAGCATATTACTAAGAAGCTGGCAGATTCATTTCAAAATTAACTGGTTGTAAGTTTCCACTTTACTTCTCTAAACTGTGTATGTATGTATGTATTATATATATGTATGTATGTATTGTATATGTAAATTTATATTTATATTCATTTTCTGGTTAAATAATTATCTAGTATGTTGCACCTACTTATCTAGTATGTCTTTGTCTCTGCATCACCCTAAGGTAGTCTGGTAGATAATGCCCAAGGCATTAAGTTCGCCGCTGTACACGTTTTTGGTAACTTGTGCATAAAGTTTAAATAAATAAAATAAAAATAAGCTAGTGATTCTTGTAAACAAAAATAAACACTGTCTATAAAATAAGAATGACAAAGAAACATTGGCACGGTAGCGTTAAATTGACCCTCTTGTCGAAAAAAAATCCACGGAATAAATACCTTTTGAACGAAGATGAATGCCCGTTATCACAACAGGGATTTAGGAAGAATCTTCGCGAGAATAAAAGGCAAGCAAGCCAATCATCGCTTTTACAACGGTCCATAAGCCGATACCCCTTGAGAATTACGCGATTCCCTGTAAATAACACTTGAAAGTGTTTCTGAGGAGATCAGAGTTTTACTTTGTTCTGCGAAGAGAAAATACGATATAAAACTGAGAAAAACGAGAAACTAGACAATTTTTCCTGTATTTTCATATTTTAATTTGATTTTTTGCAAGAAAAAAATAATATTTTTACAAATATACTTTGATTTCCTGATGATGACTATTGTTTTTAATTAATTTATTATAACAATTATTTACCCATGAATCTAATGAATATAAACACATCAAACTGAAGCTTATAGAGCCTACGCACAGCTAACGAGCATTTCGGCAACTCGTATACGTTTTAGTCTGTCGTCATACCCTGCTTAGATTTGTAGGCTCAATACATAATACGACAGACCAAACCAACAGCAATAATTCAACCTTACGCTATGATTATGATAAAGTATATTTACCCAACATAATTGGGAACTTTCGTATTCAGCCCATCAGCGGTTTAAATCATTGCCATAGTGATAAGGTTGACAGGCTTCATGTAAGCCGTTTAATTTATGCATAGACTTGACTGCCTCCCCGTGATCCCTCGAAGCTCAGTTCAAAATCCTGACTTCTCTATGTAACGTTCATTAGCATATCCGAAATTTTCATCCCTTGGTATTTTATGATCCTTAGAATTAACAATTTTCGTGTCATTTGTTGGTTGAAGTTTTAAACGGGATGAAACTAGACTAGACTAGAGTGTTTCAAACAAACTGTTTTATTGTTGATATGAGAGATGGAGGAATTCAATGGAGGTTTTATAGGCAGCCGCGTCACATAAAATAAGTAATGGTACACGGCTGAATCAATGCATGTACAGTGGAAGCTGACCCCAATTTGGTGGGAAAAAGGCTAGCGAAACAAATAAACGAAAAAGATTAGGTAGAGATGTAGATAAAAAAACGACGGGTTACACTCTGGGAGTGCCGGCAGAAGTGAAAACTTGAATAGTAATTGTTGGAAATATCTTGTAAACAGATTTTAGTAAAACTCGCAAAAATGGTTGACTTTTTATTTCAATAATTTTCCAATGTGACGTACATCTTTTATAAACAGTGTTACCTAGCAACGAATGTATCCAGCATACAAACTTCTTTGAAAGTAATAAAGTCACACGAACATTCACGCAAGCGCCCTGCGCCGTCCTACGCTTTTTCGGTCAGGGTCACGTGTCCTGACGCGAGTTTAAGATTTTATACCCATTACAGAAAAAGTGCTCAACGCCGCTAAAGAAGTTTTCACTTCAAAAAAACTATTTTGAACCAAATTAAATATATATATTAAATATATAAATATATATAAATATATTAAATATATGTTATATCAAAAAGAAATTCAAACACCCAATCACCTTTCTTTATAATCAACTAAAACAAAAATAACATGTAAATAATTTTATGAATATTTGAAAATTATTGTTCTAGCACACCTTGAATAAATAATATTACAACGGCAGCGCTAGGACAAAGTCACTGCGTCCAGATTTATACTTTTTGCCGAAGTTTTATAGTTAGTTTCGCGACAGAGGCTTGTCTTGCCTCGCCTACAAAATATTGTCGACGATTTTTTATGACATCACAAATTAAATGGCATACGATATTTTCATAAAACAATTCGGACAAGTGTGAGTCGAACCCGCATTGTTTGGTTTTGTACAATTGTACAATATTTAACGTTATTGTTTGCCACCATCAATAGTAAAAATGGAGAAAAAAAATTTTTGCTCATTTTGTGCCGCGATTATCGAAACTAACTTTATTTGCTTTAATTATGTATGCTAGTCGTCTACCGAGGGCCGCCTGGTTCGCGACTACCATTCTGTTGGAGGCTGGCGCCAAATAGTTTTTACTCGCCGGTGCGCAGGAGTTCGCGAGCTTATGCAAAAGCACTGGAGTTCTTTTTGGGTGAGCTCGCTCTATGTTAGGCCTCATCTTGTTTTCTGGGCCAGATTGAGGTCAGGATCAAACCAAATACATTGACAAAAAATGCTATTGTTGTTTTAGATAGCAGCTGTAAAATACACACTGTAAAATTATCCTACCAGTTCAAAGATACAGTCCTGTCACGGGCGGATAGACAGTTCAGCCATTACCAACTTCTGCGTACGGAACCCTAAAAAATAATAATAGCCGCTTTTTCAAGTACGGGAAATATTATTGTGACAAACTACATTTTATGAGCTTGTCATAAGGAAGTCTATAGCTAACTTACACGTAGTTTTCCTGTTTTCTGGATTTTTTCGTGAAGGTTATGCTCTCAATAATCTGGATAAATAGGGCAGTATGTCAGTGTGTTGAAAAAAGCGTTCGTTGATATAGGTAAGTTTTCTACAGAGGCGCTAGCATGAGTGCGCAACGTAAACGTAGAGCAAATACTTCGATTTTGAAATTGGAAATACTCGTTCCAATAATTACTATTCCTTTATTTAATATTTGTAATTTTTTTAATGTTTTAGGTTAACTTACAGTGTTTCTCTTTAAATTTCGCAGAATATAGTAAAGCATACACGTGTTCTCTATTCCAAATTGGCGAAAGTATTTGCGTTAACACCAATCATGCTAGCGCTTCAGAGACTTTTTTACGAATGGAATTCCTTGCTCGATCTTCTTATAGATAGTGTAGTTAAAATGATTTACATCAAGTAAGGTCTTTAGTGAGATCCTGTTAATTAGCATATGTGGCTGAGTTCGAACTCACGACCTGTAACTAGTAAGTCGGTTACTGTAACTGTTACCACTTGATGATCACTGCACTGAATTAAGAACAAATCTAAACATCCATGATATTTTTATTTTCCAGTAAAAACTGGCTATATGTATAACCGTCCGGTTTTAGGTTCAACCCTAATAGCGCTCATTTGTTTGAGTCTTTCACGACTTTAAACAAAGAGAAATTATTTTTAATCAGACCTCTTTTAGTGCAGAAACTTTTGCTGGATTTCTAGAAATTTCTTTGCGTCATTTTAATTGGAAGCGAAAAGATTTTAGTAGTGAATTTTATTTTACTTTTAGCGTTCATTTTTTTTTTAAACTTACGCAGTAAAATGCTCCGTTTTAATGTACAGTTAATGATTGATGTTAAATATCCAAAGATTAAGTTTTATTCGTTTTTGTTTTCAAACGTACTCGTATCTATAAAAAATGACACTAGTATAAAATCGTACAAAGTATTCGGTTGATTATTAAGATATTATATATCTTAATTGATGACCGAATAACAAGGAGAACAATTTATATTAACGTTCATGCTTTTTCATTAATCAAACCAGGCAACATTTTAATTGGCCTTTTATTTAAATTAGTACCTACCTAGCTAATTGATGATTGAAATTCAAATAATTTTCAGCAAGCAATTGACCTGTTTCCTCTAAAAAACTAAATCCAAACATTTGAAACCCATCTAATATTGACATAAAACCTGTTACATAGTACACAGAAATTCATGAAAACATCGATATCTGTTAGTGTTGCTAGCTCTAAAAGATACACTTGTCGGCTGCTTCCGGACAGCTGTCGCAGGAAGCTCATCCGTCACTGAGTGTGGCAACACTGTCTTGACATTGGCTACAATGTCGGTACAATAAGGCAAAGATTTTTATTTTTTAAGGTAAATGATATTAAAAAAAATAGTATTTTTATGTTTCGGCCATTCCATATAACTTAATAAATACTTTTTGTAGGGCCACACTGACGGAAAATACCGTTATATAATTATATTTTTATTTCCAGTAAAGCAGAGACCCGAAAACTTCTTAAAAACGCTTAAAACCGTAACGGAAACTTTATTTAACTATTTTCAGTTCTCTTCAAGACATTGAAAATTAATTCGTATCCATTTCGCAGTAGAGTAAAAATTCATTCATTTTTACGTAAAACCCAGTTAAGCCTAGTTCATACGAAACACTTTTTAACTGTAGTTAGGGCTTGTAACCGGTCAAATCGTTTAAGCATAGACAAGGCAGTTGCCACACAGTCCACATTATTTATCAAACAGTATTTAATATAAGTTGTTTTCTTGTTGTTTACAGGCACGGAACAAACCAGCCGATGGGAGTGGTCATGTTAATCAGAAGAACGCAGCGGGACCGAAATCAACGACGCCGTGTCAGAAAGGTATTTTATATTTAGTGGATTGAAGTAATTAAGGGGCCTCTTACAGTCCACTAGCGCCGCCAATCGAAAAAATGTCATAACTCGTAAATAGAATCAAAAATACAAAATGTGGTCTGTAATTACTATAGAAAAGGCAATAACGTAATTTTATAACACATTGTCAACACTTGAAATATAGCTGTTTAGCTTTTTTTAATTTTTTTTATCTGTTACAAAAACGGCCGTTTATGTTTAGAATGCACGATTTAGCTAAACAGCTATATTTCAAGTGTTGACAATGTGTTATAAAATTACGTTATTGCCTTTTCTACAGTAATTACAGACCACATTTTGTATTTTTGATTCTATTTACGAGTTATGACATTTTTTCGATTGGCGGCGCTAGTGGACTGTAAGAGGCCTCTTAAGTTGTAAACGAATAAAGTAACTAGCGACATCTATGGAGCAATAGCTGAACTAAAATGAGTGAGAAAAATTCCGACTTTATCGAGCAGAAAGTCCATTAGACACAACACCGGTCTGATTGGAGATACCCGATACCTCTTCTTTTTAATGGAGTTGCTGGGGATTTTTACACCCTCTTAGTTTTTTTGCGAGTGAGATCATCAAATATTTCCTTCCGGCCTGGGTGAAGCGGAGGGACTGTCAGATTCTTACTAACTAAAACTCCACCCTGTTCTTCTTTGCGTTCTAAGGCCAAATATTTTTATTAAATATCAATAGTTTATGTACACAAACTTAAAAAAAAACCGGCCAAGTGCGAGTCGGACTCGCCCATAAAGGGTTCCGTAGCAGCAAGTAACATAATATAAAAGTTCTTATAGTTGGTTGTATCTTTGAAAGTTAAATTGCGGTTTACGATTTATGACGTATTAAAAAAAATATGTTCTCCCACACATTCCACCTGCAAATGTAAGTTGGTACGCACAATATTGAGTGATTTACCATGTTATTTTAATATCATGGACTTCTTATAGATTTTCCTATAATCTATAAGGAGAAAACTAATTTCTGTATTTTTTTCAAAATTTTAGGTTCAGTAGTTTCGGAGATAAGGGGGGGGGAATGGTCAATTTTCGTCTATTTTCTTGAATAACTTGGAAACTATTTATTTTAAAATTACAAAAAAATACATTTAAGATCTTCTCAACAAGACCTTTCATTTGATATGCCACACGATGCAGTTTTCAGTTTTTTTTTTTTAATTTTCCCCTTCCCCCCCAAAAATGACCCCCCATATACAGATTTCATCTGCTCACGTCACACCTCTGTGTTTGGGTCACAGGAATTGATATATGTACCAAATTTCAACTTAATCGGTCTAATAGATTCGGAGATAATTGACTATAAGCGACGGACGGACAGACACACGAGTGATCCTATAAGGGTTCCGTTTTTGTATTCAGACGTACGGAACCCTAAAAACCTACTTTAATGTACGAGTATGTACTCGTCATTTGGGTTCTCAGTAATAGTAATCTGTGGAATTATTCCCCATCAACCTTCGTTTAGTTAAAGCTTCATTCGATGGTCCAACTCTAAGTTTTAATTGGTAACACAAAACCTACATAATTAAAGAAAAGATCAAAATGTAAATCCTGAAGTAATTTTAATTATTTAGAACAGAACTACTAAATGGTTTCAGTAGTAAATGGACATTGGATATTACAATGATTCTTGGTTAGTTTTCGTATTAGGTTGGTTATTGAAGGACATCTGAAGTACAGGGTGGTTTTTAGTCAGTAAGAGTTGACAGTGTCTTAAATTCCACCCAAGGTCCCCAAGATTTGTTTATTCAATTGATTTTGAAGTTTACACCTCAAAAAAAAGGGATACCTACATATCCGTACATTTAAGTTACAAATAAGTACTCGATTCATCCATCACCATATCTAAAGTATTGAAATCTGTACTGATCGAGTAAGGCCCAAAAAGACCCTCCACCAAGTGAGTTGTGGGTCAGACAGGCTGTCACTCCATATAAAATTCCATGATTCATTTGCATTTGGTTAGCCTAGAAACCGACTACAACATGTTCTCGGAAAAAGGTTAAACAGATTATGATTAGTTATTAAAATCTTCTCTTTCTTTATCAAAGGTGGCCCAAAAACCCCGGTGAAACCATCAGCGCAGAAAGGGGCAGCGAAGACCGCGCCACCAAAGCAGGCGGCAGCAGCGGCGGCGGTGAAGACTCCTCAGGGCAAGAAGAAGAAAGGCCACAAGCACCAGCAGTATGAGCTGATTGTTACCATAAATCTGGTGAGTTAATTTAATATTAGTGCAGCAGACATTTAGGTATGTTTTTGAACCGTGGTGCACTGGTAGAAAAAGTTGCGACTTATGGGAAGGTCTAAATCTTTTTTTAATAGTTATTCTGCATTAAGTATTTTTTTTATTCAAACTGCTCTCTAAACAGTGAAGAAATAAATCGGGCAGAAACTAGCAAACATTTATTTTTTGAGCTGGATTTTGATAAGAAGACTCACCACCTCATCCTGATGATGATGATGATTTCATACCTTGAAAGGTATCCTGCGGTATCCCAGGACGATCCGGATGGCCATGGTACTTTGTGACACGACCAGCTTGTCTGGTGGCTGCATCATGGAGTGAGCCCGAACTGACATACCCTCAATCCAAAAATGGAAAATGTGACTTTCTGGCAGATTGAGTACTTACGGCGTATTGGTGAATTTTGGCCTATTAATTTCATAGAGAGAATGCCTGTATCCCCAGCGATCCAACAGTCTGAACTTTATAGGTTTCTGAAGGGTAAAATAATCGGTCAAACATTTTATTTTAAGAACTAAATCAATATTATCTAGATACACGACAAAATTCCAGGAAATCTTATTAATAATAAAAAAACCCAACTCAGATTCACACCACTATAATATTGATAGTTTGCTTCCCAAAATCGAATTATATAATTGTATAACATAAAGCAGACTCTTTTTGTCTAATAGTTAATAATAGTATTCAGCTATTAACAGTGGACTGGTCAGACTTTTACAAGTTAAATGACGTTAACCACGCCGCGGTCTATCTGATTAATACGATCAAAACAATTACGACTGATTGTACAAAGACCAGAATAATACCCAAAAGAAAAGTCCCGCTAAAACCGTGGATTACCATGGGCGTTGTTAGATCCATCCGTAAAAGAGACAAACTTCACAAAGAGTCAAGGAGGCAATGGGACAATGAGCAGTTACGCCAAACATTCGTAAACTATAGAAACTCTTGTAATAAAATTATAAAAACACTAAAAAAAGAATACTACCAGTCAGAGCTTGAAAAGAGTAACAAAAATCTCAAACAAACGTGGAGTATTATAAAAGACTTCTGTAATATAAAAAAACATAATGACACGCCAAGAGAACTTTTATGTATTGATCAAAATCCAATAAAGTCGTTAAACCAAGTAAATTCATACTTTACATCCGTTGGTAGTGAGCTAGCCGACACCACTCTCCGTAAAATAAATAAAACCGAAGCCGAACTAGCTAGCCTGCAAGCAACCAACAGAGCCCCTATCTCTATGACCTTTACACCTACAGATCCACTAGAAATAGATAACATCATCGCCTCTCTGAAAGTAAATAGTGCTCCGGGATTTGATACCATCTCCAGCAGGTTAATTAAGTTGGCAAAGGACTCACTGGTAGAACCGATCACCTACCTCTGCAATCTTAGCCTGGGTAGTGGAACTTTTCCAACCATGTTTAAAACGGCGATAGTCTCACCGATACACAAGACAGATGACAAACAGACGCCCTCAAACTATAGACCCATTTCGCTGCTCTCTTGTTTGTCAAAAGTTCTGGAAAAGTTGGTGACAAAGAAACTAACCAACTACTTGGAGAAGAACAAGTTATTAACTGACTGCCAATTCGGCTTTCGAAAGGGAATATCGACTCAGGACGCCCTGTTAAAACTGACATCGACAATAACCAAACATGTCGACGCAGGAGAAAAAGTAATCGGTGTCTTCCTCGATTTAAAAAAAGCGTTTGACACAGTATCGATTCCTATACTTATATCAAAGCTTCACAGCCTTGGTGTCAGAGGACATGTTCTCCAATGGTTCCAAGATTA
Organism: Agrotis puta; assembly: GCA_943136025.2. Lineage (NCBI taxonomy): Eukaryota > Metazoa > Arthropoda > Insecta > Lepidoptera > Noctuidae > Agrotis > Agrotis puta. The sequence continues at coordinate 14,603,261 of OW964178.2, forward strand.
TCTGGCGGATAGGGAGCAGCGAGTGAGGGTAGATAAGTACCTAAGTGACGCTGCGACGTGCTCATTTGGTATTCCGCAGGGAAGCACGACTGGCCCAGCTCTCTTCCTGGCCTATATAAATAACCTTGCAGAACTTCCTATGCGTAATGCCGAGGTGACCATGTTTGCAGACGACACTGTCATTTTATTCCACGGTCACACGTGGGAACAGGTGCGGACAACGGCTGAGCATGGTCTCGCGATGGTCACAAGGTGGCTTGAGGAAAACCTTCTAACATTAAACACCACTAAGACAAAATACCTTTGCTTCACTAAAACTTGTGCTTCTCAACCTAAGGATGGTGAGCTCAGTATTAAAATACATACTTTCCCATGCAACCAACAACAACAACAACAACTGGAAGGAAGTTCTCAATGTTCATGTGACGTACTGACTAGGTCAAGTAATATCAAATACCTGGGTATTATAGTCGATGAGAACTTAAATTGGAACAAGCACATAACAAATCTTAGTACACGACTTCGCAAGTTGACATACATTTTTAAGCAACTAAGAACTATTGCATCTTCTAACTTAATGATATCAACCTACAAGGCACTATGTGAGTGTATACTGAATTATGGCATCTGTTCCTGGGGCGCTGCAGCGAAAACAACGATGATAGAAGTAGAACGTGCACAGCGCGCAGTTCTTAAAGTTGTTATGTTCTTACCATATCGCCACCCCACTATCGACGTATACAATCTCACTGGTGTTCTGACTGTTCGTAAACTTTACGTTAGTCAGGTGCTCCGTAGATATCATCGTACTTCAGTTCCACAATTATTGCCGACAACCAAAAGACGCTTTATCTGTCCCACATCTCGTGTAAAATCCCTTATTGCTAAACGACACTATAACTCCACAGCTCCCCGTCTCTACAACAAAATAAAAATTAAAGACATCCAACGTTTAAACAACCATGACTTCAAAAAAGGTATCATTGACTGGCTGGCCGGGCTGGATTATGAGCGAATTGAAAGCCTTCTCTTACCCAATAACTGAATTAACTGAAAATCTTAACAGAACATATTTAAACATACTAACATACACTCACACATACACCCACCCACCACAACTTCACACACACACACATACATTCATAATACACTACAATTACACCACACTACACGTGTGCTCTCAAGCAACTGATGAAAACGATTCCCTTTTTTTATATTCTATATTTTTGCATGTTTTTTTTTCTGTTGTTTCAATTTCTGTCTAATTTAGAACTTTAGAACTCTGTAAGCACCTTGTAAGATGTAAACTGGAAGGGAACTGTCTCCTGAGATACAGGCTAACAACCTAGTTCAGGAGGCAGGGCTTTAATGAATCTGTGTACTTACGTTGTTCAATAAAGCATTATTATTATTATTATTATTATTATTAACCATAAAGTATTCCATAAAGGAACATTACTTTATTTTTACGAACAAACCTCTACAAAAACAAACAAGACAAAGTAACATAGTGCCTCATAAAATAAAAGCAAGCCTTATCGCGGAAAAAAATTACTTCTGTCTCTGTTTAACTTCAGAGTTTTCTTATTCGTTGTCTTCCTCTAACCCGCGTTTCCGCGATACAGCTGGAGTAATCGCCTGTGATTGGATTATCGAAAGTTGTTTGTGAGAACAGTATTTTTTCGTTTATTTTTTGTTTTTGTTATTCGTATTGAATTTCGATACGCTTCAGTTCGTTGACTGTTCAAAAACAGATTTTTAAGGATGGGCCACAAAACCGAGGTCAATCGGAGTGCTGCGGAGAAATACAAAATTCAACCGAGACTCACGCAGCCCACAACCTCTTCTATGTTGACTTGCGAGATAAAAAAAAAAAACAATCTTTTTTTTCTTTTAGATAAGCATCCTTGCAACACACTAGAATTTTCCAATGCATTCTCAAACATTTAAAGTCACACAAACAGCTTCACTCGAAAAACCTACACATAGACCATACAAATATTTGCTTCGCGCGGGAACCAAATCCGCGACACGCAGCGAATCCGCACGTCTCTTCTCCGCTTTGGTGGAGTTTGGAACTTAATTTGACATTTGAAGAGTCCATTAGGAAAATAAGAAAAGGTAGTTCAGGAGACTTGTTTCATGTTTGGTAAAGTTTTCTTCGTTGATTTGAAAGAAATAATTTACTTCTTTTTGACTTTTGTTGTTACATCTTGTTGTGAAAGTATGAGTTTTTGACTTGGTATTATAATATTTTATTATTGGCCGGATTCATTACTTAATTACCTAGTAGTATTATTTTCTAAGTTAATTTAGAACCATAACATTGCGATTTCAAAGCGCAGTAAATAATAAAACAAAAACAATAATGATATTGTATTATGCTCGCTCCAAGCGTGGCAGGTACCACGGTGTATGAAACAAATGTTCCGCGCCGTGTGTAGCGAGTGTTATAGAAAGAGAGAGACACAGGCACAGATTGGAATCTGAATCAGAAAGAGTATCATTCCTTTTCTTGTATGGCACCATTTTGGTGTATTTTGCACATTTCTGCTAAAATCTTGTATGTATTAAAAATATCAAAACAATACCAGCGAGCAAAAATATGGAAACACTTACTCCGATTCCACGCGGTCTTGAGTACTTAATAGTAACTAGTTAAGAAAAAATATAAAAATTAAATTGATAATAAAATCATTCGAACTGTCCCATTCTTTATGGAGGTATCCCGGATCAATTCCAAGTAAGTGATTCTATACTTTTGCTCGCTACTGTATTAACACAAAAGCCCGAATACCTAAGTAGTCCCCAAAAGAAATCACGAAGAGGAAGAACGATCTTCATATTCCTATAATATTTATGTCAGAAATGTTTATAGCTTCAATAAATTTATGTGATGCAGAATTTTATTTTATTTTATGTTGTCGGTTAACCCGTCACCGCGGCTGACGGAAAACGTCCAATAGACAATTTTATGAAGCTATAGATAGATTTTTCTTTTTGTTATATTTTGTTTCTTATGTTTTGTCTATACATTGGTCGTAAGAACATGCTATTAGTTCTGACAACTATAATTTACACGTCATTAATGATTTTTTTTTTTAACTGTCAGTATTGCTCTTTTCCTTTATTTAAATATTTTTTAAGCATTGACGCAATTTTTCAGGGCTTATTAGCTAATAACATTAAACCTGGAAATTAAAAATTTATTTCGGTTGAATTTATGTCTGTAACAAATTAACGACCCAATTCTTTAAGACAACAATCAGAAGCAGCTTTTAAAAACAAAGGAATGGGATTTTAATTGATATTTAATATTAATTTCGGGCGTTAAAGTAATTAAGTCTAATATCTTTACGTATATCGCAAGTATGATTGTAGTCGTGGTAGATTTGACTTTGACAGTTTAGTCATATAACATGGCTTGCGATGTTGACAGGTGTCAAAACGTCAAGTTTGACAAACATTAACGTTGAAATATTAAAACTATATTGCCATATTGCTATAACTATATTGCTATATTGAAATTACTAGGCGGAGGAATAGAACGTTTAGACTACAGTGAGTGGTTGGCAGACGTTTTGCATGAAAATTTAAAATCAATCAATAGCAGGTATAAAAAACAAAAAAAAAATAACTTCGCTTCTAGCTTATGTTACGGAAATGTGACGCTATGGAAGATTTTGTCTCGTACAATACTTATTTGTATTAATGCAAGCTGTTAATTAACACAGGTTCAATTAATAGTAGATATTTTTTAAATAAACTGACCTAAGCTAGTCTGGTCTATTTCGGGTACGCCGCAATCGCGGCGTTAAGACCCCTCTTTGAGGAGTGGCTGGATAGGCGTCACGGCATCCTGACCTACTGCATGACGCTGGTCCTCTCTGGACACGGAAGTTTCGGGAGGTTCCTGTGTCTGATATGGAGGGAAGAAACGCCTGGGTGTCACCACTGCGAGGACCGTCCGGAGGACACGGTGGAGCATACGGTGCAGGACTGCCCCGCTTGGGCAGAGCACCGCCGTGTCCTCACAATGGCGATAGGCGCAGACCTCTCGCGCTCGCCATTGGTCGAGGCCATGCTGCGTGGCGAGACGGAGTGGGAAGCGGTCGCCTGCATCTGCGAAGCAGTCATGCTCGTGAAGGAGGAGGCGCGCCGTGTGAGGGAGAGGACAGCGTCCTCCGTCCACCCCAGCCGCAGTGGTAGACGCCCACGGCGTCGGACGTCAACAGACGATCTCCGGCCACCGCAGGCGCGGGCATGCGGGCTGCGAGTAATGGGCGACTCGCTATCCGACCATGGACCGTGCCCGGGTCGACGGCGCGTTGTGTTCCACGCACGCCTTAAGGAGTGTCAGCATAGTGACGGGGCCTGTAGAGGGCCAAAGCCTGCCGGGATCGCGGGACTTACGAATTACCGTGACCGCGGTACGTAAAGGGCTATTGAAGGACACCGTGGATTTTAGTCAGTCAAGTCTGACAGTCCCTCCCGCCCTGCCCTGGGCGGGAGGACTCATTTGATGATTTTACCACGATAATAAAAAGAGCTCGTCTGGTCGAACAATTGAAACCAGATATTTCACATCCACTCTTTCATCTTTCTCAAAATCATAGTGAGTGCAATTCGTTACAATAAGGTTCCTGGTGAATTGCTGCAATTTTAAAAATAAACTGTAAATAAACTTTTACAACCGGTTTTTATTATATCGAAAAATAAATAGGGTCCAATAATATCTACGCAACATAGTATATGGAATGAAATATAATCCAATAGATATTTTGTTTAAATTTTTCTTAGTATTATAAATACAACCGATTTCCACAAATAAACCAAAGTATTCACGTGCCAATAAGTGTTGTTACTACATTTGTCTTTCATTATGGGCTGGCGTTATTGTGATTTCCCTAACTTCACACTGTAGATAAAATACAGAAAGCTCATACCAAATGGCGTATTAAAAAGAACAGCATAAACTAGAGTCATTTAAAAAACTGTGTTCTTTTTAAAAACTAACTCGATCCATCACACCCCGCGTTCCCGTCCTATACACTGTTCCCATAAGTAGAGGTGAATCTTTGTGTTATAGCAACATTGCTTTGCCGTTCTAAGAAGACGGGGCGATGATGGGAAATCACACATTTAAAGCAAACTTAACACAATACTAACGTAGCGCAAGCGCTAACAGGACGCCATTTATTAATGGCCGCTTGCAAATGACGGACGTCCTGATGGCGCTTGCGCTACGTTATACCTCGCGTCCCCGTCTGATACACTCTAAGTATTGTCGTAACTACAGTAGGGGTACTGTATTTAAGACAATATTTAGAGTTCGTACTAATAGTGGTGCGTTTAAAATGAAGGCACGTTTGACGTAATGGTTGAGCGATCGACAACTACGCAGCATGTCGCTCGTGTTTGATCCCCCGCACGGAACTAACATTTGATTTGTATGATCTGCTAGTAATTGTTCTGGGTGTGGTGTTTGTGTATGTAAGTTTCTATGTTTGTAATCGCACCCACGATACAGGAGAAAATCCAAGTGTGGGGGCTAAGTTTTTATTAAAAAGTAAGTTTGTGGACAGCCTTTAACAGAAAATATCAATGATATCTCTAAATAGAATGCAATCTGAATAAAATTTAAATGTCTATTAAGACTAAAATAAATTAATATATCAATGTACCTATAGCACATTGATATTTTTTTGTTTTACATATCTTTTTATATAGTCATTAAAATTGTAAAGCATTCTATTTTTTTTTTTTTTCGGGTGGCAAAATCATAAAATGAGTCCTCCCGCCCTGGGCGGGGCGGAAGGGACTGTCAGACTCTTACTGACTAAAATCCACCCGTGTTTCTTCGGATGCCCTTTACGTTCCGGGGCCGTGGTATCCTGGATTAAGAAAAAGCCGCTACCCCAGCAGGCATTTGGCCCCGTAAGGGACCCCGTCGGTGACGCGTGAAACACGACGCGCCACTGACCCGGGCTTGGTCCTTGGTCGGACGGCGAGCTTACCCATTACTCACCGTCCGCAAGCCCGCTCCGCCGCTGTACCCTCTGCTGTTCAGAGGGACACGCGTTGGAGCATCCACCCGACAGGCTATTCGCATACGGGCAAAGAGACCCCTTAGGCACACAGTGCCTAAAAGAGCTTTTGCACGCGTCCCAGGGTGCACCGGCCCGAAAAACTGGTCTTCACCCCGGACGTACCTATTCGAAGGGGAACTCCAGTCCACGGGCGCACGTGGAGGTTTCCTGTCTTAGCACCCCAAAGCATTCTATTTAGAGATATTTTGCAGCATTCAACTTGCATTTGTATAATAATCTGAGTTATAGTGAAGTGATCGATAGATTGGCTGCTGCAGCGTTGTGAGTTCGGATCCCAGTACGTGGCGATCAGTTTGACGACTTGACCTTCTTTATTTACCTGTACTGTATCTGTTCTGTCAGAACGTTTTAAATGTTCGTGTGACGTCATTCATTCCATTATAAATATATTTTAAAGATATACAATTTTAGTTTTAAATATTATTTTTATAAATAGATTGACAAGTATTTTATGATTTTCACTGCTATAGCTTCTGTAGACATCGTAAATGTCCAATTGGTTTAATGTCTGTTATTAAAAAAAATGAAATTGTTGATAAATTCACCAAATTAATATTTGAATGGCTATCCTGTTACATATAATTTGAATCATCATAATATTCAAATTTTATGTCACAAAAATCAAATGTAATATTTAGGAACGTAGGTAACCATAAATTATGGACTTTCAGCTCAACGAAAACTTTATATCTCTGCTAGAAGCATATAAAACACACATGTATAAAAGCTACAATCGTAAAATGACTGTTGATTCGATTACTCCTACTACAACTTATTGATAAAAATAAATAATACAATTAATAAATACTTCCTCACTCATAGCACTGTGCCAGACAAGGTTCATATGATTTAATGATAAGATTTACCACTGAATATTGAAGGAAATATTATATAAATAGGTATATGGAATGCAATAAAATTATTGAGTATCTACTTTCATAAGCGGAAGCTATAAATCTATATCTTAGTAAAGTGTCTCCTCGTGTTTCGAGGCGTTATTCGTATATTCATGATATTAAAAAAAACCAGCCACACTAAATGAAAAAAACGAAAAGGAAAGCCATAGACATCTCCGCCAGGTGCGGAATCCAAAAGCACTTCGCTGTCAAAATATTTTGTTTTTCCTCAATATCTATGAAATAGGGCCCGTTGAAATAACACTGGTGGTCATTTTTACTTCAACGCTGTTATTTTAGGGATTTTTATATTTGAGCGATGTTCACCCACTCAAAACTACTGTGACAAGAATGGTGGAGTGTCTCGTGGTTAGATATTAGCAGTCCGGGTATAAATTAAGCTGCGCATGTCGAAGCCAGACCGTACATAGATGGGTGACCATACACTTCCCCTTCAATCTTGGTTTGAAGTGTCGTCATTTGAGAAGCATTATAGTTTTTTAATTGACATTCCAATAATAGTACCTACATTCAATTATATTAAACAGATATATTCCTCTTGGAAAAAAAAAGCAAATAACGTGCAGACGAATCAACTTTTCGACGGCAATTACAGAGAAATTAAAATGGAAAGAGCCGACGAAAAAATAAATCATTTGTCAACTGCAGAATCTGATAAGTAACAATTTTCAATCAGGGTCACACACTAAGAAAAGATACTTATAATCACCTCCAAATCGTTGATTTGTAACCATTATAAGAAATTGAAAATCGATGTCACACAAAAACTTAGACAAAATTCCTTTTCATCCTTTTTTCAACTTCGACTTAATTGTATTATTTTTATTAACTCTCACACTCGTCCACGAAGTCAATACATATTACGAAATTCTCCAGTACTATGTACAATTGTACATAGAACACTGTTTGTGCCGGTTTGAAAATTTAATAATATGCTTTCTCTTCTAACATTTAGATATCTGAAATTATTAGACAGCTGCGATTTTGTGTAACTAAACAGTTGATCTTGCAATCAAAAGTTTATGATGATCCTTTAAGAATAACAGGTGAATGCCATCTTCATTTCTAATAAATAAATGAGTACTAAGTTTGTGTGTATCACTTGACTAGTATTTGGTTAAGAATTACATACACACACTCTTTTTATCAAACTTTATTTTTCTTCTCCTTCTTAGTGGGTCGAAGACAATCTAAATACAATCGGCGCAGACCTGAAACACGGGCTTAGCGTTCTCAGAGGGATTCATCAGTTCCTGTCCACAGAACTGCAATTTTGTCCTGCAACCTGATGGCAGATTTGCCGCAAATCTGGATTTAATGCCACTTTAGCAGTGTTGCAATATAATGTTGAAAACATTGATCTTTATCAAGTATCTATCTACTCAATTGAGCAATATAATTAAATGTTGTGTCCTTCGGCCTCATTCGGGGTCATATAAACATTATTTGAGTCAAGCATCTTCCGTTTCCGTGTCACATCTATACAGGTATATAATGCAAATGTCGCCCTTTTGACAACACGATGATGACGTATTTCCGCCTTCGTTCACCAGGTGGCTGCAGCGCGCCAAAACCTTCATTGGCGTCCTGTTTTTCGGACGGTTCACATCTTTAAAAGTTAACGTTGTTAACGTTCGATATTTGAAAAATATTTTATAATATTATCAGAGTTATTTTTAGTTTTTAAAACAAAATAGTGTTCAGTTTAGTTTCTTAAAATGGCGGATAGAATACAGACGCGTAGTCGTAAAGATTCTGTTTCGTCATCGGGTTCGTCGAGTTCCTCAAGTTCCTCTGAATCATCACCGTCGGCTTCAGAGGTTGAAAAGGTTGATAAGTCCCGTAAGAGGAAGAAGGCGAGTAAGAAGAAGAGAAGTAAGCGTCTTCGAGGGCAAAGCAAGGTAATCAAAAAGCTTGCAAAACAGGTCAGTGATTTGAAAAAATTATATTGCTACCCTCATAATATTATGTATACTGAAAATGGAAATTATGAGTGTGATAACCCGATATATTATGGTAATAACTGTGATATGGCCCAAGAGCAATCAGAATCAGAAGGATTGTCAGAACCCGTCGCAGATCCTGCACCGGTTCAATCATTTAATTTTGATTTGGCAACGCAATTAAAGGAGCCAGCTGTCACTGCAACCCCTTCTAATCAGTTAGAATTGTTAAATTCCATTCAATATTTTAAAAATGACAACTGGAATAATGTTAGATATGTGGAAACACAAAAAGTATATAATGCTCGTCCAGGATATGTTGACCTTGAAGTTAATGATGAGATCAAGTCTTTAGAAAAAGTTAGCCATCTACCCTCTTCGGATAAATTTCTTGGCTCTGTAACTCGGGCATTGATAATGCAAAGCGAGGCTATGCAACAAGGTTTTCGACAGATAGTGGACTGGGCAAAGGATACTAGTAGTATGGATCCAGAGCAGTTAGCATTAAAATTAAAAGAGGTTTTTTCTGCCGATTATCAAAAAGTTTCACGAGATTGTTTACAACTAGTTTGTGGTCGTAGGGCAGATATAATTGAACAAAGACGCGAAGTGTTCGCTAAGCAATTAAGGGATAAATCATTTAAGCCATGTTTAAAGAAAATACCGCCGTCTAGTGAATTTTTGTTTGATAAAGTACCTTTTAGTGAATTTATTAAGAATAATGGCGGTGTTAACAAAATTTTTTATCCAAATAAAAATACTTTTTCTGGGCAAGAAAAGAAAACCCCTAGACCCCAGGCGGCGTACCCTGGGCCTAGTGGGTATCAATCGTCCAGTCGCGCTCCTGCACTGACGATGAACCAAAGATTTCTTCCTCCTCAGAGTGTAGAAACATTTTATAATTATCAAGCAATGCATCCATTTAATAATAATAGATTTTTTCGTCCTCAATCAAGGGGACAGCATGCTGGACAACGCTTTCAGCAGCCCATTTTTCGGAGAAATGAACCGCAAAACAATGTACCACGAGGCAAAGGCTCTGGTAAATTCAATAAAAAGTTCTGACTCGGATCAGAAATTTCGAGGGGGTTGCCTACAAAATTATGTTACGGAGTGGAAGAGATTGGGGGCACCAGAACCATTAATAAAAATAGTGAAGGGTTATCGTATTCCATTTCAAAAGAAACCGCCTCTGGTACCGCCAAGGCAGGTGAAACGTTGCAATCTCACTCTACCATCTCCGGAGATGGACACGGTCATTCAAAATTTGTTAAAACAAGGAATTTTAGAGCATGCCCCCCTGACTCCGAGTTTCGTATCAAATTTCTTTCTGATTCTCAAAGGCGACGGAACCTACCGTCCCATTTTCAATTTAAAAAGTTTAAACAATTATTTGATTATAAGCAAGTTTCGTTTGATTTCGGTAAATCGGATTCCCGATTTTATTCAGGACAGGGATTGGATGGTCAAAATAGACCTCAGGCAAGCCTACAATCACGTAAATGTTGCACCAGTACATCGGTGTTTTCTCCGCCTATTGTATCGAAATCAGTTACTGCAAATGACTTGTTTGCCATTTGGCCTGGCGACAGCGCCCAAAGTGTTTGCATCGCTGACCAACTGGACCGCCGAGATTTTCAGGAATCTAGGCATACGAGTAGTGGTGTTTCTCGACGATTATCTCTTAGTAGCACAGGACAGAACGACACTTATAAAACACGTGGACATTGTTCTGCGAACTCTCAGTCAGTTGGGTTGGCAGGTAAACATGGAGAAGTCGATTCTTGTCCCTCAGAAAGTAATAGAGTATTTGGGTTTGATGTGGGATCCGTGGCAAAATCAAAAATTTTTACCAGAAAACAAAATTCAGAGCATGCAAATAGTTTTATCGAAGTTGCTCCGCCGGCGGAAGGCGTCTCTTCGAGAGATACAGAGTATCATAGGGGTTCTGAATTTTGCTCGTCTGGTAGTTCCAATGGGTCGTTTGAATTTTCGCCATCTACTGGCTTATTGCAACCTGGTCCTGAAAATGCCAAGTCAGTCGACTTACCTCTTGCCTGCGGAAGTACTGGAAGAGTTGAATTGGTGGAAAGTTCACTGTCTAGAAAAGTCCAGGCTTCATCCACCACCAGTGAAAAACTTTTTGACCACAGATGCAGCCGATTCAGGTTGGGGGGCGGAGTTGAATGGTCTTCATTTATCGGGCAAGTGGACAAAAGAAGAAGAGCGGCTTCATTCGAATCACAAAGAGATGCTAACCATTCTAAAATGTTTGTTAGAGTTCGCTCCGTCTCTGAGTCATACATCTCTCCTACTGCAGTGCGACAACAAAGCGGTGGTGGCGTACTTGAGAAAGGAAGGGGGAAACAAGTCAAGGATCCTGATGGAGTTAATATATCGAATATTTCATTTATTTCAGAAGTACGACATTCATGTAATCCCCCATCACATACCAGGCAGGTACAACAATGTTGCAGACGGTCTATCGCGTCATTCGACGTTACAGGAATGGCATCTACTCCCCGAATTCACCAGCATTGTCTTTGCAAAGTGGGGTGTTCCCCAGACAGATCTTTTTGCCTCCAGCACAGCTCACGTAGTGCCTTGCTATGTCACTCTAGATCAACGAGACCAGCGAGCATGGAGGCACAACGCGTTCTCATTCAATTGGGACTTTCGTCTAGCTTGGGTCTTTCCTCCTCCGAGTTTGTTACCCCGGGTCCTGATGCATCTCAATCAGGCTCGAGGTATATTCCTGATAGTTGCACCGAGGTGGTCCCGAGCATTCTGGAGAGCAGACTTGAAAACCAGAGCGACCGCACCTCCATTCACGATCCACAGGTTATCGAAGGTACTAGTGGACACGAGGACCGGGCAGCCACCACCTCGGGTGAAGGAGCTGGTCTTAGAAGTATGGAAATGTGGGGGTGGTCTGAATCCTTAGGTGACTGGTCTGCAGAACAAAAGTGTCTGCTCAAACAAGGTTGGAGGTCGTCAACTTTGAATACCTATAGGCCAGCATGGCAGAGATGGTTAAATTGGTGTTCCAAGTTCGGTGTAAATTTTTCAGATCCGTCAGGTAGTGAATTGGCTCGATTTTTAGCCGATTTACACCTGAAAGAAAAATTATCGTATCGTACGATTTTACTTCATAAATCGGTTGTGTCTACTTTATGCAATACAAAGATCGAGGCCCGCTTAAGTTCAAATATTTTAGTTAAACAAATGATTAAAGCTATAGCGTTGCAGCAACCTAAGAAGTGTCCACCCACTATTTGGGATCCTGGGTCTCTGGTAGGTTGGTTGGGCAGTAGACCTCTTCAAAATCAAAGCCTATTCGATATTTCAAGAGTTAGTGCTGTTCTTTTGTTGTTATGTTCAGGGCGTAGGATACACGACTTAACATTGCTAAGTGTATCTCCAGACAGATGTATAGTAGGCGAGAATAGCATAATGTTTTGGCCGCATTTTGGGTCGAAAACTGATTCAGAAACTCACGTACAGTCAGGTTGGAGATTATTAGGTAATGTTGAGAATGAGGCGCTTGATCCGGTGGTTTGGCTTAAAAAGCTCATAGAAATTGGAAAACCACGTCGTTTGCTTTGTTCTAGTGATAGATTATTTATTACAGTTTGTGGAAAAGCTAAGCCAGCTACTAAAACTATATTGGCTGGTTGGGTTAAGTCGATTTTGAAAGAGGCAGGAATTCAGGCTACTCCGGGTAGCTTTCGTTCTGCGGTTGCTTCCCGAAGTTGGTTGGATAACGAACCTCTTGACGAGATAATGGCACGAGCAAATTGGAGATCCGGAAATACTTTTAAAAAACATTACAGGAGGGAAGTGGTTCCAGCAGTTCCAGCACAGGGAAGCTCATTGATTCATCTTTTTCAGCCAATTAATTAATTATCTTTGTTTCAATTAAATAAGTTATTTGTATTTTTATAGTGAATAAGGTATGAGAAATGTTACATGATTATGGTAAGTTTACAAAAAGATGTTATAACTATAAGGTACGTATAAATGTGCAGTTTATTTCAGTTTGTAAGTGTTTAAATAGTTATTTTAAAAGGTTATTATTTTATTGCAATATATTTAGTAAATGTATACTTAAATTGGTTTTATTTTGAAACTCGTTGGTTTTTTGTTGATGTAATTTAGCTAATTTCTTTTATAACACATTGGCGTCCCGTTCACCAGGCGATAACAAACAAAGCCTCAAATAATGTTTATATGACCCCGAATGAGGCCGAAGGACACAATAGTAGCGTTTTACCTTCAAATAAAACGCTTGTTGTGTCCGGAGACTCATTCGGGGTCATAATTTTAAAGTCTGCCTGGTTTAATTGTTTCTCAAGTTTTTTAGGGTTTTTGAGGCCACAATGAAGGTTTTGGCGCGCTGCAGCCACCTGGTGAACGAAGGCGGAAATACGTCATCATCGTGTTGTCAAAAGGGCGACATTTGCATTATATACCTGTATAGATGTGACACGGAAACGGAAGATGCTTGACTCAAATAATGTTTATATGACCCCGAATGAGGCCGAAGGACACAACAAGCGTTTTATTTGAAGGTAAAACGCTACTATTTAATTTTATTTTTGAAATAGATTTTAAATTTATTGAAGCTGGAAATAAGCCTCATATATGAGATCTTAGTATATGAGATTATTGCTTTTGTATTTTTGTAGTGCTATGATGCGAGTAAAACCGCAGTTTAAATTTAGTCTCATGCTCCAGTGAAGTGGGCGGTATTTGCCTTTGCTATATCAACATGAACATTTTATTTGCATACCTCATTAAAATGTATCAAAAATACAATGTGTAAGTCGCGACAGTTCTGAACTTTTACGACCGAAATAGTAATAAAAATGTACGCTCTTTTGCTAACGTTAATTTATCGTCTAAAATATCATCTCTTTCTTTTATTTTTGTATTTTATTTTGATAAAGTGAGGTTAATTTAAAAATAATTATTATTTTAAACATGTAATAAAAAGAATACTCATGAAGTTATTATAAGAAAAATCGTGATAGGCTTACTGAATATGAATTGCGTTTTATTAAACAGGTAAAGCGGTTTTTGCTGCGTTGTCTTTGTTGACCAAGCAAGCCTTTTCTTTTCCATAAATTCATCATCACTTTTTGAAACGTCAGAGAAATTCCATGAGGACTCATGGATTTTCTTTGGCGGGAGCAGACGGCGGGGTATGTCAGACTTGACTGACTTTCTAGCAACTAAGCCTTATCCCAAATATGTTGACCTCATCTTCTTTCTGTCTCACTAGATTCAAATATAGTTAAATTGTTCTAAAAAAATAATTAACCTTTTTAGAACTTAAAACCTTATTTTCACAGCGGTTTAAATGTTTTTAGGAAGCGTTAGCGCCTACTAAAATAATTACACTGTCGATGTTTGACTGTTTTTGCGTAGCATTATTGAGCAGGCGATGTTATATTTTTAAACGAAATATTGAGTTTATTTGTACACTTTACAATTCACTAGAGGTAAAGCTTTAGGAATTCGATTTTAGATAATCGGACGGGTATTGCTGCCTAGGGATGCCTAGAAAACGCTGGTATGAAGACAAAAAAACCGTTTAAGAGATATTGGACAGAGAAAGCCGCACAAAAGGAAGAGTGGAACGTTATCCCTAACCATCCACTCTTCCCTTTGAACGGCTTTCTCCTCGACAAGGGTGTTTGTCCTCCAGTGGGACAATTTAGTTTAAATTAAAAATAACGCCATAAACTTACCGCGTGAATATTGTTGAGAAAATCTGAATAAAATTTAGTTTTATGAATTCATAATTTGTAAGTTTAAAAGTTGCTTGTTCTGGTGGCTGACCATGACGTCTTAAAGCCAGGGTAGTTCCAGTGAGGGAACGAGGTGGCGCTAGATGACTTGTATAGCTCTGTCTCTTTCCCACACTGGAATTACTCTGGCTTTAAGACATCATGGTAGGCCAACTTTTCTATTTAAAAAACTGATCGATTCAAAAGATTAACCAAAAACTATTATGTAATTAAAGTAATCATTCGACAAGTTTCAATTTCCCACAACAGATGTCGCTACTTTATCCTTCACTCGCTCAACAGAGAAAGTTATGTCAGTATGACACGTGGGTTATAACAATCACAAAAGAAATTGATTCTTGAAATGTTACAGTTAAAGTTCATTACAGTTTAATAGGAAACCTCGATTTGTTACGTCACAGGTTGATGAGTCTATAATTTTCCCGCCAAAACAGTTTCGCGTTCCAAATGACACGCGTTGTGCCAAGATGACGGAATGATATTTATTTGTTCTACATTGACCGTAAACATGAAATAAACACTACAAATACTTTCAAAAACATTAAATGAAAAATATAAATAATTCAAGAAAAAACTGATTGTCTAACTAGACGAAGTACCTACCTATTCACTTCATTGGCAGAAAAATATTAAATAATCACAAAAAGTCAAATTGTTTCATAGTTATATAAAGATCGGATACTTTTTACCTGCTTCACTGTTTACATGACTAAAAATAAAGCAATTTCATGGTCATTTTATTGGTTGAACAACACATTGAATTAGTTCAACACTGAGAGTTAAAAGTAATTGCTGCTTCCTCGGCTTGTTGAACAAGAGATCTCGTAATTTGTCACCATTATGGAACATACCTAGAGCAATAAGCGAAAATAATTTAAATATAGAATTCTACTAATATCCGAGCTGACAATGTCGCGTCGCGCGTGTTATCACCAGTACGATAACATTAAACGTTTTTAAAAATAAATAACCCCTAATTGATTGAAAAATGTATTTAAAAATACACCAAGAATTTGGAGTAAAAATAAACGTGTCTGTGCCAATAGTTATTTCGAAGTGAAACTAAAAAAAGACCTTGTCGTGTTTCATGATAAAAAAAAAAAACAAAATTCAAAATAGGAATGTGTTTTTCGCGCCATATTCCTTTGTTTACTTGCAGTTTATAAAAGGCAGTCGTGTTTTAGTGTGAAAATATTTTCAACAGAGTTGAAAATTATATTTGATGTGAAGTGCGAATAAAAGTTTTCTGGTTTCGTAAATAGATTTTAATTACTTTAAATGTCGTTTGTTTGTGACTAATTGCCAATTACATTAAATAGCGGTGTTTCTATAGATTTACGTGATTGTTATGTATTTCTAATCTAAAGTGCTTTTGTGTAATTTTTGTACTATCGATAGGAATTTCTGTTATCAGAGATTTTCCACCATTAAGTACTCGTCAGGCCTTCAAAATTGATTTGATTAGTCAAGTTGAAAGTTATTAGTTATTTCATCAAGGATTTTTGCCAAGGATTATACTTATATTGGATTATTTCTTTATGTTCTCCCACTTTTCATCCTGTTTTTTCTTCTTTACCGCACGCGTAGCATGACACCGTAGGAACGGGTTATATATTGACCGAAGAATAGACAAAATGACAGAATATAGATAGTTTATATTGAAAAAAGCGACCATGCCATGCTTCAAATGTAGAAATATTTGAACAACAATGACAAAATGTAAAAAAAATACTATTCCTTGTAAATTAGAGAGATAGAAATGGTCATGCTACGCGAGCAGTTCTGGTTTTTTTATTAACTCGCCACGTGTTTAGGTAGAGGACGTAGTTATATAGATAGAAACTGAAAATGATAAGTTCCTTGTGCAATAAAATTGTTTATTCAGTTGTATGCAATGAATTCCTATTGGTTCAGTATCTTCACGTAATGAAATATATAATTATTTCTTATGCAAAACCATGTCACATAACGTGATCATGATAACTTTTTTTTTTGTAGCTGAAAATATTTTTTTCTCGCATAGGTATTTTTTTCATCACAATGAGAGTAGACTGTATATTCGAAATTGCTTTCTTGAAGGTTTTAGAACACATTCAGAGCAAAATAAAATTATCTATGTGGTACATGTGACAAAACCTTGGATAAAAATAATGCTGTTTGATGACAAACGTCATTGATGTTCAAAAATAAATAGGTATGGTATGTAGGAAGTAGCATAACTTTTTATACGTGGGATCGAGAATCTGAGGGCACGTGAAATAAACGATAATTAATAAATTGTAATCCTTTTAAATTGGCAGCACTTTATTTGCTTGGTAAACTTTACTCCTTGTTTTATTTTGGGATAAATAAATCATCCAATGAGTATCGGTCCAGGGAGAGAGGGACTGTCAGACACTTACTGACTAAAATCCACACTGGTCCTAAACATACCCATTGCGTTCCAGCGTTAGTTACGTTTAAAAAAAGGTTCCGCGACGTGTATTGTATACATAACGTGGTTAAAACCTTTTATATGCAAAATCATGACAGAGAAAACTAGTTGCTGCCAGCGGTTTCGCCCTAAATTATCTCACGGGAACAATAATCGGGATTAAACACTATTCTATGTGTTAATCCAGGTCACTATCTATATACCAAATTTTATCCAAATGCGTTCAGAAGTTTATGCGTGCAAGAGTAACAGACATACATCTAAACAAATTTTGACATTTATAATATTGGTAGGATTACCGTGCGTTACCCTTAAATTCCAAAAATAAAGTATATTTGATGTTTTAATATACCTACAAAAAATTAAAGACCAGTTTTCCATCCAAAGATAAAACAAAAAACTACCGTACAAAAGTTTTGAAACATCGGTAAAAGTTTGTACTTATCGGAAAACTTTTGAATAGTCGTAAATCGTCTATTGTACTCTAACATTTATTACTAACCATAAGATTGTGTTTATAACTATAACCAATTTCTGAAAGTGTATAACAGCGTATATTAGAAATGTCTGTTCATTTCAGGGGCTGTGGTTTCTACAGACTACAGACAGTAAACAAAAAAAATATAAATATAAACAGCTGGAACATCCATTTGGAATTCAATTACCTTCGTAAAGATAAAAATATCATAAAATACATGAACAATTAATAGAATTAATTGCGTCCACGTCCATTTTATGAATCGAATTGCAATTTCTATTATTATCCTATCATGATTCTCAATTCTGCAAAAGTCACTTTTCAACAATTATTTAGTTGGACTCCCTCTAAAATGACCACACATTTTAAAACATGCTGTTTAAAACACACAGTAATTGCGTAACATACTGTCAATCACAATCCAAAGGACTTTAAAAGACTTCTAATCCATTGGTCTGGGGGTTTGAAAAATACTCGTGGCTAACACCGTCAATAACGACATTGATGTTTTTTTTTATTTCTTCTGACTGCTAAAATAAAATACCACCTTATGTCTCTTCTCCAACCCGTATCGACCCAATGTCGAGTTTTCTGGTCTCCCCCATTGCACGTTACTTTATTTGGTCAATGGTCACCCACACCCCATTCCTGCCACTCTGACCGCGTCGTCGGTCCACCTGGTTTGTGGCCTACGTTAACCAGTTTTGGATCTCCACTTTTAACCCAAAACGTAATCTTTGTATGTGTGTTACGCAATTACACCAACGATTAGCAATTGTATCCTTATTAAAACACTCTTTATTCGCACTTCTAAAATTTAGAAAGAAATTAAAAATGGCGGCTGCTAAGCCCGCCGAAGATAATTATAACAAAGAATATAGAAGACTAAGGAGACTTACCAGTGATCTGGCGATACGACAAGTATCTGTACGTAATCGTTTGACTTTTTTTAACCTGTAATGGGAACTGTTGAGCCACAGGCCATGACACAGGCACCATATGGGTTCAATAAGGGTAGATGTCATTAATGTCTAGTCTAGCAATATCTAGTATATGCCAGTTTCCTGTATTTGTTTTCGTTCACCGTTTTGAGAGCAGTGATGATGAAATAAATTTCACATTGTAATGCACCGGGCAAAGTCCGAACCTATAGCCTGAGTGAACCTACCTGCCTGCTGGCCTGAAACTATGACGTGAGTCGAACACGATTTGATCCAGTTCAGTAAAACTCATACCCGCTGTGTTGAGTCACACTATCATTGCCATGATATTTTAATTTTATTTTTTAGAGAAGCAATAGGCTCTCGCGTTTGATCGTTATCTCGCCTGATAAGTAAGCGAAGATGTGAAGCACACTTAACCAGAACAAAGTTTTACCTACTGATAATGGCAAACTTATTATATTTAATTTCATTTTCAGTCTGAGTATGGCCTCACGGAAGAGCAAGTCGCAGGTAAACGCCTAACAATTATTATAATTATTATCTTTAACCATCTAAAGTTACAAATCCGAAGGCAGGTTTGCGGTTGTGGTAAACCTTCGGAATCGTATAGATGCCAGAACATCAACCTATCCCAATCTTTCAAATTATCTCAATTTTAAATGAACCTTATATCAATGTGATAAAGTTAATAATCTTTTTAAGAAAGACAGATTAAGTTAGCTTGATGTGCTGACGTCTATCCCAATGTATAAATTTTAAAATAATCCTAGAGCAATCTAATTTATCATCGTATTGACTTGTCACAAAGCTAACGGCAATTTATCAATTTTTCAGGTTAAAAATGTAGTCCCAAAAACGTGTATGTGTAAAGTGTCTTTGCAATTTAACCAACAGAATTCAAGGAAGCATTCATGCTGTTCGACAAGGATGAGGATGGCACCATCACGATGGCTGAGCTAGGAGTTGTCATGCGGTCGCTTGGACAAAGACCTTCAGGTACTTATGAACTAATTTTTTGAAGACGAGTCTGTGTTGCATCTTCAGAGATACGTAATAATACCTAGATTTAAAGACAACCAACTTATTTTTCGTGTAACATGAATGATGTGAGTTTTTCCGATTTCCCACTCCTACGCCGAGTTGAAGAGTCTGTCAGATTTGACTTGGCGTTCCTGGGCCTCGGTAATCTGGAACAATATTCCCGTGAGGAGACACTCGGTTTCTGTCTGTTCTTAGTACCTAGCTACAAAGCCGACTCACATAAGTCAAAGTATTTTTTTTGTTCTATTGTAACTTTTTTTAGTTTTTTTTTTAAAGGTAAAATTTCAATTTTTCAAGAAGTCAGTCAATAAGTAGTAAGCTATTTCCTGTTCCAAAAAATAGATCTATAATAGAGAAGAAAGTTCTAGAAAGAAGGTAATGCCCTGGCTGGAGGCCTTAAAATCTTAAGGCATCCACAGAAAAGTCCGGTTGAGCAGTACACGACCTAATAGAGGTCGACCTGCGAGATGCCATACACAAAAAAAAAAAAAAGAAAGAAGGTACTGAACATATTAATGAGATTGATATTATATGTGAGGTTGTTAATTTGTTGAATATTTTTATTGTTAAAAAATTCAGCGAAAAATAATTAATTATAAAGCAGTAAATATTTTTGTGACATTGATAGACAAATTACGAGACGACTTGATAACAATAGTTTATGATTTTCCTGAAAACTATGGTGTAGTGTTTATACTTGTAATAAGCGACTGTTATTGTTTCCAATTAATGACTTCCTTCCTAATTACGTGCCGATACAGAGCCTTCGCGGTAGGTAACGCAAAGCCACGAATACTATAGAATTGTTTGTGTTATTGTTCAAAAATCATGATCTGCTTTGCCTTCTCCTAACTTTGTTAGGTAAAAGCCACACTGCAACTGCTTAGCGATAAAAGGTTGCGTGATTGTAGAAAATCAACTGAAAACACTTTTTTTTTTAAATTATAGCTATGTAAAATCATCAAATGAGTCCTTCCGCCCAGGGCTGGGCGGGATGGACTGTCAGACTTGTACTGACTAAAATCATGGGGGTTACGGTAGCTCGTTAGTCCCGCGAGCCAGTACTTAAAACACTAGGAAAACGTTTTCATCGAAATCGATTCAGCGGATTTCATGTGAAAACGGAACATACATAAAAACAAACAAACACGGTTTCGTATTTTTAGTATTAATACGAAAGCATGTGCAGCCGCCAGCAGGTCAACCTACACGAATCTGTAGGTTGAGGTATGTTAATGTGCTGGCGTCTGTACAAAAACTGCTGGTCTTCACTTCACAAAGCCTAACTGGATTATCTATATATATAAAAGAACAGGGTTTTTATTAAGACTCGACTACAGCCGAAACCGCTAAACGCACAAAATTGAATTTTGGACAGCAGTTGCAGTCTACCGTGTAGGGGAGCAATAAGACGGGATTTTGCGAACATCCTCCTCTAAGGGGGTGAAAAGGAGTGAAAACTGTTTTATGAAAAATCTTATTCCTTTGGTTTATAAACTCGAAAATTAGTAGGAATATGAGAATAAGTAAATAAAAAGGATTGGCACTATTACTTTTTTTAAACTACCCTCCATTGGTAATCTAGACGATGTTAAAGTTTGTATGGGAAAATCATAACGCGCGAACCGATGAATTTGAAAATCAGTATTCAAATACTAGATCAAAAATAATTAAACACGTGTCTTTGGATTTTTCGAAAATCACCCCCCAAGTTGATGAAAAGGCATATTCATATTTTAAGGTGAGGATATTAAACGCTAAACGTAGAAAGCTATCTTTTGGGTGGTAGTTGCCGTTAATTATGTAGGTGAGCACTAAGAAGGGATTTTGCGAAAATCCTCCAATAAGGGGGTGAAAAGGGGTGAAAACCTTTGTATGTAAAATCTTATCCCTTAAGTTTATAAACTTGAAACTTGGTACGAATATAAGTATAAGTAAATAAAAAAGATAGGCATTATTATTTTTTTTAAACTACCCTCTATTGGTAATCTAGACGATGTTAAAGTTTGTATGGGAAAATCATTACGCGCTAACTGATGAAGTCGAAACTCAGTCTATAGAAAATAGATCAAAAATAATCAAACACGTATTTTTGAGTTTTTCGGAAACCACCCCCTTCATTGGAGAAAAGGGGTGATTCAGTTTTAAGGGAAGGATTTTACTGCTTGCTTCGATAAACTCAAAACTTGGCATAAATAGTTTCCCAATCGAATGAAGGATGCGTAATTATCTATATTTAAAAAATCAACCTAGCGGGCGAACATCGAAAAATCAGTTTGTCTACACTAATATTTTGAGTTCGAAGTTAGAAACACGCGCTGACGAAGTCGCGGGCGGAGTGCTAGTTATAAAATAATACATCTGAACCTGAAAACCGCATCAAAATCCATTGCGTAGTTTAGGAGAACGGTGAGAAAAAAGATCATTCAATAATTACGTCGCATCAGTAAATTACAGACGTGCGAAGCATGCGCACTACGCTGAAACTAAATTCTAGGATATTTTCGTCTACTTTGTAATGCAGCTGTTAATAATCGCTTTGTTTACATAATTGTTATCTCAGAAACTGTAGGTATGACGTGCGACAATGAAATTCAATCAAACCAACGAATTAGAATACAAATTAATTATATTTCTTTCCAAGGACACTTCGACATTTTTTTAAGTAGCTAGGTATTTTTAACACAAACATGTTCAAATAAATGCAAAAAGACAACATAGGCCCCGGCGAGATTCGAACTCACGATCTCCTGTTTACTAGACAGGCGCTTTAACCAACTAAGCCACGGCGCCACGGTTGCGTTTACTGAAATTGTGAAATGCTATCGACACACTTGTTCAGTTTGATGGGAGATATTTTTTTTTACTTCTATTCTTACAAAAGACTGTAGCTATTAGTTACTAATTATTATTTTTATTTTGACACGAGTTAATCGGTCTGTGTCCCTTGGACTGGTTTACATTGCCATTTAAATTTTACCAG
Organism: Agrotis puta; assembly: GCA_943136025.2. NCBI lineage: Eukaryota > Metazoa > Arthropoda > Insecta > Lepidoptera > Noctuidae > Agrotis > Agrotis puta. Next base: position 14,625,924 of record OW964178.2, read on the forward strand.
CGAAATTTTGTAAAGCATATTCAACTGTATGCTGGTTGCGTAACGTTTAGACGATAAACGAGCCGAAACACATGTCACACGTCTTTCGGAGAATTCTCACACATTCTCGGGAATTTTCAGAAATAGGTCTTACCTAATTTAGACTTTAGATAAAGTTCATAATGCTCTGTAAGATTTAACTACAAAAATTCGCCTTCATTCCACTGGAATAAACATTGAGCCTTACTTGACGCGATATTAAATTTGGTACGTCTTTCTTTTCATCAAAACGGGAGAAATGATATTATCATAAATTAACACCCACTTCTTGATTACGTATCTTATTAACCATTTAATGCTGTCATGTGAAAAAATAGCTCATAATAAAATAAAGCACCTTCTCAGTGAACCCATGTTATATTCAAGTCGATCTCAACGAAAATGCTCACGTAGACGACTTCATACAATTTACGACGTCATTAAAGTCTCTGAGATAATACCACGTTTAGGACAATTCAGATACTTTAGGCACTTTATTATGAATGTGTTAATGTTTATCTTCCGATTTTATGCTGGTTTTATTTTACTGAAGGGACACGCTATATTAGTCTTTTGTTGGATTGTTCCACTTCTTCCTGCCCTTATCCCATTTTACTTGGCGTCGGCGCAACACGTTTTTTTCTTCCATTCTCCTCTATCAGACGTCACAGTATCATTTACTCCTTTTTCTCCCATATCATTCCTTAGACTTTTCTTTGGCCTTCCTCTTCCTCTCCATCCATCAACATTCATACTCATCACTCTCTTAGCCGATCGTTCCATTTAATATACATATTTGGAATACACTACGTACCGCGGGACTGTCATAAGCAGTCTAAACAGACAACCACACAGGGCGGGAGGACTCATTTAATGGTTTTACTTTCTAAAAACAAAAAAGGGGAGATGTGGAATACTGTAGGTATTCCAGTTGTTGACCGGAGTTTATCTTGCCGTATTACAATGAGCTTCTCTTGTTCTTAATAAGTGAATTCTGATGGATCTTGTGTACAAGAAATTGTCTTGGATCCATGGACATTCAACGCAGATAAAGGTTAATAGGAGCAGTTCACGACACCTGAGGGGTGTCGTGAACTGCTCCTATTAACCTTTATCTGTAGGTACTCTCTACGGTGAATCAAAGTGCAGCGGCACACTTCGGAAATCCCTTTTTTGAGATTATAAAATCATCAAATGAGTGCATAGAGTGAAAGATACGGCCACTCTTGACTTACTAAAAGCCAAACGGCTCCTTCAGTTGACCTTGGCAGACTAGAAGTCGCTAAAAGTTTTTCAGACAGTTCTGCGCCACCGGCAGGCATTAGGCTCCTTCGAGCTCCGTCAGTTTGTGGACAGTAGGTAGCTACCTGAGGCGCACTTGGAACACGACGCACCGTAGCCTCAGGGTTTTTGGCAACCCTGGCTTAAGATAACTTTCAACAATGAAACTTACTCGATCAGCAAATCAAAACCACGTTCAGAGAAAACTCAGAATCCAGAAATTTATAATTCTATTCATTTGAAAAACTGTGAATTCCAGAGACGGAGCTTCGCGACATGGTGAAGGAGGTAGACCAGGACGGGAACGGCACCATCGAGTTCAATGAGTTTCTTCAAATGATGTCCAAGAAGATGCGCGGGGGTGATGGAGAAGATGAACTGAGAGAGGCTTTCAGGTATATCTTGGTTCCTCATGATTATTTTTGTGTTTATTTTTTTGTTTAATTAATATGGAGGGAAAAATGTTGTTCATGAATTTAGAGGACTACCAATGGTTTCAAATTGCAATCAGAATACACTTTATAAAGCTCCTGCAGAACAACTAAAAATTAATAACAGTTGTGAAGATTTATCGTAATTCTAATCTTACTTGGAAAAAGTCACTTCATAGTTAAAATAACTTTGATGAATTTCGTATCAGTTTTTACTATAGCAGGCTTTTAAGGTATCAATGTACTCTTCAAAATCAAGTTACATAGGTAATGATCAATTCAAAATATCCAGTTAGAAATGGTTAATAGTCAGTACTCTTTCCTAAGCTAAGGGGATCCTTATAGAGTCCTGCAAGAGACTGCTCGGTTATTTTTTCATAATTTCATATGCCTGCTTATAATATTCTAGAGTATTCGACAAGAACAACGACGGCCTGATATCTTCGGTGGAGCTCCGCCACGTGATGACCAACCTGGGGGAGCGGCTCAGCGAGGAGGAGGTCGACGACATGATCCGCGAGGCTGACCTCGATGGAGACGGCATGGTCAATTACGATGGTGAGGAATTTGTCGTTCTAGTGAACTAATCTAGAGCAGGATTTAACGTACAGTTGGTCAATCAGGGTAGTGATGACGACGATAGAACCCAGAATACTCAATGCAATCTGGCAATGGCTAAAATTTCACTAAATGAAAACATAAATGGATCTAATGAAAAGTCAATTTTAGTAAATTTTTTTTAGTAAATTTTATTGCAACGAGGTAAGGTCAAAAGCATTAGTTTGTGTAATATAATGAAGAATCAGCTAGAGCTGATTCAGAGAAAATCAGCAAAGACTGGAGTTTGAGCCATTACAGCAAAGTATACGATTGAGTCCATAATGCTCGAGAGAATCTGGCAACAAGCACACAGATAAACTGTTATACGGTGGGACTGTTATTAATCATTATCTTTTGCATTCTAGAGTTCGTGACAATACTGACTTCGAAAAACTAGTATGCAGACCACCGGCCGAAGAGAGAACCTCCCGGAAGCCAGTGCCCATACTCGTACCTCCAACAGTACGGGGGGAAAGAAACTCTTATCTAGACCTAACGCATAGACGTGTTGCTAAAGTGGATCATTTTATAGAACGCGCTTGGTGGCAGTGTATACGTACCCTTATTTCAGTTTCCACGCACATTTTAATGAAGTTCGATTCTTTTGTCGCAAGTGCGATTGTTCTGTCACACTTACGATAAAAAAAAAATCGCAGAAACAGTTGCTAGATTTTGAAGTGTAGTACTGATTAGTAAATTTGATGTGTGTGATTGCAGTTTTGGTTTCTTATATGGCTTCACATGTGTAAAATAAGGCCTTAAAATTACATGTCATGTTGAATGTTAGAATTAAAAGAAATGTTGTAAGCCGTTTCTGAGTTTATCATAATTTTTAAGGGCTATTTGAATCAGAAAGACTTAATGAAACAGTGGTGAAAATGATTGAATTTAGGAACTGCACTTCAAAATAATTACTTCAATATGAGTCAAATTGGCACCTGACTTGGAGAGTCCAAAAGAGAGATGACATGAAAATATTGGTACTAAGTTATTTTCAAAAACATTTGATAGCCCTTAACCAAATGATTTTTAGAGCTCTTTTGGAAACACCGCAGAAAGGATGTAAGTCCGTTAAATACTTGTACTTGTAAATAGAGTTTATAAATGGCAATTACTGCGACCAAACAACAGAAAAAATAAACTTATATAAATGAAGGTTTTTCTTAGGAACTTGATTCCAAAGCATTTATTTAAATAAATCAGTAAAAGGCACTTTCCATACTTTAAAAGCTCTAAGAATCAATTTTAAATAAATATGTATTATTTTGTCGAACAAAGACTACGCGATTTCCGTTCATTCATGTTAACTATGTGTAAGTAAGTCATAATATTACATATTGGAGAATATAAAATAATAGTAAAATATTATAATAGGAATATGCTTAATGAAACCGCGTCAATGTGCATTAAACTTTTTGTAAGTTTTTTTAGTTTAACATAAAATAGAAACATCATTTTCGTGACTTACGGAAAGCAGGGTTCACTGCAATATTTTTTTCTCGAGATTATTTCTATTTTGCAAATTATTAATCGCTTCAAATAATACTGAAAAAAAAATATACCTATGTACTAAAATAAAATTGAATTTAAGGATTCATTACACGTTTCAATAATATTATACGTCGTGTCAGTGTTTGCTTTTGTGATTAACAATAGAGTGTAATGAGTCTTTAATTTTTCTTAATAAGAATAAATATACATTTTAGACGCAAATAGATGAAATAGATTGACTAAGTACCTACATGAACTAGGGGCTTACCACGACCTCTTATAGGAGTATTATTATTTTAATTTTACTTTAATATAAGAGATAGTGGTACATTCCCTATAAAAATAATAGTTTCAAATTAACTAAATGTTCGGTTGTGTCAACAGTTTTTGTAAAAACATAAAAATAATCAAATAATTAGTGTCGTACGTATACACGTTGTATGAATTTGTGTATGTAGATTTAGAGAGAATAAAAACGTATGTGTCATGTCTAAGGAAAGGTTTCCGTTAGTCTTCCAAAATGTGGAGGTTGACTGAACAACTTATGATGAGCCAAATGTTAACAGAGTTCATTAATGTTACGAGGAATCGAAAAAAAAATATTTATAGAACTAGCGAAGTAATGCTAAGGTGATTTTATTTTAATCGTAAAATTTAATAAAAAATAATAATAATTGAGGAATTTTACCAAAATCAAGCGAAAAGGGTACTTATATAATAAATAACGAAATAGTAAAAATTTCTACAATTTGCTAAGCTCTTAAAGACTATAATAAAATTTTAATGGAAAACGTTTAGGAGTTTAAGATCATCGTAGTACCCAGTGTTTTATTTAGTTATTAGAGAAAAGCGAAAGATGTAAGATTTTAATCTGACATGATAAACATTATTAAATTAGACATGTTAAATGTTATTTCTCGTAGTAGACTTTATAAGTTACACTTTATTTGTGAAAAAGTTACATAACTCTTACAAAAAAAAAACACTTAACCATATCTGTTATTACAATATAATATGTATTATGGTGTCTGTAGAATAAATCGTTGAGTAGCTATGATTGACAACAAAAGGAAAATCTAATTTGTTGATCAAACAAAGAAAAATACTATTGCCTTCTTCTTCAGTTTCCAAAATACCTTAAAAATAACCTAGAGTATTTATTTTTATCTAAAAAACAATTTTATGACAATAAAAATACTTAATTTTAAAGTAAGTCAATTTTAACTTATTGAGAAAATAATATTTTAAAACCAAAGTATATTTAAAAGAGGAAAAATACATTTTATTTATTAAATATTTTGAAATTATAATAATAGTACAAAATTATTTAACAGTTATATTCTATGATGATGGTAATTGAATTAAATTCAAAAAAGTTTTATGTGAAAAATAATTATTTAGTTATCAAGTTATACGAAATTTATCACAAACTTATAAATAATAATACAACATTATATCTACAATTAAATAAAAGGGTAGATTTGATATCGCATTTTTATTTAATAATCATAATACAATATTGTAAAGACGACGTAGTTTTCAATAGTATAAATATTAAAATAATAATATTAGAATGTTCCAGAAATAATCTTAAATAAACATTAACAATTGGGCTGATTATTTAAAAAGGTGTTATTTAAATAATAAAAATTGTAATAGATGGTTTTAACCCACATTTTAATTATTAGGTTGACGTACGCAAAGACTTTTTTTAGCGTGGTTATATCATCAAATGAGTCCTCCCACCAGGGCAGTGCGGGAGGGACAGTCAGACTCGTACTGACTAAAATCCACGGTGTCCTTCAATAGCCCTTTATGTTCTGGGATCACGGTAATTCATAAGTCCCGCGACCCCGGCAGGCTTTGGCCCTCTAGAGCTAGGGCCCCGTCATTTTGTGCTGACACTCTTTTCACCCGGGCATGGGCCATGGTCCGACAGCGAGTTACCCATTACTCGCTGCCTGCATGCCCGCGCCTACGGTGGCCGGAGATCGTCTGCCGACGTCTATCGCCGTGAGCGTCTACCACTGCGGCTGGGGTGAAGGGTGGATGCTGTCCTCTCCATCACGCGGCCCGCCTCCTCCTTCGCGAGCATGACTGCTTCGCAGAAGGAGGCAATCGCTTCCCACTCCGTCTCACCACGCAGCATGGCCTCGACCAAAGCCGGGCGCGAGAGGTCTCCGCCTATCGCCGTCGTGAGGACACGGCGGTGCTCTGCCCAAGCAGCAGCAAGCAGGGCAGTCCTGCACCGTGTCCACCGAACGATCCTCGCAGTGGTGACACCCAGGCGTTTCTTCCCTCCTCATCAGACACAGGTACCTCCCGAAACTTCTGTGTCCGGTGAGGACCAGCGTCATGCCACTCCTCAAAGAGGGGTCTTAGCGCCGCGATTGTGGCGTGCCCGACGTACGCAATGACTTAATGTAAGATTTAAAATAAATAAACCACTGCTTAAAATACAATGCGATGTACAGAATAAATCCTTTTTATTGATATATGTCTTATTTTATATTTTTGTGGATTGCCTTTTTTTACAACTTATAGTAGTCGATTAAATTATAATAAAAACACATCAGTTATGTAGTATATCATCATAATGAAACTGAACGCGATTAGCACTGTCATATTACCAGTATTTCACATGGAGTGACTACCTTTCTGACTTCCACAACCCAGTTACTGAGTAATACTGTACCCTTAAATATAGGCCGGTTGTTAAGTGGCATGGTAAAAGTTCACTAAATATGGTGATTTTTTCCAACGTACATGGCCAAATCCGAAACTTATAATATATTTGATAGCGAGAAATACTTAAATAAATCTCGGGCCCAATTTTGATAAAAAGTATTACCACCGTTGATTGGATCTTGGGTAATGTAATACGACAGGAAGACAACCCATTTGAAAAATTCATCCTATATATTGGACAGTCAAGCACCGTTTTACCTTGAGTTTGACCCGACGGGTCAATGTTATTAAGGAATATTAATGCCTCTTGAATACCGTTCAAGTATCTTATCGTTTTCAGTTTCGTTCACAAAAGCCTCCGCAAAAGAAAAAAATAATTTTTAGTTACTTTTCTATTGTGTTTAGAACCTAATAAATACATTATTACACAACAATTAACAATAGAGATACCTTGATATTCATATAACTGGGTCAAAAAAAACCGGTTCAATAACATAATTATTATGTCAAATAAATCATTATTAAATGTATAAAAGTTATGTATATGCAAGTTAGATATTTGATGTAATTAGATCAATATACAAGCTTCATATGAAACAAGAAGGATTTTAATAAAATTGATATGTGAATTTATCGTTTTATTTTTTTCCGTTACAGAAGAACAAAATTCGTCTTTTTCGCAAATCACCGTGGAAAGAAAACACGGGGTATCATTAAAAAAATATTGCTTAGTCGTCAGCCTATATTCCTATAACGTCCCTCAACTGGGACACAATTCAACTTTGAGAAGATTATAATTTATTTTCCACGTGATTACAGTGAGGATTGGTGAATGTTCCAAACATTTGGGATTCAACATATTGTATTGTTTATATTTTGCCTTTTCATCATTCTGACTTAAGAGCAGGTGGTGATGGAATAAAAGAGTAATCCTTTGAAGAATTAACACAACAAAAAATGTATAAATGTGTAGTGTCTTCATACTGCTATTTTTCTTTCACAATTTTACAATGTATGGAATCGAATATTAAAGCTGCTGTCACATCTGGCAAAGATAATCGTGCGTTGATATAGGCATTCTTATTTATGTCACCCCAATCAAAGGTTTCGTCATCCGTAAACAAATTATAATTAGTTTTACATGTATATAATCAGTTTGACAAACCGATAGTAAATGTTATAAAGAATAACAACCACACCCGTCAGTCAAATCACCGTCATTATCAGTGGTAAAGATTTATACACAGAGACGAACTAAGGAGATATATTTTAAAAGTGCGAGTATTTAATTTGGGTACCCTAAGGCAACCCCTTCCCTATCAAATATACTAAGGGCCAAGAGTACCTCAAAACCAAATTCGGGAGAGTGACTGGCATACTCTATGACCACGACAAGAGTGAACCTGCGATGGCGCCATATTGTGACGTCACGGACGCTTTGCAGCATGTCCAAATTAGCGTTACCTACCTGATCCGACTACAATCTAAGCCCGCTTAATCATACGCAAAAAAAGTAATGAAATCAGTCCTGTTGTTGCAGGAGTTCAATGGCATACACACGTACAGGCAAAGTTATTAGTAAAAAATAAACTGCACGATTGCGGCCCTGTGCGCACACGCACGTGCCGTGCGCGCTTTTACGTAGACACACGCGACATACGCGTGCGTTTTTCTTACTAAGATTCTAATATGAGGAAGTGGCTTTTATATCATAATATATTATACATGCTGCTAATATATTGTTTATCGTTAAAGTACACTTATTTAGAAGTGGTTTGAAAATCATTCTGAATTGTGTCCACGAGTAGTAGAAAAGAGAGTCAACGTAATGGCTAAAAATATCTACTTGCACGAGAAAATCAACTAAATCTTACATAGCTATATTCTGTAAACATGATGCATAATATTTGTGATCATTTAAAATATAATTTAAGAGCGTGTAGGTACACCAAACGGCATACCATACAAACTTTCAAATACTTATTTTTCAAAATTACTTAACAGCTTTGCAGAAAGTTCGTACGCACACTTCAGTAAGATACATACATAAATCTAAAAAGTCATAATCGTACTAGTGGACCAAAATCCTTAAAAGTGCAAATAATCAAAATGATGAGTCATTTTCAGCGTAATACAAAAAGAAAGTAAAAAACGTTCAAATATTTAAGTGAGAGTATCATAACACATCATTTCTTCAATGTTGAAGGTTAGTTAGTTTGATACCAGATTCTAAAATGACTAAGCACAGTCTAGAATTCTAGACAACTAGATAAAATCATAAGTGGGTCTTATTAATTCACGCCTACGATTGAATCACTTGATCTTGATTATTTTGAGTACAAAACCATCTGATAACGTTTGAAAGACATTCGGCTGAATATGTAAATTCAAAGAAAATAAAAACAATTAATGATTGAAAGAGTGAAAGAAAGGAAATGCATTTATTCAGCAGAAACCTTGTATATCCAAGTCACAAAACACACACAAAATAAAATGAGGAAACAAAAAAAACGAGACTATTGTGTGTCTCATGGCTACGCAAAACAGGTCTGGTTCAGCAAACTGCCGGTCAGACATAGGTATAATTTAAATACTAACACCTTTTAAATTGTTTGTACAACCCTTTCGAAACTTTGGATACTAAGCTTCCAGTCTAACCGGGTGCAGAAGTAGTATTACATGGATTTACTGCATATTTGCATATACACGACAACGACAGTTTGACAAACTGGTTCGTAAAACATATTAAATTAAGCCTTCTCTACACTAATCGAACTGTTGATACCTCCGCAATGCGTTTACGCCCCAAAAAGATAATATTAATTCATGAAGTTTGTATGACCGCCATCGCCCCGCAGCCTCGCTCGAAGAATATAGCAAAGATTTAGGTTAGTTTTAATACCTCACATAAAGCGTTTATGTGAGGTATTAAGACTAACCTAAGTCTTTGCTACGCCTGTGATCCTGAAATGGTACGACAGCGTTGTGTGGTACCTAATAGTACACCCACATTTTGCTAGTTAAGTTTAGATCTGAGAAGAGAGGCGAAACATAACTATTGGTTCATGGCGACAATTCAAATTAATAATAATTAGCCGATTCTCTAAAAGACAAATTTCTATTTATACGCCACGATTAGCTCGTTGTAGAGACAGAGGCTTGAAATATTATCGCCACACCTCGCCGTCAAAAGTATTCATTTAGTTTACTGTATTTTCGACGCTAGGGAATATTTAGTCTTAGAGAATAGTTTTTTTTTCTTTTTATCGAAGTAAAATCATCTGTCAGACTCGTACTGACTAAAATCCACAGTGTCCTTCAATAGCCCTTTACGTTCCGGGGTCACGGTAATTCGTACAGTCCCGCGACCAGACTTAGAGAATAGTACCGCAAGTTTGAGGATGTCATAATTATGACTTGCAAGTAACGGTTTTAGGACATAATGGTTTCCTCACGATAATGTTTTCCTATTTTTGTTATTGGCGATCGAATTCAGTGACACAATTCAGAAGAAGACTACAATCCTTGAAAGCAGTGGTGGCCCAGTAGTTACGGCCCCAACTCACTAGTCTTAGAGTCTTTGGCCGTGGTTTCGAATGACTTTTTTAAATTTATTTCATAACCATTGCTCTCAAAACTGTGACGGAAAAAATTGTGAAGAAACCGGCATGTCCTAGAACCAAAAATTTGAAGACACGCGACATGTAGATGTCGCATGTTGGTAGCAACCCACACTGAGCTCACGTGGTGGATAACAGCCCACTCCCTTACACAGGCTTGTGTCCGAACAATGGGAACGTTATAGGCTGAATTGGCTATTTGACAGTAGCTATAAATTACAAATATAATTAGAGTTAAAAAAAACGTAATATCAATGAATATTCACCAAAATACAACGCATCAAAACTCGAGAGTGGGGGTTCGTGACGTCAGAATTCAATAGAAATTGTACTAAATTGTGACGTATTGCCAATTTTGAAAGCATCGTATCTCCGTAAATTTTGGTTAACGAAACAAAAGAAAAAATACGGGGAATATTTTCTGTTAATTTAAGTGACGGACTATTTATATTTTTTCAGTCAAATAGCTAATTATGGTATAACCTTCGATAGATACCCATAAAAGGGATAGGTAGGTACATTACGCCACTGAGATATTTATAACAGCTTTCTTACTCAACTTATATTGTAACTACTGGATTAAATACCTACGTAAATACTAATTACAATGATAAATAGATTAAAGTGTTATCTATACAGCAATACAAGTTATCTATACGACAGATAACTATTTGAAATCATTAATGTCATGTTTACAAAAGTTTACAATGGATAAAGATAAGAATAAGTGTCATTTAAATAGTCATTAATTATTATCATTTTTACGCCTATGTTCTTTTTAAGATTTTTTTTTTTTTTTTTTTGGTTCATTTGACGATGGACTCGCGTTTGGCCACTATCGCTTAGTGGTAAGCGATGATGTGATCGATGGTGTTGTGTGACATGTTTCTTTGTGTGGGTAATTTTGCCCACTGCTGAGACACAGCCCTCCCGGAGAGAGGAAGTGACCTATCCGGATCCACCACGCAACAGCCTAGACGCAGTGTGGGTGGGTAGAAAGATACGCATTTCTTCGAAATGGGATCAGTACTTTTGTAGAAAAGAAATATGTGTGGCACTCGCGGACTGCCACGGTAAAGCTATTGCAAAGCATTTTCATCAACTTAGGCAATTATAATGATTTATTTATTTTATTTATGAAAATAAAAGAAAATTAATCAAAATTGAAAATTATCGCCTACCGCGAATATTTAACGAAAATATCGAGAATATCATCCCATCGTTGCTTTATGGGAAGTTACTCTACTCATTATGCTATGGTCAGCCACGTCAATCAAGTGAAACGTCAAGAAAAAAAATCATTCATTCAAAGAAGAATGCTCATTTTTCACCTGGCAATGTATAGGAATGAAATAAATCTTAAAATAAAGCTTAATAAATTGTATACTAATTACGCTTATCACAATGTAAAAAGACACGCAGGAAAAAAAGATTTTTTATTTTATTTCTTTAAGCTAGATTTAACGTATTGACATATTTTGAACGCATCCAAACCATCAATTTTTAAAACGTTCCATTTTACAAATTGCTGGTTGACCATTTTAACTTTGTTCCTCAGTTTCATACTTATTTTACATTTAATTCAATCAGTAACTATTTCTTTATTAGTCATGGAATGAAGTAAAGTATTTAATGAAAACGCATTAATAAAATTAAATTATCAATCAGTGTTTCATTGGGTGTGCGCAATTGAAATGGATTTTTTTGACATTTGACAGTTCTGCGATGTCAATCATCGGCGCAGTCCTTCGTTGTTGCGCTTGCGTCTCGTTATGTACTGTGCGATTTTGATTGTGTTTCTTTTTATTACGACCCTTTTTTCCTCCCCTGGGGTCCGATATCTTCCTTATCTGACAACCTATGCTTACCATACCCGATACCGTTATAAATCCGTCTTACAAAATAAATAATGTGTCCTGAAGAAGGCAGTTTTCAACTCGACACTCATTTCATAATGATAATCATGGAGTCTTAGCATTGACTTAATGGCAGTTTGTTTCAAAGAATTAACAAAATAAAAAAGACGTTTTAAACCATAGTTAGCTAATATTTTTATTTTAGACTAAAATTCGAACGTTATTAATTACTTCATGCACGTTTGTTTCATTCCTTTCAATCCTAACCTAAAAATAAACAATAATATTTTCTGGACTTCGTGGCGTTTAAATCGCTGAAATGATTATAAGATATTACTTTCTAAACTTTCAGGTAGTATTTCTACTATATCTGATAACTATACATATACTTTCATCACCAGGTTTTTAAATGTATGGAAGGTGGGCATTGTTCTTTGATTAATTCACGTTGACATGACAGATGGGACAGTGACAGTGTAAGGTTTATTTTCGTTACAGAATTTCTTGATTCGGTCGCCGCGCTCAAAACTTTCGATATGACGCTATGCAATAGCTTAAGGTCGCGGGACCAAGGGATTACCGTGACCCCGGTACGTAAAGGGCTAGTGAAGGACACCGTGGATTTTAGTCAGTACAAGTCTGACAGTCCCTCCCGCCCTGCCCTGGGTGGGAGGACTCATTTGATGATTTTACCACGATAAAAAAAAAAAAAAAAAAAAAAATGTAATAGCTTAAAACTATATTACATGTATAAGGATAGAACCATTAGTTTATCTACTGAATAAACGACGCGGCTTATGTCGAACAAAACATTATTAATGAGCCACAACTGCTCTAAAAAATATCCGAACATTATTAAAAACCTTTATAACTGGTTTTAATTTTAAAGACATAATTAAGTAAAACACGAGGCGTTTCACGTTCAGTCCACGTCGTTTCCCGCCATAGCGTGATGCCGCCATGATTGCCACAGACAATAAAACTGACAAACATAATAAACGAATACAATACGTTGTCTACGCCAATCATAAACCGCAGAGAAGGATTATCGCATAGTGCTGAAGTTATTAAGAAAAATGATTTTCAATGAACAATAATTTCATGATACCAATGAGTTTATATATTTTCTTATTTATTTCAAAACGTTTTTTTATTTGCTGTAAACGTGTGGAAAATATTTTATTTCTTTACATTTTTTTTATCTAATCGAATTTTAAAAAGATTGTGACAAATATTGCTCCGAATTACGAGTTGTACGAAGTCAATACAAACCCAGACAGGCAAAAAATACTAGCACATAAATTTATGCATTGCTCTCAAAATGGTGCAGGAAGATATTTTGATTAAACGGACATGATCTTGTCGAGTGTCTCTTTGAAAATATTCGAAGACAACGTGATATCCCACTGGGCTTGAGTGGTGAGTGAGCCCACTCTCACCTCGTGCGGAGGCTTTATTATATCGAGGTAGTAGGAATATTGTTGGCTTATTACTTTCCGTAGGTACCTTTTGCATGAAGGCATGCCTACAATAACATTGTTCTTATCAGATTCGACATCAAACCTTGAGTACAGATGGCGGTCGTTGCCCTCAATCATTTAGGTCGAATGTCAAAATCCAATAAATGGGTGCAAAAATCGAAACTTGCACTCAAGCCCTTTATTGGCACAAGGTATTATGATATCACAAACAAAATGATTTCACGTTCGATAGGTCAAAGTCAAGTTTTTTATTAAATGAATAGAGTATATGAATCGTAATAGGTAAAGGCCGGTCTGATGTGTAGAAGCACAATAGAATGATTTGAATTTGTTTGAGATTCAATGTCGACTATTCAAGTAGTGCAAACGTTCTGTTATTTGTTTACAAATAAAAATATTCACAAACAGTTTTAATTTGTAAAAGGTTATTACTTCGAACGCGAACCAAATAGATACTGATGAAGAAAAAAAAGGGGAACAAAAAAGCCCCTTGCCAGGATATAGCGTAAGTACCACAAATCAACGGCGACCACCGCGACCACTATAAGAATGAAGCCATGATGGTACCATAATACATCATATTCACGGTTTTAAATAAACAATAATAATAATAATTGGTGATAGATCGATCGGAGCGTCGCGCAATAATTGTTGATATAACGGTCCCGCATGACGAGAACCTCGTGAAAGCAGAAAAAGATAAACAATTCAAGTATCTTGATCTGGCTCGCGAGGTTGTTGACATGTGGGACGTGAATACAGCAGTTATTGTGCCGATAGTCGTGTCTGCCAATGGCTTAATCGCCAAGAGCCTCGACCAACACCTGAGGAGGCTCTCGCTGGGTAGCTGGGTCAAGCGCTTGATTCAGAAGGCAGTACTCCTAGACACGGCGCGTATTGTTAGGAGGTTCCTCTCTCAGGAGCCCTGACCGCCGGTAGCCCGGACCCTGTTCCCGGTGCTGGTGGACTGCTATTTTTTATATTTTTAAATGTTTTTTAATGCTTTTTTGTAAAAATATTTAAAAATGTAATTAATAAGTGTAAAAATGAATAAAGGAAATAATAATTATAAGAATTATAAGAAAATTACACTAACAAGGTAATTACGGTAATTAAATATTTTTGTACGTAATTTTTAAGTGAGAGATAGAGATCATTTATAACGTTTATGTTTTTTTGTAATCATATAGACTCCGCCCCACGATTGGAATCTTATGGATGCAGCGCTAGTGTCTATGTCATTACATCGAATTGCATTAAAAACATCACATTGTTTGAAAATCTGTTCTTGACAATGGTCTAGAGTCCGCGCCACGACCGACCTAAGGTCCTGCGGAATATTCGTGGTATTAGAAATAGTCTAATTTGATGATTGTATTTTTCATTGTTAAGATAGCAAATTTAGGGAAGAGCGAGACAGCTCCGACACAAGTACTTCTGTAACTTACTGGAGCTGCCTCTATTTATGTATGACACAATGTTTGAGATGAAATAAATATTTTGTATTTTTTTTTGTATGTAGTGACATATAGTCACAAACGTCGCGTCAAAAGGACTTCAGTAGTGGCGCCGACTCCAGTTGTGATCTTAATCGTCAAGATGAGACAGTGACATCACAAATATGGGCAAGATATCACACATAAACACAAATACACACAGACAGTGACATCACAAATATGGGCAAGATATCACACATAAACACAAATATGGGCAAGGTGGCTGACCTACTACGTTTTGCGGCCAATAATACATGCTATTTGCGTTCCTTGCACATTGCGTAGGCGCCATTCAGCTCTAAAGAGGATACGCGTATTAACTATAATAGCTGTTCTTATTGTATTGCATTTGAACATTGAATGGACACCTGACCCTTTGGGCTGTGACTTCGATCGGTACATTCACCTTGTTTACTTTCCACCGTACTGAAATTTGATAAGGCTACAAGCTAAATGCTCATAAATACGAGGATTATTTTCATATACCAAAATGTATAGATGCTCACCAAATCTAAAACTCGCTTTAGCAAGATTTTAGGGATACCCCGAAGTTCAATTTGGTGAGGTTCCTTTAAAACAGGTTCCTGCAAACAGAAATAGAAGCACCGCGAGACGGGGCTTCGTCGACCCTGCTTAGGTTGTTTTTTTTTATTATTACAGAAAAGAAGCTAATACATAAATATAAAAACATTAAAATTAAAATAAAACTAAACTATTATAGAGCATCGAAAAATTCATCCTCAACACTCTCAGCTCATAATGTGCCCAAGAGACTGGCGGCGTTGCCTCTTTGTATGGCAATACTTAGCCTCTGGCCAAAGTAAAAGTCAGCTCTTGGGTCACGGGAAGCGTCAACAAGTCTTTAAGAAAATTTTTTGAAGAAGCTGTGAGCAGAAAATAGAAAATAGGTTAAATTCTACAATACTCTATGATATACAATTTGGTAAGCATTTATCCATTCTGGCAAGTATTTACATGTATTGGTTATAAAATAGGTACTTTTCTGGTAGTCGTTTAAATACAAGCCGTTTGATAAGACGAACATAACATCTGATCACGGCAATATCTAAGCAGGTTACCGTTATTCTAGAACGTAAACAGATATATGTAAGGAACACGGTTGATTTAAACAGAAAGAAAAAAAATCCTATTTATTTTTACACAAGTGTCCTTTCTTTGGTATTGTCCATCGTGTCGTGTTCACTCGAATTTGTGTGTTCTTTCTTCAAAATACCATTTAAGACACTGACCTGCATGGTCCTCGTATAGCCTGACCTACATATAATGTCTGGACTTTAAAAGAGACTGTGACCTCTGCGTTTGTTTCGGCTGTTTCTTTTCAGAGCAGTCTGGTAGGAAACACCGGTCCCTCCTAATTTTATAAAAAGACGTGTAAAAGTGTTGATATAACCTACTTGCATAAATAAACATCATTTTTATTTCATTTCAAAGCCCACAGATGTGTATCTATGTAACAAAGTTGTCCTTACTTCCTTAAATATAATTATAAATGCGAAAATTTCGAAGAAAGGAAGTTCATGAGGATAGATGGATGGATGTTTGTTACTCTTTCACACAAAACTACTAAACGGATTTGGATGAAATTTGATGACGAAAAAATTAAGTAAGCCAGTTACAGGTATTTTTGAATTTAAAACTGAAATAATTGTAGTGTTGCAGTCCCATTCACAAGACATAATAACTGAAAGTACTGTAGATGCTCAATCCAAAGCGTAAGTTCTATGGAGAAGAATCAGCAAGAACTCCATGGACACTCTTTTTACAAATCCTTTCATACATAATTCAAGTTGATATTATTATGTAAGAACGATGTATCGGGTATAAGTCTATAGCAAAAATAAAAACGACAATTCAGGAATCTAAAACAATTAATTAATTAATTGGAGAATCATCCTTAAAAAATGGCGACCTTATCGTGTTAATAGCATATTAAACGGTTGCTTCTCCAATTAGCAATTATTATTATTACTGTTGAAAGGTTTTTTCCTTATGTTTTTTTTTTGTAATTGTTTTTAATAATTAGGATCGCCTTTTTGTTTATTAGGTTTTATTAATTATATTAAACCGTCTATTCGTGTCAGATTATCTATGAAAAACTGTCCGTTAATCGATTTTATTGTTTCGTCTTAAGGTTTTCAGTTTAAACTAAAGAAAATCATAATCTTAGTCAATGGACACGGAAAGTAGGCATGACATATTAGCAGATCACTTAAAGAAAAATCCAAGTTAATCTTTATAAACTATTTTTTTATCTCGGAAGGCAAATAATGCAATTAAACTTCTTGGTAAAACTAAGATTCTTTCTTTCTTAAGCTACAAACGCATGAGTAACATTCTTAACTTGTGATTAATTATTTTATGATGTGTCTTGAAGATGTCTTGTTAACACGATGACAAAGAAAAAAAATGTGTTGGTTACTTTAGAATTTGAAGCCGTTACTAATTTGTTTCCACAACTGTTTCTTTATATCGAATACCTGTTATTTTAATTATCTTTATATTAATACCCCTTTTTTAACAGAAAAATATCAAACCGAGGAACAAAGAAAAGGGCACAGTCAAAGATTATACGGAATTACGATACAGATTGCTAATGAAGCAATTTTTTTCAAATACAACATTTAACTGAACTACGTTTGTATTTCGACCAGTGGCAGGTATATTAACTTACGCATTATCGTATTGAATCCAAAATGTCACACAAACAAAAGCCAATTACTTCAAAAGACCTAAACACTGAACCTAAGAACTAATATGAGCAATGTAATTGAACTCAATGTACACAACTACACCGTGTTCAATAGTGACAATATTCCATGGCGTTATTGGACCTTAGAAGCTACCCAGCTTCACAAAAGATCAACACGGAACAATAGTAGACTAAGCTATAAATAAATGTTTACAAAGAAGAGAACCACCGAAAAACACATTGGCTCTATCTGCGAGATAAACTGAAAAAATACACGAGATAACATGTACGTCAGCGCTGCTTATACAGTTCAAACCCACGGGAGGCAAGCGTGGTGATGTTATACGGGATGTTTCGTTATATGTGATGCGAGACTATCATTTAGTCTAAGGAAATAAACTAGAAGTTTATTCCAGAAAATCGTGTAATTTAACGAAAAAACACAGACATTTTTCTTTTTCATGTGTGGATTTTGCCGCCAGACTGGGTCGTTAAGGCTTCTCTCAAATTTATGAACGAACTAGTTGATCGGATTAACACTTAGCTCAGTAGAGCTAGGCTCACTGGCTTGCACGGGCCTCCAGTTTAATTAACGGCCTAGCTTGCGGCTACTTCCTCAAGAACCTACGCAGGCTAGGGCCCCACTCACAAACGCCCTATAAATGACCAGCCCGACACTTGTGCAAATGTTATAAAAATTGGGTATTTTTCTGCGGTTAACGATTGTTTTCCTGATATTGGAAGAGTGGTGGCAAAAACACTCTTTAGTAGTCTATTACAATAAAAAAAAGGGTTTGTTATTACATTTGCAGCTTTTAAAATGAAGGTGAAATTAACAATCACCCCGGTCCAAAAATCTCCATTGCTGAGCAAGCAAAATAAGCTCTTATCAGCGACCGTTTCTGCCTTAACTATTCAAAGCAACACACAGTTGGTGTCTACAATACATACGACCGTCAATAAGGTCTCTTTTGCTATCAAACCAACAAACATAACAGGCTGTATGTAGTGACCAATTAACTATAAAGTGTGTCGGGACAGATTATCGTGACAGTCGCATGCGAACTGTCCCGGGTCTCAACAACTTGGAACATCATGTTGCCGACTGTACTCGTTGCCTTCCTTGTTGGTGTTGATTGTTTGCGTAAGTACCTTTTTTTTAAATATTTTCTCTAATAGACGTTTTAAGAGGAAGAGGAAGCTGGCTTTTCCAGTTGTTATGAGTCACTTTAAGGCTTGCTTTATGTCATGTCATTTTTGGGTTGCAATTGTGGGTGTATCGATAAGACAAAAACGGAAATAATATGTTAAAAGAGCTACTATATCTAACAAATCTTAAAAAAATTCAAGTTGTCCGGTAAGGTAAAACAGGGGAATTTAATGTTTATCTTGACATCGAATGTGCACACAGTGAGAAAAACTAGATTAATACATTCAATACAAGTCCAAAACTGTGTCAGAGTTCTATGCGGTTGCTGACACCAGAAAACGAAGAAAAAAAGATAACATTACAGCCCATCAGATCGATAAAAGATTTAAGGTCTATTCAATCAGGATTTTTTCAGTGGCAGACCACAGTCTGGATTTATTTGTGATCGATGGCAAAAATCTAATTTCCTTAGTGAAAGTGTAAATATTTACTCTCACACAAAACGTATTGAAAGGATTTGGATGAAAGTTGGTAGGTACTCAATTAGTAGTACGATCGTACACACGGCTCCACTTCAAGCTGAGCAAAACCAATTAATCCTGACCTTGCTTTACTGCATCTTTATACACAATGAATGATCAGCTTATACTGGTTTTGTATGGCTTGAAGTGTAGCCGTGTGTACGCTACAAACAGTAGTGTCACCCCTTAGGATAATTACTAGACTTAATTTACGCGGATAAAGCTTTTATCAAATGCGTCCTCCTACCCATTACTGTCAGACTTGTACTGACTAAAATCCACTGTGATCCTTCAATAGCCCTTAACGTTACAGGGTCGCGGTACCTGATGAGACAGTTCCGCGACCGTGAGAGACAGGAACGCGGGTAAAGCTAAAGGCATAAAACATGCTTATGATCAAGTGGTGTCAATTAAAGCGTACAAATACATGTAAGATAGAACTTTGAAACACGACGCAGCCCATCCTCCGAACACATGGCCCTTATCTCTTACGCCACAAGGGGGTGTGGCCTCCTCCGCGGAAACCTCACGGCGAAACGTCGTGACTTTTATTATAAACAATCACATTATCTTTCATTACTATCGCTTTGATTTCAAACGAAAAATAACATAGTTTATTTATTTATCTAACGGATTAAAGTTCAGTCTCAAGGGGATGATATAATTTGTATGTGTGACATGACCCTAAGGTCATCGGCTTGGGTAGATAAATCTATCGCTGAATCGACAAAAATAAGATCTTAGTGATGTGCAAGTTTGAGTTTTTGTTCTTTGTGATAGAGTCTATATTTAAATAGGATAGTATCGTCATTCAGTTCAGACATGATTTTCATGCCGGAGACATGACGATCTTGTTTTTTTGTCCTCTTGTAGAAGCTGGACATGATACAGTATCGACAGTACAAAACGCGACATAACATCACGCTTACAATTTCCGAATGGTAAGGCAAAGGTGTACTATACTATATCTAGTTAATAATACACTTCAACAGTTATCAATGTTTAAGTCTGACGTAATAGAGGGCCTGTCCCATCAGTCAGCTGACAGCTCCGTGAAGCACATGTCGAACCGACTAGGGCCTCGACCATAACCGGTCAGCGAGCTATCCATAACTCGCCTTTCACAATTCCGCGTCCCAACATCATCATCAGCCTATATTCGTCCACTGCTGGACATGGGCGTCCGCTGTCCGCGCCTACGGTGGCCGAAATCGCTTAGCGAGACGTTTCCCGTGGCGGGTGGGGCGTGAAGTGGATGATGTCCTCTCCCTCACGCATCCCGCCTTCTCCTTCACTAGCATTACTTTTTTAAAGAAGGAGTTATCCCTCGCTCCGTAAAATGGCCAGAACCAAGGTTGGACGTGAGAGGTCATCACCGCCTGATGACCATGTCCTTGATGTAAAAATTGCGTCACCATGACCTGTCTACGGAAAGGGATATCCTCATGTGCATTGTTACTGTGATGGCATGACGATTAGAAGATTTGGATATTTCATTGATTTACTTTTTGTTGCCAAAGTCAAAGTCATTTGTTTCAATTAGGCCATTAGTAGGCACTTCAAAATGACAAGCTTTGGAACAAAGCAAAATTTACTCTAAACCTTTTTTTTCACGACAGTTATACATTAATTTACCGTCCAAAAAAAAGAGTCAAGTAAAGTCATATACCAATTTTGTTAGGATTGGTATTATACGACATTAAATGAGTCCTCCCACCTCTTGTAGAACAGAAATTATATTTTGGGACTCTTATTGAAAAAATCACTTTGTTCCTTTGGTCGCCTTTTGCGTTCCAGTGCTGCTGTACTCTGTCTAGATAATCCTCCCGCGAACCCGACAAGCTTTCGGTCGTACAGGTCCTTCAGTTTGGAAGTCCTAGAAGTGTTACTGCAAAATAAATGAATATTTCGAAAAATCTTAAAAGAAAAACAAACACTTAGGAAGTTAATGGAGTATTTAAAGATTGAAAAGAGTAACCACAAAAATCTCAATGTCATCATTATGTGTGACTTTGAAAATTACAACAAAGAATGTAGTAGTGGTTAGGTATTGCCGATAATTTCTTGAAGTATAATTATACGAACACACACATGCATACATTAATTAGTTGCTGTGGTCGTGGAAAAAACTATTAATATAAAACATACATAATACGTAGAATTGCATTTGATTTGTATGGCCGTGTGTAGTTGAACCACTGGCTCTTAAGTGACATACAATAGATGAATGAACCGAAGGCCAATGTAATATTTTTCTGTCATAAATACGGTTATCAGTTTGTTTTTTACAGTATGGTTTGTATCTCCTAAATTGTATCTCCATCGGAAAAAAGGAGTCTGAATTCTTCTTTACGAATACGCTAACGTCAGCAGGGTTTTTATATACCAATGACAGTCAGTCGCGTATTTAAGTGAAAAACAGCTACATAAGCTGTTTTTCACTTAAATACGCGACTGACTGTCTAAACAGGGTACCATGACTCTGGAACGTAAAGGGCAGTTGAAGAATCAAGATGTATATTACTCAGTACGAGTCTGACAGTCTCTTCCACTCCACCCAAGTCTGGACGACTCATTTGATGACTTTACCATTAATAAGTGGTGACCTGTGACCAGGACCACTGGACGCTGTACTGGATTGTGATATTTGCGATCCAGGCTTGGAATCAAGTAACACAGGATCCAGCTAATGGATCAACGTAAACCAATCGTACGATCGTACAGCTTGAAGACTATCTCTACCTTGACACGTGTTTATTCGTATTTACGTATGTTTCTGAATGATAGTATTATACTAACTTTAATTGCATAAATAGTCTAGCCTTCGATCAATCAAAAATTATCATATTTGATAAGTATTAACTTAATTGTAAAACAAAGTTTCACAACATATTCATATCAATCACTTTTATCAAAATTATTTTACGGCTTTTTGGTAATTCGATTTAACATCGAGCGGTATCTTTGAAAATATTTAAAATTGCACAATTTTATAATCGGCTTACTAATCTTTAACACCTATTAGTTAAGCATGTAATCGAAAGGATTCATTAAAATAATAGATCTCAGCATTTTATCACACGCCGATTTGTTAAATTGTTTGTAAGTAATTAAATATTGTGAAAATAGTTGTGAAGGAGCTCATAGCTGAATACTAACAGCCGCACAGGTTGATCTTCAAGGCTAAGCTTGCCGAGGTTAATTGAAAGAAAGAAATAATATTTATTGGTACAGAAACAGGGCATACACAATATATACATAACTTAACTTAATTGGTGGTTGGTCTGTGAATCTATCGTAACGAGTTTCCTCCGCACTTCGGAAGTTACTGTTAATCAGAAACCCGAAAGTCTGTTTACTAGTGTCAACTAGTGTATTACCCAGTTACTGGGTAGTGAAGATCAAAAACAACTTGTTTTATTTCTCATGTCGTAAGGCCAGACTTTTTTTTTACTTTTTCCCGAAATCTGACAGAATCGCTTGTATTTTATTAACAAAGGCCTATTTATTCAATGTCACTTATATCAGTCACTACCAAGCCCTAAAGTGACATATTTTAACACACATTCCATAAAAAATATTTCCTTAAAAACTTATCAATTCTAGAACAAATACAGGTTATCTTTACGAGTACAAACGAATACGAGACAACTATTTTAATCTCTGTGTGACATTGTAAACATGGACATAGTAAAATATTTTGTTTGTTTTTTTTTTATGTGGTAGGACTTTGTACATATTTACTCTGCTGTCACACCTGTTTCAGTTGAAGGCTCTGCAGCAATCATTTCTCATAACACCAGTATAGTAGGCACAAAGGTTTCGTGATTGACTGCTGCTCTTTGTGTCGCTGGTTCAATACCTGAAAAAATAATTGTATGGCCTACCGACGGTTGTCGCCGGTGTGGCCTCGATACAAAGTAGGACAACGATTGAAAACAAATACTACTATAATTCTGACATCGTAAAAAAATAGAAAACAACGTGGCAAGTCAAAAGCATTCTGTCAGATTTGGAAATCGACCACATGCATAGAGTTGAGCTTGAGACCACTTGGTCACCAATGAAAATATTCTAACTTAGAATATTTGGTTGGTCACTAAAATAGAGCCTGTTTTAGACTAGGGCACGCTCTGTTTTGACAATCCATTTGCCCATTTGCCTGGGCCTCACCTATATTACCTTTTTTGGGGTAAAAAATCATCATAAATAATATGAGTCCTCCCAGCCCGAGTGTGGAACGGAAGGGATTGTCTGACTTGGCTGACAGTCCCGCGACTACGAAACAAACAGTTACAAACTCATGGACGTATAAGATAGGTAAACGACGTCTATGGGAATGTTAGTAAACTCAAAAAAAAAATACTATCATACTCTTTGTCTTTGATGTCAACTTGAGATGTTAAATGAGTTAAAAAGTAGATGAAAACAAGAATTAGATACAACGATAATACCCAACTTGTTTTGCATTCATTTTGTCAACCAAAAATTGACCTTAAAAATACACACAAAATAAGGACATTTCCTTCTATAAAACTTAAGTGCACCGGTCCACATGATACTCGTAATCAAATTATAATCTTATTTGAAAGGAAAAACATGTCTGCAACAGGAAAACTTGAAAAAAAGTTACATTTTTAGGAGGTCAATGTGTGTTGTTTCAAATTATCCTTAAGTATTGGAATTGTCGGGCACGCCGCAATCGCGGCGGTAAGACCCCGCTTTGAGCAGTGGCTGGATAGGCGTCACGGCGTCCTTACCTTCCGCATGACGCAGGTCCTCACCGGACACGGAAGTTTCGGGAGGTACCTGTGTCGGATAAGGAGGGAAGAAACGCCTGGGTGTCACCACTGCGAGGATCGTCCTGAGGACACGGTGGAGCATACGGTGCAGGACTGCCCCGCTTGGGCAGAGCACCGCCGTGTCCTCACGACGGCGATAGGCGGAGACCTCTCGCGCCCGGCATCGGTCGAGGCCATGCTGCGGGGCGAGACGTAGTGGGAAGCGGTCGCCTCCTTCTGCGAAGCAGTCATGCTCGCGAAGGAGGAGGCGGGCCGCGTGAGGGAGAGAACAGTGACCTCCCTCCACCCCAGTCGCAGTGGTAGACGCCCACGGCGTCGGACGTCGCAAGACGATCTCCGGCCACCGTAGGCGCGGGCATGCGGGCAGCGAGTAATGGGCGACTCGCAGCCCGACCATGAACCATGCCCGGGTCGACGGCGCGTTGTGTTCCACGCGCGCCTCAAGGAGTGTCAGTTAAATGACGGGCCCCCCTTTAGACGGCCAAAGCCTGGCGGGATCGCGGGACTCACGAATTACCGTGACACCGGAACGTAAAGGGCTATTGAAGCACACCGTGGATTTTAGTCAGTACGAGACTGACAGTCCCTCCCGCTCTGCCCTGGGTGGGAGGACTCATTTGACGATATACCACGCTAAAAAAAATGTTCTGGAATTGTAACGGCACTTCAAAATTAAAATTTTGACGACAAGGGAACACATTGTGTATTATGAATTTTAATAACAGCTGCGCGCGTCACGCTTGAGAACTCAAACGGTAATGGTATCTTACAGCCCAGCCTTATTACGTCTATTTAATAAACAGACAAAACACGTGATATTACTATTCCATCTATATATATAAAAGGAGAACTGACTGACTGACATATCAACGTACAGCCGAAACTACTGGGGCTAGGAATGTGAAATTTTGCACACGGCTTCCTATTATAATGTAGGGGAGCACTAAGAAGGGGTTTTTGGAAATTTAACCTTTAAGGGGGTGAAAAGGGGGAATTAGGAAAGTACGTAAACCACGCGGACGAAGTCGCGGGAAAAGTGCTAGTACTTTATAAAATGAATAAGACATCATAATTCTTAAATAACCTTAATTTTATACAATAGATAAAAAGAATACATTCATTGACAAATTATTACATTTTTGACACTGAATAAAAACAAGTTATCGCAAGAAATTATACATTAAGTTTTTCAATTAAACAGACGGACAGATGAATTGACCTTGAAAAAATTAAGCTTTTTTATTTAAAGCCGTAGGTAACTATGTTTATATTGCACATCATTTGCTGATATACGTACAGGGGGGAAGACAAAATATGAAAATTAAAAAAATGTTTTTTATTTACCTGTATAATAAACCGTCCCTAGTGATTTAGTATTAGTAAGTAGGGTGACAAAGATATTATAGATACTGGGACTTTCGATTTGCAAGTTCGCGTGTTTTTGTGACCGAATAACTTTCGAAAATACTTTCGCATTTTTACTATCTAATATATTCAGGATTACAAATAACAGTTTTAGTTTTTAATACTAGGTGTATCAATAAAATCATCTTATGCAAAAAAAAAACAATTCTCTTTTACCGACATGACTTTGCTTCAACGAGGGCCTTGCAGCCCAAAAACTTGTTTATCATTGACTGGCAATTATGTGCAGTCTCTGGACGAGGGCAATAGCCTTGTTTCGGTTACGACTGCAAAAAAAAAATAGAAACCATCGACCTCACGGTAATCAGAGACTTGTTTTTCTTTTATCAAACCAAAGAGTTTCGAGTAATCGGAGCTTGGTTATATCACTTGTTGAAAGTGAAATGTCAAGATGTAGGTATTCAAATAGTGATCAAATATAATATTCGTCAATCTATATTTTAATGAAGAGTTAATATTCAGATTAACAGATTTGCAAATTATATATCTTGTTTACATATGTAAAATTTTGTTGGCAAATCATAGTAGCTCGATCTAAACGCGATTTGAGGTAAAATAATATACAAAAATTTTGCAAAGTCGATTACCAACACTCTGCAAAAAATGGAAGAATGACTTTCTTTTTTTTTTCACAAGTTTGTACCCTAACACGTGTTATCGTAACATTTCAAATGAGTATGTTCTTAATAACCAAAATGCCCGAATCGTGGGACTTCAGAGTATAAAAACTTATTTTAACATAAAAATACATACAGTTCTTTATGTTTATCAATAATACAAAGAAGTAGACTGCACAGTTGCATTGTCAATCGTAATGTACTGTCATGAAAAAAGTATGCTGGAACACGGCCTTCTCTCTGTGAGAGGCAGTGGACTATAATCCAGCAAGAGGGCCCAGTTAGGGTTGGTAGTTGATGTCACGTGTCTTTGAATTTTTGGTTCTAGGACATGCCGGTTTTCTCACGACATTTTCCTTCATCGTTTGAATAGCAATAGTGATGAAATAAATTACACAAAATAACATTAGTTAACATTTTCTTGCTTTACTTCAGGAAATATTCAGTGCCTGCCTAGAAAAAGACATTTTATTAGAGATAATCTACTAAAAACTGTACCACATTCCTGTTGAAAGTACCTATACGAATTTTAAATCATAAGGAAGCGTGTGCTTCTTGTAAATTATTCTCCGAAATTGTTCATCATTATTCTTTTAAATATCAGTCGTCACGTGGTTTCAGCTTGCAAGACTCTGATAAAGCCCGCTATCGAACAGACTGACGAAAAAAAAAAAAAAAAACGACGGGTTGCACTCTGGGAGTGCCGGCAGAAGTGAAAACTTGAATAGTAATTGTTGGAAATATCTTGTGAACAGATTTTAGTAAAACTCGCAAAAATGGTTGACTTTTTATTTCAATAATTTTCCAATGTGACGTACATCTTTTATAAACAATGTTACCTAGCAACGAATGTATCCAGCATACAAACTTCTTTAAAAGTAATAAAGTCACACGAACATTCACGCAAGCGCCCTGCGCCGTCCTACGCTTTTTCGGTCAGGGTCACGTATCCTGACGCGAGTTTAAGATTTTATACCCATTACAGAAAAGTGCTCAACGCCGCTAAAGAAGTTTTCACTTCAAAAAGACGGGTTGCACTCTGGGAGTGCTGGCAGAAGTGAAAACTTGAATAGTAATTGTTGGAAATATCTTGTGAACAGATTTTAGTAAAACTCGCAAAAATGGTTGACTTTTTATTTCAATAATTTTCCAATGTGACGTACATCTTTTATAAACAATGTTACCTAGCAACGAACATTCACGCAAGCGCCCTGCGCCGTCCTACGCTTTTTCGGTCAGGGTCACGTGTCCTGACGCGAGTTTAAGATTTTATACCCATTACAGAAAAGTGCTCAACGCCGCTAAAGAAGTTTTCACTTCAAAAAAACACATAAACCAAGTACGTATCAAAAACGTTTAAGGATAACAAGACCATTTATAAAGTAAGGGACATTACCTGTCAAAATAAATTTAAGACAAAATGCAAACGCCTGCGCGTGTTTCATTGTACAATTGAATATTCAGGAGTCATTGTTAGGGTGACCATACAAAACGATAAAAAAATTAAGTAGGTAAAGATAACCACATAATGGTAACTTTAAGTGTGAAAAAAAAAATAAGAGTGGTTCACTCCCTTTGTCGGTTAAACAATTAGTGATTATGTTGAGTTTTTTTTTTTTTTCAATATCCATCTGACCATCTGTCATAGTCGAGTTTCCTCCGTGTCTCGGAAAAGCACGTAAATCAGTTTGTCCCGAATGTCATTTGTAGATCTTTGACAGTCGTTACTATTAGGCAGATGCTCCAAAGTCTGACAACCAGTCTTACCATGGGGTATCGTATCACCCAGTTACTGGGTTGTGGAGGTCCGATAGTAGTCGCTCCATGTAAAATACTGATATCTAGCTGCATCTGGTTCGACTGGAAGCCGACCCCAATATAGTTGGGAAAAGGCTAGGCAGATGATGATAATTATATTTGCGAGATGGTGAATATAATATGTAATACATGTATATTAATATGTGTTTATTTTGTCTCTATACAATGAAGTTTTGCTAACATGAAAAATATTTTAGTGTTGGTGTACATGTGTTTTCAAATTAAGAAGTAGATCAAGTTTTGTTTTTGACTTGCCTATTCATAATAAACCTAATTCTGTTAGGTATTACTACCAAAGAATGTATATGAAAAATATTTTATGAAACGTAATTTGCTTATCGTCACTGTTTTGTAATAATTTGTTCCAACGATCGGTGTGTTAAATTGAAAAAATAATTATAATTATTTTTCAGTTATTACAATTCGTCTTTGCAATATTCAATTTCATATACGTCAATCATTTTAGAACAAAACTTGACCATGAAAATTTTCATGGTAGCTGCTGTGATGTACGTTTTGTTTTCTTCACAATGGTATAACGAAGAGAACATAATGCAATGGTTTATGTTTGCATAAATTTTATCTTTTATCTTTGTTTTAGCATATTTTTTAATGTCCAAAATATTTCAAAGAGTTCCTTAGCAATTCAATGTCCCAAAATTTTCCGAAATTACTTAGATGAAATTTTGTACTTTCTGCCAAATCCATTGAAAAAGTCATGCATTTATTTACTTAACAATGCGTTTATTAAAGAAATACGCGTTTATAATTTATCAAAAGAAAACTTTACTAAAATGTAAGAAACACTGAGTTACGCCATGAGAGTTGCCTCTTATTGTATGAAAATATATTTTTATGGCGTTGTAATATAGGAATGAGTACCTTACTGCAAGTAAATAAGTTATTAAGATTCATTGATGCCACGTGCATACTGTGGTAAACTGAAATAATAGATAGTTCATCAATGTAGGTCAATAAATCACGATAGATTGTTTATTTTTCATGTTTTGTTTCTATACAATTAATAACATCACGTCTGTAATCTCTGAAGGGTTAAGCAGAGATGTACTTAATTATGCACCTATATTACCATACATGACCCATTACACATAATTATTAATATTAAACATTAATATTAAAATTCAGTTGAATCTATCATAGTACAGAAGTATTCGTAATGTAAAAATAACAAAAAAATGGTCCGTGAAATAATGCCTGGAAAAACATCAGAACAAGATTTTTTTCGCTATATCCGCCAATTACTGAAACACAAAAAAGAAACAAACGAATCAAAATCGTATCTCATCCTCTAAGTCAGATTGTCAAATCAATCCTTACATTCACTAACTGCGTGGTGACTCTAGTCTTAAGCCCTCGAAATTGAAGTGAAGTGCAGTTGATAAAACGCGCGACTCCTGCGCAGTCGCCTCAGTATCACAATAATGTCGCGAGTCCCGATTTCGATACTGGTCGTCTCGGCCACAGTTTTGGCCGCAAAACTCGTAACAGGTGCGTAATTGTGAAAAAAAAATGTGATGTGTCTGTGACTTTTTTGGCGGGAACAAGATAATTATGGTTCCTCTTGGTGATGGTGTTTGTGGTTTTGTTTTTTTTTTTTTATTTTATAACTTTTTTTTTAAATTTCTTTTTCTGTTTAGGATTATTACAGTTTTTTTGTGATTTTTTAAACGACACAAAATAGAAAGTGCATTAGTAAAACTTGACTGACACGAAAACATTTTTTAGGTTTTTTTCTTAATTGATTTCATCGGAAAGAGTGCTCTCTCTTTTTTTTTATCGTGGTAAAATCATCAAATGAGTCCTCCTAGCGGGAGGGACTGTTAGACTCGTAGTGACTAAAATCCACGGTGTCCTTCAATAGCCCTTTACATTCATGGGTCACGGTAATTCGTAAGTCCCGCGACCCCAGCAAGCTTTGGCCTTCTAGAGGGGGCCCCGTCATTTTGTTGACAGAATTTCTTTCTTAAAACGAGTGTTTTAAGAAAATTTCCTATTTTATACTCCGTGGAGTACGCTTGGGGCACAATTTGGTATCTGTTTTATTAACTTTCTCTAGTTCCTTGAGCTGATGTAATGGATGATGAATTGAATGTAAAAAGTGTTGCATCTGTTTTCTTTTTCTAAGTCACTTCTTGTTTTTATGCTGTTTTTTTTTATCTTGCTTAAGAATTCCGCTTGCGATAGTTACTGCTTTTTTTTACGTGGTAAAGTCATCAAATGAGTTTTCCCACCCAGGGCAGAGCGGGAGGTACTGTCAGTCTCGTACTGACTAAAATCCACGGTGTCCTTCAATAGCCCTTTACGTTCCGGGGTCACGGTAATTCGTACAGTCCCGCGACAAGATAAATGCTCTCTATAAATGAATAAAAAATACTTTTTAAAAAAAAAAAACCGCCTTCATTAAAAAAGTGTAAAATAATTTTCGGAAGTCGGTGGCTTTGTTTTTGGTAGTTCTCAATTCGACTGTATTTTTTATGTTTGTTACCTCACAACAGCTATATTTCAAGTGTTGACAATGTGTTATAAAATTACGTTATTGTCTTTTCTACAGTAATTACAGACCACATTTTGTATTTTTTATTCTATTTACGAGTTATGACATTTTTTCGATTGGCGGCGCTAGTGGACTGTAAGAGGCCTCTTAAGCCTTTGTCAAACAGACAGGTGTGACGAATGCGAAGCGTGACTTTTTTATTTGTAATGTATGGAATTGTTTCTATCCAGTCACATAGAAAAGCGAAAGCGATCCGATAGCGTGACAGAACTATCGGACTGACGTCTCGCTTCGGAAACGCTTCGCTTTCGCCTATCTTTTTGACAAAGGCATTATTGTGAATTTGGAAAATGACGTGAAAAATGGGCAAGATTTTCGTGAAAGTCAGTACTTCTTCCCTTTGCCAAGTACATCAAGACATACGCAAGCGTAATTGTAAATTCTCCAATTCTTAACGATCCGTACAACATTTTTTAATGGCGTCACTTACTATAGCGAATCGTCCGCGAACATTACAGCTTATTAGCAGTGACTAAGAAAAATAACAAATTATTGACAATCGATGCTTTTACGTCAATCCTTTATTTTGTTACCTGTTTCGAATAACAATGTTGCAGCTATTTATTTTAACAATGTTTTACAATTGGGAAATAAGCATAATTATTCAATTACAATGTCATCCTCCAACCAGCACTGGGCCAGCGTGATGCCTGTGTCCCAGCAGTGAACATTACAGGCTGATTACGTTCGCTGATTTGGTTCATTAAACCCAGAATCTACTACTGTTAGTTATAGGTCACCCTTTCTTTCTATTATAATACTTTTCAATTGTAAGCCAAATTTTGCCAGCTCATAATAATAGATATTATGCAAATAAATTCTATCTACTACTTACCGGGCACGCCGCAATCGCGGCGGTAAGACCCCTCTTTGAGGAGTGGCTGGATAGGCGTCACGGCGTCCTTACCTACCGCATGACGCAGGTCCTCACCGGACACGGAAGTTTCGGGAGGTTCCTGTGTCTGATAGGGAGGGAAGAAACGCCTGGGTGTCACCACTGCGAGGATCGTCTGGAGGACACGGTGGAGCATACGGTGCAGGACTGCCCCGCTTGGGCAGAGCACCGCCGTGTCCTCACGACGGCGATAGGCGGAGACCTCTCGCGCCCGGCATTGGTCGAGGCCATGCTGCGGGGCGAGACGGAGTGGGAGGCGGTCGCCTCCTTCTGCGAAGCAGTAATGCTCGTGAAAGAGGAGGCGGGCCGCCTGAGGGAGAGGACAGCGTCCTCCCTCCACCCCAGCCGCAGTGGTAGACGCCCACGGCGTCGGACGTCGCAGGACGATCTCCGGCCACCGTAGGCGCGGGCATGCGGGCAGCGAGTAATGGGCGACTTGCTGTCCGACCATGGACCATGCCCGGGTCGACGGCGCGTTGTGTTCCACGCGCGCCTCAAAGAGTGTCAGCATATTGACGGGGCCTGTAGAGGGCCAAAGCCTGCCGGGGTCGCGGGACCAAGGGATTACCGTGACCCCGGTACGTAAAGGGCTAGTGAAGGACACCGTGGATTTTAGTCAGTACAAGTCTGACAGTCCCTCCCGCCCTGCCCTGGGTGGGAGGACTCATTTGATGATTTTACCACGCAAAAAAAAAAAAAAAAAAAAATCTACTACTTACCTCCGGGGTCGCGGGACTAACGAATTACTGTGACCCCGGTACGTAAAGGGCTATTGAAGGACACCGTGGATTTTAGTCAGTACAAGTATGACAGTCCCTCCCGCCCTGCCCTGGGTGGGAGGACACATTCGATGATTTTACCACAATAAAAAAAAAACTACTTCTTACCTGCCGTAATAATTATTCCGTTTTGTTCATTTAAATCTATGTTAAGCCAACAAGATGTGATAAGCAACCAGGCAGTTAACTGAAAACCTCTGATAATTCTCTCCTCGGTTGCGTGTGGTTGTTATAATTCATTCGCGTTATGGTTACAAATTATCTCTGACGGGGCTTCAGTGGATGGCCCAATCCCTGCCGAGGTCGCGCAACTGGCCAAAAGGGTAACGTTTAATAACCCAGGGTGGGAGGACTCACTTTGATAATTTCACCACCTAAAATATGCCCCTATCAGAAAACCAGCGCTGTGACAATTTTAAAAATGTCGCAGCACATGCTGAGATAGGAGCCTTTTGGCCTCGCACAGGACTAAATTGTTTTGTTTTTACTTTTTGTTGTTTTTCTTTTGTATAATTTTGTTTCCTTTGTCATTTTTATCCATGTAATTTTGTTGTTCTGTCATGTGTGTGTCAATAAATCTCTTTTCTTTCTTAATTTTTTTTTCATTCTTTCTATTTTTCAAAAAAAAAATTTTAGTAAATTTTCACACTGGAACGATAATGTAAGCTATATTATGACAGAGTGTCATTTTGGGTCTCATTTTCGGAATTTTGTGAGGGTGGATAGATGGATGTTTGTTTGTTACTCCAAAGGTTCTGATAGACTTGAGCATTCACTTGTAACAGTATATCGAACTACCGCCGTTTTTAATCATGTCTAACAGAGCCAAGTATAGAGCCAAACATCGCTACGAACATTTTTATCTTTCTAGCAAAGATATCAGACTTGACAGCTCGCCAGAATGCTCGTTAGAATGCTCGCTAAAACGCTCTCTGTTTAACTGTAATGTTACATTCGTAACACCAGAAGATTATATTACAGCTCTCTCTCTCGTCTCGGGTGAGTAGTGAAAGAACTCCGTGCGGAAAAGCCGCGGCCATATGCTCACCCTTGCTTTGTACCCGTGGTGGTCCCAGCATCGGGAAAATTCAACATTTAGACTAATGATGTTGATGATCGGGGTCGCGGGACTTTCCCATTACCGTGACCCCGGTACGTAAAGGGCTAGTGAAGGACACCGTGGATTTTAGTCAGTACAAGTCTGACAGTCCCTCCCGCCCTGCCCTGGGTGGGAGGACTCATTTGATGATTTTACCACGATAAAAAAAAAATGATGTTGATGATTACAATTTAAACATACCTGCTGTAAGTAAGTTTAACAACTACAGCCGAAAACAGCCACAATAGGCCGATAATGTGAGCAGTTTTGGAGAAAAAATGCCATAAACACCCATTAGTAACCACCGCGTTAACTGGTTGTGATGACACCATAGTTTATCTTACTACAATGTAACCTATAATCACAAATGATAATAGCGACAAAATGATACGAGTTTTTAACAAAATGTCACGTTTTTGTAGATTTTTTGTTCGGAGGCACGTATTTTTGATTGAAATAGATAAAGTCAATTGGTCATCTATTAATTGAGTGCCTTCTATATCTCCTTTCATCTTTATCAAATGATTACTTTTAATGATCATGATCAGTCGTGTGATGTAATTTTTTCGTTTCATTTTTTCACTTTATTGACAATTCACGTTCAATCTGAATATTTAATAGATCTACCTAGGGGAACAGTGTATAGGACGGGGTCGCGAGGTATGATGGGAAATCACACACTTAAGGCAAACTTAACACAATGCTAACGTAGCGCAAGCGCCAAAAGGACGCCATTTGTTAATGGCCGCTTGCAAATGACGTCTTGATGGCGCTTGCGATACGTTAGTGAGTACGTAATAATTAAAACAATATGAAGTTAAAATTAGCACACAGTTAAAATTTGCTCAATGTAATAATGTTGATTATTATATAATCAACATTATTAAATTCAATGAAAATAAATAAATAAAAATACATGGCACTAATCTCTACAAAGTAATTTTATCAATTTAATTAATAAAAAATAATAAAAAATATCCAGTATCGAAGCAGAAACACTTTCACTTATTCAAAACTGTACAAATTTAATTTTCACTGTTTGTTTCATTTATTTTCTTAACGTACTTTCGTTCATCTGTCAATTGCCTGCGGGGTACTAACTGAAAATCAGCGCTGGCTGTCTTTCGCTTTAATCATTCTTTAGCTTTCATTGCATTCATGTTATCTAAGCTATGACATACATTAAGATGCACGTTATAAACCACTGATAACTTATAAAATTAAAGTTATTGCTCTAAAATATTCAATTAGCACATACCTTAATCAATCATCAAATAAATTAACATCGTCTAGTGTATTTCAAAATTATTGTCCGTAAAATTAAGTTTGTTTTAAAAATGACAAAATATGTAATAAATATTTATTTTTTCCAAATAAAACTTTGCCCCACACTAGGAATTTCTCCTGTATCGTGGGTGCGTTTAGAAATATATAAACTTACATACACAAACGCACAGACCCGGACCAACTACTTGTAAATCATACAAATATTTGCTCCGTGCAGGAATCGAACCCGCGACATGCAGCGCAGCAGTCCAATCGCTCAGCCACGGCACATGAAGTAAATGATGAGCTAACAACCGAAAGCTCGAGAGCAAAAGTTGCGGTCAAAAGATAGTTGTCCTTCATCTTCGTCGTGTCGATGACATTATGTGCATTATTTATGTTGCAAACTGTCTAAATTTTTGCGCGAAAGAACCGGTTTGAGTCTAATATGTTCCAAGGTTGATCAATGTAATCAAAATGTATACTCATCACCTGATCTTTTCTTCACTCTAAAAATGGATGATGTGGGTATTGTCGGGTATTATCGGAATAGAGATTTTAGTTCGGATTTTTATTTTTTAAATAACAAAACCCATAATTTGTTTTTTACAGGAGATGTGGCGGCCACGGTGACAAAACCGAAGAAAGTTCTGGATACCTTCATGAACCCAGCGTATATACCAGTTGAAGAGAAGCACCAGTCATTTTGGAAGAAGACCGCTGCCCAGACCTTGAAATCCAAGCTTGCAGAGAAACCCAACAAGAATAAAGCGAAGAATGGGATCCTGTTCATCGGTGATGGGATGTCCCTGGCTACTGTTATGGCTGCTCGGACGTTTTCTGGACAACTGGACCAGAGTCTTGGGGAGGAATCAGTGCTGGATTTCGAGAAGTTTCCTGTCAGTGGATTAGCTAGGGTGAGTTATTTTTTATAAACTACTTTTTTTTACTTGTTGCTAGTGATTTCGGATGTTTATAGAAGAAAAAAAAACTCTACATATTTATATTTAGGTACATAAGTTAATTTTGTTTCTTTTATTTTTATTAATAGGATACATAAGTTGATATCCTATTTATCTGGGAAAGCTTATTTTCTCTCCTGCTCTCTCTAGCTCTCTATCGTAGACTCTCTGTCACCTCTGACCTAAACTAGAGTAAACACGACGTGAATGTCGTTTAAAGTTTTTCAAACGGACATCTTAGCGCTGGGAGTTAAAATTGGAGTGGAGCAAATGACACTTCGACCTAATTTAGGTGTCACTTAGTGTTAGTGAATACGAGCACGAGTGAATCTTAAATCAAATCCAAGAATTTCCCCCTTCATAAATACAAAACAAAAAAAAAACAAGGAAGGAAGCGATCCGAAGGTACAATCGCTTACATAAAGTATTGTCCAAAATTTCACAAAAAGATCAATTTGTTCTATGGAGCGCGACAGAAATCAAGAAGAAGTACTTTGAGCAAACCGCTATTGTACCTACGTGATTGTACGTCAGTAAGTTTTTTATTTTCTTCTTCTATGGGTCTGCGGCCCATAATCCTAAGGTAGTGGAAATACGACTGGATTCCTGTTTTATAAGCGTTCAAATTTAATTAAAAAATTGAATTATACAAAAATAAGAATTATACGCTATTACAAGGATAAATCAAGTCAAAATCCTAGCGTGACTTTTCACATTTTTATGGGAACTTTGAAGTTAATTTGATGAAAAAAAAATAGTCCTCATTCATACACTAGAGGCGATTTTTGATATAATTTATAAATAAATTTATTTTATTTATTTTTTTATAATTTATAATATATGTTGTAAATAGGTACTTTAAGCACGCTGTAAGTAAAATACAGTTGTGATTGTGATGTGATGATTCTTTGTAGTTAAAAGACTTTTGTGGCAGAGTCTTAGCTGAAGCTAATTTAAAATATTACTAAAGAATATATATTTTTTTACTTTGACCCACACTAAGATTTTTTCCTCTATCGTGGGTGCATTTATAAACATTTAAATTCCCATACACAAACACCCAGATCCGGAACAACTATGTGTACGCTATACAAATTTATTCCGTACATGCCATCGAACCCGCGACACGCATCGCAGCAGTCGAACGCTCAACCACTGTGCAACTGTGACGTCGTACACGCAGTATTCATTTATTTATTCCGTGCAACTCCTACGTTGGTTCAATCTTGCAATGAGATCGATTTAGATAACTAAATAATAATAAATAAATAAATAAATATTCCACAACTATCACACAACGCCATCTAGTCCCAAGCTAAGCAGAGCTTGTGTTATGGGTACTAGACAACTGATAAACATACTTATATATTTCTAAATACATACATATTATAGATAAATTACACCCAGACACAGAACAAATGATCGTGCTCATCACACAAACATTTGTCCTGGGTGGGAATCGAACCCACGACCTCCGGCATAGCAGTCAGGGTCACTAACAACTAGACCATCAGGCCTGTCAAATATTTATTTTTCTTGTGAGATTATTTAACAAGATCATCAAATTCTTAGTAGTCGATTAAAATAATAATTATAACGTGACGTGATAATTTTCTTAATAATTAGATGTATAAAGTAATGCATAATACTAAAATTCCTGGTAAATACTTATGTGCACGAGTAGAGATTGTTGTTTTGTAGCGCAGTAAAGCACTAACGCTATGGAAATTATTGTGTGGTTTTCTTAGAAAATATTGTTTATGTTTTATTCAATTAAAAGAATACAGTGTAACCGGTATCAAGGTATCACACAAACCAAGAAAAATGCACATGAACATGGATCCTTTTTTGTTGTCGTAAAATCATTGTTTATGTTTTATTTCTTCTTGACACTTTAGTGAAAGCGTACTAATTTTCCAGCTGTGGCGAATTTACTATTAGCTTAATAATAAGTAGTAAATAATAAACATGGTAAATGTGCCTACTATGTTTCAAGTTTTTATCTATCATGTCATTGTATTCAATACTTAAGTACCTATATAAGTAAAAAAAACTACTCTGGCAAAAAGTCTACAGTGGGTTCAACAAAACCACAAAATACGTTAATATTTTGTAAATAAAGTAATACTTCCCTTTTACACCGATCCTAGAGCCCAATGCACAACTAAATACTAGGACACCCAGCATATTCTAAATGCAAACTGATCAACAATACAAAATTTACGCGTGCTCGTAACACGGCTGACCGCGCATGCGCTCTGTGTCACGTTCAAGGAGACTTGCGCACGCGTCGAGGTCGCTCGTACCATGTCTGACGTCACACTCTCTTCCTATTCCGTAAGGGTCGAAATATGTAGAGAGAGACCAACACGCATATGCTATGCGTGTTGGTCTCTCTCTACATATTTCGCAGAAACGGAAGTAACACCGTAGAAACGGGTTTTGTCGACGGAAGACTTAGACAAAATGTAGAAAGATTGAATTCGTCTTATGCATGGCGATGTTTAAAATGTAGCAAGTAAATGTTTCTCCCTGGGTGGGACTCATTTGATGATTTTACCACGCTAAAAAAAAGTAAATATTTCTATTCTTCAGTGGTTTGTGGGTCGGACATGCAACGAGCAAAACTGAATGTCGAATTATAATATAGAAATAACTTAGTCTAGTCTTATTATAATGGAGTGCTAAGACGGGAAACCTCCACGTGCGCCCGTGGACTGGAGTTCCCTCTCGGGTATACGTCCGGGGGGAAGACCAGTTTTTCGGGCCGGTGCACCCTGGGATACGGGCAAAAACTCTTCCTTAAGCACTGTGTGCCTAAGGGGTCTCTTTGCCTGTATGCGAATAGCCTGTCGGGTGGACGCTCCAACGCGTGTCCCTCTGAATAGCAGAGGGCACAGCGGCGGAGCGGGCTTTATTGCCACCCTAAAAAAAAGGTCTAATTATAAAAGAAATAGAATTGTTTGTGCTACGCGTGCAGGCCCGATTTGACAGCCTGTGGTGTTCCACGCGCGCCTCAAGAAGCTGTCAGCTGGTTGTAAAAATGACCTAAGAGGTTACTGCCGCCTGGTTGGTGGTTTAGTCAGTACGAGTCTGAGAGCCTCATCCCCTCTATCTGCTCCACGCCGAGAACAACGAAGTAGAAAACGCTTGAAACTCTCAACGGCCTCATTGGTCTAGTGGCCGTAAGAGCGACTGCTGAGCATGTGGTCCATAGTTCGATTTCCAGATCGATCGATGTTTGAATTATTCCATGGAAACTGGATTTATATCCATTTGATGGCATGGGCTTGTCCCCTATTACAACATGCGAAATGTAGTTTTAGTATTATGTACACCTCTGCTTAGCTCTTCAGGGATCACAGGCGTGATACTTACTATGTAAACCACTTGAAACTTCGAACAAAACAACGGGTTTCGAACTGTACAGTGGTAGCCCTTTTCGTCAGACTCTCACTAAAAGTTCACCCTGTTCCTTTAGTTGCCCCTTACGTTCCAGGGTCATGGTTACCTTTATAAACGGTCCTAAGACAAATGATGACCGACCTGATTTGAGATATCACTGTCTCATCTTGAAGAATAAGATCACAACTACACCATTGTCAAGTACAGTGACATGCATATTATCGAACAATGCGAGGAAGGAAGCGTACTGTATTATTTTCACGGCAATTAAATCATTGTTAGGCCCGCAGTGGACCTCCGTACGAGGTTACAGGAAAGCAAATAATGTGAGGTGAAAATAAATTGTGCTGATTAATTACCTGATGTACGTCCGCCTTCTTACAAGTCTTGAGAGAAATTAAAATGATTTAAAGAAATGAACAAAATTATATTTAACATTATAATCACGCCCCTAATGACTCTGAAGGGTTAGACCGAATTGCGTAGGTAGGCACTTGTAGAACACCCACATTGTGCCACGTAGATTTAATTAAGTAACTTGTAGCTTTTACGTGGTTAAATCATCAAATGTGTCCTCCCATCCAGGGCAGAGCGGGAGAGACTGTCAGACTCGTACTGACTAAAATCCACGGTGTCCTTCAATAGCCCTTTACGTTCCGGGGTCACGGTAATTCGTACAGTCCCGCGACCCCGGCAGGTTTTGGCCCTCTAGAGGGGGGCCCCGTCATGTTGCTGACACTCTTTGAGGCGCGCGTGGAACACAACGCGCCGTCGACCCGGGCATGGTTGGTCGGACAGTGAGTTGCCCATTACTCGCTGCCCGCATGCCCGCGCCTACGGTGGCCGGAGATCGTCTACCGACGTCGGTCGCCGTGGGCGTCTACCACTGCGGCTGCAGAACTGCAGAAGGAGGCGGCCGCTTCCCACTCCGTCTCGCCCCGCAGCATGGCTTTAATCAATGCCGGGTGTGAGAGGTCTCCGCCTATCGCCGTCGTGAGGACACGGCGGTGCTCTGCCAAAGCGGGGCAGTCCTGCACCGTATGCTCCACCGTGTCCTCCGGACTATCCTCGCAGTGGTGCCACCCAGGCGTTTCTTCCCTCCCTATCAGACACAGGTACCTCCCGAAACTTCCGTGTCCGGTGAGGACCTGCGTCGGTAGGTCAGGACGCCGTGACGCCTATCCAGTCACACCTCAAAAAGGGGGTTCTTATTACCGCCGCGATTGCGGCGTGCCCGGAGTAACTTGTAGCTAATATTTAAATGAAATTGAAATTAAATATAAATCAAATCAGAATGGTCACGATACGATACGATTTCATTTTATATCGTATCGTGACCATCGTGATTTTGAACTGAAATTAAATGATATTATTGTTGTAAATCGTAGTACTTATAGCTGTAACGACAGCATTTAGTCATAATATAAGTATCGATAAAACTTTTTTTCACCGAAAATTCCTTTGTTGTGACAGTTCTTTTGGGATTATCGTAAGCAGTGCCACTTTGACAGTTGCCTTCCCCATTCGTGAAGGAAAACAAAAACATTGTTTCACCGTTTTGAGATCAGTGGTGATGATATTGTTAATTACACAAAGTTGTAATTTGTAAACCGTTACCACTAGTCCACCATAACTTTTTTGCTCATGATAATCACTTTATTACTTTGTAATTTAATTAATTCAATTGAATTTACATGCTACATTTAAAAAGTAAAATTAAAAGTAAAATATTTACAAAAATTAAAAATTTATGAAATGAATCAAAAAATTCATCCACATCGCTGTTAATGG
Organism: Agrotis puta; assembly: GCA_943136025.2. Lineage (NCBI taxonomy): Eukaryota > Metazoa > Arthropoda > Insecta > Lepidoptera > Noctuidae > Agrotis > Agrotis puta. Next base: position 14,666,701 of record OW964178.2, read on the forward strand.
GGAAGTGCCCAGAACGCTGGCAGCATTGCCACGTTGGATGGCAATGCTGATCCTATGACCAAGAAATAGGCTAGCCCTCTGGTCACGCGAGGCATCGACTATACGCTTGGCGATGTCTTTGAAAACTTGGTGGGACTTCGGACCCCACGGCCCTAGTGTTTCAACCCCAAACGGCTCTAATACATAGCTAATAGTCAAGCCATTGTATTTGCTTATTACTTAATTGTTACGTTATGAAACTTATTCTACTTTCAGACATACTGCCTAGACGCTCAGGTTCCGGACTCAGCATGCACTGCAACATCTTACCTCACTGGTGTGAAGACCAAGTATGGAGTCATCGGTCTAGATGGTAACGTCACACGGGCCTCCTGCTACTCGCAACTACATGAGCCGAATTGGACGCCTTCTATTGGACAATGGGCCTTCGATCAAGGACTAGATGTTGGTTAGTAGATTGACCTTGAAAATTTTAAATATTGTATTTAATAATTTTCAACTATTCAAATGTCAAAGCTGCTTAGCTTTTTGACAAGTTGTGGGAGGTCTAACTGGATACGGTTGAACATCAGTATTTTATGTCGAGTGTCTGCCTGTCTGACCACCACAACCCAGGTACCTACCGAGATACGGGACACCGCTCCTACCTACTACTAATACGAATCTGATTGAAAATTGTTTGTAGGAAGTAATCTCTGGATTAAGTGAACCGACTTTGGGAATTCTTTCATCACTTTGAGTTGATTATGATTTATGAATTATGCTAAAATAATGTCACTGGTTAGAATACAACACGGACGGATAGGGACAGTCTGACGTCTAATTATTAATAATGGACCACAAAAATGGTACAATCGGTGATTAGTGAAGACAATAGGTAGCCTTTAATTTTATGTGTTTCGTACGATAATAAAAAACAGTGACGAACTGAAATGTTATCACTACCTATCCTAAAGTATTGTAATTCAAAATGTTTTTTGAGAAAGATAGTCAGATTTTTAAAAATGATATATCAGTTTTTTTATGACTAAGTTTGTATAAATATTGTTATTGTTACGGCCAGTTCACACCGACACGCGACGCAACGCGACGTGACGCACTGATACTGCAAATGTGTATCTTTTCGTGTAGTAAATAAAGTTAGATTTTGAGTAGGTCTATTGAAATGTGCGCGCAGCGTCTTTTCGGTGTGACTTGACCCTTATGCTTCAGATTGTAAATTCTTACTCAAAATTGAGAATAAATTATTTTGAATCTTGCCATAGTGCTTCAATCCAAAGTCTAAATTTTTGATTTTGGTTTGATTTTAATTTTTTCTTGCTATTTATTTTAATCTGTCTAAAAAGATACGAATATTCTTTATTTTACTCCCATTGCACCTAATATATGCCTCGTAATTATAAAAATCGTGACATCTTTATTAAAATGACCATAAACTCTTATCTTTCAAGGTTTAGTGACGACAACGCGAGTGACTCACGCTTCACCGGCTGGCATGTATGCACACTCCTCTGAAAGGAACTGGGAGTCAGATGCAGATGTGCCTACGGAGTGCCTCGCTGCAGGCTGCAGAGACATTGCCTATCAACTTGTCACTAACAGCCCTGGAAGACATTTTAAGGTACATCATTTGCCTTGATTATAAATAAATCGACCACCTGGACATGACCTGCTATGCCTGACGTCATCATCATCATTTCAGCCTATTGTAGTCGACAGCTGACTCTGGACTTAGGCCTTCCCAAAGACACAGCGCACTATCTCTTGTTTTTATCCAGCCAATGCCAGCTACCTCTTAATCTTCGGTCCATCTTGCCGGGGGCGGCCTACAATACGTGTACCTACGCGCGGTCGAGAATGATTCCTACTCCACATTTTGTCGGTTCTGCGACAGAACGAACGAAGAATACTTCGTCATAACCAAGTGTTCTTTAAAAATATACTCCGGAACTAGGTTGGCCGGAGCAAAGAAAACCTGATCACTCCGGAGTGTAAATTATGTGATACTCCACAAACGAAGGGGCACTTAATAATGGGTGGATAGTACATTACAGCAACAGATGGACTCTTTTCAAGGCTTAAACCCTAAGCCAAATTCAGGACTGGCTGTATTCAAATTTCCATCAATCCGCTTAGAAGAAGAATTTCATAGACTTCTCAAGCTAAGTTCTATCTTCCTTTCCGTCTTCGATTCTCCTTTGTATCGGAGAATCGAGGAAAATCACATTGTAATCTTCACATTTTATTTTATATTTAAGGTCATCATGGGCGGTGGACGTCGTGAGTTTCTGCCCAACGTAACGAGTGTCGTCGGCAATAAAGGCAAGAGGTTGGATGGAGTGGATCTCACAGAGCTGTGGCATGTCGATAAACAGCAGATGAATGCCACTCATCAATATGTCACCGACAGATTAGAACTTTTGAAGGTTAGTTTAGTAATCCAAGTTAATAATTTTTTAAATAAGCAAGTAATTAGTAAAACTTATGCTAGGATCGGATCTGAACAGTTACCACACGAAAGTATGAGTGACTTTCAATGAGTTCTTTTGTATGTTAGATAACGATGCTCCGCACTGGAAATAATTCCTGTATCGTGGAAACATAAACCAGAGGTAACCAGACCCGGGTCTGTAGACTATACAAGCATTTATTCCGTGCGAGAATCGAATCCACGCATGATATTATGATGGTACACCTAAAACCGAAAACAAGTTTAATCTAAAAAAATCTATAACACATCTATATCTATACTAATATTATAAAGAGGAAACCTTTGTATTTTTGTATGTTTGTATTGAATAGGCTCAAAAACTACTGGACCGATTTCAAAATTTCTTTTACCATTACTTAGAGGGATTCTTCCGAATCCGTATAGGCTATATTTTATCCCGGAATTTTTTTTTTTCAGAGAGCTTAAAAAATAAATGTCCACCCGTGCGAAGCCGGGGCCGGTCGCTAGTATATAATAATCTCAATAAACTGCAGGTTCAATTGAAAAAAATATTTTTTGTGATGGTAGTCGAGACAGGCTCTTAAAAATCACGCAACGACCAAAAGGAGCTGAGCAGCGGGGGTGAAATCACTGGGAATAGCTGGTATAAAGTTAAAAAAGCTGCATTATCGACCTAAAAGCAATGCAGTAAGATTCACATTTACAAATATATACGTTGAAAAACTGCATAAACTGTATTTACTCTTCCAGGTGTTTAATTCAGATGACCTTCCGGAGTACCTATTGGGGTTATTCCGGGACGACCACATGGAGTATCACTTAAAGGCACAAAACCAACCTACTCTTGAAGAAATGGTAGAAGTTGCCATCAAAATGCTTAGCAGGAATCCTAATGGATATTTCTTGTTTGTTGAAGGTAATGAACTAATGACTGACATATATTATTATAACTTAAGGATTAGATTCGGGTCACGGAACCGTCTCTATTGATTGGTAATTGAAGGAACGGCATTATAAACAATTGCACATTTACCATAAAAAGGTCCATTTCTGCAAATCTTTGTGACCTAAGTAAATAACGTTAAGAGACCCAAGTGATTCCTTGATATCGTCATCATACTTTATTATTATGACCGCTACTTATCTCTTTAGAATTATCACACACAGCGGCTCTTCAAAAACTCCTGGTAACATTTTTATCTTTTCCCAGGTGGTAGAATAGACCATGCGCATCACGACAGTCTGGCCCATTTAGCCCTGGATGAGACCGTAGAGTTATCCAAAGCAGTCAAAAAGGCTAGGGCTTTAACTGATGAGGAAGATACCTTGATAGTCGTCAGCTCCGACCACGCCCATACGATGACCGTTGCTGGGTACCCTTCCAGAGGCAACGACATCCTTGGAACTGTGGACACGGCTTCCGGATTAGATGGGAAACCCTACACTACTATAAGCTACGCGAATGGAAAAGCCCATTCCATTGGAGAAGACGGCACGAGGGTTGACGTTACACTGCAAAATGAATTCACAGCGCGTAAGTTTTTACTTATTTCTACTATTTTTTTTTCGCTGATTTTAAATTTGGTCTCATTACACTTCCTAAAACAATAAGCATAAAACTCACTTGTACAAATATCCAGACCCGGAACAACTACCTGAACCTGCGATACTCAGCGCAACAGCTCAGCCACTGCGCCAACCTAACCGTAGTAGAATATTCCTAGTGACACACCTTTTTGACTGAATTGTATGTAACAGTATCTTATTTTTGTAGGTGATCTAGATTACGCGTATCCGAGTCTTGTACCACTTGATTCGGAAACCCATGGAGGGGAAGACGTTGCTGTGTTCGCATTGGGACCCTGGCAGCATTTGTTCACCGCCAGTTACGAGCAAAGCGTGGTACCTCATATCATGGCCTATGCCATGTGCATGGGTGAAGACCAGCATGAGAACTGTTCGCCAGAAAATCGAAGACAGACATCTGGTAGCATCACGAAACAACCTAGCACAATTGTGCTTGCAAGCCTATCTGTGATAATTAGTTTAAGATTATGTTTTTAGATTCGAATACTTAATTTTTTTATTGTTCATGTAGAATAATAGTGCGAATTTTCTAATTGTTGTTACCGTGCCGTACCGTTTGTGATGTGGATTTAAACCTACCTACCTAACTTAGAAAGTTTAAGAAACAAGGTCAGTATACAATCGAAACTTAATATCATGTAAAATGCATGTAGAAATGTACCTATCCACGTAACAAAAGTTTTTAAACTGACATGGTCATCAACAAGAAGTTAAAATGTGATGTTTTGATTCCCGCACAGACTAAATATTTGTATAATCTACAAGTATGTACTGGGTCTGGCTGTTTATGTATGGACTCTTAATGATTGTAAATGCATCTATTATACTGTAGAAAGGTCTAGTGTGGGGCGTTTATAAAAAAAAGGAATATCATGAAACTTTTAGCAGTACCGGAATATCGGAAACTCGAAACAAAACACGCGGCGGATATCCGGTTTTAAGTTCTACTTAAGTAATAGAAATGTATTTACTAACTTTACCCTACCGAAGCATAATTTAACATTAAGTACGTTTGTAAGAAGAGGCAGGTTGGTTTGGGTCGGTACAGATCGTGCAGGGAAAACTTGTATAAAAAAGAAAGGAAAAAAATATACGTAATGATAAATAAATAAGTTATGAATAAAATTCGTGAGTCTTATGAGCTGTGAACTGTGTTGAATAAATATTAAAATGCTGTGTTTGTACATAAATTAGTTTCTAAGCTGTTGTTAAATAGAATAAGGAGATATTTCAGTATTTTTATGAGTAAATATTAAAAAGTACAATACCTACGCCTGTGTTTAATTTAGCTAATAAACTATACCTAAATTAATAATAAACTATCTTTCTAGGGTTCCGCACCCAAAGAGTAGGTAATACGAGACCTTCTAACTCACTTAGATTCAGTCCGTCTGATAACTAATTGTACCTCATGAACCGTGATATGTAGTTGGAAAGTTGAAATTTTCATGGATTATGAATATTTCTATTGCCGCTATAATAACAAATACTAAAAAAAACTATAAAATAAAAATTTAAGGTGACCACTAACAGACATGATTTTTCGCCGTTTTATATAGATAACGATAAGGAACCCTTCGTGCGTGAGTCCGATTCGCACTTGGCTGGTTTTTTTTAATAGTCTTCCTGACCATTTTCAGTAACAGTGACCAATCTCAACCGAGAAGTAGGTATCGGAGCGGGAGATAATACACAAGTTTGTGCACAGGCACTGACACATTTTATGTAAACATTATAACATAAAATGTGTCAGTGCACACATCGAATATTACAATTACAGGAAATGGGATAGGATGGGATCGATTCTACAGGTTTCTATAGGTTTGTATGGAGTAGAATCGGCAAGAAACTCCATACTTACTCTATGAAAATGGTTTTACAATATTTTAATACAAATCGCCATTGTTCTATCACTTCTCTGATCTGATGAAAATACTCTTTCTAAAACAGGTTTTTTCTTTCTTTTGGTTAATTACTTACAATTGCTAAAATCACAACATTTACAACAACAAATATCAAATAGTTCTTGAATGCAAATTACATAGCGCTACTATATGAAGATCGCTGATGTTGCATCCGCACCGATACTTATTATTGCCAATGCACCTATGACGTCAATCGATTTCGCAAACTGTTGTTTGTTCAATAAATTGTAAGAATGATCATTCTATTGTCCTACTTCGACTTGGAATCGTCATTCATAGGATTAATTTTGTAATATTCAATTAGTAATTAAATTAATTTAAAATCATTTCGGTTTTTTTTCGATCCTCCGATCGCAGCAAACGTAATTGGCGCAGTCGGTAGGATACTCGCGGGCCGGTTCGCGAATCGCGTTAGAATCAATTTCATATCGATTACCACGATCGCGAGTCACCTGGGCGACTATCAAGTCACGTCACGAGTATCCTGAACCTACGGACCTGCTGCAGACCAGAAGGAGAATCCAGCCACCGATTCACGGAGAGGAACCAGAAATGAGATACCTGTAAGTACACTTGAAACATTCTCGTGTTGCATCCCTTTGAATCTTAAACCTCAAGATTTATCACCCAAGGGCCTCCAGTGCGCGGGAGCCTGAATCGCGACAGGCTCGCCAACGTACAGTAGATATAAATAGAGATATAACTTTAGATAACTCAGAACTAGACAATATGACTCAAGCTCAGAATAACCCAGATACTATCTACAAGGCTCTTCGCCTTATTCCAGAGTTCGACGGCAACCCGAACATCCTTACCCGTTTCATTAGAATCTGTGATTCGTTAGCTGCGCAGTACTTAAGTAGTACGCCTGGCAGTGAATTTTCCAACTTATGTTTAATAAACGGAATACTTAATAAAATAACTGGGACCGCGGCATGTACTATTAATGCCAATGGAATACCAGAGAGCTGGCTAGGCATTCGAACTGCCTTGATTAATAACTTTTCAGATCAGCGTGATGAAACCGCATTGTACAACGACCTCTCTTTAGCCACTCAGGGTAATAAAACGCCACAAGAATTCTATGATCATTGCCAAACGTTGTTTAGTACGATCATGACTTACGTGACTTTACATGAGACTGTATCGACGACCATAGAAGCGAAACGCGACTTGTATAAAAAGGTTACCATGCAGGCATATGTCCGAGGGTTAAAAGAACCTTTAGGATCCCGCATACGTTGCATGCGCCCACCAACAATAGAGAAGGCGCTCGAGTTCGTTCAAGAGGAACTCAATGTAATGTACTTGCAACAACGCGAGACCCCAAAAGCCCAAGCTCCTCCTAAAGTCGCTCATCCCACTCTTACACCTGTAGCGTTTACCCCACGACCTCATAACTTCCCGACACCAATACCTAATTGGCCATTACCCATGGGCCAACGTCCAGCGGGGCCCGCACCTCAGCCTTTTAAATTCCCTGCACCAGCACAACATCAACAACGTATGCCAACGAGCACGCAAAGAATGTTCAGTGCGGCACCTCCTAATTATAATCCCCGTAGCAACCTATTTAGACTAACACCCCGAAATAATGCACCTCAAGGCCCTCAGCCAATGAGTGGTGTTCAACGATTCACTCCCAAACCCCTACCTCCAACAAATCAGCCAGCAGCCCATGATTGGAATAAGTTTGGAAATCCACCACCTTCGAATTATTTCAAAGCCCGAGAAATGAATATGAATGAGTGCATGACGTATGACGACTCATATTACAACTATTACTACGAACCGGTGTACAATTACTATACTGACTACAATGACAGTGTCTCTGACCCGAGTAGTCTCGCCGCTGACTCGACTCATTATAACGTGTCAATGAACGACCAAGTATTTGATGAATCGCAAGCGGGTGTAATCGACCGTGCTCAACAGGATTTTCAGGAGGCTTCGACGTCGCAAAAACCAAAATAGAATTAAACCTTCAGACACAGAGGCAACTCCCCTATATACAAACTAGAGACCCACCTTTAAAATTTTTAATAGATACAGGTGCTAATCAATCTTTTATTAGCCCCGAAGCTGTCGAAAAACATTTTGCCGAATACCCCTTGAATTTCGACCCTTTCGAGGTAACCAACATACACGCAACAAGCAGGAACGATTACTCTATAACCTTGCCATGTTTTGCGGAGTTTAATGACGCCAAAACCATGAAGTTGTTCATCTATCGGTTTCATGACTATTTCGATGGTCTCATCGGTTTAGATCTGCTAAATGATTGGGAAGCTCGCATAGATTTGAAAGAAAACATGTTGGTAACTCGATCTGCAATAAACCCTATTGTAATGTATAACTCGTGTAACGTAAATTTATACGAAGATATTATACCAGCTGGGAGTACTAAGGTTATCCGTATCCCCATTGATGTGCCAGAAGGCGACGTTTTAATTCGGGAACAAATTCTTTGCAATTGCATAATTCATGAATGTATTACTACCGTAAGTCGTAATCGTGGTTACTTGGAAATCGAAAATCCGACACTAAATGACGTAATATTTTCAATCGATCGCCCAGCGCACGCGGAATTATTCAATATCGAGTGCAGTAGTACTCAACAAACATCGACACGCGCTCAGGAAGTAGTATCGCGTTTAAGAACTGATCATCTAAACCCGGAAGAAAAGGCTAACCTGATAGCTCTTTGTTCCCGTTACTCGGACGTTTTTTATATTGAAGGTGAGGGACTAACTTTTACAAACAAGGTAAAACATCGAATAAGAACTACCGACGATGTTCCGGTGCACGCTAAAAGCTACCGGTATCCATTTGTACATCGCCAAGAAGTTAGGGACCAAATAACTAAAATGCTTGACCAAGGTATCATACGACCATCAGAATCCGCATGGAGCTCGCCTATCTGGGTGGTTCCAAAGAAGATAGATGCCTCAGGAAAGCAAAAATGGCGTCTCGTAGTTGATTTCCGTAAGTTAAACGAGAAGACCCTAGACGATAAGTACCCTATACCCAACATCAATGACGTTCTCGACAAATTAGGTAAATGTCACTATTTTACGACCTTGGATTTGGCAAGTGGATTCTACCAAGTGGAAATGCACCCTCAGGATGTAGAAAAAACGGCATTCAACGTGGAACACGGTCATTTTGAATTTCTCAGAATGCCGATGGGACTAAAAAATTCGCCGTCCACGTTTCAACGTGTGATGGATAATGTCCTCAGAGGACTCCAAAACGAGATATGTCTTGTCTATTTAGATGACATCATCGTTTTCAGCACATCCCTTCAGGAACATATAATTAATCTCGAAAAAGTATTCCAGAGGCTCCGAGAGTCCAACTTTAAAATCCAGATGGACAAATCCGAATTCCTGAAACTTGAAACAGCTTATCTAGGCCATATCATCAGTAAAGACGGCATTAAGCCAAATCCCGATAAAATATCTGCAATTAAGAAGTATCCCATTCCAAAAACACCGAAAGAAATCAAACAATTCCTGGGCCTTCTTGGTTATTATCGAAAATTTATTCCTGACTTTGCCCGAACTACAAAACCGCTTACTCAATGCTTGAAAAAAGGACGTAAAATTTCCCTTGACTCTGAATACGTCAATTGTTTCGAAAGATGCAAGACTCTCCTGACTAACGACCCTATCCTACAGTATCCAGATTTCAATAAAGACTTTAACTTGACGACAGACGCTTCGAATGTAGCCATCGGCGCTGTTCTATCCCAAGGACCTATAAACTCGGACAAACCTATCTGTTATGCATCCCGAACCCTAAACGAAAGCGAGATGAACTATAGTACCATAGAGAAGGAATTACTTGCTATAGTTTGGGCCACGAAATATTTCAGACCCTACCTATTTGGACGCAAATTTAAAATTTTCACTGACCATAAGCCATTACAATGGATGATGAACATGAAAGAACCAAATTCCCGTCTGACAAGGTGGAGACTTAGACTTAGCGAATATGACTTTTCAGTTATTTACAAGAAAGGGAAATCCAATACAAATGCTGACGCCCTTTCTCGCATTGAAATTCACACTAAAGAAGCCATGTCCTTAATAGATGAAATTGATGAACTAAACTCCTTAATGGGTAATCCATCAGAAACCATCCTTGGTAAAACAAACTCCTCAACCGAAACAGTACATACAAGTGTTGAGAACCCCATCCTAGAAGTTCCCATAACTGACGAGCCATTAAATAAGTTCAACAGGCAGATATGCTTTACCATTGTAAATGACGTAAAAAAACGACCCGTAGTTACCAAGCCATTTGACACCCATACACGTATAAGTATCCAGCTATCCGAATCTAACTTAGAGGAAGATGTGATCTGTGCCGTAAAAGAGTACGTTAACCCTAAGGTTAAGACAGCTATTTTAGTTAACCCACCTCTAGCCATGTACTCAATCATACCGATTATACAGGACAAATTCAAAAGTTCAACCTTAAAACTCGTTTTAGCTAAATCTGAATTAGAAAATGTCAAAGATTATCTTCGACAACAGGAGATAATACGACACTATCATGACGGTAAAACTAACCATCGCGGAATTACCGAGTGTCATTTAGCCTTATCTCGTAAATATTACTGGCCAAAGATGAAGGATCAGATAACCAAATTTATAAATGAATGTACAATTTGCGGTCAGGCCAAGTACGACAGAAACCCGAGAAGACCTCAATTTAACATTGTACCACCGGCTACCAAACCGTTCGAGACAATCCATATGGATCTATTCACCGTACAGGGTGAAAAATACGTAACATTTATCGACGTATTTACAAAGTACGGTCAAGCTTATCACCTACGTGACGGAACAGCAATTAGCATATTACAAGCCCTTTTGCAATATTGTACCCACCATGGCGTCCCTATAACCATTATCACAGACAATGGGACCGAGTTCACAAACCAACTGTTCATGGAATTCACAAGGCTTCATAACATCAACCATCATAGAATACTAGCTCACTCACCCAACGACAACGGAAATGTCGAACGACTACACTCAACCCTTCTAGAACATCTTAGACTCCTTAAGTTACAGTTTAAAGACGAACCAATAATTAATCTTGTGCCCTATGCTCTAATAGCTTATAATAGCTCTATACATAGCTTCACAAGATGTCGACCCTTTGATTTACTGACTGGTCATTTTGACCCCCGAGACTGTAAAGACATTGACCTGACACAGCACTTATTACAACAGTATACGCAAGCTCACCGAGATAAAATGAAACGTGTCTATGACATCATTAACTCGTCATCACTGGCTAATCGTACCGCGATAATAGAGAAAAGAAATGAAACCCGTGAACCGGAGATAGAATACGCCCCCCAACAACAAGTATTTATAACAAACCCTCTTGCAAGTCGACAAAAAACTGCCCCTCGATATACACAAGACACAGTTTTAGCAGACCTGCCGATTCACATTTATACTTCAAAAAAACGAGGCCCCATAGCGAAGTCAAGACTTAAGCGTATACCTAAATCAGCAAAATTGTTACAGGATCCTACTGGTAACAATGCTCCCAATGACGCGATCTCAGGAGATAAGACTTGAGAGCCTCGACGAAGGACCCGGACTTCTACCCTTTAAACTTGGACAAATGAAAATCACGACTCATCACCATACCTTCATTCAGTACATACAACTAAGTAATATCGAAACCAATGTTCACTCCCTACAGACCCAACTAAGGAACTGTCAAAATCAAATGACTAACGACACTTACGCACTATATGAAATTCAGTTGGAATATCTTACTAGCAAACTTGGCAATGTCTTAAAACAATTACGATCTTTAGAACCCAATAGAGCCAAAAGAGGTCTTGTAGATGGACTAGGTTCAATAATAAAAAGCTTAACTGGGAACCTAGATCACGAAGATGTACTAAAATATAATCAGGCAATTAAGATCTTAGAACGTAACCAAAATAAATTAGTGACCGAATTTAATGATCATATTAGTATGAGTAAGGAGTGGATGTCTAAATATAATAGCATAATCACACAGATAGTACAAAACCAGAATAAAATTAATATCACTTTAGAGACTATATTACAAAGTAATGCACTAAGTGAGACAAGTTTAATGAAATATGCTCATTTTGCCCAATTACTAGAAATTATAAGCGATAATGTAGAGGACTTATTCCAGGAATTAATCAGGATAGAAAATAGTTTAGCTTTCATTCGTGCGGGTAGTACCCATCACTCCATGATAGACATAGAAATACTAGAGTCAATGGTAAGGAAACTTAGGACTATTTACGCTGAAGAGCAAGTTTTAGACCTAGAACTTAGAGATTATTATGATATTATAAAACCGGGATCATATTATGTAGATAAGCAGATAGTATTCGTATTTAAATTCCCAATTTTTTCTAAAGATAGTTACGATATCTATAGACTCTCTGTGGTACCTAATAAACATGCACAAGCTCTCATTCCACCCTTCCCTTTCCTTGCAACTAACGAGATGTCACATGTGTACATAGAGGCTGAATGCCCGAAGTCGAAAGACTGGTACCTCTGTGAGAAAGATGTTACCCACCAGATTCGCACCAAAGCTGACTGCGTCCACGAGTTAATCACCAACCAAGTTTTACAAGACTCCTGCAGGTTTACCACAGTCACCTTGATGAGAGAAGCCATGGAGAAGCTCGACGACCAACATTACGTCCTATCCTTTCCTCAAGAAACGAAGATACAACTAACTTGTAACCGGAAAGACTACACATCGCTTCAGGGTAGTTACCTTGCAACAATTCCTACCGGATGTTATTTGAAATCTGAAGAGTTCACCATTGCGAACGTTTATGACGAAATTAACGGCCAACCCTTGAAGTTAATGAAGATACCCTATGACGCTGAGAAGCAGGCCACCACAGCTACCCACGTCAATCTGAACTCTATTGATCTCCAAGGACTACACAGCATCCAGGACCAACTCATGATCCAGAATCCTGTCCAACTTGAAAACGTGGTCACAGACGGACTTTATCACACTACAATCCCATTCTATGGAATACTATCGATTGCAAGCGTACTCGTTATCATCGTTACGACCCGGCGCTACCTACGCAGGCGTACGAACACTAAGGAAAAGAAACAGCAACCACCAGCCGCAACCCGGGAAGAGAATGAAAGTTCTGGCGAACTTCCGGCAACATTTTCACTCAACGTGCTAAAATAGTCGCCGTTCTAAAGGGGGAGGAATTACATAGCGCTACTATATGAAGATCGCTGATGTTGCATCCGCACCGATACTTATTATTGCCAATGCACCTATGACGTCAATCGATTTCGCAAACTGTTGTTTGTTCAATAAATTGTAAGAATGATCATTCTATTGTCCTACTTCGACTTGGAATCGTCATTCATAGGATTAATTTTGTAATATTCAATTAGTAATTAAATTAATTTAAAATCATTTCGGTTTTTTTTCGATCCTCCGATCGCAGCAAACGTAATTTGCATCTAGTTTTCAGTTGCTGTAGTTTTGACTAAAAGTTATTCAGTTTGTTTTGATTTCAGAAAGTGAATAAAATGTTAATGTCATGTAAACAAATGACTTTATACGATGTAAGTATATTTTATTAAGCGTTACAAAAAGATGTTATTTAATAAATAAAAACTATAAAAGGCAATTTATGATTTTTGTAAATTGGTCCCATTTTTTCGTTTTTACGAAATTTAGAAAAGCCGGTAGAGAGCTCAAAAACAGTTACAATATTCTTTTTTATTATTTTACCGTAACCTTTGCATAAAGATGCAACTTTTTGGAGATAGGTATTGGGAAATGTAAACATGAAAAAAAAAATGTCGCTCCACCCTGGACAATGCCCATATTAATACTGAGATTAGAGAAGCGTAGGATTATCGAACAATTCTTTAGTTTTATCATCTGTAACATACTAACATCCGAAATCACAAGGTGTTACTGTAAAATTATTATAATTTATGAATACACCCTACATTTAAATACTAAAATTAAAAGTAAAATATTTTCAAAAATGACTAAATTTAAACTAAAAACTAAACTACCTACTGTAAGATCATTAAATTTTTAAATTAAACCTATAGTGTCATCTAGTGTCCAGTAGTAGTACTAAATCTACAGCGTCATGAAGTGTCGAGTAGCTGTGCTACAACTAGAGCGACATCTAGTGACGAGCAGTTGCACTAAATTTATAGCGCCATCTAGTGTCGAACAGCTGTACTAAAGCTATAGCGCCATCTAACATCGAGTAGCTATACTAAAAACTACAGCGCCATCTAGTGCCCAATAGCTATACTAAGTCTACAGCGCCATCTAGTATCGAGTAACTGTACTAAAACTACAGCGCCATCTATTATCAAGTGACTGTACTAAAACTACAGCGCCATCTCGTGTCAAATAGCTGTACGAGTTGTTGTTCTAAATTTTACGCCATCTAGTGCCGAGCAGCTGCACTAAAGTAATAGCGCCATCTAGTGTCAAGTGACTTTACTAAAAAGTATAGCGCCACCATGTATCGAATAGCTGCACCAAAAGTATAGCGCTATCTGGTGTCAAGAAGCTACACTAGATCCATAGTATCAAGCGGTATCTATCCGCTGCTACTGCAAGCTCGAGTTTCCGGATTTATTTATTTATTTATTAAACTTAATGCACAACAGTGTACAACGGCGGACTTAATGCCATAGGCATTTTCTACCAGTCTACCTTTAATTCTCAGATTGAGACAAGTGTTATTGGGTTTTCCCTGTGATCATTCTTTGCAGAGAGTCAGGCTTCGATGACAGCTGATGACAGTAGAGTCGTCTTCTTTAAAATGATATTTAAACTTGACTGGAAAAATATGAGTGCACTAAGGTGGATAGGTATTTCTAATAAGATTATTTCATTTTTAAAAATTCATCATCATCATCAACCTATAATGTTCCCACTGCTGGGACACAGGCCTCTTCTTTGTGAGAGGGAGTGGGACATTATCCACCACGCGGGCTCAGTGCGGTTTGGTAGATGTCACAACGTCTTCGAATTTTTGGTTCTAAGACATGCCGGTTTCCTCACGATGTTTTCCTTCACCATTTTGAGAGCAGTGGTGATGAAATAAATTACACAGAGTAATGCGCCTGACGGGGTTCGAACCCACGACCTACGACCCGATACCACTGGGCCACCACTGCTCACAATAATGCTTACTGAAAAAATCGTACGAGGTTTACACAGTTATCGTATACGATGTACAGGATCTGAAATCTAACCTTGTTAATAAGAAACTTAAACTTTGTGACAATACACTTATCCACAGAGAGACCTTGGCAAGAGTTGCTTACCTTTTTTGACCCATCCGAAGACAGACATAGGCAAGCGTAGCTTGACCTTTGCTCACCTGATGTCAGACTGTAGCAAAAGTTACTACCTGACGGCTCACTCTGCTACCGCGCGCGTTATTTCATTGGCCTATTCAGTTCCACTTCCGTTACATTTCACAAAATCACTACCACGGAAACGATATGATAGCTCAGATGTTGACATGACACATCAAAAGATTATTCAATTGATTAATAGGAGACTATTTTAAACGTTGTTTAGTTAGTATGAATTGCCTCTAAGGTAAACATATCGGAATAAACTTTTTGATAATACAAATACAGTGTGTCACACTTTAAATATTACACATGAAATAAGATTGTAGATATATAATGGCGCCTGAGGCAGTGTAGCACGCGACCTTACACGAGCCTTACTAGTGATGCACGATCCAATACGATATTTTTTGTATCGATACAAAATTATTCGATACCTAAAATCCACCATGTTCTTTCAAATTGTTCTTTACGTTCCAGGGTCACGATAAACCCTTTGAAGTTTTGGACAGTTCCGCGACCGCGGCTAGCGTTTGTGTTTTTTTTTTACGTGGTAAAATCATCACATGAGTCCTCCCACCCAAGGCAGAGCGGGAGGGACTGACAGACTCGTACTGACTAAAATCCACGGTGCCCTTCAATAGCCCCTTACCTACCAGGGTCACGGTAATTCGTGAGTCCCGCGACCCCGACAGGCTTTGGCCCTCTACAGGGGGCCCCGTCACTATGCTGACACTCCTTGAGGCGGGCGTAGAACACGACGCCCCGTCGACCCGGGTTCGTCAGCTTGCTGGCAGATTTTTAGGCACGCATGCTAGTGTGAAACAACGTTTTTCTTTTAAAAAAAGAAACGGTATGCCTAAATTAAAAATTGATTGAATTGAATGTTTTTTAAGCCCATAGCACACAGTGTATTTTAAACGCGCAAACGACACACATTACAGGAACGCGTGTAAAACGCGATACAAATGCGCGCATGAAGAGAGTTCGAGACATTTTTGCATGTATGTATTTCACGTTGTTATTTGTAGTCGTTGCTAGCTACGAGCGACTACAGCGCGATTGTATCGCAGAATCTACGCGTATACGCGCTGTAGACGCGCGTTTCACAACCGCCCCGTGTGCTTTTTACAAGGTTGCGTTCAAATCTCGTTTGCAGCGCCTATACGTGGTTCGCCTGCGCGCTGTGTGGGTCTTAAGGTTTGTGAACGCGCCCACGATACGAAAAAAATTACTAGAGTGAGGCAAAAACAAAAAGTACGAAGACGATAAGATACTTTAGTTAGAGAATGGATCGACCTCATTTTAATACCACCTTAGAAACGTTTATGATTACGTTATCGATATAATGTTCAAACATCGTGCATACTCCTCACTGATTTGTCGATTGCCCGGTGACATCACATACCTATTGTAACTTGTATATTACCTGAGTTGCTCACATTGTGAACGAATGTGTCGTGTCGTAATCTTTACTTTACGTGAATTAAAAAATGAAATCTCTTCAGCTCATAATTTGCACAGCATTTTTGCTCACATTCAGCAATTCTAAAGCAGAAGACACTAGATATTTATCTCATGTCAAATGTCCTGAATTGTTTGGAAAATGTTTGTTGCAAATTAACGAAAAGTTGGAACAAGAAAATGAACCAATGCTGTTGGGAAGGGTGAAAAGGAGTGTTATAAATAGTGGAAGATGTGCGCAGGGCCAGATTTGGTACTGGTACAGATGCTGGGATTGTAAGAAGTAAGTTAATTGTTTATTTATGTTATTCTGAAGAAACTGACTAGCTGACTGATTGTTTTTTTTTTTGTAAAAACAACGCACTATACATATAACGGGGTCACACGACGACACACCCTAAAGGTCAGACCTCTTTACACCCACCCAGAATCCACCAACTACATATTTTATCTTTAATAGATATTCAACTTCATGCTTTAGAACATAAAGTGGTAATTTGTTAAAGACAAAATGTATTTTGTCGTCGTAACTCGTCTCTTTATTAATATTAGCTCTATAACTAGAATTACGAGCAGGTTTTATGAAATCAAATTTTCCATAAAAGATTCAATTATTGATTAGCATTATTTTAAGCCTTGCATTTATGGAATCAGCATTTATGTAAAAGAACCGGTAGAAAAACTCGTGATAATTACAAAAATAAACATACATTCTAATTTTGGTTTGAATTCCAATGAAAAGTATTACTTACAAACATACTTAACTATGTTTACTTATTGAACCAGGAAAAACATTGATTTATGATTTGCCGGTTATCTAACTAATATCTCTATTGAAAAGGCGAAACTGAGAACAAAAACGGATGGATGTAGAGATGGATGTTAATCTATCACGACAGAAAGATTGAACGGATCTTTAACGGCCGTTCCCAATATTCATTTTATTTGGGATTTGCCTTACCAGAGTTGTTTATTATAAATGTATTATATCTATAGTCCGGATTAACACATAGGATACCGTGTAGATAGATATCCCGGTGCAACTTTGTTACGGGCCTGTGGGATAATTTTATTTTAAAAACAAAATTGGGCCACGTTTTTTTAATAATTTATCTTATAATTATACCAACATTCTTCCAGCTACAGCTGTATAGTTCGATAAAGGTTTAGTTTAACCATTTTTTTTAAACTATCCGAACATTATGTATCTTTTATTGAGACTCCTTCGTATTTCAGAAACCCTTTGACCTTTATTGTCATTTGCAGATCTTTAACAGTTGTTAGTAGTCATGCAGAAAGCATGACAACCAGTCTTACCAAGAGGTATCCAAATTACCAAGTTAATTTATTGTGGACGTTATCAAGACAATCCCTCCATGTAAAATGTTGGTACATTATTACATTCCGTTAGAGAGGACATCGGCCCCAACATGGTTGAGTAAAAGCTAGATTCGCCATGAGAACACGGCCTAGATAGGAAACACAATGTCCTCCTTTGGACAGGAACAAATGTGTTACTTAAAGGTGCGTCTAAATGTCAATATATCTACTACAATGTACATTGCCAGCAATAATTGCAGCCAGACTATGCAATATAATAAAAGACAATGTTTTGAGTGTCACACATTTTTGGTCTGGCCGTAAGACAAAACGTATTAACCTTGCTGGTTTAGACATATTGCCGAGATATAGGTACTACTTTTTTTTTTAGCTTGGTATAATCATCACATGAGTCCTCCCACCAAGGGCAGGGTAGGGCAGGAGGGACTGTCAGACTTGTACCGACTAAAATCCACGCTGTCCTTTAATAGCCCTTTACGTTCTGGGGCTGACCCTAGAACGTAACCGTAACGCCAGATATTCGTTAGTCCCGCGACCCGGCCGGATGGCTACTTATGCAGTAAAAATATTGCCCACTTTTAGACAAACCTTAAGTTGCGACAAAATCCGTCACGCTTGTTGGTAGATACTCCTTCAGGGTCCGACAGGCTGGCGACCATCCACTCGCATAAGTCGGATGATTTAGTTCTTATTGACGGATCATTGTGGCGGTAGCTGGGGGACTCACGGTGTCAGCACAATTTACCGAAACTTACCCACACTGGCCCCCCTTACCCCCTTACCTACACTGTTGGCACAACGCTCTCTTTTGCTTTCTGTACACCTTCAAAACATTGCAAGGTCGACAAAGCGCAAGCGATACCTCTGGTGTTGCATTCCGAAAACTACAGTGACCGCGCACCATTACGTTTCCTGTATGCTTGTTTGTCACCTTATTACAGAATCATCAATTAACACTGACGTTAGCCATACGACGAATCAACAGTACGTTGGGTTTTTAACTTGGAAAACGTTACTGAATGGTTATCAGTTGGCATTCATTTCTTATCACCAAATCGATTGGTCACACATACTTCACGGATTCCTGAATCATTTTCTCGTCGTGACAAAATAAACACTGAATAATCAATTATGTATCATAACACCGAATAATAAGATCATTCACTTTTTTTTAAAGTGACAGTTCGCGACAGTTTGCGGGACTCACGAATTACCATGACCCCGGTACGTAAAGGGCTTTTGAAGGAGACCGTGGATTTCTCTCTGCCCTGGGTTGGGTGACATTTCAAGTTTTAGTTACTTTTACAAGTTTTTTTTATTTATTACTATCGGCCCGTCCCGGTTTCGCACGGGTGGCCTTATCTTTTATAGCAATAAATATAGCCTATGTTACTCAGGGTGAATGTAGCTTTGGTGAAAAAAAAATTGAAATCGGTTCACTCTGTCATTAGAACTTTTCTTTTTTGTGTTGTCAAAATAATCAAATTAGAACAAAAAGAAAAGAGTAACAAATATCCGTCTATCCAACCCACAAAAATATAAATTATTTTAATTACATTTAACTTAAACGTAATTAAAATAATTTATATTTTTGTTTTTTGTCAATGGATGATTGCACTAGTAGTAAACGTATCGGACGTCATTATCCTCAACATTGAAGATTGGCCCATTTATAATATTAGTAAGATTAGTTCGATTTGTTTTTTTTTAAACGATGCCCCACGTTTTGTAGGTACGTATTTGTTCTGTGTCGTGGGTGCATTTACAAACATATAAACTCACATACACAAACGCCCAGACCCGGAGCAACTACTTGTAGATCATACAAATATTTGCTCCGTCCGGGAATCGCAAGTTAGGCATTGCTATGATCAAAAGCCTCTAAATACTTATAGACTTTAAAAATGTCTCCGTATCTACTCAGGAAGTTTGGTCAGTGATTCACTCAGTCGGATTATAAAGCAAGAACGATAATAATATTTTATGTATGACTTTTATCCAAGTTAATAAAAAATCGGTTTCTGAGTCATCAGCTGATAAAACCAGTACAGCAGGTATTGAACGAACCATGCCCAGATTACAACGGAGCTCTGTCCCAGAATGTAAATGTATTATCTTTTAATAGACCTCTAACGGTACTTTTAAAATATCTACTTTGAAAGTTTTTTTTTTTTATCGTGGTAAAGTCATCAAATGAGTCCTTCCACCCATTCCTGTCAGACTTGTACTGACTTAAATCCACGGTGTCCTTCAATAGCCCTTTACATACCGGGGTCACGGTAATCCCTTGGTCCCGCGACCCCGGCAGGCTTTGGCCCTCTACAGGCCCCGTCACAACTACTTATAGCTACAAAAATTGTTGCATAAATAATGCGCAGAATATGAGTTCTTTCACAGGAACGCCTTTAACTGGACGGTTAAATGTGCCCCTGAGTGTATTTCAGGACAAAAATCAAGTCAAGCGCCTAGGGAATATTCATTAGCAATGTCACGTAGAAACGAAAATGTATGAAAAATCATCAGTGGAATGTTACAATTTAATTACCTATTATATAACTTTTAAACCAAGTCGTTAACATGACTTTTCCCATCTTTGTGACGTAAAGTAAACTGGAACTATGACCTTAATTAAATGGAAAAAAAACAGTTCCTCGTTCGTACACTAGAGGCGCTTCTTCATTATTCCATCCAATTAATGCGGTAAATGCTTCAGTACGCCGTAAATCAAATACAGAAATTATGTGCATACCTCGCTGCTTTAATATGATATTCAATTTAAATATTTTGAAATTATTGTCAAAAAGTATTTGTCTGGATTTGAGCCCGTTTTATCGCAAAAGGCTCGCCCTCTATTACATGAGACTTAAAATCCTATACATTATTTAATTATTTCTTTAAGAATACTTAGATTACAAATAATTAATATTCTCAATTTTTAATACTTAACTAAGCGCCATCTAGCGCTCTGTACTCAAACTGTATCAACTATTGACCGTTAGATGTCGCGAGTTTACACGTAAAGTAATGATCCTGAAACAGCGCATTCTCCCCATCGGAGCTCTAGGTCAATAAATTGGTTACCCAATTACGTTACGTTAACACCACTACCCTCTCTGGAAGTCTTATAAGCAGTATACAAGCTCTTCTGTGTTTAACTACGAGATGGCATTCACAAAAAAAAAGTTAACAGCGCGTGCTCGCGCTCGGGTTTTTTTATTAGTACTTAACCATTGTATTTTTTCTCGTTGACTTCCATTATGAATCCACGCGCCAATGAGCTGGCTGTATATTTTTAGTCCCTCCCTTTTATATTATGTGAGCCGCCCAAAATACCTCCTCTGCCAGCGCCGCCGACTCGCGGTCTTCCGGTGATTACGCATTTACGCACGTATGATTAGGTACATACGCCACAGTAGGATTTTCAAGTAAAACTTTCAACTACCTTATTCAAGGGTAGATTGAATTGACTGGAGTAGTAAGCTGTACGATTAGCGATTTGGAAGCAGTGTTCGATTTATTCTATCGCCATCTTAATAATATGTGGGTGTATGTGTTCCCAGATAAAATTGTGTGCTAAGTCGCGGTACATTTGAATGGAATTTATTGATTGATTGAAATTGCCGGAATGGCACCACGAACAAAATACCAGAAAAATTATACTTAGACTAAGGCTAAATAAACCCACAGAAAATCTTGCCAGCACACCTAATTTACAGCTTTGTAGCCTGCGGCATGATGCGTGCAGACATCATTCAATAGACTTTATATTTTTATTAAAATTAAAATTTAATTTTTCTACTTATGTAACAAAAAATTTCAAATATCTAAAAAAAAAACTTTTTAAAATTCAAATTCAAATCGTGAGGTGGTGAGGATTTCTACAATCCGGCCGCAGTCCTGTGAAAAGCCTAAGATCCTGAGATCTCAGGACAAATTCTGAGATTTACATGGTAACCCTACCAGCGCCAGTTTTTCCTTTATCCGGGAATTCTTACGTAAATGATTGTAATTTACACTTCCCCCGCATGCATGTGATCCAAAGTATTAAAAACTATGCTGATTCCATTATCCATAACAAAATTATATTTTAAACTACTATTGAATGAACCCAAGACCTTCAACTCTTTAAGACAGCAACTGTGATCTTCAATATTAGGTACTGCCATAATTAACCACATAAACCTGTTTCTTTTTCAGGTACTCCGAACTAACTGGCAATGAATGTTAATACACACATGCACAGCTGCCGCAAGAGTAGAAAGTGGAAGACGTAGCAGCTTCGGCGCAGGATCCATGGAGGATCACAAACACACGCCTCAACCATGGAAGAGCTCGCCAAGAGACCTGAAAACGATTCCCATAACCTTCAAACCTCAAACCTCCTGTCTGCCAGAATTTATTGAGTCAGCGCATCATTCCCTATTCTTTCCCTTTCTATACTAGCGTTAGCTAGTCCTTCGCTCGTCCCCTTTCCTCTGTAGCGTATAACCGTCTTCAAAGTTCCTTCTTCTCCTGTTAGAAAATTCATCAAAACCAGTCCAACGGTTCAGACGTCCGAGTGTGACAAATAAATTATATAAACAGTCCAATATTTGCTCTTTTTTGTCTTATACCTATTACATAATGTTGTATCAACATTTCTCAAACAAACACAGATGGTATCTATGGAGTGCACCTTAAAGCAAGCGTAGATCAACAGGTCCTCGCTAGCTACGTTGGGAAATTGGGGCTCAAGCGAGATATCGCAAGATTATGAATACCTACTGCGAGTTCTCGCCAACTTCGAGATCTCGCGAGATCGAGTTTTTTGTGTTTTCATTTTTGCAAATATTCACAATATTTGAATAAATTGATTTTTTTTTAAACTTGTAAGTAGTTTGACGTAGGTACTTACGTACGAGTATCTATCAAATAACAAAACAAAATAAACGACCAGTCTTCTCTTCTAGTAGGTATATCTTTTAGTAATAGTAGGTATACAGTTATTTTAAAACAAAAAAAAAAACGATAAGTAAAAAAAAGACGAAAAGAACTTATTATCTAATTTGAGTTGATTGTTAAACTCAGATATTGTTATCAATTAAATAAATAAATAAATAAATATTCCACAACTATCACACAACGCCATCTAGTCCCAAGCTAAGCAGAGCTTGTGTTATGGGTACTAGACAACTGATAAACATACGTATATATTTCTAAATACATACATATTATAGATAAATAACACCCAGACACAGAACAAATGATCGTGCTCATCACACAAACATTTGTCCTGGGTGGGAATCGAACCCACGACCTCCGGCATAGCAGTCAGGGTCACTAACCACTAGACCAACAGGCCAGTCCAATAAAACTATTATTATCTATTCAGTAGATCCATTAGATCGAAGGAGGAGGCGGGACGCGTGAGGGAGAGGACAGCGTCCACCTCACAGCCCAGCCGCAGTAGCAGACGCCGATGATGAAATTTATGTGTGTTTTCATATGTAACCTGTAATGTTGTTCAGTTGTTGGTTAGAAAACACTGAGCGCGTCCATTGCAAACTACGTAGTGTGAAGCGCCAGATGGCGCCACTATACGGGACTTGTGTCTCATTAACGACTTTGTGACGTCAGCGGCGCGGGCGCCGGCACCGTTAGGTACCAACTTGTGGCGGACCAGTAGAAACGCGGTTAAGATCTCCCGTCACGGCCTCGCCTTCTCGTTAGCCAATAGGAGTCAGCTTTACATGTCAACCATTAATGCATGTACGAAAGAAGTAAATACGCTGTGTAATATAAACGTTTTTGTAAGTACACTTTGAATTTTATAAGGAGTTTGATTGTGATTTTTGATTATGTTAATTTTTGATCTCCCTTGTAAACTAATAAAAAAAAACATGTTTAAACTTCAATGTATGTACCAATGATATTATAAGTAATAGATATGTTATACACTTACAATTCAACAGAAAAAAGTGTTCCGCGCCGTGAGGCAGCACACATACACACTTTTTATTCACACATTACATTTCACTACAAGTAAAAAGGATAGCTTGATAAAACCAATAAGAAAAAAAGTGACAGCTAGATGTTGTCCATTGCGCGTGAATGTAAACAAACATTATTCGAGCCACCAATCACTGCATGTTGGCTTCATAGACTAACAAATTAACTAGGCAGAAGGTACAAACCGCGTGTACAGAAATTGTAGCCGTAATTTGTGCCTATGCAACAACTAATATTAAAAGGTAGGTAAATATAATTCGCGACAGTGCGTCGTCTAATGTACCAGAAACAATGTAGAATAAATTAATCAGATATGAAATTACCTTTCACCGGGCATTAATCATAATGCCTAAAAATGCGTTCATATAGTAAAAGTATTATGTAATAAAAATGCATTCAAATTAGGTAAATAAAAACTGCCACCCACTGGTTACACCTTAGTTCATTTGTTGGAAATCTAGAAATCACGAATATATTATTACTTACACCTAAAGAAAATGTTTATTATTTATGAATCAATCACAGATTTCAATGTAGTAATATAATATTTAATTATTAATTAAAAGGATTTATCAAAATTCTTACGGGAACGGGAAAAGATAAATAGCACAAAGTTTGTGCGCGAACGAAGTCGCGGGTAAAAGCTAGTCACAAAATAAATAAAAATCTACATTTAAGTAGGTATAATGGTACCATTTGCACTGTTAGTCAACTGACTTTCTGTTTCGTAGGTATAATTTTACTCTGTCATCTATCTCTATTGCACTTGTTGTCTTACTCTTTCTTTTACGACGCCATATTTTAGAATCGTAATGTTTTATTTGTGAAAATATTAGGATAAATAGTATATTTACGAATGATATGTGATTCCTAGACTTTTAGAGGTCTTGCTTGTATAATTCGCACAATATCTCATAACACACGACGGCATTTTCGTTGGTTTTGAGTCAGTTTTAGTTTTGATTCACTCGTGTTTACGTAAAGTGCACTCGCTGACGCCGGCAACGTCGCACTGAGGTCAAGGTTTGTCACTTAGCCACATTTTAGTGTGTCACTTGCTGAGTGCTTATAACGTATCTACACTTTTTTACTTATAATATCATTGGTATGTACATTGAAGTTTAAACATGTTTTTTTTAAAACGTTGCCCCATACTAGGAATTTATCCGGTGTCGTGGGAGCGTTTACAAACATAGAAACTCACCTAAACAAACACCCAGACCCAAAACATCTCAAACCCCGGCATCGAGATTTTTATGTCAGTATGTTTAACTCTATTTACACCAACCAGCTGGTATAATATCCTTATTGAGTAATACGACTGATAAAAGTTAAATGACCGCTTACAGCTGTTTTAAATGAGGTTATCATTATGAATTTTCCTGTTATTGAATGCCAAGGTTATGTGCCGGAAACAATGACGACGAATTCATTGATAAAATCATTATAGGGTAAATACGCCATACGTCGGCCCCCCCCCAAACTTCGGCCGTCTGCACATTTTCAGCTTGCGTTCATTTAAAACGTAATAAAGTGACAAATTTGCCATTCTAATTAGAACCTTAGTTTATGCTCTATATGTATAAACCGTTACTTTCCGATTACGTCACTCACTCTTCGCACACCGAGCATCCGAAGCGATTGCGCCGTCAAAGCGTCAAATTCATATCTAAAGTACCTTACTTGCTGTGGATACCCACATTTCGGGGATTGATATTAGAACGGTAAGACATTCCTTTTTTTTTGTTTTAAGCTTTATTGTCAGTAATTAGTGATTGTTACTATATTCTGAGATAGTTTTTTCAATGTTTTACGTATTGTTTTAAAGGAAAAATAGGAGGCCGTCAATAGAATACCAATTTTGAGTTAAAACCGGATTCTCGGCCGTGGCCGACTTAAAGTAAATGCAGTCTGTTTTATAAACTCCAATTGTACTAATTCTACTGGTTTAATAAGAGAATTTGCAACGCATATAGGCAAATAAATATATTTTACGTTTAATCGCCAAATACCGGCCGGGGTGATATTAGTTGAATCTCGAGAAATAATGTACACGAAATAGGGGCCGGCTTTAGAAACATTAAAGATCGTAATGTCGACCAGCCTCGAATTCGAGCCCAACTATACAGGCTGATTACTTTTTCTTATTTTCTCAAAATTAAATATTTATTATACATTTAATTTATGAATAATATAAAGGTTTCAGTTTAAATGTAGGACTTAATAATATTTAAAAAGCATAAGTTATCATAGCGCTTATTATGGTTTGGGAATATCACTACATAGTATAAAACAAAGTCAGTCTCGCTGTCTGTTGCTATGTGTGCTTAGGTCTTTAAAACTACGCAACGGATTTTGATGCGGTTTCTTTTAATAGATAGAGTGATTCAAGAGGTAGATTTATATATACATAATATGCATAATATAGTAGAGATTGCACCCGTGCGGAGCCGGGGCGGGTCGCTAGTAAGATATAAATTGCTCTTTGGAACTTGCTACCTAATAAACCCATGTTAATTAGCTTAAAAAATATAAATGGTTGGTCGTGGATCTTTCATTCATTAATTAACTGGCATGTCACAAAAATCTGCCTTTAGAATTAATGCTTTTAATTTAAGGTACTACAATGACAGAGCAGGGAGATCCAGGGCCTTCACGGAAGCAAAGAAAATTATAAGTCAACAAACACGGAATTTTGAAGTATTTAATTAGATTTTTATAAATTGTAATACCTAACTTTATTTTAGTGCAAATAAAGAATACTTTACCTACTATTAAACAAATACGATTAATAATGTATAATTAGTGAGACTCCTGCCAAAATATATCATATTAATAATATTAGTCTATCTTAATTTAAAACACCCTATACCCGGCCGACATTTGGGAAAAACGCGACCGACCATGGGCCTTGAATGGCCGACTTTAGGGTTTTTTCGTTTTCGACGCATCTAAACCTTAGTACTTTTTCCTAGCAATAGAAAAGTCAAACTTATGCCCATAAACATGAAATATATTAATCAAGCTATCCAAAACCGCATCGGAAGCTATCCTTTCGTTGCAAATTGATGGTGCCAAACCGATCCCAAAACAGAAAAACCGTAAGGGGGCCGACATTTAGCGTATTTACCCTATTTCCCCTTCGGTATACCTAAATGTTTTGCAAAGCCGCGAGCTTGGCGCAGCGCGATGCTAACGCTGTGTGTCCTTCGCGTGCTTACTTACTATTAAAGTCTTCGATCAATAATAGCTACATTTCAACTTACATTACTTCCATCTTCGATCGATGTAAGTAAGTCGTCACACACAACACGCCGCGCTAGCGACGGCCGGCATTTAGAATGATGACGCGCTGATGTCACGCTGAACTCACTGTTTGGCAAAGGTCACCATCGAATGCACTAAATTGGCGGACTTATTTTGCATTATAAAAGCGTCGTATCTTCGACATTTTTATTTTTTTAATATGTTAATTTTATTTTTATTACTGACGGACTAATATGGTTTTTTTAGCACACATGCCTGTACTGCCTGCCTTCGCGAGAGGTACATTGATAGCGAAGAATCACTGAACATGGAATATAATCGCAATAAATACTTTGAGGTGTGCGTGTTTTTTCATCAAGCTATAAATACCAGTTTATCTTGATCCTACTTTGAATGATATTTCCGCACAATGAACAGTTAGCTTGAACTAGTTTCTCATAGTTAGACTTATAGCCATGCTAGCCATCTGTATTTCTTACCATTCCTTTTTACTTGTTAATGTAATTCCAAACTTTGTGCAATACGTTTGAGTAGAAGGTATCCATGGCATAATTTTCATTACAATCGGTTCCGACATTTCGAAAATTAAGGTCTTGAACCTTTGTATGTTATTCTATTTGGCGTAAACGCTCTTAAACATTTATTAATAAACACAAGTGTGGGGCAACGTTTTTATAAAAAGAAATGTGATTGTGTCCAAAGACATTTTGGAAAGGCCTGGAGATATTTTTGTATTATTTATCAAAATGGAATGTGTTTGTATACATATATAGGGCATTGGGACATTTTCAAATATTTCTTTAAAATAACGCAGAATTGGGTAAACATTTAACAATTTTAAAAATATGAAAATGAAAAATAGTGGTTGAAAATCTGGTCAGCCATAGAAAAAAGAAACAAAATTTTCGGGAAATGGGCAATCGGTCCTTCCAAAATTTTATCATTAGTTTTTTTTTTTTTACAGGGCGTCCAGTATATAGCACGACATAGTGCAGGGGGTGATAGCTTGGGTCACTACCTATCAATACAACACAATATATGTTCAGCAAAATCTTACGGATTTACAGTTTTACAAAATTTTCCGAAATACCGAAAAATCTCTACCTTGAAACAGATTTTTAAGCATCTCGTAATGAAAAAATCCTTTTCTAGTACTTTTTTTTACATCAAATTATTCGTGAATAGTTACTTTACTCGTTGATAAGTCTTTTTTCAATCAAAGACAAGAATATTTTCAAGAAATACTATTTTTTGTTTAAATTGCACAGAACTATTTTCTTATCACTTAAGTTTAACCTACGGTGGTGAAAAAAAAATGTATGTGTTTTGTACAGCAAACTTAAAAAATAGCTTGTTTAATGGTGATTTTGGAAAGATACAATACTAGTACATTTTCATTTTAATAAATACGAAAAAGAAGCTATTTTAGTTAATAAGAGCATTTTATTTTAAATGCAAGTAATGTGACTTTGAATTCGAATCGTTCTACGGTTCGAATTACATAATAATTAATCGATCGAAACGACCGGCCGGCCGGTCGGCTGTAAATGACATCTTAAAGGATAAGGTGATAGTAAAAAAAAACAGAGGAGTTAACTTTAATAAACATTTATTTAAATAAATTACAATAAATGCTCAAATTGCTTTCCTTGCGCCCTAATACACGATCGGCATCTTAAAAATGAGCTTTTGAGTCTTCAAAGTCAAAGTCAAAGTCAAAGCGTTTATTTGCGAACTAAGTGTTTACATTGTTGGTGTCATCTTATGTTAGTAGGTACTTATGACTTAGCAGCCTTTTACAAGCGTTGCAAATTTCATCTCATATCATAAAATTCATGCATTTTACATTATTATTGCATTATGGTTTTCTTATTTTGCAGTTTAATTTAAATGAATAATTTTATTACAGTCATGTTCAATTTAAGTTTAGAAATATAAGTATAGTAAATATTATATAAATTAAGTAATTTTAAAACAAAATGTCAATAGAGATTAAAAATTAATAATTCAATACAATATCTATTCATATTTAGGTCAACTTGAATCTTATTGTTTGTGTAGGACAGATCTCCACTTTTGTACATGAGAGGAAGTAGTTATACTAAGTTAGAGTCTAAATATTCTTGTACTGAGTAGAAGCACTTTTTCTCAGGCTTATTTCCGATATTTTTCTTGCTGCAATGTTAACCCTTGCTCTCAATTCATTGTCATTTTGGATCGGTTTTTCGTAGAGGTCGGGCCGGTCGGCGAGCAGGTAAAAACCTTTAGTCATTACGCGTGCATGTCGCATTTTACGTGTCACAACTAGTTTTATAATAATTCGCTTAAATGAGCAGCTATTACTTATTCTCATAGTGGTTTTTGTCTAAATTACGTTAATTACATTTTCAACAAAATCAGCTTCTCTGGAACTACAATAGCATTTTTTTGTATTTTTTTAATGAAAATGCGCTAGTCACCATTAAACAGGCTATCTTTTAAGTTTGTTGTACAAAACTGCCACATACATTTTTTTTTACCACTGTAGGTTAAAGTTATGCGAAAAGAAAATCGTTCTCCTAAAATTTTAACAAAAAAAACTATTTCTTCAAAATTTTCTTGTTTTTGATAAAAAAAACTTATAATGAGTAGAGTAATCTATTCACGAATAATTTGATGCAAAAAAAGTTCTAGAAAAGGATTTTTCCATTACGAGATGCTTAAAAATCTGTTTCAAGGTAGAGATTCTTCGATATTTCGGAAAATTTTGTAAAACTGTAAATCCGTAAGATTTTGCTGAATATATATTGTGTTGTATTGATAGGTAGTGACCCTAGCTATCACCCCCTGCAGTATGTCGTGCTATTTACTGGACACCCTGTATAACACGTTATCAACTGAATTATTAATTTTGTAGATTTCAAGTTCAGTATTGTTACGACTGCTATGTGAAATTTTGTTGAAGTACACACATCAAAAGTGTCTAGGGATCAAGCATTTTTATGCGGATTTCTTGAGATTGAGATGTGGCTTTGTAATAAATTTATGATTTTATAAATTTATATGGATCCTTTTTGGTGCATTTCATAATTTGAATCAGGAACTGTGAATCAAATTCGAGTAAAAGATGAAAATCAGCTGTCAATATTTTCCCTATAAAAACATACAACGCATTGAAGACATTATTAGTGCTACTGTTTCCCTACTACTGATTAAAACCAACGTTATTATGGAGCGGTGACGTCATTTAAGCAGGGAAGAAATGCTCAGAGCCGTGGGAATGATAGAAGCTGGTTCCCGGCAACGTACTGTGGCTTTAGCTCTGAATACAAGTCAGAGTATTATCAGTCGACTTTGGACACGTTACCGAAGCACTGGTACCGTGGCTGAGCGCCATGGAGGACGGTATCGCTGCACCACACGGAGACAAGACCGATACATTCAAATCTTAACTCGAAGAGCTCCAACAATAACCGCCATGATGTTAGCCGTGAGGCTTCATCACTCTTCAGGGAACTTAATTAGCGACCAAACAGTCAGAAACCGCTTGCATGAAGTGAACCTTCATTCCCGAAGACCGCTACGGGTACCACCTATAGCAATGCACAATCGTAGGATTCGATATCAATGGGCTCTTGAACACAGAAATTGGGCAGAAGAACAATGGCGTTTCGTGTGCTTTTCTGATGAGTCTCGTTTTGGTATGAGACCGGATACAAGACGTATACGACACTGGAGAAGCCCTGGACGCCAACAGCGATTAAAATCCTGCCAGGAAGTCCATCCTTATAGTGGTGGAACCATCATGGTATGGGCGGGTATTTGGATCGGCGGAAGAACTGAGTTGATTTGGATCAGAGGCAACCTCAACGCTCAAATTTATGCTGAGACGATTGTATCAGACGTCATCGTTCCTCTACAAGTGCAAATCGGTCCCTTATTTCAGTTAATGCATGATAATGCACGACCGCACACCGCAAGAGTTGTAAGACAGACTCTCGCCGCAGCTAACATCAATGTCCTGCCCTGGCCTGCTCAGTCGCCAGACTTGAATCCGATTGAGCATGCATGGGATATGCTACAGAGAAGAGCTCTGCCGAATATGGAGGGTATCCAGTCGCAAGAAGACCTTTTTTTGTTGTTGCAACGAACATGGGCGGCCATTCCACAGCGTGATTTGGATGAACTCATTTTGAGTATGCCAAACCGATGTTCTTGTGTTGTTAGTGTTCGCGGTAGAAACACGGATTATTAATTGTTTAAGTTACCCAATAAAATTTTAAAGAAAACTGTTATTTCAGTCTTTTTTTCGAACTTTTGTGTTAGTGGTTCAAATGTCAAAAATCCCTTTATTAGGAAAATGGCAAATTTCTTTATTAATGCAAAGGTGACTTGGTTTATCGTTACTGTGACAAACGAAAACACTTTATTTGATAAATCCTTAAAAAAAAATTTAATTAATATCAATCAGGAGAAAAGTTATTGCAAAAATATATGTTGATCCCTAGACACTTTTGATGTGTGTAATTAATGTTAAACGTACGGTTGTTTAGTCGCGATATGAAACTCTCACCGTGATGATAATTAATATAAATCATCCTAACCTTGACGACGCGTGACGGGGCGTGCAAAGACAGCATCTAGTGTTTTATGGTCTCTTGCCTTTATATTTGCTATATAAAGAGGTGAGAAAGTAGAAGGCCTTGTATACGAACGGCCCTATTACTTTATATTTTCTGGGTAAATCGACTCAGAAAATCGATAACACACTAGTTGCTGCCAGCGGCTTCACCCGTCGTCAAGTTTAGGATGATATCACCCTGTGCCATATGACTGGTAGTTTGAGTAGAAACATTAAACCGAATATATCGGTGACTTTTAGAGGGGTGGGTCCGCGTTGGGCTCTGAAAAAGTTAGATCGAGAAGCGCTTATGGAAGCCTCAATAATTCAGGCCTGGGTTTCTGTCCCGGACAGGCCTCACAACGTTAACGTTGAAGCAGAATGGCTCAAAAATGCACTGTCCTATATTTGCGATGCGGCGATGTCACGATTGCAGCCAGGATTTGCCAAACTCCAGGTGTACTCGTGGTCGTTGGAAATTACGCAGTTCCGTCATGCATGCGTAGCAGCACGACGCCGGTATGCCAGGCACCGCAGGAGACGAATTTGCATTCCGAAAGCAGAAGCCATAGAAGCGACACTATACCAGAATTACAGAGATGCAAAGGAAGCCATGAAAACGGCTATTTGGACGGCCAAAACCCAGGCCCGTGAGAAACTGCTTGCAATCGTCGAGGACGATCCACTGTGGACGCTATTATGCGTGTAAAAGTT
Source organism: Agrotis puta (assembly GCA_943136025.2). Lineage (NCBI taxonomy): Eukaryota > Metazoa > Arthropoda > Insecta > Lepidoptera > Noctuidae > Agrotis > Agrotis puta. Next base: position 14,699,440 of record OW964178.2, read on the forward strand.
CTTGCAGAGGAAGCAATTGCACAGGGTGAGGTCGTCTTGGCGGTATCTCTGGATATCGCAAACGCCTTTAACACCTTGCCCTGGAGCTGTATTAGGGGGGCACTTGTATATCATCGTATGCCAGCCTACCTTCGTCGCATTATTGGGGATTATCTGATGGTGAGAGCCGTGATATACCCGGGCCGGGATGGATGGCGTCAACAAGACACAAAGTGTGGTGTTCCACAGGGCTCGGTTCTGGGACCGTTGCTTTGGAACATTGGCTATGACTGGGTGCTGCGTGATGTACTCGCCGACGGCGTTGGCGTAACGTGTTATGCCGATGATACACTTGTAACGGCTCGGGGGCAAACGCACAGACAAGCAGCCATACTAGCCACGGCATACTAGCCATGGCGTTTGGGTCTTGAGGTGGCTTTGCACAAATCAGAGGCCCTCTGTTTCCACGAACCTCGAAACAAGCCACCACGGGATTCACACATAGTAGTTGGAGGAGTTCGTATTGGTGTTGGTTTGATTTGAAATACCTCGGCCTCGTCCTTGACAGCCAATGGGACTTTAGGCCGCACATTCAGCAGCTGGTCCCCAAGTTGATGAGAACTGCAGCTGCTCTTGCTCGGTTGTTACCAAATTTGGGGGGGCCTAACGTCGCCTGCCGAAAGCTGTACGTGAGGATCGTGCGATCCATGGCCCTCTATGGGGCCCTAGTATAGGCGGACACCTTGAAAGCACGCAATGTCGTAGTACTACGAAGACCGCAAAGAGCGATGGCTGTTAGGGTGATTAGGGGATACCGTACGATCTCATACGAGGCTGCAATTCTTTTGGCAGGTTCAACGCCTTGGGATCTGGAGGGAAAAATCCTAGCATCTATGTATCGCTGGCAGAAGGCGGAGATAATGAGCGGTCAGAGGCCGGTCCCACGAGATGTTGAGGCACGAAGAGCCGCTCGGCTCTTCGTACCTCAACATCTCGTGGAGCTCTCCATCAAATTTTAGTTGCCGAGTGGAGGCAAAGACTTGCGCAACCCAGATGGGGGCTCGCCACAATAATGGTGGTAAGACCAGTCATGGAATAATGGTTAAAAAGGTGACATGGCCCCCTCAGCTTCCGGCTGTCGCAGGTGCATACGGGACATGGATGCTTTGGGAAGTACCTGCGTCGTATAGGTTGGGTACAGACTCCAGCCTGCCATCACTGTGTGCTTCGAGGACACGGCACAACATACTCTAGAAGAGTGCTCAGCTTGGGATCAGCAGCGCCGTGACCTGGTCGCAGTGCTTGGTACGGACGATCTTTCGCTTCCGGCTGTGGTTAGATCTATGGTCGGAAGTGAAAATGTGTGGAATGCCGTCGCTTCGTTTTGTGAGGAAGTGATGCACGAGTGACAGCATGCATCTCACTCTTCCCGTACCAGAAGAGCAGCCGAGCGTCGAAGGGCGCTGCTAAATGATCTCCGGCCACCGTAAATAGGGGCCTGCGGGTGGCGAACTTTGGGCTAAGTCGTCGCCCGACCAGCCAGGCTCTAACAGGAGGCGCGTTGTTTTCAATTTATTACTCTACAAGGAGAAAGTACGGTGCCGGAAAATCGCTCTTGGAGAAAGGGGCCGCTGTGCATAGCGGGCCGATATCAGTTGGGGGTGCGCGCGAATGTATTCATATCTATCGCGAGCCCCCAACCAATGGTATTTGAAGGAATAGTGGGTTTTTAGTCGGTTTGAGTCCGACATAACCCTTCGCTCGCCGCAGTCGGAGGGTATCCGTGGGGATTTTCCCACACAAAAAAGAGGATGATATCACCGTAACCTTGACGACGGGCGAAGCTGCCGGCAGACAAACTCTCACTGCGATGATATCACCGCGCAGTTTCATAGCGTGACCAGACTACCGTCGTGATAAGGCTCTTAAGAGCGCGTATTCTAAAAGTTAGCAACGTCGCAAATAGTTGTCAAATATAAATAAATGTTTTAATTCATTTGGCAATATTAATGTACGAAAATAAGAAATATGGCTACAGAGCCATATTTCTTATTTTCCTACAGTAAAATTACCATATTAATTAAAACTTGTAAAAATTTTACAGCTATTTGCGACGTTGCCAACTTGCTGCTTACACGCCCTTAAGGCGACGATGCCACACTGTTCTTCGAATGTTTGAATTATTCAAATAATACAATGTTAATAATCAATTCGAATATTATTCAAATAATTGTGTTTTTTTCTTACGTTTGTTAGATAGACACTCGAATACTATGCAACGTTACGTCAAAATCAGTAAAGTTAAAGAAACTGCTGTTAGTACATTTATGATCGTCTAAAACGTCAAAATATACTGAACTTCTTCACGATTGCAGGTTTGGTCCCTTTTTTTTTATCGTGGTAAAATCATCAAATGAGTCCTCCCACCCAAGGCAGAGCGGGAGGGACTGTCAGACTCGTACTCACTAAAATCCCTTCAGTCCTCCTTCACGAGCATGACTGCTTCGCAGAAGGAGGCCAGGTTTGGTCCCTAAATAAAATTTGATCATTATAATAAATTAAGAGGATTTCGAGGTCGCGGGTCTTACGAACGGTCGCGGGACTCACGAATTACCGTGACCCCGGTACGTAAAGGGCTATTGAAGGACACCTTGGATTTTAGTCAGTACGAGTCTGACAGTCCCTCCGGCCTGTCCTGGGTAGGAGGACTCATGTGATGATTTTACCACGTAAAAAAAGAGGATTTAAAAAAATAAAGTTAATTTACTAAAACTTTAACTATACAAAGGTTTGTATAAAAATATTTTACCGTGACCCCGGAACGCAAAGGGCCATTGAAGGACACCGTGGATTTTAGTCAGTACAAGTCTAACAATCCCTCCCGCCATGCCCTGGGTGGGAGGACTAGCAAAAACTGTTTTTTATTCTATCCTAATCGTAGAACCATCATTTATCGAGGACTACATGAGACTTATATTATATACTTCCACATTTAAGTGGTGAAAAGGGCTAACTTTATAAGTCTACTTTTACTTATAACATATTTATATTAGACCGCTGAAATGCCTTATACACCTATATTGGTCCTATAATAGAATTACGTCAATACAATTACTCCTAATCTCAATATAAGTAAATTACATTAAAAAAATAGATTAATACGCGCTTAGAAATGCTTCTATAAGCTCATAAATTGTAAATAGTCGAAGTGAGTGTATCGGACATTTTTGTGCTCTGTAAAATATTTTTGACATCTTCTATATTTGAACTCTTTTGCAAAAAAACGGGCACTTTCGATTTTTTTCTCTACTTCAATGAAGAAGAGCAAGAAATAGGTTTTATTAATTTGACGATGTATTTGCATGTTATTTAAAGCATCCTGTCACGATTCTTTATTTCCGATTCGCCATTGTTACCGATTAGGGTCAAATCAATGTCAAATCCTACAATGGAATTTACAACTATATAAAGCATGTTTTCGCCTGTACTGGTCACAAACAAAAATGGCTTCTTAAGAGTTTCAACCAGGATTGTTTGAGATTACGTTGACAGGCCTGTTGGTCTAGTGGTTAGTGACCCTGACTGCTATGCTGGAGGTCGTGGGTTCGTTTCCCACCCAGGACAAATGTTTGTGTGATGAGCACGATCATTTGTTCTGTGTCTGGATGTAATTTATCTATAATATGTATGTATTTAGAAATATATAAGTATGTTTATCAGTTGTCTAGTACCCATAACACAAGCTCTGCTTAGCTTGGGACTAGATGGCGTTGTGAGATAGTTGTGGAATATTTATTTATTTATTTACTTAGACAATAACACTACTGTGGAATGCCTATAGAAGTATGTCTAGGTTTAAAACGGCATACGATAATTTAAAAATAAATATATAGAGAACATTTTATCCTACCGAGTGCTGTTATAATCTTAGTAATTTATCATTTTTAAAACAAAGATAAAAAAATCATTTAACACTTGCTTCCAAGCTCATGTTAAACCAAACTAGATACATAAATGACTTACAGTGATATAACTTTAATTTACTTATATTGGAAACAAAATATTAGCTTATGAGGGTATAATTAACAATAACAAGAGTGATTGCTCCTCAGTGCATATCTTCCTGGTACATGCTCCTATAGGAGTAGTAAGATTTAAATGGCCCGCAGATGTTATAGGCGCATATAAGTCTGATTTACCGCAGTATTTATTCTTGAGTGTAATTATTCTTATTTCATGCTTTATTAAGAGTCTTAATCCTATATTTGTTAGGAAATATGATCCCACATACTGATCCAGATATACAAATGTACAAATTATTATAGCAAACAACGTACTTGAGTAAAAACAGCATCTATTTATACTGTTAAAAGCGTAGTAGCAACCACCAAAACCTTCATCGAAGCTTTATAAGTCCACGTAGCATTATAAAATCGCATTCTACGAATATTTTGCTATTTTGCAGTTCCTCTTGCCCTGCCCTGGGTAGCAGGGAGGACTCATCAAATTTGATGATTTTACCACGCTTAAAAATCACGCTTCTCTTCGTTCTCTTGGAATTGTTTTTATTATAAAGTAATCTGGATTCGTAGCGCGTCGCGTGCGCCGCTTGCGTCATCACTATTTATAGAGCTACGGCGTAGCAGCGTAGCGTGCTACGAGCGCGTAGCAATCTTTGCACGTGTAAAATGTGTGTCATGGCCGCTATATGTTCCCGTCGTCAGGTCAATGCACCGTACAGTACATTGCTGTCGATTTCATTCGTAATAGCAAAGTTTTCTTGCTAATGTTTAAATTACAAATTATTTATATACTCCTCATCTCAGTATTTTTTTGGATTTAACAAATGTGTCACGTTTTACCACTATCTCCCCTGATGGTAAGCGATAACGTGGTCGACGGGAAAGCAAGCATGCCTAGAAGTTATCTATTCATTCTTGAATTAAATCGTCTGAGGTTCAGTTGAGTATGATTCAGCACGTTTGTTACTAAGTGCGTCACAACAGAGGGAATCCGCTTCACACACACACACACACACACATCCCACTCAGTGTTATGAATACAGCACACAATGCATTGCATTCGAGTTACGTACAGTAGTAATAATTCACACGCTTTGGTCGTTGAGGTCACTGTAACGATTACACGTTAATAATTTTTGTTTTAAAAAAAACGTTGCTCCACACTAAAAATTTCTCCTGTGTCGTGGGTGCGTTTACAAACATATAAACTCACATACACAAACGCCCAGACCCGGAACAACTCTTGTAAATCATACAAATATTTGCAGCAGTCCATTCGCTCAGCCACTGCGCTAACCGTGCCGTCATCTAAGATTAGTACACGGTAACACGGTTGATTTATATAGGCAGTGATCCCTTATTAAATTAAAAAAGGACCATTATTAATTAAGTCCATAACCATAGTATCCGCAAACAATTACATTTATACATTATCCTCAACTCAGCTGTTGAAGCGGTCATTACCCTATCACATATCAGTCGTAATAATAATGAACTTTATGTCTAAAATAAACTCGGTTGATAACGTGTTATCGAGAACATTACGCGTGTGTTCTCGTAACTGCGTGTAGGTCAGGGTGAGCTATCAAACATTATCTATTATATATACCGAGACTAATGATAGATTTAAATCGACGTGTCACTTTCATCAACACAGACACATCTCTCCAATAGGTAGACGAGAGGCGTGTATCCCAACAGGTTTTTTTTTTATCGTGTTAAAATCATCAAATGAGTCCTCCCACCCAGGGCAGGGCGGGAGGGACTGTCAGAGTTGTACTGACTAAAATCCACGGTGTCCTTCACTGGCCCTTTACGTACCGGGGTCACGGTAATTCGTACAGTCCTGCGACCCCGGCAGGCTTTGGCCCTCTACAGGCCCCGTCACTATGCTGACACTCTTTGAGGCGCGCGTGGAACACAGCGCGCCGTCGACCCGGGCATGGTCTATGGTCGGACAGCGAGTCGCCCATTACTGGCTGCCCGCATGGCCGTGTATCCCAACAGTAGGAGCATTATTAGCTGACTGTTGAATAATTACCTATCATTAAAAAAAAGATTATAAAAAAAAACAAGTCTACCTCAAAAATTAAAATGATGTACAGACGCAAGCAGGTCAACCTACCCGAATCTGTCAAATTTTACCAATCGAACATTTATCTTCCACAATTGTGATAAGGTTGAAAATCTATTAAAGAAATTTGACAGACTGTGGTAGATTGATGTGCTGGCGTCTGTACCTACTCAAGCAAAATTAATATTAAAGATAAAAACTTACAATATCAAAAATCAGTGGACATATTCGCGAGTTGACTATACAAAAAAAGCAATAAGCGACAACATAACAGTCGTAATAACAGTAGATAGTCCCATAGTCGTGTAATTTCACGTCGTCGGTTGAACCCGCGGCAGGGGACGGCGGTCGGTCGGACAGCGGCAGCTTTACACCTACTACACTTGCATTCTCATAAAAAAATCACCACGAATTCCATACAATCAAATATACAACTACTAACCACCCGAGCACGGACTAATTATGGTAAAAAACAATATTAGTGGAGGGAGCACAACTGTTCGATAATTTACCAGAAGATTTGAAGAAGTGTGATAGTACCTATTAACATATTTAAGCGTAAATTGAAAAAACCATTTAAGTAATAACAATATATTATCGCCATAGCCCCAGAGGCAAATATTATGTTGCTACTAAGAAATAACATTGTATCTCATTTTAAGTGAACTTTATGTTTTTATGAGAAATAAATGTCTATAAACCTATTGTAGTGTTCCTGGAATGTTCACTATCTTGTTCAAACAATCTACACGACTACGGGCGAGTTTTGTGATTAGTTAAACATTTTTTTTATTAAAAAATTAATTGTGGTTTAAAATTTCAAAAAACATTTAAGTTTTAACAAGCAGTTAGTTTACGAGTAACTACTGATCAATCAACTCGCCCTAAATAAGAATGTAATGATAGAAAGTTGAAACCAAATAAAAATGCTATTTGTAACTTATGACATTTTATTTCACCAAGTTCCTGTACAATCATATTACAATACTCAGTGCGTATAATACTTTAAACTATGAAGTGAAAATAAAAGATTTTTCTTAAAATTTTGTTACAAACTAAGCTCTTTATTATGGGGTACAAAATGAGCAAAATTTTACTATTATGTTAGTATGAATGTAAGTATGTGGAATTGTTGTAACAATACTTATATTCTAGAAATACCCTTGCAATGTGAACATCGCATTATACAATATAAACACGCCTAGTAAAATGTCAAAAGTTGTTTTATTTATATTCAAAAAGTAAAAAAAAAATGATTACACAATTTTAATTTCATCTTTTTGTAGTCACACTAAAACTATAAAGTTTAATTTTATGAACTACATACAATAATTTTAGAAATTAATGATTAAATACTCTTGCTTGCAATAATCTCCGGAATGTGAGAGACTAGCGTTAATAAATAATTAAACTATTAAATAAAATTAAACAGGTAACGTTTTTTTAATTTTACAATCTCAGTTTTTATACCGCTAAACTTCTGTGACCTTTCTACGCACTTTCGAGATTTATACCATTGTAAAAATATTTGAAAGTATATTAATGAGTACAAAAACCCTTTAAGATCTCCAGAATCCTAAACGGATTAAGAAAAACTAAGTTAAATATTATATTAAGACGCTTAATTTAGAATCACGAAGGGCAAGACAGGCGGAAATTTCTAGAATGATAGTAGGTAGTTGATAGATAATAATTTAAATGCTAGAACGTAAAATCGGAGATCCAGACAAGTTCATAATATTCACACAACCAAGAACATCTTAAATACTCAAGGACAAGTACTATGTCATATAGACTGTCATGATGGGCAAAACTTTAATGAACAAAAAGGGCATACATTTAGCAAATTGGGCATAAAGGATTTTACATCCAAATAAATGCCTGGTCACTGGGGCTAAAACTAATAACTATGTTTAGTAAAAAATTAAGCAGGAATTTAGGTGGGCAAACAGATCAGGCAAAATGAATGTGTTCGGTGTAAACGGGCATTTATCAGACGTTTATTCAATGTCGAGGCTAGAGCGGTCGCCATCTTGTTGTAGTGCTGTCAATCAAATACCGTCATGTACTTGTCGTTGTTAGCATTCATTCCCAGTCAGTTCAGTGTACCTGGAACAGATGAAAAATATGTTAATAAGTTATCAATTGATTGTTGAATTGAGGAAAGATGGACAAACAGACAACTCATTCTGTTCCCTAATTGGTAGAGTTTCAACTTTTCCGTCGTGGCGTGTTGAATTGGATTATGTATTTTTGGAGAAATTCGTTATCTTTAAAGCTTGTTAATAAGGGTCGTAAGAGAATACAAGCAACACCCACAAACAAATCCTCACACATCACCCCAAAAATTCGAAATGTAAGGAAACAATCTATTCTGTCGCATATTCATTGCTTTTGTTCATTCATGGTTCTGAGCTATGTATAAATATGGACTTCAATTGGCTGAGCACGAGGCGTGACTGTGACGGCAATATAACGTCGCGTTCCTATTGGCTCGCCACGAGTTAGTTACCGGCTCTCGCGCCGCTGACGTCACCAAATGGAACACCCATACTCAATTGTAGAGGCGTCATCTGTTGCTCTATACACGACGTAGCTCAAAAAAAACTTGCTTTTTAACGTTATTCCAAACCTGCAACTTATCAATACAACAAACAACTTAAAACTGAATGATGAATTCTATTATTTTCACTTAACATCCGAACCTATGATTGCAATAAGACGATAGAGCGACAATGACGTTTGACGAAGCACAGCCGTACTGACGATATTACACAAGACTAGGTCGGTAGGACCCGTGCTCCAACCGATGATCGGTACAGTCAAGATTAATACACAGTTTTATATAATAATCAATAAAATGTAAGCACATCTTCAAGTAATTAGGAAATCTGCACAATCTAATGAATTTAATTAATTTTTCAAGTAATTCAGGAAATACACATTTGAGCGCTCCCAAAATTAAAATGTTTCTGAATACAATCGGTATATCGAGATATGCCAGATAACATTTACTCCAAAGGTTTAAGCGCAACACGATTTTTATATATTGAACCACTAGATAGGACAATACGTCTTACGATGAAATAAATTATGTAACCATAAAGCCGATTGCATCATTATATCCTGCTTATCATCTTTGATCCCACACCACAAAGTGTGTCTACGCACACCTTAAAACAGAGCACTGCCTACAATGAATGAGTTCAGCAAGATATTTTTATTTACTTATCCTCCACTGCGTGAATGTCTGGTATCAATTTGTTTAAATGATAATCTACACGAAGTTAACAAAAATGTAGTTTGTTACAAAAAGTTTCGAACCTCAGTTACTTTATGACTTTTCGGTTTAGAACTTTAGTGTTGCGAAAGTGTTCGAATGTCGTACGATGGCGAGTGTTATGACGTCACGAAAAATGGTGCGCGACCGACGGACGTCTGGAAAAGCGCGGGGTGCCGCCCGGTACGACGGCGTCGGCGCAAGAGCAACTTTGTGGTTGCACAATATATTTAATTTCTTTGTCAATCGAGTTATTCAATTAATCAATTATTTGTATGTACCTAGAACAAATGTTTAGAAATTTGAAAATTAATTTCATGGTCACTGTGATAACGTATTCAGTCTCATATTAAGGGCAATGCTCTTGATGATGACCATCGATATCTAAAATTTTGGAAAGTATCAAGTTGATGGACAATTAAATAATGTATCACAGGCACAGTGCTTATAAATTGGGAATTAAACGAATGACCGAACGAAAATTTTTAATAAAGAAACAATAAAATTTTAGATGCAAAAAGATTCTTAAATACTACTATAAACTCCTAATTCTAAAATACAACAACTCACGGCAAAATTCAATCATCAGCGTTTACAATACGACTTTTTACAGCGGAACATAAATAGGTACTACGACTCCATCATAAAATCAGTAAATTTTAATTTGAATGAAAACTTCATTGGAATGCAATAGGACTAATACCTAGATCATAGACTCAAAATCAATGAACAACTTAAAGTCATCGTTAAAATTACTTACAATGCACATGAAATGCATCTGAAGCGCACCCTGATGAAACCGTCAGCGCATTTTCCTACGATCACAACACTTCGTCTAATTCTTGCATGAAGCTCGCCATTTTTAATAGGAATCTCATTGAATTCATGATAAGCGAAAACGCAAACTGCCATCGCGAGCAAAAAAAACATAAATTGTATCTTATTCATTTTCACTAATAAAATACTGTTCTACAAAATATATTTAACGTCCAACAGCGGCCGAGTTCTGTTGCAGACTGAGTGGAGTGGAGTGAGACAGCCACGTGCGCACGAGACAGAAATGCTGCCATGCTTCAGAATGCCGCCATTTCCAACCTATCCAAATGTTCGACCAATCACAGGCCAGCTGGCCTGAGCTGAATGGTGCTTAGCATGTGTCATGGTACGTGAACGGGCGCTGTCAGTAGCGACTGGTCATCTTTTAGCTGCCATGGTTTATTGATAATTTTATTGAATTGTCTTTTTTATACACACACACACTGGACACTTTTTCTTGCTATATCGTTCTCACATAATGTTACTCATCTCAAGATTAATGATGTAACAAAGGTTCTGTAACAGTTATGGCGATTGAAAAAGAGTGTCCATGGAGTTTCTTGGACTTTCTTCTCCATAGAGATCTACACCTTGGAATGGCCATCTACGGTACTTTCATAGTTATTATGTCTTGTGACTGGGACTGTAACACCATAATTGTTTAAATTACAGTTTTAATTTTAGTCTTTTGACAATTCAAAAGTATACCTGTAATGACCTACTTGAAATAAATGCTTCGATTTTGATTTTGATTTTGTCCAGCGGTTTTCATAGATATCATTAAAATTCTCGCGTAAAAGTGGGTTCAAATTACTGAATTTAAATTTCTTTATTTTAAATTATATTTTTCCCTTGCTATTAAACAACAGCTCTATTATCAAGGAAAAAAAATAATCTACAGTGATGAAAGATTAATTACTTATTTTAAATTTTGTTTATATACTTATATGTTTCTAAAAGCATTGTAAAATACCATGACTCTATTTTTTCACTATGCTGCGAACGCATTTACCTCTTTAATTTTATAATTTAGCAACACTGAGGCGAGACTTAGTGGAATTCGAATTTTTAATCTTATCGACCTACTAATTTACGGAGTGATTTTAACAAGATTTACAGTATTTTAATTATTAGACCTTATGTAAATATAACTCGAACCTGTTTTATTAAACTACCGCTGAGTCTAACTCAAAGAGATGATCTCAGAAAACTAAGATAGTGTTCCGATTGCATTCCTATATTGTTGGTAACCAAAGTGTGAGTTAAACACACTGAAATATTTCCAACATACGGTGTTACAATAATATTACTAAACGAAAAGAACAATTACATTAAACAACTCAAATTACTGTGTTATCACATAACGCTTATATATGACTGGTAAAACGTTGAGGCTTCCGAAAACTAAAGTTTTCTGAACATTTGGTGAAAAGAACCAAAAAACATGGGAAAACACAAAATTGAACACAAACATTACTAAACTTGTTCACTGATCATCATTTTCATAATTAGATTTCGTCGAATGATTATAAGGCTGACGAAAAGTGGCTCTGGTATGTTGGTAACCAAAGTGTGAGCTGAATACACTGAAAGATTCCCAACATGCGATGTTACAATAATATTATTATATTATCGCATCTTTGTTTACCAGAAAAGAACAATTACTTTAAACAACTCTAATTACTGTGTCATTATCACATAACGCTTATATATGACTGGTAAAACGTTGAGGCTTCTAAAACTTACTAAAGTTTTCTGAATACTTATTTGGTGAAAAGAACCAAAAAACATGGGAGAACACAACATTTTACACTAAAATTACTGAGCTTGTTCACTAATCATCATTTTCATGATTAGATTTCGTCGAATGATTTTAAGGCTGACGAAAAGTGGCTCAGGTATCGCCTGCCACTTTTCGTTTCTTCGAAAATATAATATTTGCATTTTTTGTTTTATTCGATAACACATTGGATCAGAGTATTAAGGCTATTCCACGCCTGCGCATGGTGAACTGTATTTTGTTTTGTAACACGGTCAACATTTTCGTTAAAAAATTAAACATTAATTAGCGCATAAGTCTTTACTTGCTTACAAACTTCTCACTTATAGCTTGTGTCATCATCATCAAGCTTTTTTAATGTTCCCGCTGCTGGGACACAGGCCTCCTCTCTGTTGCCTGAGGAAGAGGACCATAACCGGTTACGCGGGCCCAGTTGTTTGCGAATGTCATTGAATTTTTGGTTCTAAGCCATCATGGCCTCACGATGTTTTCCTTCACCGTTTGTTTTGAGAGCAGTGGTGATGAAATAAATTACACAAAGTGATGCGCCTGGCTGGGTTCAAATACCAGACCTACAACTGTTCTATCGCTTATGTACTTACATTTATCCTCAAATGTCGATAGTTACTAAGATACATGCAAAACACCCTTTTTTGCGTGGTAAAATCATCAAATGAGTCCTCCCACCCAGGGCAAAGCGGGAGGGACTGTCAGACTCGTACTGACTAAAATCCACGGTGTCTTTCAATAGCCCTTTACGTTCCGGGGTCACGGTAATTCGTACACTTCCACGACCAAAACACCACGCTATAGAGTATTTTTTTCTGCGTTATGACGTCACGAGACACCGCAACCTATTGTTGATATGTTACATCTTTGTCAATATTCATTGATTAAAAACAAAACAAAAAACTCATTCTTTCGATGCTGATTTTTGCATTTTTTCGATGCTGTCCTGGTGTACAGTAAAATTATAAGTTTTCTTTTTCATATACACAAACACCCAGAACCTTAACAACTACTTGTAGGTTAAACAAATATTTGTACCGTGTAGCAATTGAACCCACGATACGCAGCGCAACACTTATTCTCCTATCTACTGCGCCAACCTTGCTCTCTAGTAATTTGGTGTTATAAAACTAGTTGTGTGTGATAAACTGGTCAGAGATTCGTCTTAAAAATCTATTCGATGGAAGGTAATAAACTCTGTCGTATAACAAAAAGGCATAAAATCAATCGTAATAGGTAAAACACCCATAAAACGGTCACAGCTATCATCATATTTATACATTGCATTCAACGATACGGAAATTCCGAATAGCAAGCAGTAGCAAATAAAAACTTACACACGTATATATTTAAAGAAACAAACATGGAAGTTGACATTGAAATGCTGAACGAAGAATAAATTAATCGGTCAGTAAAGATTATAAACTAGGTTAGGTTTTTTTAAAACAACAATAACAGCCCTGACCCTGTTCCCGGTGCTGGTGGACTGCTATTTTTTATATTTTTTAATGTTTTTTATTACTTTTTTGTAAAAGTATTTAAAATGTAACAAATAATTGAAAAGATGAATAAAGAATAAGGTGAACACTAAATAATTTAATTTACTTACGTGTTACAATCCCAGCATTTGTACCGGTACCAAATCTGCCCCTGTGCACATTTCCCGCTGTACATAAAACTCCTCTTCGCACGATTCAACAGCATTGGTTCACTTACTACGTCAGAACTTTCAGTAATTTTCATGAAACATTTTCCGAACAATTGAACGCATTTAGCGTGGGATAAATACCTAGTTCCTTGCTTCTCAGCGTTGATAAAAACTAGCAAAATTGCTGCGCAAAACAAAAACTGCAGTGGCTTCATTTTTTACTCGCGTTTAAAAGTCACCACTTGAGACGACCGTTCACTTCAAGAGATACTTAAGTAATGAAGGAGAAATGAGGTGTTGGTCACTTGGTCGATCAATGGATCCGTTATGCCAAGCAAGGCTGCGCCGGCGCTACCGGTTTATACACATATTGTAACGTGTTGGCTTAATGACTCACACCCCGTGTGGTTTCGATGAATTTTATTAACTTAAAGGCGACTCATACTAATCAAACATGTTGAGGTTAGATAATCTTTTTTTTTTTCTCCGTTTATCATGTAATCAGTCTTTGAGTGGAAGGTTGCCAGATTGAGTGTCATGCAGAGGATGCTCCTCCATGTTGTCAGAGTGACGTTGAAACTGATAAGAGAACTGAAGGAGTATTATTATGTTGTCTCTGCCATATTCCGTGGCCATGACCGCAGGCACCCGATGTTTTTGAAAAATAGCAATCACCATTGACGCATTTGTTTTTCTTTTACCTTTTTTGACTACTGTCAGTTGATCACTGTTGGGCCAGATCAAATGCGTAAACTAGTTTAGGCCAGTTCACACACCGAGGATGACATGGCAAAGAATCTAATCTTTATCTAACGTTAATTCTGTAGAGGGCCAAAGCCTGCCGGGGTCGCGGGACCAAGGGATTACCGTGACCCCGGTACGTAAAGGGCTAGTGAAGGACACCGTGGATTTTAGTCAGTACAAGTCTGACAGTCCCTCCCGCCCTGCCCTGGGTGGGAGGACTCATTTGATGATTAAACCAAGCAAAAAAAAAAAAAAAAAAACGTGAATTCATTTCTATATAGTGGTAATGAAGATTTGATTCTAATATTCAAAACCGCGAAGGAATTTAAGAAATGGAACTTGTAGCATCATAGGGAGGGAGGAAAGAAACCGGAATGGGGATTTCCCCTTTGATGCAACAAGGTTGATCTAAAAATATTGTAAAGTTGACAGAATCGTTGGCCTTCCATTAGACATTTCTCATTAGCAAACACGGAGTCTGGATTTGTTGTTTTTTTTTTCTTATTTTAAAGAAAAACGTTGCCCCACATTAGGAATTTCTCCTGTATCGTGGGTGCGTTTACAAACATTGAAACTCACATACACAAACACCCAGACCCGGAACAACCACTTGCAGTTCATGCAAATATTTGTTCCGTGCAGGAATCGAACCCGCGACACATAGCGTAGGAGTCCAATTGCTCAGCCAAATGTAGTGATGGTAATTATCTCACAAATTTTATCCAAATCCATTCAATAGATTTTGTTTGAACGGGTATAGGTACGAACGTCTATCCATCCGTTCTCATACACATTCGCAATTACATTATAGATTTATCTTTTTATTCTGGACTGTTCATGAAACTATTTCAGGTATTAAGAAGTAAAATAACGTCGCTTCCCGCCCTACGCGATGGATTTTATCGCTGGACAAGGTGTTTCAAAAAGGAGATTGAATTGTACTATTTGATTCGGCCTGCCCCTTTCCATGTTCCGACTATTTTTTTTATCGTGGTAAAATCATCAAATGAGTCCTCCCACCCAGGGCTGAACGGGAGGGACTGTCAGACTCGTTCTGACTAAACTGGTCACGGTAATTCGTGAGTCCCGCGACCCCGGCAGGCTTCCATGTTCGGACTAGAAGACGAACGGCAATGAGCCATCAGTACATGGTTTACATCTCTCGTTGGTTTGGTTTCATTTACTTCGCTGCCCCTGCCCCGTCAGCGGGGTAGGTGAGAACAATAGTTTCATCGACCCCGCTAGAGTCGGCAGTTAAAAGAGTGGATGGCACAGGATAAATTTGGCGTGGTCGCATTCATCCCGCTGCCCCTGCCCTGTAACGGGATAGATTGAAAACCTCAATGTCGAAACTACGACAAAGTATTAGTGTTTTGCTGGAGCAGCGCTGCAAAGCTTATGCTTTATAATATACCACTGCTTATCGAATTTAACCAGTTTTAGCCACTAGTCATATATTTTATTTCCCTAAAATGTTTTTCGATTACCTACTAATTAAAAAATACGTTTTTTTTTTTCTACTTAATGTGTGTTACTTTCTTTAAGATTGCGCGAAATCAGCATTGATAACAATTGTAAATTATATATCTTAACAATATTAATAAACGATTCAGGGTCGTTCACCTAATGATTATGACGATTACAGACTGCTATCGCTATCAGAATTCGCGTCACTACGATTTCTAAAGAAATATGTACAGATAGGTCAACAATTAGTTATATTAATGAGTCATTTCTAGATAAAAAATAAGTAAAAAAAACTAAAACTAACTATTTTTTTTATGAACACTATTTTGGGGTTATATTATTATTTATTTGATATAATAATAAAAGAAAAGTAGCGAGTGAATTTTTGATACCCATGTTGACTATTAGAAACAGGCAAACTAACTAGTAAAAGCTATATAATGTAAATATATTTCAAATGTGCTCATCAAGCCCTTTAATTTGATACCCACGTCGATACCGTGCGAAAAATTTTTTTTTTTCGTCTACGTCTTTACACCCCCAGGAGGCCGCCACATTGGATTTGGTGACACGTAACCCTATAACCAGCGGACAACTGAGACGCTTCTAACGATATCTCATGTGTCATGTTATGATAAGTAGTTTAGAAGTTATGAGGGAACAAACAAACATACATACAAATATATATACATACCGGTCAAAATCATAACCCTTCTTTTGGCTTTGCCGTAGTCGGGTAAAAATGGGCATAAAGACGGCGAGAAATGGGTAGCTCACCGTCCGATCAGAGACCATGCCCGGGTCGTCTGCGCGCCTCGCATGTCACGCTCGCGCGTCTTTAAGAGCTGTCAGTAAAACAGAGTCAAACGCGTGCCGGGGTCGCGAGACTGTATGTATAAACAGGCTACTATGACCCAGGAACGTTAAATGCAATTGAATTAACGCAGTGGTTTTCGATCAGTACCAGTCTAACAGAAACGATGATTTAAACAAATAAAAAAATTGTAATAACAGTTCCACAGGTCGATCTTCAAGGTTCAGCCGCGATGGCTTAGGTTGGTTCGTGGATGGGATGATCATCTAACAAACCGAATCTGCAAAACGTCATCGAAAAGTTAGTCGCTAAGATCCTATAGATTGATACGAATGAGACGGCATGGTTGGCGCAGTGGCTACTAGTGATTGGCTGCGGCGCTGAGTGTCACGGGTTTGATTCAGTAAGGGACAAATATTTGTATGATCTACAAGTAGTTGTTCCGGGTCTGAGTATTTGTGTAGTTATATGAGTTTAAATGTTTGTAAAGGCACCAATGACACAGGAGAAATTCCTAGCGTTCATGTTTGTTATTTTTTTACGAAAATAGAGGTCAAATACTGACCACTACAAATAACAGTTACAGTTACAGTAAATGTAGCAGTTTCGCTCGCGTGGCGCCATCTATTATCATAAGAACGTTATTGTTGATTTCCTCGGGAACAGCATTTTATTCCCTTTTTCCTTTACTGCACACCTAACAACGTATTATGTAAAATTTCAGGATGATCGGTTTAGGCGTGAGGTAACAAACAAACAAACCATGTGTAATAAATTAGTTTCTTGCGCATGTACAATTAATTACTTTAGTAAGGAAATTAGGAGTCATAGCAGGATTCCTAACTTACATAATAAATGCTTAAGTAAGTTTGTTATGATAATAATAGATGGCGCTACGCGAACGAAGACGCGGGCAAGAGCTAGCAGGCAATAAAATTAAAATGTAATTTAATATTCAAAGGGGAAACTGTACCGTCTTGCCACTAACTATGCTTGAATTTACGTTGGGAATAAATGCTCTACCCTGTCGGCCATCAGCGTGTGCTGGCACCAACCCGTTTTCCAAAGCAAGGGAGACTTATACTGTAAGCTTTCAAACTCCAGGCCGTTATTAACAAAAACCCTATAATATTTCTTCCGACACGTTGAACTGACCGATCGCATAAAAAACAAACAATGAAACAAATAAAAACTCCCGTTAAATCATTTGAGGAGTCATAATGTTCGTGTATTTGTTAAATCAATGATTATTGACCAAGATAAAACTCATCAAAATTCGAGAGTGGCTCGTGACGTCAGAAGCAAGTAAAAAGTGTAATGTTGTGATTGAGACGTATTCTCAATTTTAAAATTGTCTTATCTTTGTTATTTTCGGGCACGGCGCAAGCAATTTGTGGCGATGAGACCCCTCTTTGAGAAGTGGCTGGATAGGCGTCACGGCGTCCTGACCTTCCGCTAACGCAGGTTCTCATCGGACACGGATGTTCCGGGAGGTACCTGTGTCGGATGAGGAAGGAAGAAACGTCTGGGTGTCACCACTGCGAGGATCGCCCGGAGGATACGGTGCAGGACTGCCCCGCTTGGACAGAGCACCGCTGTATCCTCACCACGGCGATTGGCAGAGACCTTTTCCTCACGACGGCGATTGGCAGAGACCGGCATTGCCCGAGGCCGAGGCCGGTACGAGAACCATAAGAAAACTACGGGTCAAAATCCACCCATTCCAAAATTTAACTTGGGCCATTCGCACCATGGCACTGGGGTGTGAAGGGCCCATTCAGAAACAGTACTCGGGTGATTCGCACCACGGTCAACAGCTCGTGGTACGAAACGACTAAAGCCCATATTTTTTGGAAATGGAAAAACAAGTTGCGTGGCTTGAATCCGTGGTCGCCGTTACTGGCGATGTAATGGGTGTCGGTGGTAGGCTCGTTCGCATTGCATGTGATTTAATGTAAAAAAGGTGTTTTCTGACGCACGCCACACGGTTGCAAACCCTGACCTTGTGTGATGACTTCATTTGCGCACGCGGCGCTCTGCCACGTGGCGACTATTACCGTTCTGAGACACGACCACACCTAATAACGTCATTTGTACTTATAATATACGTGTACTAACGCTTTTAAATTCTTGTTGTCTATGCCAGAGAGTGATGACGTGACGTCTGTCAAATGAGAAAGACAGAATGGGATGAGGACAGGAAATCGATGAGAGTAATTACAGTATGGATCGCGCAATGGTGGAGTAATCGATTGCTGCATTGCGTATCACGGGTTCGTACGGAACAAATATTTGTATGATCTACAAATAGTTACTCTGGTTCTGGGTGTTTGTATAATTATGTATTTAAATGTTTCAAACGCACCCACGATACAGGAGAAATCTTAGTGTAGTTCAACAATTAAAAATAAAATTAGAAATCGGTGTACTTATTGCTGCTCCTATTTTCAGTTACCTACAGACTTGATACTAAGTTGTGTAACTTACATTACACAACTTATAATTTAAAAAGTTTCAATGTAAAAACATTTCATCATCTTTGCTTTTTCCAAGAGTTACTCGTACCAAAAGCAATTGCTGTCAATAATGTATGTACCTAAATAATTCCTAGGACTTGGATTTTTCCTGTGATACGAAGCAGTAGGCATCGGAGCGACCGCAAGTATGACTGCTGGGCCACTGCTTGCTGACTGGGATTGATTGCTGGGAACTAGATAGGTAGTAAATAAATAAATAAATAATAAATATTCCACAACTATCACACAACGCCATCTAGTCCCAAGCTAAGCAGAGCTTGTGTTATGGGTACTAGACAACTGATAAACATACTTATATATTTTCTAAATACATACATATTATAGATAAATTACACCCAGACACAGAACAAATGATCGTGCTCATCACACAAACATTTGTCCTGGGTGGGAATCGAACCCACGATCTCCGGCATAGCAGTCCGGGTCACTAACCACTAGACCAACTAGTACTGCGATATCTCAATACTAACTGGCTATTAGCCTGCATTCGTTATGATTAGGAGCTTAGGTGGTCCCGCCCAGGAGGGACGGGAGGACCCATTTGATGTTTATACCACGACAAAAAAAAAAGTGGTACAATTCAGGGCCCATAAATATTAGCAGTAACTAGACTTAACCCAGTTGTAAATGTCCTTTTGTGTCTATTGGTCTTTCATTTTTTTCTATCTCTTGCACGCGTACCATGACTATTTCTATCTCTATTCTCCCAAGGATAGACAGAGTTATTTCACGGTTATTTTTGTACAATTCGACTGTTTTCTTGCATGATTAGGGAACGATTCGTATACCATTGAAGAACAGAAACATTTATTTTCTATATTTTAAACATTGCATTCTTAGAATGGTAATTTTTTGTTCTTGGAGTATTTCTGTTGGTCGCCACTGTTGGTTCTGGTTTTCAGGAATTGCAGTGGTTTGGGGATAGTGGGACAAACAAAGAAGACGAGAACCCATCATAATTGGAAAAGGCCAAAGTAGTAAACTTAGGTAATAAACTTAACCTTTCACAGTAACTATCCATTTTATTAGAAAATAAAATAGGTACACACTCAATTTTAAGAATTGGATCTACGACCGCAAATGTATACCGTGAATCAGAAACAAGCATGTTTATGTTAAATACTCATTAGAAATAGCGACGTATTTAATGACGAAATATGAAATAACAATAATAATTAATTGTTTTATTGTGTAATTATTTATTTATTATACATAAGGATAATTCTAAATAACACAGGAAACTAATTGGGAATTGGCTGGAGCGGTGAGGGCGTGTGAAGTCGAAGAATGAGGAAAATCTCGGGAGGAGTTTTGAGTTTAATTGAGGGTCAGGATCAGGAAGGAAAAACAAACGATGAATGGGTTTTGGAAAAGTTGAATTTAGAACTGTTACAGTACAGAGCATGCACGACGCTCTTTCCACGTTTATGTGACGTAAAGTAAAATTTGATGGAATAAAATGAATTCCTCCTTCGTACATTAGTGACGCTCTTTCATTTTCCATACAATGAACGCCGTAAATGCTTCAAGTGCACTGTAGGTATAATGGGGAAATCTCATGAAAACACCATCACAACGTGGTCACAGCATCATTGCCCTGGATTGACCCACTCCTACTTACAACTTATTTATTTTGTCTCGTAATTTCATCAAATGCGTCCTCCCACCTTAGGTGGAGCAGAAGGAACTGTCTGATTTTTAGTGATAATATGAACTCCACAATGTTTCTTCAATTGTACTTTACTTTCCAGGGTCACGGTAACCTGCTTAGACAGTTCCGCAACCCAGTAATTAAATTAAACAGCCTCCTCTGTGATGACGATGTTGGCAACACAAATTTAATATTGGTTAGTAACGGATTTCATTCAAGACAATGTGGCGTGAGTTACGTTTCACTGCCCGTCCGCGCAGTCGTGTAGTCCATAAGTGTGATATGATTTTAACTGACTGACATATTATGTAGATAAGCATGTACATAACTTTCAAGTCCTTATTTTTCGAGACCCTAGCGTGATTTCTACGTATTTGGCAGTACAGTAGTATTACAAAGTCTCCTAAAATATTATGTAGTAGGCACATGTTAAGGTACTGATAAAATTGAGGATTTACTTCTAATGAGCTACTAGCGAGAATTCTAACGAGCGTTATGGTGAGCTCTCTGCCGAGCCATTCGCTAGTGGTGACACCCAGGCGTTTCTTGCTTCCCTATCCGATACAGGAATCTCCCAAAACTTCCGTATCCGGTGAAGACCTGCGTCAAGCTGTGACGCCTATCCAGCCACTTCTCAAAGAGGGGTCTTACCACCGCGATTGCAGCGTGCCCAAAGCGCGGTTGCGGCAGTCGCTCCCTTCATACCGATCTGAGATCGAGGCAGCGGGGATTCGCCCCGATGTTGCGCCTCCACGCGCCGCACATAGACGCTTGGCTCAATTCTTGGCTCTGTTCGTTGGCGAATGCTCGATGTTCTGTTACAAGTGAATGCTCAAGTCTATCATCAGCTAAATACAGTTAAGGAATACACTCAAGTACAGAAATATAATAGTAGTAAAGTAATATGTTTATTGATATAAAAACTGTCATTCGGCGAAAACGCGCTATCTAAAAGATGACGTGTTGTATTTGACCTTAAATAAATTGTGATAGCTGCAAGAGAATAATAATGATAAGAAAAGGGGCTTGCCTCCAATTACACTATAATTAAATTAATTTAATAATATTATTATAAATTATCTTGACTGATGTAATAAACTTGTAATGTAATTAATTAACGTTACGCTGCAATTATGGACTATATTGATAAGATACCAATACATTTTATTTGTATTGTTTTATTTTGTTTACTTTTACAGTCTTAATGCTACTAAATATCTTTCTTCCTTTCTAACTAACTACCTAACAGTTTATTTGTGTGTAAAATATCAAATGAGTCCTCCCACCCTATGAAGAGTGGAAGGGACTTTCAGGCTTTTACTAATTCAAAGCCAGAATCATGGTATACTGGGACGCCGGACTGTGTTATAAGAGCCCTGGAATGCAAAGGGTCTCCCACAGAGCAACAATCAAATTGAGACAACACAATATCTATAACTATACTGTCGGTCCATGTAACCCCAGCTAGATGGACCCAAGACCTTTTAGAAGGTAACTGGGATATACTGGATGTAGAAGGCGAAGGTCAGGGTGATGTAGCGCAGCCTGGGAACAGTCTATGCCCGGTAGTGGACTACTATAGCCTGATTTGAATCATTGCAACTCTACTATTGCCAACTCCTATTGATCTTTGCACCGAAATTAATATAAATCGGTCTTATGGGTTAGGTGTGAAAACGTAACAAATATTTGTTTTTAATACAAGTTAGGACACTATACAGTTATATGCCAACCCTTTCAGGTATAGGCGTCATCATAAATTTTGTAATATATTGGTATCTGTAATCATTCATAAATGGTCGAGTTGTGTAATTCACATTATACAACATTAATTTTCACTAACGAAAGTTTCAATGCAACATTATTTCATCATCTTTATTTATTTACTTCGTTTTTGTATTTCTATCACTGTGTATAATTTTTATTATGAAATGAATTACAAACAATTACATTAATCATCAGTCATATTGGAAACTAGAATTCACTCATGGTTTTGGTAAAGTTCATTAGAAACTAAACTACCGACTAGTTACTTATCAGTCTATATTTATCCCACTGTTGGGACACAGGCCTCCTCTCTATGAGAGAGAGTGGTTCTAAATACAGGCCCAGGACTGGTTAGTAGATGTCACATGTCTTAGATTTTGATAAGTTTAGTCACGCTGGTTTCCTTCACTGTTGAGAACACGGTGTCCTTCAATAGCCCTTTATGTCCCGGGGGCGCGGTAATTCGTTCCCTTAGGCCCCCCGTCATTGTGCTGACACTCTTTGAGGCGCGCGTGGAACACAACGCGCTGTCGATCCGGGCATGGTCCATGGTCGGACAGCGAGTCACCCATTACTCGCCGGTCGCATCCCGTGCCAACGGTGGCCTGAGATCGTCTAGCGACGTCCGTCGCCGTGGCTATCACTGCGACGATGTTGGGATGCAAGGGGGATGCTGTCCTTTCCCTTACGCGTCCCGCCTCCTCCTTCGCTAGCATGACTGCTTCGCAGAAGGAGACGACCGCTTCCCACTCCGTCAATGCCGGGCGCGAGAGGTCGCCGCCTAAAGCAACGCACCTGGCTGGGTTCGAATCCTCGGCCTACAATGTCAACGGCGTTATGTTAATGTAAATTAAAAGATTATGAATTCGGTCATTTATTTATTTATATTTAAGGGCATTACCTAATTCAAAATCTTTTTTTTCGTTAAATCGTCATTGACGACACCCACGGGAAAGGGTTAGGTTGAGTTACTCAATACGTCATTAAAGTAAAAACAAACTGAAGCTACATAACGGTAAAAACAAAAAGTTACACGTACTCACAATAGACATCATCGCGACACGTAGCAACGTGTCTCAATGATGCCACAACGTCACTGCCACGTTGTACGGGAAAACATAAGCCTTGTATTTATAAGTTGCGCAATGCAAATCTCTCAACATAATAAAACAGAAAGATTTCATGCATAATTTTGTTGTATAACATTCAATAAATTACAGTTATAAATTAATTTACTTTTATACCTTCAAAAAAGCATTTTTTTAGCATAACATGCCGTTGGTTTTGCTATGTCAGCACGGGTATAATGTGTGAGTGTCTCAGGCGAGGCTCCAGCCTGCATGGAATCCTGGATATTGATATGCGCAATCAAATCTAAATTTTCAGTACATAAAGCATTTAAAGTCGTGTTTTTTCGCAAAGCAACGCCTGATTCCGTAACTTAAATTCCCTAAAATATGGAACAAAAGTTTGTTTTTCCCGAAGAAATTGGCAAAAGCTTCGGTGTTGTTGTGAACATAACCAAAAGTCTCGCTAGTCTAGTGTTCATTCGATTCACGGAAACAATGATATTTCTTCTACATTATGTCCATTTTTTTTTTAAAAAAGTAGCCTCTCGCTAGGATTTTCTACAGTGTCGTGCACACAAATTATTTAAATACACATACACAAACGTCCAGACTAGAAACGACTAGTTGAAGGTCATACAAACATTCAGGCATGAATCGAACTAGCAACAAGCAGCGCAGCAGTCGATCGCTAATCCACTGCGCCAACTGTGCCTCAATATTAAATTGCGATACAATTACAATAATAACACGTTACACGTAGATACAATTGACATCACCGTGCCACGTAGTAATGTTCACAATGTGACAAGGTAAAATCCAGCTATTGGCCAGCCACAGGAAGTAGCCTCAACACCAGTAGGTATGTTCTGTGTGTGTATTTTCGAAAAATTCTTAGTCACTCATTCAAGTTGTTGGATTAGAATCCATAAATATCATTTGGTAGATTATTTCATAATTATTGTCACTATGAGAGTTGATGCGCCAACTGATGAAATACTCGTATTATTGCCTCGAAACATTTGCATATTGATGAGTAGTTCAATATGAATCACACAATTCGCCTTTCGCCAGGGGCTTTTTCCGCGTGTAAATCAAAAATGATCCCACAGGACGTTAAAGAATAGAATAGTATTTATTTCGGGAATTGGTAACCTATCCATATGCATCAATTTATGACAAGTAATAAATTAAAATCATAAATAAATAAAAACTACCGGAATAAACGGTATTCTAATTGTGTTATTCCTGACTATAAATCTATAGTTATATATTTATGCGTAATAACGCCTGCGACGCGTCTTCGCAAAGATATTTTTTGAGGAACGAAAACTTCAGTTGCGCTTGGGGCTCGAACCTGCGTCTTCTGGGAGTGAGAAATTCAGCTTCGAGATTGGTGGTTGCGATGGCCTTATTGGTAAGGCGTCTGGAGTACTTATCCAGAAGACGCAGTCCGATCGAGCCCCGATCGCAACTGAATTTATCGTTCTTCAAAAAAAAAAAAAAATTAACTAATATGTGAGCTAATGTGTTCGGATGATGAAACATTACCGGCAAATTATGTGTCTACCGAGGCACACACCTCTGCGTAAAACTTCTAAGGTCGTAACTGTTATAAAGTGCTAATGTTTGCTATTCAAAATTTTACTTTATTAATTATGGCACTGGCACAGGTTTATTTTGTTTACGTTTAATGATGAATTAATAAAAAAACTGTTAATTGGTTAAATAATTAAAATTAATAAAAATCTTGTATCCCGCAATTTAAAAAATCTACTTTTAATCCGGTTTGCGCTAAAAGCTTTACAAAACATTTCATGTTTAACATTTATATCAGCACAATCCTTCCTTTTTTTTATTTCTGTACAATATGATTTTTTAATAAAAAGTGGTTTTTCAAATCGTGTTTTATTCATATTTTTATTTCACTTCCTTTTTGAGCTTTTATTTTAGGTGGAAATATATCCCAATGAGTCCTTCCATCCTGGATTCTTCATCCTGAAAGGACTGTCAGCTTAGTACTGGCCAAAATCCAGGGGATCCTTCAATAGACCTTTACGATCCAGGGTCACGGTAACCTGATAAAACCCTCGAGCCTCGTCAGCCCTCTAGAGAGCTTGAGGTCCTGAGTTCAACTCCCAGGTCGCAAAGTGTTATTGGGTTTTATAACACTTTGCG
The DNA here is from genome assembly GCA_943136025.2 of Agrotis puta. Taxonomy (NCBI): domain Eukaryota; kingdom Metazoa; phylum Arthropoda; class Insecta; order Lepidoptera; family Noctuidae; genus Agrotis; species Agrotis puta. The sequence continues at coordinate 14,725,273 of OW964178.2, forward strand.
ACCTGGTAAAGATGGCAATAGACTCGCTCGATATTACACTAGACTTAAACATAACTGGAGGAATGTGGGTGTGCTATTAGGAACTTAGATCTCTGCCTCAACCTTCCGGAATTACAGGCGTGATGATTCTTATCTTAATTAAAAATTAACATAGTGATAGACCTCGGTAGGAGATGGCGGAACGCTGGACCAACCAATGGCTAGTGGGTAGCCCACATTTGCCCCGGATCGAAAACCGGAAGTCACAGGGAGAGACGTTGGACCATCAGTAGGATCGTCAGGCTAGTGTCAGTAAATAACAAAAGTACCAATGACGTGTTTATGAAATGGTAAATATTAGCTATAGCACAAAATTGCGTCATCAAATTACTGAGCAACAATTTCGCAATATAACGTGGAAATGTTACATCTTTTGCTATACAAAAAATCTCTTACTACATAAGTTAAATCTATGATTTCTAGCTCAGGGATTGATAGGTAACTGACACTGACTTTTCTCTGGATGAGAAATCACCCATTTCTAAATCGTAGGTATATAATTTGAGTTGAAAACAAAATTGTTTCGTTCGGCTTTAGAATAAAATGTGATGCAATGTTGCGAATTTAAAATTCCCCGGTTGTATATAGACGAAGTGTAAGGCTCCAAAGAGTTACAGTCTTTCGCAATAAGTCAAACTGAGATGATCTCCTGAACAAGGTGGTCTATCATTGAACTGATTTTTTTGCTTCAACCAGCTTTTATGCGTTGGGGTTCGATCTATAAAATGAGAAACATTTGTTTCTAAAATTATTAACAGAACTACTATTCTCAAAACTGTGTTGATATTGAAGCAGTGCGAAGTTTAGACAATTTTGCCACAGTGGTGCCAACTTTGATCAACGGTGTCAAAAGCCTTCGACGAAGCAATAGTGCATCGATTAATGCAAATGTATGTTCCAAAGGAATACTTTGGATTGAAAATCACTGCGTGATGTTGAAAAAGTAAGTTTTTCATTTTAATTATTTTTTTAAATGGTGGTGATTAGTCAGTATCTCCTTTGCATAGTAGCTCAAGCTTGATTAGAATCCAATTTAGATTTTTCTGTTTTTGCTTTAATAACAAATCCTGTTTAGATTTCAGTTACGAAAAATTTATTTCACATCTAACAAAATTATTTATTTTATTCAATGGTTTAGAATTGTTAGAAAGAAAAGTGTATTTATTCCGCACACTCTTTACAGATACATCGAATAACGAGAGAATGAAAAGGAAGAGTAATTCTTTTGCAACCAAGAGCTCGACACTGGCGACTAACAATATAACTGTAGCTTCAGTTATATCATCGAATATTTCGCCATTGGACCTGAACGTGTTTTTAACTCATTTTTAATTATTACCGTGGGTATACTATTTTTAAATAGCATCATAAGCTATAAAACTACAAAAACAAGGAAAAGGAGACAAAATTGTCTACTATAATATAATCAAAAAAGAAGAATTAATGCACTTAGTTGTTTATGGACATAGTAAGGTTTTTGTAAATGATCGATTCTTCATAATAATAGCGTCGTATTAATAGTCAACAACATTGTTGCACTACACGCTTTTGTGTTACTAACTAAAATATTTCGTACAGTAACAGAAGCAGTATCACGAGAAAAGTGAGACGTCATCATATAAACATAGTTTAAACAACATAGTATTTTATTTTATTAGATGTCTCATTTTACTCTTGTTCAAAATGTTATTTTCTTTCAAGAAGTAATTTTTTGGGACAATTGTTAAGAAGTTTCGATGATCTACATTAACTTTTTATTTGGCATTGGCATATCATTTCTTGGTTCTCATAAGGGTGTTCCTAGCTCGCCCTTTTCGCAAACATTGAAGACATTGTTAGAACTTTTGATGTTGACTTCGTACTTGCTTCTCACATTTTGCAACTTCGATAGTTCAATCTAATCACTCATATTATTCATCGAGTTGGAGGCTCGTATCTGGAGACACGCTTTTATATCCTGTTCGTAAAATTGTAGTAACCATGGATTTCATGAGAAGTATTAACTTTTCTTGTATTAAGATATATGATTCCGACGGAGACTCCAGCCGCCCTCGGAACCATACCTTAAATATTTTTGTACACAATTTATTTTATTTTTCGTTTAAAAACGAGTTAGTCTGATGGAGCTATAATGTTGCGTCCACGAGATGGATGAGTGAGTTCAAATGCGTGCGTCCTTTTCTTTGAGAAATATGTGAGATGATTTTAAAGTGTCATTGTTACAAAGTGTTATTTTTGTTACAATATAATAATGCACAGATAAACATGAGTCTCTGAAAAATGAGCACTCTTTATAATTTACGTTTTGCATTCACTTTAAATACCTGCTGGTGCAATCAAAGTCCAAATCTAATGGATTATTTTTTGTGCATTTTTTATAAACAGTACAATTTAAACGTTGGAAGTTATTGGCAAAGCCGTCCTTATTTGCACTAAGATGAGATAAGAACACATGAACTGATTATTTCGATGAATGAAATGTGAATGTCGTAATATATTTAAGTCTGATAAGATATACAACTCGTAGTAAGATAATTTGTGAGATATTCTATTGAGTCATTTTCATTAATGAAGGCTGCCAGATTTCTTTCGTGAAAATCACTCTTAGTTGTTTTAATATTTTTTAGATATTAATAACTAACTTAAGGCTGATAATTTATTTCAAAGTTTATTTATTTTAACTAGATAAATAATAGAGGCTAGAGACTGTTAAAAGTTGGTTTAAAACCAAGGTACTTAGAACTGAAATAATTTAATTTATTATCTGAAGCTTAAGATTATATAAACCAAAGATATTTTTTTGTGAAAGGTGGATTCTTATTTTTATTTTCAAATCCACCAAATTTGTAGGTGTAATAATTTTTAGTACTTACAATATTTTAGATCACTAGGACTTGAATGAAAAAACATATTTTCATTGAATTGTTAAAAATAAAATAGTCAAATTATAATGTTTGCAGAATGTGACTATTTTATTTTGTGTATTTTAGTTAGATTATGTAAAAAAGAGGAGGTTTAAGATTGTTTATTAATTTGATTAGTATAATTTAATTGTACGAAAAACTGTTTGCAACCGATTGCAAGAAAAAGGAAAAAAAAATGCATGTATAATGTAATCCTCTTTTATAAATATATTTATGATGCGAATGTGATATATTTATCGAAGATTTTTTTTTATTAAGCCCTGTATATATTTATTAGATCTGTTTTAGATTATCACTGAAATTACACTTAATTTTGTATAGACGTGATGTTTAGATATTTTATTTAAAAACCAATTCTGTGGTAGCTAGGTTTACCACTTTTTCATATTCAGAAAATAAGAAGAAACAGCTTAGAAAGGATGATGAAATCTTTTACCTAGCATCATATTTTTGTGTTAATAAAAGTTGTGCAATGTGAAATTACATAAATATAATTCATGTAAAAATAATTAGTAACATTTTTTTTTTATTATCTCGACCAATATTCGAGGGATCCTTTCGCTTGGCGGCTGGATTTAGCGCAAGATTCAAAAAGCGATACTTCTGTAATCAGAGCGTATTGTTAGGAGATTCCTCTTTTAAGAGCCTTGACTAGCTTACTTTGGCCAGAGACTATCCATAACCATACAACTTGGCAACGCCGCCAGTCTCTTGGGCATATTACCAGCGGAAAGCTTTGAGGAGGAGTTTTTCAATGCTATTTTTAAGTTTAATAATTTATTTATTTTATTTTAGTCACGTATGTAAACACTTACTTAAATTTGTTTCTTCTTAATATTTTAAATCGTATTGATACAAATTTAACTAAGTATTAAGTACAACAATAAAGATAAGAAGTTGAGGAGAGATGATTTTAACACGCTTAAAAAGAGGCCACAAATACAAAACTGATTAAACTATATTGTCTTATTTTTCTCAACCATCTGAGATGTAAATACTGTTGTGTTCATACTTTTTCAAAATAATTAATTATGCCTCTCTCTAACTATTCCGAAAACAAAATAATTAATTATGCCTCTTAACCTTTAATATTACTACATTAAAATAAATTAACTTAACAAAATATTATCAGTCTGAAATGAATTACTAATATTGAAGATTTCCTTGTATAAAATTTTTGCAAAAGAAGTCGCTGTGACATTTTTGTTCCAAGATACCTCGAAGAGAAGAGGCTTGAGTCCCAGTTGAGGATGGTACAAAATACAGATTTTTTTTTTCTGGAAAAGACGCCACTTCTTTTACTTTAAAATAACACATATTCTACGACATATTTACGACTAATCAGACCTAACTTAATTTATGATGTCAATTACATTTCATTCATCGAAATAATCAGGTCATGTGTTCATATCTCATCATAATGCATGTAAGGACGGCTTTGGAAACAGCTTTCAACGTTTATTTCGTACTATTTTATAAAATAAAATGCATAAAAATGCACAAAAAGTTTCCATTTGGATCTGAGGCCCTAAGTATGAATTCTACGTATTTATCTGTACAGCTTACTTTAAGCATTATGACAAAAATTGTATGGAAAATGAAAAAGCGCCCATAGCGTAGGAACGACGGTACTTATTTATTCCATCAAATTAACGTTAAAGTTTCCGTTTACATAACAAAAAAACGTAAATCCTCGTGATATTAATTGTTTGCACCAGCAGGTATTATTTTAAGTAGTTAAAGTGAATGTTAAAATTTACATAAGTGCAATCTTACTTTTATCTGTGCATATATTGTAACAAATATAACACTTTATAACAGCGATCCTTCAAATCATCTCACATATTTCTCAAAGAAAAGGACGCACGCATTTGAACTCACTCATCCATCTCGTGGACGCAACATTATAGCTCCATCAGACTAACTCGTTTTTAAACGAAAAATAAAATAAATTGTGTACAAAAATATTTAAGGTATGGTTCCATGGGCGGCTGGAGTCTCCGTCGGAATTATATCTTAAAACAATAAAATGTAAAACACAATAAAATGTGAGTCAGCGCGGCGCACTCGTCGCGCACGCCCGCGCATTTCCGTGTTCCGTATGAGTAATCCGTAACGTATCTTGACATCGCGTAATTTATTCGTATTTTATTCGTTCTAATTTTCAAATATGTCCGATACACTAGTAATAAATGAACTTCTGTGCTTTCTACAGTGCAAAATAGACGTTATCGACGAAATAAGTTTAGTGCAAATCTGTGAATCTAACTTCCAAGAAAGTGAGATAATTAAAGCAAAATCCATTCTCTCTGAGGCAGTGAATTGTCGTTCTACGCGAAAAGGAGATGGTAAAAGCAAGCGTATCCTGCAGGATTTAATAAAGTTGCTAAAGGAAACTGAGCCCCACCTGTTACCTACTTTTGTGGCTAAAGACCTACACCGCCTACCACCCGTAACCTTCGATTATATCGACGTAACTTCTCTGCTGAAGACTATTTTAACCGTAAAGCAGGACATCCATCGTATTCAGAGCGATTACGTTAAGTCATCGGAACTTATCACATTGCAAGAGCAATTAGAAAGTATTAAGAGCAAGTCAAACCAAACATATTCCAATATCGCGAGAAAAAGCAGAGAAAAAAGTAACGGTCCATTTTTAAATACATCTTGTGAGGTAGACGCGTTGGTGGCGGTTTCGGCGGCGGCGGCGGCGGCGTCTTCGACACCGCGCGCGCTGTTGCCGCTCCGTGCAAGCGCGCCACCTAGTGGTTCGCCTGCCGCAACACTCCTACCGTCAGCTGAGTCTCTGAGCAAGAATATAGCGGCGATACATTCAAACCAACAGCCTTTGAATTATATGCACCGCAAAAGCACTCCTGTGTTTACATTGGAAGTAAACACTTTAAAGGATACCTCGACCGAGGATAGTTTTACGACCATAGTAAATAAAAAAACGAAGTATAAAAACATTAGAAAAACGAACAAAAATCAACAAGGAAAGGCCGTCTTGACGTCGAATAAAATCAAGATAGTGCCTAGACAATCATATATTTACGCCTCCCGATTCGTCACGGAAACGACCGAAGACGATATTAAAGAATTTATCAACGACTGCGGACACACGGTCGTCAAGGTTGAAAAACTGACCCAGTTCAAAGAAACTGGATTTTCTTCGTTTAAAATCACAGTCGAGCAGGATCAAGAAAAAGCCTTCCTTGATGCTAATTTCTGGCCAAGGGGTATAGTTTATAGGAGGTACACCGAAAAAAGAATCTCCACCGGGACCATCAGCCATCCGGAAAACAAACAATGAAAATCAGCATAATATCATTTAATTGTCGATCAATAAAGCGTTCGTGTAATAGTGTCACTGATCTCTGCGAAAAACATGATATAATTGCACTTCAGGAACATTGGTTGATTCCTGATGACCTGGGATACCTGGATAAAATACATCCTGATTTTACCTATCATGGAGTATCAGCTGTGGACATGTCTGCGGGCGTGCTTAAAGGAAGACCTTATGGAGGTACAGCAATTTTATGGCGGACATCTTTATTCAATCGGGTTATTCCCATTGATACCGGATCGACGCGCGTGGCAGCCGTGTGTGTGCAGGTCAGCGCCGGGCGAAGTTTCATCGTGATGTCGGTTTACATGCCGACTCAAGATGCGAATAATCTGCCCTTGTTTACGGAATGCCTCGGTGTTATCAGTGCGGTTATCGAAAGTAGTGATGTGGAAAGTGTGTTAGTCCTCGGTGACTTTAACGCTGACGTTTCGCGCCCTAATAGTTTATTTGGAAGTGAACTTCTGGAATACTGTGATGATCAAGACTGGTTGTGTGCCGACATCAATTTACTCGGTATATTGTCAAATACCTACACATACTTAAGTGACTCTCATGGCACCACAAGTTGGCTCGACCACTGCGTTACCACCTCCGCGGGTTTTAGTATGATTGATAATATTTGTGTGTTGAACGATGTTTACTATTCGGATCATTTTCCGTTATTGGTCGAATGTAATATAGATGTAGTGTTGACAAAAACAGATACAAAGCACAATCAGTTAGTAAATAAAGTAATCTGGGGACAAAGAACGTATGAACAAAACTGTAAATATGCAAAGCTTTGTAATGAATTGACACAGTCACACAGCTGGTCTGATTTTACCTGTAATGGAACCGCTTGTAAAGATTCTCATCACAGTTGTTTAATTGATAAATATTATAAACAAATTATAAACATAATGTCTAGGGCTGCCAAGTTATCCCTATCAGGGAAAATCGTACATTAAAAAGAGAACGATAATTGGGTGGAACTATCATGTGCGGGAATGTCATGGGGAGGCTCGGCAGAGCTACACATTGTGGAATTTAAATGGTCGCCCCTCACAGGGAAAAATGTATGATGATATGATTCGTAGTAAAAAGGTTTTTAAAAATAAAATCAAATGGTGTCAGTCAAATGAAAATAAAATAAAAATGGACATTATAGCCACTCACAGATACAATAAGCAATTCGGAAAATTCTGGAATGAGACAAATAAATTAAATTATAAAGCTAGTGTGCCACTTAATATAAATGGTTGCAATGACCCAGGTCTTATAGCAAATATGTTTGCAAAGCAATTTAACCCTGCTTCCGTGTCTACGGCGGCAAACAGCGTGAGTGTGGACAGCGTGGCCCGTGGTGGGCCGGCGACTCCTTAGCCACGGTTGCATGAGAAAAGTGACCATGATACCAGCAAGTTGCACGTCACTGCTGAGGAGCTGTATCTTTGTGTAAAAAGTATGAAACGTGGTAAGTCGCCGGGCCACGACGGGCTCAGTGTCGAGCACCTTATGTATGCCCCTGAATCACTATTTATTAAAATTTCTGAACTGTTTAATGCATGTGTTGACCATGGATATTTACCAGATAGTTTCTTACGGACCATAGTCGTACCAATTGCAAAGAATAGAACGGGTGATGTGTCCAGTATGTCTAATTACCGCCCTATATCCTTAGCAACCGTATTTTCTAAGATTTTTGAACGCTTAATTATTTCTCATTTAAGTGAAAATAATTTCCCTATAAATAATGCACAATTTGGTTTCCGAAAGGGCATGTCGACTGACTTGGCTATCTTTACCTTAAAGAATACAGTATATAAATACTTACAAAGAAACACGAGTGTTTATGCGTGCTTCCTAGATCTGAGCCGCGCGTTTGATAGTATCAATTATAAGTTGTTATGGGATAAGTTGAGAAATCCAGATTCTAAAGTGCCGTCAAGAATTGTAGACCTTCTGGAATATTGGTATGCAAATCAATGTAATCAAGTGAAGTGGAATAGTGCCCTCTCGGATACGTATAGATTGACGTGTGGCGTGAGACAGGGTGGCCTCACTTCACCGATTTTATTTAACATGTATACTAACCAGTTGATTGAGGAACTGAGCAGTACCCGAGCCGGTTGTCGTATTGGTGAGGTATCTGTGAATAATCTCAGTTATGCGGATGACATGGTTCTGCTCAGTCCCTCAGCCAATGGGTTAAGGAGACTTGTTGCGATTTGTGAGAAATATGCTGCGGAACACTATCTTACATATAATGTTAAAAAATCGGAGATTATGATATTTAAATATGGTAAAGGTCCTGATAATATTTTACCGATTAACTTGTGTGGAACTGCCCTGAACATTGTAAATAAATTTAAATATCTTGGTCATATAATTAGGGATGACTTATCAGATGATGCTGATCTGGAACGACAGAGGCGCAGTATCGCATGTCGTAGCAACATGTTGGCTAGACGCTTTGCTTACTGCTCTAACCAAGTCAAGGTGACTCTGTTTACGGCTTACTGTCAGTCGTTCTACACAAGTCAACTCTGGTACAGGCACACGAAGTTTGCTTACAACTCTCTTCGTGTACAATATAACAACGCCTTTAGAGCTATTCTAAAGTTACCCTGGCGGTGTAGTGCGACTGACATGTTTGTTGAGAGCAGAGTTACTGATTTTTACGGGCTGATGAGGAGACTCAGGGCGTCTTTCCAAAGTCGACTGTGTACATGTAATAATCGTTTAGTTACTGAAATATTTAATTGTGTGTACCTATTAAGACCGGAATTAGTGTACCTTATGTTGTGAAGTTTGATTTCTAATAATGTTGATCTCATTTCAACTGTGATTTTAATTTAATTTTAATTTCTGATTGTTATTTTTATTTCATTTTATAATTTTAATTTTTGTTTTCATTTTAAATGTGTTTTTAATTGTGTTTTTATATTTTATTTTCATTTTATATTATGTGTTTTTATATAATGATTTAATTGAATGTTGATGCTAAATTTTAATTTTGATTTTATTTTATTTTAATTCTGATTGTAAGTAATATTGTTTTAATTTTAATTTATTTTTTGTGATGATTTTATTATGTGTAATGTAATTGATATGGGTTAATACCCGAAATAAACTATTATTATTATTATTATTATTATTAAAACTTTCATGAATCCATGGTTACTACAATTTTACGAACAGGATATAAAAGCGTGTCTCCAGATACGAGCCTCCAACTCGATGAATAATATGAGTGATTAGATTGAACTATCGAAGTTGCAAAATGTGAGAAGCAAGTACGAAGTCAACATCAAAAGTTTTAACAAAGTCTTCAATATTTGCGAATAAGACGAGATAGGAACAAATTAGTGAATATCGAAAAATGATGTATGAAAATGCCATTTTCAAATTAACTTAGGAACGTGTACTCTGAAAGGCATTTCATAAAAACTTTCAAGTCCTTATTTTTCAAAAGAACTGAACTATTTTAATGAAACTTATAGTGGATTGAAAAAAAAAGAATTTGAATTGAATTGATTTTTTTTGAGATACCGATACTTCGGCACTTAACAAACGCCATGATCACGGATGAATTACAAAAAGTTATTAAAGTTATTCTGCCCATTTTAAGTTTTAATGACAGTGTTATGACGCATTGCATTGAGTCGTTTTTCAACCTATACCGTGTTTCATTACAGGGTCTTCAATTCTTCGTCCAGGGGGTCGTCTGAATATGTTTGGCCCCGAAAAAAATAAGATCGACTCGTCATCTTCGCTGCTGTCGAATATGATGACGATATTCAGATTCGTGTCTGAACATTTTTTTGTGGTTTCCAAACTGACTGCACCTGGAAAAGGTTAAAATAATTGAGTTTGTGAAATACCAAACGGAAATTTATATCCATTTTTTAAATATTTATTACACGCACGGCTATTGCAAAGAGTTTGGTCGAATTTTTCTTTCCACAGAAATTGTTTGAAATGTTTTAGTGAAAACGGATCCATAATTAACTGACAGCGTTGAGGAGGAGTTTTTCAATACTTTGTAATTGTTAATTGAATTATATTTTAATCATGTATGAAAATCTATTGTTAATCTTGATTTGAGCAAATAAACCATACAGGAAAAAGTATCGAGAATTTTCATTAAACATATTCATGAAAGATGAAGTGGAAAAAAATACTTACAGTTTTCGTTGACTTAAAATCCATCACATTCTACTGTTGTGGCAGCTTTTTTGGCTTAATGTAGGCTTTTGAAACCATTAGTTAATACTGTCAATCTTGCAGGATCAATAACTGAACATCTATCATCATCAAATATTTTCATATCAAATATATTGCAGTTTCAGGACTTAAAACAGTTACAGTTTCGTCTTAGTTTTCATTGTGTAACTCCAGTATATTTAGTACAAATGTCCGAAGATCGCACTGAATTTAAATCACCCGTTATTTCGGAGCAACTTCCAGTGAATAGAAACAGTTTAATGAAAATATAAGTACAATAGTCCCCGTTTCAGGAGACCTTTGTACTTTAACGACTTACAGTAATGTGTTATATTCTGGATAAAATTGGGCCATATATAGTAGGAAATAAATACCGCTCATTAAGATTATGTTACCGATTGGGTTAGTACGGTTTTCCTATCGATGAAAGAACAAAAAAGTATTTTTAGCCCCACTTTCATTGTTTTATTTAAACCTTGTTTTCCTGTAATTAACTTACTGTCGCTTTCTACCTAATTTAAGTATACATGATTAAATGAACCGCTCAACTGAAAAAGTTCGGGTAGATAATAACTGTCTTTTTTATCGTGGTAAAATCATCAAATGAGTCCTCCCACCCAGGGCAGGGCGGGAGGGACTGTCAGACCTGTACTGACTAAAATACACGGTGTCCTTCAATAGCCCTTTACGTACCGGGGTTACGGTAATTTGTGAGTCCCGCGACTCCGGCAGGCTTTGGCCCTCTACAGGCCCAGTCACTATGCTGACACTCCTTGAGGCGCGCGTGAAACACAATGCGCCGTCGACCCGAACATGGTCCATGGTCGGACAGCGAGTAGCCTATTACTCGCCACCCGCATGCCCGCGCCTACGGTGGCCGGAGATCGTCTTGCGACATCCGTCGCCGTGGGCGTCTACCACTGCGGCTGGGGTGGAGGGAGGACGCTGTCCTCTCCCTCACGCAGCCCGCCTCCTCCTTCGCGAGCATGACTGCTTCGCAGAAGGAGGCGACTGCTTCGCAGAAGGAGGCGACCGCTTCCCACTCCGTCTCGCCCCGCAGCATGGCCTCAATGCCGAGTGCGAGAGGTCTCCGCCTATCGCCGTCGTGAGGACACGGCGGTGCTCTGCCCAAGCGGGGCAGTCCTGCACCGTAAGCTCCACCGTGTCCTCCGGACGATCCTCGCGGTGATGACACCCAGGCGTTTCTTCCCTCCTTATTAGACACAGGTACCTCCCGAAACTTCCGTGTCTGGTGATGACAGATAATAACCGTCTTACTACAAAAATGTTAAACATCGGTTAAATACTTGTCTAAAAAATAGTCAACTGCAAAACGGCATTTGACGTTGATTTAAGGGTCATTTTTTAGTTACACTTTTTTAGACAAGTATTCAACAGATGTTTAAGTTTTTGTACAAAGTCAGTAACCGCCTTACCACAAAACGATAAACATCTACTGAACGCTTGTCTAAAAAAAGTGAAACTGCAAAAAGTTTATATCAAGTGAAATATAAGACGGTAAAAGTTTTGTGCAAGTATTTCAAGTAGGTAACCTAGTTGAAACATTGTTGTTTCATCAATCTGTTATTTTAATTTTTCTAGGCGCATTTAAATTCGTTTTTAGTTATAAAACCGGCCAAATGCGAGCCAGACTTGCATACAAAAGGTTCCGAACGAATCTAATTTTTGTAGCATAAAACTTTCAAAGTATTCATAGATTTTCCAGTAATTTATTGGCAAAGAACTTTATACTCACTGATAAATTTAATAAATAAATAATAATACCGAAAAACGCAATAATAATCTATAATACAAATAATAATAAAACATGTATAAATTAAATAGTTATTTATGCATAGATTCAATATTTTAGTCGCAAAACTATGTGATAAATTTAATTATAAGCCCACCTACCTACATTATATTAATTGAAGTTGTGAACAAATATTTATAATAGCCCTCCTCCTAATTTTTATGTTGTTATGCCCGACAGGGCCCACAATGCTCCAAAACTATTGTATGTATCTTTATGTACCTACCACCTAAGTTCACATTGTGGAATGCAATAAACGAATTGAGTATTGAGTATTGAGTACTTTATACTGAAAGATTGCATCTTTTTTTTTTAGATAAGGTATGTAGAGTATCTATGTAAAGTGTGTAAATTCGGGAAAGCCATTTTCTAAACCGCCCGTGCCTGCTGTTCTTTTTATATTGAAGTACTTAGTCCAGAAAATTTCTCAAATTCTCGCTTCACTTTCTAACTTAATATGGAACAGGTAATTAAAAAAAAGGTCTCCCCTTTTTCCTTCCAAACCTCTTTATTTTGGGCAATTTCTGGCCATGTCTGCGCGAACATGATCAGATCGTCACACCACCTCCGCCGCGCTTGACCTCGACGGCGATGTCCTTCCTCAGGCGTCTAGTGAGTGACGATCTTTGTTCATTTCTCCGGGTGCATTCGTTGAACGTGGGCTGCCCACTACCACCTAAGCTCACTTTGCAAATATATTGTGTATGTATTATGCTTTTATTCTATTTAACGATGGAGCCACAAAGAAATAGGTAGGTACCTTAGATAAATTGAACATCAACCTACAGCAGTCTAGTGCAATATAGATACGACTTCAAATGCACCACAAGTTCTTAATTCTTGGCAACTGTCAACTAAATTGCTACTAGTCACACAGAGTCCTTAGGACCAGATTTTCGTATTTTATGTACTTACATACAGCGGACTTGAAATATTTAAGGTGTCTATTGTATGGAAAATCAAAAAGCGCCCCTATTGTACGAAGAAGGATCCAATATTTTCCATTAAATTAACGTAAAGTATTTCACGAGAAATCGCGTTTGGATTTCGTTAAGTGTATTCATTTCCTTGGCCGTGACTGTACATGTTTATAATTATTATCTGGCTAATTAAGCTACGTTAGTAGGTAGTAACAGCATTTGGGAAATACTCCCACTTAACTCTTTACGTAGGTAAGCCTTTTCGTACCTTATCAGTTATTTTAATTATAAGCCCAATTTTTACCTACTGATTTTATAATAAAATTTCCGTCAACATTGTTTCTATTTGAAACAAATAGGCAGGTATTATGTAAGAAATAATTGATGGTATGGTTTTCGGTAAAGCGTTCAAAAAGCGTGTTAAATTCGCGCGCAGAGCACCACACTCCGTTGTCTCAGGTTCAGTTTGATGGATGGCAGCGAATATGCCCATATCCTTCGCCTGTAAGGGGCGATGTCCCCTCTGTGCCGACGCTTGGTTAGGTAAAGTTAGGTTAGTTAGTTTCTTTCCCCCTGAGCAGCTTCTTTTCTTTTTCACGATTTTTTTTCCCTATAGGTATGTAACAATATTCGTACTTTTGCGTAATACAAAAAACCATAACCCGGTTTAGGTGCAAAAAGCCTAATTCGCAAAGTCGCAAAAGGACAAGTTCTCAAATCGGTAAATTATCTAAACGCCTAATTCTTAATTTTCTTATTGGGAATCTTGTCAGATTTCCAATCTTGTGCTCTAGCACAAGATTCCCATTTTCGTGACCTAAAGTAAACGGTGATTTTGACGTTAACCGCTAAATGGCTTCTGGCGACGATCGTTTCCAAAACCAAAACTTAAACTTTGCTTTTGACAACAATCGTGACATTTATTTTCCGTACAGTAAACGCCATAAATTCTTCTCCAAGTCCGCTGTACGGTAAAAAAACGGAAAATTTGTGTTAAGGCCTCAGATAGGAAGCAGAGACCCATGTAAAATATTGATTTTCAGCTGCGTAAAAAAAGCTAGGCATATAATGAAGTTGTACAGTTTAGATACCTAGAACTTTCAAACACTTACCTCATCTATGTTGTAGAAAAAGTTGCCAGCGGCTTCGCCTGCGTATTTTGTCGAAAATTATCCCACGAGAACGTAACTACTGAGGAATAAGGTATCCAATGTGTTAGGTATTCTAGAATCTATCCTATCTCTGAACTACATTTAATCTAAATCCGTTCCGCAGTTCTTGTCTGAAAGAGTAACAAGTCTGTTCATCCACCCATCCATCCTTATAAACTTTTGCATTTATAATATTATTAGATTTCGTTTCGGTAACGCCATCTGTGTTTTATCAAGGAGTCCACGTTAAAGAATTGGTCCATTTTATTTCTTCCTCAACTTGTTGAATCATGTCCTTGTTAAAACGGGAAACATTATAGTTCCCAGCCTAACGCATAGATGGTGGTAGTATACACTGAAAGGATTTATATCAAGGAATTTGACTGATGGATGAATGGATTTTTGTTATTCGTTCACGTTAAATCGGCTGGTCGGATCTTATGAAAAGCTGAGATATGGGTTATAGTTTGAAATGAGAGCACCGAGGTCCTGGAACGCAAAGGGCAACTGAAGGACCAGGGTGTTGGGGTCTTCTCATAGCGAGAGGTCTCATTTGATCAAAAAAAAGAAAGTAAAATGTAATTGAATGTTTGTATTAATGTCAAACATAGACGGATTGAATGACAGAGGCATTCTCTACCAGTCGACTAAAGGTAGAACAGATATCACAAGACAGGTGCATAAAAAATACGGTATTCCAGTAAAATGTACAATTTATTACTTTAAAGTTGAAATAAACATACAAATATTTACTTTAATAAATAAGAAAAAAACAGAAAAGCCATTGAAACAACAACAATTTAGAAAATAATTCCAATCGTATGTTTTCCTAGATTAATTTTGGTGTATTTTGTCTTCATTTCAATATTCCTTTTCTGTTAACACCTTCAAATTCTTTCAACTCCCTCTTGTCCTTAACCAAGTTTAGGCAATTATTTTTCGCTTTCTGTATAGGACCTATCTGCACGGCTAAATTTTTTCCAATAGTTGTTCGTACC
This sequence comes from Agrotis puta, assembly GCA_943136025.2. NCBI lineage: Eukaryota > Metazoa > Arthropoda > Insecta > Lepidoptera > Noctuidae > Agrotis > Agrotis puta. The sequence continues at coordinate 14,740,676 of OW964178.2, forward strand.
TGTAAAGATAATAAAACGTAAAATTAGTCTACACTGTAGACTCTACAGAATATTAACATCTTTTTTTTATCGTGTTAAAATCATCAAATGAGTCCTGCCACCTAGGGCAGAGCGGGAGGGACTGTCAGACTCGTATTGACTAAAATCCACGATGTCCTTCAGTAGCCCTTTACGTTGCGGGGTCACGGTAATTCGTGAAACCCGCGATCCCGGAAGGCTTTGGCCCTCTAGAGGGGGTCCCCGTCATTTTACTAACACTCTTTGAGGCGCGCGTGGAACACAACGCGCCGTCGACCCGGGCATGGTCCATGGTCGGACAGCGAGTTGCCCATTACTCGCTGCCCGCAATATTAAAAGATTTCATGGAATTGGGGGAGGGATTTGTAGACGAAAGCTTCGATGCAAGAAATTGCATGTGTGTTTCATGCAGGTTTGACCGTTGCGGATTAATATAAATAAGTAAATGAAATCAGTTGATCAAAAATACCGTAATGTAGACAAAACTTTCATGCAAGTTCTTGCACTGTGTAAATGGTCCATAATAAACAAAAGAACTTATCACATCGGAGGCTTAATCACAACATGGAGTGTATTTTACTTAAAGCGTAGGTAGTTTAAGTATTTACAGCGTTTATTGTCTCCGGAAAATTGTAAAAGCGCCTCTAGTGTAAGCACGAAGAACTTATTTTATTTCCATAAAATTAACGTCAAAGTTCCAGTTTACTTTAAGTCACATAAACTTTCAGAAAAGAGCACATTGTGACAAAATCTGTTTAGATGCGTTCTCACCAATACCAGACATAATTATAATTCAATAAAATCAAAGCATTTAACGATTTAAATACAATAATTTACAGTAACGATTTAAATACAATACTTTTCGTAATTGTTTCGACGAGTTTCCTTGTTTCGGTTTTCCTTACGATAACTTTATATTACTTTAATAAGTAAAGCAAAAACGTTGGCAAAATTATGCGGTCGTGTATAAAATTTGGCAGTACAGTTTTTATGGAGGTAATAGTTTTATAATTAACATTACACACACTACCATGCTGTATTAGAACGTAGAAACAATTTGGTGCACTTAATTGAGTTTTTAATTCGTGACTTATTTTACAATTAATTATTTTTATGTTAAGTACTTTTGATGAAGCTTAACACAGTCACAATCAGTTGAATTTTTTTTTTTGTGTTTCTAATACTAAAACCATCCTGGAATCCAAAGCTTGATACTCGTAATAAAGTCGATTTTAATATCACTTAAACCATAAATACACGTCCTATTTATTACACATCCATATACCCTAACTCGGTACTTATATCAAATAAAAATCTGACTTTTTTACCATGAAAAAATATTTACTGTGAATTCCTAATAATATTTTACTATACCTTAGTAGTGGAAGATAATAATTATGTTAATACTATAATATAAAAAAAAAACTTACAATTCAAACGTCATACACCTTTGCAAGTAAGAAATATGCCCTGAGGGACATTCACTTCCAACAATCATTTCGCGTTTGACTTTCTAAGGCCTTTGAGACTGTTAATCAAATTCGGCGCCTGTTCCCCATCGTTACGCACACTTCCCACAAATTCACTGTCAACTTTTGAGTGTAAAACTGATAATTCATGAACCTCTTCTAGGTTGACCTGCGAGATGCCATTCACCAAAAATGTTTATAGAATGTCTTGATACCGAATTATTTGTGATTGGTTTAGAAAAAACTCCACATAGGAGAAAACATAGGGGAAATTGGATTAAAATTGAAGTTGCCATTTTGTGAAGATGTGCTCGCGTCAACTGTTTATGAGTAAAAATGTTTATCCGGTTTTTTTTTTTTTTTTTTGTGTATGGCATCTCGCAGGTCAACCTAGAAGAGGTTGTGAGCTGCTTAACCGGACTTTTCTGTAGAGATGCCTTAAATTACTTTAAGGCCTCCAGCCAGAGCTTACAAACTAAATAAAAACTACAAACTAAGTGACCGCACGCTAAGGGCACCCCCTGTGGGGTTCGGACCTCGGCTTAGGGCGTCACTGAGAGAGGACAGCAAGGGACAGGCTGGATCACAATGGTTCATTATTTAGGAACTGATTTTTTAAAACTCTACGGCTCAGCATCGCGGGCTGGCTCTTGCGAGGGACGGGGAGGGCAATGATTCGGACGTCGCGACGGTCGTCCTCGGCGGCGAGGACGGAATGACGGGATCGATCTGTGTTTGTGTTTACGAAGTGTACTGGTTTCCCTACTGCTCTCCTGGAGGAGAGTGATGGGGTCGTCGGGGGTGACAAGAGTATGCCTTGGTCGGCGAATTTTGCTGATACGAGACGGTTCGTATCGAGCGGCCGCTGCGACTAGGGGATTGGGGTGCCTGATGGCAGAGTCAAAGAAACGCTTGGAAAGGCGTTTCATGAATTGGAGAATGGTGGGGATTTTAAGGTCGAGGTGGAGGCTATCGTTTCGGACATAGAACGGGGCTCCCGTGACTTTCCTGAGGTAACGGTTTTGAAGGACCTGCATTTTATAAAGGTGGCGGGGATTGGAGTGCGCGAATATGACACCGGCATATGTCATGATGGGGCGGATTACAGCGGTATAGAGGCGAATTTTGCATTTAAGCGACAATTTGCTTCTCGCTGTAATCATGAAGTGGAGCCTGCTTACGGCAAAGGCAGCCCGATTACGGGCTGCTTTTATGTGGGCGCGGAAGGACAGGTTACTGTCGAGGATAACACCTAGGTACTTGGCTTGCTTCTCCCAAGGGATAGGCTTACCGTACATGGTTATCGGACTGAGGGGGCGGAGGGGAAGTCTTTTGAGCGGCGATCTAAAGAGGACCGCCTGACTTTTATCAGGATTAACCTCAATTCTCCATTTCCTAAACCAGTCGCCGAGGGCGTTGGCTGCGGATTGGAGGGTTTGGGCTATGGCGGTTGGACTTTGGCCAGTGTAATACATGGCCGTGTCGTCCGCGAAGAGAGCTAACTGAGCCTTTTTGCTCTTGGGAATATCGCTAGTGAACAGCGTGAATAGGAGGGGCGAGAGGACTGAGCCTTGAGGGACACCGGCTCGGATAGGGTGGGGGGAGGAGAGGGCATTCCCGATGCGATAGCGGAATGTGCGATCTGACAAAAAGTCTCGTAAGATGAGCACGAGACGGTCTGGCACACCCATTTGGTAGAGCTTATATAATAAGCCATTGTGCCAGACCTTGTCGAAGGCCTTCGCTATGTCGAAGAATAGACCACCAGTCATTGCACCGCGTTGGAACCCAGCGCTAATGTGCTCGACTATACGGTGGACTTGATGGATGCACGAGTGACCGGTCCTGAAGCCGTATTGCTCGTGAGGAATGAGGCACTTGGCATCGGCGAAATCTCTGAGTCGCTTATAAATAAGTCTCTCGTAGATTTTGCCGAGAACGTTCAGGAGACTGATGGGACGGTAACTCGTGGGCTCAGACTTGGGCTTGCCTGGCTTAGGGATACCGATAACAGTGGCCTCTTTCCATGCCTGGGGAAAGATGTTGTTGCTCAGAGCGCCATTGAAGATGGCGGTCATTAACATAATGAGCTGGGCGGGGAGGATTTTAAATACCCTATTATTGATACCGTCCAACCCGGGAGCTTTCCGGGGTCGGAGACGTTTTATGATGTCCTGCACTTCGTCTGGAGTGACTGGAGGCAGAGGATCATCAGGGTCTTCTACGGGAGGGAGGGAGGTCCTACGTTGGACTTCAGAGTCGACCTTGAGGAGGTGACTTTTGTCTACCGGTTTGTGCTGGGAGAGCACTGGGATTCCAGACTGTCGGCCAGGCATTCGGCTTTCTCAGAGTCGTCAAAGGCGACGCTCTTATCGGGACGGTTGAGGGGAGGCATAGTGGCCTCTTCGGTGGCACGCAACTTTCGTTGCAGCTGCCAGAAGGCTAAATGGGTGGGCTCGAGATCGCTCAGCATCTCATTCCAGCGGTTCGAGCGAAGCTCAGCGATGCGTTTCTTTACAGCACGCTGTAAATTGCGCATGTGAGCCTTGTTCGAGTCGCATGAAAAGTTGCTGTAGGCACGGATGGCCGCGTTCTTCTCGGTTATCAGTTCACGTACGTCATCGGGAAGTTTCCAGCGATGATCGTTCATCTCTGGGACTTCCCGTGAGCAATCCGTCAGTACGGATTGCACGTGTTCTGTAAACGAGTTGATCGCGGCCGTCGTGTCCGCGACGGAGACTATGTGGTCGGGGATAGAGTCCAAGTGAGGTGACGAGGTTGATTTCAGCTTATCGCTTACTTTCTTCCAGTCAGTTATCACTTTGGTTGGAGGAGGCTGGCTGGGGTCGGAGGGACCCGAGCGAGGGATTAAGTGCAGAAGCACTGGACGGTGGTCAGAGTCGAGCTCGTGTAGCGTCTCAATGGAATGCAATTTGAGGTTGACATTCTTGAGTAGCGCTATGTCGAGCACGTCAGGACGGTGGTTGGGATCGCCGGGATAATGGGTGTGCTCGAGAGGAGCGATGGGATCAAAATTGAGTGAGGAGCTCAGATTGAACACTACTTTCCCTCTAGGGGTGGTAGTAGTGCTATTCCAAGCGGGATGTTTGGCGTTGAGGTCGCCCGCCATGATGACGGAGTCGCTCAGGCCGAAGAGGGATGTGAGGTCTTTGGTGAGTAAATTGTGATCCTCTGCGCCGATGGCAGGGGGAAAATAGGTGGATATAATGGTGATGGGTTGGTGGCCGGTCATGCCTAACCGACAGACTGAAACCTCGAGGAGAGACTCGAGGGGAGGAGGGATAAGAGGGATGCAATGCAGGGTCCTTTTGAAGTAAATGAGCGTACCGCCCTTGTGACAGCGTGACCTGTCGTTGCGAACTAATTGATAGTTGGCAATTTTAGGGTCACGGTGGTGCGGTTTTAGGAAAGTTTCCTGAACGAGAAGGATGTCTATCTGGTTGTCGCGGAGGAAGGTAGCGATTTCATCACGCTGACCTCTAATGCCATTGGCATTGAAAAAGCCTAATTTAAGGGATCGCGGTTTGAGGACATTCTTATTTTTAGTAGCCATTGGACTAACTAAACAAGGTGGAGGGCTAAGAGGGCGTCACCCACTTCGGGGTGAGCGTCAAAGATTTTAGAGTACTCCTCGGGACTACCATTGGAAGCCCTGAGTTGGGCTGCCAATTGTCTCGCCTTGGATCTCAAAATCTCTTGGTGGTTGCGGACCGTTTTAAAGGCATTGATTATGACATACATGTCATTAGGGTCAACGTTGGGCACATGGCCGGAGGGTACCGCGGGAGGGATGGTTTGCGGGGCTGCTGGAGCGACCTTGCGCGAAGGTGCAGGGGCAGTCACGGGAGCCGCGGGTTTGGGGGCGGGGGCTTCGAGTAGCCCTGGGGTGGGTTTTGGGGACGCTGAACCTAAGGCTGGGAAGGCCTTTTGGTGGTTCAATGAGTTCCACGGAGAGGGTCGCTGAGGGCTAAGCCTCTCGGGAATCTGTGAGGAAGGAATCTTCACAGATGGGGATTCCCTCTGCTGGCGGGCGGCAGCGCGCTTTGCCAGTTTGGGAGAAGCGGATTTGGGGGCTTTGGGGCAACCGCGGTAGTTAGCCGGGTGTCCTACTTGGCCGCACAGAACGCAGCTAGGGGGTTCGGTGCAGAGGGACTTGTCCTTAGGACGGGGACAATCAGCCGTGCTGTGGCCGCCTAAACATTTGACGCACCTGGGTGGTGCATAGCAATGGGCCTGACTGTGGCCGTATAGCTGACAGCGGTGACACTGTCCTACTGTGTGCGCTTTGAATGGCTTTTCAATAGAAATGCCTGTCAGGGAGCACACTGACTTAATTTTGAAGATGGGATGAGGACCGGTTTCGACAGGGTCGCAAACTACCAACACCATGTCGTATAGTTCGCCACCCCTCGCCTTGTGAAGGCGGTGGACGGCAGAGGTAGGGACGTTCTGGGAAAGAAGGTCGTCGAGGACGTCCTGGGTAGTGATCTCCTTGGGGATCCGCCTTATCACCACACGGGTGGGCTTCTCCTCAGGGAGGGAGTAAGTGTGGAAGGCTACGTTCCTTCCACGGAGTAGGCGAGAGAGCTCCCTGTAGTCCGAAGACGTAGGGATAATGACTTTAATACCCTGTTGGGTATTTGTCGCTTTTGTGTACTGGATCTTTCGATCCGCACACAATTTGGAGATTTCTGTCCATTTGGACTTCTCCTGAATGAAAATCGGTGGTGGGGGCCTAGGCTTCCTGGTAGAAGCCGCGGGAGCGATTGCCATAGGGCTGGAGGGGCGGCTGGCGGGGGCCGCCGGAGGGGTGGGGGAAGCCGGACGAGAGGCCGGTGGGGAGGTCGGAGGAGAGGGGGTAGGTGGGGCTGCAAGGGGTTTCTTCGCCTTGCCGGCTTGGGAATATTTCCCCTGCTTTCTCTTACCAATGACGACCGTGAAGTCTTCATCGGAAGAGGCAGAGTCTGAGATTTCGGAGTCCGAAATGGGCACTGATGTGTCCATTTTCTCAACAACATGTTTGGATGTTGAGGGAGTGGGGGCAGAAGTCGCAGAAGGGACAGGGGCCGCTTTTGCAGAAGCGGTTTTGGGAGATGGGCCGTGAGAGGCGGGGATTTTTGTCTTTACAGACAGGGAGGTCGATTTGACCGGGATGCCTTTTTCGGCGGGCGGGGGAGATAGCGGGCTCTCGAGCGCATCACTAAATTTAGTGATGTCGCTTTCTGCTTTAAGAGCAGCGAAGGCCGAGTCATATTTACCCTTTAGTAAAGGGTCTTGGAGGAGGGTCTCGACAAACTTGAGGAGTTTGTCCATGATTAAGTCAGCTAAGAGCGGCCGACATGAGAGTGAAGCTCTCGGGATGTATAACCTAACCCTAACAACCTAACTCCCCGGGTGGGTGGGCCCGGGGGTGAGTAGCCTCCCTGCCGAGGGATTGTGTATGGCAGGGAGGTGAGTACCTACGGTGTGCCCTAAGCTTGTAAACCTGTTGCCAATCTTAATGTGCAACAGGGCCCTATTTGGGTCTGGCGCGAAGGGGTAGACACTCCCAACCGACACCAGGTGTGTAGCTGTGAACGAAACCAGAGACTAGGTTTGACTAGGAGTCCCCCCAAGGCCAAGGTCCTAGCTCCCGACTCCAATAAATTAACCTCGCCCTGAAGGGGTTCGGCGGGATGGATTGGGGCACCACCCTCTTGGCTTCGTTGGCACCGTAAGGTTTCCACCAAGAACCACGAAACTGTGGATTTTCCCTGAAGGGGCAAAAACACACGCGAGGCGTTTAGGGAATTGGGTGAGCAAGAATTGTCCTGAAAAGGACAATTTTTACTCGAGTAGTCTTGACTACTCTCTTGACACGTCGCAGCAGGACACGACGAAATCGCAGCGGAGAACACAGCACTGGCACGGAGCACACACGAGGAGACGTCCGTACGCGGCGGCGGTCGGGCGGCGGTGTTTTTTGTGTTTATCCGGCTCCAACCTACTGTTTATAAACGAACAGGAGCACAGGCGCGTGCGGCAAGTAGAGACGTCATTTTAATTATTACAAGAAAAAATCACTAAAAACGTCACTTTTCTTTAAAAACTGATTTTAGATGTCGGCTATTGCGTCACTAAGTCCAAACCGATACGTAGCCACGAGACATGACGTTAAGTTCCGAAACCAGTATTGTAAGAATAATCACACATTTGAAAGGTGAATTTAAATAGTTATTTTAATAAAAAAAAAAGAATATAATCATTTATGAGATGATTCATAAATAGATAGCGACAGATTATAAATGCTTTTTATTTATTTAAACTTTTAAGTACAATTGTGATACAGAAGGCGGAATTAATGCCACAAGGCATTATCTAATTAAATTAACTAATCAATTTGATTAATTATTATTATATTATATCGATGGAACGCACAAATCTGGCGCCGAACTTCGACTTTTTATGTTACATGGCAATGCTAATTAATTGGTCAAGGAAAGAGCGAGCCCTCTGATTACTTATAATTTAGATTAAAAAAATCGGCGTATTTACTTCAAGGTTATGTCACACTAGGTCAGGTTAGCCATTTAAAATACATACTAGATTTTACTTAATTTTCCTGTTCATTCAAATTATACATAATTAATTAAATCACATGCAGTCTTAAGGAGGAAAATCGTGATGACGTAGTAGGTAATAATAAGGACGTCACCAGTCACGTTTACCATGACACTATGGTCTTTTTTTTAACCGACTTCAAAATGGAGGAGGTTTTCAGTTTGGTCGGTTTTAATTATATACATTAATTCTTATTATTATACTAGCGCGCGCCCGCGGCTCCGCCCGCGTGAATGTCCGTTACCGCTGCAAAAAGCCTACTCAGGAAAGACACGGTCAGCAACATGATTCCCAGGTCTATTCACAGACACCGACACTAACATCGACGACACAGTCATCACAAACACTCGACATAGATAGATATAGTGTGTCGCGGACTTTTTTGTACATATTTATACGATCAACAATTAATTAGAACATTTTATGGTTCTATCTTTTATAGTTTAGGCAGCGAACGCAAACTAAGTAACTTTTCTGGTTGATTTTTTACACCTTGTGGCCGAAAAACCCGTATATCTTACGGAACCCTATTTTTCTCCAAAATAAAACATAGCCTATGTTACTCGTGGATAATGTAACTTTCGAATGGGGAAAGAATTTTTAAAATCGGTCCAGTTTTTTTTGAGCCTATTCTTTACAATCAAACAAACAAACAAAGTTGTCCTCTTTATATTATTAGTGTAGACTACCAAAATAATTTCGTACCTACTATTGCTTCAACTATAAAGAAATAAAATGTAAACTATTATTATAATTAAACACTATCAAAATAACACTTTGTACTAACTAAAATCCACCGCGTTCTGAATAGCCTTTACGTTTCAGGGTCACGGTTACCTGTTGAGACCGAGGATGTAACGGATGTGATGATATCGGAACCGGAATCAGAGGCGGATGCTGAAGAAGAGAATGTGTTGAATGTGGATGCTGAAAATAATACATACTTTGCTAATCAGTCTTTTTTATTTCAATAATATAACTAACCAAATAAAAACTATCATTATAATTTAAATAATTATGCATAGTACCTCAGTAAGTTTGCTGGTAATTTAAAATGCTACTTATGAAATTAAACATTTGTTTTTGAGTGTCAAACACAATAATGATAACGAATATTATTCATTATTTGTTGTAGTTTGACATTTCCATATATTATGTCAATTTGGTATCTCTAATTAAAAACACTGTTTACGAGGAGCTATCCCCACGTGCGACAAGTGTAAACAGGTTTATACGCAATGACCGTGGTCGTATGGCCGCCACCCGCCGCAAGGCATCGACATCCGAATACCTCCGATTGAAAAGTTTCGCAAATCGGAATTGGAGGTTTAAAAAAAATCGGAAGTTTCGACTTATCGGAATCGGAGCTCCGTAACATCCGTCACGCGACGCTAGCAGGTGTTTGCTCCTCCATGGCCCCGTCAGATTACCGTGCGTGAAACACGAGGCGCCGTCGACCCAGGCATAGTTCTTGACGGACAGCGAACTACCCATTACTCGCCGTCCACATTTTTCAATCATTTTTTACCTAAAAGTAAACGGATCTACTGCGCCTGTATTTCAATACCATTTCCTTTATTTTAAATATGACGCATCCCTCTTTTGAACACGAATGAAAAATACGAGTTATAAAATCAATAAAAAAACAACCTTTGTCTTAATCACACTTTATTTCACAATAGTTGCGAAATATTATGTTTCCAGTGAATCATTACGTAATCACCTTGAGTGGCTCTGGCTTCGAATACCTGATTCAATGCAAAGCACGACGGTGCTGTTGACGCAGTAGTTTTTCCAGGTCTGGGCTTTTGTGACCCAAGACACAGGAAATATTCCTAATGTGGGGTAACGTTTAAAAGAAATTGACCCCTTCTAGAAAACATATGCGCAAGAACTTCACAACCTCCACCCACCCGTCTCTTTCTACCATCGGACATCCAACCCTAGTTAGTTGCCATTCCACTAAGCGCTTCCAATCATCCTTCACAATGCGCAGCAAAATAGTGGAACTCACCACCCGCGCCTATGTTCCCGAATGCATACAACTCGGATCTCTTCAAAGTAAAATGCCTTTGTCAAACAGACAGGCGAGTCCGAAGCGATACCGAACCGAAGCGAGACATCAGTCCGATAATTCTGTCACGCTATCGGATCGCTTTCGCTTTTCTATGTGACTGGATTCAAACAATTCCATACATTACAAATAAAAACGTCACGCTTCGCATTCGCGACTTTTTTTAATCTGGTCGTGCTGAACTAGCACCACTAAACATGGCATTCTCACATTGATGACTTTTCTCCAAATTGCTGTCTACTACTGTTGGCGCAGTAGTTGAGTGATCGACTGCTGCGCAGCGTGTCGCGGGTTCGTTACCCGCACGGAACAAATACCTATTTGTATGGCCTGTAGGTACCGGTAGTTGTTCCCGGTTTGGGTGTTTGTGTGTGCGAGTTGTTAGGTTTGTTAACTCGTGGGTACGATACAGGAGAAAAACCTAACGAGGGGCAAATAAAAAAAAAACTATTTTCTTCCTGTTTTGTCGTTGACAGTCTTCAGTTTTCAGACTACCAGTAACGACAATCATAGCTCTGTGTTGTCAGCGGTTTCTTTCAAAGCATTATGGGGATATACTTTCAAAGAAACCGCTGTTTTTGAAAGCTTTAGTTACTGAAATACAAGGATGGAGAAATTCCTGGAGTGGGGACCCTGAAATCATGTATGCGTTTGCATATAATTGGGTATATAAACTCACATACAACTATGTAGATAAATTGAAACTATGTTTATTAGATTTTAATATCGTAAAGCTGAAGTTTGTTGTTTTGTTTGGTTGAATGTGCTAATCTCAAGAATTATCAGTTCGAATTGAATTATTCTTTAATGTTGGGTAGTATATTTATCGAGAAAGACTGTAGGCTATAGAACATCACGCTTCTACATATAGGAGCCTAGCAGCGGAGGTGAAACCACGGAAAACAGACAGTCATTTGTGTATTTTTAATTAATATAAGGCTTTGCAATTTAACATGGGCCTTGAATTGAGCTGGCGAAATGATAAACTAAATCCTCTGACTCTGACTTACCTTCGAGAATTAGAAGCGTGATGTTATGTTTATTAATCTAAAATATGTAAATAAAGTATAATTTTACTATAGTATAAATAATATCAGGTTTGAATTAGAAAAAAACAACTAATTCTTAGTAAAACGTTTATTTACACAGATGTTGATATCTTCTTCTATATATATAAAAGGAGAACTGACTGACTGACATATCAACGTACAGCCGAAACTACTGGAGCTAGGAATGTGAAATTTTGCACACGGCTTCCTATTATAATGTAGGGGAGCACTAAGAAGGGGTTTTTGGAAATTTAACCTTTAAGGGGTTGAAAGGGGGGAATTAGGAAAGTACGTAACCCACGCGGACGAAGTCGCGGGCAAAGTGCTAGTACTAAAATAAAATATACGTTTTGAAAAATAACAATTTTAAGTTAAAGTCTTTTCGTTGCTAATCTAAATATATATAAATAATTTATTGTTTAAAATAAAGAAAATTTGAAGTTCATGTCATACATACATACAAATTATGTTTTAGGAAGCACAAAATCTTGAACCTAATAATTCTGAATCTATGGTACGTCATGCACATCACTACGTAGTTATGATCTCTGGATCTCTCAAATAAAACACGTTCCTTGCACTTTTTTCTTGCTTACCTAGGTATTATTATTTATAATATCTACACATTATTATTTAATAACTAAGAGAAAAATGAAATGCCAAAATATATTAAAATTGCAACAAGGTCTAATGAGTTAGTGACCTTAAAAACACTGTGAAAACAATGAGACTCACAAAAATAATAAGTGTTAAGTATTATAATAAAAATTAAAGTAAAAAAAAACCGAAACGACATAAAATGAAATATTAACATTTTTTTATCAAAATTCTCCTTACTCAGGTAGGTCTTTATAATGTTTAATTGAATAACTAGAATATCGTCACTTAAACAAGTTCTATAAATAAATGATAATACAGAAATTAAAAATAAATGCTTTATAAAAATACAAACATTAAAACCTGCTTTACCGGTATTTATTAGTACTACAAGTATATTAATAAATCTTAAGTATATATTATTAGCTAAGTTTTATCACAGAGTCAACATCTTATATACCTACATATTTAGTTATCTTCCTTGACCAACATTGCTATTTTTGCACACGTTTTACTTTACCGGAAGGAAGGATGCAGGTGTCCCAACTGTGGGATTATTAATCGATAAATAAGCTTTCTAAACAAAAAGTTGAACAGCATCAATGAAATAAATAAGTAATATTTTACACAAAATAATTACTGCAAGGTGTTGCCAAACTGTAATCAATGAAATAAAGAAATAATATTTAAAAAAAATAACTATAACATTAGTTTAATTGCTTACTATTTTTATCTTTTTATTTTGCTTATCAGATTGGGGTTTCTCTACAATTTTTCCCCTTACTCAGATCGGTGAAGGAAAAACGTTCTAAATGACTAGATACATTTCAATAATCACTAGTTTCAATAAATATCACTTACAGCTAAATTAAATCTAACTAATACCTATTATAAATGCGAAACTTTGGAGTTTTGGATGAATGGATGAACGACAGAACGGATCGATTCCACATCTCTGTATTAGATACTCATGGGATAGAGCTATTAAAATCTAATGAAGGCTTTGGAAGTAACATTATGATTTCATAAGTGAAAGTGTTCAGAATTAAATCTTCCAGTCTACCAAGAAATTAAATCTACTCTTCGTAGTCATCTTCCATTAAAGTTTTATACCTGAAAACAGAAAAAAAAACAGTAATTAACTTATATTACTTTCTAGGTTTTATAGTTTTTATGGAACCCAAATTGTTTTTTTTTTTAAATATAAACCCTTAGTTAAAACCAAAAATTAAAATACAAAATAAATGATTGATTCACAAACCAGTTTAGTTAATAACAAAATGATGTTATTAGTTAGTGGACGATTAAATATTTGTAAACGCAATATACGCGACGGTGTAGACATTCAGTGAGCAACTAGTGATGGACAATGTTTTAAACAAAAACTTACTTTTCATGTGTGACGCACTTGAACTTGTACCACACGTACCCATCAGCGCAGGCATGATATCCATCAATAATATTTCTCTTAGTCCTCGTTAGAACACGATCGAAATAAACACTGCCAGAACTTTGCACTTCTTCAATATCTTTAGTAAGAATTGTATGTCGATCAAGAATCACTTTAGTTGACACATCATCTTCACTGTTTACTGACTGCATTAATGAAGTAGGCAACGATAGTGCTGTACGATAAAAAACAGATACAGCCAACAAAAACAACAAAAATGCAGACTCCATCGCCGTTGCTCGCGCTGGGAACATCTGCTCAAGTCGAATAGCTAGCCACGAATGCGAATAGCAAATGCGCTCGCACCTAAAAACACGTGTAGGAGGAAATTCTTTGGTAAGGCGACGTCAGGAAGGTAATGGGTCATTATCGAGGACCTTATTTGGTCAGAAAATCCTATGTCGTCACCGTTAATACGTCACTATTCGTAACATTTTAATATTAGTACCGAGGCCCTAGCATGAATTCTAAGAATTTTGCCGTACAGCGAACTTGAAGTATGACGACGTGAAAGTTTACTTTTAAGTCCCAAGAACGTGAAAACTTGTGATAAGGTCTCCGTCATTGGCACAGGATGGTTATATTTTCAGCTTTGAATGAAACTAAGGCCCACTTGCACCACAATCCACAATCACTAAACAGGTTTAGCGCTAAACTGATTTAAAACATCGTTCTGTCTCTGTCAACTTCAAACAATTTGACAGGGATACAGAGATATTCTAAGGCAATTTAGCGCTAAATCCGTTTAGTGATTGTGGTGCAAGTGGACCTAAGAATCTATGAGGATATAGAATAGAATAGAATAGAATAGAATATACTTTATTGTACACCAAAATGAATAAATACAAACTTACAATATTGTTAATTCTAAGGGTACAACGGCGGTCTTATCGCTAATAGCGATATCTTCCAGACAACCTTAGGATGGACTTAAAAAACTATAATCAAAAACAAGGGTAGGCAATGATGCACAACAAATAACAGATAACATAATAATATTAATACAATACACATAAATATCAATTGTAATATAAAATACACATACACATTTAAATATATATATATATATATACATTAGAGAGAAAGGAAATAGTTTATGACTAAGCTTTTAAAAGAAACCAGTGACTGGGCTTGTCTTACTGACAGCGGCAGTGCATTCCACAAACGGATAGCCTGGACTGTAAAAGAGTCATAAACTATTAGAGAGAGGATATAATTAATTACGAGAGGCTGATTATGATTAATCAGCCTCTAATGTTTCCTGCTGAGCTGTGGTTAAAATATTTACTGAAAGTAATGTGCCTCTGCGTTTGGCACCAAAGCTGAACCGGGCAGCTTACCACGATAAAAAACAAGTAAAGTGCCTCGCCGGCGCGTCGTGTTCCAAGAGCTGTCAGCGATCTGTAGTCGCGGGACTGTCTCATCAGGTAACCGTGACCCTGGAACGTAAAGGGCTATTGAAGGATCATCGTGGATTTTAGTCAGTACTAGTCTGACAGTCCCTCTCATCCCGCTGGGGGCGGGAGGACTCATTTGATGATTTGACCACGATAAAAAAAAATGTTATGTGCTAGTTTGAGTTCGAGTGATCGACCTACAATTAATTGTAAGTTGAGTCCGTTATCACTGGGTCACCACTGTCCACTAGTCTCATGTTCAGGTTTGTGGTATAGACCACTTATATAAAAAAATGTTCAATATCATACCAAAAAAATTAAAAATATCCAACAAAGGTTTGTATGAAATTTGGTCCCACCCTCCAATAGCTATGTGTCACTGACGCATTGTTGAAAGATCTTTGGCGTAACAGCTTAAAATCGCTCTTCAACCTGCCGTTAACCACCATAGCGAGCTTCTAACAGTAGGTAACGACTGTTAAAGATCTACAAATGACATCCGCAATCAACGGCTTTTAAGTGCTTTCTGAGGCACGGAGGAAACTCGGATAGCTGGTCACCCATCCATAAACCGACCTCGGCAAGCGCGGCTTGACATGGAAGATCGACCTTTGCGGCTGTAATTATTTAGAATCGAGCGCCTCCTCCTCCTCTGCACCAAAATATAAAATGTTACGAAAAGACATGATTTGGTTATTTTTTGAACTGCCATATTAAATCAAACATAGTTCAGAATGGACAAAGATTTCAGACGTATTTTTTATTCAGCTTGATAATACTTATCCAATGACGTATTACATATTGGTATTGGAGGGTGGAAACAAAATTTTCATCATCCTTTAAAAAATTATTGATTATTTTTGTTGTAATTATGTTATTTTTACCCTTTTTTGGTAGACTTTTGAGGTAAAATGGTCAACTCGACTTTAAAGTGACTGTTGACGATCAACGCGCTCTCTGTGCACCACGACGGCGGCGGCGGCAAATAACGCGGGGGGGCGAGACGGCCGGGGAGGGGTACGGTCATTGCGGGACCCACAGCGCGCGATCGTTCAGACAGAACATTTTGTGACGCGGCTACGACAACAGCATAATCATTGTAAAATATTAGTCAATACACGTTGTTACGAGCAAACTCTGGGTATAATTTTAAAAATCAACGACGCCGACGACCCAATACCAAATTCCCAACATAATTTGGTCCTCCGAGCCCGACAATAATCTGGATCAGCACCTTCCGGCACGACGATCAATTCAAAATCTTACGGCGCAACGGCCAGATCGAAGGCTTACGGCGCAACAACCAGAACAACACTTTCCAGCGCAACGGCCAGATCGAAGTCTTACGGCGCAACAACCAGAACAACACTTTCCGGCGCAACGGCCAGATCAACAACTAGAAATCTCACGGAGCAACGGTCAGGTCAATCCATCCAATTTTTTACCCAAACCCAGAGCTCAGTTCATTTTGTGCTAATATCGTTATTTTTCGCAAAATTCCAGTATACGGTGTACAATAATTGGGCAGTCTACCTACACCGGACTCGAACGCACGTCGATTACCGGTTAACTGTAAGTACTTGATTCTTTACTCTTGCAAACCACCAATATGAATAACAAAAGGCATTCGATTGTAGAAATAGAAAATAGTGAAGAAATCATTCGCGATTTAGTAAAAAAAAGAGGTACCGTTAAACGCAAATTAACTTTATTCTCAAAGTACGTTAATTCATTAGATGAATCGCAATTAACGGGCGCTCAGAAAGCAGAATTAGAAGAGCGTTATGAACCTTTTAAATTATTAATCGATCAATTTTCTACTTTACAAGATGAATTAGACTGCTATGTATCAGATAGTGACCTAGATGGAGAATTGCTAGAGAGAGAAACGTTTCAGAATCAGTTTTATGCAATTGTGGGTAAGGCTAAATGTATTCTTAAGGATAATTCCAACCAAAATTCTGAGGTTCAAAGTCGAACTTCTAACTATATGAAGTTACCCACAATTTCGTTACCCAAATTCGACGGTTCGTATGACCAATGGCTCGAGTTTCGCGACACTTACTTATCTATGATTCACAATAGTAACGGTCTAGATAATGTTCAGAAGTTCCACTACTTACGTTCAGTGCTTACAGGTGATGCATTACAAGTAGTAAAGGCACTCGAGTTTTCATCTGACAATTATTTAGTTGCTTGGGGTCTCTTGGAGAATAGATATAATAATGATAATTTGCTAGTTAGTAATCACGTTAAAGCTTTATTCTATGCACAATCAATGAACAAAGAATCAGCTGTTCAAATTCGTAGACTAATAGATACAGTTTTGAGAAACATTCGGGCGTTAAAAACGTTAGATGAACCTACAGATTCATGGGATACATTAATTATCCACATAGTCGCTTCGAAGTTAGATTCTTCAACCGATCGTGAATGGGAAAGTCACAAAAGTACCCTCCCGAAAATAGGAAAATTAAAACTGTCTCAATTGATGAAGTTCCTCGCGGATCGCGCTGATTTTTTGGAATCGATTAGGCCTCAAAGCAAACAATCGTCAGACTCACACACAAAGAAGCAGTCGGTCACAAAATCACACAGTCATGTTATAACACGCAAAGATAACAACGATAAAAAATCACCACGTTACAAATGCGCTCAGTGCGGTTCTAACCACCCAGTGTACTCGTGTGAAGTTTTCCTAAACCTATCTCTTAAAGATAAAATAGACTTCATTGAGAACAAAAAGTTATGTCGTAATTGTTTACGATCAGATCACGCCTTAAACGATTGTTGGTATGGACCGTGCAGGCTTTGCAACAAAAAACACAACACTTTAATTCACACAGATGCAGACGCTTGTACATTATCAGCTGTTGCTCAAACCACGCAAATAGTGCCACAGTCTGATTTAAATAATACGAGTGCCTCACACATTCAAACGCCGCTAACCACTTCATGCAAGTCTCACACAAGTCGCAAGGAAGATAATAATAATACCGCGCATTATGTTCCAAATACAGTATTATTATCGACCGCATTAGTGGAAATAGCGGATGCACAAAACAATTATCACACCACACGCATTCTTTTGGATAACGGGAGTCAACATTGCTTCATATCTGAATCGCTTTGCAAAAAGCTTAAACTTCCATTGATACAGTCCACTGTTCAAGTTATTGGTGTAGGTAACACCATTTCTCAATCCACACAATCATGTAATGTTCAAATGCGATCCAAAACAAACAAATATATCACGCGCTTTAACTGTTTAGTTTTACATCGTATAACGGCACAATTACCTTCACTTAGAAATTATCACAGTATATCTATACCAGACCATGTTCAACTTGCCGATCCCGAATTCTATCTGTCTAGCGACATTGATTTATTGATAGGAGCAGATAGATTCTGGGACCTGCTTAGAGATGGTCTTATACGGTTGCCGAATGGTCCATTCCTGCAAAACACACAACTGGGTTGGATCATATCGGGAGCTGTTCATGAAAAGGTTTCACGCGTTAACCTAACTCATTGTAATCTCACGCAAACATTAGATTCAGAACTCAAACGATTTTGGGAACTGGAAGAAATACCTTCAACAAAAAATTATTTAACTGAGGATGAACGTGCATGCGAAAATCTATTCAGAGACACGACTTTACGCGATGATAAGGGCCGTTTTTCTGTACGCATTCCGCTCAGTCAATCAGTTGATGTTTTAAGTGACACATTTTTTATGGCAAAAAACAGGTTTCTCGCGCTCGAACGTAAACTGATAAGGAGCGCACCTAGCTATAAACAAATGTATAGTGACTTTATGAATGAATATTTAAGTCTGGGACACATGAGTCGCATAACAGAATACAGTTCACCTTGTTATTTTTTACCACACCTCGGTGTTTATAGGGAACATAGTTCAACTACCAAACTTAGAGTTGTCTTTGATGCAAGTGCAAAGTCCACTTCGGGCAAATCATTAAACGATATACAACACATTGGACCTACGTTACAAAATGACTTGTTCTCGATCTTGCTTCGTTTTAGGCAATTTAAATATGTTGCATGCGCCGACATTGAAAAGATGTACCGGCAAATACAAATTCAGCCTGATCAGAGAAATCTGCAACTAATACTTTGGAGGGAAGATCCATCTGAGCCGCTCGGTGTATTTCAACTTAACACTGTTACTTACGGAACGGCTTCCGCGCCATATCTGAGTATTAGGTGTTTAAAACAACTCGCTTTGGAATGTAATGATGACGTCATCGCACAGATAATCAATGACGATTTCTATGTTGATGATTTAATAACAGGACATCAGGACCAACAAAGGTTGCTACAAATATGTAAACATGTTTCTGACGTATTACAATCAGGATGTTTTTCTCTTAGAAAGTGGGTATTTAATTCACCATCTTCACAAATCGATCCATTGTCTACGTCTAAAGAATTCACACTAGGAGAAAACTGTCATACTAAAACACTAGGCATGGGGTGGTTCAATTCATCTGATGAATTGCATTTTAGCACCAAATGTGATCATGACGCAACTCACGTTACTAAACGCAACATTCTCTCAGTAATCGCACAGATTTTTGATCCCTTGGGTTTACTCACACCAACTATAATAACTGCTAAAATCATTTTGCAAAAACTGTGGTTATGCAAGATAGGGTGGGATGACTCAGTTCCAGTAAATATACTCTCGGATTGGCACAATTTTATTACAAAATTATCAATTTTAAAAGATATACGTATTCCACGTTACGTCATGGGAGAAAACTCGAACATTGTTGAATTACATGTTTTTTGTGACGCCTCGCAAGATGCATATGGCGCCTGCGCATATGTACGTAGCTATACAGATGCACAGCTGATATCGGTCAAGTTGTTATGTGCAAAGAGTAAGGTTGCACCTGTGAAACCGATTAGCGTACCGCGCTTGGAACTATGTGGCGCGTTAGTAGCTGCAAAGTTGTTTACTAAAATATGTAACTCATTAAGGTTGAGTTTTGATAACGTATACTTTTGGTCAGACTCAACAATTGTTTTAGGATGGCTTAAAATGTCGCCTAATTTATTAAAGACATTTGTACAGAACCGAGTTGTGCAAATTAATGAACTCACAGGCGACAAGCCTTGGCTTCACGTCGCCGGGAAACAAAACCCAGCCGACTTATTATCGCGCGGTGTACCTCTCGATTCACTTATAAATAATGACTCATGGTGGTGCGGCCCATCATTTTTAAGTTTTCCTAATTCGCAATGGGAACATGATGTTAATTGCCATAACATCAATCATGATGAATTACCGGAATTGAAAACAAATCAAACTTCATTGCTTGTTCAAATAAAATCAGATTCGTTTCTATTCGATAGGTTCTCACGTTTTACTCGCTTGCGACGAGTAGTGGCGTATATGATGCGTTTTATTAATAACAGTCGTATAAAACTAAAGCATCAACGTCTCGCAGGTTGCTTATCCGTAGACGAATTGAATTATTCTGTTAGAATTTTAACTCGAGTCGCACAACAACAAGCTTTTTCAAATGTTTATGCCACTTTAAAACATAATCGTCAAGTAACAAACCCACGTAGTATATCTAGTTTAAATGTCTTCCTAGATGAACACGATTTAATTAGAGTAGGCGGCAGATTATCATATTCAGACACATTTCCTTATGATAAAAAACATCCTTTGTTATTGTGCGGTAAACATAAACTCACTCGCCTTATATTTGAACATCAACATATAAAATTATTACATGCAGGGGCTCAGTTATTACTGGCCACAATTAGAGACACTTGGTGGCCTACTAGAGGGCGTAACTTGGCCAAACACGTGGTTCACACCTGCATGATGTGCAAGCGCATGCGGGCTAAACCGTTGAACATACAAATGGGTAATTTACCTACTGAACGTTTGGAACCAGGGTACCCATTCATACGTAGTGGCGTGGATTACGCTGGGCCATTGTTCATGCTGAACCGCGAAGGTCGAGGGGCAAAATTAACGAAATGTTACATATGTCTTTTTGTATGTTTTGCTACGCGCGCAATTCATTTAGAATTAGTCACAAGTCTTACAACTAAAGCATACTTGCTGGCATTGAAACGTTTCATCTCTCGACGTGGCAAACCATTGCAGATTTATTCCGACAATGGCACTACTTTTGTTGGAGCTTTGAAAGAATTTTCAAAGTTTTTAGATTCTTCACAATCTGATATCATAGATTTTACAACTGAAAACGATATAAAATTCTCATTTGTCCCACCATATTCGCCTCATTTTGGTGGTTTGTGGGAGGCGGGGGTCAAGTCCTGCAAATTCCATTTGTGTCGCATTGTAGGAAATGCACATTTTACATATGAGGAGTTGACAACTATATTGGCACAAATTGAGGCTGTTCTCAACTCCCGACCTATGTACCCAATGTCCACAGACCCGAACGACCTGCTTCCTTTAAGTCCTGCCCACTTCCTGATTGGCCGACCGCTCACAGCTCCAGCCAGCCAGGACCTCACCGCAACAGCTACGCAGCGCTTGCCTCGATACGATCGCGTAGAACAGATGAGACAGCATTTCTGGCAACGTTGGTCAACTGAATATATCTCTGAGCTTCAGATGAGGACGAAGTGGCAGCTTAACCGGGACACCCTTACTCCGGACACCCTAGTCGTAATCAAAGACGATAACCTGCCACCCCTGAAGTGGCGCCTCGGACGAGTACTGCAAACATTCACCGGGAAAGATGGCATATCACGCGTGGCTACCATCAAAACAGCGACGGGACTTATTCGGCGATCATTCCCGAAGATCTGTCCACTTCTGCATCCGGATGATGACCGCAGCAGCTCAACATCTTTGGAACCTGGTGCTTCCAAGGCCGGGGGCATGTTGACGATCAACGCGCTCTCTGTGCACCACGACGGCGGCGGCGGCAAATAACGCGGGGGGGCGAGACGGCCGGGGAGGGGTACGGTCATTGCGGGACCCACAGCGCGCGATCGTTCAGACAGAACATTTTGTGACGCGGCTACGACAACAGCATAATCATTGTAAAATATTAGTCAATACACGTTGTTACGAGCAAACTCTGGGTATAATTTTAAAAATCAACGACGCCGACGACCCAATACCAAATTCCCAACAGTGACGTTAGCGCGAATATGTGACGTAAACATAAAGTAGGTATATTAACTTTACGTTTAGTCACGCTAATTTTTTAATCAAACATACAAGTAATTGATGCATGGCTGGCGCAATTCGCAGCGAGTGAATGCTGCGCTACATGTCGCGTGTTTGATTCCTGCACGGAAAAAATATTTGTATCACCTACAAGTAGTTGTTCCGGGTCTGGGTGTTTGTGTATATGAGTTTAAATATTTATGAACGCACCCACTTCTAAACTAACGCGAGCGAAGCCGCGGGCAAGATCTACTTATGAATCTTGGTTGTTGATACAATATAATTTTTTAATTTTATTGTATTTCTGGTATATTTCTTATCTGGTATCACATTGGTATTCTGGTATTCTGAGATCAAGTCACAGATTCATGTGTAAAAGCCACGTAAAGATGTTGTTAGAGCGTGTGGTGACCTAGTGGCATTGGCTCTCACTTCCGAGTTGTAGGCCGTGGGTTCGAATACAGCCAGACGCATTATTTTGTGTAATTGTTCACATTGCTCTTAAATCGGGGAAGGAAAACATAATTAGGAAACCGGCATGTCATAGAATAAGAAATTCAAAAACATGTAATTTTTAAGGCCGGATTACGGCCCTCTTCGTCTCGCAGAGAGGAGGCATGTGTCCCAGCAGTGGGACCATTATAGGATGATGATGATGAAAGTTATTGGTCCCGGCTGTAATTTGAAGACCTTGGACAGTCGTTGCTGTTAGTCAGAAGCTCGAAAGTCTAACAATCACTCTTATCAAGAACATCAGGTATCATGTTACCCAGTTACTGGTTTTTGGAGTCATCATCAGTTTATCGCAGTCATCTGCTGGACATAGGCTTCTCCCAGGCTGTCAGCACCCTCTCCTCCGCCTTCCGCTTACGGTCTGACCTAGCCACCTTTTAAAGACCATCGTGGCGTCGCTCCATATAAAATACAACCGCATCAGTTTGACTAGAAGCTGACCTCTACTTAGTTGGGAAAAGGCTAGGCAAAATCATTGGATCAACATATGAAAATAAGGTAAAACAAAAAAATTTTTTTGTTCATTTAGACGAATTTATTTATGCCAAAACTTTGAAAATACAAAAGTAATTGGAATATTTTTTTCCCATATTACTATTAATTTTTAAAAATATGCAGTGAACAATAAAAAAGTCGTTGACACATTGTAATGGTAACAAAATACTCTTATAAATGACTAGAAAAAAAAACATACTTTATAAATATAACAGTTACATGTAAAATAAACCTAATAAATAAATTAAAAGTAATAAATAAAACCACGTAAATCATCACACATCGTAACATATAAAATAATACTTTGGCATTTTATCCAAATTTTTTTTCTTTCATTAATCTATTTTCCGTGACACGAGTATTTCCAATCAATTCTAAAACCACACCATCCCTAGACAGCTGTGATTCCAAACTCTTTACTCTTACGTTAATTTTCAATATACGCACTTTTTCACAAAGATTCAAAACTGCTACGGAATCACACGTTGTCTAATGATGTCATTACTATCACATTTAGTGAAATAAGTTCAATATCTTTACTACTTAGGCTTGCATCAGAATCACACGCAACTTGATTCTAAGTTGAGGCCAAATTTACACTGTTTGATGATGTCATTTATGTTACATCTTGTGAAATAAGCAACCATAATACTGCGCTTTGAAGCACAGATAGGCACAACGCGAATAAAACTGTTGTCGCTGATAAGGAGATCGTCTCTCCTCTGCTGACTGGCGCTGACACAGGCCCCGACGTCGTTGAAGGAGCGGGAGATGTCAGGCCTGACGATGATGGTGTAGGCCACATTGTTGTTGCAGGGCCTGGAGATTTTGGTCTATGCCATGGTTTCTTTCGACGTCGTTTCGTTGGTCTACGCTTGGAACTTGATTGAGTGTGCAATGTCCAAGGAGTTTGCATCGGTCCTGAATATGGCAACGTGGGGATTTGAGTCGTTGTGATAGGTTCTGACGTCGCGTTTTCTACTTGTACCTCAGTCATCTCGACGTAGTCGTCCTCTTTTGTTTTATTGTATCTATAAACAGTGTTACAGTAAATTAGTATAATCACTGCGGTTTTTAATAGCTTTTGAAAAACAAAACTCCAGACGGCCCAGATTCGAGTCCTGCTCGCAGGCGTTTTTTTTCCATACATAAGTTTTACTTAATAGATCATACATGCTCAATCATTATTTGAGATTGGAAAAAAAGATGTATTTAAGTATCCAAGGTAAACAGACACAGTTTCAAAATTAAGTAGCGCATAACTGATTTTGTGCCAAAAGTTCATTACAAATAATATATAAAACAAAACTTACTGGTCATTTTCCACACAATGATACGAAAGCCACGACATCCCTACAGGACAGCTATAATTACTAACAATCGCTTCTCGTTTATTTCTTTCCACACTAGAATCAAAAATTGCGTCAGTTTTATTCACTGATTTAAAATCTTGCTCAACATGGACTGACGCGCGGAGCAGCAACACGATCAAAATTGTACTCGCCATTTTGTAAAGTATTTAGTATACGTCTGCTTTGTCTGACTGACAAGCGTCGAATGACGCTGCGCTCATAGCGCTGGGCTGCGCGGACGCAGAGGCGCAAGATTATGCTTTACGCATTACCTATTACATGTTACGTCAAATAAAATATACGAGATGCATACAAGATTAATATAAAACAAGTTCGATGTACGCGCGTAACTTCCGAAAGACTACGACAATTTGGATGTAGTTTTTCTTTGTTGTTGTGTTTTTGATTGTCAGGACAAGGTTTGCACATATGCGGATAGATCGGAGATTTAAAATCCGGGGCTGCTACATTGTTGGAGTTTCCTCGATACAATATTTCGATCCCATGACAATATTTACATGATATGATTAAATATTGTCATGGGACCACCTGGGAAGTATGCGGTCGAGGCGTCTTTGAGGAATTGGAGAACATGTAAGAAAATATTCCGAGGAATCGAGAACTGTTGTAGTCGGTTAAAAATAAATTGTCTTATGATTGAAAAATCATAATAATTAGCTGTGTTCGTGACGTGAATTTTACGAATTTCATTGCAAATCATAATAATTTTCATCAGGTTTTATCAGATAATACCTTACCCACTTCATTCCCCGCTTGTAGTTGAAACCCTGTAAAAATGACTCTAATTGTAAAATTTAAAAAAATGTAGCAGTGGTATACTTTAATTAATAAATAAATAGTAGCTAACCAAAATCAATAACTTAATTAAAATAACTAAACTAAAACTAAACTAAACTTCATGTATATTAAAGTTTAAATTGAACAGTATTTCACATTAAATCTAAGAACTTTTCTTCTTATAAACATAGGAAAGAATAGCAAACATACAAAACTAGTAGTTCTTGCGTGAAAAAATAACAAACCTAAAAAACATTATTATTAGTAGATCCGAAACCTGAACATAGTAGAATCAGTAACTGAATCGATTCCATTAATTTTACACCATGTTGTATTTTGTCTCAAAAATATTTAAATGAAATTTACAAGTACATTACAATACAACCACCGTACGGTTATGTATCTATTGCCAAACTATTATTAATGAGTGACCGATAGTAGAGAAGCGGGTTACGTGTGGTTGAAACGCCCGCGCCGCGTGTTAAGCATGTTTTTTAACATAACAGCCTATAACTTTTTTTTGTTTCCGTGGTAAAATCATCAAATGAGTCCTCCCACCCAGGGCAGAGCGGAAGGGACTGTCAGACTCGTACTGACTAAAATCCACGGTGTCCTTCAATAGCCCTTTACGTTCCGGGGTCACGGTAAGTCATAAGTTCCGCGACCGTGCTTTCATACGTTTACATTAATTTTGAAGTATTAAAAAAAAAGGTTTCCACAAAATTCACGTAGTGAATTTTTCCGTTGCTAAAACTATTTGAATGTCATCATGATTCTAGGACAACGGGGACTAACTTTCATGTTTTGATTACACAGCGACAGTCAAAATATACGGCAAAACAGAGTATAAACGGCTGTACAGTTTGTTTGGGTTGACTTAGACTTTTTTTGCCTGCTCCAAGAGATTGTATACTTTGGGTCATCATCTGTCTAGCCTTTTCCCAACTATATTGGGGTCGGCTTCCAGTCAAACCAGTTGTAGCTGGATATTAGTATTTTACATGGAGCGACTGCCTGTCGGACCTCCACAACCCAGTAACTGGGTAATACGATACTGCATGGTAAGACTGGTTGTCAGTCTTTAGAGCTTATGACTAACAGTAACGACTGTCAAAGATCTACAAATGACAGCCGGGACTAACGGCTTTACGTGCTTTCCGAGGCACGGAGGAAACTTCTTATGACAGATGGTCACCCATCCACATACCAACCTCGGCAAGCGCGGCTTAAACCAGGAGATCGGCCTGTTCGGCTGTAATTATTTAGCCACGAGCTCCTCAGATTGTATACTTTGAGTATTTGATATTAATTGCAGTTTCATACCTCCATGCGTTCATGAGAAAAAGAGTCTTGACAGAAGGACAGACGGACAAGTAAGTGATCCTACAAGGGTTCCGCTTTTTCTTTTGAGGTACGGAACCCTTAAAGAACAAGACGTGTGTTGTGTCTGCTGGGCTTTCTGCCCAACATTCACTATTGCAATTATGTATATTAAGTATTATCTTACTAGTTACACGCGCGCCTCAAAGTGTCAGCAGAGTGACGGGGCCAAAGCCTGCCGGGGTCGCGGGACTGTACGAATTACCGTGACCCCAGAACGTAAAGGGCTATTGAAGGACACCGTAGATTTTATCCCTCCCGCTCTGCCCTAGGTGGGGACTCATTCGATGATTTTACCAGGTAAAAAAAGGGCATTGTAAGAACACAATAGTTATAAATAACGTCAAAGAATGTTGCATCACATATTTCTTGTCTCTGTCCCTTTAAAAAGTAAATGTTACGCAACATTATACAATGTTGTCGGGTTCAACAATGTTTCATAACGTTATTTAACTGCGTTGTGGGAGCATCTTAACTTTAGGTATCTTTGGGTAAAATAAGGAAAAACTCAGCGTTAAGTTACAACAGTTTATTTTTAAACAAAAATGTTCATACAACACTTACGTTTTAAAATGGAAGGAATAAATTAGTCATTTTGAGTAGAAGGATTTCCAAATAGTCTCTAAAATCTTAAGACGTATAATTTTGAGCAATATCATTAATTGAGTTGAGCTTGGTAAATATACCTAATAATAAAAAATACAAATTGTTAACATTATAATTATAATAATCATAATTACCAAAATATAAATGTAGAGTTACATTACTAAAATAATTAAGTAAATAATACTAAAACGGGAGGAACTATCACTAAAAACATACAGGATTCCAGACCAAATAATAAATGTGGTGTTAATGTCTATTATTATAATCTTAGACAATAAATAACAAAACCAAAATTAAAGCTTGAACAAAATGGAATAAATAAATTATCACTGAAAATGTATTCTAAATAAATGCAAGAATAAATAAAATTAGTACTAAGTTAATACATATTTAAACTGTATAATTAGAGTTTAATTCTCAAATAAACTATTGTTTATAATTATTTAATACTTTTTCTTATTTTATAAAAACTTTACCTCACACTATGAATTACTCCTGTATCGTGGGTATCAATTATACACATTTAAACTCACACATACAAACACCTAGACCATAAACAACTTGCACATTAAACTATGTTGTCATTTGAATATCCTAACTATAAATAATATCACCTAAAATAAATACATCTCCTTATAAATAATTATTTAACTGATAATATTATGTACTTCTATAAATTAGTAGTAAAATTAAAGCTTGAAAATAATTTATAAATAAATATTTATAAATTATATTAGTACCTACGTACATATCACAGAAAACGTACCCTAAATAAATGCAACAATAAATAATAATTTATGATTAATACCTACCAATTTACTGGCCACAATACTTGAGAATTATTAAACACTAATTCAGAATATAAATGTGACTAGTTAGAATTCAATAATTGCATATTTAAATTAATACTAATAAAATACATTTAAGTTTCAGAAATTGTAATTAACAATTTACGTGAACGTCAACTGCACCAGGACGAGGGTTTTAATGCACCTTTTTTCTTTCCAATTCTCCCCTTAATTTTTCTTTTTGAAAAATTTTCGTCACTTTAGTCCTCGATTTAGGCCTCTTTTGATCTTAAATTCCCAAAGAGTACAGAAGGACTTTGGAATGACTAGATACTAGTTTATTTTTTTAAACCAGAAGTAGTACTCTCACTATTGTGTCTGGAGTTCATTTTCCACACTGGAAAAAGGAAGAAAAACTATCCTTCTGCTTCGTAATCTGAGACTTCGTTGTATTCATCGTACCTGGAAGAAAACGAAAGTATTTATTAATAATAGTATTCAAGTACAAACTTTAAAATGGATTTTTTTTCTAAATTCTGTTAAAAATAGAGTATAATAAAGAAAAATATTAAATAATTGTCTGTAATTCACAACAACAGTAATTTACAGAAAATATAGGTTCAAAAAATAAAATGATTTTTTAATAAACGTAAAATATTATAAATAAGTCTTTAAGGATACAAAAGTACAGTTAGGTTTAAAAATACTTAATTTAATAAAAAATATTTAATTTTTAAATTAAATTAACTGAAGCTATAATGATGAATATTTAGCATTAAAAATTTAAACTAAAGGATTCAGAAATGCTTTACTATGAACTTTCTTCCAATAAATTTCGAAATAAGTTAAAAATAGGTTCTTACTCTTTTTTCGTCAAGCACCTTCCACCATAATCAATTCTGTCACTGGGACATCGTTGCTCTCCAGGATTAACAATGTCTCTCTTAACTCGTTTGACATGATCTGCTTCAAAAATTTGTGTGAAAACTTCCAGCACTGTTTCTGTACTAGAGCCTGGCACAGGTTTCATTTCATCATCAAGGCTTAACACTGTTGGTGTATTTTCACTTTTTGTTACCACTTCAACTTCACTCAAAATTGGCAATGAAAATGATGAACTAAGTAAGAGAAATACGACAAACACAATAAGGAAAGTAGACGCCATTTTGCACGGAACGTGTGTCGCGGGCGGCTCTGTAGCTTCAACTGTTGTATTGTAGACAGATACACTCACGTTTTATTTATATGCCTGTACTACGCGATTTTCGACGTCAGTTATGTGTCACAGAGTGAATACGTCACTAAACTTTACATCACTTAATAACATTCGTTTTAACTGAAGAATTGTAGAAAAACCCGAAAATATATATAAGTGAAAAGCCTGTAAAATATATCCCTGAAAAATTTGTGATAGAAAGCTTTTTAAAATTAGTCAGCGTGAAAGACATGCATTTTTCTTGTGATGACTGTGATGTTTGTACAAAACATTTTAGGGAAAACCCCCGATTTTTCAAATGAGTCCTGCCACCCAGGGCGGGGCAGGAGGGACTGTCAGACTTGTACTGACTACAATTCACGATGTCCCTTAATAGCCCTTTACGTTCCAGGGTCACGGTAATTCGTTAGTCCCGCGACCCCGGCAGGGCTCTCTAAAGGGGGCCCCGTCATTATGCTGACGCTGCTTGGATTCGCGCGTGGAACACAACGCGCCGTTGACCCGGGCATCGACCTTGGTTGGACAGTGAGTCGTCCATTATTCGCCGCCCGCATGCCCGCGTCTACCAACGCGGCTGGGGTGTAAGGTGGACGCTGTCCTCTCCCTTACGCGTCCTTCGGTAGTAATTTAAATCTTAACCGATGACTTTCTAGATATTTTAAGAAGTCTGAATCTTGAAGCAGTGTTTGGTGGAAATATGGATAAATGCCTGAAGGAGATATTTAGCTATTATGTTCTCGTTTGACCAATATCTCACCTGATGCTAAGCGAAGCTGAGGTGGACGGTGAAGCACGCTTGCCTAGACGTAACCTATGTACTCTTGACTTGAAGACCCTAAGATTATAGATTCTCTTCTTTTCAGGAGAAAATGAGACAGGATGACATCATCATCGGTGCTAGTCTGTCCAACTATGATCGGGCTTCCAAATGTAGTTAAAAAGCAGTATTTTACAGGATGACACATACAATAAATTAGTCATTGTCGCTTAGTGCCAGTTTATATCCCTGTTGGCTACTCGATGACGTTTAATTAAAAGTCCCTTTAATGGACTCATTTTTAACTTCTTATTATTGTCACTAGATGTTGTTGGTAAATTAACGTTGTGTGGAAATTTAACTGTCATAAATATTTGATCTATTTGTTCACAATGTTTAAATAATAATTGGAAATGGAATAAAATGTTGGCAGGATTACCTATTAATCGATTGTAACCATGCTAGACCTTTTCAAAGGTGACCTTAATACGGTGGCCTTATTATCGAAAGAGGTCGTAGTGGGTGTGAGTTTGATACCCAGGTTGAGTAAAAGTGTTATTAGGTTTTTCAATCGAGAAGTTCTTTGATTCCTTTTAAATGTCGTATAAGTGTCATTATTTCTTGTTGGAAAACTTAAGTTTAATTAAGGTTCTTGTTCTTTTAAGCAAGCAACATATTTGTTTAATATGTGAGTAATTTCTTGGATATATTCGCATAGATGTTTGAAAGTAAAATATAAATTGCGCAATCGTCTTGCGCAACTATAGCTTGTTTCAAGTTCTGTTGGTTCAAGCGTGATTCAACAATACATTGTTTTTACATTTCCATTCTACATCACATTAATACTAGACATGTGTTGACATAGTCGTACAAAAGTGCCTGCTTGTCGGCTGGGGTGATTTATGTGAAAATATAATCTTTGTTATTAATTTTTTTACTTTTAATCACCGTTATAGTTTTTTTTATATTATTAAAATTAATTGGCTTTTTCTTTCTTTGATTTGCATCATCCAGTAGTATCATAAAAAAAAACGACGGGTTGCACTCTGGGAGTGCCGGCAGAAGTGAAAACTTGAATAGTAATTGTTGGAAATATCTTGTGAACAGATTTTAGTAAAACTCGCAAAAATGGTTGACTTTTTATTTCAATAATTTTCCAATGTGACGTACATCTTTTATAAACATTAAACAATGTTACCTAGCAACGAATGTATCCAGCATACAAACTTCTTTAAAAGTAATAAAGTCACACGAACATTCTCGCAAGCGCCCTGCGCCGTCCTACGCTTTTTCGGTCAGGGTCACGTGTCCTGACGAGAGTTTAAGATTTTATACCCATTACAGAAAAGTGCTCAACGCCGCTAAAGAAGTTTTCACTTCAATAATAAATATAATTGCGCAATCGTATTGCTCAACAATAACTTGGCTCCGTTTCGGCTTCTGAGCTTATTCAAGATTGATAATACTTCAACAAAGTATTGTGTATCATATCATTATAACTATAATTTATATTTGGGTAAGCAGAAACATCATCTGCCTAGCCTTCTCTCAACTGTCTTGGAGTCAGCTATATAATTAAACACTACAAAATTATGGTGCTACAGTCCCAGTCACAAGATATAATAACTGTGAAAGTACCGTAGATGCCTATTCCAAGGAGTAGATCTCAATGGAGAAGAACGGGCACGAAACTCCATGGACACTCTTTTTAGATCGCCATAATTATTACAGAACCTTTGTTACATCATTCATCTTGCGATACATTATATGAGAACGATGCAGCAAGTTAAGTATCCATAGTAAAAATTTAAACAAAGACAATTCTGAAATAAAATGATAAATAAAATTAGAATAAACCGTGGCAGCTAATAGATGTCCAGTCCCAACTGACAGTGCCCGTTCACGAACATGACACGTGTATTGACCCAATGGATATTCATATTTTACATGGAGCTGTTGCCTATCTGACCGCCATAAGCCAGTAACTGGGTAATACGTTACCCTTTGGTAAGACTTATTGATAGAGTTTCGAGCTGGCTACAGTAAAGACTGTCAAAGATCTAAAAATGACATTCGCGACCAAGGGCTTTACGTGTTTTTCGAAGCACATGGGAAAATCTCTACAGATCGAATTCGGCGATTATTATTTAACCAAGAGCTCCGTACCTTTTTTTTAATAAGAATAGTTTATTATTTACTTTGCACTGATTTTTCTGTGTATTAGTCTTAAGACAGCATTGACGGCCAGTAGTAACTGCCCACACTAGTTGAATACCTAGATTGAACATAATTAAGTAAGGAACATCTTAGAAAACATCAAACTTAAGAAACAAATATTTTGCTATATATACATATTTTGTTTTTTGAATTTGCATCATCCAGAAATTGATGTGAGCGCACACCGTCCCAACGTTAGAGTGAACGCGTTTGCTCTGGGTAAGCTCGCTCCATCGTGACTTAGTTACCTCTGACTAAAACTAGAGTAACCCACACAAAGACGAGAGAAACCCCATCTTAAGAAAAAAGTTAGTTTTCAGGCATGTCTAACAGTGCCAAACGCTCCAACCAGAGCGAGAGGACTCGTTTGATGATAATAATCCAATCCTAAAAATATGAAGCAACAAAATAATTCTTGTATTTCTTTCTTTAATTTGCATCATCCAGAAATTTCTTTGAAATAATCATGTGTCAATGTATTATGAAATTGAGCAATCGTATTGCTCAACGACAAGTTCCTACAAGTATGGGGCTAATTTTTGAACTAGAGTTAAAAATATGAAGCAACATTATTATGTTTCTTTCTTTAACTTGCATCATCCAGTCATTTGCATCAAACATTGAAAATGTACTATGAAATTGTACAATGGTATATCAATGCTGCCTAACCCTTTTGGAGAGCACAGGCGTAATATTGATGTGTATCTAGTAGATGTGGAATTCCGGGCGACTCGCTGTCCGAACATGGACCATGCCAGGGTCGATCTGTTGAACCCTTCAACTTATGTATATTCCTATTTAGATTTGTATTTGGGTAAAATAAAAAAGTAGGTTTTAAATAAATTATTTAATTTTATTTTTCAAATAAATAATAATTCTAAAATACATAAATAACATAGGAAAAAAGATATTTTCACAAGACACGATGGAATAAAATAAAACTGATATAATTACTCAACTATAAAAGTACCCGTAGTAAACATAGAAAAAATCTTTATAAATTGTTTTTATAATAAGATGATTCTTAAGTCAATATTAAAGCTTTTAACTAAAATTAATACTAAAACAATGTATCACAGAAAATAGGCATAAATAAATAAATTATAAACTTATATCAGTTCCTCTAAGCGACGTTTAAGAGCTATACTATTCGGTAGCAATTATTATGACATTAACAGGTTCAGAAGTACCGATCGCATTTGTTAGTGAGTTTAATATTAACTTAATTATAGTTATAATTTACATCTAATTAATGATACCTAACCATCGATGAACGGAATAATGACAGATGAGTATTAAAAACATAATAGTTATCTTGATTGACTGAAGACACACATTTCATACATACATCCTACACGTCTTTTTAAGTGCTAAGAAGGTAAAAAATACAATTGCATCCTGCTACAAACACTTAAATAAACTGTTAACCTATGACATTAGTGACAAGTGTCGACAAATTTACTATTTTAATTAATTGTCAAAATAATTCAATGAAAGACATAATGTTACTTAAATTATAATAATGTTTCTATTAAATGCTTTTGACATTAATAAACTTATTTTTATGTTCTCCAAAGTAAACAATCAGATCAACAAAATCTTTTTTTTTGTAAAAACACTAAGTTAATTAGCTTATCACGTCAAAGCTTCAAAGACTAGATTTGAGCGGCGAATCAAACTAAATAATAATAATACTAAATTCTAGGAATTACTTAGCTTTTAATATAAAAGCTACCTTCTTTCTTGACTAAAAATTGTTTCCCAAAGGTCAAACAACCAAGCGGTTACGAAACAGTAACTGGGTTGTGACGGTCAGATAAGCAATACTGGCTGGTACTCAGACACAGCCCAGGCTAGCCTCAATACAGGAAAGAGTTAGGCCGATGATTTTGTTTTCTTTGCGATGAATTAAAAAACAGGTTGACGGCGCCACCCGACAAAGCACGAAGTCTTGACGCCAGCAAGAAAGCTTGAAGTCTAGAAGTCTCTTCAACAGAAGTATCTTGCTAGATTCACTCATCTTCTACTGCTTTAAGGATACGTTCGTACCTGAGAAAAGAAGAAAACAATAAATTAATTATGGCATAATAAAACAACAAGAAGAAGATGGCGGATACTTGGACGCATTCAAATTTCAATAACTCAAGTTCAACAATTTACGTCTTGAGGCATGCAAATCTCACGCTTCTACTGTATCAAAACCTTAATTCTTTTACATAATTAATTGCAACAATAATTCATAATTAGTAACATCATTTTGAAAATACCTGGTGACTTAGCGAGAAGGATCACCATTTAGAAAAATGTCAAGAGCATAATCAAGAAGAGGACAGAATAAGCTAAAAAAATAGCCAGTAACATTAACAGTAAATAAAGCTTGTTTTTTATATATTTATGAACATGTTACATCTACTAGAGTTATTAGTTAAAACAGGTTTTTCGCATTCCATGTTAAATTGTTGTGTTCAAGTGCAATTAATGTAATGACTATCATAAGTAACTTTTTTTTTTATTTATTCAAATGATAGTTAAAAAAAAAATTCAATAAGATTTTTAAGAGAAAACCCTTTTAGTATAATTATTAAGGTTAAAAAAAAACCAGTAGCACTTACTCTTCAAATGTCAAGCATCTATTTGTGAACTTGATCATTTCTCCGGGACACCCATTCCCGTTAATAGCATTTCTTCTAATTCTTCTTTTTACGACAGTATTTTCCGAACTTGACTCCACTAAACTGTCGAAAGTTAACACTGGTTCCAAATCACGCACACTTTGTGTATCAAATTTTAGGACACTGTTCGTTTTTGGTGTAGTTTGCACTTGTTCCGAATCCTGCGCAACGGGCTTTGCAAAAACTAGTGCGCAAAGAATGCATAAGGAAAACGCGTATAAAACCGGAGTTTCCATTTTGTAGCGGTCTGCTAGAGACGACAGTTTCTGATAAAGTGTTTAATAAATGTTGAACGCCCGTATTTATATGTTTGAAGTGGCATGCGCACGCGCACATGGCAATGATGTAATGTCGTACAACTAGATCACTCGCGACGTCATCTACATGTGTCATTCAAGAAAGTGGTTAACTTTAGGGAAAAAAGCTTTTATACTATTAACTGGCTAAATTTTATATGCGTATTTTATTTTTAAATAAATGTTTTGTTATTTACATATTTAATAAAATAGTTATTTACATTTCTTGCTTACTTATTACTCGAGTTTATCTTATCTCTATAATTTAATTCTGAACATTTAATTTTGTTTTGGATCCTGACAGATGACATAAAATGAATGCCTGGTATCCCCGAAGGGTTAGGCAGAGTCATACTAACATTACTCCCACATTTCACCAATTATAAGTCCTATATAAAACAGAGACAAGTGCCTGTTAGGCTGAATAGTCAAAAGAAAAAAATGGCATAATATATGGCGCTTCAATCTCAGTCCCATACATGATAACTTGTGGAAGTACCGTAGGTGCCCATTTCTGTGCGTAAATCTCTGTGGAGAAGAACGGGCATAAAACTCATTGGAAACTATTTTTCAATAATGTTAGATTTAAGAGATATCTCTGTCTTAAGTAACGGTGTTAGTCACAGAATAATTTATAACTCGATTGTATCGCTGCGC
The DNA here is from genome assembly GCA_943136025.2 of Agrotis puta. Classification (NCBI taxonomy): domain Eukaryota; kingdom Metazoa; phylum Arthropoda; class Insecta; order Lepidoptera; family Noctuidae; genus Agrotis; species Agrotis puta. The sequence goes on from OW964178.2 coordinate 14,776,287, forward strand.
TGGTGGATTCTCGGGTAAACCCCGACTTAAAACGCTACGTTAAGTGTGAACAAACAAAAAACCGGCTAAGTGCGAGTCGGACTCGCCCATAAAGGGTCCGTAGCAGCAAGTAACATAATATAAAACTTCTTGTAGTTGTAACTTTGAAAGATAAATTGCGGTTTACGATTGATGACGTATTAAAAAATGTCATATGTGTGTGTCATATATTGTTTTTAGTTTTACGATTCTCTTATTTAAGAAGTTACAGAGGGGGAGACATTTTACCACTTTGAAAGCATCTCTCGCGCAAACTGTTCAGTTTATAAAAAAATGATATATTAACCTAAATATCATTTGTAAAGACCTATACTTAGATACCACACACGTATTGGTTTGGTGAAAAAAAAAATTTGAATTTCAATTCTAAGAATGGGGAATCCCCGTCTTTTTTTTTTGTGTGTGAGAATCCTAATGCGTTTCACTACTTACCAAGTTTCAACAGGATAGCTCTTATACTTTCGAAGATAAGTGGCTGTAACATACGGACGGACAGACAGACAGAGAGACATGACGAATCTATAAGGGTTCCGTTTTTTGCTATTTTACTACAGAATCCGTAAACGAACAATAAACACATATTCAAACAACTAGGTATAATGTTATGAAATTGTGATTAAAATATTGTGCAATTTATATATTTGTGTTGAATACATTTCGTTTCTGGACAATGATGCAACAATATTGCTTTTCGTTTCTTATTGTATCATCATTTTATTGTGACGTTTCGGAAGCCGTGCCTCCAATGGGATTTCCCATGGTAAATGACGAGTTTCGAAAACATAATCTTTGTATTGCCTTAAAAAAATTAATAGGGTTTTTTTTTGGCAGGATTTTCCCGTTACGCCAATAGAATAGATATACTATAATAATAATAATAATATAATAATAATCTTTATTGGAACAAAATGACATTTTACAAACTAATATTGTGTACGTAAATAGCTACATTAGTTACAAAACTGTGTCGCAGCTATTAACGCCCACCTCCAGTGGGTAGACAGCGGCGTTCCAATATCCAGAGATGTGAACAAAAATTAAATTAAAAATAGAAAAAAAAAAAAGTTGGTAAACAATTAAAATATAAACAGCTTAAAACAGCAAAATACAAGAATAATAAAATAGGTAGGTGTGTAATGGTTGTGGGAGTGTTTTATGTAAGTGTTGTGCGTGTCTGTGGGGGCAAGTGCAGAGTGTGCTCGCGGAACCTGCTCACGAGCGCACTCTTCGCTATGTGTGTTTGGTGTGTATGTGTACGGAAGTATGATCTTTACGGTTTGACTAGAATCTCCAACTCTTCGTATGTAAGGGTTTGGAGCCAGTTATTAGTATTCCTTTTGCAATCCCGGAGTGTACATGGGTAAATGGTGAGCACTTTATTCACTCTATTATAAAGCACGGAACTGCAGAAAATGAACTGGCGGCGGACAATTTCCAATTTAGTACATGGTGTCGGACAAACTCTGTCAATTCTACGTTTTCGCGTACTAAACCCAGGGTCATAAGACAAGTTTGAATGCTTCCTCAACACTGTACTTAGTACAAAAGAGTGCCTTATTCTAGGTAGCTTCCATAGCATGTACAGTTCGTTAGTAGGGAAACGGTAGGGTTTGAAGGCCATCACCTTAAGGACAGCCCTCTGCGCTCTCTCCAGACGCAGCAGAAGACATTTACCAGCACCACCCCAGGCCGAAATGCAGTAAGTCACAATGGAATGGGCAAGAGCAAAGTACACAGTTCTCAGGGTAGTGAAATTGGCAGAGGTCCTTAGATTTTTAAAAACAAAAATTAATTTTCTTACCCTAGAGACCAGTGAATTGATTTGCTCACTCCATGTCAGTGTGTCATCAACCCAAACACCAAGATATTTTATTGATTCCGTACGAACAACCTCAGGACAAACACAGGTGGCAGACATTACTGTATGGCACGCATGAGCTGTCAGACGGAAGGGTGGGGCTGGTTGTGATGCTTTCCTTGGACTAAAAGTGATAAACCTGGTTTTATCCAAGTTGAGGGTGAGCAAATTCTGTGTTAGCCACCCCATTGTAACTCTCAAGGCTGACTCTGCTCGAAGCCGAGCCTCGTTCCAGTCACCACCACGAACAACGACAACAGTGTCATCAGCGTAAGCAATTATTTTGGAGTATCTCAGATTAAGTTTACAGAGCTCATTTATATAAACTAGGAAAAGGGTAGGTCCTAAGACACTACCTTGCGGGACTCCGTAGGTGAGGAATGCTTCCTTACTGACGTGGTTGTTTATACTGACAATTTGTGACCGACCTCTAAGGTAACTCTCAAATAAACCAAGCGGCAGGCCTCTTATTCCAATTCTCTCTAGTTTACTGAGAAGAAGGGGGACAGAGACAGTGTCAAATGCTTTAGAAAGATCAAGAAAGATAGCTATAGACTTTTCATTATTGTTTAGGTTATGAGCTACTGAGCCTATCAACTCTAGTACAGCATCCTCAGTGTTTTTGCCTTTTCTGAATCCATATTGATTTTTGGCGAGTATATTCTGAGAGCTAAGATAATCCAGCAGCCGCTTGTTTATTACCTTTTCAAGAAGTTTCGACAGAATTGATAGAACAGATATGGGTCTGTAGTTGTTGACACTGTCTCTATCGCCACTCTTGTAAATAGGGTGCACAACTGCCCTTTTGAACACCGTTGGAAATAATCCAGATGTAAGGGCAAGGTTGAAGACGTGCCGGATAACCGGGATAAGAGTGGCTCTAGCACTGTAGACCACAGTTGCAGGGATACCGTCCCAACCTGTAGCACTAGTTAGTCGTAGGCCACGAATAAGATAATCTATCTCTTCATTTTCAGTGGTAAAGAGAACCATCGAGTTTAGGTGTATATCTACAGTGCCAGAGTCCGCCGCGTCGGTAGGGTTATGGTTTCGGGAATTTAAGATTTTAGACGCCAATTTTGTCCCTATGTTAGCGAAGAAGTCGTTCACAGCATCAATCGATTGAATTGGATCTGGGAATGTAGATAACAGCTCATTGGCAGAGGCCTTACTCTTTTTAAGATTGGAGATAGTTCTAATGAGATTCCAGGTAGCTTTCGGATTCTTGCGATGTTTTTCGAATTCATGTCGTTCGTATTCCCGTTTTAATTTCTTTAATAGATTGTTACAAAAATTTTTATATCGATTATAGGTGATTTTTAGAGTGTTATTATTAGCATTCTTCCTCATTTTGCGATACATGTTGTCTCGGTTTCGAATACACCTAAGGAGCCCTGGTGTGATCCATGGCTTAATAATTCGTTTACGACTTGGGATTACAGAGACACGGCTATTTTCATCAACAACTGTGGAAACAAGTTTCACCATGATGGAAGCAGCTGTTTCAGCATCATGGCAACTCATAACAGGAGTAAAATCGACATTCTCAAGAGCCACCACACAAGCATCAATATCTACACGATGTAGATGGGAAGGTGATTTAGGGATATCCAAGTTCAGATGACAAAAAACCAGAACAGGGGCATGGTCAGTAATTAGAGAGTCAAGTACTAAGGTAATAGCTGGTTTGATTGTTTTAAGTATAACGTGGTCAATGCAACTAAAGTTGTGCGTCGGGAAAACATGAGCAGGCAACATGGCATGTGATGCAACAGCATTAAGATACATGTCTGAGTTTGTGTCAACGAAATTTGGAGCTATGTTTATATTTATATCTCCAACTATAATAATGGTTCTGAAAGTATTTAGTGAATTGAGAATTACATCTAGACTGGTAACAAAGTGCTGAGTATTTCTATTTGAAGGTGACCTATATATAGCGATAAGCGCTACTTCATTCTTAAATTTGAGCACAAGACAATTTGCATCAGCGAGTATGGGCTTTTCTAAAAGGAACTGTAACTCTTCTTTAGTATATACTACAATTCCATCGTTCTGGTTTGAGTGATCAGAGTGATTAGATACAAAACCCGGTATGGAGGGAAGATAAGGGCATTTGCGTAACCAGCATTCCGATAAGACCACGACATCAAATTGTGTCTTTATGCGATGCAGTAATATTAAAAGGTTGTTAAAATTTGCACTATTGCCGATGCTTCTAATGTTAACATGAAAAATTTTCAAGCCGCAACTAACGTTATTTAGGTATGAGCAAACTTGCTCCGGAGAGCATTGATGCGCAGCTGATGCTGAGAGGTGTTCAATATCATCTATTATTTTAACATTGTCATTCATAATCGAAGCTAAGTAGAAACAGGTGATTTGATTTATTGTACGTAACATAACATAACCCAAAGTAACTAGAAATAATATAGGAGTTACCAAGGTATCCCATTTGCCGTAGAGTTTCGACATAATACATCTTCCGTTGTGAATAAAGTGAATATAAGAATGTACTGTGTTGTGTAGGGTTGCTTGTTTGTGTGTAAAGTAATGAATAGGTGCATATCGAGTGTTTGGTAAGGACAATGATGATTGTGAAAAGTGATATAAAACAGTTTAAACAGAAATAAAAAAGCATATGCAACTGTAACCAGGCATATACAATAATCGAAGCGTAACGGTGAAGATGTCTCTGATTTAGTCATGCAGTTTTTGCCATGGTCGAAAGGTCATTCTCAGACTTTATCTCGAAGTGCTTGCAACCCTCTTTTTCGCGCACGAAGATCTTGCCATTTTTAATCCAACAGAATTTATAATCGTTGGACTGAGCCGCATCACGAGCCAAGAAATATAGTCTCTTTTTTCGAGATATCAAATTTTCAGAGACGAAGATTGGTTTGGCGGGGCCACCAATTTTCAAGTGCTCCGTGGTGATCTTAAAGCTGTCCCTGTTGTGTTTTCGGAACTTTTCCAAGAAATCATCTTTGCGTAGGACCGTTGTGAAATCAACTATGATGGTTTTCTTAGCTGGGTCTTTCGTTGGAATACGGAAAATATCTTTAATTTCGTGTGATTGAACTTGCATATTTATCAAATTGCCCGTATTTATCACCGTTTTCAACAAGGCAGTCTTAGATTCTGATTTGACGACTGGAACGTTGCGAATCTCTAAGCAGGTTGACCTCGAGCTCTGCTCAAACTGTTCAAGTTTTGCCTCCAATTTATGCGTGTATGACAGGGCTTCCTTTCGTTCGGTCTCCAAAAACTCTACTCGTGAGGTAAGTTCCTTAAAATTGGCAGCCATATGGTCAACAGTGTCACGGATCCGGTTAACCATAGTACAGAGCTCACCATATTTCTCCTCTTGCTGCTGCTTAAACTCTCGAAACATTTCTTTCATGTCCGCCATAAAAGTGGATAGTCTATTATCCTCATCTTCCTCTAAGCGTTTGCGCTTAACATTACGGAAAGTTACTACATTTTCATACTACATTAGGTTTACGTATAATACAATATAAATACCTAATACATTTGCCGTATTTACATAACAATGATTTTAATGAATGAACCTTAAAAGGACAACGTTTATTTATATTCCATTTATGTCGTTTTCATTAATTAAATAATTAATCATTCACATGTAACACGGAAAACATTAACCATGTTGGTAAAGTTTGTTCTGAGAAAAGATGTAAAAATGGCAGGTGGGACCAACTGATCCCATCTGTCAATTAATAGGTAGATTTTTGGTTTTAGATCATGGAAGATAAAGATATATTTATTTGTAAAAGAAGAAACTCGATATGTTAAAGAGGTTCACCCATCCGCAGGCCGACCTAGGTCGCGTCGGCCTTATCGGATCGGATCAACAGTGTGCTTCTTTATTTACCGTAGTAGTTAAGTATTGATCTTATTAATTTCACATTAAGTTCATGCAACCTATGTGTCACACTATACTTATAATTAAACATTAGTTGATTGCCATGCAGTGCAAGTAATTGATACAGTTGGTGTTGAGCCAAGTGGGTGTGTCAAATAATTATTCCCCTCGGTTCAATCCTTGCGGGACGGTCCCGAGCAATTAAGAACTATTAATATCCTGTGAATAACAGCTATGTGGTTCCCGTAATGTGGGGACTCGGTTTTTCGGTTTAGACTTCGGGTACAGGGGCGCAGGACGGAGGGGCAACGACGAAGGGGATGGAAAAAGGACTCGTCATGTATCTACTGTATGATGGCGCTATTTTTTGACGTCATGCACGCTTTTGGAACAGCCTGTTCACGACCTTGCCGCTACGAGCAATGACTTGGCCGGGGCGGCGATAAGATTTGATGTATAGAAATGTTTGGAACACGAAACGAGACGCCGCTAGTAGCGAATTCGCGTACTTAGAAAGTAACTAATGTCTACCGCCCGTTGCGCCGCTTAACGCTTAGGCGAAAGTCGTAAATTAAACATATTCAGGTGAAAATGACATTAACAAGATAATAAATATTTTTGATTTGCAGTATTTTTTACTAAAAGTAATTTTCAAGTGGCAGTTGACAGATACAGGTCATTGACGTGTTGATACTGAGCGCGTTTAAGAATAAAATTATTCGGAAATATTATGAGGATAAACAAAAGTATGCCATGTTATGCCTTAAAATTTTATGAAAATATATATATATAGGGATAGGGGAACCTATTCTTAAAGTCTCAAAATTGCAAACACGCATGATGTCAACGCCCAATGTTTTGACTGAGTTACATTGATTTGCACGGAATTGTGATTCATCCGCCCAGTGTTTTAAGTGCCAATGAATTTGATTGCATAGTCCACGCATGATTCAACCGCCCAGTGTATTTAGTCTAATAATCGTTACAATAAACTGTGAATTATTCACAAAAACACAAAAGTTCAGTGCACATTTATGGCGTAAGGTGACGGTCTAGAATACAATATGTCCCCACCGTAAGACGGCAACAAATGCGTGATGTAAGAAGTTATAAAATCCGTCACGCTTTGCAGGAGGTACATACCTGTTGGGAATCACGCTCAATGGCAACACAGACGACACGCGTAGGCGTCGTGTTCAACCGACGCGTCATCGCCATGCATACGGAGCCGTCAGCATAAGATTTTCGTATTTTACCGACCTGCTTGAAGTTTTCACGAGCCTTTATTGCATGGGAAATGGAAAAGCGCCTCTAATGTACGAACGAGGAACGAATATTTTTCATCAACCACAAAGTTCCCGTTTACTTAACGTAGAAAAAAGTGAAAAGTTGAGAGCTGCATGTCTGAAGGGCTTCAGACGTGCAGCGTGTCACTTGATTTGTATTTGTCCGGAACAATTAAATGTTATCAGATTCAAACGACAATACACCAAGCCCTTTATTTATCTTCAAAGAGCGAGTCAAACACTCGCCGATGACTCCGACGATGACGTTAGATCGAACATGACGCCTGTGTGTCCTGTCTGATTGTTCATTGTATAAGATCCCAGGAGTACCACTTCAGGGTCCAACTGGCTTGGAAACACCCACTCGCATAAGTCTAGCGTCAAGGAACTCGTCTGAGTCTCGTCTGCGAATGCGGGAGAGCGAGTACTTGAAGGATCATTGTGTTGACAGCTGGGGGACCCACGGTAACATTTCACCGAAACTCTTATAATGTACGCGATGACGCTCTTTCCAACTTTCTTCCTAAAAAGGGTGTGGAAAAGTTGCAGGGTCGGCAATGCGCTGGTTACACCTCGGATTTTGCAGGCGCCCATAGGAAATGGTAAGAGCTGTTCATCAGACGGGCAGTATGCCTGTTTGACACATTTATGGTTTAATAGAATTAAATTTTAGTAACCTGTAACGTTTTGAATGTTGCTAGAAAGTTCTAAACTGTTATTCCAATTACCACAAATTCAACATCTGTCTTACCTCCCAAATATTTATTTGGACTGTCTTTTAGTCATAAACGAATGCAGTTTAATACCAATTTATTTTTACATGGCGCGACTACCTATCTAACCTCCACACCTCATTTACTCTTGCTATTGCCAGAGACTCCTAAGCACATTACCAATTGATAGCATTGAGGAGTTTTGTTTTGCGTTTGTTATATAAAATTTAAATGATTAGTTTATTTTTTTTGTCATGTAAATAGCATGAAATTTAATCGCAGTTTGGGTTAGTTTTTGAGGTGAATGGGATCCACCTCCTAGCAGTCCACTACAGACCACAGTACTACAGGCTATCTATAACCTGCGGCTGAGCAATACCACTGGCACTTGTAGTCCTCACCAGATCCGTCTGGTTAGCGTCCGGAGGGGTACCAGATCCTTCTGAGTGAGCTCACTCTAACTTGGGCCGTGCTTTCGAGATCACGAGACTGTCTCATCAGGTAACCGTGACCCTGGAACGTAAAGGGCTATTGAAGGATCACCGTGCATTTTAGTCAATAAGTTGGCAGTCCCTCCCGTCCCGCCCTAGGTCGGAGGGACTCATTTCATGATTTTACCAGGATAAAAACAGGCCACGGTTTATTGCTTAGGCCCCATCTTTGCTTCTGGGTTAGATTCATTCTGGGTGTAATTTATCTATAATATGTATTTAGAAATATATAAGTATGTTTATCAGTTGTCTAGTACCCATAACACAAGCTCTGCTTAGCTTGGGACTAGATGGCGTGTGTGATAGTTTTGGAATATTTATTATTTATTTATTTATTAAGGCTTAGAGCAAAGCCATTCAAGTAAATAATACAGTAATAATTTACTCTTACTCCATCAACAAAGATCAGTGTGTAACATGACATAGCTGGAGATATTGTTATCGTTCCTTCATCTAGTCATTAGTAAATACTAAATAGATTTGTTTACGGAAGGATCCCTCACCGGTGTGTTCATCTAATAAGATAGAGGAGGATATTCGTCACATAATATTTTACTATTTAGTAGTCCTATAAGTCGCAGCTTCCGATATTACGGCATCGGCCACTATCAATTTATTCACACTCATGTATTTGGCAGGAAGCATAAGAGTTATGACTCACCGACTATTATGATTTAGCTGTAGGTATGTCAACGTTTACGAAGGGCAGACGTAATCGTTTTTTTTTTCAATATCTTTAATGTACTGATGACAGCGGCCCATACCAATATTATTATAATGTTTACCGATGTTATCCTCAAAACTCCATTATAAGAGAACAGTTTTGTTAAGCTTGGTGCCGACTGTACTTGCAACGAAATTTAATGTGGATTTCGACGTCTATTGTCATAGTCACACGAGTGCTTAATTAATGAGCGTTTAAAAAGGTGAATTGCAATTAACGGTCACCGCCCAGTGTAAAGAAGCGTGGCACTTTTAAAAGCACATTAATAAATAATTTAGAATAACTTGTTATTTTTGAGATCGTAAATGTTCTAAACGTTGCAAAACATTAATGTTTCATCATATTTCATTGCGTTGTCAGTCGTCATTTCATCATGCAATGCATGGCGCACACCCGCCCCTACCGTAATGATGGTCAAGGTATTTGATGGAGGGGCAAGTTAGTACAAGTTGAGGAAAATCGTACATAAATAAAATAAATATACCAATATTATAATTATCCTTGTGTTTATAAGAAACACTAAGTAGTTATGCTTCACGCAACTAAATATCTGGAAATACCCATCCGTCTAATTTATTTAATTATAAAAATTTTAAATCTCCTCCTAACATTTTTTCTACCGTGGTAAAATCATCAAATGAGTCCTCCCATTCAGGGCAGAGCGGGAGGGACTGTCAGATTCGTACTGACTAAAATCCACGGAGTTCTTCAATAGCCCAAGTCCCCTCTAGAGGGGGGGCCCGTCATTTTGTTGATACTCTTTGAAGCACGCGTGGAACACAACGCGTCGAGCCGGGCATGGTCGGAAAGCGAGACGCCGATTACTCACCGCCCGCGTAATGTATGTTTTGCGCCGTCTTGCTTCGCTAAAATGAACAAGTTGCATGCGATTTTTGTCGACCACCTTCGTAAACGGTTGGGCGTGGCGATTCAATTTCATCAAGCGATGCGACTAATGACTTGCCGCAAGGCACGCTGTCTCCTCTCTTACACATGTCTGCTCTAAATTCAGACATGACCAATCTACTTACACTACGACAAGCTGATTATACGCGCAATGATGAGCTAAGAAAATGCTAGAGGTGAAACTTTTAAAAATGACGTAAGTGGCGCCGGCCGCCGCTGTTCGCTTTTTTCGGTATTCGCATCGTTCATTATACATATTTCCGTGAAGTAAATTTAGCTTGTTTTTTCTTCGTACTGATTAGGTTTATGTTTACTGACTTCTTGATCCTGATATTATATCTATTGTTTTGACTCTGCTATGCCTACCGAACCGTGACTTTTATAAAACTGAAGAACGTAACATTACCTTGAAAATTACGAAAAAAACATTATCACAGGGTGACCACTAGTAAGAGACTAACTAATCTAAATCCCAGGATCTCATACTCTGCATTGTTTTCAAGCAGAAGGGAATAAAATATTCTTCCATCAATAAACAAATAATTATAATAGAGCAATTTATAAGGGTCTAAAACTCACATTGTATGAAACATGCGCATGCGCATGGTCAACGGATCTGTTATCAACTATATAATCATCTAATTGAGCAGCCAATTAAAGAGCTAATATGTGTTAGAGAAAATGATATCTGTTGATCAACAGTTGCGGGTTTGTGCCGTAAAAGTGATTATCATTGCACTATTAATGTGCAACGTATGGCTTGGTTCAGAAAGTTGAGAATCCATGAGCAACTATGATGTTTCAGGCTCTTGGGAATTCCCATTGGGGAATCCCAAAACAGAAATAACAGAACTGCAGTCTCCTGTTGTTGCGGAATGTCTAGGTAGTAAACTAGCTCTATACCTTGGCTCCACCTTCGAGTTTCATGCAGAATGAACCTCCAGCTAACATCAAAATCGGTTCAGGGATTAAGGTGTGAAAGCGTGACGAATAATCTTATTTCGTATTTATGGTATTAAATAGTATTAAAGTTAGGATTACGATCTTTGTCTTATTTGTCAGAAATTTTACTGTGACCATCTACAATTAAAAGATTTAAACCTTTTAACTGTAAGCAATTATACAAACTACCTCCTCTAGTTTTTAGGATAAATGTGTGATCCACCTCCTAGCAGTCTACTCCGAGTGATGGCGATAAGTTTTCTATAGCTGCTGTGACGACTGAGTAACTTACCACCGCTGAGATTATTGCGGTGGTATGCCTCACTAGTGCCATCTGGCTTGTGACCACTCCGTCCGGTTCGTATTCGGTGCGCAGGAGTTCATCTTTTGTTTTTAGCAAAAAAATAGTTTAAATGATGTGAAAGAAAGATTCCTAGCAGATTATGGAAAGAGACAGCGTATTGTACCAATTAAAAATAAAATGGTGTAACAATGGAAAGAGGTTTATGCACGCAAATGCATTCTGAAGACAAATTGACGTCTTCAATATTTTCACACAAACTCTCAGGTGCGTCATTTTTTTGATGAGTCAGTTGGAGACCTAAGGTTGGGATATTGGAATTCCTCGCGACCTCATCGGCCATTAGCCACGACACGAGCCAGTAACACGTGCTCATTTTTATCCTCATACCGCAACCGTTCTGTTTATACATAAATGATTCATTTCGTTTCCAACTCCATTGACAAATTATAATTATTACATCAGAGCAATATTATAATTGGTAATTAAATACATATTTATTTTTATCTACTATCATGCTATTAATCCTCTATAAAAGAACCTATAACAATTAGCTTATTGCCAACATTAAAACACTCAATCATATTATGATCGTGATATTATGAATTTAAAAAAAAAGAACATTCTCATGCAATGACATTTTCACCACCAGATCGCTAAAATTTTGAAAAAAGAACAATAAATTGTAGACTAATTCGTAATTTCGGATTCTCGTCTTATCGTGTTATTCCCCGCCATTTATTCACTCGAATATGGTATGGTATGAGAATCTTTTATAGAGGATTCGCATCATGATTGTAGATAAAGTCTTGTATGCAACTGTTATAATTAGGTATTAAAACACTCATGTGATACTATTATCACACTCGGCTACGCCTCGTGTGATAAACCCACATTCGTGTTTTAATACCCCTGATTATACAACAGTTGCATAAATAACTATTATGGTTTGTTTGGTTTGTTTTAATAAAGTTATGTTTTAATTAATAAATCGATCTTTTTTATTTTTTACTTTCTGAGCATGATCTTTTTGATTACTTGCTGAGCATTAGAGAGTAGAGTTCGATTCCCGGGTCATGCAAAATGTTATTCTACCTAATGTTGTTCCAGGCTTTTCCACCTGATGATTAGCAGCCTGGAGTTAGAGCCTGATTTTATGCCCAGTTGATGGTAATAAGCTCACGATAAACGTAACGAATATTGATGCTAGGTACTAGTGTACGCTACTGTCACTTGACCCAGAACATGAACAACTCTTCCTCAACGTTGTGAGCTGGTAGTGTACCAAAGAGACTGGCAGCGTTGACAGAAAGGCTAGAAGCTGATCCAACATTGATTGTTGGAAAAATGCTATCCAAATAAATGTGCTATGCGTTTTAACTGACAATAGTCTGGCAATGGCGCCATATTGAGACGTGTAAGTATTAAAAAATCTAAACAACGGGCATGAATTGTTTAGATTTTTTAATACTTACACTAATATTAATAAATGCAATTCAATTGAAAACAACATTATCTAGTTTAACGACATTATGGCTGATGTCATCGCGTGATTGCACCACATAGTATTACTGGCAGCGATTCAACAGTAGTGTGAAACATTCTTTTGGAATGAAAGTTGTTTGTTTTCACTTACAGACTGGTAAACCCTATGTTTATTTTTAGTGCAGTGTCATGTCTTATCATACGTATCACACGTGGTATTTCATGTAAAATGTAAACTGATTCAGTTTACCAGACCACTAAAATATGCTGACCCAGTATTTTAAAGCCCGGTTTTGATTGGACACGGACAGTGGCGAGTTGCGAGTACAAGTACAGAGGCGAGTGTCGAGCAGCTAAACATTGTCCATTATCACAGAAAGATAAACATGTTTTGAAAAGTTTTCCAAAAAAAGTGTAACAAAAAAAACTGCAAATCGACCCTTATATCAACATAAAATACCGTTTAGAAGTTGACACTTTTTTTTTACAAATGTGCAACTTTTTTGTAATAAGACGGACAAGAATTTTATTTATCATTTCTTTTCTTCTTTTCGTGTCGGGGTGTAGACACCCTCTGGTATCAGAGTCATTCAAGCCACCTCTGGGAACACCACAGGCGTCTGGCTTGACTTTGGACTTATATGTATAGTTAAGTCCAGGTTTCCTCACGATGTTTTCCGTCACCTATGTCAATGATGTCCAAGATACACTTAGAAGATGCCAGCAGGTCAATATACCCCAGTTTGATAAATTTTACCAATCGAATATTACCAACCTTCCATTATTGGATAGGTTGAAAATCTATTGAAGATTGACTGATTGAGGTAAGTTGATGTGCTGGCGCAACACTGTACATTATGAATTTAAAAATACATGTTCAGCCTCAAGTGATGATGATAATTGAAAAAAAAACTCTTGTTTATCATCAGACATTTATTGAACTCACGTACAAAATATGCATACAATATACCTACTTATAAGATACCATTATTTAAGCCCGAAATAGACAAGGTTGCGTATTGCATGGCTGTTTTAAAATAAATATATGATACATTGTTGGAAAATTATACTAAATCTTTCTTGTTAACTTTTTAAAATGGTGACACTGTGGCTTTTAGTCAGTGTCTGACCAGAAAGTTAGGGTTGTTACTGACAAGGTGATACAATTTGCAATTTTTCAATGGAAATTGGTGATACAATTTGTTTTCGATTCCAGACCTCGTTGTTGCGGATTTTCTTACAACCACTATATGATTTTAGGCTTTTAACTTAATGCCGGAGTCCTGGTCGATCACGTTTTAGGCAAAAACGGTCTGTGACCGAACTTGGAAGCCTGTATGGCATGCATGCCAGTTTAGTTTTTGTCATTTCCTTTTGAAATCACAGCATACAAATGTTCAGCATACAAGTGTTTCAAATAGTAGATAATAGAAACTCTAGTTTTTTCAAAGAAAAAAGATTAGAAATATCCTCTCCTATCACAAAAGTAATTTCCAATCTTTTTTTTATTTATGTTTTCCTATTACAATGGACCATACTTTCAAAGACACCCTGGATATGAGTTATTTTCGAATTGTAGATGACTAATAACAACTTTTTAGAATTCAAAAATATAAAGTACACATAAATAAGTTATATAACATAAATATAACACTGCAAGTGACACAGTGGACAAATATTGAGAAAGATTTCTGGAATTCCGCCATAGAGCAAGAAAATAAGTCGTAACGCCCAAGTCTAGGGCTTCTAAGCCCGGTTTCTACCGCGAGCGGAGTGGACCAATTAATGACTTAATTTACCCCGCAAGATCAAACTGCTAGCGTGTGTTTTCACCTACAAAGAATCGACCGGAAATAACTTAAAAAAAAAACAGACAGAAATCATCAGACGCAGACGACTGAACTCTTTGTTGATGGAGAAGGAGGCCTTAGCGCAAGATTTCCGCATTTATCTTACAGCGTACTTGAAGTATGTACGGTGTTAATTATATGGAAAAAGCATCTCTAATGAACAATTTTTTCCATCAAATTGACGTCAAAGTGCCTTTCGTATAATAATTTCCACTTAACGGTGGAAACCGGGCTTTTGCTGATCCGTTTAATTTTAATTTTCGAATTACAAATGGGACATAGTAAAAGTTTTAAGATCAGTGTTTCCTCTGCTTATCCGTTGGGTATCTTGTCGATCTCTGGGAATGGATTCTGGCTAAAAAGCTTGGTGTACAATCTAGAGATGAAGTCGGAGGCCTATCCGGCGAGGGTCCAATCCTCCCTTCGAGCCAATGGGTGGTCATTTCGCCTTTGCCCTGAAAAAGGAAGATATTTAGTTTAGAAAGAAAGGTCTTCTTCCTGCTTTGATTCCATTCTATTTGGGGTTGGTCGACACAACACGCTTTTCTTTTTTCCCTGTCACGGTATCATTTAATTTTGTAGGCCGTTCTGCGGGGCGAGACGTAATGGGAAGCAGTCACCTCTTTTTGCTAAGAAGTCATGCTAGCGAAGGATGAAGCGGGACGCGTGAGGGAGAGGACCGAGTCCACCTCACGATCCAGCCGCCTAGGAAGACGCCCACGGCAACGGACCTCACGGGGTGACGCAGGCGCGGACGGCGAGTAATGGGCGACTCGCTGTCCGCTGGACATGGACCATGCCCGGATCGATGAGGCCTCAAATAGCTTTCAGCAATATTACGGGGCCACCCCTATAGGGCCTGCCGGGGTCGCGGGACTATCTGGTAACCACCGAGGCCCCGGAACGTAAAGGGCTACTGAAGGACATCGTAGATTTTACTCAGTACAAGTCTGACAGACACTCCTGTCCTGCCCTGGTTCCGAACCCAGGGCATTATTAAAATGCAGGATTAAATGAGGAGTCATTTGATGATTTTATCACGTTATCTTAGTAATAATAATAAGCGGGCTAAAAACTTTTGGGAATCCCTGAAATAATTCCTCTGTGTGTGTCAAATGCCATATAGCTATGTTTACCTTAACATCAACCACGCCTCGAGGAGCCGTCAGAAAGAGTCCAGTCTTATCTAGTGCCCGCTTCACATCATCAGAGATTTGTATTTTCATTGCTGCAAAAGAAAGAATAAAAAAACCAAAGGATTCAATCAAATGTCGCGGGATCGGTATTCGTTACACATATACGTTATAAATATGACCAAAAAAATTCGACACTGATGATTTGGGATAGATATGGAATAGCAGGAAGTCGCAAGATACCGGGATTATTATAATAGTGAATCATGCGATCTCATCACCGCCGCGATGTCCGGAGCCGAGTTTGTCACCCCAAACTCAACCTTACTGTATCGGGAACAATAACTGCGATAGCTTGCACCGCTACAGTACCAATCGTCCACACGTCGAGACCCTGTATCATTGATACGGATGGTACGGTAGTAACCACGCGCAAGATGAATCATACGACCTCGTTATTAAAAGGCGATTCACCCACTTTAAGTGTCACGGTCGTCGCGACTAAGGTGTTTAACCCACTGCTCCGGGCTCCATCACCTAGTGTGGGGTTGTTTTCAATGTTTAATGAAAGTTTTTATACTGTAAGTGTGGCAAGCAAGCATACGGCCCACCTGATGGAAAGCGGTCACCGCAGCTTATGGACGCCTGCAACACCAGAGGTGTCAATTGCTCATTGTCGACATTTTTTTTTTTTGTGAACTGGTGTAAAATCTGTTCCAATAAATTATGCTTTGACGTGTAATGACCTAATTTAATAAACTTTAATTTAATTAACTTTAACTTACGTTCTCCAGTGCTTTCCATTCGACTTGCTGTGTTGATAGTATCTCCAAATAAGCAATATCTGGGCATTTTGCTGCCCACAATACCGGCAACACACGGCCCCATGTGAATCCCACTTCTCATACAAAGTGTCTGAAAACATAACATATTCACACAGGAACCTCCCGATACAACCATGTCCACTGAGGACCTGCGTCAGGCAGAAGGTGTAGAACAAAGAAAGCGTTGAAAGAAGCAAAGTGTTGCATCATTGTGATAAAATGTTAAAATAAATGAAATTTTATACGAATTTCTTAACTTTCTACGAGCATCTTAGCAAATTATACATAAACAGCAAGATAATAAGATAAATGGCATGTAGCAAAAAACAAGCAAAAATAATATAAGTTCGCTACCTGGGGTTAAAGCCTCATTTAGACGACTCAAGAAATTGCAAGAAAGTTGCATGCAGCGTGTAAATAATCTTCTGGGTGAGAAGCCGGGGGCTTGGGCCCAGCGATACAGGTACAGCGTTAAACAAAACAAAAAATGACTCTTTTCGAAACCAGTCTAAAAAATGAGTTGAACTGGGCCGGTGTCATAAAGAAAATTGATATAAAAAAATGCATACAATTTCTCGAAGCGATTTTTTTTTTTAAATAAAAAGCGAAGACACACATAATATTACCTAGATTAGTACCTGATCAGGTCGATGTGGTAGTCTGCACATGGACGTCGCCTCCAGTAGCTCTAGCGCCATACTTGCTATTTCAGTCGCGTGTTTATTGCCTGAAGAAAATTTAATGTTATGTCTAGATCTGCCTTGATGAGCCAACTAACAAAAACTGAACAATTCTGTTAAAAATTAATATTATAAATGCGAGTATTGTAACTTTACCGTTTCTTACAGGTAATCCTGAAGCTACCATATATGAATCTCCAATGGTCTCAATTTTGTACACGTCGTAGCATTCTATTTTCTCATCAAATAACTTGTAAACTGAGTTCAGGAAACTTATCACCTGAAATAAAAATATTTTATTTTTATACATACCTATAGATTGATCTTGATAAATTAGATCTGAAAGTAAGATATCCATAGATTTAACACCCTCAAAAAATCTCTCGTTTTTTCGTATATTTTTTTATAGATCTATATAAGTAAAGCCCCATTTAAACGATGAAAGAAAATGCATGCGAGTTGCATGCAAATTTAAATACATTGTGGTTTTCGTTTGATCAACTGAATTCGCTGTCCATTAAAATTCCGCAATGAAGTCAAATATGCACGAAAGTTGCATGCAATTTTTTGCAATATCCAAATGTGTTTTTGAAGAATGGGAGTCCGCAGTACACAAGTTATTAAACAATAGCATAGGTATCCATTTGTCGAGATGACGTAGTACACTCATTTATATAACAGGAATTATTATTCATTACAGTTTCTAGTGTCACTTTCTGCCTAACTTCACAACAACAGTTGCACAATATTTAAATAACATTATTATTTCACAATATTAAAACGACAGGTAGGTATTTACTTTGTTTAGCGAAGTTTATTTACTTCGTTTAAAAAAAAAAAGGTATTTACTTTCGTTTAAAAATAGATGAATTTACTTTACGTTTAAGTCACACACTCATGCTTTAGGCATTTTGTGAGACAGTTGTAAAAGCTTATAGGTTACGACGGCAGCCCTGGACAGTAAAGGGCAACTATTCCTGATTTTAAAAAGTGGATTACCTGGTATGGTGTTGACACGGCAGCAATAGCAGTAAATCCGACAATATCGCTGAAGTAGACAGTTACCGAAGCAAAAAACTCAGCTGGGACCTGGAAACAATTATTTTTTATCCGACTTTTCTATCCGACAAAATTGTTCACATTAACACGTTACAGACCAAAGTCCAGTTACATACTATAGCAGAATACGTCATGCGGCGGTCATTGCGTTATCATACATAAGGTCGTGGAAATCCCACATTGCGATGAATGAACGTTGAGCACGCTCTACACTCGCAGCGCGAACGGCCGCTAACGCTCGCGAACACTGCGAAACGCGAGTGTGGATGTTGTTCGCGCTTCATCAATGTCGGTTTTCGGCTCGCTTCAAAGGGTTTGCGGCGCGCAAACGTAAACGCATTCAACAAGACTGTGAAGCTTTGCGAGTGTGAAGGGACATACGTAGTTCGCGCGTGGATCGCTGCGTTATTCACGGCGCGACTTCGCACGCGAGTGTAAAGCCGGCTTTACGTTGTAATATAAGAGGCAAGTTCAATGCACTGCGATAACATAACGTTACGTTACGTTTATAATACAAGTTTATCGTTATAAACTATATAACTGATTACATATTACACCAGACTGCGGGTAGACTTGAGCTCTTATCAGTAAATTGTGTGTAAGTATCTGTTTATGTGTTTAACGAGTAATTAATCGTTGTTGTGTTTTAATGACAGTTTGAGTTTTTTTTTTATCTTTTATGAATATCTGCTTTAGTTGATATTTGACTTTTATTGCAGTATACTTCTTGTTTATTGTTTGTATAAATGCTTTGTGTTTTGTTAGATAAATTAGTATTGGAAAGTGGGCTGATACAACGAAAAAAAAAACCACTGGGTGCACTCTAGGAGTGCCGGCAGAAGTGAAAACTTGAATAGTAATTAACACACACGAGCATTCGCGCAAGCGCCCTGCGCCGTCTTACGAAATTTCCATCAGGTCACGTGTCCTGATGCGAGTTTAACATTTTTTACCCTTTCCAAAAAAGTGCACAACGCCGCTAAAGAAGTTATCACTTCACAAAGTAGGCAATACTGACTCAAACTTTTGCTAGAAAAACGAAACAGCTTGTTTGTTTGTATCGTCTTTATATCTTTACCTATTATGCTACAAATGTTCATGTAGTTAAACATATGGATAAACCAGAATCCAGCATCTTCATCATCATCTTTACCTCGGTAACGAATTGTTTTTCCACAAAATAACTCTCAATCTTCACGTGACTGAACCCGCGCAACAAGTACCCATTTGGTCAAAAGAAAATTGAATTTATTGGCACTAAAACTACTAGAAAATAAATAAACTAATCTTTTTATGTCAAATATCCCCAGCTCAGCAGCACAAAGTTTGCCACCTGACGCTGATTTTCAGCTGCCGACCACGAGTTCCACTACAATTATAATTTGTATCACTAATAGATTTAAAAAAAGAAAACAATTTAATCATTGAGTAAACATTCTATAAGAAAATAGTACTCGTATTCTCATTTAAAAATCGAAGATTTACTTCGCTACCTCGGGCTAGCGACTCAGATGAC
This sequence comes from Agrotis puta, assembly GCA_943136025.2. Lineage (NCBI taxonomy): Eukaryota > Metazoa > Arthropoda > Insecta > Lepidoptera > Noctuidae > Agrotis > Agrotis puta. The sequence continues at coordinate 14,795,977 of OW964178.2, forward strand.
CAATAAACGATTTTAAAGAAGGTGCCTTTTTAAGGTGATTTTGATATCTGCACGCGTAGCATGGCCAGTTCTATCTCTATTCTACCAAGAATAGACAAAGTCATTTTATCATCATTTGTACACAAATCGACTGTTTTTTTTTGCACATGTATGTCACGATTGGTACACCATTAAAGAATAGTACATTTCTTTTCTTTATTTATACATTTCCATGCTTAAAACGGTAAAAATCTTTCTATTGTCCGTCATTTTGTCTTTTCTTCCGTCGACAAAACCCGTTTCTACGAAGCCATACTACGCGTACTGGGGTAAAACAGCTAATGGTGATGATAAACCAAAGAATAGAATAAAAAAAAAACATGGATTTTTCAGTTCCCTAAACGAACGAAGTAATGAATCCGTAAGTGACGAAATAAAATATTAAGAAGTATTCACACACAAATGATTCACATTACCAAATAGGTCAGCCCAGTATATTCTAAGGAACAATATAAGTATTGAATAAATTATGACATTATTATTTTAAGAGGAACTCTGCATATGGAGACAATGATTCACAATGTCGTAATCAGTTTATCCATCCCGCTACACGGCGAATTCTTTCAATCTGCCCAGTTGGTTGACGGGACATTACCCCTGGGTGGATGGAACAAGTTAATGGTTCAATCCCACCCCATGCCATCCCATTTCCTTTAATTTTAATAGGTATTCGACGTTTAAAAGTGCCCCTTCGATGGCCCAATTGAAATATATGATTTAACTGTGAAAATTCTTTTTTACTGTGCCGTCTACCCCGCTACATGCCGATGCCGAGTATAGCGGGGTCGGTGATCCAATTTTTTCTCATCTAGCCTGTTAACGGGGCAGGGGCAGAGGGCCGAATGAAGCACATGGACTTGTGAGACCGATGGCATTGCTAGGAAGAAATTGACTTCTGAGTAGACAAGTAAAAGTCCCTGCAGGGTTGGCAACGTACAGGCAATACATCTGGTGCTGCAGGCGTCCATAGGCTACGTGAGTACAAACATCAAGTGGGTCGTTTGCCTGTTTGTCGCAAATATGGTATAAAAATACGAAGTATGAAAGAAAAGCTATTCTGGACTAAAATTAATCGGGGTAAAATAATATAAAAACCACACACAAAAGCCCGAATTATGACATTGCAGTATCCCATAAGAGGAAGAAGAAAGGCAAAGAAAAGAAGGTTGGATAGTGTAAGGAAAGAAAAAGGATTTGAAAAGGAGAAAATGATGCCGTGACGTCTGAATGGAAGATGAAAACGTGTTGCGTCAACCCCAAGTAAGATAGGATAAGGGCAGGAAGATGATGATGTACATATTAGCTATGCACAGTTGCACAGTATTCTATGTGTTTCCTATGATTCAAGTTCTTCTAATAACGGTGCATAGTAATGCAATTCTGAAGAAACTAGGTGGACAGGATAATACGGTAATTGTTGGGTACTAGTAATTCCGATTTGTCCAGCTATGTTAGTGAGAAACTGATCCAGAAATAATCATTACGAATAGGCGTACTATTAATAAACTTCTTAGTGTGTCTTTGACAATATAAATTCAATTGGCCCAGAACAGTATGCTCAGCGTCGGCAGAGCACGATGGGGCATGGCCAAATATTAAGTCCCTAATCGTTTGTGGAGTAGCACCGCATATACAATGCAGATCACCTTGAATTTCTCCCTGAGCAGATTTTCTTTGCGGACGCATTTTGTCGAATGCTGCTCTAGAGCTCGCTCTTCCCATAAAAAGGAGCTCTCTCCCACTCCTACAGAGGAATCTGCTCTCTCATTAACGAAAACATTGAGCTATTCATTGAAGCACTGATCTACGTCAGAGTTGAATTCGTAGTAAAGGACATGTTGGCGGACGCTGGCGTCGTGACGTCTCCGCTCATAGATTGATTTTTCTCTGATTCATGCGCGAGGAATTTCTCAGTAGCAGACCGGAAACAAAGGGCGTAGACTACTTGTATATCTGTCTACAGAATGTCATTTATCGTTTGCTACTTACACACACTATGAAAACGGTCTGTAGTCTTTAACAGATTTAGTTAACATTCAAGTAAAGTTGTTGATAGTGTTTTTTTTTGGTCTGCCGCTGTGAAATTGCTCACACATGAGTCACGGATCGTATAAATTGATCAATAACCGGAGACGCCAAGGCGATCGCCGCGCAGCGGTTCTACGAAGGCAAGTCTTGCGTAGGTCAGTGCCTGAATAAATAGCTCTACGTTCCCAATAATGTGTGTAAGGTCCGCTCTATGCGAAGGAGTAAGCTACTCTCTGTGAGTCCATTAAAGCATGCTGCTGCCCTTATTATATATTTTCTAATTATAATGACACTACTGAAATAATGTTCTCCATAACCTTCAATGATTCGTTCTAGATCTATCCATTGATACCCCACACGTATGGGTTTAGTGATTTTTTTTCGTATTACATTTCTAAATATGGGAAAGTTTCGTTTTTTTTTTGTGTGAGAATCCTAATGCGGTTGACATAATACATCTACCAAGTTTCAACAGGACAGCTCTTACATTTGTGACATACGGACGGACAGACAGACAGACATGACGAATCTTTCCGCTTGGTTCCGTTTTTAGCCATTTGGCTACGGAACCCTAAAAAAGGAGTGAATTGGTTTCGCAAACATGTTTGCTGATGAAATAATGCTTTCACAGTTATAATATTCAATTAAAAAAAAACTGTTCCTTTCAATTGATAAACGACCAAAAATTCGCCCTGACGTCAGATGCACTTAGAAAATTAAATATGAACCTATTACACTCAAGCAAAAAGTAAATTTCCTCTGGTGAAAATTATCTCAAAATTTGTTCAGGTTCAGTAGTTCCAGAGATTGCTTCCTATAAACAAACTCACAAATTCATAAACTTACAAGGATAACCATTTTATTTAAGTTTATTTAAGTTACCTGTTGCGTCTGTTTCAGTTGTTTAGCAATACTCGGAGGAAGCATCTGGTACAACAGAGAGTCACTCAGTTCTTTCTCATATTCAAGTTCACGAGCCTTCTCCGCTAAGTTGCTTGCGTATACCTGAAACAGAGATGTAGAAATATAGAGCTTAAAAGAATGAAGTTAAGGTATACATTTGCAGATTTGAATTTGGACAACTCATTGGACTTTTTTTTTACGTTGTAAAATCATCTTATGAGTCCTCCCACCCAGAGCAGAACGGGAGGGACTGTCAGACTCGTACTGAATAAAATCCACGGTGTCCTTCAATAGCCCTTTACGTTCCGGGGTCACGGTAATTCGTACAGTCCCGCGACCGTCTACACACGCTTGGCTAGTTTTATTAAAAAGCAAAATAAATACTACCCACGAGAATGATGTAACGTGCATGCCGTAGTATTCTGTAGTCAATGAATGAACTCGTATTACTAAGAATACGCTGTGCTCAATTTAGTCATTGGCCTTGTCGGTACGTTGCCCGGTCGTTACGAAGCACAGATGGAGGCGTAGCATTCGATGCACTCATGTTTGTTTTATTTTATTGAGTATTTAGTTTTCATAAGTTAGTGTTTTAGCCCACACAACCAGCTGAGGGCTGGTTGTGTGGGCCGGTATGAGTTCAACTCGTCTCGCCACCTCTTTCTGGGTCGGCCTCGGTGGCACCGTCCATCTCCAGGCACCTGTGTGGTGGCTTTCACCCAGCGGTCAGCGTTCATGCGGCTGACGTTTGAAGTTAATCATTCAAAATATGTAATCCTCTACACTCCATAAACAGTCAGCAAAACAAGTATGCGGGCAGAAATTTTAAACGGTTTTGCCGTGTACCTACTATGTGCATGCTATAATTATACTGCATGTATGTAAAAAGCAGTGATAGCCGAGTGGTACGACCGTTGGACTGTCAAGTCAAAGGTTGCAGGTTCGAACCCCGGCACGCACCAATGTTTTTTAGAATTCATGTGCGTATTATAAATTAATTATCACTTGCTAAAAACGGTGAAGGAAAACATCGTGAGGAAACCAGCACACCTGAGAGATTTTTCAACGGTGTGTGAAGCCATGTCAGAGGCCTACGGGCGGTTTAAACTCTGACACCAGGTTGTTCATCAACCATACGATAAGAAGAAGAAGAAGACTGCATGTATGCACTTTTTCGCTGTATGCTACTGGCAGCAAAGAGTTTGCTATGCAGACATATTGGAACTTAAAGTTACCTGTATAGTATTGACTGCATTCCGGACCAACACTATGATGATCGGGGAAACCACACAAACCAGGATCAGGATCCCTGCGCATACAACCTCTTGCCTCCTTGCATCCGTAAGACTCACTGTCACTTTGTCCCTGAAAAAAAAACAGAAGCAGAATTATTAAGCAGAAGACTTTTTTCGAAGTAAACTGGATATTCGCTATGTAGTCATCTAGTAGTTGCAAGCGCGACTGCTGATCATGGGGTCCCGTTTTCAATTCCCTAGTCGGGCAGTTGCGTTTAGGTATTTGAATTATAACAAGTCAAAAAATAAAATAAAAATTACATAGCTATAAATGCCAAAATGGGATCAGCTCAGAAAAATGCGGTGCCACAAGGTATGCCAACTGACGTCGTGATGCCATATTATTTTTAGCTGCAACCAAAAATTTTAACCCTCATGTAGATTCTAAGGATATTTAAATGCATTCGATCAGACTGGAAGCTAAAATTTTCAATAACAGTGATGGAAAATCTAAGGTTTCCATTTTAACTTCTGGCTCTACACTTATAAACTAAGGGGCGCCACGGGTCCGAATTCAAGTTCCCGTGATATCCCGAGTGGTATCCTCCAGGGTTGCCAAGGGTCCGGAATGAAAATGTCTTTAAGCTTGGGTCCTGACTCTTAAGTTGATTAATAGGCTAACCACTCATTTGTGACTTTTTGTCACTCCGGCAAGTGTTATGGAGTACGGAAATAAAGGTGACAAATAGTGTCTAGCGGCCGGCAATTCTTCAAAGCAAAACGTTGTCCAAAAGTCACAAGCGCCCGGCCTTACACATCGTGAAAAATAAACAATTGTTTTAAGGGAAAGTACCATAAGAAGGTTCAATGTCCTCGAAGCAAACTGCTGTGAATCATAATAACGCGAACTAGGTAAAAGGCTATTTATATCGATGATATCAAGTAGACCTTTGTCTTTAAGAAAGTGTATCTTTATTTTGAGATTTTAGTTAATCATTGAGCGAGTTCACTAGAATCTCATTATTTGTCATACTTTTTTGGAGAGGCAAAATAATTTATTACTTGCTTTGATTAGACTCAAAAACTAATGGACCAATTTTCAGAAGAAATTAATTTAAGTACATGGGCTATTCTTATGGTGCATTAGCTTGTTGGCATATATGAATCAGGCCCGAGGAGACGGCGCGTTGTGGTCCACTCGAGCTATACGAGCTGTTAGCCTAAGGACCTTAAGGGCCCGAGGGACAGATGTCTATCAGAGTCGAGGGAATGTTTCAAGACGTAAAAGCGGCCTTGGAACACAAAGGGTGATTGGAGAAACAAGATGGGTTATAGTCTGTACGAGCCTGATAGTCTTATCCGCTCCATCTAGTCGAGGTTTGATGATAAAAACTCCGGAACGAACGGCGAAAATTTATGTTCTATCCAATCTTGATGAAATCAAGGATTCTCGGGTCACCCATTCATGAAAAAACCGCGATTAGCGTCGCATAACCTAAAAGGTGACACGTGCGTCAGTTATTATGTAGCCACGGCATATTCTACGTGGAAAATATTAATTTGAACTATAAATAAATAACCAGTTTAAAATAGAATAAGCAACAATTATGATTTAAACGTTATGGTTGTAGTTAACAACAGAGCAATACATAAATAAGTATTTAAACCAGTGACATCACATTTTTGCGGTTATTAGTTCATTCAACGACCCATGTGTCATACTGCTGTTGGAGTATGTATTTCGTCATAGGCAGACAGATTGTGCTGATGCTGGCGTCTGTACATTTATGCGTGGGACGACTTAGGAATGAGACAAGATAAGAAAATGTACCACAGGCCCTTAGCACAAGATTTCCGTATTTTACCTACAGCGTAATTGAAGTATCATGACGTTTATTGTATGATAATGGAAAAAGCACCTCTGTTGTACGGAGGAACTAGTATTTCCTACAAATATTAACGCCAAAGTCTTCGTTTACATCACAGAAACGTGAAAGCTCTTGTTAAGGCTTCAGGTGAATAAGGTAATGTATTAGTAGATGAGACTAATAGATATACATAATTAGATGAATGGTCATAGCAACCAAAGTGACAAAACAAAAAACAAAAACTTTATACAAATACTCCATTGACCCATAAATAAAAAAATAAAACAAAACTGAACACCCAAGCCCCTAGTTCACAACACTCTGCTTGCTAATAAAAACTAGAGATGTACTAACACTGCACATTCAGTGAAAGCATAGGACTGTGAAGATAAGGAAATGGGGCGCTAGTATTCATAGTTCCCGATATATCATGTAGAGGACATTCACGTCAATGAACATGAAGTCATAAGAGAAAAAATAAAAGATATCGAATTCGTCATCTGCATTCTTTAGAAGTGGGTCAATGAAGTTATGCTGAAATCATTATTATTTTTTATATTGTTTCTTTTCTTAACGTGTAAGTTTTAATTATTTTACAAAGTGCTAGCTGTTGCCAATGTTTTCGCCCGTTACGCGTCGCCTCTTCTATTCTATTCTATTCTATTCTATCTTTGAACAGTTGCAAAAATCACGTTTGTTTTATCCTGGGAACTCCTTAAATGTTTATGTTATTCTGTTTTTTTTAGCATTTTTTGTTACAGCGGTAACAGAAATACATCATCTCTGAAAATTTCAACTGTCTAACTATCACAATTCGTGAAATACAAACTGGTGACAGACGGACAGACAGATAGACAGACAGACAGCGGACTCTTAGTAATGGGTCCTGTTTTTCCCTTTGGGTACGAAACCCTAAAAAATCAATCTGCGTAATCAGTCATCTGCGTGAACCTGTTGAAAATAAATATGCGGGACCAATTGAAACAGATTTTTCAATTAGTGAATTGAGTGACGGATGCGAAGGATTACTCATGCATGCGCCGGCGCCGAGTCGTCTCGTCTGGCACGCTACGTGGCAAGCATATTTCAATCGGTTTAATCTGTCTGAATCAGGAATAAAGTGATCTGCGGAGTTTTTTTGGGTTTAAGTTTTTACGTAGATGACAGTCATGTGCACTCGTGGTATGCCAAATGAATAAAGTGATCTGCGGAGTTTTTTTGGGTTTAAGTTTTTACGTAGATGACAGTCATGTGCACTCGTGGTATGCCAAATGAATGTTTTTACTAGTTATTTTTTGTTTTTTAATTTTATAAAAATATGTGTTTGTTTTCGCATGTTGCCATATGCCTGATAGCGTTGGATAGGCACACTATGTGCTGTCATCTGCCATTGTGCTAAACTAAGGCTCTAATTCGATGGAAAGATTTGTTTCTCGTTGTGTAAATAACATACGTAATTCTTGTGATAAGGCACTCTCGTGATAAGGGCTCTACGGAGAAGAACGGAAGGAAGATCCATGGACACTTTTAAATAACAAAACAAGTGCGAGTCGGACTCGCCCATAAAGGGTTCCGTAGCAGCAAGTAACATAATATAAAAGTTCTTATAGTTGGTTGTATCTTTGAAAGGTAAATTGCGGTTTACGATTTATGACGTATTAAAAAAAATATGTTCTCCCACACATTCCACCTGCAAATGTAAGTTGGTACGCACAATATTGAGTGATTTACCATGTTATTTTAATATCATGGACTTCTTATAGGTTTTCCTATAATCTATAAGGAGAAAACTAATTTCTGTATTTTTTTCAAAATTTTAGGTTCAGTAGTTTCGGAGATAAGGGGGGGGGGGAATGGTCAATTTTCGTCTATTTTCTTGAATAACTTGGAAACTATTTATTTTAAAATTACAAAAAATACATTTAAGATCTTCTCAACAAGACCTTTCATTTGATATGCCACACGATGCAGTTTTCAGATTTTTTTTTTTAATTTTCCCCTTCCCCCCCAAAAATGACCCCCCATATACAGATTTCATCTATTCACGTCACACCTCTGTGTTTGGGTCACAGGAATTGATATGTGTACCAAATTTCAACTTAATCGGTCTAGTAGATTCGGAGATAATTGACTGTAAGCGACGGACGGACAGACACACGAGTGATCCTATAAGGGTTCCGTTTTTGTATTCAGACGTACGGAACCCTAAAAATATTAAATTATTCTAAATCTTCTCAGATCACTATGCGCCAGTTCAAAGCGAGTGCATAGAACTGTATTGCATTATATTTCTATATTTCAAATAGTTCCTGAGTATGTAAGGACATTTGCTTGCTCCATTTATCTGTGCGACACGAAAACGACTAGCTATTGACTATTTTTCTCACTCAAGAAACGTCTAAAGATTGTAGGTTACGTAAGAAGCAAAATACATACAAATATGGAAGTTTGCCCGCAACTATTTTTAAGGTAACCATCGTTAGAGCAGCTATATATATAGAAAATATTTGTTTGACCTACAAGTAGTCCGGGTCTGTGTTTGTGTACGTGACTTCACATGTTTGTAAACTCACCCACGATACAGGGTTCATATTTATAATATTATTAAGTTTTCGGATTTGCTATCGGATTTATCTCTCTTTCTCACTTCAGGAAATTGCCGTCCACTGCTGGACGTAAGCCTCGGTTATCGGCGTAGGCCATTTTTTGTAAAATCTACATTACCGACTGAGAACCCTCGGGCAAAACTTATAAGATACCTAATCTCTACTAACCACATGCAACCGTCGTGATCTTCCCAGTTTTTTTTTAAACATTGCCCCACACTAGGAATTTCTCCTGTGTCGTGGGTGCGTTTACAAACATATAAATTCACATACACAAATGCCCAGACCCGAAGCAACTTCTTGTAGATCATTCAAATATTTGCTCCGTGCGGGAATCGAACCCACGACACGCAGCGTAGCAGACGAATTGCTCAGCCACTGCGCTAACCGTGCCGTCAATTATCTAGTTAAGTTGTTATGTATTACGACCGGTAATTACACTAGATAATTGTGCTATCAACCAACCATTATCGCGTCTTATGCTGGCGCCTGGCCACACTTGAGACACCTATAACTAGAAAATAAGGCATATTACTACTATTATAAACGCATAAGCATGTCAGGAGCTAAATGCTCAAAACGACAACTGAATCGCAAAAGGATAAGTTCCCAAAATGGCAAATTCTCTAAAATACTAAGTTCTAAAATGACCCATTCTCTAAAGGACCAATTATTCTCAAAAAGGTCATTCAGAGAATTAGGCTTTTAGATACTCCACTACCACTCAGAGATTTAGTAATATTATTTAATTAGTGAATGTATGATTGTTACTCTTTCACACAAACACTACTGATCTGATTTGGATGTTGATATACTTACAATGGCATTAAATATGGATTAACAGAATAGGACACATATTTATACCGGAATCATGTTCGTCCTTTTGGGAGGACTCATTTGATGATTTTACCACAATAAAAAAAAATCAACTGCACACAGTCGATGCCGCGAGCATAAGCTAGTGAATATACAGTCAATAGCAAAAATTGTTCAATTGCTGTACAATTTATTAAATCCTGTGACATTCCGATTAAATAGTAGATTGTGTCAATCGCACACCTCTGTTCAAATAAGAACCAACTTTATCAAAAAAAAAAAAACTGAGAATTCTTTCATGAACTCCCGGTACTCCTTTAAGAATTTATTGAAATAGCCACGACGAAGAAAAACAAACCTTAAACGATTTGGAATTGAATCTAGAATGAGTTTAATGAAAAGGTTGATTCACGTCACGTTTCAAATTAAATCAGACGATTGGCTTGGGGCAATCAAATGTATTTGCAATAAGATTGCGGAATTGTGAGCTCACGTGTGTCTCATTCAATTGGCGACATTCTCGGGTGAGGAACGATTGCATTATCACTACATAGTATAAAACAAAGTCGATCCCCGCTATCTGTCTGTCTGTCCCTATATATGCCTATATCTTTATAACTACGCTACGGATTTTGATGCGGGTTGTTTTAATAGATAGAGTGATTCGAGAGGAAGGTTTATACGAGTATGTATTTAACTTGCATAATATAGTAGAGATTGCACCCGTGCGGAGCCGGGGCGAGTCGCTAGTTACCTATATTGCTACCCTTTTAAAGTTTATTTTATAATGTTGTAACAGTTTCCAAAGTATACAGGATGGAATATTGAGAAGGGTCAGTGGGAGACAATGGCTGATCCTTCCATTATACTCGTGAACTGAACGGGTGCTGCTTGTGGTGACTGGTCGGCTTGTTAACCCTTGGTTTTGTTATTTAATTTCTTTTTCTTTATAGTGTCATTAACTGCGATGGTCCTAGTTTATCATTTTGTGCCTTCTAGTCAACACAACTGGGATGTTATTTAGAGGTGTAATGTAAATGTCAATTCCTCTAACCATACAGACAGATGTGTTACTGGGGAGTTTGTTCCGCCACTTCTTCTTGCCAAGAAACTAGGAAGTGTCGAAGGGGAGCCGCTTTGGGGGACTATCTTATGTAAAAATGTGCCTTCAAAAAGTGCTGATAAATCAGCCTAATTTGAATAAATGACTTTTCAATTTCATCTATATTTTTTTTTTCGAAATTTAATAAAAACATTTGAAGTATTTTTCAATTTCTTCTTATGAATCCAACTGAGGTTTCAATAGTTATTTGAAAATTAAGATGGGTTTGAAACTGACCCCAGATTCTCCTTGTTTTTTACGCAATTACGTAAAAAAAACAAGGACATGTGATTAATTTAAGGTCAAGGTCATTAGTATCCCCTTCAAATACATGTACAAACATTCATTATAGACCACTGCGAATCCGGTGAAAAAACAAACGGACGTACACGACAGGCCAGAGCACTTCTTGGGAAGGCGGCAACTTTTGGGCTAGTTTAGTTAGGTTTTAGTTAAAACAATATTGTTAAGCTTTTGGATTGGTTACTGACCTGATATTCTCCCGCAGCTGTTTCTGTACAGCTCTCAGCTTATCAAGGAAGGTGGCAGTCTGATCAAAGTACTCGATGGCATCGGCGACGCTGCCTTCCTGGTGCTTATTGTCCACAATCTGCTGGTTCCTACAATCAAAGTAGACCATCAATATACTTTACGAGAGAAGAAAATGAGAACAAATGACCAGTGACAAAAAAAAACTGGGAAGTGATTTTTTTTGGGTGGAAAAAGAACTCTGCTTACTATAGGACTATTACATATTGGAGTTTTTTTTGATGGATGGGATTATGACCGCTGAGCGAACCCATTGGCGCATGCGGTGGTCAAGCCTCACTAGGGCCACCTTACTCAAGAGTACTCAGGACTGTCCGAGTACGGCGCCAAAAAGTATTTACTGCAAGTTTCGTCGTAGCCCAGAGTTCCAGTTTATTCTGGTTTCGCTTCATCTTAGGTCTCATCTTTGGGTCAGGGCTAGATTGAGGCTGAGAGTAAACAAAGGTTCGAACTTCAATATCAGCCACTATGGTTCCTAAAAATTGCCCAATGTAAAAGAAATGCTCACTATGGAGCGAAAATTTCATCATCATTATCATCATCAGCCGGAAGACGTCTACTGCTGAACATAGGCGTCCCCCTTAGACGCCGAACAACATTTCGCCGCTTGCATGCATCGGTTCATCGATCCACCTAGTGGGAAGCCAAGGAAGCAAAGATTTACGACCGTTAAACTAACAACAACTTCTATTGGTCTACTTACTTCTTCTCCAAGTCCTGATACTCGTTGCTATCCTCCTTGATGTCCTTATGAAGTGGTATGAGAGACGGCACCAGGTTTAAAGTATTGTCCAGCAGATCTCGGCCCAGAATCATATGAGCTATGTACCTGCAAGTTTCATGATTACTCTCGTGTACGCCGTACTGCATTTCCAATTTTCAGGTTCTTAAGATTAGATTTTCAACTTTACTATGGAAATCTATTAAATATGGAAATCTATTAAATACTACAACAGAAACGAACGAAAACGCTCTGTAAAACACTTTTATAACGAGTATGTACAGATCGTTTTCGTTTGCTTGTTGTCTAAGATCTCAGTTTTGTTTAAGATTGCGTCTGGCTCTGCGACGAGTCGTGAAGCAGGCCCCGTAGTATCCCCTTCAAATACCTACGAATTATTTTATTTCCAAAAATGTAGATACAAGTCAAGATCTTGTGGCTCAATTACATTACATTTGGTGTGCAAATATGTCATAATATTGAAGTCTACAAGTCAAGAGTGAATAGGTTACTTCTAGGCAAGCGTGCTTCACCGTCTACCACATCTTCGCTTATCATCAGGCGAGATAGTGGTCATACGCGAACCTACCGTTATATAAAAAGAAAAAAAAACTTAACATCTTATCAGCTAGTCTCCGCTTACCGTTCATAAGCTCGAGGATGTAGATACCCTCTGGCGAAGTAGTTGATACCTAGTACAGAACCGATGCCCTTGCATTCGATGCTCCGCAGTAGATTCTTGAATCCAACCAGATATCTGGGAAAAGACATTTTTTATTTTAGCAAATTTTTGTTTGTAAAGTTTAAAAAAAAAAACCTCCTACCTACCTCCTACCTCCAAAACCCAAATAGCTGATATTGGCCTCACAGCTGCAAGATTGAAGTGGAACTGGGCTGGCCATATCTGCCGCATGCCGGAGGAGCACTGGGCTAAAATAACCACTCTATGGAACCCAACGGGCAGGAAACGTCAACGCGGCAGGCCCAGAAGGAGATGGCGAGATGAGCTAGATTCAGTTTTAAAGGGTTGGCCTACAATTGCATTACATCGCGAGAGATGGAAGGAGGGAAGGGAGGCCTTTGCCCTGCAGTGGAACAACGCAGGCTCATAATACAGTTTTAAAAAGCCGAGAGGGGCCATGTCAATTTTCTTTAAAAAAAAACGTTGCCACAAACTAGGAATTTCTCCTGTGTCGTGGGTGCGTTTACAAACATAGAAACTCACATACACATACACCCAGACCCGGAACAACTACTTGTAGGTCATACAAATATTTGCTCGAATCGAAACCGTGGAGCATACGGTGCAGGACTGCCCCGCTTGGGTAGAGCACCGCCGTGTCCTCACGACGGCGATAGGCGGAGACCTCTCGCGCCCGGCATTGGTCGAGGCCATGCTGCGGGGCGAGACAGAGTGGGAAGTGGGAAGCGGTCGTCTCCTTCTGCGATGCAATCATGCTCTCGAAGGAGGAGGCGGGCCGCGTGAGGGAGAGGACAGCGTCCTCCCTCCACCCCAGCCGCAGTGGTAGACGCCCACGGCGTCGGACGTCGCAAGACGATCTCCGGCCACCGTAGGCGCGGGCATGCGGGCGGCGAGTAATGGGCGACCCGCTGTCCGGCCATGGACCATGCCCGGGTCGACGGCGCGTTGTGTTCCACGCGCGCCTCAAAGAGTGTCAGCATTGTGACGGGGCCTGTTGAGGGCCAAAGCCTGCCGGGGTCGCGGGACTTACGAATTACCGTGACCCCGGTACGTAAAGGGCTAGTGAAGGACACCGTGGATTTTAGTCAGTACGAGTCTGACAGTCCCTCCCGCCCTGCCCTGGGTGGGAGGACTCATTTGATGATTTTACCACGATAAAAAAAAAAAAATCTTGTGACATTTTAATTTTATAGGTGGATGTCATTGGAGTGTTCACCTTGAAGTTTATCGCATAGTAAACTAACTACTACTAACACGGGAAGTTAAAGAAGCTTGTTAAAATCAACAGAATGGAATGTGTCATTACACGACATTCCTGTGGTTTGAGCATCAGACTGTTTTTGCTAAATGCTGCAAAAAAAAACTGTAAGAATGATATAATGGTGTTACATTCCAGTGTGTTGTTTTTTTCATGCCAAAGTTTTGACGACATAGTCTAGAATCGTGCAAATTCACAATCTACATTCTATCAAGGTTGAGGAAAATCTTGACGAATTTCTGACTCAGTCTCCTCCCGTAATTAAAATTTTACACATCTTAAGGAAAACATTTTTTACATGACTAAGATTCAAGAATATGAATTTCAGTGCATTTGTCACCCTGAAGTTATAATCTGAATTAATAACAATCATGGTTGGTTCAGACTGAATCATTGGTAATTGACGCTTAGTCATATGGTACTCGTAGACTAGCTGTTTGCAACTCGAAAATTATCCTATGGGAAGATAAAACTATCCTGTGTTAATCCAAGATAAAACTATCTGTATACCAAAGTTCATCCAAATCCGTTCTGCAGCTTTTGCGAGAAATAATAACAAACATCCATCCGTTCATTGTCACAAACTGTCGCATTATTTATTAATAAACGTAAATCCGTAACTGGAATCCCAACACTAGGCAGCGTGGTACATCCCTAGAGGAGCGGGCACAGCAAGTGACAGCGACAGTGACGTTTGGGTGCATTCTTGCAGTGATGGATATATTTTAATGTTTTATCTATCACGTTTTTCACGTTTATCTATTTAACATTATAAACTATTATTTTTACTGTTGGGGGAGCAGGGTCCAAGCTACCGATGGTTAGGACTCTAGAGACAGGAACCTCCTCACAATGCGAGCCGTATCGAGGATTACTGCCTTCGAATCGGGCCCTTGATCTAACTACCTCAAGAGAGCCTCGAGAGCTTCGTCGAGGCTCTTGCCCATCAGGCCATACGCCGTTACAACAATCGGCACAATCAAAGCCGAGCTCACATTCCACATGTCGACAACCTCGTGCGCTAAGTCAATATATTTTATTTCCTTCGCTTTTTCAGCTTTTACGAGATTCTCGTAAAGAAGATAAGATGCACATTGACGCACATGAATAGCACTTAGGATAATTTGAGAAAATTGATGATGATTACATGATTGCATGACGTAAGAGAGATGACACATAGAGATTGATAAGACTCATGGCTTTTTTCCATGAAAAACCCTTGGCAGTGTGTTCTTAGATAGTTCAAGATACAGACACCTGTATTTTAACCTACCATCGAACAGGCACCTTCTCCTCTTGTGATAAAGTTAAAAATCTATTAGTCAAGATAAATTGGGACAGCTTGATGTGCTGGCGTCTGTATCATGATTATTCATTAGTTTCTATGAAGTACAGACTGCAAGACGCCATGTTTTTTCGTTCATTTGTTTGAAAGACGCACGTTCGTAATGTAATCCAAGCCAGTTGAACGAGAGTGGAGCGAATTGATAAATAGCAGTGAGTTGCTACTGTGTTGTAGTAGTAAGTGGCGTTATCTTTATTTTCATCTATTAAAACTTAGATTTTTCATAGTATGATCGGCAAAACTGATTTTTCATGCTTTTACTTTTAGGGTTACGTTATTATGTACGGTGTTTATTAGTGATAACGTGGCGTCCACCTATCGACAGGTGATCCACGGGTGGACGCCGCGTTATCACCATTAAACGTCGTGCGTATTGCGGTGAAACAAAGAAGTCAAAGTTGGGTAACGAGGCAAAGTTGCAAAGTTTGACCGGTACCTCATATAACGGAACCCTTACAGGTTCACTTTGTTGTCTAGCATTTACTTAGGTACAAGTTTAAAAAAAAAACCATCACCAGCTTATAATGAGCCCGTTACTACACAGGCTGCTTCTCTGTGAGAGAGAATGTGCCGTAATCCACCACGTGAGACCAGTGCGGGTTGGTAGTTGTCAAATTGTAACGATACGTGACTTCGAATTTTTGGTTGTAGGACATGCCGGTTTCTTCACGATGTTTTCCTGCGTCGTTTTGAGAGTAGTTTTAATGAAATTAATTACTCAAACTCATGCGTTTAGCTGTGTCGACCCCACATCAATCAACTCGTTATTCGTAGCCACTTGACCACGGCTACTCCCTGTACAACTCCGTGGGACTGTTACAGAAAACAAGCAGGCGAAGCTGGCTTGAACTTAGGTGACATCATTGCTACAAAGTTAATTAATGGTGCGATACGTTACTTAAGCAATAAACGATATCGGCCAAAAGGGGCAATCATTGCTACCATGTTTGTCCGTGGTAGGTTGGGAGAGCGTCTCCACGAGCGATAGAATCGCGGCGCTTTTATCGACGTGCTACGTTTTTCTGTACGTTGTCTTAGAGTCGTTTCTAATTAGCATGATTAATCAAATTATATAAAAAGTAGTATCACGAATGTTCCGCAGGTCATTTAAGTGGTGGCGCGGACTAGTTCCTCGTTCATAGACTAGAGGTTTGTCATTTTTCAATACAATAAACACAGTAAATACTTCAAATACGCTAGACTTTGATCATGTTTAATCGTTGTTTTATTTTTAGGTAGGTAGTAGTATTTTTAACCGACTTCTTAGTAGGTAGCGATGACATCAGAGCAACACATTCCAATACAACCAGAAAGCATGGAATCATCTCTTTACAGTTAGTTGCATCGGAACTCTCAGTATCGACCTTGAGGTCGAATTTCGTAAGTTTTGAAATACCGGTAATCAGCATGGGTTTTATCCAAAATGTTTAGAAATTCACCGTTAACCTTACAATTTATACAAGCACATTCTTTTTTTACATACATAATAAATATATACATTTTTAGTTATAATGTAGACATAATAAATACTCATCCTAATTGAGATTTAAAAAAGTACGTGTCCATTATTTTTCAATATTCTGACGGACTTAACTAATTTTGAATTTATTTATGCAGTAAAATACCTTATTCCAGTAATCGTCGACACGGCGAAGAAGAAGACTCCTTACCTCCAAATAGTGCTGCTATCCGTATCCTTGATCTCCTTCGTGAGGTGGCTCAGCAAGGCTGCATTGGCGTTGGTATACCACTCCACAGCCTCTGTCATTGATGTACCGTCGTTTATACTAGCTCTGTGGACAACAGTACATTTTGTTTAAGGCTATATACTAGCTCTGTGGACAATAGTACATTTTGTTTAAGTCTATATACTGGCTCTATGAACAACAGTATATTTTGTTTAAGGCAAACGTATTCAACTTTCAAGTCCTTATTTCTCGAAAACACTGAAACGATTTTAATGAAACTTTATAAGACAGTGTAACTTAAATTGTAAACAGATTGTAATTATTTTCCATATGTTGCTTGTAGTTTATGTTTGTTTTTTCACCATCTGTGCCTACCTTTTGATCAATAAAAAAACAATTTTATTATAGGTAAGTTTAAGCAGGATTCTAAAAAGAACCTTATGAAACATTTTCGAAAATTCTTATTTAAAAGTAAAAAACAGGCTGATTTTGCAATAACAAAGTTTTTCAGAAATGCTCTATGGCTGCGTAAACAAACTTTGTCCAGATTGACAGCACGTTGTGTTCCACGCGCGCCTCAAGGAGTGTCAGCATAGTGACGGGGGGCCACCTGTAGAGGGCCAAAGCTTGTCGGGGTCGCGGGACTCACAAATTACCGTGACCCCGGAACGTAAAGGGCTATTGAAGGACACCGAGGATTTTAATTAGAACGAGTCGACAATCCCTCCCGCTCTGCCTTGGGTAGGAGGACTCATTTGATGGTTTTAACACGTTAAAAAAAATGGCTGCATAAACAAATTTTGCTCTATCACAAACTCTCACTCTCGCTCAAAATGATTTATTTATTTGTATTATACCATGTTTCTAGGTCGAATGAATAATTCAGCCTTAAAAACCGGTCAAATAACGGTGGGTCCGGTTAGCTTGCGGTTTGCTCATCACACTCATCACATACAATGTTTGTTTTTACCATGACTGTACTGTTCCCTTCTCATTCAAAGAAAGTAGAAAGAGAATTAACATCAATTATATAATTGGCAGAACGAGAAAGAAAAAAACATATATATAATGTATAATGACTACACACATCAAAAGTGTCTAGGGATCAACATATATTTTTGCAATAACTTTTCTCCTGATTGATATTAATTAAAAATTTTTTTAAGGATTCATCAAATAAAGTGTTTTCGTTTGTCACAGTAACGATAAACCAAGTCACCTTTGCATTAATAAAGAAATTTGCCATTTTCCTAATAAAGGGATTTTTGACATTTGAACCACTAACACAAAAGTTCGAAAAAAAGACTGAAATAACAGTTTTCTTTAAAATTTTATTGGGTAACTTAAACAATTAATAATCCGTGTTTCTACCGCGAACACTAACAACACAAGAACATCGGTTTGGCATACTCAAAATGAGTTCATCCAAATCACGCTGTGGAATGGCCGCCCATGTTCGTTGCAACAACAAAAAAAGGTCTTCTTGCGACTGGATACCCTCCATATTCGGCAGAGCTCTTCTCTGTAGCATATCCCATGCATGATCAATCGGATTCAAGTCTGGCGACTGAGCAGGCCAGGGCAGGACATTGATGTTAGCTGCGGCGA
The DNA here is from genome assembly GCA_943136025.2 of Agrotis puta. Lineage (NCBI taxonomy): Eukaryota > Metazoa > Arthropoda > Insecta > Lepidoptera > Noctuidae > Agrotis > Agrotis puta. The sequence goes on from OW964178.2 coordinate 14,814,446, forward strand.
GAGTCTGTCTTACAACTCTTGCGGTGTGCGGTCGTGCATTATCATGCATTAACTGAAATAAGGGACCGATTTGCACTTGTAGAGGAACGATGACGTCTGATACAATCGTCTCAGCATAAATTTGAGCGTTGAGGTTGCCTCTGATCCAAATCAACTCAGTTCTTCCGCCGATCCAAATAAACACAGAAATTGGGCAGAAGAACAATGGCGTTTCGTGTGCTTTTCTGATGAGTCTCGTTTTGGTATGAGACCGGATACAAGACGTATACGACACTGGAGAAGCCCTGGACGCCAACAGCGATTAAAATCCTGCCAGGAAGTCCATCCTTATAGTGGTGGAACCATCATGGTATGGGCGGGTATTTGGATCGGCGGAAGAACTGAGTTGATTTGGATCAGAGGCAACCTCAACGCTCAAATTTATGCTGAGACGATTGTATCAGACGTCATCGTTCCTCTACAAGTGCGAATCGGTCCCTTATTTCAGTTAATGCATGATAATGCACGACCGCACACCGCAAGAGTTGTAAGACAGACTCTCGCCGCAGCTAACATCAATGTCCTGCCCTGGCCTGCTCAGTCGCCAGACTTGAATCCGATTGATCATGCATGGGATATGCTACAGAGAAGAGCTCTGCCGAATATGGAGGGTATCCAGTCGCAAGAAGACCTTTTTTTGTTGTTGCAACGAACATGGGCGGCCATTCCACAGCGTGATTTGGATGAACTCATTTTGAGTATGCCAAACCGATGTTCTTGTGTTGTTAGTGTTCGCGGTAGAAACACGGATTATTAATTGTTTAAGTTACCCAATAAAATTTTAAAGAAAACTGTTATTTCAGTCTTTTTTTCGAACTTTTGTGTTAGTGGTTCAAATGTCAAAAATCCTTTTATTAGGAAAATGGCAAATTCCTTTATTAATGCAAAGGTGACTTGGTTTATCGTTACTGTGACAAACGAAAACACTTTATTTGATGAATCCTTAAAATTTTTTTTAATTAATATCAATCAGGAGAAAAGTTATTGCAAAAATATATGTTGATCCATAGACACTTTTGATGTGTGTATTTTAAAACCGGTGCTTTGAAATGCAAAAGGCCTATGGAAGAACTGGGTGGTTTTTAATTAGTAAGAGTTTGACAGTCTCTTCATATCCTCATTATTTTGATGACTTTTACACCCAAAAATGTATGCTTCCTCATAAGCACCAGCACAGACAGAAAAATGGTCATCAACGGTTATTGTGGTCTTTTTTTTACGTGGTAAAATCATCGAATGAATCCTCCCACCCAGGGCAGAGCAGGAGGGACTATCAGACTTGTACTGACTTAAATCCACGGTGTCCTTAAATGCGTTTCGGGGCTACGGTTACTCGTTAGTCCCCGGCAGGCTTTAGCCCTCTAAGGGGGGCCTCGAGACTTAAGGGGGCCTCGACAATGTTGTGGTCTATTTTTTCATAATTCGTAGTCGATTTTGGTGTCCTGCATATAGAAAACTGCAATTTATCAGATAAACCAATAAAAACTCATAAAGATACGAGATCGAAGTAGACTACACACCGTAGAAAAGAGGATTGCCGTGCCATAGTCAGGTAAAAGAAAAATAATTCAATAAATAATTTTGCCTGTTGATTTAATTATGAGCGTCGAATTTCGCTCAGATTCCTCAAAAAAAAGACAAGGCACCTTTTTTTCCTTCTCTTTCTCTCAAGGAATATTCAAAATTAACTGGAACACAGCGCTGTCTACTGTCTGCAGTCAGCTACGGACCCTAATCTACAGTTCTTGGAAAACTATGAGTCAAAAGAAACTTTTATTAAAGCGTACAAAAGTAAGCTGTAGGATAAATCATCTAAGAAGATGACCATTGATGATAATCTGATCACACATCACGTTTTCGTCACAAAAACGTAAAAAGTTATGATAGCCTATCAAATTTTTTTACGTTTTTATGCCCTATCATAATTTTTATTTTCATTATTTTGACGAAAATTAAACGGGAACTTTAACGTTGATGAAAAAATTAGTTCGTCATCCACTAGAATCGGCTTTTAAATGAAATATAGAAATCTTGTAATAAGGCCTTTAGTCGGTCATTACATTCAAAGTTTATTTTTTACATGTTGTCATACAGGAAAAGTAAAACAGTATTGATTTCTGAGAAGTGTTGTGTTTATCAAAACACACACTCGCAATGCACACACAATCCTACTTACGTACACTTACACACTCACACATACATGTACACATTAAGCGGTCACGTACACAACCTTATATTTTATTATGTAGTGTCTAATATAAAAAACTAGTGTTAACTAACAATCTGGAACAATTATGTAAATATGTTTGTAATGATTTGGGCATTGATAGTTATTACTGCGCAGTTATTTACTATAGTAGCTTCTAGCTAGTGTCTTTTATTGTAAATTTGGGTAAACCTTAATTCCTGTTTCGAAACAGCAGCTTATCCAAATAGCGTTAAACAGATACGCAGCATTTTTATAAATATGATAAGTAAATAATGCTCCATTAATATTTTGATATAAGGAGGAGGAGGAGGAGGAGGAGGACTGGTAATTGACTGTCTGGTGACTATTACCCTTTTTTTGTTATGATTTTGTTAGCTGTGAGTCCTCCATGAAAGAAATAAATAAGAAAGAGTTTATGGATTTCCCTGCCCATTGTTCTCCATAGAGAACTACTATTTGTAACGAGCAACTACAGTACTTAAACAACATGCCTTGTGACTGGGACTGTAAGTAGCTACATTATAAGTTTTCTAATTGAAAATCAAAAGTGCCTGCAATTGTCAAATTAAAAAAAAATCCTCGTCTGCGAGTTTTAATTTTTACGCAAGAAAGATCATTGACATTGTGAATGAAACACAGTTTAATTATAGAATGATTACAGTACAATTTCACATGTAGTTCAAAGCTTTGTTTACTCCAGCGTTAAATTACGAGAACTAAATCAATACACTGAAGCCTGTATCAGTATTCAATTCAACGCACGAGGACGCAGGGCGTAAATCACTCTCTAAATTAAGTGATGACAAACATTTGCCAAACAAACAATTGGCCCAACTTACAACACCAATCAAGGATTTAGGAAAATAGATATACTGATTTGATGTTTTAATCTCGGATATTGGATTGATAATTGCTTAATAAAAGCTATTTTACACTTTTTGTGTTATTTTAGTTTTTTATTTTATCGTTTTTAGTAGATGCAGGCAGACATTATACTATGTGCGAGTACCTAATTTTTTTTTATCGTGGCAAAATCATCAAATGCGTCCTCCCACCCAGGGCAGGGCGGGAGAGACTGTCAGACTTGTTCTGACTAAAATCCACGGTGTCCTTCAATAGCCCTTTACGTACCGGGGTCACGGTAATTCGTTAGTCCCGCGACCACGAGTACCTAATTGGATAAACCATCAATAAATATGCGATGGCAGCGATCGCGGTTGATTTACTGATTAGATCATCAGATCCTTACTTGATTATTGTAATGGAGCCATGTGGGAAGTATATCCCAAGTGGAAGCGTTTCCCAATTGGATTTTTTTGTTTGAAAGGGAAATAAACATTTCAAACATAATAAGAATTTTCCAAATCGGCCCAGGCGTTTTTGAGAAATCGGTGGACATATGAAAAAAAAACAGTCTCCGAAAAAAAAGCAACGAGAATCAATTTCTGGACAGCCTACAAGAAACGAGCTTTAAGAAAAAAAAAACCCCACTAAATGTACACAATTAGACATGATATTCCCCGTTGTTCCCTTGTACTAATTAGTTAATAATTAACGAGGACGTCGGGAAACATTTTGAGATGATGTCATCTTTTATATTTGAAACTTTAACTATTTCACTTTTCGTGACCGAACCGAACGAACAGGGCTGAGCGATTGATTGCATCACTACGTGCCGAGAGTTCGATTCCCGGACTCAAGAAATATTTGAATGATCTACAAATAGTTGTTTCTGCCTATTTGTGTGTTTAAATGTTTCTAAGCTAAACCACGAAGGGTCGCGGGACTTACCCATTACCGTGACCCCGGTACGTAAAGGGCTAGTGAAGGACACCGTGGATTTTAGTCAGTACAAGTCTGACAGTCCCTCCCGCCCTGCCCTGGGTGGGAGGACTCATTTGATGATTTTACCACGATAAAAAAAAAAGCTAAACCACGAAATGGCTAATTTTGATCGGCCTGGGATCAATAATTTACGACCATTGCTCAAAATTGAATGAATATAATTATTTATTTATTTTATTTATGAAAAAATATCGCCTACCGCGAATATTTAACGAGAATATCATCCCATCGTTGCTCTAGGAAAGTTACTCTACTAATTAGGCTACGGTCAGTCACGTCAATCAAGTGAAACGTCAAAAAAAATCATTCATTCAAATATTCATTTACGTTGACATAACAGACAGTTGCAATGACAGTATTAGGTTTAGTTTCGTTACGGAATTTCTTGATTCGGTCGCCGCGCTCAAAACCCGCGTTAAAAGCTATGCAATAGCTTAAAAGTAACTAACACTGTGCAAAAAGTATTGCTGAAATACGACTTTTTTTATCGTGGTAAAATCAACAAATGAGTCCTCCCACCCAGGGCAGAGCTGAAATACGGCTTTAAAAAAATCGCGATGAGTCATTGGTAGATCGCTCGGGTCGGTTATTTCAATAATAATAATAATTAAGGGCCTCGACCAACATCTTAGGAGGCTCTCGTTAGGCAGCTGGATCAAGGGCCTGATTCAGAAAGCAGTTCTTTTAGACACGGCGCGCTTTGTTAGGAGCTTCCTTTCTTTGGAGCCCTAACCGCCGGTAACTTGGACCCTATTCCCGATACCGGTGGGCCACTATTATTTATATTTTTAAATGTTCTTTTCTTTTTGTAAAATATTTAAAAAAATTACTTAGTAAGTGAAAGTAATGAATAAAGAAAAAATAATAATTATACTTACATTCATGACTACAAAAAGGTTATTCTCTTAGGTACCTACACCCTAGTTTTTTTACGATTTCTTCAATGAATTGCCTATAAAAAATTAACGATCATTTTATGGAGGGGGTAGGCACATTAATAGGTGAATAAAAATCTAGATATTCCATGTTATTGTTTTTTATGCACCCAGACGTGTTTTCAATTTAATGGGTTTATTGGTAAAGAATAATGGGTACAAACACTTCAACTGAGCAATGAATAGAATGTGAAAAACACCTGTGGTTTTGTTAATAGGTGACCATTGTTCTTCGACTTTTTCATAGTGACGTGTCTAGGTATTATTTTTACTTGAACAGATTATCCTTAAGTGATCTCAACAAGGAAGATATTTGTTTACATACTAAACGTGAATGCTCCGGACTTTGACCCGATATTTTTATTATGTATACATGAATAAAAACAAAGTTAAAATGTTTATTTTTTCCTGCCAAACCAAAATTTCTGTTAACTCTTGCCTACTCTATAAAGGATAACAGGCTTTAAGTTACCGATAAAATTATCAATTTACTCATCTCAGTGTCATTACGGAAGTCTTCGCGCTCTGGAAAGTCTGACAGTTCCTTGTTCCATGTTCCTTTAGTTAACAGAAAGAAAAAATATTTATTTTTAGTTTCCCTTTACGTGTCAGGATGTTCTCTTCAGACAATCTCGCGAACAGGACATTAGCTTTAGGCGATTTGTCGGGGTCATCAGGAGCGGTGTGAAGCTGCGGAACGGGGAAACAGATCAATATTAACCAATCCGCAATCTTATTGTAATACTCTAAAGAGGAGTGGAAAAGTGCAATCCTCTTTCTTCAAATTTCTTCATTTCTACGCCCCGCTTCTGTGGACAGCCAGCCTTACCCAGGCTACGTAGAACACCGTCCTGTGCGTTTTAGACCCAGTCTTTCTACGATCATATCGGGACTATTCTGCCCATATACCTTAGATTCCAAACAAAAATGAAACTTTCATAAAAGTCCCCTTTATAAAGAAAGTTTTATATCTAAAAAGGAACAAGTTATATACGGGGAAGATTCGAAATGATTTCCCCGGATTGAGCAGTCGCTGGAAAAGCTCAAATGCGTACAATATGTTCAACAATAGCTCCAAGAAGGCGCGAAGGCAGGCAGAAGGAAGGAATTCACCCCTCACCCCCTCTTCAAACAAACATGAAATCAATCCTTATGTGTAACACAGCAAACATAATAATCACCCCTTCTGTATCGCTCAACAAACATAACATTTGCCAACGATTATCCCATCTACATGAGTGCTCGCTCATGGGATTTTAACGAGCCATACAAACACATTAATATAGGTGTGCCACCGATTATAATATCCATTATGGTGTATTAAAAACACTATTAGAGACACCATGGAAAATATTATGCTGCATGTTGCATGCTTTCCGATAAATTAGTGCGATTAGAGTTAGTGGTTTATTATAATATAATACAATGTAGTGTGTGTTATGCTATATGCATGTTATTTATAGTATGTTTAGGGTTCCGTTATCATTGAGAAACTGGTTGTGATGGAGCAAATATTGTCAGAAATCACGTAAGATGGTGATGGCGTACGAGTCTGACAGTCCCTGTCGCTCTGCCCTGGGTGGGAGGACTCATTTGATGATTTTACCACGTAAAAAAAAAACCCGGTTTTTCATTCTTGCTTACCTAGTAGAAAAACGAACGAGACTTCATAATTTTTTCTCTTTGACACAAAAGTAGCAAGTGGAAAAGTTTCAGTTGTTTTAAAAGTGATCACTCGTTCAAAGTTCACGTCGCCTCTGAACTTTGTAGTGTGATCGATCTAGTATCACGAGATTGAATAAAATAACCTGGCCTATTACTGAGCTGCCGTACCGAGACAGGGTTCCGTGCCCACTACTATTACCAATATGGATGTATTTACAAGGGGAGTGATATGAATATTCGAATGACGTTATTGCGACGACGACGACGACGACGACATGCTATTTCGAAAAAAAAATAGAGTGGTACGCCAGTTCGAAAACACATGAAGTCGAAAACCGCTGTATCGAATGACGTTGTTGCGAACACGTTGATTCGAAAAACTGTTTGAATGGTACGCTCGCTACGTCTCGAATTTTGGTTTGGCCTCTGCGAAACCAAAATTAGTGATTAGTAGACCTTGATTATTTAGACTACAGAACCCTAAAAATACAAATTAAATCCGCCACCAGGCAGTGAAGCAGCTAATTAACATAGTTACCTTAGGCGCTGCGTAATAAAAACTTTGAAAGAGGACCCAGATCGATCCACGGAACTTCAGAGCAGGAACACAAGTGCTCCTGTTGCATTATAAAATTACTTAGACAACGATATTTTTATAGTACTTTGTGTTCTAGCTTAAAGCCTTTGTCAAACAGACAGGCGTGGCGAATGCGAAGCATGACGTTTTTATTTGTAATGTATGGAATTGTTTGAATCCAGTCACATAGAAAAGCGACGCAATCCGATAGCGTGACCGAACTATCGGACTGACGTCTCGTATCGGTTCGTTATCGCTTCGGACTCGCCTGTCTGTTTGACAAATGCTTAAGTGACTTTTTTTACTTATTTCTTGAAAGGTTGATTGATAAAATGACTGAGGTAGCCATACTAATTTAATTTTCTTTATATTATAAATGCAAAAGTAAGTTTGTTAGTTATCTTACGCGTCAATCACTAAACTGATCGTCTTGATATTCTTCAAAATTATACGTTGTCATTGTATCTGCAAAGGTAATTTCTGTATTTCTATGACTTGGATACCATGATTTGATTATATAATTACGAATATCCTTATAGACAAAGCCACTGGCAAAAACTAATTATTTATAATAACTAACAAGACAAAATTACAGGTTTGCCCTGGCTGGAGGCCTTAAAATCTTAAGGCATCCACAGAAAAGTTCGGTTGAGCAGTACACAACCTACTACAGGTTGACCTGCGTTAGTATTAGGTACTTACACCTCTGTCTAACTCTTTCGTCATTATAGAGGTTAACTGTCTAACCAGCGACCTTATCATTCGTTTCCCGTATTTAAACTTACAGCGTACTTTAACTATGTACGGCGTTTTCAATTTTTTTAGCAAATTAACGTCAAAGTTCTCGTTAACTTTACATCACAAGAACGTGAAAAGTCGTGATAGCTCAGCATACCACGGCCCTAGAACGTGTGGGTCTTTTTAGTCAGTAAAAGTCTGGTAGTCACTTTCTATCCAACCAGGGCGGGGAGACTCATTTTATATTTTTTTCAAAAAAAGGTGTGATCTTATGTGATTATTTCATCATTCATTGGGTCTTCAAACCACGAGGTATGATGAGGTCATTTGTTTACACATCTTCTGTCGATTTATTCCCTTTATGTCGAGTCCCGTTATGTCGAGCCTGGAAGTCTATTGTTCTCCAAAGTATTGATATTTTACGCTTTCTATTACCTTTATGTCGAGTTTGGTGAACGGGTACAGTCAGGGATGTAAATTAAAAGCCAATGGCATAAAAACATTGTTTTATTATTTGTTCTATTACTTATTTTCATATATATATCTGATCTTAATCTAAATAAATAACAGTATAATCATCACTATTGTTGCAAATGTTAAACAGCATGTCGACGGAGCCCCGCTTCGCGGGGCTCCTACTTCTGGGTGGTTTAAAAAAAAATAACCACGAAGAGGATGGCGGGGTCTTTCAGACCCCGCCATCCTCTTCTAACCTAAATTGTCCGAGTCGGGGTGCCAGCAAGTCCCGAGCTGTCTTGTGCATTTCATTGGACGTGACTGTACTTCTAAAATATGATATTATTAAACTCGACATAAAGGTAATTAAAGCGTGGTAAATAAACTCGACATAAAGGGAATAGAAACGGGACAGAAAACTAAGCTCGACATAAAGGTAATAGAAGCGAGACAAGGTTTTCGGCTCGACATAACGGGACTCGACATAAAGGGAATAAGCCCTTCTGTCAATGTCTTCCATGACGAATCTTGATCTTATCTTGGAAAGGTATTTAGTATTTACAAGAAACAATAAAAATAAATATATTACTTCTCACGACTCGTCAGCTCTTAAAAATAGGTAACCTAAAAATTTTAAGGTTAACTATAGGTTGACGCATGTAAAACGTGTGCATATTGTAGAACAGACTATAAAACTAAATATTTTTTTGATAGAATCATTCTCATGGATAATCGAATAAAAAAATCGAAACACCATCTATCATTTTCACGATTTTGGGGAACTTTGGCGTTATTTTGTGGAAAAAAAAATGATCTCAGAGGCCGAAGAGGTCGGGGTTGAAAGATAAGTTTGTGGAATCAAGTCCCTTCTGAGGTTTGTTTTCGTGAAAAAATGCGACGAGCCAATCAATACCCTCAATCTCCTCTAGCCACGTTATTTGTTTGTAGCAAATACACAAGATCCCGTATTGACGATAAATTGCCTGCAGGTGAACGGAGCAAACCTATTGCTTTCTTTATCAAGACTAATCGAGATAAACAGCAGTGGGAGCCGATACTTCCAATTTTATTAGTGTCTTAATGAAAATCTGAACCATATACGTCTTCATTTAGACGTACCTAATTCACTCAGGTGTAATTGTCAAAGTGCCATTGACCTTTGTAGTTGTAAGAAAAGAAACGTTTATTTGGCACAAAACTACGAAAATTCATAACATTAAGAAAGTACTTAACTAACTAAGCAGAATACCTGTAGTTTCGGCCAAAGTTTCGGACGATTCCTACATTTTATCACTTACGGACAGCAGATTAGCTAGTGATTAGATTATAGTTAGTGGTACGAACTAAAAATTGATGATAACATGATTAGACAGTTCTCCCGACTCCTGACGTGTTCTGACGACACATGAATTAAAAATTAATAGGGGGTAGGGTTCACTTCACAAATACCGAAAAACGTTCTTAGGAAACTTCAGTTATTTTAATAAAACATACCTTAATTCCTCAAGTTCAGCTCTGAATGCATCTCCATCCACAGGTTTAGACCGGTTTTTGAAGACCAGCATCGGAAGAGCCCCCATCTGCTCTATGGCTCTGTTAGTTCCCGCAAATCGCTGTGACAAGTTTGATCTGAAAGATATATGAAGCATTAGATTCCTTCGCAGCGGACATGGCGTGTACGCCGTACGGCATTGCATACAAATCAAGTCTATTTTTTCGAAATGAATGAACCAATTTAAATGAAACTTCACACACATAACCAGGATATATGTATCCTGGTCTAAAAAATATTACCTTTTTAGTTTCCCTCACTACATATTGGCCTTCGGGGTTGAGTCCGGGAATCAACTCCAGAGTCTATGTAGGCCTTAGCGCGATTTCTACGTATTTAACCAAAGTTCTTACTTGAAGTATGTATATCTAAAATTGTATGGAAAATGAAAACGCACCTCTGCGTAATTGAAACGTGAACAGTTTTCACGCAAAGTAAACGTTAACTTGGACATTAATTTGATGTATAAAATTAGTTCCTCGTTCATACATTAGTGTCGTTGCTCATTGTTCATACAAGTAAGAACGGAGTATGGTCAAATAGGTAATTAGGAATGAGGCCTCTGAAAACGACCTGTAAAAGTTGATGGACGGTTTTTTTATATTTTAATCATATTATCATGAGTCGACAACGCAACACCATATGACTCAAAAAACGTTACGAAACGTTGTTTCACAATAATTATTACGATTTTTTTATGCCAATGAACCTTACTCTTCAAAATACTATTATGGAGCACACGACCATAAAATGTTATTTATTTTTGTTATAAATAATAATATACAACAGAATATTATGAAATCATAACTGTGGTTATGATATCATAATTTTCTGTTAAACGAATACCTGGGTTTTTGAGTCGTTTTTAACCGACTTCATTTGAATGATGCAAATCGAGGAAAGGCCCCTATGAGTCTTATTTTTACCCGACTACGGCAAAGCCAAAAGGAGGGTTATGATTTTGACCGGTATGTATGTTTGTATGTATGTATGTATGTATGTATGTATGTATGTATGTATGTATGTATGTATGTATGTATGTATGTATGTTTGTTTGTTCCCTCATAACTTCTAAACTACTTATCAACGACTTGAAGTGTCTGAAGCGAGCTTGGCCCACGCAGAAACAAAAATTCAAGTGCTTGAGGAACAGGTGCGTGAAATCCCCTATTTAATGTCCACTATACAACAACTAAGTGAACAAGTCCAATCACACTCCCAGGCTTACTTGAAAAATCAAGTCGAAATACTAGGCGTAAATGAAATTGCAAACGAGAACCCCATTCACATCATTCTCACAGCGGCAGTAAAAATTGGCATAAATCTAGAAAACTCCGATCTAGAATACGTCACTAGGGCTGGGCCCCGCCACAGCGAAAACACTGAGAACAGCACTGGCGCCTCCGTAGGAAAACACCCCCGTCCACTGGTAGTTAAGTTTCTACACCGTGACAAACGGAACGAATTTCTACGCGCAGGTAAGACGAGACGCAACTTCTCTAGTGACGATCTAGACATACCCGGCACCCGCAGAACTGTGTACTTCAACGAAAGACTGACTAAAGAAAACCGGCTGTTATTTCGTACAGCAAAGCCTCGTGCCAAGGAATGTGGTTACAAGTATTGCTGGATCAAAAATGGCACAGTCTTTATTCGCAGGCAAGAAGGAAACCCTGCTATCGCTATCAGGAACCAGCATGATATATCGCGGCACTGCCCTATCCCAACTGGTCAACCAGAGGTTTAGAGAAACAGAGCAGTCCTTATGTTTGCACATGTTATGTTCCTTTTTTAATTTTATATTTTTTAAATATTTTTATTCCTTGTTTTTTATGCCAAATTTCTGTATTTCTCTAAATTTTTCTATAACTTTGTTTTTAACGTTTTTTCTCAAATACAAACAAACACTTGTATACAAGAACCTCCCATGTCCTACAAAAGTATTTCTCAAATATTATTGCCCCTTTATTATGTCAAAGCTTAACTACGCAGGAAAGCTAGAACTTAATCTCCCGTTAAAAAAAATTTTTAGTTTAAAAACATTTTTGATTATTTTTAATTGCTTGATTACATTATTATTAATTAAACACTTAGAGAAGCTAGAACCCATACACCTGGTATGGTTTATTTCAAAACTTATATTTCACAAAAAAAATATATTGTTTGTTGATTGTACCAATTTTGCACAAACTCTTACAAGGGCTAATACACAAATATACACATCTTTACTTTCCAATTCTAACTTTCACATCTTCGCACACACCTATACAAAGGCACTCACACAATTATACACTTAAAAACATGTCTTATGGAAGAATCTTTTGTAACATAAAAGTACTTAAATGTCTCGCAGCAACAAACATTCTATATAAAATCACCTCACAGAGTCATAATTTTCATCTTTATGTTATATCACTCAAAAATGGCTTTACTTAGCGTATCCAATGACCTAGACGAAACCTTTAACATAGAATGTCGCTTAGTAGAATCTCTTGAAAGCTGTAAGAATATACTAAACTCTTCCAAAGACAACATTAAGGTGCTAACATATAATATCAGAAGTTATCAGAAAAACTTCGCTGACTTTCAAATTGCTCTACAAAAGCAAGTTTCTTCCTATAGCGTTCGGTGTTCCGCAGGGCAGTACACTTGGCCCAACATTATTTACGCTATATATTAATGACGTAGTAAATCTGCCACTTAGAAACGCTACAGTGATAGCCTACGCTGACGACACAGCCATCGTCTTCCACGACACTTCATGGGACCGAGTGTACCAACTGGCGGAACAAGGTCTCTATCAGATAGCTCAATCACTAAACTCTAACCTACTGACACTAAACACCAGCAAAAGCAAATATATTGCATTCTCTAAAACTAACTCCTCCAGTGCCTCACAAACTATGTCCCTGAAAATATACACTTGTCCACAGGAACACAACATTGTCTCACACCTGCCGCACCAACCCTGCGCATGTATAGCCCTTGAACGGACTGATACGATTAAATACCTCGGAATTACGATAGATAACAACTTAACATACAAAGCCCACATTAACGCCCTCTCCTCCAGAGTACGGAAACTAATACACGTCTTAAAAAAACTCCGCGACTGTACCCCACTCGACATTTTGCGAATGGTCTACATTGCTCTATGTCAATCAATCATACAGTACTGTATCCGAATTTGGGGACGCGCTGGCAAGAGCACTTTTATAACGCTAGAGAGAGCGCAACGGGCACTGATCAAGGTTGCACTAAAAAAGCCCTACAGATTCCCTACAGACCTTATCTACCATGAGTTTCAAGTACTCAGGGTACGACAAATATTCATACTCCAAGCAACTCTTAAATGCCATGCAACAATAAAAAAACGGCCCGACTATGAAGACATTATAAAGAAACGCGTCTTTAGGGTACCCATACCAAATGCAAAATCCGAACTAGCTAGACGGTGCACCTATTTCTCACTTCCCAACACTTATAATAAAGTATGTAATATCTGTGACCTAAAGGAGTGCTCAACTGCAACCTGTAAGAAAACCCTAATTTCGGCACTATTAAAATTATCATACGACGATACCGAAGCCTTGATATAGCACCTACACATACATACACTTACATACACACACACACTCTCTCTCTCACACACACACACACACACACTCACACACACGCTCGCACATACACTAATAATCAAGCCCAACATTAACCTATTGTTACTTTATTTTGTGTTTACAACTGTACGAATTCGTTATTTTATTGTCAAACATCTTAATTATATTAAGAGTATTTTGTTATTTTTCTTTTTGTAACTATTATCTTAATTTCACAAACTGTAATGTAACTTTGGAATATTTTGCTCTCCAGAGCCACAAGATACAAGCGATGCTTAGTTTGTGGCTCACCAAACACAATGTCACACTGTAATTTACTTTTTGATGAATAAAATTTTATTATTATTATTATTCCTTTATTCATCTTTAAACTTATTTGTTACATTTTTAAATATTTTTACAAAAAAGAAATAAAAAAAACATTTAAAAATATAAAAATAGTAGTCCGCCGGCGTGGGAGCAGGGTCCAAGCTACCGGTGGTTAGGGTTCCAGAGACAGGAACCTTCTCACAATGCGAGCCGTATCAAGGAGAACTGCCTTCTGAATCTGGCTCTTGATCCAACTACCTAACGAGAGCCTCGAGAGATGCTCGTCGAGGCTCTTGGCTATCAGGCCATTCGCCGTTACAACAATCGGCACAATGATAGCCGAGCTCACATTCCACATGTCGACAACCTCGCGCGCCAAGTCTAGATATTTTATTTGTTTATCTTTCTCAGCTTTCACGAGGTTCTCGTCATGTGGGATGGTAACATCGATTATTATTGCGCGGCGCGCTGATCTGTCTATCACCACTATGTCAGGCTTATTGGCGACAATAGTCCTGTCAGTAATGATAGGCAGATCCCAGTACATCGTGACATGGTCTTTCTCGAGAACTGGGTCGGGCACATACTTGTAATACGGTACTTCGGAATCAACAAGTTTGTATTTCAAAGCAAGTTGCTGGTGGATAATCCTAGCTACTAGGTTATGCCTGTGCAAGTACTCGCCGTTAGCAAGACGAGAACAGCCAGAGATAATATGTCTGATCGACTCACCCGGACGGTGGCATGCCCGACACACGTCAACCGTCCCGTCTTTCATAATATGTCTCCGGTAGTTATTCGTCAGCATAACTTCGTCCATAATTGCACAGATGAATCCTTCAGTTTCCCCAAAGAGGTCACCGAAACGTAGCCAGGATACGGACGCTAGGAAATCTACATCGGGCCCATGAAGAGCACGGTAGAAGCGTCCGTGAAGCTCCTTGCTTTGCCATACCTTCTTGCGATCTTCCGTAGTGAGTATCACAGGTTTGCGCCAGTCCTCTTTAGCCATGGATAACGGGGTGAGTCCCTTGTCCACCGCGACCACATCTCGGTGCATACCCGCGTCCATATTCATGAAATATTCTCTAAGACTGTACACCTCGCGGTTGTGGAGGGTCTTAGCGTTTAAAAAGCCGCGACCCCCACATTTCCTCGGGATGTACAGTCTCATTACTGATGATCGTGGGTGATGCATCCGGTTTGCGGTCAGCAGTGTGCGGACTCGTCTATCCAAGGCATCGAGTTCAGTCTGAGTCCATTTGAGTATGCCGAAAGAGTACATTAAAACCGGCATGACCCAACCGTTGAAGGCGCGCACCTTGTTTCCGCCTGAAAGAAGGCTAGTTAAAACCTTCTTGAGGCGTCCGAAGAAGCGCTCCCTCAACGATTGTTTCATGTCCGATAAATTAATGCCAAGCGCTTCCGACATACCCAAATACTTATAGGTTTCGGATGAGGAGAGGGATCTAAGGTGTATGGAATCTGAAAGTTGAATTCCTTCAGATTCCATAATCTCCCCTCGCTTTACATGCATGACTGCACATTTGTCCACACCAAATTCCATCCTGATGGCACTACTAAAAGTTTCAGTTACCTTCAGTAGCTCCATCAGTTGCAATTTGCTGGGGGCAAAGAGTTTAAGATCATCCATGTATAGAAGGTGAGATATAACCTGGCCACCTCTCTTCAACCGATAGCCTAGACCTGAATCCTCCAGCAATGTGCTTAGAGGATTCAGAGCTAAGCAGAACCAAAGTGGACTCAAACTGTCGCCCTGGAATATTCCCCGCTTGATCCATACAGGTTCATCGTTCGCCTGGATTTGTCGACATCCTGGATAGCGAAGGACCGTTCTCCATTGCCTCATACATGACTCAAGGAAGGCGCGTAGAGTTGCATCTATCTTGTACAACTCCAACACCCTCATGAGCCATGTATGTGGCACCGAGTCGTAGGCCTTCTTATAATCTATCCAGCATGTGGACAGATCCTTGCGAGATCGATGAACCTGTTGGCTTATGGCCATGTCTATGAGGAGTAGCTCCTTAGTACCACGGGACCCGTTCCGACATCCATTCTGAGAGCTGGACATAATGTTGTTTTCGTCAATGTGTGTTGTAATTTTTGCTCTCAAAATGGATGTAAGAAGTTTATAGACCGTCGATAAACATGTGATCGGTCTATAATTCTTGGGTTCCGCGATACTACCTGCCTTATGAAGCAGGTGGGTAATACCAACTGTTAGAAACTGTGGAAGCGACCCAGACTCTAAAGCCGATTGGAATTGAGATGCTAAACAAGCGTGTGAAGTACTTAGCCATTTAAGCCAAAAGTTGTGCAGTCCGTCCGGTCCCGGAGATTTCCAGTTCGGTAACGGACGGACTGCTCTGGCTACATCTGAAGGTGTTATTAATATTTTTTCCATTTCTGGAATACTTTCACACACTCGTTCAACATCTCGCATCCATTCAGCCTCAGTATGACAGACGGGTACCGACCAGATGCTGCGCCAGAATGTACTCGTGGCGTTATCATCCGGGTGGCACACGTCTGCCATGTTTTGTTCAGGTCGCTCCCATGCTCTATATACCCACCTTTCATCACATTGGAACATGCGATTCTGCGAGTATCGATCAACCCTCCGCTTATACCGCCGAATTCGGCTCGCCCATGCACAAACTTTCTGCTTCAGGAAGTCGATGCGCTCTGCGACGCGGGACATATATTCTTGAGGGCTGATATCAGTCCCCAAGAATGCCCGCCTCACAAAGCGCATAACACGTGGTCGTGTATTGCCCTCCCTGAAGCAGTATAGTTTGCCGATGAGTACCCTGGCCCCATCAATACGACGCTCGATTCTGCGCTGCCAGGCTGGTACGGCTGGTTTTGGTCGTTTAGCTTCTTCACGAATTGGAAACTTGACGTTAGCTAAACGACACGCCGCGACAGCCCCACAGTACAGGATCGAATGTGTATCAACGAGGTTCTCGCTACTCTCGAATAAATTCTTGAGTTGCGAGTTCAAGGCACACACCAGCGCCCTATTTTTCTTGTGCATGGGTAAACGTGGTAGACGGGGCCTAAGTTCGGTAGGACAAGATCGAAACTCCCGAAGCGCATCCTCCAATGCGCACCTCAATCGGACGTTGCACTGGCTACTTACCGTGGCAACCGTATCATCTTCCTCCACAGCAGGACAAGGGTTCGATCGCAGCGGGACTGTGTCAACAGTTGACACAGCCGCCACGGTTGGTGACGGGGTTGAGATGATACGGTTGTACAGTACCTCTGAGCGCAGCCTATCAAGTGCGACGTCATCCAACATATGATTACGTTGTATGACCCGCACCTGATCCGAAAGTCGCTGGGCCGTTACGTTAATAGTTGGCTCAAGATCCTGAAATAGAGACAGCATCCTGACACGGTACGCAGTGAGGTTAGTTCCCCCCTCTGTAGACCCATAGTATGCGCGCATGACGTTTTCATTTATGGACCGAGTCCATCGCATGCGCTGCACACAACCACCGGCAGCGGGGACCCGGCTTGGGGCCGGTTGGCCCCTAAGTCCCAGGCTCCTCGGTGGCCGGCCTCTCCCCTGCCGACGTACAGGTGTTGGCGACGTCGGCGGGGAGAAATATTCGTCGCTCGAGCTCGACGCAACTGCCGCTGCCGGTGACGCAGGTGATCCGGTGTCCGGCGGCGGCGAGGCGGAACTGAGCGACGACTCCGGGGGTGGTAGGCGTGCGCGTCTTCTGGCTCTAGTGATCATCTAGCAAACCTTGTTTTTCCTCCATCCAAGTTCATTCCAATTTTATTTTCAATTTGTGTAGTGACATGATGTGTCATTTCTGTCATAAACATTTATTTTTCTTTAACTTTTTCATATTGCTGAATTGTTGGATTTTTGTTGCTTTTAAATATTGTTTGAGTTTTTTTCTGTTAAATCTTTGTATTCCTTTATTTTATTACGGTTATATTACGGTATGAACATAAATAAAACGGGTGGATGAAAATTTTTGACTTGCAGCTGACGTTGGGTGTTGCCAGTTATTATTATTATTATTATTATTATTATTTTTTTTCTTTTGCTCGACTAATCGGGTAGCCGGAAAGTGATAGCACGGGCCTAAGCCAAGTGATTATCAGCTGGGTTAAAAGTAGTAGAGATGGTAGTTGGTACCACACGGTTTTGCGTTGGACCTTGAGCAATTGATGAGGGTATTGAGTTTGTGTGTTGGTGTGTGTTCTCTGAATCACATTGTAGGAACTTCCTGACTAGCCTGCACGTGTTTAGTATCACTGCCTTCTGCAGCAGGTGGTAGGTACCAGAAGACAGGTTCAGAGTAGTAAGAGACTGGTGGAGTTGTTTTGGTATTACTCCTGTTGTGGAAAGCACTATAGGAACTATTATTACTTTTTGAAGATGCCAGAGTCGGGTTATTTCGTCTTTTAATTCGGTATACTTAGATAACTTTTCTGCAATAGTAGTTTGTAAGTTGTGTGTATTTGGTATAGCTATGTCTATGAGGAATCCAGTTTTGTTTGTTTTATTTATTAATGTAATGTCTGGTCTATTAAAGTGGACGGTTCTGTCTGTAAAAAGCCCTCGATCAAAATATAATTTTGTTGACTCGTTCTCGAGGAGAATTTCGGGAATGTATTTGTAGTAAGGTTTAATGGAGTCTATTAAATTGTACTGGTGTGCTAGTTTCTGGTGTATGATGTTAGCGACTTGGTCGTGCCTATGTTTATAGTCTGTCTGGGCTATTGATTTACATGCACCTGTTATATGTTGGATGGTTTCTGGAAAACTATAGCATTTTCTGCAAGTGTCATTGCTTAAGTTCTTTATGATGTGTTTCCTATAATTTTTAGTTTCAATCACTTGGTCCTGTATCGCGAGCATGAAGCCTTCAGTCTCGGGGAAGAGCTCACCTCGTTTAAGCCATGCGTTCGACGCTTCCTTGTCGACATTACTTTGGCTTAAATCGTGATAGTGTCTTCCGTGTAAAGATTTCTGACTCCATTCAAGTAGTTTGGTTTTATTGTCGGTGATTTTTTCGTTTTTCTGTTCGGATCTGTCTTTTAAATTTAAAGGTGTAAAGTGATGGTCATTTTCTGTTATAAGACTGTGTAGAGTAGAAGATAGGGTTTTAATAAAGAAATATTGTCTTAGTGTTGTGATTTGTTTGTTGTGTAAGTTTAGAACATCGATAAGTCCTCTGCCACCTTCTTTCCTTGGCAATGTTACCCTTTGCACACATGATCTTGGGTGGTGCTTACGGAATTTGGTCATGGTAGTATTTATTTTGCGTTGCAAAGTTTTTAAATCTGTTTTAGACCAGTTGATAATGCCAAAAGAATAAGTTAATACGGGAATAGCAAAAGTATTAAGTGCTTTAATTGTGTTTCTTGAATTTAGTTGTGTTTTTAGTATGGTATTTAATCGATGTTGAAACTGTTGTTTTAATTTTTGTTTGATTTCGTTATGATTTATTTGTCGTGATTGATTGTATCCTAAGTATTTGTATGTTTCGTGTTCATCTAATGATACTATGTGCTCTCCTGTGTCTAGTGTATATTGATGTTGATAGTGTTGTCCTGCTCTAACTGAATTTATCTTGCATTTATCAATACCAAATTCCATTTTAACATCGGTAGTGAACTGTTCTGTAAGGGTTGCTAGTTCGTTAAGTTGGCTCTCACTTTTAGCAAAAAGTTTAATATCATCCATATACAGTAGATGATTTATGGCGTTGTTTTGTGTCTGGTTCTCACCATCGGAGGCTGTATGTTCTAAGGGGAATCCTGTGCGTGTTGAATTTAAAATGTTTGATAGAGGGTTCAAAGCGAGGCAGAACCACAATGGGCTCAGTGCATCACCTTGAAAGATACCTCTTTGTATTTTGATTGGGCTAGTGTCCGTTGTTTCTATTGAAGTATTGCATCGCAAGACGGTGGACCAAGTTGCCATTAGACTCTTGAGGAATGTGATAATTGTTGGGTGTATTCTGTAAATTTCTAAAATTTGTACTAACCATGAATGGGGAACCGAATCATATGCTTTTTTGTAATCAATATACATACTGTAGAGATCGGTTTTGGACTTTTGAGCCTTTTTAAGAATTACGGAGTCTATGATCAACTGTTCTTTGCAGCCTTGACTAAACTTTCGACACCCTTTTTGCTGTTCAGCTAAGATGTTATTAGCGTCGGTGTGTTTGTATATTAATTCAGATATACAGGATGTCATAATTTTGTACAAGGTCTGCAGACATGTAATGGGTCTATATTTTGCCGGGTTAGAGAGGTCATTATGGTCTTTTGATATCATATAAGTTATGCCCGATGTTAAATAAGGTGGTATTGATTTTGGGTCTTGAATGAAGTTATTTATGTAACTATAAAGCAGACTATGGACTGCTGTGAATTTTTTGTACCAGTAGCTATGGATGTAATCTGAACCAGGTGCCTTCCAGTTATGTAACCGACCTAGCACTTCATGAAATATTTGTGGAGGTATGTGTTCGAAACTCATTGGTTGAATGTTCATACTGCTACTAGTCAGTTCAGTTTGAATCCATTCAGCTTGTGTATTATGCTCAGTTGGTTGTTCCCAAATTCCTGCCCAGAAACATTGTAAGGCTTCTGGATCCAAATTGTTACGTCTGTGTGCATTATTGGTGTTGTTGTTTTGGACGTTAGTGGTCGCCTGTCGTAGGTTGCGATAAAATAGTTTTTCATTACTAATAAATTGGGTGTTTTGTTGCTTCCTTTGGGTGCACGCTTTATATCTTTGTAGTCGACCTGCTACAACTGCGAGTTTTTGTTTTAGTGTATCTAATGTGTGTGTGGCTTGTGTGTTTGGTTCTTCGTGTACTGTGTGAATTTTATACTGTTCAGAAATACGTTTTGCATGTTTAATTATTTTTTTACTTCTATTGCCGTTGATAAATTGTGTCATTCTGCCTATCTTTGTTCGTAAATCTTTTAGTTTCAGCTCTAACCGTCTTTGCCAATGTGGTGTGTATATATTTCTTGTATTTGTGTTTGTGTGTATTTCCCTTAGTTGGAGTGTTAACTTTGCTCCATTAACTTTAGCTGCGGTCCATGCTGCACTATATATAGCCGTCTGTAGCGTATGAAAGTTAGAGTTACTGTTTACATTTTCAGGTAGCGTTATTTTGTTTATATAATCTACTATTTTGGCTAAATTCTTGGAAGGTTTTTGTTTGGGAATATACATTCTTTCCGTAGGACTAGTTGTGATGTAGAATTGGAATGTCTCCTGGAAGGTTTCGTCTATTTGAAGGTTCCGGTCTTGATTCATTTGAGGGGTATCTAGTGTATCTGATGTTACGTCTATTTCATCATTATTTGGTGTTTGTGCTACTATATTTTCAGTTGAGTATAATTCTATGTTATTTGTGATTAATTGAGTATCAGTGGTGTTGCCATTTATAGTGATTGCTACATTATTGTGGTTGCTATTGAGTAGTTGTAATTCGTTCGATATTTCTAATTTTAATGTATCTAATCTGTCAGTACTAATATATTGGTTGTTTACTATTGCTCTCCTTTGATCAGCTATTCGTTGCTCACTTAAATGAGCGAGTGAGGGGAATTGTCTTATAAAATCTTCATGCATGAGTTTTCGATATACTGTTTGGTTAGTTTCTAAAGCTGTCACTCGATAATATGACCTCATGATGGCTTCGTTTTGTTCATTGGTCCATCTCATTCGAGTTCGTGTTTTATTTTGTGTCCTAGGTGTTTCCAGTGTAGTAGGTGAAGATTGTGTTTGTGTAGTTGTGACTGTTGATAGGGTGTTAGTGATTGGGAATTGAGTTTGTGCACTAAATTGTAATTGATTTAATTCTTCTCTAACTTCAGCTGTTATTTTATCTATTGTTTCTTGTGTTAGTAGTTTGTTATTTATTATAGCTCGGCGTTGGTCTCCTATTCTTTGACGGCTGACTTGTATATTAGGGTATTTTTCTATGAATTTTAGATGGAGTGGCTCAAGGTAAGTTTTTCTATCTGTATCTAATGAGGTAAGTTGAAGGTAAGTACGCAGTATGAACTTATTCATGTCGGGCGTCCATCGTCTGCGTATTTTAGAAGAGCTTGTAGCGGGTGCAAGCTCCGAGTCAAGGTTGACTTCTTGCACAACACTATCAAGCGTGGTGGTGGTTGACAAGCTTGTTGTTCTTCTTGTCATGTAGGAGGGGCGAGTTGAAGGGATGGATGAGAATAGAGAAGTGGTATCATCGCCCGTGGGATCGGCTGTAGCTTCTACGCAGTGAGCCCGCCTGGTCAGCTCACTACGACCAGCTGTAACAATTTTATCGGTGGGAGCCCGCTTGCTCAGCTCCTCACCGCCGATGGTTCGCATGCTGTGGCACCTAGCATCGGCTCCAGATGCGCCCCGGCGCTCCCCGGGAAGCGACCGCAAATTATATACTCTTTTACTCATCTCCATGAAGGGTTACCCTGCCTTGTTAGCCGCGTAAGTTTTTTGTACAATTGTACAGTACGCGTGTCCGCCCCCCACGTAGCTAGGTGTTCAGCTTGGACGTAAGGTTGGATTTTAGGGGGCTTATTATTATTATTATTACATGACAAATGAGGTCTCGTTAGAAGCGTCTCAGTTGTCCGCTGGTTATAGGGTAGGTGAGGTGTCACCAAATCCAATGTGGCGCCCTCTAGGGGATGAGAAGTCGTTACCGAAAAAAAAATACAATATCGACATGGGTATCAAATTAAAGGGCTTGATGAGCACATTTGAAATATATATACATTATATAGCTTTTACCAGCTAATTTTCTGTTTTTAACAGTGTCAACATAGGAATCAAATGATAAATCTTAAATTCACAACTAAGAAACTATACATAAATTACTATGAATAATATAACCCCAAAATAGTGTAAATAAAAAGTAAGTTAAAAATAACTAAAACCCGACTGCAAAAAAATCGCGCACTGAAAAGTTTAAAACAAGAACAAGCCGTGGTCGTATGCCACCTAGCCAATAAAGATTGTGTGAAACAACCGCAGGTGGCATACGACCACGGCTTGTTCTTGTTTTATACTTTTCAGTGCGCGATTTTTTTGTAGTCGGGTTTTAGTTATTTTTAACTTATTTTTTTATTTATAGAGTAGTTCTTGGGGCCTTGAGCCCTTATCATGAGTTTCGGAAACGCTTCGCTTTCTCCTGTTTGTTTGACAAAGGCATAAGAGAGAGAGGGATACGCATAGCCCTCCATAGCCCTCCCCATAGCTTGTTGGGGTATCTTGAGCTTACTAATGATGTCCATAGTAAGAGACTAAGTTTTGTATCATAATGTCATTAGTGGTGATGGTGACACATTGGTAGAAAACTTTAGACTTGAGGCACTGAGGTATTCTGCATTAGTAAACGTCCCAATATTTACCTAACGAACTGTCTTCCTACAAATGTATTTAATTCCGGCAGTGGAGTATCCTACTTACCTCAAAGTGCTCCCATTGGTGAAGATAAAGAAGGCCACTTCAGATCTTTCTTGCTGCAACCTCGTCACCAGCTTCCCAAGTTCAGTTGCTCGGCTGACCTGTTCCAACAAAATAGTAAAGATTAGTGTTGTCATAGGAGGAGATCTCATGGCTTAATAATTACAGCCACTCAGGCCGATTTTCCGGATTAAGCCGCGCTGGCTGAGGTTGGTCTGTAGATGGGTGACCATTTGTCATAGCGAGTTTCCTCCGTGTCTCGGAAATCACGTAAAGCCGGTTTCGGCTGTCATTTGTAGATCTTTGACAGTCGTTACTATTAGTCTCTAATGTCTGGCAACCAGTCTTACCATGGGGTATCGTACTACCCAGTTACTGGGTTGTGTAGGTCGGACAGGCAGTCGCTCCATGTAAAATACTGATATTCAGCTGCATCTGGTTCGACTGGAAGTCGACCCCAATATAGTTGGGAAAAGGCTAGGCAGATTTTCGTTTCGTTCTTCGTTTTTATTGGTATTAAAATCATCAAACAAGTCCTCCCGTCCTGGACGGAGCGGAAGTTACTGTCAGACTCTTACTGACTAAAAATCAACCCTGTTCTTTCGGTTGCCCTTTTAGTTCCAGGGTCACTGTTACCTTCACAGATGCCGTAACATTTGAACTTCGTTCGAATATCAAAATTTAAAAAGTTATTTCAGGGTTATTTGAAATCTAATCTGGCCACACGCAGACTTGAAATCAGTTATTACTTATAATTGACTGGCCCAACAGACCGCGTTTGCCTGGCGACTGCTTGACCGCTCCGACCCCCCGCTTTTGCTCGAGAAGTCGATACTGGCTAATACAAGCAGTCCTTCTATAGCTGACGAGCTCTAACCAAAAAAATAAGTCAAAGTAATAAAGAGATTTTCGTTGTATATTTGCTTTGACTTGCTAACTAAACGGAAACAAATGTTATTATGTACAAGGAAACTTGTTCTTCTTAGTTACTTCAGAAGTATTGTAATACTAAGAAACTTTGCTAACGAACATCACATTCATGAACATGTCAAAACTTCATCGAAGTCAAAGATGTAAATCGTAAAATGTGCCCTCTCCGTATTTTTACAAGTCGTTCAAAAAGGTTTTACGCTGTTTACACGTCATGATCCTACGATTTTATATAATTTTCAGTATTGTATAGTAAGTAAATAGTTAGTTTTGCTTTCGAAAGTTGATTACTGAATTGGGCATTTGACACTATTAACTAATAATTCCAAAACACATATTTAATCTAAAAATACAGTTTAAGTTTGAAAACGCAACTAACTTAAACTAAATGTAAAAAAAAACTGTTACTAGTATGCCTGAAAACAATAAATAGATTGATCATTGCGTCGACTAGTTTGTGACGTCACTGTTTGCAGATGAAATAAAAAATCTAAGTTATAATAATAATTGCGCTTTGACAGCTCATGAAAAATAACGATAGGATTGTTACTGTCAAATATCTGATAGTGCTGTATTGTCGTCGACATAGACGTCATACATTTTCTCGCGATGACAGAGCACATTTAATGATTTAAATATTTTTCGACTGGAATCCATGACAAATCCATCAAGATATGGAATGTGTACGAAATGAGTCGCAAACATTTCATAACTTGATGAATATGAAAATGAGATCTTATTAAAGTGCTAACAAATGCTAAGTTTTAACAATAAGCTATTCTGATACGTCCAGTTTGAAACTGTAATGAAGAAAACAGATCGATAGTGTTCAAGACCAGAGTGTCTGGTATTTACTTTTCAAGGCTCCTCTGTCCTATGGAAGAGCACGTAACCATATTACTTATAGTTAATGGCGGCGGTTTCGCCTGCAAGTTACTCGAAAATTATCCCATGGAAACGTAATACCGAGAGCGGCGAATAATGGGCGACTCGCTGTCCGACCATGCCCGGGTCGACAGCGCGTTGTGTTCCACGCGCGCCTCTAGGAGTGTCAGTATAGTGACGGGGCCCCCCTGTATAGGGCTAAAGCCTGCCGGGGTCGCGGGACTCACGAATTACCGTGACCCCGGAACGTAAAGGGCTATTGAAGGACACCGTGGATTTTAGTCAGTACGAGTCTGACAGTCACTCACTCCCGCTCTGCCCTGGGTGGGAACCCAAGGCAGAGCGGGAGGGGCTCATATGATGATTTTCCCATGTTAAAAAAGAAAATGGAAACGTCATACCGAGATGAAAAGTATCCTAGATTGTAAAATATTTGTCACGCAAATCCGTTCAGTAGTTTTGTGTGAAAAAGTTACAAACATCTACCCATCCTAACTAACTTTCGTATTTATATTGTTTTTCATTATTTATTTATATTATGATTTCGGTCTTGTGGATGGTGAGTAAAGGATAGCTCGCCAACTGATCGAAGGCGCTTTGATTCATGTATTATGCATTAAAAACAAAGACAGTTTAATTATGATTTTTATTATGATATTTAAACAAAGACAGATTAATTATGCATTAAAAACAAAGACAGTTTTGCTAGAAAAATGCTATTGAACACTTAATTGGAAACGTTAGGGCTGTTTTCAGTCCAAAATTAAACCTAAAAACTAATCACACGTTGGATATTGTGCTGTTGTACCACCACGGAAAGTTGAAAATACAACGGTGTCACCTAACGTTTGTGAGATGTTTGGCTCTTGTCTGACCTTTTCTTCTTTTCTATTTTGTTCAAATATTTATTTCAACGAAAACACTTTTATTGGTAAAACCAACAAATAATTATTCTACGTCTTTTGTTTTTATATCAGTTGAAATCTACCATCTCTATTGATATTCCTGAACTTTATAAGTATACAAACATCATATACATTACATTGAAGTTCGTCTTCTTCAGACTCTTTCTACCATCTTGGTGAAGATCAACACTTCACGACTTCCAGTCTTTATAACTTTGAGTCCGTAACCCTCTTCACATTGTCTTTCCAGCGCATGTAAGTTCTTCCTTGACGGCGCTCTTCTTCCCATGGCTCCCACGGGGCCTGTAGAGGGCCAAAGCCTGCCGGGGTCGCGGGACTAACGAATTACCGTGACCCCGGTACGTAAAGGGCTATTGAAGGACGTCCGTGGATTTTAGTCAGTACAAGTCTGACAGTCTCTCCCGCCCTGCCCTGGGTGGGAGGCCTCATTTGTGATTTTACCATGCTAAAAAAAACCCATGGCTCCCATTCGAGAAGACATAATACACCAAGATTTCTCTTTCCGGGGAAGATGGCCAACAGACCCACTCATTTGGTCACATCTGTGACTCAGCTTTGTTCAACTTGAACTTCAACTCACTTAGTTTTTTTTTTGTCTAACTGACTTATTTCAAAAAAATCTTTTTTAAAGATTTGCCTGTTGTCTGATAAATTAAAACTTTTTTTTATTTTTATAATCATAATATCTATCTATATTATCAAATAACTTTTTCTTTTGTTCCGTAAGTAAAAAATTACGGAAATAAGGCGACTTTAAAATTGGCAATATGTCGCAACTTAGAGTACAATTTTTGTTAATTTCTGACGACACTCTCAAGTTTTAATGCCTTATATATCTTTATAATTGAAATAATATTGAAACAAGAGATAAAATACATGTGCATTGTTTTTCAAAACTCGTTTTCTTTTCATGATTATATTACAATGTTGGCCTGTAAGGTCATCTTTAGGTCAGATGCCTGAAAATAAACAAAGTATTATTTGTTATGATGCTAAATTTATTACTAGAATCATCTGAAATGGAAAATACATTCGAGGAAATCCAGCTAAGTCTACATAGATTCTCGCAACTGTAGTTTGTAATTGGCTTTCGAATCAATATCTCTTGGCACGGAACAGTGAATCAGATAATAACCCAATCAAATACGGTACCATGAGAATTAAAATTCCAGAAAGTCGTTGACAACGTAGTATTTAAATAAAAATATCCTGTATCCTACCTAACCAAGGTTAGGCCATATTTGTCCGAATGTATTCAACCGTTCAGCCATGAAACAGTACATACAGACATACAGAAAACTTAAGAAACGGGTATTATTATCTCTACATAAAATGCGTAACATAATCAGCCCATGAGAAGAAGTGGGATGTAATCCACGCGGACCATGTGCTTGTGCAGGTTGGTAAGTTCATGTCACATGTCGTCCAATTTTTTGGCCTAGTACGAGTATATGGGTCGAAGGCCCGTTGTGTTTCACGCGCGCCTCAAGGAGTGTCAGCATTGGCCAAAGCCTGCTGGGGTCGCGGGACTCACGAATTACCGTGACCCCGGTACGTAAGGGGCTATTGAAGGACACCGTGGATTTTAGTCAGTACGAGTCTGACAGTCCCTCCCGCTCTGCCCTGGGTGGGAGGACTCATAAAATGATTTTATCACGTAAAAAAAAGTACGAGTATATTACCGGTTTCCTAACAATGTTTTCCTTTGTCGTTTTGAGAGCAGTGGTGATAAAATGCTGGTTCGAACCCACGATAGAATTTGGCCCAGTGGCCACCACTGCATGGTAAGATATTGGCAAATAATTTCTTACAAGCCTATTTTACTTATACTGTGCCAATACAAAAACGAATCGTGAGGATGTTCACGAAAAAATTACATTACGAATTCGGTTGAAAAAGTTCACACAAATAAAAGTTAAACAGCTGTTGAACAGTTGTTTAAGAAAAGTGTAACTCTAAAACGACTCTTATATCGACGTCGAATGCCGTTTTGTAGTTGACAGTTTTTTAGACAAGTGTTCACTATTTTATAGTAAGACGGATAAAGTTTCTAGCAATAACTTAGATAAGCACATAATGTGCCTATTATTCCGGTTGTGCGATCCAGTGGGGCAATTACAGAGCTCCACGTGGGCGGAACTGCGTACATAGATACGTTGGTTAAATTGGCCATAAAATCAATAACTGTTGGTTCGAAATAGCGCGTCTTACTATAATTAAACCTAACACGTAACCAGGAGCACGAAGCGATTGCAACAGTAAGACCATTTCAGCAGTAGCTGAAGAAGCGCCACGGCGACTTCACTTTCTGCCTGACGCAAAGTCTCAACGGACAGTACGGTTGTTTCGAAATGTTTCATAACGAAATGTGACTAAGCTAAGCTTTTTTTAGCTTGGTAAAATCATCAAATGAGTTCTTCCACCCAGGGCAGGGCAGGAGGGACTGTCAGACTTGTACTCACTAAAAAAAATCGACGGTGTCCTTAAATAGCCCTTTACGTTCCAGGTCACGGTTACGGCAGTCCCACGACCCTGGCTAAGCTAATCTTAAGTTCGTTATAAAGTTGTGAGCCTTATGTACCAAATACAACTTCCACTTCAACTCCCTTGCCTATTTAGTAAATGATGAAGGTGTATGTGTAGAAGAAGCTCATTATTTTTTGCATAATTAAGTATGTTTATGGCTATAAAAACAAGGCTAAATAACTACAGCCGCACAGGCTGATGTCTCGGGTTAAGCCGCGCTTGTCAATGTTGGTCTGTAGATGGATGACCATCTGTCATAGCGAGTTTCCTCCGTGCCTCGGAAAGCACGTGATGCCGATGGTCCCGGCTATCATTTGTAGATCTTTGATAGTTGGATAGTTACTGTTAGTCAGAAACTCCAAAGGCTGACAACCAGTCAACCAGTGGGGTATCGTATTATCCAATTACTGGGGTGTGAAGGTCCGATAGGCAGTCGCTCCATGTAAAATACTGATATTCAGCTCCATCTGGTTTGACTGTAAGCCGACCCCAATATAGTAAGGAAAAGTGACCATGTCTAATCAAGGATTTTTCGATGAAATGCAATAGTTGATAATAGCTTTTTCCGCGACTTTATCTGCACTCATTTTGCATCTGATCACTTTAAAACTAGGTGGTCTGTGTCCTTAAAATCCATGATTAACGCTTCAGCAATTTACTCGTAGGTATGAAAAAGCCACAGACACAAACAGATAGATTTGTTTCGTATCAAAAAATCAAAAGTTACCCAAAAATTAGATCTGGCTTTGTGTGAAGTAATTTCACGGAAGTTAATGTTCATGAAAACATGGTAAATAGGAAAAATCCAAACAAAATTCGTTAAATTTCCCTCCTTTTTATCATGGTAAAATCATCATAGTTGATCATGATGATGATGATCTATGATGAATCATAGATAGTTGTGGAATATTTCTATTTATTTATATTTATCAAATAATAATAAATAAATAAATAAATAAATATTCCACAACCTTCACACAACGCCATCTAGTCCCAAGCTAAGCAGAGCTTGTGTTATGGGTACTAGACAACTGATAAACATACTTATATATTTCTAAATACATACATATGATAGATAAATGACACCCAGACACAGAACAAATGATCGTGCTCATCACACAAACATTTGTCCTGGGTGGGAATCGAACCCACAACCTCGGGCATAGCAGTCAGGGTCACTAACCACTAGACCAACAGGCCTGTCAAATGAGTCCTCCCACCCAGGGCAGGGCGGGAGGTACTGTCAGACTCGTACTGACTAAAATCCACGGTGTCCTTCAATAAGTCCCGCGACCCTGGCAGGCTTTGGTCCTCTAGAGGGGCGCCCCGTCATTATGCTGACACTCTTTGAGGCGCGGGTGGAACACAACGCGCCGTCGACCCGGGCATGGTCCATGGTCGGACAGCGAGTCGCCCATTACTTGCCGTTAAATTTCCCTTAAAGAATTATAGTGTTACAATAGCCATTCAAACCAAATGTATTTGATTCATTTAAATAAGAACAGGATAATGTAAGTTAACAAAATGAGACAATAAAAATGTAAGCAGGTGTAAAACCATAGTCATAATGACATTAAAAATTGCGTCAATGATACCAGTACCTAAGCCTGGTTGCCCTTATAAGGTACCTATCTAGGCTGGCCTGTGCCAGATTACTAACCAAGTGCTTATTCACAATTATGATATAGGCCTACATGGGCCTTTCCCAAACCACGTACAAATGTTATAGTGACGAACATTTGAGGTGAGTTTCTTTGGAATGGACTTGTAATCTACGAACTTGTATGACTATTGTTCCTAAAAAGACCACTTTATCAGAATTACCTATATTTTTTTATTATAAATCACTTATTCATGTAAAAATAAAACACTGTGTCTACATTTTGATGTCTATCTTCTGTCGCTGGTCTGCTGGAAGAAATTTCTTATTGAAATAAGCAATCCCTATGTGCTATTTTATCTGTATGTTATTTCTTGTACTTACGTGTTCTGCGTACATAAATAAATAAAAAATTAGCCATCAAGCTACTCGCGAAGCGAGACTCCAGAAGTGGAACCTCCTAAAAATGCGCGCCTTGTCCAGAAGAACTGCTTTGTGAATCTTAGAAGTTGGTCGAGGATCGTGGCAATTAAGCCATGGGCTGACACGACTATCGGCACAATGATCGCTGAATTAGCATCTCACATTTCTTATTATGGGTAGCAATGGACGATTGTACGAATTTTATCTATTTGAGGCACGCGCAGGACGTCACGCTCGGCTTCTATTGGTCATAGTGTCAAGTTATGTGACTTCCTCGATAAATAGATTATCCAACAAAAATATTTTTTCAATTTGAACCAATAGTTCCTGAGATAAGCGCGTTCAACCATACAAACAAACAATCTCTTTAGCTTTATAACATTAATATAGATTAATAACAATTGACACAAAAGTATATACATTTTGGTGACAAATCTACTATTTTGAGGGCAAACCCTATAATTTAAGAAACACAAAATGAATTAAATTGGTGACAGCTTAAATCATACCCGTATTAAAATGCTTGCACGCGAAAGTCCAATATATACCTAACTACCTATTTATGGTCACCTTTCCCTGGGGATCGGCCTAGGTGAACGTTGCTTAACCTCGCACTCTTTGCGCCATTTTTTCATTTACATTGTAAGTCAATGAAAAAAAGGGCCAAAGATTTCTAGTTTACCACAGTACCAACAACAAGTAAACACAATATTCTATTTCCATTTTACGTAGAGAGAATTTTTAAAAGTAATTTATTTTGCGTCAGAAGCGGTAGACTAACATTTGATGGACGTTTGTGTCACAAACTCATGAAAATGTATGAGATGGAAGATACATATAACTCTCCAGTCGATGTTCTATGTATTAGATCAGGGGTTCCCAAACTTATTTTGTCTACTGCCCACTTTGTGAACATATAAATTTTTAGCGCCCCCACTTTTACACTTACTTAAAAACCACTATAACTTCAAATTAAATTAATTAATTAATTAATTGTTGTGATCTATTTAAGCGGAGATTAAACGTTCATTCTAAAAGATACTTTTACTATAATCCGCAAGAGGTAACTTGAGACCTGAGCACTGTAGGTAGTACACAACGGCGTTCAGGTCTCAAGTTAACTCTTACGGCCTACACCTGCCAATGAGAATGATTATTGAAACGCAACTTTATAGTATTCAGACAGAGTATCTTTTATTTAAAATAAAACAAACATAATCGATTCTTATATAAAAACTAATGTGAATGATGAATCTGATGCTGTTCAATAAGTTTGTTGATATCAGGTTCCAATTTCCTCAAGAACAGCCGCAAGTCGCCATGTTCGGTAACATGCAAACGATTTATCTTTTTAGTAAGCAGTGTTGCCACAGCACTAACTCCACGTTCACACAAATATGACGATGGGAGTGCTATCAAGAATCGTTGAACGATTGACCACAATCCAGGGTACAATTGCGGGATCGGGAGCCAAAATTCTTGATTTTGAACTAGCCGAGAGTCGAAAGCTCAGTCGGTGTCTAAGAGTGCTAGCTAGATAAAATTACAAATCGCCCCCCGAAGCCTCTACACAATGCCCCCATTTTTTTCTGGGTCTGTTAATACCCCCCTTTAGGCTTGCAGCGGCAACAAGGGGGCGTTGTCCCCCGTTGTTGTTGGGAAAGGCTGTATTAGATGAACAGCATAATGTTGGTGACATAAATTAACTCTGACGTTATTAAATATTGTCATCTGTTGATTTTGTTAGCATGTAATGTTTGGGAGCACGTTTCATAGGGGCGAAACTAAATTTCTACTTTTATATTTTTAGTATAGACTACCTCTCCACCCGCGACTTTCTCTGCGAGGATATCTTTCCCCCCCATGATTTCCAAATCAGATGAATTTATTTATAAGATTCATTTTCACACAAACTTTCAACCCATTTTTGAACCTTATAGGGCTTGAATTTTCTAAAATTCCTAGTGCCTACCTTCTTCATTTTTAACCAATGTTTGTGCAAAATTTTATGTTTCTTGCCTCTCTGGGCTGAGTGTGTTAAAGTTTTTCATTATTGTCGAACACAGATAATTTCTTCTAGATTCCGCTTACAACTTATACGCGTCACACGTTAGTGCAATTTGTTAAGCTCTTCTTGTGCTGTTTACATAGAACGTCTTCTATCAAATAAGCATTTATTCTCAATCAAGTTTAAAGTAGATTTCTAGAAACATAGCATCTTTAGTTTTTGGTCAACTTTAAGGGGATCAAGAACGAACAACAACAAAAGTAAGTAATGTGTGGTGCGTCTAGGTGAGAGGTGCCTTGTATGCGGAATCCTGATGGGGTTTTCTGTGCTGTTGATTCACTAACCTGTTCCTCAACATCAGCCACATCTCTTCCATTGGTGATACTACTCTTCAAAGATAGTGTGGTCTGCACGATGAGAGCCAGGATGGGGATGAACGGCAGCAGCAGGAGTCTCCAGAGCTGGCAGCGACGGCTTCTGCACCATCTCTGCAGTTTGGGAGCACAGCTGGATTTGTCTTCTATCTTGATGATTGGGGGAGCTGGAAAAATATGATTGTTTTTAATGAAAATAATACTTTCAGTCGTGCCACATATTTTTAAGATTGCCGCGGGAAACCGATGGATGTAAGTGGCGGATTGTTGTTTGGCATGGACCTAAGGGGGAGGCCATTGTTCAGCAGTGGACCTCTTCAGGCTGATGAAGATGATGAGTGTTAATTTCTCAGTTGAGCGGTTTCGGAAAATTTCGGTATTTTGAAAGGTATATCAGGTAGAAGGTAATTTAAGTGATATAATTCCTAACATATGAGAAAATAATTAAAAAGAATCCACAAGGAATAAAAGCAAAGGATCTATGGTGTATGTCAATCTTATGCTCTTCAAGACAAGGAAGACCGGTTTCTTCATCAAACTTTTACTGTTCAAGTGTTTACCAAACTGCCGAAGTATCGAACGCATATTTACATAGGTCCTTCAGCCCCAACTCATAAATATTCCTTTATCAATATTATTAGATACTATTTTGATTTAATATTAAGTAGTAGTTTGCACTTTCTATTACTAAAATACTTGATAAGTTTTAAATTGCTGCGCAATGGACGTCACGAGACAATTTCCAGCCGCCGTAAGTGCTGATCTGGATTTTTAGCCATCAGAGGGCTAACGTCTGCCGAGGTTCGTGGGACTGTCTTAATAGGTAATCGTGACCATGGAACGTAAAGGGCTATGAAGGAACACCGTGGATTTTAGTCAGTACGATTCTGACAGTCCCTCCCGCTCCACACTGGGCGGATTAATCTCATTTAATGATTTAATCACGATAAAAAAAGGTAAATAAATATGTGTGAAAACAGGCATGAAATAATTCCCTGTCAATTTCATTTTGTTCTCAAACAATCCGTACGTCATGCTGTCTCATGTTCATCAAATAGATAGAAAAAAAAGATTACGAGATTTCGAAAGGCTATCAAAAACGGTAAATCCTATAAAGAAGGGTCTACAAAGCCGACAATGACGGATCGCTTAGTAGAATTCACGTAAATTCGTAAGTAAAAGTCCCATCAGATATCCCTTGAGCTTCATGTATTGTGGGTAGAAGTTTTGTTTAAGCCTACATTATATTGATAAACCAACGAACCGAACTAAACTATACCCGAACTAATCGCTAGTTCGGGTAGCGTATAAAAAATACGGCTAATATTTAAAAATGTCTACACATTGAAAAATATTTTTTTGTCCTTTAGTATTTTTCGTTCCATAATTAATACGTTTTGAGCAATGACATAGTCCTTTGAAGCCTTAATCACAACATATCAAGATAGGTGTTTGCTACCAAATCCACCACTTCTCGTTTTATATATATTACTTGACACACATTAGACATTTTCGATTATGCAATGCATTCGTAAAATTATACATTCGACCTAATACCTACTGAGACAAACACGTGAATAAAACGATAACCACTGAATTCATGAAAGGATTTCAAGACGGCGGAGGTTCTCAATTGATTGTATTTATTTTATTTACAGTTCTGTTTCTAGTCCAACCTTATCACCAATATTTTACTTACAGCGACTGCCTATTTGACCTTTAGAACCCAGTAACTGAAAAACAGGATTGGAAAAATGGTTTACGGAGTTTCGTGTTTCAACGACTGTCTAACAGTTCTAATGACAACCGGAACCAAAGCCTTGATGTGTGTTTTTGAAGCACGGAGGAAACACGGTATTCATCATGCTCACACATCTACGGAGCGACCTCGGCAAGCGTTGCTTAACTTTAAAGATTGACCCCCACCGATCATATGGCTTTAATTATTAAGCCATAAAATCAGGACAGCAGCACAACCGCAGCCAATCACGCTAATGATTCATCAAACTCAAACAGTGTGAAACTCACCGGGAAGATGAAAACTTGAGAAAATATTCAATCTTCATAACTGTCGTAAGTTTATTTGTTTCCGCAGATAAGCGGGGCTATTACTTTAATAACTGGGAGGGTAGCTAGGACACGCTTCAGAAATAAAAGAAACCGAGAGCTTGTTTACTTATATGTAGGGTTAGCAAGCAAAGACTGACACAAAGGAGCCTGACTAAGATTAGTTTTTAGAAATCTTTGTTGTAAAATATACTTTTACCCGACGACGGTTTCAGAAGGAGGGTTATGTTTTGCGAGTGTATGTATGTAGATTTCTATGATCTCTGCTATAGCTTAAAAAGCTTGAAGGTTTTTAGCGTATGCTATATCGTAAGATTCATATTGATAGCGCAAGTGACAAGTATACATATAAAAAAGCAAATAATAATTTTGTATGCTATATTACCAAGACCAAGACTCGCAACTCAGGTTCCCAAGATACAGGTAACACCTAATTTGGGGACCACCGATCAAACAAACCAATTTTCCCTTAAATTAGTTACAGATGAGACAATGTTTACATTTAAGGTTATCTACGTAACAGTGAAATAAATTTATTCTATTCTATTGTAAAGTAATAATTTTTTGTCTATATATTTATCTGATCGATTGGTATCAAAATATTTAATGTAGCATGTAAATTGAATTGAATTAAATTTATTACTTTTCGGCTAGTTTAAAATAGTTATTCTAAAAATACAGAACGCTAAAAGAACTCCTCAACGCTGTCAGCTGGTAATATGCTCAAGAGTATCGATTACTACTTGTCTGGCCTCTTTTTGTAATTCCTCAACTTTTCTACTATTGTCACTTTTTCAAACCTACTCATAAAATCTTATGACTCAGCCAGTCTACATAGTAAATTCCTATTACTATTCTTTGGTACGTGGTACAAGCTATTCGTATTGTTATATATATAAATGGAGGAATGGCTAAGGAGTGGAAAAGGGTAGTTTACTCCATAAATAAATCGAAAATCTAATTAGTCCGTCAGTTAGAGTATTAATAAAAATAATGAGAACGTATTTTTTTGTGTCTGTGTTTTTTTTTAATTCAGTGAATTTTGACAAAGATAAAACGTTTAAAAAATCGGGAGTGGGAGCTTGTGACGTCATAACGCCTGTAAAACTATACCGACCGAGTGACGTTTTGTGATTTTTCGAAGCTCTGTATTTTCGTCAATTTTTGTTAACGTAACGAAAAAAAATACTAGTCTAATATTTTTTTATAATCTATTTTTCGGACTTATACATTTTTTGAGTAAAAAAAGCCTATTCTCTGTCGGAGTCTATTTTTCCTTTTAGCCACAACCTTCACAGCGAGGATCGTCCGGAGGACATGGTGGAGCATACGTTGCAGGACTGCCCCGCTAGGAAAGAGCACCGCCGTGTCCTCACGACGGCTATAGGCGGAGACCTCTCGCGCCCGGCACTGGTCGAAGCCATGCTGCGGGGCGAGACGGAGTGGGAAGCGGTCGCCTCCTTCTGCGAAGCAATCATGCTGGCGAAGGAAGAGGCGGGCTGCGTGAGGGAGAGAACAGCGTCCTCCCTCCACCCCAGCCGCAGTGGTAGACGCTCACGTCGACTGACGTCGGCAGAAGATCTTCGGCCAGCGTAGGCGCGGGCATGCGGGCAACGAGTAATGGGCAACTCGCTGTCCGACCATGAACCATGCGCGGGTCGACGGCACGTTGTGTTCCACGCGCGCCTCAAAGAATGTCAGCAAAAAATGACGGGGGCCCCCCTCTAGAGGGCCAAAGCCTGCCGGGGTCGCGGGACTTGCGAATTACCGTGACCCCGGAACGTAAAGAGCTATTGAAGGACACAGTGGATTTCTGTCAGTACGTGCCTGACAGTCCCTGCCGCTCTGCCCTGGGTGGGAGGACTCATTTGATGTTTTTACCACGAAAAAAAAAGCTACAACCTTGGGACTACAATCTTCTACAAAAGCTACAATCTTCAAATCAAGAGTGAACTACCACATCTCCGCTTACCAACATTCGAGATAGTAGTCAAATGCGAGTCTATCACTAATAAATAGATGATTATAGCCTGGATTGAAACTTCCCTCAAATTAAATAGATTTTTGTGTGTGTATGTTGTAGTTGGGGTCCAGTTAACCAGGTGCAGTTGTGACAGCCCAGACCAATGCTTAAAAATGGAGAGGTATGTAACCATACAAAGAAGAACCTCGGCAAGCACGGCTTAGCTTTGAAAATCGATTCATTCGGCTGTAATTATTTGGCTAAGAGAGCTCTTTCACGAATTTTCGTGTTAAGGCTGACTCTACAAATGTATTATCAGAGCCATAACACATTCTTTCCGAAGCACTAAATGTTTATGTGTCATTATGATAATAATGTTTTCCTGTATATCGATTCCATTCTGCTACATGGCAAGCATCTCTCCTTATATAAACAAGGAACGAGTAATGATGCGCCTGGATTTTATATTAGTTAAAATTTTATTTGATACAGTACCGCATTATAACAATTTACAATTGTCAAAGGCGTGAAAAATAAAAACTGCAACTTAAACCGACAGAAAGACAGATTTTTTCACGTATTATAATATAGTAATTGTATTTTATAGACCTTTTCCCAGGAGAATGGTTAAGTTAAACAAAAAATACAATTAATTAAGTATGTCAGGAACTTAAAAAAAATATAACCTGATTTTCATAGTACCTAAAAAGTTGTAAGTAATGAATTGGGTATTTGTTTTCGTCAAATTAGGAAGATAAAATATTGTCTTTTACCTGTAAAAAAACTCAATAATATTTACGTAAATGTACGTAAACATAACACCTTATCCTATTCGCCCGAAGCATAGCATGGCTCGTGCACTTTCGAAATAAAATTTAATAAGCTTCAGACTAAACGCGTAGGTGTTCACTATCTAGTCTGTAGAATATTGAATAGTAATTTTGTTAAAGCTAAGGGCTTCTTCGTGCCCTAAAAATTTACATTTTCATTTTCGCATGTACTCGTAATTAATTGTACGTAGTTATTTTTTAACCGACTTCAAAGGTTCTCAGTTCGACCTATATGTTTGTATGTTTGTCCGCGATTATCTCGCGTTTGGCTGAACCGATTTTGATGCAGTTTTCAGAAAAGTGTTCGTTACATTCTGGAGAAGGTTTGAGTATATAACAATAATGAATATCTCGTGAAGTTGCCCGCATAGATCCGTTTTTTTTGCTAACTTGGATTGTAGTTTTTCAAAGACGCCGA
This sequence comes from Agrotis puta, assembly GCA_943136025.2. NCBI lineage: Eukaryota > Metazoa > Arthropoda > Insecta > Lepidoptera > Noctuidae > Agrotis > Agrotis puta. The sequence continues at coordinate 14,852,831 of OW964178.2, forward strand.
TTACACTAACATTTTTGTTGAATATCTAAACTAAAAACTAAAAATATAAATAAAAAACTTAATACAGCTCTAAATAATAATATTGTTCTAATAAGATAGTTCTAAAGTGGCCGTTTCTGGACCTCATTTGATGTCTAGCACTATACATTATATATATTATTCTAAATATTATTTACCAAATTTCGTGCTAGTATTTTCTGCCTAAATAGAAACAAATACAGGATGAATTTTCGAACTGAACATGGAGGGCTAAATCCGAAACCATGAGGAATACTAATGAATGCGAAAACTGAAGTTTGCCACACTTCATATACCTTTCCAGTATTTGATTCTTGTTAGTTTAATAATACTCGTACAGCACGTGTTTTTTGTCCAAAATCAATGGCTTCGATTCCGAACGAGGGATCCAATCGATCCAATGATGCAGTTTTAGTTTTTGCCTTCAGTATTTTTTGATTTTCCTCATAGTTACGGAAAATTCATTCTGTAAACGTTAACAAAGATAAACTGTAAGTCCATTCACGCGAAAGATATTGTAGTCATTAAAAGGCACAATAAAATCCCGCAGTGAATGTGTCGGATACAAAAATGTCGTTAAAATCTTTTTTGTGGACACGTAAAAGTTTTTAGGTACTACTTTATTTCGTGGGTGTAGCTTGGAACGATGTGCGGAGTAAACATTACATACATCCGGACAAAGTTGTAATTGAAATTAGATTAGTTATTGTCTTAGGGCCCGGGGTCGCGGGACCAAGGGATTACCGTTACCCCGGTACGTAAAGGGCTATTGAAGGACACCGTGGATTTTAGTCAGTACAAGTCTGACAGTCCCTCTCGCCCTGCCCTGGGTGGGAGGACTGATTTGATGATTTTACCACGATAAAAAAAAAAAAAAAAATTGTCTTAGGGCGTCACTCGTTACGCGTCGCCGAGGTAGATCGCGCATTTATGCGAGATTGACCAAAGAAAGCTGCACAAAGGGTAGAGTGTACGATTATAGGGTAGACCTTATAGGGTAGAGCCCAGCCTTAGGAAGAACAGGTAAAAAAAAAAAATCTTATCAATAAGCGAACTCCGCGTCAAGTAGCGTCTATCATCCATCGTTCAGGGTCAAATTCTCACTTACTTCGTACATATTTCTTGGCATGGGACGCATCTATGGAATAGATGCAGGATAAAGCTGATGGTACGAAGACTCGACGCAGATCACATATGTGCTGGTGGAGCATCAACTCTCCGACGGATCAGATCAACTCTGAATTGAAGTTACTACACGAATGTACCCAGGAAGGCAGCGGTGCGAAAGGAATGGCGGCACATTATGAAACGAGCCACCACGTCCATAATCCCAGCTGTGATGACCACGACCACAATGTCAAGAGTCGTCTTGACCCTTCGAGCCATCTTGTCCTTGGTCACTCTGGTCAAGTGCACAGGGCCGCACAATCCTTGAAAGGCTTCAGGTGGCCTAACGTGACGTCTTAAAGCGAGAGTAGTTACACTGTGGGAACGAGATGACGCTAGACGACTTGTATAGCTCTGTCTCTTTCCCACAGTGGAACTACTTTAGTCGTGGTAGGCCCCAAGTTCTTTAAAGTGTCAGTCCTAATTCCTAGGTGGAGTGCAAACAAAGATATTTTTTTTTTCTTTTTAACTGACATTTTGTGGGATAGTTGTAATTTCAGTTATAAAAAATAAATCCTTGAGTTGACGTTGCACGTTTATGCTTGAGTTTATAAAGTGAAACCTGAATTGATTGTCAAATTATTAATGAACGGAAGCGAAGTCGAGGTAAAAAGCTAGTATAGAATACAAAAAGAATAAGAATCCAACAGAACAAGAAAATAACTTAAAACAACCGTTTGGCCGTACTCCAAAAAAATAAAAGTAACCAATTTATTCTGATCCCTGACTTTATCAAATTACGGTAAAAAGGGTTTGAAAGCACGGGTCGTTCAATAATGGATAGTGTAGTGATAAATATGCTGTCGTTTCGGATTTTCTTCACATTGTTAAGCATGTACAAAACGTCTATGTAAATCTTCATCCCTTTTATGCCTTAGGAGGGTTTTAACTCTAAGAGGGTTATGATAATGTTGATCGCTTTAGAGAAACATCAATCTTTTTAAACTATTTTTTTTTATCGTGGTAAAATCATCAAAAGAGTCCTCCCACCCAGAGCAGGGCGGGAGGGACTGTCAGACTTGACTGACTAAAATCCACGGTGTCCTTCAATAGCCCTTTACGTACCGGGGTCACGGTAATTCGTGAGTCCCGCGACCCCGGCAGGCTTTGGCCCTCTACAGGGGGCCCCGTCACTATGCTGACACTCCTTGAGGCGCGCGTGGAACACAACGCGCCGTCGACCCGGGCATGGGCCATGGTCGGACAGCGAGTCGCCCATTACACGCCGCCTGCATGCCCGTGCCTACGGTAGCCGGAGATCGTCTGCCGACGTCCGACGCCGTGGGCGTCTACCACTGCGGCTGGGATGGAGGGAGGACGCTGTCCTCTCCTTCACGCGGCCCGCCTCCTCCTTCGCGAGCATGACTGCTTCGCAGAAGGAGGCGACCACTTCCCACTAATCTTTTTAAACATGGAGAAGAAATGCAGGAAGCAGTTTTGTTACTCAGTATTTAAATTATTTAAGGTTAAATTGCGACCCTGGGTGACAACTATACTAGGTATATTTAGAATATATTACAATGCATCACAACATTATGTATTATTCCATAATAAAATACTGAATAAGTATAAAGTCAGTAGACAAATTGTATGGATATAAATTAGCTATTTTTATGATTAAAAACGTTTTGTATTTCCTAAAACACGACACAAACACTATTTCATCACAGAAAAATGCTGATTCTGATCTCATGTCATATTCGTTTTACGAGGACTTGGTAGGTAGGGGTCAATGTCCGCTATTACCATCTTAACTAACTATAGTCGTAATCACGAACTCTGGGCTGTCAGAATAATTGGAATAAAGTAAGAATAGTTTGGCAATATTTTATTGTCAATTTTCAGAATTTTCTTTTACGTTAATGTAGAAGATTGATTTATATATATAATCCATTTAGAAAAGATTTCTAATATGTCGTACTCCTGTTTTTAACCCATGAACAATAAAAAAGAGGTTCTCAATTCGACGCAATATGTATAAATGTATTTTTTTATGTTATCCTTTTTTCAGCCGTTACTTTTTACAGAGTGGTCCGATTTAGATCCGAAACATGAATCCTACCCTTAAGGGACAATGGGTGATTGATTTTGTACGTACCGATTTGTCAATAATGTGAATAGATTTTGTTGAAGTTTGGACCTACCATGTGGATCTGGTGATATTACAACATAATAATACAAACCTGTATTATATTAGAAATCGACAAAAAGATTATAAAACTGGAAAAAGTAAAATGCCTTTTAGTCTAAACAATAATGTTGATTTGGGCGAGATCCACCTCCTAGAGGTCCACACCGGGCAACGGTGATGGCTGAGCGATCCTGGTGGTGAGCCTCACCAGGGACGCCTGGCTAGCAAGCACAATCTTAAAAAAAATGAAACAGTTTTATCCTTTGTTTCGTCGCTGCGGAGGAGTTCCAGTTCATTATCATGTTTGCATCTGGACCAAATTGACGCAAAGAGCAGAGAAAAAAATATTTATGTAGCAAACTAACAAAAGATTTCAATGTTTTACTTTATTAAATGCAAGTTCTCATCGCCCTGCTCTATCTTATTTTCTTTTTCCTGCTTCTGTCATGTGCTTCGCTTTGTCCGCAAGATATATTAGAATAACAAAAGACTACATCTTATTTAGTTCGCGGTCACGATTTCAGGAAACGTTTACTCTGTCTATCTATGTGTTCTTAGGATATGTCCGAATATAATATGGCGTCTATATTTCTCAAAGTATTTGTTTTTTTACCTCCGAAGAATGTTCTATTCATGGGACCGTCTTAAATTATCATGTGACCATGGAACGCAAAGAACAATCGAAGGAATGGGTTGGAATTTTATTTAGTAATAAGAAGGGATTGTCAGACTTGTACTGACTAAATATAACGCGTTTCTCAGTTGCCCTTTAGATTCCAGGGTTACTACTTATATTGAATGTTTTTCCACACTCCTATTTTTCATCAGCCTGAAAAATATAGTTACGTTTTCTGTTAGAAGTTAAATAGCTTTTTTTGCCAATTATGTTAAATATCATTCAGTATCAAAAAAATACGAAGTTAGTTTTATTATTTTATATGAATTTTCTAGTCAGCGATTAGCCGACGAGAGGAACTGTCAGTCGGTGAATGAAAACTAGTCGGCTAGTCGGGACAGTTCTGGTATGAATCAATCACAGCCACACACATAAGGCGCGTCATAACCTTTTAATTAAATAAACATTGTTCTAGTTCGGTACAACACGTTAGGGTGCCATTTATGTGTAAGCAATATACAGGTAATAGTCGTAAAATAAATTAGGTTCCGTACTAAAAGCTCAATAAGCTTAGCTGGTAATTTTGACATCACTTCCGTGTCAGCTCAGGGATCTAAAAACGCCACTTTAGCAATGTTGAAAATAGAATGGCGTAAAAATTGTTCTCTATTGCTTGAGATATAGAATAGAATATTCTATTTTACGACTTTTCATATTATAATGACACTAAAGTGGCCCGTTTTATACCCGCAGGGCGACTAACTTTAGCAGAATCATAATGTGAAATGCGATAAAAAAAAACTATTCTATGCAACTGCTCAGCGTAATTGCTACTTGGATACTTAATTTCTTTGCTTTCGAACTTTTTTCTTGTAGAAGTCGCCGTCTGGATGAAAGATGGCATCTTAATTTGAAAGTTTTTCGAAGAAATATTTTTTATCGTTTGCCGATATTCAAAATAATAGGTTAATCAAAAATGATTCTTAGATCCTCTACTTTAAGGGTTATTTTCACATATCTCTTCTATACCAATACATTTCTTTTGTAATGTGAATCTCGTGATATTGAAAAAAATCAATTGTTACATTTGTGATGGAACATCATTAGAAGACTGTTTGAGCGATATACTTTTTTTACATTCGATTGATGTAGGTATTTGATGATTAATGTATGAAAATGCCTTTTTTGTATTTTAGAAAAGGAAATAAAATAAATAAATATCTGTAATCAACATAAATTGCTATATCTCTAAATCTCGTGATTACTCATTGAATCTAGAAGTAGTTTTTGATTTAAAAAGTAATTTATTTTTACTTATTAGGTTATTATGCTAAAAATAATTTATTTATTTTACATTTATTGCATCGAATATCGGACATATTCTAAACGTGTTCATTAATACAGCATAAACAGTTGCAAAAAACTACAGCACCAAAAATACTGCATCCGTACAATATTACATAAGTCATATCTTGTACATAATGCGGCTATTCGTAACACAAACAAACTTCATATACCTAATACCTATAATTCTTTACGAAAACTGACAGAAAGTTCTAAAACCATTCCCTAAAATATTACTGCAATAACTCTCTCTGTGGTTTCGTGGAAAATATGAAACGTTCAGAATAGAAAATAGTATCACTTAAAAATTTTAACAACCAAAGAGATGCTTACTTACCCATTGTTATTGAACCACAAAGGATTTTAATATCCACAATAGAGATAACAGTTTAATAAAAACACGATATTTTGCGGGGAAAGCCTTTTCAGCAACGCGACAACCGCCCTCCGTGAGGGTGAGAAAATAACTGAAAAGCGCTCCTGAAAAGCTCCTCTCAAAAGCTCCTCACACAGGCAGAACGCTCAAACTGTTGCATACAACAATAATAATAACTGAAATTTAATTCTGCTCAACTTCCAGGGAAAAGTTACTGGGAAAATTTAATTCACGTAACAAAATGTATTAGGATTTCAGTTACCTGTATTTAATTTCTGAAGTTCGCTTCGTTATGCAATCGAAATATGGAATAATAATTTGTTTTCGAAATGGAGTGACAATTTCGTTTCTCAGAATTTAATCAAGCGACCACGTCAATGTAGAATCCACCAAATCAAATGAAGACTCCATTTGTCAACGAAAATACCTATAGAAAAATACGTTTCGAAAAAAAAAAAATTTAACTTAATTTTATGGGATTGTTCTTGGCCATAGTCTAGTCCAGAAGCAAAGATGAGGTATAAGATGGAGCAATCACACCCATATTAACCTGGAACTCCTGCGTGATGAAACACAGTAAAAAGTATTTGGCGCCGGCCTCTGACAGGATGGTGGTCGTAAGTATTCCACATTGGGCCCACTTGGTTTCTTTTTTTATCGTGGTAAAATCATCAAATGAGTCCTCCCACTGACTGTCAGACAATTTGGGGCCACGGTTACCCGTTAGTCCTGCAACCCCGGCAGGCTTCGGCTCCTTAATGGGAGCCCCGTCATTTTGCTGACAGCTCTTTGAGGCGCACGTGGACACGATGGACGCGCCGTCGACGCGTGTCCACACCCGCGTCTTGAGCCATGATCGGATCGCAAGACACTCATTACTCGCCGTCCGCATGCCCGTGTTGAGTTACGTTCCTTCCTGTTGAGCGAATTATGTAATGTTGTTGATGTTTAAGATGGTGAACAATTTATATAATGAACGGTGATAACAATGCGGTTGAAGTTTCAAAGGAAGCTGTGGCATGAAACAGAATACACTATTTACGATCGAATACATTTCGTATTATGTTATGATTAAAATGCTCAAAATGAATATTCAGTCTCAATGTAAATTCCGTTCACCTGCTTTTGACGGCTGTTTCTAATTGGACATTCGGAGAGTCGTTGATTGGTTACAGACAAAGATCTAACCGAGATAGATAATTAATTTCAAATGATTCAAAATATATATAGTCCAGTGGCCGAATATATTTCGAAAACCAGTTCGAAATTGTTTTATGGTTCGTTTTATGATAAAACGTTTAGTCGCCCAACTCTAGGAATTTCTCTTGAATCGTGGATGCGTTTACAATCATTTGAATTCACATACACAAACTGCCATATCCGGGCCAACTAGGTACTTGTAGATCATACAAATATGCATTTGTTCCGTTCGAACCCGCGACACACAGCGCGGCAGTCGATCGCTCGGCCGTTACGCCAACCGTGTTGATAACAACTTCGAAATGAAAAAGAAATTCTCCCGCCCTCATGAAGCAGAAACTCCCTAACTGAAAATATACCTTTTCCTTCAATTGCCCTTTATGAGTAGATGTGTTGCATTGCCACAACGCGACCTCAAAACGGTACCTCAACAATGACACGGCCCCGCGACCCCGAGACAATACCGCGACCCCAAACTTACCGACCAAACACGGCGTATCCTTGAAGATCCACACATGCAGCTGTTACCTATTGTATTGTATGACCGTCTGAATTGCAAAGAACATCGTAAGATAACTCTCATATTAAATGAAAATACACTTAGGTACTCTCTAGTTGCGCTATAAAATTATATTATGGTTCAGGTGTTGCATTTTAAAGTATGCGACTTAAAACGTTGATGTCTTTTATACCAGTATAATATAAGAGGAACCATATTAAATGTAGAAATATAAAGTTTTGTACAGTCAGCTTATATCAGTCAGTGGCTATGTTTTTTTTATTGTTGGTAGAATCATCAAACCGAGTCCATCCACCCTGAGTGGAGCGGAAGGGACAGATTTTTAGGTACTGACTTAAATTCAGTGTTCCTTCAATTGTCCTTTACTTTCTAGGGTCATTCCTACGTGACATGGTAAATAATTTAACTGGTGCACAAAATTAAGCCTCTATTAAATATATGTAACTATTAAGAAGCTGACGGATTCATCTTAGAATAAGCTGGATGTTATCTAGGATATTGGATGTCCACATGTCATAATAACCTAATGTTATATTTCTATTTGGCTAGAATAAAGTTTTGCAAAAATCAACAAGCGTAAGTGTGTCCAAAAGTCATATTGTACATGACTCAAAAATGCTAGGTATAGTGATAAAACGACGCCTTGATTTTTTATTGTCGGTTGGTAATACAACAAATTTAATTTAAACTCAAAAATGTAAACCTCAACTAGTATAAGCACCGCGGCGTCTTAATGTAGCTTGTAGTTTGTGCACTTGCATTGAATAATAATTTTTATGTCTATTTTGTAACAAAACTAAATAAATGGAACAACTTTTGTTTTTTGTACTAGATAAACATTTTTTTTTTTTTTTTTTTGCTTGGTAAAATCATCAAATGAGTCCTCCCACCCAGGGCAGGGCGGGAGGGACTGTCAGACTTGTACTGACTAAAATCCACGGTGTCCTTCACGAGCCCTTTACGTACCGGGGTTACGGTGATGGGTAAGTCCCGCGACCCCGGCAGGCTCTGGCCCTCTACAGGCCCCGTCAATGTGCTGACACTCCTTGAGGCGCGCGTGGAACACAACGCGCCGTCGACCCGGGCATGGTCCATGGTCGGACAGCAAGTCGCCCATTACTCGCTGCCCGCATGCCCGCGCCTACGGTGGCCGGAGATCGTCCTGTGACGTCCGACGCCGTGGGCGCCTACCACTGACTAGATAAACATTAACCTGACATTAGGACATACGTACCCAGCGCCATCTACATCTTTGCGTTGCCAACCCCAAAGCTGAGTATCTCTACCTGTTTAGAACTGACGTTTCTAAATTTGACGGATTCGAATTGCCGTTGAAATGATTCAGTGCATTCCAATTACCATCTTTTTGTAACCAATTAAATTCTTTCAATATGAAGACAGGATAAATATTTGAATGAAGAATGTTTTGAGATGTTTGTTTTTTACCGATTTCAATAAAGGAAAAAAAAATCAATTCGTCGGATTTTTTAATGTGTTACCCGGTTTCTCAAAGACATTTGAACTGAAAAAAATCTTCATTTGTTTCAAAGGTGCTCCCACGAAATTTGACGTTACGGTTAGCGTAGTGGCTGAGCGATTGGACTGCTGCGCTGCGTGTCGCGGGTTCGATTCCCGCACGGAGCAAATATTTGTATGATCTAGAAGTAGTTGCTTCGGGTCTGGGCGTTTGTGTATGTGAGTTTATATGTTTGTAAACGCACCCACGACACAGAAGACATTCCTAGTGCGGGGCAAAGTTTTATAAAAAAAAACACAGGTCGGGATCTGATCCCTCGGTTTCTGCAGGATTACATTAATCCTGCAGAAATCGACGGAACTCTTCAATATTTGACAACTAATCAAACGCAATCGCTGATATCGCACATTTACGCATGCATTGTTTACGCACAATTATTTATGAAGGCAATGTAAAAATGTACTATATAATGAACCACCTTGGTACGATTGGTTTCAGAATTTCAGACCATTGACTATCTGTTAAGACTGTCGAAGATTATTTACCTACCCTAAAATTACCCTAAAATACCTAAGTTATATCATCAAACAACAAAATAATCTGGTCATACAGAGTGAATTTTCTTTTTAAGATTTATTTAAAATAATATTTTATTTTTCTTTTATTACTGTGAGTACTCCTAGCATAATCCAATAAACGTATATTCTTTTTTTCTTTCTTGAAAATGGGTTATATTTTTCTTCCAATTTAACAAGATTGCCTTGTTAGAAATAAAAGTTCATATTTATAAGTGCTTTTTCTTCGAAAATGTACAATGTCACCTCTCTGAAATTGATGAGAATAAGGTCATTGACTTTTCCAGGCCTTTATTGGCATATTAAACATAATGTTTTTATTATTAGGCAGTAACCTAATTACGGTAATTGAGCATAAAGGTAGATTGCAAGGAAACAAGAGAAGATAAGTTATTATTCTTTAAGTACTAGGACGAAATTGTCTATAAAATATTGTTATTTCATTCACACTTTATTTTCTTTTTACCCACCAATAATAAAATGAGATAAATCGCTCATCGCTTTGCAGTCCGATCTTAATTTATTTGAATGAAACTTGTAAACCTATATAAGAAATTGTAAATTTTGAACGTCTATCTGTCAGTAACTCCAACAAAGAAACCGTGTATTACTTACTGCACGAACACTGTTATTCCCAGGTGTAATAAACATTGACATGCTGCTCCATACCTTTTTATTCCCTATTAAATTTTGCTCGCGTGGTCTCTTGTGTACTGTGCAATGCCTAGGAAAAGTTAAAACTATGATGACTATTTAAATTTGAATGGTACCTAACCATAACACAATTTAAATCTTTCCCTTAGGCACCAGAGTGTACGGGTCGACGGTGCGTTGTGTTCCAGGCGCGCCTCAAAGTGTGTCAGCAAAAGAGGGGTCTAGAGGGCCAAAGCCTGCCGGGGTCGCGGGACTTACGAATTACCGTGACACCGGAACGTAAAGGGCTATTGAAGGACATCGTGGATTTTAGTCAGTACGAGTCTGACAGTCCCTCCCGCTCTGCCCTGGGTGGGAGGACTAATTTGATGATTTAAACACGATAATAAAAAAAGGCACCAGAGTGTATATTAAAATAATTGCATTATAGTCTACTCTTTTCTATTTTTCTTGTTTTATCATATTGTTGTGACTACGGCCTATGCCGAATAAATTGTATTTTCTTTCTTTCTTATTCTATGTTTGAGTTGTATTGTGTATTTGAATTATGTGTTCTTTGCTTGTGAATGTTTCTGTAAATACATTTAAGCCAAAATAAACACATTATATTATTATAATATAATGGATTCAATGCTAGTCTCATATTACTTCGAGATTTAACGATATTTACTGATGTGTTTATTTGTACTAATTGTTGCTGTTCGTAGTGATTTTTTTGATGTAATACAAATTTATTTAAATGAGTGGCATTTTCCTGCCGGGGTCAGACAGGAGAGGATAGACAAGTGACATACAACCTGTAACAGTGAAATAATACTTAATAAATAAATAAAAGAAGTTATTGTTCTCTGACACTGCTAAAATTGAAACGAGAGTACCTTCCTAGCGCAGCTACTTTGTGGCGGCGCATCTTCATAGCACATCTTACTTACACCGCTACATAGCGTAGCGTCAGTGGAAACGGTCACACAGTTTCGTAGTTCAGCTTTCACATTTTCGCAGCACAGCTATATATCACATCTGGTGGAAAGGCACCCTTAAACTCGCATACACAAACAGTCCGAGCCGGAATAAGTACTTGTAGGTTTAATAATGTTTGAACCAGTCGATTGCTCGCCCCTACGCCGACCGTGTCGTCTAAAGCAAGTTGAAGTGGCAATGGGCAGACCACATCGCTCATAGAATTGATAACCGATGGGGAAGAAAAGTTCTAGAGTGGCGACCACAAGCCGGAAGACGTAGCGTAGGCAACCCTCCCACTGAGTGGACCGACGACATCGTGACACTCGCATCTGTTGTTCGGCGTGGTGGTTTTAAACTTTGCCCCACATTATGAATTTGTCGTGTATCGTGTGTGCGTTTACAAACATCATCAACTCACATCCACAAAAACCCAGACCCAGAAAAACTACTTTCAAATCATATAAATACTTAACCGTGCGAGAATCGAACTCACAACACGCAGCCCCTACGCTAATCTAAAGATGATGATGATGAAGCTAAACTTTTTCTCCCGTGTTTTAAAAGTACCTGTTTTATAATTTTATCATAAAATAAGAAACTTTTCTAAGCTCTTACCACAATGCTATTGAAAACTTTATGACGTTCAACCTTGAGACTCTGAAATTAATTCTGAGGTTGGCTATAAAAATTAATTTAAGTACGTATTTTGAATATGGTATTCAATAAAAATGAGATTCACTTAAAAAAAGTTTTAAAAAAGGTGGTCTGTGTTATATTACATACCTAACAATTATTCTGTTTTCAAGAAAACTATAAGGCATTATCAGTAATTATAAAATATACGAATGAATACGGCAGTCATTGTGCCGATAGTCGTGTCTGCCAATGGCTTAATTGCCAAGAGCCTTGAACAACATCTGAGGAGACTCTCGCTTGGCAATTGGATCAGGCGCCTGATTCAGAAGGCAGTACTTCTGGACACGGCGCGTATTGTTAGGAGGTGCCTCTCTCAGGAGCCCTGACCACCGGTGGCTCGGACCCTGTTCCCGATGCTGATGGACTGCTATTTTTTATATTTTTAAATGTTTTTTATTGCTTTTTTGTAAAAATATTATAAATGTACTTAATAAGTAAAGAAAATGAATAAAGGAAATATAATGTTGTATTAAATATAACAGATAGCCTTTTTTTGGTGTTAAAGTCATCAAATGAGTCCTCCCGCCTTAGATAGAGCGAAAAGGACTGTCTAAAAGTCTACACTGGTCCTTCACTCCATTTCCGTTCCATTGCCACAGTGTTCTTTTCAGGTGATCTCGTGACCCTGGGTAGCAGGTTCCCTAGCTTCAGATTTGTAACATTTTTTGTAATAAAAAAAGAACTTTGACTATTGCTAAAAATTAGGATTGATGTAAATATATAGGATCTGCTTACGTAAGGCATTTCATAACTAGGCATTGTTTAGTGAAGAGAGATACGTTCTTTGTTCTTCTGGTTAAGCTGATAAGTTAACGGCATGGTTGGCGCGGTGGTTGAGCGTAAAACTGCTGCGCAATGTGATACGGGTTCTAACCCCGCTCGTACCAAATATTGGTATGACCTACTTTTATTTATTTAATAAATCACAACGGCTGTGTGAACAACCAATTACAGCAATTTATACAAAAAGTTAGCAAACAATATAAAAATTATACATTAAAATATCAAAATCGTAAATAAAACGAAGTCCATAAAAAAAAACACTTTCATGAAATCATCTCACAGTACTTCTGGCATACCAATAAAATCGTCGACCATCCATCCTCAAACAAATCATCTGTTGGATTAACGTCCAAGAGATCATTAAGCGCGGCCAGAGTGCGAGGGAGTAGTTGTTTTGGGTCTGGGTGTTTGTGTTTGTGAGTTTCTATGTTTGTAAACTCATCTACGATACAGGAAAAATACCTAGTGTGGGGCAATGTTTTTATTTCATAAATAAAATAAAGAAGTACTATAAACGCTTTACCAACTAGACTTTCGTAGTACTTATAAAGCTCAATCACTACAATACATCTAAATGAATTGCGTTCAGATCAAAGGGCAGAACAACGTGACCCCGTTGACCCAAATCTGTAACGACTCACTCGAACTGAGCTCACAAAGCCACCCTAACTATAATTAACTAAGGGTGTCTCATTACACACAATTAAACCGAAATATCCTATTTATATGGCTTTTACCTTACACTGGTAATTAGTAGCTGACTCAGCTATTATTCACTATTGTAAACCATTGTCATGGCAACTAAGTCAAGTTGAGTTGAGTAATTGACTTAAGTTTGGTCTTAAAATATGAGTGTGAGTAGGTAGGTAAGGACAACGGTAATTGGTTGACACAAGTTCGGTTCTTCCAACAGCTAATTCTTGGAAATTCCAGTAAAAAGTTTAACTGGAATATCGGACATTATTACGAGTATTTTTAGCTCGTGAGTTAGTAATAAGATCTGCACTAGATGATCCTCATGGTTGAGCCACGCTTGTCTAGATCAGTCCGTGGTTGGATGACCAGACATTACATAGGTACCCAGTTGTTTTTTTTTAAACGTTGCCCCCACTAGTAATTTCTGCTGTGTCGTGGGTGCGTTTACAAACATATGAACAACTACTTGCAGATCATTCATATAAATATTTGTTCCGTGCGGGTTTCGAACATTGCGCCAACCGTGCCGTCAGTCGCTAGTCGTAATCGTCAGGTAACCTTGAAACTGGAACGTAAAGAGCTGTTAAAGAAACACCGCGGATTAAACTCATCTTTCTCGTACATCTCCTTTAAACCGGCTCATCTTCATAGCACATCTTATTCGCTCCACTTCATGGCTAAACATCAATGGATAGGATCGCATAGTTTTGAAGCTCAATTTTCACATTTTCGCAACTGCATAGCACCATCTTGTATAGAAAAACACCCTTACACAACAGTGTTAGCCAAGATTCCAAGAACTTTTTCAAGGTATAGTTTCGTCACTAGTTAACTCCACGATCAAGCCTCACAGCACTTAATCTCAAGTTCTAGGAAACAGTCAGGAGTTTGAGCTTCTGTAAACAGATAGTGATTGATTTTCGGCTTTCTGAACCATGAATACAAGATTGATTCTCTAATCATCCAGATTATAATTACGTATAGTATATCTGAATGTATTGTGACCGTCACACCCTGTATCTTTTTAAGGCAGTGTTCGAAATTAAAAAGATAATCAATTTTTGATCATTATTATACGATAACTAGCACTTTGCCCACGACTTCGTCCGCGTAGGTTACGTACTTTCCTAATTCCCCCTTTTCACCCCCTTAAAGGTTAAATTTCCAAAAACCCCTTCTTAGTGCTCCCCTACATTATAATAGGAAGCCGTGTGCAAAATTTCACATTCCTAGCCCCAGTAGTTTCGGCTGTACGTTGATATGTCAGTCAGTCAGTTCTCCTTTTATATATATATATATATATATATATATATAGAGATATCGATCCATGATGGGTCCTAAATAAAGTTGTTGAGATAGACTCAAACCATATAATTTCTAACTATCAACATTAACTCTGTGTGGTTAAATCAACATCAATGATAATTTTCGCTCCGAACCATACTTTTAAGTAAGTAACAAAAAAAGAAATTGATAAACACGATTCTTGATTACAAAATATTTTATCAAAATCAGGTGAATAAAAAAAAATACTACTTAAATATAACTTAAAATAACTTATCGTAATCGCAATGGTAACTGCTGCTTTATTCAGTAAATAAAAATATTAAAAAAAAAATACTGTAAACTTTTTTAAACTGCAACACGGTCACTAATACTATTAACTAATTAGTAATTAAAACGGGACATTTATCAGCTAACATAATTATATTATTAACTATCGATGCTCCCCGGCTCCGCTCGGTTGTGATATTCCCAGCTTTTCTCTATAAATATGTAACCATACAGGGTGGGCAAAAAGTCGCGGATCAAATCAAACAGGGTGATATTTGAGGTTAATTTTAGTAAAAAAAATCTGCAGATCCCTAACTTACTCCTTAAAAGTTATGACCGTTTGAGTTTTTTTTCATGAATCTCCCTTTTTTTTAATTGGCAATAGCAGTAAAAGGGTATGCAACTTTTAGTATGGACCTTGGCATCAATTTTTTTTTCTTTCGCCAGTGATTAAATTTTGGGCACAATAGACTACCACCTATGAAGTCCATAGAAAAAAAAATAAGTTTCTAAACCGTAACCAACCAAAGATATGACGGTTTTTATTTTGTTCTAATCAGGAGTTATTTTTTGTAGGAATCCATAGATTTATTGATTTACTCCTGATTAGAACAAAATAAAACGTTATATCTCTGGTTGGTAACGGTTTAGATTTTTTTTATTATTTTTTACAAAGTTCTTAGGTTGCGGTCTACTAATGACCAACATTTCATTAATAGTGAAAAAAAAAATTGATGCCAAAAAGTTGCATTCCCATCTGTTCCTATTTTAAAACAATTAAAATGGTGTTTATTTACTTCTATGAAATGTATCGTTACTATAAAGACATGACAGTAGGTACCGTAATTTATGAGTGCTGGCACTTTTTCCAATAACTTAAGTTTCACGAGTTTAGTTGCACTAGAAACCTTTTACAACTATTTAATTTAATCATCATCAAACAGCGAATATGTTTTGTTGATTTAATTATTTAATGCATTCAATTTTATTTACCTGAAACTACGAAACGATTCATTATACTGATCATCACAACTTTTAAGCAGCCCTGAAAACGAAAAGAAGAGTACAATGAACCCTTAAGATGTTCTTGTAACGAAAACCAAGCTAAGATCATTTAAACATTTTTAATTTAAATTGCACGCGCTTCAAACAAAATTAGTAATTTCAAAAAGTAAATAGAATAAGAAGAAATATTTGCTTTTCTAATTAAAATATCACACTACGCGTTATATTTGCAAACAAAATATACCACAATAACGAAGACTCAACATCACGTACAACATTAAACCTTATAGTAAACACATAAAGCTCCAATTAGTCTAAATGAAAATTAAAAGTTATTCACAAAGTAGCATTTAGAACTTTATGTCTACAGCTAAATAAGGTTAAAAATTGTCTGGGATAAAATGGTTCTCTGCAGAAGGCTCACGGAAGTAATGAAATCGTTCTAAATTGTGTTGTTTCCACAGAATGTTCAAAACTGATTTATGACCCGGATGCTCTTGCGTCCGGGTCCGGCTCCCTCTTGGGAGGAATTAGTCCTGACAGTGTAGAGGGAGACAAAAATAAGTATTTTTATCAACTACTTTTTTTTCTCGTTAATTTTATCTTACGTAATGGTAGATTCCGACAACATAAAAACTATAAAAGAGGATGAATGCAAAAGGAAAAGCTTTTAATTATGTTTCTTTATTCTCAGTTGTTGTTATGACTTATCAAAGAGATATCAAATGTAATGGCATAATTCTCAATAAAATTAAAAGTACTTAAATCTAACTTAACAAAATATATTTAAATAATAGAAATAATTCATTCAACCAACAATTCGTACCAAATCTTTCAATAGAGTCAGCCGAGCATGCCAATTACTAGAATATTGTAACTTATTACGAATCCTTCAGATTATGACAGCAGAGTGTATTACAAATCCAGTGACAGCAAATAAATAAACATTCTAATGCGGGTATTTAAAACCCAGACTCGGGAAAACGATCAACATATTCCCATCACAACAAAACACTTAAAACAAAATATTTTCTAATTAGTTGATACTGGTTATGAGTTACAAATAGTAAGTCCTGGCCCCATACAGGAAGCAAATGCAATAGCATGAGGCAAAAAATTCTGTTCGTAGTTGCCTGTAAACAGATGGGCCCAGGGACCCTTGGCGAACACCGCCACGTCTTCTCCTCCGTGCGTCTCTCGGGCTATCGGTACTAAGGCTGGGTATGTGTAATTAAGATGAGCTGTAATAGATTAAAAATCTTATTAAATTATGTGTATAAATACAAACAAATGGCTCGAAATACTCAGGCTTATCTTCACAATCGCAAGTAAATTTTAACTAAACTAACTGGTTGTTTGGTTCCACAGTCTTAACATTGACCGTTTTCACGTTTACGATAACGGTAGCGACACGACATCGTGTCGATTTGACCCAAAGATTGACTGGCAGATAATGCAATATGGCATTAATTTCGCCTTATTTACCAGAATTTTACGTGAAAGTGCAAATATTACGTAAAATTAGTAGTTTAAAGCTTGTCAGTAGTACATACTATGTACCTGGAAATTTTAAACTACGCTTACTAGTTTATGAAATAAAATACTCACTAAAGTTGTCATCCAACGCCACATTGTATCTGTTGTTATTTGCATCTCTTATTTTGTACCCCGGCCCGTTGGCGTAGCTCAGGGTAGTGTATGGGATGTTGTCAGTGGCATTATTCTAAAATTAAAACAAAAATCAGTAAAGAAATAGCCATATTTATGAGGAACCGATTCAATTCATTCATTCAGACGGAATGTGATTTAGCCCACCATGTTAGCCAGTGCGGGATGGTAGATGTCACATGTCTTCGATTTTTCTTGCCCACACCAGTTTCCTAGCGATAGTTTAGAAATAAGCATTTGCAGTTACATACCTTGTTAGCCAGTCCCAATATATCAGTTCCTCGCTTACTATACCCATTATACGTCATAGTATGACTGTGGTCTGACGTCACAACCACCAAAGTCTCCTGTAAGTCTACCATCCTTAAAGCTGCTTCAACCGCTTTCGCGAATTCAGCTGTCTCGTCCAGCGCTTTACGAGCTTTTGTCTCGTGGTGAGCGGTATCTATTCTTCCCCCTGGAATCATTTAATTGTGTTGCTTTAGAAAACCATAAGTATGTAATAGGTACGCTGTTATAGATAGATCTGAGAGGTGACCCAAAATAAGACTGGCGCTAGAAAGTACAGAAAATAGTCGTGATTGTTCTTTTACTATTCTTTGGATAAATTTTTTGTAGATCCAAGATCTCTCTAAGCACAAAATCGACCATGATGATGAATATTGTTTTTTTTTTATAATTCTGTTCGAATAGGAAAAAAATCCTAATCAATTTCAATGAATTCATTAGTTTCAGAGATGACAACTTTACTCTTACAAAATATTCGTACTGAAAACCCACCTTCAACAAACAGGAAGAAACCATTATTCTTCTTCTTCAGTATTTGTATCGCCTTTTGTGTCATTTCACTGAGGGTCGGGTCATCGCTCGTGGATTCCAAATGATAAGGCATATGGTCGTGCGCGAACAGCCCCAGCACTGTATCATATACGTTCTCATCTAGGCTCAGAAGACTGTGCTTGTCATACACGTACTTATAAGTCTTTTTAGCTGCTTCCTTTTTTATCTTCCACTCCCTGATTAGGTCCGCTCCGTCACTTCTGTGGCCTTGTAAGCCTTGGCCATCTTTTGAAGTTATAGGGAAGAAGTTTTTACGTCCACCTCCTAATATTACCTGTGGGGAAAATTTTGCACTTTTAAAATAATATAGATTGACACATTTGTAGATCCCAACGAATTAGCACTTCCGGCTGTCTTCTGTCAACTGTCATTTGAAAATTACATTTAGCAAAAACATTTAACGTAATATAGGAGGTAGTTCGACTATTACATTTAATCCTATAGAAAGCAATCCTACAACTATTTGTCACAAATCGTCATGTCACCGGGCTGCTACTAAACCAAACAAAGGGAACGATTTGGTTGTCCTGAGAATTAATCCCAGGTCGTCCGGTCCGGAACATTAACTTGCAGATCATATAAATAATTTTTCCGTGCGGGGATCGAACCCACGACACCCTGCACAGCAGTCGTTCGCTCAGCCACTGCGCCAACCGTGTCGTAGGTATCTATTTCAATTTTGGTTTGTAACAAAAGACAATGTGGGTCAAATATTTTTTGAAAATTAACGGATTAACTTAATTTTATCGAGACCGATTAAGAACTTACATCAATATTCCTGCCAACCGGTCCCCTGATAAGTTGCGTGGCGATATCATCACAGCGTAGTCCTTTCTTCGGCAGGTCGCTGTCGGCTTCCCATCGTCTGTCCGCGGAGTGTGCGTATGATGCCGCCGGCGTAGCGTGGGTCACCCTCGTAGTTGTCACGAAACCTGGAAAAATGAGGTTAGACCCGTGTTGAGAGAACCAGTTGAGGCGTATTTTTTATCCCCTGGCTATAGGCCTAGACCCATTCGTTGACTTTCGTTGGCCCGGCTTTAAGCCATCTTTATGCACACCACTCACCTCCTGGTAAATGTCAAATTATGTGTCTTGCCAACCTGAGGTAAAGGAAGTCATTATTGCCGTAGAGGCTTCGGCATACGGAAAATTCGTGGTACTACAATTTTTATGCAATTTGTAATGACCATACATCTATATAAAATTGTGTTGCGTCAAAATTTAGAGTTTTATTCGAATTTCATTGATGTGATTTGAATTTGGAGATATAGATTTCTCAAATAAAGAGTTGTAAAACTTAGAAACTTTGCTTGAATCCTTCGTTGCACTAAGGTTTCTTGCTTAGCATAAAGCCTCATTTGGACGATGCAAGAACTCGCACGCGAGTTGCGTTACATTGCAGACTTTATAGGTATAATGAATTCAGTTGATCAAACAAATACCGCAATGTAGTGAAACTCGCATGCGAGTTCTTACTCCGTCTAAATGAGGCTTAACTCCTTCGTCTCCGCTCCGGAATTAACTCTTGGACCGACAGCGACAGAGATGCACAATAAACGCATTTTTTTGATTTATCGTGGTGAAATCATCAAATGAGTCCTCCCACCCAGGGCAAAGCGGGAGGGACTGTTAGACTCGTACTGACTTCGACGACGTTCTGGGGTCATGGTAATGCCGCGACCCCGGCAGGCTTTGGCCCTCTAGAGGGGGGCCCCGTCATTTTGCTGACACTCTTTGAGGCGCGCGTGGAACACAACGCGCCGTCGACCCGGGCATGGTCCGTGGTCGGACAGCGAGTTGCCCATTACTCGCTGCCCGCATGCCCGCTTCTACGGTGGCCGGAGATCGTCTGCCGACGTCCGTCGCCGTGGGCGTCTACCACAGCGCCTGGGGTGGGGGGAGGACGCTGTCTCTCCCTCACGCAGTCCGCCTCCTCCTATGAGCATAACTGCTTCGCAGAAGGAGGCGAAGTAAACGCACATAGCAGAAAGGTTTGAAAGATCAAAATTGCAAATGCTGTTGAATGAACAAAATATACCTTTTCTATAGTACCTGTTTTATGGGACTTAAAAATAAGTTACTGGCTATAATGTTGGTTTCTGACGTTATAGTTTTGGAAAGTACAAGTATATAAAGTCCAACTATACACATATGTACAAGAAATAACGAAATTCTGAAAAAAATGTAAAAGTCTGTCAAATTCTCACCAGTTCCCTTCCCAGCTTTCTGTGCCCAATCCATCAGTCCTGTGACGGAGTGGATGCCATCCCTTTGCCCCTTGCAGTCCCCACGTTTGACAGCAGCACTTAGTCCCACAGTCCCACTGTTGGCCTTCACTCCTGACAGGTAGGCTGTGCCGCTGCAAGCGGAGTCGGCAACGTTGTGGTCAACGCAGTATGTCTAAGGAATCATTTTTTATTTTTACTAAAATCGAATGATTCATCAATATTTTTAATCGGTAACTAATTATTTGAAATGTTAAATTGTTTAAGGAAAAAGAAAAAATACGGACATAGATTACGTAAATTTTTTTTAAAAACGGGTTAATGAACTGGAAAAAAACCGATAAACAGTGAACAGTTTACCTACTGGTGGCGCAGTGATGAAGAAAATAAATTGTTTTTTTTTACTTTTTACCTTAGCCAACCCCGTGTAAGGAAAGGCTTCGAAGCTCAGTTTCAGTTCTTCACCAAGATGGCCGTATTGCTGCCCCAGGTATACCCTGGTAGCAGCCAGGGTGGTGATGCTCATGCCGTCTCCAAGGAAAAGGATCACGTTCTTCGCTACCCTCGTGTTCAGAGGACTGGCTAACTGGAATTTAGAATTGAGAACTTCAAGACCAGTTTTATACTCGAACAGAAATATATATCATAGATGAGCTGGTCTTGCAGCAGTGGAAACTGATTTATATTTAAAAATGTTTACAATAAAACCCATTTAACAAAAAAGAAACCGACGATGTATCGTAACTGAAAAGCCAAAATTAATTTTTGTGTGATGGGACCAAAATGCCTATAAAAAAAAGAATTTTGAAATCGGATCTCGCTAGGAAAAATTACGCGTGGTCATACAAAAAAAAACACGTGTCGAATTGAGAACCTCTTTCTTTTTTTTCATTGGTTAACAATAGATACAAACAACAGTTACAAAGTAATAGTAGATTAGAAAATATTATTACAATAAATAGAACAAAATGAAAATAACAGTAAGGACGCTAAGCATGTCCTGACAGAAAGGTTTACAAACTTAGCGTTCACTGGGCGAAAGATACCCTTCGGGGCTTTTCAGTTGACACCCCATTGTGACACACGGACGAGGGTAGGTAACCAAACAATAGTGAAAATTGAATGTTGGCTACGGACTACATTGAGTTTAAGAAACTGTGTTTAAAAAATATATTCTTTCTTTAATGTTTTTTTTTTATAATGTGTCATATTTAACCGAGCTTTTATGAAGCATTTTTATTTGAATTATTTTTGTAATGATTACACAATCAACCCGTATATATAAAGAAAGAAAAAAAAATGACGCGACGTAACGATATTTTTAATTTTTGGCAAAAGTTTGTCATTGAAAACACGTCTTTTAAGCGTTATCTTCGGAAAAAGAATTGATTTGATTATTAATCAGTCATGCGATGGTATTAGTCATAATCATAAGGAAATAATAAGTGAACCCTGTGACATTGGCAAACAGTTGGAAATTGATGTAAACCCCACGACAGAAAAACGAGACTGAGGGACAAGGATTACTTAAAATGCCTCCTGCACCCTCATTCTAAGAATTATAAAGTAAAGGTAACTCCTCCTTAATCTTAAAGTATTAAAGAAAAGGTAAATCTTGGATAAGTCACTGACTTCAATTTGAAAACTTTAATTTAGTTTTGCGTATTCCTGGAAAGAATTGTCCCGCTCAAGACATTGGATTGTAAAGGCGCTGCTAGATTGCAGGTCACGACTAAGCTTTTGCACTTTTGTTTCTGAGTAGTCACTCTTAGCCCCCATTTGCGAAAGCGCTTTTTAATGAGCGTTAAAAAAGCGCCGAAATAGAACAAAATATGCAATCATACATGTATCTGTTCACACGTCAGCGCTTTTAAAGCACGGCCCTTTTTTTAACTTTATTTGATTTTAAGAGTGTGTGGCAGTGACATTTAAGTTCAATTTACCTTTTTATTCTAAATAAGCGGTTTTTTAACGCCCGAAAAAGAGAGATCTTGAAAATGGTCGTAGCGATGTGCTTGGCTATGTTACTTGTTTAATTCGACAAAACTATGATGTCACAAATGAATGTATAAGTCCATACCACACTAAAAAAAATATACCTTTGATCTTAATATCCATTGCGCTTGTAAATTCCAGTGATCCTTATTCTTCTCATCAAACGTTGGTGTGGCACCATCACTATCTGTAGAATAGAAAAACGATAGATTATTTTTGAGAACAGTCACATGATTTTATAAATAATGAGCGGTTTCACATTAGATACGACATTTATCGTCCTCTAGAGGACGAGGACGATAAATGTCACTGTCCCTAAAAATGTATGAAACTACCGATATCGTATCGTTACCGTTGTTATTGTCTTATGTGAAAGCAGGTTATAGTCTAGAATAAGACATTTAAGTATAAAACCGTTTATCCCGATGATACGTTTCCGTGTGATACTACTCGAATTACATAAGGGCGGAGGCTGGCAACAGGTAGTAACTTTTTTTTTTCGTGGTAAAATCATCAAATGAGTCCTCCCACCCAGGGCAGGGCGGGAGGGACTGTCAGACTTGTACTGACTAAAATCCACGGTGTCCTTCACGAGCCCTTTACGTACCGGGGTTACGGTGACGGGTAAGTCCCGCGACCCCGGCAGGCTCTGGCCCTCTACAGGCCCCGTCAATTTGCTGACACTCCTTGAGGCGCGCGTGGAACACAACGCGCCGTCGACCCGGGCATGGTCCATGGTCGGGCAGCGAGTCGCCCATTACTCGCTGCCCGCATGCCCGCGCCTACGGTGGCCGGAGATCGTCTGGCGAAGTCCGTCGCCGTGGGCGTCTACCACTGCGGGTGGGTCGGAGGGAGGACACTGTTCTCTCCCTCACGCGGCACGCCTCCTCCTTCGCGAGCATGACTGCTTCGCAGAAGGAGGCGACCGCTTCCCACTCCGTCTCGCCCCGCAGCATGGCCTCGACCAATGCCGGGCGCGAGACGTCTCCGCCTATCGCCGTCGTGAGGACACGGCGGTGCTCTGCCCAAGCGGGGCAGTCCTGCACCGTATGCTCCACCGTGTCCTCAGGACGGTCCTCGCAGTGGTGACACCCAGGCGTTTCCTCCTTCCTTATCAGACACAGGAACCTCCCGAAACTTCCGTGTCCGGTGAGGACCTGCGTCATGCGGAAGGTAAGGACGTGACGCCTATCCAGCCACTCCTCAAAGAGGGGTCTTACCGCCGCGATTGCGGCGTGCCCGAACAGGTAGTAACTAGCAAATAATTTAATAAACACGTTGAAAAAATCACTCGAACTTAACAATTGACAATTGGAAACAAACAATAGAGGCATTAGTATGTGGGAATCGAACTCTGCCCCTGAGCTGAAAGACCAGTCACTTGCCTATTTCGGTCATCGTTTCCACTCAAACGGGTTCTTTGCATATTATTAACTCGATTCTGGTTAAAAGGAGAAATTGAGAGATTGTCGAGACGTACGATCAAATCAAATCAAATAATTTATTTTCTTTCACTAGTAAATTTACAATATTAGTGATTGGAGTCTCCTTTTAAGCATATGATGCCTGTGTTAGGAGACTCCGCTCTTCCATAACAAAAAGTGCCTATCTTACTTAGCGTAACAAAAACAATATGCTTAAAAATATATATATATAAAAAAAAAAAAAAAGAATAATTACAGTAATCTATAAATTAAATCACAATTAAATATAAAAAGGAGCACTGGTATGTCTGCTGGTGTGTGTGTGTGTGTGTGTGATTGTGTATGTGTGTGTGTGTGTGTGTGTGTGTGTGTGTGTGTGTGTGTGTGTGTATGTGTGTGTATGTTGAATTATTTATGTTATACAGCGTGATGTAATAGTGCCTCTGTTTCCTCATACGTGAGGTTTTTAATCCATTTGACTATAGCTGTTTTGCATTCATAATACTGTTTATCGTATATATACACTTCTTTGTTGATTTTATTGTACAATTGAGCCGCACGCTTTTCGAATTGCATGCAAGCAAACCTGGTTTTGTTTTGAGGGATTTGTGCAACAATATCCTTCCTTCTTTTATTTCTCTTGGATGCATCGTATGTCAAGTTTTTGTGTTTTTTTAAAACCGTTTGGACAATATATAATTTTCTTACTGACAGAAGATCACTAATCTGATAGAGAGTGGAAGTGGGGAATCTAAGTTTTTTAAAGTACATTGTTTTTATAAGAGCGCGTTGGGCACGCTCTATCTCCAGTAGCTTTGTTTTGGCCGATCCACCCCATATAGGGATGCAGTACAATAAAACTGATTGCACCAAAGCAATATAAATGTCATTAAGAAGGCTTCTGTGTGTCTGTCTACTATCTACCTTTATTGGTATAACATGTCTCAATGTACAGAAAATCCAGCTCAGTTTTCTTACCCTGCCCGTAACATATTCAAGATGTTGGTGCCAAGATAGTCTTTTATCCACCACTACACCTAGATATTTGGTCTGAGTTACCTTGTCTATTGTTGGGCAATCACAATAACAGTTTTTTGTATCATCACATACATGAATTTTTATTTTAAATTGGTCGCTGGGCTGTGTTCGATCACTAATACTGAAGCAAATAAAATGAGACTTATTAGTATTTAGTGTAAGCAAATTAGTATTTAGCCATTTCGCAATTATAGCCATTCCCTCCTCGGCACTACATTTAGCATCTAGCCAGGAAGCTCCAGAGAAAACAACAGCTGTGTCATCGGCGTAAGAGAAAATCGTTGCATTTTTTATGTTTAAACTACAGAGATCATTAATGTAGATTAAGAAAAGTGTGGGGCCTAATACGCTGCCCTGCGGTACGCCGTATAACACATCTGCGTCATCACTGGTGTAATTTCCAATTCTCACTTTCTGTTTTCTATTTTCAAGATAGTTCTTTAAGAGATTGAGTGGTGTTCCTCTAATTCCGATATTTTCCAATTTGTTAACAAGAGTTGGGACAGAGACGGTGTCAAAAGCTTTTTTTAGATCCAAGAACACAGTAACACATTTATTGCCACTGTCGATTTTATCAGTCACTAGGGAAGTTAGAGCGGTCACTGCGTCCTCAGTGGATATACCATTTCTGAAACCAAATTGAGTTGAAGAGAGTAAATCAAATTTGTTTAAGTATTTTAATAATCTGATGTTTATTAGTTTTTCTAATATTTTGGATATTGCTGGTAAAACTGATATAGGTCTATAGTTGTTGACATCGTCTCTGCTCCCACTCTTGTGCACCGGTGTAATAATAGACTGTTTTAATGATTTCGGAAAGATACCTTTACTAAAACAAAGATTAGCGAGATGGGTGATAATCGGAACAATCTCCTTTTTTATGTACTTTAAGAATCTTGTCGATATGTTGTCCCAACCTGGGGCACTATCAGTGTTAAGGCTCATCAAGATACTGTCAACTTCGCTCGGGTCAGTATCGTAAAGTGCAAAAGAATTGGTTTGGGAATATTGTTTTTGAGTTCGAATTGAAGCGTCAGAATTTTCGTTTGTCAAGTTTGATTGTATTTTCTGGGCTAAATGTTTTCCGATATTAACAAAGTAGTTATTAATAAAATTCACTGACTCAATAGGGGATGGCTTAAGGTTCAATAAATCTACATTTTCGTTTTTTGTTTTATTGGTGTAAGTTATATGTTTTATATTTTTCCATAGTAGTCTGTTGTTAGAGGCTGATTTAGCTAGTAGTTCCGCATGGTATTTGCGTTTTAATTTTTTAATGAGATTATTGCAGTAATTCCTGTATCGGCCGAAAGTAATTTTTAGAATTGCGTTGTGCGGATCATTTTTGAGGTTTTTTTGCATTTTGTTTCGATTATTTATACATCGTAGGATACCCGGGGTTATCCATGGCTTAAATATCCGTTTATTATTTGGGATTTTTATTGTACAAGTATTGGCTGTTATTGAGTCAGAAAGTTTGTTTATTAAAAGGTCAGTTAGGTCCGTCGGGTCCATGCAAGAAAGTAGATCAGCTATATTATTTTCTTGTAGATGTTTTAAGGCTTGTTCAAAGTTTACAGAAGTTTTTGTTTTAGGTGCTATTTGTAAGTTTTTTATTTTAGACAGGGACAAAAATGTAGTATAATGGTCAGTTATTGAAGTCTTTAAGATACCAATAAAAACTGAGTTCTGGTTTTTATTAATTTTTAACATAAAATGATCTAGGCAGTTCAATTCCCTGGTGGGCAATATATGGCCAGGAAGTATGCCATAAGTTGAAAGCATATTAAGATAATTTACCCTATTTTTACGTTCGTATGATGGCTCTGAATCTTTGGGCTTGATATTTATATTGATGTCTCCCGCTATAACAATATTTTTTTGCAAGGTAAGAGTGTCTAGTAGTTTACTAAGCGAATCCAAGAAGCTATCAGTGTTTGTGATTGATGGTGAGCGGTAAATACACAAAATGACATTATTCAGAACGTTTAGTTGAAGACAAGATGCCTGAGTCACCTTGGCTTCCTTGACTTTAGCTTTGAGTGTATCTTTTATGTAAACAACTACCCCATCATTTTGATTCAAGTTCTGTGTCGTAGAATAGGAATGGTAGTTATTGAGTTGAGGTATACATTTATGAGTACTTAGTCTACATTCCGTTAGAATTATAACGTCGGTTTCAAATGAAAATGTGGAGAGCGTTGCTACAAAATTGTCGAAATTACAGTATATGCTTCTTATGTTCTGAGAGAATATTGTCAGATCACTTTTATTTATCTGTGTGTGTATATTGAGTTCAGAAGGGTCACATTCAATCGTATTGGCAATTTCAATGTCATCTAGCTCAGCAAGCGTTTGTAGATTGTCCCCCATTAAAATAGTTTGCAAATAGAATAGTCGTGGTATCTAGGTAAGTGTAAACATTTACTATGGTACAGAAAGCAGTTATTGTAGTAAGATCTCATGTGTACAGCGATATTCGATTTAGATTTTATTTTAAATCTGTATTCCCGTTGTCCCCGAATCACCTCAGTTAGTTTACTTGGTTTGACGAGTTTGTTTGCAATGTACGAGTATATTCGTGTACAAAAGTGTGTGATTATTGAGTGTGTTTGAAGTTGTGTAAACGTAATTCTACCAATGCTGCATACAAATATATTTATGCATAGATCTATATTATAAATAAAAACTAAGCATGACATTAACAAATACTTCATATAAAACAAGATTAGAATAAAATGTGCATCATTTTCCTTCAGATGTAAGCAACATAAATTTATAGGTGATGGTCATATTTTTAGTTTAAGTTGATGTATCTGATCCTCTGTTCTGATGATTATGGTTGGTGATAGTTCGCATCGATCGATGCAATCACGATAAGGGTGATGGCTCCATATTGTGACGTCATACTCGCCTTCCTAACTCTTGGACGCTCTTAAATGAGTTATTCCACATTGGGTGAAATTTTTTGATAGGAGCCGTGTGTTGGTCGCGGGAATCACGAATGGTCGCAGGACTCACGAATTACCGTGACGCGGGAACTTAAAGGGCTATTGAAGGACACCGTGGATTTTAGTCAGTCTCTGACAGTCCCTCCGGCCCTGCCCTGGATGGAAGGACTCATTTGATAATTTTACCACAATAAAAAAAAGTGCCATGTGTTGAATACCTCAGATGCTATTTCAGCGGGTGCGTAATATGTTAATGTGTAATTGTGGAAATAAAGTGTTCTATCTAAATATACATATAAATTTCGTTGTGTACGGCGATACTGAATAAAAATTATACGGCGGGCGACCGATACGGCTAAAACCTTCAAATAATAATATAACCTAAATTGTAGTTATTATAGTAATTTAATAGTAATAGTTTTTTTTTTTTTTTTTGATACTTTATTCCTCCTTTTTTCAATGCATGCCGTGGCAGCCTTTAATTAAGGCTACACTATAAAATGTAAACATTCATCTATCCTAAAAATGTATTATGGTGTATGCTTTGTTAGTTGTTCCTCAATAAATAAATAAATCCCTTTGGTATAATTTATTTTTTTCCTTTTTGAACATACTTAGTGAGTAGCTTTTTAAGCAGCCCGAAAGTCTAACAATACGTTCTAACAAGATAATATCATGTTACTCTCGTAATTGAGATATGGAGATCATCCAGTTAGATTGGAAGAAGACCCCAATATAGTTGGGATAAAGCTAGGCACCTGATAAATAACATCTGATATTGATGGGTTTGTCTTTTGATACCAACGATGTATCTTGATAGTAAAAACTTATCTACCATATTTCACGCAAATTAAGATTTATTCTATTGTTATATTCTCCGGGGTCGCGGGGCCAAGGGATTACCGTGACCCCGGTACGTAAAGGGCTAGTGAAGGACACCGTGGATTTTAGTCAGTACAAGTCTGACAGTCCCTCCCGCCCTGCCCTGGGTGGGAGGACTCATTTGATGATTTTACCACGATAAAAAAAAAATGTTATATTCTGAATATTTTACACGAAATAGGCTTGCATTTTTTGTCGCAGCTGACCAAAACACTTTTTTTTTATCCTGGTAAAATAATCAAATGAGTCCTCCCACCCAGGGCAGAGCGGGAGGGACTGTCAGACTCGTACTGACTAAAATCCATGGTGTCCTTCAATACCCCTTTACGTTTCGGGGCCATGCTTATTCGTAAGTGACGTGACCCTGACCAAATCACTTGATGTGAACCTTGAATAAGTATCTCGAGTGAATCAGTGTCTTGTACTTGTGGATTAACTGAGGCTTAAAGATTTCCAAATTAACCTTTAAATAGTGATGTGGTGTCCCTTTTCTTAAGGGTAAATATCATCAAATGAGTCCTTCCGCCTTAAGTCGAGCGAGAGGGACTATCGGACTCATACTGACTAAAATACACTGTGGTCCTTCAATTGCCCTTTACATTCCAAGGTCACGAAAATCTGCTTCGACAGACCCGCAGACGATTTTGAAACTTTTGTCGCGTAGCGTGACTCAAAAACGACTTACGTCAAAGTATGGAATTTGGCGCATTTGTAAATCCTGAGTTTTACATCATGCCTATAGATTTTACCATTCACAATTAAAATTTGGCTGTATATCACGCCATGTGATGCAATGTTTACAGTTTATGATCAGTAGATCCGGCTGTGAGTTCCATGGACCGATGATCTTTGCTGGAATCCGTAGAACAGCCATGATATTATTATGCTGGGAACCCTCAAAAGTGAGTTTGTGAGTGAATCTCTGTTTCAAAATTCATCAAGATTGGTTATATTGATGAAATTAAACAGAGATTATATGAATTAGTTATGTTTTTGCTTAAAAAAGGGGGTAATGAGAGAGTGGAAGCTGCGAGCAAAAAAAATATCAATATTTATCATTATTACAATAATTACAATAATAAGACATCTCCATTTGTCTCCTCATAATAATTAAGTAGGTAAATATTATCACGCAATGTAAATAATATCAATGTTGACCGTAGTCTGTGTCTTTATTGTAATTATATTATGACGTTATTGTAATTAGATAGATAATTATCCATTTGATGACATTAGAATTGATAATTTAGGATTACAATGCTTATTTTTACACGAGTGACCGATTAACATTTAATTATCCAACTTTAATTTTTAAATATTTTAATCAATACATCAAAGATAAACTTCTGTGTTGTAAGATAACGTATTAATTTACTTTAGAAACTTTAAGCATCGTCTAATTAGTAGCCGGTGCGGAAATGTGTGCATATTATGTAAAATATGAATTTTCTAATTATTAAAACCACGATATCTCACTAATGGTGAGTCGTATGAGAAAAAAGTAACTGGACCGTTTTTGTAGAGAACTGTATGATCCACAACTTTTTTACAGACCTATTTTCACGATAAAACTTACCGTTTTGGAGAAAAATGGAAAAAACCTTAATTTTGTACGTTTGACCTAGTATTTTTTTACACAATTAGGGTGGGAAGTTAGTTACAAATAAAATGTCAAAAACCCCCTTTTTGACATTTTTTTTTCTTTTTTATTTGCGATCAGTGCGTAACACTATAAGCAAATTTGGTGAGAGCGTTGTGGCGGTTAGAGTGCGTCCCCCAGCGAGGACATCTCCTCATCGTCTGTGCATGTATTTTATATGATGTCCTTCAGTTTGAGTCGCTTTATGTAGCTACGCATCGTAAGCTGTGTTGCCAGTATAGGGATGTTTCGTTAGCTGCTCCCGGTATTTCTTGGTGACATTTTGGATTTCGTCCTTTATTGTGGGCATATTCAAATGTTCATGAATTTCCTGATTGGTGACATACCATGGGACGTTGCTGATTGCTCGAAGTATTATATTTTGCATTCTCTGCAAGCATGAGATGGAAGAATTACTGGCACTACCCCAGAGTTGTATGCCATACATCCATACCGGTTTCAAGATAACTTTATAGATGAGTAGCTTGTTGTCCATTGATAATTTGCTGTTGCGACCCAAAAGCCAGAGTAAGTGCTTGAAGCGAATGTTGAGTTCATCTCTTTTCTTTTTAATATGTTGGTTCCATGTCAGGCGCCGGTCTAGATGTAATCCAAGATAACGGACACTGTTCTGGTGTGGTAGGGTGATATCTTCGAGTTGGACAGGAGGACAGTTGCCTTTTCGAAGCGAGAAGGTAATATGGATAGATTTTGAAGCGTTTGCTTTGATTCGCCAGTTCTGCAGCCACTTTGTAGTTTTGTTTAGAGCATTCGGTAGATACTTTGAAGCAGTGCTCGGATCTTTATCGCTAGCAAGGATAGTGGCATCGTCAGCGAACGTCGTATTATTGCAGTTGTGGTATTATCTGCTTCAGGTAGGTCGGCTGAGAAGATGGTATATAGCACAGGTCCCAGACATTTTATTTGTAACTAACTTCCGCCCGCGACTCCGCCGTCCGCGTGGATGTCGGTCTTCGCGTGGATGGTTTATTTCTCCATTTTGAGTAACTCTGACAATGACATCTTATAAATATCTATTGGACCCAAATACGGCTAAGCCTATAATAATTAAGGAGATTCGTGGTTCTACAGAACAACGTCTATGAATAAAACTGAAAAATAAGATTTTTTTTTTTACGTATTATTCCAGGATAAAAAGTATCCTATGTTATGCCCAGGATAATAAGGAATAATTATACCAAGTTTCATCGAAATCGAACCGTTAGTTTTCACGTGATGCCTGCACAAACAGACAGACAGACAGACACACAAAAAATTTTTTAATCATATATTTGGGTTTGGTATCGATCCAGCAACACCCCCCGCTATTTATTTTTTCAATATTTTCAATGTACAGAATTGACCCTTCTAGAGATTTATTATATGAATAGATGATATATTCTCTATAGTACTTATAGATATCTTATCTGACAATTTCAGTTCTATGCGATTTTATTATATTTAAGTTATGACTTATTTTTGTCTATTTTGACTGAACTATGATCAAATAACTCGCTCTTAGTCACTCAAGTTGTAGTCAGAAAGGGATTTAAGCTGGCACGAGCCAAATAAACAAAACCACGGCAGCGAGGAAAAACCCAATACTACGCTGTAGTAGGATAAAACCCAGTACTGCCAAACAGTGACCTAAACATA
Source organism: Agrotis puta (assembly GCA_943136025.2). Classification (NCBI taxonomy): domain Eukaryota; kingdom Metazoa; phylum Arthropoda; class Insecta; order Lepidoptera; family Noctuidae; genus Agrotis; species Agrotis puta. The sequence goes on from OW964178.2 coordinate 14,884,924, forward strand.
TTATTATAAATAACTAGTGAGCAGTGATTCGCTATGACTTGCAGGACCGCAATTCACTTTTTTTTTACACACAGACCTTGCCTGGACAATATCAATTTTCAATTTCGATATTTCTAATTTAAATCGGTCGACCCATTTTCGAGTATTAGCGAGACTATTGGATAGCATTTATTTTTTGTTAATAATAAATTTGAAATTCAGTTTACAAATTAGCGGAGAAATATGAGCAGTAACATTAAAAAAATCAGTCTTTGAAATGAGAACCTTCACACACACACAGAATCACGTAGTGAGTTCCATTCTTTTGCTGAGTGCATTAGCAGGATTTTTGGAAGCGCTTAGTGCGAATTAGTGGAATGGCAACGATTTTCTATGGAAGAAGGAACTAATTTTGACGAACGACGGAACTTTTCCCCCGCACGGAACAAATATTTGTATGATCTGCAAGTAGTTGTTTCGGGTCTGGGTGTTTGTGTATGTGAGTTTCTATGTTTGTTAATGCACCCACGACACAGGAGAAATTCCTAGTGAGGAGCAAGGTTTTTTGAGAAAGAAAAAAATTAAGAGCTCTCACAACATGATTCCAAGAATATTTGGTGTGTCAACAGCCAACCAATGACGTCACGCCACTAAGTTTACAACTCAATGGGTCACGGGACTGTTTTAAATAAGATTTTTGCCCTTGAAAGTAAAGGACAACTTGTTAATAGGTATGTGGATCAAAACGTGTTAATATTTTTTCTTTCTAGTAGTATGGTAAGCCGACTGTACCTAATAGCGTAGCGTTGTGATTCACATGTTACGAACACAGTTCACGTATTTTAATTCCGGGAAGGAGCAGGCTAGTTTTAAGTCAGTCAGTCTGAGTGTCCTTTCCGCGCCACCCGAATGTGTCATCGTGAGAAAATCTGAACTTACGTATTTAAAGTAAGTCTAAGCCCCTCTTCGGGAAGTACCTGTGTCTGTTAAGGAGGGAAGAAACGCCTGGGTGTCACCACTGCGAGGATCGTCCGGAGGACACGGTGGAGCATACGCTACAGGACTGCCCCGCTTGGGCGGAGCACCGCCGTGTCCTCATGACGGAAATAGGCGGAGACCTCTCTCGCCTGGCATTGATCATCTGACATCTGACAGTCATCCCACCCAAGGCAGGGCGGGAGGACTCATTTGACGATTTTAGGACGATAAAAAAAAGTCTAAGCCCCTTCGTAACGATCTCCGGGGCATGCTCGCACCTACGGTGACACAGACTGACAGACTTTACTGTTTAAACTGATATTGTTAAGACGAAAAATATTTGTTTGTAAACTCAAGAACATATTAACCGGTTTGTTATCAGTTGCTATGGCAACTAAGACCTACGTGTTTAACCGCAGAACATCTATATATATAAAAGAACAGGATTTTTATTAAGACTCGACTACAGCCGAAACCGCTAAACGCACTAACTTGAATTTTGGACAGTAGTTGCAGTCTACCGTGTAGGGGAGCAATAAGATGGGATTTTGCGAACATCCCCCTCTAAGGGGGTGAAAAGGGGTGAAAACTGTTGTATGAAAAATCTTATTCCTTGGGTTTACGAATTTGAAACTTGCCACGAATAAGAACACAAGTAAACAAAAAAGAATGGCATTGTTAGTTTTTTAAAACTACCCTCCTCTGGTGATTTAGATGATGTTAAAATTTGTATGGGAAAATCATAACGCGTGAGTTGATGAAAATGAAAATTAGTATTTATATACACACATCAACATAATCTAGGGATATTTTATATTTCATCAAATATCTAAAAATCTATGAAGAATTTTCTGATATAGTAAATGGAAGAATGATAGGTTATTTTAAGGTGTACAGTAAAAAATAAAAAACATTTCGTGATTTTTTTGTTTTAAATAGAAATGTTAATTATTTTAATCGCCGTAGCAAATTAATATGGTAAAAAACTTCATTTCTTCTTATAAAGCTATTAATTTTAATGAAAATTTAAAAAGTCTTATTAAATCTAATTATTAATAATCAGTTTTGCCACCTCTTACGTTAATTACACATCAACATCGATTGTTCATGCTTAAAGTTAGATTGTCAATGTCTTGCTGCGGTATGAGGTCCCATGTTCTTTGCAAGTGGTCTTAAAGTTGTTGTTGTGTCGTCAAATTTGGCGGGAAATCTCTCAAAGCTTTTCGTTGTAACATGTCCCAGGCATGGTCGATAGGATTTAAGTCGGGCGACTGTGCAGGCCAATCCAAAACTTGAATATCGTGGTCTCGGAGAGCGGTCGACACCGGCCGCGCCGTATGGGAAGGAGTATTATCGTGCATGAGTAGAAATTTCTGGCCCATTTGGATTCTGTGTGGGTCAATAACAGGCTCCACTACCTCCTCGTGGTATTTTTGTGCAGTCATGCTACCTTGGATCCAAATGAGCTGGGTTCGTCCGCCAAGACGAATTCCTGCCCACACCATGATTGTCTCGCCTTGGTATGAGTGGACCTCCTGAGGGTGCCTTAGACGGCTAACTATCCCTGGAGTTCTCCAAACGCGTGTTCTTCGTGATTCCAGATGAAACCCAAACCGGGACTCGTCGGTGAACAGCACCAAAGACCATTGTTCGTCACTCCATGCTAAATGCTCCCGAGCCCACGAAAGCCGCCGACCGCGATTGCCACGTCGCTATGCTGGAACACGTAGCGGTCTTCGAGCATGAAGACCAACTTCATGCAACCTCCTTCGCTCTTTGGTCGCTTACCAGCAGGTGGTGGTCCTCCTGGAGCCTTTGTACTAGTTACATCACTGTGATATTGGGTTGTCTTCTAGCGGTTATTTGGAAAAATCGATCCTGTCTCTGCGTAGTAACGCGATATCTACCCGTGTGCCGTTCAGCTACATCCCCAATACTGCGATAACGTGACCAAAACCTTGATATCACGTTTTGGCTGGTGTGTAGGGCCTCAGCAACGAAGCGTTGAATAGCACCATTTTATAGCATGACCACGGCTCGTAACATTTCATCTCGACTCAAATGACGACGTGACATGACTCCTAAAGCTCACACGACACGTTAAATTAAAAAAGAATACCAATCTAATACCTGTTCATTAATTAATATTAATAAAACAATTTTAATTTTCCGTAACATAACGAATCACTAACAATTTTGCCACCGTATTTTGTTTTTCTTTTTTTTTTAATATTTATTCTTTATATTTTGAAAATAGTATAAATGAGGTTTCAATCTGTATACAAACTTTTTATGAAAACTAAAAAGATTTTAAACTAAACAATCGTAAATAATTTACGATTAAGATATCCCTAGATTCTGTTGATGTGTGTACTAGATCAGAAATAATTAAACACGTGTTTTTGGATTTTTCGAAAATCATCCCCTAAATTGGGGAAAGGGGGTATTCAAGTTTTAAGGTAAGGATATTAAACACTAAACGTAGAAAGCTGCCTTTTGGATAGCAGTTGCCGTTGATTATGTAGGTGAGAATTAAGAAGATATTTTGTGAAAATCTACCTCTAAGGGGGTGAAAAGGGGTGAAAACCTTTGTTTGTAAAATCTTATTCCTTAAGTTTATAAACTTGAAACTTGGTTCGAATATGAGTATAAGTTAATAAAACAGATGGGCATTATTAGTTTTTTAAAACTACCCTCCATTGGTAATCTAGGCGATGTTAAAGTTTGTATGGGAAAATCATAACGCACAGACTGATCAATTTGAAAATCAGTATTTAAATACTAGATCAAAAATAATTAAACACGTGTCTTTGGATATTTCGAAAATCACCCCCAAGTTGATGAAAAGGGGTATTCAAGTTTTAAGGTATGGATATTAAACGCTAAACGTAGAAAGCTGACTTTTGGATGGTAGTTGCTGTTAATTATGTAGGTGAGAATTAACAAGGGTTTTTGCGAAAATCCACCTCGAAGGGGGTGAAAAGGCGTGAAAACCTTTGTTTGTAAAATCTTATGCCTTGGGTTTATAAATTTGGAACTTGGCAGGAATGCGAAGGTAAGTAAATAAAAAAGATTGGCATTATTAGTTTTTTAAAACTACCCTCCTCTGGTGATTTAGATGATGTTAAAGTTTGTATGGGAAAATCATTACGCGCTAACTGATGAACTTGAAACTCAGTATATAGAAATTAGATAAAAAATAAACAAACACGTGTTTTTGGGTATTCGAAAATAAGCCCCTAATATTGTTGGTGAAATAGGGTGATTAAGTTTTAAGGGAAGGATTTTACTGCTTGCTTCGATAAACTCAAAACTTGGCATAAAAAGTTTCCCAATCAAAGAAAGGATGCCTAATTATCTATATTTCAAAAATCGAACATCGGAAAATCAGTTTGTCTACAATAATATTTCAAGTTCGAAGTTAGAAACACGCGCTGACGAAGTCGCGGGCGGAGTGCTAGTATATACATATAAAATTATTACAATACAGTTGATAACCTACTGTATAAGTACATAAATATTATTCATTCCACGTGCTTAGGTGCTTAGCTTACATGACCAGGCATGCTAGGAAATTAAATGCATTTTTGAGGAAGTCCGGTAACGGTATCCAGTACTGTATGACGTTTATGCACGTCACATCAAATAGACGTCACCATAAAACAGAATTAAGCCTCATTTAGACGATGCAAGAAATTGCATGTACGTTTGACTATATTGCGGACCATTAATGAAGAATGAATTCAAACTTGCATGCAAGTTCTTGCAGCGTGTGAATGGGTCTTTATACTAATTTTTAAGTCTTTGAAGTCTCTTTTCCGTGTGGAGTTGTGGCTTCTGGTGTGACGAATAATTAAACCGCCTCTGGGATGCTCACAGTGCAGGCCATGGGTTTAAGCCCCTTCGTAGACAAGGCGACGCAAGTCTCCGATACTTTATGACTTTGGTATCCATTGACGCGTGCTTGTGTTCGAACCTCTATGAAATTGTATTGCGACAGTCGCCTAGATACCAAATCGGACACTTGCTTCGCTTTACGAAGGGGCTTTTTTAACGTGGTAAAATCATCAAATATTTCCTCCCACCCAGGTCAGAGCGGGAGGGACTGTCAGACTCGTACTGACTAAAATTCACGGTGTCCCTCAATAGCCCTTTACGTACCGGGGTCATCATTTTTGCTTTTAATAGTTTTTTTCGCATAAAAGGAGTGGTTACTGATGTCGAAAGACGCACGTCCGGGAAGCTACTCTTTAGAAAACCGTTGCTCTACACTAGTTTCTCTTGTATTAGTATCATGGATACGGTTACAAGAATTGTAAATCAACATCACTTTAGTAGGTACTTGCCCGGATTTGAACTGACAACCTCGTGCATAAAAGGCGACTTGTTATTAGTGTTAACGTCTTGACAACCACGATTTAAAGCCGGTTGTTTGATTAGAAGTTAAACTATTGTTAAAATCCCATGTAAATTTTTCAAGAAATAAAAATGTATAGGATTTAACAAATAGTTAGGTAGCTTAACTACTAATCAGTCCTCACCCTTAATCTGTCGCTGAACTCTAACAAGTCAGACTGCATATTAAATAAGCAAACTAATGCTGTGTGAGAATGGACTCCTGCCCCCCCCCCCCACTCAAAGATTAGAGATGTTACAAATTTTGTATATAAAATGTTAGGAAAACATAATAAAAATACCTTAACACTGTTTAAATTAAAACAAAAATATTAAAATAAAAATAAAAGTAGTTACTAACTAACTATTCATATATTTAAAGATATAAAGAGGTGTCAAATACTTTTGATTTTGTTTAATGTCTCACGCGACGAGAATATAAAGCTACATTATAATGATAATACACAGCCTTCGAATACGACTTCTGAATATAAAAACGTGTCTATAAATATCTTAAAGAACAAGTCATGTTTATTTTGTGGTTACGGTAAAAAAGTGAAACCATTTTGAAACGTGAACGCCGTACAAAGTTGTTAACACGTTTTTATTATTATTTATTTATTTATTTGAAGTTCTTGCACATTTATAAATTACATTATAATTATAAGTGGACTTAATACCTCTACTTAACCTGTTATATGTAGTAGTTTTATTTAATGTCTTATTTTATTATTATTTTTTTTGTATTATTGTTTTTTAAACTATGGAACTTTACATACAGCCAAACCCGGAACAATTCCTTACAGAACAAACAGTTATTGGATTTCTGTGGAAACGAACACGCGACAAGCAACGCAACAACCAATCACTCATCCACCGTGCCATTGCCATTGCTATACGTGTCATCAAAAATATCACGAGAGCTTTTAAATGAACCCTATATGACACGGGAGCACGGACGGTGCTCTGCCCAAGCGGGGCAGTCCTGCACCGTATGCTTCACCGTGTCCTCCGGACGATCCTCGCAGTGGTGACACCCAGGCGTTTCTTCCCTCCTTATCAGACACAGGTAAATCCTGAAACTTCCGTGTCCGGTGAGGACCTGCGTCATGCGGTAGGTCAGGACGCCGTGACGCCTATCCAGCCACCCCTCAAAGAGGGGTCTTACCGCCGCGACTGCGGCGTGCCGCGTGTGCGTGATGTAACTACTCTTGTTAGCTTTTATTTTAAAACTGTTTGCCGTTTGCCGCGGCTTCTCTCACCTTCCTTCTCATTGATCTCCCTTCAAGATTTATGTAAATAAAAGTAGCCCATGACTGTTTCCAGGGTGTCTTCCCATTGCGGGTGACGGGTATTGCTAAACAGGATACAGTAGTTCTAAAAGAAACAATATACACTTTTAGTCAGTAAGAGTCTGACAGTCCCTTCCGCGTCAACCTATGTGGGAGGATTCATTTGATGATTTTACAAGAAAGCTACAAAGAGGACAGCATTTATTCTGCCGGAGTACAGTAGGATAATACGAAAAACTACATTCCGAAATTAAAAATACGAATTTCAAAATACCGATTTTCATAACTCCGATTGATTCAAAATTCCTAATGTACGAACTCTATTGAGCATTTCTATTTTCATTATTCCTAACGTTTAAAATGACATTATTCAAAATATCGAGTTTCAACTTCGTATCGAATAACAAAAAATCTGATTCAATGATTTTTCGAAACATCAAAAACACGAATTAATTAATAAGATTTCCGAAATTTTTATTGCTTATTTCAGAAAAGTATACTTACGCTTACTATTGTATCCTTAGTCAAATTACTGATACCTACCAGAGTAGCTCGCCGGAGCCCTATTTCTGTTTGCAAGGTTTAAAGTAAACTAACACTAAGAACCTGTCCGAGTCGGGGTGCCCCAAATCCCGAGCTCGCTTCACTCGCTCTTGCATCCTTAATCATTTGACCGCTTCGCGGGGTTTCTGTTTCTGTTTGCAAGGTTTAAAGTAACCACTCCGCGCCTACACAGGTTTAAATAACACTCTAGGAGTAAGATACCGTTAAACGTGGAGCCGGTTTCTATGTAAAACTTTCAACGAAACTGTAAGGCGATGTTGACGGCCAATACAGTTGCAAAGACTCGCTTATAATGAAACTGCAAATCAGAGTAATTAAGGTTAGATATTAATAAACGCGTATTGACGCCATAAGAAACTGCATTGCACATGTAAAATACCACCTCATCGCGTCATTACAATAAACACCTATGCAAATTCGTCGTCATTAATACGTTTAAAACGTCATAAACTATAAATAAAAAACTTGTCTTAACCTTCACCTGGTGAACAGGTTAAACACAGGTTGTTTCTTGTTACGAACTTCTCTTGACGTAATAAGGACACCTCTTAAGAATACAGTTATGTTGTGACGACAATGCACGTCACATATACAACGTACACGTCCATAACATTAAGTGAAGCGTAAAAGGTGAGAAACAGGTAATGTAGAAATAACTTTCAAGTTTACCTTGAATATTAATAGGTATGGATTGGAAACCCCGGAGGATATGACGAAATAATGTGTAATTATATATTCCACGGTTAAGTAACAGGTCTTCTTTTTTCATTTTAATTTTAGAACCAGCTCTATTCTCCTAAATCCTGTACTTAAATTAAAGAAAAAAAACTGTTAAGGGCTTTACTTATTCGTCAGCGCTAAAAGGTAAAGTTGTAATATTAATTAATAAGTACGGTCTACGTCAAAACGCTGTCATAATAGTTATAATTAATTACAACAACCACAAAGCATCTATTTTCCGCTTGATACTTACGTATCCCGTAGGTATATCCATTTCATTGTTTCTTTGAACCTAAGACCTTCGAAAGCTTAAAAAAAAATTACCCCATAATATGTCACAGAGACTATTCACAAGATATTGTCACTTAGCGTACAGGGTTAATTAATTAATTAATAATACGTGTCAGTAAAAGGAGATTTTGCCATTGAAACTCCAAGAATCGACCTTTTCAGTTACGACCCTTTCGGAGACGACAGGTACAATAAATACACATTTTCATGGATTTCTGCTAAAAATCACTCCCGGATCTATTTCTTGTAGTGGACATAATTCAGTCGTCAAAGCAAAACGAAGTCTAGCGACATCTATGCTCTAACACTAGAAGAACAAAAGCGCAATGCATTGCGCAATTGTAAGGTTATCCGCGAATTTAGAACATTATATTGAAGAGAAAACCCACCAGACACAATGCCTTTCTGGTTGAAAGCACTTTCCTTTTCACTGAAACTTTACACGCTGTTCCCCATCCCAAACTTTAAATTTTGCGTAGTTGCGTAGTTAACAAACATTTATATATTCATGCGGGGCTACAACTACTATTATTTAGTTCCGTGCGGTAATCAAAACCACGACACGCCTGACAATCGTTCAATCACTGTGCCATTCATATAATACGTTGGGATCGCCTTCCAGTCGAACTAAACCAAGGACACGCCAAAGACACGCCACGCTAGCGTCGCGCCGCCCGCACCGATCTCACTGTTTGGCCAAGCCTTAAATGCAGCTGAATATCATCATTATACATGGATGACATTGTTATCTGACCTCCAGAAACCAGCGCCTTATCTGATTTGTATAGATGACAGATTTAAAATAACCGTGATCATCATAATTTTATCAGACAAAATGATGATGCTCACTCCAATCTTGATCGAGTCTTAAATGACATTTGGTCTTGCCGTATTTAGGGATTTCTTGAATAATCGTAATGATGACTGTTTTGTATGCTTTTCAGGGCAGACATTAATATTCTTGAGTGGTACACCCTTTCATCCATTCTAATCATCAAATGAGTTCTCCTGCCCTGGGTAGCTGAAGGGACTGTCAGTATCTAACTGACTAAAAATCTACCCTGTTGCGTCAGTTACTCTTTGCGTTCCAGGATCACGGTCCCGCGACCCTGTCAGGCGTTTGGCCTTCTCAAGAGAAAATAGGACACCCTCAGGTTTGGAGCGACGGTCTTTTCAGGGTCGGTAACCCTGAAAAATCGTCAATATAATGGCAGAGAAATACAATAGCATGGGAGAAGGTTTTCCTAATAAGTTTTGTTTCTTTCGCAACGATACTTCTGCCATCTCTCGGCAATCATGAACATTTATCAACTTTTGCAGCTCAACTTTTGCAAGGGACTGGTCATGGTCGCGGGACTCACAAATTACCGTGAACCCGGTACGTAAAGGGCTATTGAAGGACACCGTGGATTTTAGTCAGTACGAGTCTGACAGTCCCTCCCGCTCTGCCCTGAGTGGGAGGACACATGTCAATGACAATTTACCACGTAAAAAAAAAACAATAAAAGGGACACAGGTCATTTTGTCCCGTAATAATACCGTGGTTATCTTATCTAACTAATATTATAAATGAGAAAGCTTGGATGAAAGAATGGATGGATGTTTGTTACTCAATCACATCAAAGAGGATCTTGATTAAACTTGGCTCAGAAATATGTTATTGGCTGGAATACCTAAAACTTTTTTTACTGTGGTAAAATCTTCCCGCCCAGGGCGGGATGGGAGGGACTGTCAGACTTGTACTGACAAAAATCCACGGTGATCCTTCAATAGCCCTTTACTTTCCAGGATTATGGTTACCTGATGAGACAGTATCGCGACCCCGGCAGGCTTATACCTCATACATAGGAGAATAACTTTTATCCCGATGTTAAACTCACGCGGTTGAAACCTGGTAACAGTTAGTAATATTTTAATTGAACACTCTTAGCTTTTTGTCATTCTATAGTTTTATAGACGTTTCCTTAAAATGAATCATGATTAGACCAACTATCATGACTCAATCTTTTAACGTCGCAGGTAGAAGATCCGGTAATAACTACCATTGGTGTAATGTTGACCTGATGACGTCCAATTGTGCGCGTCAAAAAACTGATTTTACGCGTCAAAGACAAGTTGTGAGCGTCAATTTTACTTTGTAGGTACAATAAAAAAACTTCCATTTCCTTAAGAAAAGACTCATAAATATACGCAGAGCTTTTTTTAAATGGCGCCATTAATTCCACTCTTGCGCAAGTGGTATCGGACTTTATTTTTAAGACGTCAATAGTTGATATTAAATTAAAGTTTTTTTTTTATTTAAAATGGGTTTGCTCTCAACTCTAGTCATGCTTTTTTTTTTTTTTTTTATTGTGGTAAAATCATCAAATGAGTCCTCCCACCCAGGACAGGGCGGGAGGGACTGTCAGACTTGTACTGACTAAAATCCACGGTGTCCTTCACTAGCCCTTTACGTACCGGGGTCACGGTAATCCCTTGGTCCCGCGACCCCGGCAGGCTTTGGCCCTCTACAGGCCCCGTCACTATGCTGACACTCTTTGAGGCGCGCGTGGAACACAACGCGCCGTCGACCCGGGCATGGTCCATGGTCGGACAGCGAGTCGCCCATTACTCGCCGCCCGCATGCCCGCGCCTACGGTGGCCGGAGATCGTCTCGCGACGTCCGGCGCCGTGGGCGTCTACCACTGCGGCTGGGGTGGAGGGAGGACGCTGTCCTCTCCCTCAGGCGGCCCGCCTCCTCCTTCACGAGCATTACTGCTACGCAGAAGGAGGCGACCGCTTCCCACTCCGTCTCGCCCCGCAGCATGGCCTCGACCAATGCCGGGCGCGAGAGGTCTCCGCCTATCGCCGTCGTGAGGACACGGCGGTGCTCTGCCCAAGCGGGGCAGTCCTGCACCGTATGCTCCACCGTGTCCTCCGGACGATCCTCGCAGTGGTGACACCCAGGCGTTTCTTCCCTCCCTATCAGACACAGGAACCTCCCGAAACTTCCGTGTCCGGTGAGGACCTGCGTCATGCGGTAGGTCAGGACGCCGTGACGCCTATCCAGCCACTCCTCAAAGAGGGGTCTTACCGCCGCGATTGCGGCGTGCCCGAACTCTAGTCATGCTAGAAAAAAGGTGACAAAGACGATAGAGCGAATTTACCTAGAAGAAGCCTGCGTCAGGTCCACTGGTGCCGTGCGCATTATAAAGATAAATTATATACATCCCGGATATCCGGATATCCCGGATATATTCTGGATCTGTTCTCAAGGCACAAAAACACATTTATACGATCAACTCATATCTGTACCAACAGCACAAGAATGGCCTAAACCGACAGATTTTTGGAAAACATTGTGGTTCGTTTTGTAACAATTACGGAGAAACAAGGATTTCCTTGTATTGCATTCTTTGTCAGTGATTTTGAGCTGAGATTGTCGCAATAAAATCAGAACACGAGGCCTACGATAAAATGACGTCATACCAGCGGTACCTAAATATGAAAATAAAAAGCTGTCTTGTGTTTTCATTTTTTACTAGCCTGCTCTATCCCAGTCCTAGGCAAAGGTCTCTCTCTACTCCTTCCACCTCTCACGACACTGTGCATCCTCCTTTCAGTTCGGCAGGACATGTCCAGTTTCTCCGATCTCCTACGGGGTCTACCGTTTTTTATCGTGGTACTATCATCAAATGAGTCCCAGGGTGGAACGGGAGGAACTATCAGACTTGTACCGACTAAAATCCAATAACCCAATACGTTTCAGGGCCATGGTTACCTCATCGACCGCGACCTCGGCAGGCTTTGGACTAAGTGTGCGAATGGCGAGTCACCCATTACTCGATATCCGCATGCTCTTGCGCCTACGGGTGGCCGGAAATCGCCTGGCGATGTCCGATGCCGTGGACGTCTCCCGCACGTAGCCTGTTTCGCCTCAATGTCTCAGGGCGCTAGATTTGTGATTATTCATTTGAATAGCTATAGGTCCGACTTGTTCTGATTTAAAAAGTCCAGTTCGGTTTGAGCCCTTTTTATTCACTAAATTACAGAATGTAGAAAGCTTTTTTTTTGGATCTGTAAAATCATCAATGATTTCCTCCCCTTCGATCATTAGTACTTATTGATCGAAGATCCTTCCTTTCTAAGTGTAGCGAACAGTAACGATCTTTCTTGCAACCATTTTTTGTAGGTGGTTAAATCATCAAATAAGTCCTCCCGCCTTCGGTGCTACAGATACGGAGATCCAGGGTCACGTAACCTACGTAGCCAGTTCCGTGACCACGAAGACTGTCCCGCTACTCAGGTTCTCGCAACCCTGAAGAATGTAGAAGGCTTACTTCACAGGCACTTTTATTTCCTTTTAATACAATCGATTTTTAAAGCTACCAGTTTTTTTTGAAGTGAAAACTTCTTTAGCGGCGTTGAGCACTTTTCTGTAATGGGTATAAAATCTTAAACTCGCGTCAGGACACGTGACCCTGACCGAAAAAGCGTAGGACGGCGCAGGGCGCTTGCGTGAATGTTCGTGTGACTTTATTACTTTTAAAGAAGTTTATATGCTGGATACATTCGTTGCTAGGTAACATTGTTTATAAAAGATGTACGTCACATTGGAAAATTATTGAAATAAAAAGTCAACCATTTTTGCGAGTTTTACTAAAATCTGTTCACAAGATATTTCCAACAATTACTATTCAAGTTTTCACTTCTGCCGGCACTCCCAGAGTGCAACCCGTCGTTTTTTTGAAGTGAAAACTTCTTTAGCGGCGTTGAGCACTTTTCTGTAATGGGTATAAAATCTTAAACTCGCGTCAGGACACGTGACCCTGACCGAAAAAGCGTAGGACGGCGCAGGGCGCTTGCGTGAATGTTCGTGTGACTTTATTACTTTTAAAGAAGTTTATATGCTGGATACATTCGTTGCTAGGTAACATTGTTTATAAAAGATGTACGTCACATTGGAAAATTATTGAAATAAAAAGTCAACCATTTTTGCGAGTTTTACTAAAATCTGTTCACAAGATATTTCCAACAATTACTATTCAAGTTTTCACTTCTGCCGGCACTCCCAGAGTGCAACCCGTCGTTTTTTTGAAGTGAAAACTTCTTTAGCGGCGTTGAGCACTTTTCTGTAATGGGTATAAAATCTTAAACTCGCGTCAGGACACGTGACCCTGACCGAAAAAGCGTAGGACGGCGCAGGGCGCTTGCGTGAATGTTCGTGTGACTTTATTACTTTTAAAGAAGTTTATATGCTGGATACATTCGTTGCTAGGTAACATTGTTTATAAAAGATGTACGTCACATTGGAAAATTATTGAAATAAAAAGTCAACCATTTTTGCGAGTTTTACTAAAATCTGTTCACAAGATATTTCCAACAATTACTATTCAAGTTTTCACTTCTGCCGGCACTCCCAGAGTGCAACCCGTCGTTTTTTTGAAGTGAAAACTTCTTTAGCGGCGTTGAGCACTTTTCTGTAATGGGTATAAAATCTTAAACTCGCGTCAGGACACGTGACCCTGACCGAAAAAGCGTAGGACGGCGCAGGGCGCTTGCGTGAATGTTCGTGTGACTTTATTACTTTTAAAGAAGTTTATATGCTGGATACATTCGTTGCTAGGTAACATTGTTTATAAAAGATGTACGTCACATTGGAAAATTATTGAAATAAAAAGTCAACCATTTTTGCGAGTTTTACTAAAATCTGTTCACAAGATATTTCCAACAATTACTATTCAAGTTTTCACTTCTGCCGGCACTCCCAGAGTGCAACCCGTCGTTTTTTTGAAGTGAAAACTTCTTTAGCGGCGTTGAGCACTTTTCTGTAATGGGTATAAAATCTTAAACTCGCGTCAGGACACGTGACCCTGACCGAAAAAGCGTAGGACGGCGCAGGGCGCTTGCGTGAATGTTCGTTGCTAGGTAACATTGTTTATAAAAGATGTGCGTCACATTGGAAAATTATTGAAATAAAAAGTCAACCATTTTTGCGAGTTTTACTAAAATCTGTTCACAAGATATTTCCAACAATTACTATTCAAGTTTTCACTTCTGCCGGCACTCCCAGAGTGCAACCCGTCGTTTTTGAAGTGAAAACTTCTTTAGCGGCGTTGAGCACTTTTCTGTAATGGGTATAAAATCTTAAACTCGCGTCAGGACACGTGACCCTGACCGAAAAAGCGTAGGACGGCGCAGGGCGCTTGCGTGAATGTTCGTTGCTAGGTAACATTGTTTATAAAAGATGTGCGTCACATTGGAAAATTATTGAAATAAAAAGTCAACCATTTTTGCGAGTTTTACTAAAATCTGTTCACAAGATATTTCCAACAATTACTATTCAAGTTTTCACTTCTGCCGGCACTCCCAGAGTGCAACCCGTCGTTTTTTTTTTATTAATACCGACCTGACGCATACAAATAGCTTACAAAAAGCGGAAAGAATCAATTCCAAAACCATATATGGTAAAACATAATTCCACAAACATACGAAGTGAATGACACGAGAACAAGGTCAAGGTTGCTCAACCAGTCAACCAACTTTCGTCCAATAACATCACGTAATCACACAATAACCGTTTAGCAACCGCACCAACCTGATTTGAATAAAGAATCAGTTATAACCTTGGGGCATGAAAACTGGTTTGCAAAAACATCATGCTTCTTTATTTGATGTAAAAAGTAATCTTGTTTCGTGAATAATGAAATGACCTGTGTTATTGGGTCGTTAAAGTTTATTTAATTACTGCTAAATGTGAAAGATTTTCACGATGGATAGATGATTGTTTAAAATGTGTTTGCTTTTCTACTCAGTCTAGTCCAGGAACCAGGATGAAGCGAGTTTACCCGTAAGAAACTGGATCTCCTGCGCACCGACGGACCACAGAAAAAACTGTTAGGTGCCGTACTCCGGTCGTGAGCCAGGCAGCCTTGGTGAGGCCTACCACCGTCAGAGTCAATGGGATCGCTCAGCCGGCGAATCCCACCTAATTAATGACAATCATTTGACACACGACAAAAATATCCAAAAAAGTAAATCAGGTTTCTGTTTCGTTTTTTTTTTTAATGATGGTGAATGATTTAAGTGATTGCATTACACTGTAAGTGTTACAAATCTGTACGCAAACAAAATTAATATAGCCGTCACTTGCAAAACGTTCACAATAATTGTGATGTGCTAGAGATTGTATTGTAGATACAGTAATAGGAGTTTAAGCGCCTTATTGTGCAACCGACTCTTAATCTCAGACTAGAGGGAATTAACAGAGTGTTGGTCAATGGTGAATGCAACAGCTAGTTAACGGAGGTTTAGAGACAAACGTAAGTAGTGAATTTATGAGTGCATAAGGCGATTAAGCAACTCGTCAAAATTTTGATAGGTACTCAATCAGAAATAAATAATTGCTCTTAAAATAGGTGCTCTGGATATAGTTGCTCAAACGGGAATACCTCTTGAATCCATGGGGAACAGCAGAAAATAGAAAACACCGATATTGCAATAAAAAGTACGAGTCTATCGGGAAAATTGATTAATTTCTAGCTTACAAATCATTGTTCGATGTTCGTACGATCGATTCTCATGTGCGACAGCACCTTGTCCTAGTCCCATAGATATTACGGTAGTATATTATTTCCATATTGTGACCTCTATGTATGTACAATTGTAAAATACAACTGTGTGCTGGGATTATAATGTCCTATAGAATTCTCTTGCATATACATTCAATCTACAAATTTGTTTTCAGTTTCACGGTGAAATATTATAAGCACTGAAATATTTTCTTATCACAGAAATTAGATGTAGCCTTTAGAGATTAGAGATCTCTTTTGACATGTACCAAAACATTTTGCTAATAAATTAAGTCTTTTAGAAAAAAAATTGACCAAAGCACTGGAATATTTCCTTGTCACCAAAATCATATCTAGCCTGTGTAGCGGACACAATTCAGTCACCCTGGCTGGGGTCCTAAAGTTATTTTCGGCCACCACAGGATTGTCCGGTTAAGTAGCATCAACCTTACAGAGTTGTTGTGTTACGAGAGGCCATATCAATAATAAAAACCAATTCAGTCATCAACAAAAAGAAGACTAGCGACATCTATGCAGCAATAAAAGAACTAAACATCAAATCTTGTATCTCACAATATTAAATATATCTTCACCAGTTTTTACTTGTAACATAACTAGCGACCCGCCCCGGTTCCACACGGGTGCAATCTCTACTATATTATGCATGTTATATACGTTTAAACCTTCCTCTTGAATCACTCTATCTATTAAAAAATCCGCATCAAAACCCGTTGCGTAGTTTTAAAGATAAGCATACATAGGGAAAGACAGACAGACAGCGGGAAGTGACTTTGTTTTATAATCTGTAGGTAAATTCTGTCTTGATTCATCAACATCCGTCTGTTTGAAAGTGAAAGAAAGAAAGACAAAATAATAGGGTAAAAGTAGATAATACGCCCGCCCTAGGTGACAAAACGCCCCGTCATTCTAGCATTCAAAAATACTGCTCGTGATTGTGGACACTGTTGGCGTATAGCACGGCGGAGGCCGAGGGCACGAGCGATGATGCGTGTGCTTCCGAGCACAAGTTTGTATACTAGAATGACGGGGCTTTTTGTCAACTAGGGCGGGCGTATTATCTAGTTTTACCCTATTATTTCTTTCTTTCTTTAACCTTCAAACAGACGGATGTTGATGAATCAAGACGGAATTTATAATAGAAGAGTATAAATAAATAAATAAATAATTTATATTACATAACTCTTCCCTACCGGTATCTTCCTTTTCAACGAAGTATGTCGGACCTATACACCTGGTTGTCTGTATCAACAAATGTTATTTCTTTTTTTATATTTCTGGTTCCACATACCAATAGCCTTCACGGTTTGAATTCATTTATTTCATAAAGATTACAAATCACTTGAACGGAAATAAATACTTCACATTACTTACTAATACATTTGTGTTGTCCAGGAGTAGCAAGAATTTATACACGTTATTATGAAGGTTAATATGGAAGAAGGAAGAAGGATAATTAGGAATAGTTCAAAGTTCTTCGAGTTAAAAGTTAATAAAATTGTTCTGTCTACCGCCGTTCGGCGCATCTTGGTTTGTAGGACTGGTTTACACTGGGTAGTCTTCGCGTGGATGGTTTATTTCCCCATTTTGAGTAACTCTGACAATGACATCTTATAAATATTACGGCGCTGAATCCACTGCGGGTAATGCAACGTGTGTTCGCGGTTCTACAGAACAACGTCTATGAATAAAACTGAAAAATAAGATTTTTTTTCTACGTATTTTTCCAGGATAAAAAGTATCCTATGTTATGTCCAGGATAATAAGGAATAATTATAACAAGTTTCATCGAAATCGAACCGTTAATTTTCACGTGATGCCTGCACAAACAGACAGACAGACAGACGGACAAAAAATTTTTTAATCATATATTTGGGTTTGGTATCGATCCAGCAACACCCCCCGCTATTTATTTTTTCAATATTTTCAATGTACAGAATTGACCCTTCTACAGATTTATTATAGTATATATAGATAGATAGAAGATTATGATAACGTTTATTTCGATACAACGTTCCCGTTGCCATCATTTTCGGGATAAACGTGGGTGAATTCGTTGGTAAAACACCAGCTGTGTTAATAAATATAATTAATCAATTAGAACCCACAATCTAACCAGTTGTCAGGTGACTAAGTACAAGGATAAATACTTCCATGACAAAGATTGTGGTTTAATTAACAATTGAACAAAGGAATCTTCAGGAAAATGACCAAATTAGGTAAGAAAACTTGATGGAATCATACACGTATGTGTATGATTCCATCAAGTTTTCTTCGGTGACCACAGTGTCATCCAGTTGTGATGACGATGTTACCTGACAACGACCTTTATATCTGTGTGATTTACGTCCCATAAAATTAACTTATTTCCCGTTAGTCATTAACGAGCATTTTTTTGGCGTGGTAAAATCATCAAACCTCCTCGACAAGTCGAGGAGCGGCGGGAAGAGCTCTGGCGCAATCTCAGGGCAGTATGGAGGGAGCGACTGTCGCAACCGAAACTCATTTGATGACTTTACCACGCCAAAAAAAAAAAATAGTACACCCAGTCCCACAATCTACCCCCTTTATGTCTTACTTTTTTCTTTTATCGATCTATGTTAGGCAGGTCGTTAGTTCCCAGGCAGAATTACTTACTTTGTGCTAAGCTTAAGAAAAACGGTGAGCAAACAGTCACTTTTAAAGATGTAAAAAAAAAATTACAGATGAGAGCTTAAAAATCGTTGCAAATTAGGAGGAAATCCTCAAAAAATGTATAACCCACCACTTCGTCATAGATGACGCTTACCGAAGCAACCTAAATAAATTGTGCTTCCCGGACACCAGCAAATAAATACATACAGTGTGTAAATGACGTAATACTTGCGGTTTAAAAATGCAAATACCGGTATTTTCCGAATGCATCACCCCGACCACACCTGCACCACCTGGCCATGCAGGTAGTTCACGAGGATATCGTAGACGGAGTCAAATATGACGTGGTTATTAGGGACAGAGAACCGGTAAAAAGAACCGGTAAATAGAACGAAAAACAACAAGCCCAAATTCTTAGGTGCTAAGCGACAGATGGTCGAAATGGCAGACCGCAGCTTTGTCTTTTCTTAAAAAAAACATTGCCTCTCACTAGAAATTTCTCCAGTGCTTAAAAAAAACAACGGTTGAACACTTGTCTAAAAAATCTGTCAACTTCAAAACGACATTTGACGTTGAAATAAGGGTCGTTTTGCACTTACACTTTTTTAGTGCATAAAAGTGGTAAGTACGACGGTTAAACTCCAATACACAAACAGGAACCGGAACAAATAATATTATAATTGCGAATGTTTGTGAGCATGGTTATATTGGATATTTGTTACTGTTTCATACAATAACTACAGAACGGATTTGGAGGTACTCGTACACAGATAGTTTATAACCTGGATCAACACTTATAATAGTTTTATATTCCGATCTTATTATTTTACGTGCTCTGTCTGTGTCTACTTAATTTTCTGTAATACTGTTATTGTCAAATAAACGAAAATAAAATGTTGATGATTTTACCACGTATTTTTTTTTTACGTGGTAAAATCATCAAATGAATCCTCCCACCCAGGGCAGAGCGGGAGGGACTGTCAGACTCGTACTGACTAAAATCCACGGTGACCTTCAATAGCCCTGTACGTTCCGGGGTCACGGTAATTCGTACAGTCTCGCGAGTAAAGAGAAACAGCTAGTATTTAAATAAATTGAAAGCGGCCTATTACTGTTATATTCAAAGTGATCAACCCATTTCAGTATTTCTTCACGTCATGCCGTTTAACACCTGAAGTGGCCTCCTCAATACATAAAATTTAAACAATCAAAATTTGCTCTGGAGTCCCGGCCTACACAGTTAAACAAAGCAACTGACAAAATTGTTTCTTGAGAGCACTTTTCTGTTGTATTTCTGCTGATTGTTCCACTCAATGCTGGGAATTATATTTATTGTCTTTAGTATTAAACATTATAAGTACTTCTCAAAACAATTTTAGTCATTGTTATTAATATTGAGTCTTGTAATTTGTGTTGCTTACATAATTTAAATCTTTAGGCAAATGTATGTATTCCGATCTTCTTTGTATGTAAATTCCAGATTTATTACAACTAGAAAAAACTGGCTAGTCCGTATAAGCTGTGTGACTGTGGGACAATCATCTTACCAAAGGGTATCGTATTACCCAGTTACTGGGTTATGGAGGTCAGATAGGCAATCGCACTATGTTAAATAATGATATTAAGCTGGATACAGCTAACCGGATAAGGTTAGGCTTGAAGCTGACTACAACATAGTTGACAAAAGGCGGGCTAAAATATGAGAACCTAATGGTAGCCCAGTGATATCGGCCACGACTTACGAGTTGTGTAGGTCGTGAGTTTGAACTTCGAACGCGCATTATAGGATTATCTGTCATCACCACTGCTCTCAAAACGGTGAAGGAAAACATCGTGAGGAAACCGGAATGTTCTAGAACTAAAAATTCCAAGTCATTCGTAATATCTACCAACTCGCACTAGGCGCGTATGGTGGATTATGGTCCACACCCACTCACAGAGAGGAGGACTGTGTCCCAGAAGTGGGAACATTATAAGCTAAAGATACTACAGTTGTTTGATTATAATACCTTTATAGAAAATAATTCTCTCACGAATGTCATTTAATAATTAAAACTAGCTATTATCTCTTTATTTTAGGTTCAAAACAAGATGATATAAAGAACATCGGTGGCCCAGTTAGCAGTATGAACTCCAATTTACAAATTGCAGGTCCAAACCCAGCAAGAAGCAATATGGTGGCTTCACACAGCGCATCCAAATACGCCGCGGAAAAGAGGCGCATCTGACGCGTAAAATTTTTATGACATAACGCGGCGCATCGCGTGTAATTACGCACCGTGTGAACAAAGCATTAGGTACCGAATTTCTGTAATTTATTTCATCATCACGTAAAGCGGAGAAAGGGAAACATGCGTGCCCGAGCCTGTTAAAAAATCAGAAGACATGTGATATGTAACCGAGTGGTGGTTAACAGCCCAATTCCTCTGTTGGGGAAGAGGGCCCTGTCCCACTGGTGGGGCTTGGATATGGATATGTATGATCTGGTGTTGTTGATTTATTTGAATGTACAAACGAAGCACGCAAATGCTCCATTCTATTGTAGTGCGACGCTGATGAGAATTTTATAGGTAAGTAAGTAAGAAATGTTATTGTTTAGATTTGCAATAGGTCTAGTTTTTATTTTACGTCTTTTGTTCGACATATTGCTTGAATAAATAAAAACAAACGGTATTTTAATAATCTGGTAATGAATGAAAATGAGATGAATCTCTCTAGAATACTAGATGATCGTAAAGCCAAGTTTGTAAAGACCTAATCTTATAGTGGTTAAGATAACTTTAACATACACAATCATATGAATTTATGTATAATATAACGCCAATGTGTAATCTTCGTAGAATTAAGTAGGTTTTTTTTTACGTGGTTAAATCATCAATTGAGTCCTCCCACCCAAGGCAGGACAGGCGGGACTGTCAGATTCGTACTGACTAAAATCCACGGTGTCCTTCAATAGCCCTTAACGTTCCGCGGGTCACGGTTATCTGATTAGACAATCCGTGACCCCGACAGGCGTTTGGCGCTCTAAAGGGCCCCCGTCACATTGCTGACAGCTTCAGAATCCGAAGAATATCATGCCACTCGTCGGACCGGGGAACACACAACTCATTTACGAATATCAGGATCAACGACTCAGTGAACCCGTTTTTACTATTGTTAGTTAAAAAGCAATTGACAATGTCGACATTTGGTTTTTTAGACTTAATCCGTAGTCCATTAAGTAGAACACTTTTTCAATAACAATTTCTTGAACGTTAATTTGAGGAACATGGGATAGAAAGTCTGTTGTAATACTTACAATATGAGGAAAAGTTATTTAAAATGTTTTTAATATCCTTTCAGAGTACGTAATAATGGATTTAACTCATATAATATAATAAAGAGTATCTTATTTTTTCTTCATATAACCACAAGCATTTAAACCTATTAATCATATTTGGTTTGAGGTTATGCGGTTACTATAGGTATTATATTTATATAATAATAAATTAACTGAATCATATTCAAACTACGAACATGGCTTATTTACTAATTATAAATTACGTAAACAGATAAATTACTCACTTTGGTGTATACTCCTCGTACTAGCACAAATCAAAGTCACCAATAACAGATACGAAAATGTCAAAAAATGCGTCATTTCTCTTTCAGTAAAAAAAAACACTAAAATGAAATGCACTGGCAACCGAAATCAATCAAATACTCATTTTAAAAAACTGAATACTTTTTTTTTAAGATACAATGATCACGGCGCAACTGTCTTTACAACACTGTTCGGGAATTACTTTAGTAATGATTTAAAAAGTGCAATTCGTACAAGACATTGAGAGGCGTGGAGTTGACTGTGCTAATTTTTTTTCTGCCTTGAACTGAACCTTGGCAGTGCGTGTAGAAAATGCATTCCTGTTCATATTAGACCCTTTACGACAATAGATTTAAATTGTATTGTGTAATTTAATACGTGTTAGTAATTTGTGTCACTAAAATAATTGTGCAATATGTAGGTAGTTAGCGATATTATAAAATTGTTGAGGAGAATTATGTCAATGATATCACGTGTTCGTTTTGTTGTTTCTTTTATTTAGTAGGCAGGTAGTTTAATTGTTATTCTTTACTGTGTATAAATTGGCCGTTAGGTGCTTGAAGGACCTTTCTCCAGCTATTTTTAATTAATGACTGAATAAAGTTATAAAAAATAACTGCCATAAACAATTCGATTAACCTGTTTATTTTTGTACTGAAAATGTAGCGTATTCAAATAAAAAAAAATCGTTGCTATCAATATTATTTATTTGTGCGTTTGTCATAATACTGATTAGTAGACATTACAACAAGAACCAGAACGTGAGAGAATTTCGACCACGGTTTGTTTCAGTAACTGAATGCATTATCTTCTTTACTAATTAACGGTTCTATTCCTGTACGGAAAGAATACATTGCATGGTCTACAGGTTCTTATTCCGGATGTGGCTGTTGTGAGTTAAAATACACTTGAGAGCAATAAAATCGCACACCCCTTGTAATTTGGTTTATTACTGATTGTTTTCTAAAATCGAAAGATATTGAGTAAAAATCATTAGACAAAATTAAAGCATACAAGCTTAGCTTTACAAAAACATAAAATTAAAATCATTGACCTTCACGTAACTTACAAAAACCGACCGTACACCGAATTCCCCAAATTCACGCGTTTGCGTTGTCACTACTTGCACCCTTAGCCGCAGGTATAAAAAGGTCAGTTTATTGGAATTTTTATTCAGTTGCATACCGACGGTCAACGTGATAACATCTCTACTGGAAGCATACGGATTTACTGGAAAAATATGGATACCATGCCCGCAGAAGCCGCTCAAGTTATTGCCTTGCTCGAAGCAGGCCATAACCAAAGTGAAGTTGCTCGACGGCTAAATTTGAGCCGCTACTCTGTTCGTCGTGTATACCAAAGGTTCCAAGAGACCGGTGGCTACATTCGGCGACCAGGATCTGGCCGGCGACGCACAACATCAGAGCGTGATGACCGCTTTCTTGTGACAAGGTCTTTGAGAAATCGGCAACTGAACGCGGTTCAACTGGGACAACAGCTTCGAGAAGTTTGCAATGTCAGTATAAGTCGGTGGACAGTTCGAAGAAGACTAGGTGAAGCAGGAATGACTTCACATCGCCCAGCAAATGGTCCCAAATTGACCACAGCTCACCGACAAGCCCGGCTACAATTTGCTAGGGAACATTTAAATTGGACGTATGACCAATGGCGGGCTGTTATGTTCTCTGATGAGTGCAGAATGACTTTACATGGTCATGATGGACGCTCTAGGGTCTACAGAAGGTCATCAGAGCGATTTTCACAATGCTGCATAAGCGAACGTGTGGCTTTTGGAGGTGTATCGTGTATGTTTTGGGGTGGCATAATGTTGGACACTAAAACTGACATTGTATTCATCACTACGGCGAATACCGGCCCGAGATCGAGAAGTTTGACGGCTGCACGATACGTCGAAGAAGTGCTCGAAGAACATGTGAGGCCGCTTGCGTGGCTTATGGGAGAAGATTTTCTCTTAATGCACGACAACGCCAGACCGCATGTCGCTAGAACAGTTTGCGACTACATGGAAGATGTTGGAATCACCGCGATGGAGTGGCCAGCTCGTAGTCCTGATCTCAATCCGATTGAGCATGTCTGGGATGAGCTAAAAAGAAGAGTTCGAGCAAGAAGCCCTGCTCCTACGCGCCTCCAAGAGCTTCAACTTGCCATTGAAGAGGAGTGGAACGCCATACCACAAGATTTCATGGTGAAATTAATACGGTCCATGAAAAACCGATTAAGAGCTGTAATCAAGGCTAGGGGAGGGAATACACCTTATTAAAAAACAATTTGATCAAGCATTTTAAGTTTTATTTTTATTCTTTGTTAAGCTAAATTGGGTAATTTTATCCGTATGTTGGGTTTTGTGCCCTAAAACTCCCTATGGGTACTTTTTTTACACTGTATTTGATATCATTAGAAAGGTACTGAAGTAAACATTCAAATAGTGTAAGTTTTATTTTAATATGTATTCACATTTATGAAAAAAACTGCTTTAACAACAAAAAGTCAACGTGTGCGATTTTATTGCTCTCAAGTGTATTTGTAAACGCATTCACGATGCATGACAAATTTTATCTTATTTTAGCCTACCACGTCCCACCGCTGGGCAAAGTCCTTCACCACGAACAACGTTATTTTTATTTAATAAGAACAATAACATTTCTCACACTCCATTAGGTGGATCGGTATCATAATATCAAGCCTAGATTCTTGAATTACATAATCACAAGGTTCGTTCAATGTCGTCCTTCAGAATTACAATAAAAATAAGATGTTACTCACTCGGTTTATTGCCCGTTAACGTAATTACGGCATAAATGTACTACACGGCTAATTTGGAGCAATTTATTGCCCGGTGACATACCTACTGCGAATTTTGGGAGTATATTGATCAATAGATGAAATGTTAAGCAACAGTTAACCCGTTATTTGAGGACCGGTTAATGTGTTGCGGTCTGTCATTAAATTACCACAATTTGTACAATTTTGAATGACTGATCAATAGTTATTCTGAGTCAAATAATTCTGCAAGCAATTCATATGAAAATTAGGTGGATATAAATATACTTACATTTTTTTCCTGGCGGGAATGTCCCGTCCCACAAGGACGGGACATTTACTCGTATTAAATATATTAAACGCTGAGTTTCGAAAAATCTAAATTAATAGGTTATTTTCAAGTGACAGTTGACAGATGTGGGTTATTGAGATTTTCGTTCTTAGCGTAGTCGCTAAGTAGATACGTTCCTACCTACATGCGTAATATATATGTGGTATTGTTGTTGTATGTTTTGACAGGCCTGTTGGTCTAGTGGTTAGTGATCCTGACTGCTATGCCGGAGGTCGTGGGTTCGATTCCCACCCAGGACAAATGTTTGTGTGATGAGCACGATCATTTGTTCTGTGTCTGGGTGTAAATTATCTATAATATGTATGTATTTAGAAATATATAAGTATGTTTATCAGTTGTCTAGTACCCATAACACAAGCTCTGCTTAGCTTGGGACTAGATGGCGTTGTGTGATAGTTGTGGAATATTTATTTATTTATTTATTATTTATATTTATAATGTTTTTATTTACTTACAATTATACCATTTAAGACAACCTTCGATCAATCATAAAATACTAGGTACACAGTAGGTATGTGTCAAAAATGCTTCTCACCAAATGAGTGACACATAATTTCTTTATTTATAACAATATGTTTCAATAATCTTGTGCATTCTTTCTTTCTTTTTCGTGTCAGGATGTGTATGGCTACTCTCTAGTGTCGGAATGAATTGAGCCACCTTTACAAACCCCACATGTCTCTAGCATGGACTTTAGACTAAACTAAGACATTAGATAAGTATTGAAAAAGACACAACTTGCCCAAGTTTGAACACACAGCCTCGTGCGTGAAAGGCAAGGTATTAAACCTCGAAGCCGAACCCTACTTTTGTGTTTTAAACAACAATCATATACCTATTATTAACTGGACCTACTAATTACTAAAATCCTATATATAATTATAATAAATTAATTATCCTAATATAAATGTGATATAAGATAAAACCTGTGTGTTCAGATTAAATGCGATATTAAATCAAATTAAAAACTTATTATTAAACTATTTATCCCGATTTTACAGTGGTGTACTTGAAGGAAATGAGGCCATTTTTTTATATAAAAAAGAAACATCATCAAGAAATCAAGATTACCGAAAACTGTTATAGTCTTTTTTTATTAATACCGACCTGACGCATACAAATAGCTTACAAAAAGCGGAAAGAATCAATTCCAAAACCATATATGGTAAAACATAATTCCACAAACATACGAAGTGAATGACACGAGAACAAGGTCAAGGTTGCTCAACCAGTCAACCAACTTTCGTCCAATAACATCACGTAATCACACAATAACCGTTTAGCAACCGCACCAACCTGATTTGAATAAAGAATCAGTTATAACCTTGGGGCATGAAAACTGGTTTGCAAAAACATCATGCTTCTTTATTTGATGTAAAAAGTAATCTTGTTTCGTGAATAATGAAATGACCTGTGTTATTGGGTCGTTAAAGTTTATTTAATTACTTCTAAATGTGAAAGATTTTCACGATGGATAGATGATTGTTTAAAATGTGTTTGCTTTTCTACTCAGTCTAGTCCAGGAACCAGGATGAAGCGAGTTTACCCGTAAGAAACTGGATCTCCTGCGCACCGACGGACCACAGAAAAAACTGTTAGGTGCCGTACTCCGGTCGTGAGCCAGGCAGCCTTGGTGAGGCCTACCACCGTCAGAGTCAATGGGATCGCTCAGCCGGCGAATCCCACCTAATTAATGACAATCATTTGACACACGACAAAAATATCCAAAAAAGTAAATCAGGTTTCTGTTTCGTTTTTTTTTTTAATGATGGTGAATGATTTAAGTGATTGCATTACACTGTAAGTGTTACAAATCTGTACGCAAACAAAATTAATATAGCCGTCACTTGCAAAACGTTCACAATAATTGTGATGTGCTAGAGATTGTATTGTAGATACAGTAATAGGAGTTTAAGCGCCTTATTGTGCAACCGACTCTTAATCTCAGACTAGAGGGAATTAACAGAGTGTTGGTCAATGGTGAATGCAACAGCTAGTTAACGGAGGTTTAGAGACAAACGTAAGTAGTGAATTTATGAGTGCATAAGGCGATTAAGCAACTCGTCAAAATTTTGATAGGTACTCAATCAGAAATAAATAATTGCTCTTAAAATAGGTGCTCTGGATATAGTTGCTCAAACGGGAATACCTCTTGAATCCATGGGGAAC
This sequence comes from Agrotis puta, assembly GCA_943136025.2. Classification (NCBI taxonomy): domain Eukaryota; kingdom Metazoa; phylum Arthropoda; class Insecta; order Lepidoptera; family Noctuidae; genus Agrotis; species Agrotis puta. Next base: position 14,912,230 of record OW964178.2, read on the forward strand.
AGCAGAAAATAGAAAACACCGATATTGCAATAAAAAGTACGAGTCTATCGGGAAAATTGATTAATTTCTAGCTTACAAATCATTGTTCGATGTTCGTACGATCGATTCTCATGTGCGACAGCACCTTGTCCTAGTCCCATAGATATTACGGTAGTATATTATTTCCATATTGTGACCTCTATGTATGTACAATTGTAAAATACAACTGTGTGCTGGGATTATAATGTCCTATAGAATTCTCTTGCATATACATTCAATCTACAAATTTGTTTTCAGTTTCACGGTGAAATATTATAAGCACTGAAATATTTTCTTATCACAGAAATTAGATGTAGCCTTTAGAGATTAGAGATCTCTTTTGACATGTACCAAAACATTTTGCTAATAAATTAAGTCTTTTAGAAAAAAAATTGACCAAAGCACTGGAATATTTCCTTGTCACCAAAATCATATCTAGCCTGTGTAGCGGACACAATTCAGTCACCCTGGCTGGGGTCCTAAAGTTATTTTCGGCCACCACAGGATTGTCCGGTTAAGTAGCATCAACCTTACAGAGTTGTTGTGTTACGAGAGGCCATATCAATAATAAAAACCAATTCAGTCATCAACAAAAAGAAGACTAGCGACATCTATGCAGCAATAAAAGAACTAAACATCAAATCTTGTATCTCACAATATTAAATATATCTTCACCAGTTTTTACTTGTAACATAACTAGCGACCCGCCCCGGTTCCACACGGGTGCAATCTCTACTATATTATGCATGTTATATACGTTTAAACCTTCCTCTTGAATCACTCTATCTATTAAAAAATCCGCATCAAAACCCGTTGCGTAGTTTTAAAGATAAGCATACATAGGGAAAGACAGACAGACAGCGGGAAGTGACTTTGTTTTATAATCTGTAGGTAAATTCTGTCTTGATTCATCAACATCCGTCTGTTTGAAAGTGAAAGAAAGAAAGACAAAATAATAGGGTAAAAGTAGATAATACGCCCGCCCTAGGTGACAAAACGCCCCGTCATTCTAGCATTCAAAAATACTGCTCGTGATTGTGGACACTGTTGGCGTATAGCACGGCGGAGGCCGAGGGCACGAGCGATGATGCGTGTGCTTCCGAGCACAAGTTTGTATACTAGAATGACGGGGCTTTTTGTCAACTAGGGCGGGCGTATTATCTAGTTTTACCCTATTATTTCTTTCTTTCTTTAACCTTCAAACAGACGGATGTTGATGAATCAAGACGGAATTTATAATAGAAGAGTATAAATAAATAAATAAATAATTTATATTACATAACTCTTCCCTACCGGTATCTTCCTTTTCAACGAAGTATGTCGGACCTATACACCTGGTTGTCTGTATCAACAAATGTTATTTCTTTTTTTATATTTCTGGTTCCACATACCAATAGCCTTCACGGTTTGAATTCATTTATTTCATAAAGATTACAAATCACTTGAACGGAAATAAATACTTCACATTACTTACTAATACATTTGTGTTGTCCAGGAGTAGCAAGAATTTATACACGTTATTATGAAGGTTAATATGGAAGAAGGAAGAAGGATAATTAGGAATAGTTCAAAGTTCTTCGAGTTAAAAGTTAATAAAATTGTTCTGTCTACCGCCGTTCGGCGCATCTTGGTTTGTAGGACTGGTTTACACTGGGTAGTCTTCGCGTGGATGGTTTATTTCCCCATTTTGAGTAACTCTGACAATGACATCTTATAAATATTACGGCGCTGAATCCACTGCGGGTAATGCAACGTGTGTTCGCGGTTCTACAGAACAACGTCTATGAATAAAACTGAAAAATAAGATTTTTTTTCTACGTATTTTTCCAGGATAAAAAGTATCCTATGTTATGTCCAGGATAATAAGGAATAATTATAACAAGTTTCATCGAAATCGAACCGTTAATTTTCACGTGATGCCTGCACAAACAGACAGACAGACAGACGGACAAAAAATTTTTTAATCATATATTTGGGTTTGGTATCGATCCAGCAACACCCCCCGCTATTTATTTTTTCAATATTTTCAATGTACAGAATTGACCCTTCTACAGATTTATTATAGTATATAGATAGATAGAAGATTATGATAACGTTTATTTCGATACAACGTTCCCGTTGCCATCATTTTCGGGATAAACGTGGGTGAATTCGTTGGTAAAACACCAGCTGTGTTAATAAATATAATTAATCAATTAGAACCCACAATCTAACCAGTTGTCAGGTGACTAAGTACAAGGATAAATACTTCCATGACAAAGATTGTGGTTTAATTAACAATTGAACAAAGGAATCTTCAGGAAAATGACCAAATTAGGTAAGAAAACTTGATGGAATCATACACGTATGTGTATGATTCCATCAAGTTTTCTTCGGTGACCACAGTGTCATCCAGTTGTGATGACGATGTTACCTGACAACGACCTTTATATCTGTGTGATTTACGTCCCATAAAATTAACTTATTTCCCGTTAGTCATTAACGAGCATTTTTTTGGCGTGGTAAAATCATCAAACCTCCTCGACAAGTCGAGGAGCGGCGGGAAGAGCTCTGGCGCAATCTCAGGGCAGTATGGAGGGAGCGACTGTCGCAACCGAAACTCATTTGATGACTTTACCACGCCAAAAAAAAAAAATAGTACACCCAGTCCCACAATCTACCCCCTTTATGTCTTACTTTTTTCTTTTATCGATCTATGTTAGGCAGGTCGTTAGTTCCCAGGCAGAATTACTTACTTTGTGCTAAGCTTAAGAAAAACGGTGAGCAAACAGTCACTTTTAAAGATGTAAAAAAAAAATTACAGATGAGAGCTTAAAAATCGTTGCAAATTAGGAGGAAATCCTCAAAAAATGTATAACCCACCACTTCGTCATAGATGACGCTTACCGAAGCAACCTAAATAAATTGTGCTTCCCGGACACCAGCAAATAAATACATACAGTGTGTAAATGACGTAATACTTGCGGTTTAAAAATGCAAATACCGGTATTTTCCGAATGCATCACCCCGACCACACCTGCACCACCTGGCCATGCAGGTAGTTCACGAGGATATCGTAGACGGAGTCAAATATGACGTGGTTATTAGGGACAGAGAACCGGTAAAAAGAACCGGTAAATAGAACGAAAAACAACAAGCCCAAATTCTTAGGTGCTAAGCGACAGATGGTCGAAATGGCAGACCGCAGCTTTGTCTTTTCTTAAAAAAAACATTGCCTCTCACTAGAAATTTCTCCAGTGCTTAAAAAAAACAACGGTTGAACACTTGTCTAAAAAATCTGTCAACTTCAAAACGACATTTGACGTTGAAATAAGGGTCGTTTTGCACTTACACTTTTTTAGTGCATAAAAGTGGTAAGTACGACGGTTAAACTCCAATACACAAACAGGAACCGGAACAAATAATATTATAATTGCGAATGTTTGTGAGCATGGTTATATTGGATATTTGTTACTGTTTCATACAATAACTACAGAACGGATTTGGAGGTACTCGTACACAGATAGTTTATAACCTGGATCAACACTTATAATAGTTTTATATTCCGATCTTATTATTTTACGTGCTCTGTCTGTGTCTACTTAATTTTCTGTAATACTGTTATTGTCAAATAAACGAAAATAAAATGTTGATGATTTTACCACGTATTTTTTTTTTACGTGGTAAAATCATCAAATGAATCCTCCCACCCAGGGCAGAGCGGGAGGGACTGTCAGACTCGTACTGACTAAAATCCACGGTGACCTTCAATAGCCCTGTACGTTCCGGGGTCACGGTAATTCGTACAGTCTCGCGAGTAAAGAGAAACAGCTAGTATTTAAATAAATTGAAAGCGGCCTATTACTGTTATATTCAAAGTGATCAACCCATTTCAGTATTTCTTCACGTCATGCCGTTTAACACCTGAAGTGGCCTCCTCAATACATAAAATTTAAACAATCAAAATTTGCTCTGGAGTCCCGGCCTACACAGTTAAACAAAGCAACTGACAAAATTGTTTCTTGAGAGCACTTTTCTGTTGTATTTCTGCTGATTGTTCCACTCAATGCTGGGAATTATATTTATTGTCTTTAGTATTAAACATTATAAGTACTTCTCAAAACAATTTTAGTCATTGTTATTAATATTGAGTCTTGTAATTTGTGTTGCTTACATAATTTAAATCTTTAGGCAAATGTATGTATTCCGATCTTCTTTGTATGTAAATTCCAGATTTATTACAACTAGAAAAAACTGGCTAGTCCGTATAAGCTGTGTGACTGTGGGACAATCATCTTACCAAAGGGTATCGTATTACCCAGTTACTGGGTTATGGAGGTCAGATAGGCAATCGCACTATGTTAAATAATGATATTAAGCTGGATACAGCTAACCGGATAAGGTTAGGCTTGAAGCTGACTACAACATAGTTGACAAAAGGCGGGCTAAAATATGAGAACCTAATGGTAGCCCAGTGATATCGGCCACGACTTACGAGTTGTGTAGGTCGTGAGTTTGAACTTCGAACGCGCATTATAGGATTATCTGTCATCACCACTGCTCTCAAAACGGTGAAGGAAAACATCGTGAGGAAACCGGAATGTTCTAGAACTAAAAATTCCAAGTCATTCGTAATATCTACCAACTCGCACTAGGCGCGTATGGTGGATTATGGTCCACACCCACTCACAGAGAGGAGGACTGTGTCCCAGAAGTGGGAACATTATAAGCTAAAGATACTACAGTTGTTTGATTATAATACCTTTATAGAAAATAATTCTCTCACGAATGTCATTTAATAATTAAAACTAGCTATTATCTCTTTATTTTAGGTTCAAAACAAGATGATATAAAGAACATCGGTGGCCCAGTTAGCAGTATGAACTCCAATTTACAAATTGCAGGTCCAAACCCAGCAAGAAGCAATATGGTGGCTTCACACAGCGCATCCAAATACGCCGCGGAAAAGAGGCGCATCTGACGCGTAAAATTTTTATGACATAACGCGGCGCATCGCGTGTAATTACGCACCGTGTGAACAAAGCATTAGGTACCGAATTTCTGTAATTTATTTCATCATCACGTAAAGCGGAGAAAGGGAAACATGCGTGCCCGAGCCTGTTAAAAAATCAGAAGACATGTGATATGTAACCGAGTGGTGGTTAACAGCCCAATTCCTCTGTTGGGGAAGAGGGCCCTGTCCCACTGGTGGGGCTTGGATATGGATATGTATGATCTGGTGTTGTTGATTTATTTGAATGTACAAACGAAGCACGCAAATGCTCCATTCTATTGTAGTGCGACGCTGATGAGAATTTTATAGGTAAGTAAGTAAGAAATGTTATTGTTTAGATTTGCAATAGGTCTAGTTTTTATTTTACGTCTTTTGTTCGACATATTGCTTGAATAAATAAAAACAAACGGTATTTTAATAATCTGGTAATGAATGAAAATGAGATGAATCTCTCTAGAATACTAGATGATCGTAAAGCCAAGTTTGTAAAGACCTAATCTTATAGTGGTTAAGATAACTTTAACATACACAATCATATGAATTTATGTATAATATAACGCCAATGTGTAATCTTCGTAGAATTAAGTAGGTTTTTTTTTACGTGGTTAAATCATCAATTGAGTCCTCCCACCCAAGGCAGGACAGGCGGGACTGTCAGATTCGTACTGACTAAAATCCACGGTGTCCTTCAATAGCCCTTAACGTTCCGCGGGTCACGGTTATCTGATTAGACAATCCGTGACCCCGACAGGCGTTTGGCGCTCTAAAGGGCCCCCGTCACATTGCTGACAGCTTCAGAATCCGAAGAATATCATGCCACTCGTCGGACCGGGGAACACACAACTCATTTACGAATATCAGGATCAACGACTCAGTGAACCCGTTTTTACTATTGTTAGTTAAAAAGCAATTGACAATGTCGACATTTGGTTTTTTAGACTTAATCCGTAGTCCATTAAGTAGAACACTTTTTCAATAACAATTTCTTGAACGTTAATTTGAGGAACATGGGATAGAAAGTCTGTTGTAATACTTACAATATGAGGAAAAGTTATTTAAAATGTTTTTAATATCCTTTCAGAGTACGTAATAATGGATTTAACTCATATAATATAATAAAGAGTATCTTATTTTTTCTTCATATAACCACAAGCATTTAAACCTATTAATCATATTTGGTTTGAGGTTATGCGGTTACTATAGGTATTATATTTATATAATAATAAATTAACTGAATCATATTCAAACTACGAACATGGCTTATTTACTAATTATAAATTACGTAAACAGATAAATTACTCACTTTGGTGTATACTCCTCGTACTAGCACAAATCAAAGTCACCAATAACAGATACGAAAATGTCAAAAAATGCGTCATTTCTCTTTCAGTAAAAAAAAACACTAAAATGAAATGCACTGGCAACCGAAATCAATCAAATACTCATTTTAAAAAACTGAATACTTTTTTTTTAAGATACAATGATCACGGCGCAACTGTCTTTACAACACTGTTCGGGAATTACTTTAGTAATGATTTAAAAAGTGCAATTCGTACAAGACATTGAGAGGCGTGGAGTTGACTGTGCTAATTTTTTTTCTGCCTTGAACTGAACCTTGGCAGTGCGTGTAGAAAATGCATTCCTGTTCATATTAGACCCTTTACGACAATAGATTTAAATTGTATTGTGTAATTTAATACGTGTTAGTAATTTGTGTCACTAAAATAATTGTGCAATATGTAGGTAGTTAGCGATATTATAAAATTGTTGAGGAGAATTATGTCAATGATATCACGTGTTCGTTTTGTTGTTTCTTTTATTTAGTAGGCAGGTAGTTTAATTGTTATTCTTTACTGTGTATAAATTGGCCGTTAGGTGCTTGAAGGACCTTTCTCCAGCTATTTTTAATCAATGACTGAATAAAGTTATAAAAAATAACTGCCATAAACAATTCGATTAACCTGTTTATTTTTGTACTGAAAATGTAGCGTATTCAAATAAAAAAAAATCGTTGCTATCAATATTATTTATTTGTGCGTTTGTCATAATACTGATTAGTAGACATTACAACAAGAACCAGAACGTGAGAGAATTTCGACCACGGTTTGTTTCAGTAACTGAATGCATTATCTTCTTTACTAATTAACGGTTCTATTCCTGTACGGAAAGAATACATTGCATGGTCTACAGGTTCTTATTCCGGATGTGGCTGTTGTGAGTTAAAATATTTGTAAACGCATTCACGATGCATGACAAATTTTATCTTATTTTAGCCTACCACGTCCCACCGCTGGGCAAAGTCCTTCACCACGAACAACGTTATTTTTATTTAATAAGAACAATAACATTTCTCACACTCCATTAGGTGGATCGGTATCATAATATCAAGCCTAGATTCTTGAATTACATAATCACAAGGTTCGTTCAATGTCGTCCTTCAGAATTACAATAAAAATAAGATGTTACTCACTCGGTTTATTGCCCGTTAACGTAATTACGGCATAAATGTACTACACGGCTAATTTGGAGCAATTTATTGCCCGGTGACATACCTACTGCGAATTTTGGGAGTATATTGATCAATAGATGAAATGTTAAGCAACAGTTAACCCGTTATTTGAGGACCGGTTAATGTGTTGCGGTCTGTCATTAAATTACCACAATTTGTACAATTTTGAATGACTGATCAATAGTTATTCTGAGTCAAATAATTCTGCAAGCAATTCATATGAAAATTAGGTGGATATAAATATACTTACATTTTTTTCCTGGCGGGAATGTCCCGTCCCACAAGGACGGGACATTTACTCGTATTAAATATATTAAACGCTGAGTTTCGAAAAATCTAAATTAATAGGTTATTTTCAAGTGACAGTTGACAGATGTGGGTTATTGAGATTTTCGTTCTTAGCGTAGTCGCTAAGTAGATACGTTCCTACCTACATGCGTAATATATATGTGGTATTGTTGTTGTATGTTTTGACAGGCCTGTTGGTCTAGTGGTTAGTGATCCTGACTGCTATGCCGGAGGTCGTGGGTTCGATTCCCACCCAGGACAAATGTTTGTGTGATGAGCACGATCATTTGTTCTGTGTCTGGGTGTAAATTATCTATAATATGTATGTATTTAGAAATATATAAGTATGTTTATCAGTTGTCTAGTACCCATAACACAAGCTCTGCTTAGCTTGGGACTAGATGGCGTTGTGTGATAGTTGTGGAATATTTATTTATTTATTTATTATTTATATTTATAATGTTTTTATTTACTTACAATTATACCATTTAAGACAACCTTCGATCAATCATAAAATACTAGGTACACAGTAGGTATGTGTCAAAAATGCTTCTCACCAAATGAGTGACACATAATTTCTTTATTTATAACAATATGTTTCAATAATCTTGTGCATTCTTTCTTTCTTTTTCGTGTCAGGATGTGTATGGCTACTCTCTAGTGTCGGAATGAATTGAGCCACCTTTACAAACCCCACATGTCTCTAGCATGGACTTTAGACTAAACTAAGACATTAGATAAGTATTGAAAAAGACACAACTTGCCCAAGTTTGAACACACAGCCTCGTGCGTGAAAGGCAAGGTATTAAACCTCGAAGCCGAACCCTACTTTTGTGTTTTAAACAACAATCATATACCTATTATTAACTGGACCTACTAATTACTAAAATCCTATATATAATTATAATAAATTAATTATCCTAATATAAATGTGATATAAGATAAAACCTGTGTGTTCAGATTAAATGCGATATTAAATCAAATTAAAAACTTATTATTAAACTATTTATCCCGATTTTACAGTGGTGTACTTGAAGGAAATGAGGCCATTTTTTTATATAAAAAAGAAACATCATCAAGAAATCAAGATTACCGAAAACTGTTATAGTCAAAAAAGTTTAACACTTTTCGTCTCCACGGCTGTCACTGTCCGACCGTGTCTTATCGATATTGTAAATAGTTCACACACACATAAGCATTGAGCTGTGTGCGTGGTGATTGTATTTACTTTACTTTTATAAACTATGCCCACTGACAATAAGAGATAGGAGCCCTACGTTGATTCTCACGGGACAATTTACATAGCGTCCCTTCTAATTACCCGATATCACTTAGGCGCGGTTTTTGAAGTGAAAACTTCTTTAGCGGCGTTGAGCACTTTTTCTGTAATGGGTATAAAATCTTAAACTCGCGTCAGGACACGTGACCCTGACCGAAAAAGCGTATAGGACGGCGCAGGGCGCTTGCGTGAATGTTCGTGTGACTTTATTACTTTTAAAGAAGTTTGTATGCTGGATACATTCGTTGCTAGGTAACATTGTTTATAAAAGATGTACGTCACATTGGAAAATTATTGAAATAAAAAGTCAACCATTTTTACGAGTTTTACTAAAATCTGTTCACAAGATATTTCCAACAATTACTATTCAAGTTTTCACTTCTGCCGGCACTCCCAGAGTGCAACCCGTCGTTTTTTTTTTTTTTTTCAGAGTGACGAGGACGTGTGCCGGTGGCGGATACGAAGAAACCAGAAATAAACCTAAGGCCTCTGCATCACCTGTGTCTGATAAGGAGGGAAGAAACGCCTGGGTGTCACCACTGCCAGGATCGTCCGGAGGACACGGTGGAGCATACGGTGCAGGACAGCCCTGCTTCGGCAGAGCACCACCGTGTCCTCACGACGGCGATAGGCAGAGACCTTTCGCGCCCGGCATTGGTCGAGGCCATGCTGCGGGGCGAGAAATTAAAAAATCGAACACATTAATGATATCCAGAGAGAGGAGGCCTGTGTTCAAGCAGTTGAAAAAATATAAAATACGCTGATGCTCATGTTCTTAATATTGAATGGTCCAGATGCAACAGCATTACCGTAGTGTAGGTAACTACATTTCTGACATCTACTTTTTTTAAACAGCACACTCGGATTTCCTTCTGTGTTGTGGGTACGTTAACAAACGTTTAAACTCGCATATACAAACGCCAAGACCCGGAAAAATTACTTTTAGATCATACAAAATATATTTGCTCCGTGCGGAAATCACACCCGTGACACGCACACAGCAGTCCGATACTCAGACACTGCGCCAACCGTGCCTTCCAAAGACAAAGAATGGGAGACTTTTTTTCTTATTTTCTTGAATTTTATATCACCTACTTCTGAAAGAAAAGTTATTATAAGTACACTTTTTATTGTTTGTTCTGGATGTTTATCATTCAATTATTTTAGTATCAATGAAGCTTGAGTGAATGACTTTGGAATCCAATGAACATGTATAACATAATTATGCAGACAAGTTTTCAGGAAAGGGCCAGCTCATAAAGATAACTTTTATTCTTACTTGAAACGTCTACTGCCATCTAGCGTATTACTGAAGAACTGGTTGATTCGACTGTAATTATAACTTTGTTTCGGATTCGGAGCTTTTGAAACAAATAACGCCATCTAGTTTCATTTTTGTGAACTGTTAAGTAGATTTTCATATTTTTATTTTTTATTTCGTACTAAGTTCCTTACAAAGAATTAAAAAAAGAATGAAAAAGAACTTAGAAGCTCTGAATGGGTATAAATAGAATTTCAGTCTATCTTTTTGACAAAATAAACCTTCACATTTTTTTTTTAATATCCTGTCGCAGTAGTTACTGACATCTGCTGGAAAATTGCTGAACAGTCCTTAGTTCGCAAGTATATTCTAGAGGTCGCTAGTTGTGTGGAAAATAAAATCAGGTAAATAAAGTAATTTAATTTTCTGCATTTTCGACTGTAATCCAGGTAATTAATTGCTCTAAAACTTAAACAAACTTATGCCTTTTTACTATGAGGATAGACAGAGACTATAAATTATCCATATTTCTTTCGTCTCGTCCACTTAGGTCAGTCTTCACCACAGTTTATCATTTCGTCACCACATGGGGTTTACCTTATTGTATTGTCAGCATGGCAGCACCTTAATACGTTAAATACTTATTTAAAAACATCAGAAAAACAAATAACATACTACATAGGCTAAGTAAGTATTGCTATACAAAGAGGCAACGCCGCCAGTCTCTTGGGCACATTACCAGCTGACAGCGTTGAGGATGAACTTTTCGATGCTCTTTACTATTTTAGCTTCTTAAAATTAAACTAACATACCCACAGCAACTTTAAGACAAATCTTGGTATCCAAGTTTCTCTTTAGAAATTCTGTAAATATTTAAGTTGTTCTTTAAGTAATCCAGTTCTAGAAAATAAGCATAATATGCATGCCAAGAGAATATAAAATGAATCACGTCGAAAGTGGTCTTTAAGACTTTCTAAGAGTATAATTTTATCATTCTCAGATGTAAGGCCTTGTAGTGAGCACGTATCAAAATGAAGGTCTTGGTAATGTTCGTGGTTGTCGCGATAGCATTGTGTTCGGCGCAACCGGTTGACAGCTCAGCAACCAAGCAACCAGGAGCTTCCAGAGTGCATCTGTTCAACAGACATGTTATCATCGGTTCATCTGAGTGTCCGTGCCCAGAGAAATACGTTCTACTAGGACAACACTGCGTGGATTGTGCCAAGTAAGTTTTAAACGGATCAAAGTAATTATATCGATTTCAAGTTTTAAGTGTTAAGGTCAATTCATACTTTTTTTTATCGTGGTAAAATCATCAAATGAGTCCTCCCACCCAGGGCAGGCCAATGAAAATTAAGTATGTCAGTTAAATAAGAGTAGTAGGAATTTATGTGAAACAACAGTAGTTATAAAAATAAGAAATAGAATGACTGTTATTAAAATACGTTAGCGTAACTATTTTGATTACTACACCAAAACAACAAGCAAAGGACTAAAACATGTTTTTTCTTTTTTCCAGGTATAAAGATATAACGGGAGAAGACTGTCCGATTTGCAATTCTTAGAAATAAATATTAACAAGAACTTAATAAATTATCAGTCTGTTTGTGATTTTATAATTTAGAGACCAGATATACACACATCAACAGAATCTAGGGATACCTTAATCGTAAATTATTTACGATTGTTTAGTTTAAAATCTTTTTAGTTTTCATAAAAAGTTTGTATACAGATTGAAACCTCATTTATTCTATTTTCAAAATTTAAAGACAATATATTAAAAAAAAATGAAAAAACAAAATACGGTGGCAAAATTGTTAGTGATTCGTTACGTTACGGAAAATTAAAATTGTTTTATTAATATTAATTATTGAAAAGGGATTAGATTGGTATTCTTTTTTAATTTAATGTGTCGTGTGAGCTTTAGGAGTCATGTCACGTCGTCATTTGAGTCGGGATGAAATGTTACGAGCCGTGGGCATGCTATAAAATGGTGCTATTCAACGCTTCGTTGCTAAGGCCCAACACACCAGCCAAAACGTGATATCAAGGTTGTGGTCACGTTATCGCAGTATTGGGGATGTAGCTGAACGGCACACGGGTAGATATCGCGTTACTACGCAGAGACAGGATCGATTTCTCCAAATAACCGCTAGAAGACAACCCAATATCACAGCGATGCAACTAGTACAAAGGCTCTAGGAGGACCACCACCTGCTGGTAAGCGACCAAACCGTGCGAAGGAGGTTGCATGAAGTTGGTCTTCATGCTCGAAGACCGCTACGTGTTCCAGCATAGCGACGTGGCAATCGCGGTCGGCGGCTTTCGTGGGCTCGGGAGCATTTACCATGGAGTGAAGAACAATGGTCTTTGGTGCTGTTCACCGACGAGTCCCTGTTTGGGTGTCATCTGGAATCACGAAGAACACGCGTTTGGAGAACTCCAGGGACAGTTAGCCGTCTAAGGCACCCTCAGGAGGTCCACTCATACCAAGGCGGGACAATCATGGTGTGGGCAGGAATTCGTCTTGGCGGACGAACCCAGCTCATTTGGATCCAAGGTAGCATAACTGCACAAAAATACCACGAGGAGGTAGTAGAGCCTGTTATTGTCCCACACAGAATCCAAATGGGCCAGAAATTTCTACTCATGCACGATAATACTCCTTGCCATATGGCGCGGCTGGTGTCGACCGCTCTCCGAGACCACGATATTCAAGTTTTGGATTGGCTTGCACAGTCGCCCGACTTAAATTCTATCAAGCATGCCTGGGACATGTTACTACGAAAAGCTTTGAGAGATTTCCCGCCAAATTTGACGACAGAACAACAACTTTACGACCACTTGCAAAGAACATGGGACCTCATACCGCAGCAAGACATTGACAATCTAATTTTAAGCATGAACAATCGATTTTGATGTGTAATTAATGTAAGAGGTGGCAAAACTGATTATTAATAATTAGATTTAATAAGATTTTTTAAATTTTCATTAAAATTAATAGCTTTATAAGAAGAAATGAAGTTTTTTACCATATTAATTTGCTACGGCGATTAAAATAATTAACATTTTTATTTAAAACAAAAATATCACGAAATGTTTTTTTATTTTTTACTATAGACCTTAAAATAACCTATCATTCTTCCATTTACTATATCAGAAAATTCTTCATAGATTTTTAGATATTTGATGAAATATAAAATATCTCTAGATTCTGTTGATGTGTGTATATGTACAGGCAACGTGATTAACTGGGCATTATTAATAAGGACCGGTCATTATTAATAATGCCCGACGGCCCGTGGTCCATGTAATAAGTGAGTGTTTGAGATAGGTTGAATTTATCACTTGGACTGGGCAGTATGAATAATTCCATACTTGTAGCCGGGCAATGTGATAAATTAGACCACGGCCGTGCCGACAGAGCCCCGCTTTTTTTGTTAACTTTTCATGAAAATATTGTAAAATATTGTAAAGTTTAATTTCATTTAATAAAGAAAAACACTAAAGTTCACCTATTTTATTATTTCGCCCAAGATAGGGTGGGCATTATTCATAATGGCCGGGAAAAGTGATGCTGTTTTAATCACATTGCCCAATTGAGTCGGGTCATTATGAACACAGACCGGCCATTATTAATAGGTCCGGACTTATCAAATTGCCCGTAACATATATACGTAATTTAGATACCACATGCACACTATCAAATGTTTAAACACCGTTTTTATTCTCTTCTGTCTGACGTGGTTAATAATAAATTAAATAATGATAATAGCCATGTCAGCCCATGGCTTAATTGCCAACATCCAACAGCCTCGACCAACATCTAAGGAGGCTCTCGTTAGGCAGCTGGATCAAGGGCCTGATTCAGAAAGCAGTTCTTCTGGACACGGCGCGCATTGTTAGGAGGTTCCTTTCTCTGGAGCCCTGACCGCCGGTAGCTTGGACCCTGTTCCCGATACCGGTGGGCCACTATTATTTATATTTTTAAATGTTTTTTTTCTTTTTGTTTAGTTTTTGTAAAAATATTTAAAAATGTAAACAGATAGGAGAAAAAAATGAATAAAGGTAAATTAAATAATAAACACAGTGTTGGGTTGTTCCTTCGAAACTGCGCATCAAAGATGGGTATTTTGTTTTCACTGTTTAGTGGTTGGCAATAAGTAGGTTTGATAAACAATTTTGAAGCGGTTATTACCTAACAATATTTTTTTGTGTACAAAGGGTTTAATTCGATACGAGGCGTCTCTTATCGAATTAAACCCAAGTGAACAGGGCAGCCCATTTGTACTACGCTAAGGCTCAGATTACCACTCACCACCAGGTAGCTTCTCCGCTATTTCTTTAACTAAAAACCAATGCAGTTTGTGGATCTTGTTTATTATTTCCATAGAAATACACATTTTTAGTATTAAACCCATGTTTTCGCTATTTGTTTACAATTAGCGAGCTTGCTCATAACCATAACGTGATTCGTGCGATTTGCAATTTCTATTAAATAAATAAAAATGTAAGTCGCCCTTGCTTCTACGAAATAATGATGCAATTCGACTTTCGTCGTTGTGACGAGCGTGTTTTGTTTTTCAGGTAGCCGTAGATAACCACACGTTCTAAGCTATTATGTCGTAGTGGTAAGAATGATGCGCGGGCATGCGGGCAGCGAGTAATGGGCGACTTGCTGTCCGACCATGGACCATGCCCGGGTCGACGGCGCGTTGTGTTCCACGCGCGCCTCAAGGAGTGTCAGCACATTGACGGGGCCTGTAGAGGGCCAGAGCCTGCCGGGGTCGCGGGACTTACCCATCACCGTAACCCCGGTACGTAAAGGGCTCGTGAAGGACACCGTGGATTTTAGTCAGTACAAGTCTGACAGTCCCTCCCGCCCTGCCCTGGGTGGGAGGACTCAGTTGATGATTTTACCACGCAAAAAAAAAAAAAAAAAAGTGGTAAGAATGATATTCAGTTGCAGTTGAAATCGGTCGAATTGCGTCGCATCGCGTCATCAACAAGCTCGCTTACGCTGTGAATTCATAAACGCGGACTCGATAAAACCACAGGAAAAAACAATTAATATTTTTAACGAATACCTAACAATAATACTAAAATCGTATAAAAGAGACTAGGAAAAACTATCCCATCGTATTCACGTCTTAGCAGTCGAGTAGTAAACCCGCAGTCAACATGAAGCTATTCACCATCTTCATGGTTGTCGCGTTACTGGTCGCTTCGTGTGCAGCGCAACCGGTTGACGACTCTCTACGGTTCAAAAGACAAGCACCGCGGCCGGAAATCATTATCCCGAGTGATCAAAACTACTGTCCGATAGGCCAAATAAGAGTTAATTCTAAATGTCTTACCTGTGAAAAGTAAGTAGATATTTATTTATTAAAAATGTTTTACCATCAGCTGCTGTTAATAATAAAGTATAGATATAGAATTAATTACAACTTGGATTTACACATTCGCCAATAACTGGTTAACCAGCTTTCACATAAAATAAGTGGAAAATAAAAATAAAAGGATACATTTATTTTGTAGTGTTCAATGAAATCAAAGACAAAAAAAAGATTTCAAAATTTGAATCTAAATTAGTACAAATCTTTATGGAATATCGGGTCTAGTCGGGTCATATGACAACACTCTTACCTGTTCAGGCGGGTTTAAAGACCTTTATTATTTGTCAGGTAAATGGCTTTAAATTCAAATTTTTGTATAATTGTTGTTTTCAGATACGAGGAAGTAACGGGAGATGAATGCCCACTGAAATCGAAGAAATATGATGACTACATTATTATTTAAAAAACAAAAGTAAATTAAAGCATTTATAATTTTGATTTTTAATGAATAATAACTCGAAAACATAACTCTGTATTTCATTTTTACCCGTCCACAGCGAAGCAAAAGAGAGGGTTATGTTTTTGACCGGTATAATACCTCTTAATAAAACCGGTACGTGTGGAGGCGGCGGCGACCGCCACTGCTGGCCGTGCCTGTTGCCAAAACCAACCTGCTGTCAAAAACACCCCTCACCCGCACAATACGTGTATTGAATGAAGTGTATGAGAGGACAGACATATTTTCGTGCAACTTGAATAAATTCGCAAGAGTTTTGTTGAATTTTGTTTCTTACATGTAATGTTGTTTGTTTGTTGTTGTTGTTTAACATTTTAAAGTTTAGTGTTTTTAATAGTATTTAGTCATTCCTACGTTATTTTTTAAATTATCTTGTGTGTGTCTGTTTTTTTTTGTTTTTGTTTGCAAGCTACTATTGTATTGGGTCTGCCTGTAAAGATAGTGTGTGTGTTTATTAATAAATAAATAAATAATTTTAAAACTGTTGTTCAAAAGTTATGAGGGAACATCATAATTTTACAAATAAGGTATCATTAGAATCGTTCGCTGGTTACAGGCAATGTGACGTCATCACGTGACCTCAATAACTGGATATGACGCCTTGGAGAGAACGACTATAGACGTGAACAAAAAAAATATTAAATTATTCTAGGTATTTATTAAAATAAGGTAAGAAAACCCGCAGCTTATGGCTTGTATCGAGATATAGTCAAATAACCGGTAAAAATTAATGATTAAACGCAGTCCTTATGTCGCCATACGGTCGATTTGCAATTCCTACTAACTAAAAGTGAAAATCGTCCTTACTACAACGACATAATGATGCAATTTGACTCACATACGTCGGCGAAGCAGAGGCTGTATGCGAAATGTATTAAAATTAAAACTTGTTTCTCAAGAATGCTAGCATCTTACTTTAAGCAGTCGATTAGTGTGCACGTAACAACATGAAGCTTTTCATTATATTTGTGGTTGTCGCGTTACTCGTAGCATTGTGTTCGGCGCAACCTGTTGACAGCTCAGCAACCAAGGAAACAATTAATAGTGTTTTGCGATTCAGGAGGGCGTTAATACATAATGTGGTAGTCGGAAGTTGTCCAATAGGTCATGTACAGTTGGTACAAAAATGTGTGTCTTGCGAACAGTAAGTACGATTACTTTATTTGTTTCTTATTAACTATCTTTTGACGGTCTTGTGCAAGTGCCACGGCTGAGCACGGGGTTCTGGGTTCGATTACCAGGCCGGGCAAAGGGTTGTTGGGTTTTTCTAGCATAAGTTTTTCAGTCTCTCAATACGCTCGTGCGTTGGAAAGCGCATTTAGAGGTTAGTCTTAACCATTATCTCTCTCTTGTCCTATCGAATTAATACGCCATCAGATTATTGAGTGTAAAACTATAGAAAGTGGCACCTCGTAGAACATTTGTGCACTATAATTCATCAATGATAGTATCCAGTATGATTGTACCTACGTTTTTTTTTCGCTGGTACCATCATCAATAGAAAGTCCTCCCACCCTGTGTGGAGCAGAAGGGACTAAGAATAGTCAGACTCTCACTGACTCCACGTCCACCCTGTTCCTTCGATTGTCAGTTTAGTCCTGTGACCCAAGATCGGACGCTGTGACTGAAAACAATCAGGAGAACTATTACAAGACAACTTTAATATCGAGTGATACCGATAAGAATTTGATCATATAAAAATATAGTATTATACTTCTTTGATCCGCGCATTTTATTCGTTGAATTATTCATCGTGCGTTTAGATATACAATTGGATATAGAAGGAATATTTTTCAGTAGCAACGACTCATTAAAATGTGTAATTTAATTCTAATTTCTTGGTTACTTTGCCTTCTTCAACAAAACTGATGAAATAAATTGTTTTCAAATATGAATTTGCCATTTTTTAAGATTGTATATTTTCTATGCAGGTACGAGGAAATTACAGAAAAAGAATGCCCAAAACAATAGATAGTCCATCGACGACTGAAGACAGATATTATATGAAGACCTAATAGCAGTTGTGATGCCGGAACGAAGCCTTTTAGAAAATGGACCATAATCAGCCTACAACGTTTTTACTTGTGGGTCATCAACCTCTCCTGTAAGATGGAGTGAGACAGCAGTTTGAAGTTTTGTTTTACCTTTTCCCTTTATAAACACTCCCCGTCTTACCAAAAGAAAGATAAACATTTGAAAACTTGTCTAAAAAAACTGTCAATGTCAAAACGACATCTCACGTTGATATATGGGTTCTTTTTGCAGTTATAGTTTTATTAAACAAGTGTTTAACAGATGTTTTTTTTTTTGGTAAGGCGATCCTTTTTTACCTTTATTTTGTCTAAGGTTAAACCTTGCATAAAGATTGACCTTGTTTATTTGTCAACTTAATTTCAAAAACAGTTGAAGGTGTGTAAATTTTGATCCTTTGTCCTCAACTTCACCTTAGATGGAGTGGAGTGAAAGGAGGATCAGTCTCTTACTGACTATACGTATAGACTTTTTTTTTATTAAAAGTGATCACTAGAACAACTTGTTTTTTGTAGATCAGATAATACCCCGTTTTAATCTGCGTCAAGTTTCATGCGTCGTTAATTATTCAAGGCCAAATGTCGGTTTAACAAGATTTTGTAGCTCCATTATAAATTTTAGTGCATAATTTTTCAAGTTTGGGCCGAATCCTTTTCATTATCAAAACCATTGTGGAGCTAAAGAACCTCGGGAGATCCATTTCATTCAGAAAAGAAAATGGTCCAGTTTTTCTAAGCGACACAGAGTCGCGAGATCCACATACGCACAGCTAGTTTTTAAGTAATTAAAAAAAAACCTTGAACTTTTAGATCGCCAAAACAAACATATTTATGTTTTTTATTTTTATTTTTACAATTTTTTGTAGGTTCCTTAACTTCTTTGAACCAATTTTAATTTTATACTTCATTAATGTGATGGGTACAATTTTAAGGTAAAAAGTAAAAAAAAAAACAAAACAAAACATGAAATAAATTTTATTTCAAGTTTCACAGTTAGGACCGAATGAGCAATTCCATGAGGTTATCGTGGTAGTCTTGCAACTGTGGTCCCCGAGGGCTCTCGCTCCGGAACCCGCCGACCTTGCCCACTAACCAGTACGTCTCCATGCAACCCTTGCCCTGAAGACCAGACACAGAACATAAGGTCTATTATAGTAGAGGACTATGCTCAAAATGGGAAGGCGAAAAACGCGATGCGACAATATTGAAAGTAAAATACTGTGTTGCACACAAAATAAAAACTTTACAAATTTGATGGATAGTTCAGTAAAAGAGACTCGGCCCTTGCATGATAAGTATAAATTCAGATAGCCAAATTTAATCAGGTAAAGCTTGGGAATCATAACTTCGAACTTAACTATAGAGAGTTTATCAAGTCTAGTTTTGTAATGAATCGGTAATCAGGCTATTTACATAATGTAATCTTTAATTGAGCATCGGTCTTATCACAGAACCAGAGACCCCATTGCTATATAGTGAGATTATCAAAAAATATTTGACCCGTATTTTTGCTTTTGTTACGTAAATCAAAATTGACGAAGATACGACACTTTTAAAATTGGTAAAACGTCACAAGCAAGTACAGTTTTTACTTAATTGTGACGTCATGACCTTTGATGCGTTTTATCTTTGTATTTGTTCATTGTTTAATAAAAAAAACGTCACCATTATTTTTAAAAACTCTTCCGACGGGTTAATTACATTCGAAATTCAACTGTCAACATGCCTGTTAGACAGCATTGCCACATTGGTATGCAGTTGCAGTCAGTATCAATAAGAATTACATGCAACATTTACGCTTCATCATTACTAAACCATCACTGAATGGACTCTTAGACTGGCCTATTTGAAGGGTCACGGGGGATAATAAATAACAGTATTCTTACCGCAACATTGACGGGACCTCTCGTCTCGAATTCATAGTTTCCAATCTCGTCGAGTGCTATTTTCGTTGTATAAGAAATGTGTATTTTCATGGCTGTGGACAGAAAAGTAGATTTAATATATAAACTTACAAGTTTTCTCTGTAGTGCACTAAAAACTTTATATAGGTAAGCCATTAAAATACTGAATTTGATTTTGTAACCGTTTCAGGTGTAAAAAAAGCATTAGGAAAGTTTCCAAATACTTTTTTTGTACATCTAAATCTATTTATTCATGCATGCAAAGAGCCATATTTCTTATTTCCATAAATTAACATTGCCAAATTAATTAATATTTGACAACTATTTGCGACGTTGCCAACTTTCAGAACACGCGCTCTTAAGTAAAGTAGACGTGTACCTTCACCAGTGCTCTCCATGCGGCTGGCGGTGTTGATGGTGTCCCCGAAGAGACAGTAGCGTGGCATGGTGGTGCCCACCACGCCGGCCACGCAGGGGCCCGTGTTGACCCCCGCGCGGATCATGAGCGGCGCGCCCGGTCGGTGCGGCACGCACGCGCCCTCCAGGCTGCGCAGCAGAGATAGAGACATGTCCGCTATCTCTGATGCGTGGCGTTTGCCTGGGAACACCACACTATGAGCACAAACAATGTACAGCTGCAATATGCAGTCAGTTCATCTTTTATTGTAACTATGGCAGTTTAATTAATCATCAAAGACCTAACATCGATTTCCTTTTTTTTTTAATGTGGTAAAATCGTCAAATGAGTCCTTTCCACCCAGGGCAGAGCGGGAGGGTCTGTCAGACTTGTACTGACAATAATCCACGGTGTCCTTCACTAGCCCTTTACGTACCAGGGTCACGGTAATTCGTAAGTCCCGCGACTCCGGCAGGCTTTGCCCCCCCATGGTCGGACAGCGAGTTCCCCATTACTCGCTGCCCGCATATCCTGGCTAGTATGCAAGTATTTTTATTGTACTACGACTTACTATGACAAAAAACAATAATTATAGATATTCATCGATTTACCGTTTCTCTGCGGCAGACCCGACACGACCATGTAGGCGTCGCCGATGGTCTCTACTTTGTAGACGTCGTAATGAGTGATCTTCTCATCAAACAACCTGAAGAAACATTGTTATTATCAATAATGATAATTATCACACCAAAGCAAATGAATTACTGCAACAAAAATATATCGTCTCGGCTAATGACAAACCTACATGATTTTTAAATGATAACATTTCTATTATTAAATGCGTTTGTGATATTAATGAAAAAACTCATTGTCTCCCTGCTCACTGATAATGTAAAATTTTAATGACAAAAACGCAATGGCGTTTATTCGGTTTAACAAGTAGATAAAAATTACACGTAATTATATTTATGTGTACTCGATTTAGTTAAACAATGCATTTATCCAGTTTTACTAGTAGGCAGACGATAAGCTGTATCTGTTAGATAATTTAATAATTGGGATTATTAATGCAATATAATCCTACTCTGAACTCATATACAGGGTGAATTTTGGTCTTATGAAGACCACAGGATAATCACCTTTAATTTAAAAATAAACGTCAGTGCGATAGATCTTTCCATCGTAGCTATAAGAATTTGAGTAGTTACCTATCAAAATTACACTCTATCAGTGATAATGATTAAGGTACAGAAAAGCTAATTTAAACCCTGTTGAAAGCCGTAGACGTTATACCAAATTGTAATAGAAGCATTCGTCGCGGTCCTGGCCATAAGGTTGACTTTTGATTAATGAACTATATGAAGCAGGAGGCATCTAAAGCCTCGATCGGGTTCTCTCTGTCTAAGGAAATTTACCCGAAAACACGAAGTAAGATAGAGTCGCCTTTGATTTAACAATTAACAAGATGGAACGTGGATTAGCCAACGGACCTGTACAGCATATTGAGCATGTTTATCACCTCCATGGGAGTACTACTGGCCGATATGTTGGTGAACCCCACGATATCGCTGAAGAATATGGTGACGGCATCGAATGCTTCGGCTGGCACCGCCCTTTGTGCCCGTAACCTCCTAAGAACGGGGAGAGGCAGCATCCTCGATAGGAGCAGATCACTCTTCTGTTTTTCTGCCACCAATTTCTGTGTGCTCTGCTCTATTGAGTCGGTGAACGCCTGAAACGAAGAAGATAAATGTGTTTTACTCGGCGAGTTCTCTATTTTGAAACCACTTTAAAAAAAACGGAAAGTAACGAATTTTTTTGTATATTTTATGTACCCTGATTTTGGGGGGGCTTGGGTCGATTTAGAAACTTATTTTTTTTACTCAGTCTGGATTTTTTGAGACATTTTCTAAAGCAAAGTTCTTACGTGTTTACCCTATTATTTCAATTCAAATCCTCGACTATGTTATTTTTTTAAGTGCGTCTAAAAAGGCTATATTTTTACTACAATATGTGGCTCAACATTTCTGGCCAGCTCAAAAACATTTTTGATATTTCCGGCCATCAAAAACATTTTAATGTAGTATAATATCTCGATTCTTGGCAATATGTCAGAACCATCATGACTCATAATATGTTTTGTCTTACGAGCGGATCAGAAATGTGTTCCTATATGGCTGGGTCACACTTAAAATATTGTCAAATATGGCAATCTGGCTCCAATAATTGTTGGCGGCAATCGTATTGCAGCCATACATTGCAGTAAACATATTGCCCGTCTAGCAGTACCATAAAATTGTTTGTGTCAATTTGAACTTTAACAACCAATTTAGATTTAACTCTTCTTGTAAATAATTCAATCAAAACGCTATACACCGTGATTTTGAGTCGGCTGACCATAAAAAAAACATAATAATTGTTTTCTTCGGCACCAGTACCTTTTTTCGGGATTACCGGTTTAGTGGTTTTTTGTGAGTTCAGTGGTTTAGGCATGAAAAGGTCACAAACAAACAGACTTTTGAAGATTTGGACAGAATGATTAAAACAAGCAATAACCTAGGTTGTCACAACCTTATATGTATGTTTTTGTTTCTAATTTATGTAGTGGCTACGGTAGCAGGTAAACCGGTTTCCTTAATGAGTCGCATCACATATTATGTAGGTACTAACCTACTCTTACTATGAATCACTACTGTTAGGTATACCGGAATGAATCACTGTTTGTGAGGACGCCCCATGATCATTATTGAATGTGTACTAATCAATGTAAGTGAAGATTAAACGTCAAAAGAAGTCCCGAAACGCCATAAAAATATAATAACATCATCAGTATAAGTTGTTGGCATAATAGCCTGTACATAAGTTTATTTCATTGCGATATAAAGCAGTGATAGCCGTGTGGTACGACCGTTGGACTGCCAGTTCAAAGGTTGCAGGTTCGAACCCCGGCACGCACCAATGTATTTTAGAATTCAAGTGCGTATTATAAATTAATTATCACTTGCTAAAAACGGTGAAGGAAAACATCGTGAGGAAACCAGCACACCTGAGAGATTTTTCAACGGTGTGTGAAGCCATGTCAGAGGCCTACGGGCTGTTTAAACTCTGACACCAGGTTGTTCATCAACCATAAGATAAGGAAGGAAGGATTGCGATATAATGCCGGACAATGATTTTGACGTTATAAACTCATGATGGCACGACTGGTAATTCACCTTCATCAGGAAGATTTTATAGCCAAAGCTTAGCTGTATCATCCACCAATCGCTATTTTAGAATATCAATGAATCATATTTTTATGTAAGAGTAGCGTAAATATCGATGCCTTAGTTCACAATTGCACTAACTACGAAATTTACATTTTTGAGGAGAGAGCTTTAAAGTTTTTTAAGGTTTAGACGAGAACAGTAGAAAATCCAAGTAAAATAACAAAAAAATATGCATATATTCATAAGACTAGTCCTTTTACTCCATCATATCTCAATATTGTAATATTAGTTTAAACGTAACCTTTTCAAAATAGCCAAATTAACATAAAACCCCCCATTTAATACATTTGTGCACTAAGATTGATTATGGTGACCGGCATTAAGTGAAAAACTCAAAAATATTAACAGCTTTACCAGGCTGGTTCAAGGTCCAAGAAGAAGGATAATAATAGTTATGGATATTGCATTAAATAGACAAAATAATAAACCAGTGATCCATATTCATAATGTTTATTTTTATTATAAAACACAAACAGTTTTTATCCACAATCAAATAAAATAAATTTCAAAATCACAACAAAAAAATTAAAAGGACTGAAGCCCTATAATTGGGCTTCAGTCCTTTTAATTGTTTTACAAAAACAATAACTAATTAGTTTCTGAATCATTAAAATATATTTTTTTATAAGAAAATTAATAAAGTCAGTCTTCAGTTTCAGGTAACAATTATTCATTTTTACTAATTGGTAATTAAAAATTGAATCAAAACTTAAATTTCTTCAACAATGGACTCTTCATCTGGATCATCTTCAACGGTTTAATGTATTTGTGCACTTAAAAAATTGCCAAGCCCCTTCCAGTAAAAGTACTTAGCACACTTGTGCATCAAACTTTCTTGATCCTTTTGTACTACCAACACTCTTGTAACATCGCTAAAAAGTATGAGCAGATATTGCAAATGTATATAATACGTTTGTGTTTTGAAATTTCTTGCAATTGAGAAACTTAAAATCAGTTAAAGTATATCTTGATTGGTTTTACAAAAATAAAGACCATTAGTATAATACCACATTCATGGAACATTAAACGATCTCATTTAATACAACTGTGACCCATGTTTTTGGTAGAAAGAGACGGAATAACGGTATTTCGATGCGCGGAAACGAAAGAGCATGACATTTAGTGTATTTGGCATTAAAAAAGTAAAAATTGAAAATTTTGTAGTTAGTGCAATTGTGAACTAAGGCATCGATATGTTCACTGGTTTTTTGTGTTATGTTGTTTTATGTAAATTTAATTTGATGTAAAAATTCTTACTACTAGAAATGTATTGTTGCACTAGCTTCCGCCCGCGACTCCGTCCGCGCGGATGTCGGTCTTCGCGTGGATGGTTTATTTCCCCATTTTGAGTAACTCTGACAATGCCATCTTATAAATATTACGGCGCTGAATCCACTGCGGGTAATGCCACGTGTGTTCGCGGTTTTACAGAACAACGTCTATGAATAAAACTGAACAATAAGATTTTTTTTCTACGTATTTTTCCAGGATAAAAAGTATCCTATGTTATGCCCATGATAATAAGGAATAATTATACCAAGTTTCATCGAAATCGAACGGTTAGTTTTCACGTGATGCCTGCACAAACAGACAGACAGACAGACAAAAATTTTTTTAATCACATATTTGGGTTTGGTATCGATCTAGCAACACCCTCCGCTATTTATTTTTTCAATATTTTCAATGTACAGAATTGACCCTTCTACAGATTTATTATATGTATAGATTACTCAATGCAATAATACATTTCTAGTAGTAAGAATTTTTCAAGCAATAAAGCTGTAATTGTCATTTATTTAATAGAAAGTAACATTAAAAAAAATTGTTGTAGACTGATACTCAGAGAAACCAAAAATCAAATAATATTAATAAGGGCGTAACCAGCGTTTACCGCTATTTTGCCGGAGCCAGCCTTATGACAGAAAAGCAACCGGGTTGTAATAATATCAGACATTACAATTTGAATTGCTGCGATAATATTGATGTTATCAATGCAGTGTTTTGCCTTGTTATCTCTTCATTATAATTATTTAGAGATAGGAAAGTAAACAAGTTTTTTTCTTGTTCTAAATATCACAAGGGAAATAAGCATGAAATACTCGTTTATTTTTTTAACGCCTGGTCTAAATGTTATAAACAGTTCACGGTTACAAAATATAAGTAACACTCGTATCTTTAGATGAGGTCGGTAATTACCGGAAGGAGTTGCCGACCTCAGATAGAGACCTCAAGATATTAGATACATATTTTTCCGGTCGTCGGCCAAAAGTGTCGACTAGTAGGTTGACGTAAATTATAATAATTATGATAATATTATGAACTGGGTGTGATGGAGTGTATTTTATTAAACAAGCGACTTATCGACTTCAATACAATATTTAATGATAGGTTTGGGCAAGTAGTCTTCTGCAAAAAGCCGAAAAGTTGGCCAGACGAAAAGCCAACTAATCGGATAGTCGGCCAAAGTCACCCGCGGCCCATCTCTAATATTATCTTTGTAATGATACAAAAGAAAGGGAAAATTGCACAGCTAATCAATGCTGATATCACTAATTTACTGATCACAGATCCATTCACTGTTGAGACGTCGAGTCAGAAAGTCGTGTTAACTTAAAATATGCATCGTCTGATAAATCTTGTGGTGCTGTGCGCGTGCGCCAGTGTGAGCGTAACTCACGTGTTGAGTCATACTACTAACGACCTTGTCGATACAGCCTCTGGCCAAAACACCGGCGGTGTTATTCAAGAACTGGATGTTAAAATGAATACAGTAGATGTTATTTTTAAATATATTGCTTATACAAGATCAAGAAGTATTGTGAGTGTAAAACGATACAGGCGGAGTGTTATAGGTGATGATCAGTGTCCTGAAAACCAATATAGGCCACCCAACTTTGGTAGATGTTATGACTGTGAAGAGTAAGTATTTTTATTTCCTTACCAGTAGTTTCTAGCTTTCTTTTTCTGGTTTTCCCCTGCATTTTTGACATTCATAAGGTTTTGTGATTGAAAACGTACTTTCTGATAGTGGAATCAGTCAGTTCTGCCTTTTATAATATTTTAGAGTCCATTAAACAGCTATATTTACTAGGTAACTTTTAAATTTTTGGATCTACGACATAAGTTACAAGACCAGAGACGTTTCTTTTTTTTAACGTGATAAAATCATCAAATGATTCCTCCCACCCAGTGCAGAGCGAGAGGGACTGCCAGACTCGTACTGACTAAAATTCACGGTATCCTTCAATAGCCCTTTACGTTCCGGGGTCTCGGTAATTCGTGAGTCCCGCGACCAAGACCAAAGACGTAGAAAAATAATTTGCATCAGTACCCATTTAATTTTATTACTTATAACCATTTTGTACCCCTTTCTCTGGGTTTGTTTTTGCATGGCCATTTGCAGTTGACCTTTTATTAAGAACTAGATATTAGTTCTTAATAAAAGTTCTGAGAATTACATTCCAAATGCTACCTGTTCTGAGGTAGCCCAAACAGATGAATCATACACACTAACAAACTTCACCTATCAACTTATGAGTCAACTGACATCGAAAAAATAACGGAACTTATAGATGGCCAGGCTGTGCAAAATTTTACGACGTCTAGTGCAATTTATACTCCTTACCGAGGATCTTCTAACAGCTTGAGTCCTTTTGCGTATCTTCCAAAATACTATGTAGCTATATTTTCACTGTAATTAAAATTGTAATCGTTAAATTCACAAAGAACGATTGTACTTATATTCCTATGCGCAGTGACAAATCTGCGCAAGATTGTACGTCACACAATAAATAGGTATATATGGCGTTGTCATTGCCATATTATGGGACATCATCTTCACCATCGTCGCGGTTTTGCACTACATCGCTACTATCGCGCGTTGGCCGCCTGTATGTTTCCATGAGACAGAAACGATGCAAAGGCGAGGTGTTAAAACGTAACCGAAATACAGCTTAATTTTGACATAATAGGGTGAACTTGTTCATTGACTGAAGTCGTATCTTATTTTTTCGTTGGAATATCAAATGTGACCTCATCAAGAGTCAGTCAGTCAGTCGGACTCATTCTGATTAAAATCCAAGGCGTTTCTTCAGTAGTCCTATACGTTCCAGGGTCACGGTTACTTGTTAGGTCAGTCCCGCAAACATGAGGTCGTTGCTCAGTTTTGAATTTGTGGATAGAACCCAATGGTACAGATACATATCTTAATACGACTTTGAGATCGGCACACCCTGTTGATCCAGTAAAATCAGACAACGTTAGAAACAATCTATCTGTCATCCAAAAACAATAATCTATACTTATAATAAATCTCTAGAGAGGCTAATTCTGTACATGAAATATATTTAAAAAATAACTATCAAGGGGTGATTAGGGATCGCTGCTAATGCCAAAAATGCAATCAGATTTTTTTTTGTCTGTCTGTCTGTATGTTCATTATAGAAACAACGGATTTTAACGAAATTTGGCACAATTATTTTTCATACTCTTGGGCAGGTTATAGGTATACTTTTCATTACGCTACGATCAATAGGAGCAGAGCAGTGAAGGGAAATATTGGGAAAACGGGAGAAGTTACTCTATTTTTTAAGCTTCTGTCGCGTGTGCAGCCTTAACGATTAAAGCTACATAGAAATCATGTATGACGGAAATACTCTCCTTAAAATTATATAAAAATATACCTTGACAGCATATGTCTATCTTTTATGGTTGACTCACAATAACACGTGAAACTCCACGCGGGCGAAGCCGCTGGCAAAAGCTAGTACCATAATATATTCTTATCTTATTACGTCGCCTTCGAGTACCTATGTAAACAGGGTTTTCATACGAACGTCAAACACCTGTGCAATTACCGTGAAATGACGTGTAGGTTCTTGGCGACGTAAATCGGTGGGCACAATAATGAAAAATAAATAATTGATGCTTTTCAAAGGATGCAAATGATTCACAAGACGAGGATAATATACTTTTCTTTCGTGTTAGTCGTTGCTATTAAGAATATGCTAACATAAATATTGTAAGTGTAGATGAAAGCATAGATTGATGCACAGCATACAAATAAAATCTGATTCTGCAAAGTTCACTTATCCAGATACCCATAGCTAAACGTCGGAAAAAGAGGATAAATCTAATATCTATGGCGACTGTTTAAGATTTGTGTTTCTATGCAAAATAAGCTACTTCGCACACAACGCGACGCAAGTCTCCGTTGCCTTACAACTTTGGTATCAAATGACGTGTGCGTGGTATGAATGAACCTCTTCGGATTAGTATTGCGATTGTCACCTGCATACCTGAAAGGGTTAAGAGTTCATCTAACATAATGAACTAAGTTTAACAAATATTTTCAGTACTGAGGTTCCGTACTGCGGTATGATAGCACAGTTCATTCTTTCACTTTTCTCTTTACACATATCAAGGTTCAATGTGACGACAGATAACGTTTTCAAATTAACGCATTACTATTTAAACTAAAAGAGACATTTGCAAATATTTTCGCAAAATTTAACCTTTCAAAAGATAATATTGTTTGCTCTTCTCAATGTGAAGACTTGTTTCCTAGTAAAACTTCGTTAGGTAATATTAATGACGTTTCTTTCGATTCATGGTTATAACGAATTTCGATAAGACTGCGCAATAAAATTAGATGCATGGTAATAGAAGCTAAGATGATCGCATATTTATTTATTTATTTATTTATTTATCAGCCTATAGCAGTCCATTGCTGGACATAGGCCTCTCCAATCGCACGCCTTCACTCGATCACCAGCTACTCTCATCCAGCTGTTACCGGCCACCTTGCGAAGGTCGTCGCTCCACCTTGCCTGAGGGCGTCCCACCTTACGTTTGCCGATTCGCAGTCTCCACTCGAGAACAGGTCTACCCCAAGGGTCATCGTTTCTGCGAATAATATGGCCGGCCCATTGCCACGTCAGCTTGCTTATTCTGTGGCTATGTCGATCTCGTTCGCTGTCGGATCACTTTGTTACGAATTCTATTACTAAACTATATTACTTAGACTGATTCTTCAAGATGTGGTCTAGCACCGGCGTGTCCTCACGAAGGCGATAGGCGGAGACCTCTCGCACCCGGCATTGGTCGATGCCATGCTGTGGGGCAAGACGGAATGGGAAGCGGTCGCCTCCTTCTGCGAAGCAGTCATGCTTGCGAAGGAGGAGGCGGGCCGCGTGAACCTCTCCCTCCGACAGCGTCCTCCCTCCACCCCAGCCGCAGTGGTAGACGCCCACGGCGACGGCGACGTCGGCAGACGATCTCCGACCACCGTAAGCACGGGCAGCAAGTATTGGGCAACTCGCTGTCCGACCATGGACCATGCCCGAGTCGACGGCGCGTTGTGTTCCACGCGCGCCTCAAAGAGTGTCAGCAAAATGACGGGCTCTCTAGAGGGCCAAAGTCTACCGGGGTCGCGGGACTTACGAATTACCGTGATCCTGGAACATAAAGGGTTATTGAAGGACACCGTGGATTTTAGTCAGTACGAGTCTGACAGTCCCTCTCGCTCTGCCCTGGGTGGGACGACCAAGAAAGAAGAGAGGACTCTGGAGTGGAACAATACAGGCTCATAATAATAATAACATTTCTTTTTTTGCAGTTACGAGGAAATAACAGGTAGAGCGTGTCCCGGCAATTCATGAAACTTGCTGCAGCCACACCTACATAAAACAAAGTTACTTGAAGAGAAAATATGATAACTGGACTATACTAAATCATGGTGATTTGTATGCGCGTGTCAGGAGTACCTACATATGTATAGCTGTCAGTTACTTTGTGCAAAACAATGTTATCTACTTTCTGTTTATTCGAATCACTCGCGGATCTTGCGATCATGTCATAGTATGTTCCTAAGTTGTACACCCAAGCAGAAGTCCACGTGGCTACCTTAAAGTGTAAAAAGCGGTGTATTTTAAACTACTTAACTATAAAAGAGTTAAAAGCTTAGGTCTATAAATCAAAAAGGACTTCAATACTGTTTAGAAGGACTTAATTATTGAATGTTTTTATTTCAACGCACTAAATTGGCATAATTATGGATCTAAAAAGAATGTCCATCTTATTTATATTAGAAATACGATGTAATTAGTCAGACAAGCTGCTTTATTATGTAATTTAGTAGATAGGGTAAGGAAACTGCACAGACCAATGAACAAATTAAAGGACTGATTTGAATGTTATCATTTTATTTTTATTTTTGATTTTCCGTCATCAGAGTTGAACCAGAGCTGCATTAGTAGGTATAGGTACCCACATTTGGGTATTAATGTTAAGGAAATAAGAGACAAATCCATTGTCATCAACTTGTCACGCACAAATACAGACTCCGACGGCACCACTGTAATATTCCTGATGGAAGATCAATAATGTTGTCCGATTTGGGAATCGAAATCAGGACCTCATCCTCAGCAGTTTTTGGTGACTACTAGACTAATGACACAGTAATAGTTATTCTCAAAAGTCTACCCGCGTGGATATTCTTGGAAAAAAAACGCGGTACAGTCGTCGCAGTGGCTGAGCAATCGACTGTTGCACAGAGTGTGGTGGGTTCAATTCCCGCATGGAACAAACATTTGTTTGTTTGATCCGCGAGTATGTAGTTGTTCCGGGCGTTTGTGTATATGAGCTTCTATGTTTGTAAATGCACCCAACATATAGGGAGACATAACTAGTATTGGGCAAAGATGATTTAAACAAATACAATAGTACATTGTTTACCGAGAGGAGAAAGTGACCGATTACGCACTTTCTCTCGAGTGATACATAGTACTTTATACTACACCTACGAGGAAAAATTTTTCATCATCACTATCAATATTTATCATTTTTATTTTACTTTCTACGAAAACTGAATCCTCAGACAACACACAAATTGAAAATGGCGCTAATGGCGTCTGCAATTTTCATATGTTCTTTTTTCAAATTGTATAGCCTGCCGCCGCAGGGTCAAACTGCCAGCCCGACACCATCCAACACACGCAGTCATTTTGCGAACTTGGAGATAAAAAGTCACTGTAAAAACTTTTTGGCTTTTGATATTTAGGCTACTGGCGCATAGTCTTAAACAAAATTAAAAAATAAAAACCACGTAAGAAATAGATTTTCATACACTTTTCTCTCCCGCTCAGATGCGTTTTCTCCCCGCATATTTGTTCGATATGCAATGACGTACTTTCTACCGTAAATTTTGATAAAGTATCAAGGTACTTTTCACGCAGGTGTAATATAAAAAACTGTACTTGCTTGTGACTTATTGGAAATTTATGAAGTGTCGTATCTTCGTCGTAGTAACATAACAAAAGAAAAAATATTGTAATTTTTTTTTATTAACTATCTGACTGACTTTTTTTTATTAGTCAAATACTCTATCAAGACATCACCCGCGATACCAGCCGGCAATTGGCCGTAACGGAACCCATCAGTTTGCTAACAGCTCTTTGACTTGCGGTGTGCATACCAGTGACCTCATACCTAAAGGCCTAAAGTTCAACCACCTGTACAAAACATATTTGTGATCATGAGTAAATAATAAAAGCACACAAGTTAATCTCAATACGTAGATAGGTGAATGTGTATCCATTATATCCCGAGTTTTCTCCGTTGCTTCTAAAACACCTTAGGTTGTTGATCCCTGTTGTTATTTTCAAATTTTAACAGTCGATCACTAGCCAGTGACTTGAAAGTAACTAGCCATTTCCTTTCTTTTTAATTATAATTACCTAATACTAATGTAATTATTTGCCTAGCCTTTTATAAACTATGTTAGAGTCGGTTTTTATTGAACCAGATGCAGCTGAATAACAGTATTTTTCATGGAGCGATTCCCTAACTGAACTGCGAAGCGGACAGCAAAAAATGGGTAGCTCACCGTCCGATCAAGGATCAGGCTCAGGTCGACGGCGACGACGGTGCGTCTTGTGGCACACGCGTCTCGAGTAGCTGTCAGAAAACTGACTCCTATAAAGCTAAACACCTGCTGGAGTCACGGGACTGTCTGAGGATGCACAAAGAGCTCCGGAAGGAATAGAGTAAGTTTTAAGTAAAGTAGTAAGTCTGTCAGTCCTTCAGATTATAAAAACCCAAAAAATAAATGGGTAGCCACAAAGAATTTTAAGAATAGGAACTTTATGATGAAAGGTTCTGTTAAGTTCACTTTACTGCTGGATAAGCGCTTCATATTCTCCTAACTTTTTTATTATACTATTTGAATTCGTCTATTTTAAGTTGCATATTATCCGATATCCACTACTTATGGACCTTTCAAGAACATGGTCGTTTTACTTTCGGATATGGGTATGTAATTTATGAGATCACTGTTGTTGTTATGAAGTAGTACTTAGCCCTTTAAATGCCATAAGATTGACTGTGTATACTTGGTTTGTAATGCCACAAAATCGTGTGTAAATATAAGAACCCACTATTTTTCTTTCTTCTCTACATTTTTAGTAAATACTACAGCATAGATTTTGAATTCACCCTTCAGCATGGCCTCGACCAATGCCGGGCGCGAAAGGTCGCCGCCTATCGACATCGTGAGGACACGGCGGTGCTCTGCCCAAGCGGGGCAGTCCTGCACCGTACGCCTGACATATCCTCCGGACGATCCTCGCAGTGGTTGTCACCACTGGCGTTTCTTCCTTCCCTATCCGACACAGGTACCTCCCGAAACTTCCGTGTCCGGTGAGGACCTACGTCAGGCGGTAGGTCAAGACCGTCTTGACCTACCGCCTGACGTAGATGGCTGATGCCTATCCATAAAGAGGCCACTCCTCAAAGAGGTGTCTTACCGCCGCGATTGCGGCGTGCCCGTACCTCGGTTGTGACAGTCGCTCCCTCCATACTGCCCTGAGATCGCATCGGAGCTCTTCCTGCCGCGCCCTCGACTTTTAGAGGCAGCGGGGATTCGCACCGGCAATGCGCATACGCACCACTCATAGACGCGCTGGAGAGCCGTCGCTTCCAGATCCCAGTGCAAATATTTATATGACCTACATCTAATTTTTTGGGTCTGGCCAAATAATCAAAAATTAAATTTCATGCTTGAGGAGCAGGTTGACGTAATACTTTTCAGCCCTAGGGAGAAACACTTTTAGTGTTTATTTAAGAAATTGATTAATATATTTTTTCAATAAAGTTTCTATTACAAACAGCAGTGTACGTAATTGTTACAGGAAACTTAAATATTTTAAAATTATAATTTTCCTTAGGTAAATGAAAGACACTTTGGGTATATATTACATTTAATGACAATTATATACAATTTACAGTTCATAACTTATTAATTATTCTTAATGTTTTTTATAACTTTATTATAATGATATTAATATTTTGAATGCGATAGTTGGTGAGGATCTTTCACAGATAATTTTATGTGTGAAAGAGAGTAAACGGAATTGGATGCAATTTGGTACATAGGTAGTATAGAATCTGAATGAACACATAGGATATTTTAATTCCGATGTTAAGTTCCCGCGGAATAATTATATCCTATGGGAATAATTATGAATAAGTAGTAATACGGTCGACGGTGCTAGCAATTGCTAGTATGTTGTACTGTGCGTACTTTTGCTTATTATATTTATCCAGCTTGCCATGAATTCACTGTGAATTAAATTTTCTTCCAGTCAGCCTTTTTGTTTTAATCATTATGTACTTGTATGCGGAATACATAGATGGTAGATATTACAGTCTTGATAAGTGTTAACACTTTGGGCACGTGTCATCCTCTGTTATTTCCAAATAGCTGAAATAAAAAGAAAAAATAAATAAAAACTTAACTTTGGCAGTGAAGTAGGCAATGATGATCAATTGCAAGGACTTTTTAATGAAACGCTTGGTTCAGTTATGGGTAAATATTCTGTCTCAAATAACATAATTTATCTTTTAAGCCTTTAAACATTTGCTGTGGAATGTTAAAAATATTGACAGCGACTGATCTTATTCCAACCAAAAATTAGGAAATTGTATCCAGTCCAAAATGGAGATAATTATATTTCATACAATGACATCACTAGATATTTCTTTCCTTGGGAAAAAATTATACAATAAACTTTCTTCTTTTATTTTCTCTCGGTCACTACGCCAACCGTGATGTCAGAAGGTATATTATAAAAATCACATAACGTAAATGAAAACAATACTCACTCTTCACAAGGTACACAACGTCTTTTTAATAACACCCAGTTCTTAGGACACCGACATCTTAATCTTCCAATAAAATATTGTCGTTTGACCCGTATTTTAGCTGAGATTTGTGGTTGATCGGTTGCGGAGCTTTCAACTGGTTGCGCCGCACACAAAGCGGAGAGTAACGCAACGGTTAGGATAAATACGAGGATAAACTTCATATTGAGGGTGCGTAGTATACGACGGTTGTGATGAGACTGCCATGTTGATCGTACGTATTGTCCTTTTATATCCTTAGACCTAATTATCTGCGTTGATGTGTCATTCAACAATCAGACACATTAAAATGTTACAACTGGCCAAGTGCGTGTCGGGCCACGCATTATGAAAGGTTCCGTAGTTGAAAATTATTTATCATTATTGTTGAATCAGCTGTTGCCAGCGACTTCCACCGCTACTAAATTATTCCACGTGAACAAACAATCGGAATAAAAATAATTCAATGTTTTAGTCCGGTTGAAACAAAGTCGCCAAAAAATGCAATATAACAAGGTAAAAGCAAGCTTTTTTTATCATGGTAAAACCATTAAATGAGTCCTCCCACCCAGGACAGAGCGGGAGGGACTGTCAGACTCGTACTGACTAAAATCCACGGTATCCTTCTATAGCCCTTTATGTACCGGGATCACGGTAATTTGTGAGTGCCGCAACCCCGGCAGGCCGGCCAAATTACTTCGTGTGAAAGACAAAGTTTATCTACATTAAATACTTAATGCGAGAAATGTATTCATTTTGGTAAGAGTTTGATAATTTTATACTACTACTAGCTTCCGCCCGCGACTCCGTCCGCGTGGATGTCGGTCTTCGCGTGGATGGTTTAATTCCCCATTTTGAGTCACTCTGACAATAACATCTTATAAATATTACGGCGCTGAATCCACTGCGGGTAATGCAACGTGTGTTCGCGGTTCTACAGAACAACGTCTATGAATAAAACTGAAAAATAAGATTTTTTTTCTACGTATTTTTTCAGGATAAAAAGTATCCTATGTTATGCCCAGGATAATTAGGAATAATTATACCAAGTTTCATCGAAATCGAACCGTTAGTTTTCACGTGATGCCTGCACAAACAGACAGACAGACAGACAGACAGATAGACAGACAGACAGACAAAAATTTTTTTAATCATATATTTGGCTTTGGTATCGATCCAGCAACACCCCCCGCTATTTATTTTATCAATATTTTCAATGTACAGAATTGACCCTTCTACAGATTTATTATATAGTATAGATGTGCATTGTAAAAAAGTACCAAATTTAATTTAATTTATGGTTCACAATTTTGGTCGTACTGGCTTGCACATAAAAGGTAGATATATGCTGTCGCGGACTTTTATTTAGATCTACTTAAGACAAACAATCCTGCGGTACATCATCTTTATGTAACTCCATTGGTTTAGGCAGCGCACGCCAAGATAGCTCTCAGATGGAAGATTTTTTTCCGTCTTAATTGATACGTATCGTTATATTATGACCAAAATTACATAAAATCATTATAAACTGTAGCCTATGTGTTATTCTGATGAATAACCTAAATTACTGTAAAGTTTCATACAAATCCGTCCAGTAGTTTTTTCGTGAAACGGTAACAAACATACACATACACATACATCCATCCTCACAAACTTTCGCATTTATATTATTAGTAGGATATTGTTAAATATTCATTCCTCGCATGGACGTCACGAAAAATATTTTAAAGGAAAATATTATAATTTTATTAAGCAGATTTACGTTAATCTCGGTATTCTACTCGTAATATGAATATTTAGTACTATGGCGTAATTGAGATATCTTTATTAACCGCAAATGGATGTAGGTGCGTATTTTCCCATCCAAACGTTATTTGTGTAAATATCCTTTAAAACAGTACAACTCAGTAATGAGTTTTATTGAAGAGGATGTGATTTCAAGTTGATATTTGTGTACATTTGAAAGGTTCCTTCGTAAATAGTAAGACATCTGCCTCGAATTTTGCGTAGGGTGGAGGCGATGGTCGCGGGACTGTACGAATTACCGTGACCCGGGAACGTAAAGGGCTATTGGAGGACACCGTGGATTTTAGTTCGTACGAGTCTTACAGTCCCTCCTGCTCTGCCCTGGGTGGGAGGACTCATTTGATGATTTTTAGCACCATAAAAAAAAACGTTGAGGCGGCCGACGTCGACAAGGGAGCGGCTGGATTTTATGCATAAAACCAAATGGTCAGTCAAATCAAATGGGGCGGCAGTGGGGTTCACCGTTGCACAAGCCTAATACCTCATGCATTATCTATAAAGGTATCTAAAGACTGAAATCTACACTATTAAGGCGAGGTTGTAGTACAGTGTGTAAATGTATGGAAACACCACTTCATGCCCGCCAAAATGCCAGCGAAATAACCCTCATTTTGAATGATTTTCGCTTCTTGTAGAAAAACAAATATAAATCCACGATGAAATCTCTTAACAGTAAGCGTTAAAAATTGAGAGATTTAGTGCCATGTTCGACTTTTTTTTTATCGAGCCGATTATTCCAAATCGTGTTTCTATCTTTACCATTTACTTGAGAATAAATAAATAAATAAATAAATATTCCACAACTATCACACAACGCCATCTAGTCCCAAGCTAAGCAGAGCTTGTGTTATGGGTACTAGACAACTGATAAACATACTTATATATTTTTAAATACATACATATTATAGATAAATTACACCCAGACACAGAACAAATGATCGTGCTCATCACACAAACATTTGTCCTGGGTGGGAATCGAACCCACGACCTCCGGCATAGCAGTCAGGGTCACTAACCACTAGACCAACAGGCTTGTCTAGAATATTTTCAATTTTAGTGTAATGATTTTTATTTCTTAAAAATCTCACATTTTATTAGATTTTCATTCAAAAATCTTAGAA
Source organism: Agrotis puta (assembly GCA_943136025.2). NCBI lineage: Eukaryota > Metazoa > Arthropoda > Insecta > Lepidoptera > Noctuidae > Agrotis > Agrotis puta. The sequence continues at coordinate 14,950,136 of OW964178.2, forward strand.
AGTACTGCAACATCCCCTTAATATTACATAATTCTGTAGTATTTTCACTTTTCATATTCGATAAAAGACCCGAATAGCAAGCAGGTTATACATATAGTGTGAAAGGTGACCAAAAATTACAAGCATAAAGGCTGATTTTTATAATTGTGTCATATTGGTGGGATGCAGAAATAGTCTGCCGTTAGTCAGCTGTTTTCCTTACCGCTATTGTCATACAATAAAGTTCGTTCATTCAGTAACGAACGAGGTTAATGACTTAAAAACATTAAATTACTGACAGGTAGCTTAGGACTTCAGATTAGAATAGCTTGAAATTACACTTAAGAATTAGTACCTATATGTATAACTTCCACCCAATAAAAATCTGCCCTGATTGGTCGGAGAAAGCGAAACAGGAAGAATTGGAAAGAATGCACGTTCTGCCATGCTGATAAAAAGGTATCTACAATGCCTTAAAAGATTGCATGAAAGTTCCAAGTTCCAATGTGGAAAATTTTTAATTGGTATTCCCGAACACACGGTTTGACCACAACAAATGTTAAAACCAATGTAATATTAAAACCCAAAAACCTACATAGTCAATCGTACGGAAAAAGACACTATTTTTCTTTAGCCAGAGGCGGCCCGCTGCTGGACGTAAGGCTACCCCAAAGAACGCCTACTATCCTGTTTCTGGGCAGTCTGCATCCATTCTCTGCCAGCCTTCTACAAATTATCGATCCATCGTATTGACAAACAGATGCACCACGTGTGGTACAACGGTAACTATGATATGAGTCATATGAAATGAATTCATGTGTGAGTATTGAGTAATAGCTTCATATTTAACTAATATGTAAACAATGCATGGTGCCTGTACACGAAAATAGATTTGGATGTTTGCTACACAGAAAGTTTATTACCTTGGTTAACACAAAATATAGGCTTCTTGATCATCGGCTTAGCCTTTTCCTCAACATAGTTGGAATCAGCTTCCAGACGAATCTAATGTGGCTGTATACCAGAATTTTATGAGTACAGTCTGAAGAAAAAGAATTTTATGAGTACAAATATGTGCGGAGACATAGACATGAACTTTTGTCACTTGGGATCACCACCAGATTCTGAGTGCGCGTTAAATAGATAAAATAGACATAAACATTAAGCCACTTTGGGTAAGTAATATATGATATAAATACAAAAACTTTAATATTTACAAGAGATAACAACTGACTATATAATTTTATTTGATGTAACGAATAATAAACTATTGACATAATTATAAAAATGACTAATTTCTATACGCATAACATAACATAGCATAAACATAACATAGCATCAACGAATATAAAATCGTTTTGTATACCACTCAAAAGACATAAAACTTATTTGGTCTAATATGATAAAAACGCCTGTTTATAAACTCTGATGTACCTAGTAATAGTACCTGCCGATGCACCTATTTCTGCGTGCAGGGTTTACAGTAACCTAACCTGTCCGTATCGGGGTGCCTCAAGTCCCGAGCTCGCTTTGCTCGCTCTTGCATCCAAGGTCAAATAAATGATTACTACGTGTCATGCTGGCTCGACAGAGCTCCGCTTCACGGGGCTCCTATTTCAGCGTGCAAGGTTTAAAGTAAGCTAACACGAACCTAACCTGTCCGTGTCGGGGTGTCCCAAGTCCCGAGCTCGCTTCGCTCTCTCTTGGATGCTTAACTTTTCTAATAAGATTAGCAATCGTGAAGGCAAACAATCAAGTCCAAAGGATAAGCCAAAGTCATCAAAGAAAATAGTTTAAACGTTTAATTATATGTTTCAAACGTTTACATAATGACTTTCGCTTCAATAAACGTTATATCAAATAAAATTATATCAAATGAGTTTTAGAATACATTAACATTATGTGAAAAGAAATTATATCAACCGTTGGTATATTCCATGATTATATCATGTAAACGTTATTAAAATGAAAATATATCAAATTACTTTATATGAAATGAGACGCACCCAGCCATTTTAGTATCCAAAACCTATCGGCGAATTCTTAAACAAACAAGTGACCGCCCTTGAATCAATATGTACTTTTCGAAACCAGTCGGAAGCTTCATACATATATGCATTTAAACGGTGGTGTCTGCGAAATGTTTATGTGTTGTCGGCCGATCGTTGAATTGGCCACATCGTGATATGCCTTTGCGGATCGTGAAACTCCACACCGCCGCTGGCACTTCATGATATGACCAGTAAAAATTTGGGCGGAAAAATTCGTGACTCCCGCGACCTTCGTAAGAGTGACAGCGCCCCTTTTTGAATCCCCCAGAACCGAAGTGTTCCAAGTCATTTTGTCGACAAAAATGCTTAGTTCTCGTCGATATGCCTGCCTGACTTTAAAAAAACTTAGCCCCACATCACCACCACGATAAAAAAAAAACATTTAAACTCAGACACACAAGCAACCAGACCAGGAACCGCTACTTGTATATTAATAAAAATATATGTATGTTCCATGCGACCACTGTACCAGTCGTGCCGTTTTTTACTGGGCACATAATAAAGTACCACGATATGCCTAGGCATATCACGATGTGGCTAATTCAACGATCGGCCGACGACATAATGTAATATAAAAGCTTTATCGCTAGTCATCTTTCGGCATTCAAGTGCTATATGTGAACAAGTGAATATGAAGTTGTACCTGCTGTTGTTTGTTGTACTAACTGCATTCGCGACGTTAGGGTTTGCCGACCCCGGAAAGTTTAATACTCCCAAGAAGTGCCCGGTGGGACACATTCGTGTTGGGGACCAATGTTTTATGAAAGGAGTGAGTTTATTTACGTATTTACTAAACACTCTGGATTCAGTAAGCCAACGAGGTCATATTAATGCCTTCGTTGTCCGTCTGTCTGTCAGCAGGCTGTATCTCATGATCCGTAAACAGTTCAAATTTTTACAGGATGTGTTTTATTTATTTATTATTTTTTTATTTATTTAAATATTCAGAATATAATGTAGGTAATGTTGTTCTCTAGGTCTCAGGCTACCAACTTGTTTATGAAAATTGATGACGATCCGTCCAATGACTTAGATATAAAGTGTGTTATTTTTATTTATTTTGTTTATTATAATCCTACAACATTCAAAACATGAATAATTATTTTATAAAATTGCATTGGCGTACCTAACGCCGAATGTAAAATGTATACAGTTAAAACATACATAATAATGCATGTTCTCTTTATGATGGCATCAAGTGTTCCAAAAATAAAACAAGTAAGTAATTCTAAAACAGATTTCATACAAAATATTTCCGATAATAAAACAAATGTCGTAGAACAGATATAACCTTGTGTTAAGAATCAACTTGTGACCACATTAATTTCGATATTAAGTGTGTCACAAATTCTATTGATTCACGTGGCAGAACAAGTATGGCTTCTGAACAAAACACGTGCGGATTGTATATGATTTGGAAAGTTTTGGCAGCGTTTGACCTCTGCAAATGTTGTCTCATGCATCTTTAGTACCTACATTATGCGAGGTATAATGGGGACATACGCTTTTTAGGCATACTTAACACAACACTAACGTAGTGCAAGCGCTATCAGGACGTCATTTGCAAGCGGCCATTAACAAATGGCGTACTGTTGGTGTTGTGTTAAGTTTGCCTTATGTGTGTGATTTCCCATCATACCTCGCGTCCCCGTCTTATACACTGTTGCCCTACCTGGTGCTTTTTCCAAAAATTTCCTTACACAAGCCTTGTTCTGATAGTAACGAACGCAAAAATAGTAAAATGTTTTTTCGGAAGTTATGTTACACTTACAGGCTTACGTTTTATATTTATGTAAAACACAACAATTTTGTTTCTTTTCAGAAACTGTGAAGCGTGAAAATGATGGCTACTAGAATTTTTGGAACCTGAAATGAACCATTGTGAAACAGCATTAAACGTTTTATATCAATCCTAATATAATAAAGTTTTATTTTATTTATTTTGTAACCCTTGTAGAAGTATATTTAGCTACCTGCAGGAATTAAACGTACTCGTTAATTAGTAATGCCATTCAATTCGTATCAGGATTCCCTGCGTGACAAATTAACTTTGATATAACAGAAGGTATATCAGCGTGTTCTATAATTGGTTCATTACCATTGAAAATCGTGCGAGAAAGGTAAACCTTACTTGGCCAAGATATACGCTTTTATGATTGGAATATTTACTAACAATAATCATATTCCAAATGTGATAAAAAGTATATGGTTAGTATATGCCTTTATTACTCCATCTGCCAACTGTCATTGAAAATTACGTTTAGTAAAAATAAACTTTTGCAAATTAATTCCCAATAATACGCTTGAGGGAAGCGGCGATCGGCGCGAATAAGCCATTAAACTATGCTATGAGCGGTAAATTACCGCTCATAGCGGCAAAGTTGTGAACGGGATGTAAGTACCAATTTATGCCACGTTTTATCAGAAAACGAAACGTCGTCGCAGCAAAAGTGATTTTGACAACCCTAACTTACGTCTAGCCTACCTGTATGGTATAGGCGATGTGCCGTAACAGCAGCAGCATGATAGGTGAGGCGAGCAGCACCAGCGCCAAGATGGCGACGCCGATACCCAGCGTACGTCGCGCCACCCACACCACTTGACGACCTGAAGACCTGCCAAAGAACGTTTTTATTAGTGGAGATAGAACCATTATGCTAGCAGCTAGTCCAATAACGGGCATTAACACGGGGCGATTTATTGGTCGAATTAGTGTTGCGCCCACCCGTGAGGCGGAAATCGACCATTTAGACGATCGATGTAGCCGTGCGGCTCAGCCATCGACCGAGATAACGACTCTAGTAAATGCCTCCCAAAAGGCCGACTTGCTGACTAGTCGAATCGGCTGATAATACAGTCATGTCGATCGTTAAGTACTTCCGAAATTTGGATGGAGTTCATTGTCGATTTTGTTTTTTTTGGATTTTGCTAAACCTATCTATTTAGTGACAGTTGACAAATGGAGGTGTTCGTGTTTCGTACAGTATCTGTGGATTTGTAAACACTACGTATTAAAGTGTACTCACCCCACTATAACCCACAGGTCTTTTTGAACTACCCTCATCCTTTCCAGGTAAGTAGACCAGTCGACATCTGTGTATAGATATCGGCTGATATTTGCAGCTGTGGGTTCAATTCTTGGTTGATTCACTATTATCTGCTTCAGCTCCTCGAAACTGGAAATGAAATGTTTATTCTGAAACGGAGTAACTTTACTAACTGGACAAAAATTGGGATAGATCGACTACTGTGCATGCTTGTAGATAGCACTCGGGTATAAAGTTGCTTCCTGTAGCCTGACCAATTCTATTTCTATTCTACCAAGAATAGACAAAGTTATATCATCGTTATTTCTATACAATTTGACCGTTTTTGTATACGTACCCAAAAAAATAATGTTTCTTTTCTTCAATATGGTTATTCAAAATAATATTTTGTCTTTTCTTCCGTCGGCACGTCACCATACTACGCGTGTCACCAGAAAAAGAAAGATAGTTTGACTGATAGAATAAAGCAATACTTACAACATTAAAACTTCATTCAATTCTTTAACTTCTTTTACTATTTTTTCTGTCTCCAAATATTGTATTGTAGACTTAAGGCTGTCCCTCCCGGAGTCTATATGTGTCTGTATATTGCTTTTAACTAGTGTGTCCATCTGTTCCTCTTTAGAGTAGTAGGAATGTGACGTCAGGGCGAGTGACAGCTCCTCTCTGGATCTGAGGAGGTCGGAGCAAGCGGACAGCTGTCTGAAAACAAATGAATAACGCCATCAGCCTTGAATTGACAAAAAACATTATATCAATAATGTGTTTGATGTTGTCACTTTGCTCAGTTTTTAACCGAAAAAAGGAGGAGTTTCTCAATTGGACATGGTTAAAATCTTTTTCCATAATTATGTTATCTAATTATGTATACGCGTCATTTTACACAATAAATGTGTACCTTATAAAATGAACATCGTACAAAGCAGGTTAATTGTAGATAATCACAAACCCGGTGGTTTGTGATTATCTACAAATATCTACAAAAAATGGCAATATTTCATTTATTATTATAAACGCTAGTTGGTTATACGCTGTGGTCATATTCCCTGAATTAAAGCTTGGTAAGAATAGATATTTCTGAAAGAGAACATTTCTTTATTCAAATATTCGTTTCGGGAGTGCCCATAACCACATTTAATATTATTTATAAATTTTATTATACAAAAAAATTAGACTCATAAATTAAAAAAAAATAGGTATCCTACAAGTTTCAATTTAATTATGTTCACGGCTTTTCCAATATTTCTTTTGCTTCGCCCACTTTTGTGTATAGTATGAAAATCACCGATTCCCTTTTTACTAAAGATAGAATATATTTTTTTTATTTTTTTATCAACTTTTTAACCGTTACTTCGTTGATGACAAAAGGAAATCATTCCTTTATTTGTAATGCACATACTCACCCAAACACAACTCAACCGATTTTCCAATTATTTTGCCTTTTAAAAGCTACGTTATCAACTGTTACCCATACAAGTTTACAAAACCGGGCCAGGTTGTTAGCTATCCATATTTCAATAACAAAATCAGGTTATATCATAGCAATATTATATAACTTTTCCTTCGTGGTTTACACGCACGAAGTAACAAAGGGTACCGAACAACAACGTGACCCTGCCGTAATATGGGTCCTTTAACTATTCAATACATATCATAAAGTTTCAAATAATATAGCAGAATGTACACCTACATTAAAGGTCACTCGAAATCAGGAGGTCTAATGTCTTAGCACAAAAAAAACCGGCCAAGTGCGAGTCGGACTCGCCTTTAAAGGGTTCCGTAGCAGCAAGTAACATTATATAAAAGTTGGTTGTAACTTTGAAAGATAAATTGCGGTTTACGATTTATGACGTATTAAAAAAAAAATGTAAGTTGGTACGCACAATATTGAGTGATTTACCATGTTATTTTAATATCATGGACTTCTTATAGGTTTTCCTATAATCTATAAGGAGAAAACTAATTTCTGTATTTTTTTCAAAATTTTACGTTCAGTAGTTTCGGAGATAAGGGGGGGGGGGAATGGTCAATTTTCGTCTATTTTCTTGAATAACTTGGAAACTATTTATTTTAAAATTCCAAAAAAATACATTTAAGATCTTCTCATCAAGACCTTTCATTTGATATGCCACACGATGCAGTTTTCAGTTTTTTTTTTTTTTAATTTTCCCCTTCCCCCCCAAAAATGACCCCCCATATACAGATTTCATCTGCTCACGTCACACCTCTGTGTTTGGGTCACAGGAATTGATATGTGTACCAAATTTCAACTTAATCGGTCTAATAGATTCGGAGATAATTGACTGTAAGCGACGGACGGACAGACACACGAGTGATCCTATAAGGGTTCCGTTTTTGGATTCAGACGTACGGAACCCTAAAAAGCAGTTTCGGCCATTATTACGGGCATTTTCTACGCCCCGTCACATCGAACCCGAACTAAGAATGAATGATATTACGATTTGACAGATAGCTCCTAGAGTCCGCGCCACCACTCACGACCTGCGGAAAATACGTGGTGCAAAATTTTTCTAATGCAATGACATAGACACTAGCGCCTCGTCAAAAGGACTTGGGTCGTAGCGCGGTCTTTAAGTTTTATCCGCCTTCAAATTTGATTTGACATTAGTTACGTTCCTATATCCGTACCGTAACAGTATTAGAAAGTACACCCCTGGTATTGAAAAATAAAATAGATTCGGGGTGGGTGGGATCCATGTCCTAGCAGTCCACCTCGGGGTCACCTTACCACAGGCTACCTATAACGTGAGATGATGGCTAAGCAATAAAACTCGTGCGCTAATCTATATATATATATATATTCTTTATTGTGCACAAAATTTACAATAAAACCAAACTTAAAATTATATTCACAAAGGCGAGCTTATCTCTAAATATTATACCTGTCACCGAATTGCAGGCGTAAAACTCAAGTTCAACTTGGAATTTATCTAAAACTGAAAAGTGGAGCAAAAACAATAATATTTCAGTAGTATTATTGTACTATAAAACAATAGTACAATAATACTACTGAAATATTACATCAATATAAATGAGTATAAATGATAATATATGTGTGGCGGAACAATTTCTACGAAATCTTGGCATATGACCAATAGAATTGAAATATATATTTTATTGACGTTTAAATGATTATTTATATGCTGCGGCAACAAGTGTTTGAGTCATGGCAGAGTAGAAATAGAAGGTTACTAATTTTCCTGTATTTCTTTTTTAACCTTTGTAAATATAAGGAAAACTCAATATTTTTGATTAGGGAATCTCTGGTGGTGATGTTATAATGTTTGAGTAATAGTACTACTATAATTTTAAACATTATTGAAATCTATAGGATTGAATATTTAGACATTTACCACCTTACCACAAAAAGATAAATATCTGTTGAATTCTTGTCTAAAAAAGTGTAACTGCCAAACGACCCTTATATCAACGTGAATTGTCGTATTGACGTTGACAGTTTCTTTAGACAAGTGTTCAACAGATGTTTATCTTTCTTGTGGTAAGATGGAAACACTGTGTGAAAAAAAACCAAACGCCCGGTTTGGTTTTTTTTCAATTTGGATCCAGTTAACCAATAAAAATACAGAAAATAAATTTTGTGGTCAAATGAAGAAACCAGAAACGAGCTTCTCCAGTTGACCCATTTTGAATGAACCCGTGGGTCCAGAAACGAGCTTTTCCAGTTGACTCATTCGTGAAGTACCACAATGAATAGATATTTTGCATATTTTAGATTTTTGGAGACAGCTAATGAGATATGATACCTTCATCAAATATAATAATAATATAATTCATCAAATGAGTCTTCCCGCCTGCGTGGGGTGGTAGGGACTGTTAGATTATGACTGAATAAAAATGCACCCTGGTGGCCTACCACGTCTTAAAGTGTGAGTAGTTAGATTGTGGGAAAGAGACAAAGCTATACAAGTCATCTATCGCCATCTCGTTCCCTGTGCGGAACAACTCACACTTTAAAACGTCATGTTAGGTTAGGTAAGGCCACCAGTTCCTTCAAATGCCCTTTAAGTTCAACCTCAATAATTAAAAAAAAAGTACGTACACTTACCTCCATAACGACGAAGTGGTAGTCTTCACGTTCTGCGCGACATTGATCAGCAATAATGTGTTGATTTCCTCGTACACTCTCGTTCTTTTAAAGGCTGCCGCCTTCAAATTACTGAAATTTATAGAAAAATTATAAGTCATTCTTATATAATTCGGGCTTGGCTAAGGCCTACTTTTACGATAGACCTTTTATCATCATCTGCCTGCCTAGCTTTTTGCCAACTATGTTGGAGTCGGCTTCCAGTCTATCCGGATGCTACTAAATATCATTTTATATGGAGCGACTGCCTATTTGACCTCCATAACCCAATAACTAGGTGATACGACGCTTGGCAAGACTGGTTTTAAGTCTTTCAAGCTTCTGACTCAGTAACAACTGTCAAAGATCTATAAATCACAGCCTACATCAACAGCTTAACGATAGGCCACTCATCGGTGGTAACTAAACTAATCATTAAATTGGGCCTCTTATTCAACTGCCACTCATTATTACGCTAACCCAACTCACAATTAATAAAAAACCTACATAAAATTTTTAGTAACTGGACTATTTTTAAGACATTTTTAAGGCAAATTTCAAATGAACAACAGAACAATGTTTCTTTTTTCATTCAGCGTTAAATTTTTAAGCAGGCTTTTGCCTCCAAAAGCCAATTTTATTGTTCACTATAAAGAACATTTTATTGCATTTTACAGAGAGAAAAACTCCAAAAGGTTTAGTATAAGCCAGGACTAATAAAACGAAAGAAAAGAACAATTTTGATACGAAGTTATGATTATCTTGTTGGCACTCGGAAAATGTCTATTACAAGGAAAGTTTTTCTATCTACGAAGTATTACTATGCGAATCTTTATGATGCAAACATAATAAGCATTCTTGTTTGTTATTATTATTGAAGCATTAAGAAAATTATAAAAATCATGTATGGAACTTGTGATGTTCTGTTGGAAAGGATACTCGCACGATAAAATATTTAAGAGGTAGTTATTAAAATAATAAAGTAGCTTATTACTTTTTATATAAAATGCTGCGCCTAACAAATTAACAAACTTGTTCTTTTTATTAATAATTGGCTTTTAAATTGCAAAATTAATATGTGACGTATTCCATTCTGCCACCAAGTCACCCTGGTGATGTAGCTAAGTGGAATGACTTTAATTTCGCCTCCATACAGATTCTACTAGAAACTTTAATGCGACCCACTTTGCCCCACCAGTGGAGCGGCTTGGTGGGGCAGAGAGAATAAGTAATACAAATATGTTTTTTGTGTTAGAACGAGGATTATAAATATAGAAATTGCTCTCAATAAGGTTCAAATAACCAAGTAACCAATTACTGTTGTTCAATTGCTATTACCGCATTCAGGAATTATAATATCCACTTTATGCTTTAATGCTCATCTTTAGATTAAGACACATCGCCTGTACCAAACTAAGTTAATACGTAAATCACCAGACTTCTAATAAAACGTAGATTCTAGTACGCATCCCTAAAGTTTGCATAATATCCTACAACCCGGTGGCATGGCCGTCCCGCATTGCGTATAAGTGATTTTATTCCATATCCAGTATGTTTCCAGCTTTATTCTACGTGATATATTCCTTGGAGGTTAGATTAAATTCCTTTATAAAAGTTTCTAGACGAGTTTACGTTCAACAATACCTAAAATGTACAAAACAACAAGTTGTTAGTATCACACGATTCTCTCAGACAAAATACGTATCTCTTATTGTCCATTAACCGATACTAATAGGCAATTAGACAGCATAATTAAATTTCAAACTCAATTAGTCCGTCAAATAAAGTTGTGAAAAATAATGAACACGTATTTTTCTTTCGTTAAACCAATTTATTTATTTACAAAGACAGAACGCTTCAAAATTCAAGAGTGGGACGTCAGAAGCAAGTAAAAACTGTAATTGCTTGTAAAAGTTTGGTACTTTCGTCAATTTTGGTTTACGTAACAATAGAAAAAACACGTGTCAAATATTTTTTGATAATTTAACTGACGAACTAATTAGATTTTTTTTAAAATAGTGAAATATTTAAGGCCAGCTATTACCTCAATTAACGAAATGGAAATCATTGGAAATATACTTTTCTAAAGGGAAATCTAGTTTGGACGAGGCTATTTCTGTGTGACGGATTAAAACCCGGGTCACGGGACAGACAGGGTACCTCGGCAAACCACGGTATATAGTTAGTGTAGTTATTTTAACTACTGCTCCATTACAAACACAGTTATAAATATGGAGCCTTAAAGTGTGTGTTTATGAGTGTGCTTTATTATGAGATCCAAGACGCTTTTCATTTTAGTCGCCTCCGAATGAATTTGTCATACAGCATGGGTACGTTTTTAAACATTTAAACCCACATACACAGATACCCAGGACCCGAAAAATCAACTAAAAATTATACAAATATTTGTTGCCGGCGGGAACCGAACCCGCAACACTCAGCGTACCTTGCCGTCATTGTAATAATTAAATTAGTAGGTATTCGACTGACACTAACTTCCAAACAGTTGCCGATGAAAGTCATTATGGAAATTGGAAGCGGTAGGGATTTGTTTAGACCCTCCCAAGTACTCGTATATTTTATTACTATTTCAGCCTTTGAAAATGTATTTTCTAAACGAGAGTTTTGAAGACGTAGAATGACGAACTTTACATAATAATACAAGGTCAATCGGGTTAATAATGTAGGGTACTTACTTGATATTCATGAGGTCTTCCCTAAAATGGCTGCATGCAAAAGAGGAGACACTTTCATTTATTTGTATAGGTACGATTCTGCCCACATAAGAAGCAAATGGGAATGTATGAAATGCCAGATATTTCAAATGGGGACGCTTTTTTTTATTTAGCGTGGTAAAATCATCAAACGAGTCCTCCCACCCAGGGCAGAGCGGGAGGGACTGTCAGACCCGTACTGACTAATAGCAATTCAACATAAAAATAAGTTCTGAAGTTGAAACCCTCCCTAAGATAAGTGCCTAAAGCCAAAAAAAAACAAGAACAAACATGTAAAAAAGAGTAACTGGGTTAATTTATAAACTATAAACAAACTTAAATAATAGTTATTTATGCAACCGTTGTATAATCAGGGGTATTAAAACACGAATGTGGGTTTATCACACGAGGCGTAGCCGAGTGTGATAATAGTATCACATGAGTGTTTTAATACCTAATTATAACGGTTGCATACAAGACTTTATCTACAATCATGCTGTGAATCCTCTATAAAAGATTCTCATAACATACCATATTCGCATACCTTATTCGAGTAAAAAAATGGCGGGATATAACACGATAAGACGAGTTGTTCTTTTTTCAAAATTTTAGCGATCTGGTGGTGAAAATGTCATTGCATGAGAATGTTCTTTTTTTGAAATTCATTATAACACGCGTTTGGATGATATAATGATCATTATATCATTGAGTGTTTTAATGTTGGCAATAAGCTAATTGTTATAGGTTCTTTTATAGAGGATTAATAGCATGATAGTAGATAAATAAATAAAAAAAATGAGTATCAAAGGGGGAAAAATCATCCACGTTGCTGTAAAACGAGAGAAATGCCCATAGTGCTGCCTGTATTGCGACGTTGGATGGCAATGCTGTTACACCAGGTTGGTCACGTGATGAATCAACCAAATTATGTAGTAGTTGGAAAACCAATTGACATAAATAATTATTAGATTTCAAAATCGCTTATCAACAATCGGCTGCCTAAGTGTGAGCGTGATTCGTGATTGCTGCTAATATTTGTCACCTTAATAAATTCCTAAAAATAAAAACGTAATGCTAGCTTCTATAAGCTTGATTTAGCACCGAAGCTTAAATTCTAAATGCGTAAAAAGACTAAAGCTTTTAATTGGGCGTCATTCGGCATTGAAAAATCCGTACTATAACATTAGAACTACCTAATCATTGTTTAAAATATTTCTTCATGCTCTGTCATTGCGTTTTAATATTGAAATTACGTGTAGTGTCTCATATGAGGTGTCTTTTATTTTCAAATAGGCATTAAAAATTAAATTAATTAATTTAATTAAATGGTTTCTAATCACGAAATGATTTTCTACAGCTAAAACATTTTGTTATGTTTTAGCTATCAACATTACATTACAGTATGTTCTAAATATTTTCAAGTAGTCTATAAAGAAATAGACCGCTTTTTGGTTTTTTCTTTATATTTCGTTCAGATTTTGTTGCTATTTCGTTTTGTTGTAGGTGCATGTCTCTGACCTATGTATGCACTAGTACATATATACGAGTAAGTATGTATCTGTGACAAATAAAACATTTTTTGTTTCTTTCTTCACAAGTGATTCATGATTAAAAAAATTATCCAATAAGTTCTGTGTAATTTAATTTATGAATGGCTGTGCTGACATCACTTTAATAAGAATAGATTACCCATATTCCCATCTAGTTTGCCATCATTTTCAACAACAAAACGTGTTATAACTTCCTTATTAAGTATTCTTTCATATCTCCCATGCCATCACGTATTCTATAGGGCTGTGGGTATAATAGGAATCTAGCGGCTCTATATAGTAGTTGGCGGGTTGGCACAGAGGCAATCAATACCTTTACTGTACTTGAATATTAACTATTAGTTGGTATGTTTCGATAGAAAACCATTGCAAAGTTTTGTTATTTACAGGCAGAACGTCGGAAAGACAAAGGGAGTAATTGAAGACATAAGGATAACCCTCGATATTTGAATAATCGATAGCTCAGAGTTTGCATCGCCGCCATTACAATCCTTCTCGACCTTTATTTTAAGTCTCATTTTGATTGCTGTCAGATGTTGCTATCACTGACACGGTTGTCAACAACACGGTGGTTTTAATCTTTGTTCAATTAGTTTTTAACTGGGTCCCAAGTCTTCTATTTTTATAAATACGTCATTCCAACACGATCCCATTGTGATTTTGCTAAAAGTTCGTAATCTGCTAAATTAATTAGCCGATCATTGGGCGGTCAAAATGGCCTCGTATTATATTGTAATTTTTTTAATATTTTAACAATTATTAAGTGTGTTGTTAGTGTATATGCAATCTAAAATAGTAAGAAGTTCGAAAAAACAAAAAAAAATATGATATACGTGAAATATCAGTGGTTGGTTGAACATTCGAAAGTCATAATAACGCCATTACAACATTATTTTAGTATATGCGAAAATTGGATATTCGATCTAATTTTAGAAGAAATTTAATTCGATCCTGGATATACGAGTAGTTTGTTCAGAATCAGTAACCGATTCGATTCCAATATTTTTTACACTATGTTATATTTTTTTTTACCAAAAATATTTTAATTGTATTTTATCACCAGTCAATTACAATACAAACACCGTATCAACCTATTGTCAAACTATTATCAATGAGTGTACGACACAGGAGGCGCGGGTTGACAGGGGGTACCGCGAAATGAGCATGTTTTTGAACGAACAACAAGGCAACAAAACAAGCTTATAACTTTGTGATTTTGCATGATACAACATTGAAAATTTGTACATAGATTCTTTATACAAAAATACTTGACAGGTGTATCGGGTTTCGCATATACTTAAAAATAATGTTGTTTATTGGTAGATTACCAAAAATTTTAACTAGACCTGTCTGATACTATTTATATTATTAATTTATAGCAGACTTGGGGCCAGATGCTTTTTTTTTTTTTTTTTGCGTGGTAAAATCATCAAATGAGTCCTCCCACCCAGGGCAGGGCGGGAGGGACTGTCAGACTTGTACTGACTAAAATCCACGGTGTCCTTCACTAGCCCTTTACGTACCGGGGTCACGGTAATCCCTTGGTCCCGCGACCCCGGGGGGCCAGATGCTTTATAAAAAATTCAAACTAGATATTTCAAAAGTACCGTACTTAATATACTTAACTTACTATAATGTCATCAAATGATCCTGAATATCAGGAACACTGGTGATCTCTTCCGTTATCGTCACGAACGCTCTTCGTAGAACATTTCTGAAAACGAAT
Source organism: Agrotis puta (assembly GCA_943136025.2). NCBI lineage: Eukaryota > Metazoa > Arthropoda > Insecta > Lepidoptera > Noctuidae > Agrotis > Agrotis puta. Next base: position 14,965,308 of record OW964178.2, read on the forward strand.
TAAATTATTTATATTAAAGGTCTTTAACATTAAAATTAAATTACTAAAGTAATCCTAACTATTCCTAACTAATTTCCTAACTAATATTATAAATGCGAAAGTAACTCTGTCTGTCTGTCTGTCTTTTCTTCACACCTAAACTACTGAACCGATTTGTGTGAAATTTGGTACAGACATAGTTTGGAACTTGAGAAAGGACAAAGATAGTTTTTATTACAAAAAAAAAACTGCCGGAAGTCACTATTCCACGCGAACGAAGTCGCGGGCAAAAGCTAGTTAAACAATAACATATAAAATGAGACAATGGCAGGAAGATTACTGGATTTTTTTTTCAAGTACTCAATGGCTAATTGTATTTTTCATATTTTACTAAGTACAGGTTTTACCATATGCCTATCCAATCAAGTAGATGCTGTACCAGCAATCAAGAATAAACATCAGAAGAATCATCATCATATCGCTTCTCGTCGAATACCTATCTCTTTCCAAGCATCATTATGTTCCTGCGGCCGTATAATGATATCTTAAAACCAGGCGTGAAAGAGTTGTTCCAGTGAGTGAAAGAGACAGAGCTAGTCGTCTAGCGCCACCTCGTTCACTCACTGGAACAAGCCTGGTTTTAAGACGTCATAATACGGCTCCTATCCTTATCCAACTTCACTCAGGGATCAGTGGTGTCTTCTTCCATTCTACCCAGTCAACATGACATATTTTTCTCCAATCTTTAACCGCCTAATGCTGAGTGTACATCTTGTCCAAATCTATCCACTACTAGCAGTTTTGTGTCAGGAAAACTGTGAAATCAAGTTTTCCTCCGGACACTTTAACGAGATCATCTGTCCACCTCGTCGTCATCTCTGTACAGTAAGCACGTTTTTAATGTGATTTTTTGCGTTTACACCTAGAAACAGTTTTGTCATCGGATTCCCAGAGCAAACTCGTTTTTACTCTTTTTGTCCACTGAGTCATTTTCGCTCGACTCTTTGTTGGTAGATACACATATGTAAGCAGTTTTCTCTTGCAAGTTAAAAGAAGTAAATAGTAATGGATCCTGTTCGCTGTTTTGTTACGTGGTAAAATCATCAAATGAGAGACGGGAGAGACTTTAAGCCTTTGTCAAACAGACAGGCGTGGCGAATGCGAAGCGAGGCGTTTTTATTTGTAATGTATGGAATTGTTTGAATCCAGTCACATAGAAAAGCGATAGCGTGGCCGAACCAATGCGAAGAAGTGGCGAAGGCGTATTTGCTCTGTTTGACGTCGTTCATAAAAAACCAGCTAATACAACTGCCATGCCTCGGTTTACTGCACCCATTTGACGTCTCGTATCGGTTCGTTATCGCTTCGGACTCGGTCCAGTTCGATATCGCCTGTCTGTTTGACGAAGGCTTTAGACTTGTACTGACTAAAATCCACGTTGTCCTTCACGTTCCTTTACGTTCCGGAGTCACTGTTGCCTAATAAGACAGACCCGCGACTGTCTTGTCCGCTTGCGGTGGAAACTGGCCTTTAAATTCTTTCCGTCACGACATCATTAATTTCTATTTCTTTCATGTCTTCCCAAGCGTACATGTAACGGGGTCGCGGGACTCACAAATTATCGTGACCCCGGTACGTGAAGGGCTATTGAAGGACACCGTGGATTTTAGTCAGTCAAGTCTGACAGTCCCTCCCGCCCTGCCCTGGGTGGGAAGACTCATTTGATGATTTTACCACGATAAAAAAAAGCGTACATGTAATTTATTTATTGCCAATACCTACATTTAGTTGAGCGATAAATGTGTAAAATACAAACAACCTCTTTCCTTATTATTCCCAAAGTCGTGAACAAAACAATATTTAAATCAGTCGAAAACGTCAGAACTTTGGGTCCTTGGAATAATATTATAGGGATAAATATTTTTGTTAGTCCGACCATCCAAACAGGGTTGTTTGTTCGCAGTCTCTTTCCTAGCCAGGATTATAGAACTCTCAAACACACAGTTCCGTCCTAGTTATTGATTTTTCATAAAACTTACTGGGACGTGAGAATCTTATTAACGAGTTGAATATTTACAAATGAGTAATTTCTTATTTTTCATTTTATCAATATACATTTCATGGGTATAAAATGTATATTGATATCAAGATCTGCCTAGCCTTTTCCTAACTAGGTTACCTGGGTCGCGGGACTCCCGAATTACCATGACCCCGGTACGTAAAGGGATATTGAAGTACAACGTGGATTTTAGTCAGTACGAGTCTGACAGTCCCTCCCACTCTACCACGTTAAAAAAAATAGGTTAGGGTTAGCTTTCATTGTCCTCGTTCACTTTTTTTGAAGTGAAAACTTCTTAAGCGGCGTTGTGCACTTTTTTTGGAATGGGTAAAAAATGTTAAACTCGCGTCAGGACACGTGACCTGATCGAAAATTCGTAAGGCGGCGCAGGGCGCTTGCGCGAATGTTCGTGTGTGTTTATTACTATTGAAGTTTTCACTTCTGCCGGCACTCCCAGAGTGCAACCCGTCTTTTTTTTTTCTTAATGTGTTCTAAAAACACTGTATTTGTGTAGTTTCAGTCAAAGTAACGCGTATTTCTTTAACCAGATGCAGAAACCAGTACTTTACATAGAGCGAGTATCTTTCAGACCATCACAACCCAGTAATTCTTGTACCAGACAATAGGATGCCCCTGTGTAATATAATGAATTGTTGACAGATTTTCGAGCTACAACGACTATCTTATCAAACACGAATTGACAGCCGTGACCAATGGCTTAACATACTTTCCGAAGCACAGAGAAAACTCGGTTTGTAGTAGATGGTCACACACCCACGGACTAACCGTGGTAAAAGGCGTAACGATGAAGATCAGCCTATCTCTGGCCTGAATTCCATTAAAACCGTTCAGCTGTTCTGTCGTGATTGAGTAACTAATATCCATCCATCCGTCCATCCAAACTTTCACATTTAATATTTTAATTATATGTATGTTAAAGAAACGACATTTTAACATAGGATTTGCAATAAATATGTCCTTCGGATTATTATCAATACTGTTAGCACCAACTGTTGATCAATTGGTGAATACGTCAGACGTAAGTACAAGTAACCGAAAGAATAATTTCGATATATTCATTGAGGCAATAGACCGACTACAATTGGTACGACAATATACGCAATTCGGCACTATTAATTGTATAGAACAGATGACAGATCTGCTACGCCATATTAGATGTGTCCCAATAGAAATGCGAGAGAAAAAGACATGCTTCGCCGACCGTAAATATTGGGTTGAAGCTTCGTGCAGACACACGCGATATCGCCACGCGCTTTGCCTTTCCGCATTGCTATTCACACAGAAGCGGGCAGCGAGCCGCTGCCGCATACGGAGGCTAAGGATAGGAAGATTATGATGAACTACTCGTATTTCGCAATAGAAAGAAATTCAAGCTTACTGATTTAGCTACTTTTCTTTTTAAGCGTGGTAAAATCATCAAATGAGTCCTTCCACCCAGGGCAGAGCGGGAGGGACTGTCAGACTCGTACTGACTAAAATCCACGGTGTCCTTCAATAGCCCTTTACGTACCGCCGTCGCGGTCGACCCGGGCATGGTCCATGGTCGAACAGCGAGTTGCCCATTACTCGCTGCCCGCATGTCCGCGCCTACAGTGGTCGGAGATCGTCTGCCGACGTCCGTCGCCATGGGCGTCTACCACTGCGATTGATGTAGCTGCTGGACATAATATTATGTTTAATTGTACTTCGTCAATTTATGTACGCTTTGTATAACCCCTTAAAGTCTCATCTAGAAGATGCAAGTCATTGCATGCGAGTTTGACTACATTGCTGTTCAACTGAATTCATTGTCCATGAATAGTCCGCAATGTAGTCAAAATTGCATGCAACTTGCGTACAATTTCTTGCAGAGTGTAAATGAGTCTTTATGGACACAAGTAGCTATACTAAAATGGGCTCTTTAACAATGTAAATGTTCAAAATACCAACTAATTGATCTAAATGTTATTCATAAAAAATACAAAAAATCTCAAAAGAATTTCATAAAAAACAGCATCTTTATAAATACTCGTATTTTTACCTCAGAAGACATCTAATGGCTTCCAGGAAGAAACATAAATTGATATATTATGATGAGGTTAGAAATCAGATTCATGGAAAATTTCACAAATGAGACAGATATAGTAACGTTTCTATGGTGACATTTCAATAGCAGTAGGTTGACGAATAAATATTTCCTATTGAATATTCGCCTTCATTTTTAAGAAGGAAAACACTTATACGTGGATTTCCTTATACAATTTGTTACAATAAACTATAATATAGTCAATTTTTGCTACAGTATATTATACTGTAGCAAAAATTGACTGTGAATGAAAATAGCAAAAGCTGAAAATAATTCATCCTGTTGTATCATTCAACAATGTTTCATTGTACCTACTGTTTTTATTCCTTTATTGATTACTTTCGCTTACTAAGTATATTTTTAAATATTTTTACAAAAACAAAAAAATATAATGAATAGTGGTCCACCGCTATCGGGAACAGGGTCCAAGCTACCGGCGGTCAGGGCTCCAAAGAAAGGAAGCTCCTAAATATACGCGCCGTGTCCAGAAGAACTGCTTTCTCTGAATCAGCCGCCTTAGCCAAGTCACAACAAGTCGCAAACGTTAACCGTAAACGCTCAGTACTCCCAACAATTATTGCGCGACGCTCCAATCGATATATCACCACAATGTCGAACCTACTGTTATTATTACAATGTATTTATAGACTGCATAATTATTTTAATGCAAAACAGGAGAAACACTTTCCTAGTATAATTTGCGTATGTTAAGAGTGTAGCCTATGGCCTATGTTTGTTGAAATTGGCCAAAAGTCTAAACAAGTAGGTACTTAATAGGTATTCGACTAAAGTTTTAGATAAACTCAACTTTATCCAGTATGCTCTTGGGTTTAAGGGCCGTTTTTCGTATAAAACTGTTAAGAACTTTATTTTGACCTTAATGCACGTGGCTTCGTTCGCGTTAGATTTGGTATTTTTTTTTTTTTAATTTTTGTGGGGCACACTAGGAATTTCTCCTGTATCATGAGTGCGTTCACAAACATAGAAACTCACATACACAAACACCCACACCCGGAACAACTACTTGTAGGTCATACAAATATTTGTTCCGTGCTTGAATCAAAGCCGTGACACGCTGCACAGCAGTCGATCTCTGAGTTTGGTCGGCGTGAATAATCATATTACAGAAATAAAGTCAATGGTTACCTCATTAAGTTTATAAATATACAGAATTCATAATCCATTTTCATCACTCATCTATTGTCACAAAGTATTTATTAAAATACTAGCGAGCCGACCTGGCTTCGCACATGTGCAATTTGAAAATAAAATCTGCTTTCTACTTGCGAAAAATGTCATAATCCATTCAGTAGTTGCAGATATTTGATATTGATATTTGATATTGACAGGCCTGTTGGTCTAGTGGTTAGTGACCCTGACTGCTATGCCGGAGGTCGTGGGTTCGATTCCCACCCAGGACAAATGTTTGTGTGATGAGCTCGATCATTTGTTCTGTGTCTGGGTGTAATTTATCTATAATATGTATGTATTTAGAAATATATAAGTATGTTTATCAGTTGTCTAGTACCCATAACACAAGTTCTGCTTAGCTTGGGACTAGATGGCGTTGTGTGATAGTTGTGTAATATATATATAAATATTACTTCCTCCAACCAAAACTCACCAATTTTACCTATCTGTTTTATTAGTACGTTTAGACTAACATTACAGAGGCTGTAGCATAAATTCTACGTTTTTAAGAGTACAGCGTCCTTGAAGTGGTATGATGTAAATTGTATGGAAAATGAAAAAGCGCTTCTATTACGAACGAGGTATACTTATCCATTAAATAAACCTTAAACTCCCCGTTTACTAAATGTCACAAAAACATAAACTAAACAAACAAACATACAAAATAATCATTTTCATGAAAATCAAAGTACACAACAACGACGAAATGTTAATCCTAGTAATAAATATTAAACACTATATTGTGTATGCGGTTAATTCATAATTCCCGTTTTGTTTTGTTGACAACAAAATAAGGTGCGTATGATAACATTACAGTTAACCATTGAAGCAAATAAAATGTACTGACGTAAATGTTTGTACGTAAATATGACTGAGAACGAATTGTTTTATTCCTGCCATAATCATTGAAAGGGAAAAACACACATAAAATACACAAATTCAAGAGTTTTCACACCACATAAGAACAAGGAAAACGTTGCTGATTATTTTTGGTGATGAGTAAATTATTTTAAAAATATCATTAGTTAACTACACTATTTATTGTTATTGAAAATTTTACATTATCGGGTTCTCTTACAAAGTAGAAATATCTTTACAGCTTAGCCCCGTTTTAGTGCAAGCGCGACTGCGACTGCATAGGTTCGATTACCCGTCGGGCAAAAAAGAGCTAGGGTATTGGTTTTTTTATGTGTAACCTGGTAGCAGACTCAGGAAGTTATAGGTATGGTACAGACGCTAGCATATCAACTTACCTCAATATATCAAACTTTAATAGATTTTCAACCTTATCACAATATTCTAAGGTTACGGTTCGATTGATAAAATTATCATATTAAAAGTAGACATATCGTCCTCTCTCCTCATTGTCCCTAGAAATTAATGAAACTACCGATGTTGTGTCGTTACTGTTATCGTCTTATGTGAAAACGCAAATCAGGCTAGTGCTAAATTAAAAAGAAAACACTTACACATCAATTGGTGATGATTTGAGCAGATAATCACTGATGATATGTCTTTCATCTTGAAGACTGATGATGAGATCTCCCATCGATAATATTGTGTTCACCTGGTAAAATAAAACACAAATAAGGTAAACGTAAGTAACTATGTAGGTACTAGCACTTTGCCCGCGACTTCGTCCGCGTGGGTTACGTACTTTCCTAATTCCCCCTTTTCACCCCCTTAAAGGTTAAATTTCCAAAAACCCCTTCTTAGTGCTCCCCTACATTATAATAGGAAGCCGTGTGCAAAACTTCACATTCCTAGCCCCAGTAGTTTCGGCTGTACGTTGATATGTCAGTCAGTCAGTTCTCCTTTTATATATATAGATTATGTCCTTATTATTTAGTAATAAGAGTAGTAGGTATTTATCAGCACCGCTTTTTGAACAAGTTTAGTGATGTTTCACACCAAAAAAAAGTATTAATAAACGGGGTAAATAACAAAAATAAACAACTCGAAATTATAAAATGGTATTCCCTAATAAGTATCCAGAAAAACAAAGTAAATTGGGAAAGCCATTAGTTCCATAGGTAACAGATATTATTTATTTCTAGAAATTACAGGAAATCCACAGTACCTATAGGAATTATTATAGCATTTTGAGCAATTCTGCAATTATGTTGTAAACAACTTTATATTTTGAGGAACAAGGATATTTTTCGGACATAATGTTACTCATAAAATATCTAAAATGTGTTCCTATAAACTGTTTCAAAAACAGAAGAATTAGAAAGAATGACGACGACTTGTGCAACTACGACAACATTTGTATATTTTATTATGGCAATGCGAATACGAGAAATAAGATAATTCTACGTACCTTTTTTTAACGCAACTTATTTTCTCAAGAAAGCCTTTAATTGTTTCGTGTGGCGTTCTAATTTAGGCTAGGCGAATCAAAAATCGATTGTCTTCTGCGTCGTGTTTTGTTTTTTTTTTAATAATTTTTTTTTTAATATTTCGTAAATCGAACGACAGGCTCGTTCAAATCTGTATTTCTTTTTTTTAACAAAAATAGTTTTAATCAGCCTTTTACGTTCGATTTTTTAAATGGTTTTTTTATAAATACTTTTTTGTGAGATAACTAGGTGGTTATTCTTCGCTAACAATTGAAAATTTAAAACAGCATTTTTTAATTGAATTCGACTTTTCTTGGGTAAGGATTTAATGAAAATGTAGTTGCACAAAAGCCTGCCAGAGACAAAGCCCAGATTGATATATCTATGATCAGAGGAACTGTCACATCACATGGATACTCTTACCTCAGTATCTAAATATAATGAGGAGTCTAAAGTTTGTGACAACTGTGCCATGTTGGAGCAGTTCTGGATGAGCAGCGCGACGTGGGGTACGAAGCAGACGATCAGCATCTGCAGCAAAAATATTCTCCGGCCCCGTCTGGAAGAGATAAAGTTTCATTAAACTCCGAAAAACTATATAAATAAAAATAATAGGGCTTTTATAAAGACTAGCTTTCACGCGCTACTCCTCCCCTGTTTCACCCTAACTTTGTAATCGAACCACCTGTATATTCAGCCATACATATTTACGTACAGGTAAGTGAAAATGAAATTAGGATTCTGTATATAATAGTCTAGACAAACAAACTCGTCAGTTTTAGATATTGCGCGCTGCGTCCGATTTGATGGTTCCCACCACTGATTTCGTACATCGCATTAGCGCTGTATTAATATTTATTATTCAGGAAAATTTTATAGAATACTACCCATTTAAAGATAACAACTATCAAAGCAGTTTCTTCGCTATTTTACTCCAACTATAGACAAAGTTTAACCTCTATTTAGAATCAGATTAAAAGTTCTATCCGCACTTAATGAAAGTTCTCTCAACGAATTCATTTCTCGAACAGTTCGAAACTTTATAAAGTTTTGCTTATTCGTGTATTTATTATCTACTATAAATATTTTACATAAGGGGTTTCTTTGAAATCCTTTAAGGCTCTCGACAACATTTTGAAACTTTTTTATTACATTTATACTTGCACTACACTTTAGGCTTGCGTTTGGCTGTGAGTGATGTGACTCACTTGCTGTGAAATGATGACGCAGGCTACCTATATGTGACTAAGAAGTGAGATAAGTTTGTAGTTCTTCAACATTCTTTTTCGTGTCGCTGGCACGACGGTATTTATATTTTATTGGCCCAAAACTGCGCCATCTCCACCGCGTTGTCGGTAGCAGCGAAGAGATCTGTTTGGCAGCATGTTTTTGGGTTAAGAGGGCAGGATAGGAGGTGAAGTATAGTTTGTGACGCAGCTCCACATCCACATCCCGCTATCGTTCCAATGCGACATTATTTTGTCACCATTATTTAAGAACAGAAGAAGAAATAGTAATATCTCTATGAAAGAATGAAACCTAAACCTGTTTCTGGGTTGGAAAATCATGAAATGAGTGCTACCGCTCTGGGTGGAGCAGAATGGACTCTCTACACCACCTTGTTTCTTCAATGGCCCTTTGCGTTCCAGGATTTTACTGACAACTCCTTGAAGCGCGCGTGAAACAAGACCTGGTTTTTGATCGTACGGTAAGGTACCCATTCTTCGCCGCCCGCGAGTCAACACCTACAGTGACTGGTTAAGGCTGCGTGTCCACCAGAGATAAGTGAGGGATGTATGTAAAACTAATCTAAGTGACTAGATTTTTGGTCAAGCTGTGATGGAGAAGCGATATTATTCGTTATTCCGAACAACGCATTCTCACATTATTATACCTTTTTCTTGAAATCTCTTCTTTAGTGGAATCGCAGCCTAAGAGCTTATTCCTCCTGGCTGAATTTCGAAGTAATTTCTGGAGGAGACAGGATTTTTAAGAAAGCTTCTCATCACACTTCATTGAATCTAGATACAGGATTTGTCGTAAAGTATGAAAGAGACGGATGTATCGTTACTGTATTCTTTCTTTTTCGAATACTTTTAAGGCAAACTCGTTGGATGCATGCCGCTTCCAACCGATCTTAATGGAAATTGACAATCTATAGGGGAGGCCTATGTTCTGCAGTGGACGTCATGCGTCTGATAAAATGATGATGATTATTGAATACGATATTTTTTAAATTATTAAATAGGTTTTATCGCGGGCTTTGAGCGCAGCGAACAAATCAAGAAATTCCGTAACGAAAATAAACCTAACATTGTCAGATTCACATCTGTCATGTCAACGTGAGTAAATAAAATTTGAATGAATGAATTTTTTTCTTGACGTTTCACTTGATTGACGTGGCTGACCATAGCCTAATTAGTAAAGTAACTTCCGATAAAGCAACGATGGGATTATATTCTCGTTAATTATTCGCGGTAGGCGATATTTTTTTCTTTTCTTCATAAATAAAATAGACAAATAATTATAATTGCATAAGTAAAAATTTGATAAAAATGTTATGCAATAGTTTTACAGCAGCAGTCCCCGAGTGCCACACGTATTTTTTTTTCTTCTAAAAGTGATTATCTGGAAACACAGGCATTTTTAAATCGCGTGGTCATTAGACGACATAGTGATAAACTGCACATGCCCGAGTTATCAGTTCTCGTTGAAACTCTGTTAACACTGAAATTCAGCTCGTTATAACTTCAACTCAAGTTCAAGAACATTTAACTTGATGGTGGTTCCTTTGTCCTATAATAGTGCCTTGTTCGACATGGGATAAGTTAAGAGGTCTAACAATGGATTAATCAATACTAATATTATAAAGCTGAACAGAAAGAAATCTAGTGAATCGAATTGAAAAAATATTTTTGTGTTGGATAGTTCACTTATCGAGGAAGGCTATATAACATCACGCCACGACCAATAGGAGCCGAGCAGCGGGAGTGGAAACCACTGAAAAAATTTTCAAATGTCACTCTTAGAACTGCCTGCGTCGTACTGAGTAAAGCCCATTTTTACCCGACTACGGCAAAGCTAAAAGGAGGATTCTAATTTTGATGTTGTACGTATGTTAACGACGGTATGTTATACGTAAGTTTGTATGTATATATGTAAATTTGTTTGTTCCCTCATAACTTCTAAACTGCTTATCATTACATGACAAATGAGGTGTCGTTAGAAGCGTCTCAATTGTCGGTTATAGGGTAGGTAACATGTCACCAAATTTAATATGGCGCCCTCTCAGTGGATGTAAAGTCGTAACAAAAAAAATATATTTTCGCACAGTATCAACATGGGTATCAAATGATAAATCTTAAATTCACGACTCAAGAACTAAATATGTAACATAAATTACTTACGTACTTCAAATAATATAACTAGTGTAAATAAAAAATAAGTTAAAAATAACTAAAACCCGACTACGAAAAAATCGCGCTACGAAAAGTTCCTTTTTGCGTTCTTGAACCGCTATTACTTTTTAAGGCATTCCAGCAACTCTGGTAGACATTTCGACGGTCCCTACGAACAAACGGACAAAACCGAGGTTTACAGGAAAGAGTTTTTGATGTTCAAATTGCTCAAGAAATCATTCTACGTGTACACAGAATTATTTCTAGAGAGGTTTATTTCAATTCTATGTACACATAGAATTATTTCTAGTTTCACAGCACATATAGTTAGACCATAAACACAGTAAGTGGGACATGGTATTTTAACCGACACGTGCAGAGCAATAAACTAGTAAACTTTACTCGGATCTCTCTGTAACCGCAACCAGCTGGCATTTTACCTTCCACTTTAGTAATTGGAAGATCCTTGTGAACATTCATTAAAGTAAGTAACCCATAATGTTCCCACTGCTGGGACACAGGCCTCCTTGTGAGATAGTGGGCTGTAATCCACCATGCGGGCCCGTTTCCGGTTGGTAGATGCCACTCATATCTTCGAATTTTTGGCTCCAGGTTTCAGGATATTCCAGTTTCCTCACGATGGCAAACGACGACAAAATTATGCGTTTGTCTTGGTTCCAACCTACGACCAATTTGTTTCTGATGATGGCAGGCCGTCTTCATTTTCCTACACGTCCTTTTTAATACTCGTAGTACATACATTTTTTTATACAACAAACCGTATGTCCGATGTGATTACCTATCAAAGAAAAAAAATCCAAATAAATATTCGACCAAACAAGGGTGAACCCAAAATATCAATGGTTTTCATAATGCTCACCGAGATCCCACATCATTACAGTGAACACATAGCTTTATTTGTTTAATTTTGTGTCAAAGAAGTTCTTAAATGTTTCCCTGCCTGCCTGGCCGAAAAGAAAATTAATTTAAAAACAAAAGTAAAAAGCAAACAGAACATTTTTAAAAATAATGTTGCCAGCGTTTTCTTTTATTCAATTTTATGAAAAGGTAATACGTATTTCGAGTATTTAATTATACTACTTTTATGTTCAACAGGAATTTGGTCCATTTGTTACCTGCAGGTAAATGAATATTTAAAAAACATATGAATGCCTCATTTATCATTTTAAAATATTATTTCCAGCTCAGCTTTTATATCACTAGCCGGCTCAGACGAAAAATAAGCAAATGAAGGCCATTTTCCTCGGAAAGTAAATTATAAAAAAAACAAAAGTTAATGGTTTTACACATTTATTTTCGGCGAAAACGGCCAGTAAGTTGTTACATTTTTAATATTCTTTAATAATATTTTCTAACGAGGTTGAATTAAAATGTTCGGCCTCGGAATAAAAAAGCGAGATTTTGGTGACAAATATTTTAGGCACAATGTAAACGTGTAAGTATTTTGATTTTATAGATTATATAAAAAAACTCGGTGTAAATTAAAATTAATTCCAACATGAAATAAACTTTCAACAAAAATGTTTAATCCTTAATGGACATTCTACTAGTTGACGTTCTATCAATAATTAATAGATAAAAAAAAATACTTAAGGACTAACTAGGAGTAAATGACTACTAGATTTATCATTCATTAATTTGTCATGACCGAGCTCAGTTATAGCCAAAGCTCCCAAAATTCGCTCTAACAGAGATCTATATTGCTAATTTATTATCTCCGCAATGCTCAAATGGCTGCAATTTGCCATACTAAACGAAGTAGGCATTCATAGCACCTAATGAACATAACGTTAGAGCAAATGAGGCTCTGAAACTAGTGTTAATAGGTACATTTTACTACTGACTTAGCGTCTGTCAAAATTACAGTTTTTTTTTTAAATTATATAATTAAATTTTGACGTGTTCATCGCCATCTGCTAACTGTCAGTAGAAACTAAATTGTATTTTTATGTGATTATTTTTGATTTCAGAGTAAATTGAAGAGAAAATATTTCAGTTACTTAATTATCTAAAATATAATAATATGGTAGAAAGTCAAAATTGAACATTGAATATTTTTTTTAAATATACTTGAGGTGTGATCTACAATCGATACCGAAACCAAAAATATAGTTTTTAGAATTTTTGTCTGTTTGTCTGTATGTATGTCCGGGATAAACTCGAAAAGTACTCCATGGATTTACTTCAGATTTGGCACGAATATTTTTAAGAAGTCAGGTCTAGTTATAGGCTACATATTATCATACTATCACTAACGGGGAACGAGCAGTGTACTTTACAGTAGGTATTTTTGGTCCTGTATAGCGTTCACGCAGACGACGGCAACGTCGCGGGCAGCAGCTATTAAATCTAAACGTAATAATTGTTTTCTTTTAAGACCAATGATTTTAAGCCTGTATAAAATAAATAATAAATATATATAATAAATATTCCACATCTATCACACAACGCCATCTAGTCCCAAGCTAAGCAGAGCTTGTGTCATGGGTACTAGACAACTGATAAACATACTTATATATTTCTAAATACACCCATATTACACCCAACACCCAAAATCTCTAACATTTTTTGTCAACATCAATGGAATATTTATTTAGTCAGTATCTAGTTCGTGCCTATGCGAATTTAGTCCTTTGTTTGAAACTGAACTGCAAAAGAAACGCCCGCATGTTTAAATAATGTCTTCAAATTAACTTTGAACAATTCCACTCCCGAACTTAACGAAGGGAAACTTTTTTAAAAGGAAAAGTAATGCGTATTTATTTCAAGCTTATTTATTACAAAGCTTTGTGGAAAAAAACGGAATAGATCTTATCATTCAAAGTAATTTCAAATAATTTCTGTATCTATATATATAAAAGGAGAACTGACTGACTGACATATCAACGTACAGCCGAAACTACTGGGGCTAGGAATGTGAAATTTTGCACACGGCTTCCTATTATAATGTAGGGGAGCACTAAGAAGGGGTTTTTGGAACTTTAACCTTTAAGGGGGTGAAAAGGGGGAATTAGGAAAGTACGTAACCCACGCGGACGAAGTCGCGGGCAAAGTGCTAGTATATTGATAAACAACTTTAATAGGTATACTCAGAATATCTCCGATAGAAAACAAGTAGGGTATGTACAACCTGGAAAAACAGGGATCCGGAATTATCGAGGTTCCGAAATATCGGGATACCATGAGCAACAAGCTGAACTAATCTTGACCGTAATTTAAATAGGATCTAGACACATTATATAGACATTATGGCGGTTCTTCCTACGTATGTGCTTAAAGAAAGAGTGTTTTCTGCTCTTCGCTTTTGTAGTTTGCATGGTCCGTTACCAAATTTACTTTTAAATAATCAATGATTAGCTATGCTCCACAATTACACTCCCAACTTTTTCTCTTTCGGCTGTTAACGTTGTCATGATGATTTCTAAAATAATTCTTAAATACCGGGATGGATGGGCTAAAGGACTTACTGAGTGGGTGCCGAAAGTCGGGCGTCTCGTGGCCGAACTCTAGCGCAATGACTCCTTGAGAGACTGACCGGAAAAGGCAAGATTCAAGAAATAATTGGAAATTATATGGGCTGGTCTTTGATTAGCAGCGTGAAAAAAAACGCTCTTTAAAAAAAAACCACAAGATTTCTACGAATTGAGAACCTCCTCCTTTTCTCGAACTCGGTAGAAAGTACACGTAAAAAAAAAGAATCTTAAAGAATTAAAAAAATTGCAGACTAAATATAAAATTGTTTAAAGCGCGCCGCACACGGCTAAGATACTATTATATTTTATCTCCCATTACCGTGACCCTCCCATTACCGTGACCCCGGTACATAAAGGGCTAGTCAAGGACACCGTGGATTTTAGTCAGTACAAGTCTGACAGTCCCTCCCGCCCTGCCCTGGGTGGGAGGACTCATTTGATGATTTTACCACGATAAAAAAAAATCGCTCGCCATAATACGCGCTTAATACGATCAATCAAAAAAATTAAAGATATAATGTAATTTAATATCAAATCATCGATTAGCGCATATTATTAAGTTAATTAACCAAGTGGGTTGTTCAGATTGATTTGCATAACTTGCTTTGTCTTTGCAGACGAAACAAACAAGTCCTAGGACGAACCAAAGTCGTTCGAGTTATCACTCTTACTACGTGCTTCTGTTCAAGTATACAGAAAAACGAAAAAACTACTGAACAAGTGCAAGTCGGACTCGTGCATGAAGGGTTCTGTACCATTTATTTTAATAAAATACATATACTGTGACTTTTTTTGTGAATGTTATCTCGCAGGTCAACCTCTAGTAGGTTGTGTACTGCTCAACCGGACTGTTCTGTGGATGACTTAAGAACTTAAGGCCTCCATCCAAGGCAACTTAGTTAAAAACTAAGCGACCACATGCTAAGGACACCCCCTTTGGGGTACGGACCTCGGCTTAGGGCAGCAAGAGACAGGCTGGATCTCAATGAGACAAATAGACGGAGTACAATGGCATATTAATAGGGTTGGTTACCTCTCAATCACGGTACCCTAAAGTCAATGATCTGAAAATCTCAAAGCTTGCACAAGTTCGCTAAATTAAGAAAAGAAAGAGTTTCTAACTCTGTATATTACACAAAAACAGTTTTTAAGTCAAATTAGCATAAATAATTCCTTTAGAAACGTGAGATTCTTCTTTTTGATAACGGCCCCGAGTTACAAGTGCTAGATCGTGAGTTCGAACCTAATTGTGAAGTTGGAAGGCATTTTATTTATATAACTTTTGGTGTGCCATTTCATCTTATCTTTTTACTTAGGGCCAGTTGTAATTATGATCAATAGTTCTAACTATTTATTAAAAACTCGTATATTTTTATAACATTTTTTTTTAAATGGATAGCTTTTAACAAACTGTTAGTTTAACTAATAACCAAACATCGCGGTCTTCCTTTAACACATACGAAAGACAATGGACTATAAATCCATTGCTTTACAAGATCGAGTAGATATCCTTACATCGAGTTTACGTAAATTTTTAATCCTTTTATTCATATTTATGAATCTGACATGGCCAATAATATTATTATTAAAGTTTAAAAAGGGATATTTACCATGTTTATTGTTTGTTTTGAGTTTCTTATATTTCGGCACTGTTGTATAGCACTGTTCATCTGTGATCATGACGCTTGCCACAATGCCAAAATATCGGAAATTTAATAATATTTTGAAATTGTTTTTTTTTTGTTTTGTTTTTTTAAAAAACGTTACCCCACACTAGGAATTTCTCCTATATCGTGGGTGCGTTTACAAACATAGAAGCTCACATACACAAACACCCAGACCCGGAACAACTACTTGCAGATCATACAAATATTTGTTCCGTGCGGGGATCGAACCCGCGACACGCTGCCCAGCAGTCGATCTCTCAGTCACTGCACCAACCAATTAAAATAGAGTTTGTCAATTATTCGGTAGATATCACTAATAAACTAAATTAATTCACCTATAAATCACATTGTAGACTCCGTATAATTGGTCGCGTGACTAACGAATACCGTGGCCAACGCTTTTGCACGCTGTTAAAAAAGCCTCCGGATAATCCAATATCATCAATCATGTCGGCAAATCACAGCAGTCCTGAATTATATTGCTATTTATCACTTATTTATAACTCACGCTCTCACAATGGTCTGAAAACTTATAAATGTTGAAGATATACAGTAAACTTTTTTATTAGGTACGTTATTTTTACTGTATTTCTTTTGTCTATTGTTTTTGTCTACCTCAGAGACCCTAGCACGAAGTCTACGTATATAGCCGACAGGATACTTAAAGTATTATACCGTAAATTGTATGGAAACTGGCGACCGGTCCCGGCTCCGCACGGGTATAATCTCTACTACATTATACATGTTATATTCTTAAAAACCTTCCTCTTCAATCACTCTAATGTATTAAAAGAAACTATATCAAAATCCGTTGCGTAGTTTTAAAGAATTAAGCATACATAGGGAGAGACAGACAGCGGGAAGCGATTTTGTTTTATAATATGTAGTGATTGAAAAAGCGCCTCTAGTGTACGAACGAGAAGCAAAATTTTTCCATCGAATTAACGTCAGTTTCCGTTTACATTATGTCACAAGAACGTGAAAAGTCGGCCTCTGGTTCCGTATTCATTTCCTCATGTCACTTAACAAGAAGCGAATTACCGCCTAACCTCCATAACCTAATTACTGAACAATAGATACTAACATGCTCTCTCCCTCTTGCCCAGGGCCGTCTTCAACCTATCGGAGGCCCCGGGCAGTATGTGATGATGGGGCCCCGTTGTCTAGTGCCATTACGTCAGGTTTTTTGACTGTTTATACAAAAATTGTCGTAAAATTATGACTTATTTACGAGTAGGTAAGGAAAAGTTATGATGAAATGAAATTGATATTTATTGATGCAAGATGGTGTAGAAAACAGTTTTGCACGTCTTCTAACAAACTAGATGAGCCCGGTGCGCGCTGTTTCGTAAATACGGCTACACATCAAACTGTTCAAAATTATAATTATGTTCATATAAAGCGAAGCCTAGAAAAATATTATGTGTTTAAATTGATGTGAAACCGTGTCTACCTGACTACTCTCAGAATAAACAGCCAAAACAAAGTCAGAGATTAATAGTCTCTTTTATAGTCCAGTCATTATTTTGGTTCATTCATATGAGGACCTCATGTTTAAGTTATAGTCTGAGATGGTCTTTTTAAGAATGAACCACCCAGATTTGACTGGACCTGTTCAGTTAGAACTACCACGATGTTTCAGAAAACGTGAAGCTCAACTCAGTACATAGTGAACTCAATGACCGCGGAGCCCCGGGCATTTGTCCAGTACGGCCCTGCTCCTACCATCTGATGAGATAATCCTATTCCAGTGCTGTTTGTAATTTACCTGCTTTCCTGGTAGGCTCGCAAATAGCTAATTAGTATTCTGTTAAAGTTTAAGTAGTGGGATAATCCTACTAGGATCTTACTATTAACGTGAAAATTTGTGAGGATTTATTTGGATGTTTGCTACTTTAACATGGAAAAACCGATAAACGGATGCAATTTGGTAGACAGATAGTTTTTAATCTGGAATAACAGATAAAGATTTAATTTCCCGTGGTATATTTTTTTAGTTGTAGTTAGCAGAGCCGCTGGCAACTTGTCTTCAATGAATGGAACATATATTTATATGTTCCATCTTAAGGTCTAAGGGACAGAGCTGATTTTGATGAATTAAGTGTCAATCATTAGGTATCACGATAAATTGATTGATAAATTATTGATATAGCGGGTACCGCGTAATATCATAAATGTGAGTTTTATTTTGAACTTGATAATTTAACTGGAAATCCTACATTCCCAAATCCTAGCTAATATTATTAATACGAAAGTAAGTTTGTTGATTTGTTACCTTTTGACGCCTAAACCATTAAGCCGATGGTCGGATATGGGGTACCTTTCATCCCGAAAAGTACTGTTTCTGAGAAAAACAACAATAACATAGTGTGAGAGAAGTCGCTGTGTGTAACTTCTAAATGAACACGAACGAAGCTGCGGGCTAACGTTAAAGTTGTAAGCTGAACCCCAACTACGACAAAAACTGCTAAAGAACCGTTGTTGGGATTTAGTTTTTTGTTAACAGATTGTTCGGGTCACTTTTTGACCCAAAACTTGAGTAAGGTGGCCACACGCATTTGGAAAAAACGATAGACTGACACTAAACTTCATTATTCAAGGATTTGTAAACAAAACTTTGTTTAAGACCAAGTTTTTGAAAGAACAATCGATAGTTACTTAGTTTTTGTACACAAGGTCGTTATACTATCAAACATATAATCCGGATTCAACTTGGTAGGTAGACACAGAAAATAATAGCCACAAGTCTTAGGCCAGTCATACACGGACTGCTTTAAGCAGACCTTGATCTGTGACTACGGTCTTCTATCCAGTTTCTTTATATTGATTGTCGGACAATTTCAGTAACTTATGCGGCCTACACAAATGTCCTTTCTTTTGTATTGTTCGTCGATACGTTGAGCTTCTGGAATTATGAGTCGAGTGGATAGGTCCACTCAAATCTGTGTGGTTCTTTCTTCACAAGACCATCTCAGACATTAACCTTCATGACCCTCGTATGACTACCAATTTAATGTCTGGACTTTAAAAGAGACAGTGACCTCTGGGTTTGTTTCGGTTGTTTCTTCTCCGAGTAGTCAGGTACGAAACACCGGCTTCATCTAGCTTGTAAAAAGACGACGTGTAAAAGTGTTGATATTAACCTACTTTCAAAAATAAATATCATCATTTGAACTGCAGTTGCAGCAGTTGAACTGCTTCTTAAGCAGTGACAACGACTGCTTGTGCAGTTAGCAGTGGCAGCTTCAGACAGATGAATGTAACTGCTCGAGCAGTCCGTGTATGGGGGACCTTACGACCTTTTTTTGTCTAGTCTCCGCATTTTGATCCAATTATGGTTATTGCTTTACTTGTAAGTGTGATATGAGTAGATATAGATTTTTGTTCCAGCTTGAAAATTGTTTTTTGCGATGAAATCGCTTCGACCCACTATCCTGCCTGATGGTTACCGATGATGTGTTTGACGGTGAAGCACGCTTGCCTAAGAAAGAAGATTATATAATTACAAAATACAACAGGGGCCGTATTATGACGTCTTAAAACCAGGCTTATTCCAGTGAGTGAACGAGGTGGCGCTAGACGACTTGTATAGCTCTGTCTCTTTCACTCACTGGCACAAGCCTGGTTTTAAGACGTCATAATACGGCAGCTGAACATCGAGCATTTGCCGTTTCCGTTTCTAATTTTGTCGAAAGGAAAAACGAACAGAGCCATGCATAGAGCCAAACATTGACGCGAACACGATATTTCTAGCCATCGTTTTTGTCGATGATCACCATAAAATCATCTTCATGATGTCGGGCCGCGGGACTGCCTCATCAGGTAACAGTGACCCTGGAACGTAAAGAGCTATTGAAGGATCACCGTGGATTTTAGTCAATACAAGTCTGACAGAGCCTAGCCCGGCCCTGGAACTCATTGGAAAATTTTACAAAGATAAAAAAGTAACATTGGGAAGAAGATTCATTACAAATGAATGCTCAAGTTTATCAGCCCTTTACATCCACTTCGTGAGAGCAGTTTGTATACGAGTCACGTTTCAAAGTCATATGAGAATAGAATTAAACGAGGTAACATATATCTACTTTCAGGTAAAGTGACAAAACGAAATTACCATTATGTAATAACTCTCCCTTTTTTTGCGTAGGTAAATCATTTAATGAGTCCTCGGAGGGTCTGTCAGACTTGTACCTACTGACTAAAATCCACGGTGTCCTTCAATAGCCCTTTACGTTCCGGGGTCACGGTATTCGTTAGTCCCGCGACCTCGGATGTAACAACTCTTAGAAAATTGTAGGTATTGATTAAATAACCCACACTTACAGGTAAAATAAGTTTAATTCGTTCCACATTTTTTGGTCATTACCAACCACGTGGGTAACACTGACCGCATCGGGACCACGTTAACCACAACGTTGCGTCGACGCAACGACTCATTAATTCTACATTATGGTAAGGTGTGCGGTAAACAAAACGGGACCACAACGCAACTACAAAAAGCTATAGCGACAATATTCATATGTAACTACAGCTGGAGCGCAATTTGGTAGCGTTCGCATACGTACGTACGTGTTGTGGTAGGTACAGACAGAGCGTCACGATTTGGTTGGCCGTTAGCCCCTTAGAAAGCATATGGTGATTTCCAAGGGGGTTAACCACATTACTGCTGTTTGTACGTATGTATGAATGAACGATAAACATACCTACAGTCGCTTCTAGGAAAATGCACATTAACGAACTATTAATACGGTTTATTCACGAATGAAATGTGACTGAGGTATCTACTACGTGAGCTTATTCAAAATACTCAAGATCCTAAGATTTATTTGTTTCAAAGTAACATGTACTAGGGGCACATCACCGAGAAAGATGTCTTCTTTACTATTCCAAAATCAATCTCAATACTGAGCCGTCGTCGAGACGAATATTGACGACAGCTTTCAAAGTTTCGACGCTGAATACTCTAACATATACGGCTGGAGATGAAATGGATGTAACATTTGTAGATGGATGAACAAAAATGTTACTTTTATCAAGAATTCATTATGTTTTTGCTGTTGAATATGTTTTGTTTTGTGTAACCGTCGACATCGTGCCAGCGATAGAAGAAGAAAATAATAATAACAAGATAATTTCTAAATACGTTTTTAAATTAATTTGTCCGGTTTTTTTTTTTTATTAACGTAAATTTAAAGTCACAGTTGACAAATAAAGGGCATTACCGTTTTCGTTCGATGGTCGCATAGTACATAAGGTAATCATCATCTGCCTAGCCTTATCCCAACTATGTTGAGGTCCGCTTCCAGTCAAACTGGATGCAGCTGAATATCAATATTTTACATAGAGTGACTGCCTATCTGACCACTACAACCCAATAACAGGGTAATACGACTAATACGATACCCTTGGTAAGACTGGTTGAAGTCATGAGAAAATATTAAAGAATGAAGAAACGCGCGACCTATGGCTTTGTTTATGATGCGTTAGCAGGCTTTCAAAGTTTATTGAAGCATCTGTAAACTGCAGTGGTAGACGCCCACGGCGACAGACGTCGGCAGACAATCTCCGGCCACCGTAGGCGAAGGCATACGGGCGGCGAATAATGGGCGACTCGCTGTACGACCATGGACCATGCCCGGGTTGAGGTCAAGGCGACGCAAGTCTCCGATACCTTACGACTTTAGTATACATTGACGCGTGCCTGTGTACGAACCTCTATGGTTTTGTATCGCGATAGTCTCCTGGATACCGAAGTCGTAAGGTATCGAAGACTTGCGTCGCTTAGTGTGCGAAGGAGCTAATTCATCATACCCCTCAAACATACCCCAGTGAAGCCTGTAATGGTTTCGCAATAGGTACCTACTCACCACAGTGTAACTTATTTGCTGAATTTTTGAATTTTTTTTTTCGTGAAGTATTTTACGCTAATACAATGTATCATTACATGATTTGAATAAATTCGCCTTCAGCACCAATTTGATAGATACAAATCGAACTGTGCTTTAATTCATTGCGCGTTTTCGCTAACACTCTCGCGTAAAAACTCTTAAATAAAGATATTTCAAGCAAACATGGAAATTGAGTTAAAAGATTTCTTCTGGGAACATCATTATTGTTATTTTATTGTGAGAAGTTATCGTACCAATCTAGACGTAGATAAATTGGTTGTTTTTTTATCGTGGTTATATCATCAAATGAGCCCTCCTACCCAGGGCGGGGCGGCAGGGACTGTCAGACTTGTACTGACTAAATTCTACGATAATCCTTCATACGCCCTTTACGTTCCAGGGTCACGGTTTTCTGATGAAACAGTTCCGCGTCCCCGACAGGCTTTGACCCTCTAAGGGGAGCCCCGTCAGATTGCTGATAGCTCTTTGAGGTGTCGACCCGGCATGGTCCCTGATCAGACGGAAAGTCACCCATTACTCACCGCCCGCATGCCCGCCCAAATTGGTTATGTTAAGCTTAATTTGTAGCAGTCTGTAAAATGCTGAAGAAATCCATATAAAAAGTTTTATAAGCACTTTCAGTTTTACCGTTTTCTCAAAAAAGGTATAATTCTATATTATACTAACCCCTGAAGTTTTCAGGATTTCAATCACACTTTACAAAGTAACCTTGTATAATAATTGTGTATGTATGAGGTTTCTATAATGGAATATTCCCGAACAACTCTACCTACACATGCATGAAACAAGCTTATGAACTTATTCGTTTTAAATCCGGTGAAAGTATGACCTCAAAAGGAATCCGAGATCAAACCCACAGGTTTTTTTAAATGATAATTTAAACTTTTTACATAGATTTAATACGTAATGCGTTGAGGATGAATTTTTCAATGCTCTATAATAATTTAGTTTAGTATTTTTATATTTCTATAGTTTAATTATTATTTATGTTTTTGTACTATTAAAATATTATCTCCATACGTAATACATACACTTTGATGATGTTTCTAAACAATACCTGGCACCACGCCTTGAATTCCTGCACGGTGTAGAAGAGCCTATTTCTATCAGCCTCAAATCAAGACTCAATGGCTATTACGGAAAAAATCCTAATAGCCAAAACCCAGAAACTCTGGAATAGAACCCAGGACCTCATGATCAGCAGCTGCGCTTACCTCTGTGTTCTCTGGTTTTGATAATGTTTGATAAGTTACACGAAATCGATTATTTTTGATCATAAATTAATTAATTTTTCATCAGGCGAGGTAGTGATCGAACGCAAGCATGTCGCTAAATAAAAAAATAAAAAATAATAGCGGCCACGGCAGCTACTTTTAACTACAGCTGTAATAAAAATAATATCAGTAATCCCATAAAACTCGGCAAACAGAATCCAATATCGCCTGACTTGTCAATTGAGGAACCGTTTGTAATTTTCCGAATTTCAGAAGTTGTGAAAGGTAGCGGCCATTTTGGAAAGCTGCCAAATACTCATGGTATGATAAAAAGCTTTAAATTAGAAATGTTTTCGAAATTAATTAAAACACTTTGACATTACGCTTGGGTTTGGACTTATAGGGAAATTAGAGGCCCTAGCACAAGTTCCCACGTTTTTATGACGTAAAGTAAACAGGAAGTTTGACATTAATTTCGTGGATGAAATTAGTTCCTTGTTTGTACTAGGGGCGCTTTTTGTGACAATTCACGTCACAACACTTCAAGTATGAGGTACGGTCAAATACGTAGATTTCGTGCTAGGGTCTTGCTTGTCGGGCACGCCGCAATCGCGGCGGTAAGACCCCTCTTTGAGGAGTGGCTGGATAGGCGTCACGGCGTCCTTACCTACCGCATGACGCAGGTCCTCACCGGACACAGAAGTTTCGGGAGGTTCCTGTGTCTGATAAGGAGGGAGGAAACGCCTGGGTGTCACCACTGCGAGGACCGTCCTGAGGACACGGTGGAGCATACGGTGCAGGACTGCCCCGCTTGGGCAGAGCACCGCCGTGTCCTCACGACGGCGATAGGCGGAGACCTCTCGCGCCCGGCATTGGTCGAGGCCATGCTGCGGGGCGAGACGGAGTGGGAAGCGGTCGCCTCCTTCTGCGAAGCAGTCATGCTCGCGAAGGAGGAGGCGTGCCGCGTGAGGGAGAGAACAGTGTCCTCCCTCCGACCCACCCGCAGTGGTAGACGCCCACGGCGACGGACGTCGCCAGACGATCTCCGGCCACCGTAGGCGCGGGCATGCGGGCAGCGAGTAATGGGCGACTCGCTGCCCGACCATGGACCATGCCCGGGTCGACGGCGCGTTGTGTTCCACGCGCGCCTCAAGGAGTGTCAGCAAACTGACGGGGCCTGTAGAGGGCCAGAGCCTGCCGGGGTCGCGGGTCTTACCCATCACCGTAACCCCGGTACGTAAAGGGCTCGTGAAGGATACCGTGGATTTTAGTCAGTACAAGTCTGACAGTCCCTCCCGCCCTGCCCTGGGTGGGAGGACTCATTTGATAATTTTGCCACGCAAAAAAAAAAAAAAAAAAAGGGTCTTGCTTGTGCCAGACGATCTCCGGCCAACGTAGGCGCGGGCATGCGGGCAGCAAGTAATGGGCAACTCGCTGTCCGACCATGGACCATGCCCGGGTCGACGGCGCGTTGTGTTCCACGCGCGCCTCAAAGAGTGTCAGCAATGTGACGGAGCCCCCCCCTAGAGGGCCAATGCCTGCCGAGATCGCGGGTCTGTACGAATTGCCGTGACCCCGGAACGTAAAGGGCTATTGAAGGACACCGGGGATTTTAGTCAATACGAGTCTGGCAGTCCCTCCCGCTCTGCCCTGGGTGGGACTCATTTGATGATTTTACCACGATAAAAAGGGTCTTGGTTGTAACAATCAATTGCTTTATGAAAACGAAAATTTCTTCTGTGTCGTGGGTGCGTTTTCAAACATGGTACCTAACTTACAAAAACACATCAACATGTTCAAGACTAATTGACACCTATATGAATAGCAAGTTCCTAACTTATCAGTACTTAATTTGTGTAAGTGATGCATCACTTGCCGGTCATACAAATATTTCGGTAATGAAACCCGCAATTCGCAGCCCTGCAGTCAATGGCTTAACCGCTACGCCAACTTTGCCGTCAAATAAGTATTATTCTGTGCAAAATTAACTGAAGAAATAACAGAATTAAATTAAAGACTTTTGAAATAAGATTTTTACTCTTTCGTTCTTTAGTTCATTCAATTTTATCTTAAAAGCGAAATCTCTTTCAATTCTTAATACGAAATGGATAAAAAACCCGCTGAACCGTTCATAATCTAACTTAGAGTTACCTTTCAAATACCTTCTATAGAAAACATAATATTTACGTTCTTTTATTCTACAATTTAGTTTTCTATTGTCCATTAGACAAATAGGATCAAATGAATTGAAGTTGTTATATGATCTTCCATTCCAGGCCGTTATTTAATACTTTTTCGACTTTGAATTATTAGGGTTCCGTACCCAAAGGGTAAAGCGGGGCCCCAAAATTCAGTCTTTCTTTACGTCTGTCAGCATATGTATCTCATGAACCGTAATAGTTAGACGGTTGAAATTTTTCGCAGATGAGGTATTTCTTGGGCACGCAGAAATCGCGGCGGTAAGACCCCTTTTTTTAGGAGTGGCTGTATAGGCGTCTCGGCGTCCTGACTTACTTACCGCCTGACGCAGGTCCTCACCGGACACGGAAGTTTCGGGAGGTACCTGTGTCGGATACGTAGGGAAGAAACGCCTGGGTGTCACCACTGCGATGATCGGCCGGAGAACACTATGGAGCATACGGTGCAGGACTGCCCCGCTTGGGCAGAGCACCGCCGTGTCCTCACGACGGCGATAGGCGCAGACCTCTCGCGCCTGGCATTGGTCGAGGCCATGCTACGGGGCGATACGGAGTGGGAAGAGGTCGCCTCCTTCTGTGAAGCAGTCATGCTCGCGAAGGAGGAGGCGGGCTGCGTGAGGGAGAGGACAGCGTTCTCCCTCCACCGCAGCCGCAGTGGTAGACGCCCACGGTGGCGGACGTCGGCAGACGATCTCTTGCCACCGTGGGCATGCGTGCGGCGAGTAATGGGCGACTCGCTGTCCGACCTTTAGAGGGCCACCACCACCTTTAGAGGGCCAAAGCCTACCGGGGTCGCGGGACTTGATGATGATGATTGATGAGTTACCGTGACCCCGGAACGTAAAGGGCTATTGAAGGACACCGTGGATTTTAGTCAGTACGAGTCTGACAGTCCCTCCTGCCCAGCCCTGGGTGGGAGGACTCATTCGATGATTTTCCCACGATAAAAAAAATAAAGATGTATTTTTGTTGCCGCTACGAGTATAATAACAAATACTAAAAAACAGAATAAAATAAGCATTTAAGGAGGCTCACATACAACAGACGTAATTTTTTTCTGAAAATGGTCCGTTGCTTAATCTTGCCCACCAATACAAAGATAGAAATCGACAAGAAGTGATACCATCTGACGGCTCACTTTACCAACGCGTGCGCTATTTGATGTGATCCGTTACATTAGCGAAATCGCTACATACCACAGAAACTATGTTTAAAATGGTTAAATATATTATAATAATTAAATCTAAAAAACACGTAAGAAAATGATGAAAGTAAAGAAAAAACAATGTAAAATCATGTATAATTGATTCTTTTTTGTCCGGTTGTATCATATACAGTTCACATACTATCTACACCTTTCCGGCAACAATACTCGGGGTCGCCGGGACGCACGGCACCCACGCCGACGCCCACGCAAAACATAAGATAAACACAATGTGTCTTTCTATGAATTATTTACAAGGATTTGTAGAAAAGAAAAATTATGTCGCACAATAGAATAAATTGACTAAACATAATTTCCATTTTTCTTTGAGCCCTTATTAGATTTTTGTATTGTATGGATTCTCTTTCAATACCGAAGGTTCCTTAAAAGGTAGGTAATTCGAAATACTTGAAGTGAAGCCCTAACGAATTGGTGGTTCTCTAAATTATTATTAACAAACGGACTTATTCCTTTCTTTGTAATGTAAGTTCTTGCTTGTTGCAAAATTTCATGATTCTAGGTCAACGGGAAGTACTAGGTTTTGATTACATTCGCTAACGTCAAAATATGGGGCAAAACGGAACATATACGGCCTTATCTTTTGATTGCACCAAGGATTTATAGGCCTAAGTGTATGCTATTAATTTTAGTTTGTTACCTCTACGCGTTCCTGAGAAAAAGGGTATTGACAGCCGGACAGACGGACCAACAGGTAGAGAAACGGACAAAAAAAAGAAAAGCGTTTTCTATATTTTTTTTAGGTTTGGTAAAATAATCAAATCAGTCCTCCCACCCAGGGCAGAGCGGGAGGGACTCGTACTGCCTTAAATCCGCGGTGTCCTTCAATAGCTCTTTACTTTCCGGGGTCACGATAATTCGTGACTTCCGCGACCCCGGAAGCGTTTTCTATCATATCAAAACATATCCAAAACTGCATTTATTCCTTTAAAAAATACAACATAAACTTTAAACTCGAACAAATATGTAGTTCCAAGAAACTCCGCCAAAGCTTCGCTTCAGATAAAGTTTCTCCGTTTGTAAGGGGACCCTAAACCTTCGTCGAAATTATATTACAAAGGACCTTACGGTAGAATCTATAGGTATGAACGAGTACATTATAATAATGATGCTGGTGAAAGACTTGGTACATGTGCTACAGTTTCGTGGATTGTTATGGCTTTTTCTGTCGGAAAATAAGTTTCTTAACAGCACGTTCTTGACTTTGCCGCTGTGAGCGGTGACTTAACCTTTGTCAAACAGACAGGCGAGTCTGAAGCGATAACGAACCGATACGAGACGTCAGTGCGATAGTTCGGTCACGCTATCGGATCGCTTTCGCTTTTCTATGTGACTGGATTTTAAAAATTCCATCCATCTATACATATAATAAATCTGTAGAAGGGTCAATTCTGTACATTGAAAATATTGAAAAAATAAATAGCGGGAGGTGTTGCTGGATCGATACCAAACCCAAATACGTGATTAAAAAAAAATTGTCTGTCTGTCTGTATATGCAGGCATCACGTGAAAACTAACGGTTCGATTTCGATGAAACTTGGTATAATTATACCTTATTATCCTGGGCATAAAATGGGATACTTTTTATCCTGGATAAATACGTAGAAAAAAAATCATATTTTTCAGTTTTATTCATAGACGTTGTTCTGTAGAACCGCGAATCTCGAATAATCGAAAAATCGCGAATATTATAGGCTTAGCCGTATTTGGGTCCAATAGATATTTATAAGATTTCATTGTCAGAGTTACTCAAAATGGAGAAATAAACCATCCACGCGAAGACCGACATCCGCGCGGACGGAGTCGCGGGCGGAAGCTAGTTACAAATAAAAACGCCTCACTTCGCATTCGCCACGCCTGTCTGTTTGACAAAGGCTTTAGGGTGCCTTTCCACAGAGATGTGCTATGTAGCTCTGCTGCAAGAATATAAAATCTGAGCTACGAAACTGTGTGACCGGTTCTACTGAAGATACGCTGGTAACTAGATAACTATTTTGATAAAAATTGGCTTGTTTAAAAATTGGCATAGAAAAGAATTGAATAAAATCTAAAAAAAAGGTAAAAGGTTTGACACGTGTCGCTCCTGAAAGCACATCAAGAGTCCCGAATCATTCTACATTCCTGCCAAATCGCGCGCTGCGATCGATTTTCATCTATCGAGTCCTAGCGCCAAAGACAAATACTAGTTTAAATAAGCCTATCTATCATCTGTCTCTAAATACTTCCATCCAGGGTCCAAAAATATAATACGAATTGCGATAAAGTTTTTAACTTCTTTTCTTTTATATAATAATCAATTTTACGAATTTTATCGTACTTCATATTATAATGAGTCTGATAAAGTGGTCTTATAGGGTTCTTTAAGCACATTTAGAGTAATCCTTGTAAATTTTTCATGGCAACGTTTTACTGCGTTTAGACGTAGAATTTCCCAAGTAAGTTATTCCTCCTAAGTGCTAAGCTTACGCCAGTATACTCACAAAGTGCAAAATGAAAGAAAAACGTCGCCTAGGACAGTTTAAGCCGGCGTCTAAAGCTGCAGACGTTAATCTAGTTGTGGATTTAAATCCCTCCGGTAACTTATTGACATAAATCTTATTCGTTTTTACTACTCGTGTTTTTCGTGTTAATGGTCTACTGGTAAGCTACGTCTTATAAGTGGCGATATAGATAACGCTATTTTCCTGCATAAATAAATTGAAAACCTGTTTAGTTTAGTAGTTATAATAGTGAAAAAAAAATGTACACGTATTTTTCGTTTTTTTAAATCAACGAATAATGTCCAAAATAAAACGCTTCAAAATTCGGGAGTGGAGGCTTGTTACGTCATAACTCTTGTAAAATTGTACCGACCGAGAGATATTTGTGATTTTTAGGAGCGTTGTATCTTCGGCAATTTTGGTTTACGTAACAAAAAAAAAACTCAGGTCGAATATTTTTTTTATAATCTATATTTCGGGCTAAACTTTCGGCATTATTTTTTTATTAAAACAGCCTATTGGCTGCCCGTACGTATTATTTTTGCCAAGTATATGCTGATAATTAGGAAAAACCTAAGTTAATTACCTTTTTTTTGTTACTCATACAAAATCAAACTTTACATCACAGTTCTTAAATCAACAGTCAATAAATGTCACTGCCCATTGTCTAAGTAGTTTGCGTTCCACGGCTACGGTGCAAAAAGCAGTCCCGCGAACCCAAAATAATGTTTTATTTTTAAGGGTATTTAAGACACTTGGAAACTTGTAAAGTTATACTGAACACTTTTGACAAAATTTCTAAATTTAATTAAGTAATATTGATCAAATTAACTTAATATCTGACAGATGTTTGCAACGTTGCTAACTCTCAGCACAGCTTTAATTTACAAAAACGTGATTGCATTAAGAGCTGATGTTGCTGGCAATCTTCTTTACGAGTTCAAGGGTACAACCTCTCCGAGATTTCGAAACGGGTTGGAGTACAAATCCTAAATACTCCAGCTAGTTTAATTTTTAATTTATTTAATTCTTCACATTCTGGGTTTGGATTGCTAATTTTTCAGACTCAGCTTTTTCAAATCTGCAGGGATACTGTTTATTTGATGGTAATCAACATAGTACGGTCAACGACCAAAGACATTTAATATTGTTTCTTCAACATGGATTCTGAATAGATGATTAATAATTAAGACTAGTGTTCCTGTCATTGAATCTCTTGACCCCGGTACGTAAAGGGCTATTGAAGGACACCGTGGATTTTAGTCAATACGAGTCTGACAGTCCCTCCTGCTCTGCCCTGGGTGGGAGGACTCATGTGATGATTTTACCACGTAAAAAAATGGTACTAAATTACTGGCAGTACAACTGGTAGGGGCCATAAATGATTCTGCATTACATCTAATATTACATACTTCTCTACCTTCATTCCGTTCGTGTAATTTTCGTTAAAAGGGGAACAAAGTTTACCTTTTTGAACCTTCGAGTATCATATTGAAAAGAATAAACAGCTGTCAACTTTGCCTTTTTGTTCAAAATTATTAATAATAATAACTTTTTTATATTCAACTTAACGTTTCGAAAACTATCGTGAAATTAATTGAAATTAAATAAATCTTAATATTTCAAAAACTTCAAATCTATTATATTTCAAAGTCGAAGATTCAAGAGTGGCCTCTACTTCGAATAAA
Source organism: Agrotis puta (assembly GCA_943136025.2). NCBI lineage: Eukaryota > Metazoa > Arthropoda > Insecta > Lepidoptera > Noctuidae > Agrotis > Agrotis puta. The sequence goes on from OW964178.2 coordinate 14,996,235, forward strand.
TTAATAACAATTGGGTACTAAGGAAAGTTTTTCCCATTTTTCAAATAGGTATTGTTTCAACAACCTTATTACTAGGGCAAAAGTTTATAAAGATGGATGTCTGCGGGTCTAAAAAGGCCATTTTAGCAACATCACAATATGTATTGCTCAAGCAATGGGGTAGATAATTGATAAGGAACAAGGAATTTTATCGCAATTTTATCAGCAACATTGCCGAAGTCACGTTTTAGATCCCTTGTAACTTTTTCTAACATAAACTACTGAACTTATTTAAATGCACACAGGTAGTTAAGCTCCTTGATATATTAGTTGAGCTTCTCGATAACTGACAAATGCTTGCACTGACTGGACAGGTCCACTCAAATTTGTGTGTTTCTCTCCTTAAAAGACCATTTCAGACACCTGCATGGTCCTTGTATGACTTGAACAGTACTCGTATAATGTCTGGACTTTAAAAGAACCAATTACCTCAGAGTTTGTTTCGGATGTTTCTTCTCAGAGTGATAAAGTACGAAACACCGGCCTCATCTAGCTTTAAGAGTTTTCTAACAACCAACTTGCAAAATAAATATCATTTACCTAGAATATCACAACATTTTCTTTCCCGGTATGATGTTTAGTGGCATAATAATCGAACTTCACGCGGAAATACTACAGATACAAGCTTTTTGTCCGCGCTGCAGATAATATAAGCTTGTATACTTGCAAGAGTCTGATATTCTCATTTATGTTAGCCCATTTTATTTTGGACGGGGAGCGGACGCCTCCTCTGCGAAGCAGTCATGCTCGCGAAGGAGGAGGCGGGCCGCGTGAGGGAGAGGACAGCATTCTCGCTCCACCCCAAACGCAGTGGTAGATGCCCACGGCGATAGACGTCGGCAGATGATCTCCGACCACCGTCAGCGCGGGCATGCGGGCAGGGAGTAATGGGCAACTCGCTGTCCTACCGTGGACCATGCCCGGGTCGACGGCGCGTTGTGTTCCACGCGCGCCTCAAAGAGTGTCAGCAAAATGACGCCCCCTCTAAAGGACCAAAGCCTGCCGGGGTCGCAGGACTCACGAATTACCCCGGAACCTAAAGGGCTATTGAAGGACACCGTAGATTTTAATCAGTAAGGGTCAGACAGTCCCTCCCGCTCTGCCCTGGGTGGGGGGACTCATTTGATGATTTAACCTCGCCGCGTTGTCATTGTTGGGAAAAGGCTGCCCATCATCTTGCTAATCTTTCTTATATATTTTCTCCTCCGGTCAATCTGTCATGAAAGAGTCCATTTTCTCAAGCCAGAGTACCGACAAAAATAAAATGAAATTGAGCTTGTAATCCTTCAAAAGATAGACAGATGACCTAAACATATAGTACGTACAGAAGTACACCCATATTTCTCTCTGTTATGCTTAAGTTCTACATAGTAAATGGCCAGCGTATTACCGTCAAATGGATACAAATAAATTCTCCCTCAAAATTATTGCTCTTTAGAAATTCTTTACGGAAAAGCTTCGTTAATTTTTTGGTTAAGACTTTAGGTAATCGAAACTAAACACACAAAAATAACAGTTAAAGTAGTATTAAATACACTAGCGAGCAAAAGTATGGAATATCTTACTTGGAATTGATCCGGGATAGCTCCTCAAATAATGTCGTGATTTTAATAAATTTGTATCAATTTAAAGTTAAGATCGCGCGGAGTAAGTGATTCCATACTTTTGACCGCGAGGGTTACTACCCTCGACTGACGAAACAGACGAAATGTGGATGTACGACAAGTATGTCGCAAGGAGTCTGATATTTTCATTTATGCTAGCCCATTTTGTTTTGGAGTGGGAAGCGGTCGAGGAGGCGGGCTGCGAGGGGGAGTACGACAAGTATGTCGTACATCCACATTTCGTCTGTTATGTTTAAGTTCCACGTTATAAATGGCGAAAGTATTACCCTCAAATATGTACGAATTCTCCCTCAAAATTATTGATCTTCTGCCTGAAAATGCCTTTGTTTAATTTTTGGCTAGAACTTGAGGAATTAATTCAAACCAAACCAAACAATGGTTACAAAAATTCAATTAATAAGCAGTATTATACTATCTAATACCGGCGGCGCTGCAAGAATCAAAATTTGATCAAACAAGAACGTCTTACGTCTTCGCATCGGTTCGGTCACGCTATCGGATCGCTTTTCTATGTGATTGGATTCAAACAATTCCATACATCACAAATATAAACGCCACGCTTCGCATTCGCCACGCCTGTCTGTTTGACAAAAGCTTTAGGGTGGATTTCACCCACCGGTATATCCGGTTCGACGTCTCCGCCCAGACCTCAGACGCGCCGGTTCGACGGAACCCAAGTGGTCCGCGATGGGCGCTGAAGCAGCTGGACCGGGAGCTATTCCTGGAAGCCTCGATCGTGCAGGCCTGGGTGTCACCACCGGACAGGCCTGCTGACGTAAACGACGAGGCGGAGTGGTTCCGGGAGGCCATGTCGGAGATCTGCGACATGGCCATGCCCCGGGTCCGGCAAGGACGCGCCCGACGTCAGCTGTACTGGTGGTCGCGCGAGCTTACATCGCTGCGCGAGGCATGCGTGGCCGCGCGACGCCGGTACACCAGATTCCGCAGGCGCCGCACCCGACCTCCGGATGCGGCAACCGTAGAGGCGGAGCTGTATGAGGGCTACAGGGCAGCGAAGACCGCCCTCCGCGACGAGATCTGGCGGGCCAAGGAATTGGCCCGCAAGGAGATGCTGGAGACTCTGGACGGGGACCCATGGGGCCGACCCTACAAGTGGGTGAGAGAAAAGCTCCGCCCCTGGGCTCCCCCTTTGACGCAGAGCCTCAGTTCGTGGAGGACGTGGTGAGCGCCCTGTTCCCATCGCGGGAGGAGCACACTCCCCCGTCCATGGCTCCGTCTCCGCCGGTGCCTGACGGTGAAGCTGACGTAAACGCGGACCACAGCGACGACGACGTCTACGACGCTCCAGAGGTGACCGAGGTAGACCTGAGAGTGGCGGTACAACGGCTCAAGGCCAAAAATACCGCCCCAGGACCCGACGGCCTGCCAGGAAAAGCCTGGGTCCTGGCCTCGGGGACTCTCGGGCCTCGACTGGGGGGGCTCTTTAGCGCATGTCTGGAGAGGGGCCAGTTCCCGCTTCGTTGGAAGACGGGGAAACTGGTCCTGATCCGGAAGCCCGGGCGCCCTGCGGACTCTCCGTCCGCATTCCGGCCCATCGTGCTGCTCGACGAGGTGGGCAAGCTCTTTGAAAGAGTAATTGCAAACCGCCTCGTCGGGCACCTGAATCGGGTGGGCCCGGACCTTGCGGAGAGCCAGTTTGGCTTCCGCAGGGGGCGATCGACGGTAGACGCCATCATGCGCGTGAGAGCCCTCACGACGGGGGATGCGGTATCCCGGGGCAGGGTTGTCTTGGCGGTATCATTGGACATCACCAATGCCTTCAACACCCTGCCCTGGAGTTGCATCAGGGAGGCACTCCGGTATCACCGGGTGCCGACCTACCTCCGTCGTGTGGTCGAGGACTACCTGACGGACAGAGCCGTCATCTACCCCGGTCACCGGGGAGAATGGAACCGGCGAGAGATGTCATGCGGTGTTCCACAGGGATCGGTACTGGGGCCGCTCCTGTGGAACATCGGTTACGACTGGGTGCTGCGCGGCGACCTCCGGCGGCGTGTCGTCGGCGTAATATGTTACGCCGACGACACGCTCGTCCTGGCGGAGGGAGAGTCGCACCAGGCGGCGGCCGACCTGGCGACGCAGGCGGTAGCGACAGTCGCTTGTAGGATCCGGCAGTTGGGACTCGACGTGGCGCTGCACAAGACAGAGGCCATGTGTTTTCATGGCCGTCTGAATGCGCCACGGTCAGAGTCCCACATAACGGTGGAGGGGGTTCGCATCGGCGTCGGGAAGACGATGAAGTACCTGGGACTCGTCCTCGACAGCCGGTGGAACTTTAGGGAGCATTTCCTACGTTTGGCCCCAAAGCTGAACCGGGCAGCAGCCGCTCTCAGGCGACTCCTGCCCAATCTCAGCGGGCCAAACGCCTCCTGCCGGAGGCTATACGCCGGTGTCGTGCGGTCCATGGCCCTCTACGGGGCCCCCGTGTGGGCCCTGAGCATTCGGACGCGACCACTAAAGCTGGTCGCATGCCAGAGGGTCATGGCTATCCGTATGGTCCGAGGATACCGCACGATCGCCGGCGAATCGGCCAACCTCCTTGCCGGATTGCTGCCCTGGGATCTGGAGGCGACTGCCCTCCAGCGCGTCTATGAGTGGCGCGTGGAGGCGCAGCGCCGGGGCGAATCCCCGCTGCCTCGACAAGTCGAGGCGCGGCGGGAAGAGCTCCGGCGCGATCTCAGGGCAGTATGGAGGGAGCGACTGTCGCAACCGAGGTCCGGGCACGCCGCAATCGCGGCGGTAAGACCCCTCTTTGAGGAGTGGCTGGATAGGCGTCACGGCGTCCTGACCTACCGCATGACGCAGGTCCTCACCGGACACGGAAGTTTCGGGAGGTTCCTGTGTCTGATAAGGAGGGAAGAAACGCCTGGGTGTCACCACTGCGAGGATCGTCCGGAGGACACGGTGGAGCATACGGTGCAGGACTGCCCCGCTTGGGCAGAGCACCGCCGTGTCCTCACGACGGCGATAGGCGGAGACCTCTCGCGCCCGGCATTGGTCGAGGCCATGCTGCGGGGCGAGATGGAGTGGGAAGCGGTCGCCTCCTTCTGCGAAGCAGTCATGCTCGCGAAGGAGGAGGCGGGCCGCGTGAGGGAGAGGACAGCGTCCTCCCTCCACCCCAGCCGCAGTGGTAGACGCCCACGGCGACGGACGTCGCAAGACGATCTCCGGCCACCGTAGGCGCGGGCATGCGGGCAGCGAGTAATGGGCGACTCGCTGTCCGACCATGGACCATGCCCGGGTCGACGGCGCGTTGTGTTCCACGCGCGCCTCAAGGAGTGTCAGCATAGAGACGGGGCCTGTAGAGGGCCAAAGCCTGCCGGGGTCGCGGGACTCACAGATTACCGTGACCCCGGTACGTAAAGGGCTACTGAAGGACACCGTGGATTTTAGTCAGTACAAGTCTGACAGTCCCTCCCGCCCTGCCCTGGGTGGGAGGACTCATTTGATGATTTTACCACGATAAAAAAAAAAAAAAAAAAAAAGGGTGGATTTCACCGATGAATAGGAACGTAATTTCGTCAATGAAAACCGAGCTTTTGCTGCTCATAATTGAGTTTATGTTTCCAATTTTAACAGAGGGAACCATTGTCACTCAACATTTTTGTCAGCGTGGTTTGTTTTAAATATTGTACATGGATTTTTAACAATATTTGGTATATTAAAAGATGAAAAGGCTGTTACCGCGACGAAATTGGTATGGCGATGAGTTTATTGTTCCTCGTTCAAGAGACTGTTGATCGACAGTTTACGTAAATCGAGATGAAAACTAATGTATGCAGAACTTGGTTCGTGCAATCGGGTTTTATACCAAAATCGGTGAAATACACCCCTTATAAATAGAATAAATTAGACTTGGTAGCTAAAGGCTATTACAAAGAATTTAATAAACAGACAATACTTTTAATACCAAAGAAAGTAATAACATCCTTTTCGCGAATTCTTTTCCCAAAACTGTTACTACAAAGTTATTTAATGTTTTAAAGCTCGGAGCCTCAGATATTTTGCTACAAGTAATTGTTATAAATTGATTTTATAATCGGCTTTGTCCGATAACCTGATGGGGTGAGTGTTCACCTGAAACAAAGTATCTTTACTCAATATTATAAAGACTTAACATTTATTTGTAAGTTTGTATGTAACGAGTAATCTCCTGAGACTCTGGAGGGTAAACGGCAAGTGAAAATGGGGAGGTTTTTGATCAATAAATCAAGCATCAAAGTGCCCAACATTAACAATACCATATTATTAGTAACAGCAGCTTGTTTCCGTACAAGATCGTTGAACTTTGTGGTCATTACAGGCTGTTGCTCCGATGAAAGAGCGTCTTATTACAAAACGAGAGTATCCTCGCTTTCTTAATTAACCAACACATTCCCAGAGGCTTCAAATTGTACATTTTAAGCGCTTTATTTCCCGTTGGCTTCATAAAATCTTCTGTTCCTTATGATGAAGAATTAAAGAAATTCGTGATTTTGTAGGGAATGGATTTAATTTGGGGTATTTTTTAGAGGTTTTATCAGGGACCAAGACCGAGTCAGTAGCGTGCCTGTCCTGTCAGGGTCATAGGGCTGTCTAAACGGGGTCTACTTTGTCCCTAGAAACCAAAAGGCAGTCGTAGAAACATATACTTTTAGTCAGTAAAAGTCTGACAGTATCTACCGCTCAACCCAGGGCGGGAGGACGTGGTTTTACACACAAAACTTTATGATATCTTAGAATCTACAATTATAAACAATTTTCAACATAAAACTTCAAAGCTCTGAAATACCAAATAATATTCTCAATTTCCTAATAAAATGTGGACCACACATTTTCGCAGTCATGATTAAAGCCTTTGTCAAACAGACAGGCGTCGCGAATGCGAAGCGTGACGTTTTTATTTGTAATATATGGTATTGTTTAAATCTAGTCACATAGAAAACGAAAGCGATCCAATAGCGTGACAGAAGTCGCCTGTCTGTATGACCAAAGGCATTAAGGGTACATTTTTACTTTACCCTTCGGTGATTACAGGCATGATGTTATGTAATTACATCAATTAAAAGTCGTCCATTATTGTAAACATACTTTGATGAACGACGTATAAACAATTATTATTATGTCTAAAACTATTACCAAGCTAGGTAGCCTATCAGAGTGTGACTGTCCGTCATGTACCCTTGTTTTAATAACAGAATAAGTTATTTATTTTAAAATCACTACGTGACGTCGGGCGTCTACAGACACATTAACTTGGTACTTTATGGCCTGACATTTCCTTCACACAAATCATTTATTACAATGGCAACAAAAACGATTGACTAGGGTTGAATTCTGAAGGAAAAACATGTGTTTGCAATAAACCGAGCCCCGAACGGACACTTAAGTGGACCTCGTAAACAAATCAAGATTACAAATTCTAAGGAAGTTTAGAAATCTCTCAAAGTCAACTAATATTAAAACTCCACATCTGGGGACCCTAAACTAACAGCCATTATTCAATTGTGCACTTAAAAACAAAGCAGATATTCGGACTAAGGGTAATAAACAGCCAAGAGCCGTGAGATTTTCCAAGAGCCTTTCGAGGCGCTTAGCAGGTAGTTGGAGGCGGAAGACGCTGGTGATTCGGGACAGTCGGGTTGAGACCGTCGAGAGAGCGACGTCAAATATGGGTAGTGGAAGTAAGTGGAGTGTTAGTGGTCGGTGGAACGCGAGAAGATGAATCCAGAAGGCAGCCTGAAGTTGGTGATTATACGGGTGGTATTTGAGCAGTAGTTTATAAGTAAATTATAGACTAATTCTCTTCTATAAACACTTGGTAAGTGTTAATTATAATTAACTTTATAGTAGCAGTTTGGTGAAGACGCAGAATAGCTGTTAATAACCATTTATTTCAGCACAGCGGAGCGACACCTGCGCAGTACCTTATTGTATATTATTATCTCATATATATTTGTTCTGACTCCCAGTTCCATAACCTCACAGTAATTTGTCATTGGCGTTTGGTTAAAGGACACGGGGAATGCCTTTCGCTACAATCAGTACAATGACTCACACGCCAATGACGCCTGACGAATATTGACTTTTACCAGACGAATGTACCACGTATCAAAGGCAGAACCATGTTCATAGCTCAATTATTCCGATTATATTCCTCCAGCCAAGTTATTATATGCCGGTGACAGGCATTAGCAATTATAGTAAATATTGCTATTTGTTTAGTAAAATAACCAAATGCTATTGATGATTACTGTCTCCTTGCAGCCTAGCCCAGAGACATTGCGAGTGGTTGATGGATGTACATTTCCAGCTGTGGGGGTAGTCATCGCCAAATCGGGGTTATCGTTGAATAGCTCCGTTCGAAAGAACGCTAGATTAAACGGCTGTGTCTCGTTAAACGGCCATATGGTACGGCCTATTACTGAATCGTCACTATTTAACGAGACACGCCTGTCGATAAGGGGAATATTTAAATATGAAATGAATGAAGTGCCGATGACATCCACTTCGACATCCAGCAAGGCAAACGCAATATGCTCTGTTACAGGCCGAGTCTCCGGTACGCTTGAGCAACTAGAATCTTATTAAAGAAAGGGGATAGGCAGCCGTAAGGGTGAACTCTTTGAACGCGTGTGTACTTCTATGAAGCTATATAAAACTTGTCTTCCTCAATGGTAGTGAATTCACGACTCACTATCTCAGGATTGGGAAGGACATGTAAAACGTGCTTAGGGACCGTTCGCTGTTAGTGTTCGTAGCAGAGTCCTTCGTAGGGTAATGCTGGTAGGACTAACAGTAAACGTACGCCGGGTAAACGTTGTAAAGCAATACCATGTTGTACATGGAATCGTTTGCGTTTACAAAGCGGCATCTAGTACACTGGAATTACACAAGTTAACGTAACTATAATCAACTAATTTCCTAAGCGCAAGCGTAACGTTTCCCTATCACAATTATATATTATATCTTTGTTGTCCTCTTGTCTTACTTGCTTCATAATACTTATTGGTTTGTTTTATATGATTTAGACTTTCATGTATAATTGTGAACTCTCAACCTTAACTTACCTAGGTCCCCTCCCATCCCCTAGCTTCTAAAGTCGGGATGGGATGTCCCCTTGTTGAGAGTTCTGTCCTCATTCTCCCATGGCAGAGACTGCGGAAGTCAATGGCACGCGCGTCATGGAGATCGGGCGGAGTGCGGGGCCCTTTCTCTACCCCTTCGGGGGTACCATTCCCTCATTTCCCACTAAGAATAACTAGATTTAAGAAAAACGAAAATTTTATCAGCCTGGGGTAATTTATGAACAGTCACAAGAGCCTGTATTCATTTTGAGACATTTATAAAAGAAAGAAAATGTTTTTATTCGACTCACACATGACATAATAACAACATAAATCTAAACAACACAATATAACGTTAGAAATACAAAAAAAAATTGAAAATAAAACAACAAAATTGGTCCTGCACGAGGCCAAAAAGCCCTATCTCAGCATGTGCTACACATACACGCTATAACATTTTTTTAAGTCACAGCGCAGCTTTTCTAATAGTGTCCAAAATGAAGAGATATCTAATGCCAAACTCTCCGGGGTGGTCAGAAAATATAAGATGGCGGTCATGAATTATGTGCTCTACACCCCTTTGCTAATAGTCTACTATTCAGAAACCCATAATGTCACCAATTTGCGATTATAAAGACATGCATGGCGACAGTGAGATACGCTTTGCTGTGTTATAAATTTCAGGCGGCATCGTCCACGGCATTTTCACTTTATAATTTTTGCTAGTGAATACATTCATTAAAAAATTGTCGTTTACAAGATTTTTTTTTGTCAAAGATCTCTATATAATAATCAATGTTTCACTTCTATCAGTATCTGTAATATTGTTTTAAGTGTTGTGTATCTTATTTTGATAGTTATTTCTTGAATATTAAATTATAGAAGTTGAAATTATACTTCTTAAATTATTAAAAAAAAATCGTTTTCTTCGCCTTTTCTCCACATGATCTGTGGTGATCTATAATATAAATGTGCCACATACTCCTCGGTAAGTAATTTTTGTAAAAAAGTTGTACAAAGCTTCCCTTCACGTAATAATTTATCGAGTAGATTAAACATCGTTCACTCAAAGTAAATTTAAAACAAAAACAAATGAACCACAAATCCATCATTTCAAATCTCTCCGTACACATCGAATGTGTACGTAGACTGGCAACCATTAGCCGACGATTATGTTGAAACTATTAACTATGGCTTCGGTACTCGTATTTATTGACAACATGTTTTTATAAGGTCACACGTGTAACTCGTATTTCTGGACGAAATACACGTGTTTCATCGTTTCAATGATTCGATTCGATCAGAAAATAGACCGTTTTTAATATTTTTCCCGAGAGAGTATCGAACCTGCAATACGCAGCGTAGCAGCTGATCATTCGGGCATTGCACCAACCGTACCGACACAACACTAAAATCTTCTATGCTAGCAAAGGAGGTGGCGCGTCACGTGAGGAAGAGGACAGCGTCCTCCCTCCAACCCAGCCGCAGTGGTAGACGCCTACGGCGACAGACATCGCAGACCTTCTCCGGCCACCGTAGGCGCGGGCATGCGGGCGGCGAGTAATGGGCGACTCGCTGTCCGACCATGGACCATGCTCGGGTCAACGGCGCGTTGTGTTCCACGCGTGCCTCAAGGAGTGTCAGCATAGTGACGGGGCCCCCTGTAGAGGGCCAAAGTCTGCCGGGGTCACGGGACTAACGAATTACCGTGACCCCGGAACGTAAGGGCTATTGAAGGACACCGTGGATATAAGTCATTACGAGTCTGACAGTCCCGCTCTGCCCTGGGTGGGAGCACTCATTTGATGATTTTACCACGTTAAAAAAAAAACTATTACGGCCCATTCAAGACTTGGGTTTTAGCGGTGAGTGGTGCGAAAAAAACATTTGATTCGCCACTGGCGGCGGCTCGTGACGTCTTTCAAACATTTATATGCATTTAATCTTACTGCTTGCCGCCCTGTGCTAAGTCAATGCTCAGAGCGACAAGTAATGAACGCCTGTTAGTCTGATTGCGTAATTTAGCAAGGTTTTTTGTTTTAAACGTTGCCCCTCACACTAGGAATATCTCATGTGTCGTAGGTGCGTTTAGAAACATATAAACTCACAAGTACACAATCACCCAGACCCGGAACAGCTACTTGCAGATCATACAAATATTTGTTCCATGCGGAAATCGAAGCCACACGCTGGGCGACAGTCCATTGCTCTACCAACTATTTAAACTTTTGCATAGCTTTTATCAGGGGCTCTTAGTGCGGCGACCGAGTCAAGAAATTCTCTAACGAAAATATCCTAACACCGCGCATCGTCTAACGTCGTTTCAGTTCGGCAGACTTCGGCAATCATAAAAACATCCGTCAAAAATACAATTTACTTTTTCTTACTCATTCTAAACGGCCTGCTACAAAAGGGCTACTTATAAAATTCTCCTACAACAAAGCAGAGTGGCGCAGTGGAAGCGTGCTGGGCCCATAACTTGTTGAAAATTTTCGACCCAGTTTGGAAGTGAGACCTGGGAATACTGTATATAAAAGGCCTACTTATATCTTCATTTTAATATTATTTTTCTTTATTACAGTAGTGCACCACAAACATCCAAACTAATATTATAAATGCGAAAGTAACTCTGTCTGTCTGTCTGTCTGTCTTTTCTTCACGCCTAAACTACCGAACCGATTTGTGTGAAATTTGGTACAGACATAGTTTGGAACTTGAGAAAGGACATAGGATAGTTTTTATTAGAAAAAAATAAAAAATAAAAAAAAAATCTGCCGGAAGTCACTATTCCACGCGAACGAAGTCGCGGGCAAAAGCTAGTTTAAAATAAATTATATTCTCGTTAAATATTCGCGGTAGGCGATATTTTTATCATTTTCTTTTTTAAATGCTATGCAAAAGCTTTACCGCGGCACTCCCCGAGTGCCACACGTATTTTTTTTTGTTTACCCTACACTGTCCCACTGCTGGGCAAAGGCCTCGCTAAAGTCTTTCCAAGTGTTCTTGTTTAAAACCACTTCGAACCAGCCCTCGCAGTATGAGTCCAACTCGTGTCGCCACCTCTTTCTGGATCGGCCTCGACGGCGCCGTCCATCTCCAGCTAACTATTTTCACTAATTACAATGACTAATTTTAAAGGCAGGTACTCACTTGGATGCTGGGTTGATGTGTATTAAGCCGACCTTGACGGAAACCACGTTGTCCGGCCTCTCTGTGGGTGTGGTGCAGTGGGATGAGCAGTTCTCCACCTTGAGGGTACGCGGAGTGTGCATTGCGCTGTAACAATGAAGACTGTCTTTTAGTTATAACACCATACTGGAGTATAGGTAAAAATAGACTATATAAACAGTTTGGTATTTACAGCTAGGATCAATTAACAAACATCAGTGATATTCAAGAAAATAGAAACTACTGTCTAAGTCTACAAATCTGAAAAAAATAATAGGCCTATACACAGGTTTTTTTTTTCTTTCTAATCATAGATAATGGTACGGAACCCTTCGTGCAAGAATCCGACTCGCACTTGGCCTATTTTATCTGAGATTTCATTCCTGTTTCTTAAAAAGTTGTTTCACTCGTACAATTATTTTAGTTTTAAGATTCAATTTCTCTTAAATTTCGCCAAATACTATACAGGCTTGTTGTATTTTGAATTACAAAACCATTTCAGTTCGTTTTGATCTTAGGGCACATACACATTTGTTTAAAAAAACATAAAACATCAGCCTCAAATGTTGCTTAAAACGTAACCATCAGAATCACGCCTGTTTTTGGTATCACACATTCTTTCTACCCAAGATGACCCCTGATGACCCCCGGTATTATAACCAAGTGCCTCAATTCTTACAAGACCAATACTTTTCATTCCACATTCATGCAACTGTTCAAACACGCGCCACGGTAGAAGGTACTACGGCCCTGACCTTTTTGAAGGTCGACACCAATAAGGCTGGAATGTTCTTCAAGGACGCTTCTCCCAGGTTATTCACTGTCATTCACCTTGCAAAATTCCTTTCGTAAATCGTCCTCTTTCTTTAAACGTAAAAGATAGAAGTATCTTATTTCCGCTAGCTTTTGTCCGTCGTTTGTAGAAATTAACATTCAATTTGTCGACATTTGGCGTTATTATAACAAGAAAAATATTCTAAAGATTTTTAAGGAAAGAAAAAATCAGCTGCAAATGGGACTCGGACCCGCATCTTCTGGATAAGTACTCCAGACGTCGCCACACGCTCGTTTGAAGAATAAAACATTATTCTTTTTTGTCTTCGTACTAAAAAAATAATTGTAACAAGGCAAGTTTACATATACAAGTTGTAAGCAGGTTTGTTCAAATTGCATACAATTTGCAACTTGTATACAAGTAACTTGTGTAATGAAACCGGGAGCTATGCCCGTTTCTGTACATCTGACAAAATTTAATTATATAAAAAAATCAAGATAATCGGCTTAGTGGTTTGGGCGTGAATAGATAACGAACAAAGAAACTTACTTTCGCATTTATGTTATTAGTACGGATTATTTGTGTATTTTGCATAAGTCCTAAGATAAACTGGAAAGTTAATTTTGTTTTAAGTTCGACCTCAAGGTCGCGGGACTCACGAATTTCCGTTACCCCAGAACATAAAGGGCTATCGAAGGACACCGTGGATTTTAGTCTGACAGTCCCTCCCGCTCAGCCCTGAGTCGGAGGACGAGGAGCAGGAGGAGTCATTTAATGATTTTACTACGTCAAAAAAAAACAACAAAAAAAGTTCGACCTCAACTTTGAAATCTTTTTATCATCGACCCCGCTATACGAATTACAGCTGAAGTTGCTTGCACCACAAAATTCAAGCTTATTGAAAATCTTTTATATTAGAACTCGCTTTTGCCTGCTGCTTCGCCCCTACGTAAATAAATAATCCAATTTAGTAGGGGACTTTTTTGGGGAGGAAAGTTATCAAATGAATCCTCTCGCCATAGGTGAAGCGGAAGGGACTGTCAGATTCCTGACTAATAACCAGTGCCAGTTTTAGGGCCTTGGTGTCCTTTTTACAGTGTCCTGCTATAAAAAAATTACTACGAGATGAAGTTATGCTATGTTCTAACCCATGATCTAGCTGTTATATGCATGTTGATCAATCATGAGAATCATGATAATGTGTTCGTCAGACAGCCAAAAAGGGTGGCAGGCACACAGGTAAAGTAATTTTCATATTAAAAATATTTATATTTTGTGCTTTTATACAGAAATCGAAAAAAAAAGACTTACAAACTGGGTCACTGTCAAAATTCCCGTGAACATAATCCTTTGTTCTACTTCAAAATACTCTATTTCCTTAATCCATTCAGCCATTACCTACAATGTTTTGAGTAACAAAAATTCAAACTTTACCTTATAATTACCTTATAATATCCTGCTCGAAATTAAATTTTACGTAGCCTTTTGTGTTGTACCTCTGAAAAGGTACGATCAGGCTTATTTTGTTAATGTCGTTAATTTAGAAAAGGAAACCGGTTCGGCAAAATAAGGAAATGAGATGACGGATATAAGGAAGCCCCGCTTTGTGGCTTATTGGTAAAAAATGGTCCGCGTTAATTTTTTGTTTTTTTTTTACGTGGTCTCTCGTAGCGCAACAACTCTATAAGGATGATGCTACTCAACCAACCGGACAATCCTGTGGTGGCCGAAAATTACTTTAAGGGCTTTCTTTCCGGACTCGCGGGACTCACGATTACCGTGACCCCGATACGAAAAGGGCTATTGAAGGACACCGTGGATTTTAATCAGTACGAGTCTGACAGTCCCTCCCGCTCTGCCCTGGGTGGGAGGACTCAAGTGATGATTTAACGACGTAAAATAAAAGGGCCCCAGGCAGGGCTTACAAACTAAGTTTCAATTAAATAAACGTCACTGAGGGCACCCCCTGTGGGGTTCGGGCCTAGGCTTAGTACGTCATTGAGGGGGGGGGGCAGCAAGGGTCAGGGTAGGTCGAATTATATTTCCACTTTTACTTATCATAGGCGATACATATATGAGTTGCTGAAATGTCAACTTTAAGTCCTGAGCCAGAGGTAGAAAATTGATTAGTGCGCTTTTATGAAGACTTTTTTAAGGTGTAAAATGAAAATGGGCCTAGAGCTTTATCCGGGGCTGCATTAACTCTAACAGATTACCGTACCGGAACTCAAAAGGCAATCGAAGGGACAGGGTGTATCCAATAAGTACGTGAATCATTAGACTGATTTAGAAAAAAATGTGGGGTCTTATCGCTTTTGGTTTTTTTTTGTTAAACATAGAAATCAATTACTTAAGCGAAATAAGAGAAACAGTCTTTATTGTGAGTCGCTTTTCACAACAGGTACCTCATGAATAAAGCTTTTGACATACAACAGAGAAGCTTGAGGAAACCGCATTAAAATAACCCAAAGTACGTACCCCAACATTCATTACTAAATGTTAATTAGAACGCATCTATTCATGAATAGCAAGGAGCAGTGAATAGCAAAATAACTCGTCTACATACGGAGCTTGTAAACACTGCGGTTTCTAAAAGGTCTTATACAAGACTCTAATATAATGACGGAAAGCACATTTGAATACGCCATTCAATTATCCAAGAGCGTGTGCGCCGTACGACATTTCAAGTTATTTTTTTTTTCTTAACAATTTAACCCATTTTAAAAATTTCACACTCTTTGTCATACGAGTATAGGATACATAGGCTTAAAAAGTTGGCAGAAATGTTCAATAACATAAAATTATTAACTTCGTCACGAATACTACAACTCGGCAACAATTTTAGTTTTGGGGGCACCCCAAGGTACGGTTTTAGTTAGATTCCTATTTAGTGTACATTTTCTAGTCAATCGATTAATTTGATTCGTGGCTTACTTAGTAATTTTGTGGCCAATGTAGTATTTTCGCACTGCTTCACTCACTCTACTAACCGAGTACAAGTGAAACAGTGCGAAATAAGTAATAAATTTCACAAATACCTACTTTTCAATTCTCTCGTGTTTCCTTTTAAAAAGAAACTCTAGCTTGGTACTGGAGCAATAATGCGGCAGCCCGGACAATCAATACCGGCACCGTATTGCCCAGTAATTGCATTGCAAAAACAGATGACAGCACAGACTTGATAAGTTAGATGAGATTTTTCATTAAACCCCTGAATATGGCTTATCTGAATAAAAGCTAATTTACGACTTAAACGTCTACGTAATAAGACACTGCTCTTTTGATCCGCAGGTGAAACGGTTGAAAAATTCCAAAAATAAACTGAAAAGGCTGTCTCGGGGGTTGAATGAAGCCGCCAGAAGCAGCTGTAAGAAGGTCTGTATCGTGACCTAGATCCAGTCAAGAAACTTCTACTGATTGTGTACAACGCTGCTTAAATTCCCAAACATTTTCCTTTGAAATTCAAGTGTTGTGTCTTCCAACTGTTGTTAAACGAGGCTTAAACTGGGCTTTTAAAAAAGGTTCGCCAAATTGAGGCTCTTGTCCCCGTCAGAATTTGTCGAGTAAGGGACGTTGCTTACGTTCGGTATTATATATTTTTTATCGTGTCCTGTGTGACCTTCCGCCCTAGGTGGAGCGAAAGTGACTGTCAGACTCGTACTGACTAAAATCCAGAAAGTTCCTTCAATAGCCCTTTACGTTCCAGGGTCACGGTTACCTACACGACAGTCCCGCGACCTCGGCAGGCGTTTGGCCCTCTATGCTGGTCCCATCAGAATGCTGACAGCTCTTTGAGGCGCGCGTGGAACACGACCTGTCGTCGACCCGGGAACCGTTACCGTTCCCGGGTCGACGACAGGTCTGTTTAGTTTGAGTTGTGCCAAGCTGACTTGAAGCACTAGCACGAGTGTGTGATGTAAACATAAAGTAAATACACAGATTGTGCATCGTAGACAGCAGACCTATATTTGGCTTCCATACGGCCTCGATATCGGTATCGACTATCACTGAAACAAGTTCAGGCGCTGCCGCAGCGCCGATTCTAAAAATGAAAACGTTTCCCGTTATAACATTGAAATTATTTTAAACTATGAGAGATGACATGTGTATTTTACAAGTATTACCATGTTAAATTTTACACATCTTCGATAAGTATTGCACATCAACCATTTAAAAGAGACAATCGTTATAGTTGCGACTTTGTAGTGACAAAAGTCAGATATATGTAGTGTGTGACAGAGATACAATGCCAAAACTAGCTATTTATTTCTTTCTAAATGTTAATTTTAAATAGTACTTTTCTTCAATACTTGTGTGTATAGTGATTGCTTTACGACATTTTTGTTTTTCAAAAACGACTTTCCAATCGAATTTGCCGACCCGAAAAATGAAGAAAGATCCCTAAATCTTGAGTTTAAACTCCATTCTACGATATCTTGTAAAGTCACGTCTTTATCGATGAAGGCCTAAACTTATAATTAAAGATGGTCAACGCGAATGGAAAATCTTTTATAACTCGAAGTCAATTAAAACTGAAAGGCCTCGCAAATATAAGCTTACTTCTAAGTTCAATGTTGTTTTCTTAATTAACTTTGTCTTGGTAATTCTGGAGATTTCATCAAAGATTGGGATTCACTTTTAGCGACGCTGCTTGTAGTCCAGTAATCTTGTCGCCTGAAAGTAAGGCCTCTGCCTCGAATTTTGCGGGCAGCGGGGCGGCAGCGGGGCGGCGGCGGCGGCGGCGCTCGCAGTTCGCGCCCGCCCCGCTGCCCGCAAGATTCGAGGCAGAGGCCTAAAGGGTAGTTTGCGTCAAACCCGATAATTCTGATTTTTTTCAGAATCGTTTAATGATGAATGAATAATCCAAGGTTGTGACTGGAATTGTCTCTGTAGACCCAAAAGTTTCCGAGTTATGGGTTTCAATATTCATTTTTGGCAAGGTTGTGTTCGGAACTTGAGGTGACAAACTTGGATTATTCATTAGACTAACATCAAAAACAAGTTTGCGATAAATCAGAACTAGGTACCCGATTTAACGCAAACTCTGATGTATAAAGTTAGGGTCAATTCGAACAGAGAGGCGACTATACGCACACATTTCAAAAGAACGACTCAAAATCTAACTTTATTTTCTCACGATAAGATACAAATTTCCAATATCGCCGCGTCGCGTCTCCATGTGACTGACCCTTACAGGACTATTGAGCCGAGGGCAAGAGACGCTCTCTTCAACGTCGCATGTCCCATAAAGACAGTAATTGCAACTAAGCAAGGCAAATATTCAATTACAGACAACTCTCGTCCTTTCTGACTCAGTCGTATGTTGACTTCTTGCAAAATAGGTAATATCCCATTTCGTCCGGAGGGTCGCGGGACTGTACGAATTATCATGACCCCGGAACGTAAAGGGCTATTGAAGGACACCGTGGATTTTATACAGTACAAGTCTGACAGTCCCTCCCGCTCTGCCCTGGGTGGGGGAAGGACTCATGTGATGATTTTACCACGTAAAAAAAAAATATTTCGTCCGGAGGCCGATATTTTAACAAACAAAAATTATTGTCCTCTAAAAATCTCAGTGTATTTCACATCTTATAATATTGTCTGTCACACGTAGATTTAGTATATTAAGTATAAACCTTTTGTTTGCGAAAATAAAGGTCCCTTTGCAATAGCAATGGAAGGACAATATAACAGCTATGGCACTACGTGCGGTCGCGGGACTGTGCGAATTACTGTGACCCCGGAACGTAAAGGGCTATTGAAGGACACCGTGGATTTTATACGGTACAAGTCTGACAGTCCCTCCCGCTCTGCCCCGGGTGAAAGGACTCACAAGATGATTTTACCACGTAAAAAAAAAGGTACTCCGAGTAGTCGGGACGAACAAAATATAGTAAGTTGTAACTAAAAGGAGTACGGTCAGTTGGCCACCGTTCATTCAGTGCAGGATCATGGTATTCACGTCCATTGAAGGAGATCGAATCGATTTATCGAGGTTTGTGATTGATACGGAATCCTACTTAATATCGTACGAATATTTTATAAACGTGAGTGAGGATCGGTGTATTGATGTTTGTTACCCTTTCACGCAAATACTACTGAACGGATTTGGGATGGTACACAATACTTAATAACTTGCGTTAACATATAACAGTTTTTATTCCAATTTTATCGCCCCGTGAAATATTTTTCTAGAAAATACAACAGCTAGTTCGTTATAATATTATTATCGGTGTAAGTGTAAAGTCTCAAAGGGTGAGTGAGAAGACTGCTTGGAAGCGTACTACAAGTGGTTTTTTAAGTTCCTGGAAAGAATTGGAGAAGCCCAGTGAAGAACTAACCATTTCTTTGTCAGGTGGGAACCTTTTGAAGGCGCCCGGTCTCGAATTATTATCTTACTAAAACCACCTCGGTGATACCATCGGCACATAGTGGCTTAGATATAATTAGACTCCCTGTTTCGGAGTGAATTAAAATCTCTACCAACCAAGAGTCTATCCGACACAAACATAACTGTTTTAAACTCGTACGATGAGCAGCCATTTTTTTTGAACACGTTGCCCCAAACTAGGAATTTCTCCTGGGTCTGGTGGGTGCGTTTACAAACCATACACAAACACCCAGACCCAAAACAATATCTTGTAGGTCATGCAAATTTTTGTTCCGTGCGGGAATCGAACCCACGACACCCTGCGCAGCAGTCCAATCGCTCAGCAAATTCGCTAACCGTGCCGTCAATTTATTCCGGTTCCACACGTCCAATTTAACTTCCTACAAGTTTTACATCCATTATACATTTTCGTTGGCACTGCCTCAAATTGTGTCTATTTTCAGAGCAACCTTTTCAAATTGAATGATACGGTAGCACGCAAACACATGATAGGTTCTGAGAAATCGATATTTTTAGATTGGAAATGTGACTGCAGTAAACAGCATTAGGTAGACCCAGATAGCAGTATAGGTAACTAAGAGGTACTGCTGGTACGATCGTTCACACTTAGACGTTAGTTTCTTGAAAAATTTATTTGGGCATACACAGGATCATTAGCAGTGTTAATACTGCTAATGATCCTGTGTATGCCCAAATAAATTTTTAAAATAATGTTAAAATAATTGAAAAAAAAAACAGACTTTTTAATCTAAAATCTTTTGAGGATATTGGTAAAATGACAAAGAGTAAAATTAGTAACCCAATGTTATGGCAAGTTTTATGTGAAACACGTTACTTCAATTTTAAAGTGAAAAAAATCACGAGCATTTTCACAATGCATACTCTGGCCGTGTCAAGTACTAACATGAATTTAGAATTTATATTTGCTTGCACAAAATTATGAAAACGCGAGTGAACAAGCACGGTATTAATTAATAATGAAAATGTGTGATGGCAACAGCTCCAGTCGAACGTCCACTTCTAGACCATTATGTAAGTACAGCTGGGAAACTTGCCAGTAATTTGTTTCAGAGAAGCATAACCGTAGGGCGTTTTCATACAAAGCTCAACAAGTGTTTTCGTATTATCACGTCATTTGGTGTATCCACACAGAGCGAGCTGCCTCGCGAGGCATTTGCCGCGTGAGGAAACTGCCTCGCGAGGCATTTGCCGCGCGAGGAAACTGCCTCGCGAGCTTGCTTGCTCTGTGTGGTCGCGCCTAATGTTTCTCGACCGAGGCACACTGGTTTTTTTTTTTTTCTTTATCGTGGTAAAATCATCAAATGAGTCCTCCCACCCAGGGCAGGGCGGGAGGGGAGGCACACTGGATGGCTCGGGCGTTCGGTCGCTCGCCCGTGGCAGCGCGCTCTTGCCTCGGCCGAGACACGTCCACACTAACCGAACTGCTTCGCGCGTCAAATGCCTCGTGAGGCTGCTCGCTCTGTGTGGACGCACCTAATAGTGTCCCTTTTACAGAGCGTTCGTTCAGTGCCCGCACTCAGTGCCTTCTAATGCTCGTTTTAGCTAACACAAAGCTAAACCTAAATTAATAGTTTATTCGGTATCAGCCAACTTTCATACATTTAATTAAGACATTTCCGACGAACGTGTTTCGCCGACTTTTTTGGTTAAGCACATAAGTGAACGGATTATAACTTATACCAAATACAGGATGTTAAAAGATAAATCACAAAGTCGTGAAGATACGTCAACTAAGCATACTATACAAATAAGTAAGTTACTATGCTTTGCTCTAAAATTGTTCCTGGTAACCGCATTGTATTTTCCTTAGACCGTACTGCCCCACTGCAGAGCAAAGGCCTCAATTCCTTCAATTCAGTTGTATTTTGGGTAGAAATAAAAAGACATTTTGTATTTCACAGAATGTAAAGAGAACATAGGCAATCGGATTTAATGCTGATGTGTGAGTTAAGCCCCGCGACTTTGTTGTAAAAACATTCATCCAAATAATTTATAGAAAACGTGGCATTCGGCTTCAGAAAGTATCTTTATACAAAATTATATTATCAAAATCCCATTTATATAAAAAAAAAATCCTATCTTCAATACTTTTTTGTTTTAATAATGAAACTATTGGTGTGTTAATATTTTTTGTGCTCTCAAACGCTGAAGAATAACATCGTGAGGAAACTGACATGTCCTATTACTTAAAATCGAAGAGATGTAGCATCTACCAACCCACACTGGGCTCATCTGGTGGATAACAGCCCATTTCTTTTCACAGAATCGCGGCTTATGTCCCAGCTGTGGGAACATTAAAGGATGATTATCTTAATCTAATTTAAAATAAATATAGTATAATCTCACTTTCCCTTTTTTGTTTTTTTTTAATTATTTTTTGTCCTATGGTCGTCCAGCTATACAGCAAGTATTTTTCAATCATCACAAAAAAATGGCAAAGATATCGACCAAATCTGTGTTATTTTAGAGAAATAGTTGAAATTATACAATTATTTACTAAATAGTTGTAATTATATACTAAAGTCATCATTGCTGTGACGTCTGATAGAAAATGGAAGAAAAAAAAGTGTTGCGCCGTTTATGTTATTTTAATTTTAATCGCGCTGTAATTTAGTAGTTGTATAAAAAGTTGGAACGAAAGGTTCAATAGAAATGTCAAAATAGAACTAGATTTTTTTTATTCGGCATCTTTAATTTAAAAGCGGTTCTCCCTAGGACTGCAATGCATAATTTTCAACCCGCTCATCAGGCATGTAATAAACCTACTTTCAGAATATGAGTTATGAAAAGGGTGTTTGCTACCACACAGTTTTCTCTTTGGTTAAAGTAACAAGTATCTTGTCTACTTAAGTACATTGAAGTGGATCGCCAAAGATCAAACACCCACACAGCTAATTGGATCCCGCATCGACTCTCAAAGGCGTTTGTGTGCGGAACACATAAAGTGATGTATGCAGAATTTATAACACGCTAATTCTACAGATGGTACAGTCATTCTGAGTAGCTAATGAAAGCAAAGCGAAAAAATACATAGAGATGTTGTGTCTTTTTATGCAGTATCTACATAACATAGAGTAGAAAAAAAGAAAATCGATTATAAACACGCAAAACAACAACAGCCAAAGAAAACAATAAAGTTATTAAGAAGAATAAGAAGAGACAGATTGAAGAATGTGAAGAAAAATAACAAGGAAAAATTGCACTCAGTTTGACCACGGAACTCAGAAATTGTGAATAAGTTAGGTGATCACGGTTTGTTTCTCTAGTAAGTTAGGTGATGTAACTTACTCATCTTAGCCGACGATCGTGTAATTAAATCGTAAGAATACCTTTTTTATAGCCTTTAGATTTCTCTGTAGGCTATGTAAAGTTCTGCCACGCCCCCATAGCCACTCGAAAGGCGTTTGAAAACGTGTTAGACTCGATAGGCAAACCGGTGATTGATTGGATACTAACAGATGGTCAGGATCAAAAGAGAAACCAAGATAGGTTATCAATTTCTAACCTAAGCAAGCCTAAACAATCTTCAAAAAATATTTTTGATAAAAACAAAAAACCGATTGTTTTGAACAATTCCAAACGGATCATGCATTTTACTGAACACATACAAAACGGCTAGTTGAATTGCTACGGGCACGCCGCAATCGCGGCGTTAAGACCCCTCTTTGAGGAGTGGCTGGATAGGCGTCACGGCGTCCTTACCTACCGCATGACGCAGGTCCTCACCGGACACGGAAGTTTCGGGAGGTACCTGTGTCTGATAAGGAGGGAAGAAACGCCTGGGTGTCACCACTGCGAGGATCGTCCGGAGGACACGGTGGAGCATACGGTGCAGGACTGCCCCGCTTGGGCAGAGCACCGCCGTGTCCTCACGACGGCGATAGGCGGAGACCTCTCGCGCCCGGCATTGGTCGAGGCCATGCTGCGGGGCGAGACGGAGTGGGAAGCGGTCGCCTCCTTCTGCGAAGCAGTCATGCTCGCGAAGGAGGAGGCGGGCCGCGTGAGGGAGAGAACAGCGACCTCCCTCCACCCCAGCCGCAGTGGTAGACGCCCACGGCGTCGGACGTCGCAAGACGATCTCCGGCCACCGTAGGCGCGGGCATGCGGGCGGCGAGTAATGGGCGACTCGCTGTCCGACCATGGACCATGCCCGGGTCGACGGCGCGTTGTGTTCCACGCGCGCCTCAAAGAGTGTCAGCATAGTGACGGGGCCTGTAGAGGGCCAAAGCCTGCCGGGGTCGCGGGACTTGTAAATTACCGTAACCCCGGTACATAAAGGGCTAGTGAAGGACACCGTGGATTTTAGTCAGTACAAGTCTGACAGTCCCTCCCGCCCTGCCCTGGGTGGGAGGACTCATTTGATGATTTTACCACGATAAAAAAAAAAAAAAAAAAAGTTGAATTGCTAAAGATTCTTTTCGTATAGTTGGTTTTAAGAGACGTTCACCAGGAAGGATCATCATCAGCCTATAAAAGTCTACTGCAAGAAATAGAGCCCTTGCAGCTGCTACCGGCCACCTTGCGAAGGTCATCGCTCCACCTTGCCTGAGGACGTCCCACCTTACGTTTGCCAATTCGCGGTCTGAACTCGAGAACACGTCTACCCCAAGGGTCATCATTTCTACGACCAATATGGCCGGCCCACTGCCACTTCAGCTTGCTTATTCTGTGGGCTATGTAGAAGGGATTATACAGGACGTTAATAAAGTTAAAACAATATTGTTTTCAGATATAATGATAAGGCTCCAGCATTCCAGAAGGAAAACATTATGGTTCCGTTCATAATTTTTAGATCAACAAATCCTTTCCCGCTTTATATAAGCAGCCATGCGTAACTTTCCGGTATCGTAAAATAAATATAAACACAGTAATCCATGGAGCCGTTTTACTAATATTATTTTTATTTACAAAAGTTAGCTTTTCATTAAGTTAAAATGGTAGAGCGTGAAATTATTCAATGAATATTTTGAAAGTTTTAAAATATCTCAATTTTCTCGTTAGTTCAGCGGTTGCTAGCTGTACTGCTGTGCTTGAGAACTTGGGTCGGATTCCAAGGTGGGGCAAAGTGTTACTAGGTTTTCCAGTTAACATTTTCAGTAGGAGCCTGAAGTCTATAAGCATTGATATTATAAGAACCTTTAGCAAAATTTTTAGTTCGTTTTTTTTTTGTTATGCTTATTTGTTATAACTTTTTTGTTGTTGTCTATTCCGTTTTCAGTGGTTCAAGTAATTATCTGTGGAAACTTGTGAACGGTCTTCAAATATATACACACATCAACAGAATCTAGGGATATCTTAATCGTAAATTATTTACGATTGTTTAGTTTAAAATCTTTTTAGTTTTCATAAAAAGTTTGTATACAGATTGAAACCTCATTTATTCTATTTTCAAAATATAAAGAATAAATATTAAAAAAAAAAGAAAAAACAAAATACGGTGGCAAAATTGTTAGTGATTCGTTATGTTACGGAAAATTAAAATTGTTTTATTAATATTAATTAATGAACAGGGATTAGATTGGTATTCTTTTTTAATTTAACGTGTCGTGTGAGCTTTAGGAGTCATGTCACGTCGTCATTTGAGTCGAGATGAAATGTTACGAGCCGTGGTCATGCTATAAAATGGTGCTATTCAACGCTTCGTTGCTGAGGCCCTACACACCAGCCAAAACGTGATATCAAGGTTTTGGTCACGTTATCGCAGTATTGGGGATGTAGCTGAACGGCACACGGGTAGATATCGCGTTACTACGCAGAGACAGGATCGATTTTTCCAAATAACCGCTAGAAGACAACCCAATATCACAGCGATGCAACTAGTACAAAGGCTCCAGGAGGACCACCAGCTGCTGGTAAGCGACCAAACCGTGCGAAGGAGGTTGCATGAAGTTGGTCTTCATGCTCGAAGACCGCTACGTGTTCCAGCATAGCGACGTGGCAATCGCGGTCGGCGGCTTTCGTGGGCTCGGGAGCATTTACCATGGAGTGACGAACAATGGTCTTTGGTGCTGTTCACCGACGAGTCCCGGTTTGGGTTTCATCTGGAATCACGAAGAACACGCGTTTGGAGAACTCCAGGGATAGTTAGCCGTCTAAGGCACCCTCAGGAGGTCCACTCATACCAAGGCGAGACAATCATGGTGTGGGCAGGAATTCGTCTTGGCGGACGAACCCAGCTCATTTGGATCCAAGGTAGCATGACTGCACAAAAATACCACGAGGAGGTAGTGGAGCCTGTTATTGACCCACACAGAATTCAAATGGGCCAGAAATTTCTACTCATGCACGATAATACTCCTTCCCATACGGCGCGGCCGGTGTCGACCGCTCTCCGAGACCACGATATTCAAGTTTTGGATTGGCTTGCACAGTCGCCCGACTTAAATCCTATCGAGCATGCCTGGGACATGTTACAACGAAAAGCTTTGAGAGATTTCCCGCCAAATTTGACGACACAACAACAACTTTACGACCACTTGCAAAGAACATGGGACCTCATACCGCAGCAAGACATTGACAATGTAACTTTAAGCATGAACAATCGATGTTGATGTGTAATTAATGTAAGAGGTGGCAAAACTGATTATTAATAATTAGATTTAATAAGACTTTTTAAATTTTCATTAAAATTAATAGCTTTATAAGAAGAAATGAAGTTTTTTACCATATTAATTTGCTACGGCGATTAAAATAATTAACATTTCTATTTAAAACAAAAAAATCACGAAATGTTTTTTATTTTTTACTGTACACCTTAAAATAACCTATCATTCTTCCATTTACTATATCAGAAAATTCTTCATAGATTTTTAGATATTTGATGAAATATAAAATATCCCTAGATTATGTTGATGTGTGTATATATATTTTTTTAATGTTGCCCCACCCTAATAATGTGACAGAGAGAGATAGAATGTGTCACATTCTCCCGTATCGTGGGTGCGTTTACAAACTCACATACACAAACGCCGAACCCGGAACAATTCTCGAAGATCATACAAATATTTGCTGCGATTGGGAATTGAACGTTGAAATTGTAGAGCAACAGTCCAATTGCTCGGCCATTGCGCCAATTAACTGTGAGTTTCTCGAAAAAATTTATGATTTCCTTGGGTTGTATACAGAAAGAAAGCTGGAAACTTATAAGCGCTTACCGCCTTTTGCGGCGGCGCTTGTCAGCGCTAGTAACCTGCGCAAGAAAATATATGAACGCGCGCCGATAAGCACTGAATGGAGCCGACAAGTTCCGACAAGCTTCAACACGCGCAGGTCAGCGCTGGGCGCTGCCATTTAAAAGTAATAATCAGCTTGCTAATAATCTGCTTTCTTTGTGTAGAACGGACCAGCGCTGTCAAGCGCCGGTAAGCGCTTATAAGTTTCCAGATTTTTTTCTGTATACAGCCTAACCGAAAAAAAAGCGCCTAGAAAGAAACGAGTAATAATAAATCACTTTTACTACATACGCTTACACAACGGAGGTTATTATCCATTTTTAATAGCCCCCGTATCGATTGACATTCTGTCTGTGTTGATTAGAAAATTACGATCTATTGTCAGGCAACGTGTTTCTATGAATATTTTATCATCACGGGTGATTTTTATGTAAGACATTATTCTACGCACTAGTTCGAAACGTACAGACGCTAGCATATAAAATAACCCCAATCGAACAAACTTTAAAGCCTTTGTCAAACAGACAGGCGTCGCGAATGCGAAGCGAGGCGTTTTTATGTGTAATGTATGGAATTGCTTGAATCCAGTCACATAGAAAAGCGAAAGCGATCCGATAGCATGACAGAACTATCGGACTGACGTCACGTATCGGTTCGTTATCGATTCGGACTCGCCTGTCTGTTTGACAAAGGCATAATAGTTTTCGACTCTATCAGAATACAAAAAGGTTCATTTTCAATTGGGATTTGATTTATTGGGGTAGGTTGATAACCCCGGTTTCTGCACCTAATATCGGTATCTTTCTTGATTGTATTTTTGGTTATTAATGAAAATTACAGATGTAGGGGCACAGTGCCTAAGACGGGGACGCAAGGTATAATGAGGACATACACACTTAAGACAAACTTAACAACACTAACGTAGCGCAAGCGCCAACAGAACGTCATTTGCGTCGTCGTGGCCGAAAAGGCGTCCTGTTGGCACTTGCGCTACGTTACTATTGTGTTAAGTTTGGCTTAAGTGTGTGTTTCCCCATCATACCCCGCGTTCCCGTCTTATACACTGTTCCCTTAAGTAGAGATGAATCTTTTCGTATAGCAACATTGCTTTGCCGTTATAACTGTTAAGGTGTTGTTTACATCATAATGAAGAAACAATGTCTAATCAACAAAACGCAATAATTATGTAAAATGAGTGTCTCTCGTAATAATCTCCCCCCAACTCCAACAACTAGGTCGTCAGTTTTATTCGAGTATTCCTTGCTTAATTTATTCTGTCCCGCGTCAATCGGAATGGACGGAAGTTTTTTTTAATTTCGGCCTACATTCTTACGTTACGAATCTATGAAGATTATCATTTAGGAGCTCCTTCATTGACATTATATTGCAAGAAATCCAGGAATAGTTTTTTTGGGGGCAACATTACAAAAAGAAGCTCACGGAAAGAGTACCCGCCTGTAATGTTTTTTTTCACTTCCTCGAAAACTGACTCTTATCGCACTATGATTAGATCCAACATGCATTGTATTGTTTCCGACTCCTTATCACCTTGTCCTACGGCTCTGATGAGAATTCTACCTCGAATGCAAGAACAAACTGGTATAGTTTTTTTTTTTGGGAGAGTCAGAGTAAAGTAGTGATGGCGTAGCGACAGCGGTCCCGACGGTCTACGACTGTGGTCGTGGGTTCAAACCAAGCCAGGCACATTTCTTTATGTAATTTCACAGAGGTATAGTATGACTTAACACATAAGACTAGCGCCATCAGGACGCCATTTGCTAATAGCCGCTTGCAAATGACGTCCTGCTGGCGCTTGCGCTACGTTAGCGTTGTGTTAAGAATGCCTAAAGAGTGTATGTCCCCATTATACCTCGCGTCCCCGTCGTATATACTGTTCCCTTTTTTTTTTTTTTTTTTTTATCGTGGTAAAATCATCAAATGAGTCCTCCCACCCAGGGCAGGGCGGGAGGGACTGTCAGACTTGTACTGACTAAAATCCACGGTGTCCTTCACTAGCCCTTTACGTACCGGGGTCACGGTAATCCCTTGGTCCCGCGACCCCGGCAGGCTTTGGCCCTCTACAGGCCCCGTCACTATGCTGACACTCTTTGAGGCGCGCGTGGAACACAACGCGCCGTCGACCCGGGCATGGTCCATGGTCGGACAGCGAGTCGCCCATTACTCGCTGCCCGCATGCCCGCGCCTACGGTGGCCGGAGATCGTCTTGCGACGTCCGACGTCGTGGGCGTCTACCACTGCGGCTGGGGTGGAGGGAGGACGCTGTCCTCTCCCTCAGGCGGCCCGCCTCCTCCTTCACGAGCATGACTGCTTCGCAGAAGGAGGCGACCGCTTCCCACTCCGTCTCGCCCCGCAGCATGGCCTCGACCAATGCCGGGCGCGAGAGGTCTCCGCCTATCGCCGTCGTGAGGACACGGCGGTGCTCTGCCCAAGCGGGGCAGTCCTGCACCGTATGCTCCACCGTGTCCTCCGGACGATCCTCGCAGTGGTGACACCCAGGCGTTTCTTCCCTCCCTATCAGACACAGGAACCTCCCGAAACTTCCGTGTCCGGTGAGGACCTGCGTCATGCGGTAGGTCAGGACGCCGTGACGCCTATCCAGCCACTCCTCAAAGAGGGGTCTTACCGCCGCGATTGCGGCGTGCCCGGACCTCGGTTGCGACAGTCGCTCCCTCCATACTGCCCTGAGATCGCGCCGGAGCTCTTCCCGCCGCGCCTCGACTTGTCGAGGCAGCGGGGATTCGCCCCGACGCTGCGCCTCCACGCGCCATTCATAGACGCGTTGGAGGGCAGTCGCCTCCAGATCCCAGGGCAGCAATCCCGCTAGGAGGTTGGCTGATTCGCCGGCGATCGTGCGGTATCCCCGGATCATCCGGATAGCCATGACCCTCTGGCATGCGACCAGCTTGAGTGGTCGCGTCCGGATGCTTAGGGCCCACACAGGGCCCCGTAGAGGGCCATGGACCGCACGACACCGGCGTAGAGCCTCCGGCAGGAGGCATTTGGCCCGCCGAGATTGGGCAGGAGCCGCTTGAGAGCGGCTGCTGCTCGGTTCAGCCTTGGGGCCAAATGCAGGAAATGCTCCCTGAAGTTCCACCGGCTGTCGAGGACGAGTCCCAGGTACTTCATTGTCCTCCCGACGCCGATGCGAACCCCCTCCACCGTAATGTGGGACTCTGAACGTGGCGCGTTCAGACGGCCATGAAAACACATGGCCTCTGTTTTGTGCAGCGCCACGTCGAGTCCCAACTGCCGGATCCTATTAGCGACTGTCGCTACCGCCTGCGTCGCCACGTCGGCCGCCGCCTGGTGCGACTATTCCTTCGCCAGGACGAGCGTGTCGTCGGCGTAACAAATCACGACGACGCCGTCAGGGAGGTCGCCGCGCAGCACCCAGTCGTAACCGATGTTCCACAGGAGCGGCCCCAAGACCGATCCCTGTGGAACACCGCACGACATCTCTCGCCGGTTCCACTCTCCCCGGTGACCGGGGTAGATGACGGCTCTGTCCGTCAGGTAGTCCTCGACTATACGACGGAGGTAGGTCGGCACCCGGTGATACCGGAGTGCCTCCCTGATGCAACTCCAGGGCAGGGTGTTAAAGGCATTGGAGATGTCTAAAGACACCCCCAAGACGACCCTGCCCCGGGAAACCGCATCCCCCGTCGTGAGGGCTCTCACGCGCGTGATGGCATCCACCGTCGAGCGCCCCCTGCGGAAGCCAAACTGGCTCTCCGCAAGGTCCGGGCCCACCCGATTCAGGTGCCCGACGAGGCGGTTTGCAATTACTCTTTCAAAGAGCTTGCCCACCTCGTCGAGCAGCACGATGGGCCGGAATGCGGACGGAGAGTCCGCAGGGCGCCCGGGCTTCTGGATCAGGACCAGTTTCCCCGTCTTCCAACGAAGCGGGAACTGGCCCCTCTCCAGGCACGCGCTAAAGAGCCCCCCCAGTCGAGGCCCGAGAGTCCCCGAGGCCAGGACCCAGGCTTTTCCTGGCAAGCCGTCGGGTCCTGGGGCGGTATTCTTGGCTTTGAGCCGTTGTACCGCCACTCTCAGGTCTACCTCGGTCACCTCCGGAGCGTCGTAGACGTCGTCGTCGCTGTGGTCCGCGTCTGCGTCAGCGTCAGGCACCGCCGGAGACGGAGCCATGGGCGGGGGAGTGTGCTCCTCCCGCGAGGGGAACAGGGCGCTCACCACGTCCTCCACAAACTGAGGCTGGAGACTCTGCGTCAACGGGGGAGCCCAGGGGCGGAGCCTCTCTCTCACCCACTTATAGGGCCGGCCCCATGGGTCCCCGTCCAGAGCCTCCAGCATCTCCTTGCGGGCCAATTCCTTGGCCCGCCAGATCTCGTCGCGGAGGGCGGTCTTCGCTGCCCTGTAGCCATCCTGCAGCTCCGTCTCTACAGCCACCGCATCCGGAGGTCGGGTGCGGCGCCTGCGGAACCTGGTGTACCGGCGTCGCGCGGCAACGCACGCCTCGCGCAGCGCTGCTAGCTCGCGCGACCACCAGTACAACTGACGCCGGGCGCGTCCTAGCCGGACCCGGGGCATGGCCACGTCACAGATTTCCGACATGGCCTCCTGGAACCACCCCGCCTCGTCGTTGATGTCGGCAGGCCTGTCCGGTGGTGACACCCAGGCCTGCACGATCGAGGCTTCCAGGAATAGCTCCCGGTCCAGCTGCTTCAGCGCCCATCGCGGACATATACTGTTCCCTTACTAAAAAAAAAAAAAAAAAAAAATAATATAATAAATTGAAGCACTACTTATAATAGAATACGGCTTCTCGTGACGTCGGCACGAGGTGACAACTACCCGCCATAAAACAATTTATTATTGGCTTAACTTTCAGAAACCTTAGACTCAGCACTTTGATACCTTTTACTTCTTAGTAACTCCATTTTCAGTTTTTACGTAATTTAGTGCCGGCAGAAATGCATTAAATGTTAATATGAATATACAGGTGTGGGCAGAGATGTACGAAATGTAAGAATTCTGTTTACTATCTATATTTTTGTATCAAAATGTAAAAGAAAATGTATGTAAAAGAAAATTTAGTCAACTTAAAAAAATATACATGTAAAAACTTACATAAAAGAGATAAAAAAAATTAATAAAAGTAAGACAGTCAACGCAAATTCTTGTAATAAATATAATTTTCTTACATGCGCGCGTAATCCATAGGTAAGAAAATCCATAACCCATCCAGCCATCCATCTAATTAGATCATGCACAGAAAATATAAACTACTGAACCAAATCGAATGCTTTTTTATGAATTATTTATATATCATAAAAAGATAAAAACAAATCACATAAAATAATGGAAAATAAGAATAAATGACATTCAAACGCATCGCCATTTTCAACTTTATTAAATCGGAAATTAGTGCGCCAACTCAATCAAGGTCAACGGCGCGCGTAGGCGATTTTCATACGAGTATGTGTGTGTCCGGACAGTAGCAGTTCTTAAGCATGGTTTCTTCGCAATAGGCCAACCAATATAATTTTAATCAGTATAACATAAATATTTGCTTCCAAGATATCCCAAACTTGACCTTTCTAAGCAAACTATAAGTTTGAACTGCGGAACTCATCATCCCTTCCAGGATGTGGCTATTCAATATACAAGCCCCAACAAATTCCTTTAAATAAATACACATCACGCCTCGATTCCCCGAAAAGTTTACCAGAAGTGTACATAAAGCCACGTGTGCTGGTTAAGAGGGCTAATAAACAAAGTTCATGATCTCGTAACTATACTCTTATGTAAAGGTCTTCTTCATTTCTGTTAAATCTTAATCGTTAGTAAACTTTCGTTGCCCACGATGATTAAAAAAACAAAACACATTGGCACATTCCTACTCTACTGAGCTGCTAAATCTACAGCATAGCATGATGTTTGCAACTCTTTGAACTCACTCCCACAGAGTGGCGTTTTTGAACAAAAATACTGTACTACCACAAAGTTTTATAGCCGTCAACTCGTCAAACATGCCATTAACTTCCGAGCGACTCGCCTACGTGTAACTTCTTAAGAGCCACCCACACTGAAGGTAGCTCGGCGTCGAGATTTTGTTTTACGAGCGCAGTGCGGTATCCGCAAGTCAATACGCAGGTATAGTCGTAGTCGGCGCCACGAATGAAGTCTTTTTGACAGGGCGCTATTGTCAAATACATCGCTAGTATCAACGACATCAAATTGCACTAAAAAAAATGTAGAACTACGAATATTCCGCAAAACTTCAGTGGTGCACGGACCAAAACAAAAACCTGCTTTTTGCAAATTAATTTTCTATAATCTTTAAAAAAAAAAAGTTTGTTTATGCCATAGAAACATAGTATTCACACACTTCTTTTTCTTTACAAATTATTTTTTTTGTCAATTATACACCTTCACAACTCTGCCAATTACTGTTTTCCACCTGGTGCAGTTGGCGCTGCAGGTTAGGCAGAATAGATGGGGCATATTCTACAAAGGGTGTCCACGCTATCATTCTTTAGCAATGATCGAGAACCCATTCTGGCAAAATAATATTTACAGCGGGTGACCTAGGTACTGATTGATTAGGAGATTTTCAAATAAGCCCCCTGCAGTTCCCATGCGGTTACTCTGAATAAGATGTACCTACGAAACAATACGGTCAAAATTTAGGTAGGTGTCACGGTTGGTAGTACGGTTTCGTGATTGGATGTTAAAGTATGTATGTAGCACACACTTATTAATGATGAATCGATGATAGAAAATGTATTGTTTAAAAATCATGTGTATTGTGAGTGTGTTAATCTGTTCGAACCACCTGCCTGTCTACGGGTTACAATGCGATGACTGACTAAACTAAGAAGGCAACAACAAAGTTACTTTATCAAAGGAATCTTCTACTAGTACAAAATAATGTAACATTTAAAAAAAACACTACGAATATCTCTTACATCGTGGTTTAACAAAAATCCAAACTCACATACACAAACAGCCAGACACGGAACAATTACCTGTAAGCCATACAAATATTTGTTCCGAGCGAGAATTGAATCCGAGACACACAGCGCAGCAGCCAATCGTTCAACCACTGCGCCAACCATGCCATCTTCTACTACGCTAACCGCTCCGTTTGTGTGGCACCCCTTAAATGGCTGCCGGTCCCTTTAAGCTGTGAAAACAACACGACACTTGTTATAAATTCTGGACACTTTCCTGTTGTTTACTCTAGAACTTTCCAGAACTTTCTAAAGGCAATAACCGCAGTAAGTATTACTTGTTTACATAGTTAAGTTATTGGCTGAAGAGGGATTCTTAACTATAGTTGTTACGAAGTTTAAAGGGTAAGTAAATTGCTATCACAATTATTTTAACAGTTTTATCTAGGACAGGATAGGAAAAACATGGGCATGAGGACGGCGAGTAATAGGTGACTTGCCGTCCACTCGTGGACCATGCCGACTCGCGCGGCGACGCAAAGAGTTGTCAACAATCTGACTGGCCCCTTTAGAGGGCCAAAAGCCTGCCGGGGTAGTGGGACCATCTGATCAAGTTACCGTGACTCTGGAACGTAAAGGGCTATGAAGGACACCTTTACCTTCCAGTACCTTTCGTGCCGCCCTATGTAAGAGGACCTATTAGATTACTATACCATAATTTTAAAAAAAAAGTACGAAAAATGCTGCAGTTACATTTATGAAATCAGGAACTGTCGAAGAGACGATCTTAAAAGAATAATCACAAAAGATAATTGAAAGTACAGTGGCCGGTGGAGTACTTTAGAACTGATCGGTTGGGAGATACTTTTCAATAACCGTGCTCAGACATGTCTTTCAACCAAAAATCAAAGACATGGTTAGACTTGCTTGTCATGCGGTAGCCGATTACGGCATGGGCTCTACTAAACTACTACTCGGGCAAAAAATCCAGACTTTATGGGAAAAAGGTAAAATCCAATAACACTTTGCCCAAGTTCAGAATCTTACCTCCGATGATCTCAACAGACCACTAGATCAAGAAGGTAAATAAAAATATAAAAAGTGTATAAATTGTAAAATCACATTCGTATCTAGGTAACCTCGTCGGTAACGATGCTGGTAAATTATCGTACCTGTACAAATGAAAATATTTGGCCAATAGATTTGTGTACCGTGATGTTTGTAGAATTTATATTATCTACGTATACCTGGTCGCGGGACTCACGAATTACCGTGGCCCCGGTACGTAAAGGGCTATTGAAGGACACCGTGGCTTTTAGTCAGTACGAGTCTGAAAGTCCCTCCCGCTCTGCCCTGGGTGGGAGGACTCATGAGATGATTTTAACACGTAAAAATAAAAAATAAACTACGTATACCTTTTTAACCTTTATCCCGTACTAAGAATAAAAATTGCTCCTATATCGTGGGTGTTTTTTTAACGAGTATGTACAAATCATTATCCTCCATCTTCTGGAACCCATGGTGGAGCAGAAGAGACTGTCATGCTTAGCGACTAAAAATTCACCCCGTTCCTTCAATTAAGCCTTTGTCAAACAGACAGGCGTGACGAATGCGAAGCGTGACTTTTTTATTTGTAATGTATGGAATTGTTTGAATCCAGTCACATACAAAAGAAAAAGCGATCCAATAGCGTGACAGAACTATCGGACTGACGTCTCGCTTCGGAAATGCTTCGCTTTCGCCTGTCTGTTTTACAAAGGCATTACTCTTTGTATCGTGCATAGACGATCCCGCGACTCCGGAGGGAATGAAAATATTCAACGTTTAAGTTGACCATGATACTCTTAAATTGATATCATTTTCACTCAGTATTTTTACAGCAAGTGAATATTTGACTGGCAGAAGCTATTACACTTGGCAAACAATTAAGTGATCCACCGACACCATTTTGTTATGCCCAGACCAGACATACCTAATTCAGAACTGAAAGGTGAACATCGGAAGTTTGTAACTTTCCAACAGAAATTAATAAAATAACAAACCTTTTTTTTGCGTGGTAAAATCATCAAATGAGTCCTCCCACCCAAGGCAGAGCGGGAGGTCAGACTCGTACTGACTAAAATCCACGGTATCCTTCAATAGCCCTTTGCGTTCCGGGGTCACGGTAATTCGTGAGTTCCGCGACCGAGAATTGAACCCTACGTTATGCTCAGCAGTCGCGCTTGCGATCACTAACGACACGAGCAGACACTGAATAAGAAAAGAAAACTTTATTCAAAGTTTCTGTTGCCAATTGTCAAGGACTTTTGGAGCCGGTACAGTTACCTAATGATCCCGTTCTCCTGGTACTTTTTATTCAGATTCCATATTGATATCTCACCTTTGTATGTATGATAGAGAGAGAGAGAGAGAGAGAGAGAGGAAAAAAAAAAAACAATTTCAACAAGATTTGTTAGAAAGTTCGTTCTGACTTTGGGAGTCGACTATACCTGTTTTTCCATAGGCAATTTTATAAAGCGAATGTTCTGTTCTGAATGTTCAAGTCTATCAACACCTTAACGTATTACACAGCGATCAGTTATTACGAGCGCATTATGCCCACAAAGAAAAACAAGCGGCCGCAGTGGTAGACGCCGACGGCGATGGACGTCGCTAGATGATCTCCGGCCACCGTGGACGCGGGCATGAGGGCGCCGAGTAATGGGCGACTCGCTGTCCGACCATGGACCATACCCGGGTCAACGGGGCGCGTTGCGTTTCACGCGCGCCACAGAGAGTGTCAGCATAATGCCATGCCCATCGTGGGGGCCAAAGCCTGCCGGGGTCGCAGGACTTACGAATTACCGTGACCCCGGAACGTAAAGGGCAATTGAAGGACACCGTGGATTTTGGTCAGTACGAGTCTGACTGTCCCTCCCGCTCTGCCCTGGGTGGGAGAACTCATTTGATGATTTACCAAGCAGCTTGATGCTCGCTAAGTGGTATATCGCTGTCCCTAACACCGGTCAGTACCCAGCTTAAGGATAACAGCAGAGACGATTTACGGTGACCAACAAAGCACGGAACGATCTCGGTAATGTCACGGATGGTCATCGATCAGTGGACCGACCTCGGAAAGCGTTGTGTAACCTGGAAGGTCGACCCTGTGACTTTTATAGTTATTTATGATGATACGACCCTCTCTAAATATACGGATTGATTGCTGTGAAATCACCAATGAGTAACTTTTATTACGCAACTAACTCTGAAATAAAGATTTTTGTGGAAAGAATAACTTGATTGCGAACAGGAATTGAACCTGCGGCCTTCCGATTCAGTTCATCGGATGCTTTACCAATTAAGCCACTGGAGTCAGTTAGTCGTCCTGCTAGCAAAACTTTAACACTTTATAAACTAGATAATCACAGGATAGTTTTCCCGATTTTATCTTCCCATGACATAATTTTTGAGTTGTACCGGGCGAAACCGCTGGCAATAACTAGTAATAAATAGATACATATAAGCAGCTTATTTTTTTCCATGTTTACGTGATTGGTCTCTTAGAAAAAGTTATTCATTTTTCCTTCAAAACCTTAAAAGTATCGCCTTCATTTAACCAATCACTCAGTACAACGTAAAACCAATTAAGTAAATTCGTCTGCCACGAACGTTTTACTATAATTGAATTTTTTATATTATAGACGGACCAATTTCTCAAACTTCAATTTAATATTACGTCAAAGGGAGCCAGTAATTTGATGCTAAGTAGTATACAAAGAAATTCATAGAAATTTCGGTTTTATTTACCGATTTGATGTTCTTGTTTTTGTCAAAAGCTCTTTCTTTACTTATGCCGTGGTAAGAAGGTAGTAAATATGTCTAGTCGACCTCTGATCTGTCCTATCATCTTTGACTACAGTTTACCAGCCTATAGTGTTGGAAAAAGTGATGAACGCAGTAAAATAAAAAGTTTTCTAAATCATACCCCAACCAACTCCTTAGAATTGCAAAGCAAATAGGGGAACAGTGTATAAAACGGGGACGCAAGGTATGGTTGGAAATCACACACTTAAGGTAAACTTAACTCTATACCAACGTAGCGCAAGTGCCAACACGGACGCCATTTGTTAATGGCCGCTTGTAAGTGACGTCCTGATGGCGCTTGCGTTACGTTAGTGTTGTGTTAAGTATGCCTAAAGAGTGTGTTTGTTTGTTTTATGACTTAATTAAGTAATCTTGTTTTATTATTGTTGTTGTTTGTTGTTTTGTCTTGTTTTTATTATTTTATTTTGATCAACAGACATTATTGTCCTACTTTACATTTTATGTTTGTCTTTTTGTGTGTATTGTTTATTATTTTAGTACGACAGTCGTAGGTTTCCTTCATCTTCTAATAATATTGTCGGAGCGGATGAAGAATGTACAACTATCTCTTGCATTGTAGAGAGCGTATCTATCTAGTATTATATAGCGTCATAGACAGCATTGTGTAAGTATTAGAGCTATCTTTGACTAGAAACCTACATCTTTCATTGACTTGAATGACTGTGGCGGTTGCTCTCAACCGCCAGAGTCATTAAGTATGTCATGATCATTCAAGTCTCGCTGATGGTGGCGTGTGTGTCGGATCATTTAGTTCCCTTCAAAAATATGGTTGAGCTGAATGGTGCTGATATATGTGTCATGTTCGTGAACGGGCGCTGTCAGTTGGGACTGGTCATCTCTTAGCTGCCCCGGTCTATTTTAATAAATAGTAACTTTTTTATTATCTTTTTTATATTTACTACTAGCTTTTGCCCGCGACTTCGTTCGCGTGGAATAGTGACTTCCAGCAGATATTTGGTTTTACCCACATAGTTCCCGATCTCGCGGGATATTCTAGGGAACTCTTCAAAAATCAACATAATGAGCTCTGCGTTTGAATTTAAGAGATGTATACTCATTTAGGGCATTAAAGCCGTTTTGCCGATCGAAAAAGGCGAAAATGTTATTTTTCTCTTATTGTCTCATTCATCATTCTACTGATTTGACATTTCAGTCCAAAAGGAAAAAAGACTGTTTCTCCCTTGACAAATTTTCTAATATTTTAGGTTTTAGAGATTATGAAAGTTTCTTACACCAAGACATTTCTGTTTACCACGTTTTGAGTTTAGCCATCCTTTGCAAAAATATAAAGGTTTTGTGGTTTCGACACTCTTGAGCACGCAACGTAGAGTTGTTCATGTGAGAAACAGTCTTTTTCAAGATGTACCCTCGCAACTTTTAGCGTTTGCCCTTGGGCTTTATTTATGGTTATTGCAAACGCAGTTTACAGCGGAAACTGAACTCTTTTGAATTGGAATGGCAAATCAGTTGGAATGATGGGAATACGGGGAATAATAAAAGTTTCGCCTTTTGCCATCCCAGTCATAATAACGGCTTTAATGACATTCCGTCCTAAATAGGTTATTTGTAACCGTATGCCGTTATATAGTCTTGGTGGATCTAGTTATATAGTTTCTCATAAGCATCACAGGAACACCAATTATACAACGGAACAATTTAAAATTTACGAAACAGGACCAGTCCACATAAACTATCATACAACCGACAATAAGTACAATTTTGGTTCCAACGCCATCTATCAATCCATAGTGACAACTCGTGTAACGATCGACACCATTGAACGATCACCGCCATCTATTGAGAGTTTAAGGAATTATCTATACTCCGTTAGAGCATTTCATAAATTTTATTTTTTATTTTTATTTATTTGTAATAAAAACTATCCTATGTCCTTTCTCAAGTTCCAAACTATGTCTGTACCAAATTTCACACAAATCGGTTCAGTAGTTTAGGCGTGAAGAAAAGACAGACAGACAGACAGACAGACAGACAGACAGACAGACAGACAGACAGACAGAAAGACAGACAGACAGACAGACAGAGTTACTTTCGCATTTATAATATTAGTTAGGATGGACACTATTAACTATGTTCTCGTCCACATCGTTCTCACATAATGTACCACCTGATGATGAATGATGTAACAAAAGTTCTGTAATAATTTTGGCGATTGAAAAAGAGTGTCCATGGAGTTTCTTGCTCATTCTTCTCCATAGAGATCTACGCTTTAGAATGAGCACCTACGGTATTTTCACAGTTTTTTTGTCTTGTGACTGGGACTGTAGCACCATAACTATTTTTGTACTAGTTCTATTTTATGTCTTTTGACAATTCAAAAGTGCCTGTTGAAATAAATGATGTGATTTGATTTGAGTGTATTTACCCATTAAACCTCGCGTCCCCGTCTCATACACTGTTCCCGTATCAACACTGGCGACAACCAAAAAACGAGGTAATAAACTCGAAAAACTCCCAGTGATTACGTTCATTTATTAACACAATTAATAACTAAAATTTAACGTAAAGTATAGATAGCTTTCTAACTATATAATACACAACGAATGTAAACAAACTATAAATAAAAACTTAATAGGAATGTGTACGAAACAAACTTCCAGTGATTGAATATTACACCAACGGAATTAATCAGAAAATAAATCGTTTGGTGCTTCTGCAGATGTAGCTTCATTGATTGCTATGTTGGTTTCATAGTTTTTTAAATACGTAGGTTTTTTAACTGCGCGACCTGATTTTGTTTGAATTGGTATTGCCTTTTCTTTGTTTCGTTCTTCTTCTTCTGTGTTTCTTCTATCATCTTCTGTGTTTATATTTCATCTTCTTCTGTGTTTTTTTCGTCTTCTTCTATATTTGTTACGTTTTCTTCTATCTTTCTTATGTCTTCTTCTGTGTTTCTTACGTCTTCTTCTGTGTTTATTTCAACCTCTTCTGGATAACTTTCTTCTAAGTTTCTTTCTTTTATTTTGTGAAAGATGACGTCTCTTTTAATTTTAATTTCCTTTCTAGAAGATGTCATTTTGTGGTTTCCGCCTTATAACTGTTCACAAAGATAAACGCTAATCTACGACCTAGAATTCGCAAGTCTCGCCCGCTAGAAACAAACAACCACAACAATTCCCATAATTTTAAACTTGCTGGTTAGACGATCTTTCTAACTGTCACATATGTAGACAAATAGATCTGGCCATTTCACTAGCTTTCGCCCACGCCTTTACTCAGATTTTAATAGGAAATAATCCCACGAGAACGTTTTAAATGAAATCTAATCATGGAACCAAATTAATAGTTGCAAGGATTACAAACTCGACCCGTAAGGCCCTTCGTACACAACGCGACGAAAGTCTCCGATAACTTGCGACTTTGGTATCCAGGCGACTATCGCAATACAAATTCATAGAGGTTCGTACACAGGCACGCGTCAATTGACGCTAAAGTCGTAAGTATCAGAGACTTGCGTCGCGCTATGAACGAAGGGACTTAATGTTAATGTAGTACTAATGGCACAACGACATGGACAGATTATATTGTGGCCATCGCGTTGGATGAGGCTGGAATAGTATGGAGCTTTTTTTTACGTGGTAAAATCATCACATACTCGTGTGATGATGATTTTACCACGTCCTCCACCACCCAGGGCAGAGAAAGAGGGACTGTCAGACTCGTACTGACTACAATCCACGGTGTCCTTTAATAGCCCTTTACGTACCGGGATCACGGTAATTCGTGAGTCCCGCGACCAATAGTGTGGAGCTTGGCACAAACAAAGAGAAGCCTATTTTTCTTTTTTGTGGTAAAATCATAAAATCTCCTCCTGTCCTGGGTGGGTAAGAACTGCCACGATTGTACTGATTAAAAGTCCATCCTGTTCATTGGTTGCCCTTTGCGTTCCAGCCATGTCCTACTTCGATAGTCTTACGAAAATGATGAAAGACTCACAAGTGACATTCAACCATATAGTGGTAAAAGCAAATATATACAAAAATCAAGTTGTTTTTCGTCAACACGCAAAGATAAAACAAACAATGAATCACTAGACTTTGGTATCTTCGGCTCAAGATATTGAGCATCGACCTAATTGGAAACATTACGTAAGCGAATTCGCTGGCATGGAAATTATGTTATCTGTGTTCTGAGCTTTGTAGATAACAATGGTGTTTGTGTGTTGCTTTTTGCTGTTCAGGAACTTCAGAACTCATAAACATTTCTATTCTATTTCAGGTTCGTCAGTAGAAGGGTTTTTGCTCGAGTTAATTTCATTTATCTGATCTAATAGTCTTATTTGTAAGTAAGCAAAAACATATCAATTTAAGAGATACTTGAGACATCCTGGTCGGGAATCCTCGTACCTCGAGAAATGAAAAAGTGGTTTATGTAATGTAATTCATCACCACTCCTCTCAAATGTATGAATACATTTCCCTAATGTAGCTTGTTGCTAGTTCCACATAAAACCTTTTCATATTTTCTTTGTAGAAAAAAATCTTTAAAAAAGAAGTATATCTGAACTCCATCAATTGAAAATGCCATCCGTTGATAACATTAAGAATAACGCAATGCACAAAGAATTACACGAACAATGTGTAACACAAAACTTTGCTGCTAATGAGTGGATTGGGAGCTCTGTAATAGCCCCCACTTCATTGACAAGTACTCAAAGGGTGAGGAGGGGGGCGGGGGACGGAGCTAACGATGTTATGAATAAGGGGTTAAACTTCCAGATACCCCCGGTTTAAGTATTCAAGAGCCAGTGAAATACACGGACAAGATTCTTGAATCGAATCTACAGTGAACATAATAGGACTCGATTTAATATTAATTGAGTTTGAATCCGCGGTGCTAAGCAACAGCGGCAACCAGCAATCTATTGCGCAACACTGTTTTCTATCAACAACATAATTCAACAGGAGTTTGAAGAGGTTTGAAATATTCTATGCTGTACACAAACGTAAACAGACACATTTTCATTATAGAGATAGAAACTATAGATACGAGTATATACAGACATACTCATTGCGCTACGTCCACATTCATGTAACAGAACACACACACGCCGCCAATCTTACTTCTACTAATCTAGTCTTGATGGTACGACGATGGTACTAAAAAACATTAAAATTTTTGACGAATTCGAATGCGGGCTTATACCCGCTGTAATAAGTAACCTAGTGCTTCATCATCTGCCTAGCCTTTTCCCAACTATATTGGGGTCGGCTTCCAGTCAAACCAGATGCAGCTGGATATCAGTATTTTACATGGAGCGACTGCCTGTCGGACCTCCACAACCCAGTAACTAGGTAATACGGAACGGCTTTACGTGCTTTCCGAGGCACGGAGGAAACTCGCTATGACAGATGGTCACCCATCCACAGACCAACCTCGGCAAGCGCGGCTTAAACCGGAAGATCGGCATGT
Source organism: Agrotis puta (assembly GCA_943136025.2). Classification (NCBI taxonomy): domain Eukaryota; kingdom Metazoa; phylum Arthropoda; class Insecta; order Lepidoptera; family Noctuidae; genus Agrotis; species Agrotis puta. Next base: position 15,038,724 of record OW964178.2, read on the forward strand.
GTGGCTGTATTTATTTAGCCATGAGCTCACCTAGTGCTTGAGATACCTAATTACGTTGTATTTGAAAATAAACATCTGCTATACAACGTAAATAATGCAACGGATATTGTTGAATTGTCAAACCGATTATAGAATGTGAGTGAGTAACACAAATAAGTTGCTGTATATCTAGGCCCAGTTTTCTCACCCCGTGTGTTTACCATGGAGGTCGTTTGACCCTGTGCGCCAACGACGTGGCCTTCTCAGGACTAATGTCACTAAATTTTCTTGTTTGATTAATTTTGTGGTTCCAAGACAAAACTTAAATAATTTCTTTGAGACTTACCACTCCTCTCTTTGCTTCAGTGATTACCGTTTTAGATTAGATGTACAAAAATGTACTTAGGTTAGTTTTTATCCCGAAAGAAAATACTGTTTTCTGTGTAACTGATGAAAACATCCCGAGAAAAACAACAATAACGAAAATTAAAATGGGAAAAATAAAATATGATTTTAAAATCAAACACCATTTAACGTGGTCAAGTTAAAAAATAACTTGTAACATTGCTAATAAATTGCCGGCCACTTTCACAGCTACCAACTTAATGGTTTCGATTCCCCGGCGACCCGTAGGTACGAGTAAGTGGCGAATAAGGGATAATGTCCGGGAAATTGGCAGTATCATCCACCTGTTTGCAAACAATTTGGGGGATAGGATTAAGAGAGGCCATTGCGTCCATGCTATAACTGTTTGATAGAAGATGGAAAGAAAAAAAATATAAGTGCGTTACTCCAGTGATGCAGGGATGAGGTTTTAACTTTACGTTGTCTATTTATTCAAACCAGATGGTCATCTGAGCTATACGCAAGTGAAAAACCCAAATATATTGAATAACTAGAAAAATAAAATAAAAAGAAAACACACAAAGAAACCTGAAAAACTGAAACCTCGCAGATATTCGGACCCGCGGTCTTCAGTGTAGAAGGTCAACTAAGCTATTCGGACAGCGGGGATTGCGGCAAAATTATCATAAACTAGCTGACCCGGCGAACTTTGTTCCGCCTTAATGGCAATAAATAAGCAGACTTTTTTTTTAATTTGAAAAAATACAAATAAAATTAATCATTCATAATTATTTCTGTATTTTAGTACATAGGTTGCTCTTCATTTAAGTACCTTGTGATACACGACATTTTTTGTTTTATTATCCGGCGCAAAAACAAACAACGCAGATGGTCTTCCGACCCGTGAACATGCCACGTATAATTGACCATGGGAAAAACATGAATGTTCTAGATTTAAACCACAAACTTTTAAGGATTGGCCTTGTGATTTGTTGATGGTCATGGCAAATGCAAGACGTATCGGAAATTGAAGTCTTTTAAATTCAAACGGCATATCGGTTGGGATCATCGGTATCCTCGGAATGAGAACTTCCTCACCTTTGAATTTTCCTATCATTATCGTAGCGTAAATTACATTGTTCATCAATTTTCTAACCACCAAACGCGTACCGTTGCACAGTTTTGGTTGGTTTATGTTTCGAAGCATGATTACTACGGAGCCAACCTTTAGGCGTAAATTGTGCGGTGGTAAGCCAGGCACGTCCAAAGAGTTTAAAAATTCAATTGGATAGTTGGTGGCTTCATCTTCATTTGTGACGCTGTCTATAGATTTGAATGAATGCATTGTTCCAATGATCTTATTTTGAACTATGTAGTTTAGGTCATCTACATCTTTATTCTTAGCCGCTAAAATTGCTCGCTCACTCAACCATTCATTATTTTTGTAGTTAGAAATAATTTCTGGAAATACGTTGTTGATAAGTTCGTCTTTTGATGAGACAAAATTACAGAAATTATTTGGAAATGATATTAATCCGCTCGATTCATCGACAGGTACTTGACCATTACCGATAGTCAGCAATTGCTCTGAGAAATCTTCAGCAGATGTATCATTAAGCAATGTAACTCTCATGTTTGTTGTCAGTTTCAGTTTCTTCACATAGCGCCATAGATTTGACGATTTGAGGCAAGCGTTTATTTCGTCGGCAGCCGTAGATCTTGGAATTACTGGCAGTATTTGGCGGAAATCGCCAGACAGTAAAATCATTGCTCCTCCAAAACATCTCGAGTCATTGCGTAAATCTTTTAATGTTCGGTCAAGTGCTTCTAATGCACGTTTATGCGCCATTGTGCATTCGTCCCAGATGATGATTTTCGATACCGCTAAAACTTTGGCCATTGCTGAGTGTTTTGCAATATTACACGTTGGTTCTTCAATAGTTTGAAGATTTAACGGTAATTTGAATGCTGAATGAGCCGTACGGCATCCTTCTAACAATGTGGCTGCTATTCCAGAAGAAGCAACTGCAACCGCTATGTTAGATCTCGCCCGAACAGTTGCTAAAACTAATGACATGAGGAATGTCTTGCCAGTTCCACCAGGGGCATCTAGGAAATATAAACCACCATTTTCATCATCGATTGCCTTCATTAAAGTATCATAAACTTCCTTTTGTTGGTAATTCAACAGGGGTGCATTCGTTTGAACTACTAAATCTAATTCCTGGTGATCATATTCACGTTCCCGTTCCAATTCTCGATTAAATGCGTCATTCATTTCACGATATGGTGCTGGCATTCCTAATCTGATTAATAAATTACCGCACATGAGGTAACACATATCTTCGATCAAGAGTAAAGCACGATTATGTATCTCTTCATTCATCTCAATATCGTGATTTCTGGAACTGACACGAATTTGATGTAAAATATCTTCTGACATATTATCCTTGTATTTGTGCCACAGGTTACATGGGTTTGATGGAAAACATGTCGAAATTATGATAGCGAATAATGTGCGTATCTGACTTGGAGATGCAGAGATAATGGCTTCAGCGATTGTCGTATCCCAATGACTATCGTTTTCTAATAACTTCAATTCTTCACATGCAGCACGATATGTTGGGAATATTACACCATTAACAGTTCGTAGTGACTCAAATGACGTTGGCCCACGCACATTTACCAGCAACAACCGCAAATAGAAACATTCATTATTCTTTGGATGAACTGTATACATACGACCAAGAGCATCAGTAGAACGCACATCTGGATACCCAGGAACCGCATCACCTTGCTTCCGTCTTTGAAAATTCTTCGATGAAGCATTCCAAGTATAATAACGTGGCATCTCCGAGTAAAGCAAAGTTCGTGCAAACTGATCGCTTTGGCAGATTGCAAAAAAACTGGTCAATGTAGTTGCTGGAGGTGTTTCAGCACGTTGCGTAGCATTCGAAGCCGTGAAATATACTCGTTGACCATTCTCCAGATGCACCGCCAAATGCATAACAGTAGGATGACGTTCGTGAATGGGAAATGAGAATATACGCCAAATCGCTTCATTACAGTTCACATAACGACCAACTTGATAGCGTGAAATTTCATCGTTGGTATTCGAGGATTGCAATCCAAAAACCGCCATATCACTGCCTTTCGTGACATATTTGCAAATATATTTTATGGACTTAACTGAATTGCAGTATTCAACGTTGCAATGTGTCTTGAACGATTTAGAAATAAGTGGCGAATATGGAACAATCCAACTGTTGTCGACAACGAAATCCATTCTTTTCACTTTCGTTGTGACAGTTCGACCGTTGTCATCTGGTGATCGACGCCGATACAGCGGATAACCATCATTGCCAGTGACAGTCTCCGCCGTTAATTTCCGTGGATATCGTTTAGAGCACTTTCCATCGACCATGCAAGGTGATTGGGGATTGATGGCACCACACGGTCCATGAATCATATTAGTAGTAACAACATCATGTAGGTCTGGATCGACTTCATAATCAGGAATCTCGGCACATATGATATCATCTATTTGGTCAGGCTGAATTCTTTCCACTAACCAAATAAGAATGTGTGCGTGCGGCAGGCCTCGCTTTTGCCATTCGATTGAATACATCCAGCATCGAGTATCTCCAAAGACGCGTTGTTTAACAATAAAGTTCATCAGGGACCGAATTTTTTGCCTGAATATACGTGCTGTGATGTCGTGTCTATCACTTGATGTTTGTCCGGGAAGCAGCAATTGAGTAATTTCTATCCATTTTGGATTACAGGTAAAAGTAATAAAGAGATCGGGCCGACCGTAATGACGAACATATGTCATAGCATCTTGTGCATATTCATGCATATGACGTGGACTACCAATGTATGTCGCCGGCAGAATAGTTAATCGACCAATATTAGCTGCATTTCCTTCAGTACTAACTGCATCACGTAAATGAATGTACTCCTCAGAACGCAGTTTGGCTTGGTTCAACCTAATGAATGTTAAACGTTCCGTTTCTATTTTTACATACATGTCAACGCAATACTGCTGAAACAATCGACGAAACCGCAGCAAATAGTTGTCAGCATTTTGACGAATCATCAAACGATATGCGTAATAATTCATTGAGCTAACTTTCTTTGTAGTTTCTTCACCTGAAATTAAAAATTTGATAATTAACCATTTCAAAGGCAAATTTTAAAGGCAAACAATACAGATATTAACCATTTTTTTAATAAGCATTATTTTTAATCAGTGTCTTTCACAGATAAATGAAATAAATTATGATACTGATACTCACCATTCAATGGATTTTTCATTTTAATATTGAAATAATATCCATCTTCTCCTTGCCAAAACATCAGCGGGTATTGCAATGTGTCATATGATCGATGAGTTTCAGATATTTGTTGCAGTTGCCCAGTATCGCGACGTGTAAGCACAATATCGCGTTTTTCCAATTGTTCACCAACAATCAGGATGGCAACTTCGTCTACTGTTGGAGCATTAAATGTCCTTTCGTGTGTTCCAGATGGTCGTTTATCTGCTTTGATGACAACTTTATAGTCATCACTTGGCATGCGCTCTAAAGCACTCTTAAACAACCTGACCAACGCATGATGTTCATGAAGCAGACACTGCAAGTCTTGAAGAATTGCTCGCTTCATTCCTGCATTGATCTCTAGGCGTCGATCAAGTTGTTCTTCCATGTTGCCCATGAAATATATTTGTAAAAATTTATTCTGTGTTTCTTCGAAAGGTATTAATGATCCAATTCGATGATGAATCTGTCCTTGTATCTACAAAATAAAAACCCCACCGTATTAACTGGGTTATAAACACTTTTTTCGGTGGGAGAGTAGAGTTCAGAATTAGCAAATATACTACATAGGTACCAATAGATAAAGTAAGTTATTCTTTAACTACATTCTATATAAGTACAAAAATTAATACCTTAAATGTCGGATTAAATCCTCGTTCTTCGATAATATCTGCCCCAAATGACGTCATCTGGAAACAGCCATTATATTTTTGAGTATTTGCAAGAAAGTGGCGTGATTCTTGTGTTTCGCCACAAAGCAATGAATACAATGGCTCAGGTGGCGGAGTCAACAATGGCAACTTCACTTTGCCATTAAGGCAGCATAATCCAGGCGTTTCTCCGGAAAACTTTAATGCACCACAATACTCGCAAACTACGTCCATTTGCCCAATGCAAACGCTAGGATGCAAGCTGTAATCATTGCTGCAATCGTATTGAAACGCTGCTCGATTCAAATCAGCACTTGATAAATATCTTGTTCTGCGTCGCAAATTATCTATTTGTTGACCTCTGTTGTTCGCTCGACGATTCTGCATTGCCAACCGAGCTGTTTCACGGACTGCTTCACTTTGCTCTCGTGATTGAGAAGCACGAAGTCGAGCCATACTATCGCGGCGCTGTACACGTGCAATTTCTTGTTCTTCTTCAGTCCTTTCATTTGCAGTATTTCGTATTCTTCTTGCATCACGGCTTTGTCGGGAAAGATTCGATCGTCTTGGTCGCGGCATTATTAATTAAACTTCACTTCACCTAAAAACTCAAATTTTCAACGATACCGAGTTTTATAGTTCACTTCACTGTTTATACGAATGGGCAATGGCACTATCATTACATAGATGTCATTATACGTCAATTACATAGCTGTCATTTGCGTTTTGTTATTCCAAGTCTGATTCTTTTTTGTTATACCACGTTTTATAGTGACTGACGTTTCATGTCAAGTCACACGGGAATGCTGTCGAACGGGATAAAAAGTATCCTATGTCCTTCTCCTGGCTCTAAACTACCTCCCTGCCAATTTTCAGCTAAATCGGTTCAGCCGTTCTTGAGTTATAAGTGGAGTAACTAACACGACTTTCTTTTATATATATAGATAATATTACAAGTTCAAACTGAATATAGTAAGGGTTCCCTATCCATTTGCATAAAAAATTAAGACCTAATATAACTAAGCGTAATTTGTTCGGCATAATTAAATATAATTACGCATAACAGCTTACGCATAATTTTTTAAGCATAGTTTCTTTAACCATAATAATGATTAAGCATAAAGTTCTAAAGCATAACTTTTTTAAGCATAATATCCTAAAGCATAAATGGAGAAATCCTAAAGCATAAATGGATAAGTGCTCTTCTAACTTAAATTGTCCGAGTCGGGGTGCCAGCAAGTCCCGAGCTGTATTTCCAGTTGCTCACTTACTTAGAAAAGAATAAATATTACTATATATTACCATGCTAATAGTCATTAAGCCTACTAACGTTATGCGAATCAAATTTATGCCAAAACAAATTAGTATTTAAGATGATAATGCCAACATAAAATGTATGCCTAAAAAATTTATGCCGAAGTATTATTATGCCAAAACAAATTGTGCCAAAATCGTTATGCCGAAGTATTTTAGGACAAAGAACATTAAAAAAGAAGGGATCCCTATTCAACCCATTCAATTTTATTTCGACAACCACAGCCTGTTACGTTATACCATTTTGATAGTATTGATTGATTATCCGGTAGGAAAGGAAGTAAAGTTTGTCCAATCTCTATTTCCCATCCGGAGTTCGTTTCACATTTGTAAGTTGAAAATGGCCGGAACGCATCGTAGGTACTGCCGTCGAACCACGGCACGCAATAAAATGTTTTGTTTTATTTTAAAGCTCGATAAGCCGCTTCAGTATCATCGACTGTAAAATAGCCGCCCAAACAGGTACAGGTTTTAACAAAAACTTTATCCGATCCATGTGAAAAGCGAAATGTACATTCATTTAATTGCTGACGGACTTAATCGGATTTTCAGTTTTTATACAACAATAACGGTATTTATTGCTGGGAAAAGTTATTGTTCTGAGGACATGATATCATGTCACTTTTCCCGTTTTTGTAAAGAAAACGGGAACTTTGACGTTAATTTCAAAGAAAAAATAAGTTCTTCGTTCGTAACTAGCGGCTCCTTTTCATTTTTCCATACAAAAAACGCAGTAAATGCTTCAAGTACGCTGTAAATAAGACACAGAAACGTAGGATAAGGCCTCAGAACTTTTAATTTACAGAGACTTCTGAGCGATAGATCTCCAGTTTCAAGTGGCCATAAACTAACTAACTTTGTTGAAGCCGCATAGGCTAGAGTTACAGATACTCGTAATTATTCAATCAATTATAGGGGATGATGGATGGATGTTTAAGATGTTTTGCTTATAGAGTTATAGGCAAAACATATCATTTGGGCTGCGAGATTCTGTGATTAGGTAGTAAATGTATGTAATTTGGCATCTTATGTATGTATATATATGTAAATTGCTTTTTATAATTTGTTTCGAGAATGGGATTTTTGATGAGTTTTCATTTATTATTTGAGATGAGCTTGCTCTTCACTCCAGTCAGAGGTGACAAAGTCTACGTTTTTTTTACGTGGTAAAATCATCTTCATAAGATGATTTATGTCCTCCCACCTAGGGCAGAGCGGGAGGGACTGTCAGACTCGTACTGACTAAAATCCACGGTGTCCTTTACGTACCGGGGTCACGATAATTCGTGAATCCCGCAACCTCGGCAGGCTTTGGCCCTCTACAGGCCCCGTCACTATGCTGACACTCCTTGAGAAGCCCGTGGAACACAACGCGCGACTACGCCTACGGTGGCCGGAGATCGTCTGCCGACGTCCGTCGCCGTGGGTAGAGTGAGATTATCCAAATCAAGCCTGTTGTCTCTAAAGCCCCATTTAGACAATGCTAGAACTTGCATGCAAGTTGGACTACGTTGCGGCATTTGTTAGATCAACTGATACATTGTCCATCAATAGTCAGTCATCATCATATCCGTCGTAAGACGTCCACTGCTGAACATAGGCTTCAAAATCCAAAGATTATCACAATTTCACAACTATTTCACACTTAATATCAATATTTGAAGTCCAATTAAGTAGTCCACCGAAAGGTTGTCTAAAAATATCGATATCAGCGATAAGACCACCGTTGTACCCACACAATTTAAGTTATTGTAAAAGCTGTGTAATCTTTTTTGGTTTGCAATAAAGCATATTCTATCTATCTACTAAAAAAAATGTATATTAATTTTGCAAATAATAAATACTAAATTAAAATAAAACTAAACTATTTAATTATAGAGCATCGAAAAATTCATTCACAACGCTGTTAGCTGGTAATGTGCCCAAGAGACTGGCGGCGTTGCCTCTTTGTATGGCAAAGATATACTCTACTTACTTCATTTTGATTTTCGTCGTTTTAGTTGGTATTGACACTTCGAGCTTTGAGGTGAAATAATTACAACAGCACAGGTCGATATTCAAACTTAATAGCTTAAACCATCCTTGCCGAAGATGGTCCTCATCAGCGTCAGCAAAATGAAGACCCCCCCCTCTAGACGGTCAAAGCCTATGGGGGTCGCGGGCCTTACGAATTACCGTGACCCCGGAACGTAAAGTTTTATTGAAGGACACCGTGGATTTTAGTCAGTACGAGTCTAAAAGTCCCTCCCGCTCTGCCCTTGGTGGGAGGACTCATTTGATGATTTTACCACGTTAAAAAAAGTGTTATTTTAATAAAAAAACTCTATTCAAAACGCTCTGTCCCAAACGTGCTAGTTCACAAGCATGTTTACCCAACGTTATAACTTCCATGGCTCGTGAGTGTTGTGTTAAGTAATTTCTTCATTAAGTGTGTACTCAGTTAATTAGAATTTCATAAATCAGCCAGCGGCAATCCTTGACATAAGCAGCCCGTATAATCGAACGGCTTTGTGGGATATATTATTGTATACGGTAGTAATTAATTTACTTTATATGAGAAACTCGTGGGTAAATAACAGCTACACCTGTCGGTATTAAGGGTTAAGTAGTGTTTATAAAGGTTGGTTTTTTTTTAATTGAGGTAAAATCATCAAATGAGACCTCCCACCCAGGGCAGAGCTGGAGGGACTGTCAGACTCGTACTGACTAAAATCCACGGTGTCCTTCGATAACCCTTTACGTTCCAAGGTAACGGTTATAAATAGGACAGTCCCGCGACCCCGGCAGGTTTTTGCTCTCTAGGCCCGCATCAGATCCATCGATTGGTGACTAAGACTCAAAGATTTCATGATAAGAAAAAATATATAGTACCTTTTCTCAGCCAATCAATAAATCTGCATAACCTTTTCCCAACTATTATGTGGTCAGCTTCCAGTCTAGCCAGAAGCTGTATGCCAGTATTTTACATTGAGCGACTGCTTATCTGACCTCCACAACCCAGTAACCAGGTAATCCATTATCCATATCATACCATTAAATTATAAGACTGGTTCCTTGTCTTAGTATTTTTTAATAAATATTAATAACACAATATGCTACACTTCAAAAAACATTTAAAAAACACAAACACAGATATCATTAACAGGTATCAGGAACAGGTATCAGGAACAGGGTTCAAGGAACTGGCAATCAGAGCTCCAGAGAAAAGAACCAATCTATATATATAAAAATGTTATGTTGGTTTGTGTATGCTTTAAAAACTCAAAAAGTACTGCACTGATTGAGCTGAAACTTTAGCATGATATGTAATCCGCATCAAGGATTGTTTTTATCTATTTTTTGCATCAGTCACATATCCGCAAACGCGAAAAAACAGTTTTTTTAACGATCAGCTCTGTACCAGTGACCGCGCCATCTACCGGAAGCGAGGACAACACTCGCTGACAACCGCAGTCGTAATGACGCAGTCACATGAGAAGAAATTTTAGCATGATATATTCCGCATCAAGGATTGTTTTTATCAATTTTTTTTGTTGAAAAAACAGTTTTTTGTGCCACAGCGAAGCGGGGCAGGGTACAGCTAGTATTTTATAAAATATTCTAATTTACTTTTTTACTTAAAAATACGTAATTTATATGCTAAAACGTGAATAGGAGAATAATAATGTATCAAATTATTATTTGATACATAACACGTTGTTTTCACTCAGTTTCACATTTGTGGGAAAAAGAAAGGAATTATTTATCTTACAATATGGATATTTGTTTGCGTGCCAAGAAAAACAAACAATATGTCTGTCTAGACGTCATACAGACTAGTTATTTGTTCGAAAAACGTGATAGTTATTCATCAATACAAATAATAGTACTATTATTTCGAATGTTGAGATATTTTTTTCTTGCTTAATTATATTTTCTTTCGTTTCTTTTTTTCACAAATCATAATATTCTCGAATTACGTAACTAACTTTCATAGTTTTAATAATCAGCGAATGACTTCTTTCTGCTACGCTAGTGCTACGAAATTCACTGCTACGCGAATTGCTACGTAGCTACGCCATCTGCTACGCAGCTACAAGAACGGCTACGCGGGCTATCACACTTCGTACATTGATTGGACAAGTTTATCCCTACTGCTCGTGTTTAGCACTAACTTCCTCTGTAATGCTGGTAGTCTAGTCATTGGGGACAAAAAAGAGGCTTTGTCTTGCATTAGGTGGTGTAGTTTTTTTATTTATTTGTGTTGCATAAGTATTTGCTACTTATGAAAAATGTAAGTTTGCGACTTCGAGGAGTGTCTGTCTTAGATTGAAGGGGCCCAAATTAGTTCTTTTTCACATAAAGCTTCAACAGTTGACTTTATTTGCCTAATGGTAATTTTATCGTTCATCCAATTTATATGAATAAATATTTTGTTAAATTTGACTAACTTCCGGCGCCCCGATTTTTTTCTTGCGATACAATGAAAATGATCCTTACATGAAGCAGAGTCGAATGACATTAAAAAAATATTTGGCCAATTTCACTCATTTTTGTGGATAACATCAAAAAAGAGCTAAAGATTCTTAAGAAAGTTTTACGTATCTTTTATAGATGCGGACTTTCCCTTTTGGCCAATTTAAAATAAAGACCCGGTACATAAAAAAATAAAATAATAAATTCATTTCACACATTTATTTAATGTGGTATTCCCAAATACACTTATTTTGCAAAATAATTACGTTCTTCTTCTAATTTGACAGCTGTCAGTTGAAAACGGTTCTCACTAAGGCTGAAAAGTTTTACTTTCAACCCGCTCCTCAGGCATGTTCAGATCTACTCTTACCGAGTATAAGGAATAAAAATCCATTTTGTAGTATAGATACCCACGTTGTATTTGCTGACAATACGACGAACATTCCCTTCCTGTTTGTTTAATTAAATTGGCTAATTTCGTAACAGATGTTAGCGTGGCACATGTGCACGACCCACGAGTCAAATTATATCATTTGTATTAATTGTTGTGCATTTTCATATTACTTAATTAGTTTGAAGCATGCCGGTAATGTCAGCCAATTATAATGATCGCTGTTATTATAATTGACCGTGTTACTAGAACATTCCGGAAGTTATATGTACAGCCACTCTTGAATGCTTTCAAAAGAGGTAACCACATTGTGACACTGTCTATACTAAATATTTCCAAGAAGAAGTTTTGTAGAAGTTCAAAGCTGTTTCTAGAACTTACTAGACTGTTTCGACGACGTTCAAGAAAATTCTAATATGTTAGTCGGGGTATAAAAAGGTGAGCTATGCTGGGATCCAATCAGTCTTAGACTATGATTAGAGCGACACGGATTTATCTACTATTATTTTTCAATGGAAACATAATAGCAAGATAAATCCTATGTGTTAATCCACCCATTCATTTATTATTATACAAACATTCATTTTCTTTTTTTTTATACGTTGCCCCACACTAGAATTTCTCCTGTATCATGCGTGCATTTACAAACTCACGTACAGGAACACCCAGACCCGGAACAACTACTTGCAGATCATACAAATATTTGTTGTTTTCGGGGTTCAAACCCGCGACACGCTGCGCAGCAATCGATCGCTCAGCTACTGCTCCAACCGTCCCATCATATTGATAGGAACATAGTAGTAAAAAAAGAAAATGTGATAATCTGTTTGCCATATTAGCCAAGCATATTTTTTAGATTTACCCCACAGGTCTGTGTGACAATCGTGTCTGGCGGACAAAACTTTAATATAAAGCAAGAACAGCAGACCAGATATAGATTTACAACGCTCTAATATGCCTGTTATTGCGTTAGCAATTTGGCCCGCCAGCCGCAACTGTCAGATAAATCTCTCGTGTAAATCCGTACGTGTATGGCACTGATAAAAGGTAAAAAACATTAAGGTTTAAAATCGTGTGACAACCTGCTACAATCTTGTCAAACCAAAAAAATACAAAGTCAATATGCATTCTAGAGAGAATCATGCATATCATCATGACATGAATGAGTCTATATTTAAAACTTCATTCGAGTAAAAAGTATATAGAGACATGTCATTTCAAACTGGAATTTTATGCTTCAGCGGGAATTTAGATTTATATGATAATAAGGGTATGTAGAAAATAAATATATCTCTTTTTGAACAAAAAATAAAACAAACCTAACATAGTAGGTAAAGGTATGTTCTCATGTAAGGAGATTTGTGTATGGGCAGAATATAATATTTATTAGTCGCAAAGATATAATGTATAAAGCAAGGATGTGCTTACAACATAAAAATAAAACCTTTTATTAGTTAAGTTTAATTTAGTTCTATTATTTTTCTACTGAAACACAATTATATATTTAAAAATAAAACGTGAAAAATAAGTTGAATTGAATTTTTGAAATTCGTCCATTATTGGCGGAGGAACCGATGAACATAAATTAAAAAGAACTCGCCCTTTGAAAATATCCATAAAATCGGGTTTTTCTTTTCTACAAAAAGTAACCCACAATGCAATAAACAAGTTTTTCATGTGAATATCAACATTAACAGTAGTTATGTAAGATTCATTTTCGGAGAAAGAGCCACTGAGTTAAAGTTTGCTCTACAGATTTTCACTCTTGCCCCAGCATACAACATCAAGACCAACCATTAAGGCTATATATAAATACTGAGAAACTAAATGCGTATAATTCCAAAACAATTTAACAAATTGAAGTATTGAACCGAACGCTATAAACGGATTATTTCTAGAATTCAATCGGTTCATAAGAGCCCTTGAATTGAACTCGAGACTATCGATTTTAGGTCCAACAATACTAGCGCACTGATCAAATATTTATAGAATTATGACTGGCGGTCAATTTCAATCTGTTTCTGGACAGTGATCGATGCAAACTTAAAAGCTAAAGGTATTTTTGAAGTTTATGAAGCCCAGTTTTTAGGTTTTTGTTATTTTAAATTATTGTTGTTTTAAGTTATTGTTATTTTAAATTATTGTTATTTTTAAATGTTGTTATTTTAGGTTATTGTTATTTTAAATCATTTTTATTTTAAGTTATTGTTGTGGGTTTTTGTTGAAGTCAAAAGTAAAGTCATTGTCATCAAACTGGAAGCCGACCCTAATATAGTTGAGAAAAGGCTAGGCAGATGATTTGTGTATTTTTTTATTTTCACTGGAACCCTTATCTACCCATACCAATCCGCTCTTGTCAGATGATGTCATAAATGCTAGTTTGACGCTCGTCATACAGGAAAGGTCAATATGCCCAAATTTTCCTTGTATTATTGGTTTTTTTTCTGGTTTGATGTTATTTTTAAACTGTTCAAAATAGTACAACATCATCGAGATATTTAGTGGTCAAACGCGAGCTCTTTGCTAAACAATAAAAAAAAGAAATCGAAGTTTTCAAATACAAATAAAATTAGGTAGCAGTAGGAAAACTCCAATAAAACGGGATCCTCGGTCCAATATCGGACCAGAGTGCTGTTTTTGGTATGTTACTGCCTGAACGCACCGTAGAAAAGGGCTATGTCGCCGGAAAAAAAATACAGTCGAATTTAGAGCCTTCCTCCTTTTTTGAAGTTAGTAAAAGACAAAGTGACAAAGCGTAGAAAGATTTTTACCATTTTAAGCTTGTTAATATTTAAAACATAGAAAATAAATGTTTATATTCTTCAATGTTGTATGGATCGTATCATAATCGTGCAAAAAAACAGTCGAATTGTATAGAAATTGCGATGTGCTGGCAGTGAGTGGTTGTGGAGTTTGTCATTCCTCTCAAATCTGAGTCAATTTCTAGGGACCTATACAAATAGAATGTAAATATCCTAGCTAACCTAACTCAGGGTACCTATTTTCTCGTTGCAAAATCAAGATTTATTTACACAGGGGCAGACGTGCGGCCCCGCGAGAATAAAAATCAAGTGATGAAAAATCTTTTACCATTTTCTCGAAGAAGGCTTCTAATCCGCAATGGGTGGCAAAAGCGAATGAACTTTAAATTAATTTGTCTTTGGTAAAAATGAAAATCGATGGTTACAAAAGATACTTAAATTATTATCCACATTATCAATACGTGAAGGGACAACTATTCACCGCTTTGAAAAGAAAAAATATAAGATTTAATGATGGAAAAGTATCTCACAATAACGTTACACCGGGATAAATGTATTTCATTTCATACTTTAACCTATTTCTGATCCAAATACCATCGTTATGCCATTCTAACGTGATAGAGTAACAAACATCGACCCATTCATCCTCATTAACTTTCACATAAACAAATGCTAGCACTCCGCCTCTGCCCTGGGATCTGGAGGCGACTGCCCTCCAGCGCGTCTATGAATGGCGCGTGGAGGCGCAGCGTCGGGGTGAATCCCCGCTGCCTCGACAAGTCGAGGCGCGGCGGTAAGACCCCTCTTTGAGGAGTGGCTGGATAGGCGTCACGGCGTCCTTACCTACCGCATGACGCAGGTCCTCACCGGACACGGAAGTTTCGGGAGGTTCCTGTGTCTGATAGGGAGGGAAGAAACGCCTGGGTGTCACCACTGCGAGGATCGTCCGGAGGACACGGTGGAGCATACGGTGCAGGACTGCCCCGCTTGGGCAGAGCACCGCCGTGTCCTCACGACGGCGATAGGCGGAGACCTCTCGCGCCCGGCATTGGTCGAGGCCATGCTGCGGGGCGAGACGGAGTGGGAGGCGGTCGCCTCCTTCTGCGAAGCAGTAATGCTCGTGAAAGAGGAGGCGGGCCGCCTGAGGGAGAGGACAGCGTCCTCCCTCCACCCCAGCCGCAGTGGTAGACGCCCACGGCGTCGGACGTCGCAGGACGATCTCCGGCCACCGTAGGCGCGGGCATGCGGGCAGCGAGTAATGGGCGACTTGCTGTCCGACCATGGACCATGCCCGGGTCGACGGCGCGTTGTGTTCCACGCGCGCCTCAAAGAGTGTCAGCATATTGACGGGGCCTGTAGAGGGCCAAAGCCTGCCGGGGTCGCGGGACCAAGGGATTACCGTGACCCCGGTACGTAAAGGGCTAGTGAAGGACACCGTGGATTTTAGTCAGTACAAGTCTGACAGTCCCTCTCGCCCTGCCCTGGGTGGGAGGACTCATTTGATGATTTTACCACGCAAAAAAAAAAAAAAAAAAGCACTCCGCCTGCCCGCATGCCCAATGCAAATGCTTGGGCATGCGGGCGGCGAGTAATAGGCGACTCGCTGTCCGATCATGGACCACGCGCGCCTCAAGGAGTGTCAGCATAGTGACGGGGCTTGTAGAGGGCCAAAGCCTGCCGGGGTTGCGGGACTTTTCCATTACTGTGACCCCGGTACGTAAAGGGCTATTGAAGGACACCGTGGATTTTAGTCAGTCGAGTCTGACAGTCCCTCCCGCCCTGCTCTGGATGGCAGGACTCATTTAATGATTTTACCACGATAGAAAAAAAAAAAAAACACTCCGCCTGCGAGTTCGTCCGCGCGTGTATTTTATGCTCCCAGCCACCTTTATGATATACTTTTGAAAAATCTAAATAAATATCTATCCAACAAAAATTTTGTCAACCCCAAAAACAATCCCTTAGTCGTCGTAGGGTCGAATTTCACATAAAGCCCGTCTTAGTGAGGTCACGGGACTGACGAAATACCGTGACCCCGAAACGTAAAGGGTTTTTGAAGGACACCGTGGATTTTAGTCAGTACAAGTCTGAAAATACCTCCCGCCCTGTCCTGAGTGGGAGGACTAATTTGATGATATTACCACGATAAAAAAGAAAAAGCTCGTCTTAGTGAGCACCTATGTCCTAAAAAGATATGCCGTGCAAAAATTGAAACTTCTAACACTTGTAGTTTCTGAGATTTCGTTATCAATGAATGAGTGACCTTTCGCTTTTATATATTGATTTTCTTTTATATAGATTATTATTACAGTCTGAAGTTAACATTCAGATTAATAGAACTGCCAACAGTCCTTATCAGCCTTCAAGATTTAGTTACAAAGGATCAACTGTTTCTGACCTCCCCAAGTCCAAGAACTAAGATTATTCAAATTATCTTACCCCGTTTTACTGAAAGCCTGTTTAATTATAACCGTTGTCAGATCCAATGAGAACGGCTGTTGTTTTGGGCAACCAATTAAAACAGCTAAAATTACATTTGAAAGGGGTTGTTGATTTCTTAATTGCTTAAAACGATTCCATCGAGATACTGGTCCGGACGGTACGGCGAATGGTTTTGTGACAAAAACCACTTGTTGAGAGCAAAATTATCCTCCCTTTATAGGTGGAGTGGAAGATATTCTCAGTCTTGACTGACTGGAACGCATCCTGGTCCTTCAGTGGCTCTTTTACGTTCCAGAGACGCGGTAACTTCTTAAGACTTTCCCGCAAATGGCCAGAGCCCATAACATAAGTCTAGTGAAGTTATAATCATGGACCATGCTCGGGTAGACGGTGCCCCACGCGCGCCTCAAAGAGCTGTCTGCAATCTTGATACATTCCATTCGGTTCGTTTGATGACTTCAAATCTATCTTTTAACCTCTCGGGCGTTTTATAATTGAAAATGATAAAAATCAACGTCCAATGAGCGACTGTCTGTTATGTACAGACGTATGTACGTAAGGCGCTGGGGGGTTTTCGCTTATGTACACCCGGGTGTACGTAACGCGCCCGAGAGGTTAAAATTATCTTCTGGAAGAATTTTAGCTGGAAAAAGTTAGTTTTACCAGTTTATTCGCACAATTAACTGATTCAGGGCTACTACTATTTAAGCTAGAAAACTCGTAGCTTCGTCCAAAACTTTATCTCTTACGGATATACTCGTGGACACAGAGTCGTTACGAGGACGGTATTTTCATATGTTGTTTACCGTCTCTCCTGTTAATTGCTACACAAGCTGTCCTCGACTGACGATTGGTGATTCCAGTTTATTACAATAAGCAGACAGGATGACGCTACCCTTTTATCCTCTTATTGTTACCTCCTTTTACGACCCCTCTGGTGGAGAGGGGGTGATTTATGCTTAGTCTTAAATATGAAATTGTTAGACCTAGTTTTTATGACTATTATATTGGTTTAATTTATAACACGCACGTGTTTAACGTTGGCCTAACTACTTAACTTTAACCAGCAGCTTCACCCGAGTGGCAGTTTTTGACTCTCTAAGGCTAAATTGCTGTCCCGTTAAATTGTTGAAATCTCTTTGAGACGCGCATGGCTCACGATGCGCCGTCGACCCGGGTATTGTCCATGATCGGATCGCAAGACACCCATTACTCGCGCCTACAGTGACTGGTAATCGCTTCACAACGTTCTTTGCCGTGGGCGTCTCCCACGGCACTATTCACAGTTAACTAGTTTCTGCCTTTAATATTTTTTCAACACATTTATTGGGGATAAGGAAGGTCATCATCATCATCATCCACAGCCCGTCTTCACCCACTGCTGGGTATAGGCTTCTCTTTGCTTGTGCCAAGCTCCACGGTTTAAGGAAGGTACTAAGTATGAATAAAGTACTTCGTTTAGTAGATAAGGCAGAAACCTTAAGCAATCTGCTTCGGATAGGTTTAATTTATTTATGGGTGGCAGAGATTAATAAAATATGTTTTCGTTCCGGTGTATGGTGCCCCCTGAGATGTGATGCCCTATCCAGTTACTTAACTTATTAATTCGGAACTAAATATAGGTAAGAATACTTCACAATTTCAGCTTGATTTTTTTATCGATATAAAACACCACTTTTCTTAACATTCATGGATCACGAACGTGCTTATTACGCTATTGGTTCGCCTCTAAAAATACAATAAAGAAGATTTTATAAGGGTGCTGAAGTGGTAAAACGTTATACGGTCAATTCACACCGAGACGCGACGCAACGCGACGTGACGCAACGATAGGTACTGCAAATGTGTATCTTTTCGTGTAGTAAATAGAGTTAGATTTTGAGTAGCTCTATTGAAAAGTGCGCGCAGCGTCGCGTCTCGATGTGACTTGACTCTTGATATCTCATTTCGGAGAAACATTGTGATATACTTGTGTAAAGGAAATGACCAACTATTGTATTGAAGAACCTTTGTTTTGTACACTTAATACTGATGTCGAATAAACAGAATGATTGTTACCTATGTTTACAGAATTTGTTGCGTTGATAGATGTACAGCTTGCTTCGGAAAGGTGTGGTCGTATTGTGTTTAAATGGGTCATCAAACTTTCTTGTGACTGCTAAAACTTGTAAACCAAATTAATCATGTGACAACATCTGTCGGTTTAAAATGTGATCGGTTATAGTCTGTGGTCTATGTGTCACTATGGTTTTAGTATAAAGGTCAGTAACTTCCTTTTTTTCCTCTAATTAAATAACGTATCTTATTAGTGACTTACATCTTACGATAGAATAATAATGTATGCGAATGTCCCAAACATTTCAGAACATAAGTGTTTTTTGTTTCACGGCCACGATAATCGTAAATGATAAATGTTATGATAAGTTTTGCACTGCACATGATAAATTGGTATTTATCTTCGATCAATAATAGCTATTATTTATCGAAGGTATTTACAATGTCAATATACTCCCCTCCATCTGTCATCTGTCACTTGAAAATTAAATTTTGCAGAAAATTACAGACTAGGTCATTAATTTTCAATAAAATTTATTGTTACGTTATTATCCTGCTTATGTTATTTATTTTCATATTATTATGATGATTGTTTTATTTAGACGACAAAATATGGCGCCGGAGCAGGTTTGTTTATACCTTAGCATGTTCGTCCATCTTACAATAGAGGCAGTTTTTCATTTTCAATACAATAACCGCTGTAAATACTTGGAGTAAGTAAAACTCAGAAATATTGCGATAATATGATGATTTGTCTATTCTCTATTCCACATCTATAAACATGACCACACTGTTCAGTTGCACGCTGTATACAGTCTCAATTGGTCATAATTATACAGACCGTAGCTGTATAGCGTATTGTATGATAATGAACAGCCTTTGAAAGCTGAGATAACCAGCACATTGTGGCCTGCGGTTTAAACGCCGGATTTAAATTAAATAATCAATACTTTTGTGGCTTGTAACAATGCTGGTAAAATGAGCCTCAATACGATAAAATTCGTAAGTCGTGTGTATACATATTTCTTCTTTTATAGCACTAATTTTGGTAAGGATTTTCCCCTTATTACCAGCCCTACGTTTTCCTCACATATATAAGTATTCAAGAATTGTAACAATCTGTTTGTAAAGCATTCCATACTTTAAAAGAGTAACCATGGAGTTTCTTGCCGGTTCTTCTCCATGGAATCGACCAACCCGAACCGAGCACCTGCTGTCGACGTTTTATAAGTACCCTCATGGGCCTATGTGAAATAAAAACATTTGATTTGATTTTATTATATGAGTAGAGATACTATCACCACGCTATTACAATCGTTTCACGCGTAGATATTGGCTGTGAGTTGTGTGTCATGTGATGATATTGCCTATGATAGAATTCACTTGATTAAACAGACAACACGCGAACCTTGGAAAATGATTGGACCCTGAAGTGTTATCGTTATCGTAACCGTATCACCTCGAGCCGTTCAGTTTTCTTTGTACGAAACCCTCTACTGAAAAGCAACCTAATCGGAATCGTAACGTAAACGATTCGCCTCGGGACAAATAAGACCCTCGGTGTGGCGCGTGGCCAAACAGCGCTCACCGCGCTTAAGGCTCGACATCCCAGCGCTTAGGACTGTCCGTCACTGGTGCCAGCGTGGTCAACAAGCAGTTGACGAGCCGTGAGCGCGGCGTTGCCTAGATGTAGATGAGTCGACGTATAGAATATTATTAAATAGCGATTTGTTCGGGTCCAAGGAATGGGTCGATTTTCGAAATTCTTTGACTGATTCTTACGCCCAAGTTGAATTTCACTTTCAGCTCTGTTACTAATGTTCACTCATCATCTGCCTAGCCTTTTCCCAACTATATTGGGGTCGGCTTCCAGTCAAACCAGATGCAGCTGGATATTAATATTTTACCTCCACAACCCAGTAACTGGGTAATACGATATGGTAAGACTGGCTATGACAGATGTTCACTCATCCACTCACCAACCTTGGCAAGCGCGGCTTAACCCGGAAGATCGGCCTGTGCGGCTGTATGTATTTAGCCATGAACTCCTGTCACTAATGTTCATTATGAAAATATATAACATAATATGTAATTGTAAACCTAATGTTACAGAGCTGGAACTGAAAGTTTGGCTATTTGAATCAGATAAAGAATTTCGGAGAACTACCCGGAATATTAATCACGAATGGTGACGCTCCTCTGAATCTCTTCTCATCCAATGATGGAATGGAGATGTGGAAATTCAATCTGTATATTATTTACGCAATATCCCGTTTTTGAAATGCTTCAGAAAACATTTGCCCAAGTATTTCTGATCCTACGCTTGAATTAATCGTTAACTTTAACTATTATTTATGCTTATTCTATTATATGAAAAAACCTTTCTGGCTACACGTGGGTTACGCCCCGTCCACGACCTCACGCGATAGGACTTACTTCAAGCGACACGTATGATTGTTACTTATTTCATTCGTTTAAGTACTAGTGTTGTGGTAATTCGACAATGATCGTGTCTTGCTCGCAAAGAAGCTGGGCATGCGACCACACACGTTAGAACCCGCTTGGTAATGCCTACACAATATTACCGTGTAGGTAAAACCAAGCTGATGAAATAACTATTTAGATATTTTTAGCTTGAAAATACAGGTAAGCATAAATGTATATAGCGTAGTGTTCTGTTACATAATTATTTTCATGCATGCTTGTACAATTTGACTGTACAGGCAGAGTCTGTGTAATTTTTTGTGGCGACAGGCGGGCCCGTATAAACAGCATACGGCATCCGTCTAGTCAATTCACTGCGTTAAGCGTGGTCAAGGCTTTAATGAAAAAAAACTTGACCGGACTAGCCTATATTTACTGATCTATCATTATTTTCATAAATTACCGGAGTCTGGATTTCTTGCCCGAAGTTTGGATGTTGGAGGTATAATACCCCCATGCCTCGGAAAGCACGTTAAGCCTTTGGTCCTGCGCCTGATCTCTCTTTGGTCGTGTAGGATTGTCGTCCCATTGGAAATATGAGAGTAAAGCAACAGAGAGTTCACCTGTTCCTGCGCACACACTTGTGCACTATAATATGTCCCGCGCAGTTGAGTAATCTCCGTTGAGACTGGCCGCCGTGGCCGAAATCGTATAGGAGGACTATTCATTATTTTTTATAAACATTTGTTACAACCGTATAGCATTTTCAAACTGTGGGTTGCGACCCCCTGGGGGGCCTGCCTCTATTGGGGGGTCGCGAAGCTTCTTTAGGGGAGCTGTAAAAGGTTAGGAAAGTTACTGCAGTAAAAAAAAAGTTTAAAAAGATTTATTAGGAAAAGTATTGACATAATCTTTTTGTATGAAAATTAATAACTATGAATGATTGAATATTAATTTGTCTCAAAATATTATACATGAAAAAAAAAACAACGGAGGTTCGCGAAATATTTCTTCGTACTAAAGGGGCCGTACCATGTAAAAGATTGAAAAACACTGCTCTATTTAACTACCGGTCAAAAAACTAGCTCATAGAGCCACTTCGGTCTCCATGTCTCGCCTTTGACAGACATTTGACGAAGGTTGCAAAGTGTTTGAGCCAATGCCTACTAAATTATTTTAGTACCAATTTGTTGGGGTCAAAGTTTGACACAGAATAAAATCCGGAATAACCTAAATTTTTTTGTACTATGAGGGTGACAAAGTCATCGTAATCACGTTGCCGGCCCTACAATTTTTTCACACCCCTTTTTGAGGTTTTCGAGATAGTAAGATTTCGTTGTTAGCACAAATTGCAGTTACAGCTGTCAGCCCAATGATCTTTCAAGAAGAACTAACTCACCCGCATCCGCGGACGAAACGCAGACGAGTTGTATGCTAGTAGATGTTCACCAGCCAGTCGGACCTTGAAAGGCTGGGTACCTACCACCAAGTATAACGAGTTTTGTCGCTTCTACATACAAACATGCGTACCTGGGTTTTGTTATATCTTGTAAATTCATCGAATGAGTCCTCGCACCCAGAGCAGGGCGGGAGGGACTGTCAGACTTGTACTAACTTAAACTCACGATGTCCTTCAATAGTGCAGTGCGATGCGCGCTCTAATACGGACGTGTTAACTAGTACGAATATTTTATTCGCGATTAGCGCGGCACTAGCCGCTGCTAGCTGACGCTATGAGTTCTCAACCACTTATAGCCAACGAACTGCTGGCATTCATTCAGCATGCAATAGACACGATGGACGAGGTTAGCATTTTGCAGATCTGCAAATCTAACTTCAAGGAAGAGGAGATAAGTAGTGGCAAGAGGCTGCTATTTGAATCTATTGGGAAACTCGAAGAGATGCCATCCCGACGAAGAGATGGCACTGAGAAGAGCATTCAGGACATCATCACCCTGTTAAAGGTGACTGATCCTGACGACGTTCCTGCGTTCGTGGCAAAGGAGCTGCATAGACTGCCCCCTGTCACCTTCGATCATGTTGATGTCACCAGGTTGCTGAAGGACATCACATCGTTGCAGACAAGCCTGGCTGAGGTGAAGTCTAAGTTGGCGGCGTCGGAAAATACCATCGAAGATCTACGTGCCGAAGTATCGTCATTGCGCAATACTGTCGTTGCAAGTAGGTCACCACCGAGCGCCACGAATGTGAACACGCGTCGCGGCGCGGCTCAGCAAAATGCTTCCATCAGCAGTTTTGAGTCGGCCCATATGGATGTGTCGTCACCTGTACAAATCACGGAGGATGCATTGCTTCACACCGTCGATCGTCCCGCGTCTCTGAAAAGACTACGTCACAGGTAGATCGGATTACTCGCGTAGGTACTCGTAAATGTGCCTACGCCGCTATTGTTACCGAGGGCAAACCTGCTGAGTCGCAAAACTCGCAGAAACAGCAAGCCAAAGGGGGTAAGCAGAGCCGCTCAGTCTCCGATAAGGAAATGACGCGGCGGCAAACGGACGAGGATGGCTTCATCAAGGTGGAGAAGAAGATGAAGAAGAAGCCTCAGAAGAGTCAGAACCAGTGTGGTTCCGCGCTGGCTGGGCCTAACATGTTACTGCGTCCTGCAACACCTACGACGCAGTTGTATTTGTCCCGGCTACATCACTCCACGAAGGTTGAGGAAGTCGTGGAGTTTTTGCGAGTGAAGACCTCCTGGACATTGAGGGTCGAGAGGTTGGAGTCGCGCCACGAAACGAACTTCAAGTCTTTTGTGGTGCGAGTACCGACTCAGTATCTCGATAACTTTCTCAAGCCCGAGTTCTGGCCGAAGGGTGTCGTGTACCGGCGTTTTCGTGGCCAGCTGCGCGGCACCAGTCAGCGAAACACGACGCCGCCTCTTCGTGTAAAATAGTTTAATGTAGGTCATATCATATGTATTAGTTTATTTATAGTTATAATATTATTATTATGTATTCTATGTTATGGGCCATAGTTGCCTGAAATAAAGGTATTATTATTATTATTATAATAGCCCTTTACGTTCCGGGGGCAGGCTCACTCGTTAGTCCCGTGACCCCGACCTTCTAAGGGGATAGTAAATTTTTGGCTAGGCCGTCCCTTCATGGCACTAAAACGGCTTTTGCTTTGCAAACACTTTCTACTACAATCTTTCTAGCTTTTAAGGGAATTCCAGTTCAAGTTTCCGTTCAAAAACCACGCACCATATGCAATTTTCATCTCACATTCAATTTACATACACATTGTTGTCCAAAATCCCATTTAAAAAAGTAACAGCTAGGATATTAATAATCTCCCGTGCATATTCAAGGGAAATTAGCTTTGGGATCACGGTCAGAAATTCGATAGCCATTTCAGTAACGGCCAGGGATAGGTAGATATGCATTTATGTATGTACCTTTTTTTTATCATGGTAAAATCATCAAATGAGTCCTCCCACCCAGGGCAAGGCGGGAGGGACTGTCAGACTTGACTGACTAAAATCCACGGTGTCCTTCGATAGCCCTTTATGTACCGAGGTTACGGTAATTTCTGAGACCCGCGACCCCGGCAGGCTTTGGCCCTCTACAGGCCCCGTCACTATGCTGACACTCCATGAGGCGCGCGTGGAATACAACGTGCCGTCGACCCGGGCATGGTCCATGGTCGGACAGCGAGTCGCGCATTACTCGCCGCGATTTATGTATTACCTAGTACGGCCAGGCATGGAATTGAACTGGACAGTTTTGGCAGAAATTATTTAACATTTGTCCGCGGCATCATCCGCGGGATGTACTTACGGAGGTGTGTAAAAAAACTGTTAAACTGCTAAACGACGTTTGACGTTGATATAAGGGTCGTTTTGCAGTTAACAGTTTTTTTGGACACGTGTTCGTTTAATTTTATTGGACGGACTGTTTTACTTCAGGTTCCAAACTATCTGTGTACTGACATCTGATCCCGCCGATCTTTAACCGACTACGGCAAAGCCAAAAGGAGGGTTATGATTTTGACCGGTATGTATGTCTGTTTGTTTGTTTGTATGTTTGTTTGTTTGTTTGTTACCTCATAATTTCTAAACTACGTAACATGATAAATGAGGTGTCGTTAGAAGCGTCTCAGTTGTCTGCTAGTTATAGGGTAGGTGCCGTAGGTAGCCGTAGTCGTATGCCACCTAGCTAATAAAGATTTTGTAAAACAACCGCAGATGACACACGACCACGGCTATTACTTAAAGTTTATAAGTAGAAAAAATATCGGTCAAATGAATATTGTTCTTGTTTTATACTTTTCACTGCGCGATTTTTTCGTAGTCGGTTTTAGTTATATTTAACTTATTTTTTCTGTGTTTGGGTAGAGTAACAGACGCCTTAAAATTTCTCATTTTTACCTGATATGGGTGGAATAATTGAAGATGAATAATAATTCCGTGTAGAAATTGTTTTCATACAACTTTATTGGTTTCCTGGGATCTGACAGGGATAGTCTACTTGTTTGTATTGTTAAGCCTATCAAAGATCGACTGGCTGACTTTTATTCAATGAAAATGACCACAAACACAACACAGTGCACAACCCAAAATAATAGAAAATCTAGCAAATACAATACCTAGAGGTCCCAGACGGCTACTTAGATACTTTTTTTTAAATTAATGATAGGTTCGCGTTGTATCTCGCCTGATGGTAAGCGTAGACGTCTTCAGCAACTAAAGATCATATTTCAGCTGTGGAATTGTACATACAGGGTACTGAGGAACGCAAATGGCAACGAATGGAACTTGTTTTCAGTACAGTACGAGACTGACGTTCCTTTCCACAAAAACAGGGCGGGTTGAGTCTTAAAAAGAAAATCAATTTAGACAATAGGGGAACAGTCTATATCACGGGGACCCGAGGTATTATGGGGGACATACACTCGTCGACGTCATTTGCAAGTGGCCATTATTAAATGGCGTCCTGTTGGCGCTTGCGCTACGTTAGTATAAGTGTGTGATTTCTCATCATACCCCGCGTCCCCGTCTTATACACTGTTCCCCTACACTCCGTCCATTGGTGAAAAGCACGTAGGTTATCGTGTGACAGACAAACAAACAGATGCGGTGAATGTAGTGATACAAATATCCGCCGTCCGGAAATCGGATATGGAATTTCTGATGAGTTTCGGTTTTACGCGACCGACTCTCAATTTTACGAGTGAAGAAAATCCAGAGCAAGTTAAGTTTATTTTTCCAATCCTATTACGGAGAAAATTACATTGTTTTTAGTACTTACTTATAAATGTTTGAGTAAGAAGCTTTAGTATAACTCCTCAGCAATATTCGGAAATAAAAAGACCAACTTTTTAATAGGATTATTTAACGATACTTTGACGTCATTGTTTTAATATACGAGCGAATGTTGTGTGACTGCTATAGCTACGAATTTTGGATTCGTCTATTATATGGGACTCAATACGTGCGATTTTATTACACGGACTCTCCTAAAAGCCTGATACAATATCATAATGGTAAAAAATTAAGTTCTATCATCCTTTAAACAAGATATGTGGGACAGAACTCACTGTCCGATCAAGGACCCAGACTCGAATCAGCGGCGCGGCGCGTTTTTCTCCACGCTGAAGAATGTGTTGAGAAATTTTATTGTTCGGTAATCGTTGTCCTTTATAAGAACAGATAAAGTATCTAAAGAAAAATAAAACCAGAAATGGACAAATAGAAGTCTCATAGCTCATTTTTCTTACCATGTTTTCGTCTTCACTCAGACAAACAAGTCAATACGTAATAAAGATCAGTACCCAGATAACCCGGGAATATATGAGTATAACTGTCTCGATCATTCACATTTATCTTCTCTCTCTCTCTTAGAATACTCAAGAAAAATAACAGAATGAAAAACAAGACGTAGCGCGTAGGCAAAAACTAATCATTTGTTACAACTATTTTTCTATCTCTAAGAAATACGTCGTTATCTCCAAGTATTGGTATAGTCTCGTAATTGATTCACAAATTAGGCTTTTCAAGCGTTAACATTCTTTGAAATATCTGTGGCTGATGATGGATAGTATTACTGAAACCTCCTTCTTTTTTGAAGTCGGTTAATCTGATCATTTGTGAATCTCAAATAAACAGCTTTTGGTAATACTCGACGACATTACATCAGAGTTTTTTTTATCGATTGTTATTACTAATTTAACTTACGAAATACGTTCTACAAAAAACTTTAAATTTTTATTAAGTGCAAGAGATACTCGTATTGCCCCTTGGGTGACTCAGACCGCGGTCCTGACTGCTCGTGGTTCGAAACGACTAAAACCCCAACCAACATACAAACAAAAAACAGTTCTGTGTTTATTTCAGTTATCTACATTATTTTATTTTTTAGTTTTATATCAACATCATCATCATTTCAGCTACAGGTCATTTCCCTTGCTGGACTTAGGCCTCCACTGGTTCATCATCACTACATAGTATGAAACAAAGTCGCTTCCCGCTATCTGTCCGTCTGTATACTTATATCTTTAAAACTACGCTACGGATTTTAATGCGGTTTCTTTAATAGATAAAGTGATTCAAGAGGATGGTTTATATGTATATAATATGCATAATATAGTAGAGATTGCACCCGTGCGGAGCCGGGGCGGGTCGCTAGTGTTGTTATATAATTCTCTAAGTTTTCTTGTTCTTCTTTTACCGTTTTAAGTTCTAATCAGTGTTAGCAGCCAAATCGTTTTAAAAACAAATCCATGTCTTGCTTATATACGGTGTAGTGGATAGACATCTTTTTTTTAGTGTTATTTTCAGTAGGGATTTCGATCTAAATAATTAGCTTTTGCTCGCAACTTTCAATATAACGTAAAAATAAGTAACCCAGAACCGTTTCTAGGATCTCCATGCAAATCTTACTTTCACATTAATTATTGTGAGTAAACTCAGGAGACACAACTCTCGTCTCCCTAAAACGTACAATACGCTTTAATCTCAAACAAAATCGTGCAAAAATACGACTCTTAAATAACAAAGCCTACGTGAGAAGAATTTATGTTAAGCCTTACTTATTTATGTCCTATTTTCGTGACAAATAATATTGTATATTTTAAGATCCCGACTGTGGCAAGATTGACTGTCTCCAATGTGTTAAACCGAATGAAAAATCATCATCTGCTTAGTCCTTTTCTCCAATTATGTTGAGTTCGGCTTTCAGTATTATTGGATGCAGCTGAATATCATTATTTTACACTTAGGTACAGCATATTTGACCTCAACATCACATATTAACTAACTGAGTTGTTAATAAGATTGATAAGCAGATTATCAGACTTAAGAATAAAAGTAACGTCCGTAAAATACCTACAATGATGTTACACTTCTGCCGAACCCTACGAGGTATACAGCTGATGTGTACATGTATATTATGTATTGTACCAGGGGCGGGATCGGAGGGACTCTCAGACTTGTACTGAATAAAATCCGTGGTGATCCTGTAATAACCCTTTACGTTCCAGAGTCGCGGTTACCTGATGACACAGGCCCGCGACCCCGGATGTATTGGTACCTTACAGTTACATTTCACTGTTTTATCTACTCATATTTTCGGTTATCCAACCCTATGTTTGAAGAAGATTATCATAAATTTCTCAATAGATGAAATAAGCCCTTGAGATTAACATAATCGTCCCATAAGCTTTGCTATTTGGCTCAGGAAAACGTTTATGCTTATTTATGAGTGAACGCAAGACGGGTTAAGGGAACATTTGGTCGATTTGCAAAGGCCCAGAAGTCGATATTGTATACCTTACACATTACCTGACTACCGCAAATTAAATGCCGCAACCAGACTACCGATACATAATTCCTGCAACCTGGCCAGGTCGCTAGTAACTAAAATCAGAATATTATAACCGCAACATGTCTTACTAATACCGGTCTATCGATACCTGACCAGGGATAGCTGACTACCGATAGCTGACCACCGGTACCTGACTATTGCAACATGACATTTTTTTTAGCGTTGTAAAATCATCAAATGAGTCCTCCCACCCAGGGCAGAGCGGGAGGGACTGTCAGAATCTTACTGACTAAAATCCACGGTGTCCTTCAATAGCCCTTTACGTTCCGGGGTCACGGTAATTCGTGAGTCCCGTGTTTGCCGGTAGGTTGTGGCCCTCTAAGGGGCCCCGTCATAATGATGACACTCTTTGAGGCGACGTGGAACACAACGCGCCCGTCGACCCGGGCGCAACTTGACTACCACAAAATAAGTATTGCCGTAGACCACAACGTGGCTGTGGTGTATATCCGCTCTTGCCTGTATTTGCAAAAAGAGTCATTCTAACCGCAAAAAACATCTGAAATTCATGATATAAGAATAGTGATAAAACTAATCTTCTTTACTGCGTGAGCAATTTTGCATGCACAGTGCCTACGTGATACCAAATCGCCTGACCAAAGGATAGGATTATCCTTATTATCATTACATTATGCAAGAATTACTTCATTAGTGATGAGGCATCAGCCGAGGCAACAACTCCACGCTTGTCATCAACTGCTTCAACTGTGTCAACAACATTTTACAGGGTTATTGAAAAAAACGTAAAATTGTTTATAACCTTAAGTACTTTCAGCCCATGAACGGTAGGCGGAAAGTTAAGAATACAGGATTATTTGTTTTTGAAGTGAGAACTTCTTTAGCGGCGTTGTGCACTTTTTTTGGAATGGGTAAAAAATTTTAAACTCGCGTCAGGACACGTGACCTGATCGAAAATTCGTAAGACGGTGCAGGGCGCTTGCGCGAATGTTCGTGTGTGTTTATTACTATTCAAGTTTTCACTTCTGCCGGCACTCCCAGAGTGCAACCCGTCGTTTTTTTTTAATTAACCCTGTCTTATACATTTTCGTAAACAAATAACCCTAGAAACTTGTCGAAGTTTCTCGTAGCGGAAATATTTAACAATAAATGCTTACTAATAATATATCAATTTTAATGTGGAATTAGGTACCTACATATTCGTGATTTAAAATATCACTTACAGGGAAAATGAAGTTAAAATTGCGACTTACTGAATTTATTATTAGGTATAGTAGTGTGTTTTCCTCCTAACATTGAAAAGGTATAAATATGGCTCTGGAATCATGTCCCATAGTATTCCAGTCACAGCAGTTGAGTTGTAAACCAGAATTCAGCATGAAGCTCTTCGTCACGTTCATGGTTGTCGCATTACTGGTCGCTTCGTATTCAGCGCAACCGGTTGACGAGTCAGCACCCAAGCAACAATATCTTTTAGAAGCTCTACGGTTCAAGCGACAGTCTTTAATTAATGATATAGTGTGTCCACCCAAATACATCAAAATGGAAGACCAATGCTACCCTGAGTAAGTACAAATAGTTTATTTACTTATTTAGGACGGCACTGCGAGCGTTACATGTAATGCTCGTAGTGCCGTCCACATGTAGAATTCGCGTTACATTACACGGTGGATAACATCACGCGTTACACCAGCCTGGACCCGGTATTAGATGCATGTGTAAAAATAATTCGTGGTACTTTGGTCACGCCTCAAAACTGGAAGGACGGATTTCGCATTTTTTTTAAGTGTCAGTAGTGCTATTCTATAACATCTACGAGCTCACTTCACCCAAGTGAGTGAACAATCGAACTGTGCGAACCCGCTACATACATTCATAAATTCTGGTAATTCTGGCAACCTTTTTTCAGTGAGTGCTCTCGCTCTTGGTTGAACGATAAGAGCTGTTAGACTCTAAATGACTAAAAATCCACCATGTTGTTGCTCTTTGCGTCTTAGAGCCATGGTCATATTATTATAGCTAGAGTCATGGTTATATGAGACAATCTCACAACCCAGGCACACGTTAATAGGGGCTCCGACAATATGCTGACAGCTCCTTGAGGCGCACTTAGAAACCACCATCGACCGAAGCTTGGCCCATGATCAGACGGCAAGCTACACTCGAAGGACCACGCCTACAGTGGCCGAAAATCACCCCGCGATGACCAACGTCCTATGCGTCTCCTGCAGCGGCTGGGGCGTGAGGTGAAAGAGACGCATAGGGCGTCGGTCATCGGACACGTGGAGGAGAAGACTCCTTCACGCGTTCCACCTCCACCTTCGCTAAAGTTGAAAGTAAAAAATGTTATACGTTTGTGATATCGTACATTTCTGTTTACAGGACATATAACGATGAAGTGGCATAGCACATGAGAAAAACCCGGGTTGGAGACATATCCAGAGACCTTGAACATATTATTAATTGCCGACGTATTTGAACTTGTCAAATTTAAGCTTTCAAAGAAAACTTACTTTAATGTGAAAACAGTATCTGTGTCAAATTAATAAAATATACGTAGAAAAAACAAGTTTTTAAATCTTTTAATATCCATATTACCGATAAAAACGGCAACGAAAGACGTGCTAAGAAGACCTTAGTTAAATGTTTTCTTTTCGGTTTTCGTGTAACTGGAGTAACACGTCATTACTCAATGTCAAAGTCGAACCATTTATTTCAATTTAGCCATTAGAAAGGCTCTTTTGAACGTCAAAAGTTATAAACACAGAAAATAAGATTGATTGTACATTCAAATACGTTCGTATGATAAGAATAGAGATGTAAGAGAAATTCCTAATGTGGGTAAAATGGGCAAAAGTTGGTAAGTTTGAGATGGACCAACTATGACTTTGTCGACTTTTTATACAACATTATTTTTTGTTTATACGAAACCCGGTCAAACGATGCAACTTTACCATGATGCCTAACTTTGCCTTCTTTGTTTCAACACACGACACGCGACGTTTAAGCCTTTGTCAAACAGACAGGCGTCGCGAATGCAAAGCGAGGCGTTTTTGTTTGTAATGTATGAAATTGTTTGAATCCAGTCACATAGAAAAGCGAAAGCGATCCGATAGCGTGACAGAACTATCGGACTGACGTCTCGTATCGGTTCGTAATCGCTTCGGAGTCGCCTGTCTGTTTGACAAAAGCATTATTATTGATAACGTGGCGTTCACCTGTCGTCAGATGGTCCACAGGTCGACGGTGGTGCGTTAAAACAAAGGCAAAGTTGGGCATCATGGCAAAGTTGCAGCTTTTGAAGGTACCCCTGCCTAGTCTTTTTGTATAAAGAATCTATGTACAAAATTTCAAAACAGTATCATGAAAAATCGCAAAACAATAAGCTTATTAAATAAATATATTCCACAACTATCACACAACGCCATCTAGTCCCAAGCTAAGCAGAGCTTGTGTTATGGGTACTAGACAACTGATAAACATACTTATATATTTCTAAATACATACATATTATAGATAAATTACACCCAGACACAGAACAAATGATCGTGCTCATCACACAAACATTTGTCCTGGGTGGGAATCGAACCCACGACCTCCGGCATAGCAGTCAGGGTCACTAACCACTAGACCAACAGGCCTGTCAAATTTAATTGAATTATTTTTGGAACTAAATGTAACATAACATGGTGTTAAATTATTGTAAACAAACTATAGCTGGTGGCTTACCATAACGTCTTAAACGTGAAACCCCAAAGCAAATAACATAGCATGAAACGAAATAAAGTCAGTTTCATGGTTAGGGCAACTTTATAAAATGTCTTATAAACAATTCAAAGTGCACTTAAATTTGAACTGTAGCTCAAAGGACATAAGGTTCTTAAATCCAAAATGTAATTTCCCTTTTAATGTAGCTGTAGGTAAAACTTTTTCTAGAAGTTGTGGAGCAGTGCTTACGGCTTTGTAAGTAATTCGTATTCATGCCAAAACGCGACCGGGTTCCGTACTGATACATTTTTAATAACCCCGGGCAGCAAAAGGGTTATTTCGGGTTAACTGTTTTTGTAACACCCTGTTTACCACCCCGGGATTGTGAAAGTTCATTTATTTTATTTAATCCGCTGTCAAATGTTTTGTCGAGTGATTTACAATCAAACATTGCCTCTTTTCGGACTGAATGGGGTTCCCAGAGGCGGTTTTAAAAATCTGACACCAGAAGGTAGCTGATAGTGCCAAATGCCTGCGGGACTGTCTAAATTGGTACCGCGGCCTTGGAAGTCAATGGGCAACTGAAGAAACAGGGCTGTTTCTTGTCAGTCTCTTCTGCTCCAACCAGGAGGGCTTCGAACATTTTAGATGAATTAAGTATCCCAAAAAAATAAGTTAAAAATAACTAAAACCCGACTAAGAAAAAATCGCGCCCTGATAAGTATACAACAAGAACAATATTCATTTGACCGATATTTTCCAATTGTTAAAATTCTATTTATTTTTTACTTAATTATAAATTAAATATTTATCCAATACAATTTTAAAGGTTTAACTGTCAACTTCAAATTCATTAAAATCACGCCATTATTTAAGGAGCTATCCCGGATCAATTCCAAGTAAGTGATTCTATACTTTTGCTCGCTAGTGTAAATGCAGACCTGCCGGGGTCGCGGGACTAACGAATTACCGTGACCCCGGTACGTAAAGGGCTATTGAAGGACACTGTGGATTTTAGTCAGTACAAGTCCGACAGTCCCTCCTGCCCTGCCCTGGGTGGGAGGACTCATTTGATGATTTTAACACGATAAAAAAAAAGTGTAAATGCAGAGCTTGAGATACGAATAAGTTCCGGCGGCCGGGAGTGAGGGAGCTAAATATAGGTGACCCTCTTTTCGGACCTCCGGAAAGGTGACGAGGGCACTAAGTGTCAGAGGTTTAGTTGGTGTAATTAATAGCTGAATGTAAGTGCTTAATAGTTCCACCAACGATTACTGTAAATACAAAATGTAAACGGGCCTTTTAGAAAGTCGGAGTTTTAGATGTGTGAAATAAATTACACAAAGTAGCATTATTTTCGCCTGGCTTGGTTCGAACCCACGACCACAGACTTTTAAATCGGGGCCGTTGCCATCGGGCCAGCACTGGTCTGTGTAACGGGATTAAAGTAGTTTTATTTTCGGTTTGTTAATGATTTTAACCCATAGGGTTCTGTACCTCAGAAGAAAAAAACGGAACCCAGGATCACTTTATTGTTCCTCTGTCAAGAACATTTTCTCAGGAACGTGTGGACCAAGCTGAATACAATCCCTTGAAGCAGAGAAAAAATCAAATGTCTAAGTCAACGTAATCAAAAGATACGGCCGTTTATACTCTGTTTTGCCGCGTATTTTGACGCTCACGGTGTAATCGAAACCGCTTATTAGCCTTGGTACTACCCGTTGTACTACCAGTAGTACAACTGGTAAAAAAACGACGGGTTGCACTCTGGGAGTGCCGGCAGAAGTGAAAACTTCAATAGTAATAGGTAAACACACACGAACATTCGCGCAAGCGCCCTGCGCCGTCTTACGAATTTTCGATCAGGTCACGTGTCCTGACGCGAGTTTAACATTTTTAACCCATTCCAAAAAAAGTGCACAACGCCGCTAAAGAAGTTTTTACTACAAAAATTACCCGTGGTACTACCAAGCGATCTAGTAGTAGCACGGGAAATTTTAATTTCCCCATAGTACTACTCGTTTATTTTGACGGGGTCGCGGGACACTAAACGGTTAACCGTGACCCTGGAATGAAAAGGGAAATTCAAAGAACACAGTAGATTTTTCGTCAGTATTATTATATATTTTGTGTCACTCCATCCAGGGCGCAAGGCCTCATTTGACGATTTTAAAAAGTAAAAAAAAAAAAGCAATTGCTGCTAAGTAATAAGGAGATTATACAGATAACTGTGTATTATTAATCTATAATATTAAATAATGAGTAGATGGCTTGCTAGGACTACGGGTATTTTTTTTACCCGTGGTACTACTGCTAGTACAACGGACAATAAAGGATTCAGATCGCGTTTCCGCATATTAATGAACATTCACTAAGCTCGGACCTACCAATCTTATGCCAGGGTGAAAAGTTCCCGGGATTCCCGGGACCTTAAAAGTGTTTGCGCACATCTCTAGAGGGTACACAGTCCTACTTAACGTGTTCGTATTTAAATGTGACGATTTATGCCGGTAGTCCTGAAAGCTTCGAACTTTCCTTCATTTTGAACCATATGAATAATTTTATGAATGAAAGAGCGGGTGACATGAAATATTTTTTCTTGAAACATTTGCGTTACGTGACCTATTAAATAAATCTACTGGAAAATACGTTTGAAACCGTTCAGGGCGCTTTGCACACGTACTATGTAGAATAGAAAGACTTTTAGGCCATATCGTAACGATAGTTTCTTTTTTTTTTATCGTGGTATAATTATATAATGACTCAGGCTAGGCGGGGCAGGAGGGACTGTCAGACTTGTACTGACTAAACTCCATGGTGATCCTACAATAGCCCTTTACGTTGCAGGGTCACCCTTGTCTTTGTCGCCTCTCGACCTAGACTAGAGTCAAGTATAAACCCATCTCAAATAAAAACATTAGATACACAGTTCCTATGGCCACCTTCCAGCTCCATCATCAGATTAGCTCCATGTCATCATAATATTGCATTGTCACGCGATATAAATTTTATTTTTATTTTATTTTTTCTCGTGGTAAAATCATCAAATGAGTCCTCCCACCCAGGGCAGAGCGGGAGGGACTGTCAGACTCGTACTGACTAAAATCCACGGTGTCCTTCAATAGCCCTTTACGTACCGGGGTCATGGTAATTCGTAAGTCCCGCGACTCCGGCAGTCTTTGGCCCTCTACAGGCCCCGTCACTATGCTGACACTCCTTGAGGCGCGCGTGAAACAAACGCGCCGTCGAGCCGGGCATGGTCCATGGTCGGACAGCGAGTTGCCCATTATTCGCCGCCCGCATGCCCGCGCCTAAGGTGGCCGGAGATCGTCTGCCGACGTCTGTCGCCGGCACTATATATCTATAGATAGATAGATATACATATACGTGCAAAGTTAGTTCAATAGGAAACCGAGAAATGGATCAAATTTAACTTTCAAGATTTGATTACAGACAACGGAACAGGTGAGACTTAATAAAAGCTTGTATCTTGAGGGCACGTTTGGCGCAGTGGCTGAGAACATGGACTCTTGCGCCATGTATTGCGGGTTCGATTCCCGCACGAAACAATTTTTTGTATGATCTGCACGTAGTTGTTCCGGGTCTGGGTGTTTGTGTATGTGAGTTTCTAAGTTTGTAAACGCACCCACGATACAGGAGATATTCCTAGTGTGGGGGCAACGTTTTATTAAAAAAAAGAAAAAGATCATTACAAGCTTTTATTTAGTTTCACCTGTTCTAAACAGTCACTAAACAATCTTATAAGTAGAAATATTACTTATTATTCCAGTAGAACTGTCATAATAAGTCCTAACTAATTAACAGTTTTGACAATAACAGATATAATCCTCGCTCTTTATTACTTAACTGGCGACCTGTTGGCTATTCCTCTTTGACAAAAGTACTAAACGTTGACGTAAGCTAACGGAGGCGGGGGTGTCAAAGCAAACTGTCGCAGTGTCTGTGTATTATCAGCCGACAGGAGGTTGCCCCAAAATAAAGACGGTTTCAAGGCCAAAGGGTAGGCTTACCCTTACTTAAAGTAGCCCACAGTACGAGAATTAACTAAAAGATGTTCAGTCTTTTATCTCTTTTGTTAAATATACTCTTACTAGCACTTTTCCCGCGACTTCGTCCGCGTGGGTTACGTACTTTCCTAATTCCCCCTTTTCCCCCCCTAAAAGGTTAAATTTCCAAAAACCCCTTCTTAGTGCTCCCCTACATTATAATAGGAAGCCGTGTGCAAAATTTCACATTCCTAGCCCCAGTAGTTTCGGCTGTACGTTGATATGTCAGTCAGTCAGTTCTCCTTTTATATATATATAATATATATATATATAGTATATATAGAAGAGCGCGTATTCTGAAAGTTGGCAACGTCACAAATAGTTGTCAAATATTAATAAGTTTTAAATGTTAATGTATGGAAATAAGAAATAAGGCTCTGTAGTGCACTAAAAAAATAATAAGAAAAAAGATACAGTAAAATAACCAAATTAATTAAAACTTGTAAATATTTGACAGCTATTTGCGACGTTGCGAACTTTCTGGTTACGCGCCCTTAAATCTATTTACGATAAAGTAGACACTTTCTTTTTTGTTTTAGCGTGGTAAAATCATCAAATTAGTCCACTACCCCAGGGCAGGGCAGGAGGGACTGTCAGACTTGTACTGACTAAAATCCACGGTGTCCTTCAATAGCCCTTTACGTTCAGGGGTCACAGCATTCGTTAGTCCCGATTCTTGATAAAATAGACACTTAATGGGTTAATTTCGTAGTTTAATTTATTTCTTTTCAATCAATGTGTAAAATATCACACTTATCAAGTTACATAAAGTATAGTATAAAACAGTTTTACATAAAATTACCCTACGATTCCTGATCCAGTTGTAAGTAGGTCACAGTTTTTTTTTTATCGTGGTAAAATCATCAAATGAGTCTTCCCACCCAGGGCAGGGCGGGAGGGACTGTCCGACTCGTACTGACTAAAATCTACGGTGTCCTTTAATAGCCCTTTACTCTCCGGGGTCACAGTAATTCTTAAGTCCCGCGACCAACACTTTTTTTTATAAAACGGTTTTACATAAAATTATCACTCATATCCAGGTCCAGGCGAAAACCAGCATATCGGACTCTAATTGCCAATTTTGCTGAACTGGGCATAATTTTTTTTAATAAACGTTTTGTTTTTTTTTTTTAATTTATTAAGGCACTTTTAAAACTGGTGCCCTGAGACATTAAGACGAGGTCGTGGCAGACCACGTAGGAGATGGCGGGACGAACTCGACAGGTTTCGTCCAAACTGGAAGGAGGAAGCCCAGTATCGTGAAAGGTGGAAGGAGTGGAGGGAGGCCTTTGCCCAGGAGTGGGACAGAGTAAGCTCTTAAAAAAAACACTTTTTAAAAGGCTTCTTACTATTTTTATGTCTTACTGAGGTATGGTAATAATGCACATGTTTTAACATGGTTAATGAAACCACTATGAAATGATTATACTTATTTTTTTAAGCTATTGCATAGCTTTTATCGCGGGCTTTGAGCGCGACGACCGAATAAAGAAATTCCGTAACGAAAATAAACCTCACACTGCCACTGTCACATCTGTCATGTGAACGTGAATGAATAAAATTTGAATGAATGAATTTTTTCCTGACGTTTCACTTGATTTCGACCATAGCCTAATTAGTAGATTAACTTCTCATAGAGCAACGATGGGATGATATTTTCGTTAAATATTCGCGGTAGAAGATAATTATTTTCTTTTTTATCATAATTAAAATAAATAAATTATTATATTGCTTAAGTTGATCAAAAATGCCATGTTGCTTTTGTTTTAATTTTGTTTGCGGTCAGCTTTACGAGTATAAATAAACCGGCTGGCACTTAATTTACGCTACAAGGCTTCGTGAAAATCCTGAGAGGGAAGTGTCTTTATTAATATATTGTATTTTCTTTACTACGAACGGTCGTAACTTCAAGAATTTGACGTAAATGCGACGAGCGAAGTTTTCTTTGTGTTAGTTCAGAATAATTTTTTGAAACAGGTTGATGTCACTATGGGAAATGTTATTAAAACATACATATTTTTTAAATGTAGTAGGTAAAACATTATGAAATTACGAAATATTCGTCCATATTTTATTCTAAAAAAAAAACTATATTTACAAACAAAATACTGAGCAATAAAACTTACCTATATAAACCTTTATCCATTTAAATAAGTGTTCTCTCGCCTCTAAGTTTTCCTATTAATAACTTTTTAATAACACCGACTTTCATTTTACAGGATGTACTGCAGAACAAATCACTGACAATTTTGACGTAAAGAACTCACCCGCCCATTGAAATAACTAAACATTCTCACAGTACACAAAGTCTACCACAGTATACAAGCCGTTTCATATTAAAATTTAAATATATTACGAGTTCATTCAAAATATTACTTCGTACATAAATGAGAGAGCAAGCTTAGCTCTGGACGCGAGCGCCTGGGACAAATGCCCGAGCAATACTGAATGAACCCACATTGAATTGCAAAATCTACACAGGCGCTCTCACGGGCTAACTTATGATCGTTACCCACTATAACGTAACGTGGATTTAATAAAAATATAAAGAGAATTCGAATTACTTTCATTTTTATCTTTTTATTGAATGTTTTTACTCAAAGACAGTAAGATTAAAGCATAAATTTTACGTCATTACTTAAGTTTAATGGCTTACCTACTTGTTTCTTTGTCTAAGTAAAATGTTCTTAAATAAAATATTTAGTACGGCAGTAAAAGTAATTCTTAGTTATAAAAGTTTAATTTAATTCGCAAATATTGATCGACGTTTCATTGAATTCAAGTTTGTATGACATTCAGTTAATTGCACGTGGGAACATTTGCAACTGTTAACTATTTTATAACAATACTAGCTCAAGTCCGCGGCTTCGCCCGCATGGATCACGGTTACCTATTATTCCACGTGATAAAAACTACCATAATAAAAACGATTAAACTATTTCACATAGTTAACTTACTTTTGGTGCCATTACAAATCCGTTCAGAGACTTTTTTCGTGAAAAGGTAATAAAAATTCATCCAATTCACTTTCACATTTAAAGTTCTGTAAGATATATAGTGCCGGCGACGGACGTCGGCAGACGATCTCCGGCCACCGTAGGCTCGGGCATGCGGGCGGCGAGTACTGGGCGACTCGCTGTCCGACCATGGACCATGCCCGGGTCAACGGCGCGTTGTGTTCCACGCGCGCCTCAAGGAGTGTCAGCATAGTGACGGGGCCCCCCTGTAGAGGGCCAAAGCCTGCCGGGCTCGCGGGACTCTCGAATTACCGTGACCCGGCACGTAAAGGGCTATTGAAGGACACCGTGGATTTCAGGATGTCAGTCCCTCCCGCTCTGCCCTGGGTGGGAGGACTCGAAAAGATATATAGTGAGCAATGAGCCTATACGTTATATTATGAAAAAAGGAAAACTGTGTTTATTTGGTTGGTTTGTCCCGTTTTCATGCCTCGACACCCCAATCGATCTTCATGAAGTTGGGCCTGCAGATTTACGATGTACGAAGACTAACAGGCAGTTTTTATTCCAAACGAGATAAGGAGGACTCTTATAATAAATAGTTTGAATATTAAGTGGCTAATGTTTATATTAGAATTGTAAAATGTAATTGATCAAAGAAAATATTTTTATAGTCGTCACATGTTCGGTGATTTTAGATTTCACTAGTGGACAATGACACTATCGCAATATTTTAATTTTTTCATCCAACAACAAAACCTAATAAAATTCCCTTTTAACACTTTTTTTGGAGGACAGTGATACAACATTTTTTTAATAATATTTCACTTTGCCTTTTTAAGAGGACAGCGACACAATATTAAACACGAGGATTATTTATGTCCATTAATGGCGAACGTTTACCTAACTTATAAAAATCTGCTATTTCCTTAAGTCTAAAATCTAATGATGCAGTTTTAGTTTTCGTCAAAATCGGCCTCGAGACTCCTTTTAACGTTTTTTGATATTCCTCAAAGTTTCGGATATAACCATCCACGCCCAGTTGAATAAATTCATCCCGTATATTACGTTACCTGAAGATTAGTGAATAATGGATGTGGCAATACCTTGAGCTGGCCTAATTTCATATGTAGTTTAAATCAGAGGCCAATTTATACTGGGTTTGTTAATTCGTCATCAGTGAGTTTCTAACTCTTGTACCTATTTCGATCACGTTTATACCTTTGATGAAACACTCACGGGTGAACTTGTTCCAAAATTTTGTGCTTAATAACTCGTGAAGTACTTCACAGTCATTCGTACGGCCTGATTCTGCATGATTTGGCTCACGCGGCTGAAAAATCAAAACGATGTGAGCCAGAAAGTCTCTTCAGTCTAGCAAAAATTGACGAAGTTACAAAAAATACCGAACGGAGTTTGCCGGTCAGTCCAAACCGAATGGAAGCTGAATAAACGAATATATTGTGAGTCATTGTTTTGAGACAGCTTTATTGTTCAACAAATATCGCCAGATCATATGTGCCAATTCGAAAAAGTCAGAATCATGCCTTTCACGTTTGCTGAACGAACTTGTGTGAGAAATGTAGCCTTAAATGTAGGTACGTCACACATGCACGACACTACTCCACACTCAGTCAGGCGGAGAAGGAATGGACCTTACATAAAGCTGAAAGCCGCGCGGAGAGATGGTTATTTCGTCCGGTCACTTAAGCGAACAAGTTTGTCATTTAAAAAACTATGTTCTTTTTAAAAACAAGATTTTATTGTTAAAACAATACTTACGATAGATAAAGTACTCGTCAAGACAAATCAAACGAGACTAAACTCGATAGATTTGTGGCGTTTTATTACAGAGTTCCTATAACCACCTTCCAGCTCAATCATCAAATCAGCTTCATGTTTCCATCATAATATTGGCAAAATT
This sequence comes from Agrotis puta, assembly GCA_943136025.2. Lineage (NCBI taxonomy): Eukaryota > Metazoa > Arthropoda > Insecta > Lepidoptera > Noctuidae > Agrotis > Agrotis puta. The sequence goes on from OW964178.2 coordinate 15,080,318, forward strand.
TCAGCTCTATGTGTGTGTCCACATTGGAAGCCTAGGGCCTAGACCTGTGGCGGACGCGCTGGCGGGTACTGTGGCGGGCCCGATCGGTGTCCACAGTGCCGATCAAAGGTTTTTTTTTTGTTGCGGCGACTTCAGGTGTTGCAAATAGGGGGGTACCCAGATCTTGTTTAATAAAAATCATTTTAAAATGTTTTGTAGGTTAAAAATAATTTAAATATGTACAAATACCTCCTACGGTGGTAATACTTTAGTGCATATTATGGTAACTAGATGGCTGCTCTATAAGACCGAAGTAGTTTGATACACCTGCGTTTTGATACACCCGTTGTATCTGTCATTGCCTAGCAACAGGCTAGGCTCGCAATCTCGCTCATAGCCACCGCGCTAGGCTCCCGCCTTAGTCATTTCAGTGTGGCCAGGAGCGGCGATTTCATATGTTTGATATTTCCGCACCCGCCGCACAGTGGTCCCATATCGAAAATTAGGGGACATAGGCAACAAAGTTCGAATATCGATGCGATTTTTTTTTATGTGATTCTTTACGATATTCCTGACAACTTTTACTCTTGTGAGATTTCTTCTAAAGTTGATAGTTTGTCTGAAAAAATAATAATTAGATTTTTTTGTATGGAACGAATCACCTTTCATTTTTTTTCTTCAATTGTATTAATATGTTGAGTGTATGGCGTGAGTATATAATAGCAAAGGTCATTCTCTATCCACGATAAATAAAATCAGCGCCGGCCATCTGCGGCCGCGCGAGTAATCATTCCTCAAAAAATAGTAATTGTTTATGATATTTTTTGCCATTTAAACTAAATTCAAAGTATATTTTTTGTCTCATTTGACTGTTCTGACCTTCTTTTATTTAATATATATAGTTTTGATAGTATATAAGGTACCTACAACTAGTAATTCTTGAAAAGATTATTTTTTTTACCGAATGATTATTCGCGCGGCCGCAGATGGCCGGCGCTGATTTTATTTTTCGTGGATAGTGAATGACCCTAGCTATCATATACTCACGCCATACACCCAACATATTAGTACAATTTAAGAAAAATAATGAAACGTGATTCGCTCCATACAAAAAATCTGATTAAATTTGTTTAATTTTTTTTCTTCAATTATACTAATATGTTGCATGTATGGCGTGAGTATATGATAGCTAGGGTCATTCTCCATCCACGAAAAAATAAATCAGCGCCGGCCATCCGCAGCCGAGTAATCATTCGGTAAAAAAGAATATTTTGTATGATTTTATTTTGCCATTTAAAATAAATTCAAAGTATATTTTTTGTCTCATTTGGCTATTTCCACCTTCTTGCGATTGATGACTCATTTGTTTGTGCGCTCGGCTAAGCGCATAACAAACGAGTCACCGAAAAATAATTGTCTCTGATTGGCTGTTATTTTTTAACTACCTGCACCTTATCTATTGTTATCGGTACCACCTGCAATCAATCACAATTGATGACTCATTTGTTTTTGCGCTCGGCTGAGCGCATAACTAATGAGTCATCGAAAAATGCTCGTCTCTGATTGGCTGTTTTTTGTAACTATCTGCACGTTATCTATTGCTGAATAAATATCGTAATAAGTTTCTGGTTTAACAGATTTTGTTAATGATAGGTGAAACAGTTTGAATTTGTACGGGCAAGAAGTTGATAAATTGTTATCTACATAATCCATCGTATGTATATTATAATACAAGTTAACGTTCGTATGATCAGAAATTGTGAAGTATTTGTAGCCCTGAAAAGGGTGGTTTGTCATTCCCAGCCTTGATGGGCTTTTGTGGGAATAATCTAGAACCGGACCACTTTATTTCATGTTACAGAAGTGGGTCTGGCAAATTTTTGGACTCTGCTAAGAGGCATTCTTCTTCCTCCATAATCTCATTGTCAATGGGAGGCTCGGTAGTCTGTAACAACTGAATTGCTTCAGGCAACAACTCATTAACAACCTGTTTCGTTAGTTTGGGCCTTATGTAGGATATGTGAGGATCAGAACTTATTAGAAGTCCATGGAGGATGTCTTCGTTTGTTGCTATACTGCCCGTTTTCCGAGTGTGCCTCTCCCTGACGTTTCTGAAGTCCTTATTATGGGCTTCCGAAGCTTCTTCTGTAAAACAAATAAGTAAAACGAATAAGTACATCCAATTCAGCCAATCAGAGACGAGAATTTTTCGATGACTCATTAGTTATGCGCTCAGCCGAGCGCAAAAACAAATGAGTCATCAATCACAGTGCAGGTGGTACCGATAACAATAGATAAGGTGCAGGTAGTTAAAAAATAACAGCCAATCAGAGACAATTATTTTTCGGTGACTCGTTTGTTATGCGCTTAGCCGAGCGCACAAACAAATGAGTCATCAATCGCAAGAAGGTGGAAATAGCCAAATGAGACAAAAAATATACTTTGAATTTATTTTAAATGGCAAAATAAAATCATACAAAATATTCTTTTTTACCGAATGATTACTCGGCTGCGGATGGCCGGCGCTGATTTATTTTTTCGTGGATGGAGAATGACCCTAGCTATCATATACTCACGCCATACATGCAACATATTAGTATAATTGAAGAAAAAAAATTAAACAAATTTAATCAGATTTTTTGTATGGAGCGAATCACGTTTCATTATTTTTCTTCAATTGTACTAATATGTTGGGTGTATGGCGTGAGTATATGATAGCTAGGGTCATTCACTATCCACGAAAAATAAAATCAGCGCCGGCCATCTGCGGCCGCGCGAGTAATCATTCGGTAAAAAAAAAATCTTTTCAAGAATTACTAGTTGTAGGTACCTTATATACTATCAGAACTATATATTAAAAAAAAAGAAGGTCAGAACAGCCAAATGAGACAAAAAATATACTTTGAATTTAGTTTAAATGTCAAAAAATATCATAAACAATTATTATTTTTTGAGGAATGATTACTCGCGCGGCCGCAGATGGCCGGCGCTGATTTTATTTTTCTTGGATAGTGAATGACCCTTGCTATTATATACTCACGCCATACACCCAACATATTAATACAATTGAAGAAAAAAAATGAAAGGTGATTCGCTCCATACAAAAAAATCTAATTATTTTTTTTTTTCAGACAAACTATCAACTTTAGAAGAAATTTCACAAGAGTAAAAGTTGTCAGGAATATCGTAAAGAATCACATAAAAAAAAATCGCATCGATATTGGAACTTTGTTGCCTATGTCCACTAATTTTCGATATGGGACCACTGTGCGCCGCCGCCACAGCGCTTGACTCGCAGTGTGTTTGAGCACTATCGGAAACCGGGAAGTGAATCTTTAACTTCCATGATTTGACAACGGAACAGGTGAAACTAAATGAAAGCTTGTAAAAATAGGATTCATCCACCGAATTAGAGATAATAAACAGGAAACTGATATACAACTTCATTTTAGCGTTCTAAAAATCGTCTCAAGAGTCTCATACAATCTTGTCTGATTACGTAAATTATTCAGGGAAAGAAAAATTATTAAATCCTTTTTTTTAACACAAACGTGTTAATTAAGACACGAGATTTTATGAGATTTGTAGAATTGTGCGAGTTTGTCATCACAAGCAAATGCGTCGAGAGATCATCTGCCGTCCAACCGCACGTCGATATCGTTTGAGAACCGCCTAACACTATGACACAAACAAGATCGTCTCCCCTACGGAGGGACATTCGATAATACGCGAAACTTGTGTGAATATACGAAAAGTTATTACAATCATAGAAGATTTACTGATATTTACTCGCTCTTATTCTCTTTACGTCATTATTTTTATCATGTTAAGGCTGTATTTATGACGAAGCTCTTTCATGTTTTACTTTGTACCATTTGTACATACTAAAATATTGTCAGAGGAAAATGTAATGAAAAAATATAAGGAAATTGTAATGTAAAATGTATGAGAGAGAGGTTATTAAGTTGTAACATTTACGAATAAATAAAAAGTTGAGAGAAGGTAAATACTAAAAAGGCTATCTTGCAAAGATCGCTTTTGAAGATGAGACCGCCTACTGTGTCGCCATTTTAAAATACTTCTAATTTATAATATAGTTAAAAAAAAAATGGCCTCAGACACACGACACCTTGTGCATGGAAGCATCCCGGTATCGCAAAAGACTGAAAAGTTGAAATACTTTTTTAAAGTATTTTTCCCCTCTTACTGGCGATCGGTCTAAGGAGCGACTGAAACTGTGGTGAGGCAATGTGTAATCACCAGATCCATTCGTGCCGCCTGCTCAAGATCTCCCTCCTGGAAATGAGCTGCCTTGGCCGACCTAGAAGTCTAAAAACGGACTCCGTACCCAGGTAGACCGAAGCATAGAAAATCTGCTCAGGTGAAGATTCAATTACGAGTCTGCCCTGAAGTGTAAGTGTGATGCTACTCCACAAACGATGAGTAAACCACTTAATATCGTGTCCCGCGTGCCCTGCTGACAGTTCGTTACAGGAGTTGATGGACGTTTCTGAGAGCGCTAAACTCGAGGCCCAATTCCTAGCCGACTCATTATATATTGTCATCGACACGCTAAGAAATAGTATAAGTAGAATCATTAAACAGCCTTTAATGTTCCCAGTCCCACTGCTGGGATTCAGGCCTCCTCTCTTTGAGAGGGAGTGGGCTATAATCTACCACGTGGACCCAGTAAGGGTAAGTAGGTCATCATATTTCTTCGTATTGATAAATATAAATAAATATATTCCACAACTATCACACAACGCCATCTAGTCCCAAGCTAAGCAGTGCTTGTGTTATGGGTACTAGACAACTGATAAACATACTTATATATTTCTAAATACATACACATTATAGATAAATTACACCCAGACACAGAACAAATGATCGTGCTCACACAAACATTTGTCCTGGGTAGGAATCGAACCCACGGCCTCCGGCATAGCAGTCAGGGTCACTAACCACTAGACTAACAGGCCTGTCCTGATGGTTCTAAGATATGCTAGTTTCCGCATGTTGTATTCTTTTACTATTTTGAGTGCAATGGTGATAAAATAAATTAAATACACAAAGTAATACGATATTTATTAGATACAACTAGGTAAGTCGGGACGGTTACCTCTGAGCCACCGTTGTATTTGTACGGGTCGTATCATACAGACTGTCTAAGGTGGCTACCTTAACCCTGGAACGTAAAGGGCGATTGAAGGGACAAGATGGATTTTAGTCAGTAAGTACGATAGTCCCTGCCGCTCCACCCAGGGCGAAAGGAGGATTCCTTAGATGATTTTACGACCCTAAAAAAATAGTAAATGCTGCACAATAGAGTATTCTACGCATACTAAACATAATGCGATAAGTAAACGCCATTATAATGTGCACTGCACACCTACTGTATCTACTGTAAAATGAAGATCCAGTCACGAATGCAAATGCGAAAAGTTCTTTCTAGCTGCACAATGGCTCGCAAAGACGTAACTACATCGTGGTCGTTTTGAAAAGTTCCATAGAGAATAAGGCTCTGCACTATAATCGTACCAGGAATATGTGCACAGTTTGCGGAGAAAACTAATGCAAGTACTTAGAGCACGCCACATCGTCAATACGAGGCAACACGGCAGCACATAGCCGCTTACTCTAACGCCTGAGCCACCACATTATGCCTTTGTCAAACAGACAGGCGAAAGCGAAGCGTTTCCGAACCGAAGCGAGACGTCAGTCCGATAGTTCTGTCACGCTATCGGATCGCTATCGCTTTTCTATGTGACTGGATTCAAACAATTCCATACATTACAAATAAAAACGTCACGCTTCGCATTAGTCACGACTGTCTTTTTAAATACGTAACCCTTGTGGAGTTAAGGTTCAATTTGTTTGTGATTTTGATTTGAGGCGGCGAATTTCAGCCCTCTGATGACAGTTGTCGCTAGCTCTCCAAGTAAACTCCAAGGCCACTGCAGCGTGGGCTTGCAGACGGCGAGTCATGGAGAGCTCGCCGTCTGATCAAGGACGCACGCGTGTGTACTATTGTACGCGCGCCTCAAGTTAGCAAACTGACGGTAAAGGGTAATACATTTTCTCAACATCAATTTACAAAATAAATAGATATCATTTTTAAGTATCTCAAGGTAAAAAAACGTAGGTACTTATTTGAAGCGCAAATGCCATGATATCCTTACCCCTTAGAGGGCCAAAGCCTGCCGGGGTCGCGGGACTAGCGAGTAACCGTGGCCCCGGAACGAAAAGGCTATTGAAGGACACCGTGGATTTTAGTCAGTACAAGTCTGACAGTACCTCCCGCTCTGCCCTGGGAGTACAAAACCTACCAATATTATAGACGTGTAAGTTTGTGACGTATGGTTGTTTGTAACTTTATCACTCAAAAACTGCTGAACGGATTTGGATGTTTGTCACACAGATAGGTTATAACTTGGATGTTAATCCATAAAACATAAGATAGTTTTTATCCCACAATTTTATGTAACGTGCGGAGCCGCTAAATAAATTCAGTTTACACGGCGATTATTAGTAAATAACTACGGAGTAGTAGTTACCGGACTGGCAGATTCCCAGTTCGATGTAAAGAGCATGTGATAGCCCTGGCGGATGGCCCACTTGATGTTAAGTAATAAATTCGTATAACAGCTGTTAGAAACTGCAGACCAACATGTTGATCACTGCAATCATATCTCCTCTGGGAACCCCACTGGATATTGACATGGCTTTGAATTTTTATTCATCGTTACCATCTTTACTTCTACATATATAAATGCCTTCACTCGCGTTTATATCGAAAATGATCCCCCAAGAATTTAATACCCGGATGAAAAGTATCCTATGTTTTAATCCAGGCTATTAACTATCTGTGTACTAATTTTCACCCATATCCGTTCCTTGGTTTTTGCTTGAAAGAGTAACAAACTTCCATACATCTTCACAAACTTTGACGTTCATAATATTCTACGAACATGATACGATTGATAGGTAGCCGATAATAAAGGCATTTAAATTCGAATACTAACATTTAAAACTTCTATATAAAATAAAACGTGTAAAAGTACCCTCAAAGTCTGTGTAACTACAAGATTCCCCAGAAGAAGGTGTGGTCTACAAAAATTAATTTATTTCGTTTTTTTTCCGAAGGGTTTGCTCCTGCGTCTATGAGTCGAGGCGCATTAGTAACCTCAAGATATCATTTTTAAAGACCTATCCATAGATACACGTATGGATTTGGTGCATTTTTTGTGAGAATCCTAATGCGGTTCACATAATACGTCTACTTACCAAGTTTCAACAGGATAGCTCTTATACTCTCGAAGATAAGTGGCTGTGACAGACGGACGGACAGACAGACAGACAGACAGACATGACGAATAATAATAATAAATAATAAATAAATATTCCACAACTATCACACAACGCCATCTAGTCCCAAGTTAAGCAGAGCTTGTGTTATGGGTACTAGACGACTGATAAACATACTTAAATAATTCTAAATACATACATATTATAGATAAATTACACCCAGACACAGAACAAATGATCGTGCTCATCACACAAACATTTGTCCTGGGTGGGAATCGAACCCACGACCTGCGGCATAGCAGTCAGGGTCACTAACCACTAGACCAACAGGCCCGTCAAAATCTATAAGGGTTCCGTTTTTTGCCATTTGGCTACGGAACCCTAAAAAGGTGGAGATTCTCAATTCGACTGTTTCAATTTTTCTTTTAGTGCTTGTTACCTCATAACTTACGACTGGGTGAACCGATTTTAATGATTATTTTTGTGTTCAATGTAGTTTATCTGTTATTTGGGCCCATTAAATTCATTCAGTTTGGTTCAGTGCTTCTTATTTTATGAGCATTTCTTATTGTGTACTTGGACGATGTTATTGCCGGTACTACGGGTTACGTATTTGACAATAATTTGGGTTGAATATTTGAACTAAAAAGGGCAAAATAAATAACTTTTTCAAAACAAAGTATAAAATGTATCGGAAGTCGGTAGCCAAAAATTAATTTAAAAAAAACGACAGATACCGAAAGATAACTAATTTTTTTCTTTTGTGGTTGTTTTTGAAAGCGGTTAGTTTATTTAATTTAAAAAAAAAATGGTTGTCTTTATTTCGGGCCATAGTTAGGCGCCAATAGGACTACGCGGCATAGTATTGGTCGTTTCGCTTTGACGTCAGCGTTACCTTTAAATCGTGACGTACTATGTCCGGGTATTGATTGGGTAGCAACAGGTTACGTCCGGGGAACCCGGGCAAATGTGCCAAGCTTTACCGTAAATTATTCATAGCTAGCGATTGTCTCTCGATTCCTTCCTCCTCCAAGGTAATGAACGAGTGATAAGTGATAGGGGGTGGTGTAGTGACGTCACTTTCAGCGGATATACGGGGTGTTGAAACAGTTTCATGACGTCAGGGGGGAATATGTACAGGATGTTTCATAATATTCTGATTCTGAAGGAAAACCCAGTTATTTTCAATGTTACGAACAAAGAATGGAACGAAAGATCGGAGAGCACTAATTTGTGCATTGCTATACCTTCGCAACACTGTTACGCTTTCACTTCACTACTGCGATATCTCTACACTGCTACGCAGTCACTGCAGAGTGCTATACTTGCAGTACACTGCTATACTTTTTTATCGATGTAAAATCATCAAATCAGTCCTCCCACCCAGGGCAGGGCAGGTGGGACTGTCAGACTTGAATGACTAAAATTCACGGTGTCCTTCAATAGCCCTTAACGTACCGGGGTCACGGTAATTTCTGAGTCCCGCGACCCCGGCAGGCTTTGGCCCTCTACAGGCCCCGTCACTATGCTCACACTCCTTGAGGCGAGCGTGGAACACAACGCGCCGTCGACCCGGCCATGGTCCACACTGCTATACTTACACTTCACTGCTTCGCATTATTTTCACTGCTGCGCTAGTACTATACTGCTTTTTTTTTTTTTTTTTCGTGGTAAAATCATCAAATGAGTCCTCCCACCCAGGGCAGGGCGGGAGGGACTGTCAGACTTGTACTGACTAAAATCCACGGTGTCCTTCAGTAGCCCTTTACGTACCGGGGTCACGGTAATCCCTTGGTCCCGCGATCCCGGCAGGCTTTGGCCCTCTACAGGCCCCGTCACTATGCTGACACTCTTTGAGGCGCGCGTGGAACACAACGCGCCGTCGACCCGGCCATGGTCCACACTGCTATACTTACACTTCACTGCTTCGCATTATTTTCACTGCTGCGCTAGCACTATACTGCTAGGCTTTCATTGCAGTGCTACACTTTTACTACACTGCTGCGCTATCACTATACTGCTACGCTTTCTCTACACAGCTACGATTTCACGACACTACTACAATTTTACTACCATTGCTACGCGTTGGTATAGTTGCTACGCAGATGTCACTTCTGCTTTGCGGTTTAAAGCTTTACGTCAGCCATTTTCAAAGTGTGCTCCGCGGAGCCCCGGGGCAAAGCCTTTGTGGGGGCTCCACGAGAATACTAGTAGACTCTAACTTTCTTCGATCAAATCTAATAATTACCGATTGATGAAGAAGTCGTTTCAAATAAGAAACAGTTTCATACATTCCATTACATTCTTTTGTTATTTCATTATAGTATACGCTTATTTTGTAACATGCCTATTCAATTCAAGAATGCACGGAACAGTTTCCTGTGTTTTGCGTTTTCGTCAATAATTTCGCTTTTCAAAAGGCCAATTCCGCCACCAAAAAAGTTTGAGAACCGCTGCATTACATCATCAGGATATAATTTGTGAAATACCACGTGTCAACTAATTATATCAGAAATAACTTTCAACACAATAGGTAATGGTAATGTAATATTTCAAAATAAAAGTTTAATGAGCTGTACGGTTTTTCCTTCCGTTGAATTTCAATTGATAATGACGCCATACAGCCGATTTCGGTATCGCCATTCGATGGGTTTTTACAGTGGTTGTTAAGAGCTCTGGTGTGTTGCTCTCTCGCATTTCCAACTTTAGGCAAAAACACTCAACACACAAGGCACAAATAGAAAAAAAACACGTTAAGTTACAGCTGTTAGAGTAGTCTTTTTTTGGGATGGTAAATCATCAAACAAATGAGTCCTCCCATCTGTGAAGCAGAAAAGACGGTCAGACTCTTACTAACTAAACATTCTCACTGTTCCTTCGGCTGCCCTTTGAAGTCCAGCGCGACGATGTCCTTTTAAGACGGTTCTGAGATTCCAGCAGGCTCCCACGACCACGACGGTATATTTTTTATTAGGTTTACTCTTGGACTCAATCTAGATGAGGCTTGAGATGCAGCGAGCTAACCAAGAAGGAACCGGATACTGAACTCCAGCGCATTAACGAAACACAGGAAGAATTCTTTATTACTTGACGGTGGCCGCGAGGCAGGCGACCTTGGTAAGGCCTTCCAACGCCATTAGGATTACTCTGCCGTCACCGCAGGTTATATGTAGTTTGCGGTACCATCGCCCGGAGTGGACCGCTCGTAGGTGGATCCCACCCATCACAAAAACACTAGGTAGTCCAGCTTGAATGTCCTTAGGCTTGTTTTCTTATTGCGACTTCTTTGACACTTCAAAGGCTGCAGCTGTACACATCGTGTCCCTTCGGGCTATGGCTGTCCTTAGCCAGTATGGCAGTAATACTTGTAGGCACAAAATTAGTCGGCAAAATATGTGACGTAATACGTAATTGTCACATACCTGAAATTTCTATTCTGAACGTCATTGACACGTAATAACAGATCACCACGTTACTGTTTTCCTCCCTAAGTTTTATAATTAGGTTAAAAATGATAACGGTTATTGGAATTCATTAAATAGACCAATACATTTAATATAATTTGCACCTAATCAATGATCATGGTAATCCCCGTAGTTGCCATATTTGCCTATACATAAGGCTTCTAATCCCGCATTACCGAGATTTCTATATACCGAGATTTTCAGGACTGGAAGGAAGCATGGCGGTATTTCGCGACCGCTGCCACTCTATTGTTTTGGTCATACATGCGCCTTAAACACTAAAACTACCAAACTAAATCATTTAAATTAAATCATAAAATTTTCTAAGGTCTCTCAAGATCGGGCACGCCGCAATCGCGGCGGTAAGACCCCTCTTTGAGGAGTGGCTGGATAGGCGTCACGGCGTCCTTACCTACCGCATGACGCAGGTCCTCACCGGACACGGAAGTTTCGGGAGGTTCCTGTGTCTGATAGGGAGGGAAGAAACGCCTGGGTGTCACCACTGCGAGGATCGTCCGGAGGACACGGTGGAGCATACGGTGCAGGACTGCCCCGCTTGGGCAGAGCACCGCCGTGTCCTCACGACGGCGATAGGCGGAGACCTCTCGCGCCCGGCATTGGTCGAGGCCATGCTGCGGGGCGAGACGGAGTGGGAAGCGGTCGAGGTCGAGGAGGCGGGCCGCCTGAGGGAGAGGACAGCGTCCTCCCTCCACCCCAGCCGCAGTGGTAGACGCCCACGGCGTCGGACGTCGCAGGACGATCTCCGGCCACCGTAGGCGCGGGCATGCGGGCAGCGAGTAATGGGCGACTCGCTGTCCGACCATGGACCATGCCCGGGTCGACGGCGCGTTGTGTTCCACGCGCGCCTCAAAGAGTGTCAGCATAGTGACGGGGCCTGTAAAGGGCCAAAGCCTGCTGGGGTCGCGGGACCAAGGGATTACCGTGACCCCAGTACGTAAAGGGCTAGTGAAGGACACCGTGGATTTTAGTCAGTACAAGTCTGACAGTAATGGGTGGGAGGACTCATTTGATGATTTTACCACGATAAAAAAAAAAAAAAAAAAAAGGTCTCTCAAGATTTCGTTGATTCATTTAAAAAAAGTTTTTAGTTTTTGTTTCAATAGCAGTTCACCTTTTTTTTTTCTTTTCTTTTGATCTTATAAATAACAGTGTTAGTTGAGCGAACTCATGATAATAGTAAATAATGAATAAAAGTGGAGTAACGTTTATATGGGGCTAAAGTATTTTTTATATACGGAATCCCGCAGGGCGAAAGGAGGATTCCTTAGATGATTTTACGACCCTAAAAAAATAGTAAATGCTGCACAATAGAGTATTCTACGCATACTAAACATAATGCGATAAGTAAACGCCATTATAATGTGCACTGCACACCTACTGTATCTACTGTAAAATGAAGATCCAGTCACGAATGCAAATGCGAAAAGTTCTTTCTAGCTGCACAATGGCTCGCAAAGACGTAACTACATCGTGGTCGTTTTGAAAAGTTCCATAGAGAATAAGGCTCTGCACTATAATCGTACCAGGAATATGTGCACAGTTTGCGGAGAAAACTAATGCAAGTACTTAGAGCACGCCACATCGTCAATACGAGGCAACACGGCAGCACATAGCCGCTTACTCTAACGCCTGAGCCACCACATTATGCCTTTGTCAAACAGACAGGCGAAAGCGAAGCGTTTCCGAACCGAAGCGAGACGTCAGTCCGATAGTTCTGTCACGCTATCGGATCGCTATCGCTTTTCTATGTGACTGGATTCAAACAATTCCATACATTACAAATAAAAACGTCACGCTTCGCATTAGTCACGACTGTCTTTTTAAATACGTAACCCTTGTGGAGTTAAGGTTCAATTTGTTTGTGATTTTGATTTGAGGCGGCGAATTTCAGCCCTCTGATGACAGTTGTCGCTAGCTCTCCAAGTAAACTCCAAGGCCACTGCAGCGTGGGCTTGCAGACGGCGAGTCATGGAGAGCTCGCCGTCTGATCAAGGACGCACGCGTGTGTACTATTGTACGCGCGCCTCAAGTTAGCAAACTGACGGTAAAGGGTAATACATTTTCTCAACATCAATTTACAAAATAAATAGATATCATTTTTAAGTATCTCAAGGTAAAAAAACGTAGGTACTTATTTGAAGCGCAAATGCCATGATATCCTTACCCCTTAGAGGGCCAAAGCCTGCCGGGGTCGCGGGACTAGCGAGTAACCGTGGCCCCGGAACGAAAAGGCTATTGAAGGACACCGTGGATTTTAGTCAGTACAAGTCTGACAGTACCTCCCGCTCTGCCCTGGGAGTACAAAACCTACCAATATTATAGACGTGTAAGTTTGTGACGTATGGTTGTTTGTAACTTTATCACTCAAAAACTGCTGAACGGATTTGGATGTTTGTCACACAGATAGGTTATAACTTGGATGTTAATCCATAAAACATAAGATAGTTTTTATCCCACAATTTTATGTAACGTGCGGAGCCGCTAAATAAATTCAGTTTACACGGCGATTATTAGTAAATAACTACGGAGTAGTAGTTACCGGACTGGCAGATTCCCAGTTCGATGTAAAGAGCATGTGATAGCCCTGGCGGATGGCCCACTTGATGTTAAGTAATAAATTCGTATAACAGCTGTTAGAAACTGCAGACCAACATGTTGATCACTGCAATCATATCTCCTCTGGGAACCCCACTGGATATTGACATGGCTTTGAATTTTTATTCATCGTTACCATCTTTACTTCTACATATATAAATGCCTTCACTCGCGTTTATATCGAAAATGATCCCCCAAGAATTTAATACCCGGATGAAAAGTATCCTATGTTTTAATCCAGGCTATTAACTATCTGTGTACTAATTTTCACCCATATCCGTTCCTTGGTTTTTGCTTGAAAGAGTAACAAACTTCCATACATCTTCACAAACTTTGACGTTCATAATATTCTACGAACATGATACGATTGATAGGTAGCCGATAATAAAGGCATTTAAATTCGAATACTAACATTTAAAACTTCTATATAAAATAAAACGTGTAAAAGTACCCTCAAAGTCTGTGTAACTACAAGATTCCCCAGAAGAAGGTGTGGTCTACAAAAATTAATTTATTTCGTTTTTTTTCCGAAGGGTTTGCTCCTGCGTCTATGAGTCGAGGCGCATTAGTAACCTCAAGATATCATTTTTAAAGACCTATCCATAGATACACGTATGGATTTGGTGCATTTTTTGTGAGAATCCTAATGCGGTTCACATAATACGTCTACTTACCAAGTTTCAACAGGATAGCTCTTATACTCTCGAAGATAAGTGGCTGTGACAGACGGACGGACAGACAGACAGACAGACAGACATGACGAATAATAATAATAAATAATAAATAAATATTCCACAACTATCACACAACGCCATCTAGTCCCAAGTTAAGCAGAGCTTGTGTTATGGGTACTAGACGACTGATAAACATACTTAAATAATTCTAAATACATACATATTATAGATAAATTACACCCAGACACAGAACAAATGATCGTGCTCATCACACAAACATTTGTCCTGGGTGGGAATCGAACCCACGACCTGCGGCATAGCAGTCAGGGTCACTAACCACTAGACCAACAGGCCCGTCAAAATCTATAAGGGTTCCGTTTTTTGCCATTTGGCTACGGAACCCTAAAAAGGTGGAGATTCTCAATTCGACTGTTTCAATTTTTCTTTTAGTGCTTGTTACCTCATAACTTACGACTGGGTGAACCGATTTTAATGATTATTTTTGTGTTCAATGTAGTTTATCTGTTATTTGGGCCCATTAAATTCATTCAGTTTGGTTCAGTGCTTCTTATTTTATGAGCATTTCTTATTGTGTACTTGGACGATGTTATTGCCGGTACTACGGGTTACGTATTTGACAATAATTTGGGTTGAATATTTGAACTAAAAAGGGCAAAATAAATAACTTTTTCAAAACAAAGTATAAAATGTATCGGAAGTCGGTAGCCAAAAATTAATTTAAAAAAAACGACAGATACCGAAAGATAACTAATTTTTTTCTTTTGTGGTTGTTTTTGAAAGCGGTTAGTTTATTTAATTTAAAAAAAAAATGGTTGTCTTTATTTCGGGCCATAGTTAGGCGCCAATAGGACTACGCGGCATAGTATTGGTCGTTTCGCTTTGACGTCAGCGTTACCTTTAAATCGTGACGTACTATGTCCGGGTATTGATTGGGTAGCAACAGGTTACGTCCGGGGAACCCGGGCAAATGTGCCAAGCTTTACCGTAAATTATTCATAGCTAGCGATTGTCTCTCGATTCCTTCCTCCTCCAAGGTAATGAACGAGTGATAAGTGATAGGGGGTGGTGTAGTGACGTCACTTTCAGCGGATATACGGGGTGTTGAAACAGTTTCATGACGTCAGGGGGGAATATGTACAGGATGTTTCATAATATTCTGATTCTGAAGGAAAACCCAGTTATTTTCAATGTTACGAACAAAGAATGGAACGAAAGATCGGAGAGCACTAATTTGTGCATTGCTATACCTTCGCAACACTGTTACGCTTTCACTTCACTACTGCGATATCTCTACACTGCTACGCAGTCACTGCAGAGTGCTATACTTGCAGTACACTGCTATACTTTTTTATCGATGTAAAATCATCAAATCAGTCCTCCCACCCAGGGCAGGGCAGGTGGGACTGTCAGACTTGAATGACTAAAATTCACGGTGTCCTTCAATAGCCCTTAACGTACCGGGGTCACGGTAATTTCTGAGTCCCGCGACCCCGGCAGGCTTTGGCCCTCTACAGGCCCCGTCACTATGCTCACACTCCTTGAGGCGAGCGTGGAACACAACGCGCCGTCGACCCGGCCATGGTCCACACTGCTATACTTACACTTCACTGCTTCGCATTATTTTCACTGCTGCGCTAGTACTATACTGCTTTTTTTTTTTTTTTTTCGTGGTAAAATCATCAAATGAGTCCTCCCACCCAGGGCAGGGCGGGAGGGACTGTCAGACTTGTACTGACTAAAATCCACGGTGTCCTTCAGTAGCCCTTTACGTACCGGGGTCACGGTAATCCCTTGGTCCCGCGATCCCGGCAGGCTTTGGCCCTCTACAGGCCCCGTCACTATGCTGACACTCTTTGAGGCGCGCGTGGAACACAACGCGCCGTCGACCCGGCCATGGTCCACACTGCTATACTTACACTTCACTGCTTCGCATTATTTTCACTGCTGCGCTAGCACTATACTGCTAGGCTTTCATTGCAGTGCTACACTTTTACTACACTGCTGCGCTATCACTATACTGCTACGCTTTCTCTACACAGCTACGATTTCACGACACTACTACAATTTTACTACCATTGCTACGCGTTGGTATAGTTGCTACGCAGATGTCACTTCTGCTTTGCGGTTTAAAGCTTTACGTCAGCCATTTTCAAAGTGTGCTCCGCGGAGCCCCGGGGCAAAGCCTTTGTGGGGGCTCCACGAGAATACTAGTAGACTCTAACTTTCTTCGATCAAATCTAATAATTACCGATTGATGAAGAAGTCGTTTCAAATAAGAAACAGTTTCATACATTCCATTACATTCTTTTGTTATTTCATTATAGTATACGCTTATTTTGTAACATGCCTATTCAATTCAAGAATGCACGGAACAGTTTCCTGTGTTTTGCGTTTTCGTCAATAATTTCGCTTTTCAAAAGGCCAATTCCGCCACCAAAAAAGTTTGAGAACCGCTGCATTACATCATCAGGATATAATTTGTGAAATACCACGTGTCAACTAATTATATCAGAAATAACTTTCAACACAATAGGTAATGGTAATGTAATATTTCAAAATAAAAGTTTAATGAGCTGTACGGTTTTTCCTTCCGTTGAATTTCAATTGATAATGACGCCATACAGCCGATTTCGGTATCGCCATTCGATGGGTTTTTACAGTGGTTGTTAAGAGCTCTGGTGTGTTGCTCTCTCGCATTTCCAACTTTAGGCAAAAACACTCAACACACAAGGCACAAATAGAAAAAAAACACGTTAAGTTACAGCTGTTAGAGTAGTCTTTTTTTGGGATGGTAAATCATCAAACAAATGAGTCCTCCCATCTGTGAAGCAGAAAAGACGGTCAGACTCTTACTAACTAAACATTCTCACTGTTCCTTCGGCTGCCCTTTGAAGTCCAGCGCGACGATGTCCTTTTAAGACGGTTCTGAGATTCCAGCAGGCTCCCACGACCACGACGGTATATTTTTTATTAGGTTTACTCTTGGACTCAATCTAGATGAGGCTTGAGATGCAGCGAGCTAACCAAGAAGGAACCGGATACTGAACTCCAGCGCATTAACGAAACACAGGAAGAATTCTTTATTACTTGACGGTGGCCGCGAGGCAGGCGACCTTGGTAAGGCCTTCCAACGCCATTAGGATTACTCTGCCGTCACCGCAGGTTATATGTAGTTTGCGGTACCATCGCCCGGAGTGGACCGCTCGTAGGTGGATCCCACCCATCACAAAAACACTAGGTAGTCCAGCTTGAATGTCCTTAGGCTTGTTTTCTTATTGCGACTTCTTTGACACTTCAAAGGCTGCAGCTGTACACATCGTGTCCCTTCGGGCTATGGCTGTCCTTAGCCAGTATGGCAGTAATACTTGTAGGCACAAAATTAGTCGGCAAAATATGTGACGTAATACGTAATTGTCACATACCTGAAATTTCTATTCTGAACGTCATTGACACGTAATAACAGATCACCACGTTACTGTTTTCCTCCCTAAGTTTTATAATTAGGTTAAAAATGATAACGGTTATTGGAATTCATTAAATAGACCAATACATTTAATATAATTTGCACCTAATCAATGATCATGGTAATCCCCGTAGTTGCCATATTTGCCTATACATAAGGCTTCTAATCCCGCATTACCGAGATTTCTATATACCGAGATTTTCAGGACTGGAAGGAAGCATGGCGGTATTTCGCGACCGCTGCCACTCTATTGTTTTGGTCATACATGCGCCTTAAACACTAAAACTACCAAACTAAATCATTTAAATTAAATCATAAAATTTTCTAAGGTCTCTCAAGATCGGGCACGCCGCAATCGCGGCGGTAAGACCCCTCTTTGAGGAGTGGCTGGATAGGCGTCACGGCGTCCTTACCTACCGCATGACGCAGGTCCTCACCGGACACGGAAGTTTCGGGAGGTTCCTGTGTCTGATAGGGAGGGAAGAAACGCCTGGGTGTCACCACTGCGAGGATCGTCCGGAGGACACGGTGGAGCATACGGTGCAGGACTGCCCCGCTTGGGCAGAGCACCGCCGTGTCCTCACGACGGCGATAGGCGGAGACCTCTCGCGCCCGGCATTGGTCGAGGCCATGCTGCGGGGCGAGACGGAGTGGGAAGCGGTCGAGGTCGAGGAGGCGGGCCGCCTGAGGGAGAGGACAGCGTCCTCCCTCCACCCCAGCCGCAGTGGTAGACGCCCACGGCGTCGGACGTCGCAGGACGATCTCCGGCCACCGTAGGCGCGGGCATGCGGGCAGCGAGTAATGGGCGACTCGCTGTCCGACCATGGACCATGCCCGGGTCGACGGCGCGTTGTGTTCCACGCGCGCCTCAAAGAGTGTCAGCATAGTGACGGGGCCTGTAAAGGGCCAAAGCCTGCTGGGGTCGCGGGACCAAGGGATTACCGTGACCCCAGTACGTAAAGGGCTAGTGAAGGACACCGTGGATTTTAGTCAGTACAAGTCTGACAGTAATGGGTGGGAGGACTCATTTGATGATTTTACCACGATAAAAAAAAAAAAAAAAAAAAGGTCTCTCAAGATTTCGTTGATTCATTTAAAAAAAGTTTTTAGTTTTTGTTTCAATAGCAGTTCACCTTTTTTTTTTCTTTTCTTTTGATCTTATAAATAACAGTGTTAGTTGAGCGAACTCATGATAATAGTAAATAATGAATAAAAGTGGAGTAACGTTTATATGGGGCTAAAGTATTTTTTATATACGGAATCCCGCAATTACTAAAAATCGCGTTCCGCAAATACCGAGATTACATACAGACTGCGGGATTGAATGCCCTAGTGGCTTCAGGTAAAAACCAAGAGGTATATTGCACAATTTATACATTACATGGATTTTACCTGAAGCCACTGAAATATATATATGAGGCTCTGAAATCTCCTTCCTTGTCATTGATCTCTCAGCTGTCGAATAGTAAATCTGGAGACAACATGAAGCTTTTCATCACATTCATGGTCATCACGTTACTCGTCGCGTTGGGTTCGACATCACCGGTCATCAGGTCACCACACAAGCATCATCACCCAAAAACATTCAACAGAAACGTTCGAAAATTCAGGATATACGATGTGATGAATGGCCTGTGTCCTCCCGGTACCTATAGATTACACCGATCTTGCGTCCCTGAGTAAGTAGAAATATTTCACTATTATTATTTCATGGGGCACGCCCGGGGGACACGGTGGAGCATACGGTGCAGGACTGCCCCGCTTGGGCAGAGCGCCGCCGTGTCCTCACGACGGCGATAGGCGAGACGGAGTGGGAAGCGGTCGCCTCCTTCTGCGAAGCAGTCATGCTCGTGAATGAGGAGGCGGGCCGTGTGAGGCAGAGGACAGCGTCCTCCCTTCACCCCAGCAGTGGTAGACGCCCACGGCGTCGGACGTCGCCAGATGATATCCGGCCACCGCAGGCGTGGGCAAGCGGGTAGCGAGTAATGGGCAACTCGCTGTCTGACCATAGACCACGCCCGGGTCGACGGCGCGTTGTGTTTCACGAGCGCCTCAAAGAGTGTCAGCAAAATGACGGGCCCCCCTCTAGAGGGCCAAAGCCTGCTGGGGTCGCGGGACTGTACGAATTACCGTGACCCCGGAACGTAAAGGGCAACTGAAGGACACCGTAGAGTTTAGTCAGTACGAGTCTGACAGTCCCTCCCGCTCTGCCCTGGGTGAGAGGACTCATTTGATGATTTTACCACGTAAAAAAAAACATTATTTCATAATTATGATCACACAAGCTTCTGCCCGCGGTTTCACCCGCGTCATGTTAGGCGTTTGGCCCTATGGTCCCGTCCCGGTCAGTTCCCTTGAGGAGCTTGTCCTTTGTCGGACGGCAAGCTACCCATTACTCCCCGTCCGCAAGCGGCTGGAATATGCCCCGCGATTTGTTGCCCCGTGGCTGGGGCGATAGGTAGAGGATATCTTTTCCCGCACGCATTCCGACTGCTCCCCATTCACCTCGCCTGCCGCCGAATTCCTGACGTACCTCCCGCAATAACCGTGCCCGGGAGGACTTGCGTCAGGTTGAAGTTGAGGCTGAGGACGCCGTAGCGCATCTACAACCACTTCTCAAAGATGATCTTACGACCGCAATTATGACTTGCCCAGGCAGTCATTATTTTATTGAAGTATTATTTTGAAACTATGATATCTCCTTAGATATTCATTAAAATCAAACGATGTCAAGGGCAATTTTGTTCAAAATCAAATGCTTGTGATGATTAACGTATTTATTTGGATAAGGATTAATATCATGTTAATGAAAATACCTTCGCAAATAATGAAGCTCTTTAAAATCAAATTCGATTTCCACAAAAAAGGTTATAGTGACTTAACCTTAAAAGATAGATATGTGCTCTCGCGGATTTTATTTTAGAACTTTTCATGAGAAATAATTCCGTAGTACATAATTTTTGCGTATCTTTAACCGTTTACGCAGCGCGCGCAACGGAAGCTCTCGAAAAGGAATTCATTTTCCCGATTTTGAAACATTTCTCACTGCTGCTCCGCTCCTATTAGTGATAGCGTGATGCTACATAGCCTATAGCCTTCCTCGATAAATGGACTACCCAACACTGAAAGAATCATTCAAATCGGACCAGTAGTTCCAGAGATTAGCGCGTTCAAACAAACAAACAAACTCTGCAGCTTTATAATATTAGTATAGATTGGATTACACAGGCGAAGACTAACTAATTTAATATTTTTATCAAGATCTAAAATAAAAACTTGCATTGTTGTACAAAAATAATAGATTTAGTACCTAGGTATAGAATTTAGTACTTACAATGTATTAAAGAGCAAGGTAAATCATTCTCAATTACATACACGTAATTACATAGTGTTATTGTTTTTAAATTATTATAACACATAACAATAGTGCCGACCGTGATAACAGTTCGTTAAGGATAACTGTCTGTTATTTGAAGTAACAGATAATATTTGTTGAATTGGTAGGAAAATCAAATCCAGTCATTTATTTGCATTGAATATAATACATTAAAACACAGGTGGTATAGATAGAAGTGAGCCATGTACATTCTGGCTAGAAATAGGCACGGAAAATATATAACAATAAAATTACATCATATTAATGAATCATGCATACAACAATTTAAAAAAAAAAGAAAAAAATGGATACCTATCCGACTCAGGAGGTCTCTCTCAAATCTCTCAGTATGGTCTTCAAGATTGTGAACAATCTGCACCCGATCATTTAAAAACTGAAGAAGTTGCAACCTTCGGGCTTCCAAAAATCTACTTCTTCAGATTCCTTCACACCTCACCGGCTTTATGTCAAATTCTTACGCTACCTCATATGTATAACTCTTAAGAACCAACACTAAACAGCTGTCAATTAAAAGACCAGTCAGTTATTAGGTAATATTGTTTAGTTAATTTTACCTGTTCATATATATTACTTTTTTTTATCGTGGTAAAATCATCAAATGAAGGACTCATTTGTTGATTTTACCACGATAAAAAAAGTAGAGCCCCAGAGCAGTGCGGAAGGGACTGTCAGACTCGTACTGACTAAATCCACGGTGTCCTTCAATAACCATTTACGTTCCGGGGTCACGGTAATTCGTAAGTCCCGCGACCCTGGCTTCATATATAGTAGTTCATTCTTCTTAGTATTAATATAACTACATACAATTATAATATAATTATCTATCTTCTATCTATATATATAAAAGGAGAACTGACTGACTGACATATCAACGTACAGCCGAAACTACTAGGGCTAGGAATGTGAAATTTTGCACACGGCTTCCTATTATAATGTAGGGGAGCACTAAGAAGGGGTTTTTGGAAATTTAACCTTTAAGGGGATGAAAAGGGGGAATTAGGAAAGTACGTAACCCACGAGGACGAAGTCGCGGGAAAAGTGCTAGTTTAATATATAAGTCTACGTTTTTAGAAGTTCCTTTTAGTTCTTAGCACCCTACCACAATGTTGTCTTATCCTAAAGGTTAACTGGTAGAGAATGCCTTGTGGCATTAAATACGCCTCCTTTTTTTTTACTTGGTAAATTCATCATATGAGTCCTCCCACCCAGGGCACTGGGCACAGGGACTGTCAGACTCGTACTGACTAAAATCCACGGTGTCCTTCAATAGCCCTTTACGTACCGGGGTCACGGTAATTCGTGAGCCCCGCGACCAAATCCGCCTACAAAGCACTAGTTTGTACATGAACATTAAATTAATATTTCTTTTTACAGAGATGCGTCACACTTACCTGGTAGATAACGAGCATCTGATTTGGAGAAATGGCACACAGAAGACTGAACCTAGTTTAAATGGCTGTAATATAATTATTATTTATTTGTCCTCATAGCAATAAATCATTAATGAAGTTAAACAAGGCTTTTTATTATTAAGTCAGGGGTTTCCCACCGTAGGCTTGTACACAGGCGACTATCGCAATATAAATCCATAGAGGTTCGTACACAGACACGCGTCAATGGATACCAAAGACGTAATGTATCGGGATTTGCGTCGCGTTGTGTACGAAGGGCCTTAAAAGCTCGCGGGTGACCAATCCAGAATGATTCATTGAATGATTTTACCAGTCAAAAAGTCGATCAGCTGTATTTTGACGTCTCAAAACCAGCCTTGTGCCAGTGAGTGAAAGAGACAGAGCTATACAAGTCGTCTAGCGCCACCTCGTTCACTCACTGGAACAAGCCTAGTTTTAAGACGTCATAATACGGCGCCAGAGCCGCTCGACGTTTTGTTTTTAAATTGCTCCAGATAAACGCAGTATATTTAAATTTAATTAATTTAATTTCAAATATCAGATTACATTAAAATGAATAAAAATTGACCGCATTAGTTAGAGCGTATTGTAAAATCAGTTTCAATTATCATCGTATTTGTAAGATCTGAGCAAAGTACACTTCGCTTGATCTCCTTCTAAATCTCTAATCATGAACGAGATGTAGCCCAAAATCTAAAGTGTCTAAACAAGTTTGACGAGATGAATCCATAATATGATGATCTGGCAATAACGTCATTATTCTGATTGTTGCTATTATCTGAAGCCTTCGTGGTCAAAAAAAAAAACGTAACTTGTTAGCATTTAGCGGAGATATTTCTCATAAGGGTGTGGGCTCAAAACCACAAAAGTAAGTAAGTAAGTTTCGCGTCTGTACCGAATTTCGGTACAGACGCGAAACTTACTTAAACTTACTTTTATTATACTAAACATTTCAAAAGATAGTATAATGTTCTACGTCGGGTTACCACGGTCATTCACTTCCTAATGACTTTAATCGTATTATCTCATTAATTATCCATTGTACTGAGCTGAAATTTAACTAAACAACCAATAATTGACATAACATTCAGTTCATATATATCCAATCCAGTGGCCAAATAACACCGCGCGCATCAAGACCGTGCTCGTGAAGAACTGAATATCATCATAACTTGTTAAATACTTACATGATACTAATGAAACTTCACATACATTTAAAGGCAGTTACAAGCTTCAAAATAATGTTTAAAGTAAGTCTTTAGACCTTTTATTGAGAGTGCTGGGACCAATTGAAGTGTTTTTCTATTTAATGAAATAACCTTTAAGCTATGTATTATTTTGTTTTTTTTTTATAGCACAACTAATTTAAACTTATTCCTAAGAAGTCTTGTGCAAAATATGATAAGAATCCGCTTAACCGTTTCAAAGATCTAGCAAAACCAAAAACGTTACCACAGCAAAATCTCGAATAACTTTGCAACCGAAGAAATAACGAATACAAAACAAGGCACAACATTTACTTCATGTAGACAACTAATTTTATAGCTAGTATTTTTTAAAATATTCCCATTAGAAAGAAAAAGGTCTGGCTGGAGTAACGTTACGCCAGCAGGAAATGTCTTTGTGAAATAATTAAAAAACTATAAGCGCAACAAATTTAAAAATGTGCGCAACAATTACAGAAGCCGCACAACTAATTATCTATACGATTCAAATGACCATTTTCGACAACATCTGGCTGGGGTAATGGACACGCTGATCATAGCTCTCCTACCACAAGCTAGCTCGATTCTCAGCGATCCTACAAAGATGGCTCGCGTAGCCCGGGCGCGCGCGTAGCTACGATATCAACGCGTAGCAGGCATATGAAAAGCGTAGCCAGTGTTGTGAAAGCGTAGCATTTGGTTGACACGTAGCAGCGTAGCCAACCGCGTAGCATTTATTGTAGTGGCATTTACTTCTCGTGAGTAATTTCCCTTTTTTTCCGACTTTCGGAACAAAACTTGTGATAGGAACAATTTTGATCTATATTAAATGGCAATGCTAATGAACGCATTAATTTAGATAAGAATTTATACTGAGAAGAAGACAACAGCCTCGAATATAATGAAATATATTTTCAGCGAGTTTCGGTCTTGCTTCGGAAACCACGTAAAGCCGTTGCTCCCGGCTGTCATTTGTAGATCTTTGACAGTCGTCACTGTTAGCCAGATGGTTGAAAGTCTGACAACCAGTCTTACCAAAGAGTTTCGTATTATACAGTTTCTTGGTTGTGGAGGTCAGACAGACAGTCGCTCCATATAATAATCAATATTCAGCTGCCTCTAGTTATCCTGGAAGCCGACCCCAACATGGTTAGGAAAAAGCTAAGCAGATGAGGATAATTTTTTATTCGAGTTTTACCCTACTTTTTTTTTTTTTTGCGTGGTAAAATCATCAAATGAGTCCTCCCACCCAGGGCAGGGCGGGAGGGACTGTCAGACTTGTACTGACCAAAATCCACGGCGTCCTTCACGAGCCCCTCACGTACCGGGGTCACGGTGATGGGTAAGTCCCGCGACCCCGGCAGGCGAGTTTTACCCTACTTAAAAAAAAAGAACCCGTATGTATTTTTTTTTGGACAAACCCACCACACTATTCCCTAACCACTGCAACTCCTGTGCGCCAGAATCAACAGTGGCAACCAACCAGAAAAGGGCCGAGACAATGAAGCTCGACGTGTCCCGGAGAATGAATTTACCTGTCTTGGATCCTGCAACGAAATTAATCAGAAAAGAATAGTGGAGGAGTAGGAAAAAATATATGTTTCCACTTCCCTCCATGCAAGCAGGAGACAGAACAAAACAAGGCCAATAGGCACAAAGGGACATTACAACTGGGAGAAGCCCAGTTGCCTAGCACCACGGGTAAAATGACTACTAATAAAACCCGTATGTATGTAATATTTCCAGAACTGCCCAGTTTTCGTATATGTTAATCTATATTAGCGTCTGAACAAAATTTGTTTATTTTTCAGTAACAGTCCAGCACAATTAGCCTGACCAATTATTCCATTATTCTACCAAGAATAGACAGTTAGTTAGAAGTTATTTTTATACAATTCAACATGTTTTTGCCCAAGTATGGCACGACCCGTAGACGACTGATAAACAGTTTTTTTCATTAGTTATTTTGATGCCCGGTTGATATTTCAAACTGCTGCGTATATTTGTATGGTTGTTCCGGGTTTGGCTATTTTTGTATGTGAATCGAAATCTTTGTTAAAGCGCCCACTACAGACGAGGAATGTAATATTTAAAACTTTATCAAAATACTAACTGCCATCAAAAAATAACTTATCTTTAGAAAGTCGGTTGCTTTGTTTCTTTTTGTTTCATTTTTTGTGTCTTTTTTTAACTTTTTTATTTTACCATTTTAGTTCAGATATTCACCCCAATATTTTTGATAAAGAAAATCATCTTGTTGAGAATCCGAGATGATCAACTTAGAAAAAAATGAGTTCGATAGTACTTACACTTTGGTGAAGTTTGTTCGAAAACTTAATACAATACCTCTCCTGGACCTTTATGAAAGCGCCCTTATTATTCTCCAGTGCTCTTAAATTCAATAATGCCAGTTTGGTAAAGAGAAAACTTTTGTTGATTTACAAATCTAGTTATAAACGAACGCGAGTTTAAATGTAAGACATAAAATTCTTTAAAAGGTAACCCGCATTGTCTTCGAAATAAAATCAAGATACGCTCCGAGTATTGCTGTTTTTTAAAAGCTTTTGCGAAGACAAATTACATTTTTAAATGTGTTATTTATGTTTTATCTGAATGAAATATGTGCACCACCGACTATATTTTTATCTTATCCTATATTCTCTGGTCGCGGGACTTACCCATTACCGTGACGGTACGTAAAGGGCTAGTGAAGGACACCGTGGATTTTAGTCAGTACAAGTCTGACAGTAGGTGGGAGGACTCATTTGATGATTATACCACGATAAAAAAAAAAAACCTATATTCTCTATCGTTTGGCGTAACATAGTGATCACTAATCTGCCTGTAATGTTGCCAATTTTGGGACAAGGTTACACTCCCAGATTGCTCAGGTGGGTTGTAATCCACTACATGTATACCTAGTGCAGGTTGGTAGATGTCACATGTCCTCGAAATTTTTAGTTCTAGTTGTAAAGTTTATCAAAAATCGATTAAAAAAAAGCGGTTTAGGCTGACCGCATACACACGTTTTGCGAATTCGTTTTCCTAATGTGGAATTCCGATTCGACATTCCGTGAGACTAGTGCAGACATTAGGTTTTTTGTATTTTGTTTTAGAGCGGCTGTTTCGAAACAAGCGTTAGATATTTTTCCATTTGGTCCATTTCATTTGTTCGCTTCGAAACTCGGCCGCGCTTATACAAAATACTGTAGTCATACGGAATTTCAAATCAAAATTCCACTTTAGGAAAACGAATTGGGAAAACGCGTGTATGCGGCCAGCCTTAGGCGTGAAAAGGTAAACAACGTAACAACACTAGTATGGTGTAGATAAGTAAACTACTAACCTTACTATCAACATAATATTGTGCAATCGCCAGTGCATACCGAACTTTACTTGTGCCAGCAAGTTCCCAGGGATCAATACTCACTGATATTATAAATGCAAAAGTTTGTCCGTCCGTGTCGCGTTCACAATCCAATGTTCAACTGAATCCGAGAAATTCTGCATAAATGCATCTGTTCACAAGTTTTAATCCTGAATCAAACAGTTTTCAGGGAATTTGGGAAGTAATAGTTTTCATTATTCATGGGGATCTACAAACTCATATTTGTTCAGAAGATTAAAAGATTAAAGTCTCTTATGTCATAATACTGATATTCAGTAGTTTAGTTGCATCCAATTAGACTGAATTTTTTTTTTTACATTTAGTAGTGAAGTCGTGAAACCTAAAGACAGTGTGTAAGCGAAAGCAGGATTGGTCAAATCTAATAGCGCACGCTATTTGACTTGAAAAGTAGTGGTTGGGATTATAAAGAAATTATAGAATATTTTAATGAAAATATTCATGTAATTTTGTGGTTGGCAGCACTGGTGACCATAGGGAAAACCATGGCTGCGGGTAGCTGTCAAATAACATGACTATTTTTGTTAGTAAATGGCCCCATTTCACTACATTACACAACAAAAAAGGTTTTTTTACCTATATGTAGAATCCACACCACGACTAGCCTTCTTTCGTGGCACGAACTTTAATTCGCATTTTGCCAGTTACGTAAAAACTATCAATTAGTAAAACTAGAAGCAATCCAATCAACTAATTAGAAATTAAACTATAAATTAATATATTGAACAATTTAGGTCACACGTTTCCATTAAACAATGTAAATTAATTACTGCATATCGGTAGACTTGGCAATTAAGTAAATTATTATTTTAAAGCAGGTTTATAACCTGCTTTAAAATAACAATCATTTAGTTCAGAAACTAAATTATAGGTTTAAACAATATTAGTTTTATAAAGGCCATTTAATTACTTTCCGTAAACTACGTGGTAGTATACGATCACTTAAATAAATGAAACTATAAAGGAGTTTTCAAATGGTTGATGTAACAAACAGGGTAACCCTTTGGGCAGTGTATCGTATAAAATAATTACGAGATTATGTTAAATGGTAAGACAATATTAGCTTACCCTTATCCTTATCAAATTATGCTGGAATAACGAATTCATCTGTATTTATATTTTATACGTTGAACTTTTTAAGATATAAGGTAATTAAACGGCTAAAAAAACACAAAAATTGGGCCCAAATTACCTGAAATTGCGTTGGCTTCGTATTGTGGTGCCAAAATTGATACTCATCACAAACTATAATAGAAATATTGTGTGTACATAACTGATTAAATAAATAACAAATTTGAAAAAGGTGTGGTTGCCAATGGTGCTCATGGTTGAGCACCATTGGCAACCACACCTTAAGAACCAATATCCACTGACAGAACAAGAGAACTGTTGCTTATCCTTCACGAACAGGCATATCTGGATAAACATTGCATTTAGCAACCGTTAGTCAGTGGCATAAATGCCAATATTGTGTTCGCGGACAACAGGCGGTCCCAGGCTGCCCTGATAACTTGCCCCCCTGATGTTATATTAAGATCATGGACTTGGGGTCGCGAGACTTACGAATTACCGTTACCCCGGTACGTAAAGGGCTAGTGAAGGACGCCGTGGATTTTAGTCAGTACGAGTCTGACAGTCCCTCCCGCCCTGCCTGGGTGGGAGGATTCACTTGATTATTTTACAACGAAATAAAAAAAGATCATGGGCTTCTCTATAATTTTCACGAAATCTATCAGTCGCTTTTCGTCTATTTTCTTCAATAATTCTGTAATTAATTATTTTAAAATTACAGAAAATGCACCGCTGCCTTTGGGCTATAGGAATTGATATGTTTACGTTTAAATTTCAACAAAATCGGTCAAGTAGGTTCGGAGGAAATTGACTGTGAAGGGCGGACAGACGGACACAAGAATGATCTTATAAGGGTTCCATTTTATCCATTCGTACTTTCAGAACCCTTAAAAATAAGAGAAAGACAAACAAAAAAAGAAAAACAAATCAGTAACAAAGTTACGAGCCGTGCGTCAGAAGTTGAAGTAAGGCACCTTGTCACATAAGCTGTGGTTGAGCCAGCCATGTGAAATTAAAATTAATATTTGTTTTCTGTTAAACTCTACACTCATATGGATTAAAGCTAGGGTTGCCATCTAACTGAAATGAATTTAATTCAAAACAACTTGTTTTATTTATACTCCTTTCATCCCTTAAATACAAAGATTGTATTACAATTACAACCTTTTTTTTAAAACAAACTGAAGGCCTTCAAACACCACCAAAAAAAGGGTAAAATGTTTTTTTTTTTTTAAATAGTTCAAATTTTCAACCCAAATTCTTGTCAAATACGTAATCCGTAGCACCGGCAATAACATCATCCAGGCACAGAATAATAAATGCTCATAAAATAAAAACTACTAAATCAAACTAAAATATTTTTTTATTTGACCAAATGACAAGACCAGGCACACTTTTTTTATCGTGGTAAAATCATCAAATGAGTCCTCCCACCCAGGGCAGAACGGAAGGTACTATCAGACTTGTACTGACTAAAATCCACGGTGTCCTTCAAAAGCCCTTTACGTTCCGGAGTCACGGTTATTCGTTAGTCCGGCGACCCTGGTAGGATTTGGCCCTCTAGAGGGGGGCCCCGTCATTTTGCTGACACTCTTTGAGGCGCGCGTGGAACACAACGCGCCGTTAACTCGGGCATGGTCCATGTTCGGGCAGCGAGTCGTCCACTACTCGCCGCCCGCAAGGAAAAAAGGAATATTATTTACCTGCCTTTTGCATTGTTCGATATTAAAGAATTTAAATCTTAGCGAGAAGTCAACCCTATCCTAATATAAACACAAGCTAAGCAGCTAGGCGTTGAAAATATAAAATTCAAAAATGAACGCAGGCGAAAGCCTTATACGAACTTCAACAAACTAATATTCCGTCAACATTTTATTATAAAATGTTGAAATTACTTGCGGGTAACAATTCCCAGTAATTAATTCTAGAAATTCATACGGTTTCTGTATTTCTTGAGGGTTCCCCCACTATTTGACTCCAACACAACTACAATCCCTCCCTGTTACCATTCCATTGATGTTTTACGTCACCATCTTCATCACAAATAACCTTGTAATACAGTAATGGATTCAAAACTTATCAATAATGCTACAAACAAGGTTGGAATATAATCGAATGGGTTGTTCTTAACTGGGTGTCGTTTAAACGTGACTTGGTTTAACAAAATGGGATCTCGACAAAGAACGTTGGTGGAGGTGGTTTAAAATTTAATTTTCTTTACAGTATATTGCCACGGTGCCATTAGAGACATCAGGGTCATGTGCAATGCCTGCTGGTCTCGAGAACAGGCATTTGATAAAAATACTCGTGTATAAGATCGATTTCTGCTTGTGATTGTTGACACTTATTTTATAGTGTCAGTCTTCTTTTTTTTAATTTTGACAGGCTCGTGTTTTTTTTTTTATATATAGTAAAATCATCCATTGAGTGACGGAACGACGGGAGAGACTGTCAGACTTGTACTGATTAAAATCTACCTGACAAGACGCGCGAACCCGACAGGCTTTGGCCCTCTAAGGGGAGCCCCGTCATATTGCTAGGAGATTTCTCTCCCTGGAGCCCTAACCAGCAGCTTGGACCCTGTTCCCGATGCTAAATTCAAATATTTTAAAATGTATTAAATATGATTTAACGATGAATAAAGACAAATTATTTCAAACTTTTATTTGTAACGTTAATTATGCCATAGGTACGATTACTCCGGGCACGCCGCAATCGCGGCGGTAAGACCCCTCTTTGAGGAGTGGCTGGATAGGCGTCACGGCGTCCTTACCTTCCGCATGACGCAGGTCCTCACCGGACACGGAAGTTTCGGGAGGTTCCTGTGTCTGATAGGGAGGGAACAAACGCCTGGGTGTCACCACTGCGAGGATAGTCCGGATAACACGGTGGAGCACACGGTGCAGGACTGCCCCGCTTGGGCAGAGCACCGCCGTGTCCTCACGACGGCGATAGGCGGAGACCTCTCGCGCCCGGCATTGGTCGAGGCCATGCTGCGGGGCGAGACGGAGTGGGAAGCGGTCGCCTCCTTCTGCGAAGCAGTCATGCTCGTGAAGGAGGAGGCGGGCCGCCTGAGGGAGAGGACAGCGTCCTCCCTCCACCCCAGCCGCAGTGGTAGTGCCCACGGCGTCGGACGTCACAGGACGATCTCCGGCCACCGTAGGCGCGGGCATGCGGGCAGCGAGTAATGGGCGACTTGCTGTCCGACCATGGACCATGCCCGGGTCGACGGTGCGTTGTGTTCCACGCGCGCCTCAAAGAGTGTCAGCATATTGACGGGGCCTGTAGAGGGCCAAAGCCTGCCGGGGTCGCGGGACTTACCCATTACCGTGAGCCCGGTACGTAAAGGGCTCGTGAAGGACACCGTGGATTTTAGTCAGTACAAGTCTGACAGTCCCTCCCGCCCTGCCCTGGGTGGGAGGACTCATTTGATGATTTTACCACGAAAAAAAAAAAAAAAAAGGTACGATTACTCAATATTTCAGTCGATTTTCTCGGAAATACGGACAGCCATTTAGCCTTCTAACTAGTAAGTCCCTTAGAGGGCACAAAGGGATTACCCTAAAAGAGGCTAATACTGCTAATCTGTTAATTTAACTGTAATAAGACCCTCCCCGGTGTCGATAGCCATCCTCTTGAATCACTGTCTATTTATGAAAACAACTTTAAATTCCGTTCCGACGTGTGAAAGATCTAAAGGCTGTTTTTTTATTATAATGCTCATTCACTCCTGGGTGACTCGTAAAGACTTTTGTAGAAAGATAAAATCCATTTGAACCCTTCAATTCAGAATAACGAAAATACGGACCTGTATCTACGTAAGTCCCTCAAAACTTTTTAAGGAACTCTACGAGTACTTCCCATTAGATGCCATTAGTTTTTGAATTCAAAATATAATATCGGGAGTCGGTACAACTGTCCAGTCACGTTTTTACTTAGTTTTTAGTTCGTAAAAACGTACCAGTTACTTACGTCCGGAAGTGATACAGATTAGGACACGTCCAAAACTTCGGCCGCAGCTACTAGTATTTTGCTTAGATAATACCGTAGTACCCCTGATTAATAGTCTTTCATTTCTTTGAAGACGCCGTTCCAAATACAAATTCCAAACTTGCCTCATCTTCAGACTGAATTTTCTCTTCATCTTCAACTTGAACCCTGGCCACAGAATACTTAATATGCCCTGGCTGACAAATCCCACCTTTTCCTTCCCACTTCGTCTCGCCCCGCAGCATGGCCTCGACCAATGCCGGGTGCAGGAGGTCTTCGTCTATCGCCGTCGTGAGGACACGGCGGTGCTCTGCCCAAGCGGGGCAGTCCTGCACCGTATGCTCCACCGTGTCCTCCGACGACGGCAGTGGTGACACCCAGGCGTTTCTTCCCTCCTTATCTGACACAGGTACCTCCCGAATCTTCCGTGTCCGGTGAGGACCTGCGTCATGCGGTAGACAAATCCAACCAGGAACGAAAAAAAAAAAAAGGCATGGTACTTGTAAACTAACATGAATAATACTGTATTACACAGACCACGGACACAGTTATTTTACTTTTTTCTTGTAACTCGTAATGTTCCACTGAAAAGGCCACTTTGGGAAAATCGCGGTTGAGGACACATCAATTTTATTAATTTTATCGCAATTTATATTATTATATCAATAGATCTTACTATTGATAAACGTAAATCGGTAACTGGAATCCCAACCCTATGCATCGTGGTACATCCCTAGCGGAGCGAGCAGAGACAAGACGGGGTGACGTATGTCAGCCCGGTGTAATTTGATATGACCGGCAAATTCAAGTTCCAAGATGATAATTATATTTTTATTGAATAAATTGTAGATTCAGTATTGATTCAGTTTTCCATTTAACACTATCTTACTAATATCATAATCTTATCTTGCTTCTTACTTATTTTATAAACGTGAAAGTTTGATTGATTTTATCTTCTCGTGGGATAATCTACACTAATATTATAAAGAGGAAAGATTTTATTGTTTGTTTGTATTGAATAGGCTCCGAAACTACTGGACCGATTTCGAAAGTTCTTTCACCAGTTGAAAGCTGCTTTGGTCCTGAGTGGCATAGACAATAAGAGGAGCGGGGAGCCGCTGGCAACAGTTTTTTTTTTTTTTTATCGTGGTAAAATCATCAAATGAGTCCTCCCACCCAGGGCAGGGCGGGAGGGACTGTCAGACTTGTACTGACTAAAATCCACGGTGTCCTTCACTAGCCCTTTACGTACCGGGGTCACGGTAATCCCTTGGTCCCGCGACCCCGGGCTGGCAACAGTTAGTAAAAAATTGCAAGACAACTATTCCCCAGTACTGGTTTTCTTAGCTGAACGTTTCTACAAAGTAGGTCACATTGGATTGACCTTGAGAAGTTCCTCATCCGTACTTCACGTGCTTATTCCACTTTCAGGCCTCCGTTGTCGCTCCGCTACCGATTTCCATTAGAATTTGCATACATTTTACATAGAAGCATATTGATGGGTATCATTTTCTACATATAGGGGCTATAAGATTGTTATGTTGTCGAAAATTCAGGATTTTACGATCGCTGAGTAGCTGAGAATAATTTTGTCAAAATCATAGTTTTTCTTTTGTTTATTGAACTCAGTTTTATGAAATCCGTTGCCAAAGAAGTATCGTGAATTGAATATGGAATAGTAAAAAAAAAAAAATTAAATCGTGTTCTTCTATAATACGATTTAAATTCATGTCTTATGTCATTCTCAGTTGCTCTTTTATTTATCAAAAACACAGTAAATTATCTATGAATTGTTATCTATATGATAGCCTCAAATAAACAATTTGCATTATTTCAAAAACTACAGTGCACGGTTGGCTGCCTTTACCTTTAATTTCAAGTTAATACAGTCCATCCAAAGGTTGCTGCAAGATATCGCTATTAACGATAAGTCATTAAGCACAAATTATCAGTGTTGCAAAACAATTGCATCACAATTTCGATACTCGTATATATTCACATAAAATAAAGACAGCAATTTTATTTTAAATTGAGTTTATCGTTAAATAAAACTTTGACTAAATTTTATAACGAGTCCCTATTTTCAAACTAAACACAACCGCACACTAGCAGAACTTTGATCCGTCAAATTTTTCAGAACAAAATGTGCCGTCCGGCGAACATCAGAAGCGGTTGTTCCGTCAGAATTTAACAAACGCAGTGCGGTATCTAATACAAAATCTATGCCTTCTTTAGGACCTTGTCAATTGGTGGGTATTTTTGAAGTGAAAACTTCTTTAGCGGCGTTGTGCACTTTTTTTGGAATAGGTAAAAATGTTAAACTCGCGTCAGGACACGTGACCTGATCGAAAATTCGTAAGACGAAAAGTCCGGTGTGTTTATTACTATTCAAGTTTTCACTTCTGCCGGCACTCCCAGAGTGCAACCCGTCGTTTTTTTTTAATATCTGTTGCTTCAAAACTTACGACTGGGTAAACCGATTTTGATGATTCTTTTTAAGTTCGATGCAGTATATCTGTTTTTGGTCGTATAATGTCATCTTTCGGTTTAGTTCAGTAGTTCTTATTTCATGAGCATTTGTCGCTGTGTACGTGGATGGTGTTGTTATTCGTACAACGAATTACGTATTTGACAAGAGTTTGGGTTGAATATTTTCACTAAAATGGGTAAAATAAAAACTTTTTGTTTTAAGTTAAGAGATTTTTCTGATAGAAATTTCTTACAGTATGCGGTCGCACTAAACGTAGCCAAGCAAAAACTCAAATTATTTAATTGGAGTGGACGCGAAACAACCAACCAAACTGAGGGATCAAAAGGCTACTGGACAATGCTATTCTTGTTGAAGTACCGAGAATTCTTGGACAGTCTCTTAAAAAACTGAACGATATACATCCTTAGCGCAATTTCCAGTTTGCGTCCAAGCGAACAAAACCTCAAGTTGGGTTGAAACTCTTTTTTTGGAAATGGAATGAAAATAAAATAAAAAAAATTGGACGCTTTGCTCATGGCGCGACGCGGTACAGAATTGCATCGATTGACGATATCGGTCAGATATCGCACAGACGTCAGGCCGAAGAAAATGTATGGACAATCGCTAGTGTTTGCTAATGGAGTCGCACGTATGGACGATATTGCTCACAGATCTGCTCGATATCGAATTGCATGTATGTGCTTATGAAAATACACATGATTCTCTGTTCGAAATTCAATTGCGCAAGCACCTTAATGTCGAATTTTCGTTATTCACGGTCAAATTACATTGCATATCCATTATAAAACACATGTCTCTTGAATCGGCAATAGACTCGATATCGCACGAGTCGCGTCGCGTCATGT
Organism: Agrotis puta; assembly: GCA_943136025.2. NCBI lineage: Eukaryota > Metazoa > Arthropoda > Insecta > Lepidoptera > Noctuidae > Agrotis > Agrotis puta. The sequence goes on from OW964178.2 coordinate 15,115,657, forward strand.
GTAAGCTCCCTTAAAGATAAGAATTCCTTTAAATAAATAATGTGACATTAGTAGTCATTAAATATTTACAACTGTTAAGGATAAAATTCAAATGGATTATTTTAACGATAACTTTTTAATTAAGTAGAAATAGGTAGTTAAATATTAACAAGTTTGTAACAAAAATCTAAAATTACCTTACATTGCACAAGAGTATGTAGTTTCGGAGACTATTCAATACAATGACAATATAGCCACTTGACCGCTCATACGGGCGACTCAGGCTCACGACACATCAATGGAATAGCACTTATATGAGATCCCGATACGAATGAACGTTTTAGTACTGACCAGTTGTTGGATCTGTGCACATTCCTTAATTTTGGAACCTAAAAAAACATTTATCGAATAAAACCGAAGCAAAAATGAGTACCTGTGCAATTAAATGGTGCGGAAAATCATCTAAAACATCTAGTTATAAAAAAGATGGTATAAGTTTTCATCGGTAAGTAAAATATGTGTATATTTATTTACATTATTGGTAATAAGAGGGCTCAAGCTAAACTGGTTGGTTACGAAAAAAGGATTACGCGTTGATGTCTTTTGGGATACCGCGTTGATGTCTTTTGAAAAGTCCTTTACTTTCACTAGAATATTAGATAAGTCTATCTCTTTCTATCCATAAGTACTTTGTGCTGTGTGCTGAAGTGATGTGACAACTTAAAACATTGTTGATAAATTATTTAATCGATAATTTCTAATGGTAAATAAAAAATAATTTAATTTTTTACGTTTACATTTTAGATTTTCAAATATTCCGGAAGTTAAAGAAAAGTGGATTAATGCCACTAACAGGGAAAATTGGTTTCCAAAATATTATAGCGTCATTTGTTCAAGGCATTTCACAGCTGAGGGGCCGTTCAAGTATTACGTAAGCAGTTTTATTACAATTATTTACCCCCCCGTCCCCCTTGTCAGCAAAAGTAAGCAAAGCACTTACCCCCTCCCCCCATGCTTACGTAAACAATTTTCAATTTTTGTATTATTTACATATGCATTATTTGCGAGAATCCCGAAAATGCGTTTCGTTTTAACCAAAGACAATGTGAGGGTTGCCATTCGTGTAAAAAAGTAAAAAACTACCGATGACGTAATCATCATCTAGACTCCCCTACCCCCCATGTCATCCAAAATAAGCAAAGCAAAGACCCCCCCCACCCCCCCATAGTGCTTACGTAATACTTGAACGGCCCCTGATTGCTTTGAAGCTTTAAAGGACCGACGCCGTTTGTTTAGTTTATTATTATTTTCGTTTAATCTTCATTTATTTCTCTACATACAAATCAGCATTGAAAAAAGCAAAAGAAGACTTAATTGCCATCGATTTTATCGATATCGATGTTATTGTTGCTGGATTTACTTGTTATCACTATTCTTACTGACATTGTTGCATCGGCCAATCACAACTACCGCGGGTCGAGGAACGGGGGAAGACGCAATCCCCCGGTCCCCGGCCCGCACTGGTGAATCGTGTGCCTAGGCGAAATCGTTCTATGAGCTCTCAAGTGGTTTTAATTCTCTTTGATTCAATACAATCAAACAATCAAATCTTTCCTCTTTATAATATTAGTGTAGATAATATCAAATACCCTATTTTTAGGAGTCACTTTTTGCATGACATTATTTAATTTTTGCATGTTAATATTTAACAATTTCAAAATATAACGTAATAGGTACCGGTTTTTTTATTACGGCTCATTGTAGTTACAAGATTATCGAAATATGGAACTGAGTGCATTCACTAATCAGTATGACCCCTAATCGGTCAAATGCTATCATAGCTGTGGGCGCCCTTCATTGACATAATATAATTTTATGTCCATGCTTGCACTAAACACCGCACCTATCACACATGTTTTATACACAGTAGGTGTACCTTACCTACTCAGTCCCGCGTCAGCAGTCTGCGCAGACGCACGCATGCCGCAGCGGCCACCTTGTTTCTATTTTTAAAAATGTCGTTGAGGTTATTCTTGTTTTTAACGGTCGCCGGCTTGGTTGCCGCTCAAGCCCCAAATCCCACTATACGAGTGGCTCATGGGGTCCTCCAAGGAGCATGGAAGGTGTCAACGAAAGGAAGGTCCTTCGCCAGCTTTGAAGGTGTTCCATATGCGCGGCCTCCGATCGGAAAGTTGCGGTTTAGGGTAAGTTGTTAAAGTTGAGCTTGTGTTTAAGATATATTGTGATTATTTGTTGTTGACAAGATAATTAACTGGCATGGAATTGAAGACAGTCTATCAAATCTTCTTAATCAATTATATTAAGTATCACAATCAACATCATTTCTTGTTCCATTCTTGTTAAGGCTTAAATGATACATATATTTATTATCTATATATTTAATGATTATATATTCATTTTTAAGTAGATAATAAACAACACAGCTTTATAAAGAAGCCAACGTTTCATACCTGACTGCTCTGAGAAGCAACAGTCGAAACAAACTCAAAGAACACGCTAGGGGCCCGGCTCGCGCCTGGCACTACCATAAATACTTTATCTCTTTTTCTGGTAACCGTGGGAATAGGGATAATAACAGATTATAAAAAACGTAACATTACTGGTAAGGAGGCGTTAAGTTCAAATTCTGCCCTTCAAACTTTTGTTGTATTATAGTTTTTCATTACTAATAAAGGTTAGAACGGATGGAAATGCCACAGCTTTCTTATTTATTTTCGTTAGACGTTAAAAACAAACGATTTTAATAGGCATTGAAATTCACTAAATGCCATTTATTTTGAGAGAATAATGCTCGTAGGGGAACAGTGTACAAGACGTGGACGCGAGATATAATGGGGACATACACTCTTTAGGCATACTTAACACAATACTAACGTAGCGCAAGTATTAAGTACTGCGCCAACAGGACGCCATTTGTTAATGGCCGCTTGCAAATGACGTCCTGATGGCGCTTGCGCTACGTTAGTGTATGCCTAAAGAGTATATGTCCCCATTATACCTCGCTTCCCCGTCTTATACACTGCTCCCCTATAAACGTCCATCATGGTCCGGTATTTCCCGTAGGTGTGACCCTATCGTAATAAACCACAAACAAAATATTTATAAATGAATACAAATTTATACCTATAAACAAACTGATAAGAACTTTGCAATATAAACAAAATAATGCTAGAATAATAACTGTGTCACTTTGTTAGTTGTTCATAACAAACTTGTATTTGTATAGATTTGACCATGACAACTATACAGTTATCGTCAACGAATTAATTAATTAATATTGTTTCGGTTCAAATCCTTGAAACTTGACCATAACACCATACATTTACATACTCGTGGCTTACGTACTCTAATATAGTGTACATTGATACGCTGTTTACATTTCATATCCTTAGAAAGATACATATTTAGAATCGCGTCTCTTCAATATTATATGCGAATCGTGATTTCCAACTTCTAAGGTTTGTTATACACGTTAATAGTACTTTATGTACTTATCATTTCAATAGGTTAGCAATCTTAATGTCTTTGTAATTGGTACTAGTTCTCATTTTAATAACGATCGATTATCGTTCGCCGCAAATTAAAAATGATTATGTAAGTTACTGGAATTCTAACAATATCAACTCCATTTGTCAGCCATTTGTCAATTTTTCAATGATCTGAGCTCAGTGCAATCCACTGCTTTCTAACAGTGATAGCTCAGTTGATTGATAGATTGACAAATAGCAAATAGGAGATAGGGTATCTGACACCACTAGAGATGAATTTAACCCTGAACATATTGCGCGCATTGAATAAACGTCCGATAATTGCCTTTTGCCTAAGCATTTTACCCAATTAAGTTTCTAATAAATAAAGTTATGGTGAGTACATTGCAGTATATGGCACGAAAAAAATATGTGTAATCTACGAATAGTTTTGGGTCGCGGGACTCACGAATTACCGTGACCCCGGAACGGAAAGGGCTACTGAAGGACACCTTGGATTTTAGTCAGTACTAGTCTGACAGTGAGGTGGGAGGACTCATTTGATAATTTAACCACGATAAAAAAAAATCTGGGTGATTGAGTATATGAGTTTAAATGTTTGTAAATGCACCCACGATACAGGGGAAATTATTAGTGAGGAGCATAGTCTCAAAAAAAAAATGACGGGTTGCACTCTGGGAGGGCCGGCAGAAGTGAAAACTTGAATAGTAGTAAACACACACGAACATTCGCGCAAGCGCCCTGCGCCGTCTTACGAATTTTCGATCAGGTCACGTGTCCTGACGCGAGTTTAACATTTTTTACCCATTCCAAAAAAAAGTGCACAACGCCGCTTTTTTTTTTTTTTTTTTTTTTTTTTCGTGGTAAAATCATCAAATGAGTCCTCCCACCCAGGGCAGGGCGGGAGGGACTGTCAGACTTGTACTGACTAAAATCCACGGTGTCCTTCACGAGCCCTTTACGTACCGGGGTTCCGGTGATGGGTAAGACCCGCGACCCCGGCAGGCTCTGGCCCTCTACAGGCCCCGTCAGTTTGCTGACACTCCTTGAGGCGCGCGTGGAACACAACGCGCCGTCGACCCGGGCATGGTCCATGGTCGGGCAGCGAGTCGCCCATTACTCGCTGCCCGCATGCCCGCGCCTACGGTGGCCGGAGATCGTCTGGCGACGTCCGTCGCCGTGGGCGTCTACCACTGCGGGTGGGTCGGAGGGAGGACACTGTTCTCTCCCTCACACGGCACGCCTCCTCCTTCGCGAGCATGACTGCTTCGCAGAAGGAGGCGACCGCTTCCCACTCCGTCTCGCCCCGCAGCATGGCCTCGACCAATGCCGGGCGCGAGAGGTCTCCGCCTATCGCCGTCGTGAGGACACGGCGGTGCTCTGCCCAAGCGGGGCAGTCCTGCACCGTATGCTCCACCGTGTCCTCAGGACGGTCCTCGCAGTGGTGACACCCAGGCGTTTCCTCCCTCCTTATCAGACACAGGAACCTCCCGAAACTTCCGTGTCCGGTGAGGACCTGCGTCATGCGGAAGGTAAGGACGCCGTGACGCCTATCCAGCCACTCCTCAAAGAGGGGTCTTACCGCCGCGATTGCGGCGTGCCCGGCACAACGCCGCTAAAGAAGTTTTCACTTCAAAAAGCAAAGCAAATATTTTACTAAGAAAATCATCAAACGCTTTCTCAAACTAACTTCATAAAAATAACTGTTGAGAAAATTGTGTTTAGACTGTCGTCAACACAGCCTTTTATTTTCATTTATTTTATCCCAGGCAACATCCACGACTAAAATAATTCTAAATTATTCTGTTTGTACTAGCACAACATTTAGAAAAGGTCTACGGCCGCCGTTGTGTAGCCCCGTAGCCTTACAAAAATATTTTCAAGAAACACCTACGAGTATGATCGTGGAACTAAATCTAGATAGATACTTATAATGTAGAAGGATAATCTTTGACATTTTGAATATCTATATATACATATAATAAATCTGTAGAAGGGTCAATTCTGTACATTGAATATATTGAAAAAATAAATAAAGGGGGGTGTTGCTGGATCGATACCAAACCCAAATATGTGATTAAAAAAAAATTTGTCTGTCTGTCTGTCGGTATATGCAGGCATCACGTGAAAACTAACGGTTCGATTTCGATGAAACTTGGTATAATTATACCTTATTATCCTGGGCATAAAAGGGGATACTTTTATCCTGGAAAAATACGTAAAAAAAAACTTATTTTTCAGTTTTATCTACAGAACGCGAGCTCAACAGCAGTAGCTCAATAGAGGGATCTCCTTAATTATTATAGGCTTAGCCGTATTTGGGTCCAATAGATATTTATAAGATGTCATTGTCAGAGTTACTCAAAATGGAGAAATAAACCATCCACGCGAAGACCGACATCCGCGCGGACAGAGTCGCGGGTGGAAGCTAGTTATAATAATAACAGCTGGACACCTGTTCACTCTACCTAGATTATCAAGGTTGACGAGGTTGGTCTGTAGATGGGTGAACAACTCCATTCCTCGAAAAAGCACGTAATGCCTGTAGCACTGGTTATCATTTGTAAATCTTTGACAGTTGTTACTGATAATCAAAAACTAGAAAGTCTGACACCCACCCAGTTACTGAGTGGTGGAGTTCTGATAGGCAGTCTACCATAAGATTTAAGCATTGGTATCAATTGATTTTATTACGGATAGCTAGATAATAAAATAGTTCCCTTGGAGATAGGTTTCGCACGGTATTTATCGCACTTTAAGGTAGTCCTTAAAGTGCGATAAATACCGTGCGAAACCAAAAAAAAGCAGATATCTCTTCAGCTACTAGTGTAGCTGAAGAGATATCTGCATTTTTTCAAAAGTGCTTTTGTCGCTCTGAAAACTTGCTCAATACTTCTTCAATTATCCCTAAAAAACAAAAATGCTGACCTGGCTGAGCAAAAATAGTTCTGATAGAAACCGTATTCAAAGATGTGAATTTTTAGTTCCAAAAAAAAGTGTTTGAGGCATTTCGAAACCAGGACAAGGCTTAAAATGTAACAAACAAACTGTTGTTTATCACATTTTGCGCCTAATCCACTGAAACCATCATCCAGAAATTTTGCATATACGATTTCATCCCGAAAAAGTACAGAGGCCTTATCACGAATTTTCACGTTTTTGTGACGTAAAATACGGGGAATTTGACGTTAATAATGATGGATAAAATTTGTTACTCGTTAGTACACTAGAGGCGATCATTCATGTCCCTTACAATTTACATCGTAATACTTCAACTGGCATTAAGTATGCAGTACAGTCTACGATACGTAGAATACAATAAACTAAATACGGTAATAGGTGGCACTACGTGTGCGATTCGAATTGTTTAGCTGACGCGAAAGGAGCCGCGGCCTAAATCTAGTATTTTATTTATGTTATTAGTAGAGATTGTACTCGAACAAAAACATCGTTAACGGCGTGTTTAGGCGCGACCTCAATATTGTCAAGTCGTATCGTTCATAGATCGTCCATTGTGGCTTATTGCAATGAAAATATCTAACACGAAAAATACAATGGACAGAGAAGGCTTTAAAGTAAAACTTTAATAGATTTATTTTTTTTGTCGGCAAAATCATCAAATGAGTCCTCCCACCCAGGGCAGGGCGGGAGGGACTGTCAGACTTGTACTGACTAAAATCCACGGTGTCCTTCAATAGCCCTTTACGTACCGGGGTCACGGTAATCCCTTGGCCCCGCGACCCCGGCAAGCTTTGGCCTTCTACAGACCCCGTCACTATGCTGACAGAAACTTTAATAGATTTACAAAAAAAAAACCCAATTAAAAATTTCGAAGTTGAGACAGAAAAATATTTTTTTGCCTCGAAGATCTCGTATTTCCAGTATTTAATTTAATTACTATATTTTGAATAACCTAAAGAAAACTCGTTAAATAAATGGCAATTCGTATGGCATGCGTATGCGTAGGTAGTGAAATGGTAGCGATTAAAATCATAGTGAGTCCGCGCCTTAATACCCACTGCTAATAAATTACATCAGTATATATAATTATATATCTTCTATTCTCAGCTCAGAATACAAATTAATCGCAATGTTCTTGTATAAATTGTTACAAAAACATGAAACGGAAGTGTTCAGTATTCAATTACGTTGTTTTCATAATTTACTGGTCTCGCGAGAAAAATGCGATGTCGGAAAAAGTCTTGAGGCAATATTACACAAGTGAAGTTCATCTTTAAGAGTTTAACTATAAAAAAAAACACATGGAGTGTTTGGATCGCTATAGGTATGCCTATTTTTATGTTCCCTTAATTTCTCAGGGATGCCAACATCAGTGACTCATTATATTTTTTAATCGGGTCTAAAAATCATTCCATAATAGATAAAAGAATAATTTCTCAAACCGGTTTGAACGTAATGAACTTCTGAGGTTTTTTTTTTTATCGTGGTAAAATCATCAAATGAGTGCTCCCACCCAGGGCAGGGCGGGAGGGACTGTCAGACTTGTACTGACTAAAATCCACGGTGTCCTAGCCCTTTACGTACCGGGGTCACGGTAATGGAAAAGTTAATAAAAAAGTAATTATTTCGCTACTTTCACTAAAAGTAGCAATGTAAATAATACTAGAAATGGTCGATGTCTCTTATACCCTGTATAAATACTTATATATATATATATTCCAATTTGAACACGACCTTACCAACAAAAGAAGTTAATTAAAAATTAAATATTTTGCTTTAGGCCTAATAATCCTGTGGGACGGGATATTTTCTAAGGGCAGATTTCTATTTTTTAAATGGTAAATACAGTTTACACAGTAACCAGTATATGTTGACCTTTCAACTTACGCAAATATGTTTGCTCACCGAGTGGGCTCGCTTCAATATAAAATTCTTTCGAAGTCTCGCTTACCATTCCCACGCATTAAACGCTTAGCTTATTAAAAGCTCCCAAAGAAAATTAAATTCTTTATTGTATTAAATTCTTTGTTTTTTTTTTTTATTATGGCTTAATAACCAACCGAGTTTGCCCTTTTATTTAATCTCAGTACGTATAATAATAAAGTGGTAACTGTTCCTGACCCTGGTGGACCTAAGTTTTTATTATAATAATTTAGTAAATATGTCTAAAAATGGAATTTGTTAATAATTTAATAATTTTAAAAATGAATAAAGGGAATGCTTTTATGAAATTGGGTACCTAATGATTTTGTTAACTTGATAAATTATTTTCATAATTATGATTATTGTTTATTTAAGAGCCTGGGACTTACGAATTACCGTGACCCTGGAACGTAAAGGGCTATTGAAGGACACCGTGGATTTTATTCAGTACGAGTCTGACAGTCCCTCCCGCTCTGCCCTTTTTTTTTTTTTTTTTTTGCGTGGTAAAATCATCAAATGAGTCCTCCCACCCAGGGCAGGGCGGGAGGGACTGTCAGACTTGTACTGACTAAAATCCACGGTGTCCTTCACGAGCCCTTTACGTACCGGGGTTACGGTGATGGGTAAGACCCGCGACCCCGGCAGGCTCTGGCCCTCTACAGGCCCCGTCAGTTTGCTGACACTCCTTGAGGCGCGCGTGGAACACAACGCGCCGTCGACCCGGGCATGGTCCATGGTCGGGCAGCGAGTCGCCCATTACTCGCTGCCCGCATGCCCGCGCCTACGGTGGCCGTAGATCGTCTGGCGACGTCCGTCTACCACTGCGGGTGGGTCGGAGGGAGGACACTGTTCTCTCCCTCACGCGGCACGCCTCCTCCTTCGCGAGCATGACTGCTTCGCAGAAGGAGGCGACCGCTTCCCACTCCGTCTCGCCCCGCAGCATGGCCTCGACCAATGCCGGGCGCGAGAGGTCTCCGCCTATCGCCGTCGTGAGGACACGGCGGTGCTCTGCCCAAGCGGGGCAGTCCTGCACCGTATGCTCCACCGTGTCCTCAGGACGGTCCTCGCAGTGGTGACACCCAGGCGTTTCCTCCCTCCTTATCAGACACAGGAACCTCCCGAAACTTCCGTGTCCGGTGAGGACCTGCGTCATGCGGAAGGTAAGGACGCCGTGACTCCTATCCAGCCACTCCTCAAAGAGGGGTCTTACCGCCGCGATTGCGGCGTGCCCGGACCTCGGTTGCGACAGTCGCTCCCTCCATACTGCCCTGAGATCGCGCCGGAGCTCTTCCCGCCGCGCCTCGACCTGTCGAGGCAGCGGGGATTCGCCCCGGCGCTGCGCCTCCACGCGCCATTCGTAGACGCGCTGGAGGGCAGTCGCCTCCAGATCCCAGGGCAGCAATCCGGCAAGGAGGTTGGCCGATTCGCCGGCGATCGTGCGGTATCCTCGCCCGCTCTGCCCTGGGTGGGAGGACTCATTTGGTGAAGTTACCACGATAAAAAAACCTGCAAGGGTTCGAAAAGCATGCATGACGTCATAATATGTCGCCATCACAGTTTCAATCATATCGTGGTACGAGTATCTTACAAAAACATAATTTCCACGAATACAAGTTTCATTGTTATTCGAAACGAAAATTGAAGACGGTACCACTGGGCCACAGCTAGCCTTTTAGACTCCTAGTTGTTGAATTAGCATTCATATATTATTCATAGCTATCCTAGTCTGTTGCTCAGTGCTTTACGATCTATTTTCATCATTTGTGTTTTCGTCTACTAACTTAGATAAATGTCGAAAGATCGACTCCTCTTATTCTGTTACCATTTCAGCGAAAGTTGTCTTTGGTAATATTTCACATTATGAAAACAATCTCTAAACAATTGTCTAGAATCAATTTCATGAATACCAAGATGTTTTCATTGCTCAAAAAGGTTAACTTGCGGGGCTATAGATCAAATATCACTCGTATTCCAAAACTCGTCTTAAGTCAATCGTTAAATCTAGGTCGACTCAGTTGCCATAGCAACGTGTCAAATCGTTTTCTAAGTTGCAAATGGTGGATTCTCAAAGACAGATTACTACATGAGAAAAATGTCTTTATGAAGTATTATAATTACTGTATACCTACTATCTATACTTTACTTTGTTAAATGGAGCGAATTGAAGACGTGCCGAACTTCACTTGAGTCGAGTCAACCACAGGGCTATGCTCGAGGTCGAGTCAGAAATGAAGAGGTTCGTAAACGCACCACAGTTGTCGACATAGCCCAACGAATCAGCAAGTTAAAGTGGCAGTGGGCAGACCACATGGCACGCAGAACTGATGGCCGATGGTGCCGTAAGGTTCTCGAAAAGAGACCACGTATCGGCAAACGTAGCGTAGGACGTCTACCCATAAAATACTACTAATCCTTAGTTAATAAGTTGCTGTTGTACTAACCATTGGACCAGTGTTGTCAAATTAAATAAATAAATTATTATTATTATTATTATAAAATGGACAGACGATCTTATGAAGACCACAGGATCACGCTGGATGCAAGCCGCTTCCAGCCGGTCCTATTGGAAGTCTAGAGGAGGCCTATGTTCAGCAGTGGACGTCTTACGGCTGATATGGTGAGTGAACCACTACGAATACCAGTGAATATGGGCAAAATATTGTCGAGGAGTGTCTCAAGAAAATAACCGTTGCCCAAAGAGATTCATCTTCAATCCAAAAAAGTTCATTTAAATCTCATCTTACCCGTTTAAGTAATTCAAAGTTTTGACGTTGGTTTATTTTTTTTGGCCTCGTCTTATCAAACTCTTGTTAGGTCTTAAAGGAGTTAGGGTTGGCGCTCACAGTATGGCACAACAAGCTGTGGCATTCCAAGTCCAGCAAAAGCACACTCTAGCTGCTGAGATTGCCAGCCCGAAGGGGTTTTTTTTCATTCTAATTTTATTTAATTATTTTCGCATTCCTTTTACAAGATAAAGTAAACTGTACGTTTCACGTAATGCTGTGGCGTACCGTGACGTACCGCGGCACGTCGCATTGTCCGAGAAGTTTCGTTCTGTTTATATGATAAAAAAAACCGTCCGCGCGGCTGTAGCGAGCCGTCAGTGGATACCAGCCCTTATACAGTTTTAATATTGAACATGATTGAGTGTACAAACTTGAGTGATTCGATCAGACCAAAAATTAAGGAAAATATTGATATTCAAACTCAATTACGAAAGCAAACGGATCCCATTTTTATTATTATAGGGTTTGGAATTTATTTACTTGTTTTAGTGAGAAAAGAACTAGTCCAGTACAAAAACATCTTAATATCGAGAAGAAAATCTGCTTCTCAGCTTGTTTTAAATATATTTTTTTCACTTTGCTTCTCTTTAGACCTGGCGAAAGCAAAGAAGTGAAAAAGGAAAAAAACATATAATCAATTCATAATATTTTTTTATTTATTTCTTTTTTATTGAATTAGCCTGCACTGTCCAACTGCTGAGAAAAGGCCTCCCCCAATTCCTTCCAAGAACTCTTTTCTTGGGCCACTTCGAACCAGCCCTCATGGTATGCGTCTAGGTCGTCTCTCCACCTTTTTCGGGGGCGGCCTCGGTGGCGCCTTCCATCTCCCGGCACCCATTGTGTGGAGATCTTTGCCCAGCGGTCCTCTTGCATGCGACAGACGTGACCCGCCCAATTCCATTTCAGATAATATTTAATGAAATATATGGTGGGTTCGATTCCCACCTAGGACAAATGTTTGTGTGATGAGCACGATCATTTGTTCTGTGTCTGGGTGTTATTTATCTATAATATGTATGTATTTAGATATATATAAGTATGTTCATCAGTTGTCTAGTACCCATAACACAAGCTCTGCTTAGCTTGGGACTAGATGACGTTGTGTGAAAGTTAAAAAAAAAAAAAAAAAATGATAAAAATATTTCTCGGTCTATTATTTTACTTCTTCGAAAGTGTATTAAAATCGTCTTGATACACGTGGGTATTTGTTATTGTATCTGATACTAAATTCCCAATAAGGGTGTTATGAATCCGAGAACTTCTCCACTTGTATCACACTGTACTGATGTTGACTAATGTGTTGTTTTTGGTATAATGGATGTAAAATATACACCCATTATACCAAAACCAACACAGGTCTACGCAGTTTTCAAACTGGCTTAATCCAAGTTGGTACAGGTCCAAGAAATAGCAAATTGCAATAGTGGAATGTTCAAGTCCAAATGCACTTACCTCTTCAACCAACTCAACTTCATCATAATTCCTTAGGCGCTCCTCAGTTCTCGCGGAAGCCATTAGAAGTTATCTTAACTTATAATCAGATAATCAGCAAAGAGGCAGTCCAAGCGACGGCAGCGGGTGAAGTTCCGAGAAATGAAATATACAGGAGAGCGTTTATAACCAAATCCGAACTACGAGGAATAGCGCAACGCGTAGGCGATACCTCTGGTGTTGCAAGTGTCCATAGTCTACGGTGATCGATTTCCATCAGGTGGGCCGTATGATTGTTTGTCACAATACTGGTATAAAAAAACTACGGGTTGCACTCTGGGAGTGCCGGCAGAAGTGAAAACTTCAATAGTAATAAACACACACGAACATTCGCGCAAGCGCCCTGCGCCGTCTTACGAATTTTCGATCAGGTCACGTGTCCTGACTCGAGTTTAACATGTTTTACCCATTCCAAAAAAAGTGCACAACGCCGCTAAAGAAGTTTTCACTTCAATAAAAAGAGATTGGAGCACTGCAGAAATTGAACATAACAAACCAAGGTGCACAAAGCAAGCGGTTATTTATCAACTTTATTTCGATTTTTTTATGCATCTATTTCGAGCTTGGCATTCACCATTTTTACGTCACCAACTAGCCCCTTAGCTCTGCGTTCCACTGATTCCGGAGCGTCAAGTTGGTATTTAGCTGAGCCATCCCAAAGGTGGCTACAATACTCCATGCTGGATAGGACTTGTGCTTTGTAAAGAGTTAAAAGCTGTCAGAGTTAAACTCTGGCTAATCTCAAACATCTTATGAGGCTCTCATTGCCCGGTTGTCTCAAGAGCATTGATGCAGAAAGCAGTTCTCTTAGACTAGGCGCGCATAATGAGGAGGTTCCTCTCTCTGGAACCCTAACCATCGGTATCTCAGAGCCTGCTGGCTAGTATTTGTTTCTATTTTAAATGTTTTTTAAAACAATATATGAGTAACATGTAAAAAACATACGAATAATATAAATAAAATCATGTATCTGGTAAGTCAACTCACTAAGGTTGCTTTTTGATAATATTTTTTCTTTAAATGAAGCTTTTCTATCTTGATTTCTATTCTTCGGTAGCAATGTCCCTTGACCTCATACATCTGGGACGGTGCAGATGGAAGTCATACACATTCATTGGTATTGTTTCAACCCAACGAGGGCAGAATACATCTGCATTGCCAATGAGTAGGGTGATTGAACTTTCTTGATATCCTTGAGATAAAAAATTCATGCAAACTTTTCCTACTACTCCACTATTATTTTTTGAGTAATTTTGTTTCGGTATCTAACACGCGTAGCATTAGCAATTCTTTGTCTATTCTTCCAAGTTTAAACAAAGTTGTCTCTAACAATTCGACTTTTTTTGCCCGAGTGCGACACGACTGAAGAAACAATTAAATCGCCATTCTCAGGATGAAAGAAACTTTCTACATTCTTTTAATTTGTTTTTTTTTTGTTGCCTTCTTGCCTCAACTCGATTTTTATGTTTCCGTGCTATAATTTTCAAATTGTAGCTAGTATACCATAAAACCTGCATCTAGTTGACCTCTATAACCCAATTATTAGGAGGAGACAACTTTAGGGAGGCAGTTCAAGTTTATTACTGGTCGTGTTGACGAAATGAGTATTTAACTTGACACGTATCCCTAGCGTACTTAAACCCGCTTCAGTGTGTTTGAAGAACAGTCACATACATCAAATAAACGTGTTCCAACTAGGGACCGGACGGCAAAACAAATAAAACTCATAGATTTACGCAAACACAGATAATAAGATTAAACATTTTATTTCACAAGAGGGAAAATACAGCAATGCTGGGTCAACTCGTTTTATGATCTCTAATGATAATGATTTATTTTTTTATCGTGGTAAAATCATCAAATGAGTCCTCCCACCCAGGGCAGAGCGGGAGGGACTGTCAGACTCGTACTGACTAAAATCCACGGTGTCCTTCAATAGCCCTTTACGTACCGGGGTCACGGTAATTCGGGAGTCCCGCGACCTGATGATAATAACTCTAGGTAAACTTTTCTCGAATACTCTTCAGATTTTCTGCAGTGCTATTATATATAAATATATATAAATATATTTATATATATACTCTATAAACACAGCTTTATGACAGCGCGGCCGTAGGTAATAAGTTGGCTATTTCACTTGGCTACTGACAGCAACAATCGCGCTATACGATGGGACGATCTCAATCACGCCACGTTGCTGAGCACGTCGTAGGGTCCAGCTATGAGATTTGCATGAATGGTGACTATTTTTGGCGGAGACTTTTTGCTTTCCTGTCGTATGCTATGATGGTACGAGTACATTGGTCTGGGTGACAAAAAGGTATCGCGACAAAGTTTCCAGTGAGCGGCAGTCCTAAACGTTTAGAGTTGATTCGAGTGACTTTCCCAGCTGCAGGCGTAGCATGGCGCCGTAGAAAGGGCTTTGTCGACGGGAGAAAAGACAAAATACAGATAGAATTGGTCATGCTAAGCGTGCTGGGCGTAGATGGCTAAATCCGAAACTAAATGTAAAAATACTTATAGGAGTTTCGAGGCCTTTTGCTGGAAAATAAAACTGGGGCATTGTGTTTTTGGTACCTACATCAATATTCCTAGCCACGAATCAAAACACTTGATTTTGAAACAATGTATTTTACACTAAATATAATAATCTAGTGTCACTAATAAGGATCAAATTCTGTAAAGTTATAACATACGGCAGAGTTAAGATAGAGAGAGAATATATTTTATTTATTTTATACTTAGCTATTTAACAAAAAAATTTAAACAAATGTAACCATCTACAATAACAAACAAAAAAGTGTAAAAAACTTTTCTTTCGAAGTCGATGGCTTGGATTTTTATGTCACCAAAAAAAGAATACGGTCATCATCTTCCTGCCCTTGTCCCATTTTACTCGGGGTCGACGCAACACGTTTTATTCTTCCATTCTCCTCTATCACAGTATCATTTACTCCTTTTTCTTCCATATCATTCCTTAGACAATCCATCCATCTTGGCCATCTTTTCCTTGGCCTTCCTCTTCCTCTCCATCCATCAACATTCAAAAAAAAATACGGTCATATTTTATTTTTTGAATTTATTAAGAACCTTCTTTTTGAAGTCGGTTAAAATTTGCTTCATCTATGGATACAACTGTAAGATTGGTGAGGCTGGTGGTCAGACTTTCAAGGCACCGATTACTTGATTCTGTCTTCAGATGTATGCTAAGACATTGTTTCAGGATAGCGCACATCCACGACTGAAGTCATACATTTTCATTAACAATGACGTGGTCCATAACTTAAATCGTGAGAACATTGGCCTATGTAAATTAGGTTACCACATAATAGAGCTGTTATAGCATTCAGTATTGTATACGTGTTATGAATGCATAAGCTCGCTTATACTCAGTTAAACGAAATGAGATAATACCAGGCGTAAAATACAGGGTGACTGCCAATTTGGTGCATTCCTTGAAACGGGTGATAAGTACTAGAACTATTTTGAACCCAATAATTTTAACCCTGACAACATGAGGTCCAAACTGCGTTGTTTGGGCGAGATGTGTAAATTTATTTAAAAAAAAATGTAAGTTTGGTAGAATTTTTATTTTTCAGTCAGCCTGTATAAATCGAGAAGCGCTGAGGCAATGAAACTCGATGAATCTTGGAGAACACGCGTAGTATTGATTGATGATAGAATGATAGAGATAAAAAAAACGAATAACTTTCACCTCTCCATATAAACTAATTTTTGTGAGGAATTAACGGCAACCCATGTAATCACCAGAGCACATGTTGTCGACGTTTTATAAGTGCCCTCATGGGCCTATGTGAAATAAAAACTTTTGATTTTGATGTTGAATCCTCGTATACGAGGGCGTTTCTGGTCAACGGGCACAAAACCTCGGCACTCCGAGGTCGCTCCAAGAAGCCTGTAACCGTCACAGAAGACTTCTGGAGCTTCTGGAAGAAGTTGGGTTGGCTCACGTAGCCTACCGTCCCACCTCACGCATTACGGACCACCTTAAGTCTCTTCCACGACTTGGGTCTAAGCGGTGAGCCTGCCGGGGTTGAGTACCGAGACCCCGGCAGGCTCACCGCTTGGATTTAGAATTACCGTGACCCCGGTACGTAAAGGGCTATTGAAGGACACCGTGGACTACAGTCAGTACGAGTCTGACAGTCCCTCCCGCTCTGCCCTGAGTGGGAGGACTCATATGATGACTTTACGACGTTAAAAAAAAGCGGTGAGCGGTGCGACGGGAGACGCGAATAAGCCATGAGTTTATAAGTACGCGAATTCGCTACTGGCGACGCGTCGTTGCGTGTTTGAAACATTTCTATTCATTTGAACTGCTCATAGCGGCAAGGTCGTATGAGTCTAAATGCGTAAAGGGAACCCTCAACAACAACATCAATATTATTATGTACTTGATAACTTTAAGTTAATCAAATGCTCGACCAAACCTAATTTATGCGAGGACGGGTCAATGAGTTCTGTAATCTATGCGAATAGGTTTTGGAGTCCGGAATCCCAGACTGGTTATTCGACATAACTAGTTCGGAATAACATAACTTGGATCTAAAATAACCAGAATCACAAAGCCTGATAATATGCAATGGTTTCAAATAATTCAGCTGTTGCCAAGGACTTTGCCCGCGTTTAACTCTAAAAATATCCCATGGGAAATGTTATACTGGGATAAACGGTATCCTATATTTCAGACTATACCTTAAGCATAATGTCAGATCGCTTCAGCCGTGTTTGAACAACAAACATCGAAGTAACTATTCATCCAAACTATCGAATAATATTAGTTTAGAAGTAAGATATGCTACCTGCTATAATAGATAGCTGGAGGATCCAATGATTTAATTATAATGGATTCGTCGCACGGAACAAATATTTGTATGATCTACAAGTAGTTGTTCCGTGTTTCGTATTTGTGTATGTAAGTAGATGAAGATGCAGTAAAAAAGATGAAGTATAGCATAGTATGCATAGTGTGATGTTGGTAAAGTGGTCTTCTTAGACCCACGAATTGCAAATACACTTTTAAAGTATTTTATTTCTCATTCATATCCCACATGGGCTCTTGTCACACGACAAGACAACGTTTTGTTTCACAATTGAATAAAAAACCGACACCGGTTTTTATTCGATTGTGAAACAAAACGTTAAATCCTCTTATCTACTTGTTTGCGGACATACATACATTACTAACGAGCTTTATTTGTTTTGGCGATGTTGTAATGCATGTAACCACTGGTCACAGAGTAATGGGTAGCTCCCCGCCCAATCAGGGTCAATGTCTGGATCGACGACGTGTCTGTCAGCAATCTGACGCCCCCAATGGAGAGCCAATAGCCAACTGGGATCGCAGACCTGTCCAAACGGGCAACCGTGACCTGGAAAGTAAAGGGCCATTGAAGGAACACTGTGGATTTTAGTTAGTAAGAGTCCACCGAGGGTGAGAGACCTTATTTGAATATTACACCAACTAAAAAAATAATAATTATAAAGAGACTCAGTTTTTGACATCTCACAAAACGGATAAAGTGAAAGAATTCAATTAAATTTCCATTTTTATTCGTTTGATATTTATGAACTTTGACGAGTTTGTAATAATTTAGAAAACCTGTTTATTAATCAGCCATTTTTTCCATTCATTTAAAGTATAACTAGTTTCTGATAACATCCACTAAGGCTATTAATGCGTTAAATGATAATTAAATATAAAAAATCGTTCTGTTGATGTGAGTTATTTTTCGTGTCAGCAATGTGACCACCATCAAGTCTTTTTTTTTTAGCGTAGTAAAATCATCAAATGAGTCCTCCCACACAGGGCAGGGCGGGAGGGACTGTCAGACTCGTACTGACTAAAATCCACGGTGTCCTTCACTAGCCCTTTACGTACCGGGGTCACGGTAATTCGTAAGTCCCGCGACCCCTTTTGCCCTCTACAGGCCCCGTCGCTATGCTGACACTCCTTCACCATCAAGTCTAAGAGTTATTTAAGCCACCACTAAGAAATCCACAGGCCGCTAACATGGCCTTTAGACTTAGTCCAAGTTTCCTCACAATATATTTCATCACCGATGTCACTGATCTGCAAGATAAACTTAAAAAGTACATGGTACAGTCCATGCTATAAGTCTATGTATTTTGTGGACCATTTTACGATTCCCCATAGAAAATTGTCAAAAGATAAATTGAGTGCTAAGAAATTGTAATATAATCTGTCAATTTAGATTATTTGCGATATTCATATTATTATAATCCTTGATTCATTTTCTTTAGTTATTATATACATTTTTGAATATTTTTTACAAACACAAAACAAAAAAAAAACATTTTAAATATAAATAATAGTGGCCCATCGGTATCGGGAACAGGGTCCAAGCTACCGGCGGTCAGGGTTTCAGAGAAAAGAATCTCCTAATAATGCGCGCCGTGTCCAGAAGAACTGCTTTCTGAATCAGGCCCTTGATCCAGCTGTCTAACGAGAGCCTCCTTAGATATTGGTCGTTATCTTGGCAATTAAGCCATGGGCCGACACAACTATCGGCACAATGATCGCTGAATCCACATCCCACATATCGACAACCTCGTGAGCCAAATCAAGATACTTATTATAGTATTGCTAAAGTATCCTATTTAGACCTCCTGGCATCTCAAAACATTCATCACACATCTAAACGGATGTCCGGCACGTCGCAGTTGATTACATCGCGTCATGTCCCCGTTTAACCAGAACTACAGCCTCCATAGTTCATTACAGTTGTGTAGGTACATTAATAAATCATGTGTCGGCTAGGCTTCCCTTTGTGATGGATCATCAAGCAATTAGAGCATGAGATAATCACACGTGCCACTCAAATAGGGCTACTGACTAATTGCAATACGATTAAAATTGAACGCGATCAGCACATTTAAACAGCGTTCAAGATCTTATGAAGAGTCAATGTCGTCTTTAATACTAAATACTAGCTGTAACCCGAGGTTTTGCACGCGTTTGTCTCGAAAAGTCAATTTCAGGATAAACGGTATCATAATATTATGTTCTTCCAAATTATAACCTCTATCTTTGGGTATTTCATGAAGAGCCCCATTCTCTCTCAAAACTAATATAATATCTTAAGCTGTTAAACACCAGTTGCCTTACTACGAAAAGTTAAACACTTGTCTCAAAAAAGTGTAACTGCAAAACGACCCTTATATCAACGTCAAATGTCCTTTTGCAGTTGACGGTTTTTTTTAGATAAGTGTTCAACCGGTGCTTAATTTTTTATAGGTAAGAGGCAAGAATCCGTCGATTTATCCTCTGATCTCGAATTATACAGAGTAAATAACATTACGAGCTCAAATTAATTCAATAAAAGTACGTATTACGTATAAATGACCATCCAACTCCTTTACAATTCAAAATTCCGCCATCTATAGCTTTGAAACTATCCGACAATAATTTGCACACACAACTAATCAAAGGCAAATGCAGATATACCGCGGTGTCACAGTTGATGATATTACAGCAAACACACTATTAATATGCAGTACATCAACTAGCTACGAGGAAATAGGGGTTTGAGGCTAAATTCTAGCAGCTGCATGAAACAAACATCTTATGCTGGCTTCTCATAGCGCGTGACATCGCAAGCCGCGCCGAGCTGACAATTTGCTATTTCACCAAAAAAATCGAATTAGTCCGTCAGGCATAGGCAATCACTCTATGCAAAATACTACAAAGTGATGAACTGAATTCAGTCAGACTGAAACGTACCTCAATGAGTTAGGAACTTTAGTCTAGGCGACTGAGCAGATTATGATGAGGCGCCTCATGCCACGATACATAATAGGAATGAAACCGTTTTCATCAGTTAGACCCAGTTGATTTACTGGTTATCTTTATACTGTGACATTATGACGCAACTCAAATTGTGAACTGTGGTGTAATTGATTGCTTTGTCAGCCACCGACCGTGATTCGTGCATCGCTGCAGCTATGCGCCGACGTAATAGGCCTGTTTTGTTATGTTGGTACGATTTTGAGCATTTTCCGGAACTCCTTTGAAGGGAGATATGTGATGTTAAGTGAAGTATTGTGTTTAGTACATAAAATCTTCTTGATTAAAATATAGTGGACGAGCAACATAATAGATTTTCCGACCTTTATTCAATCATTAGGTAAACAAGATGCAAAATGATTGAGTCCAATAAATTTTAATCATTCAGAGATACCGACTTTAATTAACATTGTACAGTCATAAACAATAGTATGTATACACTAAGCAGTATTCAAAAGCGATGTGATGCTACCATATTGATTAAACTTTTGCCTTTTCATAAGACTTCTGTTTTGGAAGCCAACTATTACGAAATAGGTCTTATTTCAAAGTCTAAACCAATATTTTTCGAATAAATTGCGTTTAAATTTTGTTAAGTGGATACATATCATTGATTGATCATCATCTATTGTTTGATGAAACTGCAAGAGATTAATGTACTGGCGCTTTTTTATGTAGAATGTCAAGATTCTGAACTCTTGGTAGTGCAGAAGGAACTGTCAGACTCGTTCTGAATAAAACCTTTTAGAAATTCCGCGACCATATGTTTTTTTTCCCTAAGTTCTTATAAGTCTTCTTGTTGACAGGAACCTCAGCAGCTGAAGCCATGGCTTGGAGTGTGGGACGCCACCAGGCCTCTCCCCGGTTGCTTACAATACGATCCATTCGTCAAGAAGATCACTGGTAAATATTAACAATCATCATCATTATCTACTTGTTTGATCTAGTGTTACAAACGTGACCGTTGATCTTGAGCTTCGATTTCCAGGTCGGGCAAAAAGTTATTGGCTATTTTCCATTAGGAATTTCTCAGCTGCAACCACAGTCTGCATTCGTGCCTTGTTGATGGCAAAAGGCTCGCTCCCATGATACAGAAAATGATAAAAAAAAGAAAAAAAAAAGAAATCCATGATACAGCCAATTTTACCAATCGCACATTATTGCGATAAGGTTGAAAATCTATTAAAGAAATTTGACAGATTGAGGTAGCTTAATGTGCTGGCGTATGTACTTAAAAAAAATAACTGGCGAAATGTAGGTTTACTGTATGATACATCTTCGCAATAAACCTTCGAATAAAACATCCCCATATTCCCGTCTGGTTTTCAACAAGTAATATACTCTCTAGAAATAGCTGTAGCAATTTTCCAAGTTCAAGCAATTTATTGTAATTAGAGAGTCTAGCTCCCGAATTCGCAGAAATAGCGGTGTTTGTACCTAAGGTGTGTTTGCTTTCAGAAAACTTTGAATTCAAGGACGAAGAATAGAACTTGTACATCGTAAGAATAGAAGTTAACTACAAAAAATCTTTATTTAACTTTTAAGCCTTTGTCAAACAGACTGGCGTAGCGAATGAGAAGCGTGACGTTTTTATTTGTAATGTATGGAATTGTTTGAATCCAGTCACATAGAAAAGTGAAAGCGATCCGATAGCGTAACAGAACTATCGGACTGACGTCTCGCTTCGGTTCGGTATCGCTTCGCTTTCGCCTCTCTGTTTGACAAAGGCATTATTGTCTAACTCAGAACCAATACTATCTTAATATTACTGTTACAATAGCTGTTACCGTGTTGCGAGCGGCTTTTATTTTTTTTTAAAAAAACGTTGCCCCACACTAGAAATTTCTCCTGTATCGCGGGTCCGTTTACAAACATAGAAACTAACATACACAAACGCCCAGACCCGGAACAACTACTTGCAGATCATACAAATATTTGTTCCGTGCGGAACTCGAACCCGCGACACACAGCGTAGCAGTCCAATTCCTCAGCCACTGCGCCAAATGTCGCTTTGCCCGCTACAACTGGAAAATTATCTTACGAGAACATACTCGTAAAACCCGGGTCGACGGCGCGTCCTATTCCACGCGCATCTCAAAGAGCCGTCAGCAATCTGACGGGGCCAGAGGGCTAGAGCTTGCCGGGGCCGCGGGACTATCTCATCAGATAACCGAACCGTAAAGGGCTATTGAAAGATCACGGATGATGAATTTATTTAATATAAGTATGATAGTCCCTCCCGGACTCATTTGATGATTTAACCACGATAACAATAAAACAGGGAAACAATCTATTCTTTGTAGAATATGAACTACCTTGACCTGTGTACCTCATCCAAATAAGTTCAGTAGTTTTTACGTAATAGAATAACAAATTCTCTCCCTCCCTGCCCTGGGTGGGAGGACTCATTTGATAATTTTACCACGATAAAAAAAAAAAACAAACAGAAGGACAAACTTTCCCATTTATAATATCAGTAAGAAGTCAGACTATTTTCGAAGAACGAGCATTCAAGAATGCAAGTTTTAATAAAATCTCCAAGTTCTGTATCCAATATCTTTAATGTTACAGTTATTGACGATAACTTTGTACCTAACTTAAAGCTGAAAACTCACTGCAAAATTTATGAAACACACTTGCAGCCAAATCGAAATAACTGAGTCGGCAAATAGTGATGTTTTCTTTGATTTATTAGCGCGAGATGCAAGCGAAGTGGCATTCGCAGCTGACTGGCTTTATTTGCAGCTTTTGTTTCAAAGAATCTAAATTTTTATGGTAAACACGTCTAGACAATCGTGTAATATACATATATATATAATTCTACACGTCTACGTTTGGTATGTTAAATGTACAGACGCCAGCACATCAACCTACCACAGTCTATCAAATTTCTTTAATAGATTTTCAACTTTATCACAATAGTGGAAGGTAAATGTTTGATTGGTAAGATTTGACAGATTCGGGTAGGTTGACCTGCTGGCGTCTGTACATACATTTCTCGAAATAATTTGGTCTCTGTGAAGAAAACAGACTAAATCATCAAATGAGTCCTAACACCCAGGGAGGGACGGGACGGACTGTCAGACTTGTACTGATGAATTCCACGGTGTCCTTCAATAGCCTTTTACGTTCCGGGGTCACGGTTACCTGAAAAGACGGTCCCGCGACCCCGGCAGGATTTGGCCCTCTACATAGGCCCCGTCGGCTTGCTGGCAGCTTTTTGACAGAACACGACGCACCGTCAACCCGAGCATGGTTCATAATCAAGCATGCCCGCGCCTACGATGGTCGGAAATCGCCCGATGCCGTAGGCGTCTCCCGCGCGCGGCTGGAAACATCCATGGGCTTCTAAAAAGTCTCATTCTGGAACATTCCAGAACCATCCGGAACCATCGAATTTCTTCTGAAATGTTAATAATTTGGTCGACGTAGCAGTATTAATAAATAATTGTGTGGGGAATACACTCCTCTTAAAAGCCACCAGTTTTCAATACCAACACTGTTTAATCACCTCCTCTTCATCATCAGGTAGCGAGAACTGCCTGTACGTGAACATCTACACTCCCAAAATGAATCCTGGCGCCAACCTGCCAGTGATGGTGTTCATCCATGGAGGAGCCTTCATGTACGGCGAGGGAGCTCTCTACGACGCCAGCAACCTCATGGATGTGGACATGGTCGTGGTTACCCTGAACTACAGGCTTGGACCTCTAGGTAAGTTGAATTCAAAAAGAAGTGGGCAGTCACAAGCGTGACCACTGAGTGAGAGACCCTGGGGTTGTATACACAGGTTTAACCAAATGTTTTTGGGGTTAAATTCTTCTAAATTTTAGATAAATAAAGCGTTTTAAACGCGACTGTAGCCTACCACGACTTCTTAAAGCGTGAGTAGTTCAACTGTGGGAAAGAGACAGAGCTATACAATTCGTCTAGCACCATCTCGTTCCCACAGTGGAACTACTCGCTAAGGCCACCAAGACTGACCCCCGCGTCCTTCTGAATAAATACTCCAAAAAGGTTGTGAAGCGTCTGGCAAAATAAATTAACCTCTCAGTTTGGTTAGTTTATCTCTGCAGTTTGGATTCAGGCCCGATTACTATACTGCATGAAGGTATCAGGTTTTCTTCTGCTAAAGGGTCGTTTCACATCGAACCGTGGCGTAACGCAACGATAATGTATCCATTCGTGTAGTAAACAAAGTTAGATTTTGAGTCACCCTATTGAAATGTGAGCGTAGCGTGGCATCTTGGTGTGAATTAATCATAAAAAAACGGCTTAAGCATTTGGAATACATACAATTACTATAATTTTATTACAATAATTTCCATCCAATCTTCACAGTCATGTGAGGGCGTTGAAGCGCTGATACATCCTATTTATATTCTCAAAGATGTGTTTACTTCTAAGGATAGTTTTGTAAACATTATTGAAGTGGGTGGCAACGAACAGCATACTATGTGGGCGATGCATCCAGCTATAAAATGACCATTAAAATAAATGCATCTATTTTAAAATGGAATACAAGATCAGCGAAGTACGGTCTTAGAGTTCATCAGTCACCATCAGCTCTTTCTAAAGAAATTTTATAATTTTAGTCTAAAATCCTTACTTCAACTGTCATAAATTTAGTATTGCTCGAATTATCAAGAAGCTCATTAAATAAATAAAATTGAGATCCACGAAAATGCTTCAACCTTCGTACATTTATTATTGCTTTTCCAAAAAATCCTACTACAATAAGTAGATAGACTCTTTTTTTTAAATAAATAAAAAAACGTTGCCCCACACTAGGAATTTTTCCCTGTATAATGGGTGTGTTTACAAACATATGAACTCACATACTCAAACGCCCAGACACGGATTAACTTCTTGTAGATCAGACAAATATTTGCTCCGTGTGGGAATCGAACCCGCGACACGCAGCGCTGCAATCCAATGGCTCAGCCAGTGCGCTAATCGTGCCGTCAATTCTTTAATGTTGTTATTTTTCGGTTGTTAAACATTTAATCCGTTTATTCCGACTCCGTTTATAACGGAGTCATTACTAAAAATGCTTCACAAATCTATTTTTTACTTCTAAAATCATGCTCTATTCTCCATTTATACTTCTAAAATCATACTCCCTTCTTGCTTTGCAATAGTTGTTAAAACAGTCTTATTTTCTGTAAATAACAAAGGTCTGTTGACTATTGTGTAATGTTTATCTTGCAGGTCCTAACATTAAACACAGTTCTATCTCGTTTCTACTGACGTTTCTTGTACTGAAGGCGCGTTTACATTAGGCAAGTTGTGCATGCAAGTATGACGTCACCATTTGTACACAATTTGTTTGAAATGGAAAAAAACAAAATCTACAAGTTCAAACTACCTCCTTGTAACTTGTATGCAGGTTTTTTCAAGTTGCACACAATTTGCAACTTGTATAGGTACCGTAATAAATGTAACCCTACTTGGGTTGCCATCTGTCCGGGTTTCCCGGGATTTATCCTAGTTTAGAGGGTATCCGGTAAGCGTCTGTCGCTTCATTTGTAGTCCGGGCTTAATCTTGTGCCGCCCGCGACACACGCACACTCCACCGTCCCCCCACTCCTCCCGACGCAGTTGCCACGGTGCGCACTTCGACTCATGTCCAGGTTCTGGACTCCAAAATCCGGAGTTTTCACGCATCTTGTCCTGGTTTCAAAATTTTAGAAATGTCAACCCGATATACAAGTAACTTGTAAGCGGCCTTTGAACTCATTCACATAATAAACGTATCACGAAACGTCCTTTTTCATAACACTTTTTATGCGACAGTGCTTTTCAATTGCCAATTTTCAGACATATGACAAATCATGAAAAATTACGGACATGTCCTAAATCACGTATGGTCTTTTGAAAATTACGTCCGTCAACACGAATTGTGTTGTCGAATTTTTGTGGCGAATTCCAAAAAATACGTGATTTCAAATGCAATGTAAATGTCCACAATGCGTTCGCCGTTCTAACGTATCGTGTTTTTCCACATCCATACATCTGGAGGATTCTCTTTGGATGTAGCCTTAAGTGCAGCGCTACCCCTACAATATTATTCACTAAGCTACTTACAGCTACGTGTTGCGACACTTACCAAAGATTCTGAAGGCTCTACCTCGACGCGGTCCTAGCAGACAGCGTAGAAATAATCTTTTAGAGAATACTGTTATCATACAATCACGCTAGTCGCGATTTCTACGCACCAGACCTTTCTGAAGTATAGACGTCACGAAAAACTCATTAATAAAACTTTAATTTCTTTCACGAATTAAGTTCATAAAACCGAACAATTTACAGTCAGAAACAAGAGACAGTAAGTAGAAAGTTCGTCGAAAATGCGAAGGAAGAAAAAAAAATCCAGAAAGCTAATTTATATTTAATGAAAAGCAACAGGCAAACCGACCTTTATGCCGTTGTTTTAAAGGAGAAGAATAATTTACGAACCAACCCCAATCATTTTACAAAATGGTCAGAATAACAGAGCGCAATAAAAGAAACCGTTTATCTTTGTATTGTTTACTTTTAATCGGAATATTAGTTTTGCTTTTTTTCTTTTTCCTAAGAGGTAAGAGATAATGGGGGGCGGTAATCCATTCGCGGAGGCTGTTGGCGACAGCAATTTATTTCTGTGCGATTAGTTACCGAAGCGGTTCGGTAGAAAAATGATTATTTAGCGCTATTTCACCAACCTAAAATGGATTAGGCATAGTAAACGCTTAGAAAAGCTTTTTAGCAACGTTGAAACATAATGTTCGCGCCCAAATCACTCCTATGAAGGTTTTTTTCGGTCGATTTACCAGTACCGCACGGTTTATATTAATTCGACTAGGCTGCAAGTGACTAAAATTTACAAGCGATGCCACTGGGAGATTTGCCGCACGACGAAATCTTCCAATATAAATACCCCATTGCCCACGTGGTTTATTATTCAGGCAAGACTATAAAAAATGATACAGAAAAGCAAGAACGCACGAGTGTGTAACCAAAAAATACTTCGACTAATAATCTGAAATCATTGTTTCCCGTAAATATTTACTCTATGTTTAAAATTTTGTATATGGCTATGAGGAATTCAAACAGTAAAATTTGCCAAAAATTTGACCAACATGCCAAATAATACTTATATTTTAGATTTAAAAAATAACTGTATTAAACGTTCACCATTTAGATGTTTAATTAAAGAGTATTCTAACGTAATTAATAATAACATGAAGAAATATTTTCTCTTCTGTGTCCGTAGCCATAAATACTACATAATTATAACTCTCCATGTTCTATCTTCCCCAGGTTTCCTCAGCACTGGTGATGAGGTCGCTCCTGGTAACAACGGGCTCAAGGACCAAGCCTTCGCCCTGCAGTGGATCAAGAACAACATCCTGATGTTCGGAGGGAACCCTGACAGCATCACGCTGACTGGGTGCTCGGCTGGAGGCGCCAGCGTACATTATCATTACCTGTCGCCTTTGTCAAGAGGTAAGAAGGTTTATTATAAATAAAATAAATAAATAAATATTCCACAACTATCACGCAACGCCATCTAGACCCAAGCTAAGCAGAGCTTGTGTTATGGGTACTGATAAACATACTTATATATTTTCTAAATACATACATATTATAGATAAATTACACCCAGACACAGAACAAATGATCGTGCTCATCACACAAACATTTGTCCTGGGTGGGAATCGAACCCACGACCTCCGGCATAGCAGTCAGGGTCACTAACCACTAGACCAACAGGCCTGTCAAATTTCATTATATATGATTATAGCTTTTTTTAGGTGTTAAAATCATTATTACCGTCCTCCCGCCCTGGGTGGAGAGAAACCTGTCAGACTCGCACCGACTAAAATCCACCGTACTCCTTCAATGACTCTTTCTTTACGAACCAGAGTTACTGATACCCGATTTTACTGATTCCCAAAGGGAACAAATCCTTATGTTCCCTATAGATATTAAAAAAATGCTGATAGAATGCGATTAACTGTCAGTTCTCCTGTTCTCAAATTGTATTTTTCTTTCTATAGGGATAAAATAACATAAGAAAGAGAAATTGAGTGATAAATGAGAATTAAACTGAATTAGTGATTAACTCTGTCATTACAACTTAAAACGGGATATTGTTGTGTATGTTTATTATCTGTTTTGTTTGAATTCATCCGTGATCACAGCGTCGAGCGCTTGCTACAGTATCGAAATTTATAGGAAACTCAAAACACAAAATAAACACAATTATATAATAATTACCAACTTAATAGCCGAGTGGTGCGACCGTTGGACTGCCAAGTCAAAGGTTGCAGGTTCGAACCCCGGCACGCACCAATGTCTTTTAGAATTCATGTGCGTATTATAAATTAATTATCACTTGCTAAAAATGGTGAAGGAAAACATCGTGAGGAAACCAGCACACCTGAGAGATTTTTCAACGGTGTGTGAAGCCATGTCAGAGGCCTACGGGCGGTTTAAACTCTGACACCAGGTTGTTCATCAACCATACGATAAGAAGAAGAAGACCAACTTAATTTAGAAATTGTGTCATGAACTCTGAATCTAGCTGGATGTCTGTTGATCAAAATAACAACCAATTGAAAATGAAAGCAATTAAATAAATCAATGTTCAAAGTTTTCACAGCCTGATTGAAAGTCAATTAAGAATTCATTAGTATTGTAATGTTTAAATATTATTCATTTCCTTGAAGATATTTTACTAAAGTACTAAGTTAGTTAGTAGGCCCAAAAAAAAAGATACAAAATAAACGAACTTTTTTTTAAAAAGCTCTTTAGTCAGATCTTTTTTCAAATTTGGAATTGGTAACCCTGTTCGTATAATAGCATGGCTGCAGAACCAATCGCTTCCAGATTTCGCTCACGTATGCTAATATGTGTATACTAGCATTTTCCCACGGCTTTGCTTCGCTTGTTCGCTGATATTAATTATTGTCAACGGTATAGTAATAGTACTAAATTGAAGTAAGATTGAAAATCATTTGTTCACGATAAAACATCCCTTGCCAGGGGGATTTACGTCCTGTAACAACTATCAACAAAATAGGTACAGTTTTAAACGATAGACAAACAAAAAAAAATCACTTTTTCGTTTATAATACTGTAGTTAGGATCCGCATAGCTATGATCCCGGATATCGAAGACTGCTTCGGAATTGTGAACGACGCTATCGTACATAAGTTAGGAAATAAAACAGTTTATGACCAGCTACGTAACTGAACTCTGAATGTTTCCTAATGTAATTTTCTTTGGCAGATAGTTTGACTTTTCCTTCCTTATAACCCTTTTAGAAATGTTCAACAACAACAATTTTCATCATCTGCCTTTTTCTCAAGGTCGTTTTTTTGACCTTTTAAATTCATTCGTTCCGCGGCCACGGTTATCCGATAGTCCCGCGATCCCGGCAGTGCGATGCCTAGGAAAAGTTAAAACTACTGTTTGGCTTTTAATAGTTACCATATTGTGTTATGGTTACCATTAAAATTCAAATATTTTTCTTATATTATGTTGGAATGTAAGATACTGGAATTGCACTGCCTCTGGTTAAACTGGAAGCCGACCCCAGCAAAGTTGGGAAGAGGCTGTAGATGACGATGACTTCTAGTAATCTGTCTTCTATAACCCAGGTATTGCGTTACACGATATCTTTTATAGGTAAATATCTAACCTATTTAAACATAAACTTAGGTCAAGGACATCACACAGGCAACTAATATTGGTGCAGTGCAGAAAAGCAAAAAACAAAATGGCTGCAACTCCATCATCATACATCGAATACAAAATTTCTAAATTCACACGCAAGCTGCTGCAGCATAAAGTAATTGGGGTCTTTTGTTCAGAACGAACGCGTCGAAAAATAGACGTTCTTTATGGTCAAACTATTGCCAAATTCTTTTGAAAATGGAAAGAGCATCGTGCGCCATTTTACTTTTCATATCTTTTTATTGCATACTAGCGTTCTTCCCCCACGGCTGTATATTTTTTTTTTCATTTCCTACAGGTGTATAATTCTCTGGTGAATTTTGCTCTAGATCATTGTCATCGGCGCGTTGTGTTCCACGCGCGCCTCAAAGAGTGTCAGCATAGTGACGGGGCCTGTAGAGGGCCAAAGCCTGCCGGGGTCGCGGGACCAAGGGATTACCGTGACCCCGGTACGTAAAGGGCTAGTGAAGGACACCGTGGATTTTAGTCAGTACAAGTCTGACAGTCCCTTCCGCCCTGCCCTGGGTGGGAGGACTCATTTGATGATTTTACCACGATAAAAAAAAAAAAAAAAAAAAAGATCATTGTCATTTTGTATTTTTCTCTATTTTACCCAAACTTAGGTATCCAAACGAGCGTCACATTCCCATTTGTGCCGTCTCAGTCTCTTTCTCTACAAAATAAAGTGCTCAGCGCAACTAAAAAAATTTCCTCATCAGAAATTGAAATCGACTTCAAAAACAACCACGAAAAAGTATAAAATAATCTACCTAAACAACTTTTCTTTCGGAAGTTGGTGGCAAAAAAGTCAATGAAATGAAAAAGCAAAGACACCGACTTCCGAAAAAGTGTCCTGTTTTTAAAGTCGGTTACATTTCTTTTTTTAAACTTTTTTTACCCTTTTGAGTTTAAACATTCAACCCAAATTCTAGCCAAATACATTATTTTCTTACATATACACTAGAATTTTATTATCCGTAGCACCGGTTATAACATCGCCCATGTACACAATAAGCTAAACATGCTCATAAAATGAAAACTACTGAACCAAACTAAATGATTTTTTTAAGGGACCAAATGGCAGGTATACTGCATCGAACAATAAGCCATATGGGTGCAAAGATCTCATGAATATAAATTAATTATGTTCAAATACAAGATAGCTGCTATAAACCGTTGAGGAGTTCCCTGCACTGTCCTTCGGCTTCATCATCAGACCCCTAATGACTGTCACAACCCATCTAATCTGCTAAATAATAAGGATTACAACAATATTTTTATTATATTTTAATTTTAGTGGTGTAATAGTAGTGATAAGGTACAATGGGGTTGACGTATCCATGTGGATAAAAACCCCCTACAAAAATAAAGAAAAAAAGAAACTAGGTGTAAAGTTCTTATCAATACAAATTAATCAAGCTCAAACACAAGGTAGCTGCTGTGAATCGTTGAGGAGTTACCTTGACTGTCTCTCGGCTCCATCATCAGATCTACTCCAGACCTTTATTAAATTGCAGTGGTTTAAAATACTTCATGAAAAAACTTACAAACGCACTAGTCGCCCCTACGATTTTTGAAAGATCCCCCCCTCGACTTCTCTGGTCTGCCATAATCAAACCCTGACTTCCTTGTCATGGGACCACCTTTGAAATATCTTCTTTCCAACAAAAATGAATCATCATAATCGGTTCATAAACGACGAACTCAGGCGCGTATAAACATAAAAAAGCCAAAAAAATACCTCTTTTTTTAGAAGTTGTTTAAAAATAAACTACTTCTAAAAAAACCCTTCCCTACTTTTGCCTAGCGCCACCTATCAAGGCCGATTTCTGAGTTTAACGTGACGTCATACGTGATTTTTATAATCATGAACATAACCTTTTATCGTGGGTCGTTTTATGGTTCACAAAACGTTATATTAAGTCCTTTTATGTTCTTTTTCTTTTGTTTATTATGTTGAACCTGATTGTTATATATGTAAGACATGTTGTTCTAAATAGGAACATTTTGATGGGCCATGATAAGTGGCTAATGAGTCACAAAAGAGCTTAACTTTAAACGATTGTTTGGTGTGTAAAAATCATCAAATAAGTCCTCCCGTGCTGTATGGAGAGGAACGGACTGTCAGACTCTTGCTGGCAATAATCCACCCTATTTCTTCACATGCACCTTGAAAGTTTCAGCACCGCGGTACCCTGCTCACACAGTCCCGCGACAACGACAATAACCTATAAAGTCATTCGGTGTGACGGTCTAAGGGAGCCTTTGTTCAGCAGTAGAAGTCTTCCGACTGATCCTAATGACGGTCCAATAATTTTTCCTTCTTCTTCATAAAGCTGTCGCAAAAAAAAACCTAAACCTTTGGCTATTAAATTCAAAATTAAACAAAGAAAAATTATGACGTGTTCAGGATTTCATGACATTTTACTATCACTACGTAATCACCTGGATATAGCGGCCAGGATTATATTCGTGTTAATAAAGTCGCTTTTTCATTAAATCTTTAACATTTTACTGATGAGTTCGTGCCTTATCAAAGGTTCAAATTACCCTCCACGCAAAAATAAATAGGTACCTAACGAATATTTTTAACTGGAAAAAGCCAAGTAGAAAAAGAGATACATAACTCTCCTTCTGGCACAGTCGGGTAAAAACAATTTGCATGTATATGGTACACTAGCACTTTGCCCGCGACTTCGTCCGCGTGGGTTTCGTACTTCCTAATTCCCCCTTTTCACCCCCTTAAAGGTTAAATTTCCAAAAACCCCTTCTTAGTGCTCCCCTACATTATAATAGGAAGCCGTGTGCAAAATTTCACATTCCTAGCCCCAGTAGTTTCGGCTGTACGTTGATATGTCGGTCAGTCAGTTCTCCTTTTATATATATAGATATTTTGTATAGGTAACCAGATATATCCTTAAACACCGCAACAACAACTTAACTTGAAAATAGTAATTTCATATCTAAAAACCAACTTGTGTCGTTTCTAACCACAAACCGCAGTTCTAAACAATACTTTAATGTGCTACAATTTTCAGTTGAAACTTCCTCTGAAAACAATTGCATATACAGAGACCTAACGTACTGTAAATGTGAGCATTTTACTTAACAAAGAAAATGCCTTTGTTCCAGCTAAGGCCCATCTCCCACGGTGACTTTTTGCAGCGATACAAAGGCAAAACGATCGTAATACAATTGCTGGCGGCGGAATTCCGCCCACGTACAACAATTTTGTACCGATGCAATAGTGGCTTTATACTCCTTTATATAGTAGCAATACTAACGCGACTTTGCGTTGCTTCTTTTGCATGTTACAAATGCATGTAAAGCCAGCCATCGAATATTGGTTGTGCATGCCAATTTTAGTGCAAGCATCATGCAAAACCAGTTTTTTTAAACTTTGCCCCACACTAGGAATATCTCCTGTGTATCACAAACATATAAACTCACATGCACAAACGCCCTGACCCGAAGCAACTACTTGTAGATCATACAAATATTTGCTCCCTGTGGAAATCGAACCCGCGACACGCCAACCTAACCAAATCGTGCCGTCGGTTTTATTCAGTTTTGTATGTAATTCAATTTTGTAGAAACTTTACATTTTTATGCTACACTACACACTTGCATGATCAATTTGATTATACAGGCAAAACTGTACAACCGTTTCTTTATTTAGAGATAGAGAATGCCATTCCTTAGCTGTATGGCAGTGACATAAATACCAAAGGGGGTGAGTTTTCTCTGAAGCTACGTAAGGGGGTAGTGTCCATCATGTACCGATGGCGCATTGCCGTACGTCTTGTATTCGGTATTCCGATGATGAAAACCTATCGTCTATGATAGGCTTTACAAGCGTTACAGAAGCGCGATTATGAAAAACGCGGTACAAAAGGGCGTGGGCGCGGGCCCTAAGTTCATTCACTTCAACCAAGTCGTTATCTCAACAAAGATTACACATTATTAAGAAAAACACACAGAGAAATTGTAGTTTAAATATTATTAGCATAAACTTTCAAGCACGTCTGTCTTTGTAATTACAGGGCTGTCAACAAGGTTTGTTTGTGAGGCAACAACGGCTCGTCTATTTATACAAATATAAATAATATATTGTGTCACTTCTCTTGTCCGTCCGTGTGAACGCTTAGATCTTCTAAACAGGATAGTTTACTGCATAAGTAAATTAGAAATCTGTTTAGTCCGTCAGTTAGACTATTGAAAAATAATGCACATGTATTTTTTCTTTTTTTAAATCAATATTGACAAAGATAAAACGCTTTAAAATTCGGGAGCCGAGGCTTGTAACGTCATAACGCTTGTAAAATTGTACCGACCGAGTGACGTTTTATGATTTTTAGAAGTGTTGTATCTTCTTTAATTTCGGTTTACGTAATAAAAGAAAAAATACATGTCAAATATTTTTTTGAAAATCTATTTTACCGACTATTTTTATTAAAATTGCCTATTGCAAAATTAATTTTAAAACGGTAGTTTCATCCAATGATGAAACTATGGATATAACTAAGTTATCTCAATAGATAGAGCATTAATTTCAAAATATTCCTTGAATTAATTGAATACGCGAGTTACACGCGGGCGAAGCTGCTGGCAACAGCTAGTACATTATTCCTATACATTCTATTAAAAGACTGTACGAGGAATGCCTATTTTAGAACAACAGGCAGTGTTTCGTGTTACTGATACTTTCTAACAAAAGTTATGTTTACAAAGGTAGATTAGTGATGTAAAGAATTTTCGCACTCGCAAATATTCGCATCTTTTTTTGATATTCGCATTCGCATCCGCATGAATCGATGCGAGTGTTTGCGAATATTTTTAGAAACCTTTTTTTTTATTTACTAACATGTTTTGAATACGGTAACTATATGTTATGGAATAGTCTTGAAGTAGGCAACTTAACTGAAATAGTTTTGTTAGTCCAATTAAAATATATACAGAATCAACAACAATGTTAAAATAC
This sequence comes from Agrotis puta, assembly GCA_943136025.2. Taxonomy (NCBI): domain Eukaryota; kingdom Metazoa; phylum Arthropoda; class Insecta; order Lepidoptera; family Noctuidae; genus Agrotis; species Agrotis puta. The sequence continues at coordinate 15,150,838 of OW964178.2, forward strand.
GTTTTTACAATGATAAAATAATCAAATGAGTCCTAACACCCTGTTAGAGCCCTCCCGCTCTGCCCTGGACTCATTTGATGATTTTACCAAAAAACCACCCTGTTACATTAAAAAATCTACTACATAATTATGGATATATGAGTAAAAAGAAGTTAAAATATCTATTCAAATTAATAAATATAATCAACCATATCTAAGAAAATTGTAATTGCAAGTAAAAGTAATCTTTGGTTATTTTAATTCTTTTTTTTTAATTTTTTCTGAGAATTATTTAAGTTCAATGAAATGCAAATTAAAAAAAACTAAATAAATTTATTTTTGCCTTGCTGGTCCATCTGTCCAGATCTAGCAGTCTTATTGGGTTTTCTTCAGGATTTTTTAGTAACAGTATAGGGCGCTGGATATAAGTTCAGTTGATAGCAATTGGCTCGCCCCATATTGTTTTTATCACATGGTAGGTAGAAAAATTGCTGCGGGAATAAATTATTTTGATAAGTTTAACTTTTGTTCCGGTGAAGTATATGTATAAAGAAATCCAGCTCCAATCTAAACTTGTTGAATATTTTTGATGTGTTGAATAAATGAAATTACCTATATCGACTTGGCAATGTTCGGTTTAAATATATCTGACATAATATGTCAGACATATTTAATGATTATTAAAAAACTATCTATCATTTTGCGTGCGTTTTATTTGAAAGTCAAGATTCGCATTCGCATTCGCGAATATTGAAATTGAATATTCGCATCCGCATTTGCATTGGCGAATGTGAAAAATCAAACATTCGTTACATCACTAGTAGATATTGATATCCCCGAGACCTTTCTTACAAGTTTGTTTGAAAAGTAGCTTTAGTTTACCTCGAGACTTGCTTGTCTAGGAAAATCTGATTATAAAACAAATACGAAAGAAAGGTCGTCGAAGAATTTTGCTTTTGCGAAAGTTTATCTATACTAATATAGAGGTAAAAGATGGTTCGTAAGTAAGGGGTAATCTCCAATGGTATATACCTAAACTATCTTCGGAGCTAATGATCCATTTATAATTTTATTTTTCTAATTGAAAACGAAATTATTACTGCGTGAGAAGAAGAAGTGAAACTATAACAATTTATATCTAGCGTCTTACCGCCGCGGTTGCGGCGTGCCCGAGCTGAATTTCTCATTTTTGATATTTGGACGCTTTAAACTTTTTTTTACGTTTAACGCTTTTTTTTTCTTTTTAGTTTTCCTTTTGTATGGCAGCTTAACATGGCTTTGAAAAAGATCGAAAAGTCACTTCAATCTCGGCTTTACCTTCGTGACAAAAGAAATCGGATGTCAGTCGAATCAAAAAGTTGGAAGTTTTGAAGGAATTCCCGTTTGAGCAATGAAATGGAAATACATAGGTGCCCTAAAATCCTTGCTCAAACGGGCGTACGTCGACTTTATTGCACACATCATTGGGTTTTGAGTAACAAAAAATAACACACATTTGTAGTAGTTCATTTGAAAATTATGTAGCTCATAGACAAAAACGATCAGGCGTAGTTTCCGTAGACAATTGGCTTCCTGTTTAACATTCCTCCTTAGATAATTTCGTGTTTTCAGAGAACACCAACTTATGAGAACATTTTAATTATAGGTACAAAAATCATCGAGAAGTAACATTTATCTCAAAGAGATATCAACATTTCGCTGAAATAAACAAACACGGTTTCGCTGAAATAAACAAACACGGTTCTCTTTAAACACTCCGCAAAATAGCCGTATTTTACAAGGTACCACTACAGGGGCGTGTACTCTGTAGTACTTTTTTTTTACGTGGTAAAGTCATCACATGAGTCCTCCCACCCAGGGCAGAGCGGGAGGTACTGTCAGACTCGTACTGACTAAAATCCACGGTGTCCTTCAATAGCCCTTTACGTACTGGGGTCACGGTAAATCGTGAGTCCAATACGGCTATTTTGCGGATTGGTTAAGGAAAACCACAATTTACAAAACAAAACACATTACTTATGTCTCATGTAAGATGTGAAATAAGGAAACATGTTATTCTGACAAGTCTCTTTTAGAAAATACGAAACGTACTATATTATTACATACGTATTCGCTTGTTTCTCGTTCCCATGTAGCTGGCCACATCTGGCGGATGCCAGCGTTTGAATGTAGAACTTAATTAACAAAAACTTTCCTTTTTTTTTTCTTATTTTTAACAACTGCAGCTCACAATGCCATTACTGACAGATTTCGATATTTATTGACATGTAGGGTAGTGTATTGACGGATCACACTATTTTATCGCTGCATTTCTGGATCAAATAAATTAATTAATCATGATAATTATCAGGATATTTATTGACGTGCAGTGTTCGCCTAGCAGCTAATCTAATGTCCATGTCAATCGACATTAGTGGCCTAAAATTAATAAGGCCGATCCTTGGCGAAGTCTATCTGCGGATAGGTGACTACCTACTACCACAGATAATATGCTATTGCATCCCGCGCTTCCCCGTGCGTCGAAACATTAAGCCGTTGGTCCAGTCTGTTGTTTCTAAATCTTTGACTGTCGTTTATCCCAAAGATTTCTTAAGATTTATCGTATTTAATTTACCAGAATAGAGGACCGCAAGTTAAATATGCAATCATTTCATAAAGAATTCTAGTATTTAGCTGCAGCCGTTTAGATTGGAAGTGAACCCTAAAATAGTTGGGAAAAAGCTGGACAGATGATGCTTTCTTTCTAGGTCTTCTCTGTCCCACTTTTAGGCAAACTGATAGTCTCGTGCAACACATAATGCAACATTCGTGAAAAGACACTTAGGTAGATATTCAGTTAGAGTCACTTTATTTACATAACTGCCCAATCTTAATGCACTTGGAAAATTTTTAAGGTGACATAACGAAGTTTACCTATTACGATAACCTTTGATAAGTATTAACTTTATTGGTTCAAAATTATTAATGTCACTTAATCTGTAGGTGCATAATTGTGAACGCTGGTGACATTTTATCGCGGTGATTTTTTGTCACACGCCGAGTGCTATGAAGATATATGGGAGTGCGTTGATTATGGTGACAAATAGTCACTGTAACAAAAAGTCGCCGGAATAAATGGTCACCGCAACAAAAAGTCGCCGCGATCAAAAAGTGACAAAAAAGATATTTGGGTGAACAGTATTTCAGATGCAGTTGATCACTTATTTCCCGAACTCCACTCTGATTTCTTTTCCTGATATTTAACACGTTTCCTGAAAGTTTTAACCACCGTAGACTTGAAAAGCAATAAAAAACTACAAAAAATAACGGTAACGATTCCACGACTATGTCATAGAATGTCATCAACTTGTTTTGCGACTCGTACGATGTACTTTGATTTAGTGTTGCCATACCATGTTTTTTTTTTTATAACTTAATTTACCTTTAATACGATACCCCGTAGTTAGATTGATAGAAGCATATACAGCCACATCTCAACCTAAAAGTTATCAAAAGCTTCCAGTGGTAATGTCGTCATAAACTGTTACATTTATACATATTTTAACGACTTACTTAATTGCTTTAATAAACATGTAGGTAATTAAGGTGTGATATGACACGTGCGTAGGCACTTGTACTACTTTAATTAAGACAGAGAATTAATTACAAAAGTTGTAAATGAAATAACTGAAAATCTTAAGGTTATGTACCTACTCATTATTTAAGCTGGCTTCCCACGGAGCATAATATCACGAGGCACGCCACGCTCACACATCATGCGCAGTTCGAAGGCAATTACTTGTCGGTAAATGTCAGATCAAATGAGGGGACGGAGTAGATGGACTACAATGTGTCCTCCGAGCAAGACGGGACCAAAATCAGCTGCGAGTGAGAGTCGAACCCGCGTCTTCTGGATAAGTACTCCAGACGCCCTATCAATTAGGCCATCGCAACCATTCGTTTTGAAGCTTAATCTTTCATTCCCTTGTTTTTTTTTTGAACTCTCTAGGAGCTGTATTTGTCTTTCCTCTAAAGTCTTTACGGAAATGCGACGCGTATAAATATTATACAACATTATTTTTTGTTTTTGCGAAACCAGATACACCTGTCTAGTATTTTTGTGTAAAGAATCTATGTACAAAATTTTAAAACCGTATCACAAAAAATCACAAGGTTATAAGTTTGTATATTACCTGGTTGTCCGTTCAAAAACATGCTCATTTCGCGGTACACCCGCGTAAACCGCGTCTCCTGTGTTATACAATCGTGATAATAGCTTGGCAATAGATACCTAACCGTACGGTGATTGTATTGTAATTAACTGGTAATAAAATTTAAATAAAATATTTTTGAAAAAAAATATAACATGGTGTAAAAATTATTGGAATCGACTCCGTTACTGATTCTGAACAAACTATATTCAGGTTTCGCATATACTAAAAATAATGTTGTATATAAAACATCACTACTTAACTCACATATTTCTGTTGCCAACAATACCTTACTGCATTGTGACTTACTCTTCACACCTCTTTTCAGGCGCTTTCGCCCGAGGCATAGCATTCAGCGGCTCCGCGCTCGCTGAATGGACCCACTCCAATAAACCAGCTGAGAAGGCGAAGGCTCTGGCGGTCATCGTGGGTTGCCCCACGAACACCAACAAGGAAATGGTAGACTGCCTCAAGTACAGACCCGCTGAAACAGTCGTCAACGCGCAGATTGAGATGTTTGTAAGTATTTTGCAATGTTAAAAGCTCTAGGCCCTGGAATTCAAAGAGTACCTGAAGGATAGGTGAACTAGTCAGTTAGAGTGACATAGGGATAGGGAAATGACTGAAAAAATCGAATTAGTCCGTCAATCAGATTATCAAAAAAAACTTGTCGTATTTTTTTTCTATTCTTTTATTCCATGAATCCAAAATTGACGAAGAAACGATACTTTAAAAATTGCCAATACGTCACAAGTTTTTACGTGTTTTTGACGTCACGAGCCCCTACTCTCTCTGATCCGTTATATCTTTGTAAATTTTATATGACGAATCATCTAAAGTTAAGTTACAGGAGACATAGTGTGGAAAAGCGTTTAAAAAAAAAAAAAACTAACAACTAAACAAATATGTCCCTCACCTAAATTTCATCAAGATCCATTGAGCCGTTCTAACGTGGATAGATCCATCTCTACATCCAAACTCTCGTATTTAAGCCTTTGTCAAACTGACAAGCGATAGCGAACCAGAGTCCGAAGCAATACGAGACGTCAAACTGGGTACAGCGAACCGAGGCGTGACAGTTGTATTTGCTGAATTTTTATGAACTATGTCAAACAGAGCAAACACGCCTTCGCCACGTCTTCGCATAGATTCAGTCACGCTATCAGATCGCTTTCGCTTTCGCCTGTCTGTTTGACGAAGGCATTATAATACGAGTACTAGTTAGATTTAGCAGATTTAGCATAAGTTAGGTTTCACAAAAATGGACCTTATAAGTAAAACCTACAGCCTACGTTATAACTCAGTTAAAAACTTTAGCTCCAAACTAATTAAATAAAATATTTTTAATTGACAAACCACTTGGCATTAATGAATTCCAATTTGCATATAGTTTGAAACGAGTTTATTCAGCGAAGAAATATGGCAGCACCACAATTAATGTCTCAATCAGACGCAATATGTTCATAATATTGGCAAAAAGCCAGAGTGCTGTTCTTTGGTGCTTTAAAACTTAATTGAGAGCTATCAGAATCAGTTATGGATAATAAATATTACGTTTTGGATGTAAAGTCATTTAGATTTCATTTAAAATTGGATTCATCATTAAACACACCTGTTAGTTAATAGGAGGTGTCAATGAGACGATGAAATTATATCTCAGAATTTGGCATTTGGAAATGACTTCGTTACCTGGTGGTTACGGTCCCGACTTACGAGTTGTATGTCGACGGTTCAAACCCAGAAAGGCGCACCATTTTGTCTAATTTATTTCAACATCGCTGCTCTTAAAACGGTGAAGGAAAACATCGTGAGGAAAACGGCATGTCCTAGAACCAAAAAATCGAAGAGATGTGAAGTCTACCAACCCACACCTGGCTGCGTGGTGGATTAAATCGTCTCATAGAAGGGAGGTCTATGTCCCAGCTGTGGGAACATTATAGGCATCATGTTATAGATAGGCCAAATAATCATCATCAGATTTAAAATCGCGAGTCTCTTATCGCGATTGATATCGAATGTTCGATCCTCAATCGCCTTTTCTTTCTCACACTTCAATTATTGTTCAGGAATGGAAGGTGCACATGTTCACGCCATTCACGCCTGTGGTAGAAGCCCCAGGAGTCCGGGAGCCGTTCCTCCAGCAGTATCCGTACCACGCCACCAGGGCTGGTGCCATGATGAATCTGCCCTTCATCACCTCCGTCACGTCTGAGGAGGGACTGTACCCTGCTGCTGGTAAGTGATGGATGCTTGTCTTGTCTTTAACCCAGATATCTCTTATAGAAAGAGAAGATATCTGGGTTAGAGAAGATAAAGGGATTTATTTCTCAATTTACTTCGCAACGTAATCGTGGAGTACTTGTAGCTGTGGAATTGCTGAAATTTCCTTCTTGAGAGCAAAAAGTTTGAGGAATAGTAAGTACGTGTGAAAATTACGGTATTTTTATCAAAATAATAAACCGGTGTTGCAGTTGGGAGAATTCTCAGGCGAAGAATGTCGGTTATAGATATTTTTTTACAATTTTGGTCTCGACGAAAGTCTATTACTTTTTTGAAGATCTCAGGTATAAAATAAATACAAGTCCGTTTTTTTCCTGCATATTGCAAAGAAATTTACACTTCAGAACAATCAATTTCCAATTTACTGCGCAAAATGCGAGATTTTCAAAAGTAACGCTAAAGTCTTCCTTGTTTATTATTTTATTTGTAATGGCTTACTTGGCCTCAAACCTCTGCACCGATTAAACAAAAACTCTTTGGCACCGCCTCCGACAGGATAATGATCACGAGTGTAGCGAGCCTTGTTATTCCACTGCCATTGGGATCGCTCATCTGTCACATCAGGTTACAGGTAGCCTGTAGTTACCTGAAGTAGACCATTATGAGGTGGAACCTACCCTCAGCAAAATCCTTGCACCTAAAGACTGGTACTATCTCAAAGACTACATTCCACAACTTCATCTTTTCCAGCCTACCAAGAATCACCCGACCTCCTGCCAGATCTGGAAGCTCGCTGGAACGAGCTGGCTGCCAATATCTTCGAATACAACGACACTCTGCCGCTGAACCAACGTAATGACGTCGCGAAGAAGATCAAGGAACACTACCTTGGAGGCAAACCCATCAGCCAAGAGACTTTCCCACAACTTGTTCAGGTATGGAACTGCTGTAGAACAGCACCAGCAGCCATACATGTACGCTTAGACTACCTATAGGGTTCTGTAGTCTCAGGGTCGCGGGACTACCTTAAAAGGACATCGTGACCCTGGAACATAAAGCGCAACCGGTCCTGGGTCGGAAAACACAATTGGTCAAAAATCAATTGGTTTCGTAGTCTACAGGGAAACCTCATAGTTTCGCCATACCAGTCAAGCCAAAAAAATACCCGTCCGTCCAGCTTAGCACTGCAAGCATGGAGACTTACTACTAGAAGGCTGTAATTTAGCATGAACAAAATCATCCAATAACCCGAACGTACAGACGAACGAACCAAGCATTCTATAGTTGCCCCATGGGGAAAAGTTAGTTACGTATATCTCTAGACGTAGACATAATTACACAACCTAGCTATTGTGAATTATTTACGTCAACAACAACCTAATTTATTATTAATATCAATTCCAGGGTACAATGTTGTATCTAGGGCATAATTTAATATTAATAATCGGAAATTATTAATAACAACATTACATTGCGTAGAAGCTTGAGTTTCAGGTAATAAGGGTACTACTTTCTAAGCACGGTACCCGTAACTTCGACCATTTCGGGTGTCTCTTATTCTTTATCACTAAGGACATTTTTTTTTAACGTGGTAAAATCAGCAAGTGAGTCTTCCCACCCAGGGCAGAACGGGAGGGACTGTCAGACTCGAACTGACTAAAATCCACGGTGTTCTTCAATAGCCCTTTACGTTCTGTGGTCACGGTAATTCGTGAGTCCCGCGACCATCACTTAAGGACATAAAATTAGTTAGTGAGTTGAACAGATAAGAAGTAGATAAGAACTAAAAATTGACCCGAATCTCGATGCGTCGTCAGAACTTATGAATACAGAACTATAATAGGGAGAAGGATTCACTCAAAAGTTTCGAGTTACTTTCGTACGGGCCCATATTTAGGTACGTACGTACGGTAGGAACGTAGTAGACCCCAGGTACGCCTCGATAATAATATTACCATTGACATTGAATTGATAACATAAGTGGGCTTCGTTCGGTAATTCAGAATCCATTCGATTAATGTCTATTGGTCTACGGCCATGCAATCAACTAGCTAGCTGTCTGGAAAGGTATATCTTAATGGTTCCGTGCAAAGTTCGTCACGAAAAGAAAAAGGTTTTTAAAGAAAAAGAAAATTTGTCGACACAAATGGCATATTGGCGATGGTTCTATTCACGAACGAAAGAAATATTTGTATGTTGTTGTAGTTGTTCTGGATCTGGTGTTTCATGCGTTTTGTTTTAATTTCGCGGGACGGCAAAAATGTCTCGCGGAATTAAGACCTTTTTTTATTTTTATTTTTGATATTGTTCATCACGTTTAAGTTCATGTTTTTTTATGTTTGGGGTATCTATATTGTCTATGTTAACAAAGACATGCCACAAATGGAGCCCCTTAAAATTACCTAAAATAACTTTTCTAAGGAAAATAATATAAAACATATTTCAATAAACTTAAGTCTTTTGTTATATTTTTTTAGATACAATTTTTGTGTAGAGATAATTGGGCCTCTGATGATAGCTTACAAAATGGCCGTAGGCGGTCACGACAATTTAGTTTATAAAAATAACTAAGTGCCCTTTCAGGTTACATGACTTTCATAAAATAATTAATTGCCTCCCTAGTAGTATTTATAAACAACAATAATAAGGTCAGCTACATATTATTTTTTTGGGCACAAAAAAAAAAACATATAATTAATTGCTTTTCTAGATTAAACTAGAAAAACAATTATTATTGTTTTTTTTTTATGACAAAGTGCTTAACATTTATGTATGCACAGACAGTAGGTTGATGTGCCAGCAAATCCACATAACCGAATCCGTAAAATTTTGCCAATCGAATGTGAACCTTCCTGTTTTGTGACAAAATAACGAGTCGCGGTACCCTGTTTATTGATAGTCGCGCGAAGGGCCTCCGCTTTGCAGTAATCTTATGCAATACGTTTAAGCAATTCGGACTGACCAAGCTTTGACCTGATTTTATAGACTGTTCCACTGTAAGTTTATTTATTTACACCGTTGCCTCTGTCTCATAGGCTCTAGGCGACCGTCTGTTCGTGGTGGACGTCGGCAAGACGGCACAGATCCACGCAGCCAAGTCTGGGCAGCCCACCTACGTGTACCGGTACGCCTTCCGCGGTGCCACCAGCCTGTCCAACCTGATGGCGCATAATGACGCCAATTACGGTGAGTGTCCGCGTCTAACAGACTGAAACTGATGACAACGCCTTCTAGCACATTAATTCGGTACTTAAGCCTTTGTCAAACAGACAGGCGTGACGAATGCGATGCGGTGCGTTTTTATTTGTTGTAATGTATGGAATTGTTTGAATCCAGTCACATAGAAAAGCGAAAACGATCCGATAGCGTGACAGAACTATCGGACTGACGTCTCGTATCGGTTATCGATTTTTATCGTTATCGCTTCTGATTCGCCTGTTTGTTTGGCAAAGGCATTAAGGCCCAATTTACACATTGCAAGCATTTGCATGCAAGTTCTTTCAAACAAATACTGCAATGTAGCCACTTTTTTTTTAATGATAGGTTCGCGTTTGACCACTATCTCGCCTGATGGTAAGCGAAGATGTGGTCGACGGTGAAGCACGCTTGCCTAAAAGTACCTGTTCACTCTTGACTTGAAGACCCCAAGGTTATAGCTGTCGGGAAAACAGAAGCCGGCAGGGAATTACACTCCTTAGCCGTGCGCACAATAAAAATATTGGCAAAACGCTTTGTACGTGCCGGAGGGATGTCCACCATATAACGATGGCGCATTGCCGTACATCTTGTAGTCCGAAGATGGAAAGGGCCAGGTAGAATCAAGTTGTGCAGTTCCATAACACCCTCTCACTCACTCTGAAATGTAACCGTTGCAGTATTTGATTGATCAACTGAATTCATTGTCCATTAATAGTACGCAACGTAGTCGAACTTACATGCGAATTTTTACATTGTGTAAATGGAGATTTAACTATGCTATTTCTTAGCAACTAGATGTGTTGATAAACATTTTGGGCATATTTTTCAATAAACAAAATCAAAATCAAAAGCATTTATTTCAAGTAGACCAGTTACAGGCACTTTTGAATTGTCAAAGACATAAAAAATATAATTAAATACTATTTACTATTATGGTGCTACAGTAAACAGTAAATAAAACCAATTGAAAGTACTTAACAAAGGTTGTGGTTCGTAATAAACTTCACTCTTGAGTCGTGTCACTCTCGGAGTCCCGAGTTATTTCACATCTCTCCCACATCGTGCGCTGTGATCTTTTTGACAGTCCCCACCAACGCCGAGATCGCACATAGCGAATACTTTGGGCTCCTACCTGCAGTTAGATGTAAGCGCTACTTGTTTAATACACTTTTCGTAGATTACAGTCCCTCCCGCCCTGCCCTGGGTGGGAGGACTCATTTGATGATTTGACCATGCAAAAAAAAAAAAAAGATTACATTTGCCTGGTGATCGCAGGGTTGGACTGGGCCCTAAAAACCCCTGTATTAACCCCCAAGTACCGATGATTGCCGTTCCGAAATCAAAACTAGTTTCAGGGATCAAATTCAACCACTGTTATCTTTGGATAAAACTGCTAACGAATGATGATACGAGTATCAGGCAAGCTTGGCAAAAGCTGTATATTTTTGTTCATTCTCTTTAAAAAAGACCTCTACTGTCAATGTTAACCACATTAATACTTTACCAGGAGTGAGCCACGCTGATGATGTGCTACGGATCTTCAACTACCCCGGCGTGGCCACACGTGACCCTCAAGACGTGGCCATGACAGACCAACTAATCAACATGGTGTACACTTTCTCCACAACTGGGTAAGTGTTAAAAGTTCTTTGGCATCAAAAAATGGCCTGATTTTTCTTTATTTTTGTGTCTGCGATGCGAAACGTGCAAATAAGTTCCTGAATTAAAACGGTCTCGCTGATGCCTTGCCCCCTCTGGAAAACGTATAATTTATAAAAAAACTGGTCAATCTTCAAGGAAATGACTGTATTCGAAACTTATGTTGATCGTTTCTTCTTTGAAATAATGCTATTTTTTGTTCAAATCAATAATTTCGTACTGCTGAATACAGTGGGATTAGTGAGACGCCAAATCCAGTGAAACATTGAAAACAATGAAATTTCATAAAAATCTGCTATTTCCTTAAGTTTGCCGTATCTAATCACTTCCCAGAATTTGATCCTTACTAACAACACTATCGAATGGTGTAATAATACAGGCTGTGATTTTTTTTCCAAAATCAGTGGGTTCGATTCCTGGTCAGAATTATTGATTTTAATAAAATCCAATGTTGCAGTTTTAGTTTTCATCAAAATCGGCCTCAAAGTCAAGTAGTTTTTGAGTTGATCCGTTATAAACAATCATACAAAAAAAAAACAAATAATTTCTATAGATGTCGCGGGCGGGGTGAAAATTATTAGGAAGAAAGGGTTCCCTCTACAAAATTAATCAAAATTGCTCCACGGATTAAGTCGTGAAAGCGTAATAAACAAACTCATCACGTTTATAATATAAGTTAAGATAGTTTATATTACTTAAGGACTAAATTTAAACGGCTAGATAGGTTTTAATGGCATTTCAAGACCGCACAATTAAATAGTAAGGTTTGGTTATTATACTATCAAAATGGCGAATTTTAGACGTTAATTAATTAATTGGTTGATTAATCTGCTGGCGTAGTGACTGAACGATCGACTGCTGCGATGCGTGTTCGATTCCCGACTGCGCTAACCGTGCCGTAAAACAAAATGTGTGGGAAACACTTGCTTCAACTTTAACATTTATTTGCGGTAATGCCAGCCGCATACGTCAATCTTAAAGGTGAAGCCTCGCTTGCCGAGATTGGAACTGTGAATGGGCGACGATCTATCATAACGAGATTCTTCTGTGGCGCGGAAGACAATATAATAGACATTTGTAAATCTTTGATAGTCGTTATATTCAGTGCGGAGCAGTGGTCCTATCCCGGCAGTTGAGGCTTTTAGGGTTGGTAAGTAATTTTTAAATGAATTGGACCACGGAACTCTCAAAAGATGTTGTGGTCCAACAACTTTTAGAGTTGGACAAATGCCCCTAGTAAAGACCCATAGTCCAACTAGTTGGATAGAGCAGTTGGACCACTGCCCCACACTGGTTATATTACTCAGAAGCTCGAAAGTCTGACAACCAGTCTTACGAAGAGATATCCTATTATACAGTTACTAATTTGTGGAAGTCAGATAAACAGCCGCTCCATGTAAAATAATAACATTCAAATGCATTCGGTTCGACTGCAAGGTTACTCCAATATAGTTTGGAAAACGCTAATCTACTTGCGGGCTTTCATATATAAAAATTGACTCAATTTCAAGAAAAATAAAGTTGTTACTTAAAAACCCTAGCACGATTGGCGCAGTGGCTGAGCCAAAGACGGCTGCACAGCGTGTGGCAGGTTCGATCCCCGGACGAAACAAATATTTGTATGACCTACAAGTAGTTGTTCCGGGTCTGGATGTTTGTGTGTGTTTCTATGTTTGTAAACGCACCCACGACACAGGAGAAATCCCTAGTGCTGAGGAAAGTTTAAAAAAACGGGCCCAAAATATCATCGATAGGAAACAAATTAATCATTTATATAGACTCTGCAATCCAGATAATACACTTAACCACATAACTACTTTCCTACTCAAAATACAGCAAATCAAACATCGATAATAAGAATTACATTAAGATATATTATGTTTATTTGTATGATAAGATAAATATTTCTACCAGAAAGTAGACTTAGGTAGTTATGTACATATTTTGATTAGATTACATAAATGTCGTAATTTTCTTCGAATCTTTTTTATGTTAACAGGATATTACTTAATGATAAAAGGATAAAGGTCGACCTCATAAATTATTCTTTTTGGTTATAAAAAAACATTTGACATTCTCCGCTTTTTAAGGTTCCTTACACAAAGGGTTAAACGAGACCGTATCACAGACTCCGCCGTTCGTCTGTCAGACGGTATCTAATGAACCATGTTTCTATTGCCGCTATACTAAAACAACAATTACAAAAAATTAGAATAAAATAAATATGTATATCCCCATACAAAAAACGTGACTTTTTTCTCATTTATTGCTCGATATTATATGTATTTGCAACAATACATATTTAGATGTTGATAATGGCAACAGGTAGACACATGGTAATGCTTTTGACCATGTCATTTTAAAAACTTTGAAGTAAACAAAAACAGACGAGTATCAGACCAAGAGGAATTATTCGTATTCTCAAAGAGCTATTTTAAAAAGGAAATATTTCCTAGCTTAATAATACTTCAACCATTTTATTCACAGAATCCCGAAGCTGAGCAACAATGGTCCTACATGGGAACCAGTCAAGCCAGGATCTCCTGAACTGAACTACTTGGACATTCTGTCTCCAACCAAGATGGAAATGAAATCAACCAACGACTTCGGTCAAAGGGCCTTCTGGGACAGCTTAGGTTTTAACGAAAATGAGAACTACCGCGTCTATCTTAAGGACGAACTTTAAATTCTTTAAGTCATGCTTTCTACTTATAAATTTCATATTTCTTAAAAATATTCTTTTTTTTTATTTTTAATTTTTGTTACGTTCTCTTTGTGCGAACAGAATAATAATAAAGACTTAATTTACCATAGACACTATTGCTGTTCTTATTTTTTTTTATTCCGTCCTTTTGAATGTCAATACAACATCTTTTAAAATTAGACTTTGTTATAAAATCCAATATTTATAAATAACAAATATATTATACCGAACTCGTATTAATTAATAAGCCAATTAAAATATTCTTTCAAGAGACTGATTGGGACTACAGTCGGTCAATATTTTTCGTTTACATAACATTGAGCCAAGGAAAATACCGATTCTGCCAGAGCACAGCTGACAATAAATATAATTTTAGGTCGAAATCGCTTCAGGGAATGCCGCAATGCTTTCCGAAATGTTCGATATGATCTATCGATATTGGCCGAACGACGTTTTATGGCGGAAACTGAGCTATTTTTAATGTATTTCGTTGATTGGCTTTTATTCGGGAATTGAAAAGATGACAAGGAGACACGCTGTCTCAAATTGAATAACGGTAAATAAATACCTAGCTTAGGAACGTAACCCTTGTTAAAAAGTTCAAATTATATTTGGACAAAATGTAATTATAGGCCTACCTACTGAACTGTGTGTCCAACGTGTTATTGAAATTCCAAAGCTATCGGAATTTAATGTGATGTAGGTTCGAAATTAATAAAGTTACGTAAAAGTAATTAGAGATGCTACGAATATTCGGCTAACTTCTACCTATTCGGCATTCGACCACATACAAAATAATGAAAGAAAATGGAACGATTACAAAAAAAAGGCTTTTCTTTTTTAATAAATTGTTTGTACAGACTTTTTCACGACCAACGCTGTTTGTTTAAAAAGTAATTTTACAAGATGTACCTACCCCTACCTCCACACTAGTAACATTTAATGTAACAATCAACAATTAATGCGTATTGTGTTTGTGACACCTCCTCGTAAATGAAACAAAATAGGTACGCCCACGGGGTAGTTACCGCACGCACTAAAATGATTCAAGAATAATAATTTAATTGGAGAGGAAGGCCAAAGAAAAGAGAGATGGATTGTCTAAGGAATGATATGAAATAAAAATAAGAAAATTATACTGTGAAGATGATGATGAAGACGGAATCCGTCACCCGTAAAATGTACCAATGTAGCCGAATATTCATGCGCTTCGGCCTAGCCCGAATACTCGGTATCTGGCAATGACAATCTCACTAGTCGTGGCATCTCTAAACTGGCACCTATGTGTAGGTACATACCTCGCCTACGACTTCTGACGTCACCCATCGTCAATATGGCCTAACCGCAAGTATGTTGAGGTCTCCTATCAGGTAGTTTCTGTTACGGCTGGTTGCTTTTCACAAAAGTTACCGATTGATAGTTGGCTTTGAAAGTGTTTCTCTAACATCTCGTAGCCGGGGAAATAATTAATTGATTGACCATAATTGAACCCAGTAATACAAAGTTATATCACCTTACCTTGAGTCAAATTAATTGCGTCATAGACAGCATACCACAGACAGCGTACAAACCCTGATTTGATTAAATTATTATTGACTAGCTGCTGCCCGCGAAGTCCGTCTGCGTGAATGCGTTGAAGAAATAAAGGTTCACTGCTCGTTCCCCGTAGGTAAGCCCGTAGGTGATAGCGTGATAATATATAACCTAAATGTTGCCCTGACTTCTAAATATTATATGTATAGATAGCACTATAGGCGGAGTGACTGGGCAGTTGAAAGCTATGCTGAGTATCGCGAGTTCGATCCCGCACGTAGTTTTTCCAGATCTGACTATTTGAGTATGATCCGAAATCTCTTTATCTCTAGCGAAAAAAGTTGCAGACTCACGATCTGCGTTGTTCTATCAGCATAAGTATAATATTGCATTAGCCACGCATTAAATAAACCTAATTTCTTGTAACTGTACCTTACTCATACACCACATACTTATTTAAATAAATTCGAACTCATTCTGACAACGTATTTTTGGCTGTTATCTATGAAGTTCGGATTGAATGTAATTAACTCCTACAGACTATGTTTGACCTCCGAACTAACTACTGTTCTGACTTTTGAGCTGTCTGTATTAACTACTACATAATTGAACAAAATAATCCAACCATCACCTTGAGGAACTAGGAAATGATTTTGCATCTGTGTTGATAAAAAAAAAATGCTAGCCTGGGAAAATAACTGCCATTGGAGTTTGGACTCTGACGGCTTATCGGAAGGTTGATGTATGAACAACATTTAATGTTTGTTCTTAGACTTGACTAGGAATATTAATTTATGCGTAGCGGCGCAATGACGGCTGTAAAACAAGGCGCCATCACAGAGTACATGCCGTCATCGAACATGACATACGACATCATCTTATTTTTTACCCGACTACAGCAAAGCTAAATAGAAGTTCTAGGTCATACTAGTTCCGACAGGACGTTTTCTATTGCTTTAGAATATTTCTAAGCATTTCATCCCTTCAAGAGCGATATTTGCCACAAAAAAAAAGAAAACCCCTTAATCTAGCAACACTAACCCACATATTAAAAACTACCGTCTAACTAGGTACAACTCAACGACAGGCCACGTACATGTTTATAGTTTCACAATGCATCAAATATGTCGTCATCCCACCAACTGTAGGTAATCTAAAAACAATAATGATACCAACTCGCGTGATTCATATCGTGTGAAGTTCTTTCTAAATATAGATTTGTAACTGACGCTTGGCAGACGAGCAAATCAGACCAGACGCCAGACACATCGATTATAATCAGTGTCTGAAATAGATACATACATACTTACCGAAACTTTATCGTCGTGGCGTATGTAATTATTTTACCTGTACTTGTTTAAATACATTAATAAGCATAGTTATACCTTCTGAAAAAAATACCTATGCATTTGTCTCATTTACACCTGAATACACCACTTTTTGACTTTAAACAAGTCAAACAAGTTTTCCTTTCAACAAATCCCTTAATTTTATTTTTTTTAGCCTATAAAAAGAGGGTAGACGATAGTGCCATATTTAATACGCCTGGTTAGTAGGGATAGAAGTGTTGTAGAGGTACCTACCTACCGGAAATCATTTTAGAAATAAACCATGGAATTCAAAATACAAATTTATTTCGAAGCAACACTGAAAATAGCTTATTAGAGTACATACAAATCACAAAGGGAACCCACTTGGTTACTAGACTACCCATAATAACCCATCCATAATATCAAAAACATACATTTACTAAATAAACACATTATCATAAACAGAGAGTAGGTAATAAAATGTAGAACTTTACATAACTGAAACATTATGAGGGTAGACTGAGAAAAATAAAAAGATCCCCATATTATTACTCTGGTTGCTACCTACTCTATGTTTCTGTTAATCCACAAAAAAAGGTCCAAAACAAACAATCCAAATGCAATATGGATAATGTGAACATATAAAATGTTATTACTGTGTGAAGTATTTGTATTAGATAACAAGTTTTATTGGAAAGATACTTAAAGTCATACCAGCACATTTTTTAGGGACTGCAAACAATCTTCACTCTGACATTTCGTACAGTCTTCCAACGAAATGGTGAAATATTAGGTGGAACTTGTGGGCACAAAGGTAGATGACTCATCATATATTATTAGTAAAATAAACAAGTATTACATACTCTGTGTACTTTGAACTTTGATCGCAAATATTTTATTCTGACCAAACCTGTTATACTGGCCACCAAAACAAATACTACTCAAGATTACATTAAAACTTAAGTTCCTATGTGTGTGGAAGAGGGAAATTTATTTAAAAAAAAAAACGAGATATTTATGATTTTTCATGACAGTTATCTGCAAACTGGTTTATATTACATCGTAATATGCATTTCTTGTCTTTTTAGATATTAAACAAAAATATAAAGAAATAAATTAACAATTCAGACTTTCTGTTACACAAATCATTTTGTTTATACAAAAATACAAATATCTTTTGCTGAAATTATGGGTACAAAATGCTTCAGAAAAACAGTAAAATATACAAATATATTCCTGCTAACACACTCAACAATTATATAAATATTATTTATCAACTGACTGTTTAGCACTTCTTATTTATATCTTAAAACAGCACTATATAAGAAACAGAATGTTGTAGATATTTTCATTTCAGCATTAATATAATCCACAAAATAAATGCAAAACATTGCTCTTAATGCCCTAGTATGTAATTAGTTATCAATATTAATTATGTGGACACTAGAATTCCAAATTGATTAGTTCTCTAGAAGTAAACAACATTCTCAGATGATAATTTAGTTAACACATTGTGACAAAAAAAATAAGGCAATTCATTCATAGATCTAGAAATTACTGGAATCACAGTTGTATCATTGCATCATATATTTGATAGAAAGATAGCAAACATGTTAGAAGTTGTTCATTAAGCTTTAACTAGTGATGTGAAGACTTGATAAAAGATTAATGGACTTTAAACATCACTAGATTATAATCAGACCATGAGTTTTATATCTGATTAATCTATTCATCCTTCTTAGAGTCACCTCCACTGGCCACTGTCAGCTTCTTCTGTAGTTTGCTATGCTCCTCAGCAAGCCTGTCATACTCCTTTGAGAGGCTCTCAGCCTGGGATTTCACGGCTTCCTTGTCCTTCTTCTCTTTGGATAAGTCTTTCTCAAGCATGTTGATTTGATCCTTGAGCTCCTCAATTTCCTTCTTGGACTTCTCGTCGCCAGCGCCGGCCTGGTCGAGCAGTGTCCTGGCGGTCACCGTGGCGCTCTGTGCTTGACGGAAGTTCGCCTCAGACTGCGCCAACAGAGTCGCCAACTGTGAAATCATCTGCACCAACCGGCGAATAACGACCAGCAAAAATAGAGCGAAACCAGAGATGTAGAAGTTCCTCTGGGCACGGAACAACCTCATGTTACCTTGCATCTCTGCATCCAAGTGTTGGTGATCCGAAGACTCGATGTTTGAGTACTTCTGCATTTCGCGGATGGCATCGAGAAGACATAATACCAGCACGCCGATCAGAATCAAGAAGTAAATAGAAGCTTGACCACTTATGTAAGCGAGGAATTTTGACTTGAAAAACCTCTGCCATTTTGATGGACTTGCGATCGGCAATGTCAAGAGAAGTACGATTGCTATTTCGGAGTATAGGAACGTCGCGATGATTGTCCACTGTAAACTCATTGTGGCACTTTACAAACTCTACTCTTACAACGAACAATTAACAGCTGCGATACTTGCAGCAACACAACACAATAAAGAATCAGCTTAAACAAAACTCAATGCGGTTTTATATTAAGAATAATCGGTGACTAACGAAAAGTAGAAAATGACAAATGACGTATGTTAAAATTAATGACGTGTCTCTCTCAGACAAACAGATCGAGTTGAATTATAGCGAACCACAGACACACACCGCAGACAACATTGAAATTCGCTTTCTTTATAACTTATTTACGAAGAGGAACGAGCCGGTTAATGCACAGAATGGTGTATTTGCTTGATATTGTATTATGGCTGTAAACGGCAGAATTTTACCAAAAAGCAGTGCAGTATGTAAATACTTGCATACTCCGCGTAGCACGATTTCTGAACGATAAATTTCAGTAAATACATTCCAAAACGAAAATAACGTCCCGTCTCCAATTTCCAATCTTCTCACTTAAAACGGTTTAACATTTCTATAAAAACTCAATATTGCTCCAACAAAAAAAAATGCTTAGATTATTTAATCTAAGGTTTTAAATAATTGAAACAAAATCCAACGTATCATTTTAGAGCAACGGATACTTGAAATTTATGCAAGTAAAAGGAGAAGAAACGTTACTGTCAAGTGTCAATGTCAAAACTAAAAGTCAAAAATGACTGCTCGTCCCGTTGTCGAGTGACGTCATTTCATGTAAAATAAATTATTCAATTACAATTTATACTAACTTATTGATTTAAAATAAATAGTACAGTAGACCTTTGTAACTATGGCTGATCCTAAATATGAAAATCTTCCGGGAATAGTAAGTACATCATGTCAAGACTTAGAAAATTATCGATTTTGCTTTGTGGACAAAATAGGTGCTAAATTTTTTAATTTTTCTTAGGCGTATGATCAACCTGATGTGTATGAAACCGGTGATTTGCCAGAAGCTGACCAAGCCGATCCCACCGAGGAGGAAGAAAATGAATGCATTGAACAACTGCATCTATCAGTGAAAGATTCTTTCAACAAGTTCAAGGGAAGATTTTTAACTGGTGCAGTGGACTTTTCTGATAGACTTAGCAGAAAATCGAGAATTGGGTACAGGTATTTATTAAAATTCGTATTTTAAGTACATAGCCTCAAATAACTATGTATCTATAAATTTTTCATAGCTGTCAAAGATGCAATGACACAAACTTATACAGCCTATGTGAAATAAGAAATATAAACTCTTTAGTAAAAGTTTATGTAAACTAGGGCTGGTGAATGGGAGCTGGCAGCTGAGGGTGAACCAGAGACTCTCCTGGAGCGTTACAACAGGCTCCGCTGTGAGTTCTCAGAGTTACTTGAACAACTTGCAGAACAGCAGAATAAGGCCAGTGAGAGTGAAAAGGTAAAGAATATTTGAATAACATAATTTCCCAACAGGAATCTTCATCTTTTGTGATAAAGTTGAAAATCTATTACAGAAGTTTGACAGATTGGCATAGGTTTCTGGCTGAAAAATGAAACTGTATCTTAATTTATTGTAATGTCATATGTGAACTTTCTCATTGTGAATTAATGATGTGAATTTAAATTATTACTTTCTCATTGTATGAGTTGATACAATATGACTCATACGTACACTATAACGATTATGTTTTATTTTGAAACAAGTACCTAGTAGTAATTTTATACATTACCTTGAGTTATGAGTCTAGCTACACGATGACTGACAAATGCAGTGACTGCACAGGTCCACCCAAAGGTGTGTGGTTCTTTCTTCAAAAGACCATCTCGGACACTAACCTACATGGTCTTCATATGACATGACCAATATAATGTCTGAACTTTAAAAGATTCAGTGACTTCTGAGTTTTGGCTGTTTCTTCTCAGAGTAGTCAGGTATGTAACACCAGCCTCATCTAGTTTGTAAAAAGACAACATGTAAAATTGTCTATAGTAACCTACTTGCAAAAATAAATATCATTTCATTATGACCAAGCTGTTACTTTCAGGACGAGTACACCAAACTGGCAGTTCAGATCAACTCAACTAAGAAATTACTGGAAGAGTTGAAACTTGAGGAGGGAGAACAAATTGATCCGAAGGCTGAGAAATTAAAGTAAGGAGCCTATTACTTAATTGTTCTTCTCTACATAGTATAAAACAAAGTCGCTTTCTGCTGTTCTGTATCTTTAACTTTCAAACTATGCAACATATTTTAATGTTGTTTCCATCAATAAACATAATGATGTAAGATGAAAATTTATACAGAAATCGAAAAAGTTTGTGATTGCTTTGATAAATCTAAACCTTTTTAATTATGGCAGGTAATATTAGGATTTTTTAGATTTATTTTTTATTTCAAACTGGGTATCTATTGTAGAAAACATACAAAAAAGAATTTTTGTTGATAAAGTTCACTTTGAAACATTTTATCTACTTATGCTAGTGATGAAAAATTCTATTTTTTTTTTAATTGTGTGTATTTAATACATTCGTAGTAGCACCCTTATAACCCTTCAAATGGACTCTCAGGAAATACTTCATAATTTTTGTATGAGTGCCTTTGATTTTGTAACAAACTCCACATTTCAATCGACAATAGTTTAATTAAGTTCTTTAACCTCTCGGGCGCGTTACGTACACCCGGGTGTACATAAGCGAAAACGCCCCAGCGCCTTACGTACACACGTCTATACATAACAGACAGTCGCTCATTGGACATTGATTTTTATCATTTTCAATTATAAATCGCCCGAGAGGTTAAAAAAAATCTTATAACATATACATGTGATGTTGTGCGTAGATCTAAATAGAATAATGTGGCCCTGGAAAAAACTGGCATGTGAAGGAATAGAGTGGTTTTTAGTCAACAAGAGTCTGACAGTGACAGGTTTGAGTTATAGAATTTTACTGTTTTCAGGGAATATTTATCAAGTACTAATAAGAAAAAGCAAGGGGAGGTAATGACAACTCACTTGAAGCTGAAACCTGAAGTAAACCTGGCTTACACCACTAGGATAGCACAGCTTGAACATAGGTATGTATTTGATGGAAGATCTGAGCACTGTGGAGCGATAGACTGCTAATCTATCTAAATATATATCCTTACTAATCTATACATATAATAAATTTGAAGGAAAGTCAAAAATATACATAGAATATTTAATTAATAAGAAATATGTTGTACTGCCAATCACCTGCTTTGTATCCGGTTTAGGTTACACAAACTGGAGCAGGCGGCAGGTGTACGAGATGAGGAGGCATTCCGGAGATTGCAGGCAGCTACAGGACAGGTTTGTGGCAATTTAGTCCTTATTTGTTTGTAGTAATGGAGATATTATATTAGCTGAGCAAGACAAGCATTTGATATGCTGATAACAATATGACACTGATGGCTGCCTCATAAAGGTCATCATCAAGCATCACTACTGATGAGTGCGTGGTCTTGGATTCGCAAGTTTTCAATTGTTTTTTCTATCATCATCATCATCATCATCATCATCTCAGCCATAGGACGTCCACTGCTGAACATAGGCCTCCCCTTTAGATCTCCACATATACCGGTTGGAAGCGACCTGCATCCAGCGTCTTCCGGCGACCTTTATAAGGTCGTCTGTCCACCTTGTTGGTGGACGTCCTACGCTGCGCTTGCTAGTCCTTGGTCTCCACTCTATTACTTTTCGACCCCATCGGCCATCTGCTCTGCGAGCAATATGGCCTGCCCATTGCCACTTCAGCTTGCTAATCCGGTGGGCTATGTCGGTGACTTTAGTTCGTCTACGGATCTCCTCATTTCGGATTCGATCACGTAGAGAAACACCGAGCATAGCTCTCTCCATAGCTCGTTGAGCGACTTTGAGCTTTGAGATGAGGCCGATAGTGAAAGACCACGTTTCGGTGCCGTACGTCATCACTGGTAACACACATTGGTTAAAGACTTTCGTCTTGAGGCACTGAGGTATGTCGGACGAAAAGACATTGCGTAGTTTCCCGAACGCTGCCCAACCGAGTTGGATTCGGCGGTTGACCTCTTTCTCGAAGTTGGACCTACCTAATTGGACTACTTGTCCTAAGTAGATATATGAGTCAACAACTTCGAGTACCGAGTTTCCAACAGAGACTGGGGTGGGCACAACATTGGCATTTGACATAATTTTCGTCTTGTCCATGTTCATTTTCAAGCCCACCCGTTGTGAAACTCGGTCGAGGCCATCGAGCATCATGCTGAGTTCCTCCATCGACTTTGCCATGACCACGATGTCGTCGGCAAACCGAAGGTGAGTGATGTATTCGCCGTTGATGTTGATGCCAAGTCCTTGCCATTCCAGGAGCTTGAAGGCGTCTTCCATTGCGGCAGTAAACAGTTTCGGGGAGATAACGTCCCCCTGTCTTACGCCTCTTCTCAATGGAATCGCCTTCGTGCTATACTCCTGTACTCGGACCGACATGGTGGCGTTATTATACAAACACTTCAATACCTCGATGTACCGATAGTCAATACGGCATCGCTGGAGTGACTCAAGCACAGCCCATGTTTCCACCGAATCGAAGGCTTTCTCATAGTCCACAAACGCTAAGCATAATGGCAAGTTATACTCTTCGGTCTTCTGTATAACTTGCCGCAGCGTATGGATGTGGTCTATGGTACTATAGCCTTTTCGGAAACCGGCTTGTTCGGGAGGCTGGAAGTCATCAAGTCTGTGTTCGAGACGGTTCGTGATAACCCTTGAAAACAGCTTATAAACATGACTCAGAAGCGTGATGGGTCTGTAGTTCTTCAATAGGCTGTTATCACCTTTTTTGAAGAACAGCACCACCTCACCCCTGCTCCACGTTTCAGGCGTTTTGCCCTCGGACAGGACGGAATTAAAGAGTTTCTGGAGGACTTTAAGTACCGGTGTTCCACCCGCTCTCAGAAGCTCTGACGTGATTCCGTCCTCGCCCGGCGCCTTGTTGTTCTTAAGCTGCTTCAGGGCCATCCTAATCTCGTACAGACTGATGTCCGGGATATCTTCGGTATAATGTCGGGACAGCTTGGCTCTTGGATCTCCTACCAAGCTGTCAACGGGCTTTGCGACCGAAGTGTATAGCTGTCCATAGAACCTCTCGATCTCGCCTAAAACCTCTGCTTTGGTCGACGCTATGCTGCCATCCTCCCGTTTCAGCTTTGTCATCTGGCTTTGCCCAATAGACTTGTCCTTTGCGAACACTTTGGAGCCTTGGTTTCGCTGTATGGTCTCTTTAACACGATTCGTATTAAAGAGGCGCAGATCGTGTCGCAAGGACTTAGATATACGTTTATTGAGCTGCCTATATGACTTCGCGTCATCGGAAGACTGCAACTGTAGCAAACGTCGTTCAGCCATGAGGTTTAAGGTTTGCTCGGTCAATTTCTGAGGTCTATCTTTACGGCAGGGTCTAAAAAACTTAGACCCTACCGTGCGGACAGTTTCCACTAGCCCGTCGTTGATCTCGTCCACTGAAACTAAGTTCTCAAGGCAAGCAAAGCGATTAGAGAGCTCGAGTTGAAAGCTTTCGGGGTTTTGAATGTGGGACCGAGTAGGTCGGAGCGTAGACTTCATCAAGCTGGACCTTTCAAGTTTAACATTGATATTCAGTGAGCCTCTTACGATTCGGTGATCGCTACCGGTTTTTACCCTGTTGATCACAGAGACATCACTGAATATCCGTTTCTTGTCGGTCATGAAGAAGTCTATCTCGTTTCTCGTGAAACCATCGGGGCTCAACCAGGTCCATTTCCTGTGAGGCGGCTTCTGGAAGAAAGAGTTCATCATGAAGAGTTCCTCTTTCTCCAGAAAGTCGGCCAGCCTCTGCCCCCTAGGGTTCCGTTGCCCATATCCAAATTGCCCCACTCTCAACTCATCACCGCTTTTCTTGCCCAACTTTGCGTTAAAGTCCCCCATAACAACAGTAAAGTGGGTTTTGGAACTATGTATGGCCCTACTTACGTCCTCATACATAGTCTCCACTTCATCATCGGAGTGTGACGAGGTCGGTGCGTATACCTGAATGACCTTCAGCGAATATCTTTTGGATATTCTGAGTATTAGGTATACCACCCTGCTCGACACACTGTCGATGGTTATTATGTTGTTTACGAGGGACTTGTGAACGAGAAACCCGACACCACCTTGGGACTGTTGGTCGCCCTCCCGGTAGTAGAGCAAATTACCAGACTTCAGGGTTACGGTGTCCTCCCCCTCTCTACGGACTTCGCATAACCCTATAATGTCCCAATGTAATTGGCTCAGCTCCTCTTCCAGCTCGCAGATCTTTTCGTCAGTCCTCATTGTGCGTATGTTGTGTGTTACCAGGGCCAGTCGTCGTCGGGGTGGGTAGCCGGATCTCTTCCGGAGATTCTTCGCACCCCCTGCTCCGCCGTTACCTTGACTGCTACCCGCGCCAGGGATAGCGGAGCTGCCGGGGACTGGGGGCCTGGTTTCTGTGCTTTTCATTAGGGGGTAATGCCTTAAATCGCCACGCTTGGCAGGCGGGTTGGCGATCGCAGTGAGGATGTGCAGTACACGGAGGACGCTGCTGCCCGACCTCCGGTTTGTCCCTTAGTCGCCTCTTACGACACCCACGGGATGATTTGGGGGAACGCAATTCTAAGCCGGCGCCCCACGGCTTTTTTCTATCAGGAATTACTTATTAGTAGTCCTCTCTTACATCAGATTCAACATTAAAAAAAAACAGAAGTATAAATCTCTTTTTTTCGGTTTGTTCATATTCAAACCCTTGATGGATTACTAATTACAAGAAGATTATAACGATATTTTTATGATGATAAATAATTTGTTATCCTAGGCGACACTATGTGGTGCAGCGGCGTCGCTTGCAGCTCAAACATCTCTCCTTCGACCGGGCGAGTTGGCTGCGGCTGAAGCGCGGGTCACCTCTCTGCTGTCCAACGTAGAGGCTTTGAAGACTGCCGTCAAACCCGCCGACCCGGAGCTTGACGCTAAGGTATGTTATTAAAGTAATAATTAACGTGTAACAATAATGCATTCTCATAAACTTTCCCATCTGAAGAATTTTTGTTTCAAATTCAAAAATTCTTAATATCATGTCACACTCTTTTTTCTGTCGGACTCGTACTGGTTAAAATCCACGGTGTCCTTCAATAGCCCTTTACGTTCCGGGGTCACGGTAATTCGTGAGTCCCGCGACCATCACAGTCACGCTACGAGCAACAGAAGCCGAGTAGCGGGGGTGAATTTTTAATATTTAGGGTGAAGTAATATACAAACAAGGACACTCATCATTATAGAGTGCTCCATCGATTGTGAAATAGCGCCACATTTACAGACAGAGTCATATGTGGATCTCAGCCTGAATAGGATTCCTTAGTTCGGCCAACCAACTAAAGTCATGATAATTTAAAATGGTAAAATTTCAGGTGAACGAGCTGTACAAACTGCTGAAGCAAATAGATGGCATATCACATTCCGAGATACTGGAGCGTATGGAGGCTCTGGAGGCGTTACATAATCAGGGTAAATAATAGTAAATATATTGCTGCCTTCACGAAGCGCGATTTTACCTCTACGAGCGCGATCCTTCATATAAAAACAAGACGCGTTGATCCGCGCCGCGTCGAGCCATTACCTACCCACGGCGTCGGCGCGGCCGATGCTTAATACAGGCCTGGTTCAGCGAATTAATATCAATTTTATGAAGTTGGAATAAAGTCCAAAATTCTTAAAGGTTGATTGTTTACTAAATAAATCAACTTTGTACACAGAAAACTACTCTTATTGCTGTCTGGCAGTACAATCTACCAATAAAACCTTTTCTCTTTACAGCGAGTAACTTCGGAAAATCCCTAACAGAACTGGAAACTCTTCAGAACACGATAGCGAGTGGTGTTCAGAACAACAAGGAGTTACTACAGGGTGTTCAAGAAGTGTTCGCGCACAATGTGGAGAGTGTTCACAAGGAGATCAAGAAGTTAGATGAGAGGATCGGGAAGCTAGCCGCTGCGTGATGAGGAAGAGAGGCAGTGTTGTTGGGGAGTCGAGTGGCTTGTCGATAAATCACTTTCATATAGCTTTAATGTGGGACATGTACCGCCTTACCACAAAAATATAAACGTAACTGCAAAACGACCCTTACATCAACGTGAAATGTCGTTTTGACATTGACAGTTTTTTTAGACAAGTTTCAACAGATATTTGTCTTTCTTGTGGTAAGACGGTAAGGTTTTAAAGATGCTATTCACGTATTCAGCAAAAAGTATTTATTAAAAAACAAAGCCGACCCGTAGTAGTAAATACTCATTATTCGGCATTCAATCGCCTCGTGCCGATCGGCAACTAACATCGGTGTCTTTAATTGAATCGCGTTTGAATCGGCTCGGTAAAATTCGAGCTTTACGCGAACATACTTTATAATATTTAGTTTGACTTTGGCTAATCCTGTTAGCCCGAACGTGTAGCACTACTTTAAAAGACCATCGAATTAGAATGAGAAGGAAAACACAAGCGCGAAATTTTCTGAAGCTTTTGCGCCATATTTAATTCTAATTAATTAAATCTGATTGTTTACTTGCTTGTAATTGTTAGTCCAGAATTGATTGAATTAACTATTTCTTTACCTTACTTTCGTAAGCTATATGAAAACTTCCGAGACCATGGGCCGTATAATAACATCTTAAAACCAGGCTTGTTCCAGAAAGTGAACGAGATGGCGCTAGACGACTTGTTTAGCTCTGTCTCTTTCACTCACTGGAACAAGCCTGGTTTTAAGACGTCATAATACGACCGCAGGAAGCTACATAGTCAGATTAAAAAAATATAATCTAACTAAAATTAACCACAAATGATTGTAATTCTAATAATTCCGAACCATCAACCACTCGATTCTCCAACAACACTCAGATTAAAAACTATTTGGACAATGCAATTTATTCGAGATTCAAGTCACCATTACGTATTATTTGCTCATAATAACGTGCTATATAGCTGTTACCGCTATTACATTACGCGATTCCGAACGGATTGACCACAACCAACGTTCCGTTTTGGTGTTCGTAGTCCACAGATGGACGTACATTCTGATAATACCTAGTTTTATAACAAATAACTATTTTACTAAACAATTTACGATCCAAACTTGAATGTAATAATGATAACTTTATTAAAACATGAGAGATAACCAACATGTCTTGAACCAAAAATTGAAGATATTTTAAGAAACTCAAGCCACTTTCAGCGAGGGTAGTTCGAGAAAAAACTGGCAGAGTCACAGGCCTAGAATGGCCACTTGGCATAAATATAATATGAATAGCTAAAAAATTCGTGAAATAGTCGCGAACACATTCAATATTAAGCAATAATGTCGATCTGACAATCTTACGAATTTTATCACGATTCATATTATTGTCTCACTAGAGCTCTGCTAAAGTGGCGGTTTTATTAGGCCCCAGGTTCAACATTTGGGGCCTAAGGTCCACATTAGGAGTTTCGTTCTAAAACTAGATGCATGAGCACTTGCAATAAAATATTATTAATGTTGTTTTGCAGCATGAGACATAACTATTTGGCTTGTAAGTGTATTGTAGTTTAAAACATGTTAGAGGAGAGAATTTCAATTTTTTTTCCACCAGTGCGTTTTATTTTGCAGTTATAATAAAAGCAAACGTTCGGCATTTTATATTTCATACACAATTATTTCCAATGTTGAACATTCATAATAACTAACTCTTGTATCGTATGTTATCTATAAGAATAGACTGCTTAAGAGAATATAATTTATTTAAATAAATCGATTATGTAGCTACAAAAAGTTTTATTTAATAACCCCCTAATCATAATAGTATCCTTTTCAGTCTTAACTTTTTTTATAATAACTGCTTCACCCGATAAATTATACACTAATGTATTATCTATATATATAAAAGGAGAACTGACTGACTGACATATCAACGTACAGCCGAAACTACTGGGGCTTGGAATGTGAAATTTTGCACACGGCTTCCTATTATAATGTAGAGGAGCACTAAGAAGGTGTTTTTGAAAATTTAACCTTTAAGGGGGTGAAAAGAGGGAATTAAGAAAGTACGT
Organism: Agrotis puta; assembly: GCA_943136025.2. NCBI lineage: Eukaryota > Metazoa > Arthropoda > Insecta > Lepidoptera > Noctuidae > Agrotis > Agrotis puta. Next base: position 15,180,117 of record OW964178.2, read on the forward strand.
AACCCACGCGGACGAAGTCGCGGGCAAAGTGCTTTTTTTTTTTTTTATTGTGGTAAAATCATCAAATGAGGCCTCCCACCCAGGGCAGGGCGGGAGGGACTGTCAGACTTGTACTGACTAAAATCCACGGTGTCCTTCAGTAGCCCTTTACGTACCGGGGTCACGGTAATCTGTGAGTCCCGCGACCCCGGCAGCTTTGGCCCTCTACAGGCCCCGTCACTATGCTGACACTCCTTGAGGCGCGCGTGGAACACAACGCGCCGTCGACCCGGGCATGGTCCATGGTCGGACAGCGAGTCGGCGGGCAAAGTGCTAGTATTAATTATATACACGACGCCCTCACTTCGTGTGCTGTTTTATAAGTATATTGTATAAAATATGTATTACTTTATTATTGTTTTATATTTAAATGTGTATTGTATTTTATGGGCCTTTAGTTGCCTAAAATAAAGGATAAAATAAATAAATTATTTCTCCTGTATTGTGGATACGTAACATTTATAGTCAAACACAAAAATACCCACCCGAAACAACTGTTTGTTGGTCAAATATTTGTTCCGTGCAGGAATCGAGCCCGCGACACGCAGCGCAGTAGCAGTCAATGGCCTGCTGTTAACCATTAGTTATGGGGCCTTTTACAGTCCACTAGCGCCGCCAATCGAAAAAATGTCATAACTCGTAAATAGAATCAAAAATACAAAATGTGGTCTGTAATTACTGTAGAAAAGGCAATAACGTAATTTAATAACACATTGTCAACACTTGAAATATAGCTGTTTAGCTAAATCGTGCGTTCTAAACATAAACGGCCGTTTTTGCTACAAATGCACGATTTAGCTAAACAGCTATATTTCAAGTGTTGACATATTGTATTTTTGATTCTATTTACGAGTTATGACATTTTTTCGATTGGCGGCGCTAGTGGACTGTAAGAGGCCTCTTAACAGTAAGGCTGCTTTTCGGTGCAGAGATGTGCTATGCTACGATGCTATGGATGCGTTTGATATCAACCAATCATATTCATTGGTACACATAGCACAGCACTGGTGGAAACTGATTCAACTAAGATGTTTTTTATATGGAAAGATACGTGCTATGGATGTGTGGTATGGATACGTGATGTGGATGTGTGTTATGGATGCCTGCTATGGGTCGTCTTCCCTACTATCGATACACCGGATAGCTCGAGCTGCGCATCTTCCTCGCGCAGCTACTTTGCGGCGGCGTATTTTCATAGCGTAGCATCAATGAAAACGGTCACATAGTTTCGTAGCTCAGCTTTTATATTCTGACAGCATGGCTGCATAGCACATCTCTAGTGGAAAGGCGCCCTTAGTCTGGGGCTTGCAGGCACTATTCCTAGTTAAGAATCAGATCCTGGGTTCATTTCAAAGGTCAGGCAGTAATTTGGGGCTTTTTAGAAATGTGGGGTGTGCATTTTTAAATTCAAACACCAACAGACCATAACTAGTAGGCAATACACGAGGATCGAACAGCGTAGCTGCCCCGCGCCACCGTGCTCGACTTTCCATTAGCTATTTTCTATTGATGAGGATCAATTAGCAATATCTCAGTACTTATCACCCTGGAGAGTGACAACCCTTTATTGACATCAACGTAATTACAACTGCACGGATACTTCTGCATCACCCTTCAAGGATCACATGTGTTAATGTTTATGCTAATGAAACAACAAAATGCATTACGGGAGTAATGTTTTATTTTTTATAATTACTTAGAACCTAAGCTTCTGGAAGAACCATTTGTTCTTTCCGCTCTTGTATCTCTCCTCAAAGCGCACTCTTGTGTTGAAACGGAGCTTCTTGCGCTTTGCAGGGTCTTTCAGGTCCTTTGCACTGAACTTCTCAAAGCTGAAGTCTACGGAGTAACGTGTGGGCATCAAGTGATTGTAGTTGACAACCTGGAAAGAGAAAAGGAAATAAGTACTGTATAATAGAAATATGACTAGAGCGCAAATAATTGCTTGAGATTAACAAATCTGACAGCTTATAACAAGCTTTCTTTTAGTGTGAGGATGTGGCCACCCTCTGGTGTCAGACATAATAAAGCTGCCTCTTGGAACACCACAGGCATCTGACATAGCTTTGGTCTTTATTATTATAAAGTATTACAGGCTATTTTATGAATTTATCACCAACATCACTGTATGGCATAATGAGAGAGCCTTACAATGTGGTAACTTGGGCAGGATAACTCTTCCTGAATAGTACCTTTGACAGGCACATTCCACTTTAATTTTATATGATTTCTGTATCTAAATTTTTAAGATTGCGAGATCAGAGGATAGCTTATTAACACCTGAACAAAGATAGTCACAGATAATGTGGCAATAAGAACTACACAGCAACAATAGCATCTTGAGGAAATGAGTATTGAAGGTCACAAATTGCCAGTCTCGTGCATTGGAAGGCAATACACCAAATATCTTCTTCATTTAAGCAATATGGGTTTGGCTTATAGAAGTGTACCTAAATTAATATGCTTACTTGAAAAGCAGCTTGAAAACATAATCAAAGACAGTATTATAAACGTGTCATGTTCATCAGCTGTTTTCATTCATTCATAAACACCATGCAGCTTTTTAATCATAGATTCCCAAGTGCTTCAGTAAACAATCAATATAAATAATCACATGTGTAGATTAGCACTGCTAGCAGTTCATTTTCAAAAATCTGAGCATAAACATCCATATTATTTTTAGTGTTAATGTGAAGTAACGTCACTCTTAGAGGTTATAAGAATGTATTGTATTACTTCAACTCTTTGTATGAAGGAAGTGAAAGAACTATGACAAATCACTAAAACAATAACAAAAATGAGGTTATAGTAAGTAAAAATCACGACTCACCTTCACGAAGGGCTTTACTTTGGAGCGCTTGTGGATTTTGTTTTTGCCCATCCTCTTGTGCACTTTGCGGGGATACCTGTCGATGCCGGCTACGAAAGCGTGTCCGTAGGGCTTGTCTGACGTACCCTCGTCGTAGTTCTTCACCACGATCGCCTTGCGGCCCGCGTACCGGCCACTGAGGACCAGCACCACTTTCCCTGGTTTCATAATCTTACCCATTTTGGGTGGATCTGGAAACAAAACTAACCTTCAAAACCTCTGTTTTTGTCTATTTTTCTGTTATTCGCAGCTAGAATGCCTATCAACAGTGATGTGTATTGCCGTTATCACTCATAATGAACAGTTAGAGTGAGTATTCACTGAGAAATATGCACAAATAACATGTTAACCACCACAAACTCTTGTGTACAACACGAACTTGAGTTTTCGATTTTTACGACAAATTATCAGTAATATAAAAAAATAAGGTCATTGTTATATCGTAGGGATCACTACTTTGGTTTACGTATAGTATTTTGTTGAATTGATTCCCTTATTTCACAGATTTTTATGGATATTTTTATAAAAGCTTCCAAAACTCACATTCCCTTTACCCGTCGACTGAAAAAGAAACTGTGTTGCTATAATCAAAAAAGAACTAGGTTTGACAGTGACAGTTAATGATTTTGAGGTCGCGTTCGTTTTATTGTACAAAAAATCAAAAAGGTATTGAAAAAAAACATGTAAAAATATTTATGATAAATCCTTTGTACTTTTAAATGAAAAGTGCCAAATTATTTTTATTATACAGTTAATACATACGAAGCATTTATTCAAATGACAGTTTTTTCTGCCTCCTTTTAAATAAGATGCCAGTAAAATGAACAAACCTAGAAAATATTTAGTCGACTAAATTACGGTTTTTCAACATGATTACAGCTTGGCAAAAAAGTCTAGAAAAGGAACTAATTTTTTTGTTTGCTGGCAACATTTAAAAAGTTATGTCATTTGATGTAAACAAAGTTCGCGAATTTGTATAATTTATAATTGTTCCACAAAATTAAAAGAAAACGTGATAAAAAATGAATAAAACCATCCAAAGTGCTGGTAGAGACATTATTTACAAGATTTAAAGGCGTTGTTTGGCAGAAAAAGAGGCCAAAACCATACTTACCGATCTCAACGATGTTTACCAAAGAACCGCTGATATTACAGGTATATACTTGTTTGCTTTGTTATTTTTAGATGAATCAAGTGTTAATTAATGAACCCCATTCTGTTTTGAATTGCTTGCATATGAAATAAGAGGAATTTTTAAAATAATCATCGAGCACATAGGTTATGTTTACATTTCGTCTGACATTACTTTGGTATAGCGCGCTAGTGAAATGTTGATACGTGAGTGTCGTACTTTGCAATATGTTAATTTAAATTCGATTTCCACATAACTTTGCTGTTGAATGTGATCATAAGGTGACAACTATGTTTATTATATCATAAAAGTTAGAAATGTACAAAAAAAAAATATTTATTATTTTTGATAAATGTTTTACTAACAAATTTTTTTCTTTTTAATTGGCCAACAGGTGGATACCTGAATCCGTAAGTTACCTAAAAAACTTTTTTAGGAGACTAGCGTTTCTGACATTAAAAAATTTGGCGGATTATTTTATTGGTTAAGTGTGAGTTTAAAAAAAAAACACAGGATTGCTTACAGCTAATATAATTATTTTTAGGCAGTATCATGAGAAGAATTTCTTATTCAATTAAATGATGTACTACATACTGATTACAATAAATAATTAGTTGTTTAAACAAAAAAAAAAAATTAGAAATCAAAGTATCAAGACGATAGGTTGATACTCTATTCGTTCACAGCGAGTTGCCACATGAACAGCACAGTGGCGACCTCCCGATTTTCTACTCTTTTTTGCCAAGCTGTACACCGGTTTTCAGACTCTTTTTTTATGTAAAGCGGTGGCGCCAATTTTTAATCTCCAACAATAATTATGCATACTGACTATTTGTAATTACTAAGTATACACATAGGCGGTACTATGGCGGGGCTTTGGAAATATCGATTTTTATTGGCGGGTGTGCTTCACGATTCACCAGATAAGAAATCCATAAAACAGGGAAATTAAAACAAGTAAGTTGATTAATTGAGTTTAATATCAATAAAATAAGAAAATTATTTACACAAATTTTATCAAAATACAAAAATAAAACACTGTCACATACATATAGGTAATAACGTTTGAGGAAGTACTATTATAATTATTACTCATTAGTCTTAGGTATGTTGCAGCGTAGCTGTATTTCAAACCTATATCCTCAAAATACACATTTTTTGGATTTTGGGTAAATGTCGAACAAAAAAATCTTTTGTACATTTTGTACACTTACATCGTATGATATTTGGGTCTAAAAGCACCTTCACTTGTTACTAATGAACATAATAAAGTCTTTAGAAATTAACAGCTTATTAATTACAAACAACTTTACTGTAGCAAGAACATTTTTTACGTTACGTATTTTAAGCGAATTTTGATTCAGAAATATTAGTACTAAAAATTATTAAAACGTATTAAGTAACGTCTTAAATTAATGGTGCTATTCATTTCTCGATAAATTCCAAACTACTTGCTCTTACACCTAAATATCATACAATTTTATTTAAATATTTACTTCTAACTATTATAGTCTTTCTAAGATATTTATGGACATAATTTAAGTGGATTTTAATCAACTCAGGTTCTAATAAATAAAATTGCTATTATCATGTGCATTGTCATTTCAAGTGTTAATATAGCACTAATTGTGAAAATTTAAGTACGCACAATCAAAATAAAGGGAAAAACGATAACTACATTAAAATAAATATGAGAGACGGAATGTGCAGTGATGAGAGGCAAACGAACGAATGAATGAAAAGTACTAAAACATTCACTAGTAGGCCGTTCAACAAAACCTTTGCTACGTATTAAAAAAAAAAATACGCTGCTGATATGTTCATTATGTAGTTTAAAAAAATATTGTATTTACTGGCACCAAAACTAAACCGTGTTGTTATTACATACTCAATAGTAACATTCACAACAAATACTATTACACAATGTTCTATACAAAATTGTCCTTAGATATTTCTTTTACATATTTCTCATGAATATTTACATACTTAACCCTTAATAAATAGAAGACAGTTATTGTATTTCTTTCTATACATTATAAAACGTATCACTCACAAACGTCTTGGTAAACATCATTCGCAAACCAAACTGTGTATCAAAAACTAGTGATACGCTCTAAATACTTTGATATTTATAATATAATAGATATTTATTTATGTACATAATAATGTAATCTCAACTGACTCACTTCTATTTGAACGTGTTCAGTATATGTCGCGTATTTAGAATAATATATCCTTTTTAAATTACAAATAGTATAAGTACAGTTTATCCAGGGCGAAATAGGAATTCGGAAAGTTGAGATCCGTTTTTTACATTGGAAACAAAAAGGCGAAATATAATTTTATTTCACTGCTTGAAAAAAGGTACTTGTATAGTTTACACCTATACTACAGGCAAAATCAATGTTCAGTATAGAACTGTCTCACTACACCCGAATAAGTAATAAGAATAACTAACAGATTTATTCAAAATAATACTTTTGCCATGAATCTGTCAGATAAACGACCGATTTTTATCGTAGACCAATATAATCCAGAAATTAATGATGTATCTCAATCATCCCGGTCTTTGTCTGTAATTAGAATTCGATCGAATTTGTCTGAGTTTTTTTTTAAATGTTCAATCACAAGCAGCCGTCAAAGAATTCGGAGCAAGATTAATTGAGGTACAATATCAAATTCAGCTGTAAAATTACCAACTTGAGTATCGGTTACCGATAAAAATCGACCGACTAACAAATGTCAATCATCTGCGTTAGCGCATGTTCACTCGAGATCTTTCTTTTCATCTTACACCACCGACAAAATCGGACTGGACAAGTATCGATCATAAATTACGACCGATTTTTGTTCGACTGTTGTCAATGAAAATACATAAACCGTGCTTAAAAGGAGGTAGTGAAACAGACCCTTTAAGTAAACTAGCTATTTTACATCGCGGCTAATGCTTATAACAATAAAATAGTTTATTATTTCTAAATATAAATGTATAAATGGTATTTACTCGTTACTAACAAACGAAAATAAAGAAAATTATAAGGTATGTTTACTTAAAAAAACTACATGGAATCTGCCTGGAGTATAGAATTCTGTGTCAACGTATATTGAAGAACAAAGGTATGTGCACAGGATCTGCGGCGATGACCATACGATCAAATTAAAATACGCAAACTCAAGCAACTGCCCTCTGGTGAGTCAATTTAGAACTAGCAACAAGTAAAATAATACAGTCAATATATTTCAGCTGCCATGATAACACAATCATTTTGTCTTCTAAAGTTGCTTGAGATTACGTTTTACGTTATTTTATATTTAATCATAAGTAAATCTTAGTGCGGTGTAATTACATTACAAACGTTCACATTTTCAAACACGCAGATATGATATTAACGTGAACATTTTAATTACACACGCGTAATTTTAGACATAAGAATTTATCACCATTTCGCTATTCGCAAGCAGGCACAAGCCGCGTCTCCTCGTGCTCTGCAGCTATAACATCCTCATATACTAACCATTTGTCACTAATCATAAAATAGGAAAGTATTATTATCACTAGATTACAAGAATTAATAGACTTGACGTTTTCAATAAAGTAAAAATAGCGCAAGAAGGGATAGAAAGATTTAGCAAATTATGTACCAGTAAGGTGGTTTTATCACAACAAAATTCAGGAAGTTAATTATTCCCACATCGAGGATCAAAATCAATACATGAAAGAACAAGACGCGTGCTCTAAGCTACCTGTGACTACAGAATATTTGGCACATTATTATCTCACGCGTCGTGCATTTTTTACTTTGAAAAAAAGTGTTACTTTATTTTTGTCATACTGGTTAGCTTGCTACATCCTCTATTATTGCAAGAATTAAGTCACCTCCGTCCAAATGAGTCAAAAAAGTTCACAATAATACTCTTAGGATAAAAAACGTCAAGTAAAAAACGCACGCTGCGACATTTTCTAAACCTCGCTGCGCCCGCAGAAAGTTTCAACTAAAAAAATTGAGGCAGATTAACGAATCAGTCAATTCCGTAACCTCCGTCTACCTGACACGTCGACTTTAACCTAAAGGAAAAACATACAACAGCTCCTTGAAAAACAATTTTTATAAATATATTTTTTACACAATAATTGAGACACTCGGGTGCTGATACATTTACTCTTTTATATACTTCTATATAATTATTATGTCATCTCGGAATCACAACACTGGGGGGACTATGTACACTCTCTCGACAAATTCACAATTAAATATAGGTTCAACGTTACGAATTACTCACAAATATACATAGATATAAAAGTGTAGTCACTCGCGCTCACACGGAGATCTCGTAGTTGCAGTCGTAGACGGAGGCGCGGTCGGGCGGGTCGGGCGGCGGCGCGCGCGCCTCCAGTGCGTCCTGCACCTCCAGCGCGCGCACGAACGACAGGGGCCGCGCCGGGGCCGCGCCCGCGCGCCGCCGCGCCAGCGGGGAGGCCGCGCCCGGCGGGAACACGGCCACGCCGCCGCGCGGCACGTGCGCGTGCGCCGCGTGCACGTGCGGCGCGTGCGGCCGCTCGGCCCACAGGTAGTTCCCGCGCTGCGGCGAGGCCGCCAGCTCGCGGATGTCGTCGGCCGTGGGGCGGTGCGGCGCGGCCGGCTCGGGCCGCAGCAGCTCGCCCTCGGACAGGAAGCGGCGCTGCGGCGAGGCGCGGCCGCCCACGCCGATGAAGTCGGGACGGCGCGGCTGCGTCGGCGTGCCCGGGTTGGACCTGTCAGGCGCGGCGCTCACGTCAGGGGTTTAATCGCGCGAGCTCGTCCGAGCCCTCGCTATCGTTATCGTACGGCCTACGGACAGAAGGAGAAGGGAGCTGCGGGGCGAAGCGTTTGCACGTGCGATCGCGCGACCGGCGCCGCCGCCCGAGGACTGCGCCGCTCAGAACGTGGCGCTGCGCCCGCGTTGGTCGGCGCGCTCTCTCTCGCCGCTGGCGATCGAGAGGCGCACGATTCACCGCGAACGTGCGCTTCTTTAATGTATCGGTCGGTTATTTAATAAATAATTACGAGACCGTACCGCAATCCCGAATACGTTCCAAATGTCACAATTATATATAAAAACTAATCTACGTATAACCATGAGCATAAACACGTGTGTGGGATCAGAGTATAGTCATCGTTAGAGAGGAGATGACCGGGTTCTGAACGCGTAGAACTTTGGGTCCGGAGGCGGCGACCTCGCCTGCTACGGTTGCGGGGAGCATGCCAACGCCACATGCCACAACTATGTTACACTATTATATCATACACACTACTACTACTACAGTAACTACTGCATGCTTATCCTGGTGAAATAACGACTTACCTAGCTCATAATTAAGAAATTTAGACAAACATAGCTTGCTTTGCAACTTTTTATTTGTATTAATAGATTAGCACTTACTAAAAAAAAGGTAAAAAATCAGGAATACAATTACTTTAAATAAATGCAATAAATAATAAAGTGCAATGTACCAAAAAAAAAGGTGTGGTAATTTCATCAGGATAAAACAAAAAAATCCGGCAAGCAACGACACGACATATACAATGGCTTTGTACAGTATGAAATAGACCATTTTTACTATAGAAATTGAGTAGTAAAATTCAAGCCGGTGCTCAAGTAATAGATATTCTGAAAACGAAGAATTTATAATAAAATTCATTAAATTAATATACAAAAATTGTTACAATTGGAAATACAAAAAAAAAATAGTTTTGAAAGAAGAAAAATACTAGCTTATGACATAAGAGCGGCGTAAAAATATAAAAAAAAAAGTAAGTTTATAGTGAATTCGACTAGCAATCGTTCGTTTACCATGGAGCATAGCTTGTGTATGATCATAAGTCGACCATAGACAGGCGTTGGTAGCCGTTATCAGCCATTGTATAGTGTGTCGAGCTACGCCTGCGCCCCGTGTCACAACAGCTTGCAAATAAAAAAATAATGTATATTTTATTTATGTATACATAAGTTGAGTTGAATTCTGTCCTACTTTATTCAAATGACCCCGATTGAATCATAATTTTAGATTACCATAGCAAATGATTTAAGGATCCAGGATTCATTTTACCGTGTTATTTGTCTTCTAGACAGAATTCCCTGTACAACCTTGTTACACCATCTTTTAAATTAATTACAAATGCTTAAAACATATGCAGAGTAAATAAAAACTTTACGTTTATTTGGTCCCCCCCTCCCAAATGTTTACATTGTAGGTATAGTAAAATTCTGCAATCTATTTTACAATACTCCACATGTTGCAAAAATACAAAAAAATATATAAAGTTAGGACGTAAGGGGGTTGAACATGCATTATTTAAAATACGGTGTAACTGAGTATAGAATTATCATAAAAAATAATAATTTAGTGTACAGAAAAACATGCCAAAGAAATCTGTTTTGTGCTCAAAAATACAAAATTATACAAAGCAAAAACCAAAACGTTTTCAGTACTTCAGATACGTCATGCGCGCATTATTTACATTATACACTGTGCATCGCATTCGTGTCCAAAAGTACGCCACTAAAAATACATATTAATCAAAATTAAAACAAAAATACTCCAAAAGGGAAAAATCCAGAAAAAAACCTATCGATTAGATATTTTTATTTTAGCAAAACCAAATCGAAAAGTGCAGAGCCATATCAAAAAATAATATAATTATGTACAAAAGTAAGTTCCTGAATTAGTGGATATTTTTATTGTAGCTCTAAAAGTCAAAGATTTTACAAAACTTACTTTTAGGAATCTGAAATCTAGAAGAAGAAATTGTTAGAAAGGATGTATGATTCTAAGTGATGTGTTTTTTTTTAGAATAAATGTTATGAAGGGTAGAAAATGAAAGTCGAAACTTTATAATTATGTTAAATCGTTAGATGTGAATGTGTTTTTTAGTATTCATTAGATTTGGGGTCTCTAAAATTCGACTGCAGTGCTGCTTTGTAAAAACACAAAAATAAACAAAAAAAAGCGTGACTACGACGCTACCCCCGTTCTTCAATTCACAATTCCGCGCCCAATAAACAATTCTTCAAATTAAATTCTTTAAATTCTCCAAATCTCAATTCTGTCTTGTCAAAAAACAAGAAACAGTACAAGAATCTAACGATTTAAATTAACGATTAAGTTGTTAAAAGATAAAATGAAATGTAATAGTATTTGGTATCAAAACTAAGAAAAAAAATGCATCTAACAGTGAGAGAAGCCTTATAAAAATATCCACAAATTCGTTTTTTGTAAAGAAAAATGGCATAAACACACAAACACACAAGAGCAAACAACGACAGTTAACGAATTACCGTTGACACGTCGGCTCTATGCGTTAGGTCCACCTGCCGCGGTAAGCGGTAAATCACAAAGTTTTTATTTCGTGTCGTTCAAGCTATGAGACCACAAACATTTCGTTATAAGAATTCATATTAAAAAGGAAAAAAAATGTCAGAAACTTGCAAAATATTTCATCAATTTTCTGCATTCGTTTTTCAATTATCATTATAAATGAAAAATCTGTAAATGATATACTGTGATGGTGGTAGAGAAGATGATGAAGGAGATTTTTTATGAGCATTAGGACAGTGATAGTCCTTCCGTTTAATTATGTGGGAACATAGACAAATTAAAACTATTTGAGGACACAGTAACAACATAAAGGTGGACACTGTCAGTCATTAATGGCAAACAGAAGTGATATCCATTTAGAAGTATATTTTTTTGTGGTCTCACTGCATTTCTTCTTTGTTTTTTTTTTTAGTTTATATACAATGTTTACAAATCTTTACAATCCCAGTTAAAATACGTGATACATATTCAACTATGGACAAAAATAAGGAATAAATTATATATTTTTGTGGTACATTTTGCGAGTAGGCTGAGATATTTTCATGGATGTTTCATATACATGTTTTTTTCTTTATAATTTATCCATGTGTTTGAGAAAAAACAGTTCAATGGTATTTTTCTTTGAAAGTAAAAAATTAAATACAATGCCAGATAATAAAGCACAGTGAGCCAAAAAATAATAAGACATCTTAACAATCAAATAAAATTTAAAGCGCAAAACAAACCCAATAATCTCAGACTACCAACATATGTCCACATTTCAAATATATTAGTAAGCAACCCTCACATCTTACAAAGCTAAATAATTATACACCAATGACAATAAATATCGACAGTTAATAGTGTTCCCAAACTTAGTAACCTCTAATACGTGAATGCAAAACATTTTACATGCAAATAAACACTGAATCAAATCAAAAACGTATAAGCACAATACAGACTACTGACAGAAGTATAACTTTGATCGACAAATTTTAAATCTGGTAACTCTCTTTACCGGTTTTCCGGTATTTTACGGTTTATATAAAATGTCAAATCCAAAGTTATACTTCTGTATTGAGCCGTACCGTGGTTTAAGCGATGCATTCCCGGTTTTAGGTAGAAGGGGATCAAAACCATTTCTGTTAATGATGGGAACAGGCCATGATACAATGGGAAATAATATAAATACCTATTTAATTCATTATGGGAACATTTTCTCTTCTCAAAAATCAGCCAATTAGGAAATCCTTTATCGAAATTTTGATCTAATAACATCTAAGTATAACATTAAAGTGTAAAAATCAATTTGTCGACCTTGGATTCGAGGGTAGATGTAGATTATTTGAAATTTAATTGCGGAAACTGAAAGGACATTCTCTATATGTACCCTTGTTAATTATTTTTATTCTTCAATGATTCTTCAAAGGCATTTTTAGAGTCATGTGGATTTTACACCCGAAAAGACATTTTCCGTTATTATTTGTATTATACTAATGAGCTAATCCTCATGACGCTACAGCCACAAGTTCAGAGAGAAACTTCTTGCATCGTGCAAGAGGGGCTTTTTAATGAGTAGTTCTTCTTAAAGTTCATTGTACGTTTCAAGAAACGCCCTCCACATTCGCGGCTTTATAAAACCGTATTGAAGTTTAGTCAAAATGCTACCGGCAATTATTATTATTTATCAACCTTGATAGAGAAAAAATCGGTTGGCTTCGTAGAGCGTCATCCTTGTTGCACACTACCTATGTGACGTTTGTCGCTATTTTTTCGTGGATAATGTGTGCGACAGAGATAATCCTTTCTAAAAGTACTACCCGATTATCTCTTTCTAAAAGGCGATAAGTAAAATTAATCGTCGGTACTTGCACAGACAAAATGCGGATCGGCTTCAATCGGACTTTGTCAGATACTTCTATGGAATATTTGTGGAAAACATAGCCACATTGAATAAGTGACGATAGGGTTGCCACATCTCAAAAAAATACAAAAATTATAGACCCTGGTGATCTTTCAGTCTCCGCCGCCGGGTGAACATGAAGGTACATACCTTCTGACCGGACTGCTGACTGCAAGCGGCGTCGGGACGCCCAGCGCCTTGATTCGTTGCTGCATGGTGGGCGAAGGCCTAGCGCCTCCGTTGGAGCCCGTTTCGTATCTCACCGGGTCCATTACCACCCGGTAGCCTGAAGTCGTGGTGCCACCGTGGCTGGAACATCGAGTTTTTATGTGAGAACGTCGTTTTTCATGGTATTCTAATTTTTATATTATAAATGCGAAAGTGAGTTTGTCCCTTAGTTTCTTTCGATTTCATGACAGCTGCACCGATTTAGATGTATTTTGGTATAAAGACGCATGGGACCCTGAAGGCGCTTGAAGGGCCTAGGGAAAAAACCTTCTTCATAAGGGCCTTCTCGAGGAAAAAACTTCTGTTGTAAATATAAATAATTAAATAGACATCAGTTTTTATCGCTTCTGGAGCATCTTTTTTGATTTGATGGCAATCGGTAAGGCCTATTAAGGTCATTTCCTTATGACATATTTACAAACGTTGCGAAAATCGATAAAATCTTTTTAACCAAAAACTGAACACCTTACCAACCTAGCCTTTTGCATTTACGACACAGGCGATTATGCGTATGAAATATATTTGTTGTCGTCCGCATTTAACTTGTAGCACAACTTTTGAGCGGAAAATCTAGAAACCTTTCCAAAATTTAAAATGACTATTGACATATTCACCTGGTATTTCTCGAGAGCGGACTGAGCCGTGGATAATGTATCGGCCTGGGCGGCAGGTGGTGGTGCTGCTCGGGCGGGAACAGGTTGGCCTGCGAGCCGCGCCGCTGCATGGAGGGCGGCGTGGGCTCGCAGTCCGCCGACTGGGAGGCGCCCGGCCCGTCCAGCTCGCCCTCCGCCTCCTCGCGGCCCGGGGACAGCTGCGAGGGCGCCGCCCACACCAACTTTACACTCTAGCTCGTAACTCACTCTCCAGGGTAGCAATTATCGGGGGGGGGGGGACTACCACTCGATAGAGAAGGTAGGTTTAGTAGCAAACGATTTATATTTTTGGGGGCTTATAAAATAATTGAAACCTAGATTAAAAAATTGAAGATAAAGGAATATTAAAGTATTATGTAGCAGAATTATCAAGATCGCCTCGGCCTCCATGTCATCTATCTATATATATAAAAGGAGAACTGACTGACTGACATATCAACGTACAGCCGAAACTACTGGGGCTAGGAATGTGAAATTTTGCACACGGCTTCCTGTTATAATGTAGGGGAGCACTAAGAAGGGGTTTTTGGAAATTTAACTTTTAAGGGGGTGAAAATGGGGAATTAAGAAAGTACGTAACCCACGCGGACGAGGTCGCGGGCAAAGTGCTAGTCAAAAATACGCGAAACAAAGATTCCCCTTCCCACCTGGAGGGGTTTCTGGTGGAGATAAGGCCTTTACTTCGGAAAAGTTCTTAGCTTCAGTAATGGTTGCTGGTGCTTACATAATACTTGAATAACCCTTAACCACATTCAAAAGTACTATAGCTATTCCCTATTGTTATGTTAGGCATTTACATATCAGTATTCAAAAAAGAATGATTTAGTTGTACAGAAAGAGTTTATCACCACATTGAACACCCATTCAACGAAATAAATATATTATTTTATGTTAAACAGCGCCATTTGCATTATGCATTAGTTTCAAATAAGCGTGTAAATGTGAAACATTGACTTCATGACATTTGAAAAAAATAAGGTCATCGCATATTACGCAGATTGAACTGACTCAACCCGGGCTTGCCTCACAGGAAGGCATTGAAATATGAGCTTTGTTTCGCGTTTTCTAAGGTAGAATTTTCTTCTTTTCTGTAGTATTGAAGGCTTTTTCCGTGTGTCCGACATGAAATGAAACTCGTATTTCAATGCTGTACTGCGAGTTGACTCGAGTTGAGTCCATGTTAAGTCTACATAATGTGCTCAGACCTTTATTAGTGAAATATTAAAGACATAAACTATTAGATGTGACATATAATAAAATACTTAGATAAATATATTAAACTTAGAAATAAGTACATATGAGTTCAGTGTTTGATGGCGGAGTCGGAATTTAAATTTTAAAAAATAATTGAGGACATTATATAAATTCAGAAACTTGAAAATAGCTACATTTTGACTAGTTTTAATGTTTTTAGATTAAGACTATGACTAGAATACAGGTCTAGAATTATTTAGATAACTAAAGTCTAAGTTTCCGACTTCAACCAAAATGGTTTACTTTCATAGTGCACAAATAACACGATACTATTTATAAAATATTTGTTGCATGTTTTTGAAAATCACGAGCGCGCATCATGTAACTCGTATGTATGTGATATAATGTTTAATTGTTTTTCTTTTAATAAAAATAAATGTTGTCCCACACAAGCAATTACTCCTGGATTTATAAAAATAAATAGCCAGGAAAAACTACATAATCGGCCAGCATAATGAATCGCTCAGCCAGTGCGCCAACTATGCCTAATTGATATTGTCAAGAACGACTGCGAATTTGTATTTGACGTTCGGCTTAATTTCAACTATGGCCACACGCCAAAAGATCTATGCAATACTATTAGCAAGAATGACGCGTGCTCGAGAAATACAAAAATATTTACATTTCTTGAAAAAAGCATTTAAGTAAAAATCAAAGTGCAGAAAAAAACTACAAAAAAAAATAGTTCGACATTGTGCATTATAAAAGTGAGACCATGAACAAAATCCACGGCATTAGTAAGTTGTTAAACCGTAGATTTTCAGTACAGTACCATCACCATGACATTACCTTCGAATAATGTCAGAAACATTAGTAGAGAGCCAGACATATCATGTCTTCAATTCACGTAAACAAGATTTTAACAAAAAAATGTGCAAGTGCTAATTTCGACCTTATGTCTGTGAATTGAAGGTATGTAATTCGCTCTACAAGCATGATAACTAGATGATGCTACTGCTTTACTTGGATGACACAAGCTGTCTTGTTGTCTAGTGAAGCGTGTTATGATATAAATCTGTTAGAAAATGGAAAGTATTTAGACAATGTGTTTAGTGAAAATGGTATAAAATCTACAATTTTATTAAGTCTATTGTTTAGTTAAAAAAAAAGAGATAGAAAATCGTTTGCGTCCTACCCTCTTTTTAATGTAATGAAATGACACATATAATATTATAAAAAAAAATATATGATAACACAATATATGCCCCCCAATTCTTTGTAGTTTCCATTGGCTCATCACAGCAATGATTTTTATAATCTCACTGAGTGGACAATTTATTAACTTGTCCAAAAGTAAATCCACATACTTTTAAGCTCTTTATTCAGGAGTCTATTGACCCTAATTTCTTTATGAATT
Source organism: Agrotis puta (assembly GCA_943136025.2). Taxonomy (NCBI): domain Eukaryota; kingdom Metazoa; phylum Arthropoda; class Insecta; order Lepidoptera; family Noctuidae; genus Agrotis; species Agrotis puta. Next base: position 15,196,888 of record OW964178.2, read on the forward strand.
TCATTGAATCCATCCCCTTCCCTGGCAAAGGTAGGTCTACATTTGTGACATTTCTTGAAATAACCGTGTCACATACACGAGACACAAACAGTAGTGTGGGGGATTTGTCCCAATAAAGATACAAAACTGAAGTCGACTGTAACAGCAATGGCAAAATCCAATCAAGACACCACAGCAATAACAGTTTCTGTATTATAGATTGTTTTGGAGATAGATACATACAGCCTGTTAGTGTAATCAGTCTTAACCTTGAAACCATAGGTAGTTGATTTAATTATAAAAATGTTTGTCTGAATTTAAAAATAAATAAACGAATTTTTCTTTAAAAAAATCAAAAATGTTTCTGTCCTACACCGTCCGTTAATTCATGGATACTATGCGCCCGAGTTACGTATTCACTGCAAAGGGCGTTAACCTGCCAGTGCGGCAGGTTAACGCCGTCCGTTTAACTACATACCTACATAAGTTTTAACTAACTACATCATTGTAATAAAATACAGGTAACCTGTGATGTAACTAACTTCCCTTCATACTTTTCCTGGCTTAGGACAGGCAAAAATACCTACCTTTGTTGCGTGACGAGTCCAGATGTAAGTTAGGTTATCACCCGACGCGGCGTAAACCCGAACCATTTCGGTCCTCTGTTCTTTTGTGTACGACATAATCACTAAACACTAACACTTGCGCGAAAAATTAACGGTGGGGCCGCGCTTGCGGCGGGCGTACGTTACGAGACACGCGTTCGATAGCGACACTGCCGGCAGACTGGTATGCGCGGGCCCCGCGCATACCTCAGTCTCTCCCCGCGCCGCGGGCGACACGGCGGCGCGGGCGCTCGCGGCTTATTTGATCTACTTTACCTTTGCGTAATAGGGTGAAATAATTTTGGGGAAAAATGGAGACTTTATTGAAAAAAAAAAGTCTTTATTTTTTTATTGAATTTACGTTCTGTAAGTGATACCAAACCACTGGTTTCAAGTTTAAGACTGATTACACTAACAGGCTGTATATTGCCACTTGTTGCCATTTTCATGGAGTTACACTAAGTTTGCACAACCGATTTTGTTACCGCAAGTTTAAATCCCAGTGTAATTGCAAATCTGGACCGAATTTGTTTATCACTGCGGGTAGTAGTTACATTTAGAAGATGCTCTTGGTTCTGCAAGTGCCTTCAGTTCTTTTCGATTATTCAAACGTATTGTGGTAACCGAGGACATGGCGTACATATTGCATAATTATGGTCTTCCTCTGAATTATACCTCTACTGTACGAACACTACTGTTTTATCCGCGGTCACGGTATCTCATCTCAAAACGCCATAAACATACACCCACCATTACCCAACACTCCCCCCCACCATAGTTTAGCTTAGCAATGACAGCAAAGCGTCTGCGGTCTGGCTCTCACCTTGTTATAGTGCGCGTGGGGTCCAGCGGGCCGGTGCGCAGTGCCGTTGTCCGCCGTGTACGTCTTTACCTGGTGCTGCGTGTCGGTCGCTATCGTCGATATCGCTGAGGCGGAGTGAGTGCCGCCCGGCATCGCTTCCCGCCGTTTCTTACCACCTTTGTAGATGTATTTTGACGGTCGGACTAGACTGTAAATTGTATAGCATCTTTGTTAGTTGAACTCATCTTGGAATTTTTTAAATACATTGCTGTTGAAGAGGGCATGGATTTACAACAAAAAAAATCCTTTTTTCATCCATCAGGTTCATAAAGTTCCGCTAGGGATTTTTTTGACTTGTACATTTGAGATTTACTCCTAATAAATAACGTACAAATAGACAAAATCATAAAAAGGACACCTCTTTTTTCGAAGAGTTCCTAAACATTCAGAAATTCTCCCAAGATTGCAGAGGGTAATAATTCTTGGTAATAATTTTGATAGATAATATTTGACAAAATCCGAAGTTAGCAACCCGATTCGATCATAGTAGCTAGCTAAAATGACGCTTTACATTCTCCTAAGCTACCAAAATGATTAATAACTACCTAAATGTTGCCACAAAGCAGGATTTGCATCTTCTTTGTATTCGGTTCTTGTTCATTGAAAATCCTTATGTTTACCGGTTCGTTATTATTTGGTTCTTTTGGACATTTGAATCTGTAAATAGGTATCGATAGAACTGTATGAAAGCTAATTACTGTATTTTAGTATAATTTACTATACAGGGTTACTTTTCAACCACCATCCAAATTTTCAGAAATGATTTAGAATCGGTAACCTAATCAATTAATGAAATAAAAAAAATAAAAAAAATTAGATGATTTTCACCATTGTCCGCTACTAAAATCACAACGTGTGGAATAAATACATTTCGGTTGTTGAACTTGGCGCGCTTACCTCAAAATTCGGGAACGCACACAAAAAACAGCATGCACTACGCCCCCTCCCTCACACCCCGCACCCCGCACTACCGGCACTACGCCCCCCTCCCTCACACCCCGCACCCCGCACAGCCCCCGGTCGGCCATGCGCCGGCGGCTTTTTGTTTAGTTGACCGTGACCTAATTACGTGCGAACGTGTGCCATATTTTTATTGCTCTCGCTGCATTTTCGATTCCGAAATTCGGTCGGTTATCATCGCACGACATGGCGACTTTTTATTCTAATGCAGAGTATTATGAAATGGTCAGGTGCTACATTTTAAGTGGCGAAAGTTTAAATGGTGCGCAAAGAATGTACAGTGCAGAAAGTTTACCGCGTTTACAAAGACGAGGTATTAATTCGCGAGTGCCTAATAGACAAACAATTTTAGCAGCAAATCAAAGGTTGTTAGATTATGGGCAGTTTACCACACCAGCCCATGCAACAAGTCATGGCGGTCACAACGAAATAACACCAGCAGTCGAAAATTCTGTACTCGAGTTTTTCGAACGTGACCCCTGCGCTAGCACTAACGACGCTGCTCGGCGCTTCGGTGTCAGTCAGTATTACGTGTGGAAGCTGCTGAAAACTTCTGGTTATCACCCATACCATTACCAACCAGTGCAATCTCTTCACGATAACGATGGACCCGCTAGAATCGTGTTTTGTGAATGGCTGTTAAGAAACATTAATTGTAACATTTTGTGGACAGATGAAGCATTATTTACGCGAACCGGAATTTATAACAGCCGAAACGAACATTATTGGGCGCTAAGCAACCCCCACGTCATTAGAAATAACTACCATCAAGTGCGCTTTAGTGTGAATGTTTGGGCAGGTATTATCGGAAATGTTATCGTGGGACCGATTTTTATTGAAGGACGCTTGACAGGTACGAATTATTTAAACATGTTACGTGGTGTTATTGAAGACTTACTAGACGAGGTGCCACTTCCATACTACAACAATCATTATTATCAGCATGACGGTGCACCACCTCATTACACAAGTGCAGTGCGTGACTTTTTAAATAATAAGTATGGCGATAGATGGATTGGTCGCGGAGGACCTGTCCTATGGCCTGCCAGGTCCCCAGATTTAACGCCACTTGATTTTTTTTTATGGGGTGAAGTCAAAAGACGTGTTTACGTTGAAGAAGCACAAAGTGTTGAGGACCTCCGTAGTAAAATAATAATTGCATTTAATGACATTAAAAATCAAACAGATACTTTAAACTTATTAAAAAATAGTTTAGAAAAACGTGCACGTTTGTGTATTGAGAGAAACGGACTCCATTTTGAACAATTACTGAAGTACACGTGATTTGTAGGTTAATCGAGTTAATTTGGTAAGTTGAATTATTGTAAATAGCTAGTTGATTCCAATTTTTTAAATACGCCATAATAAAAACCAGTGATTTCATATTCATTATTTTATTATGTCGGTCCTAAGCCCGTAAAGTATGAAGGGAAAATTGGAATCAACCCTTTTAAGTAAGACCGCGTAGGTACCTACATCAGTCGCAGCGAGCGAGCGAGGTCAATAACCTTGCTGCGTGTCTCTACATTCTGTTTCTTTTCGGATATTTTCTTTTGGATGTTTTTTTTTGTTTTTGTTATTATTTGATTATAATGTTTCACATACGAAAATAAATTAATTAAAAGTCCTCGATTTTAAAATTTGGATGGTGAATGAAAAGTAACCCTGTATACAGTTGAATAATCTACAATGAATCTAGGTACTTCTTTTACAATAATTCTATACTTTTGATTCTAGAGCCAAGACGTATCTACAATCCATAAAGAAATGTAGATAGCAAACCTCAGAAGGCGCGACAGTCAAAGTCGTTCTTTTTTCTCAGAAGAGTGTTTGGTTTCAGACCTTCCCTTTTCTAGTACGAGCCTGGGAAAGAGAAAAGCTTAAAAATGGCCCTTAATAATGACTGGAAAAATCTACCTAATTAGTCCATCAGTTACATTATCAATAATTATTTGACCCGTATTTTTTTCCTTTGTTACGTAAATCAAAACGTAATTCAGAATACATCACGCCCTAGATTTTTGACGAGTTCTGACGCTACGAAACCCCACTCCCTGACTTAAAAAAAATCACGTGTCCATATTTTACAATGCTCTAACTGACAGACTAAATAGATTTGCAATTTACTGAAGCTGTCAACATGTCATACACATTGTAGGCTGATTATAGTGCATTGACTGACGCACCATCTGATTTCTAAAGGCTTCCGCAAAAAAACCGAAACAATTTTCTGTTCCATATGTATGGTTTTTCTAAAGCAGGCAACATTCAATTTTGGGGATAATCTATGGTTAGTTCACACAGTTTACACTTCAAAAAGTGTGTACAATGCTACTAGCTTAAAGTAACTCTTCACATCGTTGGGACATAGGCCTCGGGTCTTTAAGAGATTTCATTAAAATCTCAGTACAAATTGATAGAAGATATAAATGTCGATATTTGTGTTTGAGCTATAGCACTGCATGGCTCTTTTGGCGTTTGAATGACATTATCAGAATTTTATTGGATAAACGCTTGTAAATTATATTGTAAACAAGATGGCAGCATTACTTCTGTCCGGCCACAAGCCAAAACAACCATGCGGCACTCTATTACCAGAAATTAATAATGTATCTCAGCTGCAATCTTAAATCTGAACCACAAGCAGCCGTCACAAAATGTATTTGGAAAGATTTACAATATTAATTCCGGTCTATCAGGACTTTTAGATGGCCACTTACCTAGGATACTGGGGTCCAAACTGCGTATAACAGCAGTTGTACCAGCAACCTTTGGAGAAGGGGTTGTACCCGCCGGTGAACTTCCCCGTCACCTGCTCGTTGGTGGTGCGGCCGCGGGAGACCAGCACCATGTGGAACCCCGTCAGACCGAATATTGGTATCGCTAGTAGTGCGATAATTCCCATAATTACCATTCTGAGATGTACTGGTTAAGGATTTGTCGATATTTGTCATTTTTTTGGATTTTGTAAAGTGGAGATTTTCTGTTAGTTACAGCATAATTGTTGTCAGTAATTGACCGTAAATGGATATTTTTACATAATTATTAACGTTTTTAATTAAAGATAAAGGAACAATATGTAAACAGAAAAATCACAAAGACCTCAATAGTTATGGTTTTGAATATGTTTAAAATTAACGTGGGAACTCGAAGATCTAGATCTCTGTACCACATGTCATTTGTCAGTGATAGAAATCTGTTTAGCTAAAATGCTTACTCTGTAAAGAAAGATCTCATTTAAAAACACCACTGAAACAAATATTGGTTATAAAATGTAAAAAGTAGACTTTATGAAAAAGGATACGACACAATCGGCTCGACCTGCGTCAAAGTTTTATTATTGTTCATAATATAATATAAACTGAGGCCGAATATGCTCAGCATGTGTATAGACAATGATATTAGGAAGAAAAAGAAAAATCTGTAGTTCCGTCGTCCGATGCAGTTGTTCACCCATGGACAATGGTGGTCAAATGTCTGGGAACAAACAAATGGATAGTTTAAGCTCACAGTCTTACTAAAAAAAGTTAAACATCTGTTAAAGACTTGTCTAAACAAACTGCAAAACTACATTTGACGTTGATATAAGAGTCGTTTCGCAGTTACACTTTTTTTTAGACAAATGTTCAATAGATGTTTAACTTTTTGTGCTACGATGGTTTATGCATTACTTTAAAAGCCTGTCAGTTTGTCTCTGAAAGATTTTTAAAATGATCTGCACTCGCAGCATAACATCGTAGAAACGGAGGTTTGTCGACGGATGAATAGACAAACTGACAGAATGTAGATATATCGCTCGTCGCAAAGCATGGCGATGTAGTAAAATCTAGAAAATATATATTTTCCAGTCGACTACGGATCGCGCCATATTCTGGCAAAAAAACGTTCGATTCTAAAGTTTTTTTTTCGTCTTTTCTTGGTAGAGAAATTATCCTGTTTGGCTGTGCCTATATTATTCCGCGACGTATGTTGAGATGGCCTGATATCTATGATAGCAAACCTTGAGATTTTTCTACGATAGTAATTCAATTTCACTGCAAACTGCAGTTTTAAACAATACCAGAGAAACATTTTTATGCTTGCACTGTATATTTACTTAAAATTCACATTAATATGGACTAAGTTATACCGAACATTTTAGTTTTAAGTTTAAAAAGGCGAAAATAAGTAAACATACTCACTTCTATGCAATGATTGCAGACGGAACAGTGTGAACACCGCGGCGGGCGGTAGAACTTGCACGTGACGCACCATTTCATCCGCACTGTGATACCGTTGATCTCCACGCTGCGGTACAGAGGCGCTCGGAAGTCATCCTCCCGGTCCTCGTCAGGTGGAGCTAGGGATAAGAGGAAATTTTAATCACCATCATCATCAGCCTATAATGTTCCCACTGCTGGGACACAGGCCTCCTCTCTGTGAGAGGGAGTGGGCCATAATCCACCACTGGGCCTAGTACGGGTTGATAGATGTCATATTTCTTCGATTTTTTTGTTCTAGGATGCCGGTTTCCTTATGTTGTTTTCATTCACCGTTTTGAGAGCAGTGATAATCCTAGCACAAGAATTAATTTTTTTAGTGATATAATCGCGTTTGGCCATCACCTCGCGAGGCGATGATTTGGTCGCCAGTGAAGTGCACTTGCCTCAGAGTAATCTATATTATGTGGCATTACAACCCACGGACAATATTTTAACTCCAAGAAAGGTTATTTTCTACAGAACACGATCCCTTAAGAAAGGTTTTAATGACCCAGAAAATAACTTAAAATAGAAAAGTACATACTCCTCTGAATGTATTAGGATCATTGGTTAATTAGATAATTTTCGGTAACTGGAAAAAGGGACAGTTTCCATTCGGATGATTTTTATAGGTTCTATTTTTAATAAATTGGGTTCTGACGTTTTTAAACCATACTAGTGAATCGTCTTTGATGCGTAAAAAATAACAGAAATCCGGAAAAATCTCTTCAAATTATGATGAAAATGCGTAAATATCTGTTCCACACTTTAGGAGCATAATGTGGTAATACAGATAGACATTTTGTGAACTTTAGATTTTTGACATGTGGATAACCTTAACGTAAAATGGACTTTAAATTCAATGTCATTATACATTTAATATCAAAGTGATAATTTCAATTATATCTGATTTGATTCATGCTCGATAAAGTTGTAAAGGTACGTTATTTTTTTATAAACATAATTTTATTTTTGAACGAATTACGTCATGAAATATTTTCTTGTAATAAATAGTTTTATGTTGAATATCTTGTAAATGACAAACAATATTAAAATGTCATTAATAAACCATTACTGAGCGATTGAGTCACGGCGGTAAATCGAGTTTATTAAAACGGAGCAAGTCTCCATTTTAAATTATTCATTTAATTTTAATAATACACTTTACACCTAGATCCATAATGAATACTCTAACAATTTTCCATATAACGGTGCCTGTATCTGAATACATACTTTATTGACTTTGTGATGCGATAGCTTACTTGGTTAAGCGTCTACAGTTCCTATCTAGAAAGACGCAAGTGCGAGACCCGATCGCAGTCAAATTCTTTTTGCAAACAAATCATCAGTCGATAGTGCATTTAAATATTAATGCATACTGTATTAATACCTATTTAAAAGCTACAAACGTTACTAAGTATGCAACTTACACGTGGTCAATATGCGTTGTCAATACATAGGAACACATCTCTATAGGGCCGATTACACTGCGCTACATCTAGTGCACTACGTCATGTAGGGCACTAGATATAGTGAAGTGTAAAGGGCCGATTACACTGCGCTACATCTAGTGCACTACGTCATGTAGGGCACTAGATATAGTGAAGTGTAAATGTATGTAGGAATGTAGGACCCTAACTTAGGGCGGCAGGGAGAGCCCAACCTGCCTACATCGCCTACATTACTACATGTAGTGCAGTGTAATCACAAGTAGGGAGGTATTGCGCCTACATATAGGAAGGTCAGTCTCGCCGCGGCACCCGACCGATGCGAGTGTTTGTGTGCGTTTAATTGGCAAAATGACTATGGAAAAAGAAACTTTATTAAGTATTTTAGATTTATACAAAGAGATGCCATTCTTATGGGATAAAAATAATCCCGATTACAAGAATAAAGAATGCCGGCATGAAGGGTTTAAAGTTTTACTGGAAATATATAAGAAATTTGATCCGGATGCCACAATGAAAACACTAAAAAAGTTACAGCGAGAGCAATGCCAATTTTTTGCAATTTTGAAAGCACGGTTGCCATGGTTGGTGTATTGTATTAGACTGGGTTAGGATTCCCTACGAAGTGCAGTGTAATCAGAACGCCATTTATGTAGGGCCCTAGCTAGATCACCAGCTAGTGCACTAGATGTAGCGCAGTGTAATCGGCCCTTATACACTATATTTATTTAATTGTATGAATCATTTACCAAGAAGTTGTTCACGGCTTGGCCCGCAATACCGTTGTAAGTTTTCCGATACCTACTAGGATTTTCTCCTGTATGGGGGATGCGTTAACAAACATTGAAACTCGCCGGTTACACCTGTGTAACTTAATACCACCTGGATGGGATTATTATGTTCTAAACCCAGTCCACAGTCCACCTGTGGTATCACATTGAAATTAGTTCAGCCGTTAAGGCATGAAACGGTAACAGACAGAGCTACTGTCGTATTTATATAAGACTAGATTATTACTACAGTATTCACCAGCGCGGGCATGCGGCCAGCGAGTAATGGGCGACCTCGCTGTCCAACCATGGACCATGCCCGGGTCGACGGCGCGTTGTGTTCCACGCGCGCCTCAAAGAGTGTCAGCACAGTGACGGGGCCTGTAGAGGGCCAAAGCCTGCCGGGGTCGCGGGACTAACGAATTACCGTGACCCCGGTACGTAAAGGGCTATTGAAGGACACCGTGGATTTTAGTCAATACAAGTCTAACAGTCTCTCCCGCCCTGCCCTGGGTGGGAGGACTCATTTGATGATTTTACCACGCTAACAAAAAAAAACCGTATTCACCAAATACATTCATGCACGCAGTTGGAGTGGGTTGACAATGCATCGCATCGATTTTTGCAATTTCGTCATATTACCTGCATCGTATATCCCATAAACCGCATTGGTTTAAAATCACGTCACAAGGGCATTCACATTGTAGCAGACACAGATAAGATAGTGTTTCACGCACGCACAAATCAGCACAGACAAACACATGGGCTATAAAAAAACTCATTTTGGTCCAGTAAGCCTCGATTCGCTTGTATTGCGTAAACAAGTTCTTAGAATAATATTTGTTTATGGCTATGTTTGGTTTGCGTAACCCTTTTGCGTAGAAAAAAGTGAACTGAAGCATAAGAAAAGGATATAATTATAACACCCCTCTCTTTTTGCGTCGGGGGGTACAAAGAATACTGGGCGTATAGGGTCCTTGGGTTCCTGTAGATTTGCCACATCATGTATCGACCGGAACAGTAATTTTATTAATTTTAAAAATAGGATTAAAAATTAAGGTTTGTCAATTATCAAGTTAGTCATTGCACTGAGCCAATGTTATCACTATCAGAGATAAACTAAAATTACTGTTCATTAACGAATTTCATAAACATTGATAATGTTGCTAACAGAAGATAGCAGGTACATTCATAATTTAAGTACTTACGAAAATGTAATTATAAAGGAAGCAAAGAGAGTCCCTTAAGAAAGAGTTTGTCATCAAAATTACAAAATGTATTGTTCTATAGTTTCTAGCTAAATATCTTATTGTTCCAATACCTGGTGTCCCAGGTAGGCCCAATGCGGGATGATTAAGTGGATTTCATACAGGTTTTTTCTACTTTTTTATGTTTAGTCAAGAGATAATGAAAATTGTTACCTAATTTAGAATGCATGGCCATACAATACATACCATACCATTATTGCTCATACCATAGAGAAAACGAATTTTATGCAAGAGTAAATTATGCCGGCGACATAGACTGCCGCTTTTGTTGCGCGGTTACGCTGTACCATTTTCATTCCCTTGTTCAGTAACGGCCAGAAATGGCGACATGCCGCCGGCATAAAGTGTAGGAGACTTACACTTTTCGCCGGCGCACGGTGGGCTGAAATCAAGCTCTAATGGACTTAGGGATTCACGAAAATTGATAAGCAATTAAAAAAAAAATAAAGACGGCTTGGTGATCTACCACTAAATACAAGAAATTTTTCTTCTGCGATTTTTGTATATACTTAATATTTTAAAAGTTATAACGATTTGAATTTATTTTTGTATGGAGAAATTTGATTTTATATGAATAACTTTTAATTCTCAAGAGTTCTCAAATAACCGCTTTCGGTATTCGATTGCGCTATTTTTTAGGCAAATTATCCGATATAGCACTTGCTTCGATTTTCTTCGATTTTGGAGAAAATTGTTTTTCATTCCCTTTTCCACACCACCTTTGAGGTAGAGAACTAAGCGCGTTTTTTTTATCAGTGGTGTCTCCAGGAGGCCTAATCCACTCATACGCACACTCACAAACTCACTCACAAACACACGCACTCACAAAATTATCACTTAGACAATTTCATCAGATTCAGATTCGTTCTCTAAATGTTCCACATTAACAAATTTTCCCGCTCATCATCTTCAAATGTTGTAGATAAAAGAAGCATGGCTTTCGCTTCTTCTGAAAATGGTTTGTGTTTCCGTATCATTTTATGACGTTTTGATGATATATACTAACTGGGTCTGAACTAATTATTAAATTATTTAAAATATCCTCATTATTAGCTCTTCTGCAGACTTTCCTTGAATGGTGTTGGCGATATCGCCTAAAGTCTTTATTTCTAGATTCAGCCGCTTCTTCATTAATCGCTAATTTCTGTTTCCTTCAATTCATTTATCTCCGTTTCAATTTCGGTTTTCTCTCTTAAAATCGTTGATTTATTCTCTTTTTCAAACTTGAAAAATATTGGACGACACCAATATGCAGAATTTGGTGAGTCGTTTTCCCAGATAATTTGTTCCTCAGAAATATTTTTTATTGGTACTAAACTACCCATAAAAATACTTGAATCATATGTCGAAGCACTGTCCACTTTGTCCTCCGTTGTCATTTTTTGCTTATAGTTTGCTTGATTCGAGGCACCATCCATTCCCCATTTGCTTATCATTGTCAACTCCTTAAAGTCTGCGCTATCAATATTGATTGCTTTGAATAATATCCTTTTGGTGGTTATATCTAATAGACGCTGCAATTTTATTCCAGCAGTTTTATCTGTTAAGGTGATATCATCTTTTGGCGGGAAGCATTCTTGTTTTGCATTTTGCACCTTGTAGTAGGAAGGGAACATGTCGACATTTTTCTCTTTGATACTTTTTCTTAAAGTATTATATTGTCACTTTGTTAACTTAAGGGACAAAACAAGTCCCAAAGCTTCATCTGGAGTAAATTTAGGTTTTTCATTTTTACCTAAAAGACTATCTTTCGCTTTTTGCACATCCTGTGGATTTTTAAGTAGGTGTTCGAGGATTTCAGATATTCCTTGATTACCATCCTCTCGTAATTTCATAATGTATGCATGAGATATTTCCTCTGTAGTCATATTTGTATGAATATGTTCTGTACGTCTCTTTTTTTGCTTAGGTCCTAATTCACAAAATGGTTTTCTTGGACTTACATTCGTTGACGTGGCAGTAGACACTTTTGCTGGAGATTCATGTTCACTTGATGTACTAGGAACAGAGTCTTGGTTTCTTTCAAATGCACTTACAATGAAATCAGGCCACTTTATTTCCGATGATAACCATTCACTATTATTGTTGCTGAACAATTCCTCTTTGCTATGAGCATTTTGCCGTCTCCTTTGCAGATTATAGCAATATTTTGCACAAAACGCTTTTACCGCTTTATCGTTTTCAGCACTTAACACAGTGGGGACTAATCTAGATTTAATAGCACTATATAAAACACTATTATTTTTAAAACTTCCACTTTCCTTTAATAGCACAACAATATCAATATTTGACAACAAATCGAACATTTTTACGTAATAAATAGTATTAGTATTCCGAAAATGTGAGATAGGATAGTGCGTTTATTACGATGTGTAACAACGTACTGAGGATGGTTGTTTTTCAAATGTAATCGTATCATTTTTTACCTGCTATTCATCATCCAATCACATAATGACACGTCATCATTTTGCTGCGCTCAATGGACGATGCGCTAATGAGGGTCACGGCACTATTGAGTATTGTTAAAAACAAATGACGTAATAAGGGTGATGTAGAATGTTTACCAATAATTTGTTTTTTGCTATATTTCTGTAATACAATATTAAAACATGTCAGATTAAACCAAAAACCGATTAATATTTCATACAAAGTTTAGGGGTCTATAACTCGAAAAATACTAAGTATAAAAAAATTACATATAACAAAAAATATTTGTATTAGTACATAAAATTCAAAAATACTCATTTTAATCCTTAAGTCCCCACTTGACGATTCCAGCCCACCGTGCGGCGGCATGCCTTGCCATGTGTACTATAATAATTATACACACCTTTTGGTATAACTCCCGGGTCCATGAAAGTGGCCAGGGTAAAATTGGCCAAAACAAAAAACGTTATGAAGCCTTGGTACGCGGGAACCCATGGGTGCTTGTGAAGGTAGTATTGACACCTGAAACATACAAATAAAATTTTATAGCGTATTAAAACACCACGCAGAGTAATCCCCGAAGGGTTTAGCAGAGGTGTGCCTAATAGTTGACCCAGATTTGACAAGTTATGTTTGAACTTAGCCTATCGCAGTCAACTGCAGGATATAGGCCTCTCTGAAGCTTTGTTAGAATCTGCCTTCCGCCTTTCTCTCTTCCAGCTACGGTGTTGAGGTTTTATAAATAATTCTAAATTAAAATAGCATAGTCAGGAAAGAGTAGGAATATTTCAAAGCAATGGAATCACAACTAGGTCTCTTGTCTATGAAGATAAGCTTGGTAAGGAAGCACGAGAATTAATACATTATTTATTTTTTGCACATTTAAGGTCATCTTATCTATATAGGTATCTGCCAAGTGGTAAATGATTGTTTTGAAAACCTAATCCTACCTAGCGATTAGATTGATTAACGATTTGTGAGGATACCAAAGATTACCAATGTAGGCGCCATTTTTTGCACTAATATTGTACTAACAACACACAATGGAATTAGTTTAAAAATATCCTTATTTCGTATTAAACCAGCACATTAAGGAAAAACTATTATTCATTGAGGTCTGTGAATAAGGAACAATGACGGAATTCAATAATAGTTAAGGGGCCTTTTACAGTCCACTAGCGCCGCCAATCGAAAAAATGTCATAACTCGTAAATAGAATCAAAAATACAAAATGTGGTCTATTATTACTGTAGAAAAGGCAATAACGTAATTTTATAACACATTGTCAACACTTGAAATATAGCTGTTTAGCTCAATCGTGCATTTGTATCAAAAACGGCCGTTTATGTTTTTTTCGGTTAACTAAACGTTTTAGTTCAAGCACATTCAATCATTCCCCGTTGCTATGGAAATAAATCGTCTGTCTTTGTCTTCCTAGAAACGCGAGTCTACAGGTCACGCCATGCTCGGGCAGAAGACGTGTAGAGATAGATAGAAAGAGCTTTTTCTTTTCTTGGTAGAATAGAGATAGAATCGCCATGCTACGCGTGCTGTAAGTTGTTGAGATAAATAAATTGACTACATAAGACGGATGATTACGATCACTCAAGTTTTATAACTAAATTTTAATGTGACCAATATTATTCCCACAGTTTCAAATATCTGTTATTAAATTCCCCTATGTATGAGAGAATTCATAATAAAAATCTGAGCTGTCAATGAATATTATAAATATTCATACATTTGTCATAACATTTTATATTCAAACAGATTTTCAGGTAAATTATTAACAGGATGTATCAACAACTATAACCATTGTTTGCATTTCTTAGTGATGTAATTAGAACCATAATACTTTAGTTATTAGATGCATTATCCTATGCATTAACTTATAGAAATATTATTCGAACAAAATGTTAATAATTTCAACTTGACTTTTGATCTTGATGGTATGTTTAATCATCTGTATTAGCATATTATTGCTTATTCACTTATTATGATCTAATTTGCAAGTCTATGCTTTGAATATTCTAGTATTAAATTTTCATAACTGAGAAGGCTGTTTTATGAATAAATTACTTTTAAATATAATTTAAAGTACCAGAAAAGTCTGTGGAGAGAATTTTTTTGTTCTAAGAGGTAAATTATGTGAATTTGTTCGTAGGAAGCAATCTCTAGAACTACTAACCCAATTTTGAAAATTCTTTCACCAGTAAAAGCTACAGCATTCTTGAGTGACATAGGCTATGCCTTATTTTCAAATTGTACCTCTGCCAAGCCAGGGCCAGTCACTAGTTTTAGATATATTAATGAGATAGTGTTCCAACCCTACTGCTTAGATTCATCAAGATGGAAACAAACAGCCAACAAAGTGCCCAAATTTGCAAAAAAATTGAAATACTTATCATATGGAGTAGTATGCTTTTTGTTGTGTTCTCATGACACGGAAAATATTAAAAAAAATATATAATTAACAAGGTTGAATACAAAATCACAAGTAGACTATGCCAAAAACAATAAATAGGAAACAGATTTTTATTTAAATCTGTGTCACGATTGAGGCAAATTAATACGAGTAACAAGGAATTCTACAACATTCATTCATCATTCATCATCTACCTAGCCTTTTTCCCAACTATATTGGCTTCCAGTCGAACCAGATGCAGCTGTCAGCTGCAGCTGTAGATATCAGTATTTTACATGGAGCGACTCCCTATCGGACGTCCACAACCCAGTAACTGGGTAATTCGATACCTCATGGTAAGACTGGTTGTCAGACTTTTAGAGCTTCTGACTAACAGTAACAACTGTCAATGATCTACAAATGACCAACGGCTTTACGTGTTTTCCGAAGCACGGAGGTATAAAAGATGGTCACCCATCCACAGACCAACCTCAACAAGCGCGGCTTAACCCGAAAGATCGGCCTGTGCGGCTGTCATTATTTAGCCACGAGCTCCTCTTCTTGAATAACTAATTAAGAAGCTAAACTAACACATGCACATTAGTTTACTAAACAACATAACATTATGTTTACCGACGAGAAATACTTGAACCAAACCAGGGTAAACATGGTACGAAAATAAATCTACAATCAATATGTTCTTGTTAACTGATTTCACACACTGGTTTGGCATACATTTAAACTACTGAAAAGGTCACAATGAATGCAGATTGCAAATATAATGTTTATGAGAGTAAAGGTTTATTCCTCTTTCTGTTCTCACTTTCAATTTTTTTTTTTTTAATATTGCTCCATACTAGGAATTTCTCCCGAGTCGTGGGTGCGTTTACAAACATAGAAATTCACATACACAAACACACAGACCCAGAACAACTATCTGTAGGTCATACAAATATTTGTACCGTGCGGGGATCGAACACGCGACACGCTGCACAGCAGTCGATCACTCAACCACTGCGCCAACCGTGCCGTCTTTTGTCTGTATCTCATTTTTTTTATTTTCCCCTGTATTGGGTCTGCTGTAAGAAATAAGAAGTATCTTTGTACTCTAGTATAATATCTATGTTTTTTTTTGGAGTGTTCATAAATATATTAATTTTCTCCACTCACAATAACCCTCTCTACTCTGCACTATGGAACAGTTTCCATGAGTGGCAACACCCCAACCCAGACACAACAATTACTTGTAGGTCATATATATTCCGTGAATCAAACCCGCGAAATGCAGCCGATCACTCAGCCACTGCGCCAACAGTATCAACCGATTCTATACAAAAATTTGTTAAGTTAGACACATACTTTCTATATCCGCGAAACATTTACTAGTACTAGGTACTGTCTTTCAGTTTCAGACTAGGTAATGTAAACTTAACCTACTTTTTTGCATTGCTTCAGTAAAAAATCGAGTCATGGACTGTTGAAATTAGCAGCGGTAATGTTACAGGTTTAACAAGTTTTTTTACGTAGGTCAGGGCTCACTGCAAAATGGGTAATGAGAAATTGTTGCACAATAAACATTTATGAATGAATTCATACATCCAATAAGTAGTATATTCCTAGGAATCATTCATTAATTCCATGCATGAATAAGATGTTATCAAATGTTAGAGTTACTAGAACGTCTATTGGCATAACATAACTCCCTCGTTACCCTTAAGTTAATGAAACAAAGTTTCAGCAATGTGGACGAATTTTTTGACGCACTATAAATTATTAATTTTAGTTTAAATGTAGTCATTTTTGTAAATATTTTAGTTTTTAAATGTAGCATGTAAATTAAATTGAGTTGTACCATCTAATAAATAACTTACAAACAAAAAAAAAGTTTTAATGTAATAATAAACAAAATTATATTGTGAATATTAACAGCTTAAACAATTAAGAATCTAGATCTTAACTGTGCCAACACACCACAAATATGTTTAGAGAATGAGGTGTTCTTAATTGTATTAGGAAAAAATAAGATAGAAAATTACGAAAAAAAAACTTAGTAGAGAATGAAATTATAACAATTCAACATTTCAGAATAATAAAGTTTTACTACTATTTATTGTGCCTGCTTTGTTTAGAACATGTTCCATGGCAAAGCAGGGAAGATTTTTAAGAATTAAAATTGAATTTTATGACATCTAATTTATTACTATTTCATCATCTGTATTTTCAGAATTTAATTCAAATACCATGCCAACATGTGAAAGTGCATAATAAAGCTAAAACTCCATAATAAAGTTCTTTTTAAACTTACAAAGTGCACTTTTTATGGCTAAAAGGTAAACAAATCATAAAACTAGCTGCTTCTGAGTATAAAGCAACATAAAATACTTTGTGAACCATGTTTTGAACTCATTTAGTTTGTCTTTAGAATTAACTAGACAGTGATTATATGCAATTTGTTGAGTTAGACTGGTTATTAAATAATATTAACATATAAAACTTTATGTTGCACCTTATTATGTGTCATAAAACTAACCTATTAGGTTTTGAGGTCAAACAACATGAACCCTACAGAAAACAGATGTGTGGGTACTATCACAGATAAAATTAACTGATAAAATAATGTATGTGTAAACCAAAACTACCTACAAATATAGTGCTAAAGCTACACTGTATGTTACAAATAATGGATGTTAATGTAATCATCATGTTGTAATATTTACAGAGAGATAACATCAATGAAACTTGTAACAACATGTCACATATAATACCTTCTTGTAATTTACATATCTATGTAAACAACAGGAAAATTGTCTAATAAAGTTATCAAGAAAATGATACAGGTACAGGCAAACCGATATAAGGTTGACTGACTCATAACCATCACACCATTCACATCTTTTGTTTATACAGATTTGGAAACCACACAGGAAGGCCTGGCCATTGACACGACAACATTGGTTACTCACTTCAAGAAACACTAATTACGATATAGATATTAAGTTATTGTAAATAAGATATATAATTACTTGAAACATGGCTTCTACATCATCTCAGAGGATCAAACAAAAATACTCTTACCGTTACCGCCACAGGCATAGCAGGGGTATAATCCACACACAATCACATAGGGCAACTTCACAGCCGCAAGATATTAATAGAAACAATTCAACAATCTCATGTGAAAGTTGTCAAACCGAAAATGAGAATTTACAGACGATCGACGACATTGTATACTTACGGGAAATAAAAAAACAGGGACGTTGTGCCCAACAAGAGAGTCCAGGCGAACGTCGCAGGGATGTATCTCGTTTTGAGGTCGCATTTGGGCATATTGTGTCAATTTTATTTCCCTAAAAGAAAATTAACTGAGTTTTATTCACTACAGATCAACATGGCCGCACCTATTAATCTGACAGAAACAGTGTGGCAATAGTGAATTTTAGGGATGTTATTTTGATATTAATTTAACCGGTAATAAAATGAGAAGTTCTACTTACATCGGTTCTAAACGAAAATCGTAAATAAAATAAGGCAATTGAATTAATATGACGATAAAAATTACAATTTTATTTGATTATAAAGCTTATTTGAAATAATAAATTAAACTAAACTATTATAGAGGATCGATAAATTCATCCTCAACGCTGTCAGCTGGTAATGTGCCCAAGAGACTGGCGGCGTTGCCTCTTTGTATGGCAATACTTAGCCTCTGGCCAAGGTAAAAGCCAGCTCTTGGGTCACGGAAGCGTCAACAAGTCTTTTAGAAATGTCTTTGTAGAGACTGTGAGCACTCGGATCCCATGGCTCTATATTTTCAACAACAGGGCCTACTAGGCCTTAGGGCAAATCCGCCACTGACACTATTATGGTAGTATGCAAAAAGGTAAACATGTACGGTCGGAAAAGGAACCGTTATCTTATGATGCAAGACCGAGCGCGGTCTCGGGACTTCGGACACCTTGACTCGGAAAGATTATGTTAGAAGGGGATGATGGCGGGATTTGAAAGACCCTGGCTAACATAATGCAATTTTACTATTGACGGTATTTAAAACAATGCTCAACGTACTTCTTACTTTTTTTTTTTTATCGTGGTAAAATCGTCAAATGAGTCCTCCAATTCCAAAAAAAAATTTCAAATCCTTTCATTTGCAATCGGTCACCAGACCATAAGCGAATTCGTTCCTTGTCCAGTTAATTCTTCATGTTCTTCATTTAGCCGATTTAGAACTCAGCGACTGAATTTGATCACTTTCTAAATCTAGGGTACGAGTAGGTACTGCTCCTTTATATGCCCTTCACTTGCTTGCCTATCCAACTTAGACCAAAATACTCAGACACAATGCGTACATGTAACATGTAAGAATATCAATGGCCTGTGGAGTTGAACCCATGTTTAACATTGTTGCAGTTTTAGCGTGTTGAAAAACCGGAATTATTTTGTTGAAAATTGTTTTTTTAGTATAGTCACCCTTTTTTCTTTTTAGTTTATTGTTCGATAACGTCATTAAAAATTGAAAAATCGTTGTCATTTGTTGAATTTTCTTAACGGCGCGTTAATTGGTCAGATGTTTCACTGACAGTTGATGACATTCGATTTGATTGGCCAGTATCATTCACATGGACAATCTCGCGGATAAAAATGGCCGTAGTGTTGTCTTGTCGTGCTTCTATGGTGTGATTACTGTTTCGTAAATCTTTACTAGATTTTTTTATCAAAGAACTTGTAAGATTTTATTTCACAAAAGTGTTGACTAACTGATCGATTAAGTGTGACAATGTCTAATGGTACAAGTCCGAGTGTGTTGAGTTTCCTGAGACAGTACAGGTTCCAGAGGAAACCGAACGGTACTGCTGGATCTAGCAGTCCAGTCACAGTCACGTCGGCTGCTTCTGGTTCTCGTGAGTAAAAAGGTTCTATTCTTATGAGAAGTTCATTACGAAAGCAGCACGTGTTTGTGATTTCTCACCACGAGGAGTTCTTACCGAGCGTTCAGTGACTCGTGTTTCCGAAGTTTATTTTTTGTACCGGTTATTTCGCTAAAAAATTATCTTACCTTGACCATGAAATTTATAATATATTAAACCTGTATTTGAAAGCATCTCTTCATTGCACATTTACCATTGCACTTTACCCTCTAACCACTTTTCAGAAAATTAATAATTTAATAACAAGCTTTTTAATTGCATTGTATCTTCACGCTATTACAAAAGGGAACGAGACTGACCTTCATCTGTTATCAGAGCTGATGGATAGCATGGCTATGACTTACTTTATTAGCATTTTCACAACATTGATTTGCACTTTCCTTTTTATCCAATCAATATAGGAACTCAATAAGGCATGCAAAACATACACAGCTGTTATTATATGAGTAAAATAAAACAACATCACAACCATAAATACTTATTAAAAAAATTAATTTGTCTAAAGTGAAAAATTGCCATTTTCTTGATTGCTTATTCAATATGGTTCTTTTATTCTAATAAATCATTGATTGAGTCACTTGTATAATATTTTCTACCAAGCCATATAAATGTATAATTTCAAACTGGATAAGGCTGCTCAAGGTTTTAAATATCAATCTAATAAGTAGAAAAAGCCTTTTCTTTCTCACCTCTCAATTGATAAGGCCATCTTGTAGTAACTATGCTTTTTTGTTTTCTGTAAAACTATATGAAAAATGTTATCATTGCATACAGTTAAAACAAAAATGAGTAAAAAGATCGTAACCCTACCTTGTGGATCTATTGATTGTAGTTTAACCCTTTGCAAGGACAATGATGGTAAAAAATGTTTTAACTACATTTCTTTTGTCTTAGTAATCAGTTTTGAAACATTTTTTACATGCCATACTTGCATTTTATGTGTGTAGGTAAAACTTTAGTGAAATACTAGAAAGAAAGTGTAGATTTAATTGCTGTTTTTTAGTCTTTATTAGTTTAATACTAATAATTGTGATTGTCATGATTGAGTTAGGTTAGGCTCAGTTATTTGTAATATATTCTGTTTTCACATCAAAACTGCTGAGTTAATTTTGATGAATTTTGGTGTACATAAAGAAGGATATAGTCTATATAAGAAGCAAGTCTGCACACTAACATGCATATGAAATGCAGTAACGGACACCAGACTTTTATACAATACAGTAGGTGATGAATAAAAACATGGGGAACAGCTAGTTATCTATAATTTATATTGTTTAACAGCAGTAACAGAGGGACAATACTTTAAAATATTGTGAAAAAACCAATGATTTATTAACTTAGTCTTGAATCAACCATTTAATTTTACTAACCTGTTAAATAAACATTTAAAACTAAAAAACCTCACGGTGTTGGCATATCATCCTAACTGTCTTCTCACTAATTTTCATTGCAGGCTAAGCAGAATAGGAGCTATAATAACAATAAAACTAATTGCATTACTACCCACCAACATTAGCCGTAAGTGTAGAACAGTTTTAGCAACTACACATGAGATTTACATTCTTGTGAGAGACATACTTATTGCCATGGCTTTGTTCTTCTTGCTACTCACAGATGCAAAACTTATATTTTTTGTGGAGACTGTAACAAGTTGCAACCTGGCACTGTTCTAAGATACATATGTCAACACAACCCAATCAGTGAAATTTCTTTCATATTTTCAAGTTTTTACGAAAAAGTTCATGTCAATTGAGAAATGTTGTCAGATTGGGGTAATTGATTAGCTGGCATCTGTATTTCAGCAGAACTATATAGGTACTAAGATGTATAATATGAACAATTCATCGTTCACAAAAGTTGTTGCAACTTGTGAAAGATAGATTCTGTGTTTATTACCTTATTCATCATCAAAAGTATTTTTTCTATTCTGTAAATAATATCTACATACTTCTTACATTTATATCTTAGCTTTTATTTTTCTAGACATAAATCAAACTCAAAACAAAATCAGAATGGCGGCACCAAACGCAGTAGTAGTTAATAGGAACAATGGACCAATAGTGTACAAGCGGATACGGATGCAAAGCTCAGATTCTGATGATGCACCCACTCCTGCTAAGAAGCCAGCCGTAACTGTGGAACTTACTACTGCTGTCAAAGAAAGAAGATTGAGAAATATGATAGATATGTTTCCTGAGATACCACCATTGGTAAGTTTTGGATAACGTTTAATAGTGTGATATCAATGTAAGTGGTGCATCCTCGTTCATTGTTAGCTTACTGATTTTAGCAAATAAAATTTATTTAAAATCTTCCTTACAACTATCATTACAGATTCTTTAGGTACTGTAGAGGTATTACTGTGAGAGCTAACCTCAAATACTCTTTAAGCACTAGCTGAATCAAGCTGCTCAATGATTTTAGAAATATGTTAAAAATAAGAGGTAGAATTTTCTTGTTCCTCCCAGTAAGAAAGAAATAATTGTAAAAGTGTGCATGTCATTGCATTGCATACATTTGTTAAACTAAAATTGGTTTTTATTCCCCCTCTTACAGTACCTAATGCGATAGTGTGTAAAGTATATAGCTTATTTTATCCTGCTTAAAGTTCTTCACAACACACATTATCGGCTAGTAAATGCACACTAATGCGCTTTTTAATTCCCATCATTACAAAATTCACATATGACACGTCAAGTTAAACAGCATGTATGAGTGGTAGTATTGATTGATGAGGTAGTGGCTTCATGCAGTGCAATTCTCTGAAGGTGCATCCTTTAGATCATCATAGCTTGTTGAAAACAAGCTTGTTTTTAGTGTATTTTAAGCTCTAAACATAAATTTGAAAATTTATTGGCGACAGGGTGCAGTTTTAATGCTTGGCATGAGTCTATGTCCTTAGGGAATAACACTGCAGGAGGCAGTATCTAGGTACCTATCGCTGAATGTCCCAGACCTAGCCTGGACATTTAGCAGTAGGTAGGAGGACAGAGGGGAGGAGACTTAAAAACACCATTAGACTTTATCAACAAATCGCTTTTTCATATCTATACTTATTAATATTATAAAGCTGCAGAGTTTGTTTGTTTGAACGCGCTAAGCTCTGGAACTACTGGTCCGATTTGAATGATTCTTTCAGTGTTGGGTAGTCCATTTATCGAGGAAGGCTATAGGCTATGTAACATCACGCTATCACTAATAGGAGCGGAGCAGCAGTGAGAAATGTTTCAAAATCGGGAAAATGCATTCCTTTTCGAGAGCTTCCGTTGCGTGCGCTGCGTAAACGGTTAAAGATACGCAAAAATTATGTACTACGGAATTATTTCTCATGAAAAGTTCTAAAATAAAGTCCGAGATATGGTTATAGTGACTTAACCTTAAAAGATAGATATATATCTATCTTTTAAGGTTAAGTCACTATAACCTTTTTTGTGGAAATCATGATTTTAAAGAGCTTCATTATTTGCGAAGGTATTTTCATTAACATGATAATAATCCTTATCCAAATAAATACGTTAATCATCACAAGCATTTGATTTTGAACAAAATTGCCCTTGACATCGTTTGATTTTAATGAATATCTAAGGAGATATCATAGTTTCAAAATAATACTACAATTAGATAATGACTACCTGGGCAATAATTGCGGTCGTAAGATCATCTTTGAGAAGTGGTTGGAGATGCGCTACGGCGTCCTCAGCCTCAACTTCAACCTGACGCAAGTTCTCCCGGGCACGGTTATTGCGGGAGGTACCTCAGGGATTCGGCGGCAGGCGAGGTGAATGGGGAGCAGTCGGAATGCGTGCGGGAAAAGACATCCTCTACCTATCGCCCCAGCCACGGGGCAACAAATCGCGGGGCATATTCCAGCCGCTTGCGGACGGGGAGTAATGGGTAGCTCGCCGTCCGACAAAGGACAAGGCCCGAGACACGGTGCGTGTGTTCCACGTGCTCCTCAAGGGAACTGACCGGGACGGGACCATAGGGCAAACGCCTAACATGACGCGGGTGAAACCGCGGGCAGAAGCTAGTTAGATTATAACTTTACAGTACAACTAAATATAGTTCCTGTAAGTTTTTGCTTTCAAGCCTTTTGCACTTCGTTTATTAGATCCTATGTAGAATGGTGTGTGATTCTTGTTTTGTATTTAGTCATCCTGTCCTTTATTTCGTACTTAACTATTTTAATGTCAAGGTCTTGGTGCAGTCTATCTTTTGTTATATACCAAGAAGCCTTTCATCACTAATATTATAGGAAACAATCGCCAGCTCGTCGTCAAAAACATATTTTCATTTACACAATTTGACGTGAGAAATTACTTTGTTGACACTGTTTAATAGATCGAGTATAACGTCCAGCCAACACAACTAGGTGTTGTGACATGCCAGATGAGGAGGCATGCTCGCTGGCTAATTTTGCATAAATGAGTCTCATTTTGTCAGCTCACCCATGCTTGTTTCCATTCTCCACAGTCAATAAAAGACATTCTAGTAAAATTCGACTGGAATGAGGAACGTTGTAGAGATGAAATAAAAAGCTTAGTAAAGAAGCCCGAACCTTCTGAACTGACAACAGAAGTCAGAGAGAGAAGATTTAGAAATATGCTAGGAATGTTTCCCGAAATACCTCCCATGGTAAGTATTGATTTGGGATCGAAATAACAGCAACACATTTTGGACTAAGCGGGTCGACACCCCTTCAGACTTTTAACATTATTGCATAGAAAAAGATCCTTTTACTGCTTTCCTCCATTTCATAAAACCATGCATGCTACCCTCAACAAAAACAGCATACATTTTAGCAACATTTTGACAGCCTATTTAACTTCTTGTTCACAGTTTGTTAAAAACACATTAGTAAAACACGGCTGGAATGAGGAACGTTCTAGAGATGAGCTGCTGATGCATGACCCTGAGAGTAACGACAAAGGTTCCACATCCACATTCTTCGGCGCCAGGCCTGGTGGGTCAGGTTCAACGACCATACAACGACCGTACACCAACATGGGTATAGTTAGGGTGACCAGTGGGCCTAAGACATCTGTGGTGGTGAGGAAACCCTTGGAGGCGAAGGGTGGGAGAGCCAGAAGAGGCAGTAGTGGCAGTGAGGATGACGACTACGGTGTCAGAAAAGGGAAAGATGATAGGGTTTATGATAGGTATGTTTCTATGGTTCATCGCTAAAATAATCACGCGTAGTAAATGAGACCGCGACAGTGTAAATGCAAAAATGCGTAAATGAGCAACAGCATCGCCTAAAGTCGCCGCGACTTTAAGTTCTAATCAAATATTTAAATAACAAGATTCACTGTCTCATCAAATAATGATTGCCTTTCTGTTCGATTTGAACACGCACAATGTCGCAGGAAACGTTAACACGAGATGTTTGGGTTAAATCTCCTAAATATTGTGAAGGCAATTCTAATAATTTTAATCATTGCCCTTATTTTCCAGTGAGGATTCAGACAACGAGATTACAGATGACCTAGTAGGAGACAAGAAGAAAGTATTCGAGTTCCTCAACAATAGTAATATAAATGAGCTCTCACTTCTCAGTGGTTGCTCCCAGAAGAAGGCAGAGGCTATAATATCTCTTAGGCCTTTCAAGGGCTGGTTAGATATGGTAAGCGAGGTTCAGAAGTCTTTTATATCTGTTTGAAGAAACCCGACCGGATGAAAAGGGGGTTCTACTTATCTCACCTACTTGCCTGAAAATATTGATTTTACTCAGTTGAATCACAATAATTAGGTCAAAGGAACCCCACTTTCTAATCATCCCCCTAATTACCTTTGAAAATATACCGTCGTACCACACTCTAAAAAAAGTGGAACTGCAAAACAAGTCTTATATCAAGTTGAAATGCCGTTTTGACGTTGACAGTTTTTTTAGATTAGTGTTCAATAGATTTTTAACTTTTTAGATGGATAAAGTTTAACTGTTTTGAATAGGAATAATGAGACATGTTAATGAAGAAACTCTTTTATTTCAAGCCACAATATAATACAGTAAAATCGTCTTAGATAACAACGGGTCATATCATATAATTGCAAAAAAGAACACATAATTCTAACAATTGACGGCACGGTTAGCGCAGTGGCTGAGCGATTGGACTGCTGCGATGCCTGTCGCGGGTTCGATTCCCGCACGGTTGTATGATCTGCAGAAGTTTTTTCGGGTCTGGGAGTTTGTGTATGTGAGTTTATATGTTTGCAAACGCACCCACGACACAGGAGAAATCCTAGTGTGGGGCAACGTTTTTCAAAAGAAAAATAAAAACAATTCAACAATCTTAATTGCGATATGCATTTTATTTTTCAAGCAGATTAATTGTCAAAATATTTTGAGGTACTTAATGGAGTAAATATCTAGAATCTAGAGTATCTCATATATAAAGGACATCTACTTTAAAACGTTGCGCAATTGGGTTGTATTTGAAAATAAGATAAAAAATTTTACATTTTCATTCCACAGGTAGAAAAATTCAACAGCAACAAAATGCTCAGTACAGAGCTTTTGAACTCGACCCAAGAGTTGCTGACGACTAGGAACAATATACAGCGGCTGATGAAGAAGTGCGTCGGGCTGGCTACCCAGCTGGAGTCTGCCGTGGCTGCAGGCGCTGGCAGACTCAAACAGCCCGCTATATTGGATGCCAGGTAACCATATACTGTATTAACATATAGTGATAGAACCTTCTGGGACCGATTTCAATGTATTTTGGTATAGAGATAGATGGAATCCTAGAGGTGGTTGGCTCGCCCATACTAAATAATATAAATAATAAATAAATATTCCACAACTATCACACAATGCCATCTAGTCCCAAGCTAAGCAGAGCTTGTGTTATGGGTACTAGACAACTGATAAACATACTTATATATTTCTTAATACATATTATAAATAAATTACACCCAGTATACTAAGACTGCTGGAGCAGTTAGTGTATGCCTGGCGACTGCGTCAAGTAGTCTAGTCGACCACAACAGTTGATCTGCTCGATCGGTTTCGCGCGTGTGTCGTAGAAGACTGTAGTTTGCTATGCAGTTACAGCTTAAAGCAGTCGATACAGACTCCTTCAAGTAGTAAGCAGCTTCAAGCCGGGCATGCGGGCAGCGAGTAATGGGCAACTCGCTGTCCGACTATGGACCGTGCCCGGGTCGACGGCGCGTTGTGTTCCACGTGCGCCTCAAAGAGTGTCAGCAAAAATGACGGGCCCTCCCTCTAGAGGGACAAAGCCTGTCGGGGTCGCGGGACTTACGATTTGCAGTGACCCCGATACGTAAAGATCTATTGAAGGACACCGTGGATTTTAGTTCGAGTCTGACAGTCCCTTCCTTTCTGCCCTGGGTGGGAGGACTCATTTGATGATTTTACCACGTTAAAAAAAATAAAAAAAGCAGCTGCAAGCAGTACCTGTATGGCCTTATAGTGAGTGATTGATACCACGAGTAACAGCTGGTACAACTATGAAAGTTCACTCGCACTTAAAACCTACAAAACTCTTCAAAGGCTTATGACCATTTGCGTATAAGCTTCACCTAGCTTATTAACATTGATTTCTAGACACAGCAGTGAGTTACCAAATATGTGTCGAAGTTGAAAAATTATGATTAGTCCGTCACTTAGATTATCAAAAAATATTCGACCCATATTTTTTCTTTTGTTTCGTAAACCAAAATTGACGGAGATACGATGCTTTCAAAATTGGCAATACGTCACAATTTGGTACAATTTCTATTGAATTCTGACGTCGCGAGCCCCCACTCTCGAGTTTTGTTGCGTTGTATTTTGGTGAATATTCATTGATTTTACAAAAGAAAAAATAAGTGTCCGTTATTTTTTTAACTCAAAATGACGGCCTAATTATATTTGTAATTTATAGCTACTGTCAAATAGCCAATTCTCATTACTGTGGTATGTTCTTAAAATATTAGCTTTTTAACTGCAAAAGCCACATTATTTCAGACACTTACGCATCCCGTGGTGTAACCCATGAATCGCCATTTACTCAATCCGACCTTTAGCAGACACCAAATTAACACACAATAAAACCTCTTTCCAGCTTAACCCTGGCCCCATATCAACTAGTAGGACTGAACTGGCTCGCAGTGCTTCACAAGCAAGGAGTCTCCGGCATCCTGGCTGATGAGATGGGCCTCGGCAAGACGGTGCAGGTCATCGCTTTCTTGGCACATCTGAAGGAGACGGGACAGGCTAAGGGCACGCATTTGGTGGTTGTGCCCGCGTCTACACTTGGTGAGTTATAGCTATTTAGATAAGAACTGAATGAAAGGATTAATTTATTTCTGATTTGTTAAAGCCGGTTTAGTTAAGCTTTCTTTACTTATAAACTTAAAATAAAACTAGCAGCCCGTGGAATTTGTTAACACTTCCAATACAAACTTTTTCCTGACAATACCGTAATGAACACAAAGAGAAAAGAAAAATCCAATACGCTTCAGTGCTTTGGAAGTTATGCGCGTACAGACATACATAAACGACGCTTTGTATAGTCAGCTTTAGAAAAAACTAACAGTCTCTTAGTGAAATCACTGCTAAAAGGTCTTAGTTTTGTCTGAGGTTTATACCATACTATGTAATGCAAAAGTCACTAACATTTTGGTTTCAACCAAATTTCATTCCATTGAGTTTTTCTATCAAGAAGTACTTGGTAGTAGCCACTGGGTAGTTCTTGTACCCTCATGACTCTTGATTACAGTTTTGATTGATTCTTGTTATATGGCGATTAAAATTTTTGTTATTTGGGGTCGCGGGACTCACGAATTACCGTGACCCTGGAACGTAAAGGGCTATTGAAGGACATCGTGGATTTTAGTCAGTACGAGTCTGACAGCCCCTCCCGCTCTGCCCTGGGTGGGTCCATTTGATGATTATACCACGCTAAAAAAATGGAGCTTTAAACATAACTGGGTGAAATGTGGGTGTGCCTCTACCCTATTCAGGATTTACAGACGTCATGTGGGAAAAAGATTTCTTCACGGCAGTTCCACGTTATTGCAGATAACTGGAGCAGCGAGTTGGCTCGCTGGTGTCCCTCGCTCAACGTCAGCAAATACTACGGACACCCTGAAGACCGCCGACAACTTCGCATACAGTATGCTAGAGGATTGGAAAATATTGACGTCGTGCTTACCACGTAAGTCAGCGACATTACAGTACCCGGCTTCACTAATACCCGAAATTAATATGTTTATCTCAATTTAAATATCGATCCTTTGTTTTGGACTGCTGCTTCTGATTGGATTTCTTTATGTCTGTAACCAACCAACGGATTGGTTACAGACGAAGATCGGGATCAAGATAGTAATTGAGATAAGTTATTAATTTACGGCGTAAGGCTGCATTTGCACGGGATGTGTTTCGAGAGAAATGTGTGAAACTTAACATAACTTAACCTTCGCTTCTTTTACATAGTTTGAACTTGTCTAGCTATGTGATAGGTTTATATTTTTCTGGTAGAAATGCAGTCTAAGTATTGAATTTTTATTTTGTAGCCCATATCCTACTGCTAGGCCAAGACATCCCCTCTCTTCTTTCATTTTTATGCACTATATGGACATGTTTCGTTCCGCCAACATGATCAGATCGTCACACCACCATTCGCGCGGCCAACCTCCATAGCGATATCTTCAGGCGTCCAGTGAGTGATGATTCCACCTCTCCGGGTGCTAATATTAATTATTTACAACCGTTCCAGCTACACAATGGTGAACAGTTGTCCGGAGGAGCGCAAGATGTTCCGCATCACACCGATGCACTACGTCATCTACGACGAGGCGCACATGCTCAAGAACATGTCCACGCAGAGATACGACAACCTGCTCAAAATTAAGGTAACATTATTAATACCACAATTGGCCATTTGACTGAAAAATTATAATTAGTCCGTCACTGAGATTATCAAAAAATATTCGACCCGTATTTTTTCTTTTGTTTCGTAAACCAAAATTGACGGAGATACGATGCTTTCGAAATTGTTAATACGTCACAATTCATTACAATTTCTACTGAATTCTGACGTCACGAGCCCCCACTCTCGAGATTTGATGCGTTGTATTTTGGTGAATATCCATTGATTTTACAAAAGAAAAAATACTTGTCCGTTATTTTTAGAACTCTAAATGACGGACTAATTATATTTGTAATTTATAGCTACGGTCAAATAGCCAATTTTTGAAATCTCAACTAGTGCCAGAAAAGAATACACTTCTGTTTGCGTGTCTTTCGGGCCTCAGCGAGTAACAAAAGACGGTAGCTATAAGCATATTCTAAATTGTACAACAATTGTAAAAACTTGTACCTATTTGATGTTACTATATAACTACTATTGAATAAAGATGCAGCTCCAACTGGTCGATTAGCAGTCGCTTACATTACCAGTCCAAGAAATCACTCTTACGTTCGAGACCTTTCCGAGTGTTCACATGAATGGTCGCGGGACTGTACGAATTACCGTGACCCCGGAACATAAAGGGCTATTGAAGGACACCGTGGATTTTAGTCAGTACGAGTCTGACAGTCCCTCCCGCTCTGTCCTGGGTGGAAGAACTCATTTGATGACTTTACCACGTAAAAAAAAGTGTTCACATGAATAGAAGAAAACGTCTCAGGCTGCTGCAACTGGCATATGAATTCAGTAAAAAGCTACCACATGACAGGAAAATGATTGTTCTTAAAAACATCAATTAATTTTCCGTTCCAGTCTAAACATCGACTCCTTTTAACCGGTACTCCTCTTCAAAACAATCTACTAGAGCTGATGTCACTGCTGTGCTTCGTGATGCCGCATATGTTCTCCGGCAAGACGGACGATCTCAAGAGTTTGTTCCAGAAGAATTCTGTAAGTTATTACTTAAGCACAATATTACACCTGACTGAAACCTCATAATCTATTTAGTAGTTATTATACTACCATTTTACTAATACTAACGCTGAAAAAAAATTAAAACGGCTATCTTTAACACTATCCGGATATATTTAACCTACTATCCCTATTTTTATTTAGTAGCCATTTGCCCAGCAAAGCATAGGAAAAAAAAACCTAATTTGAGGACTTGTGCGAAAAATCCAAATTTTTTATGTGTTTAAAGTGATGATTACTACTTACTGAGACTTCGATCAAACAAATGTAATATAATTTTATTTTTCATAAAACCTCAAAGTGGGCTTGTCAAAAACATTCCTCGCTTCTAGAGTCCAATTCATCTCACCATCTTACCCAGCCATTTCACTTTTCAGAAATCAAAAACAACAAAAAAAGCGGAGGGTAACAAAGAGGATGACGAGCTTCCCTTCGAACAGAGTCAGATAACTCAAGCCAAACGTATCATGAAGCCGTTCGTACTAAGAAGACTGAAGCGGGACGTCCTCCAGGACCTGCCCAAGAAGACCAACCATAGGGAGCTGTGTCCCATGTCTGAGAGACAAGGGCTGCTGTATAAGAACCTTATTGCAAGTTTCTCTGCTAAGGATGGTTCGGTTAGTATTGTTGCATATTGCTTTGGGTGAATATTGAGGTTTAGTTGTAAAACAGTATTTTTTAGCATTACGAACAACCTATATTTTTCTTCAAAACAAATATTGATCACTAACATATATGTGGGAATCACATTGGCCACTAAATAATTCTAATGATGTATGACTGATATAGTTGTCAATTCAATGCCCTTTTAATTTTTTCTTAGTTATTATTTCCCAATTTTGGCTATTAATTGGTAAAATAATTAATCTACCATTACCGTACAGTAACGCTAGCTAGTACGTAGTAAATCCACTTGCCCTGTCCCCGAAGAAGATAAATTTTGTTTCCACGCGCGCCTCAAAGAGTTTCAGCAAAACGACGGGCCCCCCCTCAAGAGGGCCAAAGCCTGCCGGGGTCGCGGGAGTCACGAATTACCGTGACCCCGGTACGGTAAAGGGCTGTTTTGAAGGACACCGTGTATTTTAGTCAGTACGAGTCTGACAGTCCCGAAAAAAAAATCCTAGTGATTATTTTCACAAACGTGGTCTGAAATATTATAAATAGTTGTAGTTGCTGATCCTTTCGATATCCTTTCTGATCCGGTGTAAACTCATAAAATGATGAAAGTTGTAAATCATTAATCTCGTTCCAGATCCACGCGACAACAGAACAGAGCGGCATGGCGATGATGATGGACATGCGCAAGCTGGCCAACCATCCGCTGCTGCTGCGCTACCACTACCAGGACGAGCAGGTGCGGAAGATAGCGGCGCGGCTGGCGAGGGACCCGGGCTACAAGGAGAACAACGAGCAGTACGCCTGGGAGGACCTCATGTGCTTGTCGGACTTCCAGATACATCAGCTCACCTTAACACACGTTGTGAGTTATATTTCTTCAGTTTGCTTAGGATTGAGAAGAAACGGTCTATTACGAACTGGACTGATTAAAATCCACCGTATTTCTTCAATAATTCTGTCAGATTGTTGACATTTCTTTGACGCGGGCGCAAAACAGGACGCGCCGTCGACCCGGCAAATGTCCATGATGCGTTCGTATGTCCATGCCTGTAGTGGCCGGAAATAGCCTCGCGACGTCCGATGCCGTGGGTGTCTCCCGCGGTGGCAAAGAAATACGCATTCTGTGAAAATTTGATCTGTCTACCTGTTACGAATCATGAGATACAGCCCGCTGACAGACAGATGGACAGCAGAGGTTACTATGGTCCCATTACGTTACTCTTGGGGTACGAAACCCTAATAGATATTATGTAATATTACGATCAGCGGTATTCTACTACTTGCCTAACCATTCAGTTAGTATGCTGCCATATATTGAAGACATATAAAATTTAAAATATACAACAGTATTTTTATTATATTACTAAAACTCACCTGTTAACAGAAAAACTGTCGATTTAAGTATGTACCATAAAAATTAAAATAAACACAACAATAAAACATATAAAAGTTTATAGCCATGATTCCAAACAAAACGAATTCCCCTTTTACATTTCCAGAGTATCCGCTCCTTCGGTCTGCCAGAGCACCTGATCCTGGACTCCGGCAAGTTTCTCAAGTTAGACGAGATGCTCCCTCGGCTGAAGGAGGGAGGGCACCGGGTACTGATCTTCAGCCAGTTCACCATGATGCTGGACATCTTGGAGCCCTACCTCACCATCCGCCGGTATCGATATATCAGGCTTGATGGTAGCACCAATGTTACTGATAGGTATGGCTTATATTATTTATAATTTATAATCTAGTACTAATAAACAAGTGCAATATTTAGTGCCTTATAAAGTTTTTTTTTTAAGAGCTGGAGCTTTGAAAAAATCTAATAATATTCATTAATAAGTAGGCAGATCATATATATTGATGGCACGGTTGGTCAAGCGTTCGACTGATGAGCTGCGTTTCGCGGGTTCTATTCCCGCACGGAACAAACATTATTTTGTATGATCTAAGTACTTCAGAGTTATTAGGGTTTTCTTTTTGTTTTTAACTGATCTCATAGATACAAAGTAGCCATAATTTTTCTTTAAACAATAAATTTTGATAAATCAAGAAATTAAATTAATTATTCTCTTAACATTGCAGACAAGACCTAATAGACCAGTACAACAACTCGGACATCTTCGTGTTCCTGCTGTCCACGAAGGCCGGCGGTCTGGGCATCAACCTCACTGCGGCAGACACCGTCATCATACACGACATCGACTTCAATCCCTACAATGATAAACAGGCTGAGGACAGGTGAGAATTTATTGTAACATCCCGAGGTGATTCGATAAGGGGTATTCTGTAGGTCATGCGTCTATCTAAGGGCAACCAAAGAAATAGGGTCAGTCAAAGACATTCAGTTTACCCAGGGCGGCAGGAGGAAAAGATCCTATTACTCGGTTCATTTGATTGTGGTATGAGAATCAGATAGGCCGACATTTCTAAATATATTCTATTTGTTTGCAGATGTCATCGAATGGGTCAGACGCGTCCAGTCACGATATACCGGTTGTTGAGCTGTGGCACCATCGAGGAGGGAATCTATCAGGTCGCGCAGGAAAAGCTCAACCTAGAGAAACATGTCACTGGAGTTGATGGTTTGTATTTTTGTATAATCATCGTAGCTACTATCTATCATTACATAACCCAGCCGGGGTTTGTAGGGGTTACATAACCCAGCCGAGATCGTGGTACAGTCTAAACAGGTTGCCGTTACCCTGGAACATAAAGAGCAATTCAAGAAAGTTGGTAGACTTTAATCAGTACTAGTCTGACCCTTCCTCTCCACCCAGAAAACTCTTGGTAATTTTATCACCTAAAAAAAGTAATAAGTAACAAGGTCTGATAGGACTAGGGTTGCCACCCGTACTTTATAATAAAGTATTGTATGTTATTTCAGGTAATTTTGTACTCTATACTTTATGAGAACTATAAAGTACACGAAAATATTTTATTTCGCACGATTTGATTAGTATGATTTATACAGGGTGTAAGAGACATCGACGCACAAACGGTTACCATGGGTCCAGGACATGATTCTGGACGCCCCCGTGTTGGAATTTTTCGTCGTTTTCTTTCCAATTTTTTTTTTATAATAATACTACCATTTATAATATGAATCTGTATTTTATCCTGCAGAAAACGACAAGACAGAACAGAAGAATGTGGTGCGGTTATTATCAGCAGCGCTCGGCCTCACGTCACCAAACAAATGATTGGTGACCAACAGCGTGGCCGTCCCGGGCCAGACTCTGACCAAACATGGCCAGCAGAAGTGAAACCACCCAACATTCGTGCAAACGTTGGCCAGCAATGTTTGAAAATTGTGAAAGTGTGCGCTGTGAATAATTCCCCTAGTGTATATGTTAAACAAGTGGTTGGTGAACTTAGTGATTTTTACTCAAGCATAAACATTTTTTTTTATGTTCAGTGGGTTTGCTCTTGACTTTAGTCTAGGTCGAGATCACTCCTGACGTAGACTAAGGTCGACGATGGAGCGAGCTTACCCAGAAAGCCTGTTCACTCTGCCTTTGAAGAGATTAGGGTTGTATGTTTTGGATATATAAACTGGATTTTTTTTGTTTTTTCTGACCAAATATTTAATGATACTCAATCTCACCTCTGTTTTATGACAAAGATTCTATTAAAAAAGTGTACTCAGATATGGGTTTAGTACAGCAAGTGTTTCAAGTAAATATGTACCGTATTTGTGCAAAGTTTAAGTTTATATTCATATGTAACTTTAACCTAATTTGCTTACATGAATATACACACAAATGTCATACAGATGGATCATATTTATTTAAAATGCTTACTGTACCAGAATAAAATGTGTGTTATAGATCTTAAATTCAGTGTCATTTGATGTTTGGTCGAAAGTGTAACAAAAAGTAAAATAAAACTATAATTTTGTCGCTGTGCTGCCACCCACTGCCTTATAAATATGTCCATAGACAATATAGCTGTAATAATGTAGACTCTACACTCTTTGGTTATTCATCATTTCATTTGCATAAACGTAGTTTAACACAAGGTTGATTTTGATTGGCTCAAGTCAATTCCACATTGGTAACTGTGGTCACTCCCATATTAATTCTTGCCGAAAAAAAACAGGTCTTCATTTGAGACAACACGAGTGTAGAATCTGAAATAGATACATATTTATCTTATACATACATTTATTTTATAGAATAAAGCTGGACTATAGTGAAAATAATTATTTATTGGTATGGATTTGTATGAGTTTATCTTTTGTCTGTGCAATGACCACCAGTCATCATGTTAAGGCTGAAATGTGCGCATCAAAGAGAAATATTTTATTTATTGACAATCATTATTTACGTTTTCAACACGAGAAATACTGTTGTCTCACTTCCCCCAGGCAATGCCTGAAACTGTGTGAGTGAAATAGCAATATTTTTCGTTTTCGAGAACGATTATAACCCTATTTTCTTTATGATGACGTAGACTATAGTATATTTAGGATCACTTTAGTATATTATATATTTACATATAAAGTATTATTTATTAAAAAGTAACATAAAACATAAAAATACACCCGAGATTGCTTTCAGATAACTTTAAAATTTATTGTGTGGTGGAAAAATGTACAGCCAACAAAGTTTGCAGGTAGCCAATCAAGTTTCAGTCTTAATTCGTAAAGCATAGAGTTGAAAACCGGTTTGTTACTTTGTTGGTTGTATGTAAAATATAACTTTGGCAATGGATAAAAACGCACTAGATGTTCACTTTGTATACTTGTGTTTATGTAAAAGAGTAAAATAAACTGTATGTGCGACTGTAAGTTAGACGTATTATTTATTTGTACGATATCGCCTTCCGAGTGCAGTATTTAAAGAAGCCTGAGCAATCGTTTATATTGAGAATACTGACATTTTCTGAATAATTGAACTTTCGCCATGATGGAATCTGTGACAAACAGGTCAATCTTAATTGAAGAATAATATTAAACAGGCCATTCAAACAGACATTATCGTTACCGCAGTATTTGTCGAACAACAAAGCCGACCCGAAGTAATTACTGCACCTGTTCAGTTTCAATCGGCTTGCAAAACTTGTAGAACGAAAAAGCCGACTGGCATACATCGCTAACTGCCAAGTGATCGTATG
Source organism: Agrotis puta (assembly GCA_943136025.2). Classification (NCBI taxonomy): domain Eukaryota; kingdom Metazoa; phylum Arthropoda; class Insecta; order Lepidoptera; family Noctuidae; genus Agrotis; species Agrotis puta. The sequence goes on from OW964178.2 coordinate 15,233,390, forward strand.
CGGCAGCCGAGTGGTTTGACCAACATATACATACATCCATCTGCATATAATTGATTTTACCGCCCGATTTTACTTATGTAACTAGCACTTTGCCCGCGACTTCGTCCGCGTGGGTTACGTACTTTCCTAATTCCCCCTTTTCACCCCCTTAAAGGTTAAATTTCCAAAAACCCCTTCTTAGTGCTCCCCTACATTATAATAGGAAGCCGTGTGCAAAATTTCACATTCCTAGCCCCAGTAGTTTCGGCTGTATGTTGATATGTCAGTCAGTCAGTTCTCCTTTTATATATATAGATTTAAGTACAGAAAGTATTAGGAATTAGTTTTTGCCTGCTGTTTCACCCCCTCCCCTTTGCCTAGCCTATAAACGGTTATAGGCTAGGGAAAGGATTCTCCAGGGTTCCATAATCAGTTTTCCAAAAATTCATCAAAATCGATCTAACGGTTCGGTTTAGAAAGCGCCAAACAAAACGGATTGGCATGTCACAATTTCTTATGTCAATAAACTGCCGTTCTCAATATTCCATCTCTGCTTTTATATTATATACTGAAACAGAAAAACTATTTCTATCTCTTTACCTATAATATATATTTTATATATATATTGATAGAATATTTTGTATGGCCGATAATATCAATATAAACGATTATTACAAGTATATCGAAGCGCCCACAGACTAGCTTATAAAATGTAAAAATATAATTATTTAAGAAATACAATGTGACTTACTGCTTTGTACTAGACTACTGAGATATGTAACGTAAGAAATAGTTAATAACACAGCGTAATTAAAATATAACTTATAAATCTGGTTTTAGTGTCTGTGTATCATTTGTTTTCAGGAATTGTTGGAAGAAATATTGTAAAAATAATTATGAATCAATTACTTTATTGTTGAAATACTAATATTTTTCATGAAAAAACTGTTAAAATCCAGTGCTTTTTCCGATTTTAAAGGAGACCTAAGAAAAATGCTGAAACATGAACCATTTGCTTCTGATTAAGTTTTGTGTATTATGAGTTTTAATTAAGAATAGGACGAATTTGGCGCCATATTGTGATGAGAATTGTTATACTGTGAGAAAGAAAAATACTTTGTGCAAATTGATTTCCATAGTTGTATTGGGCTGGTGTCCGCAATAACACGTCATAAAGCGCGTTTTGCCTATGGGTTAATTAAATTTTCAATAATACTCTCATTTATTATCTTGTTAATACTTTTTCGAATAATAATAGTTTATTTAGGACCATGTAAATATTATAAAGCATGCATGAAGTCACAATATGGCGTCAAGGCAGTCCTATTCTTATTTTAAACACATGTATACTTCAACTGAGACACTTTAATGATAATTTAATGTTTAGTTTAATTGTTAAAATTTATGATTCTGTCTAGCCATATTTTATATTTATATATTTTTATTATAATATATATTTCTTTTACACTATAACATGTTTATTTACAATATTATGTATTTTACCATTTTTTAGCCAAATTAACTGATACACAAACATTGTAACCAAACAAAAAATTTTATAAAAGTATACGCGAATTATAATAATTGTACCTATTAAATTTATAAAAATAAATAAATTGTTTAGTGTTATATTTCGTAAATATTAAGAAATTTGTAAGATAAAATACGTTATATTCGGGTAGTCTTAACAGTATGTTAAAATTCAATGTATACTTAGACAACTTTTGTACTTCATTTAAGTTTGACAACTCATATTCTTTACACAGTTTAGTATTTTTTATCTGCCCTTTGTCACTAATATAACACTAAACACAATAAAAATGAAAGCCTTATTAAAAAAAAAATTAAACTGTCGGCGTTGAGCAGAGAGTCTAAAGTTCAAGAGCGTGCTTTATGTGTCTTCTAGTTTTATTAATACTGTTTAGTTCAAGTGATTAGGATAAGCGCCCTACTTATGACGCGATCGAAAATCATCCATACTACTCCGACATAATGATGCAATTCGACTTTACTATCTACCCATAGACGACCGAACTTTTTAGGTTGGTAGCGTGTTTATATCGTAGTAATATGGGTGATTGTCACTAGCCTGATTGGCAACATATATTAATCCAATTGCATCGCATATCCACATGAGTAAGCGCGGTTTCTGTCTATGCAAGATAAAGGCAGGGACACAAGATGATCTGTCACAATAAACTTCATTAAATCATCAGAATCTACCGTTATAACTAGGCCTTACATGCTAGTGTTCATTTGCGCCTTTGTTTGTTGTAATTTTTTAATATTGCACAAAAATAAACATTTCTTTTTGTTACATTTTCAAAAGTTTGTATGTTACAGTCGTTCTGTGTTAGTTTCAAGCTGTGTCGCTTATACTATTTATGTTGTAATAATGAAAAAAAAAGTTGTCACAATATATATCAGGATGCAGTCATTTTGATATTTGTTTTGTATGTTTTTTTTGTTCATTCAGTGTGTGAGTTATCGCCAATATTTGAGTTTCCTAAGACCAAAGTATACCTGTTCTCATTTGGTTTAAATCTAATAAATTGAGTAATGTTTGCTTGAGTTGAAAAGTGCCTATAAGCAACAAACATGTATTCGAAAGTCACACTTATCGCTTTGAAAATAAGCATTAAATTTAACATGACAAACATTATTCAATATTGAAATCTTATGAGTTTTTTGTATTAATTAGTTATTTATTCGATTCCTAGATCAATTTTTCGAGTTAAGTGCTAAGTTTTTAGTTTAATTTTAGTGTAGCACATTCCTTAGTAAATATATTAGTTGATTTTAGTTTACTTTTTGTTTCATTTATCTATTGAATCGGTATGCATGTACTTCCAATTACCTTAGCATCCTTCTGTACAAAATAAGGTACTATTTACATTGACTCAGAGCCAAAGCATTGTTAGCCAAATAATTTTGTACCTTGCATATTTCAGATAGAGTTTAATATTCGATAAAATGTAAATAAATGTATGACACTTCGCTCTGATTTGGTGCCCGTGTAAGTATAGCTTAATCGATTATGTAACATATTTATTTATTACATAAAGGCATTTTTGCTGTGTACTGGATATATGATGAAGGGGCAGGCCAGCCTCCCTGCAATCATCGCCAGAGCTACGCACCAAAGACGCGCTTGCGCATGTTCGCATGAATCGATACGCGCGTCTGCTAGTATTGAAAAAATAAGATGGCAATGTTACCGCTAATTATGGCTCCAAGCCAGACGTACCATGGGGCTCTCTAACCAGGACACTGTCTCAGTTAAATGAAGGCCCTTATTTTATAAAATTAAAAAAAAAAAAGTAATATAACCTGTAAAAATATAATTTATTTACCTGATACTTAGTTTCATTCTTCTTAACACAAAACTTGTAAGTATGTAGTTAAAATTTTCTTCTTCGCTTTAACTAAGCATTCTGTGTGTGATAGCACAAAGCTGTATATACTTCTAAGATTAAATACTTATGGTTTACGTTTGGGCACTCTCTTGGTTTTCATAGATAGTTAACTTTTACAAATTTTGTACACGTACCTATGTAGTAATAGCAAAAACTCAGATGTAATGGAACAAGCTGTACATGTATACTTGGAATATCCGTAGAGGTTAATGTGAAAATGTAATATACTCGTTTATATTTATTTTAAGTTGCTCGTCCCATTGGATAAGAAATTCTAGGCTTCGATTTTTAGGTACAGACCACACTCATGTCATCAAAAATAAGAGTCCACCCCCACCCTCGTCCACTGGAATCACCCCTAAGTAAACTCATGTCTTAATTATGCCAATCAATCAAGAAATAAGAAAATAGGGCCGTATTTAAAGTAGGGCAGCGATGATTAAAGGTTGGGCATTTGGAAATTAAAAATTGAGTAACGTAAGAAATTGGGAGTGCATGATTGCCACAAATTCATTCAGATTAAGCACGCCGCTATTCTAGTTATTCTATTCTGTATATTGTGTTATACAAACAGCATATTATTTGGCTTTTTTAGGTAGGGCATTGTATTACGGGTACCACGTCAGTGATTTCCTATGAAGCTATAATTAGTAGTCTACATCAAACGACATCCAATTCCAACGCATTAATCCCAAACCGCTGCAACTCCTGAAAGCCAGAATCAATACTTAGTGGCAACCACCAGAAAAGCGTCGAGACAATGAAGCTCGACGTGTCCCGGAAAATGAATTTAACTGTCTTGGATCCTGCAACGAAATTAATCGGAAAAGAATAGTGGAGGAGAGGAGTGAGAAACCCGTAGTTTTAAATACCCTCCATGCCAACCAGGAGACGTCCAGTAACCTTTAATGATACCACTCTCTGATGCATTCTACTAAACATCGCTTGATACGAAATTGGTTCAGTAAATATGTTATTGGCCCCTAAGCTATCAGTATTTTAAGTTATAGGTAAGGCCCCCCATAGCTACGGCTCTGTAACAAACCACCTGATACTGACCTGGATATTGTAAAACAGCGCTCCCGACTTAACGATAAACATCTTAATTTGTTTATCTGTCCTTGAAGTTCATCAGTTACTGCTAGCACAGTTAGTATGTTAGTGTTCGTCCTTCTAACGCGCCCCCTACCCACACTGTACTAACATCCGGGCCAAAAATACCTTTTGTTGATATTCTCGTTCCGTTCATCCTGTCTACACGACTAAGATCTAAGGTACAGCGTACTTACCTTTTTTTTTTGACATGGCCTCTCGTAGCTCAACAACTCTAGAAGGTTGACGCTACATACTTAACCGGACAATCCTGTGGTGGCCGAAAATTACTTTAAGGCCCCCAGCCAGGGCAGCCAGGGCCAGGGCACCCCCTGTGGGGTTCGGGCCTAGGCTTAGTGTGTCATTGACGGGGGGGGCAGCCAGGGTCAGGCTGGGTCGAATTATGTAGCGTACTTACCAGCGCTGCAGCGTTTAATATTTTTTTTTTTTTTTTTTTTTTTTTATCGTGGTAAAATCATCAAATGAGTCCTCCCACCCAGGGCAGGGCGGGAGGGACTGTCAGACTTGTACTGACTAAAATCCACGGTGTCCTTCAATAGCCCTCTACGTACCGGGGTCACGGTAATCCCTTGGTCCCGCGATCCCGGCAGCAGCGTTTAATATACGGAAAATTGAAAAAGCCCCCTAGTGTACAAACGAGGAACTATTTTTTCCATCAAATTGTCGTCACAAAAACTATCACTGACATCAGAAGTCAGAACTTTGGAGGGTGAATGCTAAGAAGTAACCAAAATATGTTTTTGATTTTTTGAACTTATTAAATGTGTGTGTTTAAGAATAGAATTTTCAGAAACCCAATGTGCTGAGCAACTCTGTAAGGTTGCCGATATAATCCATATATTTATTTTCTTATGGTAAATGAGATAACACATGTTGAGTGAGAAATTTTCGTTTTATTGTAGCCTTTCCCTACATCAAACTCACGTCCCTTAGCTCAGTAGTTGACACTCCCACCACTTGATCAAAATTTCGCTTTAAAGTAAATCATGTTCTAAACGAATGTAAAATCCAGCTTCCCAACAGCCCGGGTCGACGGCGCGTTGTGTTCCACGCGCGCCTCAAAGAGTGTCAGCATAGTGACGGGGCCTGTAGAGGGCCAAAGCCTGCTGGGGTCGCGGGACCAAGGGATTACCGTGACCCCAGTACGTAAAGGGGTATTGAAGGACACCGTGGATTTTAGTCAGTACAAGTCTGACAGTCCCTCCCGCCCTGCCCTGGGTGGGAGGACTCATTCGATGATTTTACCACGATAAAAAAAAAAAAAAAAAGCTTCCCAACAGAGGAATCTTTGATTCCATCCATGAATTTTACTGCATAAAAAAATTGAAAAGCTGTTTAGCCCGTCACTTAAAAAACATTTTTTTTATAATCATAATAGAATATTGTTAAAAATAAAACGCTTCCAAATTCGGTAGTGGGGGCTTTTGACGTCATAATGCTTGTAAAATTGTGCCGACCGAGTGACGTTTTGATTAAAAGCGTTGTATCTTCGTCAATTTTGGTTTACTTAACAAAAAAAAATACGGGTCTAAAAATTTTTATAACATTTTTAAGTTTTTTATTTTACCCTTTTTAATCCGTAGTACCGGTAATAACATCGTCCAAGAACACAGCAAAAAAAGGCTCACACAATTTAAAATACTGAACCAAACTGAAAAAAATAATCATCAAAAAAAAAAATGAATAAATAAAAGTCGGACAAACAGAAAAAAAAGAGTCGAATTGTGAACCGCCTCCTTTTTCGTTCAAAACCTGCATAGTTAGGTAGGTAGGCACATTTATTACAGGGATGCACGAATTGTGAATGTTTCAGTGCGTTCGTTCAGTCAATTTAAGCGCGTCACACACGGCTAAGATACTATAATATTTTATCTTAAGATACCATATCGCTCGCCATACAATTCTATCTTAAGATACCAAAATTTGAAATACACACATCAAAAGTGTCTAGGGATCAACATATATTTTTGCAATAACTTTTCTCCTGATTGATATTAATTAAAATTTTTTTTAAGGATTCATCAAATAAAGTGTTTTCGTTTGTCACAGTAACGATAAACCAAGTCACCTTTGCATTAATAAAGAAATTTGCCATTTTCCTAATAAAGGGATTTTTGACATTTGAACCACTAACACAAAAGTTCGAAAAAAAGACTGAAATAACAGTTTTCTTTAAAATTTTATTGGGTAACTTAAACAATTAATAATCCGTGTTTCTACCGCGAACACTAACAACACAAGAACATCGGTTTGGCATACTCAAAATGAGTTCATCCAAATCACGCTGTGGAATGGCCGCCCATGTTCGTTGCAACAACAAAAAAAGGTCTTCTTGCGACTGGATACCCTCCATATTCGGCTGAGCTCTTCTCTGTAGCATATCCCATGCATGCTCAATCGGATTCAAGTCTGGCGACTGAGCAGGCCAGGGCAGGACATTGATGTTAGCTGCGGCGAGAGTCTGTCTTACAACTCTTGCGGTGTGCGGTCGTGCATTATCATGCATTAACTGAAATAAGGGACCGATTTGCACTTGTAGAGAAACGGTGACGTCTGATACAATCGTCTCAGCATAAATTTGAGCGTTGAGGTTGCCTCTGATCCAAATCAACTCAGTTCTTCCGCCGATCCAAATACCCGCCCATACCATGATGGTTCCACCACTATAAGGATGGACTTCCTGGCAGGATTTTAATCGCTGTTGGCGTCCAGGGCTTCTCCAGTGTCGTATACGTCTTGTATCCGGTCTCATACCAAAACGAGACTCATCAGAAAAGCACACGAAACGCCATTGTTCTTCTGCCCAATTTCTGTGTTCAAGAGCCCATTGATATCGAACCCTACGATTGTGCATTGCTATAGGTGGTACCCGTAGCGGTCTTCGGGAATGAAGGTTCACTTCATGCAAGCGGTTTCTGACTGTTTGTTCGCTAATTAAGTTCCCTGAAGAGTGATGAAGCCTCACGGCTAACATCATGGCGGTTATTGTTGGAGCTCTTCGAGTTAAGATTTGAATGTATCGGTCTTGTCTCCGTGTGGTGCAGCGATACCGTCCTCCATGGCGCTCAGCCACGGTACCAGTGCTTCGGTAACGTGTCCAAAGTCGACTGATAATACTCTGACTTGTATTCAGAGCTAAAGCCACAGTACGTTGCCGGGAACCAGCTTCTATCATTCCCACGGCTCTGAGCATTTCTTCCCTGCTTAAATGACGTCGCCGCTCCATAATAACGTTGGTTTTAATCGGTAGTAGGGAAACAGTAGCACTAATAATGTCTTCAATGCGTTGTATGTTTTTATAGGGAAAATATTGACAGCTGATTTTCATCTTTTACTCGAATTTGATTCACAGTTCCTGATTCAAATTATGAAATGCACCAAAAAGGATCCATATAAATTTATAAAATCATAAATTTATTACAAAGCCACATCTCAATCTCAAGAAATCCGCATAAAAATGCTTGATCCCTAGACACTTTTGATGTGTGTATATATTATCTTCGTCGTGTGTGATGGTCCATGGAATTGGATGGCGAGCGATATGGTATCTTAAGATAAAATATTATAGTATCTTAGCCGTGTGTGGCGCGCTTTATCAGCGCCTTTCACTTCATGACATTGTCAGTAAAATGTGGGTAGTGCCGACGCTATCTGACGATCGTACCACACGCTGCAACGCAACTTTATGCATTTTTAAGCTTTGTTACTTCCAGCGTGGTTAGAGTATTACTCAGTATTAGCAATATTAGACCAAGATGTTTTTATCTTAATGTTGTTTTTTTCTGAAATGCAGCTTTTCTGTTACAATACAACTGATGACGCAAGATAGAACTACGGATTTTATTACCAACATCAATGTTATGGATGTATTAATGGTCACAGGTAGGCCCTTTATTAAAACGATTCTGGATTTTATTAATTAAATCTCGCTTAGGTAGTACCGGAATTTATTGTAGGATTGTGTTGTTAGATTTACAAAATCTGACATTATTTATAATACTCGTAGTACTTATTTGAATTGCCGGCAATACAAAGCAGTTACCAGAGCAGCAGCCGATGTAGAGCAGCCAAACATCGTGGATTCGCGGCATCAATTCAATATTTCAATGGTTGAATAGTTCGTGAATCGTGCGCAGCGCGTTTTCCAACAAGGCGCGCTTACGTTTTGTATCACATTCTCAATTTGGAAATATCAACACAGATGTGAAGTTGTGACAGTGTGGAGTATGTAGGATGCTGTAGTAGTGTGGTTTCCCTACGAACACAAAAAGATGGTGTTGAAGAACGGTCGTGCTGCAGCGCGTGTGGCGATTCGCTGGTGACACACGCGGCACAGTGCGCGTTCTGTGTCGCGACACACACGCACACAGTGAGGTAACGCGAGCGCGCTCGCGGCGGCCAGTCGGCACACCGCCCGGGCGGGCGCCACACGACCGGGATCTGCGCGAGCGACGAGCGGCGACGCGAACCAAAATAATATCAGTGAAATAAACACGTATCCGCCAAACGCTGTACCATGCGAGCGCAAGATTCTGGTGAGTACCTCCTCATCCTACCCCGCCTACTATACAGAGTGACAAACTCAAACTACTCTAGTTCTAAAGGCATTTCCTACGTCTATATTTAGTTACGCCTTATTTTGGGACGCTGCATTGACGAGGGAGTTTCACGCTGCGCTTTTACGCGGTTTCCTCCGTCTGTCTGTTTCCCGCGTGAAAATTAACCTTATGAACACGGTGTACAACAATTAACCCGCGTTAACCCGTGCGTCAGAGTGATGCGGAGTACCAAAAATGAATAGTGAAATCCGTCGACCAAAATAATTAATCGAAAAAGTGAAATGAAAGTGGCTGCACATGTTTCAGGAGCTCCTGAAGCGAAACCATCGTTTCAAGTCGGTTAATTAGTTACGAGCATGATAAAAAATAGATTTTCTTGTCTGTGCTTGTGTTCTTAATAGGCCGCAGTCAGTGCTCTGGCCTAAATACCGGCACACACCTACTAAAGATCAATGTCTCCTAGCTTGGAAGCGTCTATGAGTGGATCACTTTACTTGTGGCGCCTTGTAAACATCAACATTATTGCACATATTACGACATTGTTGAATTAACGCGAAATCCGTTTTTCTGCTATCCTTGAACTCCAAGATAAATCTGTAAACATATTCATACTTCATAGTTTCATACATGACTAAGAGCAGAAGCGTCATTGAAGTTTGTCAGAAAGCAAAAAATAGGCATTGCCTAAGTTAGCCTAGCCTTCTATTACGTCTTACTTAACTCATCCCAATGAATTGAACATATACCTACCGACCTACCTGTTATGTATTACCTACCTATTGGTATTAAATAAAAAATAGTAATCATGCAATATTTAAGCGATGTGAATTTTTCTCGTAATCGGCATTTGCTTAAAAAGGAACTTTGAAGGCTTTTGAAGGCAAAATATTTTCGTATAAACCTTCCTCGTAATGCGAAATCGTCACGCGATCAAAACAAAAGCAATATGATAAACGTTACCTACGTTCATATTTCTAGCTGATTGATAATGTAATATTTCAAATTCGTAGTTACAGTTAATTAAAGGTAAAAATCGGTTTTATTGGTGCGTCCGCGTTGAAGCACCGGCGTTAGGTAACAAAAAATATAGCAAATGGACTCAGACGATTGATTCAGGTCGTTTACCCCTGAAACTGAGACCGGCCGACGGAGTTACAGTAATCGTTCGCTTTTGAGAAGTTATATTGCATTATAACATTATTCAGATGTGACAAGACCAAGATTAAGTGACTAAAGTGGAAATTACCAGCCTCTACCTACGCGGAGACACAAGAAAGTTACCAGAATGTCTAATCTGAAACGAAAGATCGCGGAATTAATAAATGTAGGTATATAGTGACATGACCATAGGTAGGAAGAGGGGATCCGGGTGGGCCCTGACCACCCCAGAATAATCTGGTGCCCACGCCACAATTTTTACTAACAAACAAGCTTGTTTCAAAGATCTGTAGAAGTAAAAAAAAATTGCCAATTTCTTTACTTGAATGTTTAAATAGACGATATTAATATTTCGTACATTTTTAAACCTAAACTCAGCTTCGGTAGGATGATCAACGCGGATGAGCATCGCAAGAAATAAGTTGACAGTAAAAGAATCAACCAACCATTCTCTAGGTTTGCTTTGAAACTTGGAAAGTCAACTACAGTAACCAATGAAAGTAAGGACAAACTACAAAAAAAAACAATTGATTACTGTTTGCTGCCTAGACGGAGATAGATAGAGATCGCTTTGATTTTACTTGTCTGATGAGAGAATCCAGGACAAGTCCTAATTCATTTTTTTATTCGAGTTGGGTTTGCTCTTAAATCTAGTCCAGGTCAAAGATGACTGAGACAAAGGTTACGATGCGCGACGGAGTGACCTTACCCAGAAGAAGCCTGTAACTTCGAAGAGTTTCGGGTTGTATACCTTTGCGTTCCGGAACACCAACGCCAGAAGTGAGTTCCACTATTTTGCTGTGTACATTATGAAGGAAGATTGAAAGCGCTTAGTGCGAATTGGTGGAATGGTAACTAAGTATGAATGACTAGCACTTTGCCCGCGACTTCGTCCGCGTGGGTTACGTACTTTCCTAATTCCCCCTTTTCACCCCATTAAAGGTTAAATTTCCAAAAACCCCTTCTTAGTGCTCCCCTACATTATAATAGGAAGCCGTGTGCAAAATTTCACATTCCTAGCCCCAGTAGTTTCGGCTGTACGTTGATATGTCAGTCAGTCAGTTCTCCTTTTATATATATAGATAATGACCACCACGTCCTAGCCTAGATGTCTGATGTTACGGGGCCAATGGGATAAGATCGTACAGATCAGGCGCACACTCTCCGAAGTAAAGTCTATAGAAGGCCGATAATCAGGCAACCCTGCGGTCAGGATTCAGGATGTGAAGCTTGGCATTTTTACGTAATAAGCCAATAAGCTTCTTAGCTCTGCGTTACACTAAGTCATTTCTTAATTTAAAATACATGGTTTGTTTACCAAAAGTCTTCTGTACATCAGTGTTACTAATGTGGGCCATCTCTCCCATGCAGGGGGCCCGAGTTACTCTTAGTATCATTAAATGGAGTTAACTTATCCCACGGGGTATAAGAATTAAGATCAGTAATACTGGTAGCTGGTCCCAGTACGTAACTGTACCGGAGTTATTGTAGCCTCACAATATCTACTGTGATATGAAATTGGAGGTGCTCCAGGATGGGCGTTCGCCTATATGCACCATAACTAGCCATTTCCCGCGGTCTTGCGACTTCCAAATTGTTTCTTATGCATGTACTTGAAGAACTAAACGATACAGTTTGAAAACGAAACCATTTCCTTTTTATCGTATTGTTTGGTAGAAAATGTTGCGTGAACGAGTGATTGTTGAATTTAAATGGATTATGTGAAAGTTTTTGAAGATGTTTGTGCTCCAAATGGATTTCACAGTTAAATTCTGAAAAATCCACTCGTAAGTCAAGAGTCCACAAGAAGGACCATCTTACAGTCTCCCCAGGGCTGTGCCCGACAGTCAATCGTCATTATCCCAAACTCCCCGGGGGAAAAAATAAGACACTTCAGGGAGTATGAAACTATGGACTCTATAGCCCGGGACCATGACCGACTCTTGCAGATCGCAACATCACACAGCAGGAAAATTTTCAGGGAATTATTTTCTGTTCCACGAGGTGAACTCTTCACTCACTGCTTAAATCTTCTTCTGGTTTTTATCCGTTTATCTATACTTGAAAATACTTTGTACATACCTCTAGCTAACTTTTATGAACCTATTCTTGATTCTAATAATCATAAGTTCCATTTCTTGAACGTAGAATACAGTATATTTTAAGTAACTAGCTGGCAACTCTATCCTGCACAAATGTCTTTAATTTAACGAACCTACTCAAAGAACCGAGGGTGAGGAAGGCATCGTAAGTTATAAAATATTCTTGTTGACTTTTGTGAGAATCCAAGCATCAATCTAGCTAGGTTTTAAGTTGGTACTTTCTCAATTTCTCTCTGTAGTGTTTCTGTTAGTTCCTAACATCCTACGCTCTTGAGACCGCACCTTTTGAAAGTTAGTTGCGATTGTTTGATGTCTTGAGAATGTCCATAAATCCTTGTCATAAATCATAGACACACCACCCCTACTAGCCTATACTATGACTTGGAAAAGATAAACTTTAGATAGTACTTGCTGTGGTAAACTTTTCTACAATCAACGTGGTGCATGCATTATTTTTCAGTAAGTACTTATTCTATTCTTTATTTGCATAAAACGTGGTATAAAAATGGTGTTATACATATTTGGCATGAAAAAAAATTTCAAGTGCCATGGCTCTTGAGGGTGCTGGAGTTGTACAAGATAGATGCAACTCAACGCACCTTCCTTGAGGCGTGTATGGGGCAATGGAGAACGGTCCTTCGCTATCCAGGATGTCAGATCCAGGCGAACGATGAACCTGTATTGATCAAGCGGGGAATATTCCAGGGCGACAGTTTGAGTCCACTTTGGTTCTGCTTAGCCCTGAATCCTCTAAACACATTGCTGGAGGACTCACGTCTATCGGTTTAGGAGAGGCAGTCAGGTCATATCTCACTTTCTATACATGGATGATCTGAAACTCTTTGCCCCCAGCAAATTGCAACTAATTGAGCTACTGAAAGTAACTAAAACTTTCAGTAGTGCCATCAGGATGGAATTTGGTGTGGACAAATGTGCAGTCATGCATGTAAAAAAAACAACAATAGTGAAAACGACCACACAATTTATAATAAAATACATAAACCAAGCAATAATATAAAAATGTACAAGTTGGTACAAACAATCCTAAAATTTCACATTAAATAACAAAAGCTCACAGTGCATTTTAAAAATGATAAGTTTTTCCATTTCTAAAGAAAAATTTTCGATATGTGATACCAAACGTGTGAAACGAAACGAAGAAGTTAATTTATTGTTTATTTATTAAAAACATTTAGTAAAGCAGTACCCATTAAAACTAAATTAATATATTCTGTCAGTCTGTCCTCTCACAGAACTGTTAGATTAGTTTAGAAAGTTAGATAAGCTTTTGCGCGCGACTTCGGAGTGTCTCACAGGGACTTACTACCGGGACAAAACGGATTTTTAATTGTTTTTTCCTTGAATCCCTTTCATATCCTGTCATTTCATAGCCTTGAAAAACTATCAGGCAGGTAAACTTAATTTCGCATGTACATTTTTATAAATGAATGAGGGTCTATCTATCTCAATAAAGTTTAATTGAACTTTAAAGTAAGTAATTATTTTTAAACTTAGCTTTCTCTAGATTTGATGAGAAAGAGATGAACTGGAAACTACCAATCATCATTAACACATAATAATCAGTAGGTAACATAATGTAGGTACCTATGCAGGAAGTCTTGTAGGAAGTTCTGTCTTATGTAGGAACTAGCACTTTGCCCGCGACTTCGTCCGCGTGGGTTTCGTACTTTCCTAATTCCCCCTTTTCATCCCCTTAAAGGTTAAATTTCCAAAAACCCCTTCTTAGTGGTCCCCTACATTATAATAGGAAGCCGTGTGCAAAATTTCACATTCCTAGCCCCAGTAGTTTCGGCTGTACGTTGATATGTCAGTCAGTCAGTTCTCCTTTTATAACATAATGTAGGTACCTATGCAGGAAGTCTTGTAGGAAGTTCTGTCTTATGTAGGAAGGAGCCTCTGTTTTCCTCCTCAATCAACTGACCAGGAAATGTTCCATCATCTTCATCATTTTAGCCATAGGACGTCCACTGCTGAACATAGGCCTCCCCTTTAGATCTCCACGTGTACCGGTTGGAGGCGACCTGCATCCAGCATCTTCCGGCGACCTTTATAAGGTCGTCTGTCTATCTTGCTGGTGGACGTCCTACGCTGCGCTTGCAAGCCCTTGGTCTCCACTCTAGTACTTTTTGACCCCATCGGCCATCTGCTCTGCGAGCAATAGGGCCTGCCCATAGCCACTTCAGCTTGCTAATCCGGTGGGCTATGTCGGTGACTTTAGTTCGTCTACGGATCTCCTCATTTCGGATACGATCACGTAGAGAAACACCGAGCATAGCTCTCTCCATAGCTCGTTGAGCGACTTTGAGGCCTCTGTGCCGTTAGTAAGTTGTATGAGAAGCAAGAAGGATTATTTTTGTATCTAATAATTCTATACTAAATACTAATGAACAATCTCGTCAGTTTGTTTGTTTGGTTGGACGCGCTAATCTCAGGAACTACTTGACTCTGACGGAGGATATGTCCACAACGGGGAGGTTTGGAAGGAGATAGCGGAAGGCTTTGCCCAGTAATGGCAAAGGCAAAAATACTAAAGGCTAATCAAAAATTACAAGCTCGCATTGGGCCCAAGTTGTGGACCAGCCCCTTTTAAATACTACGTCTCAAAAGACGCTTATGAATGGAAGACACGATTATGGAAGGCTCTTATGGATGGCACGATTGGCGCAGTAGCTGACCCATTGGACTGCTGCGCTGCGTGTCGCGGGTTCGATTCGCGTACGGAACAATTTTTTGTATGATTTATGAGTAGTTGTTCCGGGTCTAAGCATTTTGTGTATGTGAGTTTCTATGTTTGTATACGAACCCACTTTACAGAAGAAATTCCTAGTGTGGAGCAAGATTTAAAAAACAGAAAACAAAAGACAGATTCGACCTTACCGAGCAGGACTGCAATAGCCTTGTTGGTAAAAATGTCTCCTAATATTTATCTAGAAGGATTTAGGTACGAGTCCTTCTCACACAATCACATCTTGAGTTTAGCAAAAAAGTTAAACAAATCTAATATTCTACTCTACTCTAACCCGTCTGTGACGTTTCCCTAGCAAACCTAATTTGACCCTGTATTCTATTGTGCGCGGTGCATTAATCATTGAACAAAGATGGCGAAGCACATACATACGTAACGCAGTTAGCAGAAATCTTGCTAATTGAATGTCTAGGCAAACTCAGACGAACGGTTCACGGCTAATGGCTATGTTAACATCTACACGCATGCGCGTTACACTCCACATACATTTTGTGCTCATTATATAGTACAAGAGATTTTGTCCTATGTTAATTTTGATTAATTAAGTTTTTCATAATTATCATCTTTGAGAACGAACTGCTTTTTTTTATCGTGGTAAAATCATCAAATGAGTCCAGGGCAGAGCGGGAGGGACTGTCAGACTTGTACTGACTAAAATCCACGGTGTCCTTCAATAGCCCTTTACTTTCCGGGGTCAAGGTAATTCGTGAGTCCCGCGACCCCGGGAGAACGAACTGCTTAGCTGAGTTAATATATTTTCATATTCCATTTATAAAAAGCCAATATCTACAGATGACCAACCAATTTATTCCCCACATATTATGGCACACTCCCCCTGCCAGAGAGGAGGCCTGTGTCCCAGCAGTGGGAACATTTATAGGCTGATGATGATGATGAAGTAGACACAGATTTTACTTGCTTCTGACGTCACGAGCCCTAGCACTCTCGAATTTTGATGCGTTATATCTTTGTAAATATACTTACATTGATTTAACAAAAGAAAAAAACGTGTCCATTATTTTATAAATTTCTAGCTGACGGACTAATTAGATTTGAAATTTATTGATGTTGTCATACAGCCAATTCAAATGGGAATGTAGCAAAATCCGTTCAAATGCGAAAATCGAACCAGCGACAAGCTAAACAGCGGCCAGTTGCTTAGCCACTGCGCCACCCGCATTTCAATCTTTCTTAAGCTTTTTCACCAGTGTCGCCGCTCATACACCATATCGATACAATTTCATAGGTATCGATCAATAATTACTGTGGTTCCATTCAGCTCTGATGACTAGTACTCAAGGCCGTTACTCATGCCGGCAGGATATCATTGTTTACTCAAACATCTCACGTTTCATCGTCTATATCCTTGCATGGTTGACTTGTATGGGAGACTGTACCTCATATGAATACTGCTGCACTCGATTTGATTAATTGAAAACTAATAATAGGCTGCTATTTGTATTTCTCTTTAGCAAAAGAAACACGATCTTTTTTTTGATTGTGGGGTGTTAGTGGTATTTTCTAGCATTTTTTTTATAATACATGTTCTGTCTTACTACAGAAAGTTACAACAACACTTGTCTAAAAAAGTGTGATTGCAAAAGGACCCGTCGATATAAACGTCAAATTTCGTTCACATTTTTTTTTGGACAACTACAATACAAGCCCTTTTGCAGTCAAAAGGGTTTGTATAGTGTCAGTACTCTTGCTCCAAAAAAAGTGTTGGTTTCTATTGTATTTAAAAACCTATTGTGAGTGTTTTCTAATTTAGTTTTTCCATTCCAACTTTTGCTACAGCAAACGACAATATAATTACAGACAACGATGCTGTTTTAAGTATAGCACTAACCGAGGCTGAAACTATATGGGAGAAACTAGGTTCTGAAGATTCTTATCTTTTTATCTGACACTCTCTTTGACTAGCATAAATTTTGTGGTATGCAGATTTCCTGGTCATTCACCTTGCATTTTTGAACCTAAATACCACGAGAAGAAAATCCAACTTATTTTTTTAAGATTATTCAGAAAATTGGTAACCTAATCAAGACACACTATTCCCAAACCGTTGTAACTCCTGAAACCCAAATTCAATAGTGGTGACTACTAGATAAACCCAGTATTGAGGCAAAGAAACGCGACGAAGTGCGAAACAGAAAACAACAGCGGAGGAGTAGGTAAATATCACCAGAAGACTAGGATAAAAATTATCATTCAAACTGTTTTATTTGGTGATCCAAGCGGGAGACCTTTGTTCAGCAGTAGGTAGAAGTCTTCCGTCTGATGATGATATTTGTTACCAAAAATAAGTAAGATCCAAATTGTGTCACATCATAGCAACCGTCTTTTGTACTCCCAGATAGAGTATATAAATAACCAATTTTTCATCGTAATGTACATTTCTTTTCCTTTCCATTTCTTTTTGGTCTTTCACTATCGGCCTCATCTCAAAGCTCAGGCCTCTGCCTCGAATCTTGCGGGCAGCGGGGCGGCGGCGGCGGCGGCGCTCGCTGTTCGCCCCCGCCCCGCTGCCGCGCCGCTGTTTCCGAGGGCCGGTCCATTTGAATGTATGCCTAAGATCCTGCCGCTCCCGCGCCGCCGCCGCCGCCGCCGCCGCCCCGCTGCCCGCAAGATTCGAGGCAGAGGCCTGAGCTTTGAGATGAGGCCGATAGTGAAAGACCAAAAAGAAATGGAAAGGAAAAGAAATGTACATTACGATGAAAAATTGGTTATTTATATACTCTATCTGGGAGTACAAAAGACGGTTGCTATGATGTGACACAATTTGGATCTTACTTATTTTTGGTAACAAATATCATCATCAGACGGAAGACTTCTACCTACTGCTGAACAAAGGTCTCCCGCTTGGAACACCAAATAAAACAGTTTGAATGATAATTTTTATCCTAGTCTTCTGGTGATATTTACCTACTCCTCCGCTGTTGTTTTCTGTTTCGCACTTCGTCGCGTTTCTTTGCCTCAATACTGGGTTTATCTAGTAGTCACCACTATTGAATTTGGGTTTCAGGAGTTACAACGGTTTGGGAATAGTGTGTCTTGATTAGGTTACCAATTTTCTGAATAATCTTAAAAAAATAAGTTGGATTTTCTTCTCGTGGTATTTAGGTTCAAAATGCAAGGTGAATGACCTGCAAATCTGCATAGGACACAATTTATGCTAGTCAAACAGAGTGTCTGATAAAAAGATAAGAATCTTGAAAACCTAGTTTCTCCCATATAGTTTCAGCCTCGGTTAGTGCTATACTTAAAACAGCATCGTTGTCTGTAATTATATTGTCGTTTGCTGTAGCAAAAGTTGGAATGGAAAAACTAAATTAGAAAACACTCACAATAGGTTTTTAAATACAATAAACAAACAAACACTTCTTTTGTAGCTAGAGTACTGACACTATACAAACCCTTTTGACTGCTAAAGGGCTTGTATTGAGTCAGTAAACTAGCGAGATTCTTTAGTCAAATTCTTACCACAAAAAAGTTAAACATTTGACGTTGATATACGGGTTCTTTTGCGATCACACTTCTTTAGACAAGGGTTCAACATCTGTTTAACTTTTTTTTTAGTAAGACAGAATATGTATTGTAAGAAAATGGTTCGATAATACCACTAACACCCCATCAAAAAAAAAACGCCGTGTTGCACTCTGGGAGTCCCGCCGAAGTGAAAACTTGAATAGTAATAAACACAACGAACATTCGCGCAAGCGCCCTGCGCCGTCTTACGAATTTTCGATCAGGTCACGTGTCCTGACGCAAGTTTAACATTTTTCACCCATTCCAAAAAAAGTGCACAACGCCGCTAAAGAAGTTTTCACTTCAAAAAAGATCGTGTTTCTTTTGCTAAAGACAAAAACAAATAGCAGCCTATTATTAGTTTTCAATTAATCAAATCGAGTGCAGCAGTATTCATATGAGGTACAGTCACCCATACAAGTCAACCATGCAAGGATATAGACGATGAAACGTGAGATGTTTGAGTAAACACTGATATCCTGCCGGCATGAGTAACGGCCTTGAGGACTAGTCATCAGACCTGAATGGAACCAAAGTAATTATTGATCGATACCTATGAAATTCTATCGATATGGTGTATGAGCGGCGACACTGGTTAAAAAGCTTTTTTTAGCGTGGTAAAATCATCAAATGAGTCCTCCCACCCGGGGCAGAGCGGGAGGGACTGTCAGACTCGTACTGACTCAAATCCTCGGCGTCCTTCAATAGCCCTTTACATTCCGAGGTCACAGTAATTCGTAAGTCCCGCGACCCCGGCAGGCGTTGGCCCTCTAGAGGGGGGTCCCCGCCATTTTGCTGACACTCTTTGAGGCGCGCGTGGAACACAACGCGCCGTTGACCCGGGCATGGTCCGTGGTCGGACAGCAAGCAGCAGTGTTGCCCTTTACTCGCTGCCCGCAAATGGTAAAAAAGCTTAAGCTTGGCGCAGTGGCTGAGCAATTGGCCGCTGTTTAGTTTGTCGCTGGTTCGATTCTCGCGTTTGAACGGATTTTGCTACATTCCCATTTGAATTAGCTATATGACAACATCAATAAATTTCAAATCTAATTGGTCCATGAGCTAGAAATTTAAAAAATAATGGACACGTTTTTTCTTTTGTTAAATCAATGTATATTTACAAAGATACAACGCATCAAAATTCGAGAGCGCTAGAGCTCGTGACGTCAGAAGCAAGTAAAAACTGTATCTACTTCATCATCTCATCATCAGCCTTCAATGTTCCCAATGTTCTCACCATAATATGTGGGGAATAAATTGGTTGGTCATCTGTAGATATTGGCTTTTTATAAATGGAATATGAATATATTAACAATAAAAAAAAGCAGTTCGTTCTCAAAGATGATAATTATGAAAAACTTAATTAATCAAAATTAACACAGTACAAAATCTCTTGTACTATAAAATGAGCACAAAATGTATATGGAGTGTAACGCGCATGCGTGTAGATGTTAACATAGCCATTAGCCGTGAACCGTTCGTCTGAGTTTGCCTAGACATTCAATTAGCAAGATTTCTGCTAACTGCGTTACGTATGTATGTGCTTCGCCATCTTTGTTCAATGATTAATGCACCGAGCACAATAGAATACAGCCAATACAGGGTCAAATTAGGTTTGCTAGGGAAACGTCACAGACGGGTTAGAGATCTGATAGTTAATTTGCTTTTCATAATAACAATTTAATAATATTAGATTCGTTTAACTTTTTTGCAAAACTCAAGATGTGATTGTGTGAGAAGGACTGGTACCTAAATCCTTCTGGATAAATATTAGGAGACATTTTTACCAACAAGGCTATTGCAGTCCTGCTCGGTAAGGTCGAATCTAATGATGTGTGAATGATGAAAATGTTTTTTAAATCTTGCTCCACACTAGGAATTTCTTCTGTAAAGTGGGTTCGTATACAAACATAGAAACTCAAATACACAAAACGCTTAGACCCGGAACGACTACTCGTAAATCATACAAAAGTTTGTTCCGTACGCGAATCGAACCCGCGATACGCAGCGCAGCAGTCCAATGGGTCAGCTACTGCGCCAATCGTGCCATCCATAAGAGCTTTCCATAATCGTGTCTTCCATTCATAAGCGTCTTTTGAGACGTAGTATTTAAAAGGGGCTGGTCCATAACTTGGGCCCAATGCGAGCTTGTAATTTTTGATTAGCCTTTAGTGTTGTGTGCCATAGCCATTACTGGTCAAAGCCCTCCGCTATCTCCTTCCAAACCTCCCCGTTGTGGACATATCCTCCTTCAGAGCCTAGTAGTTCCTGAGATTGGCGCGCGCAACCAAACAAAAAAACTGACGAGTTTGTTTATTAGTATTTAGTATAGAATTATTAGCTATAATAATCATAGTCTATCATGCTTCTACATGCATACAACTTGCTAACGGCACAGTAAATGAGTTGCATACACTTTGGTATGCGCTGACACAGGCGGAACCGTAGGCAGAAATATGTAGGCGACTCGGCATTGGACAACACCTGTCAGACCATTAACATATGCCTTGTTTTCACAACTAGGCAATACTTAAATAAGAGCCTCAATGAAACTAAGCTGATGAATTTACAGCTTTCGCTTTTTATTTTGGCGTGGTAAAATCATCAAATGAGTCCTCCCACGAAGGGCAGAGCGGGAGGGACTGTCAGACTCGTACTGACTAAAATCCACGGTGTCCTTCTATAGCCCTTTACGTTCCGGGGTCACAGTAATTCGTGAGTCCCGCGACCAGCTTTCGGCTCTTGGCATAGCTTTGAAAATTCTAAATCAAGTTTTTATATAGGTTTTGTTATTGGTTGTGTATGCGGTATCTGTTTGAGGACTTAAGGACCCAGGTATCATCATCTGCCTAGCTAAGCTTCCAGTGGAATCGGATGCAGCTGAATATCAGTATTTAACATGGAGGGGCTGCCTACGCCTATCTCAACACCACAACCCTATAACAAAGGTAATACGATACCCCTTGATAAGACTGGTTGTCAGACTTTCGAGTTTCTGACGACTGTCAAAGATCTACAAATAACTTCCGGGACCAAAGGCTTAACGTGCTTTCCAAGATACAGAGAAAATTCGCTATAATAGGTGGTCTGGTCACTCATCCACAGACAAACCTCGGCAAGCGCGGCTTCACCTTGAATACGTGAGCCGCGTCATTGTTTAGCAACGAGCGTCCCCAAAGGCTCAGGAATGCTCATCTCAAGAGGAGGTGTATGAGGATTTGATTAACGGTAGTCAGTGCTCAGCATGTGCTCAGTGAAATGCCAATGCGTCAGGAAATATGACAAAAGGCTACCTTATTTAAGTTGTAGGTGAATACCTAACATGATGTCAGGGTCTTGCTGATTCATGACTGAAAACAGGAAATAGTTTCAGCATTTCTGAAAACATGGTGAAACACACACGATTGGTTTCTTAAAAGGTTTTAGTTTAAATCATTATCAAGTAATTTTCCTTAGAATCGGTACTGGCATTTAGTTAAAAGCCTAACCCAACTTATTTAGAAAAAGGCTAGACAGATGATGATGATAATTTTACTACGAATAGTGCAAATCTATTTGGTGGTAAAATTATGCAGGATTATAAGTTTTCTTAAGAAAAGGCACTGTCCTCAGTTCCCCACCTCACATCTGCAAACATTTCCTTATCATTTCTTATCTTTATATGCAAACTGACGTGCTCGGACCATTATAACTGCATTGTAGGCAGAGATTGAATGGAAGATAGGCAAAAATGGCTAATGTATCATTTGAGGTGTAACACTGATTGACGGTACCCTCTCTAACATGTTGTACTCTATATATAATATATATATATAAAAGGAGAACTGACTGACTGACATATCAACGTACAGCCGAAACTACTGGGGCTAGGAATGTGAAATTTTGCACACAGCTTCCTATTATAATTTTTGGAAATTTAACCTTTGAGGGGGTGAAAAGAGGGAATTGAAAGTAAGTAACCCACGCGGACGAAGTCGCGGGCAAAGTGCTAGTCGTATATATATATGTATAAATACAAATGCAAAAGCCTTATTACCTGTTATTTTTTCACTATTTAACGGATTCGGAAAACATGTGCTTTCATAGATAAATGGAAGTTTTTGCGGTCTAGCTTGGTGCTTTCGGTAACATTTTTGTTATAACGTTACTGATGTAGTTTCGTAATTTAAAAATATGATTTCTTTTGGACTCCATCTTATCGATTTCGATATACCCTGATCTGAGTTAAGGACAAGGGTTATTGTTTATCACATTAGTCTTAGTAATTTATTTCTCAAAGATGATTTCCCTGTCAAAACCACGAGCTAAAAGCAAATCCAAAAGAAATCATAATAATTATTTCATTTTGAACATGATATTATCATCTTCACAATGAAACACAGGCATTCCGTCTCAAATGCCGAAGTTACATTCCGTAACGTAAAAACAAAAACGTTACCGAAAGCACAGGACAGTAAAAACTCTCATTTATCCACGGAGTCAACCAACAGCAACAACTTCAAGCTATACTTTTTGCCGCCATCGCAAGTAGTCATAGACTTGGCGCGAGAGGTTTTTATAGCGATCGCCATGAGTCATACGGCTTCCGACACATCGCCGCAGCGCAAACTTATTAGTTTATTATCTTTATAAATAGATACAGTGCCTGGGGTTATATTTACGCTGTCTTACCCATCGTAGGATGAGGCACTCCGTACTACTGAAGATTATTTGAAGGGCACTCAGAGCCGTCTTTAACCTATAGGACACCCTGGGCACTTAAGAGCCATGTAGAATGCAAAACAAGCCAAGTGAATCGAACTCACTAGCACACCGCCTAGGGTATTAGAATCATTAGATGTTTTATGATCTCAATACATCAATAAACTATTGACTTGTGCAGAAAATGAAGAGAATTTAAAATTTTTTTTTATCGTTGTAAAATCATCAAATGAGTCCTCCCACCCAGGGCAGAGCGGGAGGGACTGTCAGACTCGTACTGACTAAAATTCACGGTGTCCTTCAATAGCCCTTTACGTTCCGGGGTCACGGTAATTCGTACAGTCCTGCGACCAAGAGAATTTTACATAGGAAATTATGATAAAACAATCGAGCGTAGCGAGCCCAAATATTTCAGAACCCCCTAAGATTAAATAGTTTCTTTTGTAAAACCTGTTATAAAGGTAGTTTATAGGAACTCAGGGCCACCAAGTTTCGTGAACCCCTGGTCTTAGGTCCGGAGTTCAATTCCTCCGTGGGCATGTTAGGTAGAGCCTGCTCTTTTGCCACAAACAACTGTGTGAAATATTTTTCGGCGTTCAGAGACCAAGAACAAGACGTATCCACTCTCCAAAACATAGGTATCAAGCTTTACATCAACTAACTAACAGCGTACAATGTAACTAACAGCATGATATGATTAAATTAATTTGAATTAACAATTCAGAAACAGGTAGAAGGAGAATTGAGAAGAAATAGGTTCTAGCAGGAATACAATCTCTAAACAGAGGTTCTCTCCATTTCTACAGTCATTGTTTCAACTGAAAAGAACTTGCAATAATATTTTAGTCAGCATGCATACCACCATTTACAGCCTTAGCTAACACTATCCTAATTGATAATACAATCCTTGTACATATAGTATACGAAGGCAACAAATAACAGTATCAAGTTCAAATTGCATCGTAAGTGGTGTAGGCAGCAAACTAACTCCCACGGTGATACACCACTGAGTCAACTGATTGTAAAGTAACCTATTTCCTTGGGTACGCAGTTCTGGTCACGTGGAAGGTGGATTGAGATTTTGTCTATTTTTATTTCATATGGAAAGGAAGAAACAAAGAAAATACGTTTATTTGACACGCCTTAGGCACACAATTATAGTGAAAAATTACGAGTCAATGGAAAAGGAAGAACATAAAACTAGGTACCGTTTGCCTCACGGCTGTATGGGTTTACTCTTGACTTGAGTCTAGGTCTTATGTGACAGAGACAACCTCTACGACGGAGCGAGCTTACCCAGGAAAAACCTGCTTATTCTAACTTTGAAGAGATTGGAGTTGTTCGGGAACACAGACGCAGGTACTGGCCATAGAAAAGGGCCCTTTTTGGGTGATGAAATCATCAAATTATTCCTCCCGTCTCTTCTGTAGCAGAGTCTGCCGAAGGGACTGTGAGACTCTTACTGACTCAAAATTAGTCGTTCAATGTTACCTTTGCAGACGGTCCCGCGTCCCCGGCAGGTGTTTGTCCCAATGGAATCTCCTTTACATACATTCTCCACTAGAAGACCCTCATCAGTTGTCAATATGTATAGCAGTTCTCAATTACCAAATCATCACATAATATTCCGAAAAGAAATCTCACCAATCCAATTATAATTCTTCTATTAAATAACACAACTATGTACTCACATACCTCAGTAATGGACATTAAACATCATCTAACAGAACCGGTTTCTGTCAGACGAGTGACTCACGATCTGATGGTAAACAATGGCCGATTATATCGTGTTGATCGCTTAGTATTATGTAAATATAAAGTTTCACACATTCGCGGGTAATTATCAAGTCTGTCTTTTGCTGGTAATGGCGGTAAACGTGCTCTAGGGCAGCCGAAATTGACGTCAAATGTTAGCCTCGTAAGAAAAAGTCACTTGTTTGTAAATAAGTATTGGCTACAATGGATGTTATCCCTTCTCACGTTGTATCTCTTTACAATACTATTCCACACATATATAACTAAGAGTTTTCTTGTCGATTCTGAGCTTGTAGTAAGGCAAAATCATTCACTTTAAAGCCTTTGTCAAACAGACTGGCGTGGCAAATGCGAAAGCGTCACGTTTTTATTTGTAATGTATGGAATTGTTAACATAGAAAAGCGAAATAGATCCGATAGCGTGACAGAACTATCGGACTGACGTATCGCTTCGGTTCGGTATCGCTTCGGAAACGCTTCGCTTTCGCCTGTCTGTTTGGCAAAGGCATTACAGTCAAAATATCTTCATGACATATCCCTCAATGTTTCGGAGCCCTTCGCATCACAATTGAAGAACCAGATCAGATGCAGCTATATGAGGAAGCAATGGATGGGCCAAAACCAATCAATGAAGCAAAGGAAATCTTTGATGACGCAGACGATAGGAGAGTTGCGAACATTCGTAGTTAGAAAATGTACATTTGGCGATTCAAGCAAACTACTACAGTGAAAAGTATACCCCTGATAGATTTGAAAATTGGAGGTGCATCTTAGATTTTACAGAGCATGACATTAATGTAATAGGAAGCAGTTACTCATGCCTGGTTAAAAGAGGACTTGTCGTTTGTCGACAATTGCATAAAGTGCTAAACGATGCTTTTGGTAGCATTGTGCATACAATCGTGATTTGCAGACGCACCCGCATTTCAAAATGTCAACTGCACCAAGCTACCAGTATCTGTTTATTTTTCGCAATTTTTACCTGATGGTCAGTAAATAAAATCGCGGTAGTCATAGGCCAAACATAAGGTCACCACTTGAGGTTCGCAATTTGAAAGGTATTATTTTATTTTCGGTATCCTTTTTGCAATAGACTATTAAAATTTTAGCAGTGTAACTAAGACTTTTGGGTTTAAGTATGAAAAAAAACGAGGGCAAAAAAGGCAAAAGAAATAAAATCTTCTTGCAATCAAGTAATTTAAATCAGGCGTAAGAGAATTGAACATGATTCATAAAAACAACTCTAGACAGACTTGTAGATTTTAATCACACATGACTTGAATCTTGCAAAGTTAAAAACGCTCGGCATCTAAATACTGACGATCTGAAAATAAACGTGAATTAAACACCATTTGCAGCTAAATCACAAATCAAGAACATAATCCAAGCTCTGTAGTCTGTACCAAGGACACCGATCAGCCCCGCTCATTGTGTTTAAACTCGATTAACTCCATCGATCAATGAATCGATACCGCGACAAAACAAAAGCCGCGCGTGCCCACTGACCCAGAACCTTTGCAGACTTGGTAATGTCTGCGCACAACTCCTGCGCATCTTGGCGTAATTCTTTGAAACCAACACAGAGCAATACAAACCTTAACATGTAAATGTAGAGTTGGTATTTAAATGCTGCTGTGTTCGGAGATAATATCTTTCGGCACTCGTTTCTAAAGTATGTGTGTGTTCGTATGGACATGAGTAAACACGGTGATGTCATTTTGCTACGCCTACATGGATTCTGTGCGGATTTTTTTTATTTAGTGTCTTTAAATTAAAGGCGAAAAGTTGGAGATCTAAAATCATTTGCAGTTACGGTAGATTACCTATATGGAAAGGTCGTCGGAGGGACTACATTATAAAATAATCAGTACTGTGTCAAGGATTTAGGATTAAGAGCCTACCTTATGTATTTATTAAAAACTGGCATTCAGCTACATCCGTTAAGACTGGAAGCCAACCCCAACATAGTTGAGAAAATTCTACGCAGATGACGATTTTACGTGGGTAAACTTTTTTGCCTTTTTTTTTATCGTGGTAAAATCATCAAATGTGTCCTCCCACCCAGGGCAAGGCGGGAGGGACTGTCAGACTTGTACTGACTAAAATCCACGGTGTCCTTCACTAGCCCTTTACGTACCGGGGTCACGGTAATCCCTTGGTCCCGCGACCCCGGACACTTTTTTGCCTAAAAGGTTGAAACTCGACCTTGTTTGAACACCTATAGTTAATGGACGTATGATGTCAGACTAAACGGAGACACTAACAAAGTGCATCACTTCGACTTCAGACTCAGGAAAAAAGTATGATTTATCCATTACATGTTTAAACCATAGCAATACTACGTCTAATGTACCTATCCCTAGGAATTTGTGTTTCATTACCTATAGATGAGATTCAATATTGAGCTGGTTTAGTTTAGCTAGTTTAATAACCAAAAATCATTAAATCATTTTCAAGTTTGAAAATTGCTTGAGTGGCTCTCTGGATTCTCATTCCATTTGATACCACCATGACTGCTAGCAAATGAAGAGGAAAGAAGCTTGGGCGATAATGTGACGGCTGACAGGACAGCTCTTTAATATGGAAAAGGAAAACCTGTTGCGCCGTCCTATTGACGGGGAACAACTGCAAGTTGATGAGGGGTCCTCAAAATACTATCATTTTATCCTTTGCTTGTTGAAAGACTCACTCCTTTAACATTTGCAGTAAGTTCACGTTCAAATTAAAGAAGTATACGATAACCTCACCTATCGCGCATTCAATTAGCATTTCTTGCACACGGTAGGTATCAGCTAAGTATGTGTCATTTCTAAAATATTCCTTACCATGCTGAGTAAACTGCGTCATCACTATTATCAACTATGAATATGCAAACCGACCAGAAACTAGCACTACACCAAAAAATTGTCGGTAAATAGATGTATTTTCTGCAAAACTACTGAAAATTGCGATTTTTTCGTCGTCTCCATTTCAATTATAATGATCATTTCATGCACAGCTAGTCTTTATTTGTTATGCAATATTGTTACCATCTTTGATTATTCATTCGGTATTTCTTTGATTCTAGATTTCGTTTTAATAATAATTTATAGAGTTATTTAAACTTACTGAAAGCTTCTGGCTTTAAGATCAGTTTCTGAATACATTCAAAGATATCCAGAAGTGAAAACATACCTAGATACTACTAAGTTGTTGCCTTCAATGTAATGTAACATGTAAGACTTAAGATTGAACTCCAGCTTAACTAGGGTTTAAGACAAGATCTACGGAAGTGATGGTGCAGTTAACAACATCCAAGGTGATAATTTTGGTGATAAAATGGATGTGCCAATGGATGTGCTTACGTCGAAAACAGCAAGTCGTAAAGTGTGGCTTCTGAGCCGACTCAAATTAGATGTCCAGATGTCCCCTAGAGAATCACAATTACGCTATGCTTGAAATGCCATACCAGAAGCAGAAAAGTTCTGATCACTTTTAAGAATCGAGTCACAAGCACATCTTAATGTTTTTTGCGCAATCTCTCAGTTTTTTGTATTTCAACTCTCTTTATAGTGCATTTAGAGTGTTCTAGAATCGTGACTTCGTTAGTAACACTTATAAAAATGTTTTTGCATCATTTCCTGTTACTTGTACATCGAAATTTCTTCAGAATGAAACTATTAAATAACCAATCACGTACTGTCTGTGAAATTATTATTAATGTCTTTTTTATAATTTATTTCGTACTGAAGAGTATAAAAGAAAATTTGAGATTTTTTTGGCTTGTACTGTCTCACTGCTGGGAAAAGACAACCTCTCATACCATGAAGTATTTTCCAGGACCGCTTTAAACTAGCCCTCATGGTCGTTTTACCACCATTTTCTGGGTCTCGATGGTGCCGTTCCTCTTCTGGCACCCATTCCCTGACCTAATCCATCTTATCCCATTTCAGCGTGGCAGCTCTCTTGATGACATCCATTATGCACGAAGATTTTCTAATATGTCATCCACAATGGGAAAATGCCTACAAGGCTGGCATTACCGCGTTACCTAATTCTGGTTGTTTGATAAAAAAAAGGGCACTGTAGTCACGTAAACTCACAAAATCACACTCCGAAGGCTCTTCACTACACATCCCGAACTACACTCACCACTACGACTACCGCACTGATCGACGCGGCGGAGGAGTGTCAATTTTCGTCCATAATGACCTTGAACACAAAGATATACAAAAAAACTATATTGATGGAAACAACTACCTTTGGATCTTCCTCGAAAAGTATGCTTTGGACATCGGCATTATCTACAAACCTCCGGATACGAACAACCAAAACTTCATAGAATACTATTCCTCACAACTTCAACAGAAACGACGATGCATCACTTTCGGCGACTTCAACCTGGACCTACTCAAACCCAACCGGACTACAACAACATACATAAATATGATCAAAGAGACTGGATACAAAATACTAAACAAAACAAACAAAAAATACTCCACTCGGACTACTAGTACCACCAATACAATATTAGATCATGTCTGCTCAAACCTCTCCAAAGACGACTTTCACATGGCTGTCATTGAATCACCCTTATCCGACCACAACCATATATATCTGGAACTAAAGAAATTCAAACGACCACCAAAAAAGAAACATCACTATACAGCCGTCGACTATATAAAGTTATACAAAGACCTGTCTAATACCAACTGCATAACAACGATCGACGATTACCATGCACTAGAGAGCTTCATAAAGGAAAAAGTAAAGACAAACACGAAAAGTAAATCAAAAATCCTAAATCTACCCAGAGACGATTGGATCAACAGAAAAATTATGAGAGAAATTGACAGAAGAAATTTACTATGGAGAAAATCTAAAAACGATCCAAACAATAACCACCTTAAAACCGAATTTATAACAAAGAGAAACGAAGTACACCGCTATATAAAGCAAGAAAAAAGACAATATTTTTTTTAATAAATTCTCTAAATGTAAATTAAATCCAAAGAAGATGTGGTCCATAGTTAACTATTTATCTAATAATAATCCGGTCACCGCCTGCAACGTGCCAAAGTTAAACGTAAACAATAAAATCGTCACCGATCCCAACGAGGTATGCGAAACATTTAACAACTTTTTTGCGTCCATAGGGAAGCTCCTAGCCACTCAAATACCTCACAAATTTCATAATAACCTGACATACACCACAATAAACATTAACCCTAATCCAAATCAGTTAGATACCCTCACGCCATGTACTTCTACTGAAATCATACGGATAATTGATGATTGAGACCCAAGCTGTAGTTCAGGAATTGATGGCATCACCACTAAAACTATTAAATGCATAAAAAACCTAATAGCAGCCAACCTAACAAATTGTATCAATAAATGTTTCAAAAGTGGCACATTCCCAAATACCCTCAAAATTGCAAAAGTCACTCCTATACACAAATCCGGCAAAAAGTCAGACCCCGGGAATTACCGACCCATATCAGTATTGCCGGTACTATCAAAAATATTTGAACGATTAATTTACACAAGACTAGAAAAATACCTAAACGACATCAATTATATCTATGATCGGCAGTTCGGTTTCCGACCCAAATCCAACACCTTATGCGCCACAGTCGATTTAGTCACCACCATTAAAACAAATATTGACAGCAAAAACATCGCGCTTGGGATTTTTATTGACCTAAAAAAAGCATTTGACACGGTGTCACATAAAATCCTATTATTAAAGCTAAAAATCATTGGAATCACCGGAGAAATGTACAATATCCTTTCCGCATACCTAGACAATAGGAAACAAATAGTTAAAATAGGAAACGCGATGAGTGGTGAATCTCCCATAGAATTTGGTGTTCCCCAAGGATCTTTGCTATCCCCACTCTTATTTGCTATCTACATAAATAATATAAAAGACTTAGGCTTAATTGGCCAACTAACGTTGTACGCCGATGATACCTGTCTCTTCTACTTCGGTAACAACATAAAAACTATTATAGTCGACGCTCAAAAAGACTTGGACATATTATATAACTGGTTTAGCTCCAACTTACTCACTATAAACGCTTCAAAAACATCGTACATAGTATTCACGGCTAAAAATAAAAAAATACCTGACCACCCTGCTTTACACATAAACAACATTAAAATCACCAAAAGTAACTGTGAAAAGTACCTCGGACTTAGGTTAGACAACAAACTCAATTGGCACGCTCACACTGATTATATAATATCAAAGATAACATCACTAATGGGATCAATGCGCGGGTACATTAACAACATTCCAAAAAAAATCCGCTTTAACATTTACAACTCATTAGTTCGCTCACACATAAATTATCTAATTGAAATCTGGGGATGCGCCACACAATCTACGATGTGTATGTTCTTTTGGAATAAATAAAGAATCTTTAAACCCAAACGTTAATAAATAAAGTTATGTATAGGATTGGAAGGAACAAGAAATATCGACAACTTCAGGAAGCGTCTGTTTTACAAGACATCATGTCGATCTCCCACAAATCATGAACCGTTTTCAGAAATCACAAGAAGCAATGAGTTCTCAACCTTGTTCTATTTTTCTTTATTCTAGACTAGAGTAACTCACGCAAGAAGCCATAACGTACATCAATGCGTAACGCACATAATGTGTTATTGTTCTACAATGACATACTTACTTGGATGATATTATCAATGATTCCTTTTGACTTGGTACTTATTACTTATTAAATCATCCTAACTAATATTATAAAAGCGATAGGTAAACGCCTAAATTAAGAATAGAAAATTTTGATGCATACAGAGATTGGCGGGACTCTGGAAACGGTTATAGGCTTTTTACATTCAACTTGTGGGGTGGTGGTGGTGGGAGCGAAACGAGGAAAATATTAGGAATATTTCAGGCTATGTGATGGATGGTGAAGGTGACGGCTGGTATAAAAAGAAAGAGTGAGAGAAAGAGTAAAATCGCTACTTTATAAACGTTGCTAATAGCAATTTATGATTGTGATAAAATTCGTAACATTGATTATTCTATCATATTGCCCAAGCAGTAAAGTTTTTATTGATAAAGAACAATTTAACATATTTGATAAAAATAAGCGATTTTAGACTTGCTGCACCAACTGTGATCCCACGTTGATGTAGGGAGAATCATGATGAATCAACTTTTAATGGTACAGCTGCTGGAACGCAAAGCTTCTCTCGGTGCGTAAAAGAGGGTTTTTATTCAGACCTGGTAATTACGCTGCGTATCTGTAGACTTAAGAAGAAGAGTCATCAAGATTTTAAATTCGTAAACCCCACGCAATTCTCTTTCAAACCTCGTTGAAACTAAAACGAATGCATCAAAGATTGTACATTAAATGATTAATTAATTATAACTTTCTCATTGTTGCAGTGAATTAAATACGAGTACGTGAACGAGTCTCTAGTGCAGAGGACGAAACGACAGACTGCTACGAGAGAGCGGTGAGTCATTGTATTGTGTACCTTTCAACTAACATGATATAATACACAATCGTCTGCGTTCGTACCCCGTTTTTTTTTTTCGTATAGAAATCTTCAAAAGCGCCCGGGAGAGTATGGGACTCTTACCTCATTAAAACCACCCCGGTGATCACCATCAGCACATGAAGTCCTCAGTCTGGGTCTCCTTAAGAGACCAGCTCCAGAGACCCTCTGTGCAATTCTTGCTAGTGCTTCTCTGGGAGACCGTGAAGCAGTCTCTCGTGAACCGCGTTATGCTCGGCAGCACGACCACATTGCTACCGTCGTGCTCAACACTGAGGATGGAGATGAGCCTTTGGGGTCACGGGCGTCCGTAGCCCTAACGCCCTTGTCCACGAAAGCGAAGAAGAAGCGTGCTTAAATCGACCAATTTCATCTATATCGGGTTTCTCACTTCTGTTGTGATTGGTCAAATCTTGTACGTCTTCGAAGTTTTCTGCGGAGGAAACACTGGATTACTAGAGTGTCATAGCGAGTGGCCATTGCCTCGCTGTCTGGCTCCGCAATAGCATTTGTTTTGGGTACTCCTGCCCGTGTCAAATCCATCAAATTCTCACGATCTCCACGAGTTTCACCTAGAGAAAAAAAAGGAAATACGTATTTCGGAACTCTTTCGGGAAATCTTAATCTTCTTTACAGACATTTTGTAATTAGATTTAGTTGAAAGTCTGAAAGTTTAAAATATAAGATCGAGTAAGCAGTTTATGAATAATGCTTGTTTTGCTTAATGTATTTTTTTTTTATAATAACGTAGTTCAAAAACACTGCAGTTAATTACAAAACATAGTTAATTATTGTAAAGTAAACAAGAACATTTTTGTTTCGCATTTTTTATTAGAAATCGCACCTATGACTTGTTTAGCGCATTTTTAACTACACTTTATAAATACGTTTATTAATATTTATTAGTTTGATAACAAGCCGCGAACATTTTCAAGACCTAAAAGTTGATATACCATTTAGTTCGCAAAGTATAATTGAGGGGTCTAATTTCAAAACCCCCTAAAATGACTCTGCGTCAAGTCATTTTAGAGGGTTTTGAAATTACACCCTTCAATTATGTGATCGGAAACTGTTTGATCACCTCCTGAAATGTCTAAAATTATTGTACGTACAAACAATCGTACATCTATCACTTTAATTCTTCTTTTGTTAATTATCATTCAATTATACCTTCTTAAAATAGTTTACATTCATCTCTCTTTTCACAATTCGTAAGATTTCTCAAATCCGTGAAATGATTTCAGGTGAAAACAAAGTTATTTCTCTGTCGTGCCGCGGCGCGTACGCACAGTTCAATGCACTCTGCAGTTTCAGCTCGTTTCCATTGATATTTCTGTCACACACCTGACAACACATAATTGATACATCACTGTCAGACACAGAAGCGTTGTTTTCCACGTTCACTTCACATTAGTGTAGACAGCGGCTCTGAAAAAAAAAACTTGTTATATTGAAGGAAAAACCCGAATTGTGTTTAATTCTTTATTAGGAACATTCGAATGCGCAATTGAGCCAAATGAGTGAGACTTAATGAGATTAAAGATAACTCAGTTTTTTTCAGGCTAACATTGTCATAGATACGACAAGATTTTTTTTGTTGTTTAAAAAGACATTTTTACAAATACTGCGTTTAAAAAGCAATTTTTAGCAGATACAAAAATGTCTGATGTGAGTTTCAAAGCGCTGTGCATAAAAAATACAGAGTTTTCACCCAAGCTATTAATACAGTAGGTACTATAGTAGTTTTACGCAACATATAAAATGGTACAAACATATAAAAAGTATGTTTATGCTCTTGCAACGTTCGACTGTGAACGAGTGGCTGGAAGTTTAAGAATCGGGATGAACTATATTTTCACTCTGTGAATGTTACGAAATTTCAATGAGCTTTGCATCATACTGAAGCTTTGAATGAGTTGAGTGGGCGATAATAATCTAATGCATTTTATATGACTCATACCACGTGTAGAATAAAGAATTTTCTTTGACAAAATTAATTATTTGTAAAAATTGTTTTGAAATAAACATATTACACGATGCTGAGAGTATTTTATTCAATGTGGCCGTCGCTTACACCAAGGGTCGACTCTCAGCCCTTACCTCTTCCCGGTGATAATGTATGCAGTTTGACGATGGCATTATGCAGGAAGATGATAACTATTTCTAACTCGAGTTTTGCGAAAACAGACAAAATATTTTACACAATAACTACAAATATAAGCCCAACTAGTGTTAAAATTACGCCTATTACCACAGCACCAAAGTGAACACAAGGCTAACGTAATAGTGCACGTAATTGGTAGTTTCCTTTATTTTCAACTGGCGGCAATGATGTGCAGTATTAAAAACCGGTTATTGAACTGAAAAGATAGTGTTCAAATGAACAACTGAATAGCCATTATAAGGAAATGATGTAATACGGATGTATTTGTATGTAGAACGCCTGAAAAACACGAGTTTTAATTTTAATTTGGATTAAATTTGGATTTAGTAGTTTTTTAACGCTTATTATTTTGCACATAATAAAACCTTCTAATTTTGTCAAGGGTGCATTTTTGTCTATGGAAATGCCCTTTTTTTGGAAAAAAAAGTAGCTATTGTAACGCACTAAAGGAAATAGAGCAGTCAGCATTTAACAGTACCATACATACAAATTCTCCGATGGGCCCTTTTCAGACACAATTTTTTTTTGGCAAAAAAAATGTAGGCGTCATTCATAGCATGATGAATTCAATTCCTCAGATACGACTTTTTGTTAAGTATCTTGAAAAGAAGCTTACAGTAAGTTAGTTATACAACCTTAGTAAATATGTGTTATAAAGGAGTGTCAATGGAGCTAATCCACTGATTCATTGTAAATCCGTCCATTTTTTTACCTGCTTTGTGTTACCGCCATTTTGGGAAACTGGGCTTAGCCTTGTGAATCACACAGCGACGAAAAGTTGAAAGAACGTTATTGAAAACGGTTTCACTAAAAATATGTTTATTGCGATCCTTTAAAAAAATATATTTAGTTTGCAATCTTCTCTTTAACAACATGAAGACGATTCGGTTTTAAGATAATCTTTAAGATGGTTTAAGTGCTAAACATTTGTAGGTACTTTGAGCTTACCATGTCTATAATAAAAAAAATGCACACAACTTTGATATGTTAACTATTTGTTATTTCTTGTTTCAGATTAGGGTTCAAGGAACCCATTCGACGAAACGATTCGAGTTTGGCGCTGAAGAAGTAACTTCTCGGCCCCTCGAAAAAATTGTAAAAAAAATCGCTCGGTGACTGTCAGGCACTACAATATACCTGCACTATTTCTTGTACAAAGCCGTACTAAAAAAAAAACGAAAAAATCTCGACAGAACGCCCTCTATCTGTGGCCACGACAGAGGGCTTTAATTTATGTACATTTATATATGCATATATAAAAAGAGAAAAATAGTGATCTCTAACGTGACGTCACAATACCAAAATTGTGATTATTTTACTAATAAATTATATTATTTTAATCGCTTTGCTGTTTTCAAATCGCATTTTTGACGCGTATTGCCCGTTGTATTGTTAAGTAGTTGTTTATTTTAAAATTGTAAATAGCAAAAAAATATACTTAATCATAATAAGTGTGACATTGCGTAAAGTAACTATAATACTAGTCATTGATCTAGTGTATTTATTTTGATAATATTCAATTTTGTAATCGATAGAGGTATTTATATTAGAGATTTCTGACTACGTATTTAAATTAATAAAAAAAAAAACTAAACCGAATGCCTGAGTGCATCGATAACCAAAGAAAAAAAGCAGTGAACTTTTAAAAAGTAAAAGGCCCGCTGTCAAAAAAGGCGGGTAACCGTGGGCAGTGCCACAGATAATCTAAACATAGTGCTTGACTCCGTTGAATCGATTAGCACAATCGGCAAGATGCAGACTCAAATCGGTGTTGGTAACGAGCTGCAGAGGAGCTACAGGATGCAGGACTTTGCATCGCCTGGCGTCATCATGCGTGAGAGGAGCTTCATACGCCCTCAATCCCATCACAACATGCATCATAATCAGGTAATAATATCCAGTCTATTTCTGTGACTTATTTTCTATTTTTAAGCGTGAGATCCTATGTTCTTTATGAGCATAAAATGGGTCGTCTCGTTATCTGCTGTATACAATACTTTAATAGGAATGGCCTTGTCCTAAAGGGTCTCATCATAGAACAGAAATAGTCCAGCGTATCATACTAAAAATTAAAAATGCCGGCTATATTTTACGAAGTTGCAACAGCCCAGTGTGGAATTGTTTGATTAAGTTAGCAAGACCTTGGTATGTGCTAAGGATTTCTAGTACGATTGCAGTAACGCGTAGGTAGGATCGCGACACGCTCTATTCCGACGCCTACGTCCTGTCTGCATAACTCGATAGCCTTTGCCTTTATTTCGTAATCTATTAGTCTTGACATATTAATCGTAAGTTAATTATTAAGAAATCATCAAATAACGGAACAGGTTGATCAATTACAGGGATCAGACATATTATTGATCTGAAGCAACTTTACACTATGCTATTCCTTCTTGCTATCTTTCTATTTGCCTTATGGACTAATGTTTCTTCATCTCTTGAGGTGAGGTGTTAATAATTTGCATTTGATAGGTCCAAACTACTGAAGTCATGTCACTAGCTGCATGTCTGTAATGCTTAGTTGTAGTATCTACATGGATCTTTTGAACTAACTCTGCCAACCTGTTTTTCAATACAACTTCTCCGGAGAATTTCATAAATGTCATCTAAACACCAAAATCATCATGCTGTTTGAAAGACAGTTTTTGAGTCCAAAACTGCAACCACTAAAATAAAACATCAATTTTGTGCAAATCTGCTGTATAATATTTCTGACCAAAGTAAACATGATGTAACTAAACAAACAAAAGGATTAAAATGTTATATTAGTCGATGATTACATAGTTTCATCATCCTAGACATTGAGATGTAAATCTGGAAATAATTTGTGACTGGACAGCCAAAATGTTGATGTTTTGGGTGGAGGGCCGATTTGTCACTTGTTCAAAAAATGAAGGTCCTTCAGCAGGGTAATACAGATTTCTCTATACACCTGCTTGTATGATGAGACATTGTGTGACAATTTGCGCCACTTTCGACGCTAGTGTTGTAACAGATAAAAGAAAACCGAAGTCAGTGATCGATGTCTACAACCCTTAATATTACTTAATTTTTTCAGTTCAACAATGCGAAGAGACGGAGCATGATCCTGACCAATGCTAAAGGAAAACCTACGCTGGAAATCTACAGACCTCCCGGTAAGTGAAGAACATGACACCTCAATGAGGATGACCTGATGGTCATGGTTGGAGTAAGTTTATTTGGGAAACGGTTTTAGTTATATACAAATATTTTTATTTTTTACTCACTTGACTTGCTTTTGTAGACACAGATATGTCTGTAGTGCAATTATATTTACAAAGATTTTTTTTCTATTCCTATCATCATTCGTTTCTATTGTCCAATAATAGTTCATCATCAACACTAATTAATTTATGTAATCGATTTAAATATTTTGTCATACCGATTCCCGATTTGTCACAGGTTGAATGTAAATACTTGGCTAGCAAGCGTCTCTACGTAAACTTGGCGCCAAAATTAAAAATAAACAAATTTCATATTTGGAACAGGTCGACAGTCGAATGTTTGTTGCGACGGGATACGTTTGTCAGACGAATGTTTGTTTGTAGTTTTATGTGTTGTGATATAAGTGAGATATTATTATGTCTCGGTGTATCGTGAAACAGTCGTTGTCTCAGCCGGTGGCGGTCGCGCCAGTCGCTCCCGTGGCTCAGGTGTCGCCGGTGTCCGTTTCTCCCGTGTCCGTGACTCCGGTATCGGTATCTGTGACCGTGACCGCTACGCAACCAGTTTCTGATGCCTCAGGTCTGTTTATAAATTCATCAACAAAAGCTGTAATATTGGTATCGCCAAATTATTTGCATTCAGGTGTTCAGGTTGTATGCCGACCGGAAGATTGTTTGAAAGTGGCTTGTAATGTCAACAAGATTGAAACTTGGCGGCAGATATGTTATTTCCGTCACAAAACAAAGTGTTTTGGCGACGATATACATTGAAATAATTGTATGTAAATAAAAAATGTCTGTATTATTGTTGGCAGCTTTCTTCAGTCCTATGAAATTGAAAAAGTTGAACATGAGATATTGTGGAAGTGACAGCTTTAGTTCTACTCTTGTCTTTGAATTGTCTGCCAGTTTGTCATATGTTTAACCTCATTTAAATTGTTCTCTAATGTATGTAGACGTCATAGATCTTATCCAGTGTACAGACTCGGGGAAATAATTCTTGCCATCTGCTTCAAGTTGGTCGTGCCCTTAAGCTCTGTATTGTCCTTTTCGTTACTTTACTGCAAACCAAGTTTAGGAAATATTATTCAACTTTGTCCACCGAAATTCCGAATATTGGATCAACTTTGTTTACACAGGAAAGCTGAACATTTGCATATAATCAGCGACAGTCAACATTTCCTGTTGCCGGAACTTTTGTAACAAAAATAAGTCGCTGAAACAATTTTGTACCACTTTGTTTGGCAATGCTGTGTGGTCAATTGGTTACTTCCTTAACCTGTTAAGTAGCTGAAGAAGATAACTTCGAAATGTGAGTTCGCGTCACTTATCGAAGCTCTCATTGCATCTTCTTCAGCCGATCACGACTATTGTCGCATAAAGTTCAGGTACAAAGTAAAGTCGCATCGTCTGAGCCGAAACAAGATTACTGTCATCTTTTTCGCTCTTATGGCATGAGAATCGCAAGGATCAAGCTCTTGACCGATCCAAATCAATTCCACGTAAATACGGTTACTTTCATACAATCAACGTTTTCAAACTCCGTCTACAATACAGTCAACATCAAAAAAAGAGAAAGATGATTAGAGAAGGTCTAACTCTAAATGAAATCATTTCAGATCAACACCTCTGTCAGTAACATTGTTCAGTTGTTCAGTCAAAACTGTACATAAATGCCAGTAAATCTTGGATGAAAGTTTCGCTTTTGTGCATTTGAGCGGGACGGCTCGCGTGTGGAGCACGATGATCTAGGTTACCCAATTAGACGCACACGCTTGCTACATTATTCGTGATGATTTTAAATATGGTTGCTAAATTGCTTATTATTTTTCATTTTGGGTCTGTTTTAGGTGATTGCCGTTTTGTTCGGCATTCAGTACTGGTTGCCGACTTGTTCTTTTACTTTAATGGCAGCAAAGCCAAGTATTTTTAGAAATTAGGAGTGCGCTATTTCCTGATCAATTTTTTCATATATATTTCTTTAGTTTATTAATTGTATTAAGCAGGTTTTCTATATTTTAGTCATTGTTTTGATTGGCACTGAAATTTCAAAAGCAAAACTACAAAGCGTCTTTCCAAATACCTCAAAACAGAATATGCTCCAATTCAACCTTATGAAAAGCGATTGGCGTATCAATAGAAGGCCCACATACCAGTCCATGCTAGCGGCCTACCGGACACCAATCAATCTAACAGTACTTTGTCTATACAACATGCCGAAGCGGAGCAGCCAATGTTATCGACATTGTAAATTTAATGTTATAACATGTACTTGGTTTGTATGAGAGCATTTATTCTAACAACGCATTAACTGAAGCTGTTGATGATGGTATATACTATAGCGATGATATAACACTGACTATAGCGTATTTTCTTTGTACACAACGTCGATATCCAAAAATAAACGATATAATAACTCTACTAAACATTGAGGCGCAGTTTCTCTATAAAATGGTTTATGAGTTTTGACTGAATATGAATTAAGACAGGCTGAAGATGAAGAATTCAAAATACTGAGTCATAAGAGGTTAAAAGAACTTTAAAATACTTCAACAGTCTGCACCGATCATCAACGTTTATGAGGATATGACGTCTTCTGCTGTAAAATCA
Source organism: Agrotis puta (assembly GCA_943136025.2). Taxonomy (NCBI): domain Eukaryota; kingdom Metazoa; phylum Arthropoda; class Insecta; order Lepidoptera; family Noctuidae; genus Agrotis; species Agrotis puta. The sequence goes on from OW964178.2 coordinate 15,273,933, forward strand.
GCGGTTCCACGAAACTTGTTTTCTTTCAATGTTTTCACGTGCTTTTTGTTGCTTCGCTGTTCCTAGCTATCGATTTCTTTATCCACCTATATGGATTCAGTGTTTTTCTGAAATGTTGCCGTCAGTGATCAAACTTTGGACACAACAACTCGAGTCGCTGGTAGAGATTTTAAAACAGACATTGTATTGTGTTCAATCCCAGTCTAGCCTCTAGTGTTATTAATTGTTTTGCAGTGTAAGAGAGTATTTGTATAGAAGAAATAGCGGAAGAAACAATGAAATGTAACCATTGTTTAGACTTGGCCACTTTATAGAATACGAGTAGGTCTAAATTTTAAGCAAACCTTTCAGATTTGTATTCGTTAAAACCGGAATGACCGTGAGAAAGAGTATTTAACTTGTTTATAATGTGTCGACCATGGAAGTTTTATGAACCTTTAATGTTATTTCATTACATTTTTCTTTACACGAAATCTATCCGGTCTGAGTCTACGCTCAGACTTCCAGTTGATCTATATTTTGTCAGTGTGTCACGGTGTTTTGGCCAAGTTCCATCTGTTCATTCATACGTACTTTATTTGCCATATCTGTTCCGGATAGGAGGGATGAGGCGCGTTTCCTATTTATAGCTCTTCTCACGATTACTTCACTTTCCCATCAAGATCAACTCCTGATGGCACAGCAACATCACTTTACTCAACTGCTTCACAAAAGTAGGTGCTTTTGTACATCTATGACTGTCTTTCATCAATAACCTAGTACACAGCATCTGTCCTATCTCCCTCTTCTCTTGACGACCACCGTTGACCACCAGGTGTCCGCACAGACGGCGTGGCGACCACGGCAGCTGCCTCAGGCGCGACGACCACCACCACAGCGGCAGGCGGCTCCACGTCTGCCACCGGCAACAAGCTCAATGTGCACGCTAAGGAGTTCACCATGGCCAAGCCTGCCGACCTTCACAATAGGTGAGTGTTATCTTATATTCATAGATAGTATGTATAGTAATAGAAAAGTATCGGAGATGTCGAAAAGATGACCAGAGTCAAAATTAATTGGCGCAGGAGAATGATGATAATTCTAATAGGGCTAAAGGCAAAGGGTATATGATCAGTTCATCACAATGGAACTTCAGCAAAGGATACGATTGAACCCTACCTACAAATTGTTAGGAAATATTTGGATTTTACTCGGTAGGCTAGATAAATCCCCAATTTGAAACTATTTTTTACATACCCTGTACCCGATTGAACTACGTTGGTCTCGTGGTCGGGGTCCTGGGTTCGATTCCCGGGCAAAAAGTACTATTGGGTTTATCTAAAGAGAAATTTTCAGTAGCTGCACGGAGTTTGGAAGTTGGCGGTATAATACCCCGTGCTTCGGAAAGCACGTTAAGCCGTTGGTTCTGCGCCTGATCTCTCTCCGGTCGTGTCGGATTGCCGTCCCATCGGAATAATGAGAGTAAAGGAACAGAGAGTGTCAAGTCTTTATGTTCTTGGGTGCTATTTATAGTTTTCATTTCTCCAACCAACCAACTGCTGCTACGCTGTTCGGGCACCAAACAGGTAATTTCTGCACCCACTCGTGTGATTAAATCTTGCCGACAAGTATATAGCCATAGCGTTCTAATTGCCATGCATAGTATAATGCAAAATGACTTCATGTGAAAAACCTTGACTTTGTAAACGATGAACTTTTCCATTATCTGTTTAGGTTCACCACCTACCACGCTTTTTTGGTTTGCCTCGTGAATTAATAACCAGTTAGTCGCCACGGCTGCCTTATTCAGATTTTATATATATATATATTATATATATATATAATTTGCCGTCGTCCACACGGTTTTTGACCTTGCTCTGCTTGGTGTTGAGTAGTTTGTTTCTCATCAACTGTAGTAACGTGACTGGAAGCGATGGTCGTCGTTGGCACACCTCCAACAGAGACGAAACAAAAATCTGTGAAACAATGTGCGAAACTGATGCTCGCGTCACGTAGGTACTCGTAGTATCAATTGTAGAGTTTTTGTTATCACTTTGTTCTTGGCTGCGGTGACGCGAACACGCCCGCGCGCGCCAAAACGGGCCGAACAGCGTGCCGCCCCGCGCAGTCCGCGCACGCGACGGGAGTCGCGCGGAGTTCCCGACTCGACCGCGACCAAACAACCACGAAATTATAACGCGAACGCCTCCGACGAACGAACTTAACTCGTACACTCCGTATTTTCGAGTACAAATCTCATCAGTGGTGCGTGAGTGATCCGTCGACAAATCTCCCACTTGCCGACGAGTTTATGCACCGCCCGCTGAAAATTGTAAGCTTTGGGATAGGATATGCGCGGATACTGGATTCTATTAATAAAGTTCTGATGCTAAGAGGGAAATGAGACGTAATTTGTCGGCAGTATTGCCAAGTTTGCATTGAGATTTGCATTTGAAGAAGATAGTGATAAATTTTATTGTAGCTTGCGTAAACATCAAGATTTTAAACAAACAGTGCGATGACGAGTGAGGTGTAGTGGAATGATCTTGTGATTTCTAGTCTGTATTGAAAGGAGTTCTGTTGTGAAAATGGTTCGCGGAAGATACTCTACATCTGACTTGTAAGTACACAAACATATTCTGAAACATAGCTCTCTTAATCAGACCATATCGTTTAAGCCTCGGAATGGTTCTTGCCACTTAAGCTCAAGACTGTAATTGGGTGACTGGCGTAAATAGGACTTTGTCTTGTAACGTCGAGAATGTTTTATAGTCCTTTGTTGATCCTAGTATGCTCAAGCGCCATTGACTTGAACTGATAACCCATGGCGGTACGTCTGTTTACAGCTGTTGTCACAAGGTTGTTATCAGGTCTGGTCCAGAATAAATACTTATGAAAAATAAAATAACATGCTCTAATTACTATGTATACCTGAAAGTTAAAAAACAAACTGAGTCGGTTGTGTGTTGAATCGTAAGTAAATAATGGTGAAGCGTAAAGTGCTTATCAAAACAATCAGACAGAATACGCTGTGTTTCATTTACATCTTCAAATTCTTAAACATTTATTAAGATTGGAATTAGTTTATCATTTTTTGGTGCATTATCATTAGTGCCCAATTCAAATATCTTATTGAAAACATATATTTGGTTGGAAGTTGATTCTACCTGGCCTACTCTTCATTGGGTTTGATGATTATCATCAACCATATCAAGTTCTGATTCTGTCATAATTTTGGCATCCTATGATTAATCATTATTATTATTATCATCTTTTTAGTAGTTTTTTGGTTATCCAATGGTCAATGTGTTTGTCTAATATGCTTTATGTTTCTAGTTCAGAATGCACTCGCATTCTCTTTAGCAAAATTACTTTACTATATTTAGTTTATTTATGTTACTAATAGTATGACCCCTGGACTTCTTTATGATTATCCTTTGATTTTCTTGTTTTTTTTTTTGTGATTCTAGTACTTCAAATTGTCTGGCAATTTGAAGTAGATTGTAACAGCGCGTCTTAATAGACGCGCTGTTACTATCGACGTTTTAAACACAATATTTTTTATTTTACACACAATATTTTTAAAGTAAAACGTTTACTTTTTACTTGAGTTTAATTGAGGAACACGGGAATGTTTTCTGGCATCGCAAGCGTGTATGTAATATAAAATTACGTAGGTGGCCACTTCCCAAACACATCGTTGACTTCTACGATTCATTTTCATTACTAACCACAACACTCGGATCTTCTATAATGTGTGTCATTGCTTTTTCATTTGGCTTTCGTATAAACTCTTTAAACTGTTTCTCTCAAACACTGCGACTTACTTCTCAGACTAAACAGAGTCCATTCAATAGAACGAACCGTGCGTCATTCTCATCTAACTTTAGAGATCATTCCAATGTTTTGTCGACTTGTCATTATTCGATCTCAAGGTCGAAGTACCACACCGTTTTATTCTCTGTTTATAAATATGACTTCATTCGCTTAAGTTTTACCATTTCCACTAATTGCTCACATTTGTCTGCCTGGCTGCTCGATACGACTGCTGGCATTCGGTGAACGTTATGCAAATTCTGTCAATACAGGTGGTTAGCATGCCATGTCGACATTTCCCTCACCTTATTCGATATTGTGTCTTAATATCCTTTTCTTATAAATTCCAAGTGTATTGTAAAACTTTTCTAAACAAATTAGAACATTAATAACGATAATATTTGTGAAGACATCGACGTGATGTATGTAGAAAAGTTGCGCTGGCGAGCAATTGAGCGTGTGTCACGGAATGCTGGCTGCAACACGAGCTGTGGTGTTGGATGTCTGTTTTTACGTAATTGCCTTAGTGCAGTCCCACACCGACCGCATGTATCAGTGTCAACTGTCTGTAATGATCCTTTATGTAATATTTGATCTATTGCATTGACAATGTTTCCAACAAATATAAACGTACATGTATTGTTTGTATCGTTTGCTATTTTGTCACGTTTATAACCTAGTTCGTGTATAGCATGTTGTATCAAAAAGTAATCGTAAATACTGTTAAGAGAATTGCTACGGAAAGTTTTTATTACATCTAATGTATCTCTTTGTTAATTACTATTGCTTGTTTTCTGGTTTATTTTACACTATCGTTAAAATTGCTTCATTTGATATAGTTCTCTTGGCATTTTCGAATTCGGTTTCCGTGACTCAAATTATAGTCTAATCTTCTACAGCCTTGCAGACGTTATTTTTAATTTTTCATGAACATTTAATTTAGTATCAGACCACTCGAATGTTTAATGTTTGCTGCAAATTGAGCGAATAAAATATGTTGAAACTTTTTTTACTTTGGCAGCTGAGACGGTTACAAGCGTAAACCGAAGATTTGGTTTTAAACTCACATTCAGTGAGGTGTAATAAAATAACTTCAGAGCAATATCTTGTTTTAATGCTGTTTCGTGGTTGAATAAATGTCAGCCTAAGCGTAATGAGATTTATCAGTTAAATAAGTCATTTCAAGCTTTACATCAAGAAAATGAGTGGATATCTAAAATAATCTAAATACATAATTATAGAGTTCTTGTTCATTCAGTGTAATAATTTAGCATGTTCCTATAAATCATGCAAAGATTTGACATTTACCAGCAGACAGCATTGAATCGTTCAAGTGCTTGATAAGTAATTTATGAGAATAATTCCGAACAGAAATACAAGTGCTGGACTATAATCTAATATAGAGCGTGCTGTGAAAGTTAATGGAGGAAAATTAGTTTACAACACTGCACATTATTAGAAAGTTACAAATTCAATAGCAGTACTTTGCCCAATTATATCCTTGGGCCTTGCTCACTCGCACTTGGTTGCAAATCCAATACTTAAATGCAACAATTGGGTTACTTCTTGGTAAATACATTCAAGGAAGGAATGCATCCGTTTCTCAGGCCATATATCACTTGCAAAATATACCTTTATCATGTAAATCAGAAAACCAGCCTGAACTCGTGAACAAATCGGCCATTGAACTCGTATTCAAACACATCACGTGAGTTTGTGGTCTAAAGAAGAAAAACACTAGGTTGTCAACCGACAATGCAGTGCAGCACAGACAGGACATGCCACTTGTGCCCATTTCGTGACACGTAACCATGTCAGCAGACTCAGCGCACCGGTTGTGAAGTTAGGTCTCGAGACACGTCTGTTGATGGGAAGTAAGGCGACGGTAGAGGTGTGAGACGGAATATAGGTTAACGTTTAGAAATGATCATGCAATCCCTCTTTCCTTTTTATCCGCTGTGAAAAGAAATACCTAGATAATTTTGAATGAAAAGAGATCCGAGAGGGAATCAGAGAATGATAGCGTTACGGGGGAGAAGTAGAAAATATTTGGCATGGCATTGATGGAATATGCGGTAGCATCAGGTACGGCTGACACTGTTCTTTGAATTAGCGTTTTCAGTAACGTAAAGTTATTGTTAATCTGGGCGCATGGGTTATAGAGTAAAACTCATGTACTCGTATTTTTGCCATTCAACTATTTACGGATCAAAAGCTCAAATCAGTTAGAGGATCTTTCTAGTTTAAACTGTCATTTTTAAGTTCATTGACATACGAGGTAGGCGGTTGGTGGTTGGATGACGCGAGAGAGTTCATTGTGATCTTGCATGACAATAAATGCACAAATTACGTTTAAATTGTTCAGGATATTGAGGTAATCTGTATGTTGAATATTAAATATCTACAACATCAACAATGTCGTTGGCAATCATATTATTATATTCATACAATCGAATGGAAACCTTCAAAAGGCGCTCAGTCTTTGGTCTCTGTTCCTGATACTGCTTTTCTTCCCTCTGCTTTTTTGGTATGCAACTTGATGTGTTGACCGCAATGAAGAAAATTAAAATCATTTATAAGCTTCAATCCTATACATAAAACAAAATCCGGATGCAACCAAAATTTTTACTACTTAACTATTCATAGTAGGTATTGATTTGTCCATTCTATCGGTACCTACATATTGAAATCCACAGTGAGTTCATCATTAATCCTCGCCGCCATTTCCTACCGTAATGAAACAATTTGCGTGGCATTGCGCAGGAGTAGACCGCCATAACGGGCGGCATCGCGACAATGATCACTTATTATTTATGAGGTTTATGCTCATGGCTATGGGACACGCGCCACTGAACCATTGTCCACCATGAATAACAATCGTAATGGCATCTGCGTTTGGCCCTGTTACGGCTAAAATATTACTTTTAAAACTAAATGTTTCATCACTTCACCTCTACTTTAGGTAGTGCAGCTTTTCCTCATATTGCTTCTATGTGGAAAATTCTTGAAACAATAGTAGTTCAAAAGTAATGACTGACTGATTTGAATATGAAAGAACACAATGCAGGTGACATCATGTAACGCTTTGGTGTGTCTTCATTATGCAGGTGGTGCTGAAAGCTGCAAATTTTGTTACAGTTTCGCCAAGGGGTATCGTACCCTGGTCGCGTGACTGTACGAATTACCGTGACCCCGGAACGTAAAGGGCTATTGAAGGACACCGTGGATTTGAGTCAGTACAAGTCTGACAGTCCGTTCCGCTCTGCCCTGGGTGGGAGGACTCATTTGATAATTTTACCACGCTAAAAAAAAAAGGGGTATCGTACCCCAGATCCTGGGTTTTGGAGGTCCGATAGGCAGTCCCTACAACTAAAATACTGATATTTAGCTGCATCCGTTTAGACTGGAAGTCGACCTCAACATAGTTGGGAAAAGGCTAGGTGGATGATAGGAGTATTAGATCTGGCTTTCGGTGCTGACATTGACTCAACAGAGACGTTATCAAATATGTTGGAAATACCAAATCATTTCAAATAAATTTGCTACTAGCGATCGCTCACGTCGAAGGAATTGTTGCAACGTGTGCCTTCGGACAGATCCTATCATAGTAATCATCATGATGGGTGATTTTGTTCCACTGCTGTGGTATATGCTTCGACCCTTTTGTGTCATTTCTTTCCTTATCTGTGTGAATCATATCCAACCTTCTCTTCCTCGCAATTCTACGTAGGTTGTCTATTGTATTGCTGCAAGATTTTCTCTGACAATTGACGATGATACAAAATTTTAATTAGTCTGGTTCTGTTGACTAGGAAATTCCGTTTCGCTGAAAATGTTTCTCTTTCATTTCAAATAAATATTGTTCTCGTAAGAAATTCGCGTGTTTGTGTTTGCTTACATCTAACAGTGATTTCACCCGAGTTCGTCTAGGTGGTCGTCCTACATTTAAGAAATACATTTCAATATCAATGTTGACTCTCCATGAAGCTTCTAATCCAGTGTTCCGCAAAGTGTGTGCCGCGGCACACTGGTGTACCGTGATCATTAGTTGGTGTGCCGTGGAAAAATAAGGTTATCTTATAAAATTATTTTTAGTAAGAAAAATTTAGACCGTCTATGCTCAATTAAACAGTCTCATGTTTCGCATTAAATACCTTTTCTGAAATTTAAAGTTTAAGTTTGTTGATTAATATTACTTAAAAACTGTTTTTTTAATTTGTGGTGTACCTCAATTTTTTTTTCGTTTTCCTAGGTGTACCTTGAACACAAAAAGTTTGCGGAACACTGTTCTAATCTTTCTAATACCTAGCTAGATAACATTAATGAGCGTGGCTGTGGCGGCTGGCATTGTAATTTGTACATAGATAAACGATTCTGTCGTATTGCCACCTTATGTACATGACATATATTTATGTATGCTCATATCTTACATACATTACATAACACACATACGCGTAGGTACGCGGACATTAATTACAGACATCGTCTGACTAAACAAGCCAAGTTTGTCTTTGATCGTACATGCCTAGATTTTTAAATTTTTCAGATTTTTACACGCCTGTCACATTTTGACTCTATGCTATGATTACGTCCATAAATAAAGCTTTGAAGAAAAAGTTCTTTATTTTTCGTTTTTCGAATCCTGTATTATTATATTTTTTAACTTTTCTGTATCCTTATTTTACGAGATAATTTATCGTGCTACATGGACTTTATCTGTCAGCTTTTCCAAACTATGTTAGGGTCGACTTTGGAACTACTATTTTTCAGACTTCCACCAACTAATGTGCGATGGCAAGACGGCCTAGACGCAAATACACGAGGGCTGGTTTGCGATGGTGAAAGACTTTCTCGCAGGAGGCTTTGCCCATCTAAGAGCAGCATGGGTTAGATAAAAAAAAATACCTTGTTGCAGATCGCTTTTGAGACTAAGGCTCGGTTTCCACCAGAAACAGGGCCTTATGCGAGCCGGTAGAGCTTTTCCCCCTTCCTTAGGCGTTTTTACTAAGATGTTCTTGTTACTTTGCAGGCCAGGCATAGGCTACGCCAGCGTGGGTCTGCAGCACTCGCGCTCGGCAGTCCTGCATGCGCAAGTACCGCCGCACTACCGGCCCGTCATGCCGCCGCACGCGCTGCTCAACAGCGCCTCCAGCGGGAATGTGCCGCATGCACAGGTACGTTAGATCATCTGAGGGATCTATTTGTGGTGACTCAGTCTTCTTCTGAACGTAAAGGACAACTGGAAAAAAATTATCACGGCTTCAGCGAGGGCGATTTTAAATTTTTCTTAGAAAATTCGTCACATTCGCAAATGTCTGATCGCGCCTTTTAGCTCAGGTCATACTACTTACTTTTTTTCAAAGCAAACACGCGAGTGGACTGGCCATTAAGGAGACTGCTGATCCTCAAAAAAGTAACAAAATGAGTCAGATAAACATGCCGTTTATATAATTATGTATATCAGACGCGTTTTACTAGTATGACGATTCAATTTCAGACTTACTAGTAGGTCGTTTCACTTTAACGGCATTTATCAGAAAATCGTATTGTAATAGTTTGTCCTCCTAATACACAGGGAGAAAAAGCATTTGGAAGGATATAGGGAAGACCTTTGCCCAGCAATGGGGCAATAACTATAAAAAATACATCGAAAAAATATGACAAGCGAGTTCATCGCTTTCTATTCTATGCAGTAATACTCGACAGGTCAGCCATGCCCTGGGATGGTTACATAAGACGCTTCCGACTTCAACATAACCAAGATTGAACGGAGATAATCGTGATATGTGACGGTTTGTTCCCATAGGTCTCATTGTTGACAGCCTCATCTAGTTTGTCTTATGTATAAGATTACTCAACGTTAACTCACGGGTTACTAAATGCTTGTTAACTATGAGAACCGAACTACTATTGACAAAACTGCAATAGACCGTTTAAATTAAATTAGCTCAACTTGCATTGTCGGTATTATTGTCGTCGAAAATCGCTTCACGGTGTAGATTGATAGGGCTTCAAACTGAAGAAGCAGATATTTTGAGTAGTTGAATAACAAATAATTTTGGTAACATTAGCTTGCCCTGGCGAATCTCTTGGACATGAACTGTCGGATTTTTCTCTAGACTGAGTGCATAAAACATAAGGGTATCATGTAGATGTGGTCTTAACTGCCAGGTGGCAGTAACTAAAACAGCTGCATGAGTTGCATAGACCTCACCTTTCAGCGACGGTCAAAAAACAACCGTGTTAAGTAGATTTTATTCGACTGCTGTTAAAATTCGATTAACAAAAAGCAAAAACATTCCAGGGACCCCGCGTCCACTTCAAGCTTCAGCCTCAGCAGGCGATCATTCCGGAGAAGAAGAAGTCTCCCCCGTCTTCCCTCACGAACGGCAACGGCAAGAGCATCCGGCCGCAGTCGTTCACGCCCGGCCTGAAGCGCTCCAAGTCGCTGACATCAGCTGATGCGCTGGCCAGCGGCATGGCGGCGCTGGGGTTGGCGGCAGACGCCGGGGACCTCGGCAACTTCCCGCCGGAGATACAGGAGTGTATCGACAAGGCTCTCGAAGGTGAGTTTGAGAGGCTCCACAATTTAGATATAGTTGAAAAGTTTTTTTTTTATAATTTGTGTTGCAAATAAGCTCTGCGTATCGCAATCTGAAGATCTTTGTTTAGATTCTAGATTTATGAAAAATTTGAAAAAGGAAATAAAATGACGAAACACTAATAAATATTCTGGTTGTTCCTCATTTTTTAAGTCTTTTTAGTTTTTTCTTTATGTTATTGTTGTAGGTATTGTGAGGATTACTGTTTTGATAAAAGCGGGAAAATTGGGCTCTATTGGGTACAAAAGTTATAAAGGGGACTCTAACTTCGCCGTCATTTATAGAAATTCAACTATCCAAATTACAAAATAAGCTTCTACTTCTTTCGTATCGATGCGTGATGAGTACAATATACAACACGGATTTAGTATTATCGCGTGAAGTATTCCAAAGTTCAGATGTAGGGACACTCTTACACTTAATACTCCAGAAAGAGGCCCATGGTCTGTTCAAGTGCATTGCATTTGCAGTTACTGTTGGACAAATCTTGTATACCTTACCTCTTTTACAAAATTGTATTTACAATGGGTTATTTGAGTACGTAATTCCATATACAGACTGCAGATCATGTCCAGAAATGAATAACCTTTCATTGCCTTGTTTCGTGCACCAGATCCGAACGCAGTGTGTGCGCGCACGCTGATGGACGCGGTGGGTCACCTGGTGTCGCGCGCGGTGGAGTCCCCGCGGTACGCGCTGCCGGCCGCGCGCCGCTGCATCGCCGTGGTGGAGCGGGAGAACACGGAGACCTTCCTGGAGTCGCTGCTCAACACCGCGCAGCAGTGGTACCACGACCGGGACAAGGTATGACACGGCTTGTTGATCTTTCTATGATAGGTGACGTCAGAATCGAGTAAACGACCAATATAAAGCCTCACAGGCTTTTGACGTTGGTTTGGATTAATATAAGTCCTTTTTCCTGATGATATTTTCCTTCTCCGATGTCTGTTCTTCAAGATAAACTTGGAGAGCTCGGGTTTGAACTCACAATCTCGTACAATGAAGTGTAAAGTTACGTTTGGGGTCAAAGGAATACCAAAGAAACGAATACCAAAAGACAGGCAGCAAACAGTCCTCCACCTGTTCTCACTCCGTCAATCCAACAGAACATCTTCCTACTATATATGAATTGAAATGGCCAATCCGAGAAACGTTTCCGCACCTAGGTTGGTCGTTAAAGAAATAATCTGCCCAAATGATTCATTCGTCAACCACCGTAATCTAATCGTGTTGTTCCAGTTGCTGGGGTCCACAGTCAGCGGCGGCCGTCCTCGCCTAATGGCGTTCCTGTCGTTCCTGCTGGAGATGTACTGCCAGCTGCGACGCCGCGCCATCCAGCGCCGCGGAGCGTCCGCGCAGCCTGGACAGGTGCTGCTCACGCTCATCTGCAAGTGCTGCGAGGACTGCATCCGACAGCCCGTGCCTTCCGCCAGCGACGTGAGTACATTATACCCTGGCCAATTTTGCTGCTAACAAATGGAACGGCCACATTTTCTACATCAATATGATAGGTTTCATCCGAACAGGAAGGAGGATGAACGGGTTCGCAAAATGTGGAAAGATTGCAGGGAGGCCTTTGGCCCTAGGAGTGAGGCAGACCAGGTTATTAAAAAAAAATAGTTCAGTTGAAAAGATCGATGTAAATATCTTGAAAGGTGGCTTACTATAGTTTTTCCGTGTACCCCAGAAGTTGATGATCCCTATGTGAATTGTCCTTCCAGACGGAGAACCTGTTCTTCGTGCTGACGTACATCGGGCGCGACCTGGAGTCCCAGCTGCCGGGCGAGCTGGAGCGTCTGCTGTCGGCCGTGAGGGACGCATTCCTCAACACGGCGGCCGCGCCCTCCATCCGCCGCACGCTGCTGCAGCTCATCGAGCTGCACGCCAGCCGCTGGCAGCTGCCGGGCTGCGCCGTGCTGTACTACTACCCGTCCTCCAAGTAGCCGCCGACCGCAGGGACACACGTAAATCCTACTGTACTTTGGAATCTATAGACTGAGCAAGAACTCATTATATGCTGTCGAAGCAATTTCTTTTGTTGGTGATGGAGAATACTGTATGATCCAGACCCCAGATGAGGGTTTGCATGATCCACATCCTAGAAGAAGGATATGCGTGATCCACAAATCAGAGGGCTCTGTCTTATTACGAAAGATCTCCAAGTGACAATGTCCCAAGAGATGTCAATGAGTGTACTTCGGAAGTCGTGTGTTAGCTGAACAGTACGTTGCAGAATATGCTGATAGCTAGTTGAGGAAACCGCGTGTGAGGTGGTGCAGAACAAATTGCATGATCACTTCAAAGTACTGCTGTATCCGGGCAGTGACTTGGACCATAATCTATCACCAATTGAGACTTGGAGAATTTGGTCCTGTTGTAAGAAGTACTAGTGTTGTAGTCGATTTTAAAGCATGCATTATTTAGTACTACGAGTATTATCACTATAACCAAATTCCTAGTGTTTCCTATCAAACAGCGGGAACCTAACATTTTAAACTTGCAAAGCTTATGTATCACCAGCTTTATACACGTTAGCCTTGTGGGCTTGTGTCCCAGCTGAACATCACGTTGCGTTACGAATAGAAGCCTTATGTCTCACGCGATGCGTGTCATTATTGCGTTGCCTCTCAACCGTGTTGCGAAGAAATTGTTTACGCGATGCGGTTCTTGGTGCGATGCACAGTCGACGCTTAACGCTACTTGCTGTTCAGCTAGGACCAGGCCTTAGTTAATAAAGCTTTAGCGGGAAATTGGTCCTTATGTACAAAGGAAACCTACCTGTGCATGGTTGATTTTAGTGTACTTTGGGAACTGCCACGTTGTATCGTCATAAGGTGGCAAGTACCCTCATGTGCCGTAAATTATCTAACTTCTAAGTTAGCAAGTACCGCATTATGAGTTTTAGTTCTTGGGCAATGCTGTTTGTTGGTGGTGGTTATATCTTCAGTCTTGCATGGTGTATTGGTTTTTATACGGCGACAACAAACCTTTCAATTGTCAAAGCTTTGGTGTTGTCGCCACGTAATATTGACTGTAAGTTAAGCCAATCTGGTCCTTCGGTCCCACTGTGACCACTTCGGAGGGCTACGTTATTATTCTATAGGGAGTAATTATGTTAGATTAGTATACAAAGGTTACAAGCATTTGTTGTAGTGTTTGATTTGTTTCAGTTCGACCTTCATAGCATTGCGTTAGTTGTACAGGAGGTCTCTAATTGTTGTCCCTTATACGTATCGTAGGCATGATGCTGCCATAAGCTCATTTATTGTGCCTTTAAAGATTTTAGTAGTTATAGACACGTTCTCCTCGCTCTCGAGACATTATAAAAAGTATTTTGTAATATTTATCGGACGTAAGACGCGCTCGGGAGCGACGGAACGTAACAATTAAAATGTAAGGTGTAGTTTTAGCTTAAGGTGGATTTAGTAAACGCAAGATATGCCTTGAAAGTATTAAAAAGTACGTGTAACATAAGTAGTAGGACAAAATGACGATGTACATTACTGTACGTTCTTCGCATAGTATTTGGTGCATTGTACCCTTTGTCGGTTGTGTCTAACTGTAGTGGCGCCATCTATACATTACCGCTTGTAGATCGTTTGCCTCGCCATGCTTCACGGGCCGCACTCTACGTTGTGCACTCTGGTGTTAGTTTATTTTCTATTAGTCTATACATCCCAATTATACGAAATATCGTTCTATTAAATTATAGATGAATCTTATCAGCTTTCTTACACGAAGATCATATGAATGCATGACTGAACTTCCTAAGTATGAAGTGTTTCAATTTATTATGCTTGTGATATTATAAATTTAAGTTATGTAATCTCTGATAATATCTCTTCTGTCCTAACCAAAGACTGTACTGACGTTGTGGAGATTCAAGTAATAATTAACAAAAGTGTAAACTCAATGTTGTTGAAGCTGGACCAAATTATCTTGTGCGTCGTCGCCGGCTCTGTAACCGCCGCGGGCGACGCATCACTTCAGTGACTATTATAAGTTCATTTAGTTGTAGACCTACGTCTGATCACCATTATCAAACTAATGATTTTTTTAAATATTATTAGTTAATTACATTTTATGGAAAAAGTAAAAAAGACCATAAACTTTTCGTTATTACTATGCATTCGTAGCAATATAAGGTAATGGTATGTTTGTAGAAAAGTTGAAAAAATAAAAAAAATGGTGCTAACAAAAATATTGGTGTATTGTATATTATTTTATTAGAACACGGGCAATAATATTGTTCTCGTTACCGCTATTATTTTGTACGAATAAAAACATAAAAATGATATATAACCAATAAATTATATAAATACAATGTTGTTCTTTTTTATTTCCATCACACCCCTTGTTTTTAGTGTCGGTGAAATGAAATGAAATGATGTTTATTTATGCAAGTAGGTTATATCAACACTTTTACACGTCTTTTTATAAAACTAGAAGGGGCCGGTGTTTCGTACCTGACTACTCTGAGAAGAAACAGCCGAAACAAACTCAGAGGTGAGGACTCACTCCACTATAATATCGCTGAGCGAGACCTATAAAATAATACTCGCTCGATTCTACCGCCTCGAGCGAGTTCTACGAGTCGGCTCTCTGGCTCATCCTGATAGCGTAGTGACGAAACAATCGATACACTCGCTGTTCTCGCCAACTTATTTTTCACAAGCTTGCTCTACTTGCACTCCTCGCCGGCGCATAGGTGCCGCCCCGCCGTCAACTGCCTAATATAATATATTGCCTATAATGACGAATGGACTGAAGATCTGACAATACAAATGATTTTGTCGAGGTTAACCAATAGAATATCAATAAAGCCAGTAAAGCCTGAACTTTGCACTAGACCCACGAATTCTACAGTCGTAACGACTTTTTTATTCGAAGCACTAGACTGAATTGTATCACGAGAGATGACGTTACCCATCACTAGAATAGAGACTCTCTTGAATAATAGTGGATGACTTTACAAAAACATTTAACTCGCATACACAACGAGCCAGAGCTTGGCCAACAACTCGCAGGCCATACAAACAACACACGCAGCGCAGCAGCTGTGTCAGGCTCTATCCTCCGTCTCGTTCGACATTTTATCCCATTAAAGTGAATATTGAGACAAGCCTTTTCCTGGCATCGTTAATAGTGAAACTTATTTTTTTTTTAAATGATTAAAAGGTCTTGGCCTCGCCTCGAGCTCTGCTGACTCCTTAGTATACATAGAGTATTTATTCCTGTGAAGTTACTCTCTCAAACCAATAGATGGAGTACCTAGTTACGTACATGAAGCCTTTATTCATTTGAAAAAAATAATTGTATTAATTTTACAACTATTGTAGTATGTATTTACGGTTCGTTCACACCGAGACGCGACGCAACGATACCTACTGCAAATGTGTATCTTTTCGTGTAATAAACAAAGTTAAATTTTGAGTAGATCTATTGAAATGTTCGCGCAGCGTCGCGTCTCGGTGTGTCTTGACCCTTACACCAATTATTGGACCTATTGTTTGATAATGTTTGTTTTAAAAAGTTTATAGACAAACAAATATATAAAAAAAAAGTCATTCAAAATAAAAAAGGTTAAATGAAAAGGCTGCATGGACCAGAGTCCTTTGCCTTTTGAGAGTTTAAAAAATAACTAGTTGTCAAAGTTGTCAATTTTGACAGTTGCGTTTAAAACCTTTAACCACTCAAATATTAGTTCGAGTTAAAATTGCATTTTATACCGAGTCTATTTATTTTATAAATTAACAATGTATTCAATATCTCCCTATCAAACTCTCATTGAATATTTGTTTTAATTCATGTTAGTGAATCAAGTTTAACCAGCACTTTTCAATCCACTTTTCCGAACATAATAGTATTTGAACGTACTCTGATTCTGATTGGACGCGTGCTTATCAGTCGCTTCCTGCTAACTTCATGCCACTGACAGTTCATACGTTTGGTTCGGTCTTCGCCCTTCGGTCGAGTTCGCTTTGTTGTTGCCCGCAGTTGCCGACGAACTAGTTTTGAGCCTCGCCGCGAGCCTGTGATGTGACCTGTTGATATATTACTCATCGTGTTTTTGTGCTTTTGTCTGTGATAAAAAAATGACATGATGCTGTCTAAAAATGTAATGAGTGGTGCGCGTTGAGTGTTTGTGTGTTCAGTGTAAAATGGGTTTGATAACTTCAAGGGAGCAGACAATGTTGGACGGGCCGGTGGCGTCGGCCAAGAGTCACCATGTACGGCAGCCGTCGACGAGGAGCCGGACAAAACCCCCGATGCCGGACCGGGATGAGTTGGAGAACCGTTTCGTCAAAGTTTTGGTGAGTGTTGGCACCGAATTTTGCCGGCATTATGTTTACAAACATAACATTGTTTACCGTATGAACGGCAGACGTTACTTTTATTACGCGACTGGCTCTCGCGTGAATGTTTAAACAATACGTTGTAAACAATGTGCTGCCTGATAGATAGTAAATATTCGTTTAGTTATCGTTTATTTCGATGCATAAGCGCATGATGGCTATTAGTTCCATGTGTTGCGACACATGGAACTAATAGCCATCATGCGCTGACCTACACGACACTGCGGCAAATCTATGTGATTTTTATTTATTTTTGTTTCTGAAACGTGTTTTCGTAACTGGAGGGAGCAGTCGCGATCATTTGCATGTGATTCCTGGTAGCTATTAAAGTTATTTAACATAAAACTGTGGCCATACTCACAGTGTTACTGTAGCTAGCACAGTTTCCTGTCTTTGTTTTGTTTTCCTGCAGACTGTAGTATTAATAATACTGCTCAGTGGAGCCAGGTATTATTATTGTATTTAGATTTAGTTAATATAAAAAGTGAAATGACATTTTTAAAATAATAAACCAATTTTATTTAAAAATATATCTCATGAATTAAAAGTAAACTTTGAAAACTTAAAAATAAAAAGTTAATGAAATCATCATTAGTTACAGTTTTTTTTAAGGATTGAAGAAGTATTATAGACTGTGAACTTTTACTTTTCTCTATCTACTACACACTCTTCTGCCATGAATTATCATGAGAGTTATAATAACATCCTGCCATAATATTATGATAATTTTAATAACATCAAAAAGTATTGTCTTTGGTGTGGACCGTCTCAGATATTCTCAGTACCCATAATGTAACGGAAATATATTAAACTATTTTTTTTTGTTGTTAAAAAATGTTGCTCACTCTAAGAATTTCTACAGTATTGTGGGTGCGTTCACAAACATATAAACTCACATATTACAAATGCCCAGACTGGAAACTACAACTTTATACAAATATTTCCTTCGTGCAGGAATCAAACCCCTAACACGCAGCACAGCAGTCCAATCTTTTACCTTGCTAATAAAATTATTCTTACAAGAACTGTATTCCAAAAATAATGACAAGAAGTTCTTATTACAAAGTCCCAATTATATAAATACATTGTCTATGCAGCATTATCAGCTTTCCTATTTCAAACATAGTATCATCCTGCCAGTATCTGTCACAGAAAGTTCCTAACACTGGTATCATTGTGATAAGACAAACAAAATGTTTCATTTCCTGTTTTATCTGCATGTTTGTCATGTTTCTAGGTTTTGTTTGTGATTGTTAATGATTAGTTCCTGGTAATAAATCAATGAGCTATGTATTTGTTATCATTTTGGTATTTAAATGTCATCTTTTTTTATAATATTTAATGACACACACACCGGGCTGGCACAGTGAGTACTGGTCCACTACCTTTCATAGAGGAGGCCAGTGTCCCAGCGAAATAATTGCAACAATAATTATGGAACAGAAATCAGAATAAGAGAATAGACACCCTTTGCAACCAGAACTCTAAATAAACCTAATAATTTAATGGTTGTGAACTTAATACTTTTGTTTTTGTGAAATTGGTTTTTGCAGAAGGTTAATTTATGTTATTGTAGGTTCTGAACCAATTAATGGATGGAATACGTTTTTCTTACCTTTGATAACTTACTTAAATACGAATACTTTGAATACTTACTTAAATAAGACTTATTTCTAATTTTCTCTAGAAAGTAAGAAAAACATAATTAAGTATTATTTAATTTCCTGAAATACATAAGATGCACTGAATTTTACAAATGCATACTTATAATATATTTAGATGTAATTTCAATAATAATTATTATGTTAGTCAACAATTTTGAATGACTACCAAAAATACTAAAAACTCTGCAACAAAACTACTTCATAAGATTTCACTTGCTTAAATAACAGTTTTAGACTCTTAATACTGACTAAATGCATGCAAAATGCAATTATTTTTAATAAACTACAAACACTTATCATTGCATTAATTAACATTGTGTTATTTAAATAATATGTGGCAAAAAACATAATATGTTATTAAATTGTTTCAATGTTATAAATATATGTATGACCTTAACAAAACCCATTTCCTTTCGCAGAACTGATAAAAATATAATTTAGGTACCTATGTAGTTAATATTGTGGTAAACATTATAATTATTTCATGCCTTGCTGGTGTAGAGGTCGCAAGAGCGACTGCTGAGCATGAGGGCCCGGGTACGAACCCAGGTCGGGCAAAATGTTATTCGGTTTTTCCATTAGGAATTTTAGAATTCATAAGTGTTTCACAGCGCTTGTGAACTTTTAAATACTATTACACGCCGATACGATTATAAACTTCGTCTTCTACAATACAGTAATACAACTATATTAACCACTCATTAACCATGTAATAATTCGAAAACCAGAACTAGACCAGGTCACATGCAAATCTTGAGGAACAACACCTGGTTGAGGGAGGAAGGCGCGGAATCAGTACCTGTAGACCGTAGAACCCTAACATTCTTCCATACAATTCTTTGTTGAACAAAAATGTATTATGTATCAAGCTATCGAGTCTTACGTCTTCGCATCATATAATAAATCAACTTCCTCAACAAAATAATGTGCGTGTGACTATACGACAACGAACGAGTCGGGGGCTGCACCCGCGTCCTTATCGCGAACAGAGCCCCCATTGATGGCCGGCTATTTCTGTACTATCAGCAGTTTAGACAACAGTATAAGTGCACAGTATTTCAACTCGGAACAAATGTTCGAAATCGTGTCATTCACGTGCAAGGAGACAACATCCGGTGGAGTGAGGATCGACCTACGATCGTCCTTCGATCGAGGACTCGAGGAGTACCTATAGTTAAAAAAAAATAGGAGTCGTACGCCTGACAATGGGTGATTCTGGACCTAATAATGATGATAATGACACATTGACAGCGTTTATAAAACATGCTTTAGGTAACAAGTTAGTGGTGATAAAATAACAGAAATTCTTCATTCAATTTACATGCTGTTTGTTGTCCAATGTAACAAAAAGTCTTGATGAGCTTCTAAGATTCATTCACAAAAAGATAAGCGTCGACTTGAAGCCTCGTTGGATTACTGGCAGTCCTTATACTGTGCTATCAGCTACACGAGGCGATTGTGCCCACACTCCTGTCGCGCGTAACTTATTTACGACTACTTTGTATAGGATATTGTTCTTAGTATTTTTAGATTCCTAAAATTAACTGTCAGGGCTGAAATAAGATAAAAATACTCGCCACTCTCAACATCTTCCGGTATATTGTGTGAATGATGGACAGAACACACACTGTGTAACATTGTAATAACTCGTATTTGTGAGTTGACTTGTCAGGAATAGACTGCATTCATTTTCGTCAGTTGTACAATGGCTGTCGTTAAAGTTCCAGAAATTGAGACATCCACTGGAACCTATGTCTTCTTCCACATTTGCTTTGTTTTCTTCGCTTGGGGGAGCTGAAGAATCCTGAAAACAACCTGTTCTCTTTGTTTCCCTTCATCATCATCCAAGTGTAACATACAATATGAATCATAAGAATAATTGATGATCTTGTTCTAGGACTACCATTTGTTTAAGTGGTTGATAATTAATAAATTAGTGATCATCTCAGTACGTGGAATTGTTGAATCATGAATATTTAATCATATGTCTGGCAGACAAGTTCCAGAAGTTCGCACACATTTATTACATCGTTATTATGACTTCCTGCAGTTTTGTCTTTATTAAAAGGATCTGACCAAATGCTAAAAGCATTTGGGATTGCTTGCGTACCTAAAAGTTTTACTTCAAAGCTTGTGTTCCCACATACCCACACACAATTTAACCACCGAAATATTCCAACAGAAATTGACCCCGACGACCCCAAACTCAATTTGATTTATCAATCCGACTTTGCTCAAGTAACAAGTCAAATCAACAAAAGTAAACAAAGGTTGGCGATTCCTTCTGCTACAAAAACAGGAACTCTTCATTACAGCAAGGTCATTCGGTCGACTTTTTAACCAGTAAATGACGTCCATGAGTCATTGGGTCTGGTCGTTTTGAAATAGGGTCACCACAGGGCCTTGAGAGCAGCAATCAACGAGTCATTAACTCGTCAGGGTGATGCGTGGCAGACCGTGGAGTTGATTGGCGTTCATGATATTTGGAATATTTTATTAAGATAGCCGTTACTGTGTGGATAAACTGAAATATTGGCGATTTAAGGCTATTCATTACATAGTTTTGATAAAAGAATATATCGTCGACGTAGACCGGATATTTTGTACATCATCTTTTTATGCATATTAGTTCTATGAAAAGTAAGTATTTTTAAAGACTTATTTTTACATAGAATAAAGCTTCAATTAAAGTACTTAAGAATAAAATAAACAGCATTAATAGTAAACCGTCTCACATGGTGAAACGTACTTGATGGTATCCAAACCACAAACCCAACACATTAAATTACATCCTACATAACACACACATTATTTCGTAGATCTTATCCAATATACTTACTTTCTCCAAGTAACTGACATCGTAAATTGTGCGCCTGAGTTGATTGAATCGGATTTTTATTGGCACTTATAAAGTTTCATTAAATAGACGTACTGGATTAGGTATTAAGAGTTACAAAGAAAGAATTTAAGAAAGGAACTGCTTCATTTCGGTAGCGCATAACAGTGTTCGCTGATTGGGACGGGTCAATTTGTTAAATCTGCCCTAGTAATTTAATGCTTAGTAAGAGTCCGTCTAAGGAAAATAAAAAACCAATCAAATCTGTCTCCCAAATATCTTTTACCAATGATTCAATCGACTACCTTAGATCTTAAGACTAGGGATGAGTCTCCTATGTGTCTATGAATGAATCTCGACTATGTTTATTCTTGGTGGACAATCCTCCTTTGTACCGTCCGGCTCCGAAAGTAAAATGTGAAATTTTACTTTTTCATAGCATCAAATATTGCTTGCATTTGCACACAAGTGTTGCCAAAATATAAACACAACAGAAGACTCCTGACACACTCTTGACATAAGTGTTCGAGATTGCAAGTCATCTTTTATTATGTTTGTCTTTATATAGGATAATAAGCGACAAGATTCATCGGTTTATTAACGATCTTATTATGCATGCATTGTATGACGATTATCCTTAATTAAATACACATCTAGTTAGCTAAGTGCCCTATCATGTAATGAAAACGGAAGCTGCCTTATTTGTCTAGAACGTGATCATTGAAGGCCGTAGAGTCTGCGCTTTGGCGTAATCTTGCTAGGAAATCTATATTTATTAAAACATAGTTCGGATCTATTGAAAAGCGTAATTTTTATGAAACGCTTTCTCCATTTTGACCTATACTGCCCTCTATAATGTGGCATGAAATTCTCAGTTGGTATCTTTTCAAGTTATTGTGTAAATCTTTCTAGCCAACAGTTTCTTAGTGTCTAGAAAGTCCAGCATCATCGTCCTTTTCTAATTCATTCGTAATCTGCATAGAACATCTTGTTCTGTCAGCCGTTACCTCTGTGTTTGCTTCATTCTTTGGTAATTCTTAGGTCTTAGGTCCTCTTAATATCACCTCTCACACAAACCATTCTTCCTTTTGTCTGTCGGTTTACTTTTACCCTTTCACATGCAATTGATGCAACACTATTGTTGTCACTTATTGTGATCTTGAGTTATCAACACACTACAATAATATTTTTAATACTGAAAAAGCAACAACTGGTCGGCAGTCTCACAGCCAGTTTCTTTAACAATAGCTAATGTTAAAGTATAAGGTAATAATTTTACTCGGCCAATACTAATGTTGGAGTAAATTATAAAAATGATAATTCAATATTGTTAAACGTTTTAAAATACACGGTAAAAAGTTTCCTGCCCTTTATTCTTATGAATCTACTCTTCCGAATGGTTGTTTGTCTTGTTACGTTCAAAAGTGCCTTTTGAAATAAATGTGTTGACATTGAATGTGATGCATGCAAGTTACAGCTTAATTAAAACCCAATAGACGTCATAAATAATACACCCACAAAATCTTTGAGAGTGTTTTTTTCACAATACAAAATATTACTTTATCTGGTCGTTACTGATTGTAAGTTCCTCCAATGCAATTACGTCAGCTGTATGATAGCGGCGTTTTTCTAAAGCGTGGTAAGTTGCGTATCCCGTGTCGTGGCCTGTCATACAGGTTTTCTATTAATCACTAGCGCGACGCATGACTCGGCTGCATTCCTACGACTATGGGGTGCCTCGGCGCCTCCACCATGTAAGCTTGGTACAAATAACAAATATTACATGGAATAGGAATTAGATAATCGTGGTCTTTGATATGTTGAAAATGGTGTGGGTGTCTATTCAAACTTCTATACGGGTTGGAAGATAAATTCTACGATCTGCTTAATGCAAGCACACTTTGTTTCATATTCATTCATCATCAAATTGTTACACATATGCATGATGGAAAATACACAGACTGCGCCTATAACAATATTTTCAAATATTATTCCTCAATGATTAATACTGAATTGACATCAATAATATGTTAAAATGTTGTTTTTAAGAGTGATTTATTAAATGTGGTGATAAAGGTTATAATGGCTTGAAAGTAATTGTCACCCATTCAATAACTTACTCCAGGATAACTTCTAAAATCCATAATAATAAAACAAACAGGAAAAAGCCTGATTATTTCCACTTTAACTATGGAAACTATATCCCATGGGTGCTACATAAGTACACGTGTCTGGCTCGGCAACTTGGAATGATTCGGCATTACCGGATTGTAAAAATGTTTGGGAAAAATCCCATCGGCATAGCCCGAATTGTGTCGTCTTGAAAATGAACAAATGTTTACATCCCTAAATAACGATTTTGCACTGGACTGTTTCTCGTACTGTTGCTTGATACAGTGTTGCGCAGATGAAATTAGTAAAAGGTATAAACATTAGCTAAAAATAAAGCATGGCCAAGGTCTCGCAGTTAACATTGTGCATAAAACAGTTCAGGATTTCATTATTAACTTCCTGAATAAGTAACAAACTATAATTCAAACAATTTTTTGCACGGTTTCCTTATACATACGAGATTCGGTAATGATAAGAGTGGTTTAACGTTGGCAAGTAAGTAATTCGCTTCAAATTCAACAATAAAATTAAAATTAACCTTGTGAACCCCCCCTTCAGTTTCGTCGGTTAAAAAAAGTAGGGGGAAACAAAATTTAATAAACTAATAACTCGATAAAAACATCGTGTCATCAAACCTGGAAAATTGTAATCGTCAATCAATGAATTGTCATCATGACGTTGGGATAGTAACATCCTTAGGGTAATTTACAGTACCCGGTGACGAATTAATGACACGTTTCAAAATACGTGACAGGGAAATTTTTATGACGATCAAATGTCCTTCCCTTACCCAGTGAGTACAATTATATCACCTGGCTGACGATTGTTCAACCTCAAAGTCCACCTAGCTGACTCAGACATGCAAATCGCAGACGCTAGAAAAAGCAACGGCTACAAACTACTGTATGTTGGCGCCGTAATAATATCAAAGACACGACAATCTAATGCGACACGCATCCAAACCGATCCCTGTCAGAACCAATCAGTACACTCACTGCGACAAATCGATGCGACAAGACACCGAGAACGTGTTTTTACTGCTTTTTATAATCGCTCGTTTATAGCTGTCCATATCCACGATTAATGTTTCAATAAATCTTCCGAAGCAGTTGTTATGATTTAGTAGCCGTCTTCCTGCTCGATGTTACGACTTTTTAACTGTTTTACAAGACATTGACAGGCAAATTGGTTGGTAATTGTACGCTTTGGTGTTGAAACTGCTTTTTGTAAGCCAATGGCAAAGAAAAAGCCGCAATACCAAGAAGTTTGAAGGCTTGAGGCGGATTGAAGCAATTGATGAAAATTTTCTTAACTTTGAGTCAAGCACTGATAAAACTTCCCACCCACATCTGGTTTCCGCACCAAACTATGTATTAATATCAAGACATTATGGGTTTAAGTAATAACTTGAAGATTTATAGTGTTAATAAATGTTCGGGTGTGCCGCAATAGCCGTGTCTGGTTCTCCTTGTAATAGTCTTATTTAAAATACTACATTAATTCGTGGAATTTATGTCATCGTTTCAAATACCGTAGAAGAAATAATGACTTTGTTTATTTTTCCCTAACACTATGTATTTCCCGATGTATTGTAAGGTGAGTTATATGTTTAGGGAATTCCCATATTTCGTAACTAAGCAGAATAAGCACCAACCCTCGACTGCAGCTGGTCATATGCCTCTCTTAAATTGCTAAACAACAATTTTGGTCACACAGTACTCTACAAGAATTGCCTGAGATCATATCCAGCCTATTCTTCTACGGAATAGCTGATGCCGAGGAAATCATGCTAATCAGAGAGCTGGGAGCAGGGTTGACTTTCAAGGATGCACCACATCTTGTTGAAGTTGTTGTATTAGTTCGTGATTCAAGTTAAAACCGAGATTGGATTTCGCAGCTGGTGTTGGACCGCCTGCTACCTCGCACCATTTGATATTTAATAAGCTTCGCGGGCAGACCTCGCAGGAGATGACGGTAGGAGCTGGACAAAACCAACTATGGGGTCGTCTACATTCCTCTCTCTTAATTTTGTGTGCCGGACAGGGTCCATATTGGTCTACTACTTTGTTTAAACATCTGTTGTATTATATGGAATGGATTGAAGAATACAGTATTGAGAGTCATTTGACGTAGATTAGTTGAAAGGAGTACAATTACATGGATGATCCGATAGCAGGACTTCCGTAGTATAGGCCTACCCCCCTGGAACCTTATGACGGGGCCCCCTTGGAGGGTCAAAGCCTGCCTGGGTAGCGGGACTATCAGGTAACCGTGGCTCCGGAACGTAAAGTGCTATTGAAGGACCCCGAGGGTTTTAGTGAGTACAAGTCTGACAGTCCCTCCCGTCCTGCCCTGGGTGGGAGGACTCATTTGATGATTTTATCACGTAAGAAAAAACCCTGGAAAAAAGGCTTGAATGTATGCATAACGAATATGAAAGTGTCCGGTGAGCCGATGTTTACCTAGGCTTATTTTTTCAGTAATTTGCTATGAGTTTTTGCTATGGTTTTTTTTATGTCTCGTGATTCGGGGGCATGAATATAACGGGAAAAGGGGAAATAACTCATCATGTTTACTACCTAAAAATATAAAAAAATAAAGCAAAAGAAAGCCGACAACCTCATCAGAGCGAATGAGTTTGCAAATTCGCAAAACGTGAAGGGAGAATGCTACCACGTTAAAAGCCCTGTCAGAAGTTATTACGACAGGGAAATCTTATTTCCTTTTTGAAGTAGATAGCAATTCTCAGTTTTGGGGTTCCGTACCAAAAGCTGCTTAGCGTTAAATCTTATCGAACTAATATCAGGCCTGACTTAACAATTTGGAGTAGAAGTGGTGTTTTCGTTTTTCTAATTAAGTGATGTCAAAAAAACATTAAATTATGTCCAAAGTTTTTTCAGATATATCATTTCTGTGTAATGGCCGACAAAAAGTTGCTTTATCTCTTTTTTTCTACCTTTTTTCCGACAGGTGCTTTCTTTAGGCTCCTATCGGACCAAAACCGCAAAGTACATCATCGTAAAATTAAATTACCAACCATAGTGCGTATGCTTCAAATAATGTTGTAATAAATTAACTCTATGTTTGGAACTTCCGCTCCTAAACGTCCGTTAACTGCATCGGAAGGATGCGCTTGCGTCGGTCGGAACTAACGATAGCCATTTACTGTGCTAATGAGGTCACATAATGTAATTACTGCAAAGCTCCTATGTGGGACTAGTATGGAGGCGTAATTGTGAAATTATGCGTAATTGGCGTTTCATAATTATGGTTCCGTTATTTAGAGGACGATTGCTAAATAAAACGGGCTCTTAAAGGGTTGGGTAGTAAGGTAGTACAAGACTTGGATAAATAAAAAAAATATTGCGTCCTATCTGTTCATCGTAGATGCTCGGCTCCTGTTGGTCTTAGCGTAATGTTATAAAGCCTATAACCTTCCTCGATAAATGCACTATCCAACACAATAATATTTTTTCCTGAGATTAGCGCGTTCAACTTTAAACAAACTCTTCAGCTTTATAATATTAGTAAAGATAACAAATTATAACCAGCATGTAAAGGCCCCATTGCTGAGACACATGTCTTCCCTCTGTGAGAACTGCCGTTACCCCATCACATATGCACAGCGGCTTTGACGTAAGTATTACTCTCCCAAAATGGTATTAACGAAAAGTTGTCATTTAGGGTCTACGGAACCGTAGTACAGGAGCACGAGGCTAAATGGACAGCAAAAATGAGGTCTGCAAACAGACATCAAAACATTTCATCGAAGTAATAATGAAAAATATCCTTATTATGAAGCCTTTTATCATTGCAAGTTTTCAAGAAGACTGCTTTTTTCGTTTTGGACATTTTTACACCAGTACAATAAGTTAGACAGGATATAACGTAATTTGTCCTACATTGCAATCACTCTAGTTGAATTGTAAGTAATTAGGTTTTATTTTTCCATAATAATTTTACAATAAATATCAGCTCAGCGCTTAAACCAGTCAGCCTCAAACTGCGCAGTTACACGACCATGGCACAGTACAGGGCGTTCCGTCATTAGATCCGATAACTGTCAACACAACACCATGTATCATGTTGCAAGGTAAGTGAACACCAACAATGATGGCGTGTGGCCAACTGTGTCGTAACGTGACTAATTGTGAGATGGTGATAATTAAACACCTAGATAATTGAGGGTGCTTGGAAACTCTTTGCTCATTACTTCATCCGGTCTTGTAATTAGTACTTATTAGTTCCAAGATTGCAACTTGTCCTTGACGATGAGATGAAAACAAAAATGAATATTCTTTCGAAAAGAAATGATCGGTAAGCCCTCCTCAACCCACCACTTTATTGGCTTTCTCTTTAAACCAATATGCCATTAATTACAAAAGCAGAAAAATTGTTCTTTGAAAATGACCGTCGCAAACAGAATTAAATATACACATTCTAAAAATTTCAAACCACCTGGCCACTTAAGGCACAGATCCAGATGTGACATTCTGAATTTAAACAGAAAAAAAAGAACAGATTGACACTGCACAAGCTACAGTCCAAAGTCCAAACATAGCTTTAACTAATGTAATCTGTTCCACTTTCAGGGCAAAAACTATGGCTTATTAATTACTGTGGGGTCCAAGCAAGGTCGAATATAATTGTCTGAGTCAGCGGGACAGAAAACATGCGAATAAATATGCGGCATGCGATAAGTGCTGGATGATGACTGGTTGATTGCTATTAAAATAACCTGCTCCGGTGGAGATTTATAAACCATTCTAACCTGGAGTGCAATTATGGTGCCGTATCCTGCGGTGAATGTTGATGGATGGAGAGGAAGAGGAAGTCCAAAGGAAAGATGGATGGATTGTCTAAGGAATGATATGAAAGAAAAAGGAGTAAATGATACTGTGATGAGTGTAGAAGGTAAGTATACGGCAGAATGGAAGAAAAGACGTGTTGCGCCGAACCCAAGTAAAATGGGATAAGGGCAGGTAAATGATGATCCTGCTGTGCTCTATTGCCAAGAATTGATGGACGCTAGTGACTGCACCAGAGTCGTAACTGAGTTTAAGACTGATTCGTTATAAATGGCCATCACGCTAAGAAATATTAAAAACTATGGAAATCTAGTCTATGGGGATCCATAGACTACATAGTTAACTTTTAGAAAATAAAAGAAGTAAGCTAGGGATTTTAGATCATAGAATTGTGTTGGAATTTTTCTAGGAGAATAACGTTCTTGAAATGACATGTCGTGTTAAATTATTAACTTTCCCGTGATGTAATGCTGTACATTTAGTTTTTCAACCCGGGACCAATTAAGAGCCAATTTTGTCAAGGTGATCCTCCAATCCACAATGATCCCATTGCGTCACGAATTGATACCCAAGTACACTTGACGCTACAGAAAAGATTTATTTACATTGTTAGTAAATAGTCAGACACTGGAATTATTAAAATATCTCATTGTTGTGGTTTCTATTCAATGTTAATTATAACCGGTTGAGATTTCATAAATATTCATGTTTTATAGCTGCTGGTACTTTATGGTTGTGTTTGAAGTAGATTATAGAATATGAAGCTTAAAGTAAAATTCTTGCCATATCATTGTAAATTATATTGTATTATAAACCTATAAGTGACTGATTGAGAAGATGGCGGGTTGCCTCTGATAAGTTTCTCATAAATTGTCGAGAAGAAGAACAATAACGAGAAAACTGGGAGGAATGGAGGGTTGACGTTTGTCCACTAGTGGAACAAATCAAGCTGACAAAGATAACAATATGAGGAGGTCAAAAATTACACAAAATCCATAGCATATATACCTACTAGGTAGGGCACATGTAGGGCACGTCGCAAGCGCATCATATATGTTCACATGCCGCAGTAGTCAGTTACTCACATAACTAACTTGTATAATTACTTAGATAAAATTCCCACAGTGCATCGAGTGTGGACAGTTATACCTGACGTAGCTACTCGACATGCGCGAGCGCCGTCACGGCCTAGACCCAAGCAAGGTCGACTCACACACCGTCGTACTATTATTACAGTTTTAATTATGAAGATGGTCATTAAAGAGTTTCACGGTCGTCGAAGGAAAGCAAGAGTTGTTCGGCTGTCAAGGGTAGATAATTTTCATAAAATAAGTAGTTATTCGGCGTGCGTGTATGACCACATGTATGAATGTGGTTGAGGCGAAAGGAGTATGTACCCAAGGGTGGTAGCAGGTGGCTCTCTGTAGTTTCTGCCTACCCCCAGGGTAAGAAGGCGTGAGTTTATGTATGTATGATGTTGGCAATGAAGGGCTCAGAATTACAGTTGGAATAGAATAGACCAAGATTCAGTTTATTGTCTTCAGTACTATAGCTAGCAGTTTAACACTTATCACTACACTTCGTAAAAAGTTTCTTTTACCATCTGATTCTTCGCATGCGTTATGATAGTTGTTGTCGTCATCATCATTTTCCTGTTCTCATCTACTTCATTTGGGGTCAGCACAGTACGTCTTGTTTCTCCGTACTTCTCCGTCATTTCAGCAGTCACCTCCTTTTCTATCCAAATAACCATTATCACTAAGTGTATCCATCGTTCCGATACATTTATTTCGATGTTAATGTAGTAACAAAATAAAGGTGATGAATTAGTTTATTGACTGCAAGCATGTGACACTCATAAATTAATTGATCACCAAAGACAGCTTTATGTCTTTTTGAGTTTTCTAAAAGACTCCAGTTTTATAGTACTGGGTTTTATATCAATGATTCGTCATACAGTCATGCGTGTTACTAGAATCTCCGACTGTCATTATAAATACTCATCGATTTCTTGTAAACTTTGAAATCGTTTATGACAAATGTAATATTTTACTAGTTATGTCATCGATGTATGCAATGTAATGCAGTAAAGATAAAAGTTGACTTTCAATTGTTTTGACTTGTACAAATCTTTTATAATCACATTGTCCTTTGGAATCCTAGATGGAGCGGAGCTTAGGACCAGCTACTGAAAATATTATAGTAGAATAAGTAAATGGTTATCTTCATGTTCTTTGTTTATTCTTTGGAGACCCTCTGTAAACGAATGACTTCCCATGACTAAAAGTCGACAAGCATTAGACATCAGAAACTAATAGCCATTTCTATTTTATTGAATGCTGGCCTCAACATTGTTGGGTAAAAGTTGACAGAATGGTAAGATGGTAGATCCTTCTGTACAACGCAAGTGTACGGTGGAGCTGGTTTTTTTTAGTCAGTAACGACATGACTCTGACAGACTCCTCCGCTGCGATCCACCTGATTTACTGGGCGAAAAAATTATGTAATAGTAAAAAATTACTTACCAGACCAGATTATTGCTCGACCAGACGGAAAAAAAATACTCGATGACCTGACTGAATAGTTTTTTAGGGTTTCGTGACACTAATAATCATAAATCTATTAATCACATCAATTGCGGATTACAAAGAATGATAACAGCATTCAGAATCAATTTCGAAAGCTATTGCTATTTTAAAAAGCAGCTGCAGAGTGGTAAGCGCGACTGCCTTTTTTATTACTTTAGATTGAAGGACGGCAATCCTGTGTCAAACTCACGACACATCGCGTGCCTGTCGCTGTTAGCTCGTCTTGCGCTTTTGAGCTTTATGATGGATTTCGGGTATTTGAAAGGATTTAAATCATTTGGGTTTAGTTGACGTTGAGAAACTGATATCTGTGGACAGAATTGATAGCTATTTAAACTAGAGGTTTTTTTCAGGTCATTGAATTCATTTTTACTTTCAGTGACGCTTTTAAAAATAACATAGAAAGATATGGGGGAGGCGTTTGCACAAATGTGGAAAAACCGTTGTAACTTTTTAGAGTTATTACCCGGACTTAAGGGAAGGCTTAGCTTTATGCTGATGTTCTGTAATAAATGTGTAGTCAATTTGCATTGAAGTATTTCGTTAACAGTCGCTATTTATCCATTAACTTTGTGCAGCTTAGACTGAAGTGCATGCATATTTCTGTACTAACGGGAACATGACGTAATTTATTATCAGAGTGTTCCCTTTATCACCTACTTCATTATTATCAATAATGAGTAGATCCTGCAACATTCAACGCTTAATACCAGACTACCCGTCCCATCAATTACTGCCAAGTTATATCCAATTAATAAACTGTAATGAATGACAATATCTAACAGTCGTCCTATTATCATTATCGTAGGTCTAGCCAATTCCCAATTATATTGGGGTCGACTTCCAGTCCATACGGATGTAGCTGGATGCCTTACTTTATGTTGATGACTTCATATCTGATCTCCACGACACAGTACTGGATAATACAATTGGTTAGAGAGGTTAAAGGTTAAATTTGTAGGCCTTTAACGACACTCGGTATATAACTGATGGTCATCCATCCTCTGATAGACCTCAGCAAGCATTGCTTAACCTTCAAATTCAACTCTTGTTGCTGTTATTATTTAACCACGAGTTCTTGCTACGCTCTTCTTATTTCTTTTTTTTTTACGTGGTAATATCATCAAATGAGTCCTCCCACCCAGGGCAGAGCGGGGGAGACTGTCAGATTTGTACTGACTAAAATCCACAGTGTCTTTCAATAACCCTTTACGTTCCGGGGCCACGGTTACTCGTTAGTCCCGCGACCCCCTAAGGGGGGGCCCGTCCTACTACACTCTACAATAATTAATGTACGGCTTTGTATAAGAGTAATCGTCTCTCATCCTAGACATAAGGATTGGTGACGTCATTCCTCTTAGATAACTCTCAGATAGCGGTCGAACTATGGTCGGGTCACTGAACTCGACAGTCATTAACAAAAAACGCAGCCGATACTTTACTACGCATCTTTTGATTGAGGGCCACACGTGGTATTGGGATTTGAAGTGTTAGTAACATGGGTTTTTTTTTAGTATTAGGCCAATATGAATTTAATTCCATATGAATTTGGTTGATGAATGTTTGATCAGCGGTGTAATTGTGTAGCACACTCATTACCATTACCCCAGATGTTTCGATTTTGTTAATTTAACAAAATTCATCATCAAATGTAACAAAAATTTCTGAAATTCCTTTTTTTTTAAATCCTGTGCTGTCCCTCCCCACTGCTGGGCAAATGCCTCTTCATACATTTAAGTATGAAGTGTGAAATAGGTTATAAAATCTTTTTACTTTTTATTCTATTCAAAATCTTCTGAATCTTGAAGAGAAATTACGCAATCTGTTTGACTCTCGAATATTCTGAGAATTCGTTCTTTAACACTTCAGTCTTGTACAAAATCCCTAACAGAAGGACTGGCCTGCCGGGATCGCGGGACCAAGGGATTACCGTGACCCCGGTACGTAAAGGGCTATTGAAGGACACCGTGGATTTTAGTCAGTACAAGTCTGACAGTCCCTCCCGCCCTGCCCTGGGTGGGACTCATTTGATGATTTTACCAAGATAAAAAAAAAAAAAAACAGAAGGACTGACATTAATAAGTTAATATCCTTGAGTATATGCTGAACTAGATAAACCAACTACATACTATTTGTTTACGAACATAATGAGATGCGCCTCAGGCACACCTATTGAAATTCAGCTTTACAAGGCAATAATTTATTGTCTTTTTTTAGTTGTTAACAAAGGCGGGGAAAAATGCCGGTCCACACATAGTCTTAATGACAGTTCCGATAGAAGCCAAAAAAAAAAAGTCTATGAATATTAGTGTTGCCACTTATGTCGCAGATTATATAAAAAAAAAAAAAAAAAAACAAAACATCTTCAACGAGTCCTTTGAGGCTCGTACATAAACTCCCCCCGTTGAAGGACGGAGAGCTTCAACCTTGAAGATCTTCACCAGTAGGAAGAGGGCACAGCCGTACTAGAGATCGACGTACGCAGCCTCTTGAGGTGTTGACATCTGCGACTCGGGATACGCCGTCTGGTCCAGGGTAAAGTCTGACGACACGTCCGAGACGCCAGTTGAGAGGCGGGGTGTTGTCTTCTTGTATAATGACAAGATCTCCGACATTCAGCTTCTTATCGTCAGTCTTCCACTTGGTGCGTTGATGCAGTTCGGAGATATATTCCTTTTGCCAGCGCTTCCAGAAGTCTTGCCTTATTTGCTCTAAGCGAGCGTACCGGTCTCGATGAGTGGTTGCGTGATCATTTTGAACTGGAGTTGGCAAGGCGTTGAGTGGTCTGCCAATCAGGAAGTGCCCTGGGGATAAGGATAGGAAGTCGTCGGGGGATGAAGACATTGGGCACAAGGGGCGACTATTCAGAACGGCCTCTATTTGTGCGAATAAAGTACCTATCTCTTCGAAGGAAAGATGGGAATTTCCCATGACTCTTTTAATATGATATTTGGCAGCCTTGATTCCAGCTTCCCAAATTCCACCGAAGTGAGGACTGTAAGCAGGTATAAATGAAAATTTTATTCCTTCTCCAGCTGCAAACTGAGAGAGAGATTCGCTATTTAATTTTAAAAATTTGCTTAATTCTTTAGTAGCGGCTACAAAATTTCTTCCGTTGTCAGAACAAACCTCCGCTGGCCTGCCGCGGCGGGCAACAAATCGACGCATAGTCATAATGAACGCTTCCTTTGTCAAATCACTTACTGGTTCTAGATGAACGCATTTAAAACGTAAACAAATAAATAGACATAAGTAGCATTTTACTAATCTGGCCCCACGTCCCTTGCGATTTAATATAAGAAACGGACCGGCGTAATCGATTCCAACAGATTTGAATGGAAAATCAACAGAGACACGGTTAGTTGGTAGATTACCCATTTTTGGGGATAAAGTTTGCCCACGAACACGCACGCAAGTAACACATTGCCTTACAACGCTTCTTGCTAGCCTTCTTCCGTTTATAGGCCACACAGACTCTCTGACCGTTGCCAACAATAGCTGTGGACCAGCATGTAAATTACGTAAGTGTTCGTGTATAAAATAAAGCTTCGTTACATGATGAGAAGAATCTAACAGAATTGGATGTCTTTTATCAAATGAGTAATTGGAGTTATGTAATCTCCCCCCCACTCTTATTAGATTTGTTGTGGACTCAAGGAAAGGAGACAGACTTAATAGTTTAGATTTAGGTAATAAGGATAATTTTGATTGCATTCTTTTATATTCAAGAGGAAATGATTGTTTTTGCACAATTTTACAAATGAAAACAAAGGAATTGTTTAATTCATGTACCGTTAAAGGGCCAGAAAACTGATTAAGTGAATTTGTTCGTTTTGAATTATGTAGAAAGCGTAAAACGTATGCAAATGTTCTTTGTAGTTTAGAGAATTTTGAAAATACCTTGAAATCGAATGTAGACTCAGGTAAGTTAATATAATGAACCTTAACTTCAGGTAGCTCAACATTTGGAATTTGATGCAGTCTTGGCCATTTTGATTCATCATTGTATAAAAATGAAGGGCCTTGCCACCACATCAAATTGTCTCGAAGATCATGAGCGTTTACACCTCTCGAAATGAGGTCAGCAGGATTAACGTCAGTGGGGACATGACGCCAATCCTTGCGGTTAGTAAGGTCCAAAATTTCAGCTATTCTATTCGCCACAAATGTTTTTAATTTACTTGGATCATTGTTTATCCAGCATAATACGATATTAGAATCGCACCAATGAGTAATTTTAGCAGGAATAAGTCGTAAAGACTCTATAACAGATCGACATAGATTAGCTGACAATAAAGCCGCGCAAAGTTCGAGGCGAGGTATAGTAGTGGGCCTTATAGGAGCTACCTTTGATTTTGAGCATAATAATCTCACTGTCACCTCATTGTATTCATTCACCGTTCTCATATATATACAAGCTCCGTAGGCAACTTGTGAAGCGTCGCTGAACGAATGTAGTTCTATGGACCTTGGTAAGTCTCCAATTACTTTACGTGGAATATGAAGATCTGCAAGCAAAGGTAAGTTTTTTGAAATTTCGTTCCAATTTTCTTGTATATCTTTTGGAACAGGCTGATCCCAATCAATTCCCTTTATCCACAATTTTTGAATTAATATTTTAGATTGAATTATGCATGGGCTTAATAACCCAAGTGGATCAAAAACACGAAGTGATTGTGACATTATTAATCTTTTTGTAATTGTATTATTTGTATTGTTCATTTTTACAGGAAAATGGAATGTGTCATCAATTGGATCCCACCCAAGACCCAGAGTACTGGAGGATTCACTCAAGGTAAGTTTTTCCTTTGAATTATTGTCTATGTTAAGATATAGTTTAGGTAAATTACTTTTGTATTTTCGTAGGGGAAAACAAGCTGCATTTAATGCAGTAGAAAGTGCCTTTTGTATGTATATAAGTTGATCATCATCATCAGAGCCTGTGATGACGTCATCGACAAAAAAATCATTTTGTATTATAGTTTTAATTAATTCGTCACCACACTCTTCTCCTACCTGCCACAGACATTTAGTGCTAAGATAGCTAGCACTTGCAGTACCGTAAGTGACAGTATCTAAACGCAACGTTTGGATGGGATGCGACTCATCTTCTCTCCATAATATTAATTGAAGATCACAATCCTTTGGATCCATAGCAATTTGTCTATACATTTTAGCTATGTCTCCAGTCAAAATGTATTTATACTGACGTGCTCTTATTAGAATGGAGAAAAGAGAATTCTGTAAATTAGGCCCAACCATTAGGATGTCATTTAGAGAGTAGCCAGAAGTTGTAGGAGTTGACCCGTCAAAGACTACTCGAATTTTAGTGGACTCGCTGTCCTCTTTGAATACAGCATGATGACATAAGAAGTATGAAGGATTTGGTATTGAAATACAGGACTCTGAAAGATGTCCTAAATTTGAATATTCACGTATAAATTCTAAGTACTGTGACTTTAGTGTCGGATTTTTCCTAAATCTTTTTTCAAGATTTTTGAAACGTTTTTTAGCTTGGTTATAGGAATCACCGAGGCAGTCAGGTGACTCCTTTAGTGGTAGCTTCACCATAAATCTGCCATTACTCAACCGAGTAGTGGTTTCTTGAAATTGTTTTTCACATGCTATTTCGGTGGGACTGAGAAGCCGTCTCTGAGGCACATTCTCAAGTTCCCAGAATTTAGTGAGCATTTCATCCAAATTGTTGTTTGAAACAATTGCATGATTGCATTGAATATTTTTATAGTAATTTTGTGAATTGATAGGACCGGCTATAAGCCAACCTAATTTGGAATTTTGTAATTTAGGATTATTTGGGCCTAGTGAGCGTTGGCCGCTGACTAGTATGTCCCAGAAGAGGTCTGCGCCAATGAGTACATCAATGGACGCAGGTTCGTTGAATTTTGGATCGGCTAATATAGTACCCTTAGGTATTTTCAGGTGATGTATGTCAACGGTAACCTTTGGAATGTCTCCGGTAAGTTGGTTGAGGACAAAGCAAGACAATTTAACTTGGTATGTGCCATGGATTGCCTTTAGGTGAGTAACACAACTTTCTGATACCGTATCACATTGATTATTTCCAATGCCTATAACATTTAATGCATTTAGAGGAAAACTCTTTAAATCTAATTTTTGTTGCAAAGATTTAGAAATAAAAGTAGATTGACTGCCACTGTCCAAGAGCGCGCGGACTCTTTCGGTTTTAGCATTTTGAGGATTGTGCACTTCTATAATAGCTGTAGATAGAAATACATGACTATTATTTTGTTGAGAGAAAGCCACTATGGTCTCCCCTTTAATATCTTTATTTTCGTTTATGTTACAGTTAACTGATACACTAGGATCGTGAAGAAGGCTGTTGTGTCTTTGATTGCAATGCCGACACGAACCCATGCCGCACTCAGACGCAGGATGACCTTGGCGCAGGCAATTCGAACATAATTTGTACTGGGAGATGCATGACATTTTCTCCGGAATGGATTTTGATTTAAAAGTTGGACAATCATAAATCCTATGGTTACCATTGCATACTACACATAAATAAACATTTGAGGAGTTATTACGTGAAGTAGATGTAAACACATTGGTATTTTGGTTATTATGAATTGGTTTATTTGATTTGTTAGAAGATTTATTGTGATTTGACTGAGATTGGTTATTCGAAGGACGTGGGTTTTGTTGTGATTTGGAATTGTTATTGTTGTTCATAGATTTATTTTGATTGAAAGATTCTAATACATTAGCGCGGTCAATTAAAAATTTGTTAAATTGCTCCAAAGTAGGCACATCATTTATGCAATTTATTGTGTTGCGATACTCTTCCCATTTTAGTATGGTACGACTGTCTAGTTTAAGCAATACAATAAATATTAGAAGCATATCCCAGTGATCTGTGGGTAAACCTAATGTCTTTAAAGCTCTAAGATTTTTTGTAATGTTATCAACTAAGCACCGAAGTGATTTATCTGACTCACGCGTTATTGGTTGAATGTTTATGAGAGAATCTAGATGATAATTCATAAGAATTCTTTTGTTGTCATATCGCTCACAGACCTGTTTCCAAGCCTCTTTGTAATTAGCCGAAGAAACTTCCAGGTTTGAGATAACACGTGCAGCGTCACCATCCAGATAAGATACAAGATAATGAAACTTATGAATATCTTGAATGCGTTCATTGTTATGAATCAAATTAAGAAATGTATCCCGGAACTCAAGCCAGCGGAAGTGTGAACCATCGAACTTAGAAATTTGTATTTGAGGTAATCGAAAACCCACATTATGATGATCTGAGTCCGCATTGACCAATGACTGATGGCGCTTACCATCATCATCACTACAATAATGTTGTAGTTCTGTCTTGGCTATGGCTATATTTTGAACTATTTCTTGTTCAATGCGTTCTCGTTCATCAAGTTCTGATTGAATATTAGAAGAATTTAATACTTCTATCTCAGTTTGCAAATCTTCAAACCTTGTCGATAACCCTTGAAACTTGTTTAATCTTAAAGTTAATTCTGCAAGCTCTATATTGGTCAACTCAGGAATTTTTGTGACTTTATCTAAATAATTTTTAAATTTTGTTATCTGACCTTTAATTGAGCTGCGTTTTACAAATAATTCTCTTAAAGCTGCATTTGCAGGGGATTTGTCACCACCCTCATGAATCATTTTGATTTAAAATGAATTAAAATGTTTTAATATTTAACTTTAACCCGATGGACTTGAATGTACCGACAATGTTTTAGTTGACTAGGAAAAGGTATAAAAATGATACTCTCACACTCCTCTCCCCGGTGGAACTCTCTGGAAGACTCGAATCAGCTGGCTGCAGTGGTCACTCAGTCACCGGCAATGATTGCTGCAGGCTCAGTCGAGAGCTCAGGATAACGCCTGAAAATGTCGGCAAATCGACTTTAAAACAGGGAAATGTAATGAAAAATACCGAAAATAACGGTAGGAGTGTGAACAATTAGGATTACTAATGTTTAGAACGTGTAAATTCTCTATTTTAATGAACAAAAGTGTGTAGTTACTTTTACTCACGTACCTGATTATTTGGTACGATAAAACCTATAAAATTTGAAATTATAGCACTAATAGAGGCTAGTTATTAGTGTAGAGATATTTTAGAAGGGATTTATGAATGGAATTTGGAAATTGGTTGTAATTTGGCGCGGTAGAACGGAACAAGGGAAGGCACTTAACTTGCTGAAGTTGATGATTCCATGGATTTCCGGTACGATCTTTAGCTGATGCGTTGGGACGGAAGACCAGGCTGGCTCGTAGTGTTGACGTAGCCTCCAAGTTTCGTTCTTCAAGTAATTTTTGTGTTTCGTAGCCGCCGAGTATGAATCAACTCGCGTGCCGTATTTGTTAGAAATGTCCTGTCACGGTCGCCATTTTATGTTTACGAACATAATGAGATG
This sequence comes from Agrotis puta, assembly GCA_943136025.2. Taxonomy (NCBI): domain Eukaryota; kingdom Metazoa; phylum Arthropoda; class Insecta; order Lepidoptera; family Noctuidae; genus Agrotis; species Agrotis puta. The sequence goes on from OW964178.2 coordinate 15,313,123, forward strand.
CGCCTCAGGCACACCTATTGAAATTCAGCTTTACAAGGCAATAATTTATTGTCTTTTTTTAGTTGTTAACAAAGGCGGGGAAAAATGCCGGTCCACACATAGTCTTAATGACAGTTCCGATAGAAGCCAAAAAAAAAAAGTCTATGAATATTAGTGTTGCCACTTATGTCGCAGATTATATAAAAAAAAAAAAAAAAACAAAACATCTTCAACGAGTCCTTTGAGGCTCGTACACTATTCAATTATAGTTTTTAGTTCTTCGCAGTCCTCACTCACATCCTTATCAAGGAATCTGTGTGTGGTCCTGATGTCGTTTGTGTAGTTTAATTGAAAAAGTTGAAGCTCGCCAATTTAACTTGGCACTTACTTGGGCTTGCGTCTTGAACTAGTTCTAATTAAAGGAAATTAACAATCCTTTGCTGCTTTTCAGCTTCTCACATGCGTTCTGTAAAAAAACTTATCAGTCCGTCAGTTTTTTTTTCTTTTGTTACGTAAACCAAAATTGACGGAGATACGATACTTTTGAAATCGCCAATACGTCACAAGCAAGTGCAGTTTTCACTTGTTTCTGACATCACGAACCCCCACTCTCTAATTGTGATGCGTTATATCTTTGTAAATATGCATTAATACAACAAAAGAAAAAATACGTGTCCATTATTTTTCAAAACTATTACTGACTAATTAAATTTGCAATTTATTGATGTTGTCAAAATGCTATAGTGATAGACCATTTTGTTTCTCTTTTCTGCTAACATCGAGCTTTCTTCTCACCTCTAAATGAAAAGAAAATATCGAAAATCGGCCGAGAAATCACGGTGAAGTTAAACGATGAAAAATGATTTAGAATTGGCAATGCGCAGGCGATAACTCTGGTGTTGCAAGGCTATGGTGACCGCTTTCCATCAGTTGGGCCGTATGCTTATTTACGCCTGGTCGCGGGACTCACGAATTACCGTGACCCCGGAACGTAAAGGGCAATTGAAGGACACCGTGGATTTTAGTCATTACAAGTCTGACAATCCCTCCCGCTCTGCCCTGGATGGATACGATGATTTTACCACGTTCAAAAAAATGCTTGTTTTCGCCAACATGGTATAAAATAGAAAACAAAAAATTATATTACCACTAATTTTTCAGAAATCGTTTGGAAACAGTCCGTATCGAAATCTGTGCATTAGTTTTCGAGATAACACTGAATCATAAAAATCGGTTATTGCAGTCGGAAAACATTGATAACGGAAATGACTAACCCATATTCCATTGTTTTTAATTTGCGGTAGATTATGTTCAGGACATTGCACGCTGGTTCTTATCTTCAATGATGTTCCCATGACCTTCATGATTCACAAGATACTTGGTATGTGCTACTTCTTCAAGGATACATCTTACTAGAATTGTAATCTACTTTAAACAGTTTACCGTAATATAGGCAATAGATCGGAGCATTTCTTTAAACGTTTTTTTTTTTTAAATAAGCCTTCACTTTCTTACTTGTGATCAAGGGTTTTTCCAATTTCTTCTAGAAGCACTTCTCCTGAAGTTTCATTTTTTTTTCTAATTCTGTAAGCGCATGTTTTCAGAAAATAACTTACACAATCATAATTCGTTATTATGATTCTGCTAATGTGGCCTATTTAGCCCCCCGGGGGTGATATTATTTTATTTTCAGGAAACTTGTGATAAAGTTTATCGGGATATAAAAGCTCTGCTCATCCATTGAGGATAACAAGCTTGAGCGATCACCATTAACCTATTTCGTTGCCATTACATTATGTCGTATTTTTTTTATGAGAAAATGAACTTTTTCGCGAATCGCCCAAATGTCAAGTGGGGACGTGCATGAAAAAAAATCCCATAAAGAAATTAGGTGGCGACCAACGACATTTCTTATATGTTAGGAAAATGTCAGTATACCTACATGTGGCTATAGGGCTGCAGTAAAAGCTTTTCCATGTGAAATACCATAATCATTTCCCATGGAATCTTTGGCTAATGAAAACGTCCTTCGGTTTTCTCTTTAAGTTACAATCGCGTCTAAACATTTTATTAGTATACTTAAGTAACAGTTAAGCTATAATATGTACGTTTAAAAATCTTGCACATTTGCATGCTTTCCAGAATTTTATTTTCTTTTAAGCGGATTAACACTAATAAACATTTAACTATAAATAAAGCCGCTTACAAAGCACCTACTTAGAACTAATCTTGGTTTTAAGATACGATCTAACTAACGCTACAAATCTTAAGAGATTACGATCAAAACCCGCATAGCAGGACTAAATGATGAGCTCGATTCGTTAGCGCATCGGGACATCAAACGCTGCATTCGCCAGCTGACTGCCACAGCGGCCATTGCATGACGTCATCACATGTGGCACCCAGCCCCGGCCAACCTTTTCGTTTTGTTTCCTGCCTCTCTTTGTTATTAGTTTATTTTTTCGTCGACCTTTATTTGGAGTCCGTGCAGAGGGATATTGAGTTTATGGCTAAGGTTGGCGGAATTTGCAGAATAAACTATCCGAACCTCAAATTCTTGTGTGATTTAGTCACTGTGCAGCATAGACTTCTTTCAAGTTGCAATAAAATACAGAATACAGTCTTCTACGTTCTCAAAGTCCCCCATTCCTTTTTCGTTTCCATTTTAATGGCTTAAAAACCTGGTTTCCTCCGTCACACTTTCGATGAAACTTCAAATCAGAGATTGTGGGTTTTTTTTTGGAGCTGGTAAAATCTTCAAATGAGTCCTGTCTTGGGAGGAGTGGAAGCGACTGTCAGACTGACTAAAAACCCTCCTTGTTCTTTTGATTGCTCTTTGTGTTTCGTATCTTGGTTAGTGAGTCAGTCGTCAGTTTATTGTGGGGTAACCAATATTGCAATGAAGAATTATATCTTTTTTTTTATCAGTGGTAAAATCATCAAATGAGTCCTCCCACCCAGGGCAGGGCGGGAGGGACTGTCAGACTTGTACTGACTAAAATCCACGGTGTCCTTCAATAGCCCTTTATGTACCGGGGTCACGGTAATCCGATTAGTCCGCGACCATTAGTCCCGCGACCAATTATATCTAGAGAATATATCGATAGTTGAGATAGCAGCATCAGTCGTTGCACTGTAGCGAATGCTTGGCATGCGACGTCCCACATTGTGGTCTTTGATATGCGCAGCAAGATCAATAAATAGTATTGTTTGTCTGTGGCCTTTTCTTTAAGTCCATTGGAGAGCTGAAAGTCATAGGTCATGTGGATAATACGTGTTTTTTGCACGTAGTTACTTCCTAAGAGGTAAAGCCAGTCTCATCATCAAACTTACCTTTAGGCCTGCTTACACTGGTTTACGCGTAGTCACTTGTAGTGACTACATGCGTTCAGACCAGGACATTAAAAAATAATCCTGATATCTGTCTCTATCATCTTCAAATGTTTAGGAGATGGAATAGCTATAGATCGGAGTTCTAAATTCGTTTAATAGCTTTAAGGGTTTCGGCTAATAATTTAAATTGGCATATTTTTTCCACTTTTGGAATACAAGTCTCCTCTCATGAGGTCTCCTCTCTCTCTAAAAAAGAGGGCTGTGATCTACAACCTCTTACTCTTCATAATTTAATATTCTTACTTGCCGTAATATTGATCTGTATACACGCCACAGTAAAGTAGGTAAACTATAGTCACTTAGTTACGAGTGTTGTTAAGTAAAACAAAATCCCCAAATAACATACATATTCCCACAATTACCTATTCACCTGTTTTAAGATTCCCTCCCATCTTGTTGACATCATCGTCTTCAAATAATGACCGTCATAAAACGGCTTGATACATCATTTACATTGGTAATATGGTATTAGCATCAATTAGGAGTCCGAACAAAATGGCCGTAAGTGGTGGAAGTCATTTATGACCTGTTTGTTATGGTCTATGCCTGGTGCATATTGAATTGGAAAGTCAGCTATATAGTTTTTTTTTACAAAATTGCAGTGAAGTTCAAGATAATTATGGCCAGTGTATTTAAGTATTAGGTAAAAGAATCGTGATCTTTTAAATTGCATTTGGATATTGGTTATTTTAGATGCAGTGAAGTGCAAAATAATGCGTACCAGTAGATTTACATTGATGGTGTTTGACAAACAGATTTTCGATCTCCAATAGATTGATAGTATTAGCAGAGCAGATCATTTGTAACACCATTTTTTTTACGTGGTAAAATCGTCAAAGAGTCGAGCGGGAGGGACTAAAATCCAAGGTGCCCTTCAATAGCCCTTTACGTTCCGGGGTCACGGTAATGCGTGAACCTCGGCAGTCTTTGGCCCTCTAGAGGGGGGCCCAGTCGTCTGCCGACGTCTGTCGCCGTGGGCCACTACCACTGAGGCGGTAATTTCTAACACCATACTAAAAGTCTATAACAGCCACATAGCAATATCCCTAATGATTCACCTTCGTGAATGAATAGCCAATGTCGTTGCGGGAAATGCACGAACCTGCGTATGTGCCCCGGTCATGCATACCCAATATCACGGGCTAATCGTACGCTTCAATCATTGAAAACCCTCCTTTTAAAAAGGCTCATTCAGAAACGATCTTTTTAACATTTAAGCAGCTCAATGTATTCTACTACATATATTTATAGTGATGTGCAATACACTCAACGAGATTGAAAGTCTGTAGAACACGACCCTAACAAATTGTCCTGTCGGTCGGTTGAACCCGTCTTTCTATTTACTCGTTTTTCCAAACTTGTAACGATTGTGCTCTAATAGAAAAACATCCATTTTGAGTCTCACTTGGGTTGGTAAAATGTCAAGAAACTCGAAGAAGATTTAATGGAAGGCTGCGATAGGGGCTTGCTGAGATTGAAAAATGACTGTAATAACGAATAGAATATTACATATATTTCAGTGGGATATGCTATGCGATATTTGTGATTTTGAAGTTATGTATGTACGTACAGCAATTATGATAATGCTTTGAGCTTCTTAGGAGTAGATGACATCTTGGACGTGAAGTTCATTAGATAATAATCATATATTATAACCCGAAACAAAAATTAGTGTATTTTGAAATGTTAGATGTAAGTTTCATGTTTTTTTTTTTAAAACATTGCTGCATTCTAGGCCTTCTAGGAATTACTCCAGTATCGTAGGTGCGTTTACAAACATAGAAACTCACATACACAAACATCCAGATCCGAAACAACTATTTGTAGGTCGTACAAATATTTGTGCCGTGCGGGAATCGAACCCGCGACACGATGCGCAGCAGGCAGCTCAGCTGCGCCAACCGTGCTATCGAAGGTGATTGTTTCACTAGCGAGTTTTAATTCAGCATGATTATACATAATAATACCTTTTGCATACTGCCTTTGCCTTGTTTGTCGCAAAAAAATCAGTGTTGACAATAATAATTCATGGTGACAAAAAAAAAACATCTTCTGAAACCTTTAGAGCCTCATAGTTAACCTATGAACTCTATAACATGTCGTAATATCCTTCAAAATTCGCCGCGACTCAAGAGCCCGCCTATCCGCCATTTCCTGCTATTCTTAGCGCCGACTCAACAATGAACTCGTATTAACAGGAGCTATCTTCCTAAAAGCTATTGTGTTGTCCCTCCCGCGCAATATCCTGGAGCTAATGACGTCATTGATCAAGCTATTTTTGGACCACTTACAGAAATCATCGGTTGTTGGGCTTGTAAATAGAATTTGTGTTTTGTGATTGACATCTTAGATTTTCTTTTCGTTTTAAAAAGTTAAATTAAAAACCTTGGGTTTATCCTGTAGTATTTAATTTTTCCTTTGACACTTCATTAAATTACATGATATTTTAAAATGGTGTATAAAATGTCTGTTGTATTAGATTCAGGATAAAAAAAAAATTAATTGCAAAGTTTACTATATACTAAAGTTTTATGTATAAAATATCTTATTTACTTACTTATAATTTGTATCATACAATAACCAATTCCAAAAGTAACAAAAAAATATGTAAAAAAAATAACAAATTCGCAATGACCAAGTACCCGTACTACATTTTCTGAAATCCTTTTCACAATATTTTTGCGTAAAATATTGTTTCTGTTATTCCAACGTAGAAATCCCTTTCCACAATTTATGACACACAACATATTTATTTGCCCATTTTCCTTTTCCGTTGTAATAAATGATTTCCTAGTTTCCTCTTTCTGACTTGCGCAATGTTTTCGCTTTCCAAACTAAAGCAATTTTGTTGTAAACAATAGCGTGGCGTGACGGATTCTGCTCATCATGGGTCTGTTATTTTGCAACGATGTGTATGAGTGTAATCTGTTTGTCACGCTACTGATGATGGTAGTACGATTATTATGCACGGCAGTGTAGGCTGTGATTTTGTACGGAATTCTTACAGCTGGTAAAACGCTGAAAATGACAAAAAAAATGGGAATGGGAAAACTTAGCCTAATATCGAAATTAACATCTAAATACATTAAATGAATCGCTAACAGGCTGACAGGAATCCATGCGAAAGTGAGGCTGCTTGTTTGTCACGCTACACAGTGTGATAAGATCCCGGTTTTTGTTGCATCGTGTTTTTATTGAATTAATCGATAGAATCTACAATTCTGAGGATTAGAGTAAAACTCCGGGTTCGCTAAGACTTGTACTTTTTTTTTTAAAAAATGTCAAAGTTTCGGAATATCCGACTTTTAAAAAACGAAAAAAAAAAACATAATAATTTAACGGAAGTACTTATTCCAGAATTTATTTATTCTATCGAAAAAACGTATAATTGCAGACCCTTCCACTAATTTTTTGTTGCTTTAGTATGAATGGGTCAAGAGATATGATTTTTTTTCTCATTTTTCGTTTTCATTTTTTTATTCATATAATCCGCCGTAGTAGGTGATCATTCCTACATCAAAAAATAGCTGATACTTTCTATTATTTGTAGTATTTTTTCCAGAACCTAACTCACTGGAGTCCAGGAGTTATTGAAAATTTTAGTAATATCCGAAATATCCGCACTTAGGGCTGCCACTTCCACCAAAATATAATTTGTTTATTTTTATTAAGTTTAAGTTTTCTTATCACGACCATAACAAGATATCATTATTTTGTGGCTTAAAGTAGCAAACATTAAGTCATTTTATAAAGAAAATGAAAAAACATATTGAGAAATTGGTATCATGTTGATTGATACACCTTTTTTGGAAACCGTCTATAAATTCTAACCCAAAAGACTCAACTAATAGTTAATAAAAGAAAATCCTTTCCGATAAGTATATTAATAACAAGTATATTAATGTGACAGTGATGTGGACGTATTCCTTGACGTCATTTGAATGTTTTTGTTTTCTTTTTATTTCTTTGTACATATTACTAGTAATTTTTCATTTACAGTTTGTATATAATTTTAGTACTGTGAAATCACGAGTATTAACATATATCAACATTTTACATGAGTAATATTTTTTAGTTTTTTTTTTTTAATATTTTGAGTCTATTAAATGTGAAATGAATGTAGTTTGTATATATATTTGTGATAAATAAAATACAATGTAGTTTGTATTTTATTTATCGACATGAATTATATACCTATCTCATTATCATTACAGCTTATTGCAGTCCACTGCAGGACATAGGCCTCTCCCAGGGAGCGCCACAGCGCACGATCTCCTGCTTTTTTCATCCAGGCACCACCAGCCACCTTCTTCAGGGCATCGGTCCATCTTGCCGGACGTCGTCCCACCCTACTCTTACCTACACGTGGTCTCCATTCGAGAACCTTCCTACTCCACCTTTCGTCGGTTCTCCGGCAGACACGACCAGCCCACTGCCACTTCAGCTTGCTACAGATTTCGACAATATCTATATCTTTGGTCTTATGCCGTAAGACCTCATTCCGGATTTTATCCCTTAGCGAGACCCTAAGCATAGACCATTCCATAGCACGCTGCGTGACATGAAGTTGGTTGGCCAGCTTGACTGAAATGTTCTACGTTTCAGCTCCGTAGGTTAGGACTGGAAGGACGCACTGATTGAACACCCGACTTTTTAGGCACTGCGGCAGTGGCGACGTGAGGATATGACGCATTTTCTCAAATGCTGTCCAACCAAGCTCCACCCTTCTGGCAATTTCCTGCTCGAAGCTAGTCTCTACCTAGCTGAAATACCTGTCCGAGGTAGATTGAATTGAATTGATTGTAGATTGTATTTTTGAACAACTTCAAGTGTTATACCTTCAACAGAAATAGGTTCTGGGGTGACATGGTCATTGAACATGATCTTGGTCTTGTCTAGGTTCATCCCAAGACCCACACATCTCGAAGCAGCATTGAGACTGTTCAGCATTTTTTGCAGGTCTTGCAGCGATTCCGCCATAATAACTATGTCGTCGGCAAAACGAAGGTGCGTTAGATATTCACCGTTGACATTGATGCCCAATCCGTTCCAGTCCAGCGTCTTGAAAAAATCGTCCAGCGAGTTGGTAAACAGTTCAGGGGATATTACATCTCCCTGTGTCACACCGCTAAGCAGCTGGATGGGCTTCGTTCGGTGGTTTTGTACTTGGACCGACATCGACGCCATGCTATATAGAATCCTTGGCACCTAATTTGTAAAATAATTATTAATTAATTCTAGGGTCATCATGTCGTCCCCCTGTCTTCAGACTTTTTACAGTCCCAGAACATGCCACCTTATGTTTTTGAGCTCTTCCTCGAGTTAGACCAAGCCCTAGTCCAGTTATAAGCTGCGTCCGTTATACGTCGTCAAGGTCAAAGGTTTGTGGCAGCCATCCGTAGCCCGGAGATTCCCGGCACCCTCTACTCCACCGTAACCAAGGCCGCTGCCGTGACCCGGAATAGTAGGGTGGCCGTGAACTGGGGGCCGTAGGTTCTGTTGCTCGTTCATGGGAAGTGCATGCCCATACTCACCACGTTGGGCAAGCGGGTTGGTGAGCGCAGTACAGAGCCTCACACCAGTAACGCTGCTGCCCGCCGCTGGTCAGAGAAATTTGAATCTGTATACCTTCTTAATGGTTTTACCGCCATTGGTTCGGTCGCCAGTTCTCGTCCGTTTATCAGCAGGGTGCACCACGTGAGGTTGGCATTTGGGGCAAAAAAATGTAGGTCTGCCCCCTTACACCCCTATCTAAATCCCTCTATACCTATTTAATTATTTTAAATCAGTTCTCATCATGTATTTACATCAATTGTATTGATTTTTGATAAAATTTTATATGAAATTATTTACGTTAACTATATACATTATTATTTATTCATTGTTCCATCTGCAGTTGGAACCTAGCCATCGATAATTATTCGCATGCTGAATTAATTGTAACTAACAATGAAGATGAATTTTAGTTCGGTTAGACCACAAAATATATTACAAATTCATATACATTTTCCCTTCGAATAGCCAACTACATATAAGTTATTAGAAAGTATTTAAACCACCTTCTTGTTTTTCAAATAAAATATGTTTTTGTTGTTTTTTTTTCGGATACTTGACAGTGACAACCCTAAGGAAAATTTTGAAATTTCAATAACTCCTGGACTCCAGTGAGTTAGGTTCTGGAAAAAATACTACAAATAATAGAAAGTATCAGCTATTTTTTGATGTAGGAATGACCACCTACTACGGCGGATTATATGAATAAAAAAATGAAAACGAAAAATGAGAAAAAAAATCATATCTCTTGACCCATTCATACTAAAGCAACAAAAATTGGTGGAAGGGTCTGCAATTATACCTTTTTTCGATAGAATAAATAAATTCTGGAATAAGTACTTCCGTTAAATTATTATGTTTTTTTTTTCGTTTTTTAAAAGTCGGATATTCCGAAACTTTGACATTTTTTTTAAAAAAAAGTGCAAGTCTTAGCGAACCCGGAGTTTTACTCTAATCCTCAGAATTGTAAACTCTATCGATTAATTCAATAAAAACACGATGCAACAAAAACCGGGATCTTACCACACTGTGCGCTATTACACCTAAAACGGTGAACCGAATTTGACGAATTTGGTTACAGAAATAGATGTGACTCTGGAAACGGTTATAGGTTAATTCTAAGTAAAGATATTGTTAACTTCGTTGTTTGATGTGGACTGTAGTTTTAGGAAGGTTGATTCCAACGGATTGAAATGACTTGCCTTTTTTTACACCTTTTAATAATTGCTCACTACAAGTAATCTTATACATATAGGCCATTGACTATAGAGTATAGCACAGACTAAAAATTAAATAACATTTTGTTGCCATAAACACATATGACAGAAATAGGTAATAGACTCACGTGATCAGGACTACAATCAGGGTCGGTTCCCATATCACTTATTGACACAACGACAACCACTCATCTTTGAATGGCCTACATTGATTCCAGCTGATTGGTTTTACGACTTACGTCGAATACGTGCGTGGTGTTACGTGACTCGAAGTCATCTGATTTGTTATACGGCGGATATGCAGGATATGGCGGGAAGTCTGGATGACTGCTACCGATTTTTGGTAAATTCGTCCTGGATTGGAAGTACTAGAAGTCATAGGTAGGAGGCCCGTGCTGGGCTTAGCAGTGGAATGTCACACGGATACAGTATTAGTTTTCTACGTTGACAACGTCGTACTTTGTCAATCATCATACATGCTGTGAGGGCGAATAAAATATAAAACTTCGTGCCAGCGATACAAAGAAGAAGAAGCATGCTGAAATAGAAGTGGGACATCTGCAGACGGGCACTGGACAGTGTGGAGACAAGCTTTGGACACCCTGTGGCACATCGATCGATGATTTGAAGAAGGTATTTTGCAACGGATGCGACTGCCCAATATCGAAATGGTTGACGCTCTTTGGAGGAAGGAGTCTTACCTTCTGCAGTGGACAGCAATTAGACAAAAGTCTTACATCACCTTTTGATCCAGCCAAATGACCCTGAATGCCTTACTTTATACATTACTAAGGAAGACCCAGTAGTCATAAAATTAAACTTCAAACAAAATCAGCATACAAAACCACACGGCCCAGTTTCATTACAAAATCACAAACGCGGACGTTTGCAGTCTCAACCAGCGATTGGTCTCAAGCAGGATGTCGTTGTACACTTACTGTGATAAGGTTCCAAGTTCTACGTCCAACGTCGCGTGATAGAACCCTGTCGTAGTGAGGGGAATGAAATAGGTTGCAGTGGACTTCCTTATTCTGATAGCTGTCGGATATTACTGAGCTGTGGTCATGCCAATGTGAGGTGTTTTGATTTAGATTACTTTGTTGTTGTAGAGATAAATTATTTAAAGAATGGATGGAAGGATGAAATGATGGAAGAAGTATGGAAGGTCATGAAGGAAGACCAGGTACGGTCTACATGCCTTGATTTGTAAAACGTTTCGTAAAAATATTATTTTCTAGCAACAACTATTTATATTTTTTAAATATTATACGCATTAACGCATGCAAAGTTCAAAGATTGTCTGTGAATCAGTACACCCGATGCTCTTACCAACCTAGCCACCGAGTGTCTTACTTACAAGTGTCGAATTCTTCAATCCATTCCTGACATATTACGGTGACATTCAGCGCCAGGTTCAAATACTGCAGAAGGCCAAAGCCTGCCGGGGTCGGGGGATTTGCCTGTGATAACCTTCATGGATGTTTTTGGGAGTGTGAAAGTCCTTGATTAGAAAGCAGTTTTTTTCGGACAGCGCCGGTCAGCTTACAGAAAATTCTGTAAGCTGACCGGTCAACTGCTTCGCTACGTGTCTCGCTTTTGATTCCCGCACGGAACAAATATCTGTGTACACTTACAGATGGTTGTTCCATGTTTGTGTATGTGACAAAATGATTTAAATTTAAATGATTGTAAACACTTATGGTAGTGGAGGAATTCCGTAAGTAAGGCGCAAGTTTATTTAAAAAAAAAGCGAAATATCCCATCAATGTTTTGTAGGATAGTTTTACGGACAATTTAATCCAAAACAAGGTTCACTGATCACAGTAAAGGGCATAATTGTTGATACCAATCTCGATGACGAAACTTTACTTTTAACAAAACCTAAGGAAGGTCAGAACATGTGAATCACAAACGTACACACGACTTTATACAGGGTGACTTGTAATTAGAGCACAACCTTGTAAGGGGATATAGTACAGGTCATTTGCAACAACTTTTGTAGGAACACTCATATGCAAAAGTGCACCAACATTGAGTTATAATTTTTTTCGTGTTATTTTGAAAAACTCTTATGGGGTAACCTTAAAAAATTAATAAATAAAAAACTTTACATAATTTTGTTAACTTTCTTTTTATTATTTAGTCTATAACGTTCCAGTTACATGTCAGCATCATCAAATGTACATTATTGACATTATTCTAGACACAGTGCTCCAAAATCCAAAAAACTTCAACAAATTTTACTGGCATTATTACACAAAACAGCCTGTTTAAAAAAAACTCACTATGGCACTTGCTCTGCGTATTATTAAAAAAACATCTACATTTCATAAGCTTTCAAATGAGGTGTAAAAGTCTGACATAGCTAGTTTAACATTAAAGATATTAGCCAAAGAATAGAACAGGCTGGAATATCGAAAGTTTCGCAAATTAATGGCCATAATGTTTAAAACACAATAAATACAAATTTAAGTAGAATGTGATCCACGCACTTAGTGGTGACAATTTTACAACACATTTTAACTTGATTTTAATTTTAAAATTTTTAGGGTAGCTGATCCTTACTTCAAATTTCTCTTATTAAAAGAGACAAAAAGATCTAAAATTAGGAAATTTTAAAAGTGTGTTGTAGAATTGACGTTCTCTAGTCATCCTCAGTCATTCACTTAAATCTCATTTTCGAAATGACTCCCACCGTTACGCACGCAAATTCGCATCCTTTTCCTCAATTCGCTTTTCACCACCGCAGTGCTGAGAAATTCACTAAATGTGTGGATGGGAATTATTAACAATAATTTGATTGGGCCCTTTTTTCTGCCAGACAACTTAAACGGTTTTTAAGAAATGTTTTACCTGAATTACTGGAGGACATACCTTTAGCCACCTTGCGTGCTATCAGGTTTCAACACGACGGGTGTCCAGCTCACTACAGACGACAAATCAGAGACTGGCTAGACGAAAATTATACCAATAATTGGATCGGTAGAGGAGGGCCCATACCTTGGCCAGCAAGAAGCCCAGATCTGACGCCAATGGACTATTACGTCTGGGGACATATGAAAACGTTGGTTTATGTCGATAATCAGCCTGTCCCAGATATTGACGAGTTAAGACGGCGAATCATTTTGGGAGCTGACCAAATTCGAGCAAATCTCAGCACTGCGGTGGTGAAAAGCGAATTGAGGAAAAGGATGCGAATTTGCGTGCGTAACGGTGGGAGTCATTTCGAAAATGAGATTTAAGTGAAAGACTGAGGATGACTAGAGAACGTCAATTCTACAACACACTTTTAAAATTTCCTAATTTTAGATCTTTTTGTCTCTTTTAATAAGAGAAATTTGAAGTAAGGATCAGCTACCCTAAAAATTTTAAAATTAAAATCAAGTTAAAATGTGTTGTAAAATTGTCACCACTAAGTGCGTGGATCACATTCTACTTAAATTTGTATTTATTGTGTTTTAAACATTATGGCCATTAATTTGCGAAACTTTCGATATTCCAGCCTGTTCTATTCTTTGGCTAATATCTTTAATGTTAAACTAGCTATGTCAGACTTTTACACCTCATTTGAAAGCTTATGAAATGTAGATGTTTTTTTAATAATACGCAGAGCAAGTGCCATAGTGAGTTTTTTTTAAACAGGCTGTTTTGTGTAATAATGCCAGTAAAATTTGTTGAAGGTTTTTGGATTTTGGAGCACTGTGTCTAGAATAATGTCAATAATGTACATTTGATGATGCTGACATGTAACTGGAACGTTATAGACTAAATAATAAAAAGAAAATTAGCAAAATTATGTCAAGTTTTTTATTTATTAATTTTTTAAGGTTACCCCATAAGAGTTTTTCAAAATGACACGAAAAAAATTATAACTCAATGTTGGTGCACTTTTGCATATGAGTGTTCCTACAAAAGTTGTTGCAAATGACCTGTACTATATCCCCTTACAAGGTTGTGCTCTAATTACAAGTCACCCTGTATAAAGCTACGCAAAACCAGTATAAGCCGGCCGTTCATTGTGCGGAAAGATCATACGAAGCGAGGCCAAGATAAACTGGTTTTAATTTGCTTGATATTTGGTGGTTGTATTGCCAAATGCTTACCCTGTATTTATTGAAGCGTTGTTTTATGTACACGATTGTTACACAATAATGTAATTGATATGACCATTTGTGTTGGCCAATTGAAATTATATCATGGCCTCATGGAATATGGACGTCCTTAATTAATAGTCAATGAGCGTTGATTGTTTCCTAAACCTTTCTAGAGTTGACTCGATTACAAAAGACCATATTTCGCGAATTGTAAAGCTTTTTCAACGTCACCGTAGGCGTAGAAATAAAAAATACGACGGGTTGCACTCTGGGAGTGCCGGCAGAAGTGAAAACTTGAATAGTAATAAACACACACGAACATTTGCGCAAGCGCACTGCGCCGTCTTACGAATTTTCGATCAGGTCACGTGTCCTGACGCGAGTTTAACATTTTTTACACATTCCAAAAAAAGTGCACAACGCCGCTAAAGAAGTTTTCACTTCAAAAAAGAGTTTTGTCGGGCATAGCTCTGATAGCTTAGTTGGTAAGGCGTCTGGTATACTGAATTAGAAGGTTCAAGTCCTGCTCGCAATTGATTCTTTTATTCCACAGGAAAGCTTAACAAAATTAATTTAGCAGGAACTGACCCACTCCTAACGTTCTTCCAATTTTTTTCCACTTCTGCTTCTGTGCTTAACCTCATCAATTCATTACGAAGCCATCCAAATCCCACCATCTCAGATTGACCGGGCTGGGTATAAAACCGACTCTTATTCTTAAACATTACAAATTGCACTACTAAAAGATCAACATTTATTTTGGGTCCTTCTTGGGACAAATTGTCTCACAGTCACGTATTCGTGATCCAACTTATACATTGTAAATGTGTAGATTTCCGTGAGGGAATTACAAATTATTGTCATTCGTTTTATTTCTCAATAAATCACCCATCTTGAGCCTCGCTGTCCTAGTTTCAAGATATTAATTTGAATGAGATCCCCTTTAATCATTCAGTATGCTGATGTAGAAATTGGGCCATTTCAGATAATTTTCTTGTATCTGAAAGCTGTCCATCCAAAAGACATTTTAAATACATTCTTAGGGTACGATGACACCAAAATAGTGTGCAGCACTGTTGTTCGCACGCACATTTTGTTCAGAACTTCGGGAGTGCGCGTACTAAGCTGGCGGTTTAGCCCCTTTGTCCACCGGCAAGGCTGTGTGTAATTTTTTTCATAAACAGTGCATCACATTTGTGCGCGAACATTTACACTGAATCGAGTTTAGCAATGTGCACGCACAACTAAGGAGTCCATTGCTCACGTGTGCGCGCACAAAAGTATCCAGGAGAGCGCGAACATTGCCGCACAGTGCCATAAATTGGTGGAATCGCATCTTTATACAACTCAATTATACAAAATACTGTCACGAAGTCAAGAACCATCCAATCATAATAAAATCATATCGTGACTTCATAAAAGGAATTGCCTTTTCACGAGAGTTCCGATTCCTAGTATCGATTCATAGGAATCGGTCAGTGAGTGACGCAAGTAACATGTGGCCGGCTGATGAATAACTCATTGATGCCAACCTTTTTATAGGCTGCCAGTGTCATAGTTTACGATTAATGAGTGAATCGAGTCGCGTAAGAAATGGAATCGATAGAGAATTTATCGACTTGATGGACCTTTAAAGTGTGAATGAGCTGCAACATGGAGGTCTAAACGTAAATGTCTAAATTGCAATGAAGTTCTTAAAATAGATTACTCTATTGCTCGAAAGCAATAGAATAGATAAATAGAAATACTATAATTCATATTGTGATAATACTAAAGTGGCCTTTTTAAATCCCCAGATTTCTGTTGTGTTAATTATTCACATCAATGACACCTTAAATAATATTGCTACCTATTACAACAGTTTAATTGCATACTTAGCAAAAAGTGCGAGCGGAAATATTAAGCAAAGCTAAGCTAAGCAAAATGTACGATATTGAGTAAACAATGATGTATCTGGGGTACGACAGTGTCCCCTTGGCGGGGACACTGCCGTACCGTCGAGTAAAATAATCAGCACGGCCGTTCAATCTTTTTATTGAAGCAGTACAGGCCCTTTTCGACTCCCCTAAAACTTCGTCGTGGATAATATGTATTTTATTGGCTTTATTCCACTGGTTTTGTCCTTAAATTTTACAAGTTACCAGTAGTTAAGAGGAGGCATATCGATGTTTTAATGAGTTTTATACTACACCTGCATGGAAAGTACCTTGATACTTTATCAAATTTACGGTAGAAAGTACGTCATTGCATATCGAACAAATATGCGGGGAGAAAACGCATCTGAGCGGGAGAGAAAAGTGTATGAAAATCCATTTCTTACGTGTTTTTTTTTTTAATTTTGGGTAAGACTATGCGACGGTAACCTAAATATCAAAAGCCAAAAAGTTTTTACAGTGAGTTTTTATCTCGAAGTTCGCAAAATGACACTGGCCACTAGCTGTGTGTTGGATGGTGTCGGGCTGGCGGTGCGCCCCTGCGGCGGCAGGCTATACAATTTGAAAAAAGAACATATGAAAATTGTAGACGCCATTGGAGCCATTTTCAATTTGTATGTTGTTTGAGGATTCAGTTTTCGTAGAAAGTAAAATAAAAATGATAAGTAGTGATAGTGATGATGAAAAATTTTTCCTCGTAGGTGTAGTATAAAGCACTATGTATCACTCGAGAGAAAGTGCGATTCCCGATCTCGGGTATTTTAAAGCCCTCCCCTACGGGTCGGGCTTCAAACGACACCCTCGACGGTAATCGGTCACTTTCTCCTCTTGGTGAACAATGTACTATTTTTTAGTTGAATTTTTTTTGCTCGCTGATCTCAGCTTCTTGTCTAGACTCATTAACTCTTAAAATAGTACGGTCACCTTATCTACAAATAGCATATACGATTTTTAACAGTTCGATAAAATGACTGTCAGTCTGTCAGATTTATTATAAAGATAGACAATGTTCATAATACGAGTTTGTTGGAATATTTGTAGACATTGAGTGTATTGTACTACTTTATATTCCAGCTGCATTTGTCAATTTTATTCAAAAACGTATTGGTGTCATACGTTGACGTCACTTTAGATGTTTCTTCATATAAATACAGTGAACAATGTATTTCGTGCTAAGGTTTGATCGCTAACCGCAGTAACTTTCTGATTTCTTGAATCTCGTATTGTGTTGTTATTTATGTTTAATATAGTTTATATATTCTGAATTAGAACCATATTGACTTACTTACTTTTAAATTTAGCATCATCTTTGTCTTATTTATTTTAGGGCCCATTCAAACTGTCCGCCTGGGCTGTGATTATGGTCATCCCGATTATCCAGCACGTTTTTCTATCAACTCTTTTTCCTACTGATACAAACAATGATACATTTCATGATCATCATCATTCACTGCTTGACCTATACTACTGCTGGGTCTGCCTCTCTTTGCTTGTGCCAAGCTTGGCGAGCCATTTCCGTGTCATTACTGTTTCTTGGTGTAAAACAGGCTTGAAACTGTATGGTCTATTCCAAAAACCCTTCTTCTTCAACATGGTCATTGATCGCCAGCTCACACCTAGAAGGAGGAGGCGAGCCGCGTGAGGGGAAGGACAGTGTCCTCCCTCCACCCCAGCCGCAGTGGTGGACGCCCACGGCGTCAGACGTCGCAAGACGATCTCCGGCCACCGTAGGCGCGGGCATGCGGGCGGC
This sequence comes from Agrotis puta, assembly GCA_943136025.2. Taxonomy (NCBI): domain Eukaryota; kingdom Metazoa; phylum Arthropoda; class Insecta; order Lepidoptera; family Noctuidae; genus Agrotis; species Agrotis puta. The sequence goes on from OW964178.2 coordinate 15,331,043, forward strand.
GAGTAATGGGCGACTCGCTGTCCGACCATGGACCATGCCCGGATCGACGACGCGTTGTGTTCCACGCGCGCCTCAAGGAGTGTCAGCATAATGACGGGGCCTGTAGAGGGCCATAGCCTGTCGGGGTCGCGGGACTTTTTCATTACCGTAACCCCGGTACGTAAAGGGCTAGTGAAGGACACCGTGGATTTTAGTCAGTACAAGTCTTACAGTCCCTCCCGCCCTGCCCTGGGTGGGAGGACTCATTTGATGATTTTACCACGATAAAAAAAAAAAGCTCACACCTAGAACGCTATAATATGAAGCAACCTCCTTGCTTGATTCATTAAACGGCCAACCTTCACAACCAGATACAAACACTTCTCAACTTGACAATACCGTATCTCACATCTGAAGTCTATGCCCTTTAATATCGGCACCGCTTTATAGCCGCGGAGTTGAAACACCTTTTGTCTACGTTCCAACACTGGCGCACAAATACGAGTGACTCAGCTGTTGCGAAACGTTTGTATTTACCTTTATGTATTGAAGAGTGTCTGTCTTGCGATGTATGTCGTTTTTTATCGTATTTTGCGTAAAATTATCATCACACTTATGAGTAGTGGTCGTGGGATTGAACCTAGCCAGGCGCATTTCTTTGTGCAATTTATTAATGACCACGTAGAGGCCTGTGTCCCAGCTGTGGGAACGTTATTGGCTGATTATGCTATGCTATCACCACGGGTAGTACCGCATCTGGCGTGTGCATGACCAGATGTATGAACATGGATGGCGAACGACGTTTGTAAGGGTCATTGTTTCAAACGTGCTGTTGGTTTCTGTCTACCGCCATCAGAAAAAGTTGTAAGTAAGTTTATTTATTCCAATTCGCACTAAGAGCTTACAGAACAGGTTCTTCTGGGTAAGCTCACTCAATCGTAGCATTCTGTAGTAGGATCACCCACATTTTTCCAGTTAGGGTCTCATGTTGCCGAGTTTGCCATTTTTATTGTATGTAATCTGATTGTTAAACTGTGGTCGTTCGAAGTTTGAATAAGATGTCGTGATCATAAAACTACTTTTTAATGATCTATGAAAGGAGGTTCCTTTCATAGATCATTAAAAAGTTTTTCCTGACTTAAGATTGCAGATTCCCGTCTATCGATATAAAATGTCTGTCGTAAAGCGTTGAAAAATAATAAAGTATTGAAGCTGTAGTTCCAGGTAGTAGAACTTTTTTCATAGCTTTTGTGGACAACCGTTTTTCGACTTATGTCCAGGTGACGGTGAAAGTATTTTTGAGGAGCTCTTGGCTAAATCAATACAGCCACACAGGCCGATCTTCCGGGTTAAGCCGCGCTTGCCGAGGTTGGTCTGTGGATGGGTGACCATCTGTCATAGTGAGTTTCCTCCGAGCCTCGGAAAGCACGTAAAGCCGTTGGTCCCGGGTGTCATTTGTAGAACTTTGACAGTCGTTACTGTTAGTCAGAAGCTCTAAAGTCTGACAACCAATCTTACCATGGGGTATCGTATTACCCAGTTACTGGGTTGTGGAGGTCCGACAGGCAGTCGCTCCATGTAAAATACTGATATCCAGCTGCATCTGGTTTGACTGGAAGCCGACCCCAATATAGTTGGGAAAAGGCTAGGCAGATGATGACGGTGAAAGTATTTGACTGTGTGAGGTTGGGTTAAAAAGATTATCGAAGATTTATCTGGTATATTTTTATAAGGTTGAGTTAGTAAGATTATCTGGTATATTTCTTTTAGTAATTAAAAAACGATTCATTTATTGTATTAATTCTTCCCTTGAGACATAACTTTCCTTACACCATCCATAACCACAGGACACGTACTCATAATTCCCCAAACGGAGTTTCTCCAATTCCTACTGGACAAACATTAATTCCCAACCAATTTCTCCACGTAACTCCGGGCCAGCGCAGGCGCAATTCCCAGTAGACGGAAGGAAGTACGCCGCGTGATGCGCGTACGCAATGGAACTTGAATGCAACCGCTGTCATGCTGTGGAAGCGGTAGATGATTGATATCGGGTTGTTTGTTTTGTTGATTATGTGCGTGATATTGCTGTTAAGAAAGGTAATTTAAATTCCCTTTATTCATTATAAAAACATTTAAAAATACTCGTATAAAAAATGGCAGTCCACCAGCACCAGGAACAGGGTCCGGGCTACCGGTGGTCAGGAGAGGAACCTTCCAACAATACGCGCCGTGTCCAGGAGTACTGCCTTCTGAATCAAGCGCTTGATCCAGCTACCCAGCGAGAGCCTCCTTAGGTGTTGGTCGAGGCTCTTGGCAATTAAGCCATCTGAATTTATTATTAAAAGATGATTTTAATATGGAGGGCTCATGGGTAAATAATAATAATTATAAATGTGATCTCACTACATCATATTCCTTAATGAACGTGTTTTCCCAGCTCGCTACCGCTTATCACTTAGTTAGGGCGATGACGTCATCGGCGCCTGCGCCTATTATTTTCGAAGCAAATACACTTCGATGCATACTTGGACGATGTGCATGTATATTTTCTTTCCCACGGGATACGTGACTATCAGGCACTGGGTATTGATTAAGTATTTACTACGCTGCTAAGTTATTAAGTGTTAGCTTATTGATAATGACCCGGACGCATGAGTTGTAGGTCGTGGATTTAAAACCAGCTAGGACTATTAGGGGAACAGTGTATAAGACGGGGACGCGAGGTGTGATGGGAAATCACACACTTAAGGCAAACTTAACAAAATACAGGCGTAGAGCAAGCGCCAACAGGACGGCATTTGTTAATGGCCGCTTGCAAATGACGTCCTGATGGCATGCGCTACGTTAGTGTTGTGTTAAGTATGCCTAAAGAGTGTATGTCCCCATTACATCTCGCATCCCCGTCTTATACACTGTTCCCCTACTTGGGTAATTTATTGCACTGAACTCTTAAAACGGTGAAGGAAAACATCGTGAAGAAATCGCCAAGTCCTAGAACCAAAAACTCGAAGACATCTGACATTGCCAACCCGCATTGGGCCTGCTTCTCAGGATCGGGATTTTAAATTTACAGCTTCTCATAGAGATTATGAATTATGGGATGCTTGATTTTTGATTGGGAACTTATTGACTTCAAAATATTATCATCATCTTTATACCCTTATCCTAGTTAAACTTATCAGCATAGCATTTTCTATTACTATTCTATTACCAAGTCAATCCTTTTTTGGCTACATCTTCTTAAGCAAAAAAAAACGACGGGTTGCACTCTGGGAGTGCGGGCAGAAGGGAAAACTTCAATAAACACACACGAACATTCGCGCAAGCGCCCTGCGCCGTCTTACGAATTTTCGATCAGGTCACGTACGTTTTCGTTTCGTCACGTGTCCTGACGCGAGTTTAACATTTTTTACCCATTCCAAAAAAAGTGCACAACGCCGCTAAAGAAGTTTTCACTTAAAAAAAAAGTTTTTTTTTCACACAAAAAAAAACACTTTAGATTCTCCATTTTATAAACACACTCTTGCCATAAATACTAGTAGAGGATGTTGTCTCATGTTGGTTTAATAGCGGTTTTATTTATTCAATATTACCAACTGCTACTTTTAGTACATTTTATGTGAATACATACATACACCTTTGTTTGCTCAATTCCTTTTATCTCTAAGTTATTAAGACTTTGCTGTGATCTCTAAGTGTGAGAAATTTTAAAATTAAATTGTATAAATGGTTTAAATAATGCAGTGTTGTGCTTTTATAACATGCACGCAACGTATTATTAATGCAGTTTTCAAGAAAAAATATTTGTGGTGTAGCCTTAATTAATTATTTAACTGAAAGGTAACGAAGAAATCTTATTTTCTTCTTTTTCAAGACATACAAAATAAGCAAAGCTACGCAGGACATACTGACGATCAGCTTGTCATGTTTAAACTGCTGGCTCACAAGCCTCCTCTGTCTGAGAGGGCTATCCATACCACCACGCGGGCCCAGTGCGGATTGGTAGTTGTCACATGTTACTGGAGATTTTTATGAATACTTTTCTGACGAGCCGTAGTCAATTCATTCCATTGCTATTTCTAGCCATTTTCTTGGCGGGTAAGGACTTCATGCGAGCTTAGAGAAAAATGTATCGTATTTTCTACAAAACTAATAGAATATTCACTTTTTGCAACGAAGCTTACCGTGCAAAGAAAATACTTTCGTGTCTAAGAAAATCGATAGTGGGTGCATAAATATGTCAACTGAGCCACTTAATAGTTTCCTCAGTTAGCGTAAATTGCGGAAAATTGCAAGGTTTTCCGGACATATTTTAAACCGTTTGCAATCAGATAATTTAATTGAACATCTGTGGGGATTAACCAAGTATAATGGCCATTTCACTCACCGGAAATCCGGGGAGTTTAACATGAATGGATTTTGTTCTGGAAATCCCGATTGGAATATTGATTTTTTCAGTCGCTTGGTTGTAGACAATGGTGGTAGTTATTTTAACTATAATAATGACAAAAGATATTTAGCAAATTGATTTAAACTCGTTTAGGTAAGTAAGGTCATTATAAAAGACTATATATTTCAAGCTACATGGGGCTGATGTTTTTATTGTTTGGAATAAAACATTTTGGGAATAAGAAAAAAAATACATTATTATCAATTGGAAAAATAAACTTACATAAAAAAGACTACTCTGAGAAAAGCAGCCGAAACAAACTCAGAGGTTTGACAAAAACCTTTACATAACCTTTCTGTTTATTAAAACTAAGCCGTAATTCAAGCCCTTTTTTTTTTTTTTTTTGGGTGGCAAAATCATCAAATGAGTCCTCCCGCCCTGGGCGGGGCGGAAGGGACTGTCAGACTCTTACTGACTAAAATCCACCCGTGTTTCTTCGGATGCCCTTTACGTTCCGGGGCCGCGGTATCCTGGATTAAGAAAAAAGCCGCGACCCCAGCAGGCATTTGGCCCCGTAAGGGGACCCGTCGGTGACGCGTGAAACACGACGCGCCACCGACCCGGGCTTGGTCCTTGGTCGGACGGCGAGCTTACCCATTACTCACCGTCCGCAAGCCCGCTCCGCCGCTGTGCCCTCTGCTGTTCAGAGGGACACGCGTTGGAGCATCCACCCGACAGGCTATTCGCATACGGGCAAAGAGACCCCTTAGGCACACAGTGCCTAAAAGAGTTTTTGCCCGCATCCCAGGGTGCACCGGCCCGAAAAACTAGTCTTCCCCCCGGACGTATCCGAAGGAGAACTCCAGTCCACGGGCGCACGTGGAGGTTTCCTGTCTTAGCACCCCGTAATTCAAGCCCTGACGAATTTTCTACTAGTCAACTTTTCACAACCAATAATAACTTGAAAATCAGTCAGCGACATTGAGGAATCCTTTTTCCATGTCTTGAATCTACATATAATAAAGGGCAATGTACCCTTTTCTTCCTCCCTCGCATTTGGTATTTCCTAGGTCTTACTTAAGCACGCCTTGCCTCTTAGACTGTGGTCGTGTGAGGACTTAAAAAGAAATGAGGATGAAAATCGTGTCCTTAGTGGATCTTTTTTTCTTGGCTTAGTCTCGGCCGACATCGATTTTCAATCGGTTTACTGTTAAACTCGTTTCGAATGAAATGTCTAGGAATGTGCAATGATTTGAAGAGCTTTAGGATCGATAATAAACATTTAATAAAAAAAAAACTTAATTTGTTCTATTAGGTGTGTAAAATCATTTTACATATTTGATTTGACAAAAAATGGCGTCTTCTTCACCAGAAAAGTTAAGAATGGAATTAAGAATTCGAAACAATGAGCATCACTACGGTGACTCGGTTCGAAAAATGATGTACTGAATGATCACTGAGATGATATGGAATACTGCTCTCAATCGATATGAACACCATAAATATAACATCATGTCTGGTATCTAAAATATGAGGCTCATATTTCACCTGTTAAGTTCCAGGCCCTCATAATGGGGACAACCCTATTTCCCTCAAAAAATTCACAAACCCAGACTCCAGGGAAATTCCTAGTTAAAAAACTGAAGCATTTCCGTATGAAACTCACCGTACAATATCAACTAATGATAATAGCCTCCACAAAATTAACGAGCCATCATAAACCACTGTTCTACTTCCCCTTGTCACACCCGGAACTAGAACCGAGCCCTTTTAACGACGAAAGCAAACAAATCATAAGTGAGAAAAAAATGACCAGTTTGCGTGGCGGGGCTATCAATATAACTCACTGTATTTATGTAATTGGCCCTTTAAAGTTTATTACTTAAGGCTTTTATGTCTTTATATAAGCTGCATTACTCCCTTGTTGGTGTAGTGCGCTTCGCATAGTAGGCAGGAGTTACAAAACATACAATAAAATTGAAATAAAATATCTGAATGGGATCAATTTGTGTGTGATATCTACCACAATTAGTTTTTAAGATAGAGATTGATGTCCACGGGACGAACTGCGAATATGACTCACTGCGAACTGACGATTTTCACCTTTTGTGCGAAATGTGGGCAAAGTGCGAATAGTCCATCTAGATGTCCCAAGCGTTACTGCTGAACGGACCTCAAGTCCTCGATTCCATTCACAGGTGCAGTGTCATTAATGAAAACATGGAGAATTTCTCAGTAGCAGCCACACAGTCTGTATTTCTGGCCGTTTGATGATATTTCGCTCGTTTGCATGGGGTAAACCCCACCCCAAAACTTAACTGACGAAATGTGGGTGGACTATTAGGGACACCAGTACTTTGTTATCCCTTTGGATATTACAAAGCGTGATGTAATAATCTGTATAAATGTTACATAGTTTATATACTTGAAGCTCTTGAAAGCGTTCTTTTAGGGTCAGCATTGAGTAATTATGCATATTGTGAGTTATTAAACGTATACTGTTTTGTGGCCCCATTGCGAAATTATGGCCCTTCTTAATGAAGTGCAAGGTTCTTTTGAGAAGTATAAAGAAGCGTAAAATGTTATTATGCTCAGAATTAACCGTTGTTTTGTGAATGTATTCCGGCATTGTATAGTTTATACGTCCAGACCTTTTCTGCGTTCAATCATGCGTGAAATTTATTGAATGCCCTTGATTTTTAGCTGTTTAATCGTCCGAAAGTGGCACTAACACTTTGAAATCTGATCGGAGGGCACTAGGTTATGTCAGACTAAGACCTACTAGTTCGGAATAGGAGCTTAAAGCAAATAAAGACCCCAAAGGTCGCGATGATCTGGACTTCCGAAGTAAAAATACTTTGGTACCAGAACACGAAGAGGAAGACTTCAAAAGCTCGCACCAAGCACTTCCAATCTTCCTCCATAATGTGCACAGTAAGAGTGGAACTCATATTACTAGTCTGTGTTCCCGAAAGCATACAACTCGAATATCTGCAAAGTTAGACTGAACAGGGGCCGTATTAGTAGGCTTGATCCAGTGAGTGAACGAGGTGGCGCTAGACGACTTGTATAGCTCTGTCTCTTTCATTCACCGGAACAAGGCTGGTTTTAAGACGTCATAATACGGCCGCAGGCTTCTTGTGGGTAATTTCGCTACATCATAGGTTTTATCTCTGTCACCTTTGACCTAGTGTCAAGTGCAAACCCATCTCAAAAGAAAAAAAAAGTATCACAGCAACAAAAACAAAACTTATTTAAAGCATTCCTTCATACAAAATACCATAAAGTGCGTAATGATATGGGTCAAGAAAATGTGGCAACTAACAGATAACTCGCAAAACACGTACGTGCCGTATCATAGAGTTTCGCATTCGCACCGGCCGTGTCTATGAATTCGTATATTTTACGACGTGACGATCTTGGCTTTCCTGCGTGTCTTGATAGCGTGGTTGCTACACCAGTTTATTTTGTAAGTAGATAGGCGACGACGCTGTTTTGAAACATACTTGGGCCTGTTTTATATACATGTAAAAGTCTTGGAGTATGCAAACGCCAAGTTCAAGAGAATCATGCAAATAAGGTGCGGTTTTCGTTTAGTGCCAAGTATGATGAGATTCGCCATCAACAAAGAACATCCAAGAACACTTGATTCCCTTATGCAACATCTCCCAAATGTTTTCCTAAATGCTCACTCTCGTCCTAGAAGAGTTCAACTTGTTAAATTTCATGTTTCTGGACCCAGCAGTTTTAGCATTGCTTAGTCTATCGGTAATTGAATATTGTGGTGCATATTAAAAATACATTGTAGTTTTGTTGATACGATGCTGTGCAGCTTCTGTTTCTATTAAAACACCTACCCTGTACCTACCATTCATTCTAGTTTTCACAAGGTATCTTACTACATTTATCTTAGGCCATCGCGCCACCCGTGTCTATGAATTTGTATAGTTTACGATGCTTGCGAACTCACGATAAACCAGTTGCTCACTCAAGTTTTATTCAAGGAATATCGTTGAGAAATGTCTGTCTAGTACTAGCTTTTGCCCGCGGCTTCGCATCCCTCTCTAGTCTATTCAAGTATCTCTTCTAGTTTTGAACCAAACTTCATCAACATTCTTACGGTGTTGAAGGCGTGAGAAAATATCAAACAAACAAACTCTCCTTCGCACTTATTATAATATTGGTTATGATTCTATACATAGAACCATTTAGTCTTATGTAACCGAAACTTACAAATGTGGGACGACAGATGTTTCATCTAAACCTCAGATTTTAGACACATCTGTAGTCTCGAAAGGCGTTCCATTTCAAACAATCTTGGTTAGATTTGTTGATAACATTAAGTAGCTCAAACAAAATTGTGATTTTAGGCTCAAGTAAAATCAGAAGTTTTTCCCTTTGATCTGAAAGTTAGCAAATAAATCTTTCGACTTTTCTGCGAATATATGTTTAATGTAAAATAAAGAGCAAAGAAACGATTGATGAGAATACGGGTTAACGTGATATGATTGTGTCAAGATAGGGTTGAAGAATGGCCGGGGTGACGAGATATTGAGAATTACTCGTATTATGTTGAGCTGACTCTAAATAAATTAAGATAAGGGCAAAAATCGTCATCATATTAGCCGTAAGATTACATTGCTGAACATTGTCATTCTGTATAGACTTTCAATAGGACCGGTCGAAAGCGGTATGCGTTCAGCGTGATCCGGTGTTCTGCATCAGATGGATTAGGGCAAATATTAATTGATGGCGGAACCTTACCAAAAACGTTAAAATCGGCCGAATCTTTCATTCCCTTGGATGAGAGATTCGACCTCCACGAGTAGAGCTGCGATAGCTTAATTGATTAGGCGTCTGGACAACTGATCCGGAAGAACGCGAGTTCAGGTCTCGCTCGCTGCCGAATTTTTCATTTCTGAAAAAAGATATTTGGCGCAGGCGTTAATACGTATAAATATTGAACAATGTTAACAGTAACTTTTAAGCTCTGCAGGTTTTCTGCGAAGGTTTTAACGTTCCAAAAAAGTCAACATTGTCTTGACTCCTAGACCTGTTATTAATATGCGTCTACGGTATAATTATGCGCATATTTTAAGGGCTGTTGTTTGGCGCACCCGGGTTTGTTTACATGGACTCGACTGTCCCTCATGATACCCCAGGTTATTTATGAAGGGAAAATGGGCATAATTATACTTTCCGTAATAATTTGGTGTAGTGTGGCCCTTAGATATTGATGCTTTTATGTGGGTAGTATTACAATTAATGTCCCTTAAGAGTAATTAATGAAAACTCGGTGTAAACCTCACCTCGATGCTAATTACTGGGAACGTTATGAAGTTTTTTTTGGAATTTCTTAACTACAATGTCTTTTACCAACAGCAGTACGAGTAGAATGAACAGGCTTTACTGGGTAACCTCGCTTCCTATGACGTTGGAGGACAGAGGTCCTCTCTGACTAGACCAGCATCAAAAAAGAAAGATAGTTTATATACCAGATAGGATTTCTACGTTCTCCTTTGCTCCTCAAATATTCAATTTAGGGGTAGATTGGGAGTTACACAACCCTTTATCAATCATGGCCGCTGAATCATTTAATTAGAAAAATACCCCTCTCCATCGTAGTTTAGAAATCAATTCTCTCTAGCCTGCTCTCTACTCTTGAGAGTAACCCTCCAATGCCGGAGTGCCGACGTTAAGCCAGCTTCGCTTCAAGAGACGTTACAAATGCGATCATATCCTATCCCATGTTGGAGGGGTGATAGGGGCGAAATTGTTTCATGCATTCTTAATAGAAATGTCGTGTATATATGAAGCTTATTTGGGTATTTGTATTCGTCTGGGTATTTCTTTGGGAAAAACATTTTTTTAAACTTCTCATGGAATTTCTCCTGTATCGTGGATGCGTTTACAAACATTTAAAGTCACGTGCAGAGACAGCCAGACCCGAAGAGTTTTTTTAGCCTACATACCTTCGCGGGCGTACTCGGAGCTCATCAATATAGTTTTTTTTTTTGGTACTAACCCACTGTTCCCAAACCGCTGCAACTCTTGAAAGCCAGAATCAACAGCGGCAACCATAAGAAAAGCGCCCCGGAGAATGAAGCTCGACGTGTCCCGGAGAATGAATTTACCCGTCTTAGATCCTGCAACGAAATCAATCAGAAAATAGTTGTGGAGGATTAGGAAATAATATATTTCCACTTCCCTCCATGCAAGCAGGAGACAGAACAAAACGGAGACATTACAACTGGGAGAAGCCCAGTTGCCCTAGCACCACGGATAAAAATGATTACTAATATTAATGGGTTCTAAATTGTGAGCTGCTATATTTGATGCATGTAGTTTGTGAATAAAAAGAATTAAATAATTTATGAAACAGTATAAACAAAATAAAACCATTTGTTTCTATTGTAACATTTTTATAATGTCCTATGAATTCCGTTACGATTTACACAGAAGCAAGTCTCAATAATAGAAAGCTACAAAACAGACTCGTTTGAGTAACGTTGCTGTGTCACGCTGAAGGTTTCAGCCGTGCCCACTACATAGGGCGACGACCTGAAGGGTTGACTTCGTTGTGTGGTGCAATACAGGAGCGACTTTTATAAAAAAAACAGTTGTTGTAAGTGATTCGGGAAATTAACCGGAAAGTGTGGTGTTCGCGAGTTTATTCCGCAACCTATTCTCTCCAGAAATTGGTGAAAAACGTGAATTTGGGGGACTGTCTCATATGTTGACGTTCTACGCGAGTTGATTTGACGAAATTAAACAATGTCTGATGGTGGACTAAATTGGTGGTCCATTGATGCAATGCGAGGTCATATTTTATCTACCGATATTCGCCATTTATTCATGGGGTTAGTATCCAAAGTATTTAGACATTGGTAAACTAGTCTTCAACTCCAAAGTCCAAACGACATATAAGATGTAGGTACATCTTCTTCATCTGGGTCGCGGGACTTTCCAAACGGGTAACCGCGACACTGGAATATAAAGAGCAATTAAAGGAACACGGTGAATTTTATGTAGTCGGTGTGAGTCAGATAGTCCGTTCCACTCAGACCGGACTCATTTGATGATTTTACCACTTGACGTAACCTGCACATAAAAGTCAAAGAGATTTAAAAGTTCTCATTCCGCTTTCAGCTTATCCCTTCTCCCGTGGGAGGCGCCACAGACGGACGAACTTGACGAATCAATTGTTTCAGCGGTACTCACTACAGTGTGGGCATTTAGGGAGTGGGTGGCCCTTTTCGATCGCCCTCCAGGTGCAACCAGTGTTGTGTGAACACTGCTCCACTCATTTCATTGTTCTTTCAATGGAAACTGGGTACTGTATGGGCGTTTTATTCTTATGGCGCTGTTGACTATTTGGGACCAGACATTCGCCTCCGGGCACGGGTAGTAAAGATGAGGTTTATTGTTATGTTTTTTGTCTTTTAGTTAAGACCTGATTTTTCTTGGGTTTAGGTGGATTTATTAGCTCACAAGTGCTTAACCCTCCGTGTAGCAGGTGACTAAAAGTCTCGTCCCATACCAGGTGGGGTGTGACGAACCCCAAACTAAAAAGTGATAGAATTTACATATTTTTTGTCTATTGGTGGAGTGGAGTTGAATTTTAGTTATTTACAAATACACTATAACAATTAGATTTAAGTAAAACTATGCATTAAAGTATATATTTTATTCAAGAACCAAAAAACAAAACAACAAATTATTGTAAAACTTGGAGCACTGGGGTTTGTCAAACCCCACCTGGTGCACAGAGGGTTAATCTATCTATAATAAATCAAAGACCATCATGGGACTGTCTTAACAGGATCCTGGTCCCCAGAACTGAAACGTAATGGACAAGCGAAGGAATAGGATTGTTTTTAGTAGGTTCGAGGGAGGGCGAGAGGATTCACATGATGAATTTCCATTGAAAAAAGAACCTAATAGAACATCGCGTTTTAATTGACGGGTCGGATTTAGTGTTTTGAAAATATCTTTTGAATTTATTGCCCTCCAGTCAAATTAAAAAAGCAATAATAATAATTCAAATGCTGGAATAAAGGCATCCCCTTTGTGTTGGAGTGGTTTCCTTGATCGCAGTAAATATTATTTAGTTTGTAAACGACCGGCTGATCGAGTTTGAGGTCTAATTTGATATGAAGTAAAAGATGATCGATCAATTTCTTAACACTTCGCTCAAGTTTCACTCAAAACATTTGTAAACACAATGTGAGAAGCCGTCAATCACAATTGAGATGCGGAAGCTTTATTACATTAACAATATTCTTTCATTCTGATGTTACTTTTTCAGTGTGATGTCCTCTTTGAGGAGATAGATAGAATATTCTTTATTATGCACACCATACAAATTACAGATAGGAGAGTTATATTATGTAATTTAAGAAAAAATCTGTTAAAATCCGCATCCTACTTTACTGGGTAACTTCACTCATCACCAACCATTCTTTCACACGTCTTTCTTCACCGGCATGCGGACGGCGAGTAATGAGTGACTCGCTGTTCGATCATGGACCATGCCTGGGTCGACGAAAGAGCTGTCAGCTATCTGACGGGGAGAGTGAAAGCCTGCCGGGATCGCGGGACTGTGTTATCAGATTACCGTGACCTTGGAACGTTAAGGGCTATTGTCTGTAGTATGAGTCTGACAGTAATGGGCGGAAGGACTCATTTCATGATTTTACCACGTAAAAAAAAATACTTTCATAACGAAGAATTTCCCATACTATGAATACCTCATGGAATGTAAAATATATAACTACATATTTCTATCACAAACTTTAAAACAGTATGAGTCACGTAGACATGCCATTAGTAACACATTGACACTTTGATATTCATAATAATGATTTGTCACGTAATGTGGGTACACACCATATTGGTTGGCATATGAATTCTTTGAACTAGGCGGTGATGGTGTACTTGGTATGACTGACATCATCGTAAGCTCTTTCTTACACAAGGCGATGCAAGTCTCTGATAACTTACGACTGTGGTATCCATTGACGCGTGCCTGTGTGTGAACCTCTATGGATTTGTATTGCGATAGTCACTTGGATACCCAAGTTGTACTGAAGTTGGTATCGGAGACTCTCGGTCTCGGTATCGGTCGCGGGACCAAGGGATTACCGTGACCCTAGTACGTAAAGGGCTATTGAAGGACACCGTTGATTTTAGTCAGTACAAGTCTGACAGTCCCTCCCGCCCTGCCCTGGGTGGGAGGACTCATTTGATGATTTTGCCACGATAAAAAAAAAAGGCGGTGATGGTGTACTTGGTATGATTGACATCATCGTAAGCCTTTTCGTACACAAGGCGATGCAAGTCTCCGATAACTTACGACTGTGGTATCCATTGACGCGTGCCTGTGTGTGAACTTCTATGGATTTGTATTGCGATAGTCACTTGGATACCGAAGTTGTACTGAAGTTGGCATCGGAGACTTGCGTCGCCTTGTGAACGAAGGGGCTTAGACATTTCTGAAGTACTAAGAATTGGAACTTGCTTGAACAGATTATTGTTATCGTGCTCCACTTACTGCTAATCTATCCATTGCAATGCTTTGGTCTGTGTTTTCAAGCATTTTCTCCGTAAAATCAGCATTTTAATTGCGTACCTAACACTTTGTCAGTCCTAATCTGTCGATTTTTTATTAAGTAATTAATTACCCAGTTCATCAATTCATCATACTAATTGGGTAGTATAATAATATCATGGCCACTTTCTTGAAATAGACCTAGTGTCACCTTCACAGGTGTCATTGTAATGAAGAATTGACAAACGATAAACTTTCCTAACCAAGACGGTTATACGACACAAATATGCTTGATTAGAGGGAATTACGCCACATCACGTTTTTTATTTAATTGTTTTACGTCCTATTTTGCTGATTGGTGACCCAAATGAGACGAATTCTGACAATTAGCGTGACACACGCGCTAGTAAGTTTAGCAGCTAGGTTAAAACATAGCTCATACTTTTGCTAATCCAGTAAATTAATTGTTACTTTAGGTCCCAGAATAACACGGCGGGTCTTAAACGGCTACTTACCAATATCCCAAATGATTTAATTCTCGAATGAATAGCCAATAACGTTGGTGGAAACGTACGAAGTGAATCATTAGGAGTATTGTTTCAGTGCCCATTTTAGATCCACAGGTTTCTTCTCAAATAATACAATTTTGTTATTCTTTTCTTTATACCCAAGAAAATATTAATTTCTGTTGCCCAAAAAAATCTATTCCGTTTTAACACCTATAACAGACAATTATACATACGTATGTAATATACTTGCAATGCCTTTGTCTTTCGATATTTAATTTGACGATTTCTACAACTCTTTTTTTTTGAGGGTCTTTAAAATCACTTGCAAATTCCTAATTTTGAGTTTGCAAGTGTGTTACACAATTGAGGTGCTAAACAAATCACGAAATTCACTTCTTCGTATTTCAGACTATCTCTTTACAAATCAGAATTTTAAATTCTCTTCCTTATATTACCGTGAGAATTGTCACGCAGAACTGTAAAATTAATTCCAAATTCTTGTTTGTTCCAGGTAAGACCGAATCAAATCAACCACAGCTGTCCGGGTATTGCGAATAATCTTGATTTTGCGTTAATTATGAAGTTTCGACGATTCGAATCCAAGCTAATTATTATAAACTTAAAAGTTTAAAACCTCGAGTGGAAGAAAACAGGTAAACTATGCCCAGACCCTTGCCAATCAACTGAGAGATACTTTTTATTTTAATAAAAGCATACCTAAGCTCTTTGAAATAAGGGCTTGATTGGATAGACAGCACTGAGTCTGCTCTCTGTAAGTGTGGATTAAGGCCTATTATATATACATATAGTTTTTTAGGGTTCCGTACGTCTGAATACAAAAACGGAACCCTTATAGGATCACTCGTGTGTCTGTCCGTCCGTCGCTTACAGTCAATTATCTCCGAATCTATTAGACCGATTAAGTTGAAATTTGGTACACATATCAATTCCTGTGACCCAAACACAGAGGTGTGACGTGAGCAGATGAAATCTGTATATGGGGGGTCATTTTTGGGGGGGAAGGGGAAAATTAAAAAAAAAAATCTGAAAACTGCATCGTGTGGCATATCAAATGAAAGGTCTTGTTGAGAAGATCTTAAATGTATTTTTTTGTAATTTTAAAATAAATAGTTTCCAAGTTATTCAAGAAAATAGACGAAAATTGACCATTCCCCCCCCCTTATCTCCGAAACTACTGAACCTAATATTTTGAAAAAAATACAGAAATTAGTTTTCTCCTTATAGATTATAGGAAAACCTATAAGAAGTCCATGATATTAAAATAACATGGTAAATCACTCAATATTGTGCGTACCAACTTACATTTTTTTTTTAATACGTCATAAATCGTAAACCGCAATTTATCTTTCAAAGTTACAACCAACTTTTATATAATGTTACTTGCTGCTACGGAACCCTTTAAAGGCGAGTCCGACTCGCACTTGGCCGGTTTTTTATTAAATAACACGTAAGTAAGGTTTTCACTCTTTATCTCAGAAAAGGATTTCCCAAGGGATCCATCTACATCACACTGATAAATTGGCGGACGATAGCTGTTGAAAAATAATAAATCAAAACAACATGATTTTGTTCGTGAAATCCATAAAGAATCACCCTACTTAGCCAGTTGTGATACCAGTAAAGTTTTAGTCTCAGTTAATTATCTTTCTAGTTTCTAATAATATAAATACGAACGATTGTGAGTATAGACGGATTTTTTTTAGTCTTTCACGAGAAAAACTACTGAAAACGGATTTAGTTGAAATGCAGGAAGTAAATTATAACTTACATAAACCATTTTTGTTGCGTATTACGATCCCTTGAAACAATTACTCTGCTCAGGCAAAGACGGTATAAGCCAGCAACACGTGTCATTTGCTCTATCAAAGAAATCCCACTAAGATTCTAATTCAAAAGGAAATACGCGAAAAAGTTACCGGACAAAACTGTTGACAAATAAAAGCTTAAAACAGTAGCGTGGCTTTGTCCGCATCCGCGTTAGTAAATTACTGGGTAACCCAGATTTAAGCCGGTCGATATTTTTCGACATTTACTTAACTGGTTATGGGGTAGCTTCTGTTATTCTAATTTAGAAAGAATCGTAACACTTGCTACTGCTTTAGTGAATAATTTCCACGAAATAATAAAATTGGAAAAGTTAATATGTATTCCTACGGTAGGAACCTGATCGTAATTAAATATCAAAATATTCAATTATGATCAGGTAGGACCGTAAAAAAGTTTTTCCAAGAACAGTGGGAATTACTCTGTATGTATCTGTATTTCATTGGAAAATATTGTCCTTCTTACATTCATCACACCCTCAAAAAGGATGTCAAAAGGTTGCAAGGTCGGCAGTGATACTTCTGGTATTGAAGTCATAAACAGGCTGATGAGTTGTGACTGCTTTCCATCAGGCGGGACCCTATGCTTGATGTCACCTGTATGATATAAAAAAATCTATAAGCAGAAGAATTTGTTTGGTTGAACGCGCCAATCTCAGGAACTACTGGTCCGAATTGAACAATTGTTAGCTTGTGTTGAATAGCCCATTTATCGAGGAAGGCTATAGGCTGTATAACATCACGCTAACACCAATAGAAGCCGAGCAGCGGGGCTGAAATCACGGGTATGTTCTTATAAGTGGGAAACCTCCTATTCTTTTTTTTTAACGTAGTAAAATCATCAAATGAGTCCGCCCACCCAAGGCAGAGCGGGAGGTACTGTCAGACTTGTACTTACTAAAATCCACGGTGTCCTTCAATAGCCCTTTACGTACCGGGGTCACGGTAAATCATAAGTCCCGCGAGCAAACCTCCTAATCTTGACAGCTTTCGTGAAACTAATGCAAGGTAGGAAATGAACCCGATCACTTTCCCAAGTGTCGAGTTCAATACCTTTCACCATTATTTTCAACCTGCTCCAAAAGTGTGAGATCAATCGCTTACCTAGAACTAAGTTAATAATATATTAACGACGTTCGAGGCACCAAGGTGGGCGTCTAACGGGCGGCGACAATCGCTCCATTATGTCCGAGCCGGGCGTCGAACCCGCACCCACATGCTTGTCATTACTGCTGCATATCGGCTGCGGGTGTAGGCCACACTGCACACCCTAATGAGATCAGGAATAGTAGCTTTCTATGTTGAACACTGGATGGGTGAAATGATGAAAGGAATCTGTAACTCGATGCGTTCTCTGGGATGACAGTAGTAAATGTGGTGGCTGGTGATGTCCCCAAGTACTTAAAACTAATTTTCAAGGATGGATCATCACATAAGTCCTCCCACCCAGGGCAGAGCGGGAGGGACTGTCAGACTCGTACTGACTAAAATCCACGGTGTCCTTTAATAGCCTTTTACGTACCGGGGTCACGGTAATTCGTAAGTCCCGCGACCAAAGAATATGGATTAGATTTATTTGAAAAAGAAAAAAGGTTGCCCCGCTCTAGGAATGTCTGCTGTGTCGTAGTTACTGAAACAGTACAACAAGCAAGAAAATAATCTAGGATACCTTTTTTTAATGGTAAATTCATCAAATGAGTGCACTGCACTGTGAGGAATATGGAACGAAAGGGACTGGCACTCTCACTGAGTAAAAATCTACCCTGCTCCTTCGGTTGTCCGTTGCGTTCCAGGACCACGGTACCGTTTTATGATACCATAACAGGAGAGTTAGTACTAGGTTAAAAAGATAATTAGATAACATTCGCTATAAAATGGCTGATAGGTCCTTTATTAAACACGGAAGAATTATAAGATTCTGTGTAAAATATTGCGTAATTTAAATATATCATTATGTTACTTAAGAAACAAAATAGACCGAGGAAGATAATATACAAACCCAATGTCTAAGGTCAATGATAGATAAGCCAGACATAGACAAAAAAACATACAATTCATTACACTATTAGTTCACAAGCAAAGTAACTGTAAGTGCGGTATTCAAAGGGGTTTTTGCTGTCAAACCAATAAAGACATAGTAAGAAAACATTTTGCATGCCATTGTGACACCTCCTCAGCAAAAACTTGACATTCCACCGCTGTCTGTCACATCATACTGACATGCCGTCACATAATCGCTTCTATGACACAATGAGATTAGTCACATCTGCATCATATGCGAACAATCGAAGCATTAAGTTTTTGTGGGCGGGCATCGAACTGCCGACCGTGCCCCCATGCCCATGTCTCCCCTGCTTCCGGCGTTGTTCTTATTTGTGGACATGGACTTGTAGGAAAGAAGTTTTATTGCTCATCTACTGGGGCTGTCAAAATTTTGCCAAAGTGAAATTGGTAAGATTTGAGTGTCCTTCGAGCCGGATAGCTGAGATACATGACATTAGACTTCTGATTATCATTTTATACGGGAACTTTTATATGGGAAAAATAGGATCAAACTAATTTAAAAGCTTTGACAAAAATAAGTTTTGTTAATTTGGTTTTTGTATTAATGTTAATTTTAGTTTAGATCTGGACGCTTACTGTAAGGATTGGTTCGAGGAGGCTCAGGGCAAGAGATCTTTAAAAAACTTAGGGGCGGCTTTTGCCCAGCTGTGAGACAGCCTGAGCTAGAAAAAAAAACGGGTAGGAGATCCTCAGATCAGAAACTGAGGTCTTTTAAAGCCTCATGTCTAACTAATTCTATCAACCATCATACCACAATTATTATCTATCAGCCATTTTGAAATCTAAAACAATACGGGTAGTATCAACCGTTCCCTCTGTTTCAATAGCCGTTGACAGTAGTAATATGAAACTCCATTGAATGGTTTGCCAGCTCGGTTCGTTGGCTCCGCACCGGAATCGTGCCTATTTGCATTTTTAGGCCTCGACACTGTCAATAGAGAACTGCAAATATGTGTTAACGGGCTTCCAGTTTTTGCGTCACCTTTTTTCTACCATTACTTGTCAAATATCACGGTTGGGTTCGAAAAGTTTACAAAAAGGGTAAGAGTATGTCGGTATAAATGCTTCGTATTTATGCTACCTTAGTGATTCATGTTCCCAAAACTGTTCATGTCCTCTCATTATTTGATTATTTATCAAGGCCATCGCTATTTAATAAATAAAATCAAAGCCATTTAAAGCCTTCCACCAACCCACATGATCCTGCAACATGAATTGTGTCTGGGTGTTTTTGCAAGTGTAAACGCACCAACGATACAAGAAAAAATCCTAGCCCAATGTTTAAAAAAAAAATATAGCCTTTATATATAGTCTTTGGAGAAGAAAGGGAGCCTGCCGTGGTACAGACCTCCACGCAGGTTCCTCACTGCTGATTGAGAAATGTTATAGTCTAATTATGTCATGCCATTCGTGCAACTCAATCCAGACCCTATGACCTTTACTAAAAGTGTCTATTTACAACCAAGTCAAGGTCACAAACACTTCAATCAGCTATTCTTACCAAATATTCCAGCTCCATAGACCAGAATATAAAATGTTTTGCTGACTGTCAAATATGCTTGGTCAGGCTAGCTTGCAAACATAACACAGTGACCAAAATACCGCAGTGTGACGTCACTCGTCAGAACCGTCAGAAAAGCCCATTGTTGTCTGTTGCCATTGATTGATGGCGTTTTATTTACTGCAATTTGCTACCAGTGGCTCCTTGAAAGGAAGAAAGCTTTTGCTGTTCTGAATTGATGAGAAGGGTAACATATTCGACTAACTGGGTATCATGGTTTCGGAATGTGATGATGTTGATAATGCCATCTAGCCGAATTCGGCCAAGCAACTACTTTCAATGGTCTTTAAGAGTGGTTGTTGAGAGCTGCATTCCAAAGCTCTTCATGTGGTCTCCAGTGACTCGCATATCTAACTTTTGCCAAAAAACTTCGAGCGCAAAGCGGACATGTAGGAACACCATTATAAAACGGAAAGTAAACTTGTAATTATAATGCAGCTGATGAAAATATAACTACGGCAGTTTAATTTTAATGAAAAAAGGTTCTACTGTTCCCGACATAAAAATTACAAACACCATAATGTAAAAAGTCGTAACAAACTACTCGCGACTTTCACGAGAGAGCGAATAACTGAAACAGTATATTATTTTTCTTTATTTGCCGACTCTTGAAGGTAATGAGTTTTCTCGAGGGAGAATATGAGAACAAAGTTGTGAGTCTGCATTTCGTAACAACAAGTATGAAGTCATAGTGCAGATCGTAATTATTGGAAGTTATGGAGTGCAGTGGGATGACACGGGTTAGCAGTAACGATTACATTTTCTTTTTACATCCTCTGCTCCACAAACGCCCAGATCCACAACAATTATCTATACACTACACAAATGTCTTTGCCATACGGGAACCTTAACTGCATTGCACCAACCGTAGCTAATGAAACTAGATAACTGCTTTTCCATGTGCCTTTAAGTTCACAAAGCTAATAACAATCAATCAATTAACTCATCTACAATTCCCCACACACAGTTTGCCACTCAAGTTAACTACACAATAATCCGACCCTCGCCGATTCTGAATACCTATTTGCCTTTCTTCTCTGATGCCGGTTTAAACTAAATACGCATTTCAATAAAAATGTCTTATTTATATTCATTAGTTTGATAATCTTGACTATAAACAGTGAATGGATGTTCTTGTAAATTCTTTGTGTTCGTTTCCCATCGAATGTCTCTAAATATGGTTGCTTCATTTGCCGGTTGGGTAATTTTGTTTTCCAAAATGGTTGAGGCAGTCTACAAATAGGGACGGTTACATGAGCATAAATTAGTTTCTGATGTGGTTTGAAATTCGTTTTATTTATTTTTTGTAATCTTTAAGTATTTTGTGTTTGATTTATTTGTCTTCTTCTAACTTACTTGTATCTTTATCATTGATTTAGGCCCCTTAACCTTTTGCGATCATCGTCTCTTGTTGTGTATTGTCGTTCATTCAATTCTCTATATTTTGTGTTAATATTTTTGCTTTATTCGCTTCAACTTCGCGAGTTTTGCTTCTACATTTTCGTGTCTACGAATAGTAATATCACAGTCTATTGAATTGAGCAAATAAACCAAATCGATAGTGAGTAATGCAAGTGAAGGGTCCCCAATCAGTGCTCAGAGTCACGGGGCGCCATGGTTCATGTCTGACTTGACTAATGTATCTGTACCAAGCTTGCGCTTTATCGAGAACTGTCACTTTATCATTGGCCCCTTATACAAAGACAACTTGATTATTTGTAGGTTTTACGAGAGCATTCTAATTTGGAGCTGTTATGGCAAATAAAGTATCAAGATCTTTAACTCTGGTCGTAATCTTAATCCCAATCTTTTTCTGAAGCCAATCAATTAATTAATTTGACTTAATCCGAGAAAAATCTGAGTCTTAAAGATATATAATGAAGAATATGAATTAATATTAGAAATAATTCTGATTGGATATCAGAATTATTTCTAATATTAATTTCCTGCTTAAGTATTTCTAACAGTCTATAGATTTGCTTGTCATTTATAACACAGGCAAATGTCAGTAAAAATAATTATATTTAATACGAAATTGGAACTGATAGGTCCTCATTAACATCACATAAGACCTGACAAGATGTCAGCATATTTAGTGGTTGAAATATAAACTCTGTCGTAATAAAACCACAAGTTGATCCATATGCATCAGTACCCTTGAAATTAATACAAACCGAGGTTCCTCAATCAATCATTTCACCCGTCAAATTAATTGTAATCGAAGATCGCAAGGATCCCTAACATATTTCATCCCAGCGCCTTTGTTCGAGCACAAATAAGACTGAATAAGGACAGGAATGTCACCTCTGAACCGACCGCGACACGAAATGCTAAGGTATGGTTTATAATGCGAGTGGAATAGAGGACACTCGTAAGGAATTGGTCGTTTAGAAGGTTATGTTTCGAGAACCCTTCTACTCCACCTTTCCTCAGCGACAGACCATGACCACTTCAGCTTGCTACAGTTTTGGACAATATCTTTAACAGCTATGTGACTACTTGCCGAATGCTCTAAAGAAATTAAATACACAAATAAGTTAAGGACGGTATTCTAAGAGGAATGCTACTTCTGTACTGGAAATGGTAGCTCAGGTATCGTTTACAAAGGTATGGAGAATTAGACACACATAAACTTGGACTAGCCTAGACATCTAAAATACGTTTATGGGTTTACTGAACTGAATGCACTAGCTTTCTCATAGTACTATGGGGAATTTCGCATTTGATGTTGTTCAATTTTGGTCAGTCTGCGAAACGAATTTATGTTGTTGCTTTTGGTAAAACGTGACTGTAGTTCTAAAGTTATCTAGTGAATGCCTCCATATTATGTTCGGGTCAACGTGTGCGTTTTGGAGATGGTATTGCTAAAGGAATTTGACCTTTGAGTAGATGTTAGGCTACGATGAATGTAAGGTTTCGTTTATGGCTGAGACACTAAAAGTTTCAATGCTCTGATACAAGTTTGTTCCGTTGTGACTTTCAATTTGTACAGCTGACTTTTAGAGCACTAGGTTGTTTTACCTAGTAAAATCTTCAAGAAAATCTAAATCGTTAAGAATCTGATCATTTACATCTTCGTCAGTATCATAATTAAGTTCTGTTTACTTCAATATTTCCATTTTGCATATTACAAGACATGGATAAGTATCTGTTTGTGGTGTTTCCCTTAAGAGGGTTTAAAGCTGTTTCTGAATGCACATTATAGCCATCTAAATATCCATTACTGCAGTATCCAAGTAGCAATTGTCTGTAAACAAGTAACTTAGCAATCATTTACATTTGCCATTATCATTTAAGATTATCTTATTGGAATATTCAGAGTGTTGAATTCCATTTATAAAGCAACACTTTCCATATATTTAAACCGAATTACGACCTTAGTTGTACTTGACCTTTCAGAAGTCAAATACGAACTTCAACTTGCCCTTTTCAAGGAAATTTTCAAGGGCGGCTAAAAATTCTCGTAAATATCCGCAGAAAATGTCAATAATTACAGCTTGAACAATACCCTAGGGCTCCACAATGCCCACCCGCAGTGCCATGCGAAAATGGTATGCAGGCATGCTAAACCATGCTCTGACCCTGTCGCTAATGTCTCGTATATATTAGAAAGGACTGGGACGTCGATCTGTCTGTTCGTTGAGTTCTGTTGCACGATTCAAGATGTCGATACTATTGCTTGGGGCTTGATTTTTACTGAAGAAGAAATATTTGGTGATAGTATAGTTATTGTTTGTAGTCTAAGATTAATCATTGTGGTTTTGAAATAATATTGTGTCTATTGTAATTATTCTTTTTTCTTCATCTATTACATTCTATATATGTTCTATTACTTGAAAATAGAGTAGAATATTCCGTTTTACTACGTGTATTGTGTGACCTTTTTAGATCCCCTAGTAAACTACCTAAGTTATTATTTAAATTAACTATATTGTTGCTTATAGCTGTTATTTTCAAAACACTTTATTTTTCCTCATTTTCAAGTTCAGTGTTGTTTTACCGTCTGCTGCTTACTTAGTAGAATTGATAACAAAGTTTTCGTCA
The DNA here is from genome assembly GCA_943136025.2 of Agrotis puta. Taxonomy (NCBI): domain Eukaryota; kingdom Metazoa; phylum Arthropoda; class Insecta; order Lepidoptera; family Noctuidae; genus Agrotis; species Agrotis puta. The sequence goes on from OW964178.2 coordinate 15,354,987, forward strand.
TTTATTTATAATGCGACTAACGGGTTACAAAATACATTTATAACAGAACCGCTTCCATATTTTTCCCTATTCTATCATATACTAGCTGACCCCGCGAACTTCGTAGCGCCACAGAATCAATACTACTACACTACTAATACTACTAATACTACTACTACTACTACTTCATTTGTTACAAAAAATGTGATAAATGAAGAACCGCTCGACCGATTTTATTATGTTTTGCTTAAAAATTTGGTTTGGATAGGTGAGCCCCTTCTTGAGTTATAAAATTACAACGAAAAGTGGCATTGATTTATACATATATAGATTTACATCGCCTTCTGTATAAAACAAGAAATAAACTTCAAACCGAATATAGATTTATACATAGTTACTTAAAAACTACATACAATTGAAAGATTAGGGTTAGGGCTAATAACGTTTTGGTGGCTATTTCGGGATCAACAGTGAGTCATGTGTGTTCCTCATTCGTTACAACGTCGTGTGAAACTCCACTCCTTTCTTTATCTTCACATTCTTTGGATTTTAATGAAGCGACTCTACGTATTTTATTTTCGTTTTGGTTGAAATAGTGTACTGCTATTGTTTTTGAGCTGTAAGCTGGTTTACTAATTAGTGCTACCTTTTCCTCGTAATTAAAAGTTTAAATTAAAATGCTTGTAGGAGTATTATGCAAATTTTATTGTGTCTGGGATAATTTGTTATAAATGAGAGTTTTTTTTTTAGTGAAGATGTTTTTTTACTTCTGCTTAGCATGAGACATGTTTGGGTTCAGTATTATATAGTTCAGTAATGGATGTTTACTGAAAATTTGCAAGTATAAGTTTATGTGGAATATGGAAGCATTTTAGGGATCATTATAATAAATAACAAATTGCTTTTGCAAAATATCTCTTACAGTCTTATATTTTGCGCATACAGAGAATTAGGAATTTAAATCATGCGCGAGCTTCTGAAGTTATTTTTTGTAACATTCATCAGAACAAACCTTGCATAAAAATATTGGTTTTGGCACAACAATTTAGGAAAGATTATTTACATATTTTTCATGTCTCTTATATCATACAGCCATGCTATTGAATGAAAGTAAGCCCAAGGCCCACGCCTCTCCGGGGTCGCGGACTATCAAAAGAACACCGTGTAATTTAGTCAGTACGAGTCCGACAGTCCCTTTCGCTCTACCCTGGGCGAGAGGACTCACTTGATGACTTTTCAATTAATTGACTGTTGTGTCATCAATACCACATTGAACATTACCCAACACCACCAAAAATAAAACAAATGTTCACTACATTGCACACAAAGTGATAGAAAGCGAAAATCAAGCTCATCGATCAAAATTACAGCTCCCGGGACGGTAGTGCCCGCGCATCGGATGATCTCTCAGAAGGACTGTCACGCGAACGACGTGGCTCGCATACTTGCACGCGAAATATCGATTTGTGAAGTTGTCGACATTAATTTAATATTGTCTGGAAATTGATTGTGCAGGTAGCAATAGATAGATTGTTGTCATTTTGGCGTTTCCCAATCACCCAGTAAAGATTATTCTGGCGTAAAACTGAGGAGCAATTTTGAAACATTACTAAATTATAGCTAAAGTATGTAAAAACCTAAACGACATCACTTGTCTTCATTGTTTAGTTTCGCGTGATTATAACTGTTTTTAAGATTTATTTATTGTGAGTTTATGCTTTGTATATTAGGTAATATGTTACACTAACGTCTGTTACATCACATGGTTATGAAGAAAACTTACTGAGATCGGATGCAAATCACCATCGCATGTTAATAACATGTAAAATGAATTTATCTCATGGGTTCCAAACCCAAAATATTTGTTTAAATACAATATGCATCTTGGCAAGATAATCTAGACACACACTATGATGACCGGTCAGACTTGGCGCTCGAAAAGGGCACTTGGAAAGTAATGAGGCAGTTTTTAGACCTTGTCCAACTAATAAAAAACATCTGTGTCTACTCAAAAATTCAATTGATTTGCTGGACATTCAGTACCATAAAATTTCTCCACAAACAAGTAAACACAATGTTTGCATATAATTTTACTTTACTACCGGAAGTGCGTCATTATTATCTGGAAGTGTCAATAAGCAACTCTCGATTGCGGAGCGCTTACTGCGGTGTATTATTATGTCGTCCAAAGCGGCCATTTGTGTGCAATATTGTTGGAAAGTACGTTTGTCTTGTGATTATCTCCGTAACGACTTCGCAGATTTGTATCTCTTTGTTAGTTTGCATGAATTTCTTTTTCTTCGTTGTATTTGAAAGGTTTATTCGCAATCTGTCTTTAAACGTAGTTATTTTCTTGTTACGCATGTGTCGTCCTAAAATTGATTTTGATTTTTCTACACTAATTTGTTTAATCTACACTAATATTATAAAGAGGAAAGATTTGATTGTTTGTTTGTATTGAATAGGCTCCGAAGTTACTAGACCAACTTCAAAAATTCTTTCACCAGTTGAAAGCTGCTTCGATCCTGAGTGACATAGGCCGTACAGGGGGGATGAGCGGACGAGCCCGCTGGCAAAATCTAGTGGTACATAAATGGCTTAACTAATAGATGATCAAAATTATCCAAAGTTACCGACAGATCGCCTGGGTGTCACCACTGCGAGGATCGCCCGAAGGACACTTTGGAGCATACGTTGCAGGACTGCCCCGCTTTGGCAACGGCGATAGTCGGAGATCTCTCGCGCCCGGCATTGGTCGAGGCCATGCTGCGGGGCGAGACGGAATGTACGTAAAGGGCTATTGAAGACACCGTCGATTTGAGTCAGTACGAGTCTGATAGTCCCTACCGCTCGGCCCTGGGTCGGAGGACTTATTTGATGATTTTACCACGATAAAAAAAAGTTACCGACCGACTGATAGTAGAGGTTCGAACATTTTTCAAGTCAAAATTACTTCTTAATTTGCACCAAAACTTGGCATACTGGTACGTCAGGTGCCGCCCCAGCTCCACAACACAAGTTTTGGTCCACTTGATTAAAAACAAGTTCCAACTTTTTATGTCAGGGGTATAATTTTGTGTCGTTTCGTTCAGTCTCCCTTTCATCAAGTATATTGTGATTGACTCACTCGAAGGTCGCGGACTATATTCGTACCGAGTTTATTTTTTCTTCGTCTGATTCATCGGCCAGTGCTGCGCCATAGTTATCGACAAATTATCGGGAAGCCGCGAGTGTATCGATGCGATTCCTTGAAACGTTTAATTACTTCCTTTCTAATGCAATTATGTTGTTGTCTTTTGTTGTTATAGCCTCTGGTCATTTGTGGGTGTTTTATCGTATCCCAATTTAGGACCCATTAATATTAGTAGTCATTTTACCCGTGGTGCTAGGCAACTGGGCTTCTCCCAGTTGTAATGTCCCTTTGTGCCTATTGGCCTTGTTTTGTTCTGTCTCCTGCTTGCAGGGAGGGAAGTGGAAACATATATTTTTTCCTACTCCTCCACTATTCTTTTCTGATTAATTTCGTTGCAGGATCCAAGACAGGTAAATTCATTCTCCGGGACACGTCGAGCTTCATTGTCTCGGCCCTTTTCTGGTTGGTTGCCACTGTTGATTCTGGCGCACACGAGTTGCAGTGGTTAGGGAATAGTGTGGTGCGATTGTCCCAAAAAAAAAAACCTAATTTTGATAACGATATTTGTAATATGAAATTGAACTTTATGATGAACTTTAAATCTCGGGAAATTAATTTTGTTACTACATTTATGACCTGTGCTATCATTTGGTCCTGCGATGTGGATACCAATCTTCCCAAATAACTCTTCAGTACATAAATGGGCATCATTATGTCAACTGCATGTCCATAGTTCATCGACGTTTGGAACGAAAATTACTGCAATCACCGTGAACGCAAGAAGATTTATGATCGTAGTATCAAAAAAGTCTCAATTATTATTTAAGATTTTTATTGCTATGTAATTCTCTACTCCTATCTCTTAACAGCCATTCATAATAGCTTTTTTATAAGCACGGTGGTCTTATTTATGTATATGTAAATGGCTATATCTGCATCTGATTTCTAACACAGTTATGTCAAGCTATCATAGACTACTCTGGTTATAATTCAAGCCACGAGTTTCCTTATTGTTCCTACTGTGATTCATTACAATGTCACTGTTGAAAAATGTATAAATACATACTGTGTTTATCAACGTATTTATAATAGAATATTGAATCATTAGTTTCAATGAATCTGCTGGCGATGTGAGTAAACATGTGTTGAAATAGTTTCCTACTATTTTGTAATGAAGATATTTCCTTTGATTTACAGTTATTGCTACTTGGACCTTCTGTCCTATTCATAGCTTTCATAACTTAGCTTCAGTATCTCTGATTAAAAATGTATAGGTTATTTATGTAACGTTTCTCAAGAATCTTTAAGACAATCTCATATCTCACAACAATAAACAACGAGTAAAATTGAATTATCGCTTTATAATCCGATAATAACTATAAATTGACGATTTATTTCTCCAATAACAAGCTCTATTGACGTCGATAAATCTCGATTAATTTATCGATACCTAACATTGAAAATAGTATCGATAAATTATAGGTTTTATTCTTTCACGTCCCTAGATAACTAAATATAGTATTTTTTAAGTTTACACAACCGTTTCATTCACTAAATATGTGGCTTGGAATAAAGGATTGACCGTGAATGAATGGAAATAGGAAACATTACTTAAAATTGTTCTACCAGTTAGTAGTTTGTTGCATTGTTTAGACTACGCCGTATGTTTCTGGGCCTATTATTAAACTTAATTTGAATGATTGGTTAATATGTACTTGTAGTGTTTTGGGTATTAATTTTGCAATACTAAATTATATGAGATTTTGTAATGTTACTTAGTACAATGTAGAAGGATCATTTTGTTTACACAAATAATATATTAATTTCTTTGTCATATTGTTTACCGATTTCGATATTTATAGTATTGTTGGAATCCTTATTGACAATTTGACTAATTTGTATTCATACCTTATTGATATAACTCCGATGTAACTCCAAATGAGTCATCCAAATATTTATTGTAAATAATGCTCAGAAAACACGTCATGTTGATGTCATTCCTTAATTTTAACTTTTAGGGGAGATTTTAATAAATGGTTAGATAATGTATAGGATTTTTAACTGACAGTTAAATTAACTACTGATCAAACAAATGGCTCTAAGACAAACCAATACATATACCGTGTTACTACAAAAAGTTAAACTTTTGTTGTACACTTGTCTAAAAAACGTGTAACTGCAAAACGATCCTTATATCAACGTTAAATGTCGTTTTGCAGTTGACATTTTTTGTAGCCAAGTGTTCAACTGATGTTTAACCACAGCCGCAGTGGTAGACGCCCACGGCAACGGACATCGGCAGAAGATCTCCGGCCACCGTAGGCGCGGGCATGCGGACAGCGAGTAATGGGCAACTCACTGTCCGACCATGGACCATGCCCGGGTCGACGGCGCATTGTGATCTACGCGAGCCTCAAAGAGTGTCAGCAAAATAACGGGGCCCCCTCTAGAGGGCCAAAGCCTGCCGGGGTCGCGGGACTGTACGAATTACCGTGATGCCGGAACGTAAAGGGCTATTGAAGGACACCGTGGATTTTAGTCAGTACTAGTCTGACAGTCCCTCTCGCTCTGTCCTCTGTCATTTGATGATTTTACCACGTAAATAAAAAAAGCTTTTTTGATAAAAACAATTGTAAGAATTTCGGGTCTTTTTATGGGGGTTCATATTCATATTCATTTATTTGCATTCCACAAGGTACAAAGATGTTACAAAGAGCTTAGAGCTAAGATCCGTTGTAGACCCTGTCAGGGCACAGCAAAGTAGTGGGATTTACAGTATTTATTACCTACAGCTAAGTACTTCTTAAAGTTAAAATTCTTCCAAAAAAAAACTAATAATAATTAAATATAATTTAACATGAAACTAAATTAAACATTAACAAAGGAAAAAACAAAAGTAACTTGGGTTGTTGTAAATTTGCCACGAAAAACAGTATGTGTAAATAAGCCACAGTTTTTCTTTTGTTCATTTTGATAACTATGACGAACGTGCTCAAAATAGAGTTTTCATTAATTTCTGCCTTTTTTTATTGTAAGAGTCGTAGGTCCTATAGTACATTGACACCTGGCCACCGACACCACAGAATGCAGTCTTCTCGCGAATGCTTTATGGTCCTCTCGAGACTTTACGAGTCATTCCACAAGATTGGAACACCGGCGGAAGATGGTATATTAAAATGAGTAAAACAATAAAAATAAAATTTTATTATGACGTTATGATGTAAAATTTTAATGTATTTGTCGAATTGCTTCCGTATTTTTATGCGGATTCTGTAAATAATTTAATAATAAGTGGAGTGAGAAAAAGTTTTGATAAAGATTTGGTGGCCTTCGAGTGCCATGACGTCTTAAAGCGAGAGTATTTCCACTGTGGGAAAGAGACAGAGCTATACCAGTCGTCTCGTGACATCTCCTTCCCACACTGGAATTAATTTCGCTTCAAGACATGGTAGGCCACCATATCACAGTAGAAACCTATCAATGCGAACAGTATGATCGCTTTTACAAATGATTTGGGAAAAGTCTTAAAGAAACTTCATTGAGTAGAAAAAAAATACGTGTGGCACTCGGGGACTGCATGACTCGGGGACATTTTTATCAACTTATGCAATTATAATTATTTATTTATTTAATTTATGAAAAAAAAAAAAGAAAAAAATATCGCCTACCGCGAATGTGTATGGCAAGTTACTCATCTCGTCAAGAAAAAAAAATCATTCAAATTTTATTTATTCACGTTGACATGACAGATGTGACAGGTTTATTTTCGTTACGGAATTTCTTGATTCGGTCGCCGCGCTCAGAGCCCACGATAAAAACTATGTAATAGCTTAAAAATATGTATACTTCTGCCGAACATAATAGAGAGTACCTATAATAATTACTGCAGCACCATCTGTTTGGTCACGGAACTGTCTACACAGGTAACCCTGTAATGAAACTTCGTTACTATAAATGTAAGTAGTCTCTTAAATTTTCCTAAAGTATTACTTTTGAGGCCGGAAGTAGTTATTCAAGGAGGAAAAATTAGAAATTCGCGTGGACGAAGTCTCGGGCGGAGTGCTAGTCTAGAATACACAGAATGCAATGCAAGGTCAAATAAAATAAACTGCTGCAACTTCACACACATGATGAGACCTCTAAAGTTTACTATCAACTGACAAATTGCACTGCTACAAAAGATATCGTGGTTCTGGCGAAGCACTGGACCAATAAAACTTAATAGTATCCACTACTCTAACGACACACACACATAGGAAACTACTGTGTGTACTACTTAACTCGTTTGCCATTTAACCCGCAAATAGTAAAAGTTAACAACATCATTGTGCATTGACAATTTGCCCGCTATTGCCTTTCCACATCTACTTTCGCCTTATCGCTCATTATGTTGTCCAAAGACCAATTTGACCACCAGTCTTGTAATACCAATGTGTTTTCAGTAACTGGGTTGTGGAAGACCAGAAATGGTATTCACCTGATCTCGGTTAGATTAGAAGTTTAAAGTAGTTAGGAATGACTAAGCTAGTCTAGGACGCTGATGATTCATGTTGTCAAACATTACCAGGATCAGTTCTTAGCGAGTCGATGGCTAAGTGTTTTAAATGCGATTGGCAGATAGCGAGCTACACTTGCTGAAGCAGTTATAAGATCATCAAGTGCTCAGGTGACTTTGGCATAACAGCACCGTCACATACACACTTGAGACACAGAATACTTAATAGTCTTGAGATCACCAGAACATTAATCACAACCTGCCGACTCCATTTGTGATATGAACAGTTTTTAACGTGTACCTATCTTTACTATCGCTTCTGGGTGTGATTTCGTGAAATGCAATGGAAATGTGTATAGGGAAGTGCAACAGGATTGGTCAAATTAAATAAGGTGTGCAATGAGCGCGTGCGATGGTAGAATTAGCCGTCAGATGGTCAAAGTTGAAGTTGATTGCAAAGGTAAAGTCAAAATGCAAGAAGGTGCAGTTACTTTTTTTTTAGCGTGGTTAAATCATCAAATGAGTCTACCCACCCTGGACAGAACGGGAGGGACTGTCAGACTCGTACTGACTAAAATCCACGGTGTCCTTCAATAGCCCTTTACGTTTCGGGGTCACGGTAATTCATAAGTCCCGCGACCAAGGTGCAGGTACTGGACCAATTGTTACACATCATAATATGCGACTACTTTTTAAGGCTCTCTTGTGTTTTTTAACCGATTCCTTTAATTGATAAACAATGTTGAATGGCCAAAGCTTATACTTTCCAATCTAGAAATAGACATGGCTATAAAGACAGAAGATGTAAGAGGAAAAACAAACCATAAAAAGGGTAAAGTCCGTGCACTTTCATAGTCCAATTACAAGCATGTGCGTCTAATGAGGCGGGAGGCGCCGGCGCCGCGCCGTACGCCTAATTAGAAAGTAGAAAATCTAATTATTTCGCTAGCGCCTGTCTGTGACGCGTATCTAGCAGACATTGGTCTGGGGAACTGGGGTCAGATGGAATCGACGTGAGGAATTTTCAGACGCGAAGGAAAAATGCTGTTAATTAAGTTGTTTTAAGACACACGCTTTATGTTACGCCTGTGATACTGAAGGTTAGGCAAATATGTGGTTTGCTAACGGTACACTTACATTTCAACAGCTTTGTTTATGTTCCAAGGAATCGTGGTGCACTGCTGCTGTTGTTAAAGTTCTAAAATTAATGACGTAAGACTTGCAAAACCAGCCAATACGCCATTTTGTAGGAATCCGGTATAGCCATAATTATCAGCTTGCAAATATAGAAATTGTCATTATCATCACTCACCATACATTCTCTTCCATCCACAGACCATGACAATATTCTGCTACTATTCTAGAATCGCATGGCATAATTTGATAGTGTCAATGCCTAATTGCCTACCCTTTCACTTCATATCCTTAGTACAATCCCGCTCTGTTATCGATAAAGCACACGCCAGTATCGATAATATTCACGATAGACTCTATCCATCACTAAGTCCCTGGTCGTGATCGTCACGCATTTGCATCGAATTCGATTCGCTCTAGTGAATCGATTCGAAAACACATGCGTGACGGCATCGCGGCGTGTTATCATTGGTCATCACCATCGAATCAGCCTATAGTCGTTCACAGGAACTCTGCCGTATTGGGAATTACTGTATTCAGCCCCATACTATCCCACTGCTGGAAAAAAGCCTTCCTCAACTCTTTCATTTTCTCACGGCTGTAGTCTGTTGTTGTCTAATTGTATCCCCATCTTCGCCTGTCTTCCATAGCGTCGTTTTAAGACCTAACTTACGTCAAAAATTATTATTAACGTATGTTACGTTCATAATTATTCTTGCTCACAACTTTAATTTTTTGCTCCTCCTACACCGAAGTGTAAACAAAAACAAAGAGGAACATTTTAGTTCTCAAAGAAATATTAAAATTAATAGCCGTGCTATTAACAGCACATTAATCACGGCTACTACTAATGCTTTCAAATGTTTATAATGCCACAATGCCACCAAAAGAGACCGAGTCTTAACAAATTAACAGAAAATAAATTATGATAGACAGAAATAACAGAAAATAAATTATGCCAAAAATCACAGTTTCTCTAATAAACTGCTATAAATCTGGCTTTATTTCTGGACTCACTGTAACAGGTACAATAGCTACGGTGACAGTTACAATGACAAATGTACCAGGAGTACAGTTTATAAGGAGAACCATTAATAACTGTGAAAGCAGTTATAATGCAGGATTTAATTATTGTCTGTCTTGATATTGTGAAGCGCGGAAATGGGCTTTGTTGATCTGATGGCAGATAATCCATCTTAGAAATGGAAGTCTAAATGGCTTATGAAACGGTGAACTAAATATTGTAAATGAAATTTTAAAGTTCAAGTAATTTGGAACGTTCTTATTTAGTAGATTTACTTATCGCACCCTTATTTTTAAAGCTTGAGGATATTATACAGTGATCTGGACCTATTTGCGGAAATTGAGAATAATCTTGGAGTCTCAGAATGGAGTCGTTAAAGTAGCCTAACCGAAAGAGTCCTCTCTTTCCAGTTAGATACCAAATTGAGGACTGGGACAGCCTGGTTGCGAAAACTGTAAGACAAGATGTTGTGGCTCAGCTTGACAGAGGAGGCCTGTGTCCAGTAGAGGATGGTAGTAGGGTGATCGGTGAAATTGATTTTTTGACAAACACACAATAATTGCAGAAGCTACTGACTGTACTATTAGTTCTAAAACAAAACCGTCAACTGTCACTGTGTGTCTCAACTCACAGGTGGACGCAGAATCATAAACACATTAAATACTGCCCTTTCTACTTAAATTCCTCCCATGACTCACTCAGCTACGATCCTCATGCAATCAAAATTCTAAAAACAATCGTTTATTAATATACGATGAGTATAAATCCAAAGTACACTAGAACCGTTCTTCGAACTCGGATAGCTGCTGAGGCTACCGTGACTAATGGCACTTCAGTTCTGCTCACTCCTCAAGGGCGAATGTTTTCTTAGTTCTTAAATAGTTGTCCGGAAAAATCTTGAGACTTGTCAATGGTGGGCCTTGAATTTTTCAAGCTGTTATGTTAGTTTATGGTAATTAGTGATTTTTTAAATCAGCTTTGTTTCGTGACAATGACAAAAAGTTGTTCATACTGTCAAGTTCTTGAATTGGTCACCTGCTTTGACTCTTTAGTCCTTTATTTTTAGCATTATCAATCATATCTGCGAACTCTTTTTTCATCTTTATTGGAGTCACCGTCCATTCTTCTCAGATAAAGCTAAAACCAGTGTTTTATATGAGCTTCAACAGTATCAAAAGCAAAAAGATGAGTTCCTTTTGAAACCACTTTGTCATATTTATTTCAGAAAGAGCTACTTCAACACTTATCTTTGCTTTTTGTATTAAGTTTTGTTCTATCGCATTCAATACTCACTTCCAACATTACCCTGGCTGACTTAGCAGCGGGAGGCGCCCGTGGCATCGGACGTCGCGAAGCGATTTCCAGCCACCGTAGCTCGTAGGCGCGGACATGTGGACTGCGAGTAATGAGTGACTAGCTGTTCGATCTTGGATCATGCCCGGGTCAATCGCGCGTCGTGTTTTACTTATTCCTCAAAGAGCTGTCAGCAATCTGACGGGGCCCCCTTAGAGGGCCAAATCCTGTCGGGCACGCGGGAACAGGACTCATCAGATAACCGTGAACGTAAAGGGCTATTCAAGGATCAACGTGGATTTTAGTCAGTACAAGTCTGACAGTATGAGTGGAGGGACTCATTTGTTTATTTTATCACGGAAAAACAAAATGGCTGACTTAGAACCTCCTATATTTCATTATTCAAATCTATGACATGGTTACTCATTTACCGGTCACTTGATGATGTCCAATATTTACAAAGCGCAAACACTTATGTAGGTTGTTCACCTGCGTGATCAGCAACTTTTTTGTTGCATAGTAATTATAGTAAGTGAAATGTTGTCGTTGATTGAGTAATTAGACTCCGAGTTATTATTGGAAGTCAATTTGTCGATATTCCCACTAAAGTAGCCTAGGTATTGCGGAAATTTTCGCTTAACGAATTTTGGAAGTAGGCCCCAGGAATATACCACACAAACAGATGACATTATGGAATATTCGATATCAAGCTTAATTTTGTAGATGTGTGTTGTGGTGTTTAAGAAAAGGTCGTCAACTTGTTTCTGTATAATAACGCGTCTTATACCTGAGCTTCTGTAATGCACCTTTTGGCGATTAATTTACCTGTTACAAACCTTTCAATGCATCTCCAAGTTTTTTAAAAACCTTTTTTTGATACGTCTGTTTATTCAAAATCATTTATGACAAACCGAAAGCAGTAATCGTTAATAAACCATTCAATAGACAAAATATGAGAAAAATAACAGAATCCTCAATTTCGACAGCGGTATTTGCTACCTACAAAACTAAGTTTAAGACCACACCTAAGTCTTCAATGCGTGGGATCACGCCCATAGCATCATAATTGAGAACACACCGTCTATGCTAATACGAGCATCATAAAACCAATTTGTTTAATCACTCCAGACACTTGAAACTATCCTTTACGACTTTGACATAAGGTGGGAGATGGAATATAGTGATAATTTTGCAGGAGTTGAAGTAGTGAATCATGGGAGACGAGTCTCATTCGCCGCGATAGGCAATGTTGCAGTAATGAAACGGGTAATAGACGCTGTTTGTGGTATGCATGGGCGTGAGCATGTTCCATAAATGTTATCAAGACAATTAATGTACTCGTTGATAATTATTGGGGATTAAGTTTAACGAAATATGGGTTTAGTAATGAAGTGGATTTGCAGAACGACCACACACATGGCAATCTGTATGATCCGGACGACGTAAATTGCTGCGGTTATAAACTCATTTGTGTTCATTTCCCAGAATGTCTTTGACACCCACGGGAACAGGGAATAAGTTTCGAAATCAGGACACATGATGACACGTATTATAACATGACCTTATTTTGCAAGTAGCAAAAATTATATGTAAGCATCATAGATAGTTTTCTTTAGTTTCTACATACCAAAAGGAAGGATATGACTTTATTCGTATTCAATATGGTACAGATGCGAAACCTTCATACAAATATAAGCTCGGCTTGCACTTAAAAGTCTTCCGTTAAAACTTACCACTCTTCATAACTTAAAGGGCTTACCGTAGCTTGCTTTAACGCTCCTCTAGGTACTCCACTTGGCCCTATTTTGTACCAAAAGACCACACACTTAGCACTAAATCAACACACCTCATCAAATTCCGTTTAAGAAACCACAGGTGCTTCTGTATTCCATAACATCATTCAAGTGTTAGATGTTGGATAAGATTACGATGATGCTTAAGCTTTCCGAACAGGTTTGGGTCAAGTCCACTTGGCACGTGCCGTGGCTAACGATTGAGATTGACGCCTTGTGAAGTGACTGAGTTACGTCTAGATCTTGCGAAAGTGATTCGATATTGGCATTTTGATAAGGTATATATTTGGCGTCAAGCTTTTGATTTCTATCTATGTTATTTGCGGCTTTTTTGTTGATTCCTGATGTTCTGAACAACTTTTCGTGGTTTTTGGGAAATCGTCATGTAGAGGTACACTCACGGTCTGGGTACAAAGAAAAATGATATTGGACTATTAATAACTATGGAACCTAACTACGACTACCATGTGTTGAAGGCCCTTTATATGCACGTGTCACGGCTAAAGGTAGGTGTGAACCTAAACTTAAGATTAGCCGGCTAAACCTAGGTTTATCTTCGACGAAATGTTAATGTTAGTTTGTTCTATCTTTAGCCGGCTAAACTTAGGTGTAGCTGCAGGTCCTTGGCTAAAAATGTAGAAGGAAATGGAAAAGGAAACAATGTAATAATGTTTACTATTTTGACACGAAAACTTTATTAAAAAATAATCACTTTCATTACACATGAGCGAGCGAAGCGAGCTCGGGACTCGCTGGCCGCGACCCCGACTCGGACAATTTAGGTTAGAAGAGGATGGCGGGGTCTGAAAGACCCCGCCATCCTCTTCGTGATTATTTTTTTTTTAAACCACCCAGAAGTAGGAGCCCCGCGAAGCGGGGCTCCGTCGACATGCTGGGAAGCGTGGACGCCCCGCGAAAGCAAGACCATTCCATTTCCTTCTACATTAGCCAAGGACCTGCAGCTACACCTAAGTTTAGCCGGCTAAAGATAGAACAAACTAACATTAACATTTCGTCGAAGATAAACCTAGGTTTAGCCGGCTAATCTTAAGTTTAGGTTCACACCTACCTTTAGCCGTAACACACGTAAAGAATTCAGTGTTTTGTATGATAATTTAACTTAAAAACAAATCCCTTAATTCAGGTCGAAACAGACATAAAACAAAGAAAACTTACCAAGCTCCCAAAAGTACTCAACTTCTAAACGACCAAACTTTCAAAGCCATCTGGCCACTTCATCATGTGGAGTAGGCCGAATGCAGCAAAACCCAAACTGTCCAATTCAGTCCAGTTTAGTTTGGCTATTACCAATTAGTGTACAGAGTGTACTTAAACAGTTTGTCCTTAGCTTATATACTGTGCGTACACTAGTTTTGCTGCGGCCGACGTTGCTAGGGTTACCTAGACTAGTTTTAAAGCACTTTTCGCGTTTACTGTTGAGATCTATCCTTGTTTTTGTTTGAAGTTTGTAGGGCTTTTACTGACTACTGAAGTTCAACATAAGCTTTTACGTAGACATTAGAATCTGTTTTGATTAAATCCTAGACTTGGTATAATTTTGAGAAACTTGAATACTTTCTTTTGAATACTGTGTTCTGCCGTATCGTAAATATAGGTTTGTTTTTAAACTTAAAAACTTAGAATTTTTAAAAACTTTTCTGAGATTCATAAATCCTGCCTTTTTATCACAAGAAGGTTTTTCATTGCTAGGCTAACTTGGAATAAACGAGTATTTACTGCTTGGTTACATTATCCTAAGGCCTCAGTTATTAGCATATGAATTTCACTTACAAGGTTGCCTTCTGAATCCCGCCATCATAAAATCTAAGTAATGATAAAAGAACCCTATGTTTGTCGGTACTGTAGTAAAAAGTTTTATTTGTGATAGCAGTATAACCACCGATTTATGTCTACGCAGATCGGTAAGTTCGCCAACCGATCGGTTAGGAATATTGGCAATAAATAATGTAGTTAATGTCAGATATTCAAACTGTGCTTGTATGAAGGGTAAATTTTATGGCACAGGGTTATGATATGGAGCATAGTGCCTCTGATTGTGTAGTTACTCAAAAAAAAATCATTTTTTGCAATAATCTAGAAACAATCGCGTATTGTTAACTATTTCATTATCACGTCTTCAAATTGCCTGCCGGGGTCGCGGGACTAACGGATTACCGTGACCCCGGTACGTAAAGGGCGATTGAAGGACACCGTGGATTTTAGTCAGTACAAGTCTGACAGTCCCTCCCGCCCTGCCCTTGGTGGGAGGACTCAATTGATGATTTGACCACGATAAAAAAAAAATCACGTCTTCAAACGGTAAAGGAAAAAAAAACTCAAGAGAATCTAAAAGAATCGAGAAAACCGAAAACCTTCCAAAATGGAGTCGCATTGTCAAATTTCTTTAACAGAGCCACAACCGAAAGGCTTAGCCTTATCAGTGAGTAAATAACGGACTGATTATGCTTTAATAAAATAATTTAAAATTCTGAATAAAAATAAACTTCCATGAGCTTCAATTAGCAAACACTTCAAGAAGTCAAGAGACCTTTAGTTTCCTAAGTATATTTATAAATAACTCTTAGGTGAAGTATCTCTTGTAGTCCTCGACACGTCTTGAGCGTCGGAACGAGTTGATCAGATTAGATGCGACTCAGTGATTCTATCAGATCAGGTGCAGCCAGAAACATTCACCTGTTAGTTGACAGTACATTGATCTATTTTTATTTAATTTTTTTATCGTGGTAAAATCATCAAATGAGTCCTCCCAGGGACTGTCAGACTTGTACTGACTAAAATCCACGGTGTCCTTCAATAGCCCTTTACGTACCGGGGTCACGGTAATTCGTTAGTCCCGCGACCCCGGGAGGCGATAGTACATTGATCTGGAGGAATTTTCATTCAATTAATTGAGAAGCACCAAAACCGAAAGATTTTGAAAGCAATGGTGCATTCAATGCTCCATGAGTTTGAAAAATGTCGTAATTAATATTAATATTAATGTAATTAATATTTTTAAAATTAAAGACTGGCATTGTAAAGTATATTATAACGTTTACAAATATTTGTATGATCTCGATCTGCAAGTATTTGTTCCGGGTCTGGGTGTTTGTATATGCAAGTTTATAAATTTGTAAACGCACCCACGATACAGGAAGAAAGTTCGGGGCAACGTTAAAAAAAAATGACAGCAGAAGATGGCTGGTGAGTCTCCCATAATTATGAAACAACTCCTACTAACTGTTATAAATTTGTTTGCAAAACTGGATACAAATATTATTTGAGGAATGTAACTTTTCAGATATAAGTCTAAACTCCTAATACAAACTCACGATGAAGAAGTAAAACTTAATAAGCCAGAACAGAAGAAACAGGATGGTATTAAGTCAGTAAGAGTCCGACCTTCGGCTTCACCCACACCTTTGATGATTTTACCACCAGAAAAAAAACCGAAAGCCACAATTTTGGTCTCCCCTAAACTCAGATGAAAATATATTTACTTCGGTGACTTCTTGCCTATTCAAGAATCATATGCGTTATCATAAAATGTAGATTGACCAGCTAAGTATCAGCCCTGTTTGCCTGTGTATACCGTTACCGACGTATAAGCCAATATCTCGGAAACTGGTTCAATGCTAGCGATCCTTGTTCGGATACTAAATCTATCATGATTGAATACAATGTGCTGTTATTACATAAACGTTTATATTCCGATGGGATTTTAAGAGGAGTATGTTGGATGTTAAATAGGATTTTTTAGATTGAAATAGATTTAAAAGAAGGTGTAAGTGTGGGATAACGATTTGAATCTCATCTCGTTTTTTAAGAAAACTAAAGATAGTATCAATGGATTGTGGGAAATATGATATTTTTAGAAAGGGGTTGAGTCATAAGATGACTAATGGAGAAGTATGGAAGGAGTGTTTATGTGATACGCTGAACTCTACGGATTACGGATGAATGATGGTTAAAATATCAACAAGGGTTGCAGTATATCTACTTGTCTATATCAGTATTACCAGCACGCGTAACATAATCATTGTATCTCTGAATAAAGCTATTTCTATTCAATTTGTAATTTTTTTTGCCCGATTTGGCATGACCACTACATTTAGGTACTACATTTTTAACATCGCCATGCTAAGAACGATAAAAAGCTTTCTTTCTAAGTTATCTATAGTTTTTCACTACAATCAACTTTTATTTTTCAAGAAATCTTTTATGCTTTTAACACTGCTTCCGTGTAACCTTTTTTTTAACCGTGTAATTTGTTCCAGGCGTCTATGGATCTCCCTCCGGACAAAGCGAAACTCCTGCGCAACTACGATCTGGAGAAGAAATGGGAGATCATCTGCGACCAAGACATGGTGCAGGCCAAGGACTCGCCAGCACACTACCTCAACAAGCTCAGAACTTACCTTGATCCTAAAGCTTCCAGGAGTCACAGGGTATGTAAAAGACAGATGTTTTATGTAAATTATGCCTTGGTAGCAAGAAATCGATTGAAAACCGGAGGGCCTAAACAAGAGTTTATTACATTCAAAGCGTTTCGTTTTCCGCAACAGCATTCATCAAGATTACTGTTAACATTTTGGCATGTTTTGGTATTCCAATATTTTTGACTTTATGCCCTCTTTGGATAGTTCGAATCTTTTAATATAAATATGAAAAGTTTCGAACTATCCAAGGGTCTTAGAATTAAGCTGTTCCCCAGCTTATTATATTTTATCAGAATGTATTTGGTACCTCGCCATAATCTAAATCATTCAATTTGATTCCAACATGTTCACATGGCGTTTGGAGAGGCCTATGTCCAGCTGGGGACCCCTATGCTATAGGACCTTCATTATCAGCCTATAGTATAGACTGATGATGAAGCTTGCAGTCTTTAAGGGCAACTTTCCGACTTCAAGTACTCCGTTTTTAATTTTTCACCCTTACAACTTTTAAAGTTTGTAAATAAAGATGTTTTATATTTACATAGATGATATACTCGTAGTTACAGGCCCACTACATTGTTCCCTCCAAAGGATACTATACAATCGTTGGAACAAAGTTGCCAAGCTTTCCGTATTCGGCGATACCGTTACAGTCGGTAAACAATGAGCGGCATTAGTGAGCGATAGAGATCTCTGTGGCCGCCGGCAATTTGTGGGTACGACACTATTGTGCACTGAAACTCACTCGGAACTGGGTTTTCCTGCTAAGATGTTGTTCAACGTCTTGTTTTACTTACTTTTTAAAATCTTCTGTTGTTATTCATCGTATAGCTTAGCAGTACACTGATGAATATATGCCTGTCAAAGTTTAGTGTATTGTTTCTATATATTTATCTCTAACTGACTCTATTCCCTTTTAATTCAGGCTTTCCTAGCCTTTTTGGCATAAAACAGTGTTTCTTTAAGTTGATGCTTCTCTTCTTGTCCATCAATTTAACCTGTTGCAGAGCACTGTTGGACAAATGGTTCTTCCCAATTGAGTTTTATCACCGAGTTCCTTGCATTGTCTTGGTTTTTTTTTGTGCATTTTTCTTCCCCAAAGGTTCTACTACTACTAGTTGATTATTATGTAGTCCAACGTCAAAACACCATGTTTACTACCCACAACTTAGAAAAGCCCTCAAGCTCTCAGTCCCGCTACATGTCGCGAACAATGAGCAATACATCACGCTTTATCGATAGGGATCGCTGGCCAGCTCCAATTTGTGGGCAATGTCTTCCCAAGCTTCTGTTCAAGTGATCGTTACAACTAATGGGTATTACCATTTAAGGTTGCTTTTAATGCTCTGAGAATCTTAGAAAAAGTTGTTCGTGTTAAGAATTCTGTTCACAGTTTTATTGGCTTTTCAATTGCGAGATACTGCTGTCGTTTACAGAATGGCTTCGTTGCAGTAGCACTTGTAAGCGTTATTTCTGAGCATAAGTTGGATTCCCAGGTTAGCGTTTCTGGCAGGGCAGTTTTATTGGGTTTGTCATAAGCGGATAATTAAGATTTTCACATAAGCAACCTCTTTTTACCCTTTTTGTGTTTGTTCAATTATCAAATGAGAGCTCCTCGAGAGAGGTTGGAGTGGAAGGCACTGTCAGACTCGTAGGTACTTTTTAAAAACCACCCTGTTCTTTTGGTTGCACTTTGCGTTCCAGAGCAACACTACCTTGTTTAGACAGTTCTCCACCCACAATTCTGACCCACCTTTACGAGATTACTGGCGTGATGCCTTGTCGTTTAGGTTTCACTGCACTGTACCGTTCAATCGATATGAAACCCAGACGTCATTTAGTCGTTTGATTCAGTTATCACTGTCTGCTCTATCTACTGAACATCAAA
Source organism: Agrotis puta (assembly GCA_943136025.2). Classification (NCBI taxonomy): domain Eukaryota; kingdom Metazoa; phylum Arthropoda; class Insecta; order Lepidoptera; family Noctuidae; genus Agrotis; species Agrotis puta. The sequence continues at coordinate 15,374,165 of OW964178.2, forward strand.
ATTGGAAAGTACTGTCGGGGATGTTTTCGCGCAATTTAGTTTTTTACTTTTTGTCCGTTTTCTGCTGTCTGGTTCATGAAGAACATGCTAAATTGTTTTTTTTATTGCGATCTTTTTTCGTTATTACTGTTGTAATTTGTATGGCTTAAAGATTACTTCTCTCTGTCTTTATTGCATATAATGTCAATTTTGAGGCTAAAATTAGGGCCAATGCGGCTGACCTTTTCTCAGCTATCAAATACGAAAAAAATCAACATAATTATGAATGCGTATTATTGGAAATCATCAAGACCCTTCAAACCTTTGAATTGAAAACCTTCACATAGGTATTTAAAAGTAATAATGACCCACGTCATATTCGACCCACTTTTGAACAGTAAACTTGAACTATTACCAGTTATTGATATGACCTCTAGATTCGGGACAAACAAATAAACAGACTCTCGTTGCTGTATTACTTGCCACAGTAAAAATAAATACTAGTATTTCAACTTGGCTCATTTTGTGAAACTAAAAATTGTCTCCATGCGTCGTCGTCAGTCCCGTATATTTCACTTGTCACGTCTTACCATTTGCCAGGGTCGCGGTTCGTAAAAGTAACCGTAACTTTGGAACGCAAAGGGCAACTGAAGGAACACGGTGAACTTTTAGTCATTCTACGTGTAGTCGTTAAACATGTTTGCAGTTGTGTTTGAGTTGATTCTATCATTTTGTTCTTAGTTGCAATCATCATATTTTCTCTTCTGGCTATTATTTAAACTTCTTTGGCGGTCAACCCTCCTATTAGTTTTGCGCCACATCATTTGGTTATAGGTTGTATCATCATCATCAGCATTTTAAGCAAGAATCACCCGCTGCAAGTACAGGCCTCTTCTTTCTTCTGCCATATTTCTCGGTTCTGTCTTTCATCTAGTTGAAATACTGCATACTAAAATGTCTACCGTGTCCGTGGTGTACTAGGTAAGTGTAATCGTGTAATAGATTTTATGGACACGTCTCATTACCATGTTTAGTTAAGTTTTGTTTACGTATAGCTGATTCCGATTAGACTGTTTGTTTAGGAATGGGAGAAAATTTGCTAAAGATATTGTTTGTGTTTTTCTGTTGAACAGACGCTAGCACATCGACCTACCATAATCTGTCGAACATGAACCTTCTTCCCTTGTGCTATAGCTAAAAATCTATTAAAGAAATGTAACAGAATTATGTAGGTTGATGTGCTGGAATCTGTACGATTAAGTGATTGGATTCTGAAGATACATTTATGTACATACTAGCTAGTGCCCGCGACTTCGTTCGCGTGGAATAGTGACTTCGGGCAGATCTTTTATTTTTTGTAATAAAAAACTATCCTATGTCCTTTCTCAAGTTTCAAACTATGTCTGTACCAAATTTCACACAAATCGGTTCAGTAGTTTAGGCGTGAAGAAAAGACAGACAGACAGAGTTACTTTCGCATTTATAATATTAGTTTGGATTTTTATTTTCATCTCATCAGGTTTAGTATTTTTGTTATTATTCAAGATGAAGATGGATGTGGTGTTTTTTTAATGGTAATGTGATTGTTTTCTGGTTTTCAAGAGTTATTGTTCGTCTTCTTCGAGTAGCAATAGGTCAGTATTTCAAATCCCAAAACTTCGTCAATTTCATGACGTCTTTTGTGAAAACAAATCTGGACAGATAGTTTTTGAAGTCTTAAGAGACTCGGAATATTTTTATTAGGGACTGTTTACCAGATGGAGAGACAGTCGTGTTTTTTTTTATTTTGTAAATCTTATATCAGAAAATTTGATTTATCGAAACTATTGAGAACACCACATTTTATTCAGGGAATACCAAATGATGTTGTAAACATTAAGCTCAAGGCTTTCAAAAGCAATAGTGCAAATAATTATTAGTTAGGTGTGTGCGCACGGTAACGACTGATTTCCTACCATCATCTCGCACAATCTCGTGGAAAAATTGCATGATTTACTGAATATTTTTCGTGTAATCATCGAACGTCCACCTACAAGGTGGACAGACGATCTGATGAAGACTACAGGATCGCGCTGGATGCAAGCCGCTTCCAACCGGACCTATTGGAAATAATGGGGAAGACCTATGTTCAGCAGTGGACGTTTTGTAACTGATATGATGATGATGAAGGTGATAAATCGCAGTTGAGACTGCCGCAACCAATGGGACATGGATGAGGATTGACGGGATGAAACTTATCAGAATAACTTTTGGAAAATACGATTTGAAATCTGAATGATAGTGTAATTGCATAATATAGCTGGATGTCCTTACAAAATCAGTATAAGAAAATCTTCCATCCATCGAGTTTGAATAGAATGAGTTCTATTGAAAATCTGTTCACACTTCGCTGAAGATCTAATTTCCGTACCGGAGCTCGGAGGGTGGATGCGGGACACGCATACTTTTGAAAAAAGAACGTTTCGAAATCTTCTAGTTCTTCGCAGTGATTATTATTGCCATCTACCAATTATTTAAACACGGGGCTTTTTAGCATAACTATATCTTTTGCAGGGTTTAGTTTGTATTTATCAACGTCGCATTTTTTATTCTTATTTTGATATCCATTCTTGATAAAAAGGCTGGTTTACATTGATCCAGTAGCTGGATCCAGTTTGACTGGATTGAAAAATAGAACGTATTCTATGCCGCTCCAGCGCTGGACACTGGACGACCATGGACCATACCCGAGTCCCGGGTCGACGGTGCGTTGTAACACGCACGCCTCAAAGAGTGTCAGCAAAATGACGGGGCCCCCCTCTAGAGGGCCAAAGCCTGCCGGGGTCGCGGGACTGTACGAATTACCGTGACCCCGGAACGTAAAGGGCTATTGAAGGATACCGTGGATTTTAGTCAGTACGAGTTTGACAGTCCTTCGCGCTCTGCCCTGGGTGGGAGGACTCATTTGATGATTTTACCACGTATAAAAAACTATCATACTAAATGTTGTTATTACTTGGAACGATATTTTTAGTAAATCCGCGTGCAATACGTTCAGCTTGTATACAAAACACCTGTTCTGTGGTTTGGCAGCTTTTACGTAAATGTGGAGACGCAGGTGTTTACAGCGGCTGTATGTGGATATACGTCATTTGTGATAATGTGGGAGTTCGATAACAACGATACGAGTGGTTTGGTTATTGTAAAAAATAAAGTTTTGTTTTTTAATTTTAAATAGGGCTATTTGTTATATTTTGATGCAGTTTCGGCTAATAATACCCTTCTTGAAAGATAAACCGTTCTTACATTTATTCGAGTACCATTTTGACACCCACGTGCTCACTTTTGAATTATTTCCAGAATTCCAGAATTAATTAAAAAGTGAGCAGCTAAGATATAAAATACTATTCTTTCAAGCTCGTTACACATAAACTTGTGAACCAGACACCTTTCGTAATACTTTCCAATTAAACCACAACGTAGGGTTGACAAAAAAGGTTATTAAATGAAAATAGCAACACGCTTTTTTTTTTTCTTTTCACTTTTTCGTCAAACGAGTCCTGCAGTCCCGGGAGGATGTTTTTGGGATTCCGTAGTTTTCTTTGAACAACTAAATAATAACATTACATCACTTCTGTAATCCCCGAAGGGTTAGGCAGAGTTATAACCACCAAAGAATACATCCATGTAGCGATGGTTAGGTTTCATAATATTCCAAAAATTAAATATCATTCAGCTGCATCTGGTCAGACTGTAAGCTGACTCCAACGAACGACTCCATGCATGATCTTCAAACTAAAAAAAAGATGATAGCTCCCCATAAATGAACCACAACCTAGGGTTGACCAAAATCGTTTACATACAAAATGAATGTGTTTTTTTTTTAAATAGAGTTTTGTACCGTTAGCAACGGTGCTTCAAACACAGACTTGATTGATCCGTGTTTTACAAGCACTTGAATCAACTACATGCAGTAACAGCTATAAAAAACATGTATTTAGATAGTTACATGACATAGTTAAACGGTTTTGACACTTGTGTAGACGAAAGTTAAGTTTAGTTTTGTTTGTTATCGTAGTATAGACATACACTTTAGTTAATTGTTTTTGAAGTATCCGGTCCAAATTATATAAAAAAGAGTAATTATGTATCAGAATATTTAAAAACCCATTTCTTTGGAGAAGCATTCGCCATTTTTTGGCATTCGATTTTTATAAGTCTGTTCTACAGGTGATAGGGCTATGAGGCACCGAATAATTTGGGGGCCAGTCTTTCGTAGGACTCCGCTTGTACTGCAGAATTCGGCCTAAAACGGCAAAACCTCCATGACTTGAATAAAAAATTTGATTTTTTTTTCTTTGAATTTTTGGGTCGATCAAAAACATCTTTCTAATTTTTACTCCTTTATTTTTGGGCAAACAATGCGGCCATGAAAAATGAGGATAATCTTAAATAAATAAATCTACATATTCGCACTATATTATGAGTTTATGTGCTCCCATCTTCTCTAATGGCGACAAAAACACGAGCAACAGGCGCCAAAGTGGCGCTTTTTATTTGCCCACATTTGTCACACATCGTAAGTGATTTCAACACGTCCAACTTTGTACACAAGTAAGACAAACATAGTTACTGGCTTCTCAGTAAAGATAGTATTCTATTATTAGTGATTATTTTGTTTGCGATAGCCGTTCTCACGTTAATGATATATTTTTATGTAAATTAGGGCAAATAGTACTTAATTTTGGCGCTGACTCTACACTTATGTTGGTAGGATTCAGATTTTCTGTCTCACTCCTGAGCAACAGCCTCCATTCATTCCTTTTCTCTAGATCGTGTGCTTCTTCTCGTCAATTAATGATTCATTTATTATTTGTAATTTTTAATCTTTGGTGCTTCGGTGGTCCTTCGATCTTTGGTATTTACCTTCCACTTTGATGGCATTATCAATAAAACACTCCGGTATAAGATCAGTGGTAGCCCAGAGACTGCCTTATCAGGTAACCGTGACCCTGGAACGTAAGATCACCGTGGATTTTAGTTAGTACAAGTCATTTGATGATTTAAAAAAAAACTAGTGCAGTGGTAATCGTTCTTTACATCATCGATTAAATTCAAACCAAGGCAGATTTTGCGATGAAGGTACACTATGAAGCCTTCAGGCGTCATGTAACACCAAACATTCAAAGTGACAAACTCACCTTTGGTGGAGCGTAGACCAGACACTTTCGCAAGGAGCGATCCTATGTCCAAGCATCGTCATGCTACTCCTCATTTTCCAATACTTCTTCTGTTTCGCATCGCTGACACGTCGGTATTTATATTTTATAACCCAGCCACCTCCACACTCAGCTGCTGTTCTAAAGGACTATTTTTTCTTATTAAAGACCACACATTGTTACAAGGACCAGATCAAGTACAATATCGACACGGTTAGCGCAATGGCTCAGCGATTGGATTGGGTTCGATTCCCGCACGGAACAAATATTTGTATGACCTACAGGTAGTTGTTCCGGGTCTGGGTGTTTGTGTATGTGAGTTTCTGAGTTTGTAAAACGTACTCACGACACAGGAGAAATTCTTAGTGTGGGGCAATGTTTTATTAAAAGAATAATCACGTTGTTGTGATATAAAACAGTCACCAAATACTCCAGTTCAAGTTATCGATGAGTACGTGGGAAACGACATCGGTTTAGTACATAAATATATATGTATTGTAACGAGATATCGTCTACTGATGTTTCAATACACTCGCGAGAATCAGCCGTTCAATTGTGGAATGTACTTAGGAAGTGAACCAGAGCGGACTTGAAGAAGTGTGACGTCAGATGTATCAGGTTATCGGAGAAGATCTGTCCTAAAACAATCTCAAGAGCTATAGGAAAAGTTATGGGATAGTTTAAACAATGCAGAGGGTAATTTAAGGAGCATGGTGGGTTTTGGTCTGTACGAGTTTGACAGTCTCTTTCAGGCCACTTTGGTGGAAGGAGTCATTTGATGATTTTCTACACGGTAAAGGGTTTGAGGAAATTTCTAAAAAAAACACAAAAAAAGGAAATTGCTGAAAAAAAAAGAGAATGGCGAAATAAATGAACCTATAAATGACAAAGCTGAACATTTTTCTGATGACAGGAAGTCTATATCTAATGCAAACGTTAAAAGCAAATTTATATGTTCCCAGGACTGGGAGGTACTTATTTGAACTGCAACTTAGAAATTCCTGATGGACGAATGACACATAAATTGAATGCACAACCCCAACCACGGCTTTAAGGCTTGCGACTGCTAGAAAGCCTTGTTTTAAAGGTAACTTTTGGTCACTAAGAAAGCTCTCTATAACGTAATGGAGACAATATCCAGTTACCTCTAAAAACAAGAACCTAACTGGCAATTAAGCTAGCGTGTGCCTAACAGTAAATCCCGATGAGATACAACAAAAGATAGGCGAGGCCCCCGGAGCCGGCGGCGCGCCACTTGACCTCGGCCTCCAAGATCACGAGACACATGTTATTGTGGAAAGATGGAGTGGTTACAACGGATAAAGACGGATGTGGAACTCACGGATGCTGAAGATTATCTAGAAGATTTAGAACGAGGTTCATGTAGACAGCAAAGAAAGAATAGTTGACACAAAAATTACATTAAATAAAGGAAGGATAATAAATGAAGCCTCAGTTCAACAAAAAAGCCAGGTCACTGACAAACTGCTTGACGCTGTTTTCAAGCCGGCAAGCGACGCAACAGCAAGGCATTTGTTATGATCACGCCAGGATATAGAGAGCTATTGGCAGGATATAAGAAAAAAAAAAACGACGGGTTGCACTCTGGGAGTGCCGGCAGAAGTGAAAAATTGAATAGTAATAAACACACACAAACATTCGCGCAAGCGCCCTGCGCCGTCTTACGAATTTTCGATCAGGTCATGTCTCCTGACGCGAGTTTAACATTTTATACCCATTCCAAAAAAAGTGCACAACGTCGCTAAAGAATTTTTCACTTCAAAAATATTTATGATTTATTTATACCACACACAACCTTTGGTTACCTAATGCTGAAAGTAGGTGGTTGTCCCAACAAAACAAGCCAAAAACTACATCTGTAAACTACTCAATGAAGATTCATAGCACAAAGTTACAAATATGTATATCTACAAATTGCAGTACATCGTTTGCATGATGCAACGGTACTTGGAAGCAAACAGGGTGGTCTTTCGTCGCCAATTTTTATTCGTTTCTTTTAGGTATTTTTACAAAAATATACTATCTACAATTTAGATCACTGGAGCGAGGTGATAATCTCTGACCTGCTCCTTTATTTTAATTATTGAGGTCGCACGGCAATCGCGTCGCATTACCGAAAAGGTCGCGTGATCGCGTCTCAGGCTGTAATCATGTCTGACTCATATATTGTAGTCGTCGTGCTTTTGGCTGCGTGTGGTAGAAGCTATGAGCTGAAGCTTTACGTAGATCCAGCATTCCAGAGTGCAGATTTTACTCCTTTGGAAGGTTCCATCAAGATCAAAAGCGACCTTCCAGATGGTGATAGATTTGAGACAGAGACGGGACCAATCTTTGTAAGATTTAATTGGTAGCTTCCAATACCGATGGCGTCTATGTGAATTGCTTAGCTGTAGCAATTGTAGCTAGGCGATCGACTTAGGCTCTCCAAAGGTTATCCTTGGGCTTAGAACGTTTGGCAATATAGAAAACCTACTCTTTTTAAAAATTAAATATATCGTGACACAATAGAAAAAGGTTGTCTACCTCAATTAGTAGTTAATTCAGTGTTCTTGTTAATTACATTATTATTATTTTGGTTCCAAAATAGTACTCAAAAGCAATGGTTGCCTTTATAGGTGGAATCCGGAACCGTGGTCCCGGCACCGTAATGTTCACAACCCGTATCTGAACCTACCCATTCAAAACATACAGTAAAACAAAATCGCCATGTCTCCTCTCTTGAGTTACAACGTGAATGAGCGTACATAATGCAGATACAGTCGAGCTCAAGATGAATGCTAACACAGCATAGGTATATGGACGTAGATTGTCTTATCTCTTCGTGATTTTCCTGAACTTTCGCCTGATATGGAGCACAAGTGTTAGGCCGTATACAGAAAGAAAGCTGGAATCTTATCAGCGCTTACCGGCGCTTGACATCGCTGGTACGTTCTACACAAAGGAAGCAGATTGAAGCAAGTTGTTTATTAATTTTAAATGGCAGCGCCCAGCGCTGACCAGCGCGTGTTGAAGCTTGTCGGAACTTGTTGGCACCGTTCAGTGCTTATCGGCGCGCGTTCATATATTTTCCTGCACGGGTTACCAGCGCTTATAAGTTTCCAGCTTTCTTTCTGTATACGGCCTTAGGCCTACGTAGGGGAACTAAATATCGGGAATATTTATGGTGGGAATAAAGATATGATGAATGTGAGAATCGGCGTTGATTACATCTTTAAGATTGGCATTCCTTGCACAGAATAGGAAAAGTGGCAGAAAGGAAGACAGGCATAAAACCTGTAATGGGAAATACTTAGCCAAAATTGTAATGGGTAGGTAAAAAACAATATACTCTTATTATCAGCCGTGCTGTCTTCATGTTTATGCTCTCTCTGAAGTTGCGAAACGTATATGATTTCACACACCCTTTAGAAAGAAAGAAAGAAAAGTGATTTATTAACACACACAGGACAGAACAAAATTACATGAATAAAAACAACAAAGGAAATAAAATATATAAAAGATGTTACGTTGTTTTTTTGTACCTGGCTGTTTACCTGACAACATATAGCGAGTCCATTACGGAGTTTCTTAGGTTATCACTTTTTCACAACGATTCACTTTTCTAATTAACTTTTTAAACAGTTTTACAATATTAATTAAATCAAAACAAAAGTTTACTTGTTTACTTTTCACTTGACATTACATCAGACGTCAATTATGACAGTTCAAGGCGCCATCTGGCGATTCGCCGATTAACGATTATAAAATAATCGATATTTTTAACTAATAGTTTGCAAATCATAGAAAATATAAAATACCTGATTTAGCAAACCTAAATAATTATAAGATCACGGAAAAAAAAAAAATATTAATAAAATGAAATACCCGTGAACGGAAGTGATTTAGTTTTTTCAATATGGACTTTTTTCTCGAACATTCTAAAGCAGCGAAACATTTATTATCTGTGAAGTTTTTGCGTGAATTGTCTGTGACAGAATGTTGTCACAGAAAAATGTCAATTTTGCCTAATTAATATTCAGGGGTAATTGTTATTGTTAATTACGAGGAATTATAAATTGGACCACGAAATCGTATGGATTTAATTTAGTGAAATGGCTTTAGGCTTAAACACGTGACGTTGGACAGTTTTTTGTGAGTTTGGTGTATTTTTGAGGAATTGAGTGTTTTCCTTGGAGTGTTTGTAATTGGTAACCAAGAGAGATTCTCCCTGGACTTGGGTAAAGTGAATTTCTTGGGCACCCGAATTCTGCCTTGATTTCCGGCCGACGCGCCAGTGATGGTTAGTCGTCACATTCTGCCCGAGCCGGCTTCCAGTCACCATCAAACTTATTTACTTTTTGGCGAAGGTGAGTTCTTTTATTGTAACGGTGTCTGAGGTTGTTCGGTGAGCTCTTCCCCGGTTGTTGAGAGAATATAGTCGTAACTCGTGAAAACTTATTGCAGGATTCTTAATTGCGCCAGGAATGCGCAATTAACGGATTTGTTGTTCGGGATTCCTGTTCTGACCAGCGACCAGGATCGGAGCGTTCCGCTTCAGCCGCCGTTGATGTGTCTTCCTTCAGAGTGAACTGTGAGTATTAAACATCGCTATTTACTGAAGATAGGCCGTAGGTGTTTTCTCGGTGTCTACCACAGTGTTAATTTATAGGTTATTCGTGGACCCCGTGGTGACGTGGCGGATGCCACGCTGGAGCGGTATTTGAATGGAGAACCTGATGTCCATTACATGCTCAGGCTACTTGATTTCCCCGCTCGGTCCCGTTAAGGAAAGCAATTTGGTTCCACGTATATTATTGGGTCTCCGTATGGCAAATTACAGGAAGGCAGCTTGAGAAGCTCGTCCCGCCGCCAGGATCCAGCAGGCCGTTGGGGCCTGGACGCGGGACCCGTTGCTCGGGCTCGCCTGAAGCCACCTGCGGAGCCAGCGGCACAGCGAGCGGCACGGTTGCGAAGCCCGCAGGCGGTCGCGCCGTGCGAGACGGTTTTTTTTTTTTAACTCCTTTTTTTTTACTCCTTATTTTTTTTATATTTTAATCCGGCTCCCGTTGTAAACCGGAGCCTGTAAACCGGTCTATATTATACCGGGTCTGGATGTCGGTGTTCCACCGAATTTCAAATTGAGGATCTTGGGCTCGTTCTTCATTCACCCGGATGTAGGGTGAACATCTTCAGCTTCAGGATCCGGGACTCTCCAAGTCCCTGGCGCCCATTTGTTAATTTTAATTTGAATTTAAATGGAACGTTCTAGTTTGGATATAATTTAACTTTTAACTTTTTCTCGGAACAGTACTCGGCAGGTTTATCTCCAACTCCCCACGCCCATAGCTCTTTCCGTTAAAGTATAAACTGGCTAGCCACCTTTAGTTAAAACTAAGATCTTAATTTAATTTTCTCGACCTACTTGTCATAGCTACTAAACAATAAATGTCACATCAAATTTATTATGTATAATATTAAACCAGTTTTTATATAATTTGTTGTTTCCTTATAGTTGTTTCCCCAACCGAGAGGGAGAAAATATTTTATGTAACAAAGAAAAACGACAAAAGGTAAAACCAATAAAAAACAATTTAGTCCTGTGCGCGACAATTTTATAATTGTCACAGCACTGGCTTTTTGATAGGGCCCAAAGTGATGACACAGGTAGAATCATAGGAGACATTTCTTAAGGAATTTTATGAAAGTTAACATTCTTGAGTTTTCGAGCTTTCGCCATCCCTCATAAGAACCTCTTCGCAACCGTATGCATACCTGACCTTTCCCGATCCATATGATGTTGTGCCAAGCTCGTGCAGTCGTGATCCACGCCACACATACAAACAAACGTTCAGTCAGGTCTCAGGGTGCATGGGGAGGAGCATGCTCGAGACTTTCTTTGGATGTTTAGCTTGTAAACTTCGTGATTTGCTGGCGGCGTTCTTATCTGTATGTTGTGTTTGAGCTTTGTTTATTAATGGGAATTAGATAGTACTAGATTATAAATAGGAAATTAAAGGATTTTTATTGAAACTCAATACATTGCAATGAGAATATTATTTGTGATTCGTGTGCCCGATAGATGTCCTGTCGGAAAAAATTACGTTATGTGTCTTCCGTTACTTATCCTTTTGGGTATGATTTTTGAACGATGGTTACCAGCAGTTTCGTAACTGAGTGAATTGTCAGTAAATGAAATTAAGATAAAATCGATTGTATACGAAAATCAAGACATCTCTTTTAGGATTTTCTTATTCGTCGAGTACAATGACGGTCCTACCTTTGATATCGGTGTCTCCCAAATAATCTTCGAAGGTATTCGTCAAATAAGCTGTGAAAATAATTCTTTTGGGTTGGCTATGTGTAGGAGATATCTCTGGTGTTGTATGCCTTCAGAGGCTACAGTGACTGTTTTCCATCGGGCAGCCCTATGCTTGTTTGTGTCCTACATGTTATATAAAAAAAGACTTTCCAAATTAATAAGCAAAAAATATACCTAATTGTTTTGTAAACTTTCATTTTAATTAACGATAATTCTCTCATTATTTCAGAAACGGAAAATGGTCGGCGACTCAACTTCGACGCAAGTCCTAAGGGACTTGGAGATTTCCTTACGAACAAATCACATAGAGTGAGTACTTAATTTGACCTATTTATTTTGAGGTATTAAACATAAGGAAAATACAACTGCCTTTAGTGACAATTCAACGCTAAGGCTAAACTGCTGAAGTTAAACTGCCATGCAAAACTTGTCTAAACTGAATTACTAACATCGTAGACACAATTGTGTATGAAGAAGAAATAGTAGAATAAGGCAGCTGTCCCAGCAGGCGAGAAGCGAGTGAGATAACATTTAGATCTCCGGCAACAAGAAGTTTGCGACCAACTATTAATTATGTATGGAAATAATTTTACGAGAACGTCGTCATTATAGCCTATGACACTCAGGGATCAAACGTTTCCAGGATAATACCCCGTAACCTCCCAATGTACTGTTTATAATAAGAAAGTATTTAACCTCTGTTACTGATACGGGACCTATAAGTCCAAGATACCACAAAGCCACATAACATAACACAAATGAAGAAATTCTGTAGCGCGACACTAGATTTCTCTCCTTACTTAAGAATTACAGAAAATCCAACTAGAATTGTAGGGTGTAGAAACCCACCAGACAACACCCCGCTGGTCAGAGAATCCTAACTTTTAATCGAGCATAGAAGAACTTAAAACCCTATTCTTATTTTCTGAAAGTACCTTTTTCAACGAGAAAATAGTCAACAGCTAATCGCTTCGTCAGCAGTAGGACAGATACCTTACCCCTGCTACTCGCTGCGTCAGCAGTGTGACAGTATCCTTACCACTAGAAGCACGTGTGTAACATACAGCCCATCGAGTCTCTGGCACGGGATATAGTGCACTCCCATATCTGTCTGGATGGGAGCCAGGAAATTATGTACCGTTTAAGGATAGGCTCGCATTTATCTTTCTGACAAGGGGAAACTGGGGTTGAATAAATTCCTTCATAAGTATATATTTCTATTGGAGTGTAGCGAGACCAGATGGCCTACCCGTAGTTAGGCTGTGGGAAAGAGACAGAGCTATACAAGTCGTCTAGCGCCATCTCGTTCCCTGAGAGGAACTACTCACGCTTTAAGACGTCATGGTAGGACACCAGCTTGTTTGAATGTCGAATGCAACATCATTCGACTTTTAAACAAGCTGGACTCGCTTCAAGCAGGTATCAAGCTGCTGAATCAAATACACTTGTTGTTCCTCGATGGATCATGGAAAATGATTTTATGGTTCCTTGTAAAATTATTTTATGTACCCGGATGAAAAGCTGTAAATGAAAACGTAGGTATTTGTTTATTCTTGTCATGATCTGTCTGTGTGTAAATAAATGATGATTGTGGAAATCACAAAACAAACCAACTTTAGGTTACATATGCGAAAAAAAACAGAAATGAGTTACTTTTCTAATAATACAGAGTCAAATACGTAAGCTAATAAAACTTTGAAAAGAGTACAAGCAAAAAAGAAGAAAGAAAAATAATAAAAATCTGATATTTGGAGTGAATAACTTCAAAAATAATTCATATTTTTTTTTTTCATTACTGTTGTGCGTTACTTTCACAGACGTGACGCTAGTTAATTTATTAAACCTCGTATTATTTTGATTACGTAATGTTCCAATGTTCAGATGGGTGCGCGAGTTCCTGAACGAGCAGAACCAGGGCCTGGACGTGCTGATCGACTACCTGAGCTTCCGGCTCAGCATGATGCGCCACGAGCAGAGGATCGCGCTGGCCAGGAGTCAGTCCAGCGATGGGATCAACCAAGGTAACATATGGATATAAAAGTGCCTGCAACACTCGCTAGACAAAGGGTCTTCCGTTTTCTTTGTAGGAATTTTACATCCAGGTTTTCACACCTCGATGTATTTTAGCTTTAGGCTGGACCAATAGGCATGATACCAGTATCAATAAGTTATTCTTCAGTTAATAAATTATCGAACATATAACCTCTCTCTTCTTCTGAAGTCTATGCTCTTGTTTTTCTAAATCATTATCATCAAATCAGCCGTAGGATGTCAACTGCTGAACATAGGCCTCCCCCATAGATTACCAATAAGACCGTTTGGAAGCGGCTTACATCCAGCGCGATCCTGTGGTCTTCAACAGATTGTCTGTCCACGTTGTAGGTGGCCGTCCTACGCTGCGCCTGCCGGTGCATGGTCTCCGTTCAAAGCCCTTACTTTCTTATAAATATTCGAGGATATTCTTTCGGATTTTCTAAATATTAGAATTGAATGTCGATATAACGTCATCAAACTAGGGAGATGGGTCTTCTGACGTCAGAACTGTGTAAAAATTATAACTACCAAAAACAAACTAACTAACAGACTAATTAGATTTATACAGTCATCTTACCTTTTACACTTGAAATTGTTTCCTGGCTATTTTCTATATATATATTTTTGATCTAACCAGTTTTTTAACTAACTGATCTCTTTATCCCCAGTAAACACCACAACATCAGAATGCAGCGGTCCTACAGAGACGGGCTCCACGATGTCGGCCTCCTGGCGCAGACGAGCGCGCAGTGCGGAGGCCGAGTGCGAGGGCGCCGCCAGCCCCGCCGTGGCCAGGAGACGGACCAGGCATGCGGCGCGGCTCAACATGGGGGCCTCCACCGATGATATACATGTCTGCATCATGTGTATGAGGGCTATCATGAATAATAAGGTGAGATCTATAATTTGTTACGAACTTTGAGCATTGAATGGTTAAAAGAAAATCAGAGGACCAAAAGAACTGAATATGTGGAAAAAATACTACAAAAGGTATTGGTAATTCAAAAAACAATAACTCTCATAGAATGTACTTTTGAGAAAATTTGATAAAATTACATTCGCATTATTAAGGTTATACTCGCGACTAACAAATCTACAGAAACTCGAAAAAACTGTTTGGCAATACACCCCTTTGGTCAAGGGGAGTTCTTTTGAACATCATTGGGGTGTTGTCTTTTACTATGGGAAATGAGGAATTTTCTAGCCCTGTGCCCTTTTTTATCGTGGTAAAATTATCAAATGAGTCCTCCCCCCAGGGCGGAGCGGGAGGGACTGTCAGACTCGTGCTGACTAAAATCCACATCTATAAAATAATCGAGCCAGTCACTAGGCAATCGTGAAAGTACTGTAGTTGCCTATTTCAAGCCGCAGAGATAGAGAAGAATGGGCAAGAAACTCCATGGACACACAACAATGTAAATCAAATCATTTATTTTTGCCAACATGGGTAGGGATATGAATAGATCTTACATATTTTGATAAGGTTCTCCATGCTCTGCCGTCACATGGGCATGCAAAATTTACACATAAATAAATAGTAATAGATTATCACAATACCATGCTTAATAACAATAAATATTTCATAAATTATCAAATAGTGAGATTATTTTATTTTATTTTACAATGTCAAGGAGTATCAAGTCAATAGTTAATTAAAAATAAGTCGAAAAAAATAATCATTTAGAATTGGGTGTCAATTAAATGATTAGCATAGTATTGTTATTTCTGTGAGCAGAAAAATATAATCGGTGAGCAGAAATAGCTAATTGGTGAGCAACTCATGGTCAGCAAACATTTCAAAATCAATCAGCAATTTATGTCATTCTGGATGGCTGTAATTATTTTTGTACAGCATATTAATTATATAAGCTGCAATCAGCTGCTCATGTTTAATAAAATTTTGGTAAGCACTCAGAGTGTAAGCAAAAAAATGCATTTTGTGCTGCATATAAAAGTAGCAAAAATACTTCACTTGTTCACCGATTATATTTTTCTGCTCACAGAAATAACAATACTATGCTAACCATTTAATTGACACCCAGCATGTCGACGGAGCCCCGCTTCGCGGGGCTCCTACTTCTGGGTGGTTTAAAAAAAAAAATAACCATAACCAACCAACCATAAAGCTAACTAACTAACTCTTCTAACCTAAATTGTCCGAGTCGGGGTGCCAGCAAGTCGTGTCACGCGCCTGCTCTTGCTCCGCCCACTTTTAACGTACATTGCCGCTTTTTCAACAAAAACGCAATCCAAGTAGTTATTTTGCTCACCATGTTTTAAATATGCATACCAATCAAATATACTGCTTATAGACATGTTTTTCTGCCGCTCAATCATGAAATCTTGCCGCTCAAGTTTAAGTTATTTTGCAGACTGAATGTTTATTATGCAGACTCATGTTATTGTTGGCTGCCTATGTATGATTTAATTTTTGACCATTATCAAAATTAGTTGCGGAACAAGAATTGCTGCCTGATTTTTTTTATTGCAAACAAAATCTTTGTATGCTGACCAAATTATTTAAATGCTGCTTTTGGGTGGCTTGCCAAATTTTATAATTGCTGACCGATGTCATCATCATCATCATCTCAGCCATAGGACGTCCACTGCTGAACATAGGCCTCCCCTTTAGATCTCCACATATACCGGTTGGAAGCGACCTGCATCCAGCGTCTTCCGGCGACCTTTATAAGGTCGTCTGTCCACCTGGTTGGTGGACGTCCTACGCTGCGCTTGCTAGTCCTTGGTCTCCACTCTAGTACTTTTCGACCCCATCGGCCATCTGCTCTGCGAGCAATATGGCCTGCCCATTGCCACTTCAGCTTGCTAATCCGGTGGGCTATATCGGTGACTTTAGTTCGTCTACGGATCTCCTCATTTCGGATTCGATCACGTAGAGAAACACCGAGCATAGCTCTCTCCATAGCTCGTTGAGCGACTTTGAGCTTTGAGATGAGGCCGATAGTGAAAGACCACGTTTCGGTGCCGTACGTCATCACTGGTAACACACATTGGTCGAAGACTTTCGTCTTGAGGCACTGAGGTATGTCGGACGAAAAGACATTGCGTAGTTTCCCGAACGCTGCCCAACCGAGTTGGATTCGGCGGTTGACCTCTTTCTCGAAGTTGGACCTACCTAATTGGACTACTTGTCCTAAGTAGATATATGAGTCAACAACTTCGAGTACCGAGTTTCCAACAGAGACTGGGGTGGGCACAACATTGGCATTTGACATAATTTAGACCGATGTAATTACTTCTCTTTAGAATTATATGTCTTTCTGTCATTGAAATTTGTTAAATATTATTGTCCATAAGGATTCCCTTTTAGATATTCCTTCACACA
This sequence comes from Agrotis puta, assembly GCA_943136025.2. Classification (NCBI taxonomy): domain Eukaryota; kingdom Metazoa; phylum Arthropoda; class Insecta; order Lepidoptera; family Noctuidae; genus Agrotis; species Agrotis puta. Next base: position 15,391,041 of record OW964178.2, read on the forward strand.
TGTAAATAGGAGAAGCTATCATACAAATAATATGTAAAGGAAACAACTGTTAATTAATCTTTCTTTCTATCCATTTCCAGTATGGCTTCAACATGGTGATCCAACATCGTGAAGCGATCAACAGCATAGCCCTCTCCCTAGTCCATCACTCGCTCCGCACCAAGGCGCTGGTGCTGGAACTGCTGGCCGCCATCTGCCTGGTGAAGGGCGGCCACCAGATCATATTGTCTGCCTTCGACAACTTTAAGGAGGTGGTCGGTGAACCGAGGCGGTTTCACACCCTCATGGAGTACTTTATGAATTATGATAATTTTCATATTGAGTTTATGGTGAGTTTTTTGATCATTTTCTTTTTTTTTCGTGGTTATTTATGTACTGACTAATCCTGCGAGGATTATAGGATCTTATGCTTGCTATTTGCTACAATTTCCAATAATTATCATATGGAGAGGTAGCTGTGTTTTCTGATAGTTAGCTATCCTAACCTATGGCTCTTGAAGTCTTTTCTTTTACGTGGTAAAATCATCACATGAGTCCTCCAATCCAGAGCAGAGCGGGAGGGACTGTCAGACTCGTACTGACTAAAATTCACGGTGTCCTTCAATAGCCCTTTACGTACCGGGGTCACGGTAATTCGTGAGTCCCGCGACCGGCTCTTGAAGTCTAAAGTAAATAAATACTTCTAGGCAAGCGTGGCACCGTCAATCACATCATCGCATACCATCAGGCGCTAAATATTAAAAAGTTTCAACAAAGTTTCCTAGTGGTCTTTTGGCCCATTTAAAATAACATCAGATAGCAAAGTAATACTTCGTGTGGAAGTCTTGTAAAGTTTAACTTTTCAATACATGTTTGATTGAAACATTTACACCTTAATTTTAGATATTTATGTTGTATCTGTCGACCAGGTGGCGTGCATGCAGTTCGTGAACATAATCGTGCACTCGGTGGAAGACATGAACTTCCGCGTGCACCTGCAGTACGAGTTCACGGCGCTCAAGCTGGACGACTACCTCGAGAGGCTGCGGCTGTGCGAGAGTGATGACCTACAGGTAAATAGTCTACCACCACAGGGCTCTGCAACGGAGAAAAATGGCGTTTATCAAGTCTTAGCTTGATCAGGCTCTATTGGGACTTTATAATAGAAATGGTTGGCTAAAAAATAAAAATAGATTATACAGGTGGTAACAAAAAAATATCCGGTATCCGGAGGCCGAGTGTGTGGGTCACCACCTGCGCCTGCGCTGCCATGGATCCCTGTTCCCTGGCACCCCGTGGCCTCCCCACTGTCGTTCACGCTATGCGTGAGGTGCCGACAGTTTGAAATAAGCGAAATCTGGAATAAGTTTGTTAATCTTATTGAAAGAAGCACCTCACTTTTCTAATAAATATACGGCTCGTTGTTTTCAGTGTAGGTAATGTAAAAATTGGGGGTTCCGGGAAGGCAAAACAATTGAGTGACGTTTCGTTATAGGCGGTACGAAGTTTACCGGGCCAGCTAGCCGTAAACAAAAAAAAACTAGTGGTACTAAAATCGCTCGATTTGGTTTCAGGTTCAAATCTCAGCGTACTTGGACAACGTGTTCGACGTGGCCGCGTTGATGGAGGACAGTGAGACCAAGACGGCGGCGCTGGAGAAGGTCAACGAACTCGAAGATGAGTTGGGACATGTGAGTTTACTACGTTATTTTACGTAAAAGAAAACTAAGAAATTACGAATAATAGCGAGCTTTAAAACAATGCTAGATTTCTCAAATAACTTACATCTTGAAGGTGGTTAGAAAGTGTTGATCCGATCGCTTTTAGGGTTCTGTAGTCAACAAGAGCCCTAACGGGCAGTGCACGACCTTGCCTCTGTAAGCGGTAAATTAATGCTTGACGGCGACCGGTAAGATCAAATTTATAGAAATGTTTGAAACAGGCCAGGAGGCGCCGCTAGTGGTTAATTCGCGTACTTACAAGTAATCAGTGTCTTAATCACACCGCACATCGCTCAGCGAACGGGCTTTTTTTTACGTGGTAAAATCATCAAATGAGTCCTCTCACCCAGGGCACAGGGACTGTCAGACTCGTACTGACTAAAATCCACGGTGTCCTTCAATAGCCCTTTACGTTCCGGGTTCACGGTAATCCGTACAGTCTCGCGACCCAGTGAACGAGCTGCTATAGCTTTTATATTGTATTCAAATTACATATGTGTTGCGCACAATGTTTTTGCTGGCTAAAACCATTTTAATGCATTCAACGATAAGATAATTCTCCAGTTTGGACCTGCTGTCAGTTTTATTTCGTCTTCCTATTAACTGCCGTCCGTCTATAGCACGCGAAAGGAACAGTTTATATTACGTATGGAAGCGAAACGAGACGTATCAATTGCCCCAAAAAGATATCGAGTTATTAATATACAGAATGAATTTTTCAACTGGGCTTGAATGGCTATATCCGAAACTATGAGGAATATCGAAAAAAGGTTGAAAGGAGTCTCGAGGCCGATTTTGACGAAAACTAAAACTGCATCATTGGATTTTAGAAAAACCAACAATACTAGGTAGGAATTGAAAAAAAAAATCACCCTGTATAGTTCTTATACTAACAAACGAACATTCTATTGAAATCTGTTATTATTTCAGGCACACGAACGAATGGCGGCGTTAGAAAGAGAGGCGATAGCGAAGCTGGCGACTCTGGAGTCCGAGCTAGCAGCCGTCAGGGCAGAGAGAGACCAGCTGGCTGAGGCCAGGAGACAGGTGGTGGAGGAGGTGAGAATTAGCATAGCTATTGATAGGTATTTATGGGAAGCAACAGTCGGCGGCAGTGGTGGAACAATTGATTGCCGTCTGGGTGTTTTATAAAAGTTTGTAAACGCACCCACAATACATATTATACAAACTATAGCCAGTCTAATCAATTAAGTGTTAAAAAAAAATAACTGTCACGGTTAGCGCAGTGGCTGAGTGATTGGACTGTTGCGCAGCGTGTCGTGGGTTCGATTCCCTCACGAAACAAATATTTGTATGACCTACAAGTAACTGTTCCAGGTCTGGGTTTTTGTGTATGTGAGTTTCTATGTTTGTAAATGCACACACGACACAGGAGAAGTTCCTAGTGTTGGCAAACGTTGCCCCAAAATAAAAAATTGCATCAAAAAATTTAAAAGATGTAAGAAATGTCTATGACAACAAATTGGTTTATGCTAGAAATAAATAATCTATCTCTGTCGAAGACGCCGGCCGGGGTCGTGGGTCTGTACGAATTACCGTGACCCCGGAACGTAAAGGGCTACTGAAGGACACCGTGGATTTTAGTCAGTACGAGTCTGACAGTCCCTCCCGCTCTGCCCTGGGTGGGAGGACTCATTTGATGATTTTACCACGTAAAAATAAAAAGCTGTCGAAGACAGAATTGCCTATCCGAGTCCTAAAGATGATGAATGCCAAGCAACCGTTGAAAAAGACTGACCGGGATTTGGATTTAGAAACAAAATTAATTTACGACGTTGGGCATTTTACGTAACTCTTTATATGCTTTTTTATTACATTTGTTCTTACTGACATTTATTCATAATATATTATGTTAAATTCTTGACATAGATTAATAGATCTTATACAATCACGTGATAATGTTGCAAATAACACGTTCTATGGTTTCCCCCAGGTATCGACACTCCGTCGCGCGCAGCAGGACTCCCGCAACCGTCAGTCGATGTTGGAGTCCAAGGTGCAGGAGCTGGAGTCACTCACCAAGTCACTGCCCAGAGGTGCTTCCAGTGAGTAGCCATAACCATAATGACTTTTATGCTGTAACTTACTCTGCTAGCTAATATTGAACCTTATAACTTAAGTTTAAGGTTTGTTTTACACTTTCTGAATAAAGCGAACTGTTTATCAATCGCTTCAATAGTGTTAACCTTAACTTGTTCGCTCTTCATCCAATAATGAATCCTATTAGCATACAATTAAT